>OX243990.1:6964239-11964239 GCA_945859715.1 Apamea sordens | reverse complement strand
AAAATGTTACTTTAACTTTTAAATTGCCAACTTGTGCCAACATTGTAAGTAGTTAAGTAATATCGGAATTAATACACCAAAAACTAGATGTGGGAGTAATTATTTCATTACTTGTTAATTATTTTATAATAAAGCTGATTAAAAATAAAATGTAATTATCATTTATCTGCATGGTTCTAATTAATATGGTGCAAAATCTCATTCTTCTGCCTTTGTCATCATTAATCTGGCTCATCAATTAATCAGCACACTCTAAATCCTAAACTACTTGGCGCAAATCACTGCGTTTGATATATGTTATTACATTTAATGCAGTGACACGCACCTACCGGATGATGACGCCATGTGTTCATTCTGGCGAAACATCTGCAGTGCGATTCTGTAACCATCTCACCGTGAAAACTTAGGTGAAGTGAGCATGGAGTGAGCTCTCATTCCAACTAATGCTAGGGATTGACACTATTGATAGCTCACTCTAAGCTCACTTCACCTAACTTTTCACGGTGAGATTTTTACAGAATCGATCGGCAGGTCGGTGTCTGTCAGTCACACCGAAGGTGATTGGACTGGGAAGATCGAGCGAGCGTGCGAACTAATACCAGAAATGGGGGCACTTATCATCAGCCCCCAAGATATTGCTCATGCAATCCATCCGTTGCCTAACTGGAAATCTCCAGGGCCGGACGGGTTGCACAACTTTTGGATAAAGTGGTTCTAAAGGTCGCACGCCCCCCTGGCATCCCAGTTCTAGTCAGCCTTAGAATCAGGGTTGCTGCCCCAGTTCCTAACGACAGGAATAACCCACCTGCTCCATAAATCAGGTAGTACCGCGGATCCAAAAAATTATAGATCGCTCACTTGTCAACCGACGGTCTATAAAGCTCTTACATCCATTTTGAGAGCTAAAATTAATTAACATATAGACACCAACTACATCATGTCTGTCTCTCAAAATGGATGTAAGAACGAGTCCTGCGGTACTAAGGAGTTACTCCTCATTGATATGGCCATTAGCCAACAGGTTCATCGTTCCCGAAAGGATCTGTCGACATGTTGGATAGATTATAAGAAGCCCTAAAAGTCTGTGCCACATACATGGCTCATGAGGGTTCTGGAGTTGTATAAAGTAGATACAACTCTGCGCACCTTCCTGATGACGTGTATGGGGCAATGGAGGACAGTCCTTCGCTATCCAGGATGTCGAAATATCCAGAGGAATAGCGAGCCGATAAGGATCGAGCGAGGCATATTCCAGGGCGACAGTTCAAGTCCGCTTTGGTTCTGCTTAGCCTTAAATCTTCTAAGCCGCTCTTCTTGCGCCACTTCTTCTTCCCAGCGATAGCACTAGGAAGTGGTGAAGGGCGGGCGTTTTTGGGGGATTGTCTTTTGTAATTTTGACGTTCTAAAAGTGCTGATTCTCAGCCTAATTTGAATAAATGACTTTTGATTTTAATTTTGATATTGAATCATCACGTCTGAGTCTGACATCCAACATGAGAGGTTGGAGTGCTATCCCATCCTCACAGCCTGCAGTAGGCCGCACGTCAATGATATCAAAACCAGCGGGGTAGGTAATTGCCTAACACACTAACAGTAGGAATGGCTTTCATGTAGACACTCCAACAACATTCATTGCGTTACTTACGTTGTTGAGCAGACATATTTTTTCCATGGTATACTCCTACCATCTATCTTTAAGTGCCACTTCTTATCAACATCATTGTTTATACATATACTTACATGTAGGCCTACAATACAAATAAATAAAATTGAAGTGTGTTTGTATTGTCAAAATAACAGCTTTTTACTAAATGCATATGAAAGTATTTGTAGGTACGGTAGGTACTTATAATACATATATATTTTTTTTTTATTTTTGACTTTGTCCGATATTTTCCGACAGCCATGCGGGCGAAGCTAGTTTTGAAAGTAAATTCTCACCTGTCAGCGGGTGCGCCTCCGTCAATGTAAAAGCGTCCATGAGAAAGGAAGTATTCTCCAAAAAGTTCTGACGATAGAGAGGGACGGATGAACATATTTCCGCTGTGAACGAAAGAGTTGGTACGGTTGTTGTTGTAGTACTGGAACTCCCAGTTCTAGAACAAAATAATAACGACCTCATTAAAACGGCTGTATCTTAATACTATATTGTGCAGATTCATATCTTAAAGAATTGGTTTTGATGCATTATTTATACTAATTAAGTATTTTTTTCATTAGGTAAGTTATTACGCAACGCGCAAAAAATTACGCGAAAATTAAGCGCCTGCTTTCGTAGAAAAGTATTGTTAGGTAACTACAGTGAAAAACTCTCAGCAAAAGAAGCTTGACACCTACAGGTTAAGGAAAACTGGCTTTAGAAATATTGGAACAAGACCTTGGCCCATTGTCTGGGCCATTTAATTGATTCAATAGGGCGTAGAAAAAGAAGGCCAATTATAAAACACTTTTACTCACACCACCACCAGCTAAGGTGATCTCGTGCTGCCATTTCTCGACGTCGAAATAATCGAAGTTATCTTCGAAGATCAGTTGGCCTGAGCAGACCGTGGCAGGTGCGCGAGTGCCGCTGACTGAGGTAACACTAGGGGTGCAAGCCGCGCTCAAAGACGCGACCGCTAACACGCCTGCTAACACCGACCACATATTTTCTGTAAACAATATCAAATTAGTTATGGCTTATATAGGTACTACGTCACGACATCCGAAGGAAGTTTCCTTAGAGATCGTGCCGAGTGAGACGAGTTGGTTCTTGGATTCCTCCGGTACAGGATGAAATATTATAGGTGCGCCAAATGAAAATGTCTTATTCAACGTGTTATAAAGACAATTTTGAGCACGTCATTATAGCCAGAGCACTTAATTTTGATTGACCTTGACCTTTTAATTTCTATGGATTCATTAATTTATTTTATTTGTAGGCATTGGAATTTTATTCAGAGCTTGAGTATTCTGTGGCAGTAGGCATTGTGATATTTTACTTTTTGTAATGTGGGTCTTGCCTGAAGTAAATGAATTTTATTTATTTTTTCCTTTATTTCATAAAATACATATTATACTTTAATTATATTTTTAAATATTAGAATATAAAAAGTATAAAAACATTTAAAAATATAAGAAATAGTAGCTACTACCGTTGGTCAGGGCTCCAGAGAGAGAAACCTCCTGACAATGCGAATCGTGTCCAGAAGTACCGCTTTCTGAATCAAGCCCTTGATCCAGCTACCCAACGAGAGCCTCCTCAGGTGTTGGTCGAGGCGCTTTGCTATTAAGCCATTGGCTGTGACGACTATTGACACAACGATCGCTGAGTCCTCATCCCACATGCCAACAACCTCGTGAGCCAAGTCAAGATACTTGATTTGTTTATCTTTCTCAGCTTTCACGAGGTTCTCGTCATGTGGGACGGTTATGTCAACAATCAATGCGCGCCGCTCTGATCGATCCACCACCTATATCAGGCTTATTGGCAACAATAGTCCTGTCAGTGATGATGGATCGATCCCAGTACAATGTGATATTTCCATTTTCGAAAACTGGGTCGGGCACATGCCTGTGGTACGGCACCTCCGATTCCACAATGTTGTATTGCAGAGTAAGTTGCTGATGGATTATCCTAGCTACAAGGTTGTGTCTATACAAGTACTGTTCATTAGCTAGACGAGAACAACCGGAGATAATATACCTGATTGATTGCCGGTGGCATGCCCGACAGATGTTATTATTGAAAGGGATGCACATACGTGCGCGTAGGCTAACATCGTTCGAACTTTTTTTCATAGGAACGGTTAAAATTAGGTATGACCGCTAGCTTAGCGCGTTGTCATCTTGCTCCAAGTCGTGAACGCGCTTAAATTGATACTTCAAAATCGTCCCTTATTGGAGGATGATTTTACAAAAACGCTGAAACACGTAATTCTTTATATCGCACCAAAATCATAAATTTGAATTTTCAAATCCCTAGCTGAAGAAATGATAGGTTTCCCATGGAAAGTTTCATCGTCTGTACCTATGTCCTGCACCAGGATGCCATCTATCTCCTTGCCAAACTTTATTAAAATCCGTTCAGCCGTTTAGGCGTGTAACATACAGACAGACAGACAGAGTTACTCTCGAATTTAATATTAATATTAGTAGCTGACCCGGCAAACATTGTTTTGCCATATAAAATATTTGTAGCTGCCCGGCGCTACTTCGTTCGCGTGGTGTTCTACCCCCTACCCTACTCCTTATACCCTACTCCTACACTACTCCTACTCTACTCCTACCCTACTCCTACCCTACTCCTACACTACTCCTACCCTACTCCTAACCTACTCCTACACTGCTCCTATCCTACACCTACCCTACTCCTAATCTACTCCTACCCTACTCCTACACTACTCCTACCCTTCTCCTAACCTACTCCTACACTACTCCTACCTTACTCCTATAAGTAAAACGCTGATTGATAGAACCTAGCGGACCTGTCAGACGTCGTCCTGCCCGCTTGAATCATCATATACCGGCAGCAACGCCACCTACGGGGTCCAATTGTATATACAAACCTTGTCCTGACAATAACAAACACATACAAAAAGAATTATCCAATTTGGTGCAGTCGTTCGAAAGTTATGGGCGTACATACATTTCGAAGATTATTAGAAGATAGATTAGAATAGTATATTAGTACTCGTATTACTATGGATTTATTTATTTATTGAAAAACTGTGCAATAGGAAACTCAGATTAAAGTCTCTAATGCCGTGCATGTTTTTCTCTAATCAATCAAATAAATAATTCAACAAACATCATAACATCACGCCTGTAATCTCCGAAGGTATAGACAGCACACATTTCGCCAGTTATGTTTAAAATAAATAAAATTCATGATTAATTTAATTTGTTACCTACTCGTTTTTTACACTATTTATTTTATGGGGGCTGCTCATTTTATAATCTGCGATAAAATGGACGAGTAATCACACATGCCAGAAAACATACATATTGAAAATTAATATTGGTACAGAAAGGAAACACTTACCGATTCAAAAATATAGCCGAAACTGAACTGATATTTCCATAATTTTGAATTTATATGTACTCAGCACATCGATAAAACGACACTTCAATCAAGATTAAAGGCTAAGGAGACAAGGTACAGTACCTACCTAGAAGTGCGACAAAAACAATATTGTCTGCAAAAACAATCAGTCAAGCTAAATAAAATTGTTCTCGGATTTTGTTTCAAACTGTATTGTAGCAGAAGAACTAAAAATCTTCAATTTTAAATTTTAAATGAATAAATAATTATTACAGTGAAGCCGATTGATTTTATTTTATTTTACAATTACAAGCTTTTAATTAACTTGCGATGTATGTAACTATGTTTGTTCGGATGGACTCTTGCAACTCAATTTTGAAGCAGATAATAATAATAACCCCACCGCCGTATCTCTACGTTGACGTCGTGGTAGGGCTTGCGCGCTCTAAACTCTAGGTCTGTGACGGAAGAGTTTACTTTGCCGGAACAGGACTAGGGTAAGGAGCCAGACCAAGAGAGATACAGGGACCCGCAGGGCAGCATGTGGCGAGCTGTTGGGCAGTAGCGACCCCACGGACCCTATCTCCCGGGAGAAGTCTTGTTCTTCACCTCTAGCTTGCGTTTATTGGCCGGCTGGAGTGAATACTGACGAGGAACAGAGCTTCCACCTCATTCTTGCCTTTATTGGCTGGCTTGAGTGGAGATTCGCAAGAGCAAACGTGCTCGGAGGAAGGAAGTATTTCAGTAAGATGCTGGTAGGGATCTTGACCGTACTTCCGGGATTGTCCTGATAGCCGTGGAATACCTCTCCACTCCTCATAAGCACATCAGGACTTGTTGCTCCCTTGTCGCTACGACACTATGTGCTAGCGACCGTTTTCGGGGGCCCATTATTGAGCGTGCAAGTCACCCCCTGACATTTTATCCGTGTATATATAAAACATTGATCAGGCAGGGGCCATAGTTATTGGTAACCAGTCCACTTTAGCCACCCAAACTTATAGCCTAAATTTGTATTTTTCCATATCCTGTAATAGTTCTACACTAACCGGGGGTTGTCCTTGGGTGCACTTGCAGTGCATACAGGGATAATCGTCGCGTGGTGCCACATTACAATAAAATTTCCTAAGGCCTCTGCGAGTTGGCTTCGGCCCCTCGTACGCCTTCCAAAGGACCGGGATCCCATGGGCCCGAGATATGTTAAAATATAAAAATAATAATAATAATGCTTTATTTGCCAAAATGTAGGTGTACAAAGTAGTACGATCTTAATAAATGTGGCCCATTTACATTCTACCATTACATGTGTTGTGCAAATTCTTTAATTCTAGAACACATTAAATTATTAAAAACTAGCTTCTGCCCGCGGCTTCGCCCGCGTGGATGTCGGAAATTATCCCACGGGTACGTGCTAACAGGATAAAATGTATGTGCTTCTCCAGAATGCCATCTATCTCGCGGGCCCTTTGTGGCTAATTACAATAGAAAACCAATTGTGTCTCATTAGTGGTGATTAAGAGGGTACCTATATGATATCTTTACCTAAGTACCTACCTAATTAAAAAAAAACTCAATAACAGAAAATTAAATAGGTACCTACCTACCTAAATAAACCTATTTCTGATGATAACTAATCTAAACTCAATAAATAAGCAAAATCCCTAAAAACTAATAATAATAATAAGAATCTATACCTACGACTTATATAAAAATAAACCTAAATAACTCAAAAAACTAAAAGGAAAAAAATGAACTCCACTGCGGGTAACGTAACCTACGACAAACTTATTATTTGCGGTTGGTACAGTAATCGGGTCTAGGGATCGAACCGCAAAATTAAGTTTGTTTTTTATTGTATATACTTTTCCGGGACAAAAAGTACCCAGTGTGGTGCCCACGATATTAAAGAATAATTATACCAAGTTTCATCTTAATCGAACCGGTAGTTTTTGCGTGATGCCTGAACAAACAGACAGACAGACAAAAAAATTTTTAATCACATTTTTGGGTTCGGTGTCGGTCTAGTAACACCTCCTGCCATTTATTTTTTTGATATTTTCAATGTATGTACAGAATTTTCACTTCTACAGATTTATTGACTTTATAATTATTATTTTTTATTGTATGACCTACATGTATTTGTTCCGAGTCTGGGTGTTTTTCTATCTATAATATGTATGTATTTACAAAAAAAAAAAAATGTATATAAGTAGTTTATCAGCCATCTTGTTACCATAACACAAGCATTAGGTTGGGACGAGGCTTGGGACCAGATGGCGCTGTGTGAAATGTCCAGGGATATTATTATTATTATTATAAGTAAGTATAGATGTCATAATATTCCTTCATTTATCACTATAAACGTTACAAAATGTCTGATTAAATAAATTAATTGCAAATATTTAATTTCACAATACATTACATAATTAAAAAATGTCCTAACATTGCATCAGTTACCAATATGAATGTTATACAAAGTCAGATTTTATGTATTAACTAGCTTCTGCCCGCGGCTTCGCCCGCGTGGATGTCGGATATTATCCCAAGGGAACGTGCTAATAGGATAAAATGTATGTGCTTCCCCAGGATGCCATCTATCTCTATGCCAAATCAACTTTATTACTTAATTAGGCAAGTATTCTTGCCAAGTTTCAAGTTTATTAACTAAATGAAAAAGATTTTTCATATAAACCGTATCCCCCGCTTTTCACCCCCAAAGGGGAGGAATTTTGAAAAATCGTTTGGGATTATTCATAACTTGATTCAAAGATTATTTTTCCCAATTTTCGAGTTAATCAAGCCACGCATTATAATCCTCCCTTGTAAAATTAACTACCCCTTTTCAACCCGTTAGGGGTAGATTTTCGAAAAACCCTGATACATGTTACTCTTTATTTTTGGTCTTAAATATAAACACTGAGTTTCGAGTTAATCGGACCGCGCATTCAAATTATTCCACACAAACTTCAACACCCCTATATCCCCCTTTGAGGGGTAGTTTTGAAAAACTTATAATGATAAACTTTATTACTTACTTAGGCGAGTATTCTTGAAAAGTTTCAAGTTTATTAACCCAATGAAAAAGATTTTTCATATAAACTGTATTCCCGCTTTTCACCCCCACAGGGGTAGAATTTAAAAAAAATCGGGTGGTATGTATTCATAACTTGACTCAAAGATTATTTATACTAATTTTCGAGTTAATCAACCCATGCAGTAAAATCCTCCCCTGAAAAATTGACTACCCCATTTCAGCCCGTCAGGGGTAGATTTTCAAAAAACCCTGATACACATTATTCTTTACTTTCAATGTTAGGTATAAATACTGAGTTTCGAGTAAATCGGACTGCGCGCTAAAATTCTGCCATACAAACTTTGAAACCCCCCAATCCCTTATTAGGGGGTAGTTTAAAAGAAAAAAAACTGACAATGTTTATAATTTATTTAGATAAGTATTCGTGCCAAGTTTCAAGTTTATTAACTCAAGGAATAAGATTTTTCATACAAACGAATTCCCCCCTTTTCACCCTCTTAGGGGTGGAATTTCGAAAAATCCTTTCTTAGTGGATGCCTACTCTTCACGAAGAACACACCCTCCAAATTTCATGCCTCTAAGACCAGCGGTTTTGGCTGTGCGTTGATCTATCAGTCAGTCAGTCAGGACTTTGAATTTTATATATATAGATTGAAATGTCAATGTCCATGAATATTGTTATAATGTCAAAATAAAAATAATATTAGTAAGTAAATGTCAAATTAAAAAATAAATAAAATATATATAAACCAAATTTATTGACATTACTTTCTTTCCTCGATATGTGACACAAATTCATTAACAGTGTAAAAACATTTTTCTTTAAGCCACTGAATCAGTTTTTTTTTAAACATAAGCAAAGGTAGTACTTTAAAGGCGTTTGGTAATTTATTGTATACCTTAATAGCTATTATAAACGAATTTCTTTTATATAAATCGAGCTCGCATTGTGGCAAGCAGAGCCTATGTTTATCTCTAGAGGAAAAATTCCTTTTGGTTACATCTCTATGTTTAATAAAATTTTCAGGATGTTGTCGCACTAATAGACGTCACGATTTTGACAACGTAAACAGTGCACTCTCAATAGTTACAGATTGGTTTACGTCAAATAACCTAGTTCTCAATGCCAAGAAAACGAAATGTGTAAAGTTTGCCTTACCGAATGTCAGAAATCTAGGACCCAACATCGTCTTAAATAAAGAGGTGCTTGAAACAGTAGGCTCGGCAATTTTTCTAGGACTAACAGTAGATGCCAAACTTCAGTGGGGACCTCATATATCAAGTCTAGCAGGAAGGCTCAGTTCGGCTGCCTTCGCCGTCAGGAAAGTAAGACAATTCACTGACGTTGATACAGCTCGTTTAGTCTATTTTAGTTATTTTCACAGTGTTATGTCCTACGGTATTCTGCTGTGGGGCAAAGCCGCTGATATACAAAATATATTTGTCCTTCAAAAACGAGCTGTTCGAGCAATTTACCAGCTAGGTGCCAGAGTTTCTCTAAGAGATTTTTTTAAAGATATTGGTATTCTCACGGTTGCATCACAATTCATCTTCGCCAACATCTTGTATATTAGGCAAAATTTGCACTTGTACACTAAAAACAGTGATATTCACAGTGTTAACACTAGAAATAAGGACAAACTACATGCCCCCTTTCACCGGCTTCATAAGGTTCATAACTCATTTGTTGGGCTTGGTATAACCTTTTATAACAAGATACCCTCTTCTTTGCTAGACTTGCCTTTTAATGCGTTTAAAGCTCAAGTAAAATCTAACCTTTGTTCAAAGGCTTACTATTCCATCAACGACTACTTACACGATAAGAATAGTTGGTCGCCCTAATTAACTCAAGACAATGTTCATGTTCTTTCTCCAGAATTAGCTTACTGACAGGTTATTGTTATTAGTATTAACTTATTTATTTATTTTACTTCGATGGTCCTAGTTTTTCATCTGTGACTCAAGTGACAGCTATGTGACCAGAACCCAGCTATGCTTAGATATGTAAGCTGTCACGCCCTTTATGCCTGGAGGCTTTTATTTAGGTAGTAAGTTTTTATTTCCATTTTAATTAATTATTTTTTCAGCTTGAGTACGTATAGTTTTTATTATATTTGTTGGTATATTGGCGTGGCTAGCTGACATATTTTATGGCAAATAATTTAAGTTTCTTGTAATGTTAATTACTGAACATATGTTCCTAGTATTGTATACATGCAACTATATTCTAACTGAACAGACAGCTGTGCTGCTGGGAAGTTTGTTGGCCACTTCTTCTTCCCAGCGATAGCACTAGGAAGTGGTGAAGGGCGGGCGTTTTTGGGGGACTGTCTTTTGTAATTTTGACGTTCGAAAAGTGCTGATTCTCAGCCTAATTTGAATAAATGACTTTTGATTTTGATTTTGATTTTAATAGACACAATTCTTTAATATACATGCATGCTAACGGTAAAATGTTGTACTTTTTAAACAGTGGCTTACAGCTATCCATGTACCCAGCTCCACAGATTGCATGTACACATTTTTTTTTATTATAAACACTTTATTGACATCCACCGAATTACCCCACAACAAGAGACCGTATGAGAGTACGGAGGAAACGTATCCGTGATATGCACAAAGAGCCGCTTCAGTAGAGACCGTGGCTCTTAATCTTCTTAGTGCATAGATAAATCTGTCTAGTTTGTCACAAACATAGTCGCCATGCTTTTTGCAGTCGCAATTTTGATCCAATTGTATGCTCAGAAATGCAGCACTTACTACTTGTTCTATTGTAGTGTCATTATATTTAATAGTCAGCGTTAATGGGTTTCTCCTGTACGTTTGAAATTGCATCATTTTCGTTTTCTCCATATTAATTTGTAGGTTATTGGAGTTCAACCATTGTATTATATTTTTGATGGCTTCATTAATCTCATACTCGTAGGTATCGACTCTTTCACACTTCACAACAAGGGTCGTGTCATCAGCAAATAAAATCACTGTGTGGCGAGTGATATTTGGGAGGTAATTGATATAGAGAAGGAATAAAAAAAGGCCCCAATACACTGCCCTGCGGCACACCGAAATTATTTTTCTGATAGCCGCTTCTATATGACACCTTTTCGCCATTATGGATTCTGGAGATTTCCACACAATATATCTTCAACCGATTGAGCTGAAATTTTGCATGCATGTGTAAATCGGATGACAATGCAAAATTATTATGATGGAACCGGAAGGTGGCCATAGGAACTCGGTAGTTAAACGACACAACCCCATCGAGTTTGGATTCATTTGATCCGTCTTGACGAGAACTTTGGTGCTAGATGGTCAACAGGGTCTGATGATGGATTTGGAACATGGCCATAGGAACTCGGTAATTAAACGACACAACCCCATCGAGTTTGGATTCTTTTGATCCGTCTTGACGAGAACTTTGGTGCTAGATGATAAACAGGGTCTGATGATGGAGTTGGAACATGGCCATAGGAACTCGGTAATTAAACGACACAACCCCATCGAGTTTGGGCTTGTATGATTCGTCTTGACGAGTACTTTGGTGCTAGATGGTAACCAGGGTCTGATGATGGAGCTGTAAGATGGCCATAGGAACTCGGTAATTAAACGACACAACCCCATCGAGTGTGGGCTCGTATGATTCGTCTTGACGAGTACTTTGGTGCTAAATGGTAACCAGGGTCTGATGATGGAGCTGTAAGACTAAAAAGACTAAAAAGTACTAAGACTAAAAAGTAAAAAATAACTTAAACCTGATAAGAAATAAATAAAAGCGTGTTACATTTTGATGGTATATTTAGAACACAATGTTTTCAGGTTTAAATTATTTTTTACTTTTTAGTCCTTTTTATTAATAAGTAATAAAAGCTTGTTTTTAAAAAGTTTATTTTTCTTTTAATTTTATTTTTTTAGTATTTTTGATGCGAGATTGACTACGGCGTAGTTCGTAGCGCGTAGCAGTGTTTTTCCGTTACATGCGTTTACTGCACATAAGCTACCTGTTCATCTTTAGTCCCTGGTTACCATCTAGCACCAAAGTACTCGTCAAGATGAATCATATGAGCCCAAACTCGATGTGGTTGTGTCGTTTAATAACCGAGTTCCTATGGCCATCTTCCAGCTCCATCATCAGAACCTGGTTACCATCTAGCTCCAAAGTACTTGTCAAGCCGAATCATACGAGCCCAAACTCGATGGGGTTGTGTCGTTTGATTACCGAGTTCCTATGGCCATCTTCCAGCTCCATCATCAGAACCTGGTTACTATCTAGCTCCAAAGTACTCGTCAAGCCGAATCATACGAGCCCAAACTCGATGGGGTTGTGTCGTTTGATTACCTAGTTCCTATGGCCATCTTCCAGCTCCATCATCAGAACCTGGATACCATCTAGCTCCAAAGTACTCGTCAAGCCGAATCATACGAGTCCTAACTCGATGGGGTTATGTCGTTTAATTACCAAGTTCCTATGGCCATCTTCCAGCTCCAACATCAGACCCTGGTTACCATCTAGCACCAAAGTTCTCGTCAAGACGGATCAAACGAGTCCAAACTCGATGGGGTTGTGTCGTTTAACTACCGAATTCCTATGGCCACCTTCCGGTTCCATCATCAGATCAGCTTTATGTCATAATAATTTTGCATTGTCATCCGATTAACACATGCATGCAAAATTTCAGCTCAATCGGTTGAAGATATTTGCTTCAAAATTGAGTTGCAAGAGTCCACCCGAACATACATAATGCACGAGATAATATAGTGCACAAGTTTGTGCGCAAACATAGGTGCACTATCTGTTCCTTTACTCTCATAGTCCGATAGGACGGCAATCCGACACGACCGGGGGGTGATCAGGCGCAGGACCATGAAGGACCAACCGCTTTACGTCCTTTCCGAGGCACGGGGGGTATTAAACCGCCAACTTCCAAACTCCGGACTGGACTAAGAAATTCTTAATGGAAATCCTAATAACACTTTGTCCGACCCGGGAATCGAACCCAGGACCCACGCTCAGTAGTCGCACTTGCAACCAAGAGACCAACGGGGCAGCCAGACGTTTTATTAAGCGCATGAATGCATGCTGTCTCTAACTAAAGGTTTTTTCAAATTCCTGAAAATTATGTCTGAAATCTACTAATGTGAATGAAGTTAATGGCTATTGAATTTTTCAGGTTGGAGGGACATACACTAATCCTATTATATTACCACCGCAAGTAGCAATTGGCACCCTAGGAAAAATACAGGTAATAATTGGAATATAACTTTATTTTACTTACCTATAACATGGCGAGGCGACCTATAGACGCGTACCTACCGCAATGGTTGGATCGAGGTGGCTCTAGAAAAGGATGCCTGGAAACATAGGGAGGCCTTTGCTCAGCAGTGGGACAGTGCAGGCTAAGGGCCGAACCCTATATAAGAAATTACCTATCTATCACCAGTTTTGGCATAGTGGAGGTAGAAAAACCTACCTATCTCTGGTTTTAACGTCCCAATAATCTATATCCGTAGCGATCTGTATGATTATACAGGGTGGCAGGGACATCGGCGCACAGCCTGTAACCATGAATTAAGCATAATGTTTAGACCCCCTAGTGTAGAAATTTTCTGTCGGTTAACATAAATAAAATCTGCTGTTTCATAGGAAAATGCAATACCTAATACCTACGCGGTCAAAATGTATAGAACAGCTAACTTTTTTTTTAATATCCGATGAAATTTATGGACGTGAGGGTGTTTATAATCATGTGCTGAATCCATGGTAACAGGTTGCGCGTCGATGTCCCTGCCACCCTGTATTATACTGGAAGTTATGATTATACTGGCTACCATCAGGTCTGTATCAGCATCTGTCAATAGGTTATTAGGTTCAGCCGTAAGTAAAAAATAAATTTATAATAACATACCTATGACATTTCCTTGGCGAACACTATATGGACGGTAGTAAATAGAAGTTAAATATTGTCATGATTATATTCTCTAGGTAGGTAATCACTATTGATTAGGAACGTAGTTTTTTTTTCTCTATTTAATTTATCTATACCTACTACAGTACCAGGCCTGAAGTTACAGACCTTCACTGTTCTTGATTTCTCTTCTTTTATGCGTAAAGCAAGGAAGGAGCACATGAATCTTGGTATGCACATTAAGCCACTATTCAGTGTGGCAGGGACATCGACGCGCAAACTGTAGCCAGGAACATGATCCTAGAACCCTAAAGCGAAGAATTTTTAGTAGGTTATCAAAAAAAAAAAAAAACTGCCGTTTCATAGAACAGTGCAATATCTACATGGTCAAAATGTATGGAACAGCATTTTTTTTTTAAACCGACAAAGTTTTTAACGCGTGGGTTGCATTGCAGAATCATTACTGAATAATAAACGGTAATAGATTGCGCGTCGATGTCCCTGAACTATTATTACCCTGTACTACAAGAATAGCAGTTCTTTACATTAAAGATGTCCTTGTTGCTACATGCAGGTTCTACCGAGGTTTGACGCTGAAGGCAACTTGAGAAAGGCTCACATGCTGACAGTGAGCTTTTCAGCAGATCACAGGGTCGTGGACGGTGTCACTATGGCGCGCTTCTCAAATCACTTAAAAAACTACCTCGAGAACCCACACACATTGCTTTTGGACTTAAAGAAAGAAAATAAGTCGCATCTTGTTTTTTGATTAAATGAATGCAGGACATATTTTTAAACTAAAGGAGTTCATTCATTATCGCTTGTTTTAAAAATACGCCCTGTATACAGATTTTAATGTACCTTTTATAAAATAAAAGCGTGAATTGTTATTTATAGTTGCAAGAAACAGTACCTATTCCGGGGAGTTGGATCCCGGTAGTCAATGTGAATGTAAGTGTGCACGCAAGACATAAAGCCCTTAATACACATGCCTGTAATTTGCACAAAAGTATCTATGCAAGTAGCTTGCATGCCAGTATGCCAAAACAGTTTCTGATTGGACAATGTCACAATGGCATGCAAGCTGGCAAACTTTTGTGAGTGTTACAGGGATGTGTATTACGGGCGTTACTTGTTTTGTAATTGTAAGCAAAACTCGAATTTTCGTTATAATAAACAGTTTTGTTAGTACTCAAATAATTCATGTTAGTAGTTAGGGAAGTTAACTGTTAAGCAAAAGCACACCATACATCAATTTATCGTGTTATTTCATACAAATGTCAAGAATGATCTGGCAGATGACAGTGTTTAAGTATACAGTCATATAAGTTGGCAATCAATTTGCTCAACATTTTTTTTATTTAAAAAATAGGTTGTTGTTCTCTGAAAAATTACTAAGTATTAAAGGTATTTAAATTAGTCTAAAAAAATTACTTAATAACTCTGGCGAAAATAAATGATCTTAACTCGATAGTCGTCCTTCTTCTTAGGAGTCTTCGACGGATTCTAACGGCATAAAGCCATAGATGTATGCATGTGTAAATCACTCGAGTGACAGGTATGAGTATAACTGCCTGAATCAATTATAAACCCAAGTTCTCTCAAATTAGAAGGTAGTACACAAGTTATGAATCAAATCATCGACGCAACACTTCGAAGCGAGTTACCATGAACTAAGCTATGGTCCATTCTGGGATACTGTGCGGCGTATATTCTCGGTGAAACCTTGCAAATATCTCGGTAAATCAACACTATTCATAGGAGCCCACTTCAACGCCAAAAATGCCATATCCACATCACAATATTTCTTATCTGCAAAACATACAATTGTGTTCTTAAAAAAGTCCTTTAGTATTTTACTATTTCGCGATTTCGTCCGCGTGCATGAAAAAACAAATTGCATTTCATGGGTTTTATTTTTTAAGCGGAAACTTAATTCTTTTTCTTAAATAAAAGTAGCCCAAGTAATATCAGCTATCTGTCGGTAAAAGTCCCGTCAAAATCAGTCCAGCCGTTTCGGAGATTAGCCGGAATAAACACCTAATATTAAAAGATTTAAATGTATATGTGCGTATTTTGAGGAATATTAACAATGGGAAACCAATGAACCGTAGATTAATGAGCTAATTTCAAAGCTGCCAAGTAGAGCCAACACATATCATACCTACCGCTGGGTCAAGGGAATTATAGGTAGGTACAAAAAGTACCTGAAAAAAGAAAATTGAAATCACTGCGCTGCGACGACGCAACGCATTGGCAACGCCCATGTGGCATCGCTCTAAGGTAGACTATAATTAGTACATTCATATCTCTCGCGATAAGACCACCCATCGCAACAAGTAAATTATCACCTTATGTAACGTAATTCTATCCAAATATCTTTTAGGAAGATCAAATTATTTTCGATTAAATACAATCTGTGCCATGAGTAATCATGGCACAGATTGTATTTAATCGAAAATAATTTGATAATGAGGAGATATGAATAATTTCTAAGATTTATAAATACGTTTGCTTAAGTAATTAAGCAAACGTATTTATAAATCTTATCTTGTTTTTCGATCACCTCGATATATAATTATACCTATCAAATCAATTATATTAATGCTGCTACGTGTGGTCAGTGGCGTAGATAGATAGATTAGATTTATTATGTATGTCGCAGCTAACTGCTTAAATTAGTAGTTTAGTCAACCGCCTGGCCTTTGGAAGTAGTGCTCGCCTCGCTTCGCTCTCTCGGCTCGCACGCGGTTGGTCACAGTTCTAACCTAACCCATTTGGTCGGGATGCCCAGGCTTAGTTACTGCGACCAATTCGGCTCGCACGTGATTGGTTACATTTCCAACCTAAACTATAATTTGTTGAATATCATTCAGGCCGTTGGTGGAACGGCCGCCGTTTAGTTAAAAGGCTAGGCGGTTAACTAGGTAATCGGCTAATTAAAACAGTTGGCTGCGACATATACACCATAAAAGTTACAGATATTAATATAGAAATTTTACATAGAGTGAAACAATGGGCGGTGTACTACCTCACCTGACCTTTTTTTTTGTGTTTGGGAAATCCTCAGGGATACATAGCTCTCCGTCTGGGGAGAATAAAGGGTTATATGTTAGACTCCGACCGACTAAAACTCCACGGTTCCTACCATTACCATGAGTCGGGGGCCCAGGAGATACTCGTACATTCGCGTGGACCCGCAACTGATCAGCCCGACAGATTACCAAGTGCGGTCAATCCCACTTAACCACTTAGCTCCCGAAACACCAAGTGCGGTCAATCCCACTTAACCACTTAGCTCCCGAAACAATTCGGGCGGAGAACGTCGTAATAAACCAAGTTGTCTGGTTTTATAAGAATGAAAAGGCACATTTTGTTAGACCTGATAAACGAACTTTTAAGTTCTCAACTAATTTGTAAGTAGGTACATAAAAGTAGAAGAAAGAATGATATATACCAGCTATCCTAATGAAATAAACCTTCCGAGGGGATGAAATCTGTAAGTCGTCAAGACAGAGCGCCAACAGGGAAGTTGTTTGTCGCCCCAGTTGTGGTTCAACTCTCGAATCTTACTCAACCGAGCTGGCTTCGTCAACAGTCCCTGCAAGTCCTTCAACTGACCTTTGCTTATAACTTGCGTTACTCGCGATATAGCCTGCAAGTATGTGTAAACATTAGAGACCGTATTCTAATACCAGGGACATGCATGAAACTATACTCCATTTAAAATAGCATTAGAAAGAAGTTAAAAAAGGTTATTTTTAATGCACACTTTGTAACAAAAGTACAATAAACATCGTTACATTACGATAGACGCCGAATTTATTATGATCTATTTTTACACACTTACTTGTAACCATTTTATTTAGTTATCTTATGAAATTATGTGGCTTTCATTTATTTATATTATTTAACTCCAATTTAAAATTACAGTGTCAATGCTAAAAACCTAAAAGAAGCAGGGATGAACAATACCTGGAACGTTATTCGTTTCACTATAATTCTACCGAATTCAAAAATTAACGTTGGTGAAACTTCTTCATCTTCATCATCAGATGATAGTGACTAAATTAGATGATGAAGACGAAGAAATGTCACCAACGTATTGTGTTGTAAGTTGTTATTTAAAATAAAATATAAAAAAAATGATTATTATTTCCATTAATCTTAATTTTTAAATCATCATTGTGATCGGTTGTTTCATTCATTCATTTTGTTGTAAGTTTGTAATGTGTGATGAAGACGTTACTTTTATTTTAAAATATTATTTTTAATTTGTTTATATTATACGTCTATATTTGTTAAAACAATTTTAATTAAGATGGATGCGCTGCAGTAGCCCGCGAAATCAGACGAATCCGGAGCAATTCTAACTTAAAGAGATGTATTGATGATTTTTAAGGTTAAAATTGTATTATTACCTACATACTTATTTCTTATTGTCACGCATCATATTAGGTATTTTGATTAAGATACAACCTTACACTGACCTGCAAATTGCAAAAAACGCAAGAAAATTTGAATTTCGCCAGTTGCTTTATCATAACTTGGAAATAAAATGTTTTGCATTCCTGCTTCTACGAGCCTCTTTTTTTAACCCCCGACGCAAAAACGACGGGGTGTTATAAGTTTGACGTGTCTGCGTGTGTGTGGGGGTGTGTGTAGGGGTGTGTGGGGGTGTGTGTGTTTGTGTATCTATGTCTGTCTGTGGCATCGTAGCTCCCGAACGGATGAACCTTTTGTTTTTTTTGTTTGAAAGGTGAATTTTTCGGGAGTGTTCTTAGCTATGTTTGATGAAAATCGGTCCAAGATGGCCGCCACCACAAAATGGCGGATTACATATTTTTTCACAACTCCCTCAATATGGGTATCAAATGAAAGGGCTTGACTAGTAGAATACTATACACTATGATAAATTTCAAATCCAAGATGGCCGCCAACAAAATGGCGAATTACATTTTTTTTTTCACAACTCTCTCTATATGGGTATCAAATGAAAGGGATTGACTAGTAGAATAATAAACACTATGATAAATTTCAAATCCAAGATGGCCGCCGCCACAAAATGGCGGATTACATATTTTTTTACAACTCCCTCAATATGGGTATCAAATGAAAGGGCTTGACTAGTAGATTACTATGACAAATTTCAAATCCAAGATGGCCACCACCACAAAATGGCGAATTACAAAAAACCTGATTAAATACCAAATTACCTGAATCTTAAAACGCAAGAAAATAAATGATAAGGGGTCCCTACAAAAAGCATGAAATAAAAAATTTAATTAAAAATTTAAAAAACCCCCGACAACGTCAAACCCTCTAGAAAGAAAAAAAATAACCTTGAAATAATGACCCTACGTAAGTACGTATGAAATTTTTTTATTAAATATTGTCCTGTCGGGGGACCGCTACTATTTTAAACTTTAACAGAACGTTAGGCTAATAATTAGAGCGGTCCCCCGACGGGACAAAATACTTTTTATAGGGTTTGACGTTGTCGGGGGTTATTTAAATTTTTATTTCTAATGCTATTATAAATGGAGTATAGTATATTCTGGAATGATGTATAGATACAGCCGGTCTATACTTAAAAAATGTATGAGAAGTAAGCTTGAAGTGAACTGTCATCCCATCTGTTAGGGATTGACAATTCAGTTCAAGCTCACTTCTCTAACATTTTTATGCCGAGATTTTTACAGAATAGCACTACATGCGACGGACGTCATGAAGAGCGTACAATATCCTGTCGTGTAGCGACAAGGAAAGCTAAGCTTGTAGGTTAAGGATAAAAAGAAAGGGAGGTAGAAGACAATTAAAGATATATATTTATAAGAAAAGGATGGAGATGGACTGAAGAGTGGTGTGTAGTATATGGAGGTGGGGTGTATGAGTGACGATGCGTGATAGATGGGTTGAGGAGGCTGAGGTGAAGACAGGTGGGCTGAGGAGGTAGTCGCGAGGCAGGTGCTGGCGACAGGGGCAGGTACAGCTGCAGATCCAGGAGCAGGTACAGGTGAGGACAGGTACTGGCGCGTGGCGACACGGAGGACACCCGTAGGAGGGCCCACGCAGCAGGCCAGGACGCAGCACAGCAGCAGGAGAGAGAGGCACGGCGGAGACGCTGTCAGCCCGTCAGGTGAGGACAGGAGGGCCCACGCAGCAGGCCAGGACGCAGCACGGCAGCAGGAGAGAGAGGCACGGCGAAGACGCTGTCAGCCCGCCAGGTGAGGCGGCCCTCGGGTGAGGCGGCCCTCAGTTGAGGCACGGCCCAATAGATGTAGTAGCCCTCTTCACGGAGGACAGAGGGCGGAGGCGTAGGCAGGGTCCGTCAGGAACCGTAGCGGAGAAGTACGCTGGGTATTCCCGGGATAGGTGACCCTGGAGTATCAGGCTCCTTGTAGTGTTCGCTTTAGAGGCGAAGCCAGAACTGATCCTTGTATTGCGTGGATCAATAAAGTTAACTCGTAGAATAACATCATGTAGAAAATATGAATTTGAGATAAGAATTCGGCCAGTACTTCTTTTACATGAGTACATACTAAGTTTGCATATAAAAAGATACAGGCCGGTAAGAATTTGAAAGGTACGTTGCTATGGCGACGTATTAAACGTCGTTGTCAAAGCTGTCATAATAAAATATATTATAATAAAATACAATAAAATCTATAGTTATTTTGTATTAGAAGTATAGTGTTTATAGGAAAAATGATATCCATCAATGTGGGCGAAACTACCAACCCTTGGATGACACTAAATCGTCATAGTCTCATGTTAAAGTTGGAAGCTGTGTCTGTGTACCGATTGTGGATAGAACGTGTCGTGAGGAATAATCAGATCAGCGCCTAACGGTCACAGAATGCTTGTTCTGACCTGGAGAAATGAATGAAGGTAACTGTGAGTATGTACATTATGTTACAATCCTCGCCTCTTTAAAGGTCAACTTTATCTGTGCTGCACCTTGTAATGTGAGGCTCATAAATGGATGTGTAATAGCTCATCAAGTCGAACCCAATCAGTGGTCATCAGCGCATCATGATGGGTTGACCGCCAACAGTTGGTAGCGTACTTAGTTGTAGGTAGAAAAGTATTATTTGGAGTACGATAACGACAATCGAGCAAAATAACCAACTTGATAAAAATTTGGTTCATGCTGTAGTCAATAATCATGCACCTATAACGTAATATATGCATGATAAATAATATTAGGCAAATCACAGCCACGATTCAATCCTGGAACTATAAACCCACTTGAATCCACGGTAGGTAGTACCTACAGGAATGTCGATTGCCAATTACGCTGAGTTATGCTCCGAAAAAAAATTAAAATATGAGCATACTCAAAATATGAAATTTACTGCTTTAAATAAAGAAACGACCGAATCAAATGCTAAAAATTCCGAAAAATTAATACAATATTTGCTGACGTTATATTTTTCCACCAACTTAAATTGCGTTTTACCGAAATCTACAGGTTTTACTTTTTATCGTAACTTACCTATTTTATATTATAAATTTAGAATCAATCTTACACATTTTATAACTGTGGCGCTGTGGCTGTGTGGTTTGGTTTTACATTCAAAAATATGTTTCTGGCGTTATGTGGTCACAGCTCTAACCTAACCTAACCTAGCTCTTTCGATTTAAAGAAGATATAATTATGCGTGTTACGTTGCAAATTTCACTAAACTATAACTTTTCGGAAACTTTGTATTTTTGTCGGAAGTTTCGTATTTTTTTTGGTTTCTTATTTGAAAGTATAGAATATTTTTCGTAGAATTATAATTTGAATAAGCTTCATATTTGTTTGTTAAATACAACATTTTTTGTCGGTTAATTTTGTATTAACTTTTCGGTAATTCATTTTAACACAGCTTAGTTAGTATTACAGTCAACCACAGATCGCTGGAAGTTAATTTGTTTTTCGGAAGCTTTATTATTTTCCGTCAGAAATCGTGCAGCTCAACTCAAAACTTAAGGAGCTCAACGATTCGACGAACAGTACCAAAGAAAGGACATTTGGGTAGGCCACATTAATTACTCAAACTGCCAGACCATGACAAAAACTAAGAGAATACAGAGAAAAATAATATAAATAGAATGACCCATATAGTCTTCACATTCACAATAATTAAAATAATAGAATACTTTTCAAAGTAAGCAAATGTATATATAAAATTCATTCAAAGTCAAATCAAAGTCAAATCATTTATTTCAAATAGGTACATTAAAGGCACTTTTGAACGTCAAAATTAAAATTAAAATAAAATTGATTCTAGTCGCCCCTTCCAAAAGGTAGTTTTCGTATGGAGAAGAATGGGCAAGAAACTCCACCGTTACTCTTTTAAATGTTTTACAATATTTTGCATACATTAATTATATAATTATATGTGAAGACGATGCACCTAACATAAAATTACTATACCACAATAGGTAAAAGAATTAAAATGAATTACTGAAACCATGACATATAAATTGACTATTGACTTACAAACATTCCAAAAGTAGACTATTTTCATAAATAAATAAGGAGTAATAAGTCCGGGTAGTAATTACAGAATGTAAATCAATGTCAAAGAGAATAAAAAAAAAGAAAAAGAATAACTTATACAATTACATTAGCAACCAGTTTGATTTTGTCTAGACTCTAGAGATTGTCCTATGGAGCAGGACCAGCATGTTTCCAAGCATTCTTATCTGGGATGTAATCCTCTAATTTGTAATATCCTTGCTTAAAAAGTGTAATTTTAATATAAGTTTTAAATATTCTTTCATTTAATTGCAATATTTCACAAGGTATTTTGTTGTAACATTTAACACAGTACCCCATAAAAGATGTATGTACTTTAGATAATCTGAAAAAAGGTTGATCTAATTTATCTTTATTTCTAGTATTAAAATTATGTCTATCACTTATTTTATTAAAAAGATGTTGATTTTTTCTTACATACATAATATTTTTATAAATGAATTGGCAAGGTACCGTCATAATATTAACCCTTTTAAATAGTTCCCTAAGAGATTCGCGGCGACGTAGATTGTAAATGGCTCTGACAGCTCTCTTTTGCAAAATAAAAATGGATTCAATGTCAGCAGCCCGACCCCACAGTAAAATGCTATATGACATAATACTGTGGAAGTAACTAAAATAGACCAAACGCGCGGTTTCTTCATCTGTTAGCTGTCTTATCTTTCTAACAGCATATGCGGCCGAGCTTAGCCGCCCCGCAATAGATGTTAAATGAGGTCCCGATTGTAATTTCTCGTCTAGCGTGATTCCCAGGAAAACTGTTTGATTAACAAATTCTAGTTTTTGGCCATTCAATATGATGTCACATTCGCTACTTCTAACATTAGGTAATTTAAATCTAATGCATTTGGTTTTTTTTTCATTAAGTACTAAATTATTTACCGTAAACCAATCTTGGACCTGAAGAATAGAGTTATTCACGTCGTCAAGATTTTCTGACCGTCGGTCTATTTTAAAGATCAATGATATGTCATCTGCAAATAACACCATCTTCGGTTGATTTTGAAGTAATTGGGGTAAATCATTAATATAAACTAAAAAGAGGAATGGACCCAATATCGAACCTTGAGGAACGCCCATTGTCATTTCAGACCCCAATGAGTTTACGCCATTTACTTGGACTTTAACCTTTCTAATTTCATTTCATTAATGTCAAAGTGTATAAGTGGAGGGGCCCGTGGCTAAATAATAACAGCCGCACAGGTCGATCGGTCAGGTTAAGCTACGCTTGCCGCGGTTGGTCTGTGGATGGGTGACCATCTCGACATACCGAGACCCCTCCGTGCCTCGGAAAGCACGTTAATCCGTTGGTCCCGGCTGTCATTCGTGGATCTTTGACAGTCGTTACGGGTAGTCAGAAGCCCGAAAGTCCGGCAACCAGTCTTACCAAGGGGTATCGTACCTATTACCCAGTAACTGGGTTGTGGAGGTCAGATAGGCAGTCGCTCCATGTAAAATACTGGTATTCAGCTGCATCCATTTAGACTGGAAAAAAACAACAACAAAACAGGAACAAAAAAATAACAAAATAAAAACATTCAATATGTAAAAAAATTGGAAGCAGCGCAATCACAAGCCTTTTTGTCCTCGATATAATCCTTAACGGTATAAAAGGCTTTCTGGCACAACTTACGTTTAATGAATGATTTGAATTTATTAAGGCTTAGATCTTGAACGGGGCTTGGAACTTTATTATAAAAGCGTATATATTGGCATCTGAACGAGCCACCTATTTTCTTGAGCCTTGTTGTAGGTACAACAAATTTGTGTTTGTTCCTAGTATTTATATCATGGATATCACTGTATTTTTTAAACAATTTTATATTTTTATGGGCATATAAAAGATTTTCATAAATATATTGAGAAGGCACAGTCATAACATTAATCTCTTTATATTTGTCTCTGAGCGAGTGTCTCGGACTCGATTTATAAATTTATCGAACAGCTCGCTTCTGCAAAACAAAGATAAGTCTGAATATCAGCGGCATTTCCCCACAATAGAATACAGTACGACATTACACTATGAAAATAGCTAAAGTAAACTAAACGGGCTGTCTCTATATCAGTTAAATTACGAATTTTTCTAACTGCTTATATTGCGGAACTAAGCAATTTAAAAAAATTATCTATATGTGGACCCCACTGAAGCTTAGCATCCAAAGTTATGCCCAAGAATACTGTGCTGTCTTCAGGATTCAATTCTTCGCCCTTTATCAACATATTGGTTTTCACCTGCATAACGTGAGGTAGCATAAACTTAATGCATTTGGTTTTTTTCTCGTTTAAAAGTAAATTATTAACATTGAACCAGTGGACTACTTTAGAGATCGCGCTATTTACATCGTCAGTATACATAATGTATAACTACAAAATTTAATAAAATCTTACACTACCTGTTTGGTCCCGTACTTGAACTCTCGCTGTATAAACAATGGATCCCAAATGTTCCTTAGGACGCTGAATGTAACAGAATTAATTTGGGAACTCGCCTCTTCTTTGGCTTATCGGATTTCCTCCATGAAAATGATTTTTGAATGCCCTTCAGGAAACTTAAAGAACTTATTGTACGGTTTATTAATTTCACATCACCCCTATCGTTGTTTCGAGAACCTAGCTGCCGATATTAAACAGAGGTGCTATCATTAAAGTAGTGGTTAACGGAGAGTATGGGGTGATTTTTTGTGATAGTACAGAACAAGTATTGGTTAGAGCAGAAACATTCTTGTATTTATGAACTTCAATAAGACGTGTTACAACTGGACATACGAGTAAACGCCTATGAAGAAATATCATTGGAGCTGCCATCTGAAAAAGCATCATACGATAATACCTATTAAATTGATGATACAAATAATAATAATAATATAGCTAGCAACACCAACGTCAACGTCTCTTTTGTCGTGTCTTCACAATTTGTTATTTGATAATTTTTAGAAGCAGTTAATAAATTCCATGTATGCCCCGTGGTCCCTTCCGTAGTCCCTGGAAGGGACCACGGGGATTATCTTTACCCGTGGTCCCTCCGAGAAATACAATGCTGCCGAATTAAAGTTGTACCAAGGTCAGTCATAATACAGTCAAAGGTTTTATTCATACTAGAGAGTCGGGCGTTCCTGCTTCGTTGGTGTCCACGTTATCTATGTGGTATGATAAGCAGAGTGGTGAATAAGTATCTACATGCGGCAGCCTGAGAAGATGTAGCATGTGTCCGCTGAATTCTTCCTTCCACTGCTGCGCACTTCACTTGAGTCTTTGTATGTCAGCATAACTTTTGCATTGTCCTCAACCCGCCGAGAGGCTCCATTTGGGATGGAGAGACGCTGATAAAGTTAGCTATTCCAGCATATCTGCCATTATGACGATGTCATCGGCAAATCGAAGATGTGAGATGTACTCGCCATCCACGTTGATACCCTGCCCAATTCAGTCCAACCAACGTCTTGAAGACCTAATGCATGGGTGAACAATTTTGGGGATATTACATCCCAGGGGGAGGTCTGATCTCACCCCTTGAAGAACAGAACCACCTCACTTCTGCTCCATGCCTCGGGCTTTGTACCCTCTAAGATGACGGAATTAAAGAGACTCGCTAGCTCTTTGATTGAGATTTTGTAGTATTTCTTTTTCTTCATCTGCATCGTCAATATTCTTCGATCGTCTTCAATGGGTTCGTAGTTCTTATCTTTGACAGAGTCAGTTTCAATGGCAGACGGTGCTCCGGGTAGAAAGATTAAGTCCGACAGGACGGCAGACGGCTTGAGCGGGGCACCCGCATCCCGCTCACCCCCGGAGTGAACGCAGCGCGAGAGTCGATAAACTGCCTTTTAGCTAAGTAATGAGGCTTAGCTGCTATGTAGCTAAGCAAAATTATATTTTTTTAATGAAATACTTAACTAAAATAGTTGCAAATTAATTAAGTTTTTCACTGAAACTATTCTTTAAATGCTTAACTATAAAGTAGTTATAGTCCTTTGGCGTCTCTATAGTCAAGAATAATCTGATAACGTAGGTACTTGTAGTTAAGGAGAAGGACTGAAAATAATCATCACATCGGGCAGTTAAGGTACTTTAAAGTACATTAAGCGAAGAAGTGTGGGTTAGACGCTTTCAAGTGATAGAATCATCATAACTAAAAAAAATTCATATCTTTGGAACTATTTATGTAGTAAAAATGTTTCTTAGATAGAAAGATAGAGAATTATTTTGAACTGTCACTTTCTATTAAAAAGTAAAAATTGACCATTGGAGGGTTAACGGCTTTCTAGTTATAGGACGGCAGAAATGCAATTCTAACAACCCCAAACTCGAAGAAGTTACGTTGTGTCGTTACAGAATTCCTATAGCCACCTTCTGGCTCCATATCGTAAGACATGTTCTATGACATTCATTTTACAGAGTTTCACAATTATTTCCTTTTCGAAAAAAAAAACAATCGTGATATCCTGATGTGTTAAAACATAGGTACGGTACATCGAACTTTACGTGTGTGATCGTGGTCTCTTCCGTAATCCCTAAAAAGAACCTTTAACATGAATGAATAACTGTCACGCTTATTTTTTTTTTTAAACCGTTAATGCATCGTTTTGTACTTACCGCAATAGTCACAGTAGAAGGACATTTCAACTTTTTCCAATTGCTACATCTCCATTTCGCAGATCCATCTTTGTTCACAGTATGTTTATAAAACTGATAAGTAGTTGTGGTAAGGTAGGGTTTCACCCCCCTTTCTTTTAATTATTTCTATTTCAGACATATTTGATTGAGAAGGATTTTTTTTTGTAATATCCACGAATGACAGCCGGGAAATAACCTTATTTCAATTTTTTGTAAAGGCATGTAGGCGCTAAATGTTATTATTTGTCCACTGTGATCAGATGGCAACTTATTTACAATTTGTTTGTGTAAGTAATCGCAATTACAAAAAATATTATCTAAACCAACCCGAGTGACAGCTTCTTCTGCCACTTGTGGCAGAAGAAGCTGTCACTCGGGTTGGTTCCATAAACACATTTGACAAATCAAATGACCCAAAAAGACTCAATAATCTGACAGTATTCGAGTTATTTTCCAATAAATTAATATTAAAATCTCCACATACGATTATTGAGTTACTACTAGTACTAAGTTTCTTTAACACATCTTCCATTACAGAATCAAACACAGATAGATTCTGGTAACTAGGAGGTCTGTATACGCATACTATAACATGCTTATCGAGCTCAACACAGGACAATTCAATGATGTTTTCAACAGACAGCTCGATGATGTCTTTACGTTCTTTAGATTTAATCGAATTTTTAAGTAATATTAATGACCCGCCATGTATCATATGTTGTCGGCTGAAATGGCTTACTACACGATAATTTTCAAAATAAATTGACATTACTTGATAATCTTTCAACCAATGTTCTGTTAAACAAATGACATCAAACTTGGTGTTTTCCAAAAACAGTTCTATTTCCAGTAATTTGGAAGCGCAACCATGGATATTTTGATTAAATAATTTTAAAATATGTTGCACACCCTTTAGTTTCTTCTTATTATTATTAATTATATTGCCAGAAGATACCTTTTTATTATTCTGTAATAATAATTGGTTATTTGAAGGGGTAACTTCTGTTGTCTCACTGACTAGTTTAAATTATTATCAGGAGATACCTCCACAGCTACAACTGGAGAGTCTAGAGTTCCCGTATAAGTTCCAGCAGGAGGGAAATGCCCTATCTGACTGGTAGTGGCCTCCAAGGATGTTGGCATTGTAGGTGGATCCTCCTTTGTACAATATGATGATTCATAGTCAATCACAATGTTGTTAGTATAACTATGCAACACAGATTTGTCACTAATACTAGAATTTGTTATATTAGCTATAACCTCGCTAATATTATATGCTATCAACATAGCGATCAGATGTCTACATTCCTCATCATCATAAAAAACCAAGAGTAGTTTATAAAATGCACATTTGTGTTATTTATGTATGCTGTCAGAATCATGGAAATTCTCTAACGGCTCAACTGAGCAACTTTTCGGACAAAGTACTTGAAATTACCCTCAATCGTCCGTCCGATAAGTTTATCGTCCTAGGCGATTTCAATCAACCCAATATTGTATGGCAGCGGGCCGGCGACGGACTATCATTATACCCTACAAATGTTCATGGCAGTGTTCAGACTACTTTTTTTTTTTCTAAATACCTAGAGGTATAGTCAAACATATCCCGTTTGACAATTACATAGCTAAAATATAATCTGATATACGTGACAATCCACGGGCATTTTGAAGATACGTCAAGACTAAAAAACAATCTTGTTCTTACCCCTCAGTGATGCAATTTGGCCAGGTAACATCCAGTGATGGTGACGTAATTTGTGATATGTTCAGTAAGTGTTTTCACTCTAACTTTCTTGACGATACTAGTAATGCCAATAGTCAACCTTCACCTTGTAATGTCGATGGACCCAATGACAACACGCACGATATAAGTCAAGTGGAAATACGGCTAAGTGAGGTATGTAGGCTGCTAAAACAAGTGGATTTACACAAATCTGCGGGTCCAGATGACGTTTCGCCCATATTCATCGTCAACTGCGCCAGGGATCTTTATGTGCCTCTTTCCATCCTGTTTGAAAAATCGCTTGCGACTGGTGTGGTGCCTAAAATATGGAAGTCGGCATATATAACACCGATACATAAAAAAGGGTCAAAAACATTGGTGGAGAATTACCGACCTATTTCGAAGCTGTGTGTGTTTGCTAAAGTGCTGGAGAAAATTGTGCACACATAGGTTTATTCAGCACTCAAGCACAGTTTGTGTGAAAGCCAGCACGGCTTCGTAAGGGGTCGGTCGACCTCGTCTAATCTCAGTCTGTAGCGACTACCTCTCCGAATATATGTCACAGAGGTCGCAAGTCGATGTTATATATACCGACTACCGGAAGTGTTTCGATCGGATAGATCACGTGATCCTATTGCATAAACTTTTATCGGTGGGCATTAGGGGTAATCTTTACCGATAGTTCAAGTCCTATGTGGAGAACAGATGTCAGACTGTGGTCCTGAATTGATACTGCTCTAAAACTATGAATGTCCCCTCGGGGGTTCCCCAAGGATCCTTGCTAGGGCCTTTGTTATTTATTATCTTTATCAACGACATCTCTTCTTCTTTTCGGTATTCAAAATTATTACTATATGCTGATGACATGAAGATAATGAGACAAATAAGTACCGTGGCAGATGCTCATCTATTGCAGACAGACCTTAATATTTTTCAGGGATATTGCATTAATAATAAGTTGGACCTGAATGTCTCCAAGTGTTATGTTTGCTCCTTTACACGGAAACCTATCCCAGTCGTCCATGACTACTTGCTTTTAGATACAGCACTAAATAGGGTCAACACTATCAGGAATCTGGGAGTTACCTAAGTTACGCTAAGCTCCTCTTTGATGCACACATAGACAATATTGTCAAAAAAGCATCAAAAGCACTTGGTTTCATTCTGCGGGTGTCCTCGGAGTTCAAAAACATTAAGACTATTAAAATATTATACTGTTCTTTTGTTCGCAGTCATTTGGAGTATGCCTCTCAACTCTGAAACCCCAATTATAATGTCTACATAAATCGTATTGAGAGCATACAGAAAAGGTTTTTAAGGCACATTCAGTATCGGTCTAAGACGTTTTTAACGAATTATACCTACCGTTGCAAAAAATTTCATATCCTTCCACTTTTTGAAAGGCGAAAAATATCAGATCTTGTGTTCCTTTTCAAAATTGCCAACGGAACAACTGTTGTTACCGAGTTGTTGCACAAAATCCGGCTGCGAGTGCCGTCTGTGTTCTTACGTAGACCTCATTTATTACACACCCCAGTGGTAGCCACTACATACAGACAGAACTCATACATGGTGAGAGCGAGTCTTATGTACAACACAACCTGCTGGGAAGCTGATATCGACATTTTCAATACTAGTGTTGCTAAATTAAAGAAAATGTTATCTAATTGCTTCTTCGAGCGTTAATAGTAATTTACTGTTCTGTCTTATATAGTTAAATAGTAATAATAATATAATAATAATTTATTTGGAACACAACCATAAATTACAATGTCTTAATAGCTAGAACACGGACAGTTAATTTTACATAAGTGCATAGCCAGCTGTCTCCCAAACTAGGCTAAAGCCTGTATCTTGGGAGGCAGTATATTAGAAAATAGGTATACATTTATTGGTTCATAGCCCGTGTAAGACGGCGTGAACGTTAAAAAAAAAAACAAAAAAAATGAGTAAAAAATATGTACAAGACAAACTAAAATTACAAATAAGTTTAATATTAAATTTTAATATTTAATAGTCTATTATTAATCTTCTGTTTACATGATAATATATTATATTGTATTATATATGGTTATATATTATATTGTGTTATATATACGTATATACTTACTACACGTGGAAACTTGTAATTGGCCTTATTTTTGTATAATCTACTACTTACTGTATCTGTTTAGCTGTAAGTTTTCCTAAAAATAAATAAATAAATAAATCCTGCAATGTACTAACTGTTCGCCAGCTTTTCATTATGCACTTAGTATTAAAACAGCACACCATGCTTGCCTACAATGCCGACAACACTAACAAGAGACTGAATGATCTAGTTTGCATGTCTAATGCAACCTCAAAACATGTCTGTTAAAGGTTATACGATATGTGTACTATACTTATAACATTACTTTAAATCACACAATTAGTTGATTTTTACATAAAGACATTTTATTCGCACTGACATACATCAACAACATTTTCTTTTGTTTGTTTGTTAAAGGAGGTCGCACATTGCAAACTTATGCAACCTTATTATCTTCTCTCAATGAAGACCTATTAACTTCAAAAGCTTCGATAGCCTTGGTCTAGCTAAAGCTTTTGTAAAAGTATCTGCAAGTTGATTTTCAGTTGTGATCTTGCTTACATTTAGTTCTCCACTTGTTACCATCTCCCTGACAAAGAAGTGTCTAATCCGGATATGCTTAGTACGTTTGTGGTACTCCGGATTTTCTGCTAGCTTGATCGCAGCTTCGTTATCTACTCTCAGGATAGGCACACCCTTCAGTTTTGTCATATCTCCAATGACTCTGGACAGCCAAATTGATTCCCGAGCGCCTTCACTGGCAGCTACGACCTCTGCTTCGGTGGTAGATATAGCCACGCTTGTCTGACGTTGGCTTATCCATGACACGGCACCTCCAGCATACATGCACAATACACCAGTGGTTGAACGTCCTGTGTTCAAGTCACCGCCATGATCGGCATCACTGTAGCTCTCAAGAATACCTGTCTTGAAATCTCTTTTGTAGAATATCCCTTTTTCTGGAGCATACTGCAAATACCGTAGTATTCTCTTCAGTTTAACACAATCCAGTTCTTTAGGATTTTCGAGGGTCCTAGAAACTACGCTGACTGCATATGCAATGTCTGGCCTAGTTCCGATCATTAAATATGCCAAGGCACCAACCAGTTGTCTGTAGTTGTTCAAAAAATTGCTCACATCGCATGAGTCTTGACCCTGACATTGATCCTCTTTTACAATTGGTGTCGTTACCGGTCTGCAATGTTCCATGCCAAATTTTTTAAGCACCTTCTTCGCGTAAGAACCCTGAGATATTTTTATTCCGTCTTCAGTCTTCTCTATTTCAATTCCAAGGAAATATGATGCTGTCTTCGTCGTTATTTTAAACTTAGTCTTCATCTGACCTATGAACTCGTTTATTAGGTCCTGGCTCGTTGCAGCCACCAAACCATCATCGACATATAGGGCAACTATCAGTTTACCTCCAGACGACGTCTTCCTTATGAATAAACAAGGATCTGAGTCACTAACTATGAATCCAATCTCTTTGAAATAGTCCAAAAACCGCTTATTCCAACACCTTGGAGCCTGTTTTAAACCATAAAGGCTTTTCTTTAGCAAACAGATACGACCAGAACCATCATCATAGCCTTCGGGCTGTTTCATGAAAATTTCTTCATCAAGTGACCCATAGAGAAAAGCTGTTGACACATCAAATTGTATCATTAACATGTTCTCATTGGCTGCTACAGCCAATACACTCCTGACTGTTGCCATTTTAGCCACGGGACTGAAAGTTTGATCATAATCAACCCCTTTCTTCTGACTAAATCCCTTTACAACAAGTCTAGCTTTATACTTGTCTACTGAACCATCAGCATTCAATTTTACTTTGTATACCCATTTGCATGGTATAACCTTCCTATTATTAGGAAGAGGCACGAGGACCCAAGTCTTATTCTCCTTCAAAGAATTCATTTCGCAGTCCATTGCTTTTTCCCAAAGATCCCGTTCAGGGCTTTTGATAGCTTCTCTATAGGTACTAGGTTCTTGGTGACAGCTAGTCATGTTTAAAACATAGTCTTTGAGTTTAATAGGTGGACGAAGTAATGATCTATCTCTGAGAATCCTTCCACCATGTTCCATGATTTCCTGTTCAGGCATTACATCTCTGGTATGAATTTCCGTCTCATCTTCATTTACTTCCCTTATCTCTCTCCCTAACTCAAAACTCTGTTCAGAAGCATAACTCCTAGCGTCATCAAAGTCATCCAAATTTTCAACTAGAACATCTTCTCTACCAATGAACTCAGTGTCCCCAATTTCGGTACCAACACCTTCATTGACATTTTCAATATTTTCGATAGTTCTATCACTGTCTGAATTTTCTGCATTCTGAGTAACTTGTGGTTTACTCACTGGATTCAATGCATCATCCTCATTACCATGCAATCGTGGCAATTCCAATGGTATTTCAAATTCAGCTTCTGTAGAAGCCTTCACTGGAGCTTCCGCACCCAAGGGCTTTTCATCGAAGACGACATCCCTTGATCTCACCAGCGAATTATTTTGTTCGTTCCAGAGCCTGTACCCATCGTCATTATCATATCCCACCAAGATACATTTCACTGCTTTCTTGTGCAGCTTCTTCCTGGTTTGCTTTGGTACATGTGCATAACAATGCGATCCGATAATCCTCAAGTGCTTTATTTGGGGTTTCTTACCAAACCAAAGCTCAAATGGAGATTTGTTTTCTACTGCTGTTGGACCTGTCCTGTTCAAAATATAAACGGCAGTATTCACTAACTCAGCCCACAATACCTGAGGCAGTTCCTCATGCGCATGCATCATAGTTCTCGCTGCTTCCACAATCGTGCGATTGTCCCGTTCACTACACCCATTTTGTTCTGGTGTATATGGCATAACAAATCGTTGCTTTATGCCTTTATCCGTTAATATTTTTAGCATCTTCTGATTGCTAAACTCTCCGCCATTATCACTCAATACTTCTTTAATAGTATGACCAGATACCTGGACAGATGCCAACATCTTTTTCAGTTTTTCATGTACCTCTGACTTCTCTCGAAGAAAGTACACAAATCTGTAACGTGTGAATTCATCTTTGAACAGTACAAAGTAGCGATACTTGGATATGGACAGAGGGAATGGACCACACACATCAGTGTGTATGCGTTCTCCAGGCTGTGTGGCTTTTTCCCGTACACCAAACTTCTGTCTGTGGGACTTTCCAAATATACAGCCCTCGCATAATTCTCCAGTTTCCTTGGTTTTAATACCGAGTTCCCTCTCGATTAGACTTCTCACATGCCTTTTATTCTGATGAGCCATCCGCTCATGGTAGAGTTGCAGCATATCAACTTTTTGTACCAAATTGACAATTACTTTAGATGGTGGTGGTACAATCCTACAGTTAAGCCTGTACAGACCTCCGTACCTTTCTCTTTGTCCTATAATTGCAATTTGTCCATCAATCTTCATTGAACAAGAAGTGACGCGCGACTCAAACAAGCTCCCTGGATTTTTATCTTGTGTCGACAGCACCGAAAATAAATTTCTGCATATCTGGGGAACATACCAAACATCCCTCAATGTTGCCTTGACAACCTTCTTGTTAACCTCAGCTTCAATGCTTAGTGATCCTTGCCCAACAGCCTTAATCACTTTTCCATCAGCTGTTGTTACAGTGTGATCAACATCAAAGTATTTAAAATCTTGATATAAATCTAACCGCATCGTAACATGATTTGTAGCACCGTTATCCACATACCATTTGTCACAATCAGTCTCAGATTCAGCTGAATTCACAGACAGCAATACCATGTTAACTCCTTTGTCATCCGCAACTTGACGAGATACACTCCTCTTAGGGCAGTCTCTTTTTAGGTGTCCAACTTCCTTGCAGCTGTAGCATCTTATCTTATTTATTTTCTTCTTACTTGTCCCTGGAGTTTCCTCACTACCCTTTTTAATACATTTCTTCCATGTATTAACCGCAAGGGCATCACAACTAGACTCACAGTCTTTACCGTTGTTGCAGAGTGCCTTTTCATGTGCACACAGTTGGCTGGTAATATTCTCAACAGTTCTGTCTTTCTTGGACATCAACATCCAACTCGATTTAAATGAAAAATAACTTTCTGGCAGTGTATCTAAAATCTTGCAGATTAAAAGTATTTCTGGTAATTGCTTACTTTCTTTAGCTTTTAATAATTCCTGATTCAGTTTGTGCCACATATTTTTCAATTTCGATACATGAGTTGCCATGTCATCAGCAGTATCCTTGTGAAATTTAAAGAACTCCATACATACTTCATATAACCTGTCTTCATTGACACCGTCATAGAGTCTATGCAGTTCATCCCATACGTCCTTAGGATGAGAGAATCGAATCACCTTGTCTAAGATTTCATCTGATATGTTGTTAGTAACCAGCAGTAACGCAGTACTTTCCAGCCTAACATACTCCGATAACTTTTTGTTATACTCCGTCAAAGCCACTGCAGAAGCAGCAACAGCATCACCGCCCTCAGCTACAGGCTTATTCGGTTTTTGAGTTTTTCCCTGAATAATGTCCAAAAGACCGTCCATGCCCCGTAACAGAGCAGACATACGGTATTTCCATTGTATCCAGTTATTTCCATCAAGCTTACATATCTGTATTTTACTTAGCTCCATTTTGGATATCTGGGCCCATAACCTGTTAAAGGTTATACGATATGTGTACTATACTTATAACATTACTTTAAATCACACAATTAGTTGATTTTTACATAAAGACATTTTATTCGCACTGACATACATCAACAACATTTTCTTTTGTTTGTTTGTTAAAGGAGGTCGCACATTGCAAACTTATGCAACCTTATTAATGTCTTTGTAGAAAGATTTTTAACATTCTTAGGTCCATTCCTGTACAATAGATTAAATAGAAAACTAAGTATCTATAAACTAAATTACTATAGCTGTAAACAAATTATATTTAATTATTTACTAACCATCGATTATGCACATACAGAAGACCTACTTATTGTCTGCAAATAAAACTACTAACATGCTATTTTACTTTTATTTACATAGGTTTTTAAATTTAGTTTTTACGTTATAATATTTATTGTTAATTTATTTCATTAAGTATTTAAGCACTTTCTAGCCTGAAGCACAGGTTCAACCTAGTTCAGGCAAATTAGTAGCTGTGCGCTATTTTTAAATTGTTAAGGTATTAAATGTAAATGTATTCCCTTTTTATAAATAAACGATTATTATTATTACATTGTGTACTAAATGTTCCATCAAAATGTAACACGCTTTTATTTATTTTATTTTTTATTTATTTTTACGCGTGTGTTTTTCTTTTAATTTAATTTTTAATTTTTTCAGATGTAAAATTGCTTTAGACTACCCACTAACAGGTGGCTTGCTTAGCGCCTAGAGCCTAGTGACTTAACATCCTTCGATACTCGCTAGGCGACAAGCGAAGGAGCGAAGCGCGCCGTGCGGCCGGTTGCGAATAGGTATTCTAGAGCGTTCGTTTCACTTCGTTACTCGCAAGGTGACTCGCTAGGCTCTATGCGCTAAGCAAGCCACCTGTCAGTGCGTACTTACGTAGCCTTATTGTTTATCTTTTCATTACCGAGCACACCATAGATAAAGATAACATCGTAACCAAATATGCAGTCAACACTTCCGATTACTTTTTTTAGGTGATAGAATAGCGGTATTATTCGAGAGTGAGTCCGTTCACGGACAAGCGGCGCCTGCCACCGTACATTATGTCCACGTCGACGCCGCTTTCGAGTAACAAACCTGCGCAATACATGAGCCCACGGTTTTATCATATGGACTGATCATGGTATGTTCCTTGTTCTCTTGTATGATTCCATTGTATGTATTAAGTTGTTATCAATATCTAAAGCGAGAGTTTTCTTTACAATACTCCTAGATATTATGTGTGTAGATTACTCAACTTCTGCACGTTTTCCTCATTTAACTTTACCGTGTTGCAGGAAATAACAAGCAACTGAAATAGCGCACTCATTGGTATTCCGGTTCATTGATAAGTTAACACAGAACATTATAAATGAGATCCCAAACGGTTAATTAGATGTCTGTGTCCAGTTTATTTTTGTCAGCTGCAAAATAATGCACATTATGACAGTACCTAAGTGGCTGAAAATGTAATCTTATTGCATTTATTGAGTCGCACAAAACTCAAAACAAACATGAACTATGGGCCATCATGTTTTAATTTGTTAATTTTATGTTAGGATATGAAACATTTGGATTCTACAAAAGAAAGACGATATACCTTGATATTAAAACATTTTATTGTAATTTCAGTTGTTTATGTACCTACAAAGTTGGGGATTTATATTCAGGAAGACACATTTTGACTTCTGGGTAGGTAGATATTCGAAGAAAGTTGGATTAAGGCAGTGACCGAGTGGCGTCCAAGAACTGGAAGACGAAGCGTCGGTCGTTTGGCAGCGAGATGGGCTGACGACATTGTTACCATCGCGGGTAGAACCTGTATGAAGCTGGCACAGGAACGTGGGGATTGGCATTTGAAAATATAGGCCTATGATCAGAAGTGGATGAAGTCAGGCTGTGTATGATGGTGATGATATGTTGGCTTACAAAGCCCAAATGCGAACGTAGTCGACTTGTAGGGAAGCATCCTGTCCGTCATTGGAGTTCAGGTTCCAGGTGGGCAACCATTGCCATCTTGCATTCCAGAAGTCATTTGGAGCCTAGGATTAAAAAAATAACGAGTCAAAATAAGTATCGAGATAATTTAGTAGGTATGTGATTAGAGTCTTAACATTTTTACTAGATCGTCTGTCCGTCCACGTGATTAACATAATTTAACATCATGTACCTATTGGGGAATACTTGCCCGAAGGGCCCAACGCTTCGGGCAGACTGCACGATTATAAAGTAACAAAGTATGTAGTATGACATAGTAAAGATTGTAGTTACGATTGACCTGACTCCAATGAATCCTGTTCAAATTTTAACTATTTAGCAATTTAAATTTAAAGGGTGTAAAAATAACGATTGCATCTCTGCTTTCCATCAGGCGGGATCGCAGTCAAGCGCTAGTTTATACCATTAAAAAAAAATGTGACTCCGCCTTGATTATGATCCGTTTACATCCTTTATGCTGTCATGGTTTGTTTACCTAGCAGTGTTGCTATTTTGAAATTAGAAAAAACTTTGCTTACCGTATAAGGTGAATCATTCGACCAGGGCTTAGGGGGGCTGACACCGTCAGGGAAGTATCCGGAGGTGCTGCCGACAGCCAGATTGATGATCATGTAGAACTGAAACGTTGTGTAATTAATTAATATCAAATTCAAAACTTCCTTGTTTTATGAAAGGTCAAGTGCCAAAAAAAACCTCTTTTTTATCGAGAAGTTGCTACGAACTCGAATGAATGACAATGACAAAGTAAAACTTATTTAGGTAAGTTTTTTGTAATACCTACATTAATAGTAAGTGTATATTATGGTTTGTACCTTCTCGTCGAAAGGTGCCATCTTGCTTGCGTATCTCCATGGGTTCTCGGTATTAGTCTTGCTGGCGAAGTCGGCGTATTCCCAGAAACCACCATTGGGGGGGGTTACACGTCCTAGCTCCTCGTCGTCAAAGCTGAACCTCAAGTAATCTGCACAGAATAATTCGAATTTGATAGTATTGTCAGAGTAACTAGCAATTATTATAAATATTTAGTAGGTACTAGCTTCTGCCCGCGGCTTCGCCCGCGTGGATGTCGGAAATTTACCCACGGGAACGTGCTAACAGGATAAAATGTATGTGCTTCCCCAGAATGCCATCTATGTCGCGGGCCCTTTGTGGCTAATTACAATAGAAAACCAATTCTCATTAGTGGTGATTAAGAGGGTACCTACCTATATGATATCTTCACCTAAGTACCTAACTAATTTAAAAAAAAACTCAATAACAGAAAATTAAATACCTACCTACCTAATAAACCTATTTCTGATGATAACTAATCTAAACTCAATAAATAAGCAAAATCCCTAAAAACTAATATCTATACGAATGACTAAACCTACCTAACAGTATTATAAAATAACCTACGGTCACTACGTACACTATCAAATATACTACCTATACTTTAAAATTAAAATCTATACCTACGACTCATATAAAAATAAACCTAAATAACTCTAAAAACTAAAAGGAATAAAAATGAACTCCACTGCGGGTGACCCAACCTACGACAAACTTAGTATTTGCGGTTGGTACAGTACAGACAGTGGTAATCGGGTATAGGGATCGAACCGCAAAATTAAGTTTGTTTTTTATTGTATATACTTTTCCGGGATAAAAAGTACCCAGTGTGGTGCCCAGGATATTAAAGAATAATTATACCAAGTTTCATCGTAATCGAACCGGTAGTTTTTGCGTGATGCCTGAACAAACAGACAGACAGACAGACAGACAGACAAAAATTTTTTTAATCACATTTTTGGGTTCGGTGTCGGTCAAGTAACACATTTATTTTTTGGATATTTTCAATGTACAGAATTTTCACTTCTACAGATTTATTATAAGTAATAGATATAGACTAGCGACTCGCCCCTACTTCACACGGCTTTGTACGACTTGACAAAACATTGAGATTTATTTATTATATGTAAGTTTAATACTATTGTATTATAACATTAAACTTCCGAAATAAATCGACGGGTGCAAAGTAAAAAAAGTTAATTACAATTTTCAGATTTCTTGATTATTGTAGTACCTAACTAACTAAAAATATTATGTTTTACAACATGGCAAAAAAAAAAAATTATAAAAATATTGGCTCATTTATTGTACTTTTGTCACGTATTAAGAAAACAACTACTTATGTTTTGTAAACTTGCACGACGTAGACTGGCCGTCTTTACGCAGGGCGCGCGGGGGACGCGCGGTCTTTGCTATTGCGTCATCAGTGCGAGACAGAGAATCCTAACACAATATTTTATAAATATGATCTACATGAAGTAGAACCCAAGTGAATTGACTTGGTGCAAAAAAGAAATACTCGTTCTCACCATGGCTTTACAATTAATGATCCCAAAAATGTTTTATTGAACCCATCATGATTACAAGTGCCAAGGACAAAGACTTAATAAGCCTCTGCCAGCAAAATCTGAAACCTCCTAGGTATCAAAGCTTATAAAAAAAATTGAAACATGGTTCCTATACTGACGGTTAATGAGACTGAATAATTTTCAAATTTGTTTTAATGAATTATAAAAACTATATTTTCTTTCGTTTTGTAACTGTTGTTTCAGAAAATTGTTTAATATTGAGTTGATTTTTTTTTACTTACTTTTATCATAAGAGATATACCTATTTTTTAATAAAAATGTACGAGTAGAATATACTTTAGAAGATTTATGTTTGTTAAAATACAGAATTACTATTATGATTGTGATTATAACTAGTAAGTTATTGAAACGACTATAACATTGATTATTGTGTCTGATGTTAATTATTTTTAAGTATTGAAACTTAAGAACCTTTCTAGATTTAATTTTAATTGTTTTTATAAGAAGTTTATAATTTTTACTGTTGAATTCTCAACCAAAGAACCTGCAATTACCTCATAAATATTCTCTAAGCTTTTTATTCCGAAAAAAGTTATGATAAGATTACTTTTTTACTAAAATAAATAAATCATTCCTTAGTAAATATTTCATATATCCTCCTTCTAAATCGTGTACCTTGCACAGACGATAAGACGTAGAAAAACATATCTGCGCAATTATGTTCTGAACTTGGTGTACTTAGGATTTAACACAGTCATGAACTAATTTTAATAAGAGGAAATGTTGCAGTTTTTCTATTTACTGAAATATATTAAACATACTTCACCAAATGGTAGTTAACACAGTTGTCATACTTTTAAGCACAATATAGATGCAGACAACTGCAATATCTCGTAAATTAAATATAATTAAAAAAAAAACAAATTCATGTAGATGCCATAGTAAATAATGAAGCAGTGAGGAAAATCTCAACAAATTTGGTTCAAAATTAACAGAATGGGAGCACTTTTTCCTATTATGCGATCTCCTGAAAAGTAGCTGTTTTGTATATAACCCTTTTTACTTTGCACCCGTCGAAATTCTCTAAAAGATGGTGAAAATCGCAACAAAATCCGTTGCGTAATCAAGAAGAACAGCACGGTCACACAGCCGGTCACGAAAAGCGACTTTATTTTAATGTATACATAGGTGTCGCAGCCAACTGGTTTAATTAGCCGTTTAGTTAAAGCGGCGGCCGTTCAAATAACGGCCTGAATGATATTCAATAAATTATAATTTAGGTTGGAACTGTAACCAATCACGTGCGAGCCGAATTGGTCGCAGTAACTAAGCCAGGGCACCCCGACCAAATGGGTTAGGTTAGAACTGTGATCAACCGCGTGCGAGCCGAGAGAGCGAAGCGAGGCGAGCACTACTACCAAAGGCCAGGCGGTTGACTAAACGGCTAATTTAACCAGTTCGCTGCGACATATAGATATACAGGATATCCCGAAACTCAACGATAACTTGGTACCGGGCAAGAGGCCAAGGTATACCAGTTATGGAAAAAAATAAGAAAAAAAAATCCATGTCACTTGTCAAGCGATAATAGACCTTTTTAAGTACTGTGATCACAATTTTTATAATTTTACAGTGATTTTTTTAATAGCGTAATCTCAAATAACAGTGCTATCAATCGCAACCACAAATCAAAGTAATAAACATTGTTAACTAAGTAAAATAAATTAAATTTTGACGAGTTATGGTTTACAAAATTAATGTCAGTAAACTTTATCACTCGATGTTAGAAAAAAAAAAAACATATTTTTTTCATAACTGGTATACCTTGGCCTGTCGCCCGGTACCAGGTTATCGTTGAGTTTCGGGACATCCTGTAGAAATAACTCAGTGTCAGTTACGTACCTGGGGTCCATTCAAGTTGGTAACGGTGGAAGTTGCTGTTCCAACCAGCACCGTTCTTTTTGAGCCAGAAAGCACGGTCCCAACCATTCAGGCCAGGGTATGGTCCGTAGTGCAGGGTTGAGCCGGCTTCCTGTGGGTAGACATTAATTTCATATCTTTTGTTAGACGGCAAAAAAAGCCTAACAAAATAATTCTGGCAGGGAAGGTCGGACTTTCATAGTTGTCTAAAATGGTCTTCAAAAACGGTCAAGTTAAATTAACTGGTGAAACAGTGGTGTGCATTGGTTTTCAGAATAGGTAGGCAGGAATTTAATTTCTTCGTATTAACTTAAACGAGTAAAGACCAATGACAATGTGCGAATAAGTATGGGAACCGAGTAGGCCGTCTGGCAACTAGTACTGCCGCGCGAGTTTGTATGAAGATTTTGTATTTTGTTAGGTAATTATGATAATTTAGTGAGTTTCTTAATTGTGGGGCACACACACTAAAATGTAGTAAATGTTTCACAAGAACGGGATCGGGAGGATCGGCATAATATTTTGGGGAAATTGTAGTCTAAGAGAACAGGTATTCAAGGCTCAAAACCGATGCGCAAGGGCAATGTGTAACATGAAAGTAACAGATAGTTGCGTACCTGTATTCAAGTCCCTAAATTTGCTAACATTGCCATCACTATACATTTTCGGAATAGCTGTTTTTGTAAAATCAAATAAGTATGCATCTTTTTAAAAAATCGTTTGACAATAGAACACGACCACTTAGGAGACAGTATACAAACATGCTACTGGTCATAACACTGGAAAAGGAAAAGTGTTATATGTATGTGTATCTGATTGAATAAAAACGAGTCCATTCCACTGTTTAAAAAGGAATTGTCAGTCTTACTAGGTAATTGATAAATGTTATTTGTGAATTTCAAAGGAGGAAGGGCATGTCAGACTTTTACTGTCTAAAACCCACCCGTGTTCCTTCAGTTGCTTGTGCCAGGGGCCACGGTATCTCTTTCGAACCACCCGCAGCCCTGGCGGCATCGGCCCTAGCGGACCCCGTCAGTTCGTGCTGATATCTCTTTGAGGCGCGCGTGGAACATAACGCGCCGTCGACCCGGGCCCGGTCCTTACCGGGAAGCGAGCTGGCCATCAGTAAAGTAATACGCATAAAGGAGCAGCATCAATGTGATTATCGCAAATAGCATACCAAGGAATAACGTGGACGTGGAGTGACTTTAAGAATCAAGCCAAGCAGCCCCGCAGCCGTCAGCGAAGCCCTTCGTGCGCTGCAAGTGAGGGAACCCAGGACATATCGCAGCCTGGTGCATGAGTAGTGGCAGCTAAACGGATGGTGGCCAATGTGCTGGAAGTCGTGAACGGCGAGTGGACGTCGTAGAACTACCCTCAGACACATTGGAAAATAAAGGTGAGATTGATTGTTTTGTTTACGATTCTGGTGCTGAATGCTCGTTAGTAAAAGCGAGTTGTGCAGCCAAATTAAGTGGCAAACGGGTTAATAAAGTTGTTGCGTTGACTGGTATTGGTCAAATACGTGTATTCAGCACAATAAAATCTCGATAAAACTCTCGATAAACTTGAGATTTTATTACATTTCTACCCAACGCTTACTTGCACACAGTAATGTTATGATAGTACGTGAAATATTGAACCTAGGCTTTTCGATTAACATGTCTGCGACAGACTTTTTGTTGCATAAAGCTCTTGTAATAAATTCAGTTTTAAACGAAAAACGTCAGCTTCTTCTGCTGAGTTAGATTCGAAGTTCAGAGGTCCGTTTAAGGTAGCGGAAGTTTTGGCGGGTGATCGCTATAAGTTAGAAAATTTAAATTTTAACCGTACTTACAAGTATGCTCACGATAGGTAAAGAAGGATGCCAATAGGTCATGTACCAGTCGAAGTAGATAATGATCACAGTGGTGATGAGCAAACCTAAGTTATGGGAAGCACGCGAGTAGGGTTTTCTATGGGCCGTAGTAAAGTCGACCGTACCAGTAGTCAATACGTAGTCGTAGCCGGTAGAAATCGGTGTCTCTTGAGGCAACTCAAGTAGTCCGTGTCTCTTGCGGAGGTCGGGGTCTGGAGAGACCGTAGTGTGGTGTCACAGGTTGATGCACACGGATCCATGCACTGAATGTGAGAGCAATGCGATTGCTGGTCGGCTGGAGAGCTGTGGCCTTAGAGTGGTTTACTTGTGTGTGGATTTCCAGGTGTCTAAGGCTCTTAGTGATAAAAATGATTGTTAATGTGGATAACGATGGTACATGGCTCTGGTTGATGATTTACGCTATGATTAGATAATCAAAATTTGTTTACATGGCTCTGGTTGATGATTTACGCTATGATTAGATAATCAAAGTTTGTTTACATTACTCTGGTTGAATCAATACTCTAAAAGCCAAGACGCTCACATAATAGGTTGGGGAAAAAGTTTCTTCGCATTTTTTAAGAAAATTCGAATCATATTTTTAATATAGTTTATTTACATTTAACTAAAGTATGTAGATACCATTTTGTTCGATAACTTTTTGCCATCTTGTTGGTAGAGACATGATCCCATTGCTATAGAAATTTTGGGACTTCTGATCAAAATACCGCGACAAGTGGTTTTGGCAGTCCTCTTGTGATGTTAACCTGACACTGCCTAAAGAATTCTGAAGAGACCGAAACAGGTGTAAATCTGAAGGTGCAAAGTCAGGACTATACGGTGGATGCATTAACACCTCCCAGCCAAACTCTCTTTATTTTTGCTGAGTGGCTAAAGATGTGTGAGGTCTAGCGTTATCATGATGAACAACCACACCCCTTCTGTTGATTAATTCCGGCCGCTTTCTCTCAACTTCTTGCTTTAAATCTCATCAGTTGTTCGCAGTACAGTTCAGAATCAATGGTCCTGCCTGGTGGTAACAGCTCATAATGAATAATGCCCTTCCAATCCCACCACACACACAGCATCACCTTGTTGCGAGTTAACCCGGGTTTCGCCACAGTCTGTGAAGCCTGACCGGCCTTTGACCACGACCTTTTTCGCACGTTCTTGTCGTACGTGATCCACTTTTCATCATTAGTTATCAGCTTCTTCAAAAATGGTTCAGTTTCATTACGTCGTAATAAAGAATCACAAATGAGTACACGGTTCATTAGGTTTCTTTCAGTGAGCTCGTGAGGTACCCAAATATCGAGCTTTTTTGTGTACTCAGTTTTTTTCAAATGCGCCATAACTGTTTTGTGGTCTTGCTCCACTTTTCCAAAAATGGCATCCATTTTATCCGTAATAGGGCGACCAGAGTGACGTGCATCTTTGACATCAAAATTTCCGGATTGAAAACGCTTAAACCAAATATGTGCTACTCTCACAGACACTGCACTAGGTCCATAAACATCGCAAATTTTTTTCGCGGCTTGCGTTGGATTTTTAGCTTTTTTGTAGTAAAATTTTAAAATGTATCGAATTTCTTCACTAGATTCACTCATCTTGACAGTACGAAAAACAAATGGAACCTAATTTGATGAACCTAATTTGAATTTGGAATTATGTTCTTTTAAGGGGCCCATATACGGTACGATTCGTCTATACGATAGATCTGATGAAAATCGTGACGATTGATCGCATCAAAAATGTCGCTCATACACGAAACGACTGGTCGTAACGATCGATCTTTTACTTGTTTGAAGCTGAAGGATAAAGACGTGTTCAAATAATTAAATACGTGGCCCATAAAATGGAAAATTAACTTCTTTTCCTTACGTATATGGCGGTAGCGGCAAGTTGTTTTTTCAATTCTTTCCGAAAGACTGTTCTTAAGTTATTAATCTTCTTTTTTACTTTATTTAAATCTGCGGTATTGTCTATATTTCTCATTTTTCCAAAAGTACTTCATAACACGCTGTCCTCTTTACGTTGTTATGATAATCTTTATGTTTTGTTTTCCATAAAGGCTCTTGCTCTCTGAATAATTCAATAAATTCAATCAAATCATCATTACTCCATGTAGCCATTTTGTTTGTTTCGCTCATCGCGTGTTCTGTGTTTTCGTGTTGGTAGGCTGTACGAACGAGTACATAACGTGCTAGCCAAGGCGTGCGATGCGTGCGGCGACTGGCGCCAGAGTGAAACAAAATCGAATCGTTGATCGTAAAGAGCCATACACTGTCGATTCATCGTTACGATATTCATGATTGGAGGTATGGGTTTTTGTGGCGATTTCCGACATCGTCTTCGACTAAGTAAATCATTAACGATCTTGACATACACCATCGATTAGTCGTTTCGATCGGTTCGGACGGATCGTACAGATAAATCTTACCGTGTAGGGGCCCTTTAAATAATACAAACGATGCCTCTAAGTATGTAGTGTTCCTAACGAGTTAAACGTAGAAGACGGTGAGGAGAGTTCCTCCACCGATTAGTAGAGCACCTACCATGGCTATTAGGTCACACTGTACGCACTTGTCTGTAGTCGTAACTGCAACTCACTCGTAATTTGTTCAGGGGGTGATGGACAGCTGGTGGTGCAGCGGGGACCCGGGTCTCAAAGGAGACTATTGTTGTGTTGGTCTTGTAATAACCTGAGAGTCGTAGACTCTATGTTAAGTGATGTGTGTTGGTCGTATCACTTGAGGTGATGACGATTTAGTGTTTAGATTTAGTTTCATGAGTGCCACTAGCTGCTGCGGCAGCCGGGCCATGAGCGTTGTATATAATCTACAAGTAAGTTGATACAGTTCCTGACCAGTTATTACTAAGGCTTAGGGGAATCTTTCGATGATAGTTTGGATCAGAGTATTACTAACGAATTTGAGGATAGTGATAGTTTTGTTGATGAAACAGAGTAGAGATTAAGTTGTGTGTGTTGTGTGGGGTTTCGTGAGAAACCATAAAGTCCAGGAGTAACTTGGCGATTCGATGGGGATGCACAAATGAAGTTGACGAGTTGAGTAACTGGAGGTTAGATAGTATGAGACACTTGCATCTTAGTTGATTATTTTGATTGTAATCTTGAGATTTGGGAATCAAATAGTGGGTAATGCACTGAACTCTGCTAATATTAGTTAATTCAAGTTTTCATTGTGTTTTTGCCTACGTAGCAAATGTGGTCAGGAGTGACCGAGCTATATGATACTTTGCGGGTATGTTTCTTTACAGATTAATACATGAGGACATGTGTCCAGCAGGAAGGCCGTGTCGGAGTAATTCGTTTGACTATTCGGAACGCTAGCGCCATCTCGTGGCGCTAGACAGAGTCTAGCCTGAGTTCCTGGAGGTAGACGAGAGCAACAGCTACAAGAGCGGTGTGAGCAGAGCTCTCGAAAATATCAAAACATTGGACATCGTACGAACAACATGTGCTGAGAAACTGTCTCGCGATCCGTATCGTTGAGTTGTGTACCTACAGTGTGTGATTCGCTAGTGTGACTAACTTGTTCGTAAATTATAATCTGATTTGAACTGCAAACCGTTTTTCTATTGCGCTATAACCAACACTACCCATAGTACGCCCACAGTAATTAAAATATGCCTGAAGTTAACGAGAGACAGACATACCTTCTCCGACATATGTATACCAATTACCCATGTTTGCAAATGAATAAATGATGTTAGAAGAACATTCTGTAAAGTTTCACCAATTAATTTATTTTTACCTTATATTTTTGATATAGGACTTACTGACGGAATTTACCAAAACACAAAATAGAGACAGAGAATAAAAGGGATCGATATTTACCTGTGTTCCGATATGAACACCATTTATTGTCAGGTCACGGTTGCCTCGAGACTCCACCAAGTCGATCTCTCCGGATGCGGGCCAGGTGCCGTACCTGCTGAAGGCTGGCATCAACCAGATAGCTACCAAAAGAAATAAGATTATAATTCGGCCCAGGAATCTTTAACGTGAAACGATATAGAATGTAATACAATTACCAACAAAAGTACTCGGTAATTTTTTAAACTTTTCTGGAAAACTTGGAACGGTTGAAAAAACTGCGCGTTTCGATCTACCAACTTAATATAATTTGAGCGGCTTACCTGGCCACAACCAATCTCCAGCAGGCATTTTGGCGCGAACTTCAACGCGACCATAACGGAAGCTGAAGGAATTAACGGTACGGATACGTGCGCTCTTGATTGTGTTAAAAACGTTTTCAGGAGTGCCCGAACGCTCGCAACCATCCCATAGCGGATTTGTACATCTGTTGGCAAACCATAAAAATTAAATTAATCTTAAAATTTAAAAAATGATAAAGTTGCAGGTCGGCTAGGCCCAAAACTTTCAAGGTGCCTTAATAGGATACAAGTATTAATACACTCACTTTTACACCCTGTGCGTGTTTCTAAACTTTTAAATATACTATTATATTTATCAATAAAAGCGAAAACTGGGACGGATTTTGAATTTTTACAAACGTCATACGGCTAACATCCTTTTTTGTCTCGTCTAAATTTATCTTGTCATTGAAATGCTAGTGATTGACATAAAAAATATCGACTATTTGTACAAGGAGTAGTTAATACTCCTTTATTGAAAAAAATCAATTTAATGTATTTTATTTGTTAAACTGACAACAATCGTGTTTTCGGCTAGGATTTTCAAGATGCTGTTGGAGGTAACCCGCGTTCTACTTACAAAGATGCGGTCCTTTTTCCTCATTAAATAACATCATAGGTCCATTGATAATACGGGGACTCCTCAAATTTTAAAATATTATACTGCTATAACATTGAATTTGTTACGACTTATAACGAATACTTTAAAAATGAGCACGGCTTGTCGACGATTCGAACCAACGTATTGCCCAATGTCGCCTTTCGGGTTCGAATGTGGAAAAACTGTTTCTGGGAATTGAAACTCTCAATCATAGCCGCTTCAAGCGATCTTAAAACGCCCGAGCTAACAAGACTTCTAGTGTATCGTTATACTTCTATGTGCATAGGGACGAAGCTATGACGAATAACCGGCAATACTTATATTGTGCAGGACGCTATGTTTTACATCTGAGGTAATATTCATCAATTTATTTATTTAAAAGTAGGAAAACCAACAGCTAAACCAAATTAATAACAATATTGTATAAGCGACACAGAGCCAATTACAGGTTCTCACGACTAGACCCAGAGAAGGTAATAGAAATCTTAGGATCACTAATAACTAAGTAGTCATTTCGTTTACAGTTTGTAACTACGCGTTTTGCAACCAGTGCAAAAATAATTGTATTAATATCTTGTTCGTTTTCACGATTTTCAAATCAAATCAAACTTAACTTATGAAGATATCACAATATTAAAAATACTGATGAAACACTACTAAAAAAATCGTAACATCGATAGCACCAAAACTTAAAATTCATACCACCCCATCAGTAAATCATAGACAATTTCGAGCGGCCATTGTTGTTTACATCTTTGGCGAATTTTGAAACGTCGGACTTTACCTTGAAACTTGTCATTTTTGATTCGTTTCATTTTGTTTATGCTATTGTGTGCCTATAATAGAATTCCAGCATCTGTCTAGCCTTTTCCCGACTCGGCTTAAGCCGGGTCGGCTTAGAAGTTAAATATTAAAAAAAACAAAACTTAATGTACCGGTCGACTAAGAGTTCTCACTTCTTACTTTTTAGTCACCAACGCCGAACAAACGACGGCAACTAAAACCTATGAAGTGAGAACTCGGTAAAAAAATAGGTACCTAGGTAGGTACGTTTTGTTTGTTTGTTTCGATTCATGTCGCCATCATTTTCGAACTTTCTACTAACCAGAATTCCAATGTTATCAATAGGGATATCCTAAGTAGATAAACAGCTAATTATAAAAAAATGTTTACCTTCAGAACATGATCATAATTTAATAGGATTACTTTCGTATCTTATCTAGGAATTAACTACCTAATCTACCTACGTTCGCGATTAATTAGCTTTTTTTATTTTTTCCAATAACTCATATTTGAAAAAAAAAAAAAAAAAAATAAAAAAAACTTCGTTTTAACTATGTATGTTTTTAGAGTATCATTCAGGTCGACCTCGAATGATACTCTAAAAACATACATAGTTAAAACGAAGATTTTTATTATTTTTGTTATTAAAAGGTTTAAAACGAAGATTTTTATTATTTTTTGTTATTAAAAGGTTTAAAACGAAGATTTTTTGTGCCATTGCGTGTTATTTCATGGAAAATTTTATAGCATTGAATAAAGTGCGATTTACCTATTTAGTTTAATTAATGTTTAATTCGACCAAAAATATTACTTTAATTTTTAAATTGCCAACTTATGCCAACATAGTAAGTAGTTAAGTAATATCGGAATTAATACACCAAAAACTGTGTGTATGTGGGAGTAATTATTTCATTACTTGTCAATTATTTTATAATTAAGCTGATTAAAAATAAAATGTAATTATCATTTATCTGCATGGTTCTAATTAATATGGTGCAAAATCTCATTCTTCTGCCTTTGTCATCATTAATCTGGTTCATCAATTAATCAGCACACTCTAAATCCTAAACTACTTGGCGCAAATCAGTGCGTTTGATATATGTTATTACATTTAATGCAGTGACACGCACCTACCGGATGATGACGCCATGTGTTCATTCTGGCGAAACATCGGGTCGATGCCTGTCAGTCACACCGAAGGTGATTGGACTGGGAAGATCGAGCGAGCGTGCGAACTAATACCAGAAATGGGGGCACTTATCATCAGCCCCCAAGATATTGCTCATGCAATCCATCCGTTGCCTAACTGGAAATCTCCAGGGCCGGACGGGTTGCACAACTTTTGGATAAAGTGGTTCTAAAGGTCGCACGCCCCCCTGGCATCCCAGTTCTAGTCAGCCTTAGAATCAGGGTTGCTGCCCCAGTTCCTAACGACAGGAATAACCCACCTGCTCCATAAATCAGGTAGTACCGCGGATCCAAAAAATTATAGACCGCTCACTTGTCAACCGACGGTCTATAAAGCTCTTACATCCATTTTGAGAGCTAAAATTAATTAAATAATTAATTAATAAACATATAGACACCAACTACATCATGTCTGTCTCTCAAAATGGATGTAAGAACGAGTCCTGCGGTACTAAGGAGTTACTCCTCATTGATATGGCCATTAGCCAACAGGTTCGTCGTTCCCGAAAGACATGACATGTTGGATAGATTATAAGAAGCCCTATAAGTCTGTGCCACATACATGGCTCATGAGGGTGCTGGAGTTGTATAAAGTAGATACAACTCTGCGCACCTTCCTGATGACGTGTATGGGGCAATGGAGGACGGTCCTTCGCTATCCAGGATGTCGAAATATCCAGAGGAATAGCGAGCCGATAAGGATCGAGCGACGCATATTCCAGGGCGACTGTCGCCCTGGAATATGCCTCGCAGCAGAAGCTTAGCCTTAAATCTTCTAAGCCGCTCTTCTTGCGCCACTTCTTCTTCCCAGCGATAGCACTAGGAATTGGTGAAGGGCGGGCGTTTTTGGATTGTCTTTTGTAATTTTGACGTTCTAAAAGTGCTGATTCTCAGCCTAATTTGAATAAATGACTTTTGATTTTAATTTTGATATTGAATCATCACGTCTGAGTCTGACATCCAACATGAGAGGTTGGAGTGCTATCCCATCCTCACAGCCTGCAGTAGGCCGCACGTCAATGATATCAAAACCAGCGGGGTAGGTAATTGCCTAACACACTAACAGTAGGAATGGCTTTCATGTAGACACTCCAACAACATTCATTGCGTTACTTACGTTGTTGAGCAGACATATTTTTCCTACCATCTATCTTTAAGTGCCACTTCTTATCAACATCATTGTCTAAGTATACATATACTTACATGTAGGCCTACAATACAAATAAATAAAATTGAAGTGTGTTTGTATTATCAAAATAACAGCTTTTTACTAAATGCATATGAAAATATTTGTAGGTATGGTAGGTACTTATAATACATATATATATTTTTTTTATTTTTGACTTTGTCCGATATTTTCCGACAGCCATGCGGGCGAAGCTAGTTTTGAAAGTAAATTCTCACCTCTCAGCAGGTGCTCCTCCGTCAATGTGCAAGTATCCAGAAGTAAGGAAGTCTTCTCCAAATTGGTCTGACGTTAGAGAGGGACGGATGAACAGCTTTCCGCTATGACAGAAAGAGTTGGTACGGTTGTTGTTGTAGTACTGGAACTCAAAGTTCTAGAACAAAATAATAACGACCTCATTAAAACGGCTGTATCTTAATACTATATTGTGGAGATTCATATCTTAAAAAAATTGATTTGATGCATTATTGATACTAATTAAGTATTTTTTTTTTTTCATTAGATAAGTAATTACGCAACGCGCAGAAAATATCGCGAAAATTAAGCGCCTGCTTTCGTAGAAAAGTATTGTTAGGTACCTAACTACAGTGAAAAACTCTCAATAAAAGAAGCTTGATACCTTTAAGTGATTCAATAGGGCGTAGAAAAAAAAAGGTCAATTATAAAACACTTCTACTCACACCACCACCACCTAAGGTGTTCTCGTGCTGCCATTTCTCGTGGTCGAAAGTATCGAAGTTATCTTCGAAGATCAGTTGGCCTGAGCAGACCGTGGCAGGTGCGTGAGTGCCGCTGACTGTGGTAACACTAGGGGCGCAAGCCGCGCTCAAAGACGCGACCGCTAACACGCCTGCTAACACCGACCACATATTTTCTGTAAACAATATCAAATTAGTTATGGCTTATATAGGTAGGTACTACTAGGTGCTACGTCACGACATCCGAAGGAAGTTTTCTTAGAGATCGTGCCGAGTGAGACTGGTTGATTCTAGGATTCCTCCGGTACAGGATGAAATATTATAGGTGCGCCAAATGAAAATGTCTTATTCAACGGGTTATAAAGACAATTTAGAGCACGTCATTATAGCCAGTGCACTTAATTTTGATTGACCTTGACCTTGACATGTATTGATATTATATATAGTGTAGTTTATATGTATATAGTGACTTGTTTTGTATTGTTTTTCTAATATTATGAATTATTTCATTTAGTTTTGAATTCTGTGACCCCTGACAATTTGTATCTTTTAATCTTAGTTTATTTTAATTGCATTGACATTTTATTTTTATTCTGTGACCGTTTAATTTGTATTCATTAATTTATTTTATTTGTAGGCATTGAAATGTTATTCAGAGCTATGACTTGGGTATTCTGTGGCAGTAGGCATTGTGATATTTTATTTTTTGTAATATGGGTCTTGCTTAATAATAAAAAAAAATAATAATAATAATATCCCTGGACATTTCACACAGCGCCATCTATATATTTTTTTTTAATTTTTTTATTTTTTTTCTCCTTTATTTCATATAAATACATATACTTAAATTTGCCAACAAGAGAACAACCGGAGATAATATGCCTGATAGATTGCCGGTGGCATGCCCGACAGATGTTATTATGGAAAGGGATGCACATACGTGCGCGTAGGCTAACATCGTTCGAACTTTTTTTCATAGGAACGGTAAGGTCGTGATAATTCAAAAATCGTCCCCTAATGGAGGATGATTTTACAAAAACGCTGTAACACGTAATTCCTTATTTCGTACTAAAATAATTTGAATTTTCAAATCCCTAGCTGAAGAAAATTATAGGTTTCCCAAGGAAAGTTTCATCCTCTGTACCTATGTCCTGCACCAGGATGCCATCTATCTCCTTGCAAAACTTTATTAAAATCCGTTCAGCCGTTTAGGCGTGAAAATGTAACATACCGACGGACAGACAGAGTTACTCTCGAATTTATAATAATAGGGGTTAAAGTATGAAATTGCCGTTTTATTGTAATAGGTATTTCGAATTGACATACAACCTTCATGGTTTGAGATTTTTGTGTGAAACGTTTTTCACATGGTACCTATGAAGTTCTTCTTTTAAAAAATGTGCAACATTCGATTATCGACTTTCAGTTGTTTTTTTTTTATTCAACTCAGACAAGAAAGATGGATACTTCGAAAATTCGAGTTATTTTTGAATACGAGTTCCGACGCGGAACTAACGCGGCAGAAACAGCTCGCAATATCAATGTTGTGTTTGGAGAGGGGACTGCCAATGAACGCACCGTGCGATTTTGGTTTAAACGCTTTCGTGATGGAAACTTTGATTTGAAGAACGAACCACGTGGAAGACCGCCCTACAGGTGAATAACAATGAATTGAAAGAGATGGTGGAAGCCGATCCGAGCCAAACTACCCAGGAATTAGCGGCATGGTTTAGCGTTACCTTACCAACAATATTGACTCATTTGCGTCAAATCAATAAAATAAAAAAATATGAGAAATGGGTGCCTCATGATTTGACTGATCTGCACAAAGAAACGCGTGTTGAAACTTCTGTTGTCTTGTTGAATCGATACAGAAATTAAGGAATATTGGATCGAATTGTGACATGTGATGAAAAGTGGATTCTTTACGATAACCGTAAGCGAAAAATGCAATGGCTGACCCCAGGTCAAACGCCGCAACAGTGTTCTAAAACAAAGCTTACTAATAAAAAGGTAATGGTAACTGTTTGGTGGTCTCAGCATGGTGTTATTCACTATATAGCTTTCTCCGATCTGGTCAAGCAATAACGGCAGATGTCTATTGTGCCGAACTCCGAACAATGATAGCAAAACTAGCAGTGAAACAGCCCCGACTCATGAATCGATCTTCACCATTATTGCTCCATGATAACGCGAGACCTCATACAGCACGAGAAACCGTTTTAAATCTACAGGAACTGCAATTAGAAACCATTCGTCACCCTCCGTATTCGCCAGACCTTGCTCCAACGGACTACCATTTTTTTCGTGATTTGGACAATTTTCTACGTGATAAAAAGTTTTCTTCTCAGGAGGCAGTACAAAATGCTTATGCTTTCACACAGTTTTTTCGAATCTAGATCACGAGAGTTCTGACCATAAATTACCTTCCTATTAGATGGCAGCAATGTATAGATAATAATGGTAATTATTTTGATTAAATAAAGATGTTAAATTTAAAAAAAAAAACGGATTTCAATTTTTCAGTACAAATCGGCAATTTCATATTTTAAGCCCTAATATTAGTATAGAAAAGAAACACTTACCGATTCAAAAATATAGCCGAAACTGAACTGATATTTCAATAATCTTGAATTTATATATACTCAGCACATCGATAAAACGACACTTCAATCAAGATTAAAGGCTAAGGAGACAAGGTACAGTACCTACCTAGAAGTGAGACAAAAACAATATTGTCTGCAAAAATAATCAGTCAAGCTAAATTGTTCTCTCCGGACACGGATGTTTCGGGAGGTTCCTGCACATTATCAGGCGGGAGGAGACGCCCGGATGTCACCACTGTCAGGATCGCCCAGAGGACACGGTGGAGCATACGGTGGAGGTCTGCCATGCTTGGGCAGAGCACCGCCGTGTCCTCGTAGAGGCGATCGGCAGCGGCGGCGACCTCTCGCGTCCGGCCCTGGTTCAGGCCATGGTTCGGAGCGAGAGGGAGTGGGAGGCAGTCACCTCCTTGGGTGGGCGAGGGAACGCACCTTGCGCACCTCACGCCTCAGCCGCCGCGGGAGACGCTCCGGGCGTCGGGAGCCGCGTGACGACTCCCAGCCACCGTAGGCGTGGGCCTGCGGGCGGAGAGTAATGGGTAAATCTCCGTCCGATCAGGACTAGGCCCGTGCCGGACGGCGTGTACGTGTTCCACGCGCGCCTCAAAGAGATGTCAGCATAAGCGACGGGGCCCGATAGGGCCGAAGCCTGCCAGGGTAGCGGGAACGTCCGAAAGGGTTACCGCTGCCCTGGAACATAAAGGGCTAAGGAAGGAACACTGGGTTTTAGTCAGTAAGAGTCTGACACTCCCTTCTGCTCCACCCAGAGCGGGAGGAGTCATTTATTGATTTCCCATCCTCAAAAAAAAAAAAAAAAAGCTAAATTGTTCTCGGATTTTGTTTCAAACTGTATTGTAGCAGAAGAACTAAAAATCTTAAATTTAAATAAATAAATAACGATTACAGTGAAGCCGATTGATTTTATTTTAATTAAGTAAGTTGGTATGACGCCAAGTTACCGCTGCGCTGGTTTGATCCTGATCGGAACTGTTTTAGTATGGTAATATTTAGTAGTCAGTGAAGTGGAAATTACACGGTGGTCATACAAACCCAACCAACCGTAACTGTACCTAATAATAAGCACAGTCACACGCTTCACATGACTAATGCTTTTCAAAATATAGACTAATTGGTCATTAAGGAAAACATTTGATTTATAGACTTAGATATTACTATTCGTGTCTGTAAAATAGCTGCTTCTCTGCAAGGCTGTAGCTGGGAATTTAGTTACGGAGGGAATATCGTTTTCAACTCAATAAAAAGTTTACAACTGAAAATGAGATTGATACTGCCATTTTTCATTTGCAACAAACTATTATCGATGCTAGAGACTCCTCCATACCATCCACGACTGCTGTATTTAGCGATATTCCTACCAAACTTCCTCGGTATATAAAAAAAATAATCCACTACGAAAACCATTTGCGTCAAATTGAACAAAAACTGCCCAGTGCTGAACAATGTAACCCTTTGGCAAATGCTTTTTGCGACAATATGAGCTTTACCACTAACCGGGATTGTGACTCAGAACATAAGGATGACATTGCCACTGCCATTAATAGTTACAATCTCGCTTCTGATTTTATAAAGCCGGTCAGGACATTAGAGATTCGTAAAATTTTAACTAGGCTTAAATCCCATAAATCTGTAAGTCACGATGGAATCCATACCATGCTTTTAAAGAACTTGCCACTGAAAGCGATAGTCTATGTTATTAAAGTTTTCAATGGCTGCTTCGGTCTAGGCTATTTCCCAAACATCTGTAAAAATGATAAAACAATACTCCTTAAAAAACCTGGAAAAGACAGTACCTACTTTACCCATAAATTACCGCCCCATAAGTCTGCTACCTTCTATTGGTAAACTCTTTGAGTCTGTAATCTATACAACATTATTACGCGCCACTGGGTAGTTTTTGATCCAAGAGCAGTTTAGGTTTCGTGCCACTCATTCAACTACCCAACAGTTAGCCGGGGTGATTTAACACGTATCCCATCACCTAAATCTCAAACAGTCCACAGCAGTGCGATTCTGTAACCATCTCACCTGAAAACTTAGGTGAAGTGAGCGTGGAGTGAGCTGTCATACCAACTAATGCTAGGGATCGACACTATTGACAGCTTACTCTAAGCTCACTTCACCTAACTTTTCACGGTGAGAATTTTACAGAATCGATCGGCAGGTATGTTTCTGCTGGATATCGCAAAAACGTTTAATACCTTGTGGCACGAAGGCCTGCTACACAACTTGCTCACCCTGGATGTGCCTATGCTTCTAATTAAACTCGTTCAATCGTACCTTGCAGATCGTAAATTCCAGGGACTTATCGGAAACACCACTTCATCACTTCAAAACGTTCCAGCTGGCGTTCTCCAGGGCTCGATGGTAGGACCCTATTTATTTCTCCTGTTCTTAAATTATATACCTATTCAACCTCGAACAAAATTAGCTTGCTTTGCTGACGATACTGCCTCTTATACCTCTTCGGATGATACCAATTTAATCATAGGTCGCCTACAATATTCTATAGATTTGCTTCTTGACTACAAACTTAATGAAGATAAGATGGAAGCAATATTTTACTCCTGTGCTAGGCAACCCCCTTAAGAACTTTAAAAATAGCAGGCCATACAGTGCCTTGGAAAACTCGTGTGCGTTATCTTGGAATCAAAATGGATAGTCATCTAAATTGGTGTAAACATATTGCTGACTTGCGTTTGAAGGGTGCCCAAGCCCTTGGCAGTTTAAACCCTATAATGAATCGCAAAAGCAAATTAAGTACTTAGCAGTACTGAACTTAGAATTTATACTACGCTTGTCCGTCCGTGTATAACTTATGCCTGCCCTGTCTGGAGTAGCACATGCTTTTCTAACCATCAATTACTGCCAGTTGTCCTACATAAAGCAGTAAAAATATCATAGAAAGCCAAATTTAAAACGAATCTTAAGAAATGGCATAAATAAATTGAACTTCTCTTATTATTCAAACACGTAATTAAAATATCAACAAGATTTTAAAATAAATACAAAATTAATACCACTAACCCGTTAATTTCAAATCTATGTTCCTTAAACAAATTGCCATATATCGACAAATACGGTACTTACCGTCTACCGCATCACTACCTTTTGTTCCCTCCACCCGAGGCGCGAGCGACCAGTGGCTTGACCCCCGAGAGTCTCGCTGCCGCCCGCCCCGGCCCCGGCCGCAGATACACCGGAGCGCCGTCAGCAGGGAAGAGCCGTCCGCTGATCATTGACTGGTCGCACGGTTGCTAGTACTTACATATTTACAGTAAGGGTCAAAAATGGAGTGACAGTGTCACGAAGCAATAGATTGACACTTCTGTTTAACTTACGACCTTCTTCTAATGAGTAATTTCTACAGCGTGGCGCTTTAATGGCGACATTAATTTAATACACGTATACGGTTACGCGTTTTAGTTTAATGAATATATTTTAATTTAATTAAACATTAATATTTATTTATTTATTGTCAATTTTCTAAAATATTATCTTAGAGCAATCTGACTTAAAGAACTGAAACGCAGGGGTCATTTGCCGGCGTCATGGATCATAACATCGCATCAATGTAATTAAAACAAAAAACGTGCAAAGAGAAGGCGAACTGAAGGAAATAGAGAGCCCTATGTCGGCGAGCGGCGCAGGTGGAAGTTTTCAAGTTACGATTTTTTTTAATTTATTATAATTTTTATGATTACTGGCCACTAGCCCTACCCGTGTGTTAAATTAATGTCGCCATTGTAGCGCCACATTGTATACTATAGACACACACTCTCACATTCGTTTGCAACTGATTGTAGTTCATAAATTCAAAGAAAATAGGTTATATGGCATGATAGCCTAACGGTTATCATGGGAGTGATATGAAGATTCGAATGACGTTATTGCGACGCACGCTATTTCGAAAAACTTTACGAGTGGTACGCCAGTTCGAAAACACATTGGGTCGAAAACTGTTATATCGAATGACGTTATAGCGACGCACGCTATTTCGAAAAACTGTTTGAATGGTACGCTAGCACGAAAGTCTTGGTATCAAAATCCACTGTTGCGAATAGCTTATTCCAATCTGAATTTATCTGGGGATCGAACTCGCGACCCCGATAAAGCCTTATCTTTGTATTGGGTTTGGGAAACAAGAGCCATGAGAAGTATTTTAGCAATGGTATAGTTACCGGCACGTAACTACAGCGCAATTTTAGCAATGGTATAGTTACCGGCACGTAACTATGAGCGTTCTGTGTTGATACATCACTTTAGCACACAGACGTAGGTACGACCTTTACCGCGCGTTCACAGCAATACAGTCCTTAAGGTGATACTGCATTAATGATTCCCGATCATTAATGCAGTATCACCTTAAGGACCGTACACCGTGCGATCAGCAAATTATTTAAATAATTTTGTTATACCTTGCAATCAGTAAATTATAACTAAATAATTTGCTTAATTGTCATCATGTACCCACGATTATTGTGTGTAAAGTGTATGTTGTAAGCAGTTAAAACTCATAAAGTGCCTAAATTATAATGAGTTAATGTAATTCAATTAATGCGTTAATATTAAGATTTTTGAAATGAAATGTGTTACGGTATTTGAACTCTTGGCTCATTTTTATTAATAAATTCTACTAGACCATAGTAAACGGAACTTGTCTTAGAAGATGATTCAATCATCCTGCGATGACCTCAACGTCGACATACAGTCTCTTAAAGGTCAATCAAGTGAGGGTGCGTGCATAAAGAAGCGGATTTTCGATTTTTGAGGTCGGTTTCTAGTCTAACCGGATACTGATAAATAGATATTGTCACACGTATGATCGATCACATTATTCATTCATCAGATTACCATTTTATTTTTGTTGCTATTTTAATTTCCGTAAATTTCCAATAGCGAATCGAAAGATCACCAAGATTTGGTGGGTACCAAAGAGATCCGATCCCTAGGCAACCATTTAATTATTAAAAATAAGTTTTTCCTGTAATGGTTGGTTATGTCAATATGACCTTTTCGGGATTATCACTGTAAACTTACAAAAATGTCAGTAGCTTTTAAGTCACTATGACCTTTTAGATTATTTATTTAGGCACATTACATACAAAATTTAGAGTCAAATTTACAGCTTTAAGTATCTAAATTATAAAAATGGAAAAGTTTTCACAATAACGATATGCACTGAACTTGCCATGGACTTATGGTGAGTAGCTACCTACTTCGTATGAAACACTATTGAACTTACTGAACTATATAATACAATTTAATACATCGTCTAATGCTTTTTCAGATGGCAGCTCCAATGATATTTCTTCATAGACGTTTATGTCCAGTTGTAACACGTCTTATTGAAGTTCATAAATACAACAATGTTTCTGCTCTAACCAATACTTGTTCTGTACTATCACAAAAAATCAACCCATACTCTCCGTTAACCACCTACTTTAATGATAGCACCTCTGTTGAATATCGGCAGCTAGGTTCTCGAAACAACGATAGGGGTGATGTGAGATTAATAAACCGTACAATAAGTTCTTTAAGTTTCCTCAAGGGCCTTCAAAAATCATTTTCATGGAGGAAATCCGATAAGCCAAAGAAGAGGCGAGTTCCCAAATTAATTCTGTTACAAAATCCGTTTACATGGCTAATGATCAAAATTGACTTCAGCGTCCTAAGGAACATTTGGGATCCATTGTTTATAGAGCGAGAGTTCAAGTACGGGACCAAACAGGTAGTGTAAGACTTTATTAAACTTTGTAGTTATTCATAATTATGTACTTTAATGATATTTATTAACATGTGTAGTAATTCAAGCAGTTAAGACTTCAGCCGGTCTATTCTGTAAAAATCTCACAGTGAAAACTTAGATGAAGTGAGCTTGACCTGAGCTGTCATTCCAGCTGCCGATCTATTCTGTAAAAATCTCACCGTAATAGCTTAGGTGTAGTGAGCTGTCATTGGTGTCAATCCCTAGATGGAATGATTTCACATATAATGAGCTTACTTCACCTAAGTTCTCACGGTGAGATTTTTTTAAAATAGATCGGCAGTAGCATTAAGCCCGCCAAGCCCGTAAGCGCCCAACTCAGCATAATTGGCAATCGACATTCCTGTAGGTACTACCTACCGTGGATTCAAGTGGGTTTATAGTTCCAGGATTGAATCGTGGCTGTGATTTGCCTAATATTATTTATCATATAGGTGCATCATTATTGACTATAGCACGAACCAAATTTTTATCAAGTTGGTAATTTTGCTCGATTGTCGTTATCGTACTCCACTTAATACTTTTTTACCTACAACTAAGTATGCTACCAACTGATGCGCTGATGACTACTGATTGGGTTCGACTTGATGAGCTGTTACGCAACCATTTATGAGCCTCACATTACAAGGTGCAGCAAAGATAAAGTTGACCTTTAAAGAGACGAGGATATATTGTACGCTCTTCATGACGCCTGTCGCATGTAGTGCTATTCTCTAAAAATCTCGGCATAAAAATGTTAGTGAAGTGAGCTTGAACTGAACTGTCAATCCCTTACAGATGGGATGACAGTTCACTTCAAGCTTACTTCTCCTACATTTTTTAAGTATACACCGGCTGTATCATTCCAGAATATACTAGTTTCATGGAGGTCCCTGGTATTAGAATAAGGTCTCTAATGTTTACACATACTTGCAGGCTATATCGCGAGTAACGCAAGTTATAAGCAAAGGTCAGTTGAAGGACTTGCAGGGACTGTTGACGAAGCCAGCTCGGTTGAGTTTGATGCGAGAGTTGGACCGCAACTGGGGCGACAAACAACGTTCCCTGTTGGCGCTCTGTCTGGACGACATACAGATTTCATCCCCTCGGAAGGTTTATTTCATTAGGATAGCTGGTATGTATTATTCTTTCTTCTACTTATAGGTACCTACTTACAAATTGGTTAAGAACTTAAGAGTTCGTTTATCAAGTCTAACAAAATGTACCTTTTCATTCTTATAAAACCAGACAACTTGGTTTATTACGACGATCTCCGCTCGAATTGTTTCGGGAGCTAAGCGGTTAAGTGGGATTGACCGCACTTGGTAATCGGGCCTAGGCATGTCGGGCTGATCAGTTTGGGGTCCACGCAAATGTACGAGTATCTCCTGGGCCCCCGACTCATGGTATTGGTAGGAACCGTGGAGTTTTAGTCGGTCGGAGTCTGACATAACCCTTCATTCTCCCCAGAGGGAGGGCCATGTATCCCTGAGGATTTCACAAACACCAAAGAAGGTTAAGTGAGGTAGTACACCGCCCATTGTTTTACTCTATCTAAAATTTCTATATTAATATCTGTAACTTTTATGGTGTATATGTCGCAGCCAACTGGTTTAATTCGCCGATTAGTTAACCGCCTAGCCTTTTAAACTAAACGGCGGCCGTTCCACCAACGGCCTGAATGATATTCAATTAATTATAGTTTAGGTTGGAAATGTAACCACACACGTGCGAGCCAAATTGGTCGCAGTACTAAGCCTGGGCATCGCGACCAAATGGGGTAGGTTAGAACTGGGATCAACCGCGTGCGAGCCGAGAAAGCGAAGCGAGGCGAGCACTACTTCCAAAGGCCAGGCAGTTGACTAAACGGCTAATTTAAGCAGTTGGCTGCGACATACATAATAAACTGTATTCTATCTATCTACGCCACTGACCACACGTAGCAGCATTAATACAATTGTTTTGTTAGGTATAATTATCACCTTCGAGGTGATCGAAAAACAAGATAAGATTAAAAATATATATGTTTGCTTAAGTAGGTAATCGTTGCACAGATTGCATTTAATCGAAAATAATTTATCTTCCTAAAAGATATATAGATAGAATTACGTTACATAAGGTGATAATTTACTTGTTGCGATGGGTGGTCTTATCGCGAGAGATATGAATGAACTAATTATAGTCTATCTTAGAGCGATGTGAGCACTATGTACTTTCTATAAAGCTACCATTTACTGGGTACGTCTTTCATTGACTTGAATGTGCCCTGGCGGCTGTATGTCATGCTCACTCAAATGTCTCGCTGGTGGTGGCGTGAGTGTTGGATCATTAAGTTCCCTCCAAAATGGTTGAGCTGTATAGTGCTGATCCATACGTCATGTTCATGAACGGGCGCCGTCAGTAGGTACTGGTCATCTCTTAGCTGCCTCGGCTTATTTTAATTTTTAATTTCTTTATTGTTTTTGTTTTCTATAACGGACGCTTTTAACGTGCACGTATTTCTACATCGTTCTCACATGGTTAATTTCAACACGAATGATGTAATCAAATATTTTGTAACAATTTTATGATTTAAAAGAGTGTCCATGGAGTTTCTTGCCCGTTCTTATCCATAGGTACCTACGCTTTGGAATGGGCAACTAGCTTCATCTTTCTGACTGACCGACCCATTGACAATTCAAAAGTAAATGATTTGAGTTTGAGTTTGATGCCCCATGGGCGTTGCCAATGCGTTGCGTCGTCGCAGCGCAGTGATTTCAATTTTTTTTGTGTACTTATTCAGGTTCTTTTTGTACCTACCTATAATTCCCTTGACCCAGCGATAGGTATGATATGTGTTGGCTCTACTTGGCAGCTTTGAAATTTGCTCATTAATCTGAGGTTCATTGGTTTCTCATTGTTAATATTCCTCAAAATACGCATATAGGTATACATTTAAATCTTTTAATTTTTGGTGTTTGTTCCGGCTAATCTCCGAAACGGCTGGACTGATTTTGACGGGACTTTTACCGACAGATAGCTGATATTACTTGGGCTACTTTTATTTAAAAGAATTAAAGTTCCGCTTAAAAAATAAAATCCATGAAATGCAATTTGTTTTTTCATGCATGCGGACGCAATCGCGGGCACAGATAGTTAAATACTAAAGGCCTTTTTTAAGAACACAATTGTATGTTTTGCAGATAAGAAATATTGTGATGTGGATATGGCATTTTTGGCGTTGAAGTGGGCTCCTATCAATAGTGTTGACGTTCTGATATTTACCGAGATATTTGCAAGGTTTCACCGAGAATATACACCGCACAGTATCCCAGAATGGACCATAGCTTACTTTAAGGTAACTCGCTTCGAAGTGTTGCGTCGATGATTTGATTCATAACGGTTCAGGCAGTTATACTCATACCTGTCACTCGAGTGCTATATACATGCATACATATATATCTATGGCTTTATGCCGTTAGAATCCGACGAAGACTCCTAAGAAGAAGGACGACTATCGAAGATATTTTATTTTCGCCTTTAATACCTACTTAGAAATTGTTCAGAGAACAACAACCTATTTTTTCAGTACAAAAAAATGTTGAGCATATTGACTGCCAACTTAAATGACTGTAGGTATATTTAAATCACAACTGTCATCTGCCAGATCATTCTTGACAACTGTCAAGAATGATCACAGTCAGAATCAGTCAGAGAATGATGTCAGTGGTGTCGGTGATGACTAACAAAACTGTTTAGTTTAACGAAAATTCGAGTTTTGCTTACAATCACAAAACAAGTACCTAAGGCCCGTAATATACCTACATGCCTGTAACACTCACAAAAGTTTGCCAGCTTGCATGCCATTGTGACATTGTCCAATCAGAAACTGTTTTGGCATACTGGCATGCAAGCTACTTGCATAGATACTTTTGTGCACACAGGCATATGTATTAAGGGCTTTATGTCTTGCGCGCACAATTACATTCACATTGACTACCGGGATCTAACTCCCCGGAATACTGTTTCTTACAATGCCAGTGTTAGATATAGTGAAAATATTAGTTACTGACAGCACTTTGTAATGTCTTAAAGTGTTACAGTAAGAATAAAACTATAAATAACAATTCATGCTTTTATTTTATAAAAAGTACATTAAAATCTGTATACAGGGCGTATTTTTAAAACAAGCGATAATGAATGAACTCCTTAGTTTAAAAATATGTCCTGCATTCATTTAATCAAAAAACAACATGCGACTTATTTTCTATCTATAAGTCCAAAAGCAATGTGTGTGGGTTCTCGAGGTAGTTTTTCAAGTGATTTGAGAAGCGCGCCATAGTGACACCGTCCACGACCCTGTGATCTGCTGAAAAGCTCACTGTCAGCATGTGAGCCTTTCTCAAGTTGCCTTCAGCGTCAAACCTCGGTAGAACCTGCATGTAGCAACAAGGAAATCTTTAATGTAACTGCTATTCTTGTAGTACTGGGTAATAATAGTTCAGGGACATCGACGCGCAATCTATTACCATGGATTCAGTACATGATTCTGAAAACCACGCGTTAAAATTTTTTAGTCGGTTAAAAAAAAATGCTGTTCCATACATTTTAACCACGTAGATATTGCACTGTTCTATGAAACGGCAATTTTTTTTTGATAACCCACTAAAAAATCTTCGCTTTAGGGTTCTAGGATCATGTTCATGGCTACAGTTTGTGCGTCGATGTCCCTGCCACCCTGTATAGTGGCTTAATGTGAATACCAAGATTCATGTTACTCCTTCCTTGCTTTACGCATGAAAGAAGAGAAATCAAGAACAGTGAAGGTCTGTAACTTCGGACCTGGTACTGTAGTAGGTATAGATAAACTTATATAGACAAAAAAAAACTACGTTCCTAATCAGTAGTGATTATCTGCCTAGAGAATATAATCATGACAATATTTAACTTCTATCTACCACCGTCCATATAGTGTTCGCCAAGGAAATGTCATAGGTATTTTATTTTAAATTTATTTTTTACCTATTGACAGATGCTGATACAGACCTGATGGTAGTCAGTATAATCATAACTTCCAGTATAATACAGGGTGGCAGGGACGTCGACGCGCAACCTGTTACCATGGATTCAGCACATGATTCTAAACACCCCTCACGTCCATAAATTTCAGCGGATATTAAAAAAAAAGGTAGCTGTTCTATACATTTTGACCGCGTAGGTATTAGGTATTGCATTTTCCTATGAAACAGCAGATTTTTTTTTGTTAACCGACAGAAAATTTCTGCACTAGGGGGTCTAAACATTATGCTTAATTCATGGTTACAGGTTGTGCGCCGATGTCCCTGCCACCCTGTATAATCATACAGATCGCTACGGATATAGATTATTGGGACGTTAAAACCAGAGATAGGTAGGTTTTTCTACCTCCACTATGCCAAAACTGGTGATAGATAGGTAATTTCTTATATAGGGTTCGGCCCTTAGCCTGCACTGTCCCACTGCTGAGCAAAGGCCTCCCTATGTTTCCAGGCATCCTTTTCTAGAGCCACCTCGATCCAACCATTGCGGTAGGTACGCGTCTATAGGTCGCCTCGCCATGTTAAAGGTAAGTAAAATAAAGTTATATTCCAATTATTACCTGTATTTTTCCTAGGGCGCCAATTGCTACTTGCGGTGGTAATATAATAGGTTTAGTGTATGTCCCTCCAACCTGAAACATTAGATAATAGCCATTAACTTCATTCACATTATTAGATTTCATTGCATTGCCATATAAGTAGACATAATTTTCAGGAATTTGATAAAAACCTTTAATTAGAGACAGTATGAATTCATGCGCTTAATAAAACGTCTGGCTGCCCCGTTGGCCTCTTGGTTGCAAGTGCGACTGCTGAGCGTGGGTCCTGGGTTCGATTCCCGGGTTGGACAAAGTGTTATTAGGATTTCCATTAGGAATATCCAGTCCGGAATTAGGAAGTTGGCGGTTTAATACCCCCCGTGCCTCGGAAAGGACGTAAAGCGGTTGGTCCTGCGCCTGATCTCTCCCTGGTCGTGTCGGATTGCCGTCCCAAAGGACTATGAGAGTAAAGGAACAGAGAGTGCACCTACGTTGGCGCACAAACTTGTGCACTATAATATCTCGTGTATACCTCCGTTGATATTAGCCACCAAGATCGAAATCGGTCGGGAGGCTATTATTTTTAAACGTCACATTATCATGAAACCATGGTTATCTAATGTTTCTTAGATAAGTCTAGGAATATACGGAAATTATCAGCTACTTACAATGCCAATGTTCGATAGTGTAAACGTTCCTCCAGTCAATTCATTTAGTCCTAGTTGTCCCTTCAATCCCTTTTCTTGAAGTGAGTTGAGCTCACGGGCTATCTCTAGAATCGTTTTCGTTTGTACGTTCTGGGAAATACAATATATTGTCTTTACTAGCTTACAGATGTACTTAAAATAGAATTGTTGTGTGATGTTTGTTATTTTACTACCTGCGCGCAAAGGTGGATTCACACTTAGGCGTGCGGCGGCGGTATCACATGCGAAGCACATGCCTCGCAATGTGCGTACTTGTATTATAATAGACAAAGCCTTTAGACCAGCCCGTCTATTCTGTGTTCCACCGTATAAACTTAGGTGAAGTGAGCTGTCATTCCACCTAATGATTGGGATTGGGATTGACACTTTTGACAGCTCACTTCAAGGTAAGTTTTCACGGTGAGATTTAGAGAATAGGTCGGCTGGTTAAATTGTGTAGCTACTAGACAGTTTCAGCCGGCCTTTTCTATAAACTGGAAGCGTGAAATTATCTGCTTGGCTCTAGCAGATAATTTCAAGCTCCAGTTCCATAATTATCTGGTGTATAGTGCCGCAGGTGGTAAATATGGTATTGAAGATTTTTGTAAATAAGTCCGCAGCGTCAGGTTTTCATTACCTTTAAAACAGGCACGATTAATCCGTTAGGTGTATCCATCGCAACCCCAATGTTGTGTCTGCCTTTGTAAGTGAGATGTTCACAAGTGCTGTCCAGACTACTGTTGAGTACAGGAAGGTGGTCCAGACCTAGGGAAGTAGCTTTTATAATGATTGGCATGTATGTCAACTTCACTCCTTTTGCTTCTGCTAATTTCTTCAATGACTCTCGCGATTCAACTAGTTTTGTCACATCATATTCGTCGCAATATCCGAAGTGGGGTATTTTCTGCAAAGGTTGATCATAATAAAAAAAAATTAAACTTTCTTTTCAAACTACGGGTACATACAAGGTGAAAACGACAATACGACAATAACGTAAGTAAACTTCGTTTCTAATGACGTTCTCAGTGTGTATACAAAAATTCAACCAAATATCCAAACTAATATTATAAATGCGAAAGTAACTCTGTCTGTCTGTCTTTGCTTCACGCCTAAACTACTGAACCGATTTGTGTGAAATTTGGTACAGACATAGTTTGGAACTTGAGAATGGACATAGGATAGTTTTTATTACAAAAAATAAAATAAAAAATAAAATTTATTCCGGACATACAGCGCCATCTATTGGTCAAGAGTCGGTGTCATCTATTGGTGAAGTCACTATTCCACGCGAACGAAGTCGCGGGCAAAAGCTAGTAACCAATAATTTAGTCACTATAGCTAGTGAAAGATTCGCAAAACCCATAATCGGATCATCACTGCTATTTAGTTTGTTTGAAAAAATCTCTTTTATAATTTCAATGTTGTTTGTGTGATTTAATTCATTAGAATTTCCATTGTTTTAATTTATTGTCGTTTGGTTGTCTCCATCATTGTATGACTTAGGTAAGGTCTCATTACAATTTTAGCATTATATTTCTTACCATTGCTTCTGTCATTGATTTCACCATAGCTTTGGTAAAACCAGATACGGGTACAACTCTGTCTTCTAATAACACTTCCATGTTTGCTTGTGCTTGTGCCAGAGGTATAGCCATTGCATTCACACTTGATAGATCAGGAACTTCATTAGAACTATTTGAGTCGATATTCAAATGCGCCAACATGTCCTCTTTGAGAACTCTTCCATTCCTCCCAGTGGCTTTCACTGTGCTTAAGTCTACCTTAAGGAAATAAAAGGGGGTTAAATTACGTGTAGAAAAGGCACATAAAAAGGACAATGGACTGTACTTATTTTACTCTTGGTCTCGAAACTTTGGTTACTGAGAATTGTTTTTGATAAGCCGAAAGATTATTTCGTATTGGAATGTTCCTTGTAAAATATTCATCGAGAGGTCATAACCACTTACACAAAATATCACAATTAATATTAATCTCATAACGTTCAGGTGATATTGATGTGATTTAAGAATTGATTTTGATGTGATGATATCATTTTAAACTTTATTCCTATTCAAGTCTTCAGTTCAACTAACTTTGAATTGCGCTGCTATCCTCCTGACAGAAGGGGTGGTCAATACTTTTATTTTCTGGTTTTTGTCCGCTGTTGCCTCCTGTATGCTAGCGGCAGATTTTTCTTCTACCGGCGCTGGTGATGCAACTGAAAATTAAAGATTGATATTCAAATTCATATTTTTGATCTAATCTGCAACTGCCACTCTCACTCGTAATGCCGATATATATACCTAACACCAATAATTAATTTATAGTCGATGTCAATATTACATAGTATACCTACAATAAAGTCAGTATTCGTAGATACGAATACTGACTTTATTGTTGTTACATAGGCAGATGCCTATGTGCCACGTTGTTCTTCTAATATGCGCGACAGATTTTCATGCGGTTTTCTCCATCATTTAGAGAAGTTATTCCGGAAGGTTTATGCGTCTAATACATTAAATATTAAAAAATAAAATCCCCATATTGTGACATATCGTAAAAACCATGTGAAACAGGGGCGTTAGTTTTAAATATAATTATTAGCAGCTGATCCAACCTACCTTCATCAGCTCCTCCCTGTACTTCGATATCAACAAGTGGTTGTCCTACTAACGCGGTGTGGTCCACTTCGTGGTACAGTTTAGTCACTACTCCATCGTATCGACTGGTGATTGTCACTGCTGCCTTGTCACTCTGTACTTCACAGATATTTTCGAATTGCTGCACTTTATCACCTACTTTCACGAACCTGGAATTGGAGACTGAAGATTAATGGGAATTCTCATTTGTGATTGAGCGGACTTGAACACGCTTTTAGGTTGTTATTCTTGAGAGATTTAGCAATTTCAGAGAACGCCAGGGTGCAACTAGAATGCGGTCGGTCGACGTCAACCAGCCGATATTGATCGCCTCAATATATAATCGACTGGCAATCGAAAAATGTAATCGGGCTGCCATGCAAACATGGATTGATCTGATCGGTCATTAATCGACCGCAGTCTCGTTGCTCCCAGGCTAAAGACTGCAATGGTTCAAATAATAAAGTCAGTACCGTAATAACTTTGATGAAAATAATCTGATATTATACATGTATTATTGTGAGAGAGTGTGTTTGTAATAACATAATAACTTTTAGTCATTTCTAAAACAAAACTGGGGGTCTACTCCGAAGTAGTATTGGCCGAATGTTCGGCCGTTTCCTGCTACGAAGTTACTATTTGGTTCGGTCGGTTCCGATCCTACACTCCTACACTCTTTCGAATATTGACTATGGTCCCGACCCAACTGAGCCGATCCGAACTTTTTTCGCTTTTTTCAATAATATTCGGTTCGGCCATGTGTCGGTCCGATCCGAACATTCGCACTTTGCACTTCGGAGTAGGCCCCCAGTCTTTCTTTGTTGTGAACAAATACATAACTGTTTCGTCATGCGCACATGATCATCTCAAAGATAACACTAGTAAATGATACATTTAGTTTGAATGCTCATGCAGATACTAATTGTATTACTATGTATTTTAAAGATCTATCAATAACTGGAAGTATTTCCGAGTTTTAATGACGTCTCAGGATTTACAATGATATGTAAAAAAGTAAAATGGGGTATAAAACTTTTTTATTAGCCTATATTGTGTCCCACTGCTGGGTACTCTTATCTCTGCCCTGCAAACCTGATCAGATAAAACTTGAGAAACAAATAAAAGGGGTTATGGGGTCTTACCATTCTTTTATAACCACTTCTCGTATGCCTTCACCGATGTCCGATAGTTTAAAGGCGACAATTTTATTGACTATTTGACTCGTGTGGAACTTCCTGTGTCGTAAATGCACATCCGTCAATAATAAACTGCGTTTGAAAATATTACTAGTTGAATATTGTGATCGATGCTTACCCTGAAAATATAATTTAGACTTAGAAACATTAAGTTTTGAGTGTGGATGTCGATGATGGAGGGGAAGACTAAAGAAACGATGGATGGACTGTGAATGATGATATGGTTAGAAAGAGAGTAACCGAGCTGACGACTAATAGAGAAGTATGGAAGAAAGTCGTGTTTCGCCGACCCCAAATAAAAAAAAGCAGAAACAAAACAGATGTGTGTCTAAATAAAAGTTATTAAGTATAGACTCTGACACTGTAGAATTTGGTAGGTATACATTTAAGTGGTGAGTAAAACATTAAAATGGGTAGAAATGTGGCATCATTTTAACAGGATGGAAACTTGCTTAAATATTATATATTATATTTTTTGTTGAAAAGAAACTAATGAGCAAAACGGAAATGTACGGCGTTTTCGTTCTGCCTTATTACCATCCTGTTCTGTATTACGTACGGGGCTTCTCATTTTACATTTGTTTTACACAAAGCGTTTGCGTTGAGGTCGGAAATTATTCCGAGGGAATTTGCTACCGGGATAAAATGCTATGGCCTACTAATCCAAGTCATGGTCTTGTGTACCAAATTTTATCGAACAGACAGAGTTACTTTCGCATTCATATACCCTATATGTAGGTATATAGGTAAGTATGGATATTTCTTGTCGATTGTTGCACATGCATTGAATCCCTACATCATTATAGTTATTATTCTCCAGTGCACATTTTCATGCTTATGTTGTAATAATCGATTCGGCTGTGTCATTTTCTTCTATTTATATTTCGTATCATAACGGGACTCCTTTGCCCAGCAGTGGAGTGACGGTAACTAGTATTATTTTGTATTTTATTTACAACTGGGAATTTAGTATCCACCTTGAGGCTTATCTTTATAAAACGCCTTCCGCTGTTATTTGGCAATTAGTTGATAAGCTTTGCTTCATTCTTATAATGTTCTTATCTTATTACTATAAATAAACATCGCTCTAATTTCTGTGTGGCACTGATTATTTCAAACATGCTATAACATAGGTAATCAGTCTGATTACCCTCATATACTATTGTAGTCTTTGGTTTGCTCGAAATAATACCGGTGATAACAGTTCGGATTAATTCTACATTGCCATTGACCTTCACCTTCATAACCCGTTTTTGTACTGATGCAAATTCTTAGTTAATTTACTGACACTAAATCGACTTAATTACTTTCATATTCAAATGTCTTGCGATTATTAATGAAATGTTCACTTGTTTTAATTACTGTAATTTTTAATTATTTTGACGACGAATATGTACGTAAATAACAGTCAAGTAGAATGTGTGTTTTACTTACAGTTTGCATCAAAACACACACATTGCTAAGTCTGTTCACAGTCTTCAAGTTCACGGTACACTTTCTCATAAGAAACGACATTTTGACTATGTTATAATATTTAATTTATAAGTAAAACAATTTTCTAGTTATAAATAAAAAAGATTCATGTCGCAGGCCGGCGGCGTGCCCTGCCTTCGCACACACTACTGAGTTATCAGCCCATTATCAGCGCTCCACGCATTGATTACCATTTTAAACAATATTATGTACGTTAAGTCGAATATGTAGTCTGTATGACGTAATGGGCAGGGGTCATCGTTCGTCTAAAAGTCAAGTTGTAAACACAATTTTGTTTGAAACATGTCTAGCTCATTGCGCTGCTCGAAGGGAACTAATCTTCCGTATTATTATAGTACTCTTTGGAACTAATCATCCACTTATATGCCTACCTGTGTCGTTGCAATGATTGCGGTATGTTGCTCCCCTATTTACCAAGTGATTGCTGTGCGTTAGTGTAAATAGTAAGATACGCGAACTACCGCGTTGGTTCGTTGCTGTCTGTGTGTTTAGAATCCGAAAGTTGAAGAAAATCTAAACAAAATTAAGTTACAACACTATTATAGCTACACTTCCATGTTTGTTACGGAAAGTAATAAATAAATCTGCCTAGCTTTTTCCCATCTATATTGTAGTCGGCTTCCAGTCTGATCGGATGCAGCTGAATACCAATATTTTACATGGAGCGACTACCTATCTGACCTCCACAATCCAAAAGTTAAGTAAGTGTTATGCAAAGTATTATTGCCACTAAAATAAAACGATGTAATAAGCAATTGTTTTATTAAAGACATAATAAACATGTTAATAAAGTGAATAAATACAATAATATAATCAATAACTGTAATGTCATGTATGACGAGACGCAGGAGGCAACCCATATTGAGAATAACATCAGATGGCGAATACATGAATATGAACCGACGACTCCTATTCTAAATAGCTAAGGTGTATCACAGAGGCTCTGCCAAGTGTCGCTACCGATCATTGTTTTAGTTCACAGCAGATACAATATACATACTATGTAACAACACACAGATAAAATAGCATTTAAGTTCTCATTATCACTATTAACTATTGCTTTTATTCGCTGCACAGTAGATGGAACTAAACGTCGTAAAACAATGACTGTGCATGCTTCGACTCGCGCCTTTCACAAGTCTATGAATGTCGATAAGTATCACATCGTACTGCCTACTTGTATCTAGTTTTACTGAAGAATAATTATACAACATTATATTAGATGTAGTTACATTTAAAGGAATGTGTTTAAAAAAGTTAAGTGGTGATTTAATTGGAAGAAATCGGCCCTATCCCATGTCCTAGTTTTATGCCAAGAGTAGACTTTAAGAAACTCCTTTGGAAGATTTATTGCATTGTATTAACTTTGTACATAAGTGCTTGATCACATTTATTTTAATAATACATACACAATTTAATTCTCTTATGACAATGAACGAATAATTATTAACTTATATGTATGAATATTGACATTGTTGTTTGTACACAATAGACAAATAATAATATATTTTCTCCTAATAGCTAGAGACATATGCCTGCTTTTGAAATGATAGTTTAATATACAAAAGCGTTAAAAACAATAAAGAACTTGCTCCCGTTTTTGTAAAAATACAAGTAGCTTCAACAGTACATTACATTACCACACTAGTGACACTTACAAATAAATACAGTCAAGCGATTACATTACCAATATATTGCAGGGCGTTGCATATAATTCAAGCTGCTAAATACACAATACTAAACATACAAACTTAGACTTGATTATATTTGGAAGTTACTTTTAAAACACACAGTTATGTAAAAGCGATGATAGGAAAATTGGGAAGGTCTCTTTATATTTAAAAATATAATTTCTGGAGATATTGGATTTCGAATGGATAACCAGTATCTGACAAAAAATTTAAGACAGTTTTTGGTCACATAAAGGTTTGGCTGACGCTACTGCAACTGTAACGGTTGCGGTAGTCCGGCTGTCCGGTTTCAATTCCTGTGATAACATCGAGTCACTTGTTCCGAAAGTCCGAAGTCGTCTTAAGCATGTGGTACCCAATCCTTATCAGTAACTTATGACACTCAAATCCAAAAAGCGTCTGAACATGAATTACACTGTGTGAGTATTATGTTACATAATTAATGTCATAATGATTTACCTTATCAATTTATAATTTCAAGTCTAGTTGGTATTTAGTTATCAAAATTTCACTAGCCTTTTATAATGTTATTTTATTACACCATAAGAGCAAGGCCAACATTTTTGTAATTTGCAAGAAACGTAGAGAACGATGCGACATTGTTACTAACCTTAGAGTGTACGAAAGTCTTGCTTGTAAGTCCTAGGTAAACTTAAAGTTTATCTAAATTGTAAGTTAGTTTTCTGCTGTATTGCACACGTAACAACATCACACCAGTCTCTGACCGTCTGTTGCCACTAGTTAAGTCATTAACAAAGCGTTTTACTGCTATGATGACGGTGACGATGTGGAGTGAAAACCTACTTAATGCGTCTGTCTGAAAATCTACTTAAGTCTGTTCGTATGAACTACTGCTTTAAAAAATTAGCCCACCAAGAACATTACTACACCATAGAGAAGAACTAACAAGACGAGACAAGACGAAGAACGATATGTATTCGTGACAGACACCGTACAATCAGGATAGAATGATGACGTCATTATAATGAGGGGATTTATTAATAGAGCAGTGCAATGATTCATTTAAACAGGGACGCAGTATTCTTTTCTAAAATAGGAGGACAGTGGAAGACTCAAAAGGGAAGCATTGGCCCTATTTTGGGCTAACATATTGTTCAGTCGATCTCAATAAAAATGGAAGGTTTCTAAATGTTGGAAGTTTCGATGGAACTTAGAATTGGATTAACTATAAATAAATGACCCTGCTTATTCGAAACAACAGATTCATGACGTGAAAATACTCCTCTTTGTAATAAAATTACATTGAAAATAGTAACTTCCATATCAATTTCTTAACTTGACGCAGTTGCTTATTTGCCAATTTTAAATACGTTACAAAACGTAAAAATACTCTGCAATATTAATATCAGAAAAGTATGGTTACAAATCTATTTTGTTTACCTTAATACTTATTAAGAAGTTCTCTCTTGTTGCCGTAGTCTATCAAATGAGAGTACGTAGCACTCATTGAATTAAGATTACCTATCTAATAGTGATGAGTGATGACTTGATCCTCGTTGTACGGTCTCTTAAATTACGTATGTATCGTCGACTGTATCATTCCGACGAATTTAAGTACAGTAAGTACCGAACTACATGCTCATCTAGTCTGACACCGTACACGTATCGTGAAGCAACAACATCAACTAAACATCAAGGTGAATAATTATGTATCTATGATACTGACTCAAACATCACATGACCGAATCAGGGAGGTTTTAAGATTGTAATTCAGTGCAGAATTGTACCCATTTACTTGTAAACTTTATAATATAAGGTTTATCTATTCATACACGAATTATTTTAATTAAGAGAAACTTCTAGTGGTAAAGAATCCATAGCAACATTTTTTTTATGTAATTGTTTTTTTACGTAATTAATATAATTTTAAAATTGCTTGAGACATTCTGCATAAAACCTTAACTCTGCTTTAATGACAGTAATACTACGTATAAACTAACGTAATGGATGTGGAAAATAAAAATGTGCCAGTATTTATTGTGTGTGTCAACTAATTTTAAATTATTTATTTTTTTAAATAATATACTTCAATAATTATCGTTTTCGTTGCTATGGCCTCTTTTCCACCTATTGTATAGGTGTAGTTTTTGAAATATTTCGTTTATGAAAAGATAGACCTTATATAGGTAGGATTTGTACTCTATTTCGTTACAATTTTCCCTTTTCACAAGCTTGTGATGTTTGAATCTTTCTCTATTCAGATGTGTTATGACACTTATTTATGTAGAGATCTATAACGATAATGAGTCCCCATGATGCTTACATTATATGAGTAAATACGTACATTTACTAAAAGCTCAGCTCTTAGCATTTAGATGAATTTGAATATTCTTGTTTGTGAGATATTCCAAATGTGCAATTTGAACATTAGAACAGTTCTTAAAGTTATACTATCTATAAATTCCGTTTGGTGTACAACGAGTCGTTTATTTTATATTTTTTATGTAATTATTTAAAAGGTGTTAAAAAAGGTTTTTTATTTGAATATTGCAATTAAATTCGGGGCTGTCCTCATGTCCTAAATGTTAGTTAATAAGTAAGTACCACAAAACATTTTAACTTATGACAAAAAAACTCTACACATTGACCACACGAATCTGAAAGACTGATATTTTTTTTTTGTCTTTATGCATAACTATCATAGTTTCGTCGATGTCAACAAAATAGTATTCAATTAGTAGAAGTAAAAAGAGATGACCAATAAAAAAAAATCTCTTTAGTATCAGACTTTTTTACAGTGGAGTCTCCGCTGTGTGTTATAAAAAGCCAACAAATCTTTAGGGAATTACTGTAAATTGGGAAACAGTTCGCAAAATTCTTCAATTATACAGCTCAACGTGTGTTTAAATAATAAAGAAAACACGTTGAGTTATCCTAATTTCCGACAAAGGTATCTTGTAAGGTGTTTTTTGATAACGCTACTGTTAATTGACATCGACAAACCATTTAGATTTTAGTTCCAACATTTTTTTTTACACAATACACTTCTTTCGTTGTAATTTTCACTACTTACAATATTTCCCTTTAACGCTTGTCACATGATGACGCGCACATCGTTGATCATTTTCACAAATTGACACTTTCTGTTCAAATTTTCAAATTTAAGTTTTTGTAGATATTTCTTGTGGTTTAACACAACGAACAAATATTACAAATCTTGTAAACATTACGTACTTGTTGTAGAGAGAAGCATTTAAAACTTTTATAAAAATAATATCGGTACATTCAGCAGAAATACCAGTTGTGACCATCGATAATTTGTGAATAGGTACGACTATTACAAGCAGTTTAGACGTCACGCTTCGGTTATTATATTACGGTGCTGTAGATGGTACCTATCACTGGAAACTTCGCTGGTTGTACTTTACTACACGACAGGCACATTATCAACTTATTGACATTTTATTTTGCGAAAATAACTAAATGACGCTTACGTATAAACCTGAAAATCATCCTTCACAGAACACAGAACTCGAACATATGCTGTAATTTTTTGATGAATAATACTTAATAACTCGCGCAGTAACTTTAATTTATTTTATCACGAAGTTAACACATCTTATCACTAATAAACAATTAATTACTTTAACATTAAAATACTTTTAGAATTCCACATTTGAATTATCAATCGCTAAAAAATTAGGTATAATTACAATTCCATTCTATCAGTATATGGAACTATATCGCTCTGTTCGCATCTTTGCTTTTATAAAAAAACTTAATTTCAGCGTAGTGTTCTTTTGGTTAGGTACTTGAGCGTTAGGTGATCATGTACACTGTAATGCGTACAGCTGATAGGTACATCGGCGCTAGACTACTTTCTCACACAATAATTTTACACCGGCACTCATTAAAATTATCATACTCAACTTACACTAAGATTTCACTTGCTAAATCAGTGCCATCGCAGCAGACTTTTTAAATAGTTCCACCGTACTAGTCTTATTTCGAGCGAACGAGAAAACGTTATACAAGTAACAAAATAAATATTGAGTATTTTATAACAGGAAGCTCTTTCTGTGAACGAACCGAAATCACTAACGAAAAGTCATAATCTTTCGCATTTCACTTACTTTTAGACGTTCAATGTTATAAAATATAGCACTTGGTTGCAAGGACACTGGGTAATTAAGTTCACAGTGAACGACGAAGGCTAAAAATCAGTGGTGCGAGGCGAGTCCGTTCGCTCGGTTAGCGGTCAGGGTGTCTTGAGAGATGGCGATATCGACGTGTGAGTGGGCGAGAAGGTTTGTGGCGAGACGAGCGGCACCAGCTCGGGCTGGAGCCGCGGCCCGCGTCACACGGCCGGCTCCGTGGCTATCGTCATCTCCGCAAACTTCACCTCTCTGCCACGTCTAAACGACGTAGTCCGCCGTGGTGGGCTGCGTTTCCGCGTCGCTACCGCTGGCTGCAGACTCGCTGACGACACCTGCGTCAGCAGTCGCGGAGGCTGGGCTACTCGCCCGAACGGTGATTGCCGAAGGAACTGCCGGGCCACCATTGGCTGCCAGTACGAAGTTCCTGGGGAACCAACGCGTTTACAAAATTTTATAAGAAATCTCACCATACAACTTATTGATTGTTTAAGAATTCAATAAAACCTTTATATCTATATACCTTTAGTAAGCGTGGTGCGCGCGCGCCAGTCGTTGCTCCTCAGGCGGCCGCGCGTTCCTTCGTGCACGGCGTCCACGCTGGCCGAGCGCGTCAGATGCGACTGCTGCCCCTCGTGGTCTGCACCCACGCCGGCCGTCAGGCCCTCGCTCACTGAGTACAGCTTATGTGTTATGTCTTTGCCTGGAAAGTTTTTGTACATAATCTTGTCACACATGTTTAAGAGGAGGTAGTAATCTCTCGAATTTATTTTCGCAACGCATGAACCCAAAAACATGCATTATTTTTCATGAATTGCTTTGGAAATCTAAGGCCAATATTATGAAACCTCTTTGTAAAATTATAATAATTATTATCACCAATTTTTTTTTCTGTGTGCCGCTGCCGCGCTTTGGTACCTAGTTTTAGTCTATTCTTTGAATAGTGCTTGACGCTAAAACTGTATTTTAGCGCCTTGATCACTCTCTTATTATTTGGTTATATTTTGAGATAGAATATTCTATTTTAAAGATTGAGTGAAATTTGATCAAGCCTCGTCCAGTCTTCTGAGGAAATTAGGTGGTACGCCAAAGTGATAACTTTTTACGGTCTTTGTTTACGACTTTTTGTTTGTTGTCAAAGTCAAAGTCAAATCATTTATTTCAGATAGGCACATAAAAGGCACTTTTGAACGTCAAAATTAAAATAAAATTGATTCTAGTCGCCCCTTCCAAAAGGTAGTTTTCGTATGGAGAAGAATGGGCAAGAAACTCCACCGTTACTCTTTTAAAATGTTTTACAATATTTGCATACATTAATTATATAATTATATGTGAAGACGATGCACCTAAACATAAAATTACTATACCACAATAGGTAAAAGAATTAAAATGAATTAATGAAACCATGACATATAAGTTGACTATGTGATAGGTACATGGTGCTCACATATTTACAAACATTCCAAAAGTAGACTATTTTCATAAATAAATAATAAGGAGTAATAAGTCCGGGTGACTTTCAAGTAATTACAGAATGTAAATCAATGTCAGAGAATTTTCGAATGTAAATCAATGTCAGAGAAGTTTGATTTTGTCTAGACTCTAGAGATTGTCCTATGGAGCAGGACCAGCATGTTTCCAAGTATTCTTATCTTGAATATAATCCTCTAATTTGTAATATCCTGGCTTACAAAGTGTAATTTTAATATAAGTTTTAAATTTTCTTTCATTTAATTGCAATATTTCACTATAAAAGGTATTTTGTTGTAACATTTAACACAGTACCCCATAAAAAATGTATGTACTTTAGATAATCTGAAAAAAGGTTGATCTAATTTATCTTTTTTCTAGTATTAAAATTATGTCTATCACTTATTTTATTAAAAAGATGTTGATTTTTTCTTACATACATAATATTTTCATAAATGAATTGGCAAGGTACCGTCATAATATTAACCCTTTTAAATAGTTCCCTAAGAGATTCGCGGCGACGTAGATTGTAAATGGCTCTGACAGCTCTCTTTTGCAAAATAAAAATGGATTCAATGTCAGCAGCCCGACCCCACAGTAAAATGCCATATGACATAATACTGTGGAAGTAACTAAAATAGACCAAACGCGCGGTTTCTTTATCTGTTAGCTGTCTTATCTTTCTAACAGCATGGCTTAGCCGCCCCGCAATAGATGTTATATGAGGTCCCCATTGTAATTTCTCGTCTAGCGTGATTCCCAGGAAAACAGGTTGTAGTTGCAATACAATAAAATGCGTATGGACATGCATAATCAGCCTGTAATGTTAACACTGCTGGGACACAGGCCTCCACTCTGTGAGAGGGAATGGGCCATATTCCACCACGCGGGCCCAGTTTGGGTTTGTGGATGTCACATATCTTCGAATTTTAGTACTAAGCGGTTTGCATTTAAAATAGTAATAAAATATGGCAAGATGGACTAAAACTCAAAATAAATATCAACTCTACCGAATGAAAAGAAAGAACCTGCTGTAGCTATAAACAAAATTCATATATGTGTCTTCATTATTAAAAAGTTTGATGAATACATTATTTTGTCGAGTCACCGCATGTTTCATATTGGAGAAACTTAGTTCTATTATAGGGGAGCCTAAATTGGTAGTATCGGAAGTGAATAATCGCGCATTCACTCCTTAATTCGGTTTACATAAACAAAAGCCCCTGGCACCAATAAAAAATCCTTTAAGTTAACGATATAATAGAAGCCTATTAGTCGGGGGTATTTGATGAAAAAGTATTATAACTTTAATGCGTCTTGCACGCGGCCCCCAGACATTTTCCAAAGATAAGAGTAAAAGCGCGACGTGACTCCTCGTTTGAGTAGTTTCTCTGAGGCTTAAAATGTTAAATCTTATCAACATTGACATTATGTGAAGTGAAGAATAAATATATCAGTTCTAAAATTCGTGATTATCTTTATGTGAATTGCTTTGTTTCAAACTACAGATTTAAGATCCTAAAATTGTAAGTTAAGTGAATTCCCGGAGTTGCAACGACAACAGTGAAGGAGGACTGACCTATAAGGCAGTCGAGGACGACCTTGAGCATCGGCCGGTGACGCAACACGCGCTCGAGGCGCATGCGCGGCCAGCACACGCACGTGGACACCTCCTCCGCAATCACGCTCACCTGAGAAACATTGTGGCTGTCAGTTCAACTGACCACGTTAGAAAGTACAGCCGATCTATTCTGTCAGCTGTCAATGCGATCCCTAGCATCAGGTGGAATGACCGCTCACTTCAAGCTTATTTCACCTAAGTCTTAACGGTAAAAAAAAAAAAAATATTGCAAAAAAAAAATTTAAAAAAATAAAAAAAATTAAAAAGTATATAAAAAAAAATCAATCAATTCATATTTGCAAAATAAAATTCTATTCTATTCTATTCTAACGGTGAGATTTTTACAGAATAGATCGGCAGTTCCGGGGCGTTAAGATGGCACATCGTGTTTTGAAAAGAAAATGCCACGCAGGTATGAATGATAGAGAAGATGATTAAAAAAGCAGAACTTTTTCTAAAATCTCCATATGTCATATTAACAGCCGCATACTGTAAAATATTATAACAAGAGGATAATGGATAATGGAAATGTAGGCTATGGTTAGGTTAGCTTACTACAGCGATGGTACGCATACGATATGGTGTAAAAAAACTCGTTCACAATAAATCAAAATTTAGTGTAGACTCACTCCTAACAAGAGTGACCGGACTCAGACAGGAGGCTGTTAGGACAGCCAAGACAAGCCAGTAGGTAAATGGATGTATTATGTGTGATATAGGGTTGTTCTAAGAGAGGTAACACTGCGAAGCTTAAGTGTCTTGTAGATGTCTGTGTCGATATTTATGTTATGAAGACATAATGGAGTTGTGGCAGACATTTCTATATCTGGCTAACCCCACGAGGATTAGGTAGAAGAATGTCAAAGGTTATAATATTTACTGGACGATATATAGAGTAGAACTAAGTAACGTGGTATTATGGCAGAAACAGAGTTGAGCCAAGATAGCGGTAAAAAGATTCAGTTTGAAAATGATAATAAGAATATACATGGTTAGGATAAAATAAAACGATAACTTTTATATCAAGAGTAAGTTCAAATTTAACATACAAAACAACATAATCATCCTATAATGTCCCCACTGCTGGGACACAGGCTTCCTCACTGTATTAGGGAATGGGTCATAATCCACCACACGGGTCCAGTGCGGGTTGGTGGACGTCACGTCTTAGAAATTTTTTGCTCCAAGATATGCCGGTTTCCCGACTATGTTTTCCTTCACCGTTTAAAAAAACCGTGATACATTTAATATATTTACATTAAAATGATGAATATTAAGATTCTCCATATCCAAATATCTAGTAAGTATCGGCATTATATGAGGAACACAGATAATCGCAGTGGATATTCCTTTCAGGGGTTACATCACTTATATGCTTCAGTTCGGCGCGAGCACGTGCACCGAAAGTATCCGGAGATAAGATCTTTTGCCCAACAAGTATTCGTATAGCTTTGAATAGAGTTGCCTCGAGTTTTCCAATAAAGCCAGTCACTTTTCCGGTTGATCCGTTGTAGTTTCGATACCTTATACCTATGCAGCTGCCGGCAACGTATGTTCAAACATTTGCTGTACCATAATATAAACTTGAAATGAAACTAATTCTATGATTGATGCGCAAACGAAACTAATTCTATGATTAGATACGCCATTATTTCATAGTGTTTGATATTTGAATTTCTTTTTGTAAACCTCTTGCCGTCGTCAGGCTTTTGCGGCAAATGAAAAATGATTTTTCATTTCCTTTCTGTGTCAACATCGAAAGCTTGATTTACAAAAGAGATACGTCAAACACACCCTTCAACGCTTTCCCGTGGCGTTTCTTTTTAACCGACTTCAAAAAATGGAGGAGGTTCTCAATTCGGTTGTATTTATTTTTATTGCTGAATGGGCCTGCTCTTGACCTCGATCAAACCTGATGAAAAGCGATGGATGAAGTCTATGATGGAACGAATGATGTAAATTTATGTTTGTTACCTCAGAACTCCGTCATTTATAAACCGATTTGAAAAATTCTTCTTTTGTTTGAAAGGGTATACTTATAAATTTATACGGAACTAGTATAAATTTGGTCAAGTTCTGATGAGTGGTTTTTGAGTTAGCTTCAATATTACGTATTTTTTCCATTTATTGTATGTTGATGATGTTTTAATATATTCCCGTCAGTGTTACTCAGTCATTGAAGGTATACAAATTTGTGTGTGGTAGGTACCACAACTAAAAAGTGAATGATAAAAACTTTATCGCAAAAAAAAAAACAACAAACGACTTCCAAAAAAACACTACAATGTGAAAAATAACTTGAATTTCGGAAGTCGGTGACAAATCGCAAAAATACAAAACCAAAGTCACACGTTGTAGTGTTTTTTTTTTTTGGAAGTTGATTGTTTTTTTTTATAAATAAGAAAGTTTTTTAGAATTCAAAGTTTGCCCGAAACAAACCATCATAGATAAGAATGAAATCCACATTTAAGTCAAATCTTCACAAACAACTAGTCAGACTTATGTACTTACGCCATAATATAGTAACTTGCTGTAGTTGAAACATTGTTTTGGAACGGCTACATATTGTAGTCGTATAAACTATGATGAGTGAGTACTTCTCCACGCGAGTTTCTAGTCAGTCTACACTGAGAACGTATAGATAAATCACAGAAAGATATACAAATGGGAAAGTTTTGGTTAACGGTAAAGTTTTCACGGCCAACCCCAAAATACTTATTTAACCCATTTTTATGATATTTCGCATATACCTGTACGTATATTATGAAAACACGACTCACGACTCATGAAAACACGACATAATTGAAATTATTAAAACAAAATATTCACGTAACGTTTAATCTCTGTTTACTCAAACGCTTGGATCCGACCGCAACCGTAACAGAATGTTCTCCTCTCTATATAAATATTTCAAGTAACCGTACCTCGATGGTTTAAGTAAAGGTAGGTATAGGGGTAAACGAGATGATCATTACTGTGCACCTGAGACGGCACGCCCTCAAGCGAGAGGTTGGCGCCCCTTACCTTAGTAAGTTGGTTGAATTTGTTAGCCTCATATTAGGGAATATGCGATTAATAATCAAAACCACACACGGTAATTAATTACAAGATGTAAACGTTACCAACACTTATATGAAATCGTTTATTTGATATTCTTTCTATCAACAATCTGTGATCATATTTAAGAATGAATCAAAATTCTTTTTTCAAATTAGGCTGAGAATCAGCACTTTTCGAACGTCAAAATTACATACGAGTAAGACAGTTCCCCAAAACGCTCGACTTTTGCCACTTCCCAATGCTTTCGCTGGGAAGAAGAAGTGGCGCAACAAACTCCCCAGCTGTCTGTTCAGTTAGAAAAACATGATTTTTTACAATAGTAGGCTGTAAAGTAATTAGCATTAGGTACGAGACACAGAATATTAAATTAGATTGTTTGCGATTTTTTGACCATCAAACTGAACAACTGTCTCCACAGGATCAACATCGTAATCGCTATAAAATAATCAGCTGTGATTATGTTTTCGCGTTTCTGATACACGCTTTATTAAAAAAAATAAGTTAGGCACGTTCAGCATCGCATTCAAGATTCCTATCTTTATGACGCTTCTGTTTGCCAGAACGTCGCGATCGTAACAAACAAAAGTATATTGGAAAATGTCAATTCGCGTTACTTTATCATGTCTGATGGAGGCAGTTTAATAAATTCCCAGTCATTACGATAATGCGTTATTCCGCGCTCCTAAATTATTTAGCGTAACTGTGCGTGGAATTACAATGAGTTGTGTCTTGTCCGACGCGAGTGATGCGAGCGAAGATATTAACGAATCTAGTCCAGTTTATTCCAACAATGATGTTCATGCATATGGAGCTTTCTTTTATGGAGATATAGATATGGCTCTTCTGTGGAGTACAAAAGATTACTGGCTTCTAACTACTCAGAACTAGAACTAGATTCATAGGCATATCTAGACTTGACGAAAATTAAGAAAATCATGTACCAATTTTTTATTTTTTGTTAGTTACCTGGAAGACGTCATCTGACTGTTCACGATTGGCCTCCCACTCTGGAGAATCAATGAATTGGTAGGGCTGTATGTAGTGGAGATGTGTTTCGTCGCAGCTCACTCGCATCCTGTTCAAGAAAAATTAAACCTCCTTAGTTTTCTCAAATAATAATTCTACCACTATTCTTGGACATAAATCGTTTATGTGCTGGTAGATTAGAGCTTATATTGTGGCCCTAATAACTTAGATTATAAGATAATATAGCCTATTAGTTGCCCAAGAGCTTCCCACTGGAGTTATCAATGAAAACGGGATGTAATCACCGCGATAAATACGCCTATTTGACCTATAACGCCATTTAACCACACAATTATGCAGCGTTTGGAATATAATTAAACTTGATAATTATTATAATTATACAGTACCGTACCGGTTATAAATTTGTATGAGCCTGGGTAATTGCCATTGCTGCTGCGGTGTGTAGTGATTTAATATTGTAAATTAATTATGTTATGCAAGTCTAATTAAGGCAGCAGGTAAAAATACTATGCTCTAATAAGGCGTATATGCGGTGGTTAGGTAGACTGGGTACTTAATTTCATTATAGCGAGTATGAAATGGCTTACGGGGGAATTGGAACCATTAGCTTAAGGGCTGCCGTGCATTACCCCGGTGGCCCAACCCAAACAAATACGAATCTACTATACATACATATACTTTATGGAACTGGTGATTAGGCGTATAAAATGGACGAACAATATTTTAATTGTTTCATCAAGTATTTCTTCGATAGAGAAAAATAGTATTCAAATAAAATATTCTGAACAACGTAGCACAAAGTCAGTCAATTAGTCGCAGAATACGAAATGTTTCTTTTTTCTCAGAGTTCATGACATACAATACGACTCCATACAATGCCAGTAATGGTAAAACAAAGAAAAATAATTCTACGACAAAAACAAAAGGAACATGTGTAGGTATCTTATTTTACATCGCGAGCGTCCTCGCTTGTCTTTGAATTGTTTATTTTGTAGCCTGTACCCTCGATATTTTATCTTCAAAGGATTTTTTGGGGACACTTATTCAGTATTCAATTTATTCTGCAACAGATGAAGCATCACGCACACGCCAACCTCCATATGAAGATGCTAGGATTTTGTATAGAGATGCGTACGCATCCGTTCACTTTATGGATGCGTACGCATCTCTATACAAAATCCTAGTTTTTTATGGACAAAAGCTGAACAGAGCTGATGTAAATGTGAAAATAACATACTTTCCCTTTAATAGTATAGACAATCTCTCGTCGGCCGGCGTGACGTCTTCGACCGCATACGCTTCGCCGGGCTCAAGCCGCACTATCCTAGCTTCGCGAGTCAGTTCTGTGAAGTGCTTCTTGTTCACTTTGAGAGGCTTGAACAGCTTCAAGTATAGATCTGTTAGCTCAAGAGATAGCGCTGGAGGAAGAAACCTGCGACAGAGAATGGAATGATGAATTATCTTAGCTAAACTCATTTCTGCAGTGACTGAACTGACATTTATATGGTGTGAACTATAACATTTTGATTTTATTTTAATATACAAACAGATATAAAGTATAGATAAGTACACGATCACCGGTTTGCGTGCCACTAAAACTTTGCCCATCAAGATTGAGTAACGTTAACGTGCTTTAATTTAAGTGGGCAAAGTCCACAATTCAGCCTTTGCAGAGTTCGTCCAGCGACAATTTAATGTGCAAGCATTACCCGGCAAGTGCTTTCTCATCGTGGCTTGCTAAGGGCTTAGTTATCGGTACCTATGTACATGTCGAGTTTGCAGAGTTTGTAAATATGTTTAGGGAAAATTGCCTTTAATGTTTAGGTTTGCCTTTGCGAAATGCAATTCTAATTAGTCAGTAAAGTGACTAATCCAGGTATCTTGGTAAAAACCAACGTATCTACCATCGTAGCTACATACTTATCTTATAGTAAGATATATAGTGTGTATTTGACGAGGCGTTCACACCTCGGCGCCGGCCCGCAGCCTCATGAGCAAGGCAGTGACTTATCTACCTTAGTTATGTAATACGTACTTTTTAATAAGAAACACAGTATAGTTGACGAACACGAGCGCGAGGCTCACGGCGAGCACTGTCTTGCGCGCACACCTTGGCGCCAGCCCACAGCCCAATGAGTGAACACGTCAGTGACTTATCTAATCTATATTAGTACACTACAACGTACCTTATTATAAGAAATACAGTGTGTATAGAGTTAACAAGCACGAGCGCGAGGCTCCAGGCGAGCACGTCGGGCGCACACACCTCGGCGCCGGCCCACAGCCCCATGAGCACGGCGCCCGCCGCCGCGAGCGCACGTAGCACCAAGATGCTCTGCTTGAAGCTCTTTGGCGCTAGGAACGCGATCGCGAAACACAAATTTGCTGCCTGTTTGCGGGATTAAGAGGAAAGTCAGCATTTTTTTGTTTAGAGAACTTAACCTATCGTAGAACTCAATGAACATAACGTTATGACAAGTGAAAATAATTCGTAATCGGTCTACAGAACTGCGTAGTGGATTATGTCGTACCTGAAAGAGATCTTGTTGTGCGTTGGTCCATTTAGCGCAAAACCAGTGATGGTGTTCGTCGGTGGAATTCGAACTGAGTAACTCGAAGTCGGTGTCGAAAGTGGCGTTGAGCCGGGTGGCGTTGTAAACGAGCGTGGCGTTGAGCCAGGGCGCGGTGGACGCCGGCGCGGGCGCGGCCGGCGCCATGTTGCGCTCGCGCCCCGCGCCCCCCCGCGCCGCGCCGCCACCGCCCTCCCCCCGCGGCGAGCGCTCCTCGGCCCCCGCGCGTCTCTCACCCGACGACACTAGACGATTCAGTTGGGCTCTCGCTCTCAGTATTACCACCTCCATCACCACACCCTGCTGCCCACTTCACGTTAGAGCACACCCTTTCTGGAGACAAACATGACTTTTAGAAGAAAGAATACGTCTATAATTACCAGAAACAGACACATGTACTTATAGCAGTTCTCACTTGTTTTCAACTGTTCTTAACCATGTCATCATCATCAATGTAGTTATGTAGGCGTACCCTGAGTAGGCAGACAAATACGACTTCTTTGCTGACATGGCCAATATTTTTATCATGGGATCAACTTATCTTAAATAGTTTATACCGATGTGAAGAAGACCCAAACACGCTGTGCAACCCTAAACACCATCCTACAAAACCCTACTCTGAATCTTTCATCGACCAGATGAAACAAAATAGCAATGATAAGATAAAGAACGAAAAAATCGAATAGTGAATGTTGTTGTCCAGTTGCATTACTAAAAGATTAAATTAAAGTAGTGTAAACTGTATGTAGGTAGGTACCTACAATACACACGAAAGGCAGAATTATAAAGTTTATGAAACATCTGCAAAAATAGAGTCACGTACCTAAAACTAGCTAAGCATACTGAGCATAGGTATATATGAGGCAGTAAACAAACATTTCACAAATAAGAAGAAAACTCTCAATTAGTTCCACCAATCTATTTAAAAGTCTAGAAACAACCCCTACGCTATTTTATTAACGCTGCTAAGAACTAAAGTATACAAACTACTTTGCTAAAAATCTATAGTGCACGGATTTGGCCCAATGACCTCGTTCTTGAGACTAATTGAATGCGAATTTAATTTAAAAGTTATTTTGTTAGTGAACTACATGTATCTTTGCGTAGGCTTCGTCTACGAACTTTGGGGCTACGGCTACGGCGGGCGGCGTAGGCATCCGTAGACGGCTACGACGCGTAGCTAGTTGCTACGCACTGCACGGTTCTCCCGTTATTAGTTTTTGTTCATCTTTAAAGTTCTCCGACTCGGACGGGATGTTTCGTTTAAACCGTTGCGTTCGCAAGTTTGGTTTAACATTTATTATATTACAAACAACAATATTATGACCGCTAATTCAGTTTAGAATGGTGTTACGCGAATGGATTTATACTTATATTATTTATTATTCGTATATGTAAGAAGTATTTATAGGTAAGTCTGAAAGTGGCACCAGTGACTAAAAAGGTGTGGGGAAATCGGTTGTCATGGTATAGGCAAGCGATGCGGAGAAATGAGGAAAATTTCGTGAGAAATGTTGTGAGTATGAATGTGGATTCGACACATTCGTACTCAAAACTTTCGAGTAGAGGAAGACCAAAAGAAACGATGGATCGACTGTGTGAAAGATGATATGGCTAGACAGGGGGTGACATGTTGTGCAAAATATGCCTACATCTGTGAAAATACCTACCAAAGAAAGAAAAAAAAGCGTTTACTGGCATTACAGCAAAAAAAAAACTATAACCACCCACATCTACTCAGTGTATACCAATTACACGAAACACACCAAACTAAACAATTTAAACCGCTTATCACAACACAGATTCTTGGTTGGTTTTGGTCATCATAAGTTAAAGCTAAATATGTAAACGTGTATGTGTTCTGCATAGCGGAACAGGCACAAACAAAACAATAGCACTAGTTTATTTCGTGACGGAACATAGGGTAGCATGCAGCGGTCGGTAGGCGTGTAATCTGCGACATTTCCGCACACATTAAGTCATCGGGCGGGTCGGTGAGGGTCGACTGCGGAGCGGTAGCGGCGCGACTGCGGGGCGACGGCAGCCGAGCGGCGAGGAATCCGCCTTATGCACTCGTGGGGCTTGTTATCGCCACATCAACACATTTGCATTAAATTGCATTACTTACGAGTACTGCCCGACCGATGCATTATGGGGATACGTCTGACAAACCATACTCTATAACGCACTGCATTTACACGGCATTAAACACCTACAAAGCAGTGGTGGCCCAGTTGTAGCGGCCGCGATTTACAAGTTGTAGGTCGTAGTTTCGAACCCAGACAGGCACTTTGTGTAAATTATTTCATCACCACTGCTCTCAAAACGGTGAAGGATAACATCGTGAGGAAATCGGCATGTCCTAGAACCAAAAAATCCAAAGCATGTAACCCGCACTGGGACGTTCACATTGGTAAGAACACCGTGAGGCCTATGTCCCATCAGTGGGAATATTATAGGCTGATTATGCTTATACACCTACAATATACAGCCAAACTTTATTTCCATTTATCATTTCCAGACCATCAAAACTATTCTAAATGCAGTGTTAGCTTCTAGACTAGACTGGGGACCATGTTTTATAACTTTCAAATAAGACTTAACTATTTGCATTTTGGAAGACTTTCAAGACAGCGTTTCTAAAATATTTCCCAGACGAGTAACACCGACAACGTAGCTCGCGAATAGTCCATACGTACATGGACATACTTAGTGTATGTACATGCAGGATCGTAAAGTCCGTAAACGTCCATTTGAAATGTGACATAAAAGAATCTAATAAAATATTTAAAGATGCTACACAGTCTCATCTATTGTGTCCCCGTGGTACGGACGAGGAATACTAATCTGCTTCAATATTTGTATGTCAATGGAGAATATACTTGCATTGCTTGAAATATGGGACACATTCCATTTAATGCAGGGATTATTCACATACTTAAGACGAAGTGTCCCATATCCCATTGGCTTCGTAAGTGAGTTTTTTTTTTTTTTTTAATTATGTAAACTAGTGCTTGACTGCGATCCCGCCTGATGTAAAGCAGTGATGAAATCATTGATGGTACAGCGCACTAATTTATTATGAGCCTATTCAGTCTAGCCTTGAAAACACTTAAATTATAATCGGACGGGAAGACCGCTGCAGGCAAATTGTTCCAGTCATTCGATGTACGCGGTATAAACGCGACGAGGCAAAACGCTTCGTCCGGATCGCGGCGGTGTCAACAACGTAAGGGTGGACACTCGCTTTACGACGGGTTGTCCGATGATAGAACGGTGATGGCAATCAATAGCAATCATGAAATTCTTTTTTTTATGTCATGGATGGAAATATTCCCAATGAAGTAATTTACATAGGCTTGGGTCAGCTTTCACCCTAACTTACAGGCGCAATAAAATATCAGTATTATAGGCCAATATCTTAAGCAAGTATTTGAAACACCACGAAGTAAATGTACCAGTGAAAAACTCATCCATTACACAAAGTAATGTTAACCAAAATATTGTTTAGAAGTGCGTAATTTAATTGAAAACTTGTAATGATGAACCCAACAAAAAAAAATTTTAGATGCAACAAATCGTTACATTTAATTCGTGATTACTATAAAACGGTGAATAAATTTAAAACTATACATTGAACTTAAAACGTAGGCTTTTACGTGACACGACACGACTAATAGTGAGCTATTTACATCTGAATCGGTTCCCACTCCCTCCCCCCGTTGGTTGAAACGTAAAACATGTAACGCATTTTTATTCGACGTACTTCACTATTTTCCATTTACCCTTTACACTGGAACAAATCAGTTAGTTTCCATGCCGTAATGGAAGCCTTTCGTATGTAAAGCAATGATAGGATTAAAGATATAGGTATGTAGTTTACTACAAATGGTTGCGAAGTAAGCGTAGAGTATTGTGAACGAGTCAATTATTTTTTTTTATATTTTTAATTGTTTCTTTTTTACATTGTTCTCACATATAGAAGCAATAAGAATAATGTACCCAGGATTTTGTAATAATATCTTGATTTAAAAGAGTGTCTGTGGTGTTTCTTGTCCGTTCTTCTCCATAGAGATCTACGTTTTTGAATGGGCAACTAGCTTCAACTTTCTGACTAACTGACCGACTATTTAATTTTGACAATTCAAAAGTGCCTGTAAATGGGGCATGTTACATTGTCAATAATATTACGATACCGTGGTAATATTGATCGTATAATAGGCCGTATCACGGATAAGTGCCCAATACTTGCGATATCACGATATTAGGATCGTGATAATATTGACAAATGTAACATGCCCCAATGGTTTATTTGAAATAAATGATTTGAGTTTGAGAATGGGGTAAAATGCAATCCAAACTAATATTATAAATGCGAAAGTAACTCTGTCTGTCTGTCTGTCTGTCTTTGCTTCACGCCTAAACTACTGAACCGATTTGTGTGAAATTTGGTACAGACATAGTTTGGAACTTGAGAATGGACATAGGATAGTTTTTATTACAAAAAATAAAAAAAAATTCCGGACATACAGCGCCATCTATTGGTCAAGAGTCGGTGTCATCTATTGGTGAAGTCACTATTCCACGCGAACGAAGTCGCGGGCAAAAGCTAGTAACAAAATATTTTTCCCCTATCATCATAATCAGCCTATAATGTTCCCACTGCTGAGCACACTCAGGCTTCCTCTCTTCGAAAGGGAGGGGCTATAATCTACCACGCGGGTGGGTAGATGTCACACGTCTTGGATTTTTTGGTTCTAGGACTTGCCGGTTTCCTCACGATGTTTTCTTTCACCGTTTTGAGAGCAGCGGGGATGAAATTATTTATACAAAGTAAAGCGCCTGCCTGAGTTCTAACTTACGACCTAAAACTCGTAATTTGGGGCCGCTGCTACTGGGCCACCCCTGGTTTTCCTCTTTACCATCTCTATAAAATGTCTATAGAGTATGTTTTTCAGTAGATAATATTACTTAAGTCATTAGGTACTTTTGAAACAGGTTTGGAATTAGTTTTCCATTAAAAACCGAAACTACTTGTCGTAAACATAAAGTTTTTTAATGACTTTATCAACTATCCGCTATTACGTGAGTTGGGAACCTCGCTTCCCAGAAAAAATATAACAAAGGCTAATAATTCCAAGGCTTTATTCCCATTATTATATAACAAAAACTATTTGCCGTACGGTATCCATCATATCCATTCATAAAAACAAGACTTTAACATTTGCTTAAAAAGTCAGAAAAAAATTTTAAATGCCCATTTGAGCGCATTTATTTCTAGCAGATCACCAAACTAGAAAGTTAGAACAACATCACAAAAAAATAAATGATTTAACTTTTTAATAAATGATATTAAATTATATATAGTATAGATTCAAAAATAAATGTATTCACGAGCTCAAAATCAAAAATGAGCTGAGATCTATTGTATCGATGCATTACACATTCCGGTATCTACAACGCCGTCTACACTAATCTTGTCACACGTACTAGGTCTAGTGAGTGTACATACCAAACCGGCTTGCCTGTAATCTCTGAAGGATTACGTAGACTTGTATAATTATACCAGTGAACCTGTGCACCCTGTAAAGGTCGTCTGTTCCGGTAAAACGCACCTCAATATGAAACGAGGTGGGAAAGATAAATGTCATCGTGGTACATAATATGTTGACCACTATGATGACCACTCTATTTATTTAAATAATATTCCTTTATAATGATAAAATTCTTTATCCGGACTATTTTGTTCGAAAATCTATAGTTTCTGAAACATACACGTTGAGAATGATTTTAATACGAGCCAAACTTGTTCTAGGAATTTAATTTCAAACCTAAAAAAGCACCCTGAAACTCATATAACTATTTAATATAATAACGCTATAATAATAACTTCTAAAACAATGAACATATAGTCGCCCCAATGAAAGCAAAACATTCTACCTTCGTCGACATTTACGGAAAGGGCATGTCCGTACGGTATGCCGTCGCTTTATTATCCGTATTTCTATTATAACTATGCTCAGCACGAGAGTTAATTAAAAGCTCGCCAGCCTCACAGTAGGTTATTGAAATAGTTGTCCTACTCACTTGGACCACAATACTGAAATTTTCCATTGAATAGAAGTTGTTCTGGCCTGGCAGGGTGCGTGGTGTGTTCACGGGAAAATTTACACCCCAATATGTAACGTTTATGGCGGTATGTGAACACCGACCTACGAGAAAACAAAGTGGACACGGCATGTGCACATAAAACTGAGAAAATGATTCTTTAGTAGCTGTTTATTTGCTGGCTGTCAGACTGTGGATAAGTTTGGGAGATTTACTCATAACTGTGTGGAAGTTTGGAAGATTTACTCATAACAAAGCAAAAAGCTTCCTCAACAATAAGAGATTTTTAACGCGTGTAATAAGTGCTTTTTGTTATTTGTTTAATTGTATTCAAAATTAAATACAATCAAGATATAATTTACGAAATAAAGTCCAGTTTTAATAGTAGTTGATCATAATTCATAAATGACAAACATTTACATAATTTGACTTTCATGTATTTTTAATGCTATTAATACTACATTCGAACAGTGTGTCTGCCATAGAAAGTAATAACGGAAGCAAATGAAGCTTGACGATTGTCTAGAGACTGTTCTAACATTTTGCAAAATTTATATTTTTGAGGGGATATAAATGAAGTTGAAAGTGGCTTTGCGCTCGGTAAATAAGGTAAGTAGGTACTTACTACTTGCGTTTGATACGATGCATATTAATGTGAAATACTGTCATGTACTTAGCTATATTTTTAATTATAATCTCTTCATAAATTTCATTCTGTTTATCTATTCATACTGAGTCTTGGTGAAGTAAGAAAAAAGGTTATTGGATTTACATAAAACGTTCAAACCAATGAGAAATAACGTAATAATAACATATTTGGCCTAACTGATCCATCAATGTCAAGTTCGTGATTCGGTGTTCATTGAGAATCGATTTCTATGGAGTTACCCGTTTCAATACAAGGTATACAAATTGTGAGGAATGTAGAGCCTAAAAGAAATATTTTGTTATTAATTTGTGTTACGCAAAGTGTTTGAAGTTCTTTAACGCAACTTTCGGTAAGAGTGAACTGGTAGAACTCGTCACGTAACGAAAAAAACTATGCGCCCTCTATGCAACTTTCTCTCTCTTTGTTTCTATTTTATATTTATTAGATAGACACAGTGGTAACGACCGCGACTTACGAGATACAGTGGTAGGTTCGAACCCTGACAGGCGCATTACTTTGTGTAAATTATTTCATCACCACTGATCTCAAAACGGTGAAGGAAAATATCCTGAGGCAACCGGCATATCCTAGAACCACCAGACATGTGACATCTACGAACCCGCACTGGGTCCACGTGGTAGATTACGGCTCACTCCCCCTCGTCGAGAGATAGGAGTGGGAACATTATAGGCGGATTATGCTAGATAGAGACAGCGACGAGATATACGAGTAGTTGTCATGGTTTTCGAGGAAGCAGCTAAAGTCGATAGAGAGGTCAAAATGAAAATCCAAGATGGCGGCTGCGAAAAATTGCAGTCTGGGAGAGGCCTATGTCCAGCAGTGGACTTGCGATATGCTGAGTTGATTGATTCCACAAAGACCACTAATCAAGAGTCTAAGTTGACATGATATTACTTATCACCGGTTTCTGAAGTTTCAACGGAGTTTATGTATTGGTTCGATATGTTGGAGACCTTTGTCGAATGAATAACTATCGGGAGTTAATCGAGGCCCTCATAGGCATTAGTAGGGATTGGTAATCTCTCAACTGACTTTCAGACAAGTGGAAAATAACGCGATTTATAGATAACTAGCGATCCACCCCTAACTACTTCGCACGGTTTTCGTGAATTCTCAAAACATGGACATATCTTTAATATTGTTAGTTTGATATTAATGCATTGTACAGTCACGAGCAAAAGTATGTATACACTCGGCTTTATTCAAAAGCGATTTACTCCTTTATTTTTTAGTGAAATTGTATGTTATTACGAACATAGCATTTCCGAACCCATAGGTTTATGTAATGTGTCGTATTTCAACGTTGCATTCGTTATTTCACGAAAAAATCGCTATTGAAAGTTGCCAAGTGTTGACATATCGGTGCTCGTGACTGTACATATAAACCTTCTAGAGTAAATTCTCTACATGAAGGTGAAAACCGCATCAAAATCCGTTGCGGAGTATAGAAGAACAACGCTGTTACTCAGACAGACATGAAATGCGACTAAGATGATGTATAAATACACTGTAGTAAAAATCTCACGGGTAACGCGATCCGTGATCCGTTCACCTTGTCCCGGGTAGTAACATGTTTTATTAGCTTGTTCACCGTACATGTAGGTTACGAATACGATACCGGCCAAATAGGTATTTTTACGTCTGAGTAACATGCGGTGTCGTAAAACATAATGCAGTTACATTAGGTACACAGCAGTGACACTTCGACAAAAATATTATGTACCAGTGGAAATTTTTACTGGCATTATTTAACTACTTTGACTACATTTTCATTAATAACTATTTTATTTTTTTGCTCTCCTGAATATAATATATATTATATTAACATCTATACAAATGCAATACACATGAAAGTATATTTAACTTTCATGTGCATTAAGTAAAAAGCTGTTATTTTGACTTACAATTTTATTTATTTTCGGTAATAAAATTATTTTTTTTAAATTTTTGTTTGTCTGTCTGTTTGTTCCGGCTAGTGTCCGAAACGGCTGGATCATTTTTGACAGGACTTTCACTGGCAGATAGCTGATATTATAAGAAGTAACTTAGGCTACTTTTATTTGAGAAAAAGAATTAGGGTTCCGCATTTTATAAACACTCATGAAATTTCCGGCATTCACGTTTTCAGTACAAATTTAACAGTTATTTTTACGTTTTCTGCTTACCTGAAATATCTAGATCGGTTTAAGAAAATATTATGTTCCAATACAAGATTACTATCAACTGCTGGCAAGAGCGCCATAAGATGTCATTTCGAAAACCAATACACATTTATACGAAATTGGCATTGCAATGTACGGATATTATTTCTATATTACAGTAATGCTTTCTCATTTTTATGTAGGTAAATACTCACAGTCTGACTCGTCGGTCTTGTGGCCATAAGAGCGACAGCTAAGCGTGTGGTAGTCTAGGGTTCGATCCGCGCATCGTAGATTTTTTATTGGGTTTCTCTATAAGAAATATTTTGAGTAGCAAGATATTGCCAAACCCATAGTTTAACCGAAAATGGGCTTGCCCTTTTAAATAGGACGACACATAACTGGTAAAATGTAAGTGCACTATAAACTTCTACTAGCTACCCCTTTGAGGAATTCAAGCGTGATGTTAGGCTACTTTTAAGTATGTTGTTCCTAAACTGTAAAAAGTCCTTTTCTCATCTTGCTCTCAGTGGAGAACACTAAACTAAATAAACAATTGGTTCATGTGTGATAGAGTTATTCTCCAGTAATTTATAGGCGGTGTGTTTGTATACAATACATGTGGGGTATATGTGATGGTGTGAGTGCAGCCTGGCACTGGCATCAGCCGCGGCGACGGCTTGTCGCGACCGTCTCGCCGCCGACATACACAATATCTTCTTCCACACAGAATAACTGCCGACCTATACAGAAACAAGAAATGCAATTTTATTGCATTTTCGTAAATTAATAGCCTCTTAAATTCCCGCTGTGTAAATGTTTTTTTGCAGACGCGAATTTGTGTCGGAGTTTTTGAGAACTTTGAGTTGGAATATGGGTAGGTATACTATATTATAACGTAGTGCAACGTATAAAAAATAGGTAGAGTAATGCTAGTATCTATAATCACTACATTGTTGTTTATCTATGTGTCCCTTAATTACCTAACGGGACAAAATACACACTAAGCAGAACCAAGCAGCGAACAAATTAGAACAACATGTAGTTAGTCCGGATAAGTAGTTCTTGAGCTATGAGCCCACTAACGAACAGACAAACATACAGATGTTGTATTTTTTTTTAAGACTAATCCAAACATGATTAAATAAAATACAATCTATCATTAAAGTTGATAGCAGTTCACGATGAACAAAGGCATATCTTTGCTCAAGATCTGAAGAGAAATACTCATAGTCCTGAATAAGGAAAGGAAAAGTAATTTAAATAATACAATCAACGTAGTCAGTCAAATTCTAACCTTATTATTTTTTTAATATCATACCTTATTCACTTTGTCTTCGTAGTATTACTACTCTCAAATAATTTGAAACAAACAACATCTCTCTTGAAGAACTTTGCATAGTGTTAACCCACTTTTGTTGCTGACTGTATCATTTCGTAGCCTTTTTCATTTAACATTTCTCACTGTGTAATAATAATTATGTTTGGTGTACAATAAAAAATTAAATAATAAGATCTTATCATTATCTGAGTTTAAGTACATAAGTATTCTTTAAAAATAAACCCATTCACTGTGTTGTACTGTGTTCATTTGTTTCCAACCCTCTCTAAAACATAAGTTCAGCATTATTATTATACAGTGAAAGAAAATATATAGTTGATGTATTCAATCACCATTACATCGTGTGTACGAGTTGTCGTTTTCGGAGGCTAGAGATTGATGGCGATGGCTCGAAGCCTTCCGCCTCCAAGATATGCTATACTTCCGATATTGCGTGACGACTCACAAGTCACGATTCAACGCTCTACAAATATGCCTCAAGGAATTTATTGACTTGAAAGCTTCCATCGGATTTAGAAACATGAACAAACAAAAACGTTGAATGAAAAATGGACTATTCTAACAAACTTTACATTAAACACTCCTAATTTATATTAGCAATTGTTCATCGCTGAAGACGTCGGTACGAAGTTGTTTATTTACATTTATTGGACATTCAATGACATCGATAAGTATACGATAGTAGTTACGTTGCCAAGTTCGGGCAAATTAGCTACGTGTGTGGCAATGTGTGTACAATTTATGCTTGCAGACAGATCGAGACGCGATTGTTTCTCTCTCGGTTTGTTGTTGATAGAATTGGTAAAAGTAGAACGGTGTATCTTTTAATAGTCAGTGAGACAGTAGGATTTGCTCATTTCAATGATATTTTTCAAGCGTCAGCATCGCCGATACAGATTGCCTACAGATAAAACTAATTTTAAAGATTAATAAAAATAAGCAAAGGATGAACAAAGTGTGGCATTTTTTATAGTATGATTTGCAGATAGAGTAGGATTTAAGAATAACCAGTCAAAATTGCCATATGGCGCTAGGGGTCGTAGCGCCGTGTGTAGCACTGTCTATGCATTCCGTAGCAAAGAAGCTACATTAAACTTACGATGTACCTTTCATTCGAGTCTAGCCAGCAAAGTGCCTTATCGACCCCCGAGATCGCAGCGTCTTTAGCCAGCGTGCAACGGCGTGAGATGCGAAGGGCCGCTCACCTGAGCAGCCTAGGACGCGTCCCGTCTCTCCGCCCACTTGTGGCGGTGGTGAGTTCAGCAGCACGTCTGTCACGGAACGTCCGCATATCTGGCACTCTCATGCCGTACCATCATAAAGCACCACAACACGAGTGAGCGCGGCACGCGAGTCGCATAGTAGAGCTCGGGCGCGTGAGGAGGCGCACACGGCGCTCGGCGGCGATGGAGCGCGGCGCCGCGCGGCACGACACTGGCCGCTCTCGCCGCGAGACGGGCGCGGCGCCGCCGCACGCACGCGCCATGCGCCCGCCGCCTCGCCGCCCCCGACACCCGCTTCAACCCTTACTCCCATCTCGCTACTACCTACTTAGATATTATCAATAAAATTATTGTACGACATCAACTCGTCCGATAGCCGCAGCCTGTCAATTGTATCGTTATCGAGTGTGAAATGAGTGATTTATTACAAACCTTCAAAACTTGTACGAAAGATGTTACAATGACTGTTTGAGGTTCACTTAATTTTCGCCGGTATTGTTGCACAATAATACAAAACGTTTCTAAAGAAGTTGCTAGATTTGTGTTAGTTCTTACCCTCAATCTGAAACTTGTGTAACGAAGTATACTAGTACTATTGACACGAGTGGCGAGCGTCGGCAACGGTCCAGACTTTTTCAGCAAGAAATGCTCTATAAATCATGGGGAAGTTAAACGTTAGGCGGTTACTGTGAGAGATTATAAAAGTTTAAGGAGCGGAAATATATGTACCACAAGCATTTTATTTAAGCTTTCCTCGTGGAAAATTCTTAGTCAATTTCTTGTCGAAAGTACCTAAGTAGGTATTGTATTAATCAAAAATGACTTTTGCAGTGTTTGAATAAATAAAATTGACAGAGATCATTTTATTGTTAATAATAAGATTGGTTAATGAATTGATGTTTAATGTTTATCTATTTTAATTTATCAAATAGATTTAGTCAACCCTTGAGATTGAATGTATAACCCGCGCGACGATTAGCGGTTGGCACGACTCCAGCGTGACAAGATGCGGGACCTTGCAGCGTCGACGCAGTCTCGCATCTCATATCCTCCGTACCATACCATAGTACAATGATGACAAATTCGCAAGTATGCTGTTGCCAACCAGACATTTACATTGTTCGTGCAAAATGCTTTCATTGAAGCACGTATTTGTGGTTCGGGGTTAAACCATTTTCAACATTTTTTTAATACCCCCATTGCCATTGTCGTAAAGTTGTGTTCGTATCTATTATCTGTTTTGGTGCTCGGTACAAGGCCATCGTTAAAAATAAAGTACTCCTAAATGTCTGCCTCCTGAAATAAAAGCTGGCCAAAGTGGAATGAACTAAATCGAAATGTATGTTTTGGTATAAACTATATTGAGTTTCATATGTTAAGTATTTATGTTCTCTTAGGTATCAGGTATTTTTTCGTCTACGATGGAGAAAATTTGGAGGAGTAAAGTGAGTAAACAGGAAAATGCCTATCTACGATAGTATACTTTTAAGATACATGCATGGAGTAAATACTTTAGTATGCGTAAGTATATGAGTTTTTATTAGCGTGTTTAATTTACGCTAGAACCTTTCCCATATTGGAACAGACGGTCAAGCATATCGATCTTACTTCAACCTTATTCAGAGGTCTTTTGTTAGCAGCGCCATAGGCCATCAGATAACGCTTGAAATGGTGGGTAATCGCATGTAATGCTCAAGAATAGTGCGGCGTAGCGGTGGTGGATAAGAAAGCATCGCGCCAGGCCGGGCCAGCCTTGACCACTCTGGCCTGCAGGTGATCAGATCGTATCTCACACTATCGCTACGTTGAGTCACCTTTGTGCTGTAAGGTCACCTGCTCATTTACTTAGATAAAGAAAGACGGACGAGCCGCTACAACACCATTGTCAGTGAGTTCGCCGAATCTGATTAGATTACATTACACGAAAACAAACCCATAAATATTGGTTATAAGTTGTTCGTTACGAAGTCTTGTGAATTTCCATTCAATTCATTCACGAAAACTTATTATTCAGTAAGTTTACCATTATTCAGGTGTTATGAAACAGCGGCAGGATCAATAAATTGTTGTCTGAGATATTTAGAGCATAGCAATTTTAATTGCGGAAATGTCAACACGAAATAGAATTTCATTGGGATTTGGTTTTCTATTTTTAGCACCCAGGTTGTTGTTATAAATTCAGCGGAGAAGGTTTCTATTCCCTTATGAATAGGGTTAAATAACCCATTAGCTAAAGTACTTTTAGTCTAGAATGTTATATAAGTAATTACGGATCATAAGGAAACAATTTTACCCTCGCTCGGCTTGTCATGTTAAAATGATAATAAAAAATGAAGACCCTATTTTCGCTCTTCCAACCACTTTCATAAAGCCAAAATGTATTTACCTACAAAGTTTTCGTGGCTATCTTTTACTCAAGCTTGTCTTAACTGATATTAATTATGAAGCTAATAATGGGCATACGTACTTAACAAGGGAAGCATGGCACAAAATGAAAGTCTTAAGCACACGGTACTTTAAAAGGTTACTAATATAAAGTGTCGTATCAACATCGTTTTGAAATAGATTTTTTTAATTTGTTGCAAAGGTTTTACGACAAGCTTGGTTTTATGTTGTATAAAAGAAAACATTTTCGTTGCTAGGCATACAACCTTTGCGAAACATTACAATTTTGTTGTATGTTTTGTAATTTCTATAACAAGCTAGTTAAAATGTCCAGACAAGGTAAATTTCAAACAGCCTGAATTAACTGCAACTGACCTTTGCAAGTAAGTAATTGAGGCTGTTAAAAACAGCTTGAAAACTAAAACATGAATAAAATTACGCTACATTTTACATACGAGTACATAGGGACGACACACACATGAGTCCAAAGTGGTGAAATTAGGTATAATGAATAGTTATTACGTTTTAATTTGAAACACTTCTCATTTAATTTAAGTTGCTTGTAACATGAACATGATACTTACAGTCACGCGAAGCCACTTCCACTGTTTATCAAATTATTTTGTAATAATTATCATTATTGTTAGCTATGCTAACAGCCTATTCAAACTATATCTTATTAGACGGCACGGTTGGCGCAGTGTCGCAGGTTCGATTCCCGCACGGAACAAATATTTGTAAGGCCTACAAGTAGTTGTGCCGGGTCTGGCTGTTTGTGTATGTGAGTTTAAATGTTTGTAAACGCACCCACGATACAGGAGAAATTCCTAGTGGGGCAAAGTTTTTCTTTAAAAAAAATACATATATATTAAGCAACTACATAGGACCAACTTAACTTCTTGTTCACATACAAGTATTACCTAAAGAATGTCTCATGGGGAAAACTTTGCGATTCAATTTAATTAAAAATTAATCACATAACGGTGACTTAGTTTGAAACCAGCACATGCTCAAGTGGCGTAAGACGGTTTCCTGAGATATTCACATCTATGAAAGCAACGGGTAGCAGGAGGCCCTTAGCAACACACCAAGCCGTTCGCACATTCATCAATCATGAAAAGGCCGCGTAAGAACTGCCCCGTTGGTATTTTATTTACTTCTGAAAATGTATTACTCATAATTAATAGCCACTTACGCAAATCTCTTATTTTCGACGTAACCAAACAAAATGCCATAGGTGCTAAGCGTGGTACGTATCGTAATTGGTAAAGTTTGATCTAGGCCGTTAATGTGCGAGGTAGGTAGGCTAAAAGTTAATCGATCGTTTTTGGGGGTGAGCTCACGTTTGCACAGCTTTAACAAGTTTACTTTACCTACTTTTCATGCGAGGTAACGGCGAATATCGAAATACCTCGATCTCTATAACGTGTAGTCTTTGGCAAACTTTTCGTCAATTTACGGTCGCTGCAAAGCAGTACAAAGTCGACAGGATGATATCTTTAGACTAATAATAAAGCTGAAGAGTTTGTTTGTTTTTTTGTTTGAATGCGCTAATCTCTGAAACTGCCAGTCGGATTTGATTTCTTGCATTTGGTACCCTCATTCTTGAGCTTTTTGACTACTTAACATCTCGCTAGGCCCCTAAGGAGCCGAGCAAACCGTCAGAAAGAACTCTAAGCAAAAACGAAGTAATAGTGCGGGCAGGCGATGCGATGTGACGTGGTGGGTCGAGGGAACAAGACATCTCGCACGGAAGAAGTCACGGGCAAAGCGAAGCTAGTAGGTAGCTAATATAATAATAGACATGACAACTCACACACTTACCGAGGAGCTTAAAAGTTTCCCACAGACATCGCATCTATCGCGAAGTTAGGTAATATTTCTTCAGTATCTTTGTATAAATTTACGAATGGATATATTATTGTACGAGTATGTGCAATGCCTACGTAAATAAGTACATTGCCCACAAGAAATATCATAGCTACACGTACAACCTACGTGCAAAATTAGAAAGTGATTTCATGCAAGAGTTACTTTGTTGTTGTAGCTACTCAACACAGTCTGTTAGCTATTCCATCCATCACGTCCTTCAGTCTGTAATAATGCCATAACTTAGCCGTGTAACCGTGCTCCCTGATTGTTTAGCAATTAATTTTAATCACTAGGTACGTAGGCATGCCATGGTTACTGTTTATGTAAGCTAAACAGTATGTTCAACAAATGTGACACATTGCCGGTCAAGTGGGGGTCCGCGTGACCAACGTACCCATTGTGACTAAATGGGACGATTGAGTTATGTGCGCGCTGGACTGAAAACAAGCGAACCGATGTATCTTTTGTACACAAAAAAACAAAATTAGAAATAGATTTGCACACACTATAAATGCTTCGAGATATTTCTCATCTATTAGTATAACTCTGTGGATATCCTTCATCAGAAAAGAATATTATCAATACACGAGTTACATCAACACGGGGAGTGTGTCTCTTTACGGTTCAGTGAAAGAAAATAATGGGCACGTGCCTGTATTATTTTATGCACCGCATCATTCTGATACCACAACATTAGTGAAATTATTTATGCATTTATTTAACAGCTCGAGCATGTTTACTACCTACGTACACGCGTGTATAATTAAATAAAATGAATGCATGTATTACCTTTTTAATTGTACTTATACATACAACTATTTGTATTCGTAAACTAACCAAAATAAACGCGAATAACACTGAAGTAACCTTCTGTTCATTAAACGGCCGCTGGAGTCATAAATGTCACAGACAAAGTAATGTTAATTAGCGTTTGAAACGTGTATCGTTCACCCACGCTAGATGATGCCGCCAAAAAACAACGCCAACGCGCTCCCAGCTCAGTTAGATGAGGTTCATTTGGCTACAAGACCAGGATCTGCGGCTGGGAGTGTTTGGCAGACCGGAACGGATATCTGCTGCTTTTGCTGGCATCACGGCGCAGGTTGAGAGCCAAACGACTCCAGCATACGTGTTTAATTCCACAGATGGCACAGGATTAGAAAGCTGTGTACAATTTTACCCGTTTCATAATAACTACCCTGTCGTAGCAATTTTTAAACCAAGAACTTATAAAACGACAAAGTTTTAAGTAGATCATGGTATTGAGATATTTTTAAATCTATCTGTTGCGTGAACTTATACTTCAAAGATAGTTTAAGACCCATTTAGCTCGTTGAGCGAACTTACGTTGGACAACACAAGTACACTTTACAAAACTAGTTAGCCGGCTGTGAGCGCAAAGCTTGCAATATTGATTCCGATATCCTACTCGTTTTGTACTGAAGCTATATTTCTATTTTGAACAGTCGACCAATTTATTCCGGTTTTGTAGTTCTTTGTATCAAGAGTTTGATTTAGTATGCTTCGCCATGTCCGTCCATATGTCTGTCTGTCTGCACACGGCTTAGTTCAGAGACGTTTAGTACTAGAAAGCTGTAATTTGGTGTGGGTATAAAACTTAATCACACCGCCAAGGTGGTAAAATAAAATCTTGCTTTTTTTAAGTTACCTCCCCTACACGTAAATTGAGGATATTCTTTTTTACTCGTCTATCCCATGGTGTGGAGTTTCGTTAGAAATGTTGTTCAAAAGTATTGCAGGAGTGTGAAAACCATTTGATTCAGGAATCTTTTTGCGAAATATTATGCTTTAAAGAGTGTGTTCATTGTGTGAGGTCCGATCCGACAGGAACTTTGCCAGTTTTTTTTTAATGAAAACGGGCTTATAAAATTTGATAACTGGAACGTTATGCTTATCATACCTACATTCTTGTAAGCTACATAATTATATTTCTCATCGTATTTCAGCTAACCTAATCGGTTAAGAGCCCTAACACATCCTAAACTGAGCAAGAGCCGGCAAACGGATTCCATAACGAATAGATTGTAGTACGTTGTCATTAGTGTTCATGTATATAGAACTTAGTTCCTACATCTCAGAAGTTGCTCGTCACTGATTACACCACAGGAGAACTCCTCCTAATCCTCATTATGTAAACCTTTTTCTGTAATACATGGAAAATTATACCTACAAACACATGATTTAGTTATTGCTTGGACACCAACTTTATGCTCTACTTCTTCCGCTTGGCGCTGAGAAGTTTATGTGAAAAGGAGTTCCAATTAGTGATTTGGCACAGTGTTTGGTTCGAATCATAACTATAACTTACCCCGTCAGCGACCAAGACGTTGTTTTCGCCTCTCGATATCTCCACCAATCATTTATTCTTTTTTTTTTTAGTAACTGGTTGCTCGACGCATGCCAAATGCTAATTTTAGAGCTTTTGCTGAAACCAAGAGATGATTTGATAAATCTATTGTAATATAACAACTGTATTAGATACTCTTGCATATGATATAGGTTTGTGAGCTAAGTATAAGTGTAATTTTTGTTTGTGCATGATATCACGTAAATCATCACAAAACCACTATAAAACATTCTTAAAATATCTTTGTGCATCATTCAAATGTACAACAAAACACTCTTGCTGTGACAAAAATAATATTCCTGTATTTCAATGTCAACGGTCGCCTTAATATCCGCCGAGTTGTGTGCATTGTCGCGATAACTGGATTGGTTCCGCTGATTGATTGGCCGTCGTGGGGAGGTACGGTCCTGGGGAGGGACGGGTCGGTGTCCACTTGTAATGAAGCCATTACTATGTATACCATCCTTCCTAAACTCCCTACCCTCCTGTTATTAGGAATTAAATCGCAAAATGCACTCTTTTACTTACCATATCGTTTACGTGAATAAGTGCTGAAACTAATAGCTATGCAAATGCAACTGCTTTGACAATGACACTAGGAATTTAAATCGTTTACGATAGAGGTATTTTATGCTTTCCCAGTATTTTAACACACAATGAAAGGAGACGGTACCTATATATATGTAAGTAACTAACTACTTATTTATGCGTTTGGGGTAAGGGGTAGTTTGTTTGTGCTTACCATTTTCCTTCAAAACCACCGTTTTCCTTAACTGGTGTTTTCTGTGAGGGATGCGTGAAATAACCCAAATAAGGAAAACGATTGTATTTTACTAAACAGTTTATTTTCTCTTTAACATTACGGATATCACAATAAATATAAAATAATACATGTTACACTACATTTTACGTTGAATAACAGGCATGTTGATACTGTTCAAACTGAAGTTTGTAACTTTTTAATCTTACGAATAACTCCGTGTGAACCAAAATATAAGCATATAGGTAGTATGATTAATAATAATGACTGCCAACACTGTGTCATACTTTGCTTCTTCATCATTCATCAGCCTTCACGTCGCCTTACGTAACTACGCGCTACGTCAGCGACAAAAAAGTACCTACTGAAATAATTACATTACCAACCTCATGGCACCCGATATTTTCCCATGCGGCAGCGGTTTTGTTTATATGGATGTATTTCAAAACAGGAAGCGATCGCAATTTTTGTGGTTAACTGCCCGCATGCGGTTTTGTCAACCACACATGCTAAAAGCGCAAACCGCATCGTGCAAACTTGATGTTGCCCAAATTTTTATATTCCATTGCGGGCAACCGCATGCGGGTGCAAGAGGAAACCGTTTCTCAACTTTTATTCCCTGTTACACAGTAGCTGTTCTTTCAAAACATTGGTTCTAGTTCCACCGTGCTAATGCCGAAGTTCATCATCAGTCTCAACTGCCTCGCAGCTGTGGTACTTGGAAGACGTGTCAGGACAGCTGTCAGCCACAGATAAGTCGTCTGACGAAGCGGCCGGAGCTTCGTGCGCCGCTAAAGGCATCAGTTCTTCGTCGCCCCCGTTGTATGTGGAGTTACAGTTGCGTTTCATGGCGATGGGAAGAGGTTCTGTGTCGCGCGACCAGCAATCTATGAAGGAAGGATCAGTTAGTTTCTCTGATGTTGGTTGTTATTATTTTCACACAGTATTATCAAGTCTCTGGTCGGAAAATGTTATATACAGCCAGGATCATTTTAGCTGTTAATCTGTTGGCCAAAATAAAAACAACTACAGTATTATTTGATGAAATCTGCCAACAAACAACCCGAGGCTAAGTCAAGTGCTACTTGATTTCAACTTTATTTTGTAGTGCCTGAAAGTTTTATGTAAGTGCCTGTACAGCTTCAGAACAATTATAAGAAAAATTAAATGTTTTGAATTGGAATCTTTCGTAGCAGCCACCAGTATGTTGTCTTTTTGACTTAGCATGCATTAAACAAACATAAATATGAAAACTCTTAAGGAGTACCAGGAGGGCGTGCACGTCGTGATAAGGCACCACACTAAAGTATCAAATTAATGCGGAGTTGCAGCTTTAGGAGTCGGCTGGCATATAGAATTTATACAATCGTAGAGACTTCGTAGCACCGTAGCGGCTTCGTAGCATCGTCGCTCTTGTTTTTTACGAGTTGGCTTTATGCAACGTCGAAAATGTTTCTACATACATATGTATATATCCTGCACCCTAATTGCGTAACACACAATCAATCGGAATCGGTTTCATTTTGACAGTTCAACAACATTCATTGCGTTATTTACGTGTTGAGCAGACAAATTTTTCGAACTTATGAAGCAATGGATTAGCTTTTGCTTCAAAATGATTCAGATTCCGATTGATTGTGTGTTACGCAATTAGGGTGCTGGTTTGATTATTTATTTAAACCTATACGACGGAAAACACAAAGTTTAAATTAGACATTGCCAGAAATTGAACTAAGATCATACTCACTGGGTCGTTTTTCAGGTGGTACCGGCTGAACTGTGGTCGGAGGTGGAAGTTTACATGCACCACGAAGCTTCCTCGGACTTCTTGCTAGCGCATGAGATATGCTCGGCAGCCTGATATCAAGATGTGATCCCCTCTCAGTAACGATCTTGTTGTTCATCGCATACAACTTGGTAGTAATGTCTCGAGCAATCAGCGTAGTCACCACACACGCAAGGTACGGCTCCTTTACGAACAAATACTCGAGGGAACTCCGCTGCCAGTACACGTAGCGGCACGATGACGCGGCTACTATCGACACCTAAACGAGAGGCTTTGTTTTAGAATAAAAGAATAATTATCAGTTGATATTGTAAGGCGAAAAATAAAGTGCCTGCGTGTCTCCATACAAGAAATAAAGAAACTTCATTCGTCATTTTTTCATTGTATTACAAGCAAAGTTACTATCAGCAGCACCGGTGCTCGGAGTTTTGACTTTGTTCTATTTTGAGGACTAAATTATTGTTGCTACGCCTTAGCTGACGTAAAGGCATCGCGCCTACGCTCGGTTACGACGTCGTAGCAAATAACCGACTCGCTACGACCGCTACGCGGTTAGGCACTATTTGCGGCTAACAAATCTGAACTAATTTTGAACATTCACAAGTTTATTGAGGCATTTATTGAAATAATAGTAATATTGCAATCCCAAGATGTAATCACTTAAAATGTACTGCAATTCCATCTGTTATTTGATTATTTTTTAAACAGAATTCCGTGTAGTGATTTTTAACGACCCGCTGACCTATATTTCAATATTTTTTTCTACGAAAAAGATATACAGCACATAATTGAACAGATATCATGAAAGCGGTAAGTTATGTTACTATATGATTACGTAGTGCCGGCCGTTATCGCGGTGGTGTAAAGAAAGCTATTTGTGAACTTGATCAGTGCTCGGCGCCACGTGTGGGCGGAGGAGCCATTTTAATAAAATAGTCGGCCAAATACGTGCTATATTATTATAATAGGGATATGATGGATGATAGAATTAAACGAGGAACTCGCATGGCATAACCATATTGATAGGTTAATTTAATAACATTCCCATCAACAACCTGAACAGTGTGGAATAATCCCATATAACCATTTATTTATGTAGAATTTCCAATCATCATGTTATTGTCTAAATATAAAAGAGTAAGGCATGTTTATATGCCCTTATATAAATCACAGTCATACATGTTATGCTGCGGTCTGCGACTGAATATCCAGTTTTCTGATCAGCATGCACGTTGAAAGCCTTCGAGCCTTACTAGTCGCCATATTTCCGAAAGCCTATAAGGTAGTACACATTCTGATCCAGCCATGTAATAAAATGTCGAACAGAATGTGTTATCATAGTGATGCAACAATTTTCCAGAGAGATTTATTGATAAAACCTACATTCCAGTCTATAAATAGAAGTGCTACATTAAACGTGAATGCCTACAGCTCAGAGTGATTGATAGCTAAAGAAGCAATTTAGGTAAGTTCGCACGTCTTTACGAGACTATTTAGACTTCATCGATATTTAACCTAGTTTCTTGCATTTATAGCCACTTCGGCTGTTATACAGCCATATCAGGCAACAATTAGGTCAACGGAATGGGGTAGGTAATGCCAAAGAGCGATCAACGAGTGTGTATACCAAACGCGAAAGTAATATCAGCTGGCGTTGTTCGTAATTACTAACTTACTTGCAGTACCTATAAGACGACGTGTTGCAGTATATAAGAGCACATAAATACCTAATATTCTACAGAGTAAAACACTGGAGTTTGGTATATTTCATTATTTCTGAATGGGTCCGCTCTTGACCTCGATCACGCCTGATGGAAAGCGATGGATGAGGTCTATGATCCATCATAGACCTCATCCATCATCAACGAGCATGCGCAGATGATTTACGATTGAAATTTACGAATTATTCACGCACGAATGCAAACAAAATATGTTTATCCTATATGGATATGTCGACACTTAATCGCCGACTGGTCGGCACTTCACGTGACCAGAGGGTTGGGTCGTACTTTGGCAAAAGAATTAGCATTGACATTCAACGATTTTTTTTTATCCTTTATTAAGTATAAAGAACCAGGTTCTTAATAATTAATTACAATCTAGCCTATAAGACTAATAAGCAATTTTAATAATCTAACAAACTTAATTTATTACGTGATAATTATTTTAAAACTTAGAATAGTGTTAATTGTACTTTACACAAGTCCGTTCCACTTTCTTAGAGTCTGATATGATGATATAAGCACTTTGTTCATGTGTTATTATGTGTGTCATTGGCACTATTATTTCTACACTTTTAACGTGACAATGCTTCCAATCTTCTGGGAACCTTGCCGGATGACAGCGATGCGAACGAGTTCTTCGACGTCTAAGTGTCCTTTTGTTTTTGTATTTATTTCTATAGTTAGTCATTTAATTTAGCACTTGCCTAGTGTACCTAAATAGTTAGTTGTGTTCATATTGTAAAAGATATGGATAGGTTAACATGGGTTAGAATATTGTTATTTTTTTTTTTTTTTAATTGTACCAGTGTACCTAGACCAGTGGTAGCCCAGTAGTATTGGCCCCGACTTTCAAATTGTCGGTCGTGAGTTCAAACCCTGGGGCTGCAGTCTCGACATTCATAGCGATCGCTTTACGACCGAATTCGGTCGCGAAGTCCCGGATTGACAGGTGTAATGTATGGAGTGACAGGACTTTGCGACCGAATTCGGTCGTAAAGCGATTGCTATGAATGTCGAGCCCGCAGCCCCAGGCAGTCACTTTATTTTGCGAATTCAATTGCATCACCACTGCGAATGAAACGGTGAAGGAAAACATCGTGAGGAAACCGGCATGTCCTAGAACCAAAAATTCGAAGACATGTGACATCCATCCACCAACCCACACTGGGGTCGCGTGATTATAGCCCACTCCCTCTCACAAAGAGGCCAGTGTCCCAGCAGTGGGAACATTATAGGCTGATTATACCATATACATATACGTAGAAGTAAGTTGTCTAATGTTGTAGAGATACTTCTTTCATTCTGAGCAATTTGATTTATTAGCCACTTACAGCTACAATACGCAATATTCTGTTATATTCTATAAAACATATTTTCATATAATCGAGAGGGAATGAGATGATTGATAAAAAAAAAAAGTTTTCACGTTGACCTAGTAAACGGTGCATGAACCCCTCATATCTGCACAGCTGTAATACCATTGAAGGAAGCTTTTTACTTAATGGTGCCGTAAGGGATGATTTGGTAACCGATCCCATAACTTCATTGTCATACCTATGAGTCAGCTTCGCGGCCCCTGGCGCAAATGTATCACTTAGCGATACGTGACACATTGTATGATGTAAGTACGTAAGGTAAAGGTGTGATAAAACTTCTTATCTTTTCTGCCTCGTATTTCGTAGTAAAATCGTCGGCATATTCTGTGATGTACGGAAAATATCGCTACTCTAAGCGTCTATTCACGCTCGGTAGGTACTTACGCCTAGGCTGTATGTACTTAAGTATCTGACTGATACTTTTGCGTTTGCAGTAAGTATACGTGTTGCCGTGGCAATTTGTGATCAATTTGCAAGGAATCAGTTACCAGTAATATTGCAATTACTATGTCATAGTCCTAATCAACCTATAACATTCCCACTGCCGGGACACAGGCCTCCTCTCGGTGAAAGGGAGTGGACCGTAATCCACCTCGCGAGCCCAGTGCGGGTTGAGAGATGTCACATATCTTTGATTTTCTGGTTCTAGGACATGCCGGTTTCTTTACGATGTTTCCTTCGTCGTTTTGAGGGCAATGGTGATGAAATAATTTACACAGTAAAGCGCCCGTCTGGGATCGAACCTACGAACTACAACTCCAAGTCGCAGCCGTTACCACTGTGCCACCACTGCTCACAATTACTATGCAACCTTTGTGTGTTTGGAATATGTTATACTTATATCAGTTATTTATTTATTAACAGACAATGCTTATATACAAAAGTAAATTAATAAACAACTAAGTTACTGTTTACACTACAGCTAAATTAATAATAATAAATAAATAATAATATCCCTGGACATTTCAGACAGCGCGATCTAGTCCCAAGCTAAGCAACCTAATGCTTGTGTTATGTTAAATTAAATGACTAACTAACAAACTATACAAATAAATACAAAAACAAAAGAATATATTAGATTCTTTTACTTACGAGTACATCATAAATTTCTGCAAATTAATTAAAGACTGATTTCTTTTCAGTATTTCTTGCACAAGCTTATACACCAATATCGCTATACATATAAGCCTACCTTTAATCTATTTCAAAGGCGTTATCACAGCTGACACTTTGGGTAGAGTAATTGGCGTGCATCGGCTGGCCAGCGAGGTGTTTCGGCTTGGACACGCGCGGGCAATTTATACGATTTAGTTTGTAGTTGTTTATGACCTGTCCCATAAAGCTTGAAGTATGTACATACTCTCTGTGATAACGACTGTTGGGTTGCTTTTATCTGATACCGCACGAAAATGCAAAAAAAAACATGGGGCCTAAAAATCAATCAAAACGATAAATAGATCTTTTGAGATGAGCGAAATGGTTTTGATTAAAATTAAATGGTTTTAATTAATCTATGAGATAAAATTTCAGTTTGGACATTTAGGCACTTTTAGCAAAATCTTAAAAGAAACTAATTAACGTTTTGCAAATTAACTTAAGTTCGACAAGATTTATGAGTTAACGAATGCAAATTCTAGCCTAACTTCTGCTAGCCTGCATTGGTGTAGATAACGGACAAAGTATATTTTTTAGAATAAAATGTGAATAATGGGAGTAATTACTTCGAAGTGTAAAAACTAAATAGCAGCACAAAGAAACACGAATTTAAACAATATCCACTCGCTACAGGTAAGTAGATAGGTATACATAATCATAATCGCATATTTGCTAAGAAAATAGGTACATAAAATAAAGGTGTTTACAAAACTTTGTGATCCCTGTACAATCTACCTTAAATTAGGCATGCAAATATTTTAATAAAAGAAGAAACTATATTTATATAATTAAAATTGTCATAAATAATAATATATAGAATTTAAACCAAGCATTATAACATTATGGAAACATAAAAAAGTAAACGTCTAAAAGGTCATCAAAACTTTCTCTCTTCACTTCCCATCCTTAAACCTTTGCCCTAATTGCGTTACACAATATCAACCTCAATCTAAATCATTTTGAAGGATATTGCTAATCCATTGCTTCATATGTTCGAAAAATGTGTCTGCTGAACAAGGTAAATAACTCGATGAATATTGTTGAAATTAAAATGCTGTCAAATTAAACCCATTGCTACTGATACGCAATTGCCCCGCTGTTCTTTAGAGAGCTAATTAAAATCCAATAAGCAACAACCCAAAAAAACATGGATCAAAAGAGCAACTTGATATTAACCAGACCTTTACTCAACTAAAACCCTTTGTAACATTTATTTAAATAGGTTAGTAGGTTCGGAGCATTTACTACAGAATACAGTGTCAGGAACTCCACTCCCCTTGAATAATGAACTCATCAGTGGGCCACCCAACCGTGTTAGTTAGCCCCATTGGCTTACTTAACAAGGTGACGCTTTACACCAAAGCGTTATGGCGTGAAATAAGACGCCTTTAGATAACATCAAACGTGATGGTAACATTTGGGAATGTAGTCGTAGAGCGATAAATGGGTCTTACTTGAGTGGATTTGTTTTGGGTTTTGCTAGGTATGGTCGATGATTGCGAAAGATATTACTGTACGGAAAGCATAACATCGAAGCAGGTAGGCAAGTAACTTACTCATAATGTAATTTAATTAAAACTTATACCATTTTTAATGTTCTTGTACCTACATATTAATTAATATTACATATTATTTTAGTCTTGGCTTGTATATTGTTATAATGTCAATGCATAGTTGGTTGTTAATAAAATGATTAAAAACTTACTTCATATGGTCGACTTTGAACATATTATGTAGTATGTATTGGTATCTCACCTTAAATTTTTCATCAATCGTAGCTCGACTCGACTCGAACTCGGGAGAGTCCAAAAACTCGCAGGGTAGAATCGGATGCAGGAATTGATGGCCGCTCATAACGTTCACCTAGGCATAATGTTGTTTTAGCCGGCTACAACTAGGTACATAGATTTTACAATTTGGCATTTAGCCGTAACATGTGAATACAACCTTCACAGTTTTTTTCAGCAGAATTAGATGAATCATATACACTCATTTATTTTAGTATTTTTTTGTTTTTGTATTTTATTTTATTAATTTATGTACACACAGTAAAATACATATTGATATGACATAATTATAATGAGTACAAAGGTAGGTACTGCTTATTTCTTAAGATGTATATGATATGATTCAGCTAATTCTGCTGAAAAAAGCTTCTATTCTTGGTTGATCTATAAGTCTAAGTTTTTCTTTGGTTGAGTAACCTTTTTATGATACTAGTCCTCCGATCAATCGAAATTTTAGATAGTCTGATCAGCTAAGAATGCTACTCAAAATAAAGAGTTCCATAGAAGAGAATTTCGTACGACTTCCTAATACTACCAGTATGTTGGGTTAATTAAAGAAAGTTCCTAGTCGGATTTTACAACGGCTTTCACCAGCAGCAGCTCATTTGTAAGAGGATATTTGAGAGAATTAAGTTTGGAAGTACTAAGCGGGGTGCGAAGTTGCTTACAGACCGCTGGTATCTTGTACAGTAAAGTAGCCGACAACGAAATTAACTATCTTTCGTCCTATAGCCCCTAGTATTAAAACTTAGGTCTTAGGTTTTGTGAACTATGCAACGGAATGCTTGCAAAAGTTCTACACCCAAATACTTTAATTAAACGTTCTGAAGCACAGTGTGTTGTGTTCTACTTGAGTTAGGCGGATCACACACTACAACGCGCCACGCGTCGAGATGCAGAAAACTCGCCCCCGCGCGTAATTTTTTTACATGCATACAAATTCAATAAAAACGCATTTCCGCGCGGGGAATTTGGCTCTTTTTCCCGAACCCCATCGCGTGGCGCGTTGTAGTGTGTGATCCGCCTTAGTTTAGTCAAGTCTGTAATCTCCAACGTATACCAAATCTACTTGAAGCATTTCATTCAAAACTTCCAACACGGCACATACGAACTAAGGCAAGCATTTTCTGATGAATTTTACCAAGGCAATAAACTGATGGTTCGGTATAAGAGTGGGAATCGATGTACTCTAATATTATCTGAGGGTATCGGATAAAAAAGCACGTGCGAGTCGTTAGGTGAGGCGCGGTACTATACGTATTCATTGCAAACATTGGCACGTGCTGCCTGAAAAATTGTTTTAAATTTTCTAACTCTATGGGTAGCTGCGGGAATATAAACTTTATCTGCTAATTTTGTGAACCGAAAGTTTTTATTTAACCCCTTTCATTTGTTTTTACCGGTGGGACCTGATACAACAACAACGTAGTCACAATTTCTACGTTAAGAGTGACCCAAAAACCAATTACACACCAGCACCTTATTTAAGTACCGAAAATGTAAGGTCCGTATCATCAAGATCAATTTGAGTGGGAAAGGGAAACGGAGTGGGACAAACCAGGGGGCCTACTCCGAAGTGCAAAGTGCGAATGTTCGGATCGGACCGACACATGGCCGAACCGAATATTATTGAAAAATGCGAAAAAAGTTCGGGTCGGGTCAGTTGGGTCGGGACCATAGTCAATATTCGAAAAAGTTTAGGAGTGTAGGATCGGAACCGACCGAACCAAATAGTAACTTCGTAGCAGGAAACGGCCGAACATTTGGCCGATTCTACTTCGGAGTAGACCCCCTGGCTATAAACAAAAATTATAAAGTAGGTACCAGAGAACTTAGGTATAATTAGTTAGGTCGAAAACAACGTGATTACACGACGACAATCCGACATTATTTTCACGGGTTAACTAAGATGACATTTATTTTTAGATTAAGTGCTTCTAATTAGTATTTAAGAAAGTTTCTCTTCAGTTAATTTTCTCGAAATAAAAGGCCTGCTGCTCTACTCTTGTCATGTGGGATAAAGAAAACATTTAAATAAAGCTCAATGAAAATACACCGAAATGAGGCCTAGTTTATCTAAGGGTTTTCCAAATTGCTTCTTAATTTTTGGTGGAAGATGCAGTTTTCAATGCTCTCTAGGCTCTTAATTCTAATTTCTTTGATATTGCAGAGTACTCTCCAAGATTCCTGGAGGAAATGGACAATGCCCAAAAATGTATGGGTAGAAAACCCAGAATCGATAGAATAAAAACTTATCTATAAAAAAGTAAATAAAGGGGCATTAATATTGTAGATAACAAATATGAGCCCTGTATCAAAATAAGTACCTACGTTGGGATTCCGTTTTACCGGCGGACAGCAGCGAAGCTAAAAGGTGGTTTTTCTACAAAATAAAATAAAATAAAGCATCGTGAATCGGGAAGGTTTGCTAAGACAATGCAAGAGCGAGCGAAGCGGGCTAAAAAAAGTAGAGCATCCAGACTCGAATAGGTTAGATTTTCTGTGTGATTTTAATAAATAAAAGAGAGCCGTACTTAAAGTTCTAATTCTAACACACTCCTTCCGCGTCAAGAATGTGGCTAGGACGTGTTCCCAAAAAATATCGTTACGTACATCTTTTATGAAGACAGTTCAAGTTGAGTTCCGGACCCAAGCTTTAGTCAGTGTGAACAGTGAACTACGGGCCAGCCACATCCCTGACACGGTACGGATGTATGCGGTTAGACCTCAACCAGAGGCTCCGGATTCAATACAGAATTCTTGCCGGAGGGTCGCATCTTAGAATATTCAACTGTCAAACAAAATATTAGATCCTAGGGGTAATGATCCCTATCCTATGGTAATTATTACCTTTCCAGCGAGCAGTAGCCCAAGCCGGTCGGTTTTGGTGAGGTTCTGCATGGCGTACGCTTCACCCGCGTGCAATGACATCACGTGGGCAAAGTCTGGGGACACCATGCGCTTGAACTGCAGTCTGGACACCTACACGATCATTGAGGTGATATACATATTTTGTAAGACATAAACCTACTTATTAAGAAAATAGAAACTACAGTCTGTAATAAATCGTGATTAAAAGGAGAATATGACTTGAAATGGTAGCCATTGTGACCTTGAAATGTTGGCTAAGTAGACAAGTCTGTATTCAGGCACTAGGCATAATGTAACAATTTTACAACTAGATGTGTATGAGGTATAGATACCTATTTAAATATTTATAAGTACATTACCTTGAACGGTTCAAACAGCGTATGATAAACTTCTTCAAGCTCTGGGTCGAATTTGACGGGTCTCATCTCATACACCAAATAGACAACTTGCGCGAGATTTAGGAACACGAAGCCGAAGTTCCAGGAGAAGGCATCAGGTGAACATATCACGTGCCATGCCCATATTGAGTACAGCATGAACGCTAGGACGAATAAGCATAAATACCTAAGTAGATACCCGTGAAACGTGGTCCAAAGGAAATATGTAGAAGCCTCTCTTCAGGGGCTTCCTGAAACACCCCCATGTATGTTCAGCGATTATTTATAGCTAGGGGGTTTTAATATTTTTTTGGGAAATTCTCAATTGACTTCAGACTTTTTTCTTTCTGTGTCGCATTTTTTGAAAATATTTTTTTTAATTATAAATTCTTATGTTATGGTCTATGATCAACAAATAATTCTGCCTAACCATCATCCTCAATGACCAAAACTTAACTGAAAGGGAAAATTTTTGGTCGACAAGATTCGTTCTAGATAGTCTCTAAATAAAATAAACAAGTGCGAGTCGGACTCGCCCGTGAAGGTTTCCATTGAGTTGATTGAATGAAAGGTAAATTGAGGTTTACGATTTATGACGTATTAAAAAAAACTACTTACTAGATCTCGTTCAAACCAATTTTCGGTGGAAGTTTACATGGTAATGTACATCATATATTTTTTTTAGTTTTATCATTCTCTTATTTTAGAAGCTACAGGGGGGGGACACATTTTACCAGAAAAAAATGATATTAGAAACCTCAATATCATTTTTGAAGACCTATTCATAGATACCCCACACGTATGGGTTTAATGAAAAACAATTTTTGAGTTTCAGTTCTAAGAATAGGGAACCCCCAAAATTTATTGTTTTTTTTTCTATTTTTGTGTGATAATCTTAATGCGGTTCACAGAATACATCTACTTACCAAGTTTCAACAGTATAATTCTTATAGTTTCGGAAAAAAGTGGCTGTGCCATACGGACGGACAGATAGACAGACATGACGAATCCATAAGGGTTCCGTTTTTTGCCATTTGGCTACGGAACCCTAAAATGAAGGTTGGTAATGACCCCAGTAGTTTTAAAAACTTTCTCGGATTTCCAGCTTTCCATTATGCAACTTTTTTGGGAAATTATTTGGTGGAAGAGTTTGAACATCGGTAGGTAAGTCGAAAAACACATTTTTTTTTTTCATATTTGATAGTACTGTGTTTCCGCTTGAACACACGTAATGTTACTTGCCAAAGGAAATCCAACGAAACTAAACACGATGGGGTTTTATTGGTTAGTTGAAGAGTTCCTATGGCCACCTTCCGGTGGCATCTCAAACCAGCTCTATGGTACCATATTTTAGATAAAGCTAAGCGAGAAAACCCTATCGTCCTACTACCTATTGGGGCCCAAAAGTTGTAAAGTTCTCAAATGTTTTCGAAGCAGTGCTTCGCGGTTTTTTACTTTAGCTAGAACTATAATTGGAAGAAAAGTGTTATCAACAAACATAAATTAATTAAGCACTTAAAAAATATGTGCCTAGCATTAGTTACCTACTTCCGATAGCTATATCCTCCAAAAGTTTACTAGACTTAGAAACCTACATAAATCTAATTTGTTCTTTCACAGAATGTGATATAAGTTAAATTAGGTATATTTGATTTTAATTTATTGTAGGCCTACCTACCCAGTGTTTTAAATTAATGAGAAAAAGACTTACCAAATATTAAAATAGTATGCATCCACAATTGACCTTTCTTGGTACTTGGAGCGCAGTACGAAGCCACAAAGAGCATGTTGGATAGCTAAAAATACACATAATTGAATTTCTAAGGTTTAAGGCACTGCATTTATCAAAGAAAACTGTCTTTTCTATTTACTCACCTGAAAGAGAGGATGCTGTGTAGTTCTCCAAAGTGGACACCACGGCCAATACCAGGGTCCTGTTTATTTATCAAGCCCATTCTCATTATTTTATTTATTGAATAAAAATTAACACAGTTTTTTAAATCTATTTTACGTACCTGAAGGCATTGTGTAATTTACGGAACCAAAATCTTGAAAAGTGCCATTTTCACCGGGCCACGAAAAATTATATTCACCGATTTCTAGAAAATCACTCTTCTTTGCAAACACACCGTGCGGCATTTTGAATCGCTAAAAGATTTTTAATTTTTATATCTCATCAGATTGTCATCGCATTGTCCACGCGTTCGCGCCAAATCAATAACTTCCGTTTTGTTCACCAACCTAGCGCCATCTACACTATTATACGGTAAAACGTGTTATAACTAACCTATCCTTGCCATGCCAAAATACTGATTTCGATATTCTGAGTTATTCGCTTCTTATATCTATTATTATTATTATAGGAAAGAGCTGAATTCTTCAAAACTCTTTTCTAGGAGGACACAGAGAAATTGCTCCACTCAATCAAATAAAACTTGTATTCAAATAATTACGTACACATCCACCACCATTCACATACAGATACACACCCGCCACCACAGACTAAGAAGAGAAGTACCCTTCCCGCCACCATTCACCCTCACAGTAACCACCATTCACCTACACATTCATCCCCATTCCCCATTCACCTATATATTCACCACCACTCACCTACACACTCACCATTCACTCTTTGACTGATTAGTTTTATTTTTGTTATATTTTTTCTTTCTTCTCATTTATTTAAATTTTGTTTTAAGTGTTTAGTAGAAATACATGTTATGATGTTACATACCTGTTTATTTGTATGATGCCTCTAAGTGGGGCTTGGTGACCTGTAAGTAACACAGGTTTTTTTCTAAAACCTATTACAATGTGAATTTGTATAATTCAAAACTGTTAAATACTACAAACCGTTGTGAGAGAAAATAAATAAACTTAATTATTATTAATAATAGTGAAATTCTTTCACTAACATGCAACGCAACAGCCTAAACCGATGAATTAGATTTTTTTCCAATAAAATATAATTTTACAAACTACCTTTTATTTAAATGTATGGAAGGTCGTGTTCATATTTTATTTAGGTACATACTTTTCCACTACAGCTGCTTTTTTATCAGTGGAAGGCGCTTGCTTTTTCCTTAGCCTCATCTTTTAAACGTGCTACAATCGAAGTCGCATACATTTTTATTTAGTTTTCGTGTAAGATTTCGTTGAACTTGTGATCGACACAAAAGTCATCAAAAATCATAAACAAAACAATGACTGTTTGTAGACGGGCAACAGCACAGAACATGATAATAATTAAAATTAATATACTCTAGGGAGGGCAACAGTGTTGCCTTTGACGAGTTTTCAGTTTATAATCGATATTGTGGGTACCAGAGACAAGTCAGTTGCATTTGACATTTTTTATTCTATGAATCAATCAATTCCTCCTCCTGTCATTCGTATCAAGGTGTGATGTGAATACGTGCGGAGTAAATCCACATAAAACCTTAAATAATTTGCGATGAGGTAGCACCGGTTACTCAAAAATAACTAAACAACATCTATTTAAATATGCCTTAACTCTTTTGTGTTATAAACCTTTTTAATAGTTTTCGCGGGAATGCCGAACATTAATAATGCCTGCGCCGCCAATGGTAAGTCTCGCACACTTGATTAAATATCTTGTGACTCACAAAAATACACAAGAATACTCTACAATATGGCTTAAAAAGGAGATATATTTACATAACTATCATTACAACATGAAAATATTCAATAAAAACATAATCAAGGACTAGGATTCTGGAATGTGCCAAGGGAAATTGTCTCATATTATTAGCTCATTTTTGCGTACTTGTTCAAAAGCGCACACTCCATGAGACAGTGGTGGATCAAGGCATTTATTAGATTGAATTAAATTGCTAAATGTAATAGATCAGCTATGTATTATTTCAAACATTTGTGTTAATTTCTGAACTATCAAATGGATATTTTAGGGCGATTGCTTTCTTAGGTATTACAGTGTTTTCGTGTACGACTGGTATTTTTAATATCATTCAAAATATTTATTTTAAGGGTAGCAATAACTTTTGTCAGATAATCAATAAATTCCATGAAGCAGTATGAATTTATACTAAAACATGAAATCATCTTAAGTACATGCACAGCTTAAAATAAAACCTTTCCTCAGTAGTGCATAATTTAATTCAAGCATTTGTTGCACATAAATAAATTGTTGCTTGTATCATTGACTATCTTGAGTCTTATCATTCATCAGCACCAGTTCTCTGCAGCTCCATAATGTGTCATGGCCATAGACTGTTACATGTACTTGTTGTTTCATAATGTTATGAAACCTTCATGAACATGAAATCATGTGTGCAATCACAAGTGGCCTAAAACTTTGGATTTAATGGATTTAATTCATTGAATATTTTGTTTGGTTGCTAATCTGTCTAATTTACTGCTCACACACAATCTCTCTCCTACGTAACTTAACATCACACACACACATTGCAGCTTATAACATTCCCACTGCTGGGACACATGCCTCCTCTCTATGAGAAGAAGTGGGTCATTATCCACCAAGCAAAACCCAGTGCAGGATGGTAGATGTCACATGTCTTTGAATTTTTCGTTCAATTATATGCCAATTATATACCTTCACCGTTTTGAAAAAGAGATCTCTCACTTACATACATTCTAATGTTACTTTCCAGTGACATGTTCTAGCCAACACTAACTTCAGAACATACCTTATTCATGTACACTATAAACATTTGTTTATTTTGCCTTACGGACTAAGCTGTGTTTTAAGAAATTTACTGGTGAATTGTGTTCCATATGTTTAACATAATGTGTGTCTACTTCAATTGGCTCAATCATTGTTTCGCAAATCATGTCTAGATTTATTTAGTTAAAGCTATCGAAAATAGAGCAGCCATTATGCGAACTAACACCACTATCATTTAATTTTTATGCATTGCCGGGGATACTGTTGGAATAAAAATGAAAACACAATATTCAAGAAAATTTGTTCATTTCATTGCTTAATGTAAGGATTTAACATAAACTGTGTTTTTATTTTTATATGTGAGGTGATTGCACTATGTGTTTGCACTGTTTTGTTTTTGTTTTAACATTATGTGTTCCGAAATTGTCCTTTTACAATCATTGATATATTATGTCCGTCACATAACTAATGCTAATTATGCACATTTATCTACTAATATGGATTATACTTTTTGTAACTAGGTATCTCTATATCTATCTTTATTATAGCCACTGCAGAAATTCATGCTAATATGTATATTTATTTTTAATATCTATAATTTTTATACCTGCCATTCATAATAATTTATAAGGAAAAGGGTTAAAATTGATAAAATTATTTAAGTACATCTGTTCTCATCTGCTTGCTGTTTTGTGTTTTCCTTGTTAACTTTAGCTTTATTAGTATTCTATAGACAACCTTACTACTGAACAATGTACTTCAAAGAAACCCGTGCTAGGTTTTTCCCTTAAACAAGATGTTTTGCAAATGTTATTTGGTTCTTCCTGTGTGATTTTCATTTGATTATGCAATGTACTGCAATAACATCTTCAGGAAATTGGAGTCTTATCAAATTATGTGTAACCATTTCACTAGATCTAAACAAACTATTTGAGATTACAAATCATGATGCTTTTCACAGTCCACTAGGTAGTGAACAAAGGCCTCTCAAAATGTGTTGTAACTACTTGTCACACCTTCTCTTCTACCAGCTTTCACATTCAAATCTATTTTGCACTATTGTTTGACAGCCATAAACAATCAAATCAAATAGAATGCCCCCAACCTTTTAAAAAAAAAAAGAATTACTTTGAAAAATGTTTAATGAGTGCATAAGGATTGAGATTGTAGTGCATTGAAAAATAAGCTTCTGAAGCTTTAGATTTGTATTTCTGGTCTTCCATCAACTAGCTTCTGAAGACCTACCGCATTATGCGACAATGACTTGCCGAAAATGAGGATAGAATAGAACTGGAACTCTAACGAACTATTATAATCATCATTTTGCCATTTATATAAACACAATTATGTATAATTTCACAGATTGATGTTTATTGATTAGGTAACACTGAAAGTGCAATTTGTTATGAAGACAAAAAATAACAATATGTTTTAAGCGTAAAGAATGCACAACGGAATTTAATAAAACATTAATTTCATAAATCACCCACTAATCAGTTCATATTCGGCATTAACATTTATAATGCTAGGCAGAAGAAAAACATAAATGAAATGATCTAGGGTTATTCTCGTTTCTTATCATGGATAAGGGTCAAACCAAAACTGGTCTACAATTACTCTGCACTCTATTATTGATAATGATTATTGCTTATACAATCTAAGTATTTATTTCTACTAACCTAAGCATTTCTTGCACATTTATAAAAGGTCTCAGAGGTGCTTAGCCCCCAACTCACCAATCCACACCACCCAGATCTCAGCCTTTACACTTAAAGGCTTATTACACTACAATCGGTAGGGCCTTATTGATAGGGTGGGCAAGAGCAGTTGGGAACACCCAATCAACCTAGCAGTAGGGTCTATCTCGCTATCTGTTATTCCCAAGACTATCTTGGTTAATAGTAACACATCTTTCAGTGATTGGGCTACCATTGGTATTCATAAAAGTAGAACACGGCTTTATGAACTGTACAATGAAAGGACTTACGTAAACACTGATGAATTTTTAATTTGTATGTTAGAAATTATTCAAAATTATTTTAAAAAGTTTGTTATATATGGCCAAGTCACATTATTTGGGTTCAAAGATTAAAAGCAGCGGTAATGTAATTAAAACGACTTTGAATATTATTAACAGTGAAACGTTCTAGTAATCGAAATACTGACTACAGCCTGTCGATTAATGACAACATAATCAAATCAGACTCACAAGTCGCCGAGGCATTTGAAAATTTCTTTGCAGATATTCCCGTTTCAACTACTAAATCCCTAAACTCATCACCTTCTGTTGCTGAGTCTTTGCTTATGGAAAATGTTAATGGTTGCGATTCGGAATTTCATTTTGAACATGTTACCTGTAGAGATATAATTAAAACCTTTCACACGTTAAATGTAACGTATGTGTAACGGAACGAACATATGTGTCGAATTTCAGAAATATAAAATATGGAGTGCCGCAAGGTAGCGTGCTTGGGCCACCTTTATTTCTCATTTACATAAATGATTTGCGAAAAGTGACACAACAACAAATGATTTTGTTTGCAGACGATAGTACAGCCATAGTAAAATTTAAGGACCTAAATACTTATCAATTTGACATTAATAATACTCTTACTGACATAATTAATTGGCTTAATTTGAATAATTTTATAATCAACCTCAAGAAAACCAAAGTAATGCATTTCCACCAAAGAATTGAAGCTCCAAAAATTTGTGTCAATTACAATCGCACCGAAATAGAAGAAGTAAAAGTAAGTGTGTTTTTAGGTATCCATATTGACAATAACCTTAATTGGAAAGCTCATATAGAACAGCTATGTAAAACAATAAATAAATCTGCCTATGCACTTTTTCAATTAGCTAGAAAAGTAAATATAGACGCGTTACTTGTTGCCTATCACGGTCTAGTAGCCTCACTTCTACGATACGGAATTATTTTTTGGGGTGATTCCCCAGATAAGGGATTACTATTCAAGGCACAGAAAAGGTGCATTAGAGCCATGTGTGGTCTGAAAACAGATGACAGCTGTGCACCGTACTTTAAATCATTAAAAATACTTACGTTACCGGCGATATACATATTAGAAATTAGTATCTTCGTCAAAACAAATCCCAACCTTAAAAATGACAACGGTACGAAATGTTCCAATTCGAAGTCAGTACAAAAATGCTTTGAGTAATTATAAATGTAAAACTGCATTAGTAAAAAAAAGTGTCCTGGATATGGCAACACGTATCTATAATAAAATTCCAGAGGCCATAAAAGAATTAAATTTTACACAATTTAAGAAAAAAATGAAATTGTTCTTGGTTGATAAATGTTATTTATTACACTATTGACGAATACTTAAATGACGAATTCATTTAGAATTACAATTATTAACGTTGACATTGCATAATTTTGACATTTTAATTATTTTGACATAGATTTCTGACATTTTAATAATTCCTCATTTAGTTCTGACATAATTGGAGTATGACTTAATATGTAATCGTTCAATTTATTTGCTAATTTAATACCATAACTATGCATGATTTTCAAATATTTTATTTAGTAAATTTTTTATTTGCAATCCTGGCTAGACTTGCTCACCATATTTGTACGCCTCCTGGCATAACATAGCGCTCTGTTCGTCAAAAATAAGATCTTGTATTCTTTACCTATGTTAACAAATAAATAAATTGTTAAATTGTTGTTAAAAAAAACTGCAGATCTAAGTTGCTAAGTCTGTTATTGACATTGTAGCACCTACTCTAGCACTTATCTTTAATAGTTGTATTGAAGGTGGAGAGTTTCCTGACCTCATGAAAAATGTAAAATAATACCTTTGTTTAAATCAGGTAGTACATCAGACCCCACAAACTATAGACCTATTTCTGTACTACCTACCTTTAGTAATATTTTTGAGAAATTAATTTTAGAACTGAGGTGTTGAACTTTTAGGACATATTTATAATGCATGGGAAGACAAATGCGATGCCTTGGGCATCTTTTGTGATTTGTCCAAGGCATTTGAATGCGTTCTTCACGAAACTTTAATCAGGAAACTCCGCCACTACGGGATCCGGAACGCTGCTCTAAATCTTCTTACTTCATACTTGAGTAGGAGGATTCAGAGCGTTGATGTTAGTGGAAAAAGATCTCCCGGATCTATAGTAACAATGGGAGTCCCACAGGGCTCAGTTCTTGGTTCTCTCTTGTTTCTTATTTATATTAATGACTTGCCGTAACTCAAAGGATAATCATGATATAGTATTGTTTGCAGATGACACTTCACTTTTGTTTATACTTAAACGTCAGCAGCAGGTTACTGACCATATAAATAGCGCGATCTCTAAAGTAGTCCACTGGTTCAATGTTAATAATTTACTTCTAAACGAGAAAAAAACCAAATGCATTAAGTTTACGCTACCTCACATTAGGCAGGTGAAAACTAATGTGTTGATAAAGGGCGAAGAATTGAATCCTGAAGACAGCACAGTATTCTTGGGCATAACTGGATGCTAAGCTTTAGTGGGGTCCGCATATAGACAAATTGTCAAAAAAGCTATGTTCCGCAGCATACGCTATTAGAAAATGTTATAAAAAATTGCATGAAATAAATAGGTTGAATTTTTTTATATTTTTTTATATTCGTATTTTAACTGATATAGAGACAGCCCGTTTAGTGTACTTTAGCTATTTTCATAGTGTAATGTCGTACGGTATTCTATTATGGGGAAATGCCGCTGATATTCAGACTATCTTTGTTTTGCAGAAGCGAGCTGTTCGATCAATTTATAAATTAAGTCCGAGACACTCGCTCAGAGACAAATTTAAAGAAATTAATGTTATGACTGTGCCTTCTCAGTATACCTATTTATGAAAATCTTTTATCTGCCCATAAAAATATAAAATTGTTTAAAAAATACAGTGATATCAATGATATAAATACCAGGAACAAACACAAATTTGTTGTACCTACAACAAGGCTCAATAAAATAGATGGCTCGTTCAGATGCCAATGTATACGCTTTTACAATAAAGTTCCAGGCCCCATTCAAGATCTAAGCCTTAATAAATTCAAATCATTCATTAAACTTAAGTTGTGCCAGAAAGCCTTTTATACCGTTAAGGATTATATCGAGGACAAAAAGGCTTGGGATTAAGCTGCTTCCAATTTTTACATATTGAATGTTATTATTTTTTTCCTGTTTTGTTGTTGTTTTCTTTTATATACACTTTGACATTAATGAATTTTATACAATACTATGACATTTGCTTACTTTGTAAAGTATAATATTATTTTAATTATTGTGAATGTGAAGACTATGTGGGTCATTTTATTTATATTATTTTTCTCTTTGTTCTGTTAGTTTTTGTCATGGTCTGGCAGTTTGAGTAATTAATGTGGCCTACCCAAATGTCCTTTCTTTGGTATTGTTCGTCGAATCGTCGAGCTCCTTAAGTTTTGAGTTGAGCTGCACGATTTCTGACAAATGCGTGAATTGACTGGACAGGTCCTCTCAATCTGTGTGGTTCTTTCCTCAAAAAACCATCTCAGACATCGATCTACATGGTCTTCATATGATCTGACCAAGATTATGTCTGGTCTTTAAAAGACACTGTGACCTCTGAGTTTGTTTCGGCCTTTCTTCTCAGACTAGTCAGATAGAAAACGCCGACCTCATCTAGTTTTAAAATATGACTGACGTGTAAAAGTGTTTTTATAAAAAAAAAAAAAACATTTATCATTTACACCTAGGAGATAGGCTAGTGTAATAAGAGCTTTAGAAGATTCTTAGTTAAAATTGAGAATACCTACTGGGCCTTTTTATCATTTCTAACGTGACGATTATTATTCTGGATATCCACGACATCACGATCACACGTTAAAGTGTATCGTGAAATCGATTTTAAAATTTTGTCCTCGATAAAGTTATACTATATAATGTGCACGTATTTCCATACATTTTATGAACGTAGACGTCCACGATAATAATAGTCACGTTAGAAATTATAAAAGCGCACACTCTTATCATCTATTTCAAAGTTGCAAAACCACTACTAGTTCAGCAACTCTGCTGAACTAGTAGTTTTGCAACTTTGAAACACTCTAGCCATCTTAAAGCAGACAAAGAGTTATTATAACATAAAGGATAAACTGATAAATCGATTAAATTATTAATAAATCCAACTACACATAGGGTAGATGCGTAGGAAGTCATCTTTGTCCAGGCAGTTAATATTTTCCACACCCTGTGGATTTATCTAACAAACATAACCTTTTCCCCTTGATGCATGAACAAAATCTAACAAGAATGCATCTACAACCTGTTTTTCTTCATGATGCGCAAAGTTAATTCTCCCAATTGTGTGGTCTGTGGAGTTATAGGCATTTGCATCATATCCTGTTGGAGTGTGTTCGTGTTGGGTTCCAAAGGCGTCAAACTTTTGTCAACAATTTTAATGTGGACTTCTATAATAGCGTTCTGGCCTCACCATTATCAGTTGAGGCTAGAACGCTTTATCATATTATTATTTTGGCTCTAAGGTTGCGGGTAGACTAGTATACTATATGTATTTATAAATAAGTTGTATTCAATAATCGGGGTGACATATTCTGTGAAGAAAAAACCCCGTAAATAAATTGAGATAATAAAAAAAACCTGTTTTTCATACCATAAAGCGTGGATAACATGCGAATATTCGATGCAAACACAGTGCCACCACCCACGACCAACAGCTATCCCCGGTAAGGTATGCAGACCGTTTGTTTCAAATTGCAGACGAATATGAAGTCATTGGCGAGACGCAGTGGCAGGTTATCGAGAGCAGCGGCGATGAACAATCCATCAACATACATGGCTTCAAGTATTCAAAATTACGGGCTATTTTATTACACACCGTGAGCATATTGCTATGTGGATTACCATATTTTGCATTGGCTTATTACCCATCTTACAACCGATACAAATACATTAAATGCAGTCTGAAAGCGGCGGAGGAAATTTGTGGTAAGTTAGTAGACGGATACCTCTTTCTAAAGGCTGATTTCGACTGACTGCAACAAATCTGGTCTGAATCGAATACAGTTGGTCACTGTCTAGTGGCATTTATATCTAAAGGCCAATTCCCGTAATTAAAAACGTTCAAAATCTAGTCGCAATCTCATTTCGGCGACAATCAATGTCAAAAATGTAGGGAAATTAGAGGTATTTTTGACAGATTAACACTGAGATCAGACTGTGAACGTTCAATGTTCGTTGTATTTTGCGTCCGCGGTCCACGCCTCAGCTCAGGATCGACTTGATACAGTGCACAAACTACAGTAGGTATATATTGATACAGTGTACCATGAAGATGAATCAGCCCTTGTTTTTATTATACCTACTTATGTCAATCAATGCCTAAATTATTTTATTACTTTTTAGTTATCGACGCTGATGGAGTATGGTCCACAGTAAAAGTGCTTGAAATTGACCTGAACCTATCCAACCATAAAGATAACCGACTGCGGTATTTTATGTTCAAGCACAACCGGTTCATTTGGCTTAACGATCAAGGAATCTTTGTCAATGTTCTTGCACTCAATGAGAAACTTACTATTCAATTACTGATGGAAAATATGTCCGGCATAAACAAACGACAACAAACTGAACTGTAAGTGCAAAATAATTCCTTGTTTACTTAGCGAATTTATGTAATCAGCATTCAAAAACGAATTAGGTGTGTTGCTTAATAAAATAGTTTAAAAACTTAATTGAACCCGTTTCCAACATTGTTGTTATTTTTAGGATCAAACTGTACGGCTCAAACTCAGTAGAGGTGGAAGTCAAGAGTTACTGGACACTGTTCAAAGACGAAGTCTTCAATCCGTTTTATCTATTCCAAGTTTTCTCTATCATCCTGTGGTCATTGGATGAGTACTATCAGTATGCGACTTGCGTTTTCATCTTGTCTATTGCGACCTGCATGTTGGCGTTATACCAAACCAAAAAGGTAATAAATAAAAGATATTATTATGAAGAATTGGTACAGCTAGAAAATTCATGTCGACATCCTAACCCCGGGTTTACCTACACCAAGGTAGTAAACATGTTTTCTACATGTGGTGTCTACTGTTTTCGTTTATTTTAAAACATGTCTCAAACAACGTCAATACCATTGTATGATACATGTTTTCTACACGACACGTTTTTGACAAGTCTTGTACAAGACTTGTTGAAAACCAGTATAACAACTTGTATAAGGGTGTGAACACAGGGGTAGGAAAAGTAAATTCGGTAGTCATCCTATCAGGTGTCGTCGGCATACGGGCAGCAAAGGGGTTAAGGACCGACTACCGCATCTGCCCGGCGCATAACAGGGTGATAGCAATGGCCTGCGAAAATATTCAAATATTATAATCCTAATTCTACCAAACAGATGAGTATCCGTCTGCACAAAATGGCCGGCTCGACGAGTGCGTTCACTGTTACCGTTTTGCGACCGACCCGCATGGGTCGGGAGGAGTGTGTGGTGAACGCTTGCCGACTGGTTCCTGGCGATGTACTGGTGCTGCCATCCGACGGCTGTGTAATGCCGTGTGACGCTATGCTGCTTACCGGCACTTCCATCGTTGACGAAAGCATGCTTACAGGTAGGCAACTGATTGGATGTTCATGTATTGTGACAGCTACGCGATGCTATGTGAGCCCAAGCTTCGACCTGCCGGCGGAGGGTTTATGTTGGCGTGTGCTTACTAAGTCGTAGCTTTGGATATTTCTGTGAACGTTATATACTTACTTCTTTTAGTATTTTTGTCTAGTGTCATGAACTCATGAGATAAGTACTAGGTAGGGACTGAGCTAAAACGTATTCCAAACATATTTTTAAAGCTGCCTTAAAAAAATGAAACACGGCTTTATAAAAAAAACAATGATAAAATTATTGGCCTAGGGTTTTTGTCTTAACTCTGTTTTAAACGTCTATCAGCTCTGTTCCCGGGCACCAGCGACAGCTAAATTAATACGGCAGACGCGACCTAATCGGACCCCATTTCAATTTAAACCGACTACCAATATTGCTTGTTACAATTACATACGCATTCCATTTAAAGAACATACAAAATTGACATTTATTAAGAATTGAAATTGTCAATCAAATTGTATTGGTTTAAGACACAATGTTTAGTTCTATTGACACCTATTACAGTGTTTACTCTTATTTAGCCACGAACCACGTGTTAGGTGTGAGTTGTAGAACTGTTTGTATACTATGTTTACACAATATTATATAACAATTATCACATTACATAATGAATTCTCGTAAACAGCTCGTTTAGATTACTTTCATAGTTATTTATCAGTAAATGATAAATGATTTGAATAAGCCTACGTCGATAATATATTATAGAGAAAATTCATAACTTTCCAATTATGAAAGTCTCAGATTCTAGTTGGCTGGAGTTCTTAAAGGGTTATTTTAAAACTGTCGTCAAGTATCCAATCGAGTCCGACATCGTGAAATTAGGTCAGGCCGGCTTGCTGTCATTACAAAAATGGTTGCGTGGAACGCCGCGCTCCGACAGGGACATATTAATCGTTAAATATTGATGTTGAAAAAAGGGATTTGGCAATATTTTGTCCTCCATCCTTACCCAAATAAAATCTATAAGGCCGCCCATTGTATCTTTTGTAGCGTTCGATTTATTTTTTGTTGTATTTTTGTGGTGTACAGACTCCAGCAGGTCAAGCTACCCGAAACTAAAATTTTCCCAATCAACCTTGAACCTTAATGCTTTAGCGATAAAGTTGAAAGTCTATTAAAGAAATTTGACAGATTGTAGTAGCTTGATGTGCTGGCGTCTGCACAGTAAAATATATATAAATAAATACATCTATCTTTACGCATAAATGTTCTGTGTTACAATTAGATGCAGCTTTGTAAAATATCGATGTTTATTTTAGGTGAAAGTGTGCCGGTAATGAAAGGTCCCCCTTGCTCGTCTGCTGAAATATTTTCAACTGAAGGTCACAAAAGACATACCTTATTTGCTGGCACTCATGTTATGCAAACACGATTTTATGGCGACAATCAGGTATAGACTTTTAATACACATTATAATAAGGCATATAGTGAAACAATTATAACTAGGTATATTACAGTTAACATGACTACTATATTAGTTTACTGATAAAACTATCAAACGTAACTTTGAATTCTTCTTGCAGGTTCTAGCAAAAGTAGTACGCACCGGTTTTTACACCGCCAAAGGAGAGCTATTAAAAAGTATTCTGTTCCCGAAACCCTTTGGGTTCCAATTCTACAAAGATGCCGTCAAGTTTGTCATTTTCATGTTCTGCATTGCCGCAATTGGAATGGGTTACTCTATCTGGCTTTATGTTGTTCGAGGCGTAAGTTGAATCATAAATAATAATTTTCGTAAAATAATTTCAGAGTAGTTAGGTAAAGAATAAACATTCAGTCAACTCAGCCTATTGCAATCCACTGCTCGACAAACCCTCTCTTAAATGGTTTAATTGTGCCCCATCAAAATAAAAAGGTATAAAAAAAAAATTCATGAATTTCTTGGATTGATTTCTTGAATTTCAAAATGGATTTATTTTTCGTTTACTCTCTTGATGCATGGAGTTTGCTTATATTTCAATAAACAAACTCAATTATAGCCATTGAATAACACTAGCGCGCGTCAATCATCCTAATTTAAACCTTATGTCAATGTATACATGCATGCAGCGAATACCTATACCTTATAAAATGTTTACCAATTTAAAAAATATAATTTTCCTCCACAGAGTCTGGTAAGCACAATAGTCCTCCGCACCCTAGACATCATCACTATCGTCGTGCCTCCTGCCCTACCCGCCGCCATGACAGCCGGCATAGTGTCCAGTCAGAATCGCTTGCGCAAAAACAAGATCTTTTGCGTTTCCCCGCCCAGGATTGTCGTATGTGGGAAGATTCAAGTTATGTGTTTCGATAAGGTAAATATTTGGTACAAAAAATGGTTCGTGGTTTTGTTGTCTCAGCTAGCATCGCACACTAGTACGCTTCGTCGCAAAATGAAAGGCTATGATCATCTTACTTATGAACTCGGCCTTTTCTAGTCCATACGCTACTCCATAGGTACACCACAATATTCGGTTCTCCAACTTCCACATTCAATCCATCCCACGGCGGTCCCGCGTTCTAGGCGGAGCGGTCATAATCCCCTAGATTCTTATTGGGCTATTATATCTTATTGGAAATGGTGCAGAGCTTTAATAAAAGTTGTTTTACAATTAGAAAAGTATTTATTTAATGAAAATACGAAGTTATTTTTACAAAATACAGCCCAGAATCGTCTAAAATATTAAATAAAAATGTAATAAAATTGTCCCCCGTTTTGAAATGCTTTTTACTATTATAGTGTAAGCTTTTCATATTGGGATGTATACTCTAGATTGTGAAAATGAATTTCACAGTCGTTATTGTATTTAAAAAAAGTAAACATGATAATTATGTACAATATTTACATGCAAAAATTCTCACGTTTTTTCATTTTGAATTTCCTTAGGTATAGTAAATAGCTTACAAAACAAATAACATTAAAATTATCCTACACCATTATTATACTCTTATATTAAATACTACCTTTACTCTAACTATACTTTTAATAAATCTAGGACTTCTTTCCTTAATAAGCCTTTTTTCTTTCTGGGGAGTTTCCGAAGACCAGTGATGAAGGGGTCTGAACATAACAAGAGTCTATTAAGTAAGTCGGTATTAGTGATTTCTCGTGTGAATTTTCGCGTATGATCTAGCCTAAAAGTTTTTAGATTTTTATTGTTTGATTCCGCTGCCTCCTCGGAAAGCTCCCCGATAGATAATAAGGCGTGTTCTGAAATATCAGACCCGTGGACAAGTATCTTGTGAACGGAAGCGGGAAGATTGTACCACGGATATTCCTGAACTAACTGCCGTGCGGTTTCTAAAGAGTATACTCTAGGACGGCCGCTGCTTTTGCCGCCGCCGTGAGATGGCCCCGGCAGATTTTCCGTCACCTGAACGCACTGTGCAACACTTCTTTTTAACTCTATACATTCAATTATATCTAACCAATCAGAGTGCTTATTTAAAAAGACAGATTTTGTACATTTTGTCTTTTTCCAGAATTTATCAAGACTCTTACACAAATTGACCAGTCGATGAGATAAAGGCGTAATATCTATATTTTCAATGTCCTTTAGATAGCCTGTAAAGGTTTCTAAGGCACGTTTCTTCCTGTCTGAAGACTTTTCAGAAACCCAAATCTCAAAATAATGCCTTCTTGAAAAGGAACATTTCACAAAAGTACCTAAAAAGAAAAAAAACCAACTTAATAGAACAGTTCGTAGTATCGCTACCATTGCGACTACGAAGGCGTAGCAGATATCTAGGGGGTGCATAGGGTAAGCTTGGACAAAATTTCAACATGTATTTGATAAAAGACAGATATACCTTCATTTTTAAATAAGTAAGAACAGGTGCAAATGGGTGCAATTTTTTAAAATACTAGCTAAAGTCAAACTACGAGTAATATTATTTTTTTAAATCTTTCAACGTAGCATCTCGATTATATAAAAACTACGATAAATACATGCAAAAATTATAATGAAAATAAAAAAACTTACCAGTTTCTTGGATATCCATCACACAAACAGTTTAACAAACAAACAATTTCCGAGATATCACTAATGACAAATACCGTGCGGATGAGTCACCGTTAACAGCGATTGCAACAATTGCGATGCTTTCACTTTCGAGGTCAAACAGGTAGTGGTAATTGAAGTAAATGGGTCACATATTTATACCCCCAGGTAGCTTGTTTATTAGTCATTGATAATGTGTCGGTTAACTAGCGATTTTCGAACTTGAGGTTCAGGGGGTTTTGGCCTATGGCGGGACCACCGTGCATCCCAGCCACCTTTTTGTTGCATCAGTTCATCTAGCGGTCCCGCATCTTGCTAACAGTGTGGTTATTGTATCATTCTTTTATATTCCAGACTGGCACTTTAACTGAAGACGGCTTAGACTTCCACTCCGTAATACCATCTCGCTCTGGGGAGAAGTTCGGTGAACGTGTGGTGGAAGTCGGCGGGCTACCTACGACCAGTCCGCTGATACAAGCGCTGGCGTCTTGTCACTCTCTCACCAGCATTGGGGGGCAGCTGAAAGGAGATCCCTTGGACCTAAAGATGTTTGAATTCACGCAATGGGTGAGTGAACTTGATTCAATCGTACACATAGTTACAGTTTTTGGGCTCATCATAATTTTGGTTTTATTATTGTAGTACCTTTCGAGGGTTTGTAGGTTTTCAGGGAACTTTAACTTAGTTTTTGTAATGTATCCGCGTCAAACACGCGGATACATTAGAAAAACTAAGTTAAAGTTCGTTTGTTTCGTTTAATTTGTATTGTTAAGATTTTTCCTATGGCAGAAACTAGCGAACGCAGGTGTCGTTTTGTAGTTTCTACGATCATTACATACATTTTGCCTCTTTTACGTTCACACATCTGAAGGCCAATTTTAAGAACCTTCACAGTCTGATCTCAGTTTCAATCTGTCAAAAATACCTCTAATTTCCCTACATTTTGACAAGTTTTTGACATTTGTTTGTCGCCGAAATGAGACTGCGACTAGATTTTGAACATTTTTAATTACGAGAATTGCCCTTCTGGTCATACATGTTAAGATCACTTTTATGGAATATCAAACTATTATGCTGCATACGTTATCAATGAATCGTCCATTAATGTTTATTGTCCTATAAAATTGAAAAACTGCAATGTTAAAGTCACATATAGTTTTAAATAACAATGGTGATGTCATTACTTCCCATAACACATTACTAACATCTATACTAGGAAATGATCCAGTTAAACATTTCATTGATATGATGTTTATCTGATTTGTAGTAAGCATCTGATAAGAGAGGACCGAATACACTTGATGTTTATCTCAAGTATCTGATACTTATTTTTTATTCCCTAGGTAATATTGGAATGCAGATTTGAATAAACATATAAACTAACATTATTGTCTTAGTTGACCTGACTTATAATTTATCAGTGAAATAGGAGGAACTATTAACAATGCAGTTGTTTTTTTTTTTTAATTTCTTGCAAACCCTTTTTTTAGCGTACATTGTAAGATAGTTTGTATGGTCAAATCTTGCAAGCTGAATTACAACATTTTACATGTTTAATATGTCAACAATGATTTATTTATACAGTCCGTACCTAGATTGGGTATAAATTATACAGATGCACAATGCTAAAATTAAGACCAAGCTCACGAAAGCCTCGTATTCGATCTCATATCTATTTTTAAGCTGGCTGAGTTTTTCGCAGATACTGGAAGAACCTGGACCGGAGAATACACGGTACGATAACCTGACACCAGTTATCGTCAAACCCGTCACCGGTGCCAATGAAGCTGTGCAGAGTTTGGACGACTTTGATCCCTTCACTATGGAGATCCCTTATGAGGTGATTATTTTTCTCAACAAGTAATTTGAGCAAGATCAAAAGTTAAAGCAAACTTTTTTGTTTATTGAATGTGTACTGTTTTAATTAATTATTTATTTCGGGTTTACCCGACTAGTTTGACCTCGAGGAAAACCGAAATAAATATGTGAGTAACACCATTCTTTTAAATAGCTTTATTTTCAAAGTACTGACTAATAAATGGTTTTAGATCGGTTTGTTGCGGCGGTTCCACTTCTCCTCGGCACAACAATCAATGGGTGTTATAACTAACGTACTTGGGCAACCACAGATGGTTTACTTCGTGAAAGGTGCCCCTGAAAAGGTAAACGTTGTATATGTTTATTTTAAACAATAACATAGCTTCCCGTTCGGCATTTTCAATATGTATTTTTATTTATAGGTTGCCTTAATGTGCAATCCAGAGAGTCTACCAGAGAATTTCAGTTCTGTCCTCAACGAGTACACTTCCAACGGTTTCCGAGTAATCGGTCTAGCGCAAAAGAAACTCGATCGCAAGATGAAATGGGTCGACGCACAAAGGGTCAAGCGAGATACTCTCGAGTGCGAAATGGCGTTCCTAGGCTTTCTAGTCATGCAAAATAGCCTGAAACCAGAGACGACCCAAGTGATAAGAGAGCTTCACGCGGCTTCTATGAGACTGATTATGGTCACAGGTAGGTGGTAGGCAGGTGCAGTAACTTGATATGTCATGATTGTATTTTTTAACTATCTCTTACCTTTTTATTCGACTATCTACCCACTAATACTATCTTACTTAAATATGACTGTATCTGTGTTATCGTATTTTGTTTTGATAAGTTTAGACTCGATTTATGTTTAGTTATTAAAGAAAGTTAGTAGTTAGTAAAGACAAGGTTATATTTTTGGTTAAAAACTGACTTAAAAAAAGGAAGGTTTTTCAATTGTATCGGTATCTTTGTGTTTGGGATTCTTTATCGCACCCTAATGGCTGGGCGGATTTTAATACATGAGCTGTCTCGTATTTACTGTTTTTCGGCATGGTAATATAAGGGCCGGCGCCCACTAGCGGCACGGCACGGCAAGGGAATTTTATGCGTCGAATAGAAAATATCACTTAAAAGTATGACAATAAAATGCTAATAACCTTAAAATAAATCTAACTAAAACTAAAGTTATGAATTTTAAAATTAAACACAAAGAACAATCAAAGTTTCAAATAAACTATAGAGGGAATGAAATACTTGAAGCTAGTGTTACAAAATTTCTTGGACTGTATATTGACAATGACATGACATGGAAGACCCAAATTGAAAGTGTTTGTGGAAAGCTTTGTAAATTTTCATATGCTCTTCATATGCTGGGTAAAATTGCGAATAAGACCGCCTTACTCGCAGCTTATCATGGCTATGTTGCCTCGGCTCTGCGGTATGGCCTCATATTCTGGGGAAATGCCCCTAAGATTCAAGAAGTACTTAAAGCACAGAAAAAATGTATCCGAGCGATCTGTAAAATAAAACAAATAGAATCATGCAAGCCACATTTTCATGAGCTAAAAATATTAACGTTACCGTCACTCTATATTTATGAAGCATGTATGTTTATAAAACACAATATGAATTTATATAGATTTGTAGAAAGTAAACGGCGCTCAAAAAAATTGCAGGTGTTAGCAACAAAAACACAATTTCATAGCAACAGCTTTTATGCAATGGCTCAAAAACTATATAATAAGTTACCAGGACAGGTTATATCAAGTGTTAACATTAACGAATTTAAAAGAAATCTGTTGAAATTATTAAATAACAAGGTGTATTACTCTGTTGACGAATATTTAAATGACAAATTTTAATTATAATGACTAAATTCAATCTGTTATCAAGTTATGACATACTAAATAATTTTGTTAATTTTGATTATTGTTGTATTATTATAAAAGAAGATTTAAATGACAAATTTTAATTATAATGACCAAATTCAATCTTTTCTCAAGTTATGACATACTAAATAATTTTGTTAATTTTGATTATTGTTGTATTATTATTATTATTACCTATGACATTTTGTATGCCTTTTGGCGGGGCACAGCTCGGATCTTATGTATTCTAACACCTTCTGTATGTACCCTGTGTTCACGAAATAAATGAATTTGAATTTGAATAAAATTGAAATTTCATCGGCAACGATGCCGCGGTATCCTTAGGCATGCCGAAACGTCCTTTAGCATCCTCATTGGAATATCAATTTTATTGTCATATTTTTAAGTTATATTTCTATTCGTCGTATAAAAATGCCTTGCCGTGCCGTGCCGCCAGTGGGCGCCGGCCCTAACATTCATTTGGTTCATACAGGGGACAACATTATGACTGCTATGTCGGTGGCGCGAGGTTGCCTCATGGTGCAGCCACATCAGAAACTTGTACTTATCAATACGGGACAACCGCAGACAAACGATTCACGACCGCCTCTCAGTATGGAAGTAAGTTTCTATAACAATAAAACGCTCAATGATATACATGAAAAAAGACGAGTCACACACGAATCCAGACTTTAACCCTTCGTAACGTGGATCCCCGCGAGACACAATGGCTTTTAAATTCTTTCTGTATTACGCATTCAACCAGTTAATAGATTGTGGCTCTTCTCTTTCTATTTTGTATAACTTAATTATGAGTTTGTGTGTGGGTTCCATCCCTGGCGCCTTGCACCCTACTTTGTGCAAATCATTTCATCCTCACTGAAAACATTTATTTATTTATTTAAGATTCATGCACAACATTACAGAATTGAATCCCAAGGCGTTGTACAGCAGCGCAATTAGCAACATATCTTAGGATAAAAAAAATCGAAGACAATGATAACCCACACATTGGGACCTCGCCATGATGTGAAACATTATAGACCAATTTCAAGCCTAGGTTTTTTAAAAGTGCCTAAATTTAAAGCTCATATTCATAGAGCTAAGATTTCATGTAAGTTCGTATTTTTCAGGTGATTGGCGAAGGTGGGCCACCTAAACAACCAATAGATGCATATGTGTTGGCTCTGGAGGGTAGAACTTGGGCTGTGATACGTACTCATTATCCAGAACTAATGCCAGTAGTACTGTCTCGAGGTAAGATATCGATTTCAAGTATAGCCTTCGCAAATCATGAGCGCATGTCATGACTTTTATTAACATTGGCATAAGGTTTAAATTACAATAATTGATTCGCGCTCATGATATTCAACAAGGATAACACAATATTGTGCAATTAGGAATAAAATAATCGTGAGTGAATATACTTCATAAAATCCAGTATTTTTTTGCTAGTTTTGAAATAAGCAGATCAATGTTTTTTTATGTTATCCCAAGCAAAAACAAATGCACTGTGTATATATCTTTTCAGGCATGGTGTTTGGTCGTTTCGGCCCAGATCAAAAGACTCAGCTAGTGACTGCACTGCAAGGTGAAGATCTTATCGTGGGCATGTGTGGTGACGGAGCAAACGACTGCGGCGCGTTGAAAGCTGCACACGTTGGCATATCACTCTCTGAAGCTGACGCCTCGGGTAAGAATTGTTACTATTGCAGAGTACTTAGTATATTTCTTTTTTGGTTTCGTGGTCAAACAAGGAGGTCGTCATGGCCGTCTCAACTCAACACCACCTCACAGTGAAATATTGAAATGTGAACTTTATTTCGTGTTACCTACAGTATAACGTTCATTCCCAGTCGCCTCCGCGGGGATTGCCACCGGAGGCAAATGGGAACAAAAATTCCCAGTCGCCACCGGCTGTGACTGGGAAGTCATTGCCCGCAGCCCCACTTCAGTTTCACTATACATTGCTTTGTTTCTTGTGAAGAATAAAATAATTAGGAAATTTATTATTTATGTAAGCTTTATATCCTGTGAGGATAATAAAGCTTACATTTCAATGCTTCATTTTGTGTGTAGCATTTTTTAAGATTACATGATTGTTTATGGATTATAGGGCGTGTCATAAAAAATCCAATAAAATATAATTTATGATTAATTTTAAGTTATATTTTTTTCTATGTCTCACAGTGGCGGCTCCTTTCACATCTCAAGAGCAGAACATCAAATGCGTGAAGCTGCTCGCTTTGGAAGGACGTTGTGCTTTGAGCACCTCTTTCGCAATCTTCAAATACATGGCTCTTTATTCGCTCATTCAGTTCTTCTCAATCCTTATTCTGTATAATGTAAGTATAGTTTGTATTTCCTTGAATACTTTTTAATGGAATATCATATGAAAATATATGAATCCAAATACTCTCCCGGTATGGGAGAGAGTATAGAACATTTATGGAAAAAAAAGTTTTTTTTTTTATATTTTCCATTCTCTTTGTTACAGTTCTACTCAATCCTCGGCAACAACCAGTTCCTCTACATCGACTTGGTACTAACAACTCTACTGGCCTTATCCCTCGGCCGCGCGTGTCCGGGTCCTCATCTCACACGTCAGTCGCCGCCTGTATCGCTCGTAGCATTGTCTAGCATCCTGCCGCTAGTCATGCAAGTGTTTCTGGTGCTTCTCATGCAGATCGCGTCTATTTATCTACTGTATTCTCAGCCTTGGTGAGTTGTTTTTCTATTTTAGCGTTTATCATTCGTGTTGCACCTCTCACTCGCAAGGACATGACCTAAATGAGAATATGTCATGCCCCAGTCAGGTTCTAGCGAGGCTGTTTGCCCAAGATGCGCGCAACGCATAATTAAGTATTGCCGCTCCTGGAGCCGATGCACCTCCGTAACGCATTAAATTATTCTTGCGAAATGACTATTTGTCTGTGAAATTCGTTTCAAATAAAACATGAAAGAAAACGCATATTTGAGATAACATAAACAAACAAAACAGAACAATTTGGGAGAAAACATGCTAAACGGCCTTCGGCAGGACAAAATCGTCACCACAGAGCCACAGGGGTGGTTTTGAGCGACAACCGGAATTGATGTGATGACGTCAACCGGTGCAGCATAAAATGAGATACAAAAATCAAAACACAAGATCTTTAAATATGATGTTTTAATGGCACCATTCCGTTCCATTCATGAGCCTCCACAGGTAACCTTGTTAGGTCACCTTGCATTGTATGTCAGGACACGGCTGTATCGTAATAGGTATAGCACCGCTGCCTTACAGAACCCCTTCATTAACGTAAGAAAACATAAGTAATAATACACTATAATTCAGGTTCAAAGCTGTGCAAGGTGGTCCGGACGTGGAACAAGTGCAATGTTGGGAGAACACAGTCCTCTTCATAATAACGGCGTTCCAGTACTTAATCATGGCCTGTGTTTACGCTAAAGGCTGGCCTTTCCGTCAACGCTTCTGTACCAACAGTAAGTGCATTCTTTGATATTTTTACTTGGCGGTTATTACAAAATAAATTTTATTTGAATATAAATCATGTATATTTTATGTAGGAAAAATACCTGAACGGTAGTAACGCCTTTACTATCCGAAGAAAGCAGCAAATATACAGAGATAAGATCTAAAATTTATAAGAGTGCGTACCTTATATTATGAACTGTTTGTGGGCAACCAACTTCAACTTTCTGTCTAACTGTAAAAGGTTTCATTGAAATAATAGATTGAAAAAAAACTTACATCGACGTTTACGACATAAGTATGTCTGTAAAAAGCCCTGTGGCATTAGTGCCTCAGCACACATTTTACACTCGACGCCATCCCCACGCCTGTTCCCTGACCAATTCCGAAACATGACTTCACAACATGATATTAAATGGCCCATGAACATGCTACATTAATATGGTGTAAAAGAACACAAACACAAAAAAAATATGCGAAAGAAAGAGGAAAATGTCATGAGAAAAGTTTAGAGTATGAATGTGGATAGCTATAACAGTAGGGGAAGACCAAAGAAACGATTAATGGACTGTGTGGAAGATGATATCGCTAGAAAGGGGGTGACTACCGAGATGACGACTAATAGAGAAGTATGGTATATAAAGACATGTTGAGTAAGGGCAAGAGAATGATGAGCTTTTTTTTTTACTTCTTTTCAGTTTACATGGTGATAACGCTGGTAACACAGTGTGTTTTCGTGACAGTAATCCTGCTGTGTCCATGGAAGTGGCTCACAGACTTTATGGAGGTAGAAGCCATGGACTCTGCTGACTTCGAACAAACTAAGTTCCGCATCTATCTGCTGCTGATACCCGCCATTCATATCATTTTGGCAATAGCTATTGAGGTGAGAGTGCTGAGATTTATTTCAGAACTTGTCCAGATATCGATACGCACGTATACTGGAACAACCAAGGCGCCTCGAGTATTAGACGCGCCCGGAGTTACGCAAGTAAAACGCGCGTATATTAACAGACTTCTAGTAGCCGCAATGCGCGTGTCTGTATTATAGGTAAAACCAGTTCCGGATTAGCCCCTAAGCAAATTAAGCAATTGCGTAGGCCATCACATCTTGGGGGGCACCATAAACCAGACGCGGGCCCAGGGTCATGGGGGCATGACCCCCCTCCAAAAACATTCAGCTGTCGAGAGCCTGAATGATTGACTTACTTGTCTTACTTAAAACAGTATTTGAGCAACGGAGACCCCGATGGGCATATACAAGAACATTGAGGCAGTCGGGACTGCTGACAGACGTGAAAACTTAAAAAAATGAAACAAAAGTGACTTTTTTAAATTTTAAAATTAACTGGGAAAAATTTAATTTAATTATTTGTTAATTAAAATTATTAAAATTAGTCTGGTTATTACATTTATCGGCACTCCGAGCAACAACAAGCGCAACACGTCATACTCATAGCTACAGGTATACTGTTAACATTAGCATTCCGGTGCTTATTAGCAAATCACTCAACACGCCAAAAGAAGTTTTTATTTCAATAAGCCCTTTATAAAATACTAGCTTCTGCCCGCGGCTTCGCCCGCGTGGATGTCGGAAATTATCCCACGGGAACGTGCTAACAGGATAAAATGTATGTGCTTCCCCAGGATGCCATCTATCTCTATGCCAAATCAGAAGTTCAGTGGTTTAGGCGTGAAAATGTAACATACAGAGTTCAAATCCTCCCCTTAAAAACTGAATTACCCCTTTTTGACCCGTCAGTGGTAAATTTTCGACAACTTTACATACTCATTATTAATAGCTGTGCATTGCGGGTGACGTAACCTACGACAAACTTATTATTTGCGGTTGGAACAGTAATCAGGTCTAGGGATCGAACCGCAAAATTAAGTTTGTTTTTTATTGTATATACTTTTCCGGCATAAAAAGTACCCAGTGTGGTGCCCAGGATATTAAAGAATAATTATACCAAATTTCATCGTAATCGAACGGGTAGTTTTTGCGTGATGCCTGAACAAACAGACAGACAGACAGACAAAAATTTTTTTTAATCACATTTTTGGGTTCGGTGTCGGTCTAGTAACACATGCCATGCCATTTATTTTTTTGATATTTTCAATGTACAGAATTTTCACTTCTACAGATTTATTATAAGTATAGATATAGATATAATCTAGGTTGCAAGAGCGAGCGAAGCAAGCTCGGGAATTTGGTAACCTCGCTTGTACGTAAGGTTCGAAACGAGTAAAATTAAAACGAGTTGAAGCTTTCTAACTAACTAACTTTCTGTATAATGACTAAAAGAAAACAGAACCTATTCAAGGTAGGGTGCTAAAATTTTCAGGCTCGTTTCGCTGACTTTTGCATTCTACATTCTTTTGATTCTTGGGCTTTTCTTCATAAGTCGACACGACCTAAACTATCCGACAGTGTGCAATATTTTCGAGCTCGCTTCGTTCGCTATTGCATTCTACACTACATTCTCATAGTTACTAGACATGGGCTTTCCTGCATAAGTCGACAATGTAACTCCTATTTCTGATTTAAAATATAAAACAAAACCTCTCGAGCTCGCTGCGCTCTCAGCTCACCCTACATAATGTATTATTCTAATACCTACTATTTATTGTATTTATCAAAACGCGACCACTAGATCATCGAGATGTACCACCCTAAAAATACTCCGCGGCACCCATGGTGGACCCCCCCCCCCCCTTCCAATCTTGAAATATTTGCTAGATTGTTTGTCAGACCCGGAAATCAGCCTAGAGATTTTTTAGAAAAAATACGAGGCGACTAGTAGATAGGAGGGGGGCCCACAGGCGATTGCTTAGGGCATCACGTAGTCATAATCCGGCAAACTCAAACTCAAATCATTTAATTCAACTAAACCAATTACAGGCACTTTTGAATTGTCAAAGGGTCGGTCAGTCAGAAAGATGAAGCTAGTTGCCCATTCCAAAGCGTAGGTACCTATGGAGAAGAACGGGCAAGAAACTCTATGGACACTCTTTTAAATCATAAAATTGTTACAAAATATTTGATTACATCATTCGTGTTAAAATTAACTATGTGAGAACGATGTAGAAATACGTGCACTTAAAAGCGTCCGTTATAGAAAACAAAAACAATTCAGAAATTAAAAATTTAAATAAGCCGAGGCAGCTAAGAGATGACCAGTCCCTACTGACGGCGCTCGTTCACGAACATGACGCATGGATCAGCACCATTCAGCTTGTAGCGGTATCTACAACGCCACATGCGAACAACGCGTCATACTGACGTCACGCAAATCCTGCATCTCGCAAGCAGAGTTTACTGCGCAGTTAGCATAGATACAATTTCCCAACATCAATCGTTGGGCAATTGCCCGCCATACACAACACCCGTCTGGTCGGAGGATCCTCCCTTTTCTATGGAGGTTGAGTGAACTTTACACCCTGTTCCTCATGCCTCTAAAAGCTCAACTATTTTGGAGGGAACTTAATGATCCAACACACACGCCACCACCAGCGAGACATTAGAGTGAGCATGACATACTCACAGCCGCCAGGGCACATTCAAGCCAATGAAAGACGTACCCAGTAAATGGTAGCTTTATAGAAAGTACATAGTGCTCACACGTGTGCTATGTGTATAATTATTATTAATTATACTATTATTATTATTAATTATACAATACTAAGCAATTGAGTTTATACAATGCAAAGATAGTTTTTTTTCAATGTTCAGCAGCTCCAACAATGTTTCCGAATGCTAATTAGTTTATCCTCTGCCTCTGTGGAGCAGGACCAGCATTGAGCCAAGCATTTTTGTCAGCGATGTAATCCCCTAACTTATAATATGCTTGGCTACATAGTGTGCGTTTAATACAAGATTTAAATTTTGTTTCATTCAGTTGGAGTACGTGGGGAGGAATTTTATTGTAACATTTTAAACAGTACCCCATGAAGGATGAGTCTACTTTAGCCAGTCTGAAACCTGTTTGAACTAATTGGTCCCTATTTCTAGTCCTATAGTTGTGTCTTTCACCTCTTTTATTGAAAAGATTTAATTTTTTTCTTACGTACATGATGTTTTCATAGATGTATTGACAAGGTACCGTCATGATGTTAATATCTTTAAACAGTTCCCTTAAAGAATCGCGCCTGCGGCGGCCACATATTGCTCTGATGGCTCTTTTCTGCAGAATACCAAATTATTAGCAGTGAACCAATTTTGCGGCACTGGGTAAAACGCCTTATCTAGACAAGCTCTAAAACCACGTCTAGCTAGGTTAGCCGTGTGTCAATTACAGGACGATATCTTTCTTCCTGGATCACACACACATTTTATAGTCGGCCCCTGATTAGAAAAACTAAATACTGCAGGCAACTTTCCAAGTTCTTAAATAAATGACAAATTTCACTATTTTGTTATATTTACGTTGTAAACTGGCGTTCACAGGCAACACTATCTGACTCTGAGAAGTTCTCCCGGCTGGCGCGCGTGGTGCGTCGTCGCTGCGACAAGAAGCCCGCGGGCGACGCCGCCAGCCCGCTGTGGCCGCACGAGCACAACGACCACGTGCAGCTGTGTTAACTGACTTCTGTACACTGCGACTTACTCATGTATGCCAACCGGCATGGAGTGGCTAGCATACGGATCGGAAACTGTAGACTGGGCTAATATTATTTGGATTCTGTTTAAATGTTTACCAAAAACGAACGATAAAAATTAAAAAAAAAACATCTGAAAATTATTTTGGTGAGCGTTTAAACTGTAGCCATTTAATTGTAGGTTATGTGAGCTAGCAATCCATTTGCTCCCCACTCCATGCCTCCGGGATTTTCCCGCCCTATAGTTACCTTTTTACTCCATAGTGATAGTAGAAGAGGCGCCGAACAATCAGCTCGGCAGCTTCCCTTGTGTTACTAAATTAAAATATTTATTTTTTGTCGGTCGGCGAATAATCTTACCTGGAGGATTAGTTGGCTGTTACTTAATTTTTAAGTCCGAATCTAGTAAAATTATACTATTGCCGTTCGGTATTGAACAGGCGCTTTTTTCATCGGCCACTGTGCTGTCAGGGTTGAACTCAACCTGCAAGCGTTAGAAGTTACCGCGCATTTATATTAACAACCAAACATTCTCATTAACATACGCTGCGCCCCTTGCCTAGCGGTCGTCATCCATTCAGAGATATGTATAGCATAATTTTGCCAGAGCTGGTTTTCGTCTAACTAAACAAAAGGCGTTCAACGCATGCAGGTAGTTCAACCCAAAGGCCCTTAGTACACACACGTTTTTCTTGCCGTGAAAAACTATGGTTTATCCGCCGTGTACACGGCCGGCACGGTTCGTCTGTGTTGTATGGATCACTGGAAGCTTGTTCACAGACTCGTTTTTTCTACGGCGCCGTTTATACGCCTTATCGTAAAGAAACCACGCGTGTGGCAAGTGCCTAATTCTTCGTCGGGTCATCTTGTTATGTGAGAGCGAAAACCGGAATGTGGTGCGTTTTTGCAACGTGAAATCGTGGTCTAATTTATATACGCATTGTTTTTTCTGCACTGCCGTGTTTTCGATCCATAGATTATGCAAGATTGACATGACACCTGCTGTGATAAACGAATTCTCGGATACTTCGAGCGCTGAATATCATTCACGTATCATCGTAGCATTTCTGTACTATTTTGTTTTAAAAGTAGTTATTACCTTGATTACAGTGCTTTATATGTATGGCTGTAATTAAAATCTCGCAAACGATAAAGATCAATGTATCCACTTAATTTAATTAGGTTGATTTCACATTATTTGTCGTTTTTGATAGGTTGTGTAATTCTGACATTTTATTTTGTACTTACCGTAAAAGATACTTAACTCAACATTCACCGAGTCTGTCAAGTATATGTTTATCGGTCAATATGGAAGAGCAAATCTTTATTTCTTCATGATTAATCATTTTATGAGCTATAAAGCGTCCATTACCTGATTTTGCTTCAGGATTCCGACTCAATGAGAGTCAGAATTGGATATGTATGACAACAAAACTGATGCCCAAGGGAGTCTTATATTATAAAATGATCATTCAACAGATGTGGTTCAACACACTCGTATTAACGTATTAGTTAGGTCTATTTTATCCAAACTTCATTGTTGGTCTGAGCTTAACTAAAATGTATAAGTAATTATTTAGCGCAAATTATACGACGCTATTCGCCACGCGGATCTTGTAAAAGTAAGTTAACTATAAAATACTTCTGGTAACGCTGTGCGGAGTGAGAGAAGGTACCTACAGCGGATGTAGGCCGATACGATTGTTTAACACTTGAATAACTTCACGTTCCGCCTAAATATCATGCCCCATAATCAGTGGAGGATGAAAATGATCTTTAACGCAGAGGTAAGACAAGTTACGAACTTATCTTTGATCTCAAAAATCCTCCCCTAACATATAACTTATAAGTAAGATAAGTATTCGTCGAATTTACTAATATTTGTATTCAAGAATGGGCCAAGGCGGACTGTGTGGGTCTATCAATATTTTCATGCCAATCACTCGTTAAAACGTTTTAAGTATGTACTTAATCAATAAATTGGGGTGCCAAATAACGCTTGACAGACTCAAATCCTTTGAATGTGTCAGGTATCTATTAAATAGAAACCTGCAACAGTACAAAACCTGTTAGCCGGTGTGTAAACAATAACATCAAAAACTATGACAGAAGCAAACAGTTCACACGTAGTTTTAACATTTACATTAAGCCGTGTCTCCTGCGCGTGTTTTTTCGAAACATTACACAAAAAAAACCCATACACAAGCTGTCTCCTGCGAATTAAAATATTTTTAGATTAATGTCAACTATTCACAATATAATGTGTCAGTTGGAATTAAGCTTCCAAAATGCTAAATGCTAGACATGATCGGTGCGCGTGGCGGTTGAGAATGTAACAAACCTTTCCCCTCTTCACCAGCGCGGGGAATGTTTTCCATGCAACTCTGAAAACAAAAACATCGTGTTTTCAAACACAAATGTGGCCACGCCTCTTTGTTTTGACGTTTTTGTGTAATGTTTCGAAAAAGCACGCGCAGGAGACACGGCTTTACATACACATTATCCACTTGTCATTATCCTCTTCGATAAACTTGCATGTCTTCTCATAGTGCAAACACCTCTTACTTCTTCATAATAGAGGAAGTAATCACAAAAAAAAAAACATTTTGAAATCAAATTCCCTAACTTATTTTTTTTATTCATAGTAATATTTTTCCGAAATCGATTTATTGTCAAATGGTCCTTTGGTCCTTTTAAATGAAATCATAGATTTAGGTATATAAGTTGAATCCTACTTACTTTATTATTGTAAATATAGATGAAAAAATATGAATTGAAATTACTTACGAATGTTGGAATTTGCGCGATTAGTTTAAGTTACATTATTTGTGATTTTGCATTTCGCTCGTACTGCACATACAATTAAAGATTTTGCTCAGTTTTTATTTAATTTATTTAACTTATATCTCAATCCCTGGTAAGTTGTAGAATGCTGCACAAATCTGATAACAATGATAGCAACACTGTTATTGGAAAGGTATTCTAAATCAAACAATTGTAACAGTTTGCTGCTGTATTGTATTATTATCGTAAAATACATGAAAACGTGCACAAATAGTGTCAAAATTTGTAATGAAAATTACTTACGTACTAGGTACTTTAATTTACCGTGCTATTTAAATAATTTTACAAATTATTGCTACATTATTAACATTATATTAATAAAGATTTTATAACTATTAATTTTTACCAATAACGATGTCAGAAACTCGGAAAGATTGATCGATGATTTTTCTTTCAACTTACATTATAACATAGTCTTAAGATTACTAGTATTTGTGCGTAGACCACTATGGAATACAATATGTGTGTTTTAATAACTTAATCCAATGTCATTTAACGCCCATGCTTCACTTCCATCGCAGGATTCCGTTACATCGTTTGAAACGTATTTAACTTGTATTCTTCAATAGATGTAGTACGGGGATCCTCCTTTGATATACGTATTATTAAACATAATATATTTACAATGTGCTATTTTATTGCGTAATAAATGATATTGTAAAGTAGTGTAAGATACAATCCAGTGAGCGAGCAGCATTCCGATTTGTATGTTGTGAAAACCAAAATAGCGTCTTCAACTGTCTAAATCTTAAATGTTTTAACGTAATATGCACCTGCATTATATTCGATGCAGCAATTCTTAATATTCTTAATGTAATAGTACGTATATATGTTAATAATGATAGTAACTCATCTCGTCAGCGATACTGCAAGTCACGCACTGTACGCTACACTAGAAGTATTAAATTAATATTAAATAATAGGTAATAGAAGTAGATCCTTTTTAAATGGGTTTTAAAAGGTATTATAATGCCAAAGTTGCTAAGATTCCTTGAAAGAAAGTTGGATATGGCATTGTAGGTTTAAAATCTTATTGGATGAGTAGAATTTGCAATTTTTATGTGTCTATGTTATATGTGTAATCATACAGTAAATAGATAGGTAAGTTAAACATCTGTAAACTTCATTTTACGAATATTGCGATAAAAATACAATCAGCATTATTAATATCTGATATTTGGAAACGATGCAATAGTATTATGATTCATTCATTCGGTAACGACCGCTAATGAGTGAAGTGCGTGAGTCATAAATTGCCAGTCAATTTGTGAATGCAATATTAGTAATATTTATGTTTTATTAGTCAGAAATTTCATTCCTAATTGTTTAGTACTTACGACGTTTGGTGCTGCGTATGATTTAGTACCCTTGGTTTATAGATAACAAATTGTAAGAATAAAATTGTATACAATACATACACAAATCACACGAAAATCTAATGTTTCGGAACTTATATTTTTTTGTAAACTTGTTATTTATTGAACTGCATTATTGTGGTCGTTTTTTTAGACTTTACTGTATGTATGTTTATATTTCTCGAATTTTGGAACTTGTTGACTGTTTTTGTGTCCAATAGTCACAATAATGTAGTTCGATATAAATTTTACTAATTGCGACACGACATTAGAAGGGATGTATGACCAAAAATATTGGAATAAATATTATCTGGAATATATTTTCGTTTCATTCCTTCAAACCCTTACCTATAGAAATATGATTTACTGACTTAAAAATAATACTATAAGTAATCTAGATTCATACTCCGCATAATTAATACTTTGCGAGACACTAAACGCCCGTAACGCGTAATAAAATTCTATTGTATCTCCTTCAGTGTTTTTCAACCGATTAAGATTAGGGCAAGTAAGTGGGGTATGAAGGAGGCGGGGAGTACTCTGGCGGCTGTATGTCCTTAGGCCGCACCACGATGGGCCGGGCGCTACGCGGCATCGGGGGTTGCTTCCACCTATAACCAACACTTTACTGGTTAACGATACACGACATCGTTTTCTTCGATCATTACGACAAAGCGACTTCACTTCGAAAACTATTATAGGTAAAGTGCTACCTGCAAGGATCTTTAGGCGCTTAAATAACATTGAAAAGGAAAACTTGTTGGTAAACATTTTCAAAATATTGTATTGGTAAAACGAGATGGCGCCATACGTTCCAACTTTGGCCATGCAACAAAATGTCCTTGTTCAACTATACAATATTATTATTGTCCACCGAACGATAAAACTCAGATGGTTCCCAATTTAGACGCGTTCCAAACTTTTCATTTTTAAGCCGTGACCGTGGAAAAGCACCTTTATTAATACACTACGGTGCGTTTCCACTGAAGTTGTCAATTTTCCTATTATCACAGCTTTAGATTTCTATTTTTATCCTTGAAACTGTATAAGAACACTGACCAAGGGACGAGGCTCAGATCATGTGGGGGTTTAGGCCTGGCGAGTCTTTCCGCTCGTTCCTGACGCAACACCTCCCCATCTCTCGCGGCCGCACACCATGCTCGCAGCGTGAAGTAGTACAACAGCTCCACACCAGATAGTAGGGAGAAACCCAGGAACAGTCCAGCAATGCCTCCAAACGATACTGAAATTGGTAATGAGTTATTTCTGTTTCTGTGTTTTTTTCTGTTATCTATCCGAAGAATAGGCATTATGTAGTTTCTGCCTTCACATATGGGAACAAGACGAGTATATATATGTATTTCTCTTTTATCCAGTGACGTGACTAAAATTGCCAGTCATAAAAAAAAAACCTAATCAGTTTTATTATACATATTAGGATTTGATCACGATCCAAAGAGATGCATTTTATAGAAGTGGTAATGAATCTTCATAGGTTTACAATGAAGAAGAAAAATATGTCAACAAGACTCAGCTGTGCATTGTTTTTTTTTTGTTAGTCGCCAGTGTCATCATAAAACAGTCAATGAAAACCACAGAAGGAATTAGGAAAGTCCATGAACACAAACACAGCTAATAGGAAAACCAATACGAATATTTAGCTGTAATTCTACGGTAGTTTGACTCACCCAGCAAGTCGACCCAACCGAAGAGCACCTCCCGTTTATAGCGTACCATCGGCCATGACACAAACTCAGTTTCCAATAGTGTGTTTTCGCTACTTCGTGTTGAACTGGAATAAACAATCGTGTTTTCATGAAAAATTTTCATATATTAGGTGCAAAACACATTAACATTGTAGGGCAATAATGATGCAAGTCAACCTGCCTAGCCTTTCCCCAACTATGTTGGGGTCGGCTTCCAGTCTAACCGGATGCAGCTGAATACCTGTATTTCACATGGAGCGATTGCCTATCTGACCTCCACAACCCAGATACTGGGTAATATAAAACGCTTTTGGTAAGACAGGTTGTCAGACTTTCGGGTTTCTGACTACCCGTAGCGTGCTTTCCGAGGCACGGAGGAGGCTTGATATGTTAGGGATGGTCACCCATCCCTAACATATCAAGCCTTGGCAATCGTAGCTTATCCTCCGGTCAATCCGTGCGGCTGTTATTATTTAGCCACGAGCCCCTCCATAATATAATGATGCAAGTATCTTTACCCGACTGCCAAGTTGAGACTAATGTATGTTGTGTCCTCGACCACAGTGTGCCCTGGTAATAAGCTTCTAAAGACGTTATTAGGTCATCGTCAATGCCTCACAGTTCTTTCAGTAGGTACCTACGTCAGAGTGACGTAGTAAGAATAAAATTTCTATCTAATAAATAAGTTAAGCGTCACCGCCTATCTAGGATAACGCGACGCTCAGTAACTACAATAACACCGGTTAACAATGTGTAGAGTAAAGTGACGCAAAACTTACTCGACGTCAGAGAGTTTTTCGACTTCGTACACAGTGTGAGAGCATCCAAGTTCGCAGGTGCAACGCGAAACGTCTGTTATTGCAGCCGCGTGTTTTGCTATACAGCCTAGTTCCTTTAGCGTGCATTGTTTGTAGCCTTCTGAAAAATGAAGTTGAATGGTCAGCAAAAGAAAGTCAGTTAACACTTCAGTTTTTTTTTTACATTTATACTGAACACCAATAAGTAATGGAAAAGATGTGTTAAATAGAATAAAAAAGTGAGTGAAAGTGATATTTGAAGTTTACTGGCAACTCAAAAAATACAATTTCGAATAGTTATAGTAGTGTCCCTTGTTAACTTAATTTCATTGCTGACCGTATCTAATTTACAATTAGGTACATAAATCAAAATAACGTACTCAGCGGTGGATAAAAATGCGGCACACATTTGCAGAATGCCCGACTCCGTTGCATGCGGCACTGTCTCATACAAGCCGAGTAAGTGTAAATATTAGATGTCTCCAAGTGAAGTTCATCAGCAAACACACATCGTCGTTGCCGAATGGACAGCTGACGAGCGTCTTCGGTTGTGTACGTGTGTTTCACAGAGAAGGAGACTTTCTCCACACGACGGTCCCAGGAGTGTTGAGCGGTTTGCTCTAGACCAGCCATTTCTTCCGTTGAGTGAATAAATATCTGCAAGAAACCAATTGCATAGATAAAGCTTGCTTACAACGCTGTTAGATTCCTATTTTATATGACTGCATTGCCGCCATGGGCATAGCTCGGGGGGCTAGGGTGGGCAATGCCTACCCTAGAAGCTTCTTTGCCCACCCAAGAAAAATCGACAGTATTGAAGAATTACTTACTGTTTAATCGCTTTTTATTAGAGCCGTAAATTTTGACCAAGATGTCAGGTTTGTAGAGTCAGGGGCTTGACTCGTCATTCGATCTGATAACTTTTTAACAGTGAAAGCCTACCTACCTATATAAGTCTTGGCAACCTACTTTACATGAGATGTTTTTGGCGGGATTGTTTATTACGACGCATCATTTATGATCTCTCATTTATTGTTATTTCAGCTGGACGTCTGCCCCCCCTAGAGAAAGTCCCTAGCTACGCCAATGATTGCGCGTTAGGTTGTGTGCTGGGGTCTTTAAATTTGACTAGACCGCTCGGAGTTGCGGTGTCAGTGAGTTATAACCTGCGGTTTTTGTATACAAATCAAGATTCTACAGTCAAGGTTAAGAACCGCAGCAGCGCACACCGGAGCGGTGTCCAGTGCAGTGTATTAACCGCCTTATGGCAATGTATTGAAAAGACTGTAATAGGGTTACAAATAGCTGAGACCATAAGAAAGTATAGAAGCAAAGAATATTACGCACGTCGAATGTAGTGTTCTTACGGTCAGAGTTAAACATGAATGACCATTTAGCGTCAGTCTCGTGGATGAACGCCTCATTGAATTGTTCAGCTTGAGCCTGCGATTGCCTGAAAAAAATATTAAAGAATAAAACTTCAAGAAGGTCATGAGTTCTTTTAAATAAAAATAAGTACCTACTCCTACTCATTTACAACTAGATTCCGCACGCGGCTTCGCCCGCGTTGATGTCGATAATAGCCTATGTCCTTCCCCAGGATTCAAAGTATACCTACCCATACCAAATTTCATCAAAATCGGTCCAGTCCTTTCGGAGATTAGCCGGAACAGACAGACAAAATTTTAAAAATTGTCTTTTTAACCCCCGACGTAAAAACGACGGGGTGTTATAAGTTTGACGTGTCTGTGGGGGTGTGTGTGTGTGTGTGTGTATGTCTGTCTGTGGCATCATAGCTCCCGAACGGCTGAACCGATTTTGATTTTGTTTTTTTTGTTTGAAAGGAGTATTTGTCGGGAGTGTTCTTAGCTATGTTTGATGAAAATCGGTCCAAGATGGCCGCCGCCACAAAATGGCGGATTATATATTTTTTCACAACTCCCTCAATATGGGTACCTATCAAATGAAAGGGCTTGACTAGTAGAATACTATACACCATAAATTTCAAATCCAAGATGGCCGCCACCACAAAATGGCCGATTACATTTTTTTTTTCACAACTCCCTCAATATGGGTATCAAATGAAAGGGCTTGACTAGTAGAATACTATACACTATGACAAGTTTCAAATCCAAGATGGTCACCACCACAAAATGGCGAATTAGAAAAAACCTGATTAAATACCAAATTACCTGAATCTTAAAACACAAGAAAATGAAATAATAAGGAGTCCCTACAAAAAGCATGAAATAAAAAATTAAATTTAAAATTTAAAAAACCCCCGACAACGTGAAATCCTATAAAAAGCAAAAAATAACCTTGAAATTATGACCCTACGTAAGTACGTATGAAATTTTTTGATTAAATATTGTCCTGTCGGGGGACCGCTACTATTTTAAACTTTAACAGAACGTTAGGCTAATAATTAGAGCGGTCCCCCGACGGGACAATATTTAATCAAAAAATTTCATACGTACTTACGTAGGGTCATAATTTCAAGGTTATTTTTTGCTTTTTATAGGATTTCACGTTGTCGGGGGTTTTTTAAATTTTTAATTTAATTTTTTTTTGAGATTACAGGCAGACACAAATTTTATTTACCTATTAGCATATATTAGGTATTACGCTAAGATACATAATAGATATGTAGGTAAACTCTTCATACCATGGCCAAATTTTTTCAGCATGTTTAGAGTTGAAAGCGTAACAGAATCCCATTTCAGTGAATACGGGCATTAGCACGTCGCAACACTCCTCGGAATCTCCCTTCCATTCGCAGTCGTAAAACAATGACTCACAATGACGGACTATCTGTGAACATAAAACATACAACTGTAACCAACACGGGGTCGTATTGATTTCAAATACCTATTATTTTGTTTAATAACATTATGTATTTAATTTTGATGCAAAAACGTTGCCCTCCCACAATAGGAAATTTTCCTGTGCGTTACGAACACAAATTTCACATACACAAACAATTGGACCTTGAACTATATAGAGACTATAGAATACTTATTTATTATTCCGTGCGGGAATCGAATCCGTGTCCCAACACATCTCATATGATAATCGCTAAGTCACTGCGCCAACCGATCAGATTTTTTTTAGCACGATAATCGTTTTGTTTAAAGTATTTAAAAAGGTAATAAAATAGTTATTACTTCAAACACAGCATCTTTAGGGTGTTTAGCCGGCGCAGTCTCGTCTCCATCGTTCTTCCCCAAAAGCGCGGGATCCGCGAGGAATTCCGCAGCACGTTCTTCTATAGAACGATAGCTGAGAGTCGTCAACCAGCGCATCATATCACCAGCTTTCTCCGGTGGCTCTGAACCCCAAGTACTGGAAACATACACAAGTTTTCAGATCATTGCAAATTGCAGATCAGGCATGCAAACTATTACGTACCTTAATTTTTATACAGGTAGGTTAGGTTAGATTATACAGGGTAAAATTAAATTCATGTGCATCCTTTTAAGGGGTCGTTGTACTCATCATTATGAACAATATTTACTATGGGACCAAACCTCAAATCGCGAAAAAAATCTGCTGTTCCCTACATTTATGTTCGCATAACTCGTTAAAATGTAGGGAACATCTGTTTTCTTTATCGCGATTCCAGGTTTGGTCCCATAGTAAAAGTTGTTCATAATGATGATTACAATGATCCCTTAAAAGGATGCCCATGAATTCGATTTCACCCTGTATATAATTATGTAGGTATAATGAGTTGAATTTTCAACGCTCAGCCGAGAGTTGAAAATTCAACAGTGCAATAATATTTAGGCGTCGCCTAGTGTTAGTAAAAACTGGCATAATACCTACTAATAACTTATTAGTCATACCTTTCAATGTAAGCTTCCAGTAGTTCATCATCAACGGGGTCTACGTCGCATATCGTCACCGCCGGAAAAGGCACATCCCAATTATGAAAGTCAGTATCCAAACCTGTAACATATCTACGTATTATATAGGTACCTAGGTGATGTAGAGGCTTGTCTGCCGAAGGCAACCTCATATGTTGCAGGCTGGATGTAATTTAGCGCGGATGTCAATCGAACGTTCAAGCGAGTGTCAAAGAGAGGGTTCTAGAATAAGAAGAGACAATTAGACGATAAGATGTGAAAACATTCTAGAAAATATAAAAGGGATCACTGTGTTTGATTCCTCCCGGTACCTCGGAGGGCTCGTCTAGCCCTCTAGATGTGGTGGACGCGCCGGGTACTACTACTAGCTTTTGCCCCGGATTCGCCTGAGTAGAGGTTGAAAGTGGAACGGGAACGTATTACCAGAATAAAAATGTCTCAACCCAGCCGATCGATTCTGTAAAAATCTCACCGTGAAAAGTTAGGTGAAGTGAGCTTAGAGTGAGCTGTTAATAGTTTAAATCTCTAGCATTAGTTGGAATGACAGCTCACTCCACGCTCACTTCACATAAGTTTTCACGGTGAGATGGTTACAGAATTTCAGTGCTGGTCATGGTCTACCTCTATGCCAAATTTCATCGAAATCCGTTCAACCGTTAAGGAGTGAAAGGTAAAAGAGAGACAAGAGTACATTCGCATTTGTATGGATAGATTCAATATTTAACAAAATCGCTTACCCGTAATAGTAGGATTAGTTTGAAACTTTTCCCACAAACTGACTATTATGATACAAGTGGTCACTGCACCGACGGCTGTGAAACTGAACCACATAAACCTGTAATGGAATAGATACAGCGATGCAATTCATTAAATCGTGTCTTCTACTAATCTAACACACCAATAACATTGAAGGAAAGCATCTTGAGTAGGTATCTATAATATCCGCCAACACACCAACCAAGCGTGGTGTTGTGATTAATATTCATTACTCAACTTAATGAGAAGAGGCTTTTGCCCTACAGGGATAATAAGAGTACAAAATAGTTTTTTCACGATAGTGGCTAATTGTTATCACGTTGGTTGACTAGAACGATGTTAACAGCTTCTATGTGTCCTATCTATGAAATGCGAATGCGATGCATGGACGCAGAGACAGACGATTTACTTGTTTAAGATACCCCAGTTTGTTACTTATAAGAAATTGGATTCATAGAAATTATAGGCTCTTTAAGGCCAGTCTATGCAGCGTCACCATTATCGGCAAGTTCATAGTACTTATAAAGAAATATACTATACTCACTTTTCACAAAACGGCCTGTCCTTTTCAGCAATGTATCGCACTCCATGCAATGTTGAATTGTTGAAAAACTCCGTCGTCTGATGACGTAGACTTGCAGCCAACAACGATAAGCCACTAACATCTGAAGGTGACCGGTTCTTTTTAGAACCTGAATTATCATTTTTGAAGTTGTATTCAGGATACACTCTCATGTCCTATCACATGTTCAGGTGAATTGTTCAGGTTGTGTACACACAAGATCGGCAATAAGCGGACTGAATCACGCAACAATGATAACATCGAAATTATCGACCAGCCGTTGCGTGATGTTATGATGGACTTCTATGCCCACCATATACTTTTAACACGGTTATGTCCATAGATATTTAAATCACAAACATTTGAAAAGGTCACTTTTTAAAGGTTAGGTTAATTATTAGAATAATCTTCTTAATAAAAATAAGTAGTTTTGTTTCAGGGCCATCTTATACCTACCTCAATCGACCTATAGCCTTCTTTTTTACAGAGACGTTGCTCTGTGAAATCAAGATTGGACGGAAGATCTGGAAATTAGATTTGGATGACTCATTTTATAATCATCGTATCCTACCACAATTTTGTCGTGAATGTTATCATTTTCTACAACTATCGTTTGCAAATAATTTGGCAGTTTTAAACCGAAGTTTTTTTATGAAGTATTCAAAAGGACCCCTAAAAATATCTCAATACTTGCCTACTTAAAAGCAAATTTGTTGTTTAGGTAGACAGTGTGTCTGTGTGTGTAGGTGTGTATCATAAAACTGATACATTGCCTTTTATCGAAAAAGCTTTTTAATAATTCAAAGTGGCAATTAACCCACCGACAAATAATCGTTTTAATAGTATAGAAGCTAATATGCACATATTATAGTAGCTTATAATTAATATGTGTCGGTTTTCTAAAACATTCGTCGAAGTATCACGTTCAATATTCCTGAAGGGCACTATAAGGCACACTGGTTCAGCTGATTTCAGGTTCAAAATTTAGCGTTGATTCGCTAAAGGAACCTCTCTGGCATTATTATGAAATTAATAAAGCTCAGATATTCTTAGATGATCTTTAGGTTAGGTAGGGCACGTTACTCAATTAGTAAATGATGGAGGCCCAGCATACTTCCCTGCAGAAGCCCATCACTTATGAATTTTATTTGTTTTTTCCGTGAGTGCATGTTGAATGGGAAGCGACGTTTATTTAAAAGCTCACTCTGAACTCAGTATATGGCTGTCTATTTCGGATATTACCTACCCGTCTAGTAGTGTTAAAGTCGGTATATCACCGTGTCAAAAGCTCATGATAAGTCTCTACAAAAACAACAGTCATTCATATGCTATGTATTTGTTTTATTGACATTCATATCAATCACATCGGCTCGATTGAAGCGCAATTCAATTTACAGTAAACTATAAACTGCCTACAGAACGAGCACGGATTCATTAGGTTCTCTAAAGCAATTTGAGTTGTGGTAGTAGCCAAAATAAAAACATACTGAAGCTTAGAACAACAATTTTGTAACATAATTATAATGCGTAACCTTTTTCTAACAAACACAATGTAGTTAAATCTAAAAATGATAAAACGAACACTCAGACTTATCATCTACTACTACTAGGTAGGTGAGTAGATCTCAAGATGAGATTCTTTGTTTCAAACAAAATTATATTCTTCAAATCTCAATCTCGTAATCATCAAGCCCCGTATTCATCGGACAGAGTTAAGATAAATGAATAGGAAACATTAGCATGTTGCCAGCAATACTGCTACATTTTATGTTGTCAACAACATTTGCAGCAGCATTTTGTGTTGATGAACCAAAGTTGCGCAACTTTTCTCCCAATGAATATGCGGCTTTACGGTAAAATGTTACAAATAATAATTCAGAAGTTAAATTAAATTGTATGAGTATCTTAGTTCATAAACAAGAGATTAGAGACCTGTTAAAGAGCACTCATAGGATTAACTTTGGCCGGCTCGGGACTGGTTATTTCACAAGAAGACGTTATTAGTGGCTCGATTACGATTTCAAGATCCTGCAAAGCGTCGTCCAGTATTTTAATCTTTCCCAGTAGGTTTTCAGCTTGAAAATTATATCCTGGTTCAAGCATCTTACCGGTTGGATTCAGCTTGAAAAGGTGTTCCGCCTGGTAAGCACCAAATAAAACTTGATTTGAGAATCGCTTGTAGAGATGTAGGTTTATTGCACATATATTTGGGCCGCTGTTTGTTATTGGGTGGCAATCAAGCAGCACCTTAATTGCGTAACGCACTATTAATCTCAATCTGAATCATTTTGAAGGATATTGCTAATCCATCGCTTCATATGTTCAAACAATGAGGCTGCTCAACAACATAAATAACGCAATGAATGTTGTCGAACTGTCAAAATGAAACCTATTGCTACTGATAGTATGTTACGCAATTACCCCGCAGGTAGCCCATCGGACGGTAAAACTCTGGGCAAACTGAGGCGAGTCCCACGCGCACGATGTGAAGGAGGATGTGACTTTTATGAACTTCTTAATCATTATAACAATAGACACGCGCAGTCGCATTCTGCATCCCGCGCATGATGCAGCCCATAGACATCTGCATTACCAGAAGCATCGCTTGCTGTTATGTAAGTTATATGTAGGTATACCGTGTATGTAATGCATAAAATAAGATTTGAAAAGTTTTGGGCCAGCATGATTTGAAATACCTACTGTCATGCCAGCTACACGAAGAAGAAGAAGAATGACTTAGATAAAGGTTGTTCCTTTTTAAAATATATAACCAGAAACCATAGAAACATTAATTATAGGTATCATGTTTATTTAGCTTTGAACAACATTTGTATTTTATTACACACATCAATAACAATACAATTTTGGTTCTGGACCTAGTTAAAAAGCATAAATAGGTAGATAGAAATGTCAAAGCTCTGTCATCGTTTGCTGCATATCGAATCCAAACGCAGATCATAACGAGGTTAGCCAGAATCGTTAATATTACCTATTATCAAAACGAATTAAATACGAATCAATTAAATAAAGTAAGACAAATTCTAAGCCAAGTAAAAATAAATAGGTTAATCAAAATAAACGCCTATGGTGTTAATAGAGTCTGCGATTCTGCGATCGCGACCAATGTCATCTTCGACTACATTAGCCGCGGCTTTCTGTGCCACATCAGCCTCCTTAGGCTTTTCGTCACAATTTGCAGTCAACCTCTTCCTTTCCTTGTGTAATTCGAATTTATCTTCCAACGCTTCACCAATTGGGTTTAACTTGAACGCACTTTCCCCCTGACGATTTCCAAATTAATTGGTTATAACTTACAGAACACATTTAATACATCGACTGCCTACAATTATGATAACCGTTTGGGTAAAGTAAGCCAGAGCCTTACAGCTGGACGTCTACTGTAACGTCTATCTTGTGGCACCCAAGATACAGGCTTTGCCTAGTATGAGCTAATATCAAAACCTTTTTTTGTATTCTAACATAACAGTACGCCTCTATTCCCTAAAAGTTAAAAGGCTCCCGTAGGCACGTGCGACGCGAAAGCGCGACGCGGCAACTTCACGGAAATTATCTACCAGAATCGCGTCACACCGTCGCGTCGCGCCTGTTTGCCCACATGTCGCCAGTTATCTTATTTTGTGTATTCTTTTGGAAATTATTGATTAATTCTTCTTATTCTTTACATAGTCCCATGTAGCATGATATTCAGATTTTTTTATTTTAATATATCTATTCGGAGTGAAACTGACATAATTTCTATAGTGCTATCGATTAAATCTGTGACGTGTAGCCGTGTGTACACACGGCTACACGTCAAGCTATACAAAACCAGTTTGTCTTGGCCTCACTTTGTATGATATTTTCTCACAATGAACGGTCAGCTAATACTGGTTTTGCATAGCTTGATGTGTAGCCGTGTGTACATAGAAACAGCCGAGAACTAAACGTGGATTCAAAAAGTGGGCAAGGATTCACGGTATTCAAAAACAATATATGCAAAAGTAACTCACTAGAAAGTCGATCGGGTCTTCAGGGCGTAATTTGGCAACTTCGAGCAGAGCAGGAGTTAACGTCGGGAAGATATGCTGGACTAAGTAATTGCGCATGGGTTCGCTTGCGGCGGCCAAAGCTGCTTCCTCTTCTTCACGCATCAACGCGTATAATTCCGTCTATAAAAATGAATATAATATGAAGTTTTTCTTTTTAGGGTTCCGTACCTCAGAAGGAAAAACGGAACACTTATAAGATCACTTCGTTTTCCGTCTGTCCTTCCGTCCGTCTGTCAAGACCCTTTTTCTCAGGAACGCGTGGTTATCAAATTGAAATTAATATCAAATACTCAGGGGCTGCAATCCCTAGAAGCAGTGAAAAAAATCAATGTTTTAAGTAAACGCAATCAAAATATACGGGCGTTTATGTTCCGTTTATGCCGCATATTTTGACACTCGCAAGGGAATCAAAACCTATAGGGTACTTCCCGTTGACCTAGAATCATGCAATTTGGCAAGATGCAATGTCATGTAGCACAAGTAAAAAAAAAATCGAAAACCGTAAATGTGTCGTTACTTACATACCTACAAAATTGTACGGAACCATCGGCGCGCGAGTCCGACTCGCACTTAACCGGTTTTTAACCGACTTCAAAAAAGGAGGAGTTGCTCAATTTTTTTTAAATATTTGTTACCTCAGAACTCCGTTATTTATAAGCCCATTTGCAAAATTCCTTTTTAACCCCCGACGCAAAAACGACGGGGTGTTATAAGTTTGACGTGTCGGGGGGTGTGTGTGTGTGTGTATGTCTGTCTGTGGCATCGTAGCTCCCGAACGGATGAACGGATTTTAATTTTGTTTTTTTTTTTGTTTGAAAGGAATTTGTTTATTTGTAAAGGTCATAGATTTTCATTTTTAAACCAACATTACTGGTAAAAACTACATTTTAAGTGAAAAATAAAAACTTTTTTGCAAAAAAAAAAAACAATCGACCTCCAAAAAAGACACTACAAAGTGAAAAATAACTTTAATTTCGAAATGCGGTCGAACCCAACGACACCGACTTTTTTCAAAAAAGTTTTATTGTTAAAAAAGACTGCCGAATTCTAAAAATAGCATTAGCTCAATAATCACCCAATATTCCATTTTCTCTTCGCGTTCTGTTTTCAACTTATCCTCAATTTCTTTTAAAGCTTTCGCTTCTTTGGTTCTTAAAGTTTCTACATCCTCTTTTTCTTTCTTTTCAGCAGCTTCAATAAGTGCTGCGGAAATTTATTATAAGTATATTGAGATTTCTAGAATTTGAAGAAGCAAATTTTAAGCCTTATATCTCACTAGGACACCATAGTCGCGCTGCCAGCAAAATATACACAGCTTTATGGTGGGTATCTCACCAGGCGTCCAATCGGTTGTGCAACCAACCAGACATTTTTGTCAGTGCGACCATGGGTGCGCCACCACTGGTGTCCTAGTGAGATAGGACCCTATGAATCCTTGCAACTGACCAAGTAGTTTTGCGTAGCGGCACGGACGACCCATTCGCAGAGCTACAGCCGCATATGGACCCTTCATTGCATAATCCAAATGGTCTTTAACGGGTACTACTAATGGATGTATATCCAATTCGTCGAAAAAGTTGAGTGGAGTAATGTCCCGGGTATCACCAGATCGAAAATCGCTCAATCGCTTCAGTATTGATTCCTCATCCAATCGAGAATATCCTTCAGGCTGTCGCATAGCTTTATCGCAGACATAATCGTCGTTAGCATCTAGTGATACCACAATGTCTGCAACAACATTGTGATAAGTTAGGATGGACGACTCGTGTTTTTAAGGAAAAAGAGAAAAAGTTATCCTCCTGACCTGGCAACATCTTTTTTAACACATTACTATACAAATCGGTATCTTCATCGAAGGGTTCCTCATCGGCTTCCTCTCCAACCTCAGAGTCATGTTCTTCGCCTTTCTCAAATACTAGATACAGAAATGATTAATTTAATAACTGATCGTCTTATAGTATGGGCTGAAGTTATTTATCGATTGAATTAAGAATTTGAAATAATATTCCAGTTATGGAACAACAAACTAAAATTAAATGTCATAGGTAGGTACTTAACAAAGTTCAAATTCAATAGGGAATTTGAACTTTTTAAGTATGACATTTAGTTTAGTTTTATTTTAACAAAAATCAACCTAAAATACACTTCACTAAAGTAAATAATTGATTGAGTGGCAATGGAATATAAATTATCTGAGATTATGAACACTCAAACTCAAAGTATTTATTTCAATTAAACCAATTACAGGCACTTTTGAATTGTCAAGGGGTCGGTCAGTCAGAAAAATGAAGCTAGTTGCCCATTCCAAAGCGTAGTAGGTACCTATGGAGAAGAACGGGCAAGAAACTGCATGGACACTCTTTTAAATCAAAATAATATGGTTACAAAGTATTGGTTACCTACATCATTCATGTTAGAAATTATGCATGTGAGAACGATGCAAAACGTTAAAAGCGTCCGTAATGAAAAGTAAAAAAAAAAACCAATTAAATATTAAATTAAATTAAAATAAGCCATGGCAGCAAAGAGATGACCAGTCCCTACTGACGGCGCCCGTTCACGAACATGACGCATGGATTAGCACCATTCAGCTCAACCATTTTGAAGGGAGCTAAATGATCCGACACATACGCCACCTTCAGCGAGACATTTAACCCTTCGTATTTAAGTGAGCATGACATACTCTCAGCCGCCAGGGCACATTCAAGTCAATGAAAGACGTACCCAGTAAATGGTAGCTTTATAGTATGTACTTACATAGTACTCACACATGTGCTATACAATTATACAATACTAGCTGACCCGGCAAACGTTGTTTTGCCACATAAATTATTTCTAGCTGCCCGGCGCTACTTCGTTCGCGTGGTGTCCTACCCCCGACCCTACTCCTACACTACTTCTACACTACTCCTACCCTACTCCTACCCTAATTCTAACCTACTCCTACCCTACTCCTAACCTACTCCTACCCTACTCCTACCCTACTTCTAACCTACTCCTAACCTACTCCAACCCTACTCCTACCTTACTCCTACACTACTCCTTCCCTACTCCTACCCTACTCCTACACTACTCCTACCCTACTCCTACCCTAATTCTAACCTACTCCTAACCTACTCCTACCCTACTCCTAACCTACTCCTACACTACTCCTACCCTACTCCTACCTGCTATAAACCTCACGGAGCCCGAGACCTTTCCAACGAATGCAAAACCGTGGAAATCGGTTCGTGCGTTCTGGAGTTATAGCGTCAGGAAGCAAAACCCGACTTATTTTTATATAGTAGACTAGAAGATTGAATTTAAAAATAGTATTTTAAAATCTTCAGCAGCTCCAACAGTATTTTCAAATGCTAACCAATTTATTTATGCGTCCCTATGGAGCAGGACCAGCGTTTAGCCAAGCATTTTTATCAGCGATGAAATCCCCCAATTTATAATATGCCAGGCTGCATAGCAAGATTTTATTCGATTTTATTATACAATATTTCGTTCTATTCTGTTCAATTGTGTAGGGACGTATTTTATTGTAACATTTTAAACAGTACCCCATGAAAGATGATTCTACTTTAGCCAACCTGGTTGAACTAGTTACTCCCTATTTCTAGTGATATAATTGTGTCCTTCACCTCTTTTACTAAAAAGATGTAGATTTCTCCTTCCGTACATAATGTTTTCATAGATATATTGACAAGGTACCGTCATGATTCACGCCTGCGGAGGCTAAATATGGCTCTGATGGCTCTTTTCTGCAGAATAAAAATAGACTCCATGTCTGCAGCCCGTCCCCATAGTAAAATACCGTACGACATAATACTATGAAAGTAACTAAAATAGACTAGTCTCGCGGTATCAACATCAGTAAATTGACGGATTTTTCTCACAGCATACGCTGCTGAACTTAGGCGTCCTGCAAGGGATGTTAAATGAGGAACCCATTGAAGCCTTGAGTCAAGCGTGATCCCCAGGAAAACAGTTTTATCGACGAATTCTAGTTTCTCTTGATTCAATTCTATCTCACAATGACTACTTTTGACATTTGGTAAAGAAAATCTTATGCACTTCGTTTGTTTCCCATTTAATAGTAAAATACTAAAACACTATTAACAGTGAACCAATTTTGGATCTGCAGTAGGGCGTTATTTACGTCTTCAAGATTTGATGCACGTCTATTAATTTTAAAAATTAAGGAAGTATTGTCAGCAAATATCACCATCTGTGGTTGGGTTTTTAACAAATGGGGTAGATCATTAATATATCGCACCTTCGGTGCAACAAAGTCACAACAGTTCATTCTTTATAATGAGTTGTTGTGACTTTGTTGCACCGAAGGTGCGATATACTAAAAAGAGGAAAGGACCTAATATTGAGCCTTGTGGTACACCCATTTTTACTTTTAAACCGAGTGAATTGACACCATTTATTTGACCTTGCTGTTGTCTATCATTTAAATAAGATTTTACTAAACTGAGCGCAAGTTTTCAAAGTCCGTAATGCTCTAGTTTTAAAAGTAAGGTTTCCTGGTCGACGCAATCAAAACCCTAGGAGAGGTCACAAAAAAATCCTATGGCGTCTTACACTGCTATAGTATGTCTACTTACATGATTGAGCTTGTGCTATCGTCATTGGGAAACCGTCGAGCACCCATCCTCTATTTGCAGCATCACGACTTAACAACTTCTGGCGCAAGTATCTAAAGAGTTTCAAATCAAATAAAACATTTCGCATTCTCATTATTTAAGTTTAAGATACTCTGCTATGCTATATACTGATGAAGCATTTGCAGTTGGCCTTTTATCGTTAAATTCAAAACTAAAGCTCACGTCACGCGGGGCATGACCCGCGTGGCGTGAGCTTTGAATTGACGCAATAATATGCGATACTGATGCAATAATATCTACATTGCTTTTTCCAATCCGTTTTGTCATTTATATCGACCTTTCCGTCTTAATATTACTTAATATGATAAAATTATGAAACCATGGATTAGTGCTCTGGTGCCTGTAGCTCTATTTCTTATTTAAAGAAAATTGTAATAAAATATTACGCCATAATTTCTTCATCGGCAAGCTGGCGACCAGACTGCAGGATAGCTAAGGTTTGTCTCGCTTGTTCCTGCGAGCCGTCCTCCTCGTCAAGTTCGTCGTCAGCGTCTGCCACGTTGGCGTCTTCCTCTTCTCCAAAAGTAGGAACGCCTAGTGCAGCCGTTTCGCCGGCCTCCCAATGACTCACACGCCACGTCTGCGACAGGTGTATAGCACTACAAGGTTATTTAGGCGCGTGGCAAAAATCGGAACTAGCGTCGCCATCTTGTTTTTTGAATACATTTCATGTGACTTCACAAAACAATTGCACAAAATGTTTATCAACAGCACCCCCCTGTCAACGTCATTCGAGCGCCAGAAGATAAACTAACCTCACATTGATTCGGTTTGCCGTACAATAAAAGGTTGTACTGGAAAAGTATAGCTTGATATGTCACCGTATGTCCCAAGTGCGATTATTTAGAGAACTTGCCCTGTGCAATAACGAATGCTAAGCTATTCTAAAAATGACACACCAGCTATCAATTACAATGGGCACGTTGCTTTTGATAAGTTTATCGGAGTATTATGAACAGCCATCTGTGTTCCGTGACATTCTGTAATGTGTATGAAGTACATCCGAACAAACAAAATTCAATCTGCCTAGTCTTTTCCCAATTATGTTGGGATCGACTTCCAGTCTAACTGGATGCAGCTGAATACCAATGTTTTACATAGAGCGACTGCATATTTGACCTCCACAACCTAGTTACTGGGTAACACGAAACTCCTTATCACACTTTCGGGCTTCTTACTACACATAACGACTGTAAAAGATCTACTAATGACAGCCGGGATCAACGGCTAAACGTGCCTTCCGAGGTACGGAGGAGTCGCGATGTGTAATGGACCCATCCACGATCCGACCGCGGCAAGCAAAGCTTAACGTTCGATCGACCCAATGCGGCTGTTATTATTTAGCCACGAGCCCCTCTCTAAACAAACAAAATTATGACTAACTAAATCATCCAGCAAATCTTGAACCACGGTTTCTGGTGAGATGTAGACGAGGCCATAAGCTTCACAAATACTTTTTGCCAAAGTCGTTTTTCCGGTAATTGGGGGGCCGTATATGACAATCTGTGGAAATTTACATATGTGAGTTCTAGCGGTTTACCTTGTAACAGTAATCAACTGTTAGCTAAACCTTTTGTTATTAAGTACCTTAAAAGATTTCAATCCCCTCTCTTTCTTAAATTGCTTCATAAGAGCGGGCACGTTCTCCGCAAAGGTCAAATCGGAAACCCACTGTATCGCCATTGTCTCGACGGTGAAAGTCGGCTCCATATTCAAATTAAGAGTGATCAAATCGTATATTCTTTGCTGTAATTTTATAAGCAATTGTTTATTTATTACTTTACTAGCTTTTGCCCGCGACTTCGTTCGCGTGGAATAGTGACTTCACCAATAGATGACACCGACTCTTGACCAATAGATGGCGCTGTATGTCCGTAATAAATTTTATTTTTTATTTTATTTTTTGTAATAAAAACTATCCTATGTCCATTCTCAAGTTCCAAACTATGTCTGTACCAAATTTCACACAAATCGGTTCAGTAGTTTAGGCGTGAAGCAAAGACAGACAGACAGACAGACAGAGTTACTTTCGCATTTATAATATTAGTTTGGATTGAACATACACCTCAAAAATACATAACATAAAAAATACATCAAACACTACAAAATATACAATGGGCGGCCTTATCGCTTTCTGCGATCTCTTCCAGGCATTTTCAGTTCTAGCTGACCAGGATGACCTCGCATTGTACAGGCTTTTCGTACAATAAGAGGTCAGCATATACTGGTTTATAGCTTGACATGTCGGCGTGAGTACTTACATACTTAGCTAGACCTACAAACACATTACAGATGCATAAAAACTTCTTACATCAATTTCTGGGATCAAGAAAGCGTCCTCAGGTGGAATACATTTGAACATTCCAGAACCAACTGTGCGTCCAAGTGGCTTCACTATCTGCAACAGGAATGCATTTATCGTACCTAAGTACCTACATACCACACTCTAGTTAAAAGAGATAACAAACTTCATTGTTGCTTACTTCTCGTTGTTTCGAAATGTTTTGTTCTACAGCCAATATGTAAAGCTTCCTTGGGAAATCTAAAAGTAGGCCGTGGACAATTCTGGAAGGGATGTAGGTATCGTTTAGGTAAGTATTAACAACTGTTTGACTGAACCTAGGTATACTGCGTCCGCGCTTTAGTTTCCAAACATCTAAGCAAATACGTTTAATTATATGTTTAATAACTAATAAGATTATTTCAATAGCAGGTACTGTCATTGATATCAACTTAATTAACACTAATATTTAAAGTTGATATTCGTCTAGCTAGGTGGCATAACATCAATTGGAAACGAGAATTTGAATAGACTGTAGGTTCAGACGCTAGCACATCAAGCTACTACAATCCGTCAAATTTCTTTAATATATTTTCAACTTTATTGTTAAAGCATTAAGGTTCAAGGTTGATTGGGAGAATTTGACAGTTTCGGATAGCTTGACCTGCTGGCATCTGTACCTATCTCATTAACTCGTTATGAAGCCCTGTATAGCAATGAACTTTAAAATGCGTAAGAACTTTCAACTTTGATGGGTTTAAAGTCGATCTAGTCAACTTACAGGTTGTTTTTATTTTGGTTAACCAAACAATAGTTACCTAGTTACCTAAGGTATGATTTGACACTAGGTTACTGGTATTGGACTTCTTGATAAAGCCTTCGGTATACAGGAGAAACATGCTTAAAGCCAAGAATTATTTACGGTACTAACGGTACCTACCTACTTAGTTGAGATGACAACAATTTGTGAACAATACTCACTGTCCTAAATCCGCAACGTTTATCAGAGGTACAGCATTATTTCCTCGGCCGAGGATAGGCAGTATCCGCTCGCACTCCCAAGCCTTTTGAAACCAATAGAAAAGCACGTCTTCTTTGCCGCCGTATGTCACTCCTGCAGCAATTACCAGAGCTCTGTTAACAAAATACATCGTCACCATCGGTCTTCAGGCTTCCACAGTCTACTGCTAGATAAGTAGTTATACAAGGTCAAATTAAATTAGCTAGCGAAACTCCGCACACGTGTTGGATATCGATATAAACGATGATACGGAAAAATAAGTTTTTATGATTTTTATTTGACCAACGACGAATATCATTTTATTTTTATATTTTTGTCTAGATCGATAGCGATCGCGCAGCAAAAAAACTATTTTGTTTTGTGCAACGAGTTGCTAAAAACCAAAAATTATGGATAAAAGTGAGTTACGTGCGGTGATATAATATCTCAGTTGAAAAAAATGTCTACGAAGGAAAAATTTTCGGACATTCAGCAGACATTAGGGGATGGTGCTGTACCCTATTCTACGGTTGCGTACTGGGTGGCTGAATTTAAAAGAGGTAGATCAAGCTGTAAAGATGACCCGCGTTCTGGGCGGCTGTCAACCTCCGTTACGGAAGAAAATGTCAAAAAGATTGAGAATCTGGTTTTGGAAGACAGAAGAATAACTATAAAACATATAGCTGAGATCCTAAAGATATCATTTGGTAGCGTTCAATCCATTTTAATTGATTCACTGGGGTTCAAAAAAGTGTCGGCAAGATGGGTGATATGAATGTTAACCGACGAAAACAAAAAGCGACGTTTGGAAATTTCTAAGCGTAATCTCGTAATGTTCCAGCGTGATTCAGATAATTTTTGCCGTCGCCTTGTCACCATAGATGAAACGTGGGTCCACCATTTCGATTCTGAAACTAAGAGACAAAGCATGTCTTGGAAACGACCATCCTCTCCATCCATTAAGAAATTTCGAGCTGCTCCTACCGCTGCTGGCAAAGTTTTGTGTGTTCTGGGATAGTGATGGAATCCTTTTTATTGATTACATGCCAAAAGGCCAGACGATTACTGGACCCTGTTATGCAAATTTAATCCCGAAAGTGCGTGAAGCGATTAAAGAAAAACGTCGTGGAAAACTATCCTTGGGCGTGTTGTTTCTTCAAGATAACGCTCCTGCTCATCGATCGGAAGTTGCGCTCAACGCAATCCGCTGTGCTGGCTTCAATCTCCTTGACCACCCACCATATTCTCCGGACTTAGCCCCAAGTGATTTTCACTTATTACCAAAATTAAAAGAGGACATTCGTGGAACAAAATTTTACGATAATGACGCGGTTATGACTGCCGTAGAGTTTTTCGAGTCAAGAAAAACAATTTTTTTCACAAGGAATAAGGAAGTCACTGAAGTTAGAAACGCGTTATTCTAAATGCATTGCATTGGAGGGAGATTATGTAGAAAAACAAAATATTTTTGTTTAAATCATTTTTTAATATTGTTTCCAACATTTTTTTGATTCACCTCGTATACATACATACCTTTACCTATACCACTGGCCATTAACCGCTATTAACGACAAGTAAAGTGTAGGATAATAAAGAACTTACCCGATTATCGACTTATATTTTCTGGCCATGCCAATCACTGCATTTTCAGCGTCATAGTGCAATTTATAATTTGGATGTGGCTTCCTTTTCCGGAAATCGGTTTCTATGAATGGCATGTCTGGATTGTCCTGTAAAAGGAGTGAATTTCTACATTTGACGTGGAAGTGATTTTTGCCTATAGGTATGGTATGTGTGTACCCTTAGGTAAATACCTACCTACATCGTCAGGATCGACTTGATAATTAAACATTCACACTTAACTACGAGTTATTAGTACCTACTTTCAGGGTTAACATTTTACACATACTTAGGCTTATCTTTATAATATGATAATATTCATTTGAAAGTTACAAAAGTAATTTAGTAGTTACGAACCAAAACCGATTGCAGTCGATTCCCTAGTTCGGAAACAAATGCGTGACAAAGATTTACCATCCGATGTACCTAAGTCGTTCCGTAACTGTTTTAATGATATTTAAGTAATGATAAAAGATTTATTTTCTGTAAGTAGGTTTGTACAAACACTTTTACACGTCAATCATATTATTTTTAAACTAAATGAGTTCGGCGTTTCCTATCTGACTATACTCTGAGAAGAAAGGCCGAAACAAACTCAGAGGTCAGTCTTGTAGCGGTATCTACAACGCCACATGCGAACAACGCGTCATACTAACGTCGCGCAAATCCTGCATCTCGCAAGCAGAGTTTACCGCGCAGTTAGCATAGATATAATTTCCTAACATCAATCGTTGGGCAATAGCCCGCCAGACACAAAACCCGTCTGGTCGGAGGATCCTCCCTTTTCTATGGAGGATGAGTGAACTTTACACCCTGTTCCTCATGCCTCTAAAGTCTCTTTTAAAGTCCAGACATAATCTTGGTCAGATCATGTAAGTAGATTGGTGTCTGAAATGGTGGTTTTTTTAACCGACGAAAAAAAACGGAGGAGTTTCGCAAGTCGAGGTGTATATACATAATTATATATATATATAATATATATATTTTTGTTATATATGTAAATTATTATACTCGTTAAACGCCTGACCCTACAATGCACCCTACCTGCACTGCAGTGGCTATAGGAATTAAGATACCTAACACAAAGGACCGGGATGTGTTTCTCACAAATGAGGACTTACTTACCGGATCCAGTGGTTTGGTACAGGCCCAAGTCATGACAGTGGATATCAGTATCAAGTACCGCTTCTTGAAGTCCCCGGCGCCGCCGAAAGCACTTGATGCACCGGCATCGTCTTGGTCCGGTTTTGGTTCTGGGGCTTGTTTTTCTAGCAACTGCTTCAGAACTGTCATAATGTGAATATGAATGCAAATTATAATGACGACGACGATAGGTACCTACCTTGCCTAGATGGTGACTTGGTGAGGTAGGTATAGGTCGAGTTTAACACCAGCATCGGGTACCTACTAGTTGTCTAGCATTTTTGCTGAACTGGGTCTTTTTGCGCAGCCGCACACTTTCCTGCTAATTTCTTACTCCGACTTTACACTTTTTATTGGATTTTTTATGTTTTTATCTGATGTATGTTTGTACTTATCTGGTGTATTGTGTCTTTTAGTCTGTGCTAAATAAATGTATTTTCTTTCTTTAAATTAGCTTGGCCTTCCACTGCGTGTTAGGTATACGGAAGGCCGCACGTCAGTAGTAACAAAACCAGTATAAGCTGGCCTCGAATTCTATTGAAATCCCGTACTACACTAGCACACAGAATAAGCAAGCTGAAGTGCTAATGCGCCGGTAATATCAGCAGTAGAACCGATGACCGTTAGGGTAGACGTGTTCTAGAGTGGAGACAGAGAATCGGAAAAAAAAAAACGATCGATCGGAGCGACGATCTTGGCATCGACTGGCAGTCATCAACGGGATGAGAGTTGCCGAGAATCGAGCTGAATGGCGTGCAATTGGAGAGGCCTTTATCCAGCAGTGAACTGCTGTCTGATGATGAGGACTACGCTAGGCCAGCTCACAGTTAGTGTTACCAATGACGACACTTGGAAATGTTTTCGAACAAAGTTTCGTGGAGGTGCGCGCAATCTTGAATTAACCGATGAGTAACTACACTATATGTACTTACCTAAAACATAGTGTAGTGTACGGAGTTAGATCAAAATTCCTTACGATTCATGTATTCCATTGCAATTCTAAGCTCTTCTCGATCGCAACTGACATCCAATACGACAGTGCCGCAGGTCAGCATTATTGGTATACATTCTTCTTTTGTTACAATCCTGGCCACGTTATCTAAAGTCTTGATCTTTGGGTTGGAAACAGTCCCTAGAAGGTTTTGCAACAATGTCAATAAACAGAACTGTTACTTAGTTTTTTACAGCATAATATACCCAGATAGTACGAGTTGGTTATGTGTGGCTAGGTAGGTAGGTTACCTACCGATCTACGCAGAGATATAAATCATACGTTGCGATTGTGAATTATTATATTATGAACCACGGGTACAGAATGTCTAAGCCGACGTTCGCACAGACGTAAGGGTGCGTCCACATCTGGCGAATGTGCAGCTCGCGAGCCGTTTGCGAGCTGCCCGCGAGCTGCGCGCGATGACATGGTGATATAATTTATATACACTACAATGGCGGGGCAGCCGCAACATCGTTGTTAGCACCTGTATTGTACCCGCAGGGCACTGTACGCTTTTTGAGTATAGACTGCCCACAGGCTGCAGGTGTAAAAAGATGCATAGAAGGCTGTGAAGAGAGTGATTTTTACCTCATTTGTACATCGGGCAACACTACACTTTCCGTCCGTGCGAACGCCGGCTAATAGTAGGTACCTACCCATAAATAGTAGGTACCTTACCCTCTACTCCCCACGAGGTTAAGGGCGTGAGTAAGGAAGGGAGAAGCTTATCCCTGCTACAATAAACTTTAAGCAAAAGGTATAAGCAAATTACCTACTTACCTATAATTTCATAAGGTTGTTCAGGCTCAGGGAGTTCTAAAATTGCATCTTCGCCAATAAGAGTTAGTGAAGGGGGTGCTGATGCTACATTCTTCTCAGTCAGGACTTTCGACACTTCCTTCAATAGATACTCTCCATGATAGGAATCTACATTATTTATAAAATATCGCTTGAATGAAAACACGTTCCCGAGATCATTCGATGACTTTTCTGAAGAAAGCTTGTCATTAGATTTCTTCATTCTTATGTTATTCATAAAAATGTTTTATTTATATTCTCGTAAATATTTTTAATGCTGCAGTTGTAAATTTGTGACATAATTCAATGACGTAATAAGAAATCATTCAAATGAGTTAAGTTAAAAAAAAAAAAGATAAATAGGATATCAAGTAGGTTTAATACGTTTAAATGTCGATCTTTAAGGTGTATATAGGGCTCGCTGACCTTGCGCATGTGGGCGGAGCTAAACGCTCTACTCCCGAAAACGTAAAACGCGCGCGGTGGCGCGCTGAACTAAAACGACGATCAAAGAGTATGCAGAGGCACAGACATGCCGCCCGCAGGTCGCTATTTTTGCCTACGATTCCAGAAGGGAATTGCGGATGCAAGTCTGATATATTTTGTATAGATTGATACGTATGTTACGTATATTTTAAGCATATTTCATTTAGAAATTTCGATTTTATTTAAAATCAGAACTTAGTTCCTGCGGGGGTAAAACTTTAAAAATTATTTCGAGTATTTTCTTAGGAATCGAATAACATTTTATTTGCATACTGTAGGTAGGAGGATTTATTAAGTACATAAAAATGAGATTTTATAAAAAATGTGATCCTGTTTCACCAATTTGAATTATTATAAATCAGTAATAAACCTACCTAACTAGCACTGTACCTAAATAGCATTTTAGGGTTCCGTAGCCAATCGAACGATGTTATAGTTTCGGCAGTGACCTTGAAATAATTACCTACGGCCGTTTAGTAGATAAACCTCGTCATGGGTGTCATTTTCGTGGTTTTCGAGGGTGCTGGAGCCGATTATAAAGTCAAAATGAAAATCCAGGATGGCGGCTACAAAACTTTTCCAAATTTTCGTCATGGGTGTCGTTTTCGTGGTTTTCGAGGGTGCTGGAGCCAATAGTGAGGTCAAAATGAAAATCTAAAATGGCGTCTGCAAAAATTTTCAAATTTTTCATCATGGGTGTCGTTTTCATGGTTTTCGAGGGTGCTGGAGCCGATTATGAAGTCAAAATGAAAATCCAAGATGGCGGCTACAAAACTTTTCCAAATTTTCGTCATGGGTGTCATTTTCGTGGTTTTCGAGGCTGCTGAAGCCAATAGTGAGGTCAAAATGAAAATCTAAGATGGCGGGTGCGAAAATTTTCAAAATTTTCGTCATGGGTGTCATTTTCGTGGTTTTCGAGGGTGCTGGAGCCGATTATGAAGTCAAAATGAAAATCCAAGATGGCGGCTGCAAAACTTTTCAAAATATTCGTCATGGGTGTCGTTTTCGTGGTTTTCGAGGGTGCTGGAGCCAATAGTGAGGTCAAAATGAAAATCTAAAATGGCGACTGCAAAAATTTTCAAATTTTTCATCATGGGTGTCGTTTTCATGGTTTTCGAGGGTGCTGGAGCCGATTATGAAGTCAAAATGAAAATCCAAGATGGCGGCTACAAAACTTTTCCAAATTTTCGTCATGGGTGTCATTTTCGTGGTTTTCGAGGCTGCTGAAGCCAATAGTGAGGTCAAAATGAAAATCTAAAATGGCGACTGCAAAAATTTTCAAATTTTTCATCATGGGTGTCGTTTTCATGGTTTTCGAGGGTGCTGGAGCCGATTATGAAGTCAAAATGAAAATCCAGGATGGCGGCTACAAAACTTTTCCAAATTTTCGTCATGGGTGTCGTTTTCGTGGTTTTCGAGGGTGCTGGAGCCAATAGTGAGGTCAAAATGAAAATCTAAAATGGCGTCTGCAAAAATTTTCAAAATTTTCGTCATGGGTGTCATTTTCGTGGTTTTCGAGGGTGCTGGAGCCGATTATAAAGTCAAAATGAAAATCCAGGATGGCGGCTACAAAACTTTTCCAAATTTTCGTCATGGGTGTCATTTTCGTGGTTTTCGAGGCTGCTGAAGCCAATAGTGAGGTCAAAATGAAAATCTGAGATGGCGGGTGCGAAAATTTTCAAAATTTTCGTCATGGGTGTCATTTTCGTGGTTTTCGAGGGTGCTGGAGCCGATTATGAAGTCAAAATGAAAATCCAAGATGGCGGCTGCAAAACTTTTCAAAATATTCGTCATGGGTGTCGTTTTCGTGGTTTTCGAGGGTGCTGGAGCCAATAGTGAGGTCAAAATGAAAATCTAAAATGGCGACTGCAAAAATTTTCAAATTTTTCATCATGGGTGTCGTTTTCATGGTTTTTGAGACTGCTGAAGCCAATAGTGAGGTCAAAATGAAAATCTAAGATGGCGGGTGCGAAAATTTTCAAAATTTTCGTCATGGGTGTCATTTTCGTGGTTTTCGAGGCTGCTGAAGCCAATAGTGAGGTCAAAATGAAAATCTAAGATGGCGGGTGCGCGTCATGGGTGTCATTTTCGTGGTTTTCGAGGGTGCTGGAGCCGATTATAAAGTCAAAATGAAAATCCAGGATGGCGGCTGCAAAACTTTTCAAAATATTCGTCATGGGTGTCGTTTTCGTGGTTTTCGAGGGTGCTGGAGCCGATTATAAAGTCAAAATGAAAATCCAAGATGGCGGCTGCAAAACTTTTCAAAATATTCGTCATGGGTGTCGTTTTCGTGGTTTTCGAGGGTGCTGGAGCCAATAGTGAGGTCAAAATGAAAATCTAAAATGGCGACTGCAAAAATTTTCAAATTTTTCATCATGGGTGTCGTTTTCATGGTTTTTGAGGCTGCTGAAGCCAATAGTGAGGTCAAAATGAAAATCTAAGATGGCGGGTGCGAAAATTTTCAAAATTTTCGTCATGGGTGTCATTTTCGTGGTTTTCGAAGCTGCTGAAGCCAATAGTGAGGTCAAAATGAAAATCTAAGATGGCGGCTGCAAAACTTTTCAAAATATTCGTCATGGGTGTCGTTTTCGTGGTTTTCGAGGGTGCTGGAGCCAATAGTGAGGTCAAAATAAAAATCTAAAATGGCGACTGCAAAAATTTTCAAATTTTTCATCATGTGTGTCGTTTTCATGGTTTTTGAGGCTGCTGAAGCCAATAGTGAGGTCAAAATGAAAATCTAAGATGGCGGGTGCGAAAATTTTAAAAATTTTCGTCATGGGTGTCATTTTCGTGGTTTTCGAAGCTGCTGAAGCCAATAGTGAGGTCAAAATGAAAATCTAAGATGGCGGCTGCAAAACTTTTCAAAATATTCGTCATGGGTGTCGTTTTCGTGGTTTTCGAGGGTGCTGGAGCCAATAGTGAGGTCAAAATGAAAATCCAAAATGGCGGCTGCAATAAATTTGAAATTTTGCTTCATAAGTGTCGTTTTCGTGGTTTTCCAGAGTGATAAAGCCAATAGTGAGGTCAAAATAAAAATCCAAAACGGCGGCTTCAAAAATTTAGTTTTAGTTGTAACTAATTATTCAGTCATCAATTTGAGGTGTTGGTTACATATAAAACTAATTTTCCTTCTTAAATATCTAAATAAAGAACTGGATAAATAGATAATCTTTCAATAATAAGTTATCTGTATTAAATCAATTGAATTTTAATACACAATGATACAGTATTCTTTTGTCTTAACCGTATAGGATATTGTTTTTGCAATCTATCTGTCACTCACTCACTCATGCGGTCTCGTGATAAATAACATTGTTTATTTGGCAACTCATCACACTATATTATTGTCAAATAAGTATCGTGTACCTAAAATCAAGTAATAATTAGTAAATTTTAGTTTGATCGGAATAACTTAGGTTATTCGAAGTTCCTTATGTATGATTTAAAAAAAAAAACAATTTTTTGTAGCCGCCATCTTGGATTTACATTGTGAGCTCACTATCGGCTGTAGTACCCTCGAAAACTATGAAAATGACACCCATGATGAAATATTTGAAAATTTTTGTAGCCGCCATTTTGGATTTTTATTTTGACCTCATTATCGGCTTTATCACCATCGAAAAGTGGGAAAACAACACCCATGATGAAATATTTGAAAATTTTTGCAGCCGCCATTTTGGATTTTTATTTTGACCTCACTATCGGCTTTATCAACCCCGAAAAGCATGAAAACGACACCCATGATGAAATATTTGAAAATTTTCGCAGCCGCCATTTTGGATTTTTATTTTGACCTCACTATCGGCTTGATCACCCTCGAAAAGTATGAAAACGACACCCATGACGAAAATTCTGAAAATTTTCGCACCCGCCGTCTTAGATTTTCATTTTGACCTCACTATTAGCTTCAGCAGCCTCAAAAACCACGAAAACGACACCCATGACGAAAAATTTTAAAATTTTCGCAACCGTCATTTTGGATTTTTATTTTGACCTCACTAGCGGCTTTATCACCCCCGAAAAGCATGAAAACGACACCCATGATGAAATATTTGAAAATTTTCGCAGCCGCCATTTTGGATTTTTATTTTGACCTCACTATCGGCTTGATCACCCTCGAAAAGTATGAAAACGACACCCATGACGAAAATTCTGAAAATTTTCGCACCCGCCGTCTTAGATTTTCATTTTGACCTCACTATTGGCTTCAGCAGCCTCAAAAACCACGAAAACGACACCGATGATGAAAAATTTGAAAATTTTTGCAGCCGCCATTTTGGATTTTTATTTTGACCTCACTATCGGCTTGATCACCCTCGAAAAGTATGAAAACGACACCCATGACGAAAATTCTGAAAATTTTCGCACCCGCCGTCTTAGATTTTCATTTTGACCTCACTATTGGCTTCAGCAGCCTCAAAAACCACGAAAACGACACCGATGATGAAAAATTTGAAAATTTTTGCAGCCGCCATTTTGGATTTTTATTTTGACCTCACTATCGGCTTTATCACCCTCGAAAAGTATGAAAACGACACCCATGACGAAAATTCTGAAAATTTTCGCAACCGTTATTTTGGATTTTCATTTTGACCTCACTATTGGCTTCAGCAGCCTCAAAAACCACGAAAACGACACCCATGATGAAAAATTTGAAAATTTTTGCAGCCGCCATTTTGGATTTTTATTTTGACCTCACTAGCGGCTTTATCACCCCCGAAAAGCATGAAAACGACACCCATGATGAAATATTTGAAAATTTTTGCAGCCGCCATTTTGGATTTTTATTTTGACCTCACTATCGGCATTATCACCCTCGAAAAGTATGAAAACGATACCCATGATGAAATATTTGAAATTTTTTGCAGCCGCCATATTGGATTTTTATTTTGACCTCACTATCGGCTTTATCAACCCCGAAAAGCATGAAAACGACACCCATGATGAAATATTTGAAAATTTTCGCAGCCGCCATTTTGGATTTTTATTTTGACCTCACTATCGGCTTGATCACCCTCGAAAAGTATGAAAACGACACCCATGACGAAAATTCTGAAAATTTTCGCACCCGCCGTCTTAGATTTTCATTTTGACCTCACTATTAGCTTCAGCAGCCTCAAAAACCACGAAAACGACACCCATGACGAAAAATTTTAAAATTTTCGCAACCGTCATTTTGGATTTTTATTTTGACCTCACTAGCGGCTTTATCACCCCCGAAAAGCATGAAAACGACACCCATGATGAAATATTTGAAAATTTTCGCAGCCGCCATTTTGGATTTTTATTTTGACCTCACTATCGGCTTGATCACCCTCGAAAAGTATGAAAACGACACCCATGACGAAAATTCTGAAAATTTTCGCACCCGCCGTCTTAGATTTTCATTTTGACCTCACTATTGGCTTCAGCAGCCTCAAAAACCACGAAAACGACACCGATGATGAAAAATTTGAAAATTTTTGCAGCCGCCATTTTGGATTTTTATTTTGACCTCACTATCGGCTTTATCACCCTCGAAAAGTATGAAAACGACACCCATGACGAAAATTCTGAAAATTTTCGCAACCGTTATTTTGGATTTTCATTTTGACCTCACTATTGGCTTCAGCAGCCTCAAAAACCACGAAAACGACACCCATGATGAAAAATTTGAAAATTTTTGCAGCCGCCATTTTGGATTTTTATTTTGACCTCACTAGCGGCTTTATCACCCCCGAAAAGCATGAAAACGACACCCATGATGAAATATTTGAAAATTTTTGCAGCCGCCATTTTGGATTTTTATTTTGACCTCACTATCGGCTTTATCACCCTCGAAAAGTATGAAAACGACACCCATGATGAAATATTTGAAAATTTTTGCAGCCGCCATTTTAGATTTTTATTTTGACCTCACTAGCGGCTTTATCACCCCCGAAAAGCATGAAAACGACACCCATGATGAAATATTTGAAAATTTTTGCAGCCGCCATTTTGGATTTTTATTTTGACCTCACTATCGGCTTTATCACCCTCGAAAAGTATGAAAACGATACCCATGATGAAATATTTGAAATTTTTTGCAGCCGCCATATTGGATTTTTATTTTGACCTCACTGTCGGCTTTATCACCCTCGAAAAGTATGAAAACGACACCCATGATGAAATATTTGAAAATTTTTGCAGCCGCCATTTTGGATTTTTATTTTGACCTCACTATCGGTTTTGTCACCCTCGAAAAATATGAAAACGACACCCATGATGAAAAACTTGAAAATTTTCGCAGCCGCCATCTTGGACTTTTATTTTGATCAAATCCAATCTTTTCTCATTTTAATATTAGTAGAGACTACTTGTATTACTATCGTAAGTATTCGTAAGCGTCCACGCGCACAATAGCAATGGGCCATCTGCAGCGAGCTAGTCAATAAACGCACACTGATACAATTCGTTCGTAAATATTTGCACTAACACAGACAGACGCGCATAGTCGGTCGATAGCCGGAGCGTAGCAGCGAGCGACACAGCCACCCCGTCTCAATGCTAACGCACGACTGCCGCCCGCGCCCGCGCAGAGCCCCTCTGAAGCTCGATCTCAAAGTGGGGACATTTCCTTTGCAAATGTTAACTGATTTACATAAGCTAAGACAAATCTGTAGTACCTCTAACCATCGATTTTTCAGTGTAAAAATATTTCCAAACATCAAAGCCGTTTAGAAGTAATATCGAATATCAGAAAAAAATAGCGTGTTGGTAAATATTTTTTTAAGGCAAAAGTATTAGCCATACGAAAAAATCCTTCTACAGAAATGTTGTTCATGAATCTATAGCAAACATATATTTTTTACAGATCTTTTAGTCAAGCCGTTAATGAGAAATATTCTTCATAAAGTGACCGTATTACGGTACTAAACGAGAGTAAGGCCCTTAAAACTGAATAAAGTTATCTAAGTAGGTACGTTCCACCAGGGTATGCAGGTATTGTAGGTATGGGATGGTATAAGTATTAATGAAATAATTGAAATATTAAATAACAAAAGAAACGCATGATGTGGAATAAAATAAATATTTTATTATAATCCAATAAGTAGATAGTATTATAATATTGTAAAATAATGCGAATAACAATAAACGCTAGATAAAAAGTACAGACGCCAGCAGGTCAAGCTACCCGAAACTGTCAAATTTTCCCAATCTACCGTGAACCTTAATGCTTTAACGATAAAGTTGAAAATCTATTATAGAAATTGCACAGATTTTAGTAGCTTGATGTGCTGGCGTCTGTACATTATCGGATAAAATTTATGTCTTATTTAAAAAACTTAAACAAAAGTCAAATAGATGCATTGCAGAAAATTACTTAAAAATATATTCTGTAATTTCATCGTTCTTTAAAAGCGTTGTTCAGGCAGAGCGGCAGTTCAGATAGGTTGACAGAACATAACTATAGCAGTGTTCATAATCTCAGATAATTTACATTCCATCGCCACTTAATCAGTTATCTACTTTAGTGAAATATATTCAAAATGGATTTTAGAGCGTCCGACACCGCCTCTGTCTAAAATTTAATAAAAAAGTGCGGAGTACCTACCTAAATTAAATCAAAGTAAAGATGGTAGATTGTATTTCCCCTGCATGCACTGCGAAAACTCATCATGAACTTAATATATTCAGTAATGTATATAATTTAATTATAAAGTCTGGTAGGTACATAATTTTGATATGACTGTGTGCTGTGCAGGTCGGAATGTTTTTAATTTCCCCTTGTAAGCAGCAATAGGCACATGCTATCCGTTACGACTATACGCCAAAGTGCGGTAACATTTGTCTTATCAATGATTATAATGAGCTACATACACCTAATTTCAGCTCGCGAAATGTAGGTGCGTATCTATATTTCGGCTATAAGCGTTAACTTTATTAACCCTGGGTGAAGCCGCATTTCGGCTATTAGCCTTAAGTTTATCCTAGGTGTAGCCGCACTTCGGCTACTAGCCCTAACTTTACCCCTAGGTATAGCCGCACTTCGGCTACTAGCCTTAAATTTACCCTAGGTGTTGCCGCACTTCGGCTACTAGCCCTAATTTTAGCTTACGTGTAGCCGCACTTCGACTATTAGCCGTAACATAGCCATAAAATATATTGACAGATTTACAATTATTATTTAAAATATTATCGTTGGTCATAGTCATACCTAGTGTTGTGACTGCTTTGTACATTTGAATTGCAGACTTAACTATGGATAATTTAACGATACACAGTCGATAACTATTCATCGAGATTCAATTTATACTAATCGGTCATTCATTATATTGTTCCCGAGCACCTTGTAATATTCGTTAATTGGCACGATATTTTTGTAATATATGAAAGTCTAAATATATGACATAATTATGTTAAAATAATTCCTATGCATATAGTAACTGTAAAGTTCTAAGACATTTAAAAAGCTGATTATAAAAAAAATCATTGGACTCGTTTCTGTCTTCGATTAGCTACATCTAGATACCTACATCTCTAAAATGAAATCATCAATTCTGAATGTTCTTAAAACGAAAGATACAACATTTCTGGTTTATTTTAAGTAAATGCTTAGCTAACGACACGTAAATTAATGTAAATCAATGCGGTTTTATTATTAATTTATTGCAATGTTATTTTCCTGTGCTAACCAGTAACCAGTTTATAGTCTAGGTAAGGTATACCTACCTACAGAGAAACACTTATATTTATTGTATAACGAATAGTTCAAATACACATAGAATACACAACTTGATTTAAAAATTGAATTCATTTACGGTTCTGAGAGCATTTCGAATGGCAATTTTATAAACTATGGCACCTATCTTGCTAGTTGTTTCATTTCCTAATACTGATATGTTGTACTTAATGCTAAGTGTATAAGTTGTTACAGAATGATTGATTACGGACGGCATCAAAAATACTATCACTATTTTATGCAGTATTTTTTTTTAACCAGTGCTTAGGTCAGTTTTACTTCTAAGGAGCCTTATTCTCTATGACACAATGAACGAAACCGCGCGAAATGAACCCGAGATTGGCGGGATTAGCTAAGAAATTGACGTGGTTTCGAGTAAGGAATCGTTGAGTGGTAGTGAATTAGGGCCCACTATTGTTAATGGTATAAATTGTTCAAGTATGCGAGGTAGTAACCTCGTCGAACGGGGGCCGGTGACTTTTTAAAAGAGAGAAGAGATTTTTAAACATTAAAGTTGGCAATTTTCATATAGTGTCAGATAAAGTGTTGCACTGATTAGAAAAAAATCTGGATAGATATAACGTAAAGTAAATACAAGGAATGTATAGATACCTCATCTCTAGATAAAAATACTTGGTTATTAATTTGTCAAGAATAAATTCTTTTAAAAATAATTATGCTCAGAGCTCAGACTCATTGCTAAGAGAATACAATATTCTCAAATATCTCAATAAAATGTTAAGTACAATAGTTAAGTACACGAAAATATTTAAGTATGAATTAAGGTACATAATATAAGTATCGATATCTACTTAGTACACCCAAGCGGAATGAAACCTGCTGACCCATATTGTTAAATATAGTGTGGTAATAAAGGCATCATCTCGCTTTAGGTTTCCGTCGAAACTTTGAAAGCGAAAATTCATATCATTTTAAAATTATAATGTACTCTACGCATGTGAATGTGTCGTTCTCTTGTCTTTTGGGCAGACTAGTGTACCTTAGGTTTAAAATGGTTGGGTATAACACACTTTGGACGGACCAATTTGGCCTAAGGCAAACTAGTTTTGCCAAATAACAGTTTTGCACATACATTACTTATTAATATTAGTCTCAGAAAAATCCGATATGGGAAAAATATTGGAGATAACTACTACATTATTACAACTAGAAGTAAATGTTTTTTTTTTTCAGATTTCATTGTCTTACTTTTAAAAAATAGACTTTGTAAGGCACTACATAATAATTCAATTATTATAAAAGCAAAACATGCGATATTACACTACATTGTCATTTTTTCTTTCTTTTTCTAACTATAATGGTTGTCTTATAAACTACTTAATTTAGCTACAGCTGTGTAGTAATAACAGACTTACGATGGATGATTGTAATTTCCTTTTCCCCGATGCCCGAAGGTGAGCTTGGCTCGGAAGAGACAAGCCAAGGTGACAGAGATGATATAGGTTGCACCTTGGGAATCACATCTTCTTTTTTCTCTAGAGGCTTAGGAGATGCCAATTTTGCTTGATTATGAGGTGGCTCCACCACTACAATTGATACATATTGGGAATTGATGGGATTTGTGGGCTCATTCAATATTTTTGGTGAAGGGATGGATGGTACAGCCAGATTTATGTTTGTGGATTCATTTATTACCTTCACCTCATTTTCTCTAGCTTTCAAAATGTTATTACATTTTAATTGGCCAGGTGGCAGGGCTTTAGTAGATGAAAGATAACATTTTGTTTGATTGTTAGGGACTTCTTTTTCACTTGCTGAATCCAACTGATCTCTCTTTGCTTCATTTTTGGAGTCATCATTGTTAAGTTTTTCTTTAACTAAGCTCATGAGGAGGTCATTCAGTGGGTTTGATTCTGTAACGGGTGAACAGCTGCAAGCGGGTTTATTAATCACAAGTTGAGTAAGATTACTCTTCTTTTCCTCGTTTAGAGATTTATCCATTTTGAATAGCACTTTGTTACTAATAGCGTCATCTTTCGACATCAACACTTCTTCAGCTGGTTCTTCATTTAGAAGGTTCTTTGTCGAAGGTTCTCCAATCTCAGGTTTGGACTCTGTATCAATAAGAGTTGACTTCTGTGATTTAGCACTACTCTTTCTTGATAGAGTATCAATTTCAGGTATAAGCACTGCTGTTGTATCAGCAGATGATGTGCTAGGAAGTTCATTAGCTGCCTCAGATGGTGCAGTCTCTGGTTTTACTACACTTTGTTTTTCTCGTTCCCTCAGTACATGACTCTGACGACGCGCAAATCGTTGACTAGGTCGCCTTTCAAACTGGACTGTACGTCGGGCGCGATTTTGCTGAGTGGTCTGATATTCAGTTTTTCCTGAGTATTGGAATCGAGAACCCATCCTGAAGAAGTTTTGCCGTGCTGAAGGTCCTTTCACTGGTGCTCTCAAGCGGAAGAAAGTGTGATGTTCCACAGCACATTTCCAAAGATGTTTACAAGCTTTTTCATTATGCAGTCTAAACACAAAGGTATGCTCTTGTTCTCGCCCTTGGTCATCATCTTCAACCACAACAAGAGTAAGTTTCTTTTTCTTAAAATCCAACTTACTAATCTTAGGCCAGAAGAACAAACCTATTTTTTGAGGACCTTCGAAGACAAGAATGCCTGTTGGTGTTAATCCTAGGTGATACTCACATCCATCTTTACCTAAGACAATGTGCATGTCAACACCATACATTTCAAGCCACTTTGCTTTGTTCAAATAGTTAACTTCAGCTTGCGCAGGCGTTAGGCCCTTACATTTCTTATACTCTTCTAAGATTTCAATTTCCATTTCTTCAGTTTGATTAGGTACAAATCTAAACTCTGACACAGTTGCGGGAGTGTGAACATTTTCATCGAAATCTCCTAGTTCAGACTGTAGGGCTAATGCAGCTAATTCAACTGCTGTAGAGTGTGGGCACTCAAGCTTGCTCTCCAATATATCTTTCTTCAATTGCAGGAAGAACTGATATCTAGTTAATTCTTCTCTTAAGTTATTGGGTTCAGATGAATAAAATTTTACTTTAAGTCGTAAAGTGTAAGGTGGTCCTATTTTGACTTGCTTTTTAATGGTTTTAGTAGGATCTAACCAATGTTTGACATTATGAGTGTCAGTAAACTGCAGTCCAAAGTAATCTTTTTCAATCAAATCTAGAGAGTAAAAAACTTGCTCATAAAGGTCATTTGCACTGGCCTTTTTAGATAGGTTGATAGATATGTCTGTGTCATCAAGTAATAGTACTTTGCATTGTATCAAATTTTTGTTGCTTGATGCCTTCTGGGTTTGTTTATTGCGGTTTTGACTTGATGAACGCCCTCTTCTGCTCAGAAAGCGCAACATCCTTAATGAGGCGACACCTGGGAAAAAAATATCTGAATGACTGATGTTTTAGGTATATTTTAACAATTATTATTAAATAATAATAAAAAATAGGCATGTGGACTCAGCAATCATTGTGCTGATAGTTGTGATAGCCAATGGGTTAATAGCCAAGAGCCTCGACAAACACCTGAGGAGGCTCTCGTTGGGCAGCTAGATCAAGGGCTTGATTCAGAAAACGGTACTTCTCGACATGGCTCGCATTGTCAGGAGGTTCCTCTCTCTGGAGCCCTGACCGCCGGTAGCTTGGATCCTGTTCCCAATACCGGTGGGCTACTATTTTTTATATTTTTAAATGTTTTTTTTTTTAAGTTCTTTTGTTTATAAAAATATTTAAAAATGTAATTCAAAAGTACTTATTTAAATAAAGGATTATTATAAAAATGAAAAAAATATTTTTTAAGAAAACATTGCTAAATGAGAGCCATAAAAGTTAAGATAATACGGTACTTGGTTTCAGTGATAAAACTGTTAAAAGCTGTAGTTCTAATTTTTGCAAACATAATTGAATTACAAGAATGTGTCAGTTTACATAAAACAATGTAACATTTTGAATCCTAGTTTGTTAAGCCAACAGGACAATAAGTCAACAAATACAAGAGCTTACTTGGAACTTGGAAGTTGGATGGTATTTAGGGTTGCAACTTGCAAACAAGTTTATCACAAGTGTTTTGACATCATTCCATTTCAATGGTTACAGTAAATAACTGCATGCAACTTACGGAATACAGAACAACAATACTTTTGTTGCTCAGTTATAAAACACACACACTACAACATGAATTTTTTAGGATCTAACGCTCGCAACGTTCTAACTTTACTCACAATCACTAAATTATTACCAACAACCCAGCACAGCACGCCAATATTACGCCAACCAGCGCCACCCACTACAAAAAACTACTAAAAACTAGTGATGGGCTCATTGGTACGTCATTACCTACATCTTTACTAACGGATGTGTCAGACAGCCCGAAATTTGTTTAGAATAGAATATAAATTAAGTTGTTGTTGTTGTTACAGGTAGTCTAAAAAATAAAATAGTGCTAAAAAAAAGCACCTCTCTTGCACACAACAAATAAATAAAAAGAATAGTATAAATGGCTAAACTAAAAAAGTAAAAACCACGGCTAAAAACGAATTCAAATTCATTTATTCATTTTGTGAATCTATGGTATAATTATACAGATGTTATACAAAAAATGTTGATCCATGCTATGTCCCGCCAAAAGGCATACAAAATATCTTAGACGACGACTTGGATTTTGCTTCACAAACATATCTACTTCAAAAATATAAATGCGAGGAAGTGTTAAGATGTATTGCTTAAAATAGGGCTTGCAACTGTGTGTTTTAAGTTTAAATATTGATCGGAATTCGGAGGCATCGTTAGACTAATGTAATATATCGCAGGCGCAGCGTACCTATACCGTATGAAACTGGCATGTAGACGGATAATATTTTCCCAAAAATCGTTTGGTCCGGCCTCAGTTGTATGTAGGCAACTGAGCAAATAAACATCGTCCTTCGCATTGCTGCCAGTGATGCCCTAAGCAATGTAAACAAATCTTTTAAAAAAAACTTGAGGGGTGTCAAGGGACACCCGGATGGAACGAAGTATAACTGACTTGCTTTCTATAAGAGAGAGAGAGAGACAGAGAAACACGCGCACGCCGCACGGCTTACAACTGTAGCAAAAAGTGTCGTTCTAACTTTTGGTCTTAATTTTTTCCGTCTGGCCCCCTTTCGCAATGCGCGTGGTACTTCGTTCCAAAAAATAACCTATTCAAACATGTCACTCTGTATAATATTTATAAAGCATAGAGCCTTTCCAACGTCAACGCAAGAACATCTCCCGCCCACAAAACGCGTGGGTTTTCAAACAGCCTTGCTTTTCATGAGCTAGCAAATATTTTTTCGATGCTATTTATGGTGCTTCCCGAGACGCCCTAAGCAATTGCTTAACTTGCATGGGCTAATCCTGAATTGACTGCTACTATGGATACTACTTAGTTCGTTTGTATACGTGATGTGTTGGTGCGTGTCATACCCGTTGGTCTCGTGGGTTCTGGGTTCGATTTCCAAGTCGGGGAAAGTGTTACTGAGTTTTTCTATCTGAATTTCTTAGTAACAAACCGGAGTTTGGGAGTTGGCGGTGTGATACCCCCGTACCTCGGAAAGCATGTTAAACCGTTGGGCCTTGGCCTGATCTCTCTCCGTCGTATCGGATTGTCATTCTATCAGACTATAAGTCATGTACGGACGCCAGCAGGTCAACCTACCCGAAACTGTCAGATTTTCCCAATCAACATTGAACCTAATGCTTTAGCAATAAAGTCGAAAATCTATTACAGAAATCTGACAGATTGTAGTAGCTTGATGTGCTGGCGACTGTACTTTAAACCAATAAGATTCCCCACTGAAACCTTATACTCAACTTCGAGCCTCTTGTCAGTTAGAAAGCTCTATGTCCTGCAGATCACTCTGAAAAAGCATAAATCCCTTCCCTTCGTCAGTCCCAGGACACAAACTAGGAGGAAGCATAGAGTAGCTCCAGAAACCCCAGTTAAAACTACATTTGCTACAAGGCAATATACAAAGCAATCTTCTCGCATATACAATTCTCTCAACAAAACACTCACCATTTACTCTATGACATACCACGACTGCAACCAAAAAGATACTCAATGAATGGTTGATAAGTAAAGGTTACGAAGAAATCGAGGCTATGCTCCACACAATCGCATAATTCCCTAAATACTTAATCTATATAATCTATAGATTCAATCACACACCAACACACACACCCCTACATCACACACACCCCCACCTCACACATATACAAAACCCAGTGCGCATTCTAATTTATATAATCTTTTAAATTGCATTTCATAATTTTATTCATAATTTTATTTTTAAAACTTAGCATGCTTTCAAAATTATCAATTGTTTATTATATTTTCTATCACATAATTATATAAAGTTAACGTAAATTAAAGGAGCGGAGTCACCTAATACAAGCAAATCTTTGCTTTGGTGACTTCAAACTTAACAATGTTATTTTAAATGAGCTGATGAAATAAACATTTTTTTTTTTTTTTTTATAAGACTGAGGGAAGAGCATCTTTGCATCTGTGTCTGCGCACACACTTGTGCACTATAATATATCATGCGTCGATAGCTAATCTCCTCTACCTTTCAGATGAGCACGGACTCGCATTGAATGCGATCTAGGCAACATTTTGTTGAGTGAGTTTCGCGGATTCTACCGATACGGATTACCATAAGATCGTACATTCCATCCATCCATCCATTCCATTCTTTGTAGTAAGATTTTGTATCCTAAAATCGACTAAATGAGAACATTTAGTCGATTTTAGGATACAAAATCTTACTACAAGTTGACATTAAAAAGACAGTTGCCAGCCGAAAAAACTTATTTTGCTTACAGTTTAGAATTTTACCCTTTTCTATGGGTAATTTATCCGCCTGCTTTTATCCCAATTTAGATTTTTTTGGATTTATAATAATGATTATAGGGTCGGCGCATCAGAATGATACGTCTTCCTTTTGCATTCTTCACTATAAAAGCTGGTCTACACACTTAAACTTAGTCTGTGCAGCATATTTGGGAACACAAGAGTTTAACAAATAAAACGAAGCAAAAGAAGAAATAATATGAAACGATCATAGCCTATGACCGTGTACTGGTGTACCCTAATATAAGAATAGTCTATAGTAAGGCAAATTTTTCAAACCAATGCGAGCCATTTTCAAATAACTTGGAACAGTGGAATAAAAAGAGAGAGAGAGACAGAGAAACACGCGCACGCCGCACGGCTTACAACTATAGCAAAAAGTGTCGTTCCAACTTTTGGTTTTAATTTTTTCTCCATTCGCAACGCGCGTTAAGGAACTTCGTTCCAAAAATGACGGTTGATAGTTTTTGTATGAACAACCGTCATTAAGTCAAAAATATTCCTTCTTCGAATCTTGCTTAAAGAAAGATAAATAACGTTAGAAAAATTAACCCAAAATTACCTAACTCACTTATCTCCATCCTAAACTCCTTTACTTGATACTAAATATATAATAGGTTTTATACTAATAGGTAGGAAAGGGATAAAAGGGTAATTAACCTGACACCGGTGATAACATTAGTTTATTTTTTCGATTTGCCGTTTGCAACCCGAATTCAAGCAAGCATGAGGCAGGGCCAAAGAGTAAAGTAATATGGGCACATTGAGATTTTTCTAAGTCAATGTATGGGCAGGGCAGAGCAAGAGCAAGGTAATTAGATAATCTGTATCTGTGGGGCAGGGGAAGGTGTGCGCGGGGGAAGGGTATTGAAATGAAGTTTTTGAAAGAGGGCATACCCTATATTATATTGTAGTCTGTGAAAGAGGGGATCACGATTCAAGTCATTCTTCTGTCAAATTTATTAAACTGGAAAACTGTATAGGAATATTTCTATATTCTACATAGTGATTTAAATACCAGAAATAAACCGTAAGTAGTGACTAAACAATATTGATGAAAAATAATTATCTTAGAAACGTTCACGTTTTCTAACCAACAAAAGTCAGGTTTTCGTTTCGTGGTCGCATTTCTGCTTTCGTCATTTCATTACATATCCTGCCAGGGATGCCAGTATATGCGTACAGCTTTATGTATTTTTTTATTTCGTAGGTACAGATGTCGTTACTATCCATTATTATTAAATTAGAAACATAATATTATGTGTCTGATTACAAATGTAAAGCTGAGAACATCAGGGATGTAAAATGGCATAGGAGGAAAATGTCGCATGCCTACTCACCATAAATAAATTATTCATGAAAAATGCACGAGAATCGTAGTTTTCGCAAGAAATTCTAGGAATAACTGCATTTTCGTTGCTAAAGGACCCTTATCATAACTACATAGAACGACTATTACAGCATTAGTTGTTGTTTTTGTAATAAATTGTTAACGTTTCTACCCATTGTTTGGACTATATGAGGAAAAATTATTACAAATATTTGTTATGAACATGTTATAGATGCCTGTAGCTGATGAAATCCAGTCCTCGTGGGCTGATGAGGTTGAGATCGATCAGGGAGCCCTACCCCCACCATCTGAAGTGGTTGAAAATGGATTGAAGATTGTAACGGAATACAAATATGACAATGACAACAAGAAAGTCAAGATTGTCCGTACTTACAAAATTGAAAAACGTGTAGTATCAAAGGTATGTAATGACATCCATTTAGTATTCATTGATAGGGATTAGCATTTATTTGCCTATTACATGGGACTTTCACATAATTGGTGAAATGTGGGTATACTATAGCCTCTGCCTAACCCTTTGGGGATTACAGCATGATATTATGTTATGATAGGAAGTATACCATTTCTTAATTTTGTGAATTAATTTTTTTTAGAAAGTTAGGGTTTTCAAAGGTTCCTAGCCCTAATAGAATGATTTATTTTAACTTTGTACAACATTCAAAACAGTGGCACTGCAGAAGGAAAATTCCCGTAATTAAAAACGGGAAAAAATCTAGTCGTAATCTCATCTCAGCAACAATCAATGTCAACAACTTCTCAAATGTTGGGATTTTGGAGGTATTTTTGACAGATTGAGACTGTGATCAGACTGAACATTCTTAAAATTATGAGATTTGCTCCTCTGCTATATCAATAGATGTCAAAAGACAACTAAATAATACATCAGCATCCGAGCTTCATAACACTTGCAATCACAATCAGCACCCTAATTGAGTAACACACAAGCAATCGGAATCAGAATCAATTTGAAGCATATTGCTAATCGATTGCTTCATAAGTTCGAAAAATTTGTCTGTTCAACACGTAAATAACGCAATGAATGTTGTTGAACTGTCAAATTGAAACCGACTCCAATTGATCGTGTGTTACGCAATTAGGGTGTGGCATCATTTTGAAGGATATTGGTGATCCATTGTTTCATATGTTGGAGAAATTTATCTGCTCAACAACTCAAATAACGCAATGAATGTTGTTTAACTGTCAAAATGAAAGCCATTGCTACTATTAGCGTGTTACACAATTACCCCTCTGATATAATTGAGTATTTTATATGGGCAAGATAATTTGGATTATATCAGCAGATATTTATGACATGTCTTAGTCCTTAGAGATATTGTTATGAGTGCATGCAGATGTTTACGGTTTGACATTTATATGTACTTCTATTAATGAATGATACTAACATATTATTTACTTAACTCAAACTGTTTCTTATAATGTGTAATTATTTTAGGACATTGCCAAGCGTAAAACTTGGAGCAAATTTGGTGACTCTGCCAATGACAAACCTGGTCCAAATCCTGCTACAACCAATGTTGCTGAAGATGTTTATATGCAGTTCATCACCAGCAAAGAAGAAAGTCAGCGCCCTGATGATGGAGACCTGGATGGTCTCAAGGTACACATCTATCTTAAAATTCATTAGCTCAGCAACACATTAAACTTATGTTAGAAACATTCTTAACAACTAAAGGACTAATGCTCATGAAAATAATTAAGGCATAAATTGCTGCCTTGAAGTTTAATTAATCTACCAAATTAAACCTAAAACAGACTAAGGTAAATAAGGGAAGAAAAAAAAAATGGTTTACTGCAGTAAAGCATGATTGGTGTAAATCCAATATGTGTCCTAACAATAAAGCTTTAGTTTGTTTTAACGCGTTAATCTCTGAAACGACCAGTTGTATTAGAAAACATCTTTTTGCATTTGATAATCCAATTATTTAGTAAGGCTAGGCTACTTAACATCATGCTAGGACCCTTGAAAAAGAAAAAAGTCCGAAAGAATCCTAAGCGAAATTGAAGTAATAGCGCGGGCAGGCGATGCGATGCGACGAGGTCAGGGGAACAAGAAAGCTAGTTCCAAAAAACTTCACGCAAAATACACAGCACAATATACTATTTGATCTACTAAAGTAATTGCTTCAATTGACTAATATCCCTGTATCATTTCAGCCTCAAAGCAGCAGTGTGATCTTCAAGTGCAGAACTTGCCAGGGAGACCATTGGACCTTGAGCTGTCCCTTCAAGCACACTCAAATGGCTCAGACTAAGGCTAGTGAAGCTGCCAAGGCAGCAGGCATTGGTAAGAGATAAACAATGGATGATATTAATCTATCTATTATCTATATACAACGTGGCGCTACAATGGCGACATTAATTTAACACACGGGTAGGGCTAGTGGCCAGTAATCATAAAAATTATAACAACATAAAAAAAATCGTAACTTTAAAACTTCCACCTGCGCCGCTCCCCAACATAAGGCTCTCTCTCTTTCCTTCAATTCGCCTTCTCTTTGAACGTTATTTGTTTTAATTACATTGACGCGATGTTATGATCCGTGACCCCGGCAAATGACCCCTGCGCTACAGTTCTTTAAGTCAGGTTGCTCTAAGATGATATTTTAGAAAATTGTTAGTAAATAAATAAATATTAATGTTTAATTAAATTAAAATATATTCATAAAACTAAAACGCACGCTATATGGCAAAACAACGTTTGCCGGGTCAGCTAGTTCATCATAATTATGTATGTTTGAAGAGCGGGCTTTTTGTAGTGATTACGTTACAATTCTGTGTTAATGTTGAATACTCCACAGTATTCAATGTTAACATAGAATTGTTATAAGTAATATAACCAAAAATTAATAAAATTATGTGATTAATTTTGTATTATTGAAATTATCTATGGAATGGTAAAGTACCTTCGATACCACTAATGTGGCAGATAAACAACAACAGAATGATAGATATGCAACAGTGACCCCTTAGGCTAAGCACGCACTACGAATTTTAACCGTTGCGGATTATAATCGCCTATCTGTGAACAATACCAATGTTCTAGTCCGCGCACTGCGGCTAAAAAACGCTTGAGAATTCGCTTCGAAATTATTTGCTATTGCGATTTTATTACGCATGAGCATGCGATTAAAAAAATCCGCATCGCAGGGCGCGCTTAGCCTTACCATCTGGTGGACCACAGGCTTTTTGCCATCCAAAAACAATTTAAAAAAATACATACAAAGGATTTTCGTTCTTGATAATTTACAGATTCGAAAGCCACGCCCACCAACAAATACGTGGCGCCATACTTGCGCGAAGGAGGCGCTGGCCGTGGCACCGGCCGCGAGCCCCCGGGCGCCCGTCGGGATGACGTCACGGCCATCCGTATCTCCAACCTTAGCAACTTCGCAGTCGAAGCTGATCTTGACGATCTCGTCAAGGGCTTCGGTCCCGTGCAGAAGCTGTATCTCGCTAAAGAGAAGGTATGTACTAAGGATTTATATACCTCACGATTTTGGAGTTATTTATGGTCTTTGTGGATTGCCCTGCAGCTTGAGGATCTGTTCATGACGAAACGTGCGCGTCGACATCCAGCTCATGCAATCTTACACTTAGAAAGATAGGTCATGTCTGTATACAGGTTGGACGCCACTGCATTGAAATTTTATTTTAGTAGGTTATTTAATAAAATAAATGCTGTTCCATATATTTTGACCGCGTAGTAATAAATAGTAGAGTGTATTGACGCATGATGATAAGTACGATATAGGGCTTTATGTTGACCATACCTACTAAAGATTGCTATTAGTCTTTTTGGTTCAAATTCAATTAATGATTTTGTTATTCGTTCATCAAACGAACATATTATCGTAACAACACGATAATAAGCAATACCATCCATTTTGTTTCAGAGCACTGGTCACTGCAAAGGATTTGCGTATGTTCACTTCAAGTTCCGTGCTGATGCTGCTAAAGCTATCCAGACATTAAACGGGCACGGTTACGATCATTTGATCCTCAATGTGGAATGGTCGAAACCCCCTCAGAACAATTAACCATGAACATCATAATTTCCATATTGTATACTTTAATAAAATTCTATGAAAAAAAAATGACTTACCATTATTTTATCTCACAATGTACGGTCAGTGACAGAAGTCCATTCTACTTTTAAATATCATCTATAAATCAATTCTAAATTGACACAAGCATTCGATACATTTTGTCACAGCATTTCATTATTTAGTAGCTAAGAGTATTTCTTTTAATTTTACTTCTGTTTCGATTTGAATTAAATATTTAAGTATTTCCTATTTCTGTATATAAAGAATCTCGCTCAAGCTCTCCCTTACGATCAATATCATTGGACAATGGACGTTCTGCCCTGTCTGCTAACTAACTGCCTTTTTCAAGGCTACTACTATTTCTTTAACGCCGCGGTTGTTTTAAATTAAATTTTCTGGGTTAAAACCACAGTTTTGTGGTCCTCGGTTGAAACCTTACGGTGCAAACGAAGCCGAGTGGGGTGTTGCCCCAATCACACCCGCCGAACCCCTTCAGGGCTAGGCAGTCAATTGGACGGGTCCCAGTTCCCGGCCTTGGGCGGTCTCCTAGTCGTTGCTGGTGACAGTCTTCCTTCCACAGCTACACACCTAGTGTCTTTGGGGTGTCTCTACACCCTTCGCGCTAGACTGTTCAGCTATTTAGTAATCTGTGGTTCAGGGCCCCGTTTGCACAATAAGACTGGCAACGGGTTACAAGCTTAGGGCTCACCAATAGGCACTCACCTCCATGCCTACACCCGACAGGGAGGGTACACATCCCCGGGCCCATCCACCCGGGGAGTTAGGTATAGGGCAAACCACGGATTCAATTCCGTTCCCCCGTCCCCGACTATGGCAGACACTGCCATAGTAACTTTTCTAAAGGAGGTCCTCCTCAAGGACCCCGACTTTCTCGCCAAGTATGGCATCAAATTAGCTGCTCTGCAGCTTCCCTCCCCCGCCACGACCAGCAAATCAAGCTTGCTCGATGAGCCGGTAAGCTCTCCAGTGTCCATGGACACTGAAGAGGCCTCGGGCAAACGGGCCGAGACTCTACCGATGAGGATTCCTTGCATTTCTCATCATCCTCCTCCGCCCCTTCCTCTGACGACGACGGCTTCACGTTGGCGTCAGGGAATAAAAATAAGAGGAAGAAGAAGAAAGCTTCTAAAGAAAATAGTGGCCACAAACTCGGTCACTATCCCCTCCTCCGGCCCAGTCTCTCTGGCCTCCCGCGCCGCTACCCCCACCCCGACCGCTTCTAACAGCGCCGGCCCCACTACTTCTGCCCCAAGGAAGTTACCCCCTCCACCCCCTGTGTTCATTCAGGACAAGGGGAAATGGACGGATATATCAAAGTGACCATTCCTACGTCGAAAGACTACAGGGAGTTCACTCGCATACTCCGGCAGAGATGTGTCTTTCCACACCTACTCCCTCCCGGAGGAACGCCAAACCAGAGTGGTGATCCGCAGGGTCCTCAAAGAGATCCCCGTCACGGACATCAAGGCGGACCTCGTAGCACAGAACATCCCTGTGTCTGAGGTTCACCGTATGGACCGAGCCAGAGGTCAAGTTGCCTTCGACATGATTCTCGTGGTCTGTCCCGCTGTAGAGGGTCAATCTCACCACCCCATCTTCAAGATCAAGGCGATCTGTGGGAAATTGAGAAGCCCCGCAAGAGCGGCATCGTCGGGCAATGCCACCGATGCCAAGTCTACGGCCACTCTCAAAGTCATTGCCATGCTAAACTCAGGTGCGCCAAGTGCCTGGGCGATCACAGCACGGCAGACTAAATTAAAGCTAAATTAGCCAAACGTGCGAACGCCCGCCAACAAAGGGAAACCCCCGCCCCTTGCCCCCCTTTTTTTGTTTGTTTCCGGGGTGGAAAATCCTCATGGATGTCCGCCGCCCTGAGGCGGGCGACGGGGTCTGTCAGACTCTTACTGACTAAAAACCACCCCGTGTTCCATATCACACCTACGCCGGGGGTCACGGGAACGTACGATCCTTCCGCAACCCCCGATTGGTGCCGGCCCGCCACCGCGGGCCTCCTCGGGTCAGGGAGGGGAGTGAGGTGTTAGACTCCCCCCGCGACGTCTAAGAGGGGCGCGCGTGGAACACTACGCGCCTCGGGTTCTGATGTGTGGGGGGCAACGGACGTGCCCCTTGCCCCCCGGCCCAGCTACACGAGCGACTAAGCCCCCAAAGGCTCCCCAAAGGTCCTTGGAATCAGCTGAATCACCAGAGAGCTTCCCAGCTCTCACGGCAGCTTCCCAGCCGCCTACCCCACCAGGGTGGACCGTCCCCGCGCTACAATATGTGGTCGCTAAGGCTCCCATCCCCGCTCCCGCCGCTTTAGTTCCCCCCCTCCCGTCCCCGTCAGCAGGTCTTGATCCCTTAAACGTGAACAGCAGCACCTTCCTGACCTTCCTTACCCTCCGTGCCAAGCAAATGGCACAAGAGATCGTCGCCGCTAGGGCCTCCGGCGACGATTTACAACGCGTATCCAGAGACTACGCAAGCCCTAAATGTCTTTGTTACGAAACCGTAATGGATAAAGGTATCATTACGTGAACGAAACCCCGATCCCTCAAGTTGGCATGCTTCAATGCCAATGGCCTTCTATCATCAAATCGACATCTTCCTTCCGTTCAAGAGACTTTCCTCAAGAGCCCCACCACTGCAGCCCTGCAATTGCGATCTATCGTCTTGTTCACAATGACAGGTCGAGTTGTCACAAGGGCGGCTCACTATTATACTATAAAAAGGCTTTGTGTAGGGCTCTGTACTTGCCCCACTCATATTTACGCTATTCACTAGCGACATCCCCAAAACTTATAAAACCCAATTGGCTCTGTTCGCAGACGACACAGCCATCTATTTCACATAAGCGCAATCAACCGCGCTACAGCAGCAAAAGATATTGTAGAGAGTATTGGTAAGTTATTCAAGGTATGAACTTCCTCACTCTTTCTCTTGGGATTCATAAAATATCTACCTACAGTTGCCACCACATTTAACAAGTTATTAGAAGTAGTTACTACCATTAACAAAGAATTATTCAAACATTCTCCTATTATAAGTGGGTTTATGCAGAAATATCAAAATGCAAAAGAAAAATTATTTAATATTTTATTCGAAGCACTTAGTGAAAGACTAGACAGACTTTGATAATACAACATCAACATGCTAGAAGGTGCATAAACATAACATAGTAAGACTTAACCTCTACCAAATATGCATAATGTGCTCTGGACATGAGACCAGTTTGTGTGTGAGACTCATACTCGCACTGATTCACAACCTGACCTCATGTCCGGAGCCCATAAAAGTAAATAACCCCCCATTCATATTCAAATCATTTTTCCAATCAGAAAAGCCATAAGGTTATACATTGTTTATATATCAATATCATATTTTTCATCATCACTGTTGGGACTGTATGTCTCATCAGGTAGTGTTACTTCGCCACAGAACATAAGTTCTACATAATGAAAATAATCTAAAGCAATATTAGTGAGCATTGCTCCTGTGGTAACACCTAATACTGTGCCTATAACTGGTCTTTGACCAACTGAACTTCTAAGGATGGCCCATAAGAAAATGGATCCCAGTGGCCATAAGCAACCTCCAAGAAATGCCCATGAAAAGCGCCTAGCCGGAGCTGCTGCAGCCATGTGTGGTCTTGCCCAGAGCCATAGTCCTGCACCACCACCCGCAGTTAAAAATAAAATATCTGTGACATCTCTTTGTGGGAACAATCTGAAACGAACAGTTTTCTCAAGTAAAATTATATTATCTATACCACAGCTAAATAAATTTCATCATAATGATATTCAATGTTTACATACCTGACCATTAGATGAGGGTTCATCACACTTACTGACAAAGTTGTGTAACTAACCAGACCTTGTAATGGTAAATAATAGTACAGTACATTGTCCTTAGTAAAAGGTGGCAACTTCACATTCGCCACTGATTTATTAAGAACATCAACAGTTTTTGGTACCGATCCCGACAAATTAGTAATTTGCAGCCGGACATTCCGATAAATCTTCTCCAGAATATCCATTTTGTTACTTTTGCTAGTATAAGGAATATAAATCAAAACAAGATGTACTCTATACTAGCACAACGGTAATAAGGTTACGTCGCTGCACATTATTTGGCAACCGATATGGTTTGCGAAGTTATTTATACTATAATTTTATGCATTACAGACTTGTACCGCACACAAAAAGTGATTGCAATGCAAAATGCAAACACAGATTGCCATTGAAGCCGAAGCGAACATCAAAATTGGCATGTGACATTGTGACAACTGTAGTGATGTCCATTGTCCATGTCTATTGGTCAATAACATGAGGATTGCCGGTCTAATTCCTCATCGTAATTTTCTTTAAAAAAATGGGTATCAAAGCCATTAACTAGAATTTGTATTGAAATTCCAGCTAATCTGTTACGAGTTGTGTATTTTTTTGAAGTGAAAACTTTTTTAGCGGTGTTGTGCACTTGTTGTGATGGGTAAAAAATGTTAAACTCGCGTCAGGACACGTGACCCGATCAAAAATTCGTAAGACGGAGGGAGTAGACCGCATTCCAAAATATGAAAAATGCACAACGTTAATATTCAAGTTTTCACTTCTGCCGGCACTCTCAGAGTGCAACCCGTTTTTTTTACTTGAATCATTCAGTTTGAAAATCGATTAAACTTATTTTTCAGTAGGTATCACAACATCTGACATTATTGGCACGGGGGACTTTAGACGATCAGTCTCAACCCATCCAGCAATCTGACCAACCCGTTACTGCAATCTAGAATTTCGAGAATCTACTTTCTCGAATACCAAAAATATTGAAAGTGATGAGTGAGAGAGTGTGTTAACTGGATAAAGGAGAACAAGCTTCTAAACTATAAAATAATCGCTGAACATACATGGATGGGTTCTAAAAAACATTGTTTGAAGTAGTGGCGTTGCTCATCTTAAATAAAAAAAATTGGGGGTTGTTTTTATCCGACTGTAGTGGTGAAGAGAGAGCAGTAGTGGCCCAGTCGTAATGTGCGCGACTTACATAGTTGTTGGTCGTAGGTTCGAACCCAGACAGGCGCTTGACTTAGTGTAAATAATTTTTTCGCCACTGTTCTCAAAACGGTGAAGGAAAACATCGTGAGGAAACCGGCATGTCCTAGAATAAAAAAACGTGTTGCACTCCGGGAGTGCTGGCAGAAGTGAAAACTTGAATATTAACGTTGTGCATTTTTGATATTTTGGAATGCGGTCTACTCTCCCTCCGTCTTACGAATTTTCGATCATGTCACGTGTCCTGACGCGAGCTCTGTCTTACGAATTTTCGATCAGAGGGGCAATTCTCGTAACTTTATGAACGTTCACAGTCTGATCTCAGTCTCAATCTGTCAAAAAATACTTCTAATTTCCCTACATTTTGACATTTGTTTGTCGCCGAGATGAGACTGCGACTAATTTTGAAAGTTTTAAATTACGAGAATTGGCCTTCTGGTCACGTGTTCTGACGAGAGTTTAACTGTTAAACTCGCGAAAAAAATTTAAACTTTTGTTGTGATGGGTAAAAAATGTTACTTTTTACCCATCACAACAAAAGTGCACAACGCTGCTGAAGTTTTCACTTCAAAAATTGTGGTGGATTACGGCTCACTCCCTCTCACAGAGAGGCCTGTGTGTGTGTCCCAACAGTGGAAACGTGCTAATTATGTATCACCTTTATTTTCTTTTTGTCCGCCTATATGTTTGTACATTTAGTTTCAAATGAAATATTAAAAAAAATATTATTTAAAAAATTGTGGCTTTTACACGTCGTGTCGTGGGCCCCTGTAGCTCAGGGGCCCCGTATCGTCGATACGGCTGATAAAGCGGTAGCTGGGTAAGGCCGTAGATTTTGCCACTTAGTAACATAGAGCAACATAGCCACTTGTATGTTAAGGTAACATAGAAGTAACGCGAAAGTAACGCATAATATTTGTAAGACCAATTGCATAACGCGCTATTTTTAACAGAATTAAAAAAAATTCGACGCATAAGCTAAACGAACTGTACAGTTCGCCCAGTGTGTGAAGTTAGTGATAGAAAAAATAAGTTAAATGGACGACGATGAGCCTGAAACGTTACGTAACATACAATCAACGTTACCAGTAACATAGAAGTAACGTTAAAGCGCGATTTTTCAAAATTATAAATAGGCATAACTCGACATCGAGGTGAATTTTGAACATAGACACATTACCACGCGCTTATTAATCACTTATGCATAATACTATATAAAATGTGTATAATTAAATGTGTTATTTACCTTTGAAATTGCCAAAATTCACAGTTAAAATTCGCTGCCGAAACACGCGTGTGCCTTTGACAGACTCCAGAGACAAAATGGCTTCTTTTTTTTTAATGCGTTCCCTGAAGAATACTTGTTGTTGCCAGTGCAATGACAAAACACTACCAAACTGTTTGTTTTTTCAATACTTTTTGAGGGAACAATTTGGTAACATACAAAGAAGTAACATAGAAGCAAAAATATTGAGCATAGGTTTGAATAGTAATAAATTTATAAAAAATGCGTTTTTAAGGACACGAAAAGCACGATGTAGCAGCTTAACTTTGACACATTTCAGATGGTCACAATTAATTAAATGTTCAGTAGAAAAAATGTAAGTTTTATAGCGATAAGTGTCAAAAAGACAGCGTGTTTTTCGTTAAATTTGGGAGTCTTGGCGAATTTAACTTATTGTATTTTTTTTAATGTACTACTTACATTTATTTTAACAATATGGAATAAGAGTTTAAGACATACCTAACCCAATTCAAATACCTTCATTACAATTTACCTACTATCTTGTATTTTGTAAGCAATCAAAATTTAAGAAATTATTTTCTTAAAAAAGTGGCAAAATCTATGGCCTTACCCAGCTACGCCCCTGGTTTGAAGATTAGATGGGTCAGTGGGCCTGCCTGTATAATAATAATATGTATGTTGTAGAATAAATGAAAACAGTTTTTGTTTTTATTAGCCGTTAATGTCCCACTGTTGGGCAAAGACCTCCCTACAAAAAAAAAAAAAAAAAATGTTAGAAAACAGTTTGTGTAATATTAAATACTTGTTTTTATTTTCATCAATTTGGTAGTTATTTTAGCTGCTCGAACTTTATCAATTAAACTTTCTCCTAGAGGACTAGATGCTTCTATATCTAAAGTACTAAAATCTGTTGTTATATCTAGACCTTTTCTCCACTTCTCCAAGCCATTCCAAGCTATCATAACTCCATTATCTGTACATAATTTAGGATAAGGTCTATAAATATCATAACAAGTTTCATGGCATAACATTTGTAAAGCACTAAAAATATAATTGTTACATGCCACTCCCCCAGATACCACTAACTGCTGTCTACCTTCTGGTATGAGATTATTTTCTTTACAAAATTCCATAGCTCGCTGTGTTCTATGAATAAGATGTCTGGTAGTAGCCATCAGCAGAGCAGCACACAAATCATTAACTTCTGGTATCAATTCATGGGCTACAGTTTTGTGTTCTACTTCCTTTTTATGTAAATGGAACAGAACAGAGGTTTTAAGGCCGTTTAAACTAAAATTACAATCTTTGTATTCCGACAGTGGCAAAGGTAGTTTGAACATGTGAGGATTTGTTGCTTTAGATGCTGCTGCTTCCACAGCTTGGCCTCCACATATCTGGGAATACTCAGGAACATTCCTCAATTTCATTCTCCTAGCCACTTTATCAAAAACTTCGCCAGGAGCGCAATCCATACTTTCTCCTAATAATTGAAAATGATTAACATCTTGAACAACGGCAAGTAAACAATGTCCTCCAGATATTAAGAGAACTAGAAATGGAAATTTTATATCATGATGCATTCTTGCCACTAGTGCATGTGCTTGCATGTGGTGGATGGGGATTATTGGTTTATTAAAACATCGCCCTAAATGTTTAGCATATTTCATGCCCACAACAAGACTGAGTGAAAGTCCTGGCTTCAGTGTGACAGCAATAGCTGAAATATCTTCCATAGCTAATTTGGCTTCCTGTAATGTTTTAGTTACTGTGGGTTCAATGTATGCTCGATGAAGGTCTTGTGCAATATCTGGTATGATTCCGCCATTTCTTAAATGCATCAGATTTTGGGAGTGACAAACTTCTGACAATAGTTTGCCATTTGAATTAATAATAGCACAGCCAGTATCGTCGCACGATGTTTCAATACCGAGTATATTTATATTTGGATTTTGTCTGTTGCTATTATAGCCTCTCGTTTTACAAAAATATTGTTTACTCACTTTATTAACAAATAGTGAACAGACTAGTCGCTTTAAGACATTCATTATACTTTCTGTATATTTTTTCCTTAAAATTGACACCTAGTTATTACATATAAAATGTATTTTCATTAAGATTTCCATTCACTGGCCGACTAGGTTATTTTTACACAATTTGTACCTAAAAATACAAACACCTTTGTTAAATTATTACATGTACTTTCATCACTAAATAATAGTTCTTTATTAAATATTAAGTAATTTATATTACCTATTCCATTCAGTGTACGTCCTAAGTAAATAATAAATAAAGTTTGGTGTTTCACATAACCTCTAAATAAAACAGTATTTATGACACTTGACTGACAGAAATCAGAATGACATAAGGAAGAAGTCATAGATATGATAGACACATTGACATAGAAAAGTATGGACTGGAAATACCTACAAAAAAAGGGTGCATACCTACAACTCATATTGTCTCATAAAATGGCTGCCATTGCTAGGGTTGTGTCCATCAAGGAACAACAGTTATCTCGTTGTTACTATAACGAGTAACGATACTATATACGAGTTTTACTAGTTAGCACGTTTGGATCACGATGGATTTTGGTGCTGTGAAGTGTGAACCACAGGCCGGACCTAGCTAGGTCACTCGGACCGAATAAGACGCAAGATTATTTATGTTAACATCGCAGAATATACGGATATCGTTTCAGCAGAGGAACTAGTTCCGGAAACTATTACGGTAAGTCGGCAACGGTACAACACTATTCCATTATGACATCTGTTTGAAAACAAACGAATGAATTAACAAATATACCTAATAAAAAGGCCTGTTATATGGAAATGAGCCCAAATATCAATACTTTAGCCATAAATTCATGATCGCGTTACAATTGTATCATCGATTGTGTATTATTGTATGTATTAATGCATGAAAACCGGCTATAACCTGTGCAAAGTCAATTGAGGTTGATTTTCATTCTTTCTTGCACCACACTTCACAATACAACACACAGGCACGTTGCACTTCTGTTTTCCAACATTCACATGCAGTTTTAAAAGGTAAAATCCTCGTAATTTTCTCGCAAATCTCAATAATACAAAAAACAAACAACCATTTGACAGCAAAACTACCACGAATCTCGTCGCATAAGATGGCTGCTACGGCACTTACCTACAACTGTCACTACGTCAAGACAAAATGTTGCCATAATTAGCAACAACTTAAAATATAGTTGTCTCTTTTATCAAATAAGATTATCTCACTAGAAAGAATGAGACATAACGATATTTCAAATTCTGGATCATATTTCACTCATATTTGTATAAGCAAATGTATGTATAGAATAACGCGGCATCTCCATGTTTTTCCTATCTCAATGGATAGACATGAGGGAGGGCCAATTCTCGTAATTTTAAGACCGTTCACAGTCTGGGCCCGTATTCCCGTAATTTAAAACGTTCAAAATCTAGTCGCAGTCTCATCTCGGCGACAAACAAATGTCAAAAACTTGTCAAAATGTAGGGAAATTTGACGTATTTTTGACAGATTGAGACTGAGATCAGACTGTGAACGTTCTTAAAATTACGAGAATTACCCCTCTGATCTCAGTCTCAATCTGTCAAAAAATACTTCTAATTTCCCTACATTTTGACAAGTTTTGGTTTGTCGCTGAGATGAGATCATGAGACTGCGACTAGATTATGAACGTTTTAAATTACGAGAATTGACCAGCACCCTAATTGCGTAACACACAATCAATCGGAATCGGTTTCATTTTGACAGTTCAACAACATTCATTGCATTATTTACGTGTTGAGCAGACAAATTTTTCGAACTTTCGAAGCAATGGATTAGCAATTTGCTTCAAAATGATTCAGATTACGATTGATCGTGTGTTACGTAATTAGGGTGCTGGTTCTAGGACCTGCCACTTTCATCACCATTTTTAGAGCAGTGGTGATGTACAGACGCCAGCACATCAAGCTACTACAATCTGTCAGATTTCTTTAATAGATTTTCGACTTTATTGCTAAAGCATTAGGTTCAATGTTGATTGGGAAAATCTGACAGTTTCGGGTAGGTTGACCTGCTGGCGTCCGTACATACAGACGCTGCTTTAGCGATAAAGTTGAAAATAGATTATAGAAATTTGGCAGATTGTAGTAGCTGACGTCTGCGTTGTGCATGCATGCCTAGGTTCGAACCCACAACCTGCTTACAGCTCGTAACGTAACTCGGGGCCGTCACCACTGAGCCACCACTGCTGATTAAAGTCGGTCAGTAGAGTTCATTTATTAATTTAGTTAAGTAAGCCGTCCGATCTGCGTGGAAACTGTATCTCCTGCTCCTGACTGAATACGCAACTTTATGCATACGCAGTCAGGTAGGTATATATTTACATATTTTTTCCAGGTAGACGACATGAGCCGCACAGCTTGCTCCTACTTCTTTTGTTTATGTTATGTGCATAATTTCGTGGGGACGGGATCTTTTTGTAATTCGCTGATTTCACTCGAGTGTCGTCTTGCGATCTGGTTGCACGATATAGGCATATTGTAAAAACATGTTGAGATTGTCTAAAAAGTTTGCCAGTAATGGGAAATGTGTGAGTTTTGTATCAAATGTAGCGTGTAGTGGTAAAAATAAAGAGGTACACAATGAAAGAGCCCATGTGAGGAATTTTGAAGAGATCCCGGGACCTAAGTGCTATCCCATTGTTGGGACGCTGTATAAATACGCACCTTATATTGGTAAGAGTTTAAATTAAGCATCTGTTTAGCTTTTTTTTTGTGTAGTTGTCGTTGTTCAATTTAATTTCTCTATCTACTGGCTAGGACTGGGTACGTTCATCCAATACTGCTTATCAACATTCATGCTTTTCCGTCGTTCACTTATTTTTATCTCAAGAGTTGGTAAAGGAATATAATAATGTATTCAATCTGGAGACAACAATACGACAATAAATGAAAACACTAGCAATGCAAAGGAGTATTTTGGAATTATCAATTGAATCCTTATCGAAAATAAAAAGTGTTTTATTCAAACAAACTAAATAGTGGTGACTATGGGTTTCGCCAATATTTGAAGGTATGGTGAATAAACTATTGGGTATAATTATGTAAGTATTTGATTTAATTTTCGTATGCAGACTGAACGTCATTAGATATAGGTAGATACGCAGTTTATTTTATTGTGGTATTGTAATCTCCTCCTTGTATATGAACTATGTACCTCCTACCAATTTACGTAGTAGTAAGGCCGTTGTAGATTCAACGTACCTACGGTGAACAAGAAAAGTCAACTAACACTTCTTTAATTTTTTTCTTCTTAAATAACACGGAGTAAAATATTCATTCAGGCCCCAAAAGAAGTACGAGTAGTACCTAGTTAAGACCCTTTAGGCAGGACTTTGCCTTGCTGATAAAAACAATCTTCCAGGTGACTACAATGTCGAAGCATTAGATAAAAACTCTTGGCTGAACTGGCGACGTTACGGCAGCCTGGTCCGCGAAGCTCCTGGAGTCAGGTTACTGCACGTGTACGACCCTGAGGATATAGAGGCGGTGTTTCGGCAAGATCATCGTTATCCAGCGAGGAGGAGCCATGTCGCCATGTTCCACTATCGTCTGAACAAACCACATGTCTATAACACTGGCGGATTACTTTCTACGTAAAGAATTTTTGTTTCAAAGTCAATCCTGAAGATGTATCATTTGAGAGTTTGTAGGATCACTTATCTCTCTCTATATGAGTGGAGCTCCATCATATTTATAAACAACCTCTTTATGGAGTGAAATCGGTGTTGTGGTTTATTTGTATCGGAAAATCTGAAATTAATAGGTAAACTCTGTGTCGTCTGTTGTAATGAAGAGGCCTTATCATTTCAATATACAAAGTCAATAGGTCCTTATTCCACGCCGCAGAATCTACTTGTAATGATTTAAACAAATGTTTGTGGTCTCCAACTCATAAATACAAATTTCCCACCCATTGTTTTGAAATTGGACAGAATATTACGGTACTAATTGATATTTTTTGCAGTAACGGCCCAGAATGGTGGAGACTGAGAAGTACGTTCCAAAAGAATTTTACCAGTCCTCAGAGTGTAAAAAGTCACGTCGAAAGAACAGATAACGTCATAACAGAATTTGTACAGTGGATTAAAGAGAGGAATATTTCATACCATGAAGATTTTTTGCCATATTTGAATAAATTGAACTTAGAAGGTAATATTGGGAATGAAACTGAAACAAGGCCAATTATAATTTTAAATGGCCTCCTTCATCGTCGTGTCACTAGCACGGCAGTTATTTAAATTTTGTTGGTCCAAAACTTGGGGGTGCATAAAAAAAGCCCTGAAATCAAACATCTGGCGCACCCTGGCCACCTAGCACTCGTTAACGCAGAGTCTAGGTGACTAATCCTTTCACCATGATAGCACGAACCGGTCTTTCTCAAGATCAACCCCAAAAGGCTCTTTTAAGAGTCAAACGGCAAGGAATTTAATTTTTGAAAGAGTATAAATAAACACTGTAATTAGGACATTCTTTGTTATGTTTCAGTAATAGGAACTGTAGCGTTCAATGAACGCTTTCGAAGCTTTTCTCGTCAAGAACAAGATCCGAATTCAAGAAGCAGTAAAACTATTAAAGCGGCTTTTGGATCTAATAGTGGAATTATGAAACTAGACAAAGGAGTTCTTTGGAGAATGTTCAAAACTCCTCTATATCAGAAACTTGCCGACTCTCAGGAATATTTAGAACAGTATGTTGAGTACAACTTCTATTAGATTTTTTGTAATGTCCTCGTTATTTTATTTGTAATACGTAATTCTTGTTTTTTAGAGTATCTTCAGAAATCTTAATGGAAAGGGCGCATTTTTTTGCACATCCCGACGACAATGACAACTCTTTATTGGGATCTTTTCTGAAACAGCCTAATTTGGATTTGAAGGACGTCCTAGGAATGATGGTTGATATACTTATGGCTGCTATCGACACGGTAAATATCAATTGGATCATCGCTCTCCTTTGGAGATTTTGGGTAACAATGATTAATGTTTCAATATATTTTTATTTTAGACTGCATACGCAACTAGCTTTGCTTTATACCACGTCAGTCGAAATCCTGAAGTTCAACAGAAAATATTCGATGAGATTTTTACACTCCTTCCCACGAAAGATGCGAAAATCAGTCCCGATATAATATCGAAAGCTATTTATGTAAGGAGTTGTATCAAAGAAAGTCTAAGATTGAATCCAGTGTCGATTGGCGTAGGCCGTTTAACTCAAAAGGATTTCATGCTGAGAGGTTACCTAATTCCAGAAGGAGTAAGTATGAACATGATTTTAAAACCAAATGGCGAAATGATAAATACATAATAAAAATGATGCCTTTGTTTCAGACTGTAATAGTAACGCAAAATATGGTAGCGTCTCGACTACAGCAATATGTCAATGATCCGCTAAAATTCAAACCCGAACGCTGGTTAAGAGGTTCTGAGAGTTATGAACATATTCATCCCTTCCTCAGTTTACCATTCGGTTTTGGGCCCCGATCATGCATAGCAAGAAGATTAGCAGAGCAAAATATAAGCATCATTCTGATTCGGGTAAATTTTCTCTTTGTTTTTTTAAACTTATGCAACTACAGTTTTATACATTATACAGGATCACAAATAATCTTTTGGGTTTCAGCTGATTCGTGCATTCAACATAAAATGGATGGGTGAAGAACTTGGAGTTAAAACTCTTCTTATAAATAAACCTGATAAACCAGTGTCTTTAACCTTTACTTCAAGAAATGATTAAGAAGTAATTATGAGTATTCATGTTAAAATATTTCTATTTAATGTATGGTCCGTGTAATCTTAATCTGTGTTCTAATAAAAATAATTAAGAAATAAATAAAAAACTTTTAAAATCACCATTCATATAGTACAGTATTTTATTACATTTTTAGTCTACAAACTATTGCATTACAATTAGCCTTTTGGCACATTCGAACGACTAAAATTTTTTACACGTTTGGGAGCATTCTGTTTTTTAAACGCCATGTTTGAGGCAATACGTTTTTCAACAACATCATGTGCGTAGGACGTGGGATATAGAAACTGTTTTTTATTTCCCCATATAGTAGACTTAATTGCATTCAAGTCAAGTTTTGGGAACGGCGTTACAGGCAATCTAAAGGGATTATTCTTAAGCAAGAAACGATCTACAGAAGCAGGTTTCGGGATCTTAAGTTTTTTTGTCTTTGGTGCACGATTAGAGAGATGAGAAACAAAAGGTACATAACTAAATAGTCCCAGATTATTTGAAGGCTTTGGAATGATTGTAGGGGGTAATGTTTCCTTGACTGTTACGACACTTTCTGGATTTGGTTGAGAAACTTCTTCCAACATATAGGTGTCAGTAATTTCAGATTCCATCAGAGTCGGTCCAGAAGAGATTTCTACAGTTGAAGGAAACACTTCTATTGATTTCTCAAATAGTACTGGTACTTCTATTTTCACATCTTTGGTAGCAATTGGAATGATTTTGTTTTCCAATGCGAAGGATTCTGCAGTTTCAGATACTACTAAAGGCTCTGGAAACGGTTTTGCAGAGATTTCTGAAATTAAAGGAAACACGTCTGTGGATTCCTCAACTGTTATCGATTCTACTATTTTCACTTCTTCAACAACGGGAGCGATGCCATTGTATGATAGTTGTGGTAAAACTGGAGTTTCTGGAATGACTTCAAGTCCTAGAGTAAAGGGCTTCGGCTCAACGTAATTAATGATCGGTTCTTCGATTGGTCTAACATTTATTTCTGGAATTGTAGGAAACACACCCGTTGGCTCCTCGAATATTGCCGATTCTTCTTTTTTCACTTCTTCTTCAATCATGGAAGAGATATCGTGAAGTGAAAGAGAAGGTAATAGTGGAGCTTCTGGAATTGCTACAAGTTCTTGAATGGTGGGCTTGGGCTCAACGTCAACAACGATCGGCTCTTCGATTTCTACAAGTTCTGCATTGAAGGGTTTGGGCTCAACGTAATTCTGATGATCTGCTCCGTGATTGGTCTCACAGCGATTTCTGGAATTGTAGGAAACACAACCGTTGACTCCTCGAATATTACCAATTCTTCTTTTTTCACTTCTTCTTCAATCATGGAAGAGATATCGTGAAGTGAAAGTGAAGGTAATAGTGGAGCTTCTGGAATTGCTACAAGTCCTTGAATGGCGGGCTTGGGCTCAACGTCAAGAACGACCGGCTCTTCAATGTTGACTTGTTCTTCAAAAACGTGGATATCGTTTGCAGAAAGCGGAGGTAGCACTGGCGCTTCTGGAATGACTACAAGTTCTGCATTGATGGGTTTGGGCTCAACGTAATTAATAATCTGCTCCGTGATTGGTCTCACAGCGATTTCTGGAATTGTAGGAAACATAACCGTTGGCTCCTCGAATATTACCAATTCTTCTTTTTTCACTTCTTCTTCAATCGTGGAAGAGATATCGTGAAGTGAAAGTGAAGGTAATAGTGGAGCTTCTGGAATTGCTACAAATTCTTGAATGGCGGGCTTGGGCTCAACGTCAACAACGATTGGCTCTTCGATTTTGACTTCTTCTTCAACAACGTGGATATCGTTTGTAGAAAGCGGAGGTAGTACTGGAGCTTCAGGAATGACTAAAAGTTCTGCATTGATGGGTTTGGGCTCAACGTAATTAATAATCTGCTCCGTTATTGGTCTCACAGCGATTTCTGGAATTGTAGGAAACTCAACCGTTGGCTCCTCGAATATTACCAATTCTTCTTTTTTCACTTCTTCTTCAATCATGGAAGAGATATCGTGAAGTGAAAGTGAAGGTAATAGTGGAGCTTCTGGAATTGCTACAAGTTCTTGAATGGCGGGCTTGGGCTCAACGACAACAACGATTGGCTCTTCGATTTTGACTTCTTCTTCAACAACGTGGATATCGTTTGTAGAAAGCGGAGGTAGTACTGGAGCTTCAGGAATGACTAAAAGTTCTGCATTGATGGGTTTGGGCTCAACGTAATTAATAATCTGCTCCGTTATTGGTCTCACAGCGATTTCTGGAATTGTAGGAAACTCAACCGTTGGCTCCTCGAATATTACCAATTCTTCTTTTTTCACTTCTTCTTCAATCATGGAAGAGATATCGTGAAGTGAAAGTGAAGGTAATAGTGGAGCTTCTGGAATTGCTACAAGTTCTTGAATGGCGGGCTTGGGCTTAACGTCAACAACGATCGGCTCTTCGATTTTGACTTCTTCTCCAACAACGTGGATATCGTTTGCAGAAAGCGGAGGTAGCACTGGTGCTTCAGGAATGACTACAAGTTCTGCATTGATGGGTTTGGGCTCAACGTAATTAATAATCTGCTCCGTGATTGGTCTCACAGCGATTTCTGGAATTGTAGAAAACATAACTGTTGGCTCCTCGAATATTACCAATTCTTCTTTTTTCACTTCTTCTTCAACAATAGGCGGAATGCCATTAAATGATAGGGGTGGTAGCATCGGTGCAACAGGAATTACTAGAAGTTCTGGAGTGACAGGTTTGAGCTCCTCCGTAATTGCAATCGGCTTTACGATTTCTGAATTGTTTTCTTTCTCGAGAGCAATATCTGACAGTGTTTCTTCTGAAATTTCCGATACAGGATACATAAACGGCTTTACAATTTCTATTAGTTGGTTTTTATCAACAACTACTTTCGAAGCATCTTTCGAGCAAGAATAATGGTGTTGCTGTATCAAAGATATCAAATCTTCAATGTGAGATGGAATATTGCTTGGCGGTAAGTTTAGTTGTGGCTTGAAGTAAAAGTTTGCTCCTTGGTGTATGACGCCATGTTTTTGTAATTCTGGGGAGACTTGACCAGGCAGCGCGTTAAAATTTTCGTTGACGGTGATTTTAATGGGCTCATAGTTGATTGCTGCTGAGATTGCTGAATTAAATTGAAGAGTGCCAATTAAGGCAATACAGACTATTGACGTAATCTGAAAAAAAAACATTAGTGTAAATACATTGCTCAAGGCTTTTAGCTCGTTAAAATTACAAATAGTCCTTGCAGTACAAAAAGAAGTTCGATGTCACAGTAATACTAACTAACTGCCCGTTGGTCTCGTGGTCGCAAGCGCGACTGCTGAGAGTGGGGAACTGGGTTCGATTCCCAAGTCGGGCAAATTGTTATTGAATTTTTCCATTAGGAATTTCATAGTAACAGCCCAGAGTTTGGAAGTTGGCGGTGTGATACCAGGGGTATCAACCCGCCAACTTCTTCAATTTCGTATTTTTAGGATGTAAGACTATTTTAAGGTTATATTTATGTGAAGTAAATAGTTATTTTTTAATAATTATACCGATCGCTTTTTATTTATGAGAATGGTACATATGTATATTATATGTAACATTATATGTATAACATACTACTAGTCGGTTAGCTTGCCTTTCATTTTATGCAAACACTGTCAAAGCTAAATAAATGTTCTTTTTTTATTTGCTTTAGGCAACTAGGCCCATAGTAGTGCCATAAAGACTAACATCACATACTTAAAAATGATATTAAAAATAAAGAAAACAAAATTGTAAACAGTAGGTATGTACATCTATAATACTTTTAGCTGCAAATATTATGACTTTTCGACTGTGTGTAAAGCACAGTCGAAAAGTCATAATATTTGTGTGTATACAAAAGTCATAATGTATACAGCCTACTTACTATGAACCCTAAGGTCACCCTACAAATTTTTCTCTTATAAAAAGTTGGAAATCAATTTTCTCTTAAAGTATGACATTTAGAAGAACGGACGATATGTTAAAGTTTAATAAAGAAATAGTTAAAATCTTATTCTAATTTGCTTTAATCTATGAGGTTGAGCCTATTCAATAAAGCCGAAAATATTGGGCTCTCAGTGCAGACGTTTTAGTCAAATTCGACTTTCATTCCTACTTCTTAAAATTAACTTTTAAGTAATTAGTTCTTTTTAACTTATTCACATAGGTATCTAAGTAAAACATGTTTAAAGTCGCATTTATGTATTTCTTCAGATAAATCCATGTTTTGCAGATTCCTCAGTACAGACAATAATGAAGTGAGGGCCCTAGATCGATATACCGCCATAAATCTGTAATGTCATATTCTACAGATTTGGGAATTTCTTAAAATATTTAAGAAATTCTTAACTAAATTCTTAAATAAAAATTATTAACCCAGAGATAGTACCTACTTACTGAGATTAAGGCTATGCCATTTTATGTACGCGTCTGGATGGAGGGCCCAAGTTATTTAATTATAACAGTTTTAATTCACGTTTAAGAAATTCATGGCCCTTTGCTTTAAGTTTTTACTATTTTTAACAAATTTCCCTATAAGTCTTATTTCGTTTCGCAAGGGTTAAAAAAATGGGCCCTCAATCCAGATTCCAGATGCACATGAATTTAATGGGGCAAACATATTGTCCAAATATAAGTCGGGTTCTCTCTGATCACAAAAATAATAACAAATTATAGAAATATAACTCACCATCTTTATCCGATGAAGATTATTTTGAACTGACTTTTATAAATATTATGCACGCATTATATACTTAGCGAAAATTAAAAAGACAATTGAAAGGTGCATTAACTAGTAAAATTAGAGACATTAGAATTATTAACTTAATGATCTTATAAATTCCAATGATTCCATTTAAAGCACAATTGTACAAATTTTGCAAATGATCCAGTTTTGTGTTATTACCTATTCCTCATTAGGGAATGTTCTATTGCAAAACCTTTTAATATTTAAACGCTTTTTGATTCAAAAATGTCATCATTCACTACAATAGCATTCTTACGAAACAATTTCAGTTAATAATACTTCTATATCATCATGAATAAGGTAAGTAAAACTACAAAGTTAAAAAAAATGCGTTCTCCTGATACTAATTAGTATAATATCTTCTAATACTACTTTTCTATTTCACAGTTGGTAGCATTCTTCGGCCTCGTCGCCATTGCATCCATCTTGGCTTCACCATTGAAAGAACATCCTTACCGAACACTACCAGCTGTGGAACACGAGGAGATTCACGACGAGTTCGGTCAGTTCGCTCTGCGGTACGTGACGGCTGAAGGCACCGTGGTGTCGGAGCGCGGCCGGCTCGTGCCCACCCCGGACGGCACCGGCTACGTCATGGTTGTTGAGGGAGAAGTCTCATACCTCGATGATGATGGTCAGACATACGTCACCAAGTACACCGCCGGCCTCGACGGATACCATGCTGAGGGAAACCATTTACCAGTTGCTCCTGAAGTTCCTACCGCTACTAAATAATTTTGACAGTGATAAATAAATGTTCTAGGAGTATATTCTCTTTGTGTTACCTCATCTTTATTTCTTACCTCAACCTTATGAACGTTTTATACAAACATACATACAAAAACGCCTTCACGCCTTCTCCCTATAGGGCTTTTAATGTTTATGATTATTCAGAAGGGTGGTTAAGTAATAACAGCCGCACGGGTCGATCGATCAGACTACGCTTGCCGCGGTTGGTCCGTGGATGGGTGACAATCTTCACATACCAAGACCCCTCCGTGACTCGGAAAGCACGCTAAGCCGTTGGTCCCGGCTGTCATTCGTGGATCTTTGACAGTCTTTACGGGTCGTCAGTAGCCCGAAAGTCTGACAACCAGTCTTACCAAGGGGTATCGTATTACCCAGTAACTGGGTTATAGAGGTCAGATAGGCATTCGTTCCATGTAAATACTGGTAAATAATAATCATCATCATCTGATGATGATTATTCAGTAAAAGTCGTTCGCAAAGGGCAGGAACTATTTCAAATAAATACTGAAAATGGATTTGTCCGCTTACTGTCATAGAGAGAGAGAGATCGTAATTGACATAGAACATATGCCAAATGAAAACCCACACTTAACATTTTTAGTCAAAATGTTTTTGTTTTCAAAGTTAAGAACACTTATTGGGTTGTACTTGGATTTGTAAGGTTATTTTGTAACGGCTCTGTATAGGGTCGTCCTAACTTACATTTGTATGTCACGTTCACCATAAGGCTGCTTTTCTACCAGAGATGTGCTATGCAGCTATGTTGCGAGGATGTGAAAGCTAAGCTACGAAACTGTGCGACCGTTTCCACTAATGCTAAGCTGTGTAGCGGAGCGAGTAAGATGTGCTATGAAGATGCGCCGCCGCGAGGTAGCTGTGCGAGGAAGATGCTCAACTCGAGCAATGCGATGCATCGATAGTAGGGAAAGCACGGGGAATACTCTGCTCTGCACATAGCTACACCACTCGCGCATCCATAGCTCCCATCCATAGCACGCATCCTTCCGTATAAAAACATAGCTTAGTTGAATCCAAACGGATTCAACTAAGCTATGTTTTTATACACCAGTGCTATGCTATGTAGACCAATGAATATGATTGGTGGATAACAAACGCATCCATAGCAACGTAGCATAGCACATCTCTGGTGGAAAAGCAGCATAAAGATAGGCGTATACAGCATTAATAGAGGCTGTCCTTTGCCCCTTTTTGTATTACCATAAACAGGAAACTATTGAAGCTAAAAGGTTGGTTGGAGGTATTTTGTAAGAGTGGACTGTCTTTCATGGTGTGTGGGCAACAAGGCAGCATCAGTAGCTATTTAATTTAAAAATATGCATACTGGGAACAGTAGACCACCGCATGGTATGTATATTTCAGTATGTATATTTTATATTTAGTATGTATATTTAGCATAGTGACAACGAAAGCACGATTTTTAAGCTGAGTATCAGTTTTTTTTTTGTTAGCCTATACTGTGTCCCACTGCTGGGCAAAGGCCTCCCCTTTTTCCTTTCAAACCTCCTTGTCATGTTGGCCTTGCAAACCTTATCAGATCGTCAGACCACCTATCAGTAAAAGTATCAGACAGGTCTACACCACATTAACATACTCCAGTTAAGTTTTTTAAGTCCCAAGCGGGGGAGGCACCAATCACCACTAGACGGGTACATATCCAGACTCATGACGATAAATTCTTTTTGTTCAGTCTACTTATTATCGTTGAGTGAATATTGACGAAACAGTTGGTAAACCAATTAATGTTTGCAGATGTTGGCAGAGTATACGAGAGAAAAAAAAAACAATTGTTGCCCGGCCAAGGTAAACAAATATGATACATAAATACGAGGTCTAAAGGATCAATTATTTTTGATGGGAAGTCATCCCATCAAATATATAATCATAAATAAGAAATCTTCAACACAATATACAATCTAACACTAAAATATCAGCTGGCACGCCGGCGGTGACCATATCCCGACGATTGTTGTCATTAATGTTGGAGTGTCGTGCCAAGCGACCAGCACTCTTGCTGCAGGAAAGGCCAAGGTGTCCGAAGCGGTCCACTGGTGGTCCAGTCCTGTGGAGCCACGCAAGGTGCGCCCAGACTCAGGCTTGTAGCGAGCCGGACATTGGTGTCACCCAACATAGGCTATGGCATAGGATATGCTGCTAGCATAGTGCCTATGTTGTGTGACGGTAGCGCCTGAAGACTGACTGCCATTCTCCCATAGCCAGCAGGCGGGCACGAGCAGCAGTATTGGTGGACGTATTAATGAGGATTTTCCGTACCAACCTGCAGAGCGGCTCGACCAACAGTCTATGGGATGACGGGTTCTCAGGCTGAGCCGTATCTGGACAAGCCACCTTCCAGGAGTTCATCGCAGTGGTCAAACAAGCACTTAAGAATCAACCTTAGAAGGGGCTAAGATTTATGTGATTAAATTTTCGGTGCTGTGGACCGAGGAGAGGAAACACTACTACAATAAAAAGCTGCAGAATTAGCTCATCTAAACTGAGTTGTGTACGCCGACAAATTTATAAATTATTATCACAAGTGGAAATTTCTATATAACAATTCCAGTATTTAAAGGCAATGATAGTAATTTATTTCGATTACACCAACCACAATATTATTTTGATAATTCTAAGATGTTTTTAATGTATTTTCAATTGCATCGGTCATTAATTCGAATGAACATCTGGGTATAAAAGACATGCATAAGTTCTAGAGAATAAATATTGTGGGATCATCGAGAAAAGGTAATTTATTTTATTATTTATTTGATCAAGGTTAAAGAAGAAGAAATTTCAAAGGATTCTAATTTTTGAATACTATCACGAAACATTTTTTATTCTTAGACATTTCTACATAGTTGATAGGCATACTGAAGCTTTTCTTGACAGCTGTTTTTTGTTTTACTTGCTTACAGATGTATTCAATTGGAGTTCTTTGTCTTCTGTCAGTGGCCGTTGCTTTGCCAACGCCGGAACTGCTTCATACCAACTTACCGGCGCCTCCGTCTCCCCTTGAACTTGAAGCAGATCCACTCCTGCTTGACAAACCTGAATCTGAAGAAGTCAAGAAACCATTGGAATCTATGGAAAAACCTAAAGCAGAAAAGGACGAAGATAAAGATATACTTGATGATGCCATTAAAGTAATTCAGATAGAATCCAAGGAATCTAAAGAATCCAAAGATTCTAAAGAATCCGAAGATTCTAAAGAAAAATCTAAAGAGCCTTTGGAATACAACAAAGACATTGAAGAGAGACCAGAAGAACAAAAGGAAGAAAAGAAAGACTCAAAATCTGAAGAATCAAAGGACCGGCACGAAGAAGAAGGACCTATTATAGTAAAAGTAAACAAGAAACCAGATCAGAAGTTCTTTATTTTGAATTGGTTACCTAGCTTTCCCAATTTTCATCTCCCTTGGCCATTATCATACTTTGATCCGAAGTTCCGGAACGGTGGCCAACAGCCTATCTACATTGCCAGAGAATCTGACTTCGCCTTCGACAATTATTAATTAATGGGAATAAATAACGATACGACATTATTCATGTTTTTCGTCATGGATATTATTATTCAGAAGATCACACAGAACAATTTATGAGCAAAAAATACTGCTAAGAAATTAATGTCATATCATATGTATCAAACGTTACAATTTTTAATTTTATCTATTTGAATAAAATGTATTTATGAATATAATTTGGTTTTTCTAGTGTTACGCTTCGAGTAGGTATTTTTGGGGCATTATGTCAGTAAGAAGAAATGTACATTATACAGGCTAACACAAAAATATTTTAAGTATAAGTACAGAAAAGGGGAACAGCTCATGGGGCATGAAAACTACCCACTTGTCCAATGTTCTCTAATTGTTTTTAACATTTAATAAGTAGTTAGCAAAAAAAAAAAAAAATAGATTTTTATGTACATTGATGTCGATAATACAATTTATTATCGCACTGTGTGGCTATTTGCGGGTAGAATTCAAACATGCCAATATTATATTAAATAACATTTTGAGAATTTTTATTTATTAAAATATTTTGAAATCGTAAGGATAGATGATACATGTAAGAAGACTTGTGGTGTATTTTGTAATAGATTAAATTTATTAACTTTTATTTTCAAGATGACAATGTAGGAACTGATGGGATCGGGTTTTCTTTTAGCTTCGATACCTTAGGTGCAGTAGATGGATGCATATCATTAATATCGTCCAAGCTGAATTTGTAGCTACCTCTATACACGGGCCGAGGAGCAAGTGCGATAAAACCTTGTTTAATATCATCTAATGTTGGTCTTACTTTGGCAAACGCATCGTGCAAACCATCTCGGCTTTTAAATGATGGGTTCTGTGTTGTCGGCGATAGATGAACGTGTTTCTCACTGGAGACATGATTAGTTTGTGCCTCTACTTCTAGAGGAGCTTCCGACGTTGTGGGTGAGATATGTAGCCGACGTTTAGGATGCCTATGAGGGGGTACACGCGGGGAATACAGTCGCTCTAAATAAAAACCTGTAACGTCGTTATTCGGGAGCTCTTTCAACGCTTCCCATTGTGTCATAGGCGGAGATCGCACTGATGCTGGTAAAGCTGTCGGGAAACGCGGATGGATCAGTTTCCGTAATTTTGGTGCTGGTGGCATTGGTGCTAAAGTTGACGTTACTTCATTCTTTTCTTGCTTGTGATGATACGCTTCCAGTACATTAATCGGTGTTTCAAAAGGACCATGGTTTGTAATCTCCTTGAAGTTCTCATTAACATCTTCAACCCTTTGTTGCGGCTCCATTATGGGCGGTTGGTAATGCATGTACTTTCCAATTTCTTCAATTTCTAGATCTTCATCTGTTTTTCTATGCTCGTAAATATAATTAATTTTGTAGTGAGGATTTGGGAAATTGCCATTGAAGTAATCCATTATAGGAGTCTCACTATCTACATTTTCATTTAATACCCTTCAGAAGCCCGGCCGCCCGCCCTGTCGAAACGCGCCTAGCGCAAGCGTAGTAGAACGTACTTTTCGATTTTTGGGTAGGACTTCAGAAAAACTAAGAAATCGGCAATTTATAACCATTATCATGGTATATATTATACCTTCCTGGCTTCGTTATGAGTTTATCTAACTATTTATACCATTCAATAAGCAAATAAAACTGACCTTATCTCGCAGTGATGTGATATGTTTTCATTTTTATAATTTTCACTCACATAACCATAAAACTTTATCATAATTTATCGAATTCACACACTTAATCACCAAAAAACACTTACATGATAACACAATAATGTGTAGGCAATGTTAACACAAATTATTCCGCTTAGACACAATGTCCTACACTGTAAAAAGTAATAAAAACTATTTGATAACACAACGAAAAATTATGGCGGCAATTTCGCGCGCTGCCGGCGGGCGTCGGTGCATCGGTCACTAAACTATCGCTAACACATGGCGGCCGCGGTCGGCAGGTACCGTTGGCGCAAAAACGCTGCGAACGAAATATTTGTGTTTTATTTTTCAAGTACGATTTTTGTTATTATAAATTATTTACTTTTATTCTGTTACATTTAGATTTTAGTACCTGTTCAATGAAACGTCAGAGACTTTTTGTATTGAGGTATCCCAATTATTATTTAGTTATTATTCTTTGAAAATAATGACACACTATTACTAACAGGTGTGTAACAATTATAATAATAAATCATTTTATGGTGGACAATACATTAGATAAATTATTATTCAATCTATTTTTCCTTATAACTATAACTAACTATCTACCAACCCACCCATTCTCAGAGAGGAGGCCTGTGTCCCAGCAGTGGGAACATAATAGTCCGATTATGCCAAGCAACAAAAACTTAAGTATGTGGAGGTTAACTACTGTGGTTATTCACCATGAAAACCTGTCAAGTGCGAGTCGGGACTCGCACACCTGGGGTTCCGTACAAATTTGTTGATATGTAACTAAAAATTTACGGTTTTCGCAATTTTTCCTTTATCTGTGCTGTAAGACGTTGCTTCGTACCAAATTTCAAGATTCTGAGTTCACGGGAAGTACCCTGTAGGTTTTGATTCCCTTACGAGGGTCGAAAATTTGCGGCATAAACGGCTGTATCTTTTGATTGCGTTGGCTTAGAAGTTTGATTTTTTCACAGCTCCAAGGGTCAGTAGACTTGAGTATTTTATATAAATTCCAGCTTGATACCTCCACGCGTTCCTGAGAAAAAGGGTCTTGACAGACAGACAGACGGACGGACGGACAACAAAGTGATCCTATAAGGGTTCCGTTTTTTTCATTCGACGTACGGAACCCTAATAAAGTTTGCCTGAATTTATACTACATTATCAATAAGGTGATAGCACCTTATTATGGGGTCATTTATAGAAATGACCCCATATACTTACGGATGGTTATTCTAATTCCACGTAAGAGAGAGCTTGGAACAGATTAAAATAAAATACATTTTGTTTTCAAGAAATATATTTAAAAAAAAATTATATATATATTTGTTGTTATACACACAATCCCCGTGTCGATGATGTCAACAATTTCCCGCATGGGTTCTTCTAACTCCTCAGTGTCGGGAATGTCCTTTCTCGATCTACCTGGCATGGCGGCGACGTCGTACTCGTCGTCGAACTCGCTGTCCAAGTCGCTGCCGGTCACCGCCTCCCTTCCTGACGCTGTCGCTGCCTGCAATCCCGAAGTTGATGGACGAACTTCAACCTCGGAGTTGGTGATAGCAAAAGGCTCCGCCAGATCCTGCACCCATCACCTGACATGCCAGGGGGCCTCCTCCATCATCTCCTCGGCTTCTTCCTGCGACATGTCCAATGCCTCCACCCGTTCGACTACATCGAAACTGCAAGCAAGTACAATATTGTAAAAATATAACCTAAATATGAACACGTACCAAGAACCTTACTCTGTGAAGGAGAGCTTACTTACCAGAGAGGCACGGCTGGCTTAGTTTGGACACGTCGGATGCGACCACCAGGGGTCTGCTCAACGGGTACAGCCTCGCCCTGAACGTTGAGAGAACCACCTGGCGTCGGTAGCACTGGTACAGCAAGGAAGCGGCTAAAAAGATAAGAAATACAAATTATTCCACTGAAACTAAATAAATATAGTAATACGCTATACAGAAAATACTAACCTCGGCGGCGGGGATGGGGATAGGTTAGGATCGTGGCGCGAGTCAATCAGACCCATAATAAGAGCGCGACGTGCGGCGCTCTCTCTGGGCGGCCCCCTTTCAGGAGCGGGGGTCACGCTCCGCGACCTTGACCTCAAGGCCTGCCTCGCCATGCTAAAAATATCAAAACGAATCATTTACTAAAATAATGGCCTAAAATTCATTCTATTTGAGGTCATTCACCTTTTTTTGAAGTGTAAGAAAAATACAATAATCTCGACATTTATTATTTTTAGACATGACAAATAAAAAAACTACATGAAATAATAAAAATCCAATCACAAAAATATAATAAATATAATCAGTCAATTTTTTTTTGCAGTTAGTACTTTGCACTGACGAATGTCCCTTGTACCATGACCGCCTAACTCGTTATTTCTTGGTACAGGTAATGGGCGACGGCGCCGGCATTATTTACCTTTGTAATACGTTTCCAATGACAATACGCAACAATATTAGTAGCAAATTATGTTCGTAGATTAATAAGCTAGCAACTTATGTGTATTTCAAACAATATACAACAATATTTATCATAAAAACATGACTCAAATTGACTCGATACGGCATTTATCATTGTCAAAATTTGAGCATTACAAAACATTCGTTATGTTTTCGCTGAAATATTTATCACTTTTCGATAAACTATCATTCAATTCGAAATCTAAACTTATTTCTCAGTAATTCTGTATAACATTTATAAAAGATTACTCACCGCTTTCGTCTTGCGTTCATTTTTCAATAAAAAACAACACAGCAAAATGTCGAGAATAATCGCGTCACAATGGCGTCTCACTTCAAAAACCACAGATGCATTTTTAAACACTTTTTTTTCGTTCAGTTTAGTGGTGTTCCCTTTAAAATGTTACTAAAACCGGTCAAGTATGAATCGATTAGTCGATGATACAGTCACATCGTGTTGCAAGTGCAAAATAACGGAAAATTCCATCGTCCAATGGGAGCCGTGACGAAGTGTACAGATGGTGTACATTGACATTTTGACCACGTTTTTTAGTGTACAGATGCTGAGCATTTGACATTTAAGAGGTTAATATCTGCTGATGTGCATGGGGAGCAAATTCCTTGGCGAAGCTTTGTGTTATAAACAAAAACCATATTGTTGTCGCGAGCATATTTCTGAAAAGGAAAATATAATGCAAGAATTTTGTACACACAATCACATCAAAATATTTCGGAATAGTAATGAGTAACGAGCTTTACCTTTAACTTTGGTAACACTGAAGAACTGCACTGGCCTAATTAATAAATTTACTCACTTATATAGAGCAAAACTATAATCACGCCAACAGGTTTGAGTTAATATGTTGCAATACATTTACCCAGGTCATTTGTTAAACTACTTTTGAAACTTGTCCTAAGAAATCTTGTCATAATCGTTTCTACAGGTACTTTCAAAATTGCTCAATTTGTAAATGAAACCACAAAAATGTTGTTAACAAATTATTTATGTAGGTACGAACTTATATTAAAACAATAAAATTAGTATAAATACATGCTGTGCAGTTTTTACATAATAATTAAAAGGAGTACAGTTATGAGCTAGTAGAAGTTCAGAATTTTGATTAGACACGAATACATTCTATTTTAAATGATAAATTATTACCCATAGCATTATAAGTAGTCATTGCAACAAGTTGTCATTGATTTCTGACAAATACTTCTCAAAAATGACAAATTATTCGCAATAACATTTTAATAACATGCACCCGGCTTAGTATATTTGATTAAGTACGTGTGTGTGTCTACATTTACAAATTCAATGTTTTACATAAATTAAATAGAAATCGCTTCTGGAACTCTCAACGTATGTTGCAGACTTGAACAAAATGATGATCATAATGTTTAGATTACATGCTGGGCCAGTAAATTCTTGATCCTGATGACTGATATCTACATTTTAGTTACATACTCTAAAAGGTTATCCAGAATCATTCAGTCGTATTGCTGCGCCTACGCTTGTCCATTTGCAAGGAAATCCATTTATAGATCACAATCAAGATGAGTTCAAAGACCTTATGACTTTTATAGTCATAATGACCAGAGACTGTCCTTCTTTGATACTTTGACGATATTTTTAAATAAATTAACGGTATTTTTTGTATTATTTTAATTTTAGGTAAGATTAAAATATGTTGATGGAAATAACACAATGTATCGTCACACTAACACGAATTTCATAAAATATGTTAACTGTATTTTAATTGAATATTACGTTTAATATTTATATATGACATTATGATGTTTATAAAAGCATACAATATGAATAATAATTACCGGCATACTGTACCTACATTTATAGTACAATGGCACTGAAAAATAAGAAAGTAATGATTTTTGGTTGTGAAAAACCAGTCACAAACAAAAACCATTTTAGCTATTTGACTTCAAATATTTTGTCATATTACCCAAAAACTTTTGTAGTACAATAACTCTTACTTACATTTATCAAATTAATGGCTAAGACTTGTTCGCTTCGTTCGATTAGATCGTTTTGTCTCCTTCATTACATAAATAGTTCATGGGAACTAACAATACTGATGAATAAATAAATAGGTAACTTCAAGTTCTCACATGTATGTACACACCTGTACTTCATCAATTCACAGGTCTAGGGTCATATGGGGTCGCGTCATGACCCACATACCTATTGTTTTTGCGTATTTGGAAGCCTTCGCCGGGCGCAGTGTTGTAGTATATAACTCGCCGAATACCGAACGGATCTACGTAACCGAAACTTCCAGTCCTCTCGTCGGCGCTGCCACTCTCTTCTTCATGGTACTGTTTTGGAAGATAGTACCGGAATCCGTTTCTCCTGAAGGCTGAACCGTCATACGTTGAGAATTGTGGAGTGTACCCGTCACCGATTTTGACTCCAGCTTGTTGTTGTTGTTGCAGCTGCTGCTGTCGATTCAGCCAGGCGTCGGCGTGTCTATACGAGTTAGGATTAATCACATCGTAGCGTCTGCTGTCGCTGGCGTGATACTCATCGTCAAGGGTATTAGTGTTGGATGAATCATATTCGTATGGACTGCGTGTTGTTGCAGCTTCACTGGCTGTGATGGGTGTCACCGTTGGTCTGAGGTCATAAGTCGTTGTTGACGAGTCGGCCGAGTTAGGTGAAACGTAAACTTGTGGTGTCGCTGTCGGGTGTGGGTATGCCGGTGGGGGAGGCGTAACTGATACTTCTATGGGGTAGGTAGGTGGTCCGTATGATGAGGACGGCGGCGGGGTTTGAGTCGTGGAAGTGTACCGCGGCGGCCCGCGATACCGGTGGACAGGTGCAGGTGCTGGTGTTACTCCGTAACCGGAGTCCGTCGGGGCGGTCTTGGCTATCTGTAACGATTCCTGAAACACATAAAAAAAAACACGTTAGGCATTGCAATGAGCATAAAGTTAAAACATTGAAAATATTTGAATAATTTTATTGTTTTTATGCATTATTGGATGTGAGTTATGTAGATAATTTTTAAATGGAATTGGCCATTTAAAAATTACTCTGTTACTTGTATTATGAATGTCTTTAAGGTAGTAAAATTTAAAACACTATGTAAATTGCTTATGGATTAAATTAAACGTACTGAAATTGGTCGATTTTCTCCAACGTAGACCGTTTTAGATTTGTAAATCCTGTAGCCCTGATTATCAGCGATGTAATCCTGGAGTCGCAAATATCCGTCGGCTCCCACCCAGCCCGTTGAACCTGTAACGTAGACAATGACAACATGATTCATGACGAACAAACTTGCAGTTCACCGAGCCAAAGATTTGTTTGAAGACCTACCGACCGACTGGAAACGGACACGACTTATGAGTTGTAGGTCATAGGTTCGAACCCTGACAGGCACTTTACTTTGTGTAAATTATTTCAACACCACTGCTCTGCTCTGCTCTGTGCGGCATGTCCTTGAACCAATAATTCGAAGACATTGGACATCTTCCAACCTGCACTGGGCCCGCGTGGTGGATTACGGCCCACTCCTTCTCACAGAGAGGAGGCCCGTGTCCCAGCATTGGGAACATTATAGGCTGAATATGTGTGGTTGATATTGTATGGGAAGAATAATCTTCCCCATATCTACAACTGGCAATGTGGATCCACATTTGAAAAAAAAATTCATAGAATACGTATTCTGACTGTGTTCGCAAATCAAGACCATGACGGTCACTCCGTTGGAAGACGGGGAAGCTGGTCCTCATTCAGAAGCCGGGGCGCCCTGCGGACTCTCCGTCCGCATACCGGCCCATAGTGCTGCTCGACGAAGTTGGCAAGCTCTTTGAGAGGGTAATTGCGGGCCGCCTCGTCGGGCACCTTGTAGGAACTGGGCCGGATCTTGCGGATTGCCAGTTTGGCTTCCGCAAGGGGCGCTCTACGGTGGACGCCATCATGCGCGTGAGAGCCCTCACGACGGGGGACGCGGTGTCCCGGGGTGGGGTGGTCGTGGCGGTGTCACTCGACATCGCCAACGCGTTCAACACCCTGCCCTGGAGCTGCATTGGGGAGGCACTCCGGTATCACCGGGTGCCGACCTACCTCCGTCGAGCAGTCGGGGCGTATCTGACGGACAGAGCCGTCATCTACCCCGGTCGCGACGGGAACTGGAACCGGCGAGAGATGTCGTGCGGTGTCCCACAGGGATCGGTTCTGGGGCCGCTCCTGTGGGACATCGGTTACGACTGGGTGCTGCGGGCCGACCTCCCTGAAGGCGTCAGCGTAGTTTGCTACGCTGACGACACGCTGGTCCTGGCGCAGGGGAGGTCGCATCAGGCGGCGGCCGACGCGATGACACGCGGGGTTGCGATAGTCGTGGAAAGGATCCGGCGGTTGGGTCTCGAGGTGGCATTGCACAAGTCCGAGGCCATGTCCTTTCATGGGCCTCGGTACGGGCCACCTCCGGGATCCCAACTAGTGGTAGGAGGGGTTCACATCGGCGTCGAGACCACGATGAGGTACAGTAGCGGTCCAAAGCGGCGCGCCAGTTTCACGAAGCAATAGATTGACACTTCTGTTTAACTTACGACCTTCTTCTAATGAGTAATTCCTATACTTTATAGTATACACACACACACTCTATTCACACACTCAACACACACATTCTTGCATTCGTTTGCAATTACAATCACGCTATTGACTATTCCTTGTCATGTTCGTCTTGTTCTATTAATCGTAAAATTTTAGGATTCTACCCACAGAAATCAAAATAAATAAATTATAAGGTAGATGGATGCAGTTAACTTAAAGAGTCATTCAACCGCGACTAAATAGAACGTTGTTCATTGTGGGATAACGACGTGTGTTCTATATCTATATATTAGCGGTGTTGTAGTTCCTTTTAAAATGCAAGCAAATTTGAACATTGAAATGAAAGCGAATATTATATTGCGCTGCGTAAAATTGGACTTAATATAACACAAATATCTGATGAAACCGGACTGAGTGTAAGTGTAATGATTAAATTATTTTATTAAACAATTTATCTTATTAAAGTAGAACTGCTGATCCTTATTTTTTTAAAACGTTTTATAAAGTCTAAATAGAAGAAAATATAATTCTGAAGTAAATTTATTTACCTAGATTATTGAATGATGGATTAATATAACTATATTAATTCTATAAATATATGTAACATATCTATTGTCATTATAATTTTGTTTCTAAATCGTAGGTAATATTAGTATTTTGCTTAGTAGCCTAACAGTACTCCATTTTTTATTTTAGAGAAGTAATTCCATGGCCGGCACGACCTCCTGATGACCTCAACCCCATAGAAAATCTATGGGGTTTAATGACACAGCGATGGGACGCAAGGAATGAGAGGACTGATGAGCAATTGAAGCTGCATTGCCTAGAAATCTGGGAAAATATAAGAGGAACAGACATATGTAGTAATATTGTAGGGTCGATGCGCCAGCGTTTATTTGATTGCATCGCTAATAATGGGGGTTATACGAAGTATTAAATTATACTTAAGTTGATTATAGCAATACTAAAATTATATTGTGATATCCGTAATAAGGATTATTTTGAGGTTTAGCTTCAATCTTCTTTTCATAATGAAAATGAATACTTAAGCTATAACCGCAATAAGTCCTATTAAATACGATTTGTTAACTTTGACATTTGAGATAGGCAACTTAGGTAGGCTACTACTACTGAGTAATTTAATTGTATTGTGACAAGGAGTCCGCACTTTTTTTATTTACGTGTGTAGATTTGCTAGTTGTAGTTTGTTAAAGTACTCTAACAAACTACAACTAGCAAATCTACCCACACAGTGGTAATTAAAGGACTATATTAAAGGATTATATTAAATTGAATCTTTGCGACAAACACACTTCTTATTTTTCTAGTCCTTTAAACCAAATACAACCTTATTGCATTAAACATATGGTCTTAAATCGAACTGGATTCAAGTCATCGACCAACCCGTGAGTGAAAACAAAAGCATTCCTGAGCGATAAGGTTTTTTTCTAAGTGGTTACGGACTAATGAGTGAATACAAATAAAATAGACTATATTACGTGCAACGAATTTACAAAACGCATAATTACGGTGAACCGCCATTACCTGCTTAACTTCAATAAATTGTTCTTTATGAGAAAATAAACTGTTTTAACTAGACGTTTATTTATTTCTAGTTTATAAAATTATAACGAATAAACAATTTTAAATTACTTATAAAACATTTTTATTTTTAACCCCATATTATAATAACAATATAATAATAAAAATATAATAACTTATTATTATCGTTTATTAATCTATCGAATAATAAAAAAAAACCGATAAAGATTATTGTTGGAAAAGAAAAATTAAAAGTCCCATCTCGAGATTGGAACCCAGACCTATGCGTTCGATAATCTAATACGTAAGACTACCAGCTATCGGTACTTGATGAAATGACTTCAATTTTAGCAATGGTATGAACCAACCAAAGTCATGCGTATTACGTAGCCTATGTGCAAAAGCGACGGTATGTTTTTTGTTTCGTTCGACGCCAGCCAGTGTGCGAATTCTGAGATGTGCGTTGTGTTGATACATCACTACACACAGACGTAGGTACAGACTTTACCGCGCGTTCACAGCAATACAGTCCTTAAGCTGGTAATCAATTAATGACCCTTGACTGTACCCGGGTCTCGTCCTCGACAGCCGATGGAACTTCGTCGAGCATTTCCGACGTTTGGCCCCCAAACTGGAACGGGCCGGGACCGCCCTAAAGCGGCTCTTGCCCAACCTGAGGGGGCCAAACGCCTCCTGCCGGAGGCTTTACGCGGGGGTCGTGTGGTCCATGGCCCTATATGGGGCCCCGGTATGGGCGCGTTCACTGCGGCTTCGAGCCGCACACTACCTGAACGCGCCCCAAAAGGTGGTAGCCGTAAGGCTGATCCGGGGCTATCGCACGATCTCAGGCGAGGCAGCAAGCCTCCTTGCCGGACTGCCACCATGGGATCTGGAGGCGATAGTCCTCGCGCGCCTATACGATTGGCGCGCGGAGGCACTACGCCGGGGGGAAACTCCGCATCCGCGGCAAACCGCGGCGGAGCGGACGAACCTCCGGCGCGATCTCATGGTGGCATGGAAGGAGCGACTATCGCAACCCAGCGCAGGGCACGCCACGATAGCGGCGGTAAGACCCCTCTTTGAGGAGTGGCTAGAGAGACGTCACGGCGTTCTCACCTACCGCCTGACGCAGGTCCTCTCCGGACACGGATGTTTCGGGAGGTTCCTGCACATCATCAGGCGGGAGGAGACGCCCGGGTGTCACCACTGTCAGGATCGCCCAGAGGACACGGTGGAGCATACAGTGGAGGTCTGCCCTGCTTGGGCAGAGCACCGCCGTGTCCTCGTAGAGGCGATTGGCAGCGGCGGCGACCTCTCGCGTCCGGCCCTGGTTCAAGCCATGGTCCGGGGCGAGAGGGAGTGGGAGGCAGTCACCTCCTTCTGCGAAGCAGTCATGCTAGCGAAGGAGGTGGCGGGGTGGGCGAGGGAACGCACTTGGCGCACCTCACGCCTCAGCCGCCGCGGGAGACGCTCCGGGCGTCGGGAGCCGCGTGACGACTCCCGGCCACCGTAGGCGCGGGCCTGCGGGCGGAGAGTAATGGGTAGCTCTCCGTCCGATCAGGACTAGGCCCGAGCCGGACGGCGTGTACGTGTTCCACGCGCGCCTCAAAGAGATGTCAGCAAAAGAGACGGGGCCCCATAGGGCCGAAGCCTGCCAGGGTAGCGGGACCATCCGAAAGGGTTTACCGCTGCCCTGGAACATAAAGGGCTAAGGAAGGAACACGGGTGGGTTTTAGTCAGTAAAAGTCTGACACTCCCTTCTGCTCCACCCAGAGCGGGAGGGGTCATTTGATGATTTCCCATCCTCAAAAAAAAAAAAAAAAAAAGACCATGACGGTGGTGCACTGTACTGGGATGTCTGGGATAGTTTGTATAAGTTGGGTGTCTATATTGTAAAACCAACAGCCCTTTTGCAACTTTTATGTGATAAAGGTAATCAAATGATACAGAAGAGTAGAGACTGGTAGTGATGATATACTTTTATCCGGAAACCACACTAGTTACTATGAAATAGAAATTCCACAAAAATATCTGTTTCGTGCTAGAGCACAATTTAATACACATATGGTCCGTCACGAATTCTGTTTTTTAACAACAATTTAATAGTTTTTTTAGATATCCTTATTTCCTTAGAAGGTAATTGCTATTATGTACATACATAAATATCCCACCTACACAGACTTGTAGCGTTGGGACAATGAACTATGGAGTATGTGTACGTCGACAACATTTTCATGATCACAATGGAGCTTTACAAGTAGGCTGCTCTACTCTATATTTATTGTGAACTTGATATTCAATCCATATTAATGTTATCGATCAACTGAACAATATGTAGGTACCATAATCGTCTTCTTTGTGCTTTTGGACCTGCTAATTTGAAGAATGAACCTATTACGATCTTCGTGTTTGTGGGTGCTGCATCTTTTACATAATTATAACGTTCCACCCACAAAATGCCGACAAACACCTTAATATCTCCTAAGACATATAATTTAAAATTTGAACACAATATTTACGTTTTTAGTTGGTAATATTCTGATGCGCTGTTAAATGTATGTACTTCAATATTGCAGACGGCGTCATTAAGCTAGCCTTTCCCGTTTAGGAGTAATTTGGTGCTATGTCACTGGAACTTTTTCATTGCTCACGAGTGTATAATGTAGGGAGGTATTCCACTTAGAGCACTGATTTCAACAGCACGGAGGATAGGTACCTAATAAGCTTGCCACTTATCCAGTTATGGCGGAATTGTCATGCCACCGTGTATCGATACCAAACATAGAGTATAAAGGAATCATTTGGTCTAAGAAATAGTCTCGATTTGATTTACATAATTGCCCTTAATCGTCTTTCAACCAAAGAGAGCAGTGGTGGTCCAAGCCCCGACTTACGTGAGTGTAAATAATTTCATCACCTGTTAAAGCTAAAATAATTCAAGGCATGTGACATCTACCAACCCGCCCTGAGCCCGCGTGGTAGATTACAGCCCAATCCCCCTGGAAAAGAGGAGGCCTGTTTCCCAGCAGTGGCAACATTATAGGCTGATTATCTGTGGTTCATCAATCGGAGCGTTAGCTTTACCAATATGTTGTGTGGACGCTTGTTTAGAAATACAATTCTTCCTTACCAACTACGGATCCATCTTTCAGCCGCCTCTCCTTCCGATACTGCCCATTGTGTGTCTGGTACAGGAAGTATCGCTCGTCATCTTCATCTGTCTGTATGTGGAACTGGTCCGGGTCCTGTTGGGGACTGTACCCGTCCAATGCAGCCAATACGCTGCATGCACACACCTGTAATAGAAATATACTCTTTATTGGATGTACATTATTGATTTATCTGGTTTACCTCGAGATTATAGTAGTATCAAAATCAAAAGTTATTTATTCAAATTAGGCCGATAATCAGCACTTTTACAACGTCAAAATTACACAAGACAGTCCCCCAAAACGCCAGCTCTACACCACTTCCTAGTGCTTTAGCTGGGAAGAAGGAGTGGTGCAACAAACTCCTCAGCAGCACAGCTGTCTGTCATCATCCTAACATATTATAAAACGCAACATCTCTCCGACCGTGCGTTAACTCGCTTTTAACTCGAGAGTTGGTTGATCCTGTTTACATTTTGAATTCATACTTTGGTTAAGTTTTATACGAGTACACCACTTAGTGGTTTGTGCGAGTGGAGCCGGGGCACAGCTAGTGAAGACTCATTGGTGTGGATAAAACATATGATAGATGATCGTAGATGTATACAAATTAAAATTAAATTCTACAGCGGCTTCCTTTATTCAAGCGATCTCTTTCTTTCGGTACATAAGGTGCATTTTTGAAATTGATCCTGCCAATTTATATTATTACAAAAAGTTTTAATGCTAAAGCTACGTTAAGCTGTTGCAATCTACCTTGAACACTTTTGGATAATAAATGAGTTTTGTTGGAGAAACAGGTTAAGAGGTAATTTATAAGTCTACTGCTAACATTATGTCTACTACATTTATAAGTCTAGGAATTCTAGGTAGTGCAACTTGATATATACCTAACTGACATGACTACTATGTAGGTAATTGTAAGATGACTGTACAACTACATGTCTTACGAAATGGGCCCTACGTAATCAACCACTTGCTTGCTCTCAAAATGGTGACGGACTCGGCCCGTGTGGTAGATTATAGCCCACTCTCTCTCGAAGAGAGGAGGACTATGTCCCAGCAGTGGGTTCATTGGCTGATTATGCTAACCAATGACTTTACTCCTTCCAGTTAAAGATCGTAGGAACGATTGCACTGATATGATTCAGATTTTAAGAATAAACCATGAAGGTAGCAAGAATTACCTTATTGTTTCATAGAAAATAGCCACTGAGTCAAACATAATAATATGTCGTGCTTTTTCCCTATATTAAACCCATACTTATCTATTGTCTTTATTATTGGTATGTTAGTAGCACAGTCTTGAGTCTGTGCCTGCATTCTAATAACAATATATGGTGTGGCTTATTGTGGGTTAAGACAAGGTCTGCAGTAGTTGATTACTGATTAGTGTACAGTTTCAATCGCGGGTGAGACGAGCGTGGGATTAGGGATTGTTGGTAATAGCTGTTTATTAAGTGGTGTCAAGGACCACTTGAATAAACTTATAATATTAACGTTATTGCGTTATTATCTACACGTAATTGAGCATTGTCACACTTGAGTTGCTGTAATACAGGCTGTGGTTGAAACAAAAAGATGTGCACAGATAAGGAATTTAAACAAAAGTTGGCTGAAAAACTCAAATAACCTACATAATTAGCAAAATTATAAAACGTCTTGTTCACGACTTAGTCACGTTTTTCGAGATTTCGAGCTAAATATTCGCGGTCAATTGTAAAAACGTTTTCAGTGATGAAGGCTACATCAGAATATAAACAGATTAATGATGGTGGGTTCATTCTGTCAATCAAAATATGTTGTAGGATAAATGTCATGTCGGGAAAATCCTTAGCACACGACAACTCTCGGTAATTAGCCGTCACTAATAAGACGTTACCGTGTTTACATTCATCACGCGATGTGTTTTTCCTAGTCAGGTAGATATGTTCCTCTTGATGTGCACTACCCGTAAAATCGGGCAACCGAGAGACAATGGCTCTGCCACGAATTAGAGACGAATCAGTAATTTGTTGAACAATAGATGTTAACTCAGCCCCGAAGGTCGAGATGAAGTAACAAAATATACGGACCTCCCATTAATATGGAAAAAATACAATGAAAGTCAAATAAGTTTCAGACAACTGGTTTACATGATGTTAATATTCCAGTATCTGTCGTGCGGCTGAATATTGCAAGTTAAGAGCGGGTTTTCAAACGAACAACAACATAAACGCTTAAAAGTAAAGCAGTGACGTTATTAAATGATGCATTCTTATGGCGCATCGTAGCGCATGTTGGGTGTGACATCTTCCGTATAAGGAAATGTCCAACAGCGATGTTAGAAGGACTAACCAAGTAACCATGTCAGCCTTACTCACGGCTAGTGCTATGGAATATCAATGTGTTTGTGTGTTGCCTACTTGCCTACAGTACAACCTCGGGACATACGTGGGCCGCGAACTAAGGACCTACGCGGAAACGTTAACTTGCATGACTAAATAATGCAAGGTATTGTACAAAAAATTTAATCCATGAATGTTCTTATTTGTTCCGAAGTAATTGGTTGTAATTTCCGCCTAAATTCTTTATTCTAATTGGATAATGTCGATGACTTTACGGATCAGACAAAGCAGCTCGGTGCGGTAGTGGCATGATTTATTTGCATGTCAAAATCTATGACTATACAGCCGTTCGTGGATTTACATATTATCTTTCACGATTCCGGTGCTTCGAAACTGTGTACACTTTTAGTAAGATGAATAATGCTTGTAACTTGAATAAACCGTACATAGGTACGGGCTGTGTTTGCAGAGATGCTGTATAAAGTAGATATTCAATATGGTGTCTTCATAATATGTTTTCTTTTTAGTCTTATCCAAAAGAAGAAAATGTATCAATAGGTATATCAGAGAGGAGTGGAAAGGAGAAAGTAAGGCCTTTGCCCTGAAGTTGGACAACATAGGCTAAAAATATATTATAATATAATTTTGGATAAGGCTGTTCCGCTTTTTAAACCTCATTGAATTAGGAGCAGAATCGCCAAAATCAACATTAAACATGTGTTGAGTATTATAAATCTTTAATCCTCGAATTATGCATTATTTAGATAAAGAAAACTGGTTAGCTTCTGGTATTGAAGGTGTGCCAACCTCTTATAGCCTATGCCCCTATTAAAAACCTACCTGTATGTATAATAGATTATTAGTAATCATAATTTATAGTTAGCAACATCTTAAGTATGTGACTCATAAGGTGCAGCTAGGCGGTTTTCATTTATCTTTTTTTATTATTGATCTCATTTCTGTATTTTAACTAGCTGACGCAACAGAGGTGGTCCTGCTAAACAATGATCCATACAAAAATCTCATAAAGCACTTTCAGTTTTTCCGAATTAACAACTTTTTCCAAAAAAATCCTGATTCGGACCAATACGAACGTTTTAAAACAAAAAATTGCCAAATCGAGCTTTCCGTTCGCAAGTGATGCGCATACAAACGAACAGTATTTATTTTTAATTATATAGATTTAAGCTTGATGATTTTTTTCTATTCGTTATATAAAACTGACTTATGAACCTTAAAGTCGTGACCTATAGATATAATCAAATTGTGAATGCTTTGTTATTGGATCAGTATTTATATTTATGCTAATTTTATGTTTCACATAAATTGTGTCTGGATTATTTAATCAATATATTAATTGTTTGATTGTAGTCAGCCCACAGCTGGCTATGGGTTTTCCCAATATGGTGACCTCAGAAAACAACTGGACAACAACTGGTGGCTCCTGTAGTTTAATTCAGTAAGTCGTTGAAGATTGATACGGTCGGTAATGTTTTGACGGATATCACTCTAATGACATCATGTTCCGTATTCATACAAAAATTAATAGAAACAAAACATCATTGTACTTTATTCATAACCTATTTTTTGTCATACTCTAGAATTAGCCAAACTTTAAGGAAACAGCAGTCCACAAAAAGCGTTTTAATTAGAAAATAATTAATTTTGATGAATACCCGGATACATTAAAATAATTAATTATACACTTTGTACAATAGATGCATCACGTTGACATCATCTCTCAACGAATTATGTAGGAGTAGTATTGTTATAATGTAAATGTTGTACTGACACATAATAATTATACAAAACAGCAAAAACAGGAATGTAGCGGAACAGAAAGATTACAATAAGGAATTTTAAATTCATAATTTGTACAGCATCATTTATTCACCTATGAAAAACAACTAGCTTAGACGACTAGCGTGAAAATTTCATTTAACGTGGACAATTTTAGACTGTTCACTATTTGAGGAAAACAATGTGCCAGATGGTCCATGTTTCTATCATATTCAATACAGTGTAGAATGGAGGTCATTGGAGCGACAGTACTCGTACTCGTACATAAACCTGCCGAGTGGTCAGTCAAGAAATTAGATATCTAAGTATTCCGGGATTTGGAACTGTGCCCGGTAGCTTGTCTTTCCTGTTTATGGCTCTTGGTACCGTTATATGTAGATACTCGACAGCATTACTAAGTAAGTCTTTAGGGATATATCCTTAGCTTTAAAAGTCAAATGTGGAAATATCTAATAAATCTTAGAATAGAATGAAGTATGGTAAACGTAAGGCCAATTGTGTCGTGTGACAAAGTGCTATACAAATCCACTATTATTATGTCATTATATCCAGTAATTTTGACCTGTCCCTTTAATTAATCATACAATTATAATATTGCGGAATCAACTTGTAAAATGTACTTATATTTTAATTTAGCCTCATTACTAACTAGCCTCTAATCAGGTTGATCAATGGCATTTTTGCCAAAATTCTAATTACTTTGTAGTATATAAGTACGTCCCTTTTGGAGAAATGGTATCATTTTGCAGTTTGAGCAATACACATCGTGTCTCCTCATCACTACAAAAAACATTTCTTTCAACATGAAATTCGTGAGTATTTCTTTAAATTAGAAATTATTAATGTTCAAGATATTGCCTTGTATTCATCGATATTAATAGTCCTTCTCTCTATTCCAGTTTGTGGTAGCTCTGTCCCTCTTCGCTGTGGCCGCAGCAGCACCAACGAGTCCTGATTCTGCAGTCAAAGCGCGGCGGAGGCTGCCAGCGCTGGAGCACGAGGAGATTCACGACGAGTTCGGTCAGTTCGCTCTGCGGTACGTGACGGCTGAAGGCACCGTGGTGTCGGAGCGCGGCCGGCTCGTGCCCACCTCGGACGGCACCGGCTACGTCATGATCGTTGAGGGAGAGGTCTCATACATTGGCGACGACGGCCAGACTTACGTCACCAAGTATACCGCTGGCCTAGATGGAACCCACGTTGAAGGCAACCACCTCCCAGTGCCTGTGACAGCTGAACCCATCACCGCTCTCGAATCTATCATCGGTGTCCCCGAACCAGTTGAAGTAATATCTGAACCCTTCAAATACGTGGTTAAACGGTTATAATAAAATTTGAAAAAATACTAAAAATATTTTTTTACTGTCTAACTAAACCCTCTTAGCTCTAACGCTTCGTCATACTTACAGAAAGACTATGACACTGAACTACTTTTATGAATTTGGCCTACAACTTTATGTTTGAGTACTGGAATGATGGCGTCAGCTCAGGCGGCGGGCGCCTGGATTGAACGCCTACTTGACGAGTTTTGACCCTAGCGATCGATCGAGAACAAAAAAAAAGTTTAGTTAATAGAAGTAACTAAACTTTTTTTTTGTTCTTGACATAGTCATTACTTACATAGTCAGTTCTGAGCTCGCTCGAAAGCTAGTAGGTATTAGAAATGAATTAATACCTAGCTCTGTCTGTCAGTCTGTTTCCTTTTCAAGGCTAAACGGGTGAACGGCCTGCGATATTTTGCATACAGTTACTTAGACCATATTCTGGGTTAGGACATAGGATACTATTCATCCCGCTGGTACGTTCCCGTGGAATAATTACCGACCCCACGTGGGTGAAGCCGCGGTCAAAACCTAGTGTTATATATTTTAGTAACACAATATTATATCAGTGTAAATAAGAAACACCATCATCATCATCATCTGCCTAGCCTTTTCCCAACTATGTTGGGGTCGGCTTCTAGTCTAACCGGATACATAGAAGTAAGGGGTTCGTAAACTCCAATAGGTATAAAGATCCTATATCAGGACAGTGCCATGGTTGATCAAGAGGTCAGAACTATACGAGTGTCTTAAAATTAAAACTTAAATACCACCAAATACACACACAAATGTCAAGTCTTAACACGGCTCTTATGCCCATTTTCACCAACACTAGGAATCACATAAATGAACGCCTAAATATTATTACGCTTTTATTAAGGCATCATTTAGGTGTCACCTAGTGATACTCAAAACGGGCATTAGTGAACGAAAATAGAAGATTGAAACGTCAATGCATTGAATGCATATGGGATTTTAAAAGCTTTTTCTGGTAGGATAGACCTTGCTGCCTTTGATAGCACAGAAATCATCTGTTTAAAGCTTGGAAAGTTGATTAAGATTGAATAAATCTGAAAAAAAGTTGTTGCTCCTCAGGTACCCCACTTGTGCATAATACAAATACGATTGAGATAGGATCAAGAACAACAAGAACAGATTGCCCCGGACCGTACCGGCTACGTCATGACCCCAGAGGAGGTCTCATACATCGGTGATGATGGTGAGACATACGTCATCAAGTACACCGCCGGCCTCGACGGATACCATTCCATTTACCAGTCTCTGTGACAGCTAAACCCATCACTGCTCTCGAACCCATCGTTGTCCCCAAACCAGTTGAAGTAATAGCTAAACCCTTCAAATATGTGGCTAAATGGTTATATTAAAATTTTAAATAAAAACTATTTTTTACTGTCTACATAAACTCTATTAGCTCTAACGCTTCGTCATACTTATAGAATGACTATGATCCATGAATGTCTGTTTTGAATTTGGCCTACAACTACAGGTCTATTTGGTTATTTTGGTACTGGAATGAGCGTCAGCTCAGGCGGCGGTGCATGTATAGAACGCCCACGTGGCGCGTTTTGACCCAAGCGATCGATCCTTCTAATAGATGAACTTTATTTTATTCTTCTAAATCGCACCGATGAATAAACGGCAAATTCAAGCAGTTGAGATGAGAATGTTAAAATATATCTTATATTAGTTATACTATAATTCCCATACGAATATTATGTAACTCTGTCTACCTTTTTAGGCCTTAATGGCTGAGTGGATTTCGATGTTTGGCTCACTGATAGACCATGACCAGTTAGGACATAAGATACTTTTTATCCCAATAGTACATTTCCGTAATTTCCGAACTCCAAGCAGGTGAAGCCGCAGGCAAAGGCTTATTTCTTTTAGTGTTAGCATATATAATGTATTTCAGTATATTTCTAACACTATCCAACCACCCCCCCACCTACCCACCGACCTATTTGTCTATTTCTATTTCCTAATACTATTAGGTATAAAGATTCTCAAAAGAATCCAAAAAAGACACAGTCACACATGAGAACAATGCTTAAAATAAATTGCATGAAGTTCGTCACAGACGTCACGATAGCAATTATGATACACCCATCCAATGAATTTAAGCTTTTAGGAAGGGTGTTATTTGCGATTAAATATACAGCTAATTGAGTTTTGAATGCATTGAATGAGTGTAATTTTTTATTCACAGAATACCCTCAGAATATAGAATACCCTAATTCTGTTATACACCATGTTCTTCTTCACGTTATCCATAAACTTTGGCAAACGCTTCTACTTATAGCTTTTACAAATCAAATCTATGCAGTAAGAAAGGGTCTTAATTTGGTCTATGTTGCCGCTTAATGTAATAAAATGATAAATCTATCAAATGCTTCGGATAAAGAGGCATGCATATCGGGTGATTTACGTCAAGGTATTTAGTTTGTATGAAATTTAACAAAAAATAAAAAATGAGAATTCATTAATGTGTCCATAATGAAAAAGAAATGCTCGTGTGCCTCAAAATGAAAATTGTAGAGACTGAGAAAATGAGTTATAATTTATAAATTACGAATACACACACATCGACACCTCCATGCAATAACATCGTAACTCACTTTTTGTGATTTTACAGGAGAGCGATTTTAAAGTTTGAAAAATTATAGCAAACTCAAAACACCCCGTACAATTTTTGAAGCTGGCTCTATTTAATATAGTTTAGGCGGACTATAAATAGGTATGGTTAAGTTGTAAAAGAAAAATTGATTTCATGGGTTTTCATGACTTACGTGAAAAACAAAACAGTGAAATGACATATAAGTTACGAGGACAAACATTGTATGTCTGAGTTACAATTTAGTTTTTTTGTAGTTAAATTTATTTTTGTGGTCAGATAATTGTAACTCCAAGGTGTTAAGTTATATAAAATGTTTTTATATAGTAAAAATTAAGTTAATTCATGCAATCCAAAACAAATCTGTAAATACACGTCTCATAATACGATAATGTATTATTATTATACCTATTTTTGTGTTTTAATTAATTAATTTGAAAGATAAAAGTACTACATTTTGTAGTACTTAAATATTGTTTAATGAGATCACAAAATCAGAATCAGAAATTACAAAATAGCAGAACTTAACTGAATACCTTCTTATATTATTCAACATAAAATTAAGACACTAAGTATGTATCTTACAAACGTAAGTAACAATTTTTTAAACATATTAAAAAAACAAAAAAAAACTTATTAAAAATATTAATTTTCTTCATCACTGTCATTGTCTGTAGCTAGCTGAGTGGAATGTGGAAGATTTAAATAAAAACTATGATAAATATCTGGTATTCCCTTACATTGACTTCCCTTCCCTCACACTGAACAGACTCTTGTGCTCTTTTCGTTCGTGTGATTCGTGAAGTAGGTTTCATAGCAAGTTAATAGCATAATGCAAGCAAGCATAATTTCTGAGGATCCTTTCTTGCCAATTGTCTCATTCCAGACGTACGAGTATCCTTTGGCCTTTCCTATATCATATATAGTAAAATTATACCGCAAACTTCCTTTTGTAGTAAAAGAGTGAAACTTCAGATTGGGGTGTAGTCAATACTTTCTATACTTTTACTAGTGCAACATCATTGTAACTCAACTTACAATGCAGTAACAGTACATTATTTATGATCTTAAACCGTAATTTTATCATGTACATAGATTGTATCTAATGTTACAATTTTGTTTTACTTGATAAACAAGCTACTCATAATATTTTCTATAAATTGTAAATCAAGTTGCAATTATATTGTTGACAAAAAATATTTTTTGGATTAGTTACAATACTTTGACGTTGGTTTATTTTAGAAACGAAAGGGAATAGAATTACAACGATAGTACAGAAAAAATGCATTTTTTTTTTACATAACAATGCCGTTGTAACTCAATTTTTGGAAAAAAGTGAGTTACGATGTTATTGCATGGAGGTGTCGACATGTCCATACTCTAAAGTTGATATCACTCTTCACTCGACTGTATGAATGTATTTTTTTTTATTCCACGTTTACACGACACTGATCTTTTCATTAAATTTTTCTATAATTCGGCGAGCAAAAGATGCCGAGTCCCGTTCCAACATTTTTGATAGGTCACAAAAAAAAAAACCATTTTTGGTATAAATCTTTTTGATTCATTTCATGAACCAAAAATGTTTTGTTTTGTTTTTTCAGAGGTTTCACTTCGAGTGAAAGATGCTGATAGAAAAAAAAGAAAATTATCAAAATGTGAAGAGTCTGATAACACAGAATATGAGATTTAAATGTCATTGCATATTATTATGGGAATTTACAAGCTTTCACTGGAAGGACACACCTTACATCCTATGATAGCACAAAAAGCATCTGCTTATAACTTGTAAATCATTATACCTACTGGCTATTACTCGCGACTTCGTCGCTTTGTTTTTTTTTTAAATAACCTGTCCTTCTTCGCGTCCCAGGCTACCCATCTGTCAAGCTTAAAAACGATCGGTTCAATGATTTAGGCGTGAAAGGTAACTTACTTTCGCATTTATAATATTGAGTATAGATTTTATAAAAATATATTTTATTCCTTAGGCACCCCCACTGGTGCATGGGATCATTGGAGAGATTATTATAAACGGCCGATCTCAAAACATAATTCCAGTTTAATATTTCCTTCGTAGATTTACTTACCAGAGAACAAACTTCTACGAGCTTACCTTTCATTCCTTTGATAAATAGATTGAGTTAAGATCAGTGTTATTAAGGTGCAAACGCTTACTGAAAGATCAACACTTCATTCGAGTTAAATCAATATTACAAATATATAAGTAACCGTAGTCGAGGTATTCCAGTATGCCACCAATCCAGATTAGAAAGATTACAATACGGAATTACTTATACATTCATATTTAGCTATTATAGTTTCTTAACCTATGAAAATCAGCTGGCGTCAATTGTTTTTATTGGGTTATTATTTGAGGAAATAATAGCGCTAGTCATGTATGAAAAAACCACATCAGTCAAGCAAGAAGTTCGATTTGTAATTATTGTGCGCGGTAAAGGGCGTGTTTCTCTTATTCTGACTGTTCATTGAGTTGAGATGAAGATACCTTCTCATAAATTGCTCACGTGAATAAGGTAAAAAGGAAGGGAAAATTAATTGTAGGTAGATATTGTATGATTGTGTCACAGAGTGCTAATGCCCATTAAATTAACATAAGGCATTTCTATAGCCGTTTCCAGTGCCTTTTAATAGATATACTAGATACATTAGTAAAACATTAGTATACTTCTAACAAGAATTCATATTTTAATTGTCCTCATTACTGATTATCCACTAATCAGGTTCATCAATTGCACTTTATTGTATTCATTTCGAAATACTAATTACTTTGTAGTATATAAGCATGTTCCTTTTGGAGAAATGGTATCAGTTTGCAGTTTGAGCAATACACATCGTGTCTCCTCATCACTCCAAAAAACATTTCTTTCAACATGAAATTCGTGAGTATTTCTTTAACTTAGAGATTATTAATGTTCAAGACATTGCCTTGTATTCATCGATATTAATAGTCCTTTTCTCTATTCCAGTTTGTGGTAGCTCTGTCTCTCTTCGCTGTGGCTGCAGCAGCACCAACGAGTCCTAATGCTGCTGTCGAAGCGCGGCGGAGGCTGCCAGCGTTGGAGCACGAGGAGATTCACGACGAGTTCGGTCAGTTCGCTCTGCGGTACGTGACGGCTGAAGGTACCGTGGTGTCAGAGCGCGGCCGGCTCGTGCCCACCTCGGACGGCACCGGCTACGTCATGATCGTTGAGGGAGAGGTCTCATACATCGGGGACGACGGCCAGACATACGTCACCAAGTATACGGCCGGGCTCGATGGAACCCACGTCGAAGGCAACCACCTCCCAGTCTCTGTGACAGCTGAACCCATCACCGCTCTAAAGCCCATCGTTGTCGCCGAACCAGTTGAAGTAATAGCTGAACCCTTTAAACTTGTCACTAAACGGTTACATTAAAAATTAAATAATCACCTAAAATCTGTTTCACTATCTTCTTAAAACTTATTAGCTATTCGTTTCGTCATACCTACAGGGTGACTGTGATCACTGAATCACAGACTTGAATTTGGCCTACAACCATAAATGGTCTAAAAAGTACTGGAATTATTCCGACTGTGTTGGCGTCAGTGGCGCCTGGATTGGACGCCTACCTGACGTGTTTTGCGTCTAACGGACATATTCTGTACAATCTGACTGATCGTTAAACTGCCCTACTAACAGTTTAAAGATCGATTTAGCAGAATTTTGTTCGTGTTTTTGGCGTCTCAATTATTCTCTTGTATGGGACTGTCAAGCTCGAAAAACCATGATATGGATTCGACACAATGTAAAAAAATAGATAGATAGATTACAATAATTACAGACTTCCGCAATACATATTTTTTGCTCTATGTTTTTGCGCACGTTTAAAAGATTCATGGTTATCAATTTACAATTAAAATATCAATCAGCAGAATAATTTGTGACAGAAATACGAGATATGAGATCAGCCTGCTCTAGTAGTGAGGTACAAATTCAATGTGTGGGCGACTGGTTATTTATCCACGTGTAATTGCAGAGCTGAAGGCGGAGGCACTACGCACTTGCGAATGTTGGGGTCTTGTGTCTCTGGTCGGCTGGTGGTGACCGTACAAGTCGTGGGTGTCGCCAAAGGCGTCGTGTGGGTTCTGAGGGCGCGCAAATCCGCATTCAACGAAATACTGGTAACCTTGTTAATCACAGGTAATTTACATTCCTTATAAGACCTTCATTAGTCGCCTACAAAACCTAACTGATTTGATTCCTTATAAGAACACGGGCTGACGTAGTCATTAGTAGGTGTGTCTTGTAGTCATTAAGAGGTTAGTTCAATTATTTTTCTGTACAGCAGTCAGACTCAGGCGGATAGTTTCGTTCTTTCCTCGATTGCTAAACTCTGCATCATCTGGGTTAGTGGGTTTGTATAAATTTGATGCTCTTGATGTATTACAGAGTACCTATTGCTACAATTTTGCTACTGGTTTTAAGTAGGCTGGCTAAATATTATTCGAATTATAATTAGTATTACACCACTTAACATAATGCTTTGGCAGCAGATGTGGTCAGCACGGATACGGAACTGATTTCTTAAATATTATAAGCTCTTTATGAAGTTAATTTAGGTTAAGTGACTTAACTCACCTTTCGACGAACCTATAAGAACATTTGTGTTGAAATCTTCAAACGGCTGCTTTGAGCACAACAAAGGTTTCAATTATTAGAAAAGCAGTAAAGAGATTTACTGCAGGAAGTTTGCATTTAGGTTCAAAGTAAATGCGCTGTTAAAAAGCTCATTAGACACTGCCCATTAAAGTTGCATGTGTGCGATGCGATGTGACGGCGGTCGCCGCTCAGTCGCACACTGCACACACATTCCTTACCGTATACTGCTAATGCTTATTATAACTGTAACGTATTGCTGCCAGTACTGCATATGAACGCACGTCGCATAATCCTGCATTCTAGATTTAAAATAAAGGTTTCCTGTAAAGCAAGCGATAATGTTGCATACTGAATGAAGATTAGCATGCAGTGCTGTCGGATGCCTAGATTTAAATTGAGCATATTATAATCATGTTTGGAATTTAGATAAACTTGCACCTAGACGTGTCTGTGAGAGTGTGGGCGTTGTGGTTAGTGCAATTTTAGGATGAAGTTGTTGAGATAACTCTATGGCTTCAAACAATATTTTAAATAGGTATCATTTGAAATTATTAATGCTCAATGCTTCGTCTCGAATTTCAATTACCGTTTCTATGGCTGTCAGCTCTTATTATCATACCTACATCACGTTACGTTGTTATTACGCATGTTGTTAAAAATGAACGAGCATGCACGCTACATCTTCCGTACGTCTATCCGTCCGTTTCGTGCGCGGAGTTCCGTATAAACAATGAAAGTGATGCGATGCGCGAGCGGCTCACAATGCGCGATGGTTCTCACGCGACGAAAGTTAGTGACGTAATCAGTAATCACGCGACAACGTGACGGCGTGCGCGCTGCTCTACTGTTCATTATCATTTTCGATAGATTAATTGAACCTGATTGATGGGGCAGGTAGCTGCCGGTGATATAGAGTCCTCTGCCAAAAAAATGTTTTAAGAATAAATTCAGGAATGTTATTGATATTTAGGTATTGGAGAAAAAACTCAGGTAGTTTTTGCAAGTTCAAGATATTGATGCAATGTTTTAGGAAGGTGATAATATCTTCTGATATCTGTGATGTAGAAACTTTATAAACAATATTTTTTAGGCTAAAAATGTTGATTAAGCCATAAATAAAAACGTTAAGATGTTTCTTGAGTTGAGATAGAGTTTTTAATTTATTCTGTTAAAACAATTTAGACATTAATGTTAGTTAGTAATTAACAAAATTATGAAAAAAGTTTATTCGTACCTAAATGTAACTTTTTGTTAGGTATAATTATTTTACTCTATTGTACTATTTTGGGACTAAAGTATTGTATTTATTCGTGAGAAAATCTGAAGCAAAAAATACAAAGTCATGGCTGAAATTAAATAAAACAAGACGATTTTATAAATATCTATTTAAGATCTAACTTATTATACGAGTACATTTGATGCTTAGTAGCTAACACTGAAACCTACTTCCTCTAAGCGTGTCGATGGCAAAAACCACTCATAATATGTATTTTTTATATTTGTTTGTCCCAAAATTCAGCAACGCGAATACCTACTCAAAAATAACTTGAATTAAAAACAACCCGATATTTTACACTTGCTATTAGAGACTTTTTCTACGAATTGCAGTATTAAATATATATTGCGGCTTATAAATTGGTGCGTGGGATTTCGTTTTCAAGTATGTTTTGAAACATTTTAAGTTTCAAGTCGTTAATATTTGCTGTAAATAACGTGCCGAAAGAAACATAACCATTTAATTTTCAATTACCTATTGAACCATGTGTATTATGACAAAATACCTCGCATTCATTTATCGGTATATTTTTAAGAAGTATGAAGTCAACGTAGGACTTAAATATTTCTAGACTTGATTGATTACTAGGTCGTATTTATTTCTTGTGAGGTAATTTATTAAGGTATTAGGTAAGCATGTCAGTGCGGCCCTCACTCGCTCACATGGATCAGTCCATTTCGTTCCAATTTGCTAATTTCTGGTTCCGCAGCTCAGCAATTTTATATAACGAGCGCAAAAACTTGTATTTTAACGGCTATAAATAATATATAAGATAGAGGTAATTGGATACCAGATATATGCACCAGAATATAGATTTATTTACTTGACCTACTTTCTGAAAGTTTTTTATGAATAATTTGGAAATAGGTACCTACTTTTCCACTTTTTATTATTTTGGTATGTAAATCCATGTAGGGTAATGAGGACATGGTTTTTTTTATAGATATCATGGAGGTGAATTGAACCAGTAAAAATTAAAAAAGAACTTGTTTATTTTTAGTAATTATGTTTTACGACCTACTTTATGTAATCTTGTTCCAAAATAAACTCAGCACTGATAGGTATATAGAAAAAAACATGACACTTAAAAATACATGTTACAAGCCAGTTGCAAGCATAGTCGACATCAGCTCAGTTGCCCAAAAGGAAAAAATAAATAAATAAGATAGCACACGTACTTACTCTTGTGCTTTCATTTATTATTTATTTATTTTTTCCGTTCACTTTACTGTTTCACTAAACAAAATTTACAGAAAAGAAAATAATAAACCACTGAAAAAAAAAACAAGTAGATTTCCGTTTTTTCTAAACCAGGACAAGATTCGCGTGATTGGAGGCGCGCAAGAGTCAGCCGCTAACTAAATTGGCATGTCCGTTCGGAAGTCCAATACATTAGCATCTATTGCATCGTCGTTACACAATAAGCCTATTACACAACCTACCGAGACACTTCGGCATGTGCTGAAATGTTATGTGCTTTCTATTTGTAATCCTGTACTGGTACACAAACAAAAATCTCGAGTAGTCGCCTTGAATTCCAAGTACCTGCTTGATTAGCTTTGGTCTAGTTTATCTGAGTGAGTCATCGTCGTTAATGATTTATTTAGGTAGCCTTCTTTCGCTGTCTGAATATAATTTTATAGACTTCTTTTTTAAGGGGGATGAGCTAAGGTAGCCCACGAATTTCAAATTAAGTGCTGATATTTCAATCGATACATAATTGTTATTCGTGGAATAAAATTGACGTCTGAGAGATTTTGTTTGGAAGAACTGTCAAACGGAAGAACGGTCAAAAATTCAAAATTATTTTTCGGATAAAATTATCTGGCATTGGAAAAATTAGCTCTAAGTAAATTTAATTTATGTAAAGTACGTTTTTTGCAATTTGCAGGTCCGTGTCAGGTTGTACAGACGTGACAGGTTAAGCTACCCGAAACTGTCAAATTTTCCCAATCAACCTTGAACCTTAATACTTTAGCGATAAAGTTGAAAATCTATTAAATAAATTTGACAGATTGTAGTAGCTTGATGTGCTGGCGATGATATGATATGATTCGCGACCGTTACAAATGTGACTTTACAGAATTATAATCATGTCATTGAAATCTATATGTATAGATAAAATGAATCTCTATTTCCCTTGGTCACGTCATAACTTGAGAACAACTTTACTGACTTCATGCATCTTTTTTTTTAAGTTTTCTAATACTTTGTAGAAGGTTCTTACGGAAAAAAAAATAAGAAAGTTGGTTCACGCGGACGAAGTCGCGGGCAAAAACTAGTATTTTATATTTTCATTCACTGCCTTGTGTTGTTTCAAATCAACCAAGTGGTTTGTATTGTTGTTCTTAGAACTCGGGATGTGTATTTTTTGCTACTATAATTTGGAATAACTTTCCTGAAAATTCCTGAAAAGAGGAAGATTTGGCAGCCCGTACTCGTAGCTAAATAGCTAATAGCTACAGATTTTTCGTGATTAGTGAAGGTAACCTTAATAAAATATATATAGATACTTAATAATACCAATAATACCATCAGTATTTCATATTGGTACATTCAATTGTGCAAAATCACGTTTACTAATAGCCTACACATTAATTTCATCGATATTGGTGCTCATGAGTTTATGATCGATAAACGGACTGAAATTTTGAAATACTTATAATGTCGATATTTTTGCAACATGAGCTGTCGCAAACAGAGGTTGTTAAACGCTACTTTACTTTACGCCATTACATTTTGCCTGCGATTTCGTCTGCGTATACAGGGTCAAATTAAATTAGCGAGCAAAACTCCGCAGACATAATGGGTTATATGACATGATAGAACAAAAAATAAATTAGTTTGATAAAAAAAATTGTTTTATCTGCCACAGGTACGGTAGTCACTTGATATAGGTATCAGTTTAAAGATCTGTTCTTTTTTGTGTAAACTTCACAGACGTGAAGGGTATCCATATCTCAGCACGATAAAAAAAAAGAAAACAGATTTCCTCAACTCATACTTCAAGTAACAACACAAACAGTGGTCCGTGAACTACAAAAAAAAACATCATATCTTTTTTGTTTATGCAGAGATACGCTAGCTCTTTTATTTTGACCCCGTATAAAAATATGCGTTGAACACTTTGGGTTGGTTGTGTGTTTGTAAAATCCTTTATTATTGTCGTTACTCTGATATTTTTCGATAAATATATTTCTTTTTTCAGTGTTTAAAATTGTAAGGTACCTACATAAGTTGTCTGGCAGTCAGTACTAATTGATAAAGATTATAGAACATCAATCAACTCAGCCTATCGCAGTCCAGTGCAGCCGATCGATTCTGTAAAAATCTCACCGTGAAAAGTTAGGTGAAGTGAGCTTAGAGTGAGCTGTCAATAGTGTCAATCCCTAGCATTTAGTTTGGAATGACAGCTCACTCCACGCTCACTTCACCTAAGTTTTCACGGTGAGATGGTTACAGAATCGCACTGCTGGTATCCACACATAAGTAGCGTCATAGAACATAACTATTTTAATCGTGGCCATTACTTTTATATAATTTATAGTTTTTGTATAATTTCACGTGAGAATGTGGCAATGAGCCAAGTTATTGTAATATGCTGATTATTTTTGTATTTCCCACCTTTCTCCTTCATAATTATGTATGCGCCTTACGTTTGCGCGTGCGTAACAATGTTACTAGACTTGACGTAAAGTATTAAATGGTCTGTCTGCCTGTCTGTCAAACGATATACGGCGCCGTCTCACTAATTATACAAATGTTTATTATGTAATTCATTCTTCTATATTTCGCGTAGGGTATGACTGGTGGACACTGGACAGGTTGCGGAATCAGGCCGTGTAAGGGCGACAGGACGGGAGGCATGCTGACCACTTTCACCCAGTTGCGTTGTTTAAATTGTCCATAAGCAAACGCTGTACGAAAGCCACGGTTAAGCCTTGCACGACTGACGTCTGATTATGAACAATGTCATACACGTAAACTTTGACGTAGATCGTGACCAAAACCTCAAAAGAGTTTTATTAAAACTATGTCGAAACTTGTTCGCATCCTCTTCTGATGCATTATTTGATAAACACATGAACGTTGAATCACTTATGAACCTGTTCAAATTAGAGCTCAAAAACGAAGATTTTTACGAGTTTTTATGTCCATATCATATCTCGAGCACGGATAAATCCGAAGATCATTATAAAATTAGGTTTCTGCATAAAGACGGTAATTGCCACAGATACAAGATATCGTGATCAACTCATAGTTCCTTGCTCCATCAGTTACAGAGCATGGCGATACATATAAGGTACTGCAGTGCTACATTGCCACAATTTACCAACAGTGCTCGAGATTGCAATCTACATCGCTCAGTTGGTTCATAAATCAAATGGCTGGTGGAGTAATCCGTATGGTTTCGGCTTTTATTGACGCCAATGACAAATGATTTCAAATGGTTGACTCGATGGTATAACAGAGTACTTTTGTAGGCGATAGCTTAAGATATGCGGATCATGGGTTAAAGATGCTAATACGTAGATGCTATCGATCAGAGGCCTACCCACACGTCACATGCATTAGGTTAGCTGTAATCTGCAGAGCCACTGCTGTTTGTAAGACACGAGGATTCCTTAGTTCGATGTTATTATTGTAGGTTTATACTGCTGTTGAACTATAGCAAACGTAAGGAATAAGGGAATCTACATACAGCCTTGGTTTGGACTCTACATTGTTATTGTAAAGAATACACGTTAAACTAACATAGTTATTAGGTATGCTCTTAAGAAAATTATATATAACAAAGAACCAGTTAACGCTTAACCAACTGCAAAATTAGTTATTTCTAAAAATAATATCGTAGTTTTACCTAAGAATCGAGTCATGACCTCGACCTCAAAGACTAGATACTCGTTTGTTGTTACAGACGAAACACGTACAGTGTTACAACTTAATTCTACAATAGGAAGTTATCGCGTGGTTTACGCATAATGATATATGCATGCGATTTGTCTCGACAACCAACGTGCCGTAATCATTCTCTCCGTCCGACATTGAGCAACGTTCACACTTGTGAGCGAAGCCTTGAGTGTCAGATGGGTGAATTTTGTGAACAAGGCTTTATATTGTTTGTTCAGCCGGTAACCTATAGCTGTATCTCTGATAACATTGTTTTGTTCCAGATATGAATATTTCACATATTGCCGCATGGTCCGTTTGTTTTAATATCTCTGTCAGAAACGAAATAGTGTCATTGTTATTTATGAATGCGGACGGTAATTATAATTTTAAATGAGAAGTTCAGATAATGATTAAATCTCATGGTATAATATTACAGGGCGTTGATCACAAACATGTTGTCCCCACGATAGGTGATATTTATGGAAAACATATGTATGGCAGTGCGTAGATGCGTAAACAAAACTATTGTTTTACATGATAACACTATTCGGTTTAGTATGAGCAGTCTTTTCAGGAAACAAATAGTTCTTTCTAAATGATTAAATTGCATGGTATAATATAACAGGGCGTCGATTACAAACATGTCATCCCTACGATAGGTAATATTTATGGAAAACATATGGCAGTCCGTGGATGCGTAAACAAAACGATTGTTTTACAAGATAACACGATTTAGCTTTTGCAGTCTTTCCGGGAAACTAAAAGCTCTTCCTACAACTACGTTATATGAATGTAGAATTATACAAAACTAGCTTCTGCCCGCGACTACGTCCGCGTAATATTTCTCGTTTCCCTGACCCACCCTGTCGCATCGCCTACTCGCGCTATTTTGTTTTTGCTCGGCTCCTAAATGTCTTACCGTGATGTTAAGTAGCGTGTAGCCTTCCTCAAGAATTAGGTTATATTTTTTTTTTCAAATCCGACTTATAGTTCCTGAGATTAACGCGTTCAAACAAATGAACAAACTCTTCAGCTTTATTATTAGTATATAGATAGAATACGAGTATAAGTGCATGACAAGGTAACGAATCGTTTTAGGATTTTTCACATAGATATGAATGTGCCACGGTGAGACACCTAATAATAATATTATGGTTATTGCAAATAAGCACGTCTGTTTTATAATGCCAGAGCCTAATTTGACTGGTGTAATTATATTGTATTCTCATATAATAAAATGCCAAATTATTCACAAATATAAAATTTATTTTAAGACATGACCATAATATTTTACAATTATTATTACTACTTCAATATCATCTTAATAATATGAAATATCGCAAAAACCGACTCCTTAAATGTCAGTTTGGTCTTTGAAATTATGAACTAGAGATTAGAAAATTTAATATACCTAATGAAATCTCAATCAAGATTTAGATTGCATTTTACCAAATGAACCAGTTTTTTCTTTTAGCAATAAATAAGCCGACATTTATAAGATTTATTTGTTATTTTTGTGTCTAACTATTTTACATACCTACCATACTCGTTTGATTCTTACCAGCGGGGCGGATCTGTACTGTCATATGAGTTCATATTGTGGGATTTGCAAAACAGCAACTTTGCAAGCGAGCCGCTCGACCAAACGTTTGACCGACATGTTTTAAAAAATTGAGTTTAAAAAACTATAATAATATTATTTGGCCTCTCGTAGGCCTTCCAAACGTCCGGGACTCCAGGGTCCCAAGTTATGTACTTATATTCATATATATTAGTTTCACAATATTATAAACGAGCTCTGTCGAGCTAGATCTATCGGATTCCTTTAGCCTTCTAAACGTACCTACCTACTGGGTTCCCAGCATACTACTCCCTACCTCATCAGCAGAAATTAAAAGTTACAGCTAGTATTTATCTAAGCATTTGTCACATGTCTTAAGTGTAGCTTCTCCTTGTCTGTCCACATGTTAAGTAAGGTGGGCGCAAATAAATTGCAACTGTCATGTAGTACCTACCTATTTGATTGAACGTGGGTACTTTTGGCGAAGACCTTGTGATAATCTATTGTGTGGTCTCCTTGGCAAGGCGTTCGCGCTCGAACAAGAATGGTCGAGGCAAATGTGTTATTATTTGTCTTGTTTTTATCATTTAAATAGCCCATAGAGATGTAGATTGTAGATGGGAGTTTTATGCTAAGTCCGCGACAGTTGCATTTAATTGAAAAGTTCTGGTGTCCGCCTGCGGGGTAATTGCGTAACACACCACAGTAGCAAAGGGGATTCATTTTGACAATTCAACAACATTCTTTGCGCCATTGACGTTGTTGAGCAGACAAATTTTTCAAACAAATGTAGCCATGCATTAGCACTATCCTTCAAAAAGATTCAGATTGTCATTGAAATAGTGTTACACAATTGGGGTGTTGTTTTACACAGATAACGAGCCAAATAACCATCAAATTTATAGCACCACTTTAACAAAGACTTAGTTACTTATACATAAGATACCTACGACATAATAAAAGTCATTGTTAGCCATCTATTTCATCTAATCATCATTAAAGTCTAAAGCGGTCTTTAACATACATTACGTGAATAGTGGCTACGTCACGTTTAGTGCCGTGTCCACACGTAATTAGTGATATAAACACTGTAATGCGAGTTCTTTGAGCAACTGCGGTGCGTGTCCCTAGATGCATCGCAGCTGTTCAAAGAACTCAAGCTCAAAAAAATCAATAGTGTCCCTACTAGAAAATTTAAAAAGTAAAATGACCGGGCTTTTTATCTTTTTTTTCAGTACTTAATCATTATAATTTATTAGTATTACATTAATACAACCACACCATCATGTCCTAGAACAAAAAAAGACATGTGACGTCTACCAACCCGCACCGGGCCCGCGTGGAAGATCACGGCCCGCTCCCTCTCACACAGAGGAGCCCTGTGTCCCAGCAGTGGGGACATTATTACAGGCTGATTATGCTACATAAATAAAATATAATTATGTCCCAATTTATTTGGGATCGACGCAACATGTTTTCTTTTTCCATACTTCTCTATTAGTCATCATCTCGGTAGTCAACCTCTTACTTGCCATATCAAATCAGTGCTGTTCTGTGGGTCCTCCGTAGCACAGCATCATCCTGCCGAGTGGAATCCTTCTTGTCAGTCACGTGCAGCTGCTGTGCTCGTGATTACATATCTATTTTTTTTATTTTTCTTTATTATTCGGGTTAACTGATCTTTTTGTATGCTCGTGTTTCTGTGACAAATGAACCATTTTTTTTTTATACCGTCTCTCGCACAGTCCATCCATCGTTTCCTTGGTCTTCCACTACTCTTATAGCCATCCACATTCATACTCAAAATATTACTATGTTCTAAAAACTGAACAACAAGGCCGGACAAAGACCAGACCTCCATCCGGACTTATTCGGTGGACGTGTCCGGACAAATTTAGATGGATGGTAAACCTAGTGGCGTGCTCCACGGCCCACGATGTGCAATGTGACCGACCAATGCCCACTTAACTACAGGCCTTGACTTCACCGCTTAAAAAAACATGATTTTCTATCCTATTTATTACAACGGTGGTCAATGAAGTGCTTCATTTGATTTAATATAAAAAGTTAGCGTTGACGTTGACCTCTATGCCTGTTAGTGTTCGTTAATTTTAACTGAAACATCGATTTTTCGATCCATTGGGTACATTCAATATAATATAATCTTACCACAGACCCGATTTTTTTATTATTTGTTTAATCCATTTTGGAGATAAGTTTTGACTTACATACCTACGTAACAAACGAATTTTGTTTGATTCAACCCCTTTTAGGTAGATAAATGCTTTAGCAACATACCGTTGATCGCCATTTTGATCTCATTATGCACATGCATTTCTATGATAATGAGCTTTCCTCAAGCTTATGTGTAAGCTCAAAGGTATGCGAACCAAGTGAATAGTAGTTTGACACGTAGGCGACCTTGCCTGCATTCTTAATGGCTCTCTAACTTGTTCAAATGTCACCAGGTGTTAGAAGTCATTTTGTTTGCCAAGCTCGATGCTCTTGTCAGTGCAAGTTATAAGAAAGAAAAAATAAATATCAAGTCAAAGTTGAAATGCAGAGGTAGAAATATAAAATATACGGGTTTATTTGGTCTGCAAAAACGACACGGAAAAAATAAAGAATTCATCTACTTAGAATAAAGAATTCAATATCTAATAAATAACTGCACTATAATTTTATATGCAATCATGTGTCATTCTCATTATATACGGCCTTAGGCAATACCTAATCAATATTAATGAGTTCTTACGATTATACATAATAATAAAATATGATCCAATAATACCCTAGAGAACATCGAAGTGTGATATTATATTTTTTAAAGTATACAGGGTGTTAGGGACATCGATGTGCAAACTGTAACCATGGATTCAGCACTTGAATTTAGACCCCATAGAGTCGAAATTTTTCCCAGTTTGGCCTCGTAGGTATTATTGCGCTTTTCTATGAAACAGATGTTTTTTTTTTTGATAACCGACGAAAAATTTCGGCTCTATGGGTCTAAACTCATGTGTTGAATCGATGGTTACAGTTTGCGCGTCGATGTCTCTGTCACCCTGTATTTCCCGCTAGCTTTCATGGCTTGCAATAAAAGCTGCGCGTGCGACCTAGACCGAAATGCGACGGTCATCTGTTAAAATATAGGGACAACTAGTTTCCAAGTGCAAGTTTAATGTTAATTGACCGGTAACAACGAATAACGTGTGTTATTCTAATTAGTTGGCATAAATACTCGTATGTTATTTATAGGACCAGAATAAATGATTACAAATTATTCATAATCAATAATCACAAGTACTGAGAGTGATAAGCCTCAATGTTAAAATTAAGTTTTTATTTCCTTCCTATTTATGCTAATTGTAGATATCGATCGACTAGGGCACGGCGAAAACAGATTAATTTTAGAATTTTATGCATTGATTAAAATAGTAAAGTCAATGATTATAAGCTGGGCGTTTTAGGAATTACATGTTGTACCTTGACAGTATCTGGACTTTCATTAAGCCTGGAATTTATCCATAGTCCATATGCTTATATGCCATAACAACTTCTGATTGATGAATACCATAATGGCATGCCAGCTACTTGAATACTTTTGTGCAAGTTACAGGTATGTGTGTTCCGGGCTTTACGTAAGTTAAAAAAAGTCGACTTGCAGATGCAGTAAATATTTCTACAGTTCAAGATCGTTGCAAAAGTCAACTTGGGCAATAAAACTTGCTTGTGAGCAGTTTGGAATTTACATAAGTCAACTGGAGCAACAAACGAAATTCCGCAAACGTCACTGCACTTTCGCTAGCCTCGTCTGTATCCAGCATTATCTACACGTACATATATTTTTGATTGCATGTATTGCAAACGATCTTATTCTATAATAAACATCAATGACGAAGCAATAAAATAGTCTATTGCAAGAACAATAAAGTATTTACAAATAATGTAATTAATAATTATGTAACAATTATATAATTGCGCGAGTATGTATATGATTTCATTTTCATTATAAAACTATGGCTGGCCCAGTGACGCACGATAATAATATAATTGTTCTTATTTATGGCCATGGCGCCATTACGGGTCTTATACAATGACAGCCTGACCATAATCTTGTTAATTATACGTGTGTATAATCGGACATTGCATACCAATTTAAAATACTCTCAATCAAAACCTTCTAGTATTATTTGGAATTGTGGACATAGGGAATTATTTCGTAACGTAAATTACAGCAGCCGATCGATTCTGTAAAAGTCTCACAGTGAAAAGTTAGGTGAAGTGAGCTTAAAGTGAGCTGTCAATTAGCATTAGTGGTAATGACAGTTCACTCCACGCTCACTTCACCAGCAGGGTAATTCTCGTAATTTTAAGAACGTTCACAGTCTGATCTCAGTCTCAATCTGTCAAAAATACGTCTAATTTCCCTACATTTTGACAAATTTTTGACATTTATGTTTGTCGCCGAGATGAGACTGCGACTAGATTTTGAACGTTTTAAATTACGGGAATACGGGCCCTGAGTTTTCACGGTGAGATGGTTACAGAATCGCACTGCTTTAACTCTGTCTAGCTCAAATTTTCTAATACCTACTCAATAAACTAATAATTGTATTTTTAATAAATAACTTTGTCTCATCATTCTCGTGCTCTTATCACAATTTATTTGGGGTCGATGCCACATGTCTTTTTCTTCCATAATTCTCTATTAGTCATCCTCTCGGTGGTCGCTCTGTTTCTAGCCATATCATGTTTCACACAGTCCATCCGTCATTTCTTTGGTTTTCCGCTATAGCCACGTTAATTCTCAAAACTTTCCTGAAGACATTTTCGCATCTGATGTCCATACCGTGACAACCGATTTCCACACAACTTTTCAGTCACCGGTGTCACTTTAAAACTCTTCTCTTCCTCTTATACTTATACTCGTTTCTTATGCTATCCATTCGCGTAACACCACACATCCCTCTCATCATCATACATATGTCTCTGATCTCTTAATATCTTGTAAACAGTAAGTTCAGGGTTTAGATGTATGATTTGCAGATTCCTTGCTTCTTTTATAGACTTTTAATATACAGGTCGGCCCCTGGACATGAATAGAAACGAATGTGTTGATATTTTTCGTCGGTTTAAAAAAAAAATGCTTTTCCATATAACAATTTTGACAAAAAAAAAATTCTTTAGGGTGTTTCTTCTCTAGAATCATGTGGTGAATTCATGGTTACAGTTTGCACGTCGATGTCCCTGCCAGCCTGTGTAGTGTTCATCATACCTGAGTGTGTGTACGTTGATCGTTGAATCAGTCAATACTTCAATAGCCATATTGGGTAACGGTTTCTAAACAAGTTTGGCGTGACATCCAGGAAACGCTTAACATAAAAAAGGTTGAGACATGAGGAACTCCACATGGCGCCTTGTCTCTTGCTAAATGTTCCTACTTTCACTTCGAATCTCTAATCCTGTAATTAGCATTGTTGACGGCTTGAATTAAAATGATTTGCAGTTAGCGCAGTTAGCACATGCGTAACTACAAACAGTATTGCAGTTAGAATATGTACCAACTAAATTGTTGCTAACACAATTGTTGTCACCGTTAAATTCCATTGACTGGACTGGATTAAATATTAACCTGTCAGGGGCGGGCTATTAATACAAAGAGCTTTTTGGAGTAACAGATTCTTGGATGTCTCTAAACAATGCGGTTTGTTTTTAGATAACATTGTTACTCAATTGTTGTTTGAGTCAACAGTAGTTTAGGTCAAATAGGAGCGTGTCAAATGTTTCCAGTTATGACAATTATTTTATTTTATTATGTCGTAGAGACACATTTTTAAGTCGCTTCACAGATGTACGAACACAATTAGAGGAACTTGATTTCTAATATTACTTTTATAGCCTGATGACGTCGATTAGTCTAACATAAGTACCCATTATAGTGGGTTTCTCAAAAAAAAGTAGCCATGAGAACATTTGCCTGTTTAATTGCAATTGACGTTTCTCTCGATTTTTTGTTTTAAAACCTCAAACCGTGAACATTTGTTGTCTGTAATCGATTGAAGGAAATAACGCTGTTATTAAGTCTATTAAGAATGGCTTTCGCCAACTTCTTGTGGATGAATGTCAACAACAGAAATAATTGTCGATCAAACAGCAAGACATCTATTCAAGTTCAAAGAATCCACAATACGATGCCATTTTTTTTGTTTGTCGTAGTAAACTATTTAGTAATGCCAGGTGCATAGCCAACTGACTTTTGTCTTTAGCGATCCCTAAAATAAATCAACTAAAGATCGTTTTTTTCATCCAACTAAGTACTCGAAGTCGAGTAGCATCATTGCGTTTCAGATATTGTGAAAATCATTTTAGCCTTGCAGGTCAATTAGTTATTATGTACTAGGCTGATAATCCATATGCAATAGGTACAACCAGGCAGTCTTTTTGTAGCCACACAATACTGAAGTAACGTGGGCAGTTTCGACTTAAAACGAATGTTCAACTTAATATGAATGTGTATTTCGTCAAAACTCAAAATATGTTTGATTCAAGATTATATAACAGTCAGCGCAATGATACACATAAAATTATGCTGGCAGACGAGTAATCTGTAGATTTCAAATTATATGACGTAATTGACGTTAAATGTGCTATGGAGAAATGCTAATAAGATTGGGTTGCCATTGAAGGCTAATATTTTCGAAACTTGAACACAAATATTAATTTTTATGGCTCTACTGTGTGTAGTTTCAAGGAATTTGTAAATATTAGTAAGTAAGAATGACATAAAAATATGTGATTTTTTAGAAGGTTTTAAAAATAATGAGTAGCAGTTGAGCTAGAAAAGGTTTATCTTTTAGAAAATGCATTCAGGAAGTGTTTTATTTAAAATACTGGCCATTGACTTTGATCAGTGACATTTAGAGAATAAAACCGCTTTTGTTTGACTGTTTGACACAGAATCATGGAATTAGTATGTACTATATAGTACAGAACTTAGCCATAGTTTGGCCATGTAAAAATAAGCACGTAGCGTTATCGTTGCATCTAAAGCTACCATCTAGTTTGAACTGTGAAGCAATACGTAGCATAGACATACCTGTGTCTATGGCCTTGAAAAAAAAAAAACGATTTGCTCGGAACACGGGACTACATAAACATCATTAGTGGTTTTGCAACTAGGTTATAGCACCCATAGATACTCGTTTTATGTAAAGTTAGTGGGTGTATCCTAATGGTCAGCGTGAGAGTCGTAGCCAGCGAACGAAGTAAATGAATACTTGTTGAATTAATCAGGGCTACTACTGCAATAGAGTCAAGAATTGATTGATTGAATCATTGAATCGTAACTTCTAATCAGGCTTATCGTAGATCAAAAATTATAAACGCGAGGCATATTAATAGGCTATAACGTACCTAAGGGACATTTGTAATCAGGAAGTTTTACAATTCCTTATGGAATATTTTGGCCCCTCGTATATAATGTATGTGGTATCATCATAGGCTTAGTTGTCACAACATGTTGTTGTCATGGACATGTTGTGAATCCTGATATTGATAGAACGTGAATGTCTAATGCTGAAGGTCAAACAGGCGTTACAGACGTGGCGGTAGGAATAGGATTCTTAATATCAGGCACCTTTGCAGAAAAATCTTGCTATTTCCCAAAATAACCTTTTTTCATACAGCACCCTAATTGCGTACAAACCAGCACTGTATCAAACAAAACAACAAGTTATAGTCATTAACAGAGGAGGAATTCTCCTAATTTTAAGAAGGTTCACATTCTGATCTCAGTCTCAATCTGTCAAAAATACCTCTAATTTCCTTACATATTTGACCAGTTTTTGAAATTTGTTTGTCGCAGAGATGAGACTGCGGCTAGATTTTGAACGTTTTAAATTACGAGAGTTGGCCTTCTGAAAAGACCTCGCAGGTTCACAATTGTCACAGTAACAACCTTTCTTGAATGACATAACACACCTTACCATGCCTTACTCTTAATACACGAACTGATACCAATGGACGTTACAAGTCAAACCGCATCGGCAACCCTGCTGTCGTGCGTTACGCAACCATCAGTTAGCTGCTCGATAACTTGCTCCACATTCGCTCTTTGTCTCGGAGCCCCAAGTACTGCCTGACTGGCCACTAACCTCTATAGCAGTGTAATAATCAACTTTATACCATAGCTATCTTACTCTTGTATGGCGTCCTTACGTAAGCGATCATTAGTATTACTTCTCACCATTATACATTTCAACGCATTTCGGGAATTGTATAGCGTATGAATTTTAATTGGCGCGTTTATTTACGCGAGTGTATTATATGTTTAATCTTTACAAGCTTTCACAGGGTTGTTGCGTCGTCAACATTTTTTGTAAGACTGCGGATTTGCCACCCACAGCGTAGATTATCTAACGCACAACTCCTATTTATGGTAACAAAGGTCTTTTAATTGCACAATAAGTTTTATATTATAAAGTTCGCGTAATCGTAAAAGTGTGTCACATCACCATCACTATTAAATTTAGTTTTTATACTACATTTTAATATCGCTAAATGCAATAAAAAAAAAACATAAAATGTGGTAATTAGGTACCTACATATTGTCATTGAAATAGTGGCCGATGATCTAATGAGAAACTAGTCCATTTCGAGTTTCGAGACAGTGCCGCTGTGAGTATAAGAAGGCCAATTCCCGTAATTAAAAACGTTCAAAATCTAGTCGCAAGATCTCATCTCAGCGACAATCAATGTCAAAAAAGGAAATTAGAGGTATTTTTGACAGATTGAGACTGAGATCAGAAGGCTAATTCCCGTAATTAAAAACGTTCAAAATCTAGTCGCAAATCTCGTCTCAGCGACAATCAATGTCAAAAACTTGTCGAAATGTAGGGAAATTAGAAGTATTTTTTGACAGATTGAGACTGAGATCAGACGGTGCACGTTCTTAAAATTACGAGAATTGCCCCTCTTACTGTGACCGTTCTTAAAATTACTAGAATTGCCCCACTGACTGTGAATATTCTTAAAATTACGGGAATTGCCCCCAGATCCTATTTTGTTTTGACATAAATATCTCTAGGTATTTAATCATCAATATTTGAATAACGTTATCGGTTTAATCCATACATGGAACATCAAACTTATTGAATCCGAGATCATTGGAGAGCACATTACATATTTATAAACAAGAGAAATCTCGGAATCAAATGAGGTGAGCAAACTTATTTAGCTGTTAATGCTTAGCCAGCTGCAAAATACAGGCAGTTGTTGAGAGGCAAGATTTTTTGAAATGCTCAGTCAAAAGAACACGGTTGCAGCAAATGAAGACTAATCAAAATCACATTAGACCTTGTAAAAACTTGATACTTTTTGTGGAAAGTTTCCAAAATAAGGCCCTTGTGACGTAATGCCTGAATCACTCGTATATTTTTACGAGTTCTCTAGCTCCAAAAGGAATGGAAATCCTAAGGAATGCTGTCTCTGTGGGCTGCTGTAACTTGGACTTGCCTTGCAAGTTGCAGGTAGACCAAAGATTTAGCGGTTAAAGTAACAAAATATTTATGGTGTAAGGGACATCGAGGCGCAAACTGTTACCATGAATTCAGCACATAATTCTAGATCACCACCAAAATACATGGAAAATCATTTTTTTTTTAAATAATCTGTGAAAAACTTCGACGTTGGTGAGTCTAGAATCTTGTACTTTAGTACAACATTCATTTTCATGGTAACAGCGTTCGTGTCGCAGGTTCTTTTTTACCTTCTTAGGCACGGAGCCGAAAAAAGACATATTAACAATAATGGCATTGGAAACATGATACGAGAAAATATTTACATTAGCTTTAGTCTCTTCAAATTGCACTAATTTAGGACTTCTTCCACAAGGTCGATGATCTAAAAACGACCAGATGACCGACGACCTTTACCACAGCTTCTTAAAAAACGTGAGATATTTAGTTCTAGCGACTAATTACTAAAAGAACGGACAGATCATTAGTTTGCGTCAGACGGTCAATTTACACGCTAATTATTCACTTAGCGACTGTTTTATGAGCACTCATTATATTTAATCATTGCCACGAGAGCATGGGTATAACAAGGTCAACATTGGATTTTAGACTCTAATGGTAAAACTATGAATGTCTCAGAAGAAAAATGTGAAGTTTTTGAAAACTTGAAGGTTACCTTTGTTCCCGACTTCTGAACAAAAACTATACTAAAAACTAATGACGTTGGAGGATTTACCTCCAACGTCATTAGTTTTTAGCGAGGCTGGTTGTGGGTTTTTGAATTGAATTGTTTTTACGGGACCTTAATGCACCATATATAAACTGACGAATTTAAAATGTGTCATCATAAGGATACTGACAAGGTACTTGTAATTCGGTCTGATTGTGATTCATTGTCCATATTGGCTGGATATCATGGCTGGTGGGGAATGTGCAGCATGAATCAGATCAGCAGGAAATTGTAAAAACAAAATTAAACATGAGTCGGCTATGAGCGGAACAAACTTGTCACTAGCAAGCCATACGTGTTCCTCACTTTTCCTTATTATCTGGAAAAACTGGATAACTGACAAACAGATGAAGGGAAACCGACGTAGGAACATGTTTATACGTTTTTACTCGAACTTATTGTTCGGGATCTAAGCGAATACGAGCGTAGGTGTTAAGTTTTATCTAACAACAATATCAATGCGTAATCACCGTGAGTGTAAACAATCTCACAAGAATGCGCATTGTGTCGGCAACTTGGACCACTGACTTCCGAATGCACGTCGGGAGCAAATCTGTGCGAAAAGTTCTTTTACACCATTGTTCGGTACCTGCGAACAGGTGTAGTTAATTGGACGTGGGTATAGAATCGTGTATTATATTGTATGGTGGTTGGCTGTTGTTACATCTCCTTTTGTGTTTGAGTGAAGGCTAGGACGGAGTTATTCTCGGGAAAAGAAACGCTTGTGATTTGAAAATGACTAATGAACACATGCTTTTGCGGCTTGACGTAACAATCTTATGGAACCTTACGGTACATACGGTGATATATCAAGCTATACATTTTCAATCATAGCAGACCTCGCATGTGTAGGCTTTTCGTACAATGAGAAGTCACCTTACCTAATACTGGAAATGTAGTATTTTCAAATGATGTCAGACTTTGTTTTTCTTTGGAACATGGCTGTAAAAATGACGTGGAAGGATAAAGTAGGTATAGTGTGGCATCATAATACAATTTATTTGCCATTTTAAGCCGACTTGAAAACAATGTGTCATGGTGCTAACTTAGCCATAACTACCTAAAAAAACACTGGCACGTAGGAAAATTTAAACAAACGATAATCCCGATTTGGTAGTAAGGATGGTGTTGTATTTCTTAGAAATGATGAGTAATCAGAGCTAGACTTAGGTTGATCATAAGTTGAAAAACTTTAGATGTTAGGCAGTTGGTATTTAGTAAGGTGCCTATCGAGGACCGGCCGAGCTGCTAAACGAGTCATTGGGGCTACTAGTAATAACGTTCTTAATTTAAAAACACACGTGATAAGTTACAAAGCAACTAAATTGTTTTCGGATCGATTATTATTTTAATTATTATCAGATCAATATGTGTTGCGGTTCTCGATTAACAAAATATAATTGTATCTACTCATCCTTGTAGTACCGGATTAACATTTAATACAGGAAATACCAATTGTGTAACACTTATATAATCTTATAACCGAAATCAAGTTCCATTACGTGGAATTGGGTCCTGTACAAGTATGTCGATAATTGCAAGTAGATACATTGGAACATGTTACTTTCACTCTTAAGGCGTGTGACAAGAAAATAAAGTTGCTAGAAATGCTTCATACATTTATTTCCCAATCATAAAGTAAAGGGCCGGTTTGAGGTGCTTTGATTACGACTCACTACCGTACCTACTTGGTTTTTATTTCTGTAGCACACTTTTCATTCGTATTCATTACAGATAACGTGTCTTACGAATATAACCCTTTCACTGGATCGTGACGAATAACTAGTAGCCCTGTATTGTATAATATACCTATTCGCTATTTAGAGGGGCTCGTGGTTAAATAATAACAGCCACACAGTTCTATCGATCAGGTTAAGCTACGGTTGCCGCGGTTGGTCCGTGGATGGGTGACCATCTTTACATACCGAGACTCCTCCGTGCCTCGGAAAGCATGTTAAGCCGTTGGTCCCGGCTGGCATTCGTGGATCTTTGACAGTCGTTACGAAGAACGTTACGTTTGACAGTCGTCAGAAGTCCGAAAGTCTGACAACCAATCTTACCGAGGGGTATCGTATCGTATAATCTATGCTAAGGATGCTTGCACAAGTCATATCTTAGTATTATTTTTGGTACTGCTAGGATCGATCAGTAAGCAGATAACCTGCCTCGTTTACCTACACCCACTAGACTACCCACAGACTACCGCATGAGTTATACACACAACACAAACACAATGCACCCGCAACCCTTATAAAACAATGCATCCGTAAATCTTCATTCGTGTCGATGACATGTCCCACATTTTTTCAGGCCAGTATATGGTATGTGGAGTTTTTCATTGCTGTAACATCATCAACATAGCGTGATGATGTTATGGCAATGAAAAACTAAAACACGGCTCATAAATTAAAGAAAGAAAAACAAGAAAATTAATGTTCATTTTTAGCTATTTTAATTCAAAATGGTATTGTGCTTGCTCAGGTAACTAGATGTTATTTAAATAAACGCATTCGTGAGAGATAAAAAGTCGCACCTACCATGATTGCTACTTTACAGTTATCAATTGAACTGAAAGGCAATGGACTGAATCCGGAGTTAGTATAACTGAATTATTACCTACTAAAATTCAACAGTAGCTTCTGAAACACACAAAAAAACTTAAAAAACCTAACGTTTTTGTGTGATAACAAAATTGGACATACGATCTAAGAATATTTTCAGCAATTATTTAGTAATGCCTTACAGCAATCTTGTTAAATAAAGCACCTTCCTATTAAATTTTTTCGGAATCTGAAATACGGACTACTAGACAATTTCACACTTCAGTAAACATTACCTATGTTAAATACGGTATTTAGCCTGATTGGATGTTGAACTTGGCGTGGTTTGTTTTTTATTTTGATACTGTCATATATGTTTAACTAGCACTTACTAAAGGCTAAAGGCTCACCCCATATGACATGATACTTAACCATAACTGGCGAAATGTGGGTGTACTGTAAGTGCACCTCTACCGGGTAGGTAGGGAATTCCGGCGTGATGTTATGTTACAAAAGTAATATCGTAATATTTTACTAAGCACATCAAACTTGCCGTCTACTATAACACCCAAACACACATACCTACTATCTCTTCTGTTATAACTGTTACTTGTACTAAGCCCAACTAAGCCATTAGCATTTCTATTCTATCTAAGATTCCATCTAGCTGAACATGTTCTGACCAAGCCATGTTTAGATTTCCAACATCGGAACATTCGGAACCACTCTAAAAATTACGTCATGCGCTTTACTGCACACAATAAGATATATTGTTCGAACAAAATATTAGTACACGAATGTACTTCGATCCTAATTAAGAATCGAAGACAGTAACATTGTCAATTCTATTGTTCACTTTGTACGTATGATGTCAATATGTTGCTGTTAAAGCTACAATTACGGTTTATTGTAAGGTTTTCCAATTTTCCATAAAGATTTTCTCAGTAGCAGCACGGAGTCAGGATTTATGCCCAATCAACTCAACCTATCGCAGGCCACTGGACATAGGCCTCTCCCAGACTGCGCCACAACACCCTGTCCTTCGCCTTCCGCATCCATTCTGTCCCAACCACCTTCTTTTGGTCGTCGGTCCATCTAGCTGGGGGCTGGGGGGCGTTTCGTTTCACTACGCTTGCCAATACGCGGGATTTGTGCCCGATTGATGGCAATAGGCTCGTCTGCCTTTAAATGGGACTTAAACATAACTGGAGACTATGTATACACACAACACTTGTGTGTATACATAGGTGCAGGCGTGATGTTATGGTGCGTAAGATTCTCCCGTGAAATCAACAGCGATTTAGCTAAAGATAAAACTACGAAATCGAGCATTATTATAGTTACTGTATTCCGGTCAACTTCATTTTGAAATCTCTCTGGTAAGAAAAAATTTAACACACAATAATATGTTGAAAGATCACTCATTTGACAACTGGTGGAAATCCCAAATAGCAGTTGCTGTTGCTGTAAGCTACAACTAACAAAATAATATCGTGAACCTGGTCAATTAAATTTGACTTGCGGTATAATAAATGTCGTAAGTATATAGTTAACTTGAAATAACAGTTTTTTAATTAAAAATATATCCAACTAATTTGCCAATGGCCAATTTGCCATTAGTTTCTTTCTAATTGAGAAGTTGGTTGATGCTGACTTTTTTATAGCTTTATGGCTTCAAAACTTACCAATAATAAAAATTCTTGTTTAAACATTTTTCATCACAGTTTTGGGGGGTTCCTGGAACAAATAATAATAATATTAAATGCCGTTTATTGGTAAACTTATACGCCCCTTGGAAATAACACAAAAAACTGGAGCGTATGATGCCATTCTTATAAAATTTGCTTTGCAGATTTGCTCTACCCATAATTGTGTTAAATATATTTCTGCATTTTTTTGTACTTTTATCATAGATTAGTATCAGCTTTATTATTGTTGGTTAACAGAAATATATACATTGAGCTGGCTTGGGTCGGTTTTGCTTAAATCCTTGCAAATACCTCCCAGCCTATATAGCTAGAAGAGTACTATCAGTGATTCTGAAATTATGACCAGTCTTTCCTAATGTCGTAACACTGAACTTAACCAGCCAGCCATCCTTGTTCCGAGTCGGCGAACATAAAGACAAACTACTTGGTCAAATTGCGTACCACATGCTCTAGTTACATATGGCAAGGTTGTACGTGGGTTGATGGTACAGGTGACATTGAGACAGCACTAGCGGCAATCGTTGACATTCGCTCTAATGCAGAGGCAATTAATGACGGTAATCAGATTGTCTGTTTGTTTGTTTAAAGTGGTTTTCTCACGCATTAGTCTGCTGATTAGAGGTTGATGTTTGATGGCTTTGTGTTCCTGGCTTTTTTGATGATTTTTCTTATATTTAATTCATCATTTGTTGGAACGAGCAGTTTTTTGGTTTTTAGTGGGAGTTTGAGGCTTAGTAATAACAGCCACATGGGGTCAACCGATCAGGTTAAGCTACGCTTGCCGCGGTTGTTCCCTGGATTAGTGACCATCTTTAATACCAAGACCCCTCCGTGTCTCGGAAAGCACGTTAAAAGCCGTTGATCCCGGCTGTCCTTCGAGGATCTTTGACAGTCGTTACGGGTCGTCAGGAGCCCGAAAATCTGACAACCAGTCTTACCAAGGGGTATCGTATTACACTGTAACTGGGTTGTGGAGGTCTGACGACAATCAATGTGAAAACCTTGTGAAATATGTAGGGAAATTATAGGAATTTTTAACAGATTGAGACTGAGATCAGACTGTGAACGTTCTTAAAATTACAAGAATTGCCCCTCAGATAGGCAGTCACCCATGTATATACTTGTACTCAGCTACATCCGGTTAGATTGGAAGCCGACCCCAAACATAGTTGGCAAAAGGCTTGACAGATGATGATGTTTTGGTATGTACGAACACTTTGAACTCTTCTAAAATCATTGATGTAAAGACGGCATGAAAAACTTTAATCAACTGAAAACTAAAAGGGCTGATCTTTGTTTTTATAGCTTATATGTACATTGAGGCTTGAAATATTGCACAATATTAATTAAAAAACGCGATCTCATTATCACAAATAAAATGGCAGGTAGCAATAGGTAGGTATATAACAACGAGCTAGATAAACATCAGTAAGCTAGTTGATCTGTTTGTCATGTACAAGTAATTATTTCTCACCCACATAACATGTACGGAAATAGGCATGCGGCTGTGGTCCTATAAAATTAAAAGCATTGTATTGATTAAGTCACAATTTTGCATAACCAATATATATGTAATTATTTATAAATTCCTTCTGTTATGGCGTTGTTTACTATAGAAAGTGTGCGTACAATGGGACATTGAACGATAGTGAAAATGCTGGCGCCCCTCGCATATCAAGTGGGCATTTGGTGTGTTTTATGTGATTGGTCATGATCGACGTTGGAACCAAGTAACGTGCAGTTCCGCAAATATGGGATGGAAACTGCAATCATTTGAGAGTTTGAAACTTTGCCTGCATTGTTAGTTGTATAGCATGAACTATTGGCTTGGTAAAATTGTTTAAAATAAGTGTATTTTCTGTATTATTATTTTATTTTAGGTGGGGTTTTTAATTTTGTTTTTGCATGCTGTGTCAATCGCTTTTTTTAAAATTGAGTACTTGGCTTGTATGCTCGCTTGTGTTAATAGGTGAATAGTGTAACGATTGCAAATAGCCCAATAAATAAATAACACCAAATATGTGAATGCAACTTTTATAACACGCAAAGTGGCTCTATTTCCATCATATTTTATTTTATTAATTCAACGTGTAAGGTCACATCTTGTCACAACATTAACTTTTTGTTATTTAGAAATCACTTTGAGGAAGCGTATTTATAACAAGAGGTCATTATTACTATTTTGACCAGTGATTCACCTTTTCCACTTTTCAACGGTTTCCTACGTTAAAGTGGAAACCACTACCAAACCATAGTTCAAACAGATGCATTTGATTTAATTAGGGCAAGTGATTGATTTTCTGATAAATTACCTAAGGTCTGATTTTTCAGTCAGATAACTTAGAACTCAGATAACTTTTATCTGAAGAATAAATATGAGTATGACATAATTTCTATAAACCAAAATATTTATTCCTCTGATAATAATAATCTGACTATTGATAAAATCCGACCTAAGTCAAATACTTCAACCTATAATTTTCGCATTAATAAGTGGTTTCCATAATTCTGCTTTTAACGGATCGTTAAATTAAACAAACACTCGTAAATCATCAGCTGTTTTTTCGTTATATATGTAATGGTTGGGAACTATTCGGTTAAGTAATAGTGAAATAGTAATTGTAATAAATTGCTGATTCTATTACGATAAACAGGAAATGTTGGGAAGTAATGCGATACTGTAAGGCAAGCGTGCAGCCGCGGTTTCTTCGTAATGCCGCACTGTTTGTATTATTTTAATGTTTCACACTTTGAATAGATGCAACGACTTCATTCTTAGTAGTGCGTAAGTATTAAGAACGAGCCACATCATATTTTTCCCATGAGAATTTGGCCTCTACAAATTTCCACCTAATTTGTTTCATAAACGAACTAGAAATACATACCTATATAATATTATGACTAGTTCTCGTTTCTACAGTATTATAATTGCTTTTGAGCACTCATAAAAATAATTATGTCAAAAAGTTAATAATGCAAGCAATAAAATAAAAATTTGGATAGATATAAATGGTGACGATATTAAGGAAGAATAAATTCTTTTTATATCTATCCAACTTTTTTTTTTCGGCGATGACTCATACTCGCATGCTGGTGCTGCTGATAATGTTCGAGCTGTGGTCAATAGTGACATTTACTAGAATAAAATAAACGTGTATTTTGAACTCTTGTCAGTATAGAGTAGTAGGTTCTTCATACAGACTCGGAATGAACAAAATATGTGAAATTTTCAGGAAAATAATGTCCCATACAGGGTCAAATTGAATTAACTAGCGAAACTCCGCGAATGTGATGGGTATCGGTATCTAAACAATAAAATACAAGCTAAAAAAAAAAACTTATTTTTTTGGATTTCCAAAGTATAGCTTGTAGTGTGTGTAGTATAGTATAGCTTGTATATAGTATAGCTTGAAGTATGAGTTGAGGAAATCTATTCTCTTTTGTTTTATCGTGCTGAGATATTGATAGGTACCTATGATTGATACGTCTGTTTACACAATAAAAAGCTGATTTTTAAACTGATATTTCAATCACTTGAAATATCAGTTTAAAATCAGCTACTCGAAATGTGGTCTATGACCACACAAACAAATAATTAAATTAATTTCTTTATTGCTTTATCGTGTTTAGATATCGATATACCCATCACGTCTGTGGAATTTTGCTAGCTAATTTAATTTGACCCTGTATATTGTAAGTCGCGTTATGGTACACGCGGATAGTGTGGTCAATAATAGCTAATTCAGTTTTGTACAACGGTTAAAGAAGTTTTTGAATAGGTTTAAATCGTTTGATTAAAAAAAAAATGGTTTTGGTTTTATTTGTGTGCATGTCTGTCTCTATCTATCGTGTATCTTTTGTGCCTAGATGTAATTCGCCACAATTAGAGCTTTTACAGCAACAGTATATTAAGATAGCGTCAAGTTTTAAATTTTTTATCAACCTCAACCTGTTGAATGTGGCACGTTTTATTAAAGCATTAATTTATTCATATAAAATAAAAACAGACGTTAAACGTGATTCTAGAAAGAGCACATGGACTATTTAATAATATCCCAAATAAATCTTATTTATTTTATATATACTTTATTTTACACCACAAAAATACATAGCACAAAAAATACATGATACATTACAAAATATACAATGGGCGGCCTTATCGCATTACTGAGATCTAAAAAAAAAAATCTTCTTCCTCTTTTCGTGTCGATGGTACTCTTCTTCGATATTTCATATTGTTTGAGCCCAGTAGGTGGCCACGTTGATTGCGGCATCAGTGGCTTTCATTAAGTGATCCAAGGTGCAGGTAAACGGGCAATTATGGCACTCCAGCATGTGGGACATGGTCTGATTAGAGGAAACGCACTCAGCACTGGGTATTGGATGGCTCAGTAATACCCCATTTCGACAGGTTGTGTCTTTAGTGCTCTACTTGGGTACTCCATCGACTGAGAGCTTTCCATGTAGGCCACTGCAGATCACGGCCGAGAGGCAAATGTTCTTGGGGTTTAACAAAGTCGGGAGATGGTGGTGGTGGTGGTACCTCCCAAATAAATACAAAAAATGTACACAATCAATGTACCTTTTTAACCGACTTCTAAAAAAGGAGGAGGAGTCGGTGGCAAACAACGAAAGTGTGAACCCAACGACACCGACTTCCGAAATTAAAGATATTTTTCACTTTGTAGTGTCGTTTTTGGAAGTCGGTTGATTTTTTTTGCAAAAAAGTTTTTAAATGGAAGAAAACTTAATCGCCCATCCGTGCACTAAGGAATTTAAATTATGGACATTATATCGTTAAGGCTATTATCATACATTCCAGTCTAAAGTATTCGATCTTCTATAATCATCAGCTTATAATGTCCCCACTGCTGGGACCCATGCCTTCTCTCGATTAGAGGGAGTGGCCGCGTGCACCACGCGGTCGCAGTGCGTTTTGGTAGATGTCACATGTTTACGATTTTTTTGGGCGTAGGACATGCCGGTTTCCTCACGATGTTTTCCTTCACCGTTTTGGAGACCAGTGGCGATGAAAATAATTTACTCAAAGTAAAGTGCCTGCTTGGGTTCGAACGAACCCACGACCTACCTACACCTCGTATGATAAAAAATTCGAAGACATCCGCCAACCCGCACTGGGCCCGCGTGGTGGTTCATGGCCCACTCCTCAGAGAGGTGGCCTGTGTCCCAGCAGTGGGAACATAATAGGCTGATTATGATGATGTAGATATTTTGATTCCTCATGGATTTTAATTAATTTCTTTACATTTAATTACTTTGCAGGTTAATTTATTTTTAGACGCTGAAATCATAAATTAAGAGTGGAACGTTCTGAAGTAAAAATAAATGAGTAAGCATAGTGCTATTTAATAGGTTATACTTAAAAGGAGGTCTAGAATTTAAAATTAACACCTAATTTATGTTTATGATATTATGTTACTTTACTTCAATTAATCTGCCTAGCCTTTTCCCAACTACCTATGTTTGGGTTGGCTTCCAGACTAACCGGATACAGCTGCATACCAGTATATTACTTGGAGTGACTGCTTATCTGACCTCAACAACCCAGTAACTGGATAACAAAATATCCCTTGGTAAGACTAGTTGTCAGATTTTTGGGCTGCTGACTACCTTGCATAATATTATGTTATGTTACTTTACCTACGTAGAAAAAACTTTTTGCGACCAAATGGATAATTAAGTGGTACCATTTTTATGGTACATATAAGAAAACCATTTTCTTTATTCGTTGGGCAATTTAGCGATCAATCTAGAAAAACTTTACTTCCTAACGGATATATGATGCAATGCAACACCACGGAAACTCGCCTCTATCGACGTAATTGTATGATTATTGTACATATTACAAAGTATGGTCAAGAATACGATAGTTGTAATTTCATGTTTCTAAGCGGAAACAAGCAGAAGACTACCCGAGAATAAGTACTCATTTCGGGAGTTGCTATCCAAAAGACAAAGCAGAAATGTCCGATCTCAATTACCTGTATTTACATACCACTTATTTTCGGATTTTTATTAATCTATGTCAAACATTTATGTTAATCAAATAGTAATTCATAACTACGTGCTAGATCATAATATGTCAAGGCATAATCTAATAAATAAATAAAACAGTACTTTGACAGAACGGCAGTAGGGTGTGATTGTGGAGCTATGGCGCAAACCATGCTCCACCTCCTATCCTGCGCTCTGTGTCCCAAAACATGCAGTCAAAGTGACCACTGCGCTGTCACCGATGATGCCGTGGAAGAGGCAAAGTTTTCCAACAAGATATAAAATTCAGTCGTGCCAGCATCACAAGGAAGAAGAAGGATAAAACAGTTCCGTGATCTACGCACACAATATGATTAATAGGGTTATACAACGGTTCATCGACTGACTAATAGACTACGCACAACCAAGACCACTGAAGAAAACAAATTTAAGTTTAGAGGATTGTTCCTTTGATAATGCAACGGTGCAGTACGAAAGGATTTTCTGAAACAAGCGGTTTATTGGGGGGTTGACGATTATTTGCAAACGAACTCTGGGCACCAGTGAGAAGTGCAGACGCCTGCTTTAATATTGGGAATCCTCATCAATTTCAATACTTTAGAATAAGGAGAGTATCCCATATCCAATCTAATAGTCTGGCAACCAGTCCTACGAAGGGGTTTCGTATTACCAATTCAGCTGCATCCGGTCAAACTGGAAGCCGACCCCAACTTAGTTGGGAAAAGGCTAGGCAGATGACGATGATGATGACAGACAGACAAGAAGAAGCTGTTGTCTCTCCCTTCATCACAATCTACTATACTTCTAGTATGTTCAGTGCGGCCGAGAAGAGAATGAGTTCTTAACACCTGTCAGTTTCATACACGACTACGCTGTATATGTTGCTATCTTTCCCAAGTAGACACGTGGGTGCAATTATTAGCGTTACGTATAGACGGAACAGCCTGCGTGAACATAGCAATATTGTGTCGTTTTCTTAATAACACGTAAGTAGAACCTGCCACGTGCTTGCCGCCAAAGAAACTATGCTTCCTTCTACGCTTGTGCAGATAAGTACATATATAATTATGTAGGTACTTTGTGCCGCCTGTTATGATGACATAATTGGAGCTTTCTATGATATCATTTTATTGATTGGTGCTGTGGTATAATTATATTGGTTGCAATAATAAATAAATGTTTTTTCCCCCTTTCATTATTAGTTTGGCAGTTATAATTTAAGATGTAGGTATCAAGTTACGAAAATCCTTGTGGCTGCTCATGATCAAGGTCACCATTTTGATTACTTTCGCGATTTCGGGTAGATGTGAGGTAGACTACTTCTCAAACTCACGCATTTATTTCAAATAAACTAATTACAGGCACTTTTGAATTGTCAAGGGGTCCGTCAGTCAGAAAGAAAGATGAAGCTAGTTAGTTACTATAGAAGAGAGCAGTGGTGGCCCAGTGGTTACCGCGACTTTTGAATTGTAGGTCGTAGGTTCTAACCCAGACAGGCGCTTTACTTTGTGTAAAATATTTCATCACCACTGCTCTCAAAACGGTGAAAGAAAACATCGTGAGGAAACTGGCATGTCCTACGCCCAAAAAAATCGTAAACATGTGACCTCTACCAAAACGCACTGCGCCCGCGTGGTGCACGCGCCCACTCCTTCTAATCGAGAGAAGGCCTGTGTCCCATGCTGATGAATAAAGAAGATCGAATACTTTAGACTGGGATGTATGATAATAGCCTTAACGATCTACGATATAAATGTGTACGTTCACCCTGGGCCCGCCTCACTACCTTAGTACTCGTAGGTATTTGGTTCATAGATACATAAACCGGACCCGATACAAGAAAAGAAGTACCTATCGACTAAAAAGAAAGCCAAATGTTTAGTATCGTATCGTGTGTAGGTATAATTTCAACAAAAGGATTTTCCTAGAAAGTTCAAGGCTTTCATATGTCACAGTAAGATAGCCATGTCCGTTATTTTACCTCAATTCCAACTTAGGCTATCTTACTCAGCTTTCCAACTGTGAAAATCCTTTACGGTATTTATGTTAATTTTACACTACAAGGAATCACTGTGACCTCTTTTTAAAACAAAATGGATGAAACTGTATTTTCCTCATCCCAATGTCGTTTTTAATTTTTTCAATCTTTTTTGGTTTTGACTCACCGCTAACCTAGGTAAGATGCATAGCAGAGTTTTGGTTACCGTCTGCTATCTAACTACCAAACTCTACCAGTTCTAGATTTTCAGGCTTATGACTAATACGCTATTTTTAATGTTCTAGACTAAAATGACAGCTGCGGTCGACCTTTTTTTGTTAAGGTGACATTACTTAGCTGCCATTTTGGTCTAGCAATTAAAAGTCAGAGTTTACTATTGTTAGTTGTTGTTCGTTGTTTGTGTGTGTGTTTTGTTTTGTTTTCCGACTTGATGTTTTGTAAATAACCGTTGTTGCAATCAGTTTGTTCAACACCAACGTAACGAAGTTAGATTCTCTTCCGGAAAATGCTTACTTAATAAATGAGTTGTTAGTTGTTTCTGTTTTTAAGTGTGATAGCTTGCTGTCTGCTCACGGCTCATGAACATTTTGTTATTATAGCACTTAATACACTCACATAATGTGCACTTTCTTTATTTCTGTAATTGACTCATGTGAACGCAAGCGGTTAAATGTTGTTTTTGTCATCTTAATTCAATCTTTTCTAAGAATCTCTGTAAATGAGTTTTCATGTTATTCTTCTTCGTGTTGCTGACACGACAGTTATTAAAATTTTGCTGGCCCAAAACTTCGCCAGTTCTCCAGCATTATCGGTGGCAGCGCAGAGGTAACTTTGGCTGCATGTTTTGGGGCACAGAGAGGAGGGGGCCTACTCTGAAGTGCAAAGTGCGAATGTTCGGATCGGACCGACACATGGCCGAACCGAATATTATTGAAAAATGCGAAAAAAGTTCGGATCGGCTCAATTGGGTCGGGACCATAGTCAATATTCGAAAGAGTGTAGGAGTGTAGGATTGGAACCGACCGAACCAAATAGTAAATTCGTAGCAGGAAACGGCCGAACATTCGGCCGACACTACTTCGGAGTAGACCTCCTGGATAGATGGTGGAGCATAGTTTGTGACTCAACTCTACAACCATACCCTGCTGCCGTGACTTAGAATTGTCTTATGAGCAGGCCAGTGGCACATTATAGTAAGTAGTCGCCACCACCGGGGTCATTTGGATATCTGCAATACCCGGCAGATGCGTTACCATCCTAAAAGTAAACCCAGAAATTACTCATGTGTTTGTAATTACAGTAAAAGCTGGTATTAATACCCTTTAAATCGTAACACAGGAATGTTGTTTGTCGTCAGAAATAGGTATGTTGGTAATTGGGTTTTGATTTTGGCATTGACCTGAGTGACTTCTGACAAAAATACAAAACATCTATTATTATTTCCTACTAAGTAATTCTAATCTAATCAGACAAGCAAATCATTAATTTTCAACTGATCAGCTGAACGACAAGACTTTTGTTCAAACAATGTTTTTTGTTACTTAATGAAATAATGATTGATGATGTGATACTCTTGAATAAAGGCACTTATGGGTTTCGAGTGCCCTTGGCTGACCATAGTGTTCATTTTGTAAATAGCGATGTCATAATGCAATGTATAATGTTAACCTTGCGTGATATGAGTCAGTGATAATCATGCGCCTGCGCCAGCAATAGATCTTGAGTTTTTGGAGGAAGAAAAGTATTCTCTGGTACGGGAATTGTGATCAATAAGTGTTTTGATAATTTAATAAAATTAATGACTTAAGCTCAAGACGAAAGTCTTTGACCAGTGCGTGTTGCCAGTGATGACGCATGGCATTGAAACGTGGTCGCTCACAATTGCAATGGGCCTTTTGTAAACGCTAAAAGTGCAATGGTGACGGCTATGCTTTCCCTACCTGATCGAATCATAACCATAACCAACATAAAGCCCGAAGAAATGGCAGTGGGCAGGGCACATTACTTGCAGAACAGATGGCCGATAGGGCCGAAAGGTTCTGGAGTGGCTATCGCGTACCGAAAGACCTTGTGAAGGCCGCAGGAATCCGCTGGATGCGGCAAGCACAGAACCAGTTGAAGCGGAGAAGCTTGTGGTAGACCTATGTGCAGCAGTGGACATCTTTCAGCTGAAATAATGATGATGCTATCCGTTGTGATTTATGTCTCTGGATAAGAATAGCTTATGAGCTATTAAATTATATATTTGCCTGTCAGCAAGGTGACCCCAGGGTGCGCTACAGCAGCTCTTGGTCCATGGAGGCTATCATAATTTTATTATCATGTGTACAAAATAAAAAACAAAAATATGTTGTTTAAATAAATATAACACCAAACGTACAGAAAAACAAAACAAACTGAATGTCAATAAAGTGACATTCAGTGTAATGCTGTCCTTTATTAGGTATGTTTATCATCAAAATGTATGATACTTTAAAGTTTAGTGGCCACTTCAATAAATGGACAAAGGTAAAATTGCAATAATAAGCATGCTGGCTGGACAGACGAATTGGCCATTACAGTTTGTTTTTTATCTATTTTAGTAGTGATAAAGAATGATGTATTCTGTGTTGGTATACCTATCATAGATACCAGAGAGGCAATTCTTGTATTTTAAGAACATTCGCATTCTAATCTGTCTCAATCTGTCAAAAATACAATCAATTTACCTATATTTTTGACATTGATTGTCGTTATGATGACATTGCGACTTGAATTTGAACGTTTTAGGTCTTTGGCATTGTAGGTATGGTTACTTGTCATCATATTAATTTACCTACTATTGCTACTGATGGGTCACCTTAAATTCTTAACTGATGACTTAAATTAAGAGTCTTAATATAAATCGGAAGCATATCGGTTGAAAATTAAGGAGTGCTAAGCAGAGTTCCTTGAATATATAAAGTGTAAAGATGTCAAAGGTGAAATAAATTAGCACTGGAAAATATTATTATAAGACGACTGATATTTTATTTTGCCCGATCTTAGTAATAAATAAGACACTCCTGGACCTGTTATGTGATAAGGTCATAGTTACACGCAATTTTTTGAGTTGCTTTTGTTATTAAAGCTGGGTTAGTTGGAAGTTAGGATATTTAGTTTTTAATCATGTTATTGTATGGTAATGTAAGCCAATTACTTACTTCTATAATTGAAACGTCTTTCACTTAATTATGTCCAACATCAAATACTTAATTAGGATATGTTTTGTTTAGAGTTTAAGAAAGTAGAACTAACACTTCTTTTATTGTTTTACAAAACATATTCACACCATTTTAAACAGAATCGCTACAATAGTAAATGAGGTGTGTCCTCAATACTTCCATTTAACTATTTTAAAACAATAATACTAGGAGACAAAACGTCGCGTTCGCGATCGCATCGAGTTTGAAAATTTGAATAACGAACGCGTGTTGCGCACGCGCCGGCTTTGGTACGACTGGTGGAGGCTTCCCGCCAAAAGCACGCAGCAATAGTGGCTGCAAGTAGCTGCAAAGATTCATTCATGAATGCGAATCTTATGCAATTGTCTTGTTATTGAAATGATCGCAGGGACCATTGAATCATTGCTGTCGGGTCACGACTCCTGCGGGTCAATTATTGCGCGTTTGTATTAGAAAAGCGCCATTATTGTTATATTATTGTAAAAGACCACAATTTGTTACGTGGTGATTGCAAAAAAAATGCTGTTTTCTTTGTCCGCCTTTATAGGACGATCACAAATATTATTTGAGTGAACTTTGCAGTGCGGTGAAGATGCAACGTTTGCTTACAACACCATCGATTCAAAACCCCTTATTATGTCTTTTCCCGTGAGTTCAGAATAGCAGTACTATTCTGTAAAACTCTCACCGAGGCAACTTAGGTGAAGTGAGCTGTCCATAGAGTGTCAATCCCTAGCATCAGCTGGTACGACAGCCTCTCTATTCTGTAAATATCTCACCGTGAAAATTTTATTGAAGTGGACTCGAAGTGAACTATCATCCCACCTGACGCTAGGTATTGACAGTTCACGAAAAACCCACTTCACCCAAGTTTTCATGTTGAGATTTTTACAGAATAGCACTGCTCTGGTGACCTGTTCCAACATAGAGTTCTAAGCAAATCGAATTAGATTCGAATTAGTGACAGTCCCAAATAACAGATATTAAATTCAACAGATTTACTAAAAGATTTAGCGATTTTAAAATATTTTAAATGGCATGTTTCACCACCGTCTAATAAGTTCTGGTTACGGTTAACTTAGCTGGCAGTCAATGAAATGAAATGAAATTGTTTATTCTGCAAATAAGATATCGGAATCACACTTCCATTTCATATAACAAAAAAAATAAGCAAGATGGAGTCGACATTACGAATAAAAAAATGGCGAAAAAAACTCAGGGGTCAAAGTCTCTTTAATTTAAAGTCCAGACATAATATTGGTCAGATCATGTGAGGAAATGTGAGATTAGTGTCTAAAATGGTATTTTGGGAAAGAACCACACAGATTTGAGTGACAATTGCAATGATATTCTGTTCTGTTAAAAGGCACTGAATAGTGCCTTTCCAAAACTTGTCCCCGACATTAGGCTACTGGCAGTAGTTATATGAAACTCCATGTTATCGCTGGTTAAACTATGACTAATACACTGGTATTAGTCACCCCAAAATTTTTACACCTTAATTGATTATAATTCGTAACGAATGTTAAATACAATATACATAATTAATTTATTCTCACGCTTCTAAACAAAATCTACATATTAAATTTTATTATTAGAGGAAATGAGACACATTTATGTTCTTTTTAACGAATGGGATGTCCACTTTTTGCAGGATATGACAACAGTCTAAAAAGGTTAGGTGAGTAATAGTCAGTGTAGAGCATATTGCTAAGTAAATATTATGTTTTATTTTTAAAAGACTATTTTAAAGAAAACTGTCAATAAAGTGCCCAAGTAAAAGAAAATAAGAAAAGAAAGACGGAAGAAAGAATAGTAAAGGATAATTGTTCTAACCTTGTCAAATAAAGGGTAGGCTTGATAATGTTGAGAGCATTTGAACCCCGAGAAAAAACGGTTTTTTATAAAATAGCAGATAGTACAGACATAGCCACGAAGTAAAAATACAGGCAGTACTTGTGCAGTGCGCCTTTTTTACAACGGGTGTACTTTATGTAGTGGCAGTTAAAGAGGTTAAAGAGATTTGTTTTTCTTTGCTCCTTCTTTTAATATGTCCTTGCCTTGTCTATGTCCTTAACATTTATATAATTGATGAAAATATTGTAAAGAATCTGACCCAAATGCAATCCCTACGGGATTCTAGCACTTTACTACAACATTTTATTCACTGTTTTCCAAATACGATTTGAACCTTTTTACTATACGCCGACTTTTTCGTTACGCGAACAGCTATACTCGTATATTATAGCTAGTTGTTAATATGTACAAAGAGTATTTATATTTATTGATAAGAAAAACTGACCTACTTACCGTCTGGAAATAGGGTGTAATTAGGATATAGGTGAACGGAGTTGAAGCTTTTGGCGTAGAATTTAGATTAGAAAAAAAAATGTATATATTTTTCTTATAAATGAATAAATATATTATCAATAAAACTTCTTACTGGAAGTAAAATCTTAATACTAAAATATATAAAAAAAGACGGAAAATATCGAAATGTGCATATGTAACCATTCCCTATGTGTTAATGTGTGCCAAATTTCATCCAAATCAGTTCAGACTTTTTTGCAGTAATCCGGAACATACATCCAGACGAACATACAAACGGACACAAGACTCGTTCCAACACCTCATAGCAATTACTTTTATTTTTAAATTTACAGTTTTGACTTCGTTTCTACAAGCTGTTGTTTTGCATCCTCGTCAAATTTCAGGAGGCTTTAGGATATAAATAATCAAATAAAATTACGATCCCTGGTAAATAATGAATACATACTTGTTTTTTTAGTTATTTAAGTTTGACAGTACTTCAGAATACACCACTTTCAAAGAACAGAATCGCGTTAGTGTATCGTATAAGCGGCCGCGTTTTATGTGTGTGAAGGGTAGTTACAGTGCGGTCTCACACATGCCAATTTCCGAAAATTAGAAAAAAAAACTTATTTTATTATTGATTCGTGTCGAGAATCAGTAGCATAGTTACCTCCTTGAATTTGACGAAGATACAAAACGACACCTTGTATTTTAATATACAGGGTTATTTTAAATTGGGTAGCTAAACTTCTCGGACGCGATGGTTTCGATATGTAAACAAATGTTTTTTTTTTGTGGAGTCAGCAACCACTGTTATTGTAGTTACTTCAAATATCAGTTGTAAAAATATTTTTTTTGTGTAAACAGACAGAGACTTAAGATATACAGTACTCATAGGCCACAGTATTAAACATACGAAAACTGTTTTATTCAGAGCATACTTAAATTAACAACACTAACAGCGGTCGTTGATCTCCCGATAAAAAAACATCAAATCTTTATTTTTTTTAATTTTATCGTGACAAGATATCGATACCCATCGCACCTGCAAAGTTTAGCTAGTCAATTTAAACTAACCCTTTATGGCCTTTATGTATAGATAGTACGATTACCATAGATGGCAGACGAGGCATAACATTTATGTTTTCTGTTTACGTTATTTGTTTATTTATTTATCCCTCTTAAAACTATCATTACAAGGTTCATTACATGCAATAGTACGGTCTCATAAAATGTATGACGGCGCGGTAAGTGGCGCCGTCTAGTTTTGTTACGAAGTTACTGGAATCCCCGAAGAAGTTGGATAAGAGTGATACTGGCGCCGATTCCCTTGTTCACAAACTAAACTAAATTTAAGCTCAGTGCATCTTCTTCTTTCTATTTCATTAAGAAAAGGAGAGCATGACAGAAGTTTAGACGTAATACGTAAGACGTTTAACTTATCTACTCTTAGCTAATTTATAAGTATTACTTTTGTGAACTTTCTTTTTATCGACTTTTTTCCTTAACTATGAGTGAAGGCTTGTTATTAGCAATTTTTTTATATTACATTCTTTATGTCATTGGTTTGTTAGTCTGTAAGCCTTCTTTAAAATATAATAAATAAATAAATAAAGTAATTAGACGTCAGCGCTTGACATAAATTGACGTATTTTTAGTAGCCATGTTTTATTTAATCACGTCTAAACTGTCAATGGAGTATCTTAATTTGACAGCACTAAACTAATAAGTATTTATCTTCAGTTCTTTTCTTCACCTAAATATACGCAGGATAGCCTTTAGCAGAAGTGGTCAAAGTTCAGCTGCTTCAATATCATAAGAATTGGGCCGGAATATAGCGTTTCGTAGTGGACGTCGTACGACAGTGGCTCCCCTGACATCAGCTCTGTCATCAGAAGACAGCGGCCACGCAACCATCGATGAGACGCTCTGCTAGAGTGAATGTCATCAGCCATTGGCCAAATCATTTACACTTTAAAATCATTAGGAATCTTATTTGTTATCTAGTGCAACGGTGCCATCTAGCGGGGGAAAGTGGTAGTTCTATTATTGTAGTAGTATTATTTCACTTTATTATTTTCGCTCTGCTTTGCGGTTAAAATAAGTAGGTATGGCGGTAGGTTTCTTTGAACGAGATCCATCACAAAGATGTAAGAGGACTATTTATATTGTGTGTCTAAAATTATATTTTAAGTTGATCTTTCAACCCTTTCAGCTGATAACATGCTGTTAAGATGCATCTTACGATAAGGTCAATATGAAATCTTTTCTAAAATACTGCCATCTATTGACAATCAGCGGAAATAAGAAGTCAAGATCAATGCTGCATCGCTGCGTGACGTTAGTTGCGTCTACGCAGGTTGCTTAACCTGCTAAGCAAAAAATTGTTTATGCTGGTAAACTAATTGAATAATAGATGGCGTGGGCTTCAATTCCGCTGTAAATCAAGTTGTATGGAAATGGCTGATGGAACACTATCCAGTATTATATTTATGGTGGCCCAGTGGTATCCGCCCGACTTACGAGACCAGACAGGCAAACCATCATCCACCACCATCACAATCGTCGTCGTCGTCATGGGTTCGAAACCAGACAGGCGCTATGCTATATGTAAAGTAAATAATTTCATCACCTCTGCTTTCAAAACGGTGAAGGAAAATATCGTGAGGAAACCGACCTGTCCTAGAACCAAAAAATTGAAGGCATGTGACATCTACCTACTAACCCGCACTGGGCCCGCGTGGTAGATTACAGCCCACTCCCTGTTGAAGAGATGAGGCCTGTGTCCCAGCAGTGGCAACATTATAAGCTGATTATGATAATTAAGGTGAATGGTAAACGTCAACATTTTTATTAAAAACCATTTTTTTTTTATTAAGTTGTTCAAGTTGCCACATATCTTTTATTCAGGACGCTTAAATTCTTAGATTCTCGAAGTTACTTTGCTAGCCAATGCTGTTTAGAGACATTCAAAGTGCCACTGTATTGTCGATAATATCATTTGAATGACATATTTATTAGACAGTTTTATTTATTATTCAGGGTTGTGTCACGAGATGCACTTCTGTTTATCAGGCATGATTTATTGCTGTTAAATAATTTATGGGCAGCATTAAAAAGATTTTATTATTATAAAATGTTGGCTGAACATCAATCAATCAACTCGGCCTGTCGCAGTCCACTGCTGGACATAGACCTCTTCCAGGCTGCACCACAGCAACCTGTCCTCCACCTTCCGCATTTAGTTCGTCCCAACCACCTTCTTGAGGTCGTCGGTCCATCTAGCTGGGGGGCGTCCCACACCACGCTTGCTGATACGCGGTCTCCACTCAGCCCACTGCCAATCAGTTTGCTTACTCTGCAAGCTATGTCGGTAGCTCCGGTTCTTTTCCGAATAAGTTAATTCCTGATTTTATCCTTCAAAGAGACACCGAGCATAGGTCGCTCCACGCTTTCCTAAGGGAGCCCGAGGGCACCCTTAGGAAATGGAACCCTAAGTTAATAATTTAACTATAACAAAATTGTTCATCTGCTGATGAACCAAATTGTTATTTGGCCAAACTTAAGGTTTGAATTGGTTATTGGATCATTGATAAAAAAAATAATAATAAATGAAACTATCAAACTACTGTTACTAACAAAACTGTAACATAATGTACATATACTCACATTATTAATCTCATTCATTCCTCAAGGTCAGAACAAGCATTCCGTTTCTGTTAGGCGCTATTCTGATTGTCCCCCACGAAAACAGGCCACGTTTTATCCACAATCAAGACAAAACCCTCAACTTTTAACATAAAGTTTCGACGACTTAGTGACATCAAAAGGCTGGGAATTTCGTCTATATTGGTTTATATCACTTTTTCGTATAATCACCATACCATTAAACACAATATGACATTAGATTTTATTGTATTTTATTAATATATATATCATGACAGTTAAAAAAAAAACTTTGCCCCACACTAGGAATTACTCCTAGTAGTAGTTACAACGCTGTATACTGCGGTGCCATGACAACTTTTCTTTTATTATTTAGCTGATTATACACTCATACTTTTTCAAAATTGCACATGGCCACTGATATATCTTAAATTCATATTTTCTACATGATACTATTCTACGAGTTCACATTATAAATTCAATCCCAATACTAGGGTCAGTTCCGAATATATCAAATAAGCCTGATACTCTAGGGCCACCTATCCCTGGACTCCGAAGACCCTCCTGTACCTATTGGGCCGCGCTTCATCTGAGGGCCGCCGCAGAAGACCCTCCTGTACCTATTGGGCCGCGCCTCATCCGAGGGCCGCAACACCTGGCGGGCTGACAGCATCCCCGCCGTGCCTGCTCCCTCCTGCTGTCGTGCTGCGTCCTGCTCCTGCTGCGTGGGCCCCTCTACGGGTACCCTCCGTGCTGCACAACGCTCTACTCCGCGCATGGCTGTTGAAGCCACCTGCCTCGCGTCGGCCTACAACTTCAGCTCCAACTGCAACTCCATCTCAGTCTTCTCAACTCACCTATCGCGCATCGTCATCCATACCCCACCTCCACATTATACACACCACTGCCATTCCATCTCCATCCTTACCTTGTAAATAAATCTTTAATTAATTTCTACTTCCTTCCTTTTAATTCCTTAGTCTAATTTTGAATTAAAGTTATGATTTTCTTGTCGCTACACGACAAACCTCTGTTTAATTTATTACTACATACAATTTGATCTTTTGTTCGATGACGAAAATATAATGTTAATTTAGTTTTTATAAATTTATATGTAGATTGTAGGTAATATTAATTAAACATATTATTATATCATTATCAAATATATTTTATTGTATTTCTATTAATTTTGTCATGTTATTATTACAAGGTGCTAAATGTCAGCACTTGTTGATTCTATGAACTTAACAGGCTACTAATAGTTACTTTTGGTGATCACTACTTTATGGCAGTTACATGGCAGTGTGTTACTTTGAACATTGTTATATTTTAAGTTAATTGTAATACTTTAAAAACTTATTCTAACATTATCTAACCTATAATTAATAGTAAAGTAAAGCTATACATTTTAAATTGCCTACTAGGCTTCACCCCTAAGGCGCTAAGGAATGTAACAAAAGATCAGGTCCACTTTAAGTCGAATCGATTTGCCGAAGTTTCATCTACCGCTTTTTAGGCTCAACAGGATAATATAACCATTTGAATTCATAACCCTTGAGACCGTATTTCTCATCCTTTTCAGTTTCTGGTTTAGGAACATCTTCAGATAAAAGGTCTAGTACGTCCTGTGAGACTTTAGGGTGGAACCCTGTATCATCGGCCACGTAATCAATCCTCGTTCGAACACCATTCCTTCCAGTAACGAAGTAGTATCCTTGCTTGACACCATTTGTATAGCCCTCTTCGAAGTGACCGTGGAATCCTAGGGTGTAGTTGAATGTATAGAGCAGTTGCGTCATGTCACCTTGAGTAAGTCCTGGTGGTAATCCTCTCTGTTCATTAGGGCTAAGTGCATTAACATCAGTATTCTTATCAACTATCTGCATTTGAGCGGAAAACAGAGTAGGCTTATCAGGTCCACGCTGTCCTCCTTGAGCGATACCCGGGCCTTGTGCGCCTAAATTTGAATCAAATTGCTGTTCAGGACCATTATACAATTGTTTTGCAGTTCTATCTCCAGCTCCTCCTTGCGGATAGAAACTCGGTCCGGAGGGTTGAGAATTCGGTCCTGACAAACCAGCTTGCTCAATATTTTGTCCATAATTACCGGAATGTGGAACAGTAGCTGCGGGGCCACCTCCTGGTGCGTAATTATTAGGCGCATTAGGAGAACCGGGTCTTTGACCATAACTTGGAGAGCCAGGATAATTTTGTGCTATCTGCCCAGGTTGTGGAGCAAAGGATGGATCACCACCTGGCACAACAAATCCTTGTTCGGGGATATTTGGTTGACCAGATGGATAGTACTGCTGACTTCCTTGAGGACTATATGATGAACCACTGGGTCCACCTTGTGCAATGTTTAGTTGTCCGGGAGATGAGGGAGGAAAACCTTGTTGATTTTGAGGACCTAATCCTGGTACACCAAATTGGTTTGGACCATTATAATTGTTATTGCCAGGCACTTGGTTATATACAGGTGGTGGCGCCCGTGGGGTAGTTGTAGGCAGACTGCAAGACGAGCATGACTTTCCTGGTGGTTCAATAGATACAGGCTTGGATGGTCCCCCTGGTTGTGATCCAACAGGACCTTGTGCAGGTGGCAACGCCAGAGCATGGCCTTGTCGTGCTGGTGTAGGTGCTCCAAAGCTCGAAGTAGAAGCTGAAATACATAAATTGTAATGAATTTCTATTCCCTTTAGTGTAAAGCTTACAAGTTCGAAGTTCTTGACGTTTAGAGATGAGATCCAAGACCCAGGGTCTTAGCAGGATTTAACACAGCCAGATTAGCCTCACTTTTTCGTTCAGGGTCTATTTAAGAGCTCAAATCGTAGTGCTTATCAGATTGCCTCTTGGAGATACACGATAAATAAGATGAACTTACATGATTTCAAGTGAATGTTTTTCATCGACAATATCTTGAACCGTCCTTCTTTGTCTGTAGCATACACGGTGACATGGTACACGTCATCGGCGGTGACGAAACCAAACTCGCCCATGATAATCCCGTCTTTGTCTGTAAAGATACAATCGGTTTTATTGAGTTAGAATATATTATGATAATGTGTTTATTGCCATTAAAGTCAAATATAATAATAAGCCCAGCCAAGGTCTTGTAATTTATAACGCAGACACTTAATAGTGAATTGAAGCCCAAATTGCGAATAACAAAAACTAATATGAGTATCTAATGGCTAAACTAGAAATCGGCGAGTAGGCAAAAGAGCAGATTCTAGTAATAATTCAAAAAATATCTGTTTAGGTTGACGTTATCCTCACCTGGCAACATATAACGAAGAGCAAGTTTTAAAGTCATCAACATAATTTACTTATAATAGGTATTCAGATGATCAGATCAGTATTCATAGGAAAGTGTTTGTAAAACAACGTGATGGTTTTGTGGCCTTGGGGAAACGGACATCTAACAGTCTGGAGAAGTTATGAGATATCTGCTTTAAAAACTGCAGATTTTAAATTAATATTTTAGGAAATGAATAATAATTATGCTATAACGAATTGCTTCGTTATAATAGTTGTTTTAGCTTTTTCTATAATAATTATCTATGTAATTGTTTGTGACGCTCGACTAATTTCAGTAAATTCTTATTATTATTTAATTATGTCATCGATTTTAAATTAAATAGATTTATTAGTGAGATGAACATTTTTAATACTTGCAAAAATGAAATGTCTAGATTTGATTGGTCGTGTCACCTCCGTCTGTGATCACTGTTCTTAGATCTAGAAAAGTGAATTTTCATTCGAACCTTTAGACGATGTATTATATTATTGATATTCATTAGTAGTAAGTAGTAAATTGGTCGTATATTTTGTAAAATGCTGTTTGAAAATCCGCTATCTATTCAAATGGTCTCTAAAATCATCTTTATTGTTTTAAATTGATTATGGTAATATTCAGTTTTTTTTTGTTGTTTGGAAACATAATACAAATGCTGAAAAATATACATATTTAATTCACATGTATTAAACCGGTAAAAATACGAAGTCATTCGTTATTTAGTAAAAAACCTAGAAGTAATCTTAAAAATCGGGGAGATTTAATTTTTTAAATTTTCAAAATTATTTTTATTAAATAAAGCTAAACAATAATTTAAATCACAACATTGTACGGTACCTACAGTTCACTCGGGAACTTCTTGTAGAGTAGGTGAAGAAAGATGCGAAGGTCACGTCACGTAGTTACTTCAATATGTTTTATTTTCGGACAAATAATCGTGACAATTCTCTAAGCACATTGAACACAACTCACTAGGTAATTGTTGTGTCACCGATACCGTGTCTAGACACTTTGTATTGATGGAATAGCCTTCCAGTAAGAAGGCTAATTACATAACACACTATCATACTAGGTATATACCTATCACAATCTGAATCATTTTGAAGGATATTGCTAATCCATTGCTTCATATGTTCGAAAAAAATTTCTGCTCAGTAACGTAAATAACGCAATGAATGTTGTTGCACTCTCAACTTGTAACCCATTGATACTGTTAGTTTGTTACACAATTACCACGCAGATTAGTCCGGCTCTCGATAGACTATCGCTCTATGCTACTACTATAGACAATAATGGGGCACTTTTTGTGAACTGTTGCAGTTCACAAAAATTCACTGATCTATAACGGGTATGAGACTAAAAGTGCTCTGTCTACAGTGGGGTGGTGCACTGCAAGATAGCAAGGTGCAATCAGCCGCAAAATCTTAACAGTTCTTACGCTACACGAAAACGAGTTTTTTTGAAAGTGTGATTCTGTATAAGGAAAAGTCATTTCAAAATGGAAAAAAAACTAAATTAATTTTAGGTACTTACATTCAAAATTATAAATTTAAATTTTTATGTGTACAACCTGTACCTATTATTATGATTTACTAGTCACCAAACACAACAAATACAAGTAGATAAAAGAGTAACAAAATAACCTTTAGAACTTGTAGTAGATTCACAAAAAGACTCATTTCAGTTACCTTTAGATTCATGCCTGTGTTGCTCTCCATCGATCTTGAACCCGAACTCGTAAGGTCTGTTCTCATCAGTGTACTTGTCGGCACCCAGCACTTGTAGCACGAAGCATAGCATTATGCTAGCTGTTAACCGCAGTCTTCTTGGCTGATGCATCTGAAGTAGAAAATTTGGATATCTTAAAAAAAAAGTTTTGTGATTGTTAGTGTGTTACGTAAGTAAGAACGTAACGTAAGTAAGTTACGAGCACCAATATGTCAACACTTGGCCACTTTCAATTGCGATTTTTTTCAATAACGTTGAAATACGACACATTACATAAACCTATGGGTTCGAAAATGCTATGTTCGTAACAACACAAAAATTCATCCAAAAATAAAGGAGTAAATCGCTTTTGAATAAAGCCGAGTGTATACATACTTTTGCTCGTGACTGTACACCACAATCATAATCTGAATCATTTAAAAGGATATTGCTTATCCATTGCTTCATATCACGACACGGTTGACGACACGGTTGGCGCAGTGGGTCGCGGGTTCGATTCCCGCACGGAAAAAAATATTTGTATGACCTACAAGTAGTTGTTCCGGGTCTGGCTGTTTGTGTATGTGAGTTTAAATGTTCGTAAACGCACCCACGATATAGAAGAAATTCCTAGTGTGGGGCAACGTTTTAAAATATATTAAAATAAGTAAAAATAAAAAATATGTTTGAAAAATTTGTCTGCTCAACAACGTAAAAATGCAAATAATGTTGTTGAACTGTCAAAATGAAATCCATTGCTACTGATAGAGTGTTAGGTGCTAGACCCATTCAAATACAGTACAATCCTTCGTTTTTTACATTGTCGTTCCGTGGATTATCATATTTTGTACAAACTATATTATGTAGAATTAGTCAAGTTTATTTACTTATGGTGATCAATGTTAAATACCGGTAATCTTCTTAATCTTCTTTAGGTCTATTAACCGCAGTATTTTAAATCTATTTTGTTGATAATTTTAGACGGTTTTTTTGAATTTCGTCGGTGACCAAGCTATTTTCCACATCCAATCGGTCAATTAATCTGCCCAGTCCTTTCCTAACTATGTTGGGGTCGGCTTCCAGTCTAACGGGATGCAGCTGAATTCCAGTATTTTACATAGAGCGACTGCCTATTAGACCCCCACCACCCAATTACTGGGTAATACGATACCCCTGAAACTATTTTCCACATCCTTATCATCAAATTCTCCTTGGCATTTAATATTACTTCACTTACATTTAGTAAGTGTTATTTTTTGGTGGATCTTGGAGTTTAGTAGTTCCTAAACATTATGTCATATGTTAAAACGGAACTCGATGTCAAGGCGAGTATAAAATATTCACCGTGTTTCGCGTTAAGTGCTTACGTATAGAGATTGAACGTAAATCATAAGAATCTACTAAAGAAATGACGTAATTTTAGAGTTGTCAAAATAATATGGCAAATCTTAAGGTTATAAAATATTGTTTTTAAAGCCCACACCTGTGGTGTCACATAATACAAGATGCTACAATTAATTTGGTACCTATATGGTGCCTTAATTTTTAAAGGTTTAGCTACTATTCATTAAGAGCGTTTTTTTATATAATTGGCAAGACGACAGTATTACACATAATTACCCATAATACTACTTAGCCACATGGTTTTTATAAACATCATAAATATTCACAAACCATGTATAATATTCCCTATATTAATACATGAGTAATTTTACGACCATATTCATAGACCATGTTTTATGAATATGGTCGTAAAATTACTCAAAATTGTACACCCTTAACATTTTATATCTACTCTTTTCTTTTTATTAGCCGTTAAGGGCCTTACTCTCGTTTAGTACCGTAATACGGTCACTTTATGAAGAATATTTCTCATTAACGGCTTGATTAAAAGATCTGTAAAAAATATATGTTAGCTGTAGATTCATGAACAAAATTTCTGTAGAAGGATTTTTTCGTATGGCTAATACTTTTGCCTTAAAAAAATATTTACCAACACGCTATTTTTTTCTGATATTCGATATTACTTCTAAACTGCTTTGATGTTTGGAAATATTTTTACACTGAAAAATCGATGGTTAGAGGTACTACAGATTTGTCTTAGCTTATGTAAATCAATTAACATTTGCAAAGGAAATGTCCCCACTTTGAGATCGAGCTTCAGAGGGGCTCTGCGCGGGCGCGGGCGGCAGTCGTGCGTTAGCATTGAGACGGGATGGCTGTGTCGCTCGCTGCTACGCTCCGGCTATCGACCGACTATGCGTGTCTGTCTGTGTTAGTGCAAATATTTACGAACGAATTGTATCAGTGTGCGTTTATTGACTAGCTCGCTGCAGATGGCCCATTTCTATTGTGCGCGTGGACGCTTACAAATACTTACGATAGTAATACAAGTAGTCATAATATCTAAACTAATATTAAAATGAGAAAAGATTGGATTTGATCAAAATAAAAGTCCAAGATGGCGGCTGCGAAAATTTTCAAATATTTCATCATGGGTGTCGTTTTCATACTTTTCGAGGGTGATAAAGCCGATAGTGAGGTCAAAATAAAAATCCAATATGGCGGCTGCAAAAATTTTCAAATATTTCATCATGGGTATCGTTTTCATACTTTTCGAGGGTGATAAAGCCGCTAGTGAGGTCAAAATAAAAATCTAAAATGGCGGCTGCGAAAATTTTCAAATATTTCATCATGGGTGTCGTTTTCATGCTTTTCGGGGGTGATAAAGCCGCTAGTGAGGTCAAAATAAAAATCCAAAATGGCGGCTGCGAAAATTTTCGAATTTTTCATCATGGGTGTCGTTTTTATGCTTTTCGGGGGTGATAAAGCCGCTAGTGAGGTCAAAATAAAAATCCAAAATGGCGGCTGCGAAAATTTTCGAATTTTTCATCATGGGTGTCGTTTTCATGCTTTTCGGGGGTGATAAAGCCGCTAGTGAGGTCAAAATAAAAATCCAAAATGGCGGCTGCGAAAATTTTCAAATATTTCATCATGGGTGTCGTTTTCATATTTTTCGAGGGTGACAAAACCGATAGTGAGGTCAAAATAAAAATCCAAAATGGCGGCTGTGAAAATTTTCAAACTTTTCGTCAGTGATGTCGTTTTCATGCTTTTCGGGGGTTATAAAGCCGATAGTGAGGTCAAAATAAAAATCCAAAATGGCGGCTGCGAAAATTTTCAAATTTTTCATCATGGGTGTCGTTTTCATGCTTTTCGGGGGTGATAAAGCCGCTAGTGAGGTCAAAATAAAAATTCAAAATGGCGGCTGCGAAAATTTTCAAATATTTCATCATGGGTGTCGTTTTCATGCTTTTCGGGGGTGATAAAGCCGCTAGTGAGGTCAAAATAAAAATCCAAAATGGCGGCTGTGAAAATTTTCAAACTTTTCGTCAGTGATGTCGTTTTCATGCTTTTCGGGGGTTATAAAGCCGATAGTGAGGTCAAAATAAAAATCCAAAATGGCGGCTGCGAAAATTTTCAAATTTTTCATCATGGGTGTCGTTTTCATGCTTTTCGGGGGTGATAAAGCCGCTAGTGAGGTCAAAATAAAAATTCAAAATGGCGGCTGCGAAAATTTTCAAATATTTCATCATGGGTGTCGTTTTCATGCTTTTCGGGGGTGATAAAGCCGCTAGTGAGGTCAAAATAAAAATCCAAAATGGCGGCTGCGAAAATTTTCAAATATTTCATCATGGGTGTCGTTTTTATGCTTTTCGGGGGTGATAAAGCCGCTAGTGGGGTCAAAATAAAAATCCAAAATGGCGGCTGCGAAAATTTTCAAATATTTCATCATGGGTGTCGTTTTCATGCTTTTCGGGGGTGATAAAGCCGCTAGTGAGGTCAAAATAAAAATTCAAAATGGCGGCTGCGAAAATTTTCAAATATTTCATCATGGGTGTCGTTTTCATATTTTTCGAGGGTGACAAAACCGATAGTGAGGTCAAAATAAAAATCCAAAATGGCGGCTGTGAAAATTTTCAAACTTTTCGTCAGTGATGTCGTTTTCATGCTTTTCGGGGGTTATAAAGCCGATAGTGAGGTCAAAATAAAAATCCAAAATGGCGGCTGCGAAAATTTTCAAATTTTTCATCATGGGTGTCGTTTTCATGCTTTTCGGGGGTGATAAAGCCGCTAGTGAGGTCAAAATAAAAATTCAAAATGGCGGCTGCGAAAATTTTCAAATATTTCATCATGGGTGTCGTTTTCATGCTTTTCGGGGGTGATAAAGCCGCTAGTGAGGTCAAAATAAAAATCCAAAATGGCGGCTGCGAAAATTTTCAAATATTTCATCATGGGTGTCGTTTTTATGCTTTTCGGGGGTGATAAAGCCGCTAGTGGGGTCAAAATAAAAATCCAAAATGGCGGCTGCGAAAATTTTCAAATATTTCATCATGGGTGTCGTTTTCATATTTTTCGAGGGTGACAAAACCGATAGTGAGGTCAAAATAAAAATCCAAAATGGCGGCTGTGAAAATTTTCAAACTTTTCGTCAGTGATGTCGTTTTCATGCTTTTCGGGGGTGATAAAGCCGATAGTGAGGTCAAAATAAAAATCGAAAATGGTGGTTGCGAAAATTTTCAAATTTTTATAGTGAGGTCAAAATAAAAATCCAAAATGGCGGCTGCAAAAATTTTCAAATATTTCATCATGGGTGTCGTTTTCCCACTTTTCGAGGGTGATAAAGCCGATAATGAGGTCAAAATAAAAATCCAAAATGGCGGCTACAACAATTTTCAAATATTTCATCATGGGTGTCATTTTCATAGTTTTCGAGGGTACTACAGCCGATAGTGAGCTCACAATGTAAATCCAAGATGGCGGCTACAAAAAATTGTTTTTTTTTTTAAATCATACATAAGGAACTTCAAATAACCTAAGTTATTCCGATCAAACTAAAATTTACTAATTATTACTTGATTTTAGGTACACGATACTTATTTGACAATAATATAGTGTGATGTGAGTTGCCAAATAAACAATGTTATATATCACGAGACCGCATGAGTGAGTGAGTGAGTGACAGATAGATTGCAAAAACAATATCCTATACGGTTAAGACAAAAGAAATGCGTTTCCGTGAATACTGTATCATTGTGTATTAAAATTCAATTGATTTAATACAGATAACTTATTATTAAAAGATTATCTATATAACCAGTTCTTTATTTAGATATTTAAGAAGGAAAATTAGTTTTATATGTAACCAACACCTCAAATTGATGACTGAATAATTAGTTAAGTACAACTAAAACTAAATTTTTGAAGCCGCCATTTTGGATTTTTATTTTGACCTCACTATTGGCTTTATCACCCTGGAAAACCACGAAAACGACACTTATGAAGCAAAATTCCAAATTTATTGCAGCCGCCATTTTGGATTTTCATTTTGACCACACTTTTGGCTTCAGCAAACTCGAAAACCACACCCATGATGAAAAATTTTAAAATTTTTGCAGTCGCCATTTTAGATTTTCATTTTGACCTCACTATTGGCTCCAGCACCCTCGAAAACCACGAAAACGACACCCATGACGAATATTTTGAAAATTTTCGCACCCGCCATCTTAGATTTTCATTTTGACCTCACTATTGGCTTCAACAGCCTCGAAAACCACGAAAATGACACCCATGACGAAAATTTTGAAAATTTTCGCACCCGCCATCTTAGATTTTCATTTTGACCTCACTATTGGCTCCAGCAGCCTCAAAAAAAAAGAAAACGACACCCATGATGAAAAATTTGAAAATTTTTGCAGCCGCCATTTTAGATTTTCATTTTGACCTCACTATTGGCTCCAGCACCCTCGAAAACCACGAAAACGACACCCATGACGAATATTTTGAAAATTTTCGCACCCGCCATCTTAGATTTTCATTTTGACCTCACTATTGGCTTCAGCAGCCTCGAAAACCACGAAAATGACACCCATGACGAAAATTTTGAAAATTTTCGCACCCGCCATCTTAGATTTTCATTTTGACCTCACTATTGGCTTCAGCAGCCTCGAAAACCACGAAAATGACACCCATGACGAAAATTTTGAAAATTTTCGCACCCGCCATCTTAGATTTTCATTTTGACCTCACTATTGGCTTCAGCAGCCTCGAAAACCACGAAAATGACACCCATGACGAATATTTTGAAAATTTTCGCACCCGCCATCTTAGATTTTCATTTTGACCTCACTATTGGCTTCAGCAGCCTCGAAAACCACGAAAATGACACCCATGACGAAAATTTTGAAAATTTTCGCACCCGCCATCTTAGATTTTCATTTTGACCTCACTATTGGCTTCAGCAGCCTCGAAAACCACGAAAATGACACCCATGACGAAAATTTTGAAAATTTTCGCACCCGCCATCTTAGATTTTCATTTTGACCTCACTATTGGCTTCAGCAGCCTCGAAAACCACGAAAATGACACCCATGACGAAAATTTTGAAAATTTTCGCACCCGCCATCTTAGATTTTCATTTTGACCTCACTATTGGCTCCAGCACCCTCGAAAACCACGAAAACGACACCCATGACGAATATTTTGAAAATTTTCGCACCCGCCATCTTAGATTTTCATTTTGACCTCACTATTGGCTTCAGCAGCCTCGAAAACCACGAAAATGACACCCATGACGAAAATTTTGAAAATTTTCGCACCCGCCATCTTAGATTTTCATTTTGACCTCACTATTGGCTTCAGCAGCCTCGAAAACCACGAAAATGACACCCATGACGAAAATTTTGAAAATTTTCGCACCCGCCATCTTAGATTTTCATTTTGACCTCACTATTGGCTTCAGCAGCCTCGAAAACCACGAAAATGACACCCATGACGAAAATTTTGAAAATTTTCGCACCCGCCATCTTAGATTTTCATTTTGACCTCACTATTGGCTTCAGCAGCCTCAAAAACCATGAAAACGACACCCATGATGAAAAATTTGAAAATTTTTGCAGCCGCCATTTTAGATTTTCATTTTGACCTCACTATTGGCTCCAGCACCCTCGAAAACCACGAAAACGACACCCATGACGAATATTTTGAAAAGTTTTGCAGCCGCCATCTTGGATTTTCATTTTGACTTTATAATCGGCTCCAGCACCCTCAAAAACCACGAAAATGACACCCATGACGAAAATTTTCGCACCCGCCATCTTAGATTTTCATTTTGACCTCACTATTGGCTTCAGCAGCCTCGAAAACCACGAAAATGACACCCATGACGAAAATTTTGAAAAGTTTTGTAGCCGCCATCCTGGATTTTCATTTTGACTTTATAATCGGCTCCAGCACCCTCGAAAACCACGAAAATGACACCCATGGCGAGGTTTATCTACTAAACGGCCGTAGGTAATTATTTCAAGGTCACTGCCAAAACTATAACATCGTTCGATTGGCTACGGAACCCTAAAATGCTATTTAGGTACAGTGCTAGTTAGGTAGGTTTATTACTGATTTATAATAATTCAAATTGGTGAAACAGGATCACATTTTTTATAAAATTTCATTTTTATGTAATAAATCCTCCTACCAAAGAAATAATTTTTAAAGTTTTACCCCCGCAGGAACTAAGTTCTGATTTTAAATAAAATCGAAATTTCTAAATGAAAAATGTTTAAAATATACGTAACATACGTATAAATCTATACAAAATATTATCAGACTTGCATCCGCAATTCCCTTCTAGAATCGTAGGCAAAAATAGCGACCTGCGGGCGGCATGTCTGTGCCTCTGCATACTCTTTGATCGTCGTTTTAGTTCAGCGCGCCACCGCGCGCGTTTTACGTTTTCGGGAGTAGAGCGTTTAGCTCCGCCCACATGCACAAGGCCAACGAGCCCTATATACACCTTAATGTCCCACTGCTGGGCAAAGGCCGCCCTTCTACTAATACTCTACATTATTGAAGTGTAAATCTGAATACATAATGCCAATACGAGTATCATCGCTGAAATAGTCCGAATAATGTATAGTCGATAAACTATACACCACAAGTCAGAGATTTTCTTAGCTACTTCAGTAGCAACCAAATTTACTTTTTTTTAAATAGACGTCAAAATATCACACTTTAGATCGAATAACTAACTGCAAATCACGGAAGCCAACATTTTATTTAAATCTTTACTAGATTTGCTATTTTGAATACTTTTTGGCATTATACGATAATTATCTCTGTAATTATATATTTAGTAAGTATCTAGACATAACAAATCACGCTTAATAGTTGTGGCTATGTCAAAGAATATCTATGTAGTTGGTAGTTGAGGATCTAAAGAGGACTTTAAATGTTCAAGGTTCGCTTGCGACGAAATTCTAATAATATAACTTCGACGATCTTAATACAAGCGACAATTTGCAAAACATTATAAAATTGATAAATTATACCTACTAAGTTTTTAAGTTTAAGGTCGGGTTAGGTAGCTACATAAATATGCATCGTTCACATAAAATCCAGTAATTAATTATAGTGTGTATCTTAATAATAGCTGAATTCAAAGACGACCTTAACATTTAAAATAGATACATTAGTAGCCTGTGATTATTTAAAAAAAATATTGCTTATTTAAGATTTTGAACATCAGCAATTAATTGAGTAAATAATGTTCTTATGCCAGGCGGAACTTCAATATTGACTTATGATAATATCATGTAAGAGACAAATTGAATGGATTTTTTCTAGTGAAATATCACGTATCTACCTACGTCAAACTTTTACGTCTGACTGCAGTGTTGATCACATATTGTTAATCTAACTACGGTTTTCGTTTACTGATATTATTGAACCAGTGCCTGATCTTTTGTTTTAGGGCAGACCCACACAACCTTTTGATTAGGGGCAGCATTTTTGTTGATATACAAATCTATTTAGAGGTATAAACTTATGCAAACGAATACTTCTCAAAGAATATGTAAACAATTGCAAAGAAATAACATTTTACTTTGGATAAGCTACAACTCAATGAAATTCTTAAATCATTAAGAAATTAAAGCGGTGTCCCACAAGGCAGCGTCATGGGTTCTATCTTGAACCACTTGACATTCCTGATTTAGTTACCACAGAAAAGAGAATTTTGAAATATCTTTTTAATGCATTATGTAATATCGAATACAAGATTATGAATGGTCAACCTACACTTTCAAATATCGATGGCGCGTGCTGCTATTTCTTGAAAAACGAATGTGAAATTATGCGTAACATGGTTTCCTGACATATTGACTAGTTGGTGTGTAATTATAATATACGATGCCTGTCAGAACTTAATTAATCATTCATGTTGATGAGACACCGACAGGTTTTTTTATGAAGCCATTAATATAAGCTGTCTTAGTTTAGTTCGATGTGTATCTGTTGTTAACGTTTTTCTACACATTAATTAAAAGATGCCAAAGCATTATTTAATAGAGATCGATACTTTGGCTCGCGGCTTCATAAAGACTGATACTTGAATTATTAATTGCCTACATCAATTGTCTTAATTAGATATTTAGTGATTTCACACAGCTACCTTCTAAAGAATGATCATGTTATAATTTAGAGAGGCATATTTTTTACTTATAATTGTAGGTTAAGTGTAAAAGAATGGTTCGGTGATTTTATCAATAAAAAAAAACATCAGTTCTTATATAAATATCAGTAATCCATTCTTTCAGAAGTGACTACGAGCTACGTAAAAACTACTGTCGTATTTGTAAAATCAAAAATTCAACACTATTTTTATAATATTAAATGAAGTTAGCCTTATGATAATGTCGTAAAACAATGCGATTAATTAAGCAATACAGTTTATTAACATATAAATTGTAGCCAAAATACTTGTGTGCTAGCTGTGTCTTGTATAAATATTATGCTTTTAACATACAACATAATTTTCATTTCTTGACTCGAATTTACGATATTTTTAATGTTTCCCGTTAATAAAACCATTGTAAAAATCTAAATATGAATGAAAAAAATATTCAAATCCGTGTCAACGTTTATCATCTGATAGTAGGTATTTATTGCCTACATAAAATTATAATAGTATATTTTTAACGAATCTCCTGCGGACATTTGCTAATTTTCGAAACAGGGCAGTAATGGGTTGTCGGTGTTATAAAGATCCTCTTTAATATAAGAATAAACGAGTCCAACAAGTTTGTTTTTTTCATTCGAAAAGTGTGACATGATCACCAAATATTAATTTACTTCACGTGTTATTTTACATCCCACGTGTCATTTTACGTGTCTATGAGAGTGAGGGAAGAGGGTGTGCACCTGCGTCTGCGCATACACTTGTGCACTATAATATCTCTTGCGCCGAAGACTAGTTTCCGTTGAGATTGGCCACCACGCCCAAAATAGGGTTTGGAGGACTATATTTTATATTACAATACGAAAATAATGCCAATACAGTTTAACACAAAAAAATGTCATACGTATGCAAACTTTAGATTTTATAGCAGCATTAACAACATCATCTAAAATATAGATCGTTTTTTAAACTTCTGTTACGGATAAAGTACGATTTATGCGTATTTTGTCAAATGATACAGATTTATAGTTGATTTAGTATTCTAATGAATTTATTTTAATTTAAATGATTGGTTTTATTAAGATGTTGATGTGTATAACTGTCTCATTTGAAAATGGTAAGATTTATGTGATCATATTCATTCATTCAGTTTAGCATTTAACGTTTTTAATTAATATATGTGTAAAACAATACATATATGAACATAAAAAAAATATACATAAATAAATCTAGGTACTGGTATCGGGTACCTATGCCATATCGTTCGGTATCGAGTCCAAGCCACCGGCAATATGTAGTCACGGCATTGTGTTCGGGAATTCCGCTTTCTGTATCAAGCCCTTGATGCGGAATATGGCAGAAGTTCTGTACTTTTAATTTTCACCTTCCTCTACCAATCTCCATATGATCGCATGAACCGTTACTAATCATCCTCTGAGACTAGTACACAAGTACTTCACGGCAGTAGGTCATTAGAGCATTAACGCGCAGTAGGAAATACACAGTTAGAATACAATCTGCCTAGGACATGATGCGTTTTTGTATAGATACATGATACGGCTTAATTTTACATAATGAAAAACTTTGAAAAGCATGAAAGGGCAGGACATAGTGTTCGCAAAACACTAAATTAACACCAGCTGTATTATGTACACTATCCTATGATCCACAATAAAGACGAGTTAAATTGAATTGAACAGTTTTAGGTAATTGTCGATGCGTTTGATGTCAGTAGAATATAATGACCACCAAAATAAAAGTAATTTTGCAGTTTTCAAATTAAATATAAATGCACGGCTTGGTTGAATACTTTGTAGGTGTTTCTTTAGTTAATTGAATTCTACGTAAAATATTATTGTTTACGCTCAAAACTTTGAAAATTATGTGTCGAAAATATTTTTTGGATGGTTCTCCTCTCTGTTTGTCTCATCATTGTTTTATCATGATACTATTTTAGTTTTATGAAATATTTTTGAATTGAAGTCTTATTTGAACATTATTTTTACAATGCACTCCATTTTTCTGGTTTGTAATATGTACCAATACGTCTAACTGTGCGACAATATTTTTTTACGGTGTTTTACGTTTTAGCAGCGCCCGCACTGTATAGCATCCGATATGCTGTTAGCAGTGTAAGAACTCTGCCATCCAGATAGACACTGAGTCCACATTAGTATGATGAAGGAGTACATCAAAGCCGGCAGGACCCAACCGTTGATACATAATAGGTGTCCATCTTATTTTCGCCTCACAGAAGATTGTTATCATTATTATTTTTACAGACGATAACCGTGACACCTGCGAAGCTGGTTTCATATCATCTGTCTTTAATTTGTTTTGCCTTAAATAAAATAGGTATAAGTAGACGCAATTTATTTGCTTAAGCACTTGAAAGTGTGTGGAATATTGTGAGTTGAGTGGTTTCATTGCCATAAATTTTATCGACAATAACGGAAAATTTAAATGAATGTTAATGAATGGTACTAAAAATTATGTAACCATAACTTTAAAGATTATCTGGTAGTCTCCTTATTATTTTCATGTAGTGAATTGTATTACCTCCATGATGAAACTCTCATAAATAGCTTTTAAGGTGTTTCCTACGACATTGATAGTTTATTTGTAAATAACATTATATGTTTATAATTAGTTATTACAATATGCTGCGTTTAAATGCACTGACCAAGTAAAAGCTACAGTGTATGTAAAGCGAGTCTTCTTTGGACAAGACTTCGCTCTTTCTATTGAATAAATATTCATATTTTCCCATAAACCTTTCATATTTGAATAACCAGATGGGTTGGCTATGTACCTCACTGTTGCTATCCCATTAACATATATTATCCGGTCGATATCACTACATAAGTCTGTCAACTTTTGGTTTTAGAATGAATAATGGCAGTCGTTAATTTTTATATTAACCCGATGAGCTCAGAAAAGGTTTATTTTTAAATAGATTATCTGAAGGAAAGAACGTATTTTACATAACTGCTATCGGATAGAACATTAAGATAACATTTTGCTCAATAAGTCGGGAAACACAAGAAGCAATTAGCATTTTACTTCAATTTATGTACGTCATAGTACCTATACATAAAGTAAAGTCTGAAACTTTACCCTGATGGTCTCAATATTTGCTTACAGGTATTTATTTTCATTTGAACTTCATGTAGGTACTGAAATGTTTCTAGAAATAAAATTATTTCTAAACACATTCACCAGTTTTAAAAGTTTGTAGATAGTGCGCTTAATGAAAGAGAAACACTTGAAAGCTATATTTTCCGGAAAAACTGATCACATTCAAACCTTAATTACGATTGTATTGATGGACTACCTATTCATACTTGTTTATTATTACCAACGCTAACATTTTATAAGCAACGCATAAAAAACATGTAATGATATCTAAATATTGCAACGAATAGATTAAAAGAACAGAAATAAGTACCTTAGTCGTAGTAAATTGCTATAGAATATTATGAATTCTTGTGATTCTTTATGATTGATACTTTATGTAACTACAATGTGATATTATACCAAGTCTGGTTGACTACGTATCGTATTATTATAAGAAAGATGATCTAAAGATCCAAGGAAATACTTTTGCTAAAAAAAAAATGCTATCCGATACAATTTGTCTTTATATTTATCGAATATATTTGAAACAATGGAAGTAAAGATAGTAGTGTATAATCTCCCTGTAATGTTATATTCTGAACACCATAATTTGAATTAGGTATAGATTAGGTTGTGATCTTGTTGTCCTAACTGCAATCATCTACAGTCTTCTTTTATTTTTCGTGTCTTGTATACATAGTATGTATGTATTTATGTATATATAATTTTGGATATGTATATATTTGTGTATCTATTTTAGTGTATTGTATACATAATATTTGCGCCAACGACAATCCCATTTTTTGTCCAGGAAAATCACTGTCCATTCTAAGGTTGCCTGGAAGAGATCGCAGTAATGCGATAAGGCCGCCCATTGTATATTCTGGAGTTTCATGTATTTTTTTTATGCTTTGTATTTTAGTGGTGTACAATAAAGTATAAATAAATAAACAAATTAGGCGTGGATCTGTTAAGATTTACTTTAAATTTAGTGCCGCCGATCCATTCAGTAAAAATCTCACCATGAAAGCTTAGGTACGTCAAGACAGCTCTCACTAGTGCCAATCCCTAAGCATATGGTGGAATGACAGCTCACTTCACCTAAATATTCACGGTGACATTTTTACAGAGTAGACCGGCAGTTATTTGAACGATGTTCTTTGTGAATTTTACAGAATAGCATTATTGTTCCCAATTTGAATTTTCCTAAAGTCGGTATTTCCATAACCTACATTTAAGTTATATAGTACCGGGTGACGAGGCGAACATTTACAGTAGCTATTGGCACGACACTAACTTTATTTACTATGTTTGTTTCATTGAACAATGAGACAGTAAACCATACAAGGTGGACATCGTCGTCAATCGCAGGTACTAATTCAACTATGTCATGAAATTAACATAACCCATTACAAATTATATTAGTTATTGATGAAGCATTAATTATTATAAGTTAGTTTAGCAATAAAAGGAGAATATACGGGTAATTATTAATACATTTTATCGCGTTATTTATCTACTCGGAAGCAATGGCATTCTTTCCGCAATATGTTGTTTAATGAAGTGCTAAAAGCAAGAGTTGCATCTGATTTCGAGATTGCACTTAGGTTACAAAGAACAAGCTAATTTCGAAATGAGCACTTTGAAATAATCATTGAACATTATTTTAGTTTTTTTTAAAGGACATGGTTTGGAAAAGTTTGTTTATTTTCAATAAATATAAACCTGTGTGTGTTATATGAATCTGTTTTGGAAAGTCTTCTAATCCGCACGCCATTATATGTATGTCTTAGTTACGTATTTGATCGGTAAGAATAAGCAGATACATTTCTTATAAGCTCATTACTTTTTACAATTCCGTACGCAAAATACACGTATTGTCGTGGAGTTGCGGACACCAGCCCGCTGTACCTATTACCTATTACTTTTTACAATTTAGTTTTGCAAAAGAGAAGATCCCTTCCACTATTTTGGCTTTAATTTACTCGTATATTGCAATTCACTCGTGAGTATTTTATCGGCATCCGAAATTATTTAACCGTTGAAAGGAAAATCAGCTTTTTCAGTTTTTTCAAAAACTAGAGCATATTATACTATTTTCTTAATGATTCTTGGTAATTAATATCGTAGATTATTGCTTATTTTTTGGTACAATATATCGACTTACCTTACATATATGGTCGTAATGTGTGTATTAACGCGGGCCGTCTCGCGGCCTGTTGCGCAAGAGATCGCACGAGACTGTGCCGATTCTTTGGACCACGTAATTTATTAATACTTCTGCCTAGAACAGATGAGCGACAATCAGAGCCGTCACTATTATACCTATGGGCATATTTTATTGCACTTATGTTTCCGGACCCGATGGTCGTGCCCACGATGTCACGATTGTAATGTAATTAGATGTCATTATAAGATATATATCAGGAAGATACAGTTTAATCTGGAACAAATATCACATTCTGTTGAAAGTTCTGTTTCAGAAAAATAAGATATTGATGCTTCTGCGCTCACTTGTTGTTAATATTGATAAATAATTATGATATCAAAAAAGTTTTATAAAAAAAATTATAGTGTACTCGTAGGAATGAATTTAAATCTTATCTAAATTTTGGTTCTAAGTTTCAAGAAGTTACATATTATGAAAATTAACCAAATATTTCCCTCTAAGAGGCATATTGTATTTAGGCAATATATCTATCCTATTCACATACATAATACGTTGGTTCTATATGTTATTCTATAATCATTCGCGATATTTTATTCAATGTTAGCGATCTATCTGCAATTAGGAACTCATTTAGGCATCTGAATTTATTCATGAACATGAGTGGTTGTACCCACTCTTAAGTACGTATGGATTGAGTTATTTACCTTTTTATACAAAAAAATTTATTGATTCCAGTTCGTTGGTCTCTATTGGGTTTACTTTATTACTTACCATGACAGAGTTGAAAAGTGAACGTCATGTTTAATTAAATAATAGAAAAAATAAAATAAAATATCATAGGCTACTCAGTAGTAGCCTATAATATTTTTTTTTTCAAGTATGTATTTCGAAGGAGTAAAGTATATCTTAATCATTTTTTTTTCATTAGCTTTTTCTAATAAACATTGGTGTACATAGGTAAACTGTCGATACGCTGTCTCATTTTAAACGGAAGGCTCTGTCCCTTTCTCTTATGATGTTTTCCTGACAGGTGATCTTTTCCACTAAAGTTAAGTACTGTATTTTATTGAATAATTTTTGCTTATTTATAACCAAACTTGTGGATCAACCAAATTTGTGGAAAAATAATCTATAACTCGGTTTTTGGAACAATAAATAGTAGATTATTAACCAAGGGGATAAAGCAGTGTCTTCTGTCGCGGGTGACGATTTAAATCGCGAGCGTAACGAAGGACTAGAGGTTTACTCCCGAGCGTAGCGAGGGTGTTAAAAACGAGTCCTGAGTGTAGCGAGGGATTTAAGTTCACCCAAGACTAAGACAGCTTTATCACCGAGGAAAATACTCTACTTATCGTACCATTTGCGAAAAAATTAACACAATAATAATATGAGATAAGCATTTATTAAAAATTCGAAACATTGGTCCAATTATTGATAGAGAGAGTTACATTTTTGTTTGGTACATTTATTGTTGATAAGTTGATTTGAGTATTTCTCTGTTCTTGCGTCTGAGGAACTTGGCAAATTTAGACTTACTTAGACTAATATTTTTTTGTCGGAAAAGCAAAGGCATCAAGCTCATACGGCCTCGTCGGTTTCCGTAATTTTATTTAATAATCATAACTGCATAATAAATGCATATTCCTTTTTCAAAAGGATGTATAATGCTTTATATACAAACTCAATGGTGTAAACACAGATGTAGTTCAGTATAAATTTCGGTAAGTATTCCAAATTTAAATTACATTCTCCCCCTAGAGGATGAATGAAATTCAGTACAATTTTCTTTCCCTGTTTTTAACAGATTAAAAATGACTATTGTTATGTTCGCTTTTTGTGGCATAGAATGTCACTTTTTTGAGCAAGTGGTATGAAAAATGTATTTTTTATTCATCAAAATCATATTAAACATGCATAATTGCAGTATTGACCAGGGATTACAACAAGACGATACCGTTGACAGGTACCTACCCAGTGAAAACCAGAAAAATGAATTAAAGCTCGAATTAATGATTTTTTCATAGTGATTATAATCGAGAAGGTATTGAATTAAATTGTACCTACGTTGTGTAAGAAAAAAAAATATGTTACGCATAAACTAAAAGATGCGGTTACAGCACCTATGTAACTTCACCAATAACAGAACATTCTTAAAAACAGTAATGATTTTTTAATTAAGCATATGAATCAATAAAAAAATATAATTAATAATAATATATATTAAGTCAGATTCCAGCAAGACGATAGCATTTATCTGGTTTACAGACAACAGGTCACAGAGGTCAGGTGACACCTGCTCAGCGAAAACCAGAAAAACACCAAATTAAGAATGAATTAAAGCTCGAATGAATGATTCGTTCCTAGTGATTATAATTGAGACAGTATTGAATTAAATTGTCGCTGTATTTATTTTTATCACTGTTCAAACCAAGAAAGTTGCTAGCTACTAGAAAAGCGTACGTAATTTACAAAGGTCATCGTGGGAAAAGATTCTGAGAAACCTATTTAAATTACAACAAGATGTATTGATCCGAAGGTAGGCATACATATTGCGGAGACGACAAGACAAAAATAAATTAAACTGCGTACCTATAGTTAATGATGTTCCTGGTCTGCTTACAAATATTAGGTAAACTAAATATGTCCGATAGTTTAGTTGGCTGACTGGAAAAACGCGGAGTGGGTCCATATATAAATACTACTATTTAATTTGTTTGAAAAAATAACTTTTTAATTTTGATGTTGGGATTTTTTTGATAGTTCCAAAATAATCTTACGCATTAGTAATGCCAGTGTTTTTATTTAATGTCATATTGTCGTCTCCATATCGTATATTTATGAATAAGATCAAGTGAAACGTATTCCAATGAAACGTTACATTACAAATCGATTTAGTTTCACTTTTGCATCTTTTAAGGTACATATAAGATGCAAAAGTGAAGGTGAGTGAGATGTGTATAAATTTTACATATAATAAAAATATGAACATTTATCTAATGCGGTCTAAAATAATATATAATTTGCTAAGATTTATATGTGGTAGTCAAGTTACAATCACCAATAAATTATATATATTTTATGATGATTAGCTTCAGATGACACTTCTGCTTTTTGTGATTATCATCAAATAAATTTGACACGATTAGATTTCCATTTATGATTATTTATGGCAATATTCTTGTCGAATGTCGTTGGTTTTATTTTTGAGTTTGTACATTTAACTTGCTTCGAGACATCGTTAACCTCATTAAAATTCATTTAAAATGTTTGTCGTGATGTCGTTTATTTTCACAGTCCTCATGACACGGTTTAATGCTTATTCCTTAATAATATAAAACCAACAAACATTATGATTTACTGAACGCAGTTTTCTTTTGCTTTCGTAAAGCACATAGCTTCATAAATACCGTATAACCTTATCACTAATTTTCGAACTGTGCGCGGATCATAGTTTTCTGTGAAGTCTTTTTGTCTTTGTTAAATTGTTACAACATCTATTTTCTTAATTTTTAATAACATACCTTTTTGTGACGATGATCCAAAAACAAGATGAAACTGTAGTCAATAGATGGAAGTAACAAAAAAAACACCACATAGGTAAGAAATTGTCGCACTGATGAAAATATAATTCTATTTAGGATTTTTTGGTAAGTAGTACGTCTGTTCGTAACAAAGAATTACTACGTATGGGCACGAAGAACAATCGCCCTAGGATTATCTAAAAACAAAACATGCGATTTGAATACAAAATTCGTGAGTATATTTGCATATATCTAAGTATAGGTAGTTGAAAAAAATCCGAGATAACTTACATGCATTGATTTTACTAACTTATAGCGATGACGGAACCTTTGACTTTTCATAAGCAATTCGAATACTAGGTAAAATAAAATAAAAATGGCTGATCTTGAGGAACAAATCGAATACTCTAACTAATTGACAAAGGTCAGTGTTAAGTATTGAATGTTTATCTTACAATTACCGCCGTAATCAAGGTCACTCAAAAATCAATGGATGCCGTAAGTAGGCTCTTACAGAAATGTAGGAAGCGGTTGAATGTTGCATTAAAGAATAGAAAACATGAAGTTTCAAGGAAATTCTTGAGTCCCTACAGAATTCATTATTTTCGTATCATTACGATACACAAAACTTTAATACCATCTCATACAATCTTTAAAATCATTTTACAGACCTACTAGTATACTCCAGTTGGGCCATCATGCTGTAGACAATAAAAATCTGACACAGAGACTACATCTGTTTCGGTTTTCGTTGGTCCCGGCTGTCATTCGTGAATCTTTGACACTGACGGGTGACTAGTTGTCACTTAACCAAAACGACTTACCAAGTGGTATCGTATCACCCAGTAACTGGGTTGAATGTAGAGGTAACATCGGCAGTCGCTCCATGTAAAATACTGGTTTTCAGCTGCATCCGGTTAGACTGGAAGCCGACCCTAACATAGTCGGAAAAAGGCTAGGAAGATAATGATGACATAGACAACATTTATGGCAATTATGTAGGACATTGAGTCAAATATACCTTAAAAGTTTTAAACCTTGCCGTTTTATACTACCATAAACTTCTTACTATTTCAGAATTATATATTTATGATGCACTCTAGTATGTTTGATGTTCGATCGACTAAAATGTAGCGCAACCTACAGCAATGCTCCTATCAGAGCACGATGACATCACGATTGATTGACAGTTGATTTATTAATTGGTTGAGTTATCTGAGATTTCCCAAGGTAACGTAAACATTAACAACATTATTTTTATAGTTTATTCCAGTCAGGAATAAACTATAAAAATAATGTATGTTGATAGTATTCGGAATACTAAAATGAAACGGAAATGTAGTTCTAACAAAATTGGATGATAACAATAAAGCGCGGTGGGCTGTTGTGTTTTAGGGACACATCTGAAGCCGCAATCAACAGCACAATCAATAAAAAGGTGAGTCGGGATACCGGATTCGGTTCAGCGGTCTTGAAACCTGCAACTGAATTAAACATAAAAATTCCCGTATCAACCAAATGAAAGGCCCTTTCTTGCCGTGAAAAACTACGGTTTATTCGCCGTGTGATCACTGTGGAATCTCTTAGACGTTGTTTCGTCCGCGCAATTTATACATTACATATTTATACCTTAAAGAAACCGTTTTATAAAGGGCCTAACGTTTTATAGTGGTTTATGGTTAGAAGTAGAGGGTTTCAGGCTAATAAGTACCACAGCTAAAAGTTCTGTTTTCAGTGTTCATTCTCTGATGATTGCAAAAACTGACTCCATAAGCTTCTATCATCTCCATGAGAAATATCTTGGCCGTAAAGGACATAATTCATTTCGTGTCGGCAAAAAATGATTTTTGGTAGTTTCAAACCCCAATAGCAGCCAGGGGGTTAATTGTAGATCTATGTTGTTCACGCGCTTATGTTTTGCTTGTCATTTGTTATAAAAATATGATATTTGGCATTTGCAATCTCAAATAGCAGCCAGGGGGTTAATTGCAGACTTTCGCTGTAATAGTAAATAATGCTCAAGATGTTATTTCCCATAAGAAAACAGTACTTTTTGTCTTTATTTTTGGGTATACAATATTCGACACTTGAGTCTTTTAGAATGCACTATTTTTAGCTCACCTACTTACAAAGTTATTATTTACAAAATGACATAAGCAACCAAAAATATTCAGAATTAGGCGGATCTAATCGAAAACGTTTTACTATCTGGTATGTACATATTTGCCGAGTTGTTTCATACATACGTGCGAATGTTTTCATCACAATAATAAATAATATGGCATTAAAGTGCATGTTAAAAAATATTATGTTGCGGCAACAGCAACATAATATTTTAACATAAAGGATTTCATACTTTACGAAGTACGTGTTATATTCAGTTTCGTACATACCAAATGAAACTTGCTTACTTAGTATAAAGAGATAGAAACGTCCGCAATATAAGAATAAGAACATTATTTTCTAAATACAGTACTGAATCATCATCTGCCTAGTCTTTACCCAACTTTGTTGGGGTCGGCTTCCAGTCTAACCGGATGCAGCTGAATACCAGTATTTTACATGAAGCGAAAAACAAATGAAAAACGACGAAGACGAAGAACACGAAACGACGAAGTGAAATCCATAACTAAATAAAGTGATATTTTTTGAAAATAATATTATCAATAATTCCTTTTATTCATAAACGTTGCTTAAAGTTAAGTCATCATCATCCTCATCATTTCAGCCGAAAGACGTCCAGTGCTGGACATAGGCCTCCCCCAAGCACCTCCACTTCGACCGGTTCTGTGTTTACCGCGCTGTGCTTGTGCGGTTGTGTACATTTTTGACGTTTGAATGTCACTTAACTTTAATTATTGTTTATAAATAAACCCCAATGTCTTCAAGACTTTAGTAACTGATTAAACAATTTTTAAACAATAAAAATATCGTAAAATAGCTAATTTATACATAAAATATAAACAAGAATAATTTATTTTATGTTTAATCAATATTGTTAATATGCACATATAGAACGTTAATTAGTTGCATATATTGTATAATAAACGAAGGAATTTATTCGCAAATATAATTCGTATAATTTTATCAAATATATTCCTTGGATTTGGGGGAAGCCTTTGCCCAGCAGTGGCACAGTAGAGGCTAACAAAAAAAAAAAAACAAACTAGATTTTTTGTCTGATTTTGGTACAGTATTCCTTACATCCGGATATTCTAAGTTCCAGGTTATGTTCAATTTTACGTGAATTCTTTGCCGTCATATATTATATATATTTACATAACTAAACAGTCGTGAGCTCCAAATCCAGGCGTGAAGCGTCACATATCATGCACATTGTTTGCAAAACGACGGTTGGCGCAGTGGCTGAGCGATCGACTGCTGCGCTGCGTGTCGCGGGTTTGATTCCCGCACGGAACAAATATTTGTATTGCCTACAGGTAGTTGTTCCGGGTCTGGCTGTTTGTGTATGTGAGTTTAAATGTTTGTAAACGCACCCAATATACAGGAGTAATTCCAATTGTGGGGCAACGTTTAAAAAAAAAAACCAAAATAGCTTATAATCCATTGTTTGCTAAGTAACTTCACCAAAATATTGATAATCGTTTTGTGAGATTAATCATCAATTTTCCGATTTATCTACGCTTGCTTGCGAGTTGTTTCTCTCATTTTTCAATAGAGCGACAACGATTTTTTTATCAATGTTTACAAGCTCACAAACATAATAATAACCATAATAACACGTAATAATAATAATAACCCCACCGCCGTATCTCTACGTTGACGTCGTGGTGGGGCTTGCGCGCTCCGAACTCTAGGCTTGTGCCGGAAGAGTTAACTTTGCCGGAACGGGTCTAGGGTGAGGAGCCAGACCAAAAGAGTTACAGAAACCCGCAGGGCAGCATGTGGCGAGCTGTTGGGCAGTAGCGACCCCACGGACCCTATCTCCCGGGAGATGTCTTGTTCCTCACCTCATTCTTGCCTTTATTGGCTGGCTTGACTTAACAGTGAAATGGGTCTATAATTAGTAGGGTTTTGTTTTGATCCGCTCTTTGCTGGAGCGATGTCTGCCTCTTTCCATTTGTTAGGAAATATACCTGATTCTAAGCTAAGGTTGATAATATGTGTGAGCGGAATTATGATTTCACTCTTTATTTGTTTAATAAGTGTCGGTGTAAAATTATCCGGGCCTGGGGCACTGTTTCTTCTCAGATTTGTGATTATTTTATCTATTTCAAAAACGTCATGGTTGCATAAAGAAAATTGTGTTTTAAGGATCTCCTAGCTGTAGTTGGTTTATAACTGATTACTGTCTGATTACGGGTTTCATTGATGTCTGCAAGAATTTTACTGGCTAGGTTTGTGCTAACGGATGAGAAGTAATCATTACAGCTGTTTATCGAAGTTTGTGCAGTGGATCCACTTTTAAGCAGTTCATTAGGAGTACTTCTGTTGTTGGTATGTTCACTAATATTTCTGATAGCTTTCCATAAACCTTTAGCATTGTTTTTGTTATCGTCTAATTTTTTACTGTCGTGTTCGCGTTTAAGCTTAAACGCGAACACGACAGTAAAAAATTCATTCAAAAATGTTTAGTTTTTTTGTTTAGTCATTAGGGTGTGGCACACAACTTTATTTTTGATGGCATTTTAATATCAATAAAACAAATCCTTTCAAGTCTTCATCACACATAATCTATCTAAGAGTAGGTATACCTACTTGTCGATTCGCTAAAAATCCGCTTCTTTATAATAACTAGCTGTGCCCGCGACTCCATTCACTGGGATGTAGAAAAACAACATAGAGTAACCAAAGAACTGCAGTTACAGTTGACGGGTTTACTCTTTAAGTCCGTCAACAAACAATACGGGCCCGTCTGCAAGTAGTTGATCTGTCAAAGCAAGTGTCAAATTCAATTTTTCGGGACAGGCTAAAACACATCGGGCGTATGGAAAACTGGCAAATCGTATTGTTATTCATTCTTAGTTCGAGCGTAAGTCCGTAAGTGATACTGATATGGAGTAGGAAACGCCCGTAACTTCAGAGTTTGAGCTTGGATAGTAAAACTTATACAATTACATGTGTTGTAGACAATGGTTTTTTATTATATAGCAGCATCTTTCTCTGATCATCAGCATCATCATCGACGGTTCCATTACGGCGACAGAAGCGACAGAATATTGTTTTCATTGAAGGTTAACATATCTGAGATGATGTATCTGTGATAAATGCAAATACGCCTTCAACCAAGTGAAGCGCAATAAATAATCGCATGCAGCTATGTTAATGGGTTTATGTTTAAATCTATGCTTTGTTTATTAATATCATGGATGACCTTTCTAATGCCTGCGTTGTGGAGACTAAGGAGTGCAGGAACTCGGTGCAGTCACGATTGATGACATCGATCACGCCTTAACGATAGACTTAAATCCTGAGATGATATAAAGCTAATATTTTGTATTTTAATATCGTTGGCTTTATTATACAGGCTCGCAGGGAAATCGAAGCGCAATTTGTTACCATGTATTCAGTTCATGATTCTGAAACTACGTTGAAAATTTCATCGGTTATTAAAAAAATATTGTTGTTCAGTACATTTTGACCGCGTAGATACCACTTTTCTGTGAAAGGGCAGTTTTTTTTTTGATAAATGACAAAAATATGTTCTACGGTAGAGGGTCTAGAATCATGTGCTGAATTCATGGTTACAGTTTGCGTGTCGATGTCCCTGCCAATAAAGGGTATATTAGTAAGGAGGATACTTCGATATTAGTTAATCTTGCCTGTATATTGTCCCCCTGTAGGCTAAATACCTCCTCTCTTTTCCTTACACTGTTCTCTGCTAATGATGGCCAGTGTCTTCGGTAGGAGACATGCCATCTTCGGTTCGCCTTGATCTGCCACGCAGTCGATTGCTTACCTACGTTCAGTGGGACTCAATGGATAATACATGTCATAATCTACGTATACAAAATAATTTAATATTTTATAAAATTATATCTTCACCTTTATTATACAGATAATAAAGGTGAAGAGTTGGTTTGTTTTTTGTTTGTTGGTTTGTACGTGCTAATCTCTGAAACTACCAGTCGGATTAGAAAACCTATTTTTGTATGTGTTCGGATAATTATTGAGTAAGGCTATAGGCTAGGGGTGCATGTTGAAGAGCCTCCTCGTGGCGCACCCTGGGCAACGTCGGCTCCAGGTGTCCACCAGCTTTTGGTGGGCACTTGGGTCCGGCGGCTAATCTTCAACACACGGGGAAGGGCACGGTTCCAATCACCGATCATCCTCGATGGTCGTTGAAGGGAACCGGGCTATAGACGCCTACTCCCCCTCTGCTTACAGAGGAAGGTGAGTGGGCGTATACTGGGGGGGGGCGGTTCGCGCCGCTGTGGAGGAAGTCCATATCTGCGCTGCGTCTGTCCGGTATCCGGCGGCAGCGTGGGGACGTAGGGGCGGTGGTTGGTTATGCCAGCCGCCGGCCAAACCGTAATCCTGGGTTCAGGACCGGGGGCCCGGGCCACTGAGGCTCGGGCTGCGAGGAAGACAACCTCTCTAAAAAATCACCCCAATCCCAAGGTCTAGCGTGCCGAGGGGATGCATGGCCGGAGGGGATCCGGTCATTAGCGCGTCCAAGGGACCTCACCCTTAAAAGGAAAAAATGGAAAAGTCGGCTATTGGAAATATTCCCCAGGCGGGCAACCTCCTCATGGAGGCACAATCCCGCCCTTCTTCGGAAGGTCGCCCCACCGTATATGGGGGGGGCAACAATAGTCTCGTAGGTCGGCAGAACACCGCCGACCTCCGTCAACCAAGTCCTGCGTCGCAAGAAAAGGAGCGCCGGGTTAGCCCGGAGCGCCTGTGCGACGCAGATGCACCGCTTGCCGTCGCGAAAGGCAACAAGAGCCGAGGAGGCTCAAGGAAGAGTGATGCGGGGTCGGAGTCCGACAACGCATCCGGAGGAGCGAGCTCGGGAGGCTCAGGGAGCCCTTGCCGAGACAAGGAGATGGCCGCTGCTAAAAGAAAGGCACGAAGCAAGCGGCCAAGGTCAGTGGGCGGCCAGGGGTCGTCCTCTGACGGGGAGCTAGCCTCAGCCCGAAAAATCCCCACCAGTAGGCGGGGAGGAGCCCGAGAGCGAGGCAAAGGGAGGGGGCTCACTGACCGGGAGGCGGCGGAGCGAACGATCGCAAAGGACCGGACCGGTCACGCGGTCGCTTCAGAGCCCTCCAGCGACGAGGCGGCTGAGGCTGGCGGTCCTGAGGCGGACCGCAAGAAGAGGTTTGCGGCGGTCGTGGAGGCCGCGATCCGGGACGTGTCCCTGAAGAAGTTACAAACTTCTAAGAACAGGGCCATAGTCTCGGCAATGGCCTCCATCATGGCGGCAGCGGAGGAGGCCAACTGCACCGGTCCTTCGGCTGGCGAAGTGGCCGAATTAAGGGCGCAGGTCGCCCGCCTGACGGCTGCCACGGAGCGTCTCCAAGAGGAGAATAGGAGGCTCCGGGCAGACCTGGCCAGCCTGAAGGTCCCCGACAAAGGGCGGGCGACACCAGCAGCCAGCCAGCCAGCCAGCCAGCAGGCAAGCCGGATCGTGCCGGCGGAGAACCAGGTTCTGGACCTGGTTCGGCAGGAACTGGCAGCCTTCCAGGCGCGGTTCACCGCCCTGGAGGGCATTGTCCTGCGCCCGCCCTTGGCGGTTAGGATGGCCCCAGGGCCGAAGGCGGCCTCGTATGCTGCCGCTGCCGCCCCTAAATCCGGGCCGTCCGGCCGGGCCCAGGCGCTGGCCAAACAGGCGTCGGCTGGAGGAGCCGCGGCGCCGGCGAAACCGGCGTCGGCTGGCGGAGCCGCCGCGCCGGCAAAACCGGCACCTGCCGGCAAACCGGCGAAGAAGAAGAAGGGCAGAGCGGCTGGGGAGGTGAAGGGCCCAGAACCTACGCCTCCCCCAGAGAAATCTCCCACGACCAATGCCGAGTGGCAGGTGGTCGGGGAGAAGAAGAAGGCGGCCAAGGCGGCCAGGAAAAAGGCGCAGAGGAGGCGCCGCAAGGAGCGAGCCGTTGCGGCTAGGCTTCGCTCCCCTAAGACCGCGGCTGTAGTCATTACACTACAGCCAGACGCGGTTAAAAGGGGGGTTACCTACCGTGACGTGCTCACCAAGGCGAGAGCGACGGTGGATCTCCAAGAGCTGGGGATCACCGGGGGCCTCCGGCATAGGGTGACTGCCACTGGTGCCCGCATGCTGGAGATCCCCGGTGCTACGAGTGGCCCCACCGCTGACGCCCTAGCTGAGAAGCTAAGGGCGTCCCTCAACGCGGACGAGGCTCGAGTCTCCAGGCCCGTCAAGTGCGCAGACATGCGCATTGTGGGCCTGGATGACTCCATCACGGAAACGGAGGTGGTAGCCGCCGTCGTCAGGACGGGCGGGTGTCTGGCCGACCAGGTGAAGGCGGGCACCATACGTCCTGACTTCACGGGCATGCGAACCGTAACGGTAAGCTGCCCGGTGACGGCGGCTAGAAAGATAGTGGAGGGTGGAAGGCTCCTGGTGGGCTGGGTGTCCGCGCAGGTCAAACTGCTGGAGCCCAGACCTCTGAGGTGCTATCGATGCCACGTGGGTCACCACGTGAGCGTCCAGTGCACCTCGGAGGACCGCAGCACTTTGTGCTTCCGCTGCGGTAAGCCCGGACATAAGGCCGGCTCGTGCAACGCCGCGCCGCACTGCGCTGCATGTGCGGCTGCTGGCAAGCCGGCCGATCACCGGGCGGGCAGCAAGTCCTGCGCCCCACCCGCCGAAGCCAGGAGGAAAGGCAGGCCCTCCGCCACCGTCGCCACCACCACCACCGTCGCCGCCACTGCCGCCGCCGCTGCCGCCGCCGCCACCACTGCCGCCGCCGCCGCCGCCGCCGCCGCTGCCGCCGCCGCCGCTGCTGAGGGTCCCTCACAAGGGGCCCGGGAGGGGGCTGAAATGGAGGAGTAATGGCTCCGCCTTTACGCCTCCTCCAGGCGAATATCAACCACTGCGCCTGCGCTCAGGACCTGTTGCTCCAGAGCATGGCGCAGTGGTCGATTAATATCGCCGTGGTCGCTGAGCCGTACTTTGTCCCGCCCAGGGATAACTGGGTGGAGGACCTTAGCGGCTCAGTGGCCATAATTTCGTCGGCTGCCGCCGGTACCCCGTCCCTCGAAGGTGTCACGAAGGGACAGGGGTGCGTAGCTGCACGGTTCGGAGAGATTGTGGTAGTGGGAGTCTACTTCTCTCCGAGCCGAACTCTCGCCGAGTTCCAGAACTCTTTAACAGAGTTGGGTGTCGTCGTCGCCAGAAGCCATCCTTTCTCCGTGCTAGTGCTCGGGGACTTCAACGCCAAGAATGTGGCCTGGGGTTCCCGTTGCACGGATGTGCGGGGCAGGATGGTAGAGGACTGGGCTCTGGAAACAGGCCTGGTCGCCGTGAATCGGGGTTCTGTCCCTACGTGTGTGCGGATGCGGGGCGAGTCGGTAGTGGACATCACGTTCGCCAGCCCCGCTCTGTCACAGCGTGTCATCGACTGGCGCGTCATGGAGGAGGTGGAGACCTACTCCGATCACCGGTATATCCGGTTTGATGTCTCCACCCAGACCTCTAGCGCGCTGGTCCGACAGGCCCCGAGTGGTCCGCGTTGGGCGCTGAAGCAGCTGGACCGGGAGCTCCTCCTGGAAGCCTCGATCGTGCAGGCCTGGGTGTCTTCACCGGACAGGCCTGCTGATATTGACGATGAGGCGGAGTGGTTCCGGGAGGCCATGTCCGAGATCTGTGACGTGGCAATGCCCCGAGTCCGGCCAGGATGCGCCCGACGTCGGGTGTACTGGTGGTCGCAGGAGGTGGAGGCGTTGCGCAAGGCGTGCGTCGACGCGCGACACCGGTACACCAGGCACCGCAGGCGCCGCATCCGCCCTCCGGATGCGGAAGCCACAGAGGCGGAGCTGTACGAGGGGTACAGAGCGGCGAAGACCGCCCTCCGAGAGGCTATCCAGCGGGCCAAGGACACGGCCCGTGAGGAGATGCTGGAGACTCTGAACAGAGATCCATGGGGGCGCCCTTACAAAATGGTGCGGAATAAACTCCGCACCTGGGCCCCCCCGCTGACTCAGAGTCTCCGCCCTCAGCTGGTGGAGGAGGTGGTGAGCGCTCTGTTCCCTTCACGCGGGGAGCATACTCCCCCGCCTATGGCTCCGCCACCTACGGTGCCCGAAGCGGACCACACGGACGACGACGACGACACCCCTGAAGTGACCGGGGTAGATCTGAGAGCGGCGGTAGGCAGGCTGAAGGCCAAAAACACCGCCCCAGGACCCGACGGCTTGCCGGGTAAAGCCTGGGTCCTGGCCTCGACGGCTCTCGGGCCTCGACTGGAGGCGCTCTTAAGCGCATGCATGGAGAGAGGCCAGTTTCCACTCCGTTGGAAGACGGGGAAGCTGGTCCTCATTCAGAAGCCGGGGCGCCCTGCGGACTCTCCGTCCGCATACCGGCCCATAGTGCTGCTCGACGAGGTTGGCAAGCTCTTTGAGAGGGTAATTGCGGGCCGCCTCGTCGGGCACCTTGTAGGAACTGGGCCGGATCTTGCGGATTGCCAGTTTGGCTTCCGCAAGGGGCGCTCTACGGTGGACGCCATCATGCGCGTGAGAGCCCTCACGACGGGGGACGCGGTGTCCCGGGGTGGGGTGGTCGTGGCGGTGTCACTCGACATCGCCAACGCGTTCAACACCCTGCCCTGGAGCTGCATTGGGGAGGCACTCCGGTATCACCGGGTGCCGACCTACCTCCGTCGAGTAGTCGGGGCGTATCTGACGGACAGAGCCGTCATCTACCCCGGTCGCGACGGGAACTGGAACCGGCGAGAGATGTCGTGCGGTGTCCCACAGGGATCGGTTCTGGGGCCGCTCCTGTGGGACATCGGTTACGACTGGGTGCTGCGGGCCGACCTCCCTGAAGGCGTCAGCGTAGTTTGCTACGCTGACGACACGCTGGTCCTGGCGCAGGGGAGGTCGCATCAGGCGGCGGCCGACGCGATGACACGCGGGGTTGCGATAGTCGTGGAAAGGATCCGGCGGTTGGGTCTCGCGGTGGCATTGCACAAGTCCGAGGCCATGTCCTTTCATGGGCCTCGGTACGGGCCACCTCCGGGATCCCAACTAGTGGTAGGAGGGGTTCACATCGGCGTCGAGACCACGATGAGGTACCTGGGTCTCGTCCTCGACAGCCGATGGAACTTCGTCGAGCACTTCCGACGTTTGGCCCCCAAACTGGAACGGGCCGGGGCCGCCCTAAAGCGGCTCTTGCCCAACCTGAGGGGGCCAAACGCCTCCTGCCGGAGGCTTTACGCGGGGGTCGTGCGGTCCATGGCCCTATATGGGGCCCCGGTATGGGCGCGTTCACTGCGGCTTCGAGCCGCACACTATCTGAACGCGCCCCAGAAGGTGGTAGCCGTAAGGCTGATCCGGGGCTACCGCACGATCTCAGGCGAGGCAGCAAGCCTCCTTGCCGGACTGCCACCATGGGATCTGGAGGCGATAGTCCTCGCGCGCCTATATGATTGGCGCGCGGAGGCACTACGCCGGGGGGAAACTCCGCATCCGCGGCAAACCGCGGCGGAGCGGACGAACCTCCGGCGCGATCTCATGGTGGCATGGAAGGAGCGACTATCGCAACCCAGCGCAGGGCACGCCACGATAGCGGCGGTAAGACCCCTCTTTGAGGAGTGGCTAGAGAGACGTCACGGCGCTCTCACCTACCGCCTGACGCAGGTCCTCTCCGGACACGGATGTTTCGGGAGGTTCCTGCACATCATCAGGCGGGAGGAGACGCCCGGGTGTCACCACTGTCAGGATCGCCCAGAGGACACGGTGGAGCATACGGTGGAGGTCTGCCCTGCTTGGGCAGAGCACCGCCGTGTCCTCGTAGAGGCGATTGGCAGCGGCGGCGACCTCTCGCGCCCGGCCCTGGTTCAAGCCATGGTCCGGGGTGAGAGGGAGTGGGAGGCAGTCGCCTCCTTCTGCGAAGCAGTCATGCTAGCGAAGGAGGTGGCGGGGTGGGCGAGGGAACGCGCCTTGCGCACCTCACGCCTCAGCCGCCGCGGGAGACGCTCCGGGCGTCGGGAGCCGCGTGACGACTCCCGGCCACCGTAGGCGCGGGCCTGCGGGCGGAGAGTAATGGGTAGCTCTCCGTCCGATCAGGACTAGGCCCGTGCCGGACGGCGTGTTCGTGTTCCACGCGCGCCTCAAAGAGATGTCAGCAAGTGACGGGGCCCCACAGGGCCGAAGCCTGCCAGGGTAGCGGGACCATCCGAAAGGGTTTACCGCTGCCCTGGAACATAAAGGGCTAAGGAAGGAACACGGGTGGGTTTTAGTCAGTAAAAGTCTGACACTCCCTTCTGCTCCACCCAGAGCGGGAGGAGTCATTTGATGATTTCCCATCCTCAAAAAAAAAAAAAAAAAAAAAAAAAAAAAAAAAAAAAAAAAAAAAAAAAAAAAAAGGCTATAGGCTACTTCAAATCACGCTAAGACCCTTAGGAGTCAAGCAAAAAGAAAAAAGGTCATAACGCTAAGCGAAAACGAAGTAATTGAGCGGGCAAACGATGCGATGCGACGCGGTAGATCGAGCAAACAAGAAATGTCACGTGGACGAAGTCATGGACAAAAGCTAGTATTTTATTAAATTATTTATCTTTAAATCTAGAATATTAAGTTGACACTGCAGAAGATTAGTATTCAAAACATAAAATATTTTCTTGAATCTTAAGTACATCCTGGTTAAGCACTTTCAATTTGAAGTACCTACGTGTTAATGGAATTATAACGAATAGCCAGTTATGTTATGTCATCTTATCATAAATTTAATTTACATATTTTTGGTAAAGCGATGATCTCGAGACTCTGAACACCAACGCCATCTAGTTGTGTCGGTTGTGACTAGTTGGACAATTTGATTGCTTGGATTTATTCTAAACAGTTGCTACCTTTTTACAGTACATTAGGTATTTACTAATACAGATATACTAAGTAGTTAATTTATGCATTATACATAATGTGCCGCCTAAAGACTTCCGAAACTACTTTTCACGTTCACTAACGCCTGAGAAAATCGATAATAGTTTAAGCTGTGATAGCTTGCTAGTAAATTTACATAGGCGCAAAGTCCTGCGAAGTCCCAGCCTTATTCAACTGAGCCCCCGGTAATTTTCATCTATTTTATTATTTCGCTATACAAATGTAGAAATAATATTATTGGGAAACCCTTATGTTTAAAGAATTATTATGAGGTTTTAGGGCTTTTAATTAATTTGGAGACCCTTACAGTTTCTGTTACCTAGTATTCACGTTGAGATGCATGGAACTTATAATTGCTGAACTGAACTATTCATAACTCTGGTTTTGAATAGTTTAAACCATTGTATACAGGGTGGGAGAGATATCGACGCGTAACCTGTTACCATGGATTCAGTTCATGATTCTGAACCTGAACGAAAAATTTCAATGCTGGGGGCACTGACATTTTTCGCAGGCTTAAAGAAAAAAAAAGCTGTTTCATACATTTTGACTGCGAAGGCACTTTACTATGAAACAGTTGATTTTTTATTTGATAACAAACGAAAAATTTCTACGCTACGGGGGGGGGGGGGGGGGTCTTACATAAACCAGTGTAAACGTTAATCAGAATAATATATTAATTTTTACTGGCAAAATGTGAGTGTAATATAGGCGCGTATTACAGGCTGTTATGTAGTATTTATATTAGATAATCTTAAATAGATACTAGTAAGCATATATTTCTCTTATTGTGCAGTCAATTATATCATTTCTTTTGGTTGCCCTTTTCATTACGGTTTATACTTAGTGTTCTTTTTTAATCTCTAGATAATATGTTCATGTTCATAGTTTTGTAAAATTGTACTTTTGTGGGATTTGGGTGCCTCATACATTTTTTTTACTTTTGATTCGTTAAGTCACACTCACAGCCAGCACTAAATGCCACATCCCACAAACGTCATACCCAAATCCTAAGTATTTTTTGGTATCACGAAACCTAACCAAGTAATCACCAATCAAATTCAGCCTCCGTACCTACCGTAAATCGTAATCAGGTAAAAAGGTCGTAAACCAAAACTGTACAGTTTGGTAAATGCAGTGATCCCACCAGCGTTTGATGTACAAAAGGTTACAGGTTTCGTCACAGTTATTTTGTAACCGTTTTAAATTACGAAGGTTCAAGTACTCGTGTCAGAGTGCGACACACACTGCCATCTGTCGCACGATGACAATACTTGAACATTACGTAATTTTATGTATGAATATAAAAACAAAAGTCGCTTTTCGTGTCTGTCTGTGTGTCCGCTTAGTTCTTCTTTACTACACACTGAATTTTGATGCGATTTTTAGCATAAATTATTGTAGAAGCATTTTTATTTAACGTAGATATAGGTAGCACTAGAAATTTAAATGTTTTTGTCATGTCGCCACATCACATCAGTAGATCTCTCCCTTGCAAGGCAGGGCCGGGTGGCAAGTAATTCATAAAACCAACTGTAAATGTTATGCATACTTGCTCATTCGAGTTCACAGTTATTCAAGGCCGTTTGTGCAATTTAGAAATAAAAATGCTTTATACCTATTTTGCTTAAAAAACAATACCTACCTAATCGGTCAATGTCGATTGTCGTAGCGTCTGCTGCAGTAGTTTATAATAATATTTTGGGACATTATGGTAATCATTTGATGTTGTTTGCGGAAGTTCTCAGTCTACGTTTTTTCTAATAATAATTGATACTTGATGTCAACTAAGTTATCTTCTATTTGGATTTATGTGAAGTACCAAATGTCATTCCGATGTTGTGAACGAGGTCAAAGGTAGCCGTACTACTTTTTTTTACAAACAAACTTAAACCTTCACTGATGTGCCCAAGGCAAGGGTTCAAAAAAATCTATTAGGTATCCTGAAGCTCGTCGAAGCATCATGCTGAGATAGGAGCCTTTTGGCATCGTATAGGACTTTCTGTTCCATTTTTCTTTTTGTTACTTTTTTATATAATTTGGTTTTTTACTTTTGACTGTGTTTAGTTTAGTTTTATGATCTTCATATACGAGTTGAAATAAATACTTTTTCTTTCGTATCGTATCAATGAGGATTTCCCTACAGAAAAAAGTATAGAATACATACATAATTAATAAAGAAAATAGTTTGCGCACAAAACTAATCGTGATAAGTAAAGGTTGCTGAACTATAGACATACTGTAACTCTTAGGTACGCATAAACGGATGCAAGAACCTTCACGACGCGCGACGATGCGTCTTGTGTGCGTTGGCATTTAGACACATTTACGAAACATACATACATTGAACACTAGCCGAGAAATTTCTAAGCCTAACGTTATTACGTTAACTTGTAAACGGTCTTGCTGTGGGTGTTTGAAAGAGATAAATTATTTATTTCTTAAATAGTCGTAAGCACACTTTGGTAGAAAACCATTGATTGAATCATTGAGTCACTGAAAAATCGAATCGATTGTGGTTGTTATTGAAACCACAGTCGGGCGACAAAATAATATTTTCTCCGGTAGTACACATACTCAATGCAAAAAATGGTTGTATACAACAACCCTGAAAGTCTTGGGCCATTACAGACATTAACAAACTGTTCTTTTGTTTGCCAAGCTTGAGATAAAATGGTTTTTACTAAATGCTATTTAATAACACAATGCGAAATTGGCGTACCTTCGTACAGTAAATCATTCGATAGTAAATCATGTTTTAAACATAATATTTATATCAATTGATTTCATTGACAACACGGTTAGCGCAGTGGCTGAGCGATCGGACTGCTACGCTGCGTGTCGCGGGTTCGATTCCCGCACAGAACAAATATTTGTAAGTCCTACATGTATTTGTTCTGAGTCTGGGTGTTTTTCTATCTATAATATGTAAATATTCACAAAAAAAAAATGTATATAAGTAGTTTATCAGCTATCTTGTTACCATAACACAAGCATTAGGTTGCTTAGCTTGGACTAGATGGCGCTGTGTGAAATGTCCAGGGATATTATTATTATTATTTACAAATCTGCAATGACACCGAACTACGAAAGCAGACGTTACAAACGTCTGCTTTAAATATTTATCTTGAGTTACATACAAGTTAAATATGTATTTAATGAAGTACCTAAATCACTCGCAGTTTAACGATGTTCAGACGCCAGCACATCAAGCTACTACAATAATTATGTCAATTTCTTTAATAGATTTTCAACTTTATCGCTAAAGTTCAAGGTTGATTGGGAAAAATTGACAGTTTCGGGTAGCTTGACCTGCTGGCGTCTGTACTAGGGGCTTGATTTCCCTCACACATATATTAACTTCTGCGGTTAATCAGACGACGAAATAAACGCTCAGCATATTTGTAGAATATACTGGATCATAGACTGGTTGCGGAAGGCGGAGGACGGGGTATTGTGGCGCAGTCACGGAGAGGCCTGTATCCTGCAGTGGCTGAGTTGATTGAATGACCTCCGCCACAACCTGCTACTTGTTTAGGCTGCTGTGGAGTTATGAGAGATGCTTAGATATCTGTGGTTGCAGTATTGTAGACACTCAACAATACTGCAACCACAGATATCTAAGCATCATAATTCTCCTCCCCTTATCCCAATTTATTTGAGGTCAGCCCAACATGTCTTTTTCTTCCATTTTACTAATATTATAAACGTGAAAATTGTATGCATGGATGGATGGATGTTTGCTACTTTTTCACGTAAAAACTACTTAACGAATTTGGATGAAATTTGGCACACAGATGGTTTATAACCAGGATTCACATATACAATACTTTTTATCCCGAAATTCCCACGGGATCAAAACTTATGCGGGTGAAACCGCGGGGCGCAGCTAGTACTTCTATATTTGTAGTCATGTCGGTAGTCACCCCCTTTTTAACTTTCATCTTTCACAGTCAATCCATCGTTTCTTTGGTCTTCCCCTACTCTTATATCCAACGACATTAGTACTCAAAACTTTCCTCACGATATTTTGCCTCATTTCTCCTTATCACATGCCCATACCACGACAATCGATTTCCACACAACTTTTCAGTTACCGTTGCTACTTTCAGATTTAATACCGATTCCTAATGTGGTGATTAAAGAGTTCATTGCTGATAGTCATTAGAAGGCCCATTGTTCAGCTTTTATAATTATGAGTGTTGCAGAGTTACTTCGTCGTGTGGTGTATTTCATCGGAACAAAACCCAATAAAAATGCTGAAAAACCAGACACAATAAGTAAGACTTGCGTAAAGTCGAGGATAAAATAGTGATAATAGCGAGTTTTAAAATTGCATGTATGTTACGCAAAATATTTCTAAAGTTAGATTTCTTTAAAGCATTCATGATTCGCTACCAGTCGTCCTTGTGAGCTAGTAAGCACGTTCATGTCATCAAATAACAATAAACGAAACGTTTGTGACTGGCGGCAAACCTTTTTACTACCGTAAAACTGCCTTGTAGTGTATAAATATTATCTAAGTTGAATCTTAAGTATGAAAAATCTAAAGTGAACATATAATCTTAATTAACGTGAAGTAATCAATTAGGCATTCGATTGAAACAATAAAAGTTTAAAGTCGTAAAATTATAAATTATTTAAGCACGACTTTAGAATTTGAAATCAAGTTATCTAATTAATAATTAAGTAAGAAAATAAAATTAATATTCTGCTATTCTGCTTTACGTATTTTAAACATAATTAATAACAATAAACATTCTAGCCGTGGGACCATTTTTCCGTTTTAGTATTTAACAACATTAAAATTAATTTATGAATATTTGGTGATAATACCATAAAGTTTGTGTTGAATGGTTGATACTCGTACCATCGCCCCGCGTGTCTAGTGCCAATCGCTTCTCAAGTAATCGCGTATCAAGAGTGGTTTATTTCGTGCCAATTTTCACGCTATTAGTTTGTTTGGGCAAAAAAAAATCAATTTTCTATTTAAGTAAAATTGTTTGTTTTAACTGACTGATAACAATTTTTTATAAGCGCTGTACTAGGTATTTGATGTGATAACCAAATCACCACAATGTATGAGAAAAAAAAACAATTATTTTATATCTTTTGGTGATAAAACTTATAACAATCCTCTGTTTTTATCGGGGGTTAAAAATGTAACAGACTGCTCTCGCATCTCAACTTAAAATGAAAGAAATAGATTGTTATTTTTTTAGGCGCGAATAAGAAAAAAAGATTTATGAAAAAAAAGTATTTTAATTAATTCAAAATACAAAGAAATATACAAAATTACAAAAAGACGTCCTTATGGCACGTGAATTTAGAATTAGATCCCTTAACTGAGATCTATTTAACTGTTACACAATTCTACTAGTGATAGTAGTTTTTCTACTAATGATAGTAGTTTTTCTACTAATGATGGTAGTTTTTATACTAATAATAGTGGTTTTTCTACTAATGTTAGTAGTTTTTCCACTGTAGTGTTAACTATTTACAAGTAGTGTTTAGTTTATTTCGGTGTGTGGTCCTATTGTCCTAAGGAGGTCTTGGGCTGGAAGCCGTTGGGTCCAGCGGTGAAGGTGACGGTGTAGTGCTTGCCGTCGGGAGCGACGTATGCGTACGATCCTGTGACTGTCAGCGCTGCGTTCTCTGACTCAGGGTTGTCGAGCTTGCCTTCCTCCTGTCTGGAGGTACCGTCGCTGGTCTCGTAGCTGTGGAAAATGTGGTATTTTATTGAAGTGTACTGACATGTCGTCAGCAATAAAGCTTCGGATCACTTACTAAGTTTAAAACGATTCATTTACTTTTAATACATTCTAAGTTTATCAAGATAAATTTTCTTAGTCGATTCCTAAATGTTCTCATTTTAGAAGTTTACCGCTGCTATGGGGGGAAGGGGGGTGGGGTACTAAAGAGTATCTACATTTGATCTTTATCTTTGCAGTAATAGGTAATGTAATCTATGGCTGGTTTAAACCCAAGAAATTCCCGGTATATACTTAGATTGAACAAGAAACATAAGATACGATAATCATTAAATGGTAGGTCTTCCGCCTCCTTGACGTAGATTTGATCCCGGAATCGTAATCTGAAGAAAGAATCGTTTTTACAACTAGCTTCCGCCGACGGCATCGCCTACGTGGTATGTCGATAAAAAGTGGCCTATGTCCTTCCCCAAGGTTCAAAATATCCCCCTACAACCCTACGTTTTATAAAAATCGGTCCACCGGTTAAGGAGATTAGCCGGAACAGACAGACATACAGAAAAAAAATATGTTTTACCGTATATACTATCATATGCATTTAGTAATAAGCTGTTATTTTGACATTACAAATAGACCCTTCAATTTAAAAAATATACATAGAAGTAGATAATACGCTTTATTATTTAAAAAAATATATGATAATTAACCGGCCTCTCGTTAATATGTATGTAACTAGCATTTTCCTTAAGTTTTACTGTAATAAAAAACTAAGTTGTTCACTAAGTTTTAATGTAATAAAAAAAAACATATTTTTATTCATTGCAGCTATAATTTACCTGAATATACAACATTTAATAGAATATAATATTATTTATCACAGTAGAGTTTGATTTTGTAGTTAAACTGGATTTGAACTTTGAACTATTGCGAGATAAAATACTGTCGTGTATCGGGGTCCTAAATAGAGAGGCAATTCTCGTAATATTAAGAAAGTTTACAGTCTAATCTGTCTTAATCTGTCAAAAATTACTTCTAATTTCCCTACATTTTGACAAGTTTTTCACATTTGTTTGTCGCCGAGATGAGACTGCGGCTAGATTTTGAACGTTTTAAATTACGAGAATTGGCCTTCTGTTTTCTATCAGAGGGACAATTCTCGTAATTTTATGTACGTTCACAGTCTGATCGCAGTCTCAATCTGTCAAAAAAACTTCTAATTTCCCTACATTTTGAGAAATTTTTGACATTTGTTAGTCGCCGAGATGAGACTGCGACTAGATTTTGAACGTTTTAAATTACGGGAATACGGGCCCTGATCTCAGTCTCAATCTGTCAAAAAAACTTCTAATTTCCCTACATTTTGACAAGTTTTTGACATTTGTTAGTCGCCGAGATGAGACTGCGACTAGATTTTGAACGCTTTAAATTACGAGAATTCTGATGCAGATGAACTAGAAAATACTTATTGTTTGATCTTATAACCTTTTAGATATTAATCAAGATTAAATCATGAATATTCACATTAAATTAAAATTAAAATAAAATAATTAAATTCCGATTCTTTATTTTATTTATATTAATACAATGTGTTTTTCCAACAGTTGTAAATTATTTTTGTATAGTAATGAATTCTTAATTGTTTTTTTTTTTGACAAACGCTACATTAAATCGATTTTCCATACAAAAGACTTCAACGCGTGTCACTCATTTATTCCGAAATCTATTTTTTGTATTATTTTTCAAAGTGATTCCTTATTAACGGTTTCTACCTTTATGAATATTCATAATTGAAAGGTTATAAGATCAAATAATTATTTTCCTAAATACTTTCCTTATTGTATACTTAGGTAAACCTTTCGGTATTATTTGTTATGTCCCAAAATGGTTATAAGTTTGTTATTTTTATGCCTTACAATGGGTGTTATATAATGTTAGGTGGTTATGTCACAAAGGGTCATCACCTACTCTCGGCTCGTTTCGCAACAAACGGTTACATTTACCGCCTGATTAAGTAATTATGTTTATATTTCAAAACAGTACCTTGGGTGTCGTATTTAATGATGTGTCAGTAACTAAGTATTGTTAATTAATCTCTTACTATTCGAACTTTTACTTGTAGGTGTCGTAGTAAATAATTTACCTAAAAAGTTTAGTTTATTCAAAGGTTTTGTTGTTTGAGACTTATTATAAGGATATTCTTCCGGCCATTTATCCGTGACCACTTCCTAGATTGATCTTATAGATAGTTTCAAGTTTCAGGTATATTTACGATCATTTGACTTGTAGCCTCATAGGAAACGAGAAATTAGTTCCATGATGGTTATCAGCACCAAGTGGTATGTGCCAGATACAAGGTGGTATGTGCACAGACGTGAGTACCTTAGGTATTGTTTGCGACACGCGCTGGAGAGACCAGGGGGGACCATATTTTGATGGTACTTAAAAGTTTAAGCTTCTGTGTTTACGTTTCGCTATGGTGTAACGGATGTACCCTCTTAAGCCTAGACGTGAGACACAATTACATTTACAGTTTTAGTGACACTCTTGGCGGTTGGCGAGTCTCGATTTGTTAATTCATTATAAGGGTCTGAGGTTTTCTTGTATGATCCTGCACTAATACGTTAAAATTAAAAAAAAAAACACGGAGTCATCTCTGCGCAGTGTGGTTTCACTTAAACCAAAGTAAAACTTTATAAAGAAAATATTTAATATTACTTACGCGAAGCTGTAACCATCGGGCTCGACATTGCTATCGAAGCGCACGATCTGCACGTCTTGTGGGTTCTGCGGTGCGCCTGCGCAGACCGCCACTAGCACGCAAACCAAGGTAACCTGGACACAAAGAAATTAGAAATTGTTTAATTATATAGGAGTTTTTTGTTGTTTAATTAGAAATAAGATAAATAGTATATGCTCTATAAATATTGAAGACAAATAGTAATATGCTTTATTAGGTGTCAAGTACGTTAGGTTTGTATCCAGCCTGCGACCGTTGACGCGGTCAGTCAGACTAACAAATAATAGATATTCTGTCCCATTTCGTCAGTTCTAGGAAATTTGCCAGTCAATATAGTCCTTTTGCAAACATACACAGAGAGCCATTTGAGAGCTTTTTAGCATTAACAAAGTAATTGATGTTTTATGGGAATTGCACATGTTTTATTGGCAAATAAGATATACCGACTATAGCATAAGCGAAAACACTAGGAAATGGTGAAGGGCGAGCGTTTTAGGGGACTGTCTTTTGTAAATTTGACGTTCAAAAAGTGCTGATTCAAAGCCTAGTTTGAATAAATGACTTTTCATTTTGATAATTATTTACTTGGATGTTTATTAAAGGCCAGATTTACAAGTAAAAAGCATCGTATACCTTTGAAGCAGAGTGCCACACATCTTAAGCACATTCGCGTTCTTACAAAGCATTCGAGTGTTACGCCTTTCTGAGCGCAACCCATGCACATGCGTTGTACAAACATTACACATTTAAAACAATATTTGTTAACGCTTTCTTTGTTTACAAGTATTTTGTTCGATTATAAGGTTGAGCAATTGTTTGAGTGCTTATTGGGCCGCGCTCGTTTATTTTAAGTTGTTTACTCAGTTTTTATGTGCCCAAGGAAGTTCTTTAAGTGATGAGTAAGAAAATATTATTTTAAAATTTTTAACTGTAAGTTTCGAAGCTTTTCCTAATTTGTTAATAACCGTTAATTGTATTATATAACATAATTTTGTGGTTTAGAAGATTTGGATATTTAAATTTTTCTCTTCCTCTCAAGTAGATAGAAACTATATTATAATTAATTCATCTTAGTACAGGATAATAAAGCGATTATTAGCCAGCAATCCTAACAGTTAGCTAATTAAACAGTTACATTAAAATATTGCGCATAAGCCGTTTATTTCAACAAAGCCGTTTATTTACTAACGTTTTCGTTGACCCTCGTGTTAGTTTTACCATTTCATCTCAGGGCTAGTCAGATAAGAAATGTCGACTCAATGTAGCTTATTATTTGATTTTATATAATATGACATGTCAAAGTGATTCCAGTATTCTAGTTACAGAATAAACCATTTCATTTAATTTCAAACCGCATTTGTTTATTGGATGCTAGTTATAGAAATGCTATGTTCTAAATGCTAACTGTTAGGTAGCGATAGTAACCAACCATTCACAGTTTAACTGACAACCCATTGTTAACCGTTAGCGAGTCAAAGGACCAACTTTCGAAGAATTATCATTATGCTAAGTGCATTATATCTGCATACCCTTTTGCTTCAGCAATACGAAAGAAACAAAACAAATGGCTCGCTAACTTGCCAGCCAAAGGCTTCTTTGAAAAGATTTAAGTTAGTTTAATTACTAATCAACTCAAGACACACTGTAACTTCACTGCTTATGCCAAAATGAATACACAGTAATTAACAGATATTGAAATCCTAAATAAAGCATTACGACACGTGATGGCACGATAATAACAGACCAGCAGCTGCAACGTAACCCTGGGGTCAGGATCCATCAAGTCACTCCGGTATGACACCTCCACCCATTGTTTTTGCGCATCTTACGACCATTACCACATATAACAGATGCATCACAAGAGACACGACACACTTTGAATAACTAATTACCAAAGAAAAAAAAATATGTTAACATTAAGTTAGTTATTCAATCCTTCAGTGCTTACTACAATTAAATAAATAAAAAATCTTAACTCACGTATTTGAGCATGATGCTTAGTATTCGTCTTGAGTTCAAACTAACGAATGAGTAACTAGTGTAAGATCGTCCATTTTATATATATCCCGAGTTGCAGGCACTTGCTGCAGATGTCTGACATCATGTAGGATGGGTCGCGGTGACGCGCTCCGAGGTAAGTACACTCTATGTTTCCAAGAGACCTCAGCATTTTTTTATGAACTTTGGACATGGCCGCTAATCAACAATAGGTTCTATGATTTGTGATGCGTGTTTTGAAATTAATTTAATGTGAATTGAATTTAATTTTGTAAAAATACTGCTCACTAGGAGTAAAGACCACCCTACACGGCAGTTTGAAAAGTTCGCTTTTCACTAAAACTTAGACATTGTATGTTTTGTTCGTAATTGTATGCATAATAATTGCATGATGTGCTAATGATATAAATATTAATTGAAAATGATTTTCCATCATTCGTACGTTTGTTTATTATTATGTAATATAAAATAAATAAGTTGAAAGCATTATTATCTTGTCTCATCGTTCATACATCGCAACGGAATATCTAAACGTTTATTTTTAATTGTACTGTACTTTATGCTCGCTTGTTCTGTGCTTATCAAAATTTATACTATCGTTAAATTGAACCTAGCCTACCTAGTAAAGCTAAAGATCCTTTGCATTTAAATTGACCAAAAACTAATGTATGGTCATACAAGGAAGTTTTTAAACCGTTTGTTTACAATATGCATTGCGAAGTGGCAGATTACATATAACGTAGTACTTCACTATAACTATAATTGAATAATATAAAAACTGACTCAAAAATCCTGACAGACAGATTAAGAAATAGTACGTGAGTGAAAACACAATGGGTTCGTTTAAAGCTTCGTATCATCATCGTTGTGACATATGTTTGCTCAGTCAACTGTTAAGGATTAGTGAGAAAAAAGATTAAATCTCCAAGATTTAATTTTATGACTGTCTCCTTGCTTAGAAATAGATACACCTATATATCTAGTGTTTGTTAACTTTGCGAAATACTATTGTCTTGTAGGTAAAATTGCAAAACAATATTTGATTGTTGTCTAAAAACTTTAGTATTCTAATATTAAATGTAAGATCTTTTATTTAAGATTACGAAATTTACTCAAAGAACCATCATCTCGCGTTTTCAAACATTCAAAACCAATCAAGCTAGGTACAATTTTAATGGAATATTTTGTAATAATCAGTGTATTCCGAACGACGAAGATGGCATATCAAACTTAGTTTGCTTTTATAGCTCATTATAAATTAATTATAATATCTATTTATCTAGCGACACGAAGAGTTATGTAATTCTTGTTTAATATACAACTGCGACATCAATAAAACATTCATATAAAGTGATTATTAAACAATATAATATTTACCAATTGGCTATTTATAGCCGTGAGAACTTTGGAAATGTTTGTGGATTCGGTACAAAATGTTACATGATTGGATTATCATTATTTTGACAAATTTTCGAGATTCATTGACTTTCTGCGACTCATCGACAACTTCAAATCCTAAATCAAATGAAATCAATTTCGTAAAAGCTCTAAGATTGGAAAAAGAAGGTGTCAGTCGTACTTCATCCTGTTTCATGCCAAAATAAAAACTTGTCGTTTCCAAAGTTCGGAATCGGAATTCTGAACCAAATGGAAACCGCTTTCGTCCACTGCCATGAAGCACTCGTATTTGCATTACGTCCGCGCGCCCTTCGGTATGCGATGCGCGACAATCAGCGTGACCATTCCTTTAAAATAAACAAAAGAGGAATCTGTAATTAAGTAATTGCCATTAATGAAAGTTTCCCTTTCGGATTTTGGTTGACAGAATCCATAATTTGGCTTTTGTTTTGGATGTAAATCGTTGTTTTGTTCGAACACTACAGCGCGTATTACCACACAATACAGCCGACAATGCACATACTTTCTTGCTCATCCATACCCAGAAGTGTCAACAGGACTCACGTAAATATATAAAAATTAAAAAAAAAACTTATCAATGGGATAGGTCCACCACCCAAACTTGATTTTCGGGTCAGCACTGACCAGCCGAGAGGCAATTCCCGTATTTTTAAGAGCGTCTGCATTCTAGTCTCCATCTCAATCTGTCAAAAATACCTATAATTTTCCTACATTTTCTTGACATTGATTGTCACTAAGATGAGATTGCGACTAGATTTTGAACGTTTTTATTAATTACGAGAATCGGTCTTCTTATTTTGCTTTGGTCAGACTCGTTAATCCAAATCACGTTAAGATCAGACCATATAGAAGTATACACAAACGAGCGTATTCTCCTAGTTGCCTTCGCGGTAAATATTTGTAACTTAACTACAAAAAAACGCTACGCTACAAAACCGCGAATTAACCAACACCGCTCGATTAGTTTCATTGAACACCTTGTTGGGCCACCACTTTGCGGTTAGGTCATTATACATAGGTGTTATTTCCTTTTCTTATTGTAAAACTGGTAGATCTTTGCACACAGTAGTAGTTTTTAAACATCAACAATCAAAACATTGTCAAGCGATTGACTGCTGCGCTGCGTGTCGCGGGTTCGATTCCCGCACGGAACAAATATTTGTATGACCTACATGTATTTGTTCCGAGTCTGGGTGTTTTTCTATCTATAATATGTACGTATTTACAAAAAAAAAAAAAAATGTATTTAAGTAGTTTATCAGCCATCTTGTTACCATAACACAAGCATTAGGTTGCTTAGCTTGGGACTAGATGGCGCTGTGTGAAATGTCCAGGGATATTATTATTATATTATATTATATTATTGTTCCACAAGCACACTTGAACAAAAATTAAAAAAAAATCTTCCACGTTAGCGATTTCTTTTGCTAAATTGCACCTCTCCCGACGAAGAAATCAAATATAAATCTTTTATCGTGTGTTGTGATATCTATTTAAAGACTTTCAATAATAAATACACAATACATTTTAGTTTGAATGGAACTTCGGTTCTTTGTAGTTCTTTTAGCAATCTCTAAAAGTAATTCTTGGACAATAGTTGGGTGATCTTCGGAGAGAAGAAAAGTTAAGAATAGTTTCAAGAACCCTGCGAACTTAAATCATTGTGCCAATCGTGGTATCTGTTGCAACTGTACTATGCATCATGATGAGTATGATTTTGATCAAGTGTATAGCTTAGTATCCATAAGTTGAGGAGTCCAGACATGTGTTATTAAATCTTTGTGTATAATAAACAAGCTATTATTGTTTGGTAATCGGTAGTAATCAAATAATGTTGTTTGAACTTTCGACTGAAGAAATAGGTACTCATTCAATTTGAAGTGTGATAACTTTGTGAATAGGTGCTTAAACGATGTGATGCGTGGACATGATTTGCAATATTTTTATAGTAACTGTAGGTACTGACGTGTAGTTTTAAACTTATAGTAGGGACATAGCTTTAAAAAATAAGTAATTAAATTACAAGACAATATATTATATATTTATGAAATTGTATTGCTAATAGCATTTTTATTTGAGCCGACATACATATTTTTTGTTGTTTCATTAGAATGACAAAAATTAAAAAAAAAACGAATAACGGAGAGGGAGCTCTGTGCGCTTTTGAAGTTCAACCTGTTATATTTATAAAAGCAAATTCATGTAATCCCAATGACGGTCAAGATAGTTAGATAGACAGAATACTCTTTATTATGTACACATTAAAAATTACAGATATAAATGTAGATGATGGTGATGATGATGTGATGTGTATGTGGTCTAGAGTCTTAGAAGCCAATAAAATGAGGAAGTATTAGATCCTATGAATAATGTTGTTGCAATCGATTGACAAATTATATGGGCGTAGGTAGGTGTAGGCCGCAACCATTTTCATTACCCGTTTTCAAACTGGCTGGATGTAAGATGGACATAAGGAAGATGAGCATGTGTGAATTGTTATACAAGTGCGAAAAGAGCTCGAGAAATAAACTTCGTGCCTCAAAGCTCCGACGTTAATATTTATTTAGATACTTAACGTTGCAAAACCGTGGTTCACGTCATAGACTTGGTAATGTATTTCTTTTAAAGGTGTCTACAATGGTACAGACGCCAGCACATCAAGCTACTACAATCTGTCAAATTTCTTTAATAGATTTTCACCTTTATCGTTAAAGCTTTAAGGTTCAAGTTTAATTGGGAAAATTTGACAGTTTCGGGTAGCTTGACCTGCTGGCGTCTTTACAAGGATCTTTCGGAACGAACGCCGACGCCGACGTTTTGTTTTTCCGTACCTCAAAAGCCAAAAAAGGAACCCTTATAGGATGATTTCGTTGTCCGTCTATCGGTCTGTTTACCTGCCAAGACTCTTTTTCTTAGGAACGGGTGGTACGGGTGGGAACGGGAGGGTATCAAGTTTAAATTAATATCAAATACGTTAAGTTTGTTCATGGGATAAATTCATCTCAACTACGGAACCCTTCATTGTGCGTGGTCTGACACGAACTTGGCTGGTTTTTAAATTCAATTTCACAAAAGTTTATCAACAACGCCCCCTTGTCAATGTCATTCAAGCGCCAAAACCACTTGCAGCACAATACACTATACTAGAGTCGTCGCCCGTCGAAAACAAATTCGCAAAACACGTATTCGTTTGTATGGAACTGACACGTGTCAAGAACGCATTCTCTCTTCGGTCGCACTGTACATAGAATTACTAGCACTATAGTAGATTGTGACAAAGGGAGAGACAACAGCTTCTTCTTGTCCGTTTAATATCATCATCTATCTAGTCTTTTTCCAACTATGTTGGGGTCGGCTTCCAGTCTAACCGGATGCAGCTGAATACTAGTATTTTACATAGAGCGACTGCCTATCTGACCTCCACATCCCAGTTACTGGGTAATACTATACCCCTTGGTAAGACTTCTTCTTGTCCATTATTATGAACAAGTTAAAAGTGCATGAAGCATCGTCCTGACTCAGTGCATCCATGCTCGTTTACTGGCATTTAGAATATTGATGTCTCCAAAACTATAAAGGTTTCTAGTATTTGTGAAGGATCTTATGAATAAATATAGACGTGTGTATTCTTTGTTTATGGCTTAATAATATTACTTAAGAAGGTGTTGCGTGTTCGTGACACAAAAAACAATTTTAAAACGTTATTTTTATATTCGTTGTCAATGATTAAACTTTTTGTTAGGTTTTAAATATTTAACAAGTTAATTTATTTTAATCCTACCATAGGTATATAAATCATTAGTAGTGTAGTAACGACAGTATTAAAAAAGCTGCACCTAGCGCTCTGTCGGATTTTTAACGCTTGCTTCAACGCCGAAAGTTGAGAATCTACTAGCGCGCATGTGTTTTAGGGCTTCATTAGGTGTCGCCTAATATTAGTGAAAACGGGCATTAATCTCTTAAAATAATAAAACTCGAATAATTTTACCTAGATACCTACATATTTAAGTCACTCCAATGAGTACTTTTAAGGTTGAGGCTGACTCATAGGATAGATTTATTACGCCACAAGATCCTCGACTTTCGATAGTGTCACACAACTATGCGGTCCAATCGACCCTTCATTCTATTAACTTTGAGCGTCCGTATGAACTTAACCTATTCTGTTATATATTTACCGTCTCTCACAGCAATTATACTCATAGCATAACATAACACATTCGTGATGAAATAGATGTCTGCTGGTTCTTTAGCCTCAGTTAGGACTAAACTCACAGTCTTAATTGTATAATTATTTTTTTATATAATTTTTATATTTAATTGTTTTTTCCCAAAACTTTTTCATTAACTATGGAAAAGTTTACATTTTGTAAGTTTTGTTTAATTTTTGTTTTTTAAATACTAATTCATCGAACCTGAAAAGTTAGAAACTGGAGTACTATAGATTTATAACAAGATTAATGAGATGACCTCTGTTTGTTCTATGGGATGTATTCCATAGGTCACACTGAGGTCATCTCTTTATGATCTAAGGAAAATACCCAGAGTAGACTGCGGAAAACCTTTACAACATTGGTTTGTGCAGTTTTGAAAAGACTTGTGGGCCTAGCACGAACGTGCGAAGAAAACGTAAAGTACAAACGATTTTATTGAAAATAGCTTCTGCCCGCGGCTTCGCCCGCGTGGATGTCGGAAGTTATCCCACGGGAACGTGCTAACAGGATAAAATGTATGTGCTTCCCCAGAATGCCATCTACACTCGAGAGCAATGAATCCGGGTCACTTGAAGAATCCTAAAAATCTCGGAAACTAAAAATGCTAGGTTAATGAAATAAATTGTATTTAATAGACAATGTAATACTCCTTAAATGAAGGTATTAAAACTTCTTAGTTATTGTAAAGTTATATCATAAAAAAATCAAATTTGAAAAAGGGCCACTTTCGAAGATGGAACTACGAAATTACAGCATTTGGTTTTGCTTTTGTTTGTAATCTGTCATTTATGTGGGTACATAAACCATGTTGATAGTGCTCTATATTCATTATTCAAGCTGAAATTATGTCGCTTACGCCTGAAGAATGCACCAGAATACTTACAATGCTGGAAACCGGCCGGAGTCAGCGCGATACAGCCAGGACTGTCGGTGTGTCGCTGTCAACAGTACAAAGAGTTCTCCGACGTTACGAAGAAACTGGTTCTAACCTACGCAGACCAGGAACGGGCAGAACCAGGTGTACCACAGCACGAGAAGACCGATACTTGGTGAACACCATGCTTCGAAATCGCTTTCTCACAGGAACTGAACTCACAAATCAGTTTCGACGCCTCGGAGGAAGTAACCCAAGTGCATGGACAGTAAGACGTCGGCTTGCTGAATCTAACTTAAAACCCCTTAGACATGCAAACGGCCCTAAACTGGAGCGTGGGCATCGTATTTCAAGACTATGATATGCCCAGAGCCACGTAAATTGGAGTATTGAAGATTGGTCAAAAGTTATGTTCTCCGAGGAATCAAAATTTATGCTCTACAAGCACGATGGAAGACACAGAGTGTATCGAAGACCAGGGGAAAGATTCAAGCAAGCATGCATCGAAGAAAAAGTAGCCTACGGTGGTGGGTCTGTACTTGTGTGGGCCGGAATTTCTTCTGAAAGTCGCACAGAGCTGGTGATCATAGAAACGGCTCTTTAACTAGCGTAAGATATGTGGAAGAAATCCTCAATGATCACGTGGTCCATTTATGGTCAATTTAGGTGAGGATGCTATATTTATGCATGACAATGCCCGACCTCATACAGGTAGGATTGTGAATGACTACCTTCAAGAGATGAACATTACTCGTATGGAGTGGCCAGCGCGCAGCCCGGATATCAACCCGATCGAGCATGCTTGGGGCGAGCTAGGCAGATGCGTAAAACAACGAAACCCTCCCCCAATCACGCTTCGTGAGCTCTAAATTGCTCTCACAGAGGAATGGGAGAATATTCCCCAAAATCGTATAAGGAACTTGGTGTACAGCATGCCAAACCGCGTAAACGCAGTAATGGAAGCACGAGGAGGCAATACGAAGTATTAAAATTCAAGAAAATCGTAATAAAGTTCAAAAATTTCATGTTTCCTATTTTTGTTTTAAGGAGAGATCAGCAGTTTTTTTCTTTATGTAATTTTGTGTTAATAAAATGTATGGTGACTCATATTTTTTTACTTTCATTTAAGGAGTATTACATTGTCTATTAAATACAATTTATTGCATTAACCTATCATTTTTATTTTCCGAGATTTTTAACATTCTTTAAGTGACCCGGATTCATTGCTCTCGAGTGTATCTCGCGGGCCCTTTGTGGCTAATTACAGTAGAAAACCAATTGTGTCTCATTAGTGGTGATTAAGAGGGTACCTATATGATATCTTTACCTAAGTACCTACCTAATTAAAAAAAAAACTCAATAACAGAAAATTAAATACCTACCTAAATAAACCTATTTCTGATGATAACTAATCTAAACTCAATAAATAAGCAAAATCCCTAAAAACTAATATCTATACGAATGACTAATCCTACCTAACAGTATTATAAAATAACCTACGGTCACTACGTACACTATCAAATATACTACCTATACTTTAAAATTAAAATCTATACCTACGACTCATATAAAAATAAACCTAAATAACTCTAAAAACTAAAAGGAATAAAAATGAACTCCACTGCGGGTGACCCAACCTACGACAAACTTAGTATTTGCGGTTGGTACAGTACAGACAGTGGTAATCGGGTATAGGGATCGAACCGCAAAATTAAGTTTGTTTTTTATTGTATATACTTTTCCGGGATAAAAAGTACCCAGTGTGGTGCCCAGGATATTAAAGAATAATTATACAAAGTTTCATCGTAATCGAACCGGTAGTTTTTGCGTGATGCCTGAACAAACAGACAGACAGACAGACAGACAGACAGACAGACCGACAGACAGACAGACAGACAAAATTTTTTTTAATCACATTTTTGGGTTCGGTGTCGGTCTAGTAACACCCCCTGTAAATTATTTTTTTGATATTTTCAATGTACAGAATTTTCACTTCTACAGATTTATTATAAGTATATAGATATTTGTTTCGCGCATAATTTTTAGTTACGTTTACTACTTTATTCGTGTGTGATACGTATTGTGCTTGTCACAATTTTTTTAATCAAGGTCAGTTGTATTTTCGATGAAATAAATTGTATTGTTGTGGTGCATCAGAAAGCAGTGGTGGACCCAGTGAGAGAAGTGGTGACCCAACGGTAACAGCCGCGATTTACAAGTTGTAGGTCGTGAGTTCCAACCCAGACAGGCAATTTAATTTGTGTATTTAATTTCCTGACAGCCGACCCTGAATGTGTTGTGTTTGCTGATGAATGGAAGAAAATAATGCGTGCCTGTCTGGTGTTTTGTGAGAAGGTGCTGATAGACTTGAGCATTCACTTGTAACAGAACATCGTGTTTTCATGTTTGTCGAACTGAACAACGAGCCGAGCCAAGCATAGAGCCAAACATTGCTATGAACATTTTCATGAGCATTCTAGTGAACGCTCTAGTCGATGCTCGTCAAAAAATATTCTTCACGAAGATGTCAGACAGGAACGATGACCGAAGCTTGGCTTGGCAAAAAGCTCTAAGCAATGCTCGCTAGAATGCTCGCCAGAACGCTCGATAGAATGCTCGCTAAAATGTTCTCGTATTTTACTGTGATGTAAAATTCGCACAAATGCTCATTACAAGTGAATGCTCAAGTCTATCAGCACCTAGAGACAATATGCGAGGGTGTCCACTGTTACATGATAGTTTATTGTTAGTTTATGATATTTCTAATTTATTTAACCATTTACGCAAATAATTATTAATAATTTTATCCACGAATTGTATGTCTTTGAATTTAATTTTTGTATTGTATGGTATTTGAATGCTTATTTAATTTTAATCTTTATAATTCTATGTTAATTAAGGTAATTGGACCTGTGCCGCTTTAATTAAATATATATAAATAAATAAATCATCACTGCTCTCAAAACGGTGAAGGCGAGTATCGTAAGAAAACCGGCATGTCTTAGAACCAAAAATTCAAAGATATATGACATCCGCAAACCCACACTGGGCCCGCTTGGTGGATTATGGCCCACCCCCTCTCACAGAGAGGAGGCCTGTGTCCCAGCAGTGGGAACGTTATAGGCTGATTATGCTTATGCTTACGTCTCGCGTTCGTGCTAAGGCCTCTGTGACCAGCAGTGACGCGCTCACAAGTAGATACTATTAACGTTGACGTTTTGGGAAAAATAAAAATGTGCCATTAACATTAACGGCACGAAACTGCCTAATCTATCGTGTGTCCTCGCAAAACGTTTACTAAACCTTAGCCACCTAATCTCTAAGTACGACTGGTAGGTTCTAAGGCTAAATGTTAATTTGGCGAATGTCTAAAATTATCCTACATTAGTAGGATAATTTTAGACAACGGATTCGAATCGGATCGGAATCGGATTTTTTTACGGACGGACGGACGGACGGAACGGACGGACGGGGGATTTTTTTTTTTCACGTTTATTATAAACGTGAAAGTTTGTATGGATGGATGGATGGATGGATGTTTTGTTTGTTACTCTTTCACGCAAATATTACTGAACGGATTTGGATTGAATTAAGCACACAGATGGTTTATAACCAGGATTAACATATAGGATACTTTTTATCCGATATTTCCACGTGATCGAAACTTGTGCGGGTGAAACCGCGGGGCGCAGCTAGTATAATATAAACCTCTATGATGATTCACATCGACCTTGAAACTGTTTTATCTGACAATGATTTTTATCAACTTTCTATAATTTTATACTAATCAACTTAATTAAATCTTAGGTTTAAAGATATTTTATTTCTCATAAGAACTACATGGTTCACTTAAATTTTAATACAAAATGCTTACATGTAAATAATAAATAATGTCATATAAAATTTGCCTCTTGGGCGTTGGCGACGTTAAAGGGTACATACATGTTTCTTAAGTTTTGCCTTAAATATGTTTATACTACTTCTTTAAATCCTCCGGTAAACAGTTGTGCAAAAAATCTTGCAAAACATCTTGCATCCACAAATAGGAAAGATCGTTTTGGAAATAGTTATCAAAGGAATCATTTATAACATAGTAGGTATATAGGTAGCCAGAAACCCGGTATGTAGGTACACTGGATATCCATAAACCAAATACTACATAAAAAGTTATCTAGAATTCCAATAAATAATTACCTATTGATCTATAAATTTACTATTAGTTCGGCAGACAATGATTCGCCTACATGTTATGCCGTGCTCAAATAAATAAGATTACAGCACAAAATTACGCAGGTCGATTATAAATAATACTAAAAACCAATAAGTTCCTAAAAAATCAAACGTGGTCCTTGGAGGCGAAGACTATTCATACTTTTTGTTTGTCGATTACGTTTAATCTTCATTTAATTGGTTATTGTGTTTTTATGTATTAGAGTTTTTCACATAGCCAAGGTTATTTAATTATTGTTGATAAAGTTCAGTAACAAAAATATTAGCAGTTTACATTCCCGTCGTAATGAACTCGCGAACGTAATGCCAAGGCAATGAAACTTCGTTTGATATTTCGATTATTTAACTATGCATGGGACTGATGTAAAGATGCTCACTGATGGCGGGTGTGGGTTATTTTTTAATATTTGCTTGAGAATTTTCTCGAACAAAATTATGAACAACACAGTAAGGCTAAAAAAATACATCATACTAACTTACTGACTTCTCTATATATAAAACACATAGTTTCTTTTTTTATTAATTCAAAAAGGCAGCAAACGTAATAATTTCTCTGTTAAATAGGTAGATAATTTCGAATTATTATTTTTTAGTTTTCTGCAATAGTTTAATTCGCCACAAAGGAGACGATTCAGGCTCTATAGAAAAAAAACCCAACCTCAGCGCTAACGTCTCTTATCTCAAATTTCAGAGTAAATATAAATTTTCTAGTTATTAGAGTAAAGTAATTCATCCCATTCAGTGTATTCTTCAAATACGAATCCAGACCATCCTGCTGTGCTTGAACCCTGTTAATATTGTTTTATACGAATGACTGTTTTTTTCTTCATTTTATGAAACTTTTACTGAAGTTTGTGTTTTATTTGAAGGTTTAGTGATATGCTTGTAGGTATGCGAATATACAGTTAACATAAACATTTGTTTTTGTGATGAACGCCTACTAAACTTCTCCGGGCAAACCAAACATGTTAGCCACCCGATAGAGCGATAATTTTGATATTGTATTATAATACTACTCGTTAGTAGTTAAAATCTGAGATACAGATCACTAGTTGGGTAGGTACATTTTGAAATGTATTCTTTTTTTAATGAATTAGAAGCGTATCATCAGTGCAGGGTGAGTACTGATGATACGTGGCCCTTAGAATGCCAAACTCATATTTAGTAGCCACCAAGCACGTATGTTTAGGTACCTACCAATTAGATAAACTAATTATGTACATATCATTTGAATTGGAATTGACTCCCCTAATTAACAGACTTGTCACTGTTGCCTTAAGGCTGATTATGTGTTTTATATCTTAGTTAATGTAGGTCTATGGAAATGAGGTGCCATAAAATTCTAATAAACAAATACATTGGCAAAACGTGTATGTAATGATCGTAGTAGGTGGCGTTTTGTAGTTTCTGCTTAACCCCATGCGAAGAATGCGTGAATTTATGCACTTATCTAAGGAAATACATTAACATATGTAGTTACATAAATAAATTATCAATTGTCAGTAGATTTCACACGATAGAAATAAACTCGTAATGAAATCCTTGACTTTTGTTCAAGCATCGTAATTTACTCAAAATATTTACATCAAAATCGATTGCCATATTTGTTTATGTTACATACCATAAACTAGCGAGAATTGCACCTCTAATTACGTTTTATTCCTATTTAATAAAATAAAAAAAATTAAGCACCACAATAAAGCACCTACCTCGTAGGTATAATGTATACCTAATTTAGGAAATTCAATCATACGGGTAAGTTTCAAAGTTAGAAAATATTCATATTAAATTTTGTTTTTGTGGCAACAAGGAAATTATCTTTTGAAACCACCACTGCTCTTGGATTTGGAATCTCACATCATATGCAATATAGAGCAATAAATTCTCAATTTTAGTGAAATACGTTAAATTAATGTTTGTTTGAATAAATAATAAAGTCGATAGTATGATTTTGTTCAGAAGCCATGTTCCATCATCAAAAATATTATAATAATCGAGTCGCTTAACTAACGATTTGTGTCGGAAAATTAATTGTAGATAAATCAGATATTATCAGTATATGGATGACACTGAGCAATTTATAGAAATTCTCACCAGTCACGTAAATATATCTTGTGAACACAAATCTATCTTTTTCATCGTACACGTCGAAAGTACTTGTGTCTGTGACGAAGATACAGAGAATATTATTCCAGGAAAAGTTCAGAGGGGCAATCCCCGTAATTTTAAGAACGTCAAATCTCAATCTGTCAAACATACCTTTAATTTCCCTACATTTTTGACAAGTTTTTGACATTGTTTGTCGCTGAGATGAGATTGCGTCTAGATTTTGAACGTTGTTAACTAAGGGAATTGGCCTATAGGAGTACTGTTTTCATTTCAAATAAATACCTCCAGTTTCTAGTTGCATAGTTAGAAACACCTTTTTTTTTTTTTTTTGTTAGAAACACCTGCGTCTTATATTTATAGGTACGGAAGTAAAAATATGTATTAAAATAAACACAGTTATGTAAGTAACCGCGAATAGGCAAACATGGCATGTGTACCTATGACACGCATAACAACCGGTTTAGTATCTAGGTACTACATGTACCTACTGCAGTGACAAAGATAGAATTTGATGCGCCATATTATGTGTGTTCTCTAAGCACTATTTAATAGGACGTGCACACCAATAAACTATTGCAATTTTCGGAGTAGACGTGGTATAGTTAAAGATTGTCCAATGGCAAAGAAGGATATTTTAATCCTTCATTTTCTTTTTAAGGCGAAAGAGCCAGGTTAGTCCAAGAAATTCACAGTATGCCATTTTGAATGAATTTTTATGAAACCGTGATATTTAAGCCCAATTCTTACATAGAGAGTTGTATTGATGATTCTAGTGATTAAATTCTGTAATACATACATATTTGTTACAGTCGCGAATTATATTTTGATCAACACTGACCTGCAAATTGCAAAATAACTTCAGAGAATTGAATTTCGCGGGCACCCCTAAATCGTATTGTTCTAAAGTATCTGCTATGCAGGTATCTGTGAATTTTATCTCAATGACAAGTGGATGAGTTGCTGCCTCACGAGTTTAGGCAGCATCGTCCTTGTACTAGCAAACAAACTTTAACCTACAATTTGCATGTCAAGCAATGGTAATTGTATAAAAATATTATAAAATCCCCTACATCGTTATTGAAATCGAATTGAAAGCCTAATTCTGAACTGCGGACATTTGACATGATAATTGCGATTAATTTATATTTTTTACACATTGAAGGAACCGAAATAATCTTGTTCGGTTCATTAACAGCACGCATAAACAATTATGATAATGACCGTATAAAAATTGTATTGATAACAATATAATATTTATAAGGTCAAAAACATAAGGTTTTGACCGTCAATTCCGCATCAGAGTCATAAATAACCATTTTTTCAACCATAGACGAAATCTAAGCATGGTTTATTTGTACGTTTGTGTACTCTGCGAGGTCAAACAATATGAATTCTAACTGGATAATTTTAGGTGCAGGGTTGACACTTGCGATATTAGGAAGTTAATAAATTGTTGAATGTTACTTGTTGCTTTTATTTTTGATGTTTTTTCAAAATGAAATTTGAAATAAGACAAAATAATAATTTGCAAAGTTGTACAATACGAAAATAATTTCAAAAGTATTTAACATTTGTTTCAAACTCTAGTATTTATTTATATATTTAACTAATATTTATCACATACTTCCTGCATCCCGTGCAGAAAGTATGTGATAAATATTACCTATGTATCTAGATTGTAAAAACTCCATACTACTAAGTACAAACATGGTCTTTAAAAAAAATGTTTCTAATGTTATTCTTTTTTTTTCTTGTTTTGTTTTTCTTTTTGTTAGGTATTTTTTCTTTTTTTGTTAGTCACCACGATGTACACCTTAGAATAAGACCAATTGTAATAAGGGTTGTGAATAAAACATTATTAGTATTATTATTATTTACTAGTAAACTGAGCTCAAAAATTAGAAGATAAAAGAATAGACACCCCTGAAGTCAGATATATTTTATTGAAAATTCAATTACAATGACATATTGCGCGGTGTGGGTTACCGCAGCCTTCTATTACATAACCGAAGTACGATATCTGCACATGTATAGACACAGTTGAAGAATAAACAGAGGCTATGTGTGGCCAACATAAGGGATTATAATGAAAATGACTGTTTGATAAGGTAGATACAGGGTGGCAGGGACATCGACGTGTTGCTGTGGATTCAGTACATGATTCTGAACACCCATACGTTAAAATTTTTCGTCGGTTATTTAAAAATATATTAGCTGTTCCATACATTTTGACCGCGTAGGTATTGCACTTTTATATGTAACTGCAGATTTCTGTTTGATAACCGACGAAAAATTAGAAAAATCATGTGCTGAATGCGCTGAATTGCGCGTCGATGTCCTTGCCACCCTGTATGCTAGAGAAAGGAATATAATTAATAATCACTTAACCTATTGTTGTTTAGTAAGTTGCAGTTTAGTAAGAAAGGTTCATTCGAAACAAAAATAAAACAAGAAAATTTCATTCGAAAGCATCCATCGGGGATGCTTTCGAATAAAATTTAATTTGAAAAATGAACTGTTTGTTTTCTATTAATTAAATTAAATTTTATTCGAAGAAATCCATCGGTTTCTTACAAAACATCAACTATATCTGACGGCCCTGGTTACTTATCTCCTTTGGTGACCGTACTTCAATAAATATTAAGGATTTTACCTTTCATTTCGTCTGACCTCTTTGGTTTTTACAACCAGTAATTAAAATTTTGTAGTTGGGGATTTGTGGGGTGACGTAAACAGTTGTAAACTCGTGACCCGCCCTACTGATACATCCTCTTAGAACATGTACTCCGATCTCAATAGAGATAATGTTGGAAGGACATACGAAACATTTAACTGAACATTATACACTTAATTATCTACTTAATTAGCTGTAGAATTCCTCGTGAAAGAGTTGGTCCGGGGAAGTAACTACGATTACTATAAAAATAACGGGGAGAAAAGTATTTTATATGAAGGAGCAAATTTCCAGATAATAAACATGCAAAAAAAGTAAATATAAAAAAAGTTAAAAGTCATAAACAATGCAACACCTAGCTAGAACAAAAGAAAAGGACATGTCCAAAAATGGTTTTTTATTATTAAATAATTCTAACAAGGATAAATTAAATATATTTAGATAAAAAAAAAAAAACAAAAACAGACATCCCAAAAACTAGTAGTTCTAAACATATTTTTTTAAAGGCCCCCAATTTTGAGAAATTTTATTTTTTTATTTTAGTGTGAATATATGAATATATACAATCCAGCAAACAATCGATTTACCACAACAGTCATAAAAATTGCAGTCTAGTTAAAAACCACTTTGAGTCTCACAGCACCTTTATTTATGATTTGAAAGAAAGTTTAACGTTTATTTGGTCACAGTTTTGTGAAAAACGAAACAGATAACAAAATAAAAAGTGAAAATAATGTTTTAACTACAATATTTGTTATTCGGTTCATCAAAAACCTTGCCTTGCTTTAACCACTTTATCGCCTTAGCGTACGCGCAAAAATGATCTAAGATCAAGATTGATTCAATTACGAGGCGTCTATGTATATTTACCCTGTCACAATATTTGCATCTATTTAAAATACCTAAAGATGTTTTAGATACGATTAGCAATTCGTTAATAGCTTTATTAGTTATGCATTGTCGTGTTAGTGTGAATCTTTAATCAACACAAAAATCGTACCTTCAAGGATTTTCGTACGACGGAGCAGATGTAGGTTAAGAGACACACGCCCGAGCTGGCCGACAACAAACAATTTACACAATTCACAAATCCCTGTAACGTTTCTTGGATCACCTTAAATAAACTGTTTGCATGATTGTGATTAACACCTTGCCTCCCAATGAAACTTCGAAACCTCGCATTGTCAATACAATGGAATGATATTTATAGCTCAAGTTGTAACTTCAGAGCATAGACGTTCAGGACTCGTCCTACCACCAACACATCCTTACTTATTTTATCCTTACTTATTAATTCTTATTTTTTTAAATATCTTAAAGATGATGAAGATTGTAAGTTATTCTTGTTTGAATTTTTCTAAACTTAAAAAAAAAAGTTTTTGCTCTTTTTTCAGGTGTCCAGTTGACCCTTATTGAATATTTCAGTTAAATCAAGTATTCGGTGTACTGTAATCATACAATAACTTACTGAACTTTACTAATTAGCAATGCTCCTTTACCTTGATTGTTCGTTTCTATCACATTTTAAAGTAGGAGTAATTAAAAAATGTTACCTACTTACCTACATTTAGATACTTGCCTCCTTAATAACATCTAATTGTTTTCATAGACTTTGTTCGCCCTGGCCGCTCTCGCCGTAGCATGCGCTCAGGAGGCTGCGCCGCCGGCAACGGCTGCAGGAGGCGCCGCGGCCGTCCAGATCGTGAAGCAAGTTGATGAAGTCGATGTAGACAAGTACAACTTCGAGTAAGTTATAATCAATTGACATTTGACGACACGGTTGGCGCAGTGGTTAAGCGATTGACTGCTGCGCTGCGTGTCGCGGGTTCGATTCCCGCACGGAATAAATATTTGTATGACCTACATGTATTTGTTCCGAGTCTGGGTGTTTTTCTATCTATAATATGTATGTATTTACAAAAAAAAATGTATATAAGTAGTTTATCAGCCATCTTGTTACCATAACACAAGCATTAAGTTGCTTAGCTTGGGACTAGATGGCGCTGTGTGAAATGTCCAGGATATTATTATTATTGATTTACTCATTCATAATTAACTTTTTATAACATTTCGTGTATCATGTACGTATGATTGTTGAACCCTTATATTAATATCAGACCTATTATTTGATTTGCGATCCGAAATAAGTTAAACTATCCCACTGAATTGTACCAAGTGTAAAGTCTGGGAAATTGATTGCTAAGCAAATAAATTTAAATTGAACATATATTCAAATCACGACTCAACGAAACCTCATGCTTTGACTGTTGTAAGAAATGGTGATAACACGGCAAATTGACGCAGGTTGTCGCTTTGCTTAAAAAATAATTTTCCTGACTGTGCATGCGCAAACCATTCAAACTACTGTCAAGACAAAATATTGTCTATAAAAGTCACAAACCATTGCCAAGCTATTAGGGTCACGACAGTTTCTTACGATATTTTAAATTTTCGTGAAAAATACTTATTCCTACAATCTACCTACTCATATTACTAGTGTTAAGTAACAGGCACCTACCTACATTTCGTTGTTTACTCATAACATTGGTCAAAGGCATTGACATATAAACAATGACATAACAACTAATGATAATCAATAATATACGACATAACGAATAATTATTATCTTTAGTACAACTCAAGATGTTACTTCATCCATTGTTTGAAAAGGGCATCATCATCAAGATGACTTGTTTACTTATACTTGTGTGCCTACGGAATGAACCCAAGACCTCAATTATTTATTTGCAAACGAAAGGTATGTACAGGGTCATAGGCACCTGCAAATGGTGCCATGAACTTGCTAACCTTTTTCAGGTTTGCTCTGCCTGAAAAAGGCTTGTAATTCTTCAAGGTTCAGATCAAATTAGAAGTTTTGTTAGGAAAATAATAAAGCTTCCGAAAAACAAATTAACTTACAGCGATCTGTGGTTGACTGTAATACTAACTAAGCTGTATTAAATGAATTACCGAAAAGTTAATACAAAATTAACCGACAAAAATGTTGTATTCAACAAACAAACATGAAGCTTATTCAAATTATAATTCTACGAAAAATATTCTATACTTTCAAATAATAAATAAAATTTAAAAAAAAAATACTAAACTTCCGAAAAAAATACTAAGTTTCCGAAAAGTTATAGTTTAGTGAAATTTGCAACGTAACACGCATATATCTTCTTTAAATTGAAAGAGCTATGTAGGTTAAGTTAGGATAGAACTGTGACCACATAACGCACGAGCCGAGCGAGCGAAGCGAGCGGTGCCGCGGCAGCGGCCGGCGATTGGCAGAAACATATTTTTGAATGTAAAACCAAACCACACAGCGCCACAATTATAAAATGTGTAAGATTGATTCTAAATTTATAATATAAAATAGGTAAGTTACGATAAAAATGATGACCTGTAGATTTCGGTAAAACGCAATTTAAGCTGGTGGAAAAATATAACGTCAGCAAATATTGTATAAATTTTTCGGAATTTTCAGCATTTCATTCGGTCGTTTCTTTATTTGTATTCGCTTATAAGTTGCCGAAAAGTTAGTATTTAAAGCAGTAAATTTCATATTTTGAGTATGCTCATATTTTAATTTTTTTTCGGAGCATTTATTACTACCCGTTTTGTTATTGATAACATTCAATAGCACCTACACCTACATTATTCGAGTGAAACAAATGACTGTTTCATCTTGCTGGCCAAATGTGAGATTACTACACCTCAGTCTTACCTATCTCTTCGAAGAATACAGGCGTTGACGTTGTGTACATGAATTACATCTAATCCATTCTCTTCCCCAGGTTTGAAACCAGCGACGGTACCTCAAGACAGGAGACCGGCGAGTTCAAGAACGACACAGAACAGCAAGGTCTAGTCGTGAAGGGCAGCTACAAGTACGTCGCTCCCGATGGCCAGCACATCTCTGTTACCTACCTCGCTGACAAAAATGGCTACCAGCCCACTGAAGAAAAGGCTGGCGACCAGGCGGCACCCGCCTCCCAGGTGGCACCCGCCCCCCAGGCAGCACCCGCCCCCCAAGAGGCACCTGCCCCACAAGAGGCACCCGCCCCTGAAGCCTAAACTTACCCCTGAAAGACCCTCCGATATAAGTCTTACAGTTATTTTGCTAAAACCAAATATGTAAAGGATATTTCTGGACTTTGTTATGTCTTAACACTGCCAAATAAAGCTACTGCCTGAAAATAAAGGTTCAATACGAATTTTATTATTATTTATCTTCAACAGCCTAATTGCTTAAACACACTATCAATGACAATCTGAATAATTTTGAAGGATATTGCTAATCTGTTGCTTCTTAAGGTCGAACAAATTGTCTGCTCACAACATAAATAACGCAATGAATGTTGTTGAACTGTTAAAATGAAAGCCATTATTACTGTTAGTGTGTTACGAAATTACCCCGCAGCTTTACCAGTACCATGTCAAACCATTATTGTTCATTCGAAGTCTCCACACAGCCTATCCTGGTTGGCCAACTCCCATAGTTAAAAACTAGTTGCAATCTCATCTCAGCGACAATGTAGGTGTAATGTAGGTATTTTTGACCGATCGAGACAGAGATCAGAGGGGCAATTCTCGTAATTTTAAGAACGTTCACAGTCTGATCTCAGTCTCAATACTTCTAAATTCCCTACATTTTGACAAATTTTTGACATATGTTTGTCGCCGAGATGAGACTGCGACTAGATTTTGAACGTTTTAAATTACGAGAATACGCCTTCTGACTGTGAGCGTTTTTAAAATTACGAGAATTGCCCCTCTGATCATAACACCTCTCTCTATCAGTGTTCTGCATTGCTTTTACGGCTTGTCATCTTATCTTCATTTGTTTTTCTTGCACGTGTTCATGCAAACATTCAAGCACTATTTTGTAAGACATTTTTTTAGTAAGTATAATTAATTAGGATTAAAATCGACTTCTACTTTAGAAGTCAAATAGGGCAAAGCACAAAAACAAGTTACTAGTATTTCTATATCTTCAAATGATTAATGATCTGGAATCACTTAAAGAGTGAATGAGTCATCGTTATTGATTTGGTCCTGATTAATATTTAATTTCAATTATAGCAAAATTTATTAATTTCTAAAGGACGGTAAGAAAATACTAAATAGAATACATAGAATAGATTAGGATGATTACATAATCAAGTGTTCATTTTCCGAATTAAAATCTTTCTTCCTAGTACATAGGTACCTACTCGATTCCTGTGAAAAGTAAATTACAATTAATACAAGTGTAATAATTGTAATTTATAATTACTTTGAGTTATGACTTGAACCGGTTAATTTTATAATTATTGTTCTACATTTTTTATCTGAGATTATTCAATACTAGCTTCTGTCGGCGGCTTTGCCGGCGTGGTAGGTCGATAGCCTGTCCTTTCGGTTCAAAGTATAAATAAACATACCAAATTTCATCAAAATCGATCAAACCGTTTCGGAGATTAGCTGAAACAAACGGACAGACAATTTTTTTAAACTGTTTTATTGTTACATAAGTATATACATTCATAATAATATGCATATAGTAATAAACTGTTATTTTGACATTAGACGAAGTCATTAGTCGAAATTAATAAGTAATACATACATGTCAATTGGCTTTTATTTAAAGCATCAATGTGGTATATCGTCACGATACGTTCTTATGAAACCTTTAAAAAAAAGCCCGTCATTAAATTGTGTTTAACCGTGAAATGATAAAAAAAAAAATCAGTATATTTATTTAGAATTAAAATAATATGCATGTAAATAACTATTAATACCTAATCTATATCTATACTAATAATAAATCTGTAGAAGTGAAAATTCTGTACATTGAAAATATCAAAAAAATAAATGGTGTTACTAGACCGACACCGAATACAAAAATGTGATTAAAAAAATTGTTGTCTGTCTGTCTGTCTGTTTGTTTAGGCATCACGCAAAAACTACCGGTTCGATTACGATGAAACTTGGTATAATTATTCTTTAATATCCTGGGCACCACACTGGGTACTTTTTATCCCGGATAAGTATATACAATAAAAAACAAACTTAATTTTGCGGTTCGATCCCTAGACCCATTACTGTGTCAACCGCAAATAATAAGTTTGTCGTAGGTTACGTCACCCGCAGTGGAGTTCATTTTTATTCCTTTTAGTTTTTAGAGTTATTTAGGTTTATTTTCATATAGGTCGTAGGTATAGATTTTAATTTTAAAGTATAGGTAGCATATTTGATAGTGTACGTAGTGACCGTAGGTTATTTTATAATACCTACTGTTAGGTAGGAATGTAGGATTAGTCATTCGTATAGATATTAGTTTTTAATTTTCTGTTATTGAGTTTTTTTTTTTAAATTAGGTAGGTACTTAGGTAAAGATATCATATAGGTACCCTCTTAATCATCACTAATGATACATAATTGGTTTTCTATTGTTATTAGCCACAAAGGGCCCGCGAGATAGATGGCATTCTGGGGAAGCACATACATTTTATCCTGTTAGCACGTTCCCGTGGGATAATTTCCGACATCCACGCGGGCGAAGCCGCGGGCAGAAGCTAGTTAATGAATAAAAATAACAAAATTATAACCTAACTTGGCTAAAACTATTAAGAAACTAGAATATAGCGTCGAAAAATTCATCCGCTTCGCTATCGACTGATAATGTACCCAAAAAAACTGGCATCATTACCACGTTATATGGCAATGCTTAGCCCTCTGGTCTAGGCGAAAGCCAGCTCTTGAGTCACGGGAAGTTTCAAAATCTTTGTAAAATCTGCATCAAACAGTTTGGTATTCCCTACCTCTCAAACACCTTTTTGTTTCTGAAACGTGTACATTACATTATTGTCATCCATTTCTATGAAACAGTATTCGGCTTTAGTAGCAGGCGGTCACTGCTTTTAATCCTGAAATAAAACATGACTGTGTTATTAATAAAACTTGACGAAGACATTGATGATACCAAACTTTTACAAATCATTATTAATGTTAAATCCGTCTTTGGAGTTGCGGACACCAGCCCGCTGTACCTATTACCTATTATATCCATCTTTAGGTCAGATCAGCTTTGGGTTGTTCAGAATAATCATCTTTACTTATTCAACAGGCGCTTAATATTTTACAGAAGAAATTCTTAACTAAAATATACTTAAGCATATTGTTCAATAAATAGTAAAATAAGAGCACTTACTTGGTTTGTGTCACCATGAAAACTGATTGGACAACTCCAAAAACTCTTAAAAAGTACACTTCGTGAGAGCAAACATCCTCAAATTAAGTGCCTGCTAAAATATTGTCGGCACGAACTTACTAAATGAAACTCCACGACAAGAAAGTGGCGACTATGATACAAGGCACACTTGATGAATTTTAGGAAGTTATTTAAGGCAATCGAAGATGTTGTATAGTTTTTATTGGAAAAAAAAATCCATTCCCTAAATATTTGGTATGTATAAAATACTTTTCCAATTTTCGTTATCAGTTCTATGGCTATAAAGAATTGTACTCTATTAGATTTTATGCCAGAAAAACATTATTTCTCTTAATGAGAGGTTTCTAATTTTCTAGTTTATTTTCCTATTCCTCAGGCAGCCAGCAGTACCTAGATATGTTAGTATCAGTTGTCCCATGGACTAATGGGACACATCATCCCATGTGTCCCATCATGGGACTGGGTCAATGGGGCTAGCTAGTGGGACGGACCCGCTTTATGCCGTTAATTAGAAGTTTATCGGTTTTCAAGTCTTAAATGGTTCCATAAATACCAGTAAGCTACCATTAAACCGACTCTACCATTAATAAATTAGTAGGGATGACTTTAAAAAAAAATGCTAATGATTGCATCGAGCTTAATTTCAGTGTTTTCATTTTCGGCATTCTTCAACAGTCAATGTTGCTCACAATATTACTAAACACGATGACATGACACGACGACACGACGCTACTAAGTAATTTGTCACGTATATTAAGTAAGTTCTAGATAATATAAAAAAGTTACTGTGCTAGTTAGTATCAAAAGTGGTTGACGCATGCACTGTTTATGTAAGTTAGGAAATATTGTCAAAGAGGTTCATCTGCCTAGATTTTTCCAGCACTCAGATTAACTATGTCATCATGATCATCCACAGCCCGACTTCCCCACTGCTGGGATTAGGAGTCTCTTTGCTTGTGCCAATCCCCATGCTCCTGTGCCAGCATCATCGAAGTCTCACGCCCGGTGGCAACAATGTACCTATACACCTTGCTGCCGGATGATCAACACTTTTTTTTCAGTCCTTGGACGATACTCGATCAGTCTTACTCAACTTGGGCATCACCGCGCTTTGTTAGGTGTCTTGCCGAACTCCATTAGAGCTCCATAACTATACATATAGATGCGATTAAATACTAAAATATAAAAACTGCTGTCTTTGACAAACTAAACTCAGTGTGCTCTCGAGCGGCAGGCGTGAACGGCAGAAGCACTTGCATCTGTCGACATGTGTCGATTGCAGCCGTAGTCATGTCGGCGGCTGCAGTTGCTCTGCCCCTGATGCCTGACGCTCGTGTGTATGCACAATTGCACTTTTATCGGTGAGTCGTGCTGGGTTTTAACTACCCGTTATAGCCTGTTGTCATAGATATTTATATCAAACTAGCGGACCCGGTGAAACGGCGAAGGAAAACATCGTGAGGAAACCGGCATGTCCTAGAACCAAAAATTCGAAGACATGTGACATCTACCAACCCGCACTAGGACCGCGTGGTGGATTACGGCCCACTCCCTCTCTCTGAGAGGAGGCCTGTGTCCCAGCAGTGGGAACATTATAGACTTACTATGAGCGGACCCGGCCGACGTCATCCTGCCTGAAAAAGCTGCGCCACCTACCGGGTCCAATTGTGTATACAAACCTTGTCCTGAATAAATATTGTTTAATGCCACGCTACCGATTTAGGACAACCTGTAATGATACTTGTGTTGGGAAAATAAATGAAATGGTTTACGTAACGAAATAGAATAATATATTCTTAGTATAAAACAGTACAAAAATACAAATATTTATAAATTACTGTTGGGCGGGGAGGATTCTGATGGTGGGTTTGTAGCCTTTGTCGTCAGCGGTGAAGGTGACCTGGTACTCCTCACCTTCAGGGGTGAGGTATGAGTACGAGCCCTTGATGGAAATGCCTTGCTTGTCTCCTACGGTGATGAGGCTGCCATCTTCCTGGCGGGACACGCCGTCGCTTGTCTTGAAGCTGAATTAATAAAAATGTGTATGTTAGCTTATTTGATGATATGTAGACTACCTTTAGATAGCTGTAATCTTTCTTAAAGCCTTTTTCTTAGGCATGTATTTAGTAAACTAGTATAAAGTAAACAACAAAAAAATACTGAAGTCAAAATAGGAGGAGGAAGGCATTCAATGAGTATTTATAAATTAACTATTATATATATTTTAACAGCGTGGATTATCACTTAACTTGAGTTTTCTACATTCAACATTGATTTTCCCAGTCATTAATAACAAAAACAAATTTATTCGTTTTGCAAATATACTTACTCAAAGCTATATCCGTCAGGATTGACAATAGTTCTTTCTGTTAGGATTTCAGCAACTGGTTTGTCTTCAGCGGCCGCTACTACGGCGAAGAGTGCGAGCACGAACAGTTTCTGAAACGTGAAGACATACAACAATATTATTTTGTATAAGTAGGTGCTATGACGTAATAAAGTCATGAAGTGTATGCGTCTTGCTTTTCATGTGTAACCTTTAGCCTTCAGCTCAGCGATGTTATGTAAAGACAACTCAATGCCTTTTCTAATATTGAATTACGTATATTTTATTTCATTGTGGTTGGAACATCACAGAGACTACAGAGAATGCGTTTTCTCTAAAAAGAAAATTTGTTACTCAGTAGGTGTCGTCCAATTTTATTTGAGTACGTATAGTTTTTATTATATTTGTTGGTATATTGGCGTGGCTAGCTGACATATTTTATGGCAAATAATTTAAGTTTCTTGTAATGTTAATTACTGAACATAGGTTCCTAGCATTGTATACATGCACTATATTCTAACTGAACTGACAGCTGTGCTGCTGGGAAGTTTGTTGCGCCACTTCTTCTTCCCAGCGATAGCACTAGGAAGTGGTGAAGGGCGGGCGTTTTTGGGGGAATGTCTTTTGTAATTTTGACGTTCGAAAAGTGCTGACTCTCAGCCTAATTTGAATAAATGTCTTTTGATTTTTGATTTTGATTTTGATTTGCATGATAAATATGTTACACTTAGTAGAAGTGGACTTCTAATTGGCAAAATATATGTGTTTGTGGAACTCATATTAGTACATAAGTTCTCCTGTATAAGGCCAGATAAACAGGTGGAACCAAAAAGAACCTTGCGTATTGCCTATTTTTTTGTATTCTTATTTTTATTTAATATTCCCATAAAGTAGGCGGTGGCCTTAAGTCCCGAAAGGGCGTCATGTGCCGAAGAAAATGTATGATTTTTGAGTATTATTCAGTTTCTAACTTACCAGAGCAATCATGGTGGTAGTTGGAGTGATGATACCCAAATAGGTAGAAGACTTAAACGTAAATGATATAAAAAACTACTAAAAATCACCTTAAATACATTCTCTATTTGTGAAGTTACATCAATTGGAGAAGTGCAGTAACTAAGGTGATAACTCGAATCAGGTTATGAAATGTGGCAAACGCACAAATTGACACACAGTCAACTGGGCAACTGTTTGTCTTCACAATAAATACTCATTTACTGCTGTGTGTTGGACGAGTCATAATTTGTTTCGAATTTTTCATTTATTTATTGTACAAGTTTTTAAGGGGATAATTATGATAATATTTATTTTTTTTCGACTATGTGGTTGCACTGCAGGGCAAAAGCTTTCCTTTCTCCTCTGTGTCTTGAGCTCTTAAAAAGCCCTCTAATGCTCTGCTTGTCTTGCTCTTTAATGTTTAAGTATTCCTAGTAACCTGTAGTGCCTAGTTTTTTCTACTTTTTCTTCATTTATTTGTACTTTACTGAAACAACGACCATTAAAGATATACCTATACTCCATTTATAATAGCATTAGAAAAAAGAGGCTCGTAGAAGCAGGAATGCAAAACATTTTATTTCAAAGTTATGATAAAGCAACTGGCGAAATTCAAATTTTCTTGCGTTTTTTGCAATTTGCAGGTCAATGTAAGGTTGTATCTTAATCAAAATAATATGATGCGTGACAATAAGAAATATGTAGGTAATAATACAATTTTAACCTTAAAAATCATTAATACGGGATGTATTGATGATTTTTAAGTTAGAATTGCTCCGGATTCGTCTGATTTCGCGGGATACAGCAGCGCATCCACCTTAATTAAAATTGTTTTAACAAATATGGACGTATAATATAAACAAAATAAAAATGATATTTTAAAATTATGCTTTATTTATAGTAACGTTTTCATCACACATTACAAACTTACAACAAAATGAATGAATGAAATAACCGATCACAATGATGATTTAAAAATTAAGATTAATGGAAATAATAATATTTTTTTTAATATTTTATTTTAAACTAGCTTCTGCCCGCGGCTTCGCCCGCGTGGATGTCGGAAATTATCCCACGGGAACGTGCTAACAGGATAAAATGTATGTGCTTCCCCAGAATGCCATCTATCTCGCGGGCCCTTTGTGGCTAATTACAGTAGAAAACCAATTGTGTCTCATTAGTGGTGATTAAGAGGGTACCTATATGATATCTTTACCTAAGTACCTACCTAATTAAAAAAAAAACTCAATAACAGAAAATTAAATACCTACCTAAATAAACCTATTTCTGATGATAACTAATCTAAACTCAATAAATAAGCAAAATCCCTAAAAACTAATATCTATACGAATGACTAATCCTACCTAACAGTATTATAAAATAACCTACGGTCACTACGTACACTATCAAATATACTACCTATACTTTAAAATTAAAATCTATACCTACGACTCATATAAAAATAAACCTAAATAACTCTAAAAACTAAAAGGAATAAAAATGAACTCCACTGCGGGTGACCCAACCTACGACAAACTTAGTATTTGCGGTTGGTACAGTACAGACAGTGGTAATCGGGTATAGGGATGGAACCGCAAAATTAAGTTTGTTTTTTATTGTATATACTTTTCCGGGATAAAAAGTACCCAGTGTGGTGCCCAGGATATTAAAGAATAATTATACCAAGTTTCATCGTAATCGAACCGGTAGTTTTTGCGTGATGCCTGAACAAACAGACAGACAGACAGACAGACAGACAGACAGACCGACAGACAGACAGACAGACAAAAATTTTTTTAATGACATGTTTGGGTTCGGTGTCGGTCTAGTAACACCCCTGTAAATTATTTTTTTGATATTTTCAATGTACAGAATTTTCACTTCTACAGATTTATTATAAGTACTAGCTTCTGCCCGCGGCTTCGCCCGCGTGGATGTCGGAAATTATCCCACGGGAACGTGCTAACAGGATAAAATGTATGTGCTTCCCCAGAATGCCATCTATCTCGCGGGCCCTTTGTGGCTAATTACAATAGAAAACCAATTGTGTCTCATTAGTGGTGATTAAGAGGGTACCTATATGATATCTTTACCTAAGTACCTACCTACCTAATTTAAGAAAAATAAACTCAATAACAGAAAATTATTAAATACCTACCTACCTAAATAAACCTATTTCTGATGATAACTAATCTAAACTCAATAAATAAGCAAAATCCCTAAAAACTAATATCTATACGAATGACTAAACCTACCTAACAGTATTATAAAATAACCTACGGTCACTACGTACACTATCAAATATACTACCTATACTTTAAAATTAAAATCTATACCTACGACTTATATAAAAATAAACCTAAATAACTCTTAAAACTAAAAGGAATAAAAATGAACTCCACTGCGGGTGACCCAACCTACGACAAACTTAGTATTTGCGGTTGGTACAGTACAGACAGTGGTAATCGGGTATAGGGATCGAACCGCAAAATTAAGTTTGTTTTTTATTGTATATACTTTTCCGGGATAAAAAGTACCCAGTGTGGTGCCCAGGATATTAAAGAATAATTATACCAAGTTTCATCGTAATCGAACCGGTAGTTTTTGCGTGATGCCTGAACAAACAGACAGACAGACAGACAAAAATTTTTTTAATCACATTTTTGGGTTCGGTTTCGGTCAAGTAACACGCCATTTATTTTTAGCCAGTGCCATTTATTTTTTGGATATTTTCAATGTACAGAATTTTCACTTCTACAGATTTATTATAAGTATATAGATATAGATAACAACTTACAACACAATACGTTGGTGACATTTCTTCGTCTTCATCATCTAATTTAGTCACTATCATCTGATGATGAAGATGAAGAAGTTTCACCAACGTTAATTTTTTAAATTCGGTAGAATTATAGTGAAACGAATAACGTTCCAGGTATTGTTCATTCCTGCTTCTTTTAGGTTTTTAGCATTGACACTATAATTTTAAATTGGAGTTAAATAATATAAATAAACGAAAGCCACATAATTTCATAAGATAAATAGATAAAATGGTTACAAGTAAGTGTGACAGCTGCTGTAAAAATAGATCATAATAAATTCGGCGTCTATCGTAATGTAACAATGTTTATTGTACTTTTGTTACAAAGTGTGCATTAAAAATAACCTTTTTTTAACTTCTTTCTAATGCTATTGTAAATAGAGTATAGGTATCTTTGATAAATAATTTTATTTCTCTAAGTAGGTTTGTGCAAACCGGCGGCGTTTCCTATCTGACTACTCTGAGAAGAAAGGCTGAAACCAACTCAGAGGTCACAGTCTCTTTTAAAGTCCAGACATAATCTTGGTCAGATCATGCAAACACCATGTAAATTGATGGCTGAAATGGTCTTTTCAGGAAAGAACCACTCTGATTGACTGGACCTGTCTAGTCAGTGCATGCATTTGTCAGTAACCGTGCAGCTCAACTTAAAACTTTTCCTGACAATAACATGCTGGGACTTGTTGAACATTCCATACTCATTAAATGACCGATAGCTAGGTTATAAAGGTGTTTACATAACCACAAGGATAAAATTGCATCGATTTTATTTTAGTAAAATTAACTGCTTATAATATGACGACATTAATCCGTTTTCACTCGAAGGCAAGTCCTGCTTAGCTTTGAAATGACATGTGCGATTCCTTTTTAATAATTATGTCTCCTCTTTTATTACTCTCGTAATTTAAAGAGCATTCACAGTCTGATCTCAGTCTCATTCTGTCAAAAATACCTAATATCTCTAATTCTTCTTTCTTTATATAATTTCTCTACATTTTCGGCAAGTTTTTGACATTACTTGTCGCTGAGATGAGATTGCGACTAGATTTTGATAGTTTTTAACTAAGGGAATTGGCTTTCTGATTTCAAAAGATTTAAAAATAAAAAATAACTATACAAATACCGATACTTTTAAACATATTTTAATTTAAAGGAAAGAACATAGATACATACTTACCTATTACTTATTTAATTATATTATTAACTTATATAATTTCAAATATTAAATCTAATATACATAGTTATTGGTATAATGGGAAGATTTTGAATGGATTATTTTACAGTTTTTAATTTGTCATAGTAGAAATTCTTGAATTTAATCAACATTCATTGAGTTGTTATAATAATTGAGATAATTTTCATTAATTCTATTTAAATAAACCATTATAATCAATAAATAACATTATTTGTCCAGTCTTTTGTTATCGAAATATATTCGAGCTAATACTTAAAGATTGCATTCCATTGCCAACGATGTATTACGATAATTTCTTGATGATTGTTCGGTAGCCTCTCTTGCCGGCCTTGTAAGTCATTTGGTAGAGATGGCCCTTGGCGTCGTACCAGCGTACAGCGCCGGCGACGTCGAGTGCTGCGTCTTTGGTGCCAGAGTTCAGGATTGCTCCCTCTTCAGTGCGAGATGAACCATCAGTGGCGTCGTAACTGAAAGTAAAGAAAAACATTTTTATTAAAAGTTTTTTAATGAATTATTGTAACATGTTTTGAGTACCTACAAGAGAGTAGAGCAAACAGCTTCAGTGGTATTACTAGATACGCGTAAAGTAACAGGCACTGGGGCGCATCGTGTTTTATTGGATACATATAGGTACATCCGACTTGTCGTTGGACATATTCGGTAGACCTATTTGGTGTCCGGCTGCCACAATACAATAATGAGAGTCTTATAACATAAGTTTTATATGAGTTTTTGAAAACATCATCAACTGCCTAGCCTTTTCTCAACTATGTTGGGGTTGGGTTCCCTACGTGTATTCGAAACTTGTTAATTCGATTTTTATTATATCGAACACGGTATGTCGATAATTCAGTTGTACGATGTTTTATTACATCAATGCTTTATTAGTGCGATGTAACGTTTGTGCGAAACACCCTACAGCGATTGCTCATTAGTTCGACACTATGTCGCGGTTCGAAACGCCTACTGTTTTCTGTGATTTTTATTAATAATCTTATTTTGCAAGACGTTAATAAAATACATTCGTTATAATTATTAAAAAAATAAATGTGTGTTATATGAACTCTTTAAAAGACACTACAACAAATTACATTTTGGTGTTACAATGGGCGGGGCAATGGCAATTTACCGACACGTAACTTGGCAAGAGATTTTCGGAGTGGGGGAAGTTCGCGCATAATTATAATAATGTATGAAATTGTGCGTGCGCAAACTTCCCCCACTACAAAGTAGTAAGGAACCCGTTGGGGTCGGCTTCGGTTGCAGACGTCTACCTTTCTACGTCTACATTGTAATACCTAAATTATTTATCTAAGATCTTCGATCAATAACTATTATTGATCGAAGTCTAAGTAAGATTCATAATTTTGATTCATATTTTACCAATTTTTATTCTGAATAAACATTTTTGTGTTTACATAACTCGGGACCAACTCCTTTTAGAAGGCGTATGAAGGGTCGTAGCCAACTTCTCATTAAACTTATTTAAAATCCAGTCATAATATTAAATTTATCATGGCACATCCTTATAAAGCGGTAGACAGATACCCACCCACGCACACCAAAATATTTTCAACATTATGAAGAAAACTAGTTTATCCCATAAACACATACCAGCAATGAACGACCTTGACGTTTAGATGCCACGTGATGTCCTTTTAGAGAATTTTAATAGACTTTTAATCAAATGAGGCCGAACTAGCTTTTAGATCCAAAACTGCTAAGAAATTCTACGCAATATTTTTTTAACAAACATTCTTTTGCTTAATTTTAATAGTTTAAATACTCAGAAAAGTAAATACCTAATGTTATGTGAAGGAGGTTGTAGAAAAAGTTTGTGCATCATTATTTATTTTCAAAGTGTGTCTTCATAAACGATGTTTGAACAGCAATGTCACCGCCCCTGAATGCTCTATGTTTTTGACTCAGTCTACTAAGAAACATTATTAAAATGTTTTGTTCAAAGCGTAGTTGAGGTGTACAGGTAGGCAAATAAATTCCTGACCTAACTTTAACATTGACCATCCATTTGAGAGCTTTTACTTCAGTAAATACCTAGATAGGACAAAGCTATGCATCAAATTGTTGGCATTATCTAAACACTACAAGGGTATTAGGTAAGACATAAGCAATTCGTCACCAACTGGTAAAAAAAACATACGACAGCTCAAATGACAAATATTTGGAATTTTATGAGAATGATGTGTTTGCTCAAAATATATACGTAAGTATTATAGGATATATTCAAAATATCCACTTAACGCACACACAATATTATAGGCAAAGTTCAATAACCATTCGAGAAATATCATGTAAACTGTAAGCTTGATAATCGATACTAATCATTGGATTTTTCAGTATTAACATTCAGTTTAGGTACCTACTTCGCACTTAACTATGACAGACTTACTTGAAAGTATAACCATTGCTCAAATTCAAACCAATTATTTATTTTACAACCAGAACCTGACATGGACCAAAATTCCCAGCATTTACCGGATTGCATAAAGTTGTCTGCACGAAAAAACAAAAACGAGTCATCCCGAATTAAAACGAACAGCTTGCAACCGTATTGAGAGTTAAGTGAAATTCGACCTCATTGGTGCTTTCGGAATAATACTGTTCCTTATAAAATTAAGGTACCTACTGTATAATTGAGGGCTTGTACCCAATCGAGTAACGGGGCTGTAACTGGCTGACACTGACTGTTATGTTAGGGTATTCGTACCGCTTTCGGCCGTTCAACTTTAAGGAGGCGTACAATAAACGTTTTTGTACCCCACACGACAATGTTACATGTTACCATTCAACTTTTTTTTGTAATGTTAAAGTGACATGAACGACGTTGGATGTTTTTAGAATAATGAGATTATAAATGGATTGGAGATCCGGGTTCGATATGAACACTAATCGTTTAACAGCAAACAGGAGATGTTCGTGCAGTTAGATTCCAATAAAAATTATTTCTGATATTTTTTTATTCTCTAAAATTGTTATTCGTAAACTGTATTCTATGCTGATGTTGTTAAGTATTTCGTTGTTCTTTTATTTGTGGACTTCTAATTGTTATGATCCAGTCAATTTAAAATGTAAAGAGGCACAGCAAAGATCTGTTTGATTACAAATATTTAGGGCTCGCCTTAACGAATGCCAGCGTCACAATGGTGGTCATCTGGAAAGCATAGTGCTTAAAAACTAAATTTCCAAACCTTATTTTATGCATGTATAACAAATCATATTCAGTAAGACAACCATTGTTTTAATATGAAATTTTGATAATTAAAATTTTCTCTGGGCCACCCTGTACATGGAGGTGACAGGTTGCGAGCTAAACTGCAACCGTGAGTGGTACCTACCTTTTCTGTTCAATATTTTTTGTAGATAAATTATTTTTTATTTATTGTAGGCTTTTTATTGGAAGTGACAGTTTTGCGTATTAAATTGTTTTATCAAAGACATTTCAATAATTTGTCAATATTATAAACATTAAGAATGATTGATTGTGAATATTATATGTTATAAAATAGAATATAAAAATAAGGAATGTTTGCCAATGTGGTGGTGGTAGACTAATATTTAATAAAGAACTTGGTCATATCTCTACAATCTAAATTGGGCGTGGATAGTGATTATCTTCTCATATATCAAAGAAAAGTAGTCATCTAAATAGGAGACCATGAAGAAGATTTTCTTCCTTCAGTAACTTAATTCTTTTTTTTTTTATTGTAAAGTAATATTGGCATAATACATAGATTTATCATTTGCAGTATAACATGTATGCGGTCAGAGCGTTGCTGAGGTTTCCGTGGTTCTTTAGTGCTTCTGGTATGTTTTTACAGGCCAACAAACGATTTTTATGCGATAATAAGAAAGAAAGTCAAAATTGCCTTTTATGTGCCTATTTGAAATAAATGATTTGTCTGGACTTGATAACTCACAATTATTGTGGATGTACTAATACTAGTGTTTAAGTTGAGTGTGTAATTACTAACAAATTTGATTTTATGATCTGAAATTAAATGACGATGATGATAAGTATAAACTTGCTGCATTTGTTTACCTGTTACCTAAAGCGCAACGCACATTTGAGCAGGCCGCGCCGCATTGCAAACATTCTCCAGTTTTGTACATTTTCTATAAACTATCGCATACTACCGGCGAACCGCAGCGCACTTTTTTACACATCACGGTTCGGTGCGAGTGTAATGTGTGCCAGCTTTAATACATCAATGTTGTACATCCGTGTTTTTGCAACTATTTTATGATGACCATCTTGCATGTGATATTCTATGTGATGATATCACACTTTTCTTGTAAGTGGCATTCAATCTTTCATAATGATTGTAGGTATAGATATTTTTAGCTTATACAGGACTGAAATTAGGTAAAAAAACGAAGCTATAAGAGCTTGAGCACCTATTCAAACTTCATAGAATGCATTTACAGTTAGGTACTGGGTATTAGGTCCCACTTTATTTATAGGTACAATGCAGTAGAAAACCAGTTGCCAAGCACATTTCCAGACTGCATAGCATCAACTGAAAGATTTTATTTTTCAATGAAAATACACGTAAAAAGTACTTAGGCATTGTTTATAGAAAATGTTTAGTTGGTGGAATGTTTTAAATGCATGTGAATGATGGAGTATGAATGTGCGGCGTGTGAAGTTATCTCGCAGGTTCCTAGTATTTAGTGGGTTATACCAATATACATTATATCTGAGTTTCAAAGGATGTGAGCGTGCTTGGCTGGGTCACGCACCATTAATATTTATGCAACGCCGTTTAAACTTCCAGCAAAAGTAAAATGAACAAACCAGCAAGTTAGTTTTTATTCTGTAGCTATGAACTCTACTACTACGAAGTGACAGAGAATGAATAATTGATGATTTACGTATTAAAATTGTTTTAAACAATCCCTGAAGTCTAGTTTCCCGGAACCACAATAAACTGTTTATAAAGTTGATAAGTTACTAAGACTAGATTGCTACTTGTTTTTGTTCATTCGATTTCATTTCCAAATATATGCATTCAGTATGTATAGGCTTTTGGTTGTGCATCGAGTTATAAAACAAATTAGCACTTATCAGACAATGTCGGCTATAATTAACTGCAAATATAATCCGATTTCCGTATTTATCTGCTAGGTTATTACCCGACAACAGAGACCGATTCCGCCTAGATCCAAACAACTTGCCGCTATCCTTGTGGCAGAAAGCCAACAAATGTCACGGAAGAGCGATTTAAAAATATTTGCTTTCCAAATAAACAGCATGTTAGTACCTATGCACAGGTACATCACGTAAACGGATTATCAGGTTACACCTGTACACGTAAGGACAATATAGAGGTCAATTTACATAAACATGACATTCCATAGTGTTGGTCCGCAAATATTTACGTCGTCGATCTAGTGATGGTGATGGGTGAGTCAGACGTTTGCTTTCCTTTTCGTTTAGTATTCAAAATGTTTTGTCATTTTATTACTGTAGGTAAGTATTATTCTCAATCCTGTTTGGCTTTTGATATAAGTGATAGATAGAATAGTATTTCCAAACGACGTTCGTGGGTTAAGTACACTCTATCAAGTTTGTTGTGGTTTTATCTAATTTTATACACATATTTTTCTTATTGTTATCTATGATAAAATGCATGAATGTGTTAAACATTGACATTTACATATACAAAAAAATTACATTATAATATTATAGTGTAAGGCGGTAGACGATTGAAAACGGGTTAAAAATTAGTCATAGAGTGTGTGGACATGTTCAACAAGATAGAGAGATACGACCATTATAATTACACGTATAGTCAAAATATTCGACAAGATTTTTTGATAGGTCGAAACTAGAGTTAAGCCATGATGAACGGGACGATAGAAGTAAGCGGTAAAGTAAGCGGTTGACATAGTTTCAGAGTAGGTTTATTGCACGTAATTATTTTGACGAGGATCAAAATACAGCTATTATAATTGCATATACAATACGTACAGTGTAAGTAATTATGTCAAAACATAGATCAAGATTTAAGTAACTTTCTAAGCAATCAATTCGTAAATAGGAGGCGAGCGTGTTCGTGTAGAATAACAAAATTAGAATACGGTTAGAAAGAATACTATAGTAGTTTTAACATTAGTAGTAGTGTTGTATTCTACTGACCCAGTTCATGACATAATCTCTGTGTTTTCGGAATCTCAGAGAAATAATGGAACCAGCTTATTAGTGTATTAATGTTCAAGTCAGGAGCCTTGTTGTATAAGAATCTCGTAATCAATTTGTAGTGTCAATAGGATTAGCAAAACCGAGGTGTCGTCTTTGTAATGTGATATGCTATTTAGTACATCCTTGGACACTGTATACAATTTGTAGCCTAGGTACCTATTGCGTAAACAAGGCTAGGCTTTAGCAGAGGATTGACTAATTATGTATGTAAGTAGGTGCAATGTGCGCATATTTCTAGTTTATTTTCGTGATCTATGCTGCGGAATGTAAAGTAAGATTCTATTAAATGATTTTTCTTTTTTTTATATAAACGAGCTATACATATAACAATTAAGTACGGTAAAATGGGGTGACTTTTGAATAGCGGGGTGTCTTTGATGATTACTTTTTTTCGTTGATTTTTTAGTAAAATCTCGGAGTCTATGGACTGAAGATTTTTTTTTTATTTTGGGTTGGCAACATTGACAGTTTTGCCATATTTCTTAAAAATGGCTGCGGTTTAAGCTGTGACATTCCATGACAATATTGAACATATTATATATTATTATTTAATATATATATATTTAATTTATTTATTCCTGTTAGGGGCTACTTTCTTATTACATACAAAAAACGGGGGCAATCAAAGCGACCCCATATCAAGTATAAAGATGATAAGCCACTTAATGTTTTTTTTCTCGGAACCTACAGGGCGTAAAAATTAAATAAATAATTTTATCAATAAAAAACCATGAGTCGCCATTACAGTATTTTTTTTGTATTTTTTTATAAATAACTGAAGAAGTTACAGTCAGTTTTATTTCAAAATTAATCAATGTAACCCCATTTTACGGTAATTAAACCCAATGTTTACAAAAAAAAAAGAAATATCGCATCGTTGTGTTCATGCCTTTCATTGGCTATATTTTCGCCAATTTTTTGCTCCATTAAGGTGTTATTATAATATAAAATAATCAAGACCATGATGGAAAACCCCCAAGCGATTTTCTTTCATTAAGTATTTCGGATTGTCGTTAGCAAAAAATAATAATTTTATCTCGATTAAAATAATCTAAGCATTTGTTCACAAAATGATTGGTTTAATTTCGACGGGAAGGACGCAAAATTAATTTCGCACTGCGTTGCTAAAAACAATTTTTCCAAAAAACTTACCTATTTCAAAGTTTGATTCTAAATTTGAGACACGTTATATTGTTGATCGATCGTTGAAGATTTATATTACATCTATACGGCTTTCATGTAACGGGGTCATTGTCCTCAAAGGCTAAAAACATTTTCTTTCTGAAGACATTGATAGAGATCGGAAAATTTAAATATGTCATACATTGAACGTTAATAATCCTTTTAAAATATATGCAAACAACCCGGTAAGCATTTATCAAAAAACATATTTTCTAAACATTCCTCATTTTTGGAGATATCGCCAAGCGGTTAGTCGACTCTTCACGTGAGCAGAGGGCTGGCCTGTTTCTCGGCCAAAGAATTAGGGCCGGCGCCCACTGGCGGCACGGCACGGCAAGGAATTTTTATACGACGAATAGAAATATAACTTAAAAATATGACAATAAAATTGATATTCCAATGATGATGCTAAAGGACGTATCGGCATGCCTAAGGATACCGCGGCGTCGTTGCCGATGAAATTTCAATTTTATTGTCATACTTTTAAGTAATATTTTCTATTCGACGCATAAAAATCCCTTGCCGTGCCGTGCCGCTAGTGGGCGCCGGCCCTTAGCATCGCCATGCAAAGTGGCAATGCTGCCAGCCTTTTGGGCACTGTTCCTGTTGACAGCGGTGCGGACGAATTTTTTGATGCCCTATGATTATTTTGCTTATTTTTTCACATGTACGTATCATTATTTTAAATGTTAGCTTATACAATTTAAATATCCTTAAAACGTCTCATTTTCAAAACTTTATGGCAAAATGAAATATTATAGACAAAACATCATGTTCGGGTCAAAATATTGGGGTCACGACTAGTTTATAGCGAAATAAATGACTTAATCATAAACTAGCTATGTTTTTCAATTTACTCGATGGGTTATTAATGTAATAATATTAATTACATAGTTTTTTACATAACGCTGATAACTACTTATTCGGGACTCGAGTTTTGGTTAAAGAAGCTGCCTAGAAATCACCCTCATGATAATAAAATTTTTGAATAAATTAGGGTTCAAGGTGACATGAAAGAGGAGACATGTCTATCATGTGACATTTCTATTTTTGTAACATCTTCATAACTACATACCTTATAGTAATAGTTAGGTACCACTACCGAATAAATATTCCTATGTGCGTATGTCATTACTTCCCAGAATTTGATCCTTATATGCGACACTGTCGGATGTGCGATAATTCTGCGTTTTTTTTTAAATCAATGGTTTAGAATGCTTTCTAGGAAAATAGCTTTTTCAAAAAAAAAAATCTAATGAATTTGGTATTTCTTTGCAAAATAGACAAACACACAGTAAATTAACATTGCATAGTCTGCCGCAGATTACCCAATCAGGTTGCAGCATTTATTCCTCTTATACGAGTTACGTACTTGTCGGTGCAACATTATAAATTTACTCTCAATCGAAAGAGCTGAAAATAACCTAATGACATTAAAGATTTAAGAAATACTTACTGGTATCTATAAGAATTCGGCAGGTTGGCTGTGTCAAAGTCGTACTTAAGAATTTGAGCTCTTGGTTGGCTGCCAACCGCAGGACTCGCCCCAAGCAATTGCACCAGCAAAGCGGACATCAGACTCTGTAATGTTAAAAAAATATACCTACATTTAATTGGCATAAATTAAAGCATGTTTACTTAATTAGCAATTACGTCCGTGTCACACGTCCCGGGATACGTTTTTCGGATTTTTGTGCGTCCTTAATTAATTCAATGATAACATCTCCGAGTCTCCGACCGGTAAAAGCTTTTTAAACCTTTTTTTTTAAGATTCCTTTCATGCTACAGACATCGTTCAAATTGTTCGATGAAATTTTATTTTATTGCCTGTAATAAACTATTCCATATCTAGAACACTAGAAATTCGACCTTGATCTTATATTGCCATATTTTAGAGTTCATCTCGATTTGTGTTTTTTGTTTGCAAAACGACTTTTCGCGCCGTTGTTATGTTATGTATCTATTTGCGAAAATTGGTCATATAAGTACTTCGGTAACCTTCAATAGCTAATCACTGACAATAAAATATAACATGTACCTATGACCTTTGCGGGATATACAACAAAAATTGGTTTTTATGGCTTACGATGTTTATATTGAAAACTATTTTAAGAATTTCGCAGATGATTCAATAAACAAAAAATAAACATCGCACAGAAATTCACACATACCTGATTCATTGAAATATATATTTAAAATAATTACTTTTACACATATTCAATTCTCAACTTATAGATATGCCTATTTTGCTGGATAAATAAGCTAAAATGCATTTTGTAACGGATACTTCTTAAATGAAACAAAGGTACATTTTAAGGGGAGATTTCATCATATGATGTAGGCATAAACATAGAAGGCGTCGATAAAGCAAAGGTCAGAACCTAAACCTCTAACGACATAAGGTAAAACCACACATTCATGCACTATCGGCGCCGCGCCGGTACTTGCAACACACATCTTCGTCAACATGCAATCACAGGAAGGTCGTCAGTTCAAACACTCAATTTATTGACACAATTTTACCATGCAAATTTTGACACTGTTTAGTCCTTAATCAGATGCACTTATATAAACACTTAACACAGGAAGATAATTACCAGAATGAACAGCATCTTGTCGCGTTTCACAGATGACAAAAGAAGCAGGTGACTTCCTGGACAGGTTGTAGTCCGAATGTGCTAACGGTTTCGCAAGATCTCCTTATATATAAAGAGTGGCGGGTGTGTGCGCCTGGTGGCCGCATACAAGCGTGCGGCCCGCTCCGCCTGCGCTGAAACAGAGCCAACTCTAGTTGACCATTACACAGAGCGACATGTGAATGGAGCGAGGATCCGCTCGGATGCTACGGTTACAGATCTCTGAACAATAAGGTAAAACCCGTACTAACAAAGAAACAATAGATTCTCGAATGGTTTTGCGAATTGAAAGTAAAGACTAGTCATTTAAAATAACGTCTGGTCAGCGAAAACACAAACAATAGTTAAACAATAGTTTACTTCATATGACTAATTTGTTACCGACTGCGACAAAAGGTAGTTCAGTAAAGTAGTACACGTAGGCATGTAGCTTTGTGTACATATGAGAAGACATAGCCACATGGGTAGCATATTTGTTGAGTGGTGGGGTAGTCTGTAGTACTGACTACCCCACCACTCAACAAATATGCTGACAATACTTTTTTTTTTATGATGGGAAATCATCAAATGACCCCTCCCGCTCTGGGTGGAGTGGAAGGGAGTGTCAGACTCTTACTGACTAAAACCCACCCGTGTTCCTTCCTTAGCCCTTTATGTTCCAGGGCAGCGGTAACCCTTTCGGACGATCCCGCTACCCTGGGCTGACAATACCTTACAAATGATATTTGTCAATTGGAATATAAGCCTTATACTCACAGCTCACAAAAGAATCTGATTAAACATCGTCAGATGCCTCATAAGTGGCTCATCATCGTAATAGGAAACTAAAACTAGCTGGCCAGATAAATGCACATATATGGACATTGTGGTTTGACCCTATATAAATGTATGCACAGACACAGGTAGTAGACAAACAACATGAATTTATATTTAAGTATACTTAGTAACTATAAAAACAGTTCACCATCATCATCACTTAAATAGATATGTTTCATGATTATAAGTTATAACAAGAGGCATTAACTTTGTATGACCTAGTGTTATTCATTCACGACTTCTTAACAGGAATCATAATTGTTTATACTTTTCCGGATTTTTTTTAATGAAAACATCAGGTACTTACCTTATGAAACATATGAAGGATAACTAGATTTTACAATGTAAACCTGACTGAATTATACAAAGTAAATTAAATCTTTGATTCTTTCTAATTTCCCGGTAAATATTACACAACAGAATATTGTCGCAGAAATGGGTTTTGTAGGTCAGTTAAGAAAAACAATAACAAGTAAGTAAGTGTAAGGGGACCGAGTGCCCATTTGTTTTTCAATACTTTGCTAAGTGGATGCTCGACTCTTCACGTGACCAGAGGGCATCAGCATCGCCATATAACGTGGCAATGCTGCCTGCCTTTTAGGCTTTTCCCTGGTGACAGCGATGCGGACGAATTTTTTGATCATGACATGGTACAGTCACGAAAACCAATATGTCAACACTTGGCAATTTTCAAATGCGATTTTTTCGTGAAATAACGAATGCAACGTTGAAATACGATACATTACATAAACCTATGGGTCCAAAAATGCTATGTTCGTAACATCATAAAATTTCATTAAAAAATAAAGTAGTAAATCGCTTTTGAATAAAGCCGAGTGTATACATTCTTTTGCTCGTGACTGTACATATTATCTTGTTTGAAAATAATAAAATATATTTTATCATAAAAAAACTAGTAAGTACTAAAATACTTACTTTTGGAATAAATGTTTGTGATATAAGTAGGTGATATTCAATCAAGAATCAAATCCTGCGTATGCTTCGGATGACAGTATCTATGTAGATAGGTACTCGTACTACGCTACGCCGCCGGCGCCGCTCCGTGACAGTTTTGATATATTTTGTGTCTTGTGGTAGTAAAATAAACTGGAACTTTCGGCAACCCTAAACTCATAAGTCACTTACTCCGCGGTAAATAAAAAAGATAAAATCAAACATTATCAAATTCCACATAACTTGTGTAAAGATTACGTGGGCACTTACAAAAGTTGCAGACATTCATGTAACGGGAACTATATACTTGTTTCCTTACAAAATAAATGTATTGGTACAGTATTTTATATCCAATTGATGTGTTTACGTCACCCTTATTTATTTACCGATGACGCATTTCAGGCGTCAAAAGCAATAAGCAGGTGCTAACTTGCACGTAAAGTGGATGATTTAATGAAAATTGCACGTAACGATTTTTCTTTTGTGTTCATCCAAAGGTTGTTTGGTAGTAGTGATTTTTAATAATGAGACTGTTAGCTAATTTTATTTTATTGTATTTACGCCTTCAGTCCCGTGGTGTACAAGAAAGCTAGTTTCTTTTATCCTTTAAAAAGGCAAACAAATATAGAGTGGCCAATTCGAATGTATACAACTTTTTTGGACACTAGTCTATTTGGCGCTAAATTTTACGCTTCTTTGATATCCACTATTTAGTTCAAAAGTGACAAATTCGTTATGCACCATTTATAAGACAGTAATTTTATCCTAAAGTTCCTAAACGGATTGAAAAACGAGCAAACGACCTTCAACAAATTAGTACGAGTAACTAATCACATTTTGATCACAAAGGATTTGTAAATAAACAACATTTTCACTATGTGGAGAGGAGCAACCTTTATTGGACCCAGATAGGACCCCTAAATTATTTGTCTGACTGGTTAGATGAACTAATTGCACCATTCTTTCATGAAGAGGCTACAGGACAGGTGCTGTTGTTACTGCTACTGGCAATCGCAATAATGTTAGGTTTTATTTTTATTTGTATTTTGTCATGCCAATGAGTTAAGCCTAGAAAACTCGTGGTCCCAAAAAGATGGAATCAGAAACCATGCAGCACGAAACATTATCGAAACCTTGAGAGGAATGTTTCCGAAGAATAATGCTGACATTAATTGACCCCAAATTAATCAAGTCTTGACTTTTTTTCTGTAGGGTTATCTAAAGAGACGTGTCATGGTCAATTTTTTACACTATAAGAATATTTGTGATTCTTATAGTGTAAAAAATTGAAAATTAAAAAAAAAAACGCATATATTAGGTATTCCACTCAGGTCGAGTGGAATACCTAATAAATGCGTTTTTTTTAAACAAGGCGAAAAGCGATCGTATTTTAAACCAGCAAACATATTGAGATTTGGGCGATATTATTTTTCATACAAAACTGCCAAATTAATTGATATTTTCCAATAATTTTGGGAAAATATCTGGTAATTTTCGTTTGTAATAAAAGTATTTTAATTTAAAGTTGTATATAACTTTGAATTGCCCACTCTGTATTGGGTTTTTCATGAACGAAATATTTGCAAACGTGTCTGAATGTGTAGAATAGATTCTATTTACGGTGAAAATTGAAATAATACCAATTAGGTACCTATTATTCCAATTTTTTTAAACGTAATTTTTATCTATGATGTGCAATGAAAGTATGCAACAACTGATTTTCAAATCAAAATTAGATTGCAAAGCTATGTGTTTAAAAAAATATACATTTAACTTTAAAAAAATATTGTCGAACTAATAAGCAATTTACATCAACATTTTGATTACCACTTTCAAAATCTGTACAATATTCTGAAATTTCGTGTATTTCACAAGTTATATCGATCGAAAAGCAAGGTAGCATAGCGGGAGCATTAATATTCTAAAATAGATCAGCGGGGTAATTGAGTAACACACTATCAGTAGTAATGGTTTTCATTGTGACAGTTCAACAACATTCATCCCGTTATTTACTTTGTTGAGCAGACACATTTTTCGAACATATGAAGCAATGGATTAGCAATATCCTTCAAAATGATTCAGATTGAGATTGATAGTTTGTTACGCAATTAGGGTGCGGGCGGGTGACATTAGATACAATTCGCAATATTTGGAGTCTTTATTTCGAAATCATATATTTCTGTTGCCGACAAGAAGTTGCATAGCTGAAGTTGCATTGAATATTCATTTCATACTAACGTACGAAATGAATATTCTAAACCTTTCTTTATGTTGACCAAAACTAAATCAAAGATGTTTTTTTTTTACACCGAGTGCTAACACGCCCGTGATTTAATAGCCGATGCGATAAGTACTCGTAAAAGTTTCGGCGCCATATAAATTTCTCGACGTGGGACAACATTTTTATTTAATGAAATCAACACACTTTACACGAAACTACAAAATTATTAACGCAATTAATCATCAATAGCAACTATACGACGAAGATTCAAAACTATGGAATTTAATCGGACGATGAACAGCCGATCTATTCTGTAAAAATCTCACCGTCATAACTTAGGTGAAATGAGCTAAAAGTGTGTTGTCAATAGTGTCAATTCCTAGCATCAGGTGGAATGGCTCACTTCACCTAAGTCTTCACAGTGAACAGCCGGTCGATTCTGTAAAAATCTCACCGTGAATACTCAAGTGAAGTGAGCTTGATGTGAGTTGTCAGTAGTATCAATCCCTAGCATTATTTGGAATAACAGCTCACTCCACGCTCACTTCACTTAAGTTTTCACGGTGAGATGGTTACAGAATCGCACTGCTGTTTACAGAATAGGTGGCCAGGACAGTTCTTGATGGACCTCTTAAATATTTGGGAGCATCTGCAGTAGTTAGTACCTACTGCCTCGATACCAAATGTATTCTATGATACTCCTGCAAAATATCCTGGTTTTTAAAAAAGATGCTTGAAGTTTGCTATTTTGTCACTAATGAATTGAGATGAATGTCTGATAAACAACGGAGTAATCAAGCTTGCACATCAGATACTACAAGCCACTGTAGATAGTATAAACGAGTCGGGTTTTCTCATACAGTACCGATGTGTCGGACTAAGATTAAAAATAACAAGGAACATGTCGTGCGGTAGGTATGGAAACTGAGAAAATGCTGCTGCGATTGAGCTAAGCATCTTTTTAGAAAACATTTCAAGAATATTGTATGTTTTGGATCTAGTAACTGATGGTTGGCTTTGAATTTTATCGGAAATATCTACATCATGCCTGTATTTTCCGAAGATCTAGGCAGAGGAGTAGGTACATAGTACACCCAAACGCAAACCTACAGCAACCAAAGAAAAAAAAAAATTGTGCATCTACTATAACTGACAAATTTTTGAGTATCTATCGTTCTTTCTAAGTTTGTGTATCAAACGTGTTCGTGTATCAAACGTTTTCGAATTGTATTGATAAGTATTCTTAAACCGTAAATCATGGTTAGATCCTAGACTAAATTATTCTTATTAAAATGCTTAAGTCATAAATAATCCAAAATGATATGTTTTCCATATACCTACCACTATGTATGCTGATATATGTGCGCGGAAATGATTATTATTATCGTGAATGTTGCTGTTTTTGCAATACATTGAGGCCATAGGTACACACATTATGCAAGTGACCTATGACCTATCTTTTCTGTTTTACTCGCAACTGTTATAAAACATTTGTTACTAAATCTTGTTTGATTGTAATATTTGATATTTTATTTGACACTAATATACGAATTAACTTTATCTGCTAAACAAATTAATGATTGAGATCAAAATATTAATTTATCGTTTAATTTATAGTAGAATCATGAAAATCTTAAAAGTGAAGCCCTGAAGTAAACTTATAATAATAAAAATAATAATTTATTTCATAAAGTGGTACAGTCTGTTACAAAAATAGGATGACAATTTAGGAATAGTTTACAACTGATGAGTAGGTAACAAAACAATTTAACGATTTGATGTCCTAGCTAGGTTACTTAGTAGCCTGTATTAAGGACAAACTAGGTTTGATCCACGAATTCATTCGGATGGTGGGTAGTATTTTATAGTAGGGTAGAATTAAATTAGTTAACGTTTCTTAGCATTAGGTTTTTGCCCGTGTTCGCACAGATGTATGGTGGCAACACCGAGTGAAGCTACTTCGAGTGCAGGCAGTGAAGTTTTTGAAGGAAGGAACTTCCATAGAGTAAAGAAAACTTCCCGCCATTATTATTATTCTCATGTCGCGAAACGCGTTTGATTTTGTGGATTGTTATAATTTTCTGATTAATATATGTTTGTATAAATAGCTAATTACGTGTTTTAAATACTTTCCGTGAAGAAATAGTTAATACGTGAAAATATCGCGACGGGATTTTATCGTGCGCTGGATTTTCAACTCTCGGTGTTGAGTCGAGCACTGAGAATCCAACAGAGCGCACTTCAGCGCATCAAAAAATCACACTGTTGGATTTTCATCTTTCGGTGCTAAGCAGTGCGTTGAAAATTAATGCGCGAAATAAAATCGCCGCGGGTAAAACGCGCCCGTGCGTACTTGGGTTTACTGGCGGGACCGAACGTATAGCTCGTGAAAGAGTGATGATGAGGTGACCCATTTAATGGTTATCATCAAGATCATAATAAGCCTATAATGTTCCCACTGCTGGGACACAGGCCTCCTCTCGGTGAGAGGAAGTGGGCTGTGACTACGCTTTAATGGTTATGTAACCTAACTATTATTTTTTCAGTTACAAATATTTTTTTTAAAGAATATCAATCCACTAATATGGTCTAGAATAAACAATGAGAATAATGTGGTTGACGTGATTAGTAAAGGTTTTCAGCATCTTTTTGATACACATAAACAGATAGGTTGCATGTTCACAATATCACTTTATATTTTCTTAAATATTGCAATAAATTAATTGATTTATTGACAGCTTGGCAAATAGAATCATCAAAGTTATTTAATTATTTAACTATCCAGCGGTCCGAGTTGTAAACCCAGCAGGCTCTGCATTTATGAGATACCGAATTTTTGCTCTATCAGAATTATTATCTACTAGTTGTGCCGGTTTTATCCGCATAAGACTCGGTTCCGTAAGAATATATGGATTAAAAGTATTCTATGCCTTAATGCATGTTCCAAATTTCATACATAAAAATCGATGTAGCATAATCAGTCTATAATATTCCCACTGCTGGGACACAGGCCTCCCCTCTGTGAGAGGGAGTAGGCTATAATCCACCACGTGAGCCCAGTGCGGATTAGTAGATGTCACATATCTTCTAATTTTTTGGTTCTAGGATATATCGGTTTCCTTATGTAGTTTTCCTTCTCCGTTTTGAGAGCAGTGGTGATGAAATAATTTACGCAAAATAAAGCGCCTGCTTGGTTTCGAACCCACAACTCGTAAGTTGCGGCCGTTACCACTTGGCCACCACTGCTCTCACCATCGTGTAAATCAGTCTTTAATGATGAGAATGTAAGTCACGCGTTATTACAGTTCCTAATATTATATTAAACGCCTTGCAGCAAGCGCATTATATAGTCTGTCAGAAACCATACAAAAGATGAAAAAAAATATTACAGCTTTTAAGAACATGTTAAGTTTTGGGGTTTCGATGATATTTTTGGTCCAGTGATAAAAATCACTAGACCAAAAATATCACATTTAAGTTCTAGTGCCATGTTGGTCGACGGCTCAAAGGCAAGATGCGTGGACAATTTTTCTTGCGATAAGTAGCACGATCCGTTTTGGGTTGAAGACCAGGCACATACTAATTGAGTTTAAAGTAAATACGTTCCTAATTTGGAATATTTTAAAGGTTGTTAACCCAGTAAAAATTATGAAGATCTTATCATATGAATTTATATGTGAAAACAAAAATTCGCGCAAAATGTAATAATAACTGCAGGTAGATACTCAAATGTGAATATAAAAGTAAGTTCCTCAGAATAAAAATACACGTAAAGTTAATTACGTTAATGAACTCTCTTGGAATTTCAGTACCTACACGAGATGATGACGACATGCGATAATGGAAGACGTGTATTGTTAGACTAATGATAATGTCAAACAACACGTCAGTTGTACAGGATATTCAAGTTTTTACTACCCAAATATGGCGATTTCATTAGGATACCTTACCTCAGATAGATATGTCATCTAGAAAGAATGTGGGCAACGCGATGACTTACATATCAATAGCTATGAAAACCACAAAAGCTACGGTTATACCAAAAAAATATTTTTGATGGCATTATTTAGTGACTGCAAGTTGCCACTTATACTCCTAAAATATTTAATACCAATAGACCTTGGCCTAATCATAAAACGTTCTAATTAATTATTCCCCCTATGCAAGGTTAGGCGGGGTCATAAATAGCTGCAGTGATCAAATCGATGTGCACTTCGAAAGTTTGGGCAAATTAAAAGCCAAACTTCTTAAATACCTTCCTAAATAGATGTGTGTGTTTAGATAAAATAGTACCTACATTTTTTACTCTTTTTCTACCATTTTTAAATTATATCCTTATTGTCATCATCTACACTTACACACTTAAGTTACTTAACATTAAATTTGATTAATAATATTATTTTTTGTACAACTTCTTTATGCATGCGGAGTTTACCTGTAAGTGATTGTTGGCACTGTTGCACACACACTTTCGTATGTTACATTTAGCATAGAATCGGTGTAAACAATTGTTGTTGTTCGTGAACTAATAAAATAAAATAAATATTTTAACTCGTTTGATATTTATGGTTGAAAAATAATGCTATTAATATAATGATAATAATGATATGATAATAATGATATTATGATGCTATTATAATAATGATATTAAAGGTTGTCTTTAAAAGATCGCTCTTAGCGATAAGACCGCCCATTGTGTCTCCCTTTATAAAATGTTATACCTATATTTATGTTCTGTAATTTGTATGGTGTACAATTAAGAGTATTCTATTCTATTCTAGAACCTAGTAACCAACAAACAGTATGACTGTGTTATTCCTGAACATGGATTATCTATAGTGTAGTTAGTGTCCCATGTGCTCTTACTTACACCACAAAGAAGATTAAGCAGACCACTGGCAACTGTTTCGTTAAATTAATGTCTCAAATCATGGAACCGTTCAGAAAGAGACGTTAAAAAACTTAGACCATAGAAATGATGATAAATTAGGATACGGGACAAACGAATGGAGGCTTGAACCCAGCAGTAGGTAAAAACGAGCTGAGAATAATAATGATAAAATGATTCAAGGTGATTTAAAAATCAAAATAAATAATGTGTAACTTAAACGGTGACTTTCTCTCCATACATCAAATATTAACGGTGTATATGCGGAATATGAATAAATGTTAAGGGAAATTACTTGTCGTTGCTTTTTCCGATGACCTTTTTTAAATTACGGTAAAAGTAACGACACACCTTACAATGTTTGTTGTATTTTGTACCAAAAGATATACATGAAGTTACACTGTTTCTTTTGAATACTGCCAGAGAAATAGGGTAGCTCAGCACCCCTGAACATCGTAGATCCTACAAAATTATTGGTAACCATATCAATAATAGGTACGCACGACAACATATCAAGCTATACATTTCCAGTTTTAGCTGACCTCGCATTGTATAGGCTTTTCGTACAATGAGAAGTGAGCTTATACTGGAAAATTATAGCTTGATGTGTCGTCGTATTACTATAAGGTCGATATTTCTGCTACTAACAGCGAACTGCTATCAACGAACTGTGACGTCTTTTTACGTGTTTATAAAGTAAAAGTAAGCAGTAAAAGTTATTTGAAGTTGTTTTAGTTGTTTATGAACATTAGTTATTTATGACTCGACGTGTCCTTGATACTTCGAACTATTGTATGCAAAACACTCCAAAGGTTCCTCAAAAGAGTTATGTTTAGAATACGTACATAGAACGTAGGACAGGTAATTTTCACCTTGTTTATAACCAGGCAGGCAACTTTTACCTTTTATTTTAAGTAGGCATTAATGTGCAGCTTTCTTTGATGTGCAATCGACAGCCATAAACCTACGATTTATTTTTCAAACGTGCTTGATGTATTAACTTTGTGATCTTTTAGTTCTTGAGAGATGGTAGTAAACGTTTTGTTCAGCGTACCCTTATGCTACGGCTACGAGTACATAGTCGTCATAAGGCGAATTACACTGCACGCTCTCTCTCTCGTACACCGCTCAACAGAGAGCGCGCGAAGTGTAGTTCGCGTTATCGTGACAGTGTAGCCGTAGCATTAGAAGAAGAATCCTTCTCATTTGAAAACCTGTAAAGACTATAACTTTTTTTTTACTAGTCTACGCTGTCCCACTCCTGGCCAAAGGCTTCCTTCAACTCCTTCCATCTTTCGTGAGCCCGCGCGTCCACCTTCCAGTTTTGACGGAACTTATCCATCTCGTCCCGCGCGTAATTTCGATTATATGTATTGCAGCATTGGCAAATGCGACATTATAATTTTATTACGAACAACCTTCTTTTATAACAAATCCTACCTTATTTGTAACCAGCAGTGCGATTCTGTAACCAAATCACCGTGGAAACTTAGGTGATGTGAGCGTGGAGTGAGTTGTCATTCCAACTAATGCTTGGGATTGACACTATTGACAGCTCACTCTAAGCTCACTTCACCTAACTTTTCACGGTGAGTTTTTTACAGAATCGATCGGGAGAAAGGTTTCTTCATTTTGGTTTTGAATTTTGAATAAAAAAGTGTCGTCTTTTCTTTTACCGAGATTTTTCATTTGAAGTTTTTTTTGGACACAGGACGGAAGTCCATAATATTATTATTTTTTCGCTTTGACCATGTAATAATTTGCCAGGATATTATCAATATAATTATAATGGATTGAACGACCGAGTTCTGTGTGGTCATCCAATTTATCCAAGGGTATGTTTATGTTCCTATTGACTATTCAAAAGTTCTGATCGTTTCCTAAATTTTATTCCATTCTTTCCTTTGTAATAGGCAGTGTTCCCGAAATTAAACGAACTATATACAGCATTTAAAACTTGTCTCGAGGCAAGTCAAGTTTCTTCATTCAGACTTGATTTGTCCGAAGACTGTAGGCGGATCTTGAATTCGCCTCACCGCTAGCCTGGGACCAGACGACTGCAAGCTACCTGTTGGGATTCGAACCAAACGCTGGTGGATTCTGATACCAGCCAGCGAGGAGCCTTCCGACCGACTGCCAGCCTGGATTTGCGTAGTTTTTTTTAAATTTTAGTATAAATTGTTGCCTCGCTACCCGATAACAGATTGACTTGGTGCGAAGTTACCCATTTAGGATTACCAGAATAAATATCTGGTAATCCTAAATGGGTAACTTCGCTTATTGCGGGAGTTTTAGGAACGTTTGCAAACGGATTGTGACCCTAACAAAACCCTATAATAAATTTCACAAAAGATTGTAACGCTGACGCGACGACCTTCCTCGCGTCAGCGTTACGATGTTATTCTTTAATGTTTTAAGAATCGTGCTGTGTCCTTCTTTAAGTTTTGTTTACAATTAAACGTGTACAAGTGCAGACCAGTTTTTATTTTGCTACAGTAGGTATGTATGTATTTACTTATGATGAGTTTGGCTAGCAACTTGTTGAAAAGGATGTCCTATGTTGTATAAATTCAGAGAAACGTGAAGGCACTAGCTGAAAATGCTGCGTCATATACTTGTTATACCTAGTTTTAACGATGATTCATGAAAAGTCAATTTTCCCAGGTTGGTACTTTCAATTATCTGAAAGACATTTTTGGCAACACGGATATTGTTGAAAAAACATCATAGGCTCATATATTTTTTCAGACATCATATATTTTTTAAAATTTTATCATTCTTTTATTTTAGAAGTTACAGGGCTTGGGGCACTTTTTACCACTTTGGAAGTCTCTCACGCAAACTATTCAGTTTAGAAAAAAATGATATTAGAAACCTCAATATAATTTTTGAAGACTTATCCATAGATACCCCAAACATATGGGTTAGACGAAAAAATTTTTTTTGAGTTTCAGTTCTAAGTATGGGGAACCCCCAAAATTTATTGTTTTTTTTTCTATTTTTGTGTGAAAATCTTAATGCGGTTCACAGAGTACATCTACTTACCAACTTTCAACTCTTAAAGTTTCGGAAAAAAGTGGCTGTGACATACGGACGGACAGACAGACAGACACGACGAATCCATAAGGGTTTCATTTTTTGCCATTTGGCTACGGAACCCTAAAAATGGAATAACATTTTGGAAACGATAAAAACTTTTGAATAATCAATAGCAAAGCAAAAATACCCTTGGATCAATTGGATGACCACACAGAACTCGTTCGTTCAATCCGTTATACACTCAGCGCTAATATTGCAGCGAATTATTTCATTGTCAAAGCAGAAAATAATAATAAATTAGACATCCGTCCTGTGTCCAAAAAATCCTTCAAATGAAAAATCTCGGTAAGAGAAAAGACATGACACACTACACAGTGTATTTTTATTCACCGAGGGTCCTCATTCCGCAATTCCGTATATTGACGAAGAGTAAATGATATAGCACTTTAATTGGTGTATATAGCGTATATTCATATACTGCAAATTACATAGGTTCACAACAAACAAAAAAACAAAAAAAATCCTACTAAGGTAAAATGTGGTAACGAAACCATAGCGAGATCTAACTCGATGCCAACGCCATCTATCGAGCAGTGGGTCAAACCTATACTTATCGAGCTATTATTGATCTCGCCAAAATTCAAAACCAAAATGAAGAAAAAACCTTTCTTATTACAAATAAGGTTGGATTTGTTATAAAAGAAGGTTGTTCGTGATAAAATTATAATGTAAGTAGCATTTGCCAATGCTGCATTATGTAGCAGAAGGAAGAAAGGTGAAAAGAAAGTGTATATTTTCGCATAGATACAAGCCTTCAAAGCCAGGTTGAACAGGCATCTTCTACAACAAAGCAAGTAATATAATGTATTATTATGTTTACTGAGCAATACATTTTCCCCCGCTCTAATTGCTAAAGTAAATATCCGTATTCATATAGGCATAGAGCACTATTTGCAACTGCAGTTTGCTTTTAAAATATTTACTCAGGACTGACGTCTGTTGTGCAATAGCAGGACAGGTTTAATGATAATCTATCCGTAAATCACAATACAATGGCCACCAACGAAATACCAACTAGACCATAAAAATAACATCCTTGTCTTTTACAATACAATTCTTATTAATCTAACCTAATATTATGTTATCTAAACTAATATTATAAAGCTGAAGAGTTTGTTTGTTTGTTTGGTTGAACGCGCTAATCTCAGGAACTGCTAGTTTTAATTGGAAAATTATTTTTGTTTTGGATAGTTCATTTATCGAGGAAGGCTTTAGGCTATATAACATCACGTTGCAACAAATAAGAGCGGAGCATCAATGGAAAATGTTGCAGAAACTGGAAAAATGATTCCTTTTTGAGAGCTTCCGTTGCGTGCGCTGCGTAAACAGTTTAAGCTACGCAAAAATCATGTATCATGGAATTGTTCCTCTTTAAAAGTTCTAAAAAATAGTCAGCGACAGCATATGTCTATCTTTTAAGATTGACTCACTATAACCTCTTTTATGGTAATCAAATTTGAAGGCTATATAGGCTATCTTAACATGCAGCACCCTTAGGAGCCGAGAAAAAACAAAGTGATAGCACGGGCAGGTGATGCGATGCGATGGCATGGGTCGGGGAACAAGAAATTTCACGTGGACGAAATCGCGGGCGGAAGCTAGTTGCTTTATAATAATGAACTTTGCATTCCTAACATCTACGAGTATGCATCACTGTTGTTTGAATGCATATTCATTTGTCGTGCCCATTGAGTATTTTCAATTATGGAAATTACCATATTATATTCTCGTAATTTAAAACATTCAAAATTTAGTCGCAGTCTCATCTCGGCGACAAACAAATGTCAAAATGTAGGGAAATTAGAGATATTTTTGACAGATTGAGACTGCGGACTGTGAACTTCTTAAAATTACGAGAATTGTCTCCCTGCCTTGGTACAGATTATATCTATTTTAACCATATTTTGTTTTTGTGTTTTTGACAGTTCGAAGCAAAATAATGTTCCCATACTAAATCTAAAGTAAAAGTTGTACACCAATTTTTACTTTAGATTTAGTGTGGGACTTTAATGATTATAATTCTGTAAATACATATTATTTGTTACGGCCGCGAATCATATTTTAATCAACATACAACTTAGTACTGACCAGCAAATTGCAAAAAACGTAAGAAAATAAGTTATTAAGGGCTAATTTTTCAATCATCTGATAAGTTTTTTCGAGGAATATTCCTCGAATAAAAGTTATCTGGCGATGGAAAAATCATTATGAACATAACAATATAAAGTTCATTCGATTTCGCTCATTTTTTTTTCGCCGCACTACCTTTTTTGTCAGAATACGATTAAAAGTCCAAGTGTATACCTTTACCTATGGTTTTCTTAGGTGCCTTAATTTACCTGAAATTTACTTACAAACTTATCTTTCTTGTGCATCTAAAAGTTAAAGAAGATAAAGAATATATTCTTCATGATTATTAAAGATTCTTTTCTGCAGTTTCGTTGGCATCATGTTGTCACCCTTGCCGCCTAGCATTTTGTTTCGAGCAACTCGCCCATCCAATGATTGCCTTGTACACCCAGACGAATTTATTTAGTCAGATTTCCAAGTTGTTTTAAAATTTTCAATCTTTTTAACTCAAGAGGAATTAATGTCTCCAGATGCAGAACTTTGTATAACCACCGGCTTATTGAACGCAAGGCGATACCGCGGTATACCAATGTGGAGATGAGCTTATCAGTCCATTCAAAGTTATTTTACCTCTGATTTTGCATCTTTGCTAAAATCACAGTGGTCTTTATACTCCTTGTAATAAGGTTGCTGTTGGATACTGACAAGTTTGTCAAAATCACAATGATCTTTATCCTCGTTTTAATAAGGTTCCTGTTGAGTTGTTGTTGTCAGAGGTAAAATAGCTATGAATGGACTATGACTCCTACTAAATGGATTTTTCTTTTTAGTAGGAGTTAAACCAACTTTCGTACATGCTTTGGTTGCAGCTTCACTTGAAAAGGGGTGAATACCAGGTAATACAGTAATTAGTTGTTAATCAAGTTTTTATTAAACAAAGACAATGATATGCCATAGTTTCTTAAAAAAATAATCTAGGTACTAATAAACGGCACAACCTTTTGACATTTGGGGGGTAGTGAGGCGCCATTATAATATTGTTACATTTTTGTTGATTTTTTATAAATGCAATCAATATTCTTACACAAATGCAAGTCTTCTATTCTAAGAACCGACTATTCCCAAACAAAAGCACTTTGCTCAAGAAAGAAATCGAACTTGAGCTAACGTTTGGCAGCTGCGATTGCAACCATGGGGCTAAAAGGGCAGTTGAGCAACTAATTAGAAAATTAACTGCTAAACGATTTGTTGCAACTGATATTTTATATGGTGCCATAATTTTTTTATGAGGAAAGGTTTGTAATTTAGTCATTAGTGAGCCTAATTAAAACGTTTATTTACAATGATTTACCTAAAATGTCTACCCGTAAGTAAAGAAAGATCAGAAAATTTCATTTTTTTCAGCTTATTGTTAAAAATATACAAAAATCGATTTCCTTGCAGATTTTTGGAATTATAATTGCATCTGCCTTTTGTAACAATACTGTACCGTCAGCAACAGTTGAATTACAAAATGGGTAAGTTTTATTAAAAGTATTTTTATACAAGGGTTGGATAGCATTCCTCATCATCTTTTCCCAATTATATTGTGGTCGGCTTCCACTCTAACCGGATGCAGCTGAATACCAGTATTTTTCATGGAGTGACTGCCTATCTGACCTCCACAACCCATTGACTGGGTAATATAATACCCCTTGGTAAGACTGGTTGTAGCATTCCTGTGTAATTTAATTGCCATGTTATTGGGTATCGCTTAGTGCTTACGTCTGGTTTGCATTATTTATTATAATTACATTTTATATTTATTTTGAGGAATACACGAATTAATTATAACATAATAATACTAATACATAGCTTTAAATTAGAATACACTTAATATAGTTCGTTGCTTTTATGTAATGATTCCAATATTAAGTAACATAAAAAAATTTGGAGTCTTTTAAAACGATAAAAGTAGGTATAAATTATAAATATCCGGAAACCTAATTCAGCAAGGGAACATGGACAACACTAATAAATCGGTTTGTTTTTGTAGACATGTGAACAACACCACTGAGAAAATGACCACGATTATGGTTACAACAGGTAAAATACCCATCGACATACAAAGTACTACAACTACAAATTACACTACGACTATATCCAGAAACGCGACGACGCGCCCCGAAGGAAAAAGAAGAACAGTTCTAATCATTAACAGCCCTTCGTTGTTACGTCAGGTTAGAGGGAGAAAAAAAACGAAAGGCAAGAAGGAAAAGGGTGTTGACCCTAACGCCGCAGTTCAAAATCTTCTTTATGTGGAATATGACGAAGAAGGAGCTGTAATTGCCGAATTTATGATGCACAACATGGAAGACGTTTCTAGGTTCTTTGAGTCATTCCTCCACACAGAACTTTGCCATGGAAAATGCTAGAATTCATAGTTATCCTAAAAGTGTTGCCACTGCAGCTGCAGGCAGCATTCGCTGGCCCAAATCCGACTCCGTAGTCTGAAATTAAATAAACCAGTAGTGAACCATTAGTATTCTTATTATATACTAGCGACCCGCCCCTGTTTCACACGTTTTTTATGAGTTGAGAGTTGACAAAACATCGAGATTTCTTTATTATATGTATTTTTTATAATAATGTATCATGCACATAAACTTTTCGGAATAAATTCTCTAAATGATGGTGGAATTAGCATCAGGATCCGTTGCGTAGTTTTGAAGAATAACGCATCAGGCTCGAAATCGATTTCAATTTATAATTTGTTTGTGTAGATATAGATAGGTATAGAAGTTGCTAATGATCTAGAGTCGAAGCAGATACGCAGGATTGTATTATTGTTCATCAATCACTGTTTGAAGTGTTTAGATTTAGTCAATAATTTATATTCGATTGATGTGGAAGGTCTTTTAAATTATTAGAATTCACAAAAAACTGTTTATAGGTATATAAGCAGTTAGTAACTAATTACGTAACTAAAGTAGGTACTTTAGTTACGTATTTATAAATTGAATGCTGTAAAAACTGTCTTGCAGATGTTACATTACAAACTGTGTAGATGGCACCCCTGGCAATGAATTTACAATCACCACACAAGCAAGATTTTTGGGTACCACACCGCCAGCTTCCAAGCTCCGGGCTGTTACTAAGACATTCCTAATGGAAACCCCAATAACACTTTCCCCGACCGCGGAATCGAACCCAGGACTGCTTAGCAGTCGCGCTTGCGACCTGGAGACCAACGGTAGTCACCAATCCTTTACCGTACTTACCGAGTAGGGCAGAGCAGTTGTTTACAAAAAAAAAACACGATCTGCGTTATGGGCTAAAAGGTACAAGAATTGATTTTTAATTCATTTAGTAGGTAGGTTCTTATAGGAATTTTAAAATAATAATATCTACTTACAGTTTCGTACTCTCCAGTTTCAGTAACGAAGTCAATATTGTTATCCACAGTTGTACCTGCACCGTCTTCATTAAATTCTGGCTTTTGAAATATGTAATCTAACAGCTGTTTATTAACATCTTCATTTTCTGGATTATCGCCTGTATTTTCAGGAGCCTCATTGCTTCTGGGCATCATTTTTACAGGCATCGGTTTTGTATTGGGCTTTTGTTTCATGTCCGGTACTGTTTTTTTAAAACCTTCACTTTTGTTATCCTGTGGCGAAACATATCTATCCTCTTGCTGAAAATCATCTTGCGCTATTGAATGTAGTATTCCACTTATATTTGGAATGCGCATTGGTGAAGACGAAAAACCTTCATTTTTGTTTTGCTGTGGCACAAAATATCTATCCCCTTGCTGAAAATCATCTTGCGCCATTGAATGTGGTATTCCACTTCTGTTTGGAACGCTTATTGGTGAAAATGAGTTAGTATTTCTCTCATAAGGCTGTCTATAATGCTGCATTTGTTCATAGTAATTATTATCACGTGTATTCCCATGATTACCGGAAAATATGTTTCCGACACTATTGAACGTTTCTCCAGCTGTTGAAACTGGATTTCCCAGATTAAATCCAAATAAAGAGGCTGGTGATCTTTTCTGTCTTGTATTGGCATCTTCATTGGCAATCTCCTTCAGAGCCATACTTGTGGTTAGCAGAATATTTTCACATATTATCCATAGTATTAAGAACTGAAAAGTAAAGAAGTAAAAAACTTTAGTGAGTGGTGTAAGGACTAACTAAGAATAATGTAATACCTAGGTTTAACATTTCTAACTAAATCATTTGATTGAAACTATTGTGTTGGTTTGTTTTCGCAAACAAACCAATCCAATCCACCATCTGAATGTTTGTTTCATCTATCAAGGGAAAATTCCATAGTAATTTATAAACAACATATGTGCCCTGCCCAATGCTACTTAAGTTTGGCGATTCTTCGGGCTATGTCGGTTACCTTGGTTCTCCTACAGATCTTTTCATTTCTGATTCGATCACGTAGGGAAACTACATTGCCCTTTGGGTGACTTTCAGACTTCTAATGAGGCGCATTGTGAGATTACGTTCCATTGCCATATGTCGTTGGCAACACGCATTGGTCAAAGAGTTTTTTCGTATGACACTGCGGTATGTGAGGTGAGAAGATATTACGTAGCTTCCCGAACGCTGCCCAGCATGCATGGGCAGGTAAATAGGACACAGTTAGGTAATCAATTATTATTTTAGATATACATGTTTACCATACTAGTGCCGATTTTACGATACAGAACCTAATTATATTTAAATTCACAATACTCGTATGAGTCGAAGTCGTAAAGACATTTATTTAAATTGTAAAATAAATTAATAAATAAAATATGTATTATTATACAATCGATTTCTTACCTTAACTAATGCGATATCCATGTCGAATTCAATTGCTCGATATTCCAATATGAAGATATATTCCACACAGTGCACTCGTCAGCAAAAATACACAACCTTTCGATAGCCCTTCGTATCTCCAAAAAGATAAAATACCTATACAAATATTATTTATACGACTTTGTATTTACGTTATAACACTACGCAACTGATCCACGAATGAATTGGATTTACTTGTTTCCTGCTAGCTTAATGTTCTCAGAATCTTAAGATGGAGTATGTTTTTTATACTCACATAATTACCTACATCAAGTACCTATGCAAACCGACATCATAGGATAGTTAACCAATCCAAAACAAAATATGACGTCACTTTGAAGCACGTGCTATAATAGCGCGTGTTTTTATTTAGTGTGCTTATAATGCAGTGCACCAAAATAGAATGATAAATTGATGTTCTAAAATTATTATTATGATGACTGACCATGTTTTTTTGGTTAGCAGCCAAACATTATTAAAAAGAGTAGGTATAGGTTGATTTAGATTTTTCGATGTACATACATAAGTTTAAAGTGAAAGCTTCAGGGTAGCCCGCAAAATTCAAATTTTCTTACCTTTATGCAATTTGTACCTCAGTACCTATTAGGTTGTAAGTAGTTCTAAATATGATTCGCGGTCGTAACAAATATTTTCTACATAGAGTTATAATTATATAAAAATCATCAATACAACTCTCCATATTCATATTACCCTATTGAATTACTATTTTACGAAATCATGACATTTGAGGCCAATTCTAACTCAAGAAGCACAAGCACTCATTGCTGATTGCAATGATTATAATTCAGCAAAGTCGGATTTGTCACGGTCGCGAATCATATTTTAATAAATTTACAACCTGACACGGACCTGCAAATTGCAAAAACGTAAGAAAATTTGAATTTCGCGGGCCACCTTAGCGCATCCCCCTTAAAAGTAAAAAAAACCCCTTAGTTTCTAGACTAAACACCTATGGGCAACACTAAACTTCGAAGTCTCTGAAATATTTACGATAAAACCATTTATACAACAGTTTGCCCAACAGTTAACTAAATTATTGAGCTGGATGTGACGCAAAATGTTCAGGTACCGTTTGATATACCTACAGCATCAAGCTTCGTGTTTGAACTGCTAAATAGCTAACCTATTTCGGGATAAACGCAAGTAAATGGTCATTTTACAGTTAGACTCAAGAGTGGTAAACCCACACTGCTAGTGGAATACATTCATGTTTAAGCCGGATAGGTCTAATTTTAGGATGGAATTTTCGTTTAATTAGTTTCGAGGACAGTACCATAATTAAGAATACATTAAAATTAATAGTTATTCAAAACTGGTTAGTTTTCGTCGGCAGTGTTCAATTTTAGCCGTACCTAGGTTAGGTACTACGTTTTTATACTGTACCTAGGTGTAGATTATCGACGGTTCGGTTTAGTGACAGTTCACACGTTTCGGGTGAGTAAATTCGTGCAAATCGACTAATAAGCCGTCTTCTAATATAAACAAAAAAATAAGAAGACCTCCAATAAGTGGTGTGGGTAAGTGGATAATAAATAAATCAACTTGTGAACCTCTTAGTACTTTTTGATAAAAACGTATTTGTAACTTGTTATGTAATGAATGTTATGACATAAACGTTGTCTCTTTACATAGTTCAATTAAAAACGGGACTGGAAACTGAACACGAATGCATAGAATTATAGCTCTATTGTGCTTGATTGCATTGAAATATTAATTAACAAACCAGGTAATTTTTTATTTACATGATTTCATGATAAGGAAGGAGATTAATTAAGTTGCAACTGAGGTATAATTACTCAATGGCTCGGAGCTGCAGTAAAAAAAAATGGTTTATCAAGGATCTGAGTAGAAAAACTGAGGTATCATTTTCACCAACGCAACGTCCCGTCTTAAATAAACAGTTACTTAGTTTATGAGTTTCTAGTAGTTTTAGACATTGAAAGAATTAAAATAGACGACGCGACTAAGCGTGTTAAGGATGCGTAAACAATGTTTTTAGTTTATTATGGGAAAACTATGGTGTCCCGCAAATAAGGAAACTCTTGAAGAAAATAGCATAGGTACATAGTATGTTTCCACCTGTTTTTAGAATACAATATTTTCTCTTTAATTGTCAAAACGATAATGTATTTGATATCGTTAAAACGGTACCTACATGTTTAAAAGTGGTGATCATTTTTGGACTTGCACATATCTAATAGAAAATAGGTATTCATAATGATAAATGATTTTTTTTTTGTAAGTAAGTTTGTACAAACACTTTTACACGCCATTCTTAATGTTATGAGACACAACTAAAAAGCATAAAACTGAAAAGTCGTCCACTACAGCACTTTTTTTGCATAGGCTTTTCTCTATCCTAGATTTTGGAATGCTTTTGGTTCAGCAAATACTTTCCTGTGATGATCTATTTTGGTACCCGGCAATGAATATGAGATACTTTTTGAAAAGTAGATTATAACACTGTTAAGGATTAAGGTAGGCATAATACATATGAGCTAAGTCACTTCAGAAAGAAAACCAAAAACCAAATGAACGATTACAGTGTAGCTGGGCTACAGGCGTCATCAAAAAAATTATACATGTAACCTGCAGTTTTAGAAGGTACCTATTTTTTATATTTCATAAGCACACCCTAGTGTCAAATTGCTATTACCTCGTCTGCGGCGCTCAGAGAGTCTGATTCCTTTCTTCTTTTTAAATGTAACTCCACTTGCTACGTTCCCTCTCTATCGCTTAAAATAACTTCGCACTGGATTTCGATGTAATAACATACGATATTACATCAGGTTTATGTGCAACAGCGCAGCGCCTGTAAAATCTTCAATGTTCAAACATTAAATCTATGCGTTACTATAGATTATCTATGAGGCGTTCTTCAAACTGTCTTTTCAAATAGTACCTGCGAAACAAAGATTCCATCGATGTACCTACCTAATCGAACTACCATAGTTATGGCAATCGCCTATTTTTGTCTCTCTGCCTAGGTTCGTTTGACTTGACGTCGCATAGTTAGACGAATTTTGCTAATGGGCCCTTAAAGTTGTATTGTTCTCTAGGTAGGTCGAGCAAAGAACTACCAGTATTCTATAATATCAATAAATATAAAAATATAATTATAGATTTCTACAAACGGGGGCGTATAACACCTCTAAAAAAAAACTCATATTCTTCTGTATATTGAATTTAAAACTTTATTATGTATTCAGGATTGGACGGGCACTGACTTTGTTTAGCATTAAAATCTGCCACGGATTCTGAAGTTTTCCAGCCTGGAACTTGGAGAAGGCGTACGACTGCGTACACGCAGGACCCGCTGCATCTTGCGCTGGCGTTGTTCGCGCGGGGTCACTGACCTCGCTAGACGAGACATCTCGTTGAGTCTGTAGCGTCCCTGCTCCAGCTGCAGCAGCCCCAGCCTTACACCACGTTTTAATGCCCTGCAATAGGATTTTCTAATAACTGGTTTACTTAAAATAGTTTTCATAATTATGTTACACCTAAAATTTCTTTAATGGACCAACATTAATTGATTAAGGCTGGCTACGTCTCAAGCTGCTTACGTTTCATGGCAGAGAAATTGTAGATCCAGTAATTTTTTTTAGGTTTAATATTAGGTTTACATAGAGATAAAATCACCTGTTTTACAAACCAATCCCTTAATATTGGTGACCTAGCTGCTACATAGGTAGCTGTAGTCTCTATACGCCAACCAAATAGCCTCAGACAGGATTGCGGCGCAGTCTTGTGGTAGCTGCCGTGCACAATGAGACTTACACGCGAGAGGAGACCCCGTAACAGTCTTTTCAGGGATACCCCTAACAAGAGTTGCACAAAGGGGGAGCAGCTCGTTTCCTACCAAGACTCGGAGCTCTCTACTATGTACTGATTGACTACTAAGGAAGGTTTATTGAAGTAAAAAGCCTATACTTTCCATTCAATATTGTTGCATCAACATGATTCATACACTGTATGAAATATGACAGCAACTTTTTTCAACGACACAAACAATTTCCAGCAATATTTTGATATTACTTTTACCATGAATACCTTGTAATTAAAACAATCAGGTCTAGCCTATTATTTTTAAAATTTAACGAACAGTTTAGTATAGATAAATCAATTAAGTCTAATCTATTATTTTAATTTAATGAAAGTATTAATAAATGAGAAACGCTGCACATCAGTCATTCTTGGCGTAAGATGCAAAAAAAAAAACATTGGGTCAAAAAAATAAAGCGTGAGAGCTTTCAAATAACAAGGCCGTTATAGAGTGTTGCAGATGAGCACTCACGCGTCATATGGACCATCAAACGGATTAACTTTCGTTACCCTTGTTATATAATATATCTATGTGGTTCCGCGCATACTCGTGACGCACTCTGCTATCGTCTATCTGTCACTTGTAAGGCCCTTTGTATGTACAAGGCTTCTTTACGGTGTGTTAATCGCATTGTAAAAAAATCGTGTGACCATGTTTATGACACGGTTCTGTAGTATACGGCGACGGCGCTGTCCATAGTGCAACCGTGTCGTCAATAAACTTCCATATTGATCCATACAACACTGGCGACTGTGCCTGCACATGGGGAATAAACCGTAGTTTTTCACGGCTTTCATTCTTCCTCTCAACATGACCAAACCATCTAAGCTGCCTTATCACAACATTCCTCAGCCTATCATTCATAGTCACATTACACATGCTTCGCAAGAACGAATTTTCACAGCATTTATTCTACTTTCATGCTTCATTTGCCTCATTTAACATTCACTTTCACACATAAGCTTAGCCACCAGCACACCATTGTGAACAGCCAGTTGAGCCTTTATGGACATCAACTGGTTAGTCACAATTGCATATGTAGTACCATTTACTTTATTTCCCGCATTAGCTCTCCTTTCTACTTCTTCATCAATCTTTACATCTCTTGTAAACAGACTCCCCAAATATACGCACTCACTTCCTTGCTCCACACTCTTATCATTTATTTTCACATCACACACCGATACATCCTCTTCTCATTCAAACACATGGCGTTTTTCCTTCGTCTTATTCACATTTATATTAATCCTTTTCATCTTATATGCTTCATCCATCAAAAACCCTGTAGTCTGCGAATTAAGCCGTTTTCCCAAGATTTTTTTACATTATTTCTATCAGAGAAAATTGTTTTATTATGAAACAACTCCGCTGTCGAAACTAGAAGCATCTTCATCATCCTAGAAGGGCATGGTATTTAGTATGCGTTATTTATTACACAAATAACTGAACGGTCACTAAAGGTGAAGGCCGCTTAATTATTTTACTTTATGAAGTCGTAATTCTTCCATAAGTGGCTCGCATTTTGATTCTGCATTGGTATGCGGAATAAATGAACGATTACGTAAAATGGTTTTTTCCGCAATTTAAGGATACCTCAGTTATAGGTATGCATGAAAATAATACAAGCTGGGAGACAGGCCTCCTCTCTTTAAGGGGGTTAGGCCAAAATAAACGCGGGCCCAGTGTGGTATGGTGGATGTCTCATTCTTCGATTTTTTTTTGGTTTTAGGACATGTCAGTTTCCTCACTTTTTGAGAGCAGCGGTGATATAATAAATTACGCTGCCTGAGTTCGAATAATTAACCTACGACACGACACGTCGGTCGGGGCCGCAATATATTCTTTACGCAATACAGCAAAAAGTCGTTTAACAAACATGGCTTACCTGGACACTTTTCGGCTTATTTTCGGGTCAGAAACTTGGTACTCCATCTTAATAAATTTGATAATGGTACGTGCGGTCCAACCTGTGTTTTTCATTAATTTCTTGATTGCTGTTAATACCATCTCACCTGTGTTTGCATTGGAATACGGAGCTTTCTTTACCATGTTTACTGCAAAAATAATTGGTAAAACTGACACAAAAGATGTGAATAAGATTCCTCCCAACACAAATTAAATTACTGACTAAATTCTGAAAGTTTTTAAAATATTACCAGCTCTGTTTTGGAATACTTTATGATTGCTTACTCAGAAAGGCAGGGTACTTCTTTAAACGAATTAAAAATAAAAGAGAATAATCATCAAACGAAAAGAGCTACATTTACGCTATATTTTATGCGATTTATTTTCTCGTAGCTATTGAATTTTTATGAAATATCAGTGAAAAAAATGATTTCTGACATTGCTTAGTGGCTTGTGACAGAATGAATCTTTTAAAAGTTTACATAAATTACTTTTGTCTAGTCTATGAAAGTTCTTTTAGAAAGGAGTTTATAGTATGTCAATTTCTAGCTTGTTTCTGGAGCTGTTATTGAAGTCTTATTTTTCAATACTTTTAGTCTATAACTGGAATCCTTCAACAAGAACTGGTCCTTAACCAGATTTAAACAGAGAGAAGTGGAAAGATAGTAGGGAGGCCTTTGCCCTGCAGTGGGGCTTCACAGGCTTTTAATAATTTAATCTATAAGCGTTTCTATGTGTTACGTTAGATTATAATGTTCTAAGATTACGCTTCATTGAACAATTAAACCAATTGTTCTCATCATTGACTTTTTTCATGGGTGGAGAAAATGTCTATGTGCAAACCTTATCGTCTGAGGAAACGGGCTGGTGATGGGGGGCTTGCACCAATTGAGGAATCCTATTCTTCTTCTTCTTTTCGTGACCATGGTACTCTTCTCCGTTATTTTTTCTATAGTTTCTTCTGATCAGACCATGAACGGGCACTTAGGACACTCCAGCAAGTGGGGACTTGCTGGAGTGTCCTAAGTGCCCGTTCACCTGCACCTCGGATGACCTAAAGAATGCCACTGATGCCGCTATCAACGTGACCACCTACTAGGCTCCGCAATCCTATATTAGTGGGACATTACTTCATAAAAAGCAATCCGGGCGGTATCATCTCCGATCCAGAAACCATTAGCTGTTGTTAGGGGCACTATCAGTTAGCCTTGTCACCTACAACACTTATTTTTCCACCTGCAATGGATTGGGACGGCCAATTGTCCTCCCTGACCCACTATGATGCTTCCTTTACGACTTTACCGTGGCATACGAGGACTCCCTGCGACCATCCATAGCAAACATTAGAGTAAGGAATTAGCCTAACTCAGCAATTTCATGGTATCCTGAATGCATGAGCTCGCTTTGCGTTTTAGTAGCTGATTCTGACAATCCTGGACATGGCTTGTGTTTATTTAAAGTAAAATGCTGTAGGTGCTTTTCACTTCACGCCTGTGCTTGCTAAAAGCTGTATTGATAGTAACATATTTGTATTTTGTGGAAACTGTTAAAGAAAACGACGGAAATAAAACTAAAACTAGGTCTTATTATAACTATATTTTAACAAATTAGACTATTCTTTCTATAACATATTAACCGAGGAGTGAAGCGACTACCGCCGAGGGTACAGCTCCACCTGGGCCTTGTTCGATGGTGGGCTGGTAGCCGTTCTCATCGGCTATGTAGTTGACGGTGTAGTTGACGCCATCGGGACCGATCCAGGAGTAAGAACCCTTCATTGCAACGAACGCATCGTCAGATCCTGCGTTTCTCAGCTCTCCGTCCTGATTATGTCTTTGGCCATCGCTTTGGTCGAAGCTATGGATAGAGGAGGAGCACGTTAGTTAGAAATCCATAAATAAAATCGTAGCATGTCGTTCGTTTATCATAAACAGATTTTATTTTTATTTTGTAATGAACATGGCTATCCAGACACATGCGTTTGTGGGAAATTTGCCGGAAAAGGCAACGTATAAGGAAGAGTGAAATGCTATGAGGGAGACTTTTGCTCTGCAGCGGGGTATCACATGTTGAATAAAGAAGAACAAGGTTTTTGTGCATAAATCATGATAAGGAAATTAAATTAGTTCAAAAGGTGTAGGAAGTTTCCTATACTTTTTACTACTCACTGAGGTGAGTAGTTAGAGGTACAATTAAACAGAAAAAAATCAATAACTATTAAAACGAAGAAAATTTTTCAGCTATTTCAGGACATTCAATGCATCTTACATGAAATTGTAGGTGCCAAGTCCATCGTTGTCCGAATCGTATCGCAAGAGCTCAACATCCTGAACATTCTGAGGGGCGGCTAGCACCACGCCCACCACAGCTACTAACGCACAAAGCACCAACTGAAAGTAAAACCGCACTATTAACAACACTTTTCACAATAACACCACAAATTAAAATAATATTTAATTTTATTTAATAAAAAACACCACAGTCATATTGTACTGACCAATTTCATGATCACTATTAAACAGTTTACCGTATCAAGTTTACTTGAACTATGTGCTCATGAATTATCGTAACTCATGTTATATACTATTCCGAATATTGCATTACAACATACTGTTATTAGTTGACGCACATCTCGTTACAATGTTTTGTGTATTTGACCACTCCTACGACATGGCGAAGGTAAGCCGCGACGCGTTTGAGGACGTCTTTGATGGGAACGTTTCGAAATTTTTATTTTTAATTATAGGTACCAGATGTTACCTATAATTTGTTTGATTGACAGCAAGTAGGAATTTGTTGATGTCATTGTGGAACTATGGAATTGCCACTAAATGTTACGATTCGCAATTTATGATTGTTCATCTATTGTTGCATTTGTTCGTAAAATTAATAACTGCTGTGTGGTTGTCTAGCCGACTTTTTATCCCAAACGAAAGTTTTTCACTCACTTTCACGTCACTTTTCTTGGCAAAGCTATCCTCGCTATAGAGCGAGAATAGCTTTTCTTTTAACATTCAGGAATATCGTTGTTTAGGCATAGGCCTAAACAACGATATACCTGAAAATTTCAGCCCAAAATTACGTTAATCCGAATTACTTATGTTTTCGTTTCATGATAACTCCAGTCACCTATTTTTGTGTTAAAAGGTAAATATAAAACCATCATGAAGGCAATGACAGGGGTGCAGGCTAGGACAATGTATGTGTCTTTAGGGCTGGCTCAGGCATTTGGCCACAGTACCATATGATTGGAAAGAGGGAACATGCTTAGAGTAGGTAAACATACTTACTAACTTTTAGTTAGAGTTACGTAGGTAGCTACTATTAAAGTAAATGCGCCTTATTAATTATGTGATTAAAATTAATCATTCAAACCTTAAAAGCTTTAAAGATAATCAACTAATCAATAATAATGCAAGATGACATTTACCTTCGACCTCTACGTGTTTGTACTTAAGCGTGGTTGGCCAATGGAGATAATGATTTTTAGCAACTCGACACGCATTTTGTATGGACGAAAGGTTTCTAAATTACTGGATGATTACATTAAAGTAGTTCGATAATTAGAGTAGCTACTTCGCTTGCCTTTGCTAATGTTTCGTTTTCCTTATAAGCTTCGTTGCCTATTTGGGTTTATTGAATTTGTTTAAGTATCATTCAATCTTCTTCTTCTTAGCGTATCGATACTAAAAAGTTCAACTATACATATTCAGTCTATAATGTTCCCACTGCTGGGACACAGGCCTCTTCTCTTCGCGAGGGACTGGGCAGTAATCTACCATTAGGGCCAAGTGTGCGGGTGTGATATAGTTCACATCGATGGTTGATAGAGGTCGCGTCTTCGAATTTTTGGTTCTAGGACATGGCGGTTTCCTCACGATGGTTTCCTTCATCGTTTTGAGAGCAGAGGTGATGAAATAATGTGTACAAAGTAAAGCCTGTCTGGGTTCGAACCTACGACCTATAACTCGTAAGTCTCAGTCGTTACCTCTGGGCCACCACTACTTTCAGTTCAACCATCTTTGGCCCCAAATTCAGCTGCGAGAACTCCGCTCACTGACGCAGTCATAAGATCATCAACTGCACAGGTAGGAGATGTGGTGCAAGATGGAAGGTGGGCCATTGTCTGTGGGGAGGTGCCACATACGCACTTGAGATCTGGAATTGGTCTGCTAGGAACCTACTGATTTACAGAGAATTAAACTAAGCCTTTTCCACGCCTTGTGCAATAGTTTCTCATTATGAAAAGTCCCGTTGGAATACAGAAGAAGACTGCTCTGCCTGCCATTTAACCTGCATTGCCCCGCGTCCTAACCAGAAGCGGTCGACGCACAAGTACACGAACGACACGACGGTTTGTATGAATTTTGACCTACAAACGCAACTTGATTGAACGCGCGACTATGTCATATCAATATAAAAGTGCGATGATGATTATATGATGATCGAGTACTCGTGGGACGATCGCTTTTGGTTGGGAAGCGGGAATAGTGCGTGTTAAATGGCAGACATATAAGAAAAAATGCATCTTTAATCGCATTACATGTATCGTAAACATAGTCACATGCACGAACTTTATTCGCAATACAAGGTGTAATTGTAATACCTACAATAACTAGTTTAACTAAGGGCAAAAAAAATTATGTGTATAACTTGATAAAATGAAGAAAAAATCTGATGGCCCATGCCTCTGCTCGTTTTTTCTTACCTTGTACTGTTACATAGAAAAGTGCAATTAAATACCTACACGGTTAAATGTATGGAACGGCTAATTTGTTTTTTAATAACCAACGAAAAATTTTAAAAGCGGTGCTGGTTCAAAATTCCTGTCGCTTGTATCGTACACACGGCTACACGTCAAGCTATACCAAACTATTTGTCTTGGCCTCAATTTGTATGATATTTTCTCACAATGAACGGTCAGCTAATACTGGTTTTGCATAGCTTGATGTGTAGCCGTGTGTACTAACTGCTTTTAAATAGTGCTATTTGATTTAAGTAATATCTCTTAAACAATAAAGTTTTTAATTTATTATTTTGGGTTTTTTTTTTAGTTTTTGTTTGTTACTTGTTCTTTTTGGTGTTTATGTCCTTTCTACGCGTTATGTCTACCGCAAATAAACGTATTTTTTGTTTTTATATGGGACCAGTGAGTATAGCTTCTGGAGCCTACTTACTAATATGCATATTATCTCAGCAGCAATACCAACAGAAAAGCCGCATATATCAATCTGTTTGTAATCCAACATTTATCCACAGTCACTGAGCTAATTGCTCACGTGAGCGTTTTGGATAAATGGTTAATTTTATTTGTCAATCATATTTTCGATTTCCATAAATCCTTCTCATAGAAACTCTCTAAGCTTACCAATATTTAATCAGACGAGTACCAATTTGATGATCAAATGCATGTTTCTTTAAATATTCTGTTTTGAAATCTATTGTTATCATAATTATAGAAATCTGCATATAAAATTGAATGCAAGATTTAATCTCCGGAAATACAGTCGAGAATCTTCCGTCGACGATTCTTCACCTTGCCCAAAAGTATTGAAGTTAAACCTCAAGAAGTCAAGAGGTACTCATAATTTATTGGTGACTTATAATAGCATCTTTTAGCCCGCAGCATCGCCCTTGTAACGTTTAAATATCTCCTTGTATGCCATACATGAGGAAGGACTTGTTGTTGTATAAACATTAGTAGCTTATAAATATGTGAGTTGTAGTTGCGATCTATCAAAAAATCATAACTCTTGTAAGGTTTCGTGGCGCGTTGAGCTCTATTTGAAATTCTGATTTGAATTGGCCTTTCATTTTGAATACAGTATTTAAGTAAATAAAATTAGAATATTTTGTAAAGCAAAAAGAACATTGGCGCACCATAACAACGACCTTGAAAATGGCTTTGCTGAGAAAGACGTTTCTAGACCAACACCGTTTCAAATTCAATAATATAGGAATGTGCGTGTAAATTATCATCCAAAAATATAGATCACCGTAAGTAGTGTAGAATTGGGGTTCCTGGATCAGAGATCCAGGAACCCGCAATTCCACACTTGTGTCAACTAAACAATCAGTCAATCGATCAAATATTTTTTGTGAAAACTAGACAATCAGTCAATCGATCAATATTTTTTGTAAACTAGACAATCAGTCAATCACAATTATTATCATTCATTTCATCAACATTCAAATATTATTTCATACTTTCTATTCTAATTGATTATTTTTATATTCATTAAACTCAATAATTTACACGTGTGTCTGGGTTTCGAGTATCTGATATTATTTTAGTTAGCAAAAATTAGATATTTGATCTGTTCAATGCAACTATGATCTCACGAATGGAGGAGTATTGTTGCTACGTGATATTTATAGCACAATGTTTGCTTTAATGACTAATAGATTTTTTTCAAACGGAACATTATTTGAAAAAAATAATGAGAATAAACTTAAGAGCCTTACAGGTGATTTAATTTTCAGGCTTCTGTAATGAAACTACGTTATTGCAATGAATAAGCAAGTATTTATTAGTTCATATAATTACAAATTGAATAAATATAATAATTACAATTAATTAAACAAAATAATTAGGAATTAATAGATGCAGTAGGTGATCCAGGTGCTTCTAGGTGATCCGTTTTTTCTTTTTACAAGGATTGATAAAAAGTATTGTTTAAATACGGTAGCATGTCTTTGACACGTAAGTAGATGTTATCAGTGTAAATACTCTTTACAATATGCTGAACACATATTTCGGCACTGCACTGGCACATAGAATTACTTTCAAATTGGTTTGCATCGTAAATTTCGATCCGTATAACTTTTGTGCCACCGGTCGAAACCGTTTTGTAAAAACTTATCAACTCCTTATTATTAGTTGTATTTGTATTTGGAGCACATGGGGTTGGTTGTCGTTCTTCCTCATCCAAATAGTTTACAACTTTATCAATCACATCAGGTTCTATCATTAACGGAGGTGAAGTCGGTGAATAAACCCAACTCGGTATCTGAAACAGAATACATTATTTTTGATTATATGTTGGCTTCTAACTTGGCTAGGAATCGAAACCCAAGTACTTTAACAAATACCACCACATAACAACCACTCTACCAAAGTAACTATTCCCGTGGTTGGTTTTAACTAAAAAACTTAGTAATAACTTAGTTTAAAAAAATAAATAAAAAATGAGGTAGTTTTTTATTTATTTTTATCTCATAAAAGGATAACATAATATTTTAAATTCGTGTGATGGAAGAGTGATGGAATTGATCGTAAAAATACATTATAAGTATTTATTGCAAGCATTCCACTATTCAAGTCAATAATCTGATGGTTGGCGCTGTCATTAAATCAAGTTAAACTAGCAATAAAATAAAATAAGTATAAAATAAAATAATTAAATTAATACTCACCGACATAATTATTACTCGTTGATTACTGGCGCTTGGTGATAGAAAACTAAATAATATTTGAATTTTCAAGATAATTTATCCTTTTTATAGGATTCTAATAAACAATTTTGAATGGATATAAAGTTCAAAATTGCTGTGAAAATATTAGTATACACAATATGTCGGTGTAATTTGTATATTCAAAACAATAAGATGCTCTACCGTTTCAGATTACAATTAAATGCATTCCATAATATTAAGCCACTGGTAAATAGACAGCGGTGCGGTGCGATAGCGTGGCTATGACGTTTAAATGCTAGCGACCGTAGGTAATTAATTTAAGGTCACTGCCTAGTTAACTTAAACTTACTATATCAATATTATTATACCTACTGTGTTCACATCATGTATGACCGCGCTCATAGGAGTCTCCTAACACAGGCATTGTTTGCTTAAAAGGAGGCTCCAAACACTATACCCTTTTTTGTAAACTGAAGCATTAATAAACTTATTATTATTATTATAGAGATTTGAAGAATATAAAACGTCACCGCAACGCTACCGCACTGCATCGCTATCTGTGAACTGGTGACTTAAAAGTCAATACACAGAAAGTGGCATCATCCAGAGCGCAACCTAAGGCCCCCTGTTAACGAGAGAGTTTCTACCCGCGCCGGCACCGGACCGGGCGGGTTAAGCTTCTTCACAAGCCGGTGTCGTTAACAAACCTCCATACTGTCCCTTACCTAACTAACGACCGGACGTAGACACGGTTTAAAACCGTGCCTAGACCCAACGGAAAGCCGTATCGTTAACAAGGGGCCTTATAGACATATGAACCGAACCACCCACCGACTTTTTTTTACAACGTAAACTATTTCATATTTGGTGTTAGGGCTGATAAAGCATTTTAGTAAAGCGTGTCCCTATTCCTTATATGGGATATCGTGACGTGGATTTACCACTATTTAAGAGTGCATCCTGCAGAAGCTGGATCACATCAACACTTCAGCTAGGAGCAGTGACATCTTACAGTTTAAAACTACCGAAGCACATCAATCTTCTAAAATGTAAGTATCTACTTACTCACCTTTCAATGTACTTTTGGTTATCTGTTAAAGTTTCTTGTTAGTAGCAATAAAGAAATAAAGTGGATAAGAAATGTAGTACATTCATTATCCACCTAATTCATTATTCGATCATTCATGTATTATAGTTATTCATTAACCTCTTCAATAATTCAGATAAGTTAGCGAGTCTTTCATCTATAAAAATACAAACTGGTCACTGATTCCTAATTTTTTAATATTCATTCATTCAAGTAATAAATTCATGCACTATTGGTCTAATAATTAAAACAAATTTTATTGTTACTGTACTAATTAATTTGTTTTTTTATTTATTTATTACAGGTCCAAGAACACGGCTGACCATATTTTCCCTTCGGAGGACGAATCGGCAGACGAGGAGCATGCACCTGTGAAAACCAAGCCAAAGGAGAACAAAAAGCGCAAGCCTTCGTCAGCGAGCAGCTCCCACCCATCTATGAGTAAGAAAACTAAACCAACCATTCACCCAATCACTCCTGTCACCAAATCAACGGCTCGCGAGTTGTTTGGGAGCGACAGTGACGACGATGAAATTGATGTTGTTGTGGACAAAAAGACTCCCCCGATATACTCATACATCACGAGGAGACTGGCGAACGGATTTTCACGACAAATGAACGAGCAAAAAAGAGGTGAGTTCTATGTAGAACTCAAAGTATACAAATGTGATGAAATAGAGCGGGTCCAGCCAGTAAATAGGTGGCGGCACTCAGTAATCACCATTAAAAACAAATGCGATGAGGATTCAGAGTCCTGGCAGCGCCTAAATGCCTACATAACAAGCGCTAGGAAGGAGTTCAAAAGATGTGCTCCTACTTTTATAAGCTCTTATCAATAGTTTACATTATGAGATCTATGGTATACCCCATAATTATAATCATTATATACTTACAGAATAAGTTTATTTTAAGATAGTATTTTGTAACCGCATTTAATCCCAATAATTAAACTATACAATAAAAAATGGTGTGTTTTTTTTTTTTCCAGTTATACACCCCAGTGATGGGTCATCAGCAAATTCTAATACTAATAATTACAAATGCCAAATTGATATCCCAGAAAATGAATACGATACGAATGTTTATGAGCCAAATTGTTTATCAAAGTATATTCATTGTGATAAATGCAAAATTAAGATCCCAGAACATAAATACAGATATCATAAGAGAACGAATATTCATAAATCGAATTCCTTAATAAAGTCAAAGATTGAAAATGTTGATATTGTAGCTACAGCATTCAAAAATAGAATCATGACTTATCGCTTAAACCCATCAATAGAAGACGAGTACCTCATACTGGAGGCGTTCTTGGGTGATAAGCGAAAATATGTTTTGAAAATCATTGAGTTATCATTATTGGAGCATACCTGTATTAAAGTTAACTTCGAACTGTTTGCTTACTTTTTACTCCCGCAATTAAGTGAGCAGCAGCTCAAGTCATTTAATACGAAATATGAAACTGTATACAGCAGTACTGACTATAATAATTTATTCTCAAATATAATAGAAATATTTAAAAGAAAACTTACTGAATTTGAGCATTGTGAATCTGGATGGTCATTTGTCTCTATAAGTCATTTAGAAATAAATATAAATAAATATTCCCCCATGCGGGGTGGTACTTATTTAGAGCTACCAAAAGTTATTAAAAACACAAAGAGCTGTTTGAATATACACAATAATGATGAATACTGTTTTTTATGGAGTATTGTTGCGGCATTATTTCCAGCAAAAAGTAATGTCTGTAGAACAAACTCCTATCCACACTTTAGTTCAATATTTAATATACAAGGAATTTCATTTCCACCTTTACCTAAAGACATCAAGTTGTTTGAAAATAATAATTGTGAGTTCAGTATTAATATTTATGGATTAGATGAACGTTGTACTGTAACTGGCCCTCTTTATGTAACGAATTGTAAGAAAGATAAACATATCAACTTATTGTATTTTGAAAAACAAAACAAAGGACATTATTGCTTGATAAAAAACCTTTTGCGCTTAGTGCGACGACAAGTTACATGTCATAAAGGTCGAATACATTTATGTGAAACATGTTTGCAATTTTTTACTACTGAAAAAAAGTATCATTCTCATAGTTGTTCCAAAATTTTAACCATACTGCCTGATAAAAATAATACATTACAATTCAAAAATTATGAGCGAAAGCAAAAAATTAACTTTGTGATTTATGCCGACTTTGAAAGTATACTATTAAATTATAAAGACAAAGATAATGATAGAAGTACGATAAAAAATAAACTACATCAACCGTCTTGTTTTGCATATTATGTATGTTGTTCACATGATAGTAGCTTGAACAAATTCGTAACATATAGAGGACCTGACTGTGTAAAAGTGTTTGTTAAGAGATTAATTAAAGAAGCTAAGTTAATTCACAAAATTTTAATGACTAAGAAACCCATGAGATCTATGACAAGAGAGCAAACTGATAATTATAACAAAGCAACTTCATGCCATATCTGTAATCATTTATTATTTGATGATAAAGTTTGTGATCATGATCATATTACATCCGAGTACAGAGGCGCGGCGCATTCATATTGCAATTTAATTTATAGAGTGTGTTCATTTATACCTGTTATCTTTCATAACTTATCTGGTTATGATTCTCATATATTTATAACAGAATTATCGAAATATGATGGGGAGATAAAAATTATACCAAAAACAAAAGAAAAATATATAAGCATAACTAAAATAATCAAAACCGGGACAGGATGTAAACCTATACAGATTAAATTTATAGATTCATTTCAATTTCTAAGTTCAAGTATTGACAATTTGAGTAAAAGTTTAACGGAGAACGATTTTATTCATTTATCATCACATTTCCCAGATAAAGGCCAATTAAATTTACTGCGAAGCAAAGGTGTATATCCGTATGAGTACATTTGTTCATGGCAAACATATAATGAAACACAACTTCCAGCAAAGAATCATTTTTATAACACTTTACAAATGAAACATATAACAGATACTGAATATCAACATGCCCAAACTGTGTGGAAATATTTTGATATTAGTTCTCTTGGTGAATATACTGACTTGTATTTAAAGTGTGATGTATTATTATTATGTGATATATTTGAAAATTTTAGAAATATTTGTCTGCAGCACTACAAACTCGATCCTGCGTATTATGTGACTTCACCTGGATTGAGTTGGGATGCTATGCTCCTTTACACAGGTGTTCAGTTAGAATTGATTAATGATTTAGAAATTTATAAAATGCTGGAAAAAGGAATACGTGGAGGATTAGCTCAGTGCTCTCGCCGATATGCTGAAGCCAATAACATTTATTTACCTTATTTCGATAGTTCTAAACCATCAACATATTTGATATATTTAGACTGTAATAATCTTTATGGATATGCTATGACTAAAAAATTACCAATATCAGAGTTTAAATTTATGAAAAATAATGATATGAAAAATTTTAAATTGTTTGATGTTCCTGATGATGGGGATTACGGTTACATTTTAGAAGTAGATTTAGCGTATCCAGATCATTTACATAATTTACATAGCGACTTGCCTTTTGCTCCCGAGAAATTCATACCTATTGGAGGGAAAACACCAAAATTAATTGCAAATTTGTATGATAAATATAACTACGTTATTCACTATGTTCATTTAAAAGCATGTCTTAAAAATGGACTTGTTTTAAAAAAAATTCATAGAATCCTTTATTTTAAACAAGAATATTTTTTGAAAAAGTATATAGACTTGAATACTAGCTTACGACAAGCAGCTTCAACATCATTCGAAAGAGATTTTTTTAAGCTTTTAAATAACTCAATATTTGGTAAAACTATTGAGAATAAACGTAAGCAAGTGGAGGTTAAATTAGTGACTAAATGGAGTGATGATTTGAATAAAACGAATAAAATATTAGGTGCTCAGAAATTAATCACAAAACCTAATTTAAAAAGTGTTTCTATCTTTAGTGAAAACTTTATAGCCGTACAACTGAGTCCCATGAGACTTGTTTTAGACAGACCGATATATATTGGATTTGCGGTGTTAGAATTTTCTAAGTGCCATCTATACAATTATCATTATAATTTCATTAAGAATAAATATGGTGACAAAGCTAAATTATGCTACACTGATACTGATAGTTTGTTGTATTTAATACAGACCGAAGACTTTTATAAAGACATGTATGATAATTTATCAGAATTTGATACAAGTAATTTTGAAACTAATAATCAATACTTTATTCCTAAGGTGAACGAAAAAATTCCTGGTTTATTTAAGGATGAATTAGGAGGTGACCCAATTATTGAATTTACAGGCTTAAGAGCAAAGCTATATTGCATTAAATCATTAAATACACAAATAAATAAGGCTAAAGGCGTATCAAAGCCTGTAACAAGACGTTTAAAATCATCAAATTATAAAGATGTTTTATTTAAAAATTTAACATTAAAGCGTAAGATGAATATGATAAAATCAATGAAGCATGTGCTGTTCTCGCAAGAAGTAAATAAAGTAGTTTTAAACAGGATAGATGATAAAAGGCATGTTCTGGGAAATCAAATAGATACTGTACCTTGGGGTCATTGTGATTACATATGTTAATCCAGTATTTTTATACATTAATTGTAAATTTATTATGTGATAAGTTTAAATATGAGAATTGTCAATTATTATAATTATAATTATAGGTAGAATAAATTATTATGTTGTTATTTAATACATACATATTTACTTGTACTCTATATTTGCTGTTTTATTTGTAACCCTTGATCAGCATTACCTGTATAGATATTATATACGTATTCTAAGAAACCTAAAAGAATTATGATCTGATTATTGGAGGTTTATAATTACTTACCGTTCTTGATAACTGATAAGCATTATAAATACTAGAACATATTATTTTTCTGACAGATACAAGCATGAAGTGGGTCAAGCAACCAGTTTCATTAGAAGTTAAAAATATTGATGTAGAGGAAAATAAGTTACACGCAAAGCATAGTGTTCTTCTGCCGAATAATATAAGATGTATAATATGTGGCCCTTCGAATTGTGGGAAAACGAACGTCATGATTAGTTTGTTAATCCATGAAAATGGTTTAAAGTTTAAAAATGTTTACCTGTATTCCAAGACTAGCTTTCAGCCAAAATATATTTTTCTAAAACAGATCTTAGAAAGAGTACCAGAAGTAAAACTTTTTATATTTAATTCTGATGACGAAATTATTCATCCTAACGATGCATTGCCGAATTCTGTTATCATTTTTGATGATGTGGTTTGTGAAAAGCAAATTAATATACGAAATTATTTTACAATGGGCAGACACAGAGGTATAGATTGTTTTTATTTATCTCAAACGTATTCAAAAATACCAAAGCAGTTATTACGTGATAATGCTAACTTTTTGATGATTTTCAAGCAAGATGAAGTTAACATGAAACATATATACGATGAACATGTTAGTTCTGATATAGAGTGGTCGAAGTTCAAAGATCTGTGTTCTAAAATCTGGATACATCCATATGATTTTTTGACAATTAATAAGGATTGTGAATTAAACAAAGGCAGATATAGACAATCATTTGACAACTTTATTTATTATGATTAATGGTTATATAAATTATGAGTGCAAAAATATATATCATTTGAGCATAAATGCTTTTCAGTATAAGTCGTATAATGGACCACAACATTACAGATCAATTAATAAAGTCTGCAAACGCTATAAAGAAAAAAGTGAAACAAATGAAAGATTATGAGTTTAACACCGACACTCATTTGAAGTATTTTTTTAAGCCTCTCGCAGAACCTCTTAATGCAATCGTAGCTAACAAGCAAATTTCTACAATAAAAAGTGAAGATACTTATGATGACCAAATTAAACACACTGATATAGGTTCAAAAATATTTTTGCGTGATAAATATCACGATATGTACAAACATGAATCATCTAATGAGTCAAGCTCTGTAGAAAAATTTTATTCGGAAGATGAAGGAGATAATGAGTCAGAAATAGATAATAACGCATCGTTGAAAAAAGAAGATATCATTGAAATATATGAAGATATGAATATACCATTTGGTATACGTAGTGAGAATAATCAACATATGATCGGAAATACAATAGTTAATTTATCCACCACTCATGAGAACTCTGGTAAAGTTTATAACATTCGCATAGCTAATAAACAGTATAAAATAACACCTGGTCTAAAAGAACTATTGCTTCGCAAAAAACCTGATTTAAGTTTGGTAAATTTAAAAGATAAATTGGCTTACAAAGAAATACTCCTCACAACTAATGCTCATAAAAGAGACTTTAACCCTGCAGGTCAAATTAAAGGTGATAAAGGTCTAAAATATTCTCAGGTGATCAAACCGTTATTTTTTGAATGCTTACAAGAACCTACAGAAGTTAAATCTAGACAAAAAAGAGGTGCTGGTCTACCATATCTTAAAAAATATAAAAAAAATACTGAACTTGTTTATTGGGATGATCCTAATGAATTAGTGGACAGGCTTAAACTTTTGATCGCTTCTAAAACGGCAGGTAATACTAATCTCGATAACGAAATTTTATCAATTATTGAAGAGCTAAAAGAAGCGGGTGTAATACAAGAATAAAAGAGCCTATCATATAAACTGCTACGTAGTCTAATTTTGTAATTCAGAAGTGATAGTCGAAAGAATGAGCAAAGTGAAAAGAGAAATTACAAACGAAATTCATAGAAGTGCAAGAATAAATTTCCCACGAAGACATGTAATATTAAAAGATATCGATGATCTTTGGCAAGCAGATTTAATGGATATGCAAAGTTTCTCCCAATTTAACAACAACTGCAAATATATTTTACTAGTCATTGATGGATTCTCTAAGTATGCTTGGGCTATTCCACTTAAACAAAAAAATAAACAAACTGTATCGAAGGCTTTCAATAATTTATTGAGTAGAGAAAAACGTATCCCTAGAAACTTGCAAACAGATCAAGGAAAAGAATTTTACAATAAAAGTTTTAAAAAAATATTATTAAATTATTCTATCAACCACTACTGCACGTATTCAACGAAAAAGGCTTCAATTGTAGAACGATTAATAAGGACGATAAAAAGTAATCTTTTCAGGGAATTTAGTATCAAAGGGAATTATAAATGGACGGACGGGACACTTGCAAATATCATCGATAGATATAATCATACCAAACACAGGACAATTGGTTTACCCCCCGTTCAAGTGAATCATAACAATAAAATTAAATTACTACAGAGATATTTCAATCAACATGAACCGAAAACAATACGTTGTAAATTTAAGACAGGTGATTTTGTACGAATAAGTAAACATAAAGGTTGTTTTGAAAAAGGTTACACTCCTAATTGGTCTACAGAGATATTTAAGATCAGTAAAGTTCAAAACACAAATCCTGTTACATATTTATTACAAGATGTTAAAGAGCAACCAATTTTAGGAGCATTTTATGATCAAGAATTACAAAAAACTGAACATCCTGACATTTACCTTGTTGAAAAAGTTTTGAAACGAAAAGGTAGAAAAGTATTCGTGAAATGGTTGGGGTTATCCTCCTGTGAAAATAGTTGGATTAGCGATACGAATGTTTTATGAGTGGTTCATCAATATAACATCACGCTCTATAATAATGACTCCATTCTGTTTGTATACATGAAAGGAGAAGGACTTATCAATAATTTAATTAATAATTTACCATTTGAGCTCCATTTACCGGGATATAATTATTGCGGCCCAGGAACTAGATTACATGAAAGATTGGCTCGAGGTGATAGGGGTGTAAACAAATTAGACGAATATTGTAAAAATCACGATATTGCATATAATAATTCCAAGAGTTTGAAAGATCGTCACAAAGCAGATATAATTTTATTAAAAATGTCAAAAAAGCGTGCTATATCTTCCGATGCAAGCACGGGAGAAAAACTTGCTGGCAATTTAGTTAATAATATAATGCTAACGAAAGTAAGTTCTGGAGCTGGACTCAAAAAAAACTTTAAAAGTTTAGTAACCCATACCAAAAAGTGCATCAAAAAAATTAAACCAAAGTGTAGAAAAAAACTAATACAATTGGCCTACGCTGCTGCTAGAGAGTTGAATAGAGATTCACCTGCCAGGGTTCCACGCATCATACCAATTCCTAAGTCTGGCGGTGTTCTACCTTTAATACCTATATTTGCTGGTTTGTCTGCTGCTGGCAGTATTGCAAGTGGAATTGCTGGAATCGTCAAAACCATAAATGAATATAGAGTCGCAAAAAAGCGTTTAGAAGAAATGAAAAGTCATAGTAAGAATGCAGGCGGTGTATGTATTGGAAATGGATTGCGGCTAAACCGGTACAAGGATGGACTTGGAATATATACAAATTTAAAGAGAAAAAACTAAATCATAGGCTACCCAATCGTGCTCTTACTAATATAGATATCGTTTATTTTACTAGAGACGTTCCATATTTTCGGGGAGTGTATATGAGGGATACGTTACCGAAGTCTCCGTTTTTAAATGAGTGTGGAATCATAAATTTAGATAATTCGAAAAATTCTGGTACACATTGGGTAGCCTATGTAATTTTAAATGAATATATTGAATACTTTGATAGTTACGGTAACTTGAAACCTCCAATAGAATTTGTTCGCTATGTAGGTTCTGACAATATCAATTATAATTACAATAATTTGCAAAATAATAACTTATTCAATTGTGGACATTTATGCATTAAATTTCTTAAAGAGTTTTGGAAAAAGCATGGTTTTATCAAATCATCACTTAACTTAAAAAAAGGTTTAAATGTTACGTGTCGTACTCATAAGAAACCACTTTAACATTATCTGTTACAAGAGATGAATGTCAGATTTATTAGAGAGATTTAAAAAATAAATATAATGATAGTTCATAATATAAAATCATCTGCCAAAGTTAATAGCTTTACTCGTTCTTGTACTGTCAGAAGACGAAGACATATACGAACCACAAAAAAATTAACTAAAGATAATAAATTATTTCTTCGAGCTTTGGGGTTTAAATTATGAGTATTCTTCAGGTGAATGATTTACCACAATTCGATAACTCCATAGTGAGTTATGAAATTCATACTTATAATCCATATAGCAACAGCTTTAATGAAAATGATGAAATACGTATCCCCATACATCAGCAAGATTTGTATGTATTACCCTCAGCCAGCTACATTTACATTGAAGGTCGAGCCACCGTGGCTTCGAAAGATGCAGCAGGAAAACTAACACGAAAGATTGTTAATTTTACTAATAATCATATATTATTCCTATTTCAAGACATTCGATATGAAGTCAACGGTGTTGAGATAGACCGCATAAAAAATGCAGGTATTACTACCACCCTAAAATCATATCTGTCTATGAGCGAGGGAGAAAGTAAGGCTGCTGCTATTTGGGGTTGGAATTTGAAAGGAGTTAAAGATCACGATGGTATTTTTAGTGCCCTTATACCGCTGAATAAAGTTTTAGGATTTGCGGAAGATTATAATAAAATTATGATTAACTGTAAACATGAACTTATACTCAATAGAAGCAGTTCGAATGTCAACAGTGTTAAACTTGATGATAATAATGACTCCATTCAAGTAATTATAGAGAGAGTGCAATGGCGTGTGCCTCATATAAAAGTTTCAGACCGGGAAAGATTAACTTTGCTTAAATATTTAGAAAAGGATCGTCCTATTCAAATAGCTTTTAGAAATTGGGACTTGTATGAATACCCTTTATTGCCTAGAACTACTAAACATTCCTGGGTTGTGAAGACTGCGTCACAACTCGAAAAACCAAGGTATGTGGTATTTGGTTTGCAGACAAATAGAAAAAATATGAAAACTAAAGACTGTTCAATATTTGACCATGGTAAAATAACTAATGTTACTCTTTTTTTAAATTCTCAATATTATCCATATGAATCGGTTAGTGCAAAATTTTCTGAAGACAAATATTGTATATTATATGAAATGTTTACCCAATTCCGTCAGTCTTATTATAACACCCGGTGTGAGCCGATGCTTGATTTGCATGAATTTAAAGAAAAGGCTCCTTTATTTGTAATTGATTGCTCAAGACAGAACGAAGCCTTGAAAACTGGGGCTGTAGATGTGAGACTGGAAATAGAAAGTTCTGAAGATATACCAGAAAATACATCTGCCTATTGTCTAATCATTAACGATCGTCTGATTGAATACAAACCCTTAAGCAGTATTGTAAGGAAATTGTTATGAACGCCATAGTCGATGTGCAAGGGTTTAAGACTGAAAGTAACGAGTTTATCGTTAAAGAAATAGCAATAGCACTCAAAAATCAAATTATAGTATTAATAATCAAACCGCCATTCCCATTTTATAAACTTACAAAAAAAGAAAAATCCCAAGTAAATTGGATAGAGAGAAACAGAAAAATTTTCTGGGCAGAGGGTTTTATACCATACCTAAAATTGCTGAATTATATTGAACCTCATCTGAAAGATAAAAACATTTATGTTAAAGGATGTGAAAAAGTGTTGTGGCTAAGAAACATTGTAAAACATGATAATGTATATAATTTAGAAGATAAGAACTGTCCTAGTTTACAAAAATTATTTGATGATTATGGAATGTCTAGTAATAATAATAATATATTTAGCTGTGTGTATCATTCGAATGTATGTGCTTTAAAAAATGTAACATGTTTGAAAAAGTGGATTGATGATAAAAGTATTTTTAATTGTTTATAATTTAGAAGATAAGGGCTGCCCTGAAAAATATAAGTTAAGTAATTTTTTTAGCTCTGTATATCTTATCAATATAACTGAATAAATGTTTTTTCCATGAGTAAATGTTTTCTTTTATATTATAATAAATGCATTATACATATAATGAAACAACGAAATGTGCTTTAATTTAGATCGTTACTGGTCCATAACGATTTGGAGCACCATATCTTTATAAATTGAGAACACCAGATACAAGACTTCATTATTCTTTAATACATACCCATATTGAGACCTTCATAAAAATGATTCAAAATTATTTCAACCCGCGATATGAAATATATAATGTACATAAAATTCGATTATGTTCATTTCAACATTATTGGGCTACAGTAGATTCAAAGCGACGATTGGTGATGGAAATGGCTGATGCAGGTTTTTTTTACTGTGGAAGTGGTTTAAACGATAAAGTTATGTGCTTTTCGTGTGGAGGTGGCATCGAAGATTGGGAGTATTACGATGATCCATGGATGCAACATGCTATATTTTTTCCTGATTGCTTTTATTTAAATGCTGTAAAAGGAACAGATTATGTTGACAAAACAAAACGTCTATTTTTTAAAGAAACAAAAATATAAAATTATTCTGTCGACAGTCATTTTATGCTTCATTCGATTCCTACAATTGTATTTAAAAGGTTGAATCATAAACTGGATTAAACAATTTAAATAAATAAAAATTATGATATCTACAATGCATGATTCAGTTATGTATAGGTATTAGGTACGCAATATACTTCTGAAGGTATTTGTAAAATTATTATTAACCCTTCGTATGCCGGAACGTAGATCTACGCGAGACACAATGGCTTTTTAATTGTGTCTGTAATTACGGCATTCAAGAGGTTAAGAACGCTAATGGTGAAGTTATATTTCTCCATGATATGCAGCTGGCTCATAAAAAATCAAGCGCAGATTCATCAAATACCTCTAAAAGCTATTCATTTTCTGAACCCCCAGCAGATCATACTACGAAACCAAACACACATGTAAATGATTGAGTTTAATGAATATAAAAATAATCAATATGAATAGAAAGTATGAAATAATATTATTTTGAATGTTGATGAATTGAATGATAAAAATTGTGATTGACTGATTGTGTAGTACACAAAATATTGATCGATTGACTGATTGTTTAGTTCACAAAAATATTGATTGATTGACTGATTGTTTAGTTGACACAAGTGTGGAATTGCGGGTTCCTGGATCTCTGATCCAGGAACCCCAATTCTACACTACTACCGTACTCCAGCCTTTATCCCAATCAATTTGGAGTCGGCGCAACAAATCTTATTCTTTCATACTTCTCTATTAGTCCTCACCTCGGTAGTCACCCTCTTTCTAATCATATCATCATTAAACAATCCATCCATCGTTTCTTTGGTCTTTCCCTACTCTTATAGCCATCGACATTCATACTCAAAACTTTCCTCAAGTCATTTTCTTCAATTCTTCGTAAAACATACCATCACAACCATCGGTTGTCATACCATGACAACCGATTTTCACACCACTTTTCAGTTACCGATGCCACTTTCAGACTTCCTATTATGTACTTATTTCTTATTCTATCCATTCATGTAACTCCACACATCCCTCTTAGCATTCTCATCTCAGCTGCATGCAATTGCCTCTCATTCATGTCTTTTCTGGCCCACAACCTTCTGATCCATACAAGACAGCAGGTCTAACCACGGTTTTATATATATGTATATTTTATATATATCTTCCCCTTAAGTTCCCGTAATCCCCTTAGATTACGGGAGTCGCAGATTGTTCCCGTGACCTGCCGCCATATCATCCATCCAGTGTTAATTCTGTGCTTAACCGATAAATCTATTTTAACATCGCTTTGCACGAGTGAACCAAGATACCGAAAATCGAAGCAGACTGGAAGAAAAATATAAATGTCATAGATCAAAATATTACGAGAATTAAGTGAAGTGATTTCAACTTGCATGTTGAGCATGTGCAAAGGTGAAGAGTTTGTTTACACGCGCTAATCTTTGGAACTACTGCGACAGGGTGGGTCGGTGGAACAAGAAACTTCACGCGGACGAAGTCGCGGGCAGAAGCTAGTATATACTTACTTACATAATGCTAAAATAAAAATGCATAAAAAAATATTTTAACTTTTATTTTAACAAATAAAAGTTCAAATAATCACAAGGTACTCAATCTTATGGAAGACTAAACTTATTTTTTAACTTATTAACCAAGAAGCAAAGCGACTACTGCCGAAGAAACTCCCAATGGACTTCTTAGCGGCTTAGGCTGGAAGCCATTCTCATCGGCTATGTAGTTGACGAAATAGGTGACACCATCGGGACCGATCCAAGAGTAAGAACCCTGCACTGCGATGAACGCATCGTCAGATCCTGCGTTCCTCAGCTCTCCATCCTCATTACGTTTTTGGCCATCACTTTGTTCGTAGCTGTAAACAGAGGAACACATTTAAGCTTTAAATACAATTTTCTGGCATATGTTACACGAAACATGAATGTTTCCTGTATCGTGGGTGCGTTTGCAAAGCAAAACGGCTTGGCAAATTATAAATAATAATAAATTAAATATTCCAAAAGAATCAATAACTGAATTAAAAATTAACGATAAATTGACAACAAATCCTGCGGAAATTGCCAATGCGTTCAATAACTATTTCATTGAAAAAGTAAATCCTATTCCAGGTGCCGGAAAAAAATCCACTGCCCTAATTAATCGCCAACCAAACTCAATGTTTTTATCACCCTGTTTGCCTTATCATATGCGGAAAATTATTAGAAATCTTAAAAATACTAGCAGTGTAGGGATTGACGGTATTTCGACTAAAGTAATCAAAGCAGTAAACGAAGATATCTCTCATCACTTAAGCCATATAATGAATCTTTGTATACAAAGTGGGACATTTCCAAATGACCTCAAATTGACAATTATAAAACCTGTATTTAAAAAAGATAATAAATACTTAATGGAGAACTATAGACCCATAGCACTAATTTCTGTATTCTCAAAAATCTTTGAGAAATATATTTACAGTGAAATCAATAGCTACTTAGACCAAAATGAAATTCTATGTGATGAGCAAAAAGGTTTCAGGAAAAATAAAAACATCAATATGGCGGTTTATGACTTTTTATACGTAGTTTCTTCACAAGTTGACAAATCTTTACCTGTTTGTTCTATCTATTGTGACATGTCGCAAGCATTTGATTATGTAGACCACAATATTCTGCTGGATAAACTTGAGGCTTATGGTATAAGAGGCAATGTCCGAGAACTGATAAAATCATATTTGTCAGACCGCCAACAAATAACCCAAATATCAAAATTTAATATTAAAACTAAAAGGGAACATATTTTCTCTTCTGATAAGCGTTACATCACATATGGTGTTCCCCAGGGAAGTGTATTGGGCCCTCTTTTGTTCCTACTATACATTAATGATCTACCAAATGCAACTAAGCAACCCATGTCATTGTTTGCTGACGACAGTACTGTTACCATAGCACCTAAAAATATGAGCAACTATCATTCCGATTCTAATGATTCATTGAATTCTATAATTACCTGGCTTAATAATAATAATTTGAAAATTAATCTCAGCAAAACAAACATAATGCATTTTAGACAACGAGAAAAGTTACTTAATACATCACAATCTAATTTAGTACATAAAGACCATATAATACAAGAAACTGAAACAGCCCGATTTTTGGGATTAATCATTGACAAGCAATTAAATTGGAAAACTCACATTAACGAACTTTGTAAAAAAATGAGTACTTCGTCATATGCTCTTTATAAGTTGGCACCGACTGTCAACACGGATACTTTACTTACAGCATATTACGGGCTTACTGAATCAGTGTTAAGATTTGGAATAATATTCTGGGGCAATTCAACTCAGAAGGACACTGCGTTCAAAGCACAAAAGCGGTGTATACGGGCTATGTTTGGGTTGCAAACTACTGACAGTTGCAAACCAATGTTTGTACAGCACAGAATTCTAACACTTCCGTCACTTTACATATTAGAAATATCGCTGTTTGTAAAAACCAATCCTCATTTGTTTCCCCTTCGGACTAATAATGCAGGTAGAAATAGACGTGAGAAGTACAGACTTTGGGTGCAATCACTATCCCCCAAAACAGCATTTCTAAGAAAAAGTGTAATATGCATGGCTCCATTAATTTACAATAAAATTCCTAATTCCCTTAAGAAAATGAATATTAATTCATTCAAGACAGAACTAAAAAAATTGCTAATTAGTAAGGGATATTATAATGTTACAGAGTTTTTGAATGACAAATTTTGAACTTATATAATTTTATTAGTTTTATTCATTTTATTGTTTTAATTATTATTATTTGTTGACTGTATTTTTTATTGACTGTTGTGTGAATTTGAATTGACTAAATTGTGACTATAATTTAATTATTTATTTTAACAATTAAATATTATACTATTATTAACTATTTTGTACGCCGAATATGGCAAAACATGTTGAACTGACAATCTTAAACTCATTTCCATCCATATGTGCATATCTATGTATCCTGTTACACATGTTTAGACAAATAAATGCATCTTTATCTTTGTTTACAACATTTGCATATTGCGCATACCCCAAATAAATTGGGATAAGGGTAGAAAAATAATGATGACGTTACACAAATCATTTTCATCTGAATGAGGAAGGTTCATGATATTTAACTTCTATATAATAAAAACAGAGATATAAATTGCTGATGAAAACCATAATTTATAAAAGGGGAAAAAAACATAAAACTAGCAAAACGATGCTAATGTGCAACAGAGTTTAGTATGATTCACGTAGGTGACATACACGAAACTATAGGTTCCAAGACCATCGTTTTCCGAATCGTATCGCAACAGCTGAACATCCTGAGCATTCCGAGCATCCTGAACATTCTGAGGGGCGGCTAGCACCACGCCCACAACAGCTACTAACGCACAAATCACCAACTGAAAGTAAAACCGCACTATTAACAAACACTCTTCACAATGAGACCACATTTTATTTAATCGCCACAAACCGATTTCATGATCACTATATTAACGGTTTACTTATCGAATTCACTTGTGAACTATGTACTCATTATTTATTTGAACTCATGTTTTATACTATTCCGAATATACCATTACAACATAATCATGTACATTATGTGGTGAATTATTAGTTGACGCTCTCCTCTCGTTATATGTATTGTGTATTAACCACTACTTCAACTCGTGTCTAGTAGCTGCGAAACCTTTGAGGAAGTTTTTGATGGGAGTTCTTTTGAAATTGTATTTTTTACGTGAGGTTGACAGCAATTAAAAAATACTGTTGATTTCTCTGTGGAACTTGGAATTGGCTGAGGAATGAGTAGCTATTAGTGGTCATATCGCGAACTGTATAGTTTCTTCCAGTCATACTGATATGATGGGCTGTGGTAGCCCAGTGGTATCGCCCCCGACTTACAAATTGTAGGACGTGAGTTCGAACCCAGACAGGCACTTTACTTTGTGTATTTATCTTCATCACCACTGCTCTCGAAATGGTGAAGGAAAACATCGTGAGACAGCGGCATGTCCTAGAATCAAAAATTCGAAGACATGTAACAACCACCAACACGCGCTGTGCCCGCGTGGTGGATTATGGCCCACTCTTTCTCTGCCTGTGTCCTAGTGCGGGATGAATATAGCCGATTATACGAGTACTATACTGATAATATGTGCAGCACGTCTAAGTCGTCGTTAGGAAAACTAAGTAAGGATTGAGAATCTGTTCGTAATCCGCCAAGTCGAAATCGTTCAACCAAGTATCACAGAGTCATTAAGATTGTGTTCAATTCACCCACCCACATATTGTCACAGTTGGTGATCTAGAATTGTGGTTCAAAGAGGTTTTTGACGGTAAAAATTGGCTTTCGTAAAACATACTCGTATTCTTAAATTGGTTGCTTGCTTTGATACTGATTTAGTTAATTTTTTTCTGAGCTATCCCGAGTTCATCAGATGATCAAGATGGTGATTCCACAAAAACAGTGATCGTTATTATTTTAAAATAAAATAGTTCCTGCTTGAACAAGGCAATAATTATAGTTATCTTTTTAACTCAATTGAAGGAATTATAGGAATTTGCATTTTAAATTGGATGTAAGATTCGTGTTCCGGAAATACGGCCGTGAATCTTCCGGTCAAGCCTCTTCACCTTGACCTCGAGTACCAGAGTCTAACGTCAAGATACTTATACTTTCACCTTTCAGCCTGGGGCGTTCCATCTATAAATAATGTATTTATTTCTGTTTATCTAAGACTTTATCAATCATCCCATTGCTGGCAAAGCGTTCGTATTTGATTCCCAGATTGCGAGTGGTGTATGTAGGAGCTTATGGCCTTAGTAAATCGTTCCATTGTGTAGTTTCGCCATTTTAGGACAGTCACAGTAGACATGAAAATCGCAGTAGGTCGCAAAATATTGTACTGTACTGATTTATTTGGATGTTGTTAGAATATAATACCAATAGTGTAAAACCAAGTTTGCAGCTTCGAATAGTTTAGTTAGTTAGTATTTTTACAGATATTCTTCCTTCATATCGTTTTAAACTATTAATTATCTAAGATTTTTCCTTACGACGCACCGTTTTTGAGATATATGCGAAAAACCAAAAAGTGGAAGCTATGTGCCTCCGTTCCACTCCGGTTCGCCTTCTAGACGTCAGGACTTTTAGTACCTACTTCCTAAGTACCCTGAACAAGTTTCTGAAGGAATCGCTTAGGTCCCTGCTCACGCACCCTACAACGTTTTTTTTATCCTTTATTAAAAAGAGCCATTAGTTCATAATAATTAATTACAATCTAGTCTAAAAGACTAATAAGCAATTTAAATCTAACTTAATTATTTAAATGATAATAATTATAATTTACGTGTCTGGACTATTGCAAATGATAAGACGTTGATTAATTCTTGATTAGGTATAGTTTTCACTATTTAGTTAAAAGGTTGGACATAGCCAGTTGACTCTGTTGATCTGTTTTCTCTTATGTTTTTCTGATACATAGTATTTTCCCTTTTAGCTATTGCTCTGAAAAAATCGGTTGTTTTAAAAGGTATCAATTGAAGTTAGTGTATAAATTGATTTATTATTAGTGTTACCTAATTGATGATTCAAACAAATGCCATGATCAAAACGTGTAAACAACAAAAGTTGCGAAAAAGATTGTTGCATCAACTTTACTAGGCGGCATCAATTAATTAAAGTTTTCGCAATAACCCTTGTTATCCTATTATTTTAATGACAATTGTTATTGGTACGATTCCATGTTAGTTAGATATGATTGATTTAAGTAATCTGTTCATAGATAGATAAGATGCTGGGTAGAAATCCGCCAGTTCTTCTCCCCAGTTTAAAAAACTGTGTAGGGTTCAGAAGCTGTCTTTTGAAACTTTTTGTAACTTTTGAGGTTCAAAAAGTGCTGTTTCTCATTCACATATAATGATTGTGCCTGAAATAAATGGATACCTAAATAAATAAATAATTATGTGTTCACAATATGGTATCGAATCTATGGTAACAATATGTGGGCGTTAACACTCTTGCGCATCAATTTTGTACGCAGAAATGCCAACAGCCCAATAAATAAAAGGGTTTCGCAGTTCATACGAGACAGTGATAAATTATGTCATTGTTGGTAAAGTAAATAATGTGGTAATACTTAACAGTTAAGGTAAAGAATTATTTGTATATTTGGTAAAATTGTATTTAGTGTCGATGCATCAATATGTGTTACTGTTGTGTTTCTATAACAAAGAACTTCAGTTGCCTACAGTGTCAAGTTCAGACAGTGCTTATAGAGATAAGTTCAAATTACCGTTGCCCTGATACGGACGTATTCAATTTGCCTACGTTTGTTCAAAATTATATTTTAAGCTTTTTCGGCGAACCCATAGAAGTTTCCAGGTTATCTACCATTACAAGGGATTAACAATCAAAAACAAAGTAATTTAACATTTTTTAATAGTAATAATATTATCATACATAGGTATATTTGGTAAAAATAAAAATTAAATAACAAAGTCTAATTAACCAAGGAGCGACGCTACGACCGCGGAAGGGACGGCTCCACCGGGTCCCTGTTCGATCTGAGGTTTGTAACCGTCGTCGTCAGCGGTGTAGGTGACACGGTAGGTGACGCCATCGGGTCCCACCCATGTGAAGGACCCGGTGATGGCGATGGACTCGTCTTCCCTGCCCTCGTTGATGAGCCTTGCCTGCTGCTCTGCCCCGGTGCCGTCAGTTAGACTATAGCTGGAAAAATAAATGTTGGTGTTAGAATCTATCTTTAGCTTTCAAAAACGTCGATGCTTTTATGATGATAAACAGCCTTGTTCTATGTTATTATTAATTTATGTTTGTTTGATGACTATCATAATCATTTATTTGCGATAGTCCACATTTGGAAAGATTTTTATTCATAACATTTTTGGAAAGATATTATTGTTTTAACTGTATGGACGAATATGCATTTTTGTATAAATTCTTGCTCAGATAAGCCCTGATACATAAAAGGTTAGAGCATAATATAGCAAGATTTACCTGTATTTGTAGTTTCCATCGACGTTGTCGTTATCATAGGAGACAATCTGTACGTTGTCTTGGGGGTAGTTTATTCTTGGGGGAGGGGCAGCCAGCGCCACCGCGACCAAGCAGAGAGCAACGATCTGTAAGTAATTGTATGGAATTAATGCTAAACTCCTTTACTCAAGAACTTAACATAAAGATAACTAAAGATAGAGTCTACTATATTATTATTGGATATAGTATCTAATAAGATACAATACAGAGACTTCATTAGTCAAGTATTGCAACTATTGACAATAGGCAAAAATTAAAAACATAAATTTCATTTAATTTTGACGTCAATTTTTTAGATTTAATTTTCGTTGATGGCAATAGGTACTCCTATAGGTACTCCCTTCGGGGAATACAGGCGTGATGTTATGTTATTGTTAAGACAAATCTCGAAGCACAGAATTTTTTTGTATAGCATCAGACGGTAATGCTTTTACGGGTGGACGAAAATTCGAACGTAAAAGAAAAAGCATAGTGCAATAGTAAATTAAATAGATTGTCGATAGATGTATTTTAACTGTAAGTCCGACATAAAACTTTAATATTTTACGCGAAATGTTGTTTAATTATTTTGGATAAAAGATTTAATTTATCACTGAAATCACTTTTGAGAAAATTGCGAAATGCCATTTGAAAAAAGGTGCGAAATTGAAAAATAATAATTGCGCGATATCTCCGTATCCGAACTGTTTTTTATCCTTTAATTTTTTATCGATTTTAAATATTGGATACATTTTCCACCTACTGCACTAAACACTTTTTCACACAAAATACACAAATAAAACGAACCAGTTTCATGTTTGAAGTGCTGATTTTACGGATGAATACGATGAAGTGACGAATCTCACATGAATTTCGGTCTTTATATCTAGCACAAGTTTTGATTTGATTTTATGCTAAAGTAGTACCAGTAGAAGGTGAACCGCTTGACATATACCTAATATAATGTAATTCCCTTAATGTAATGAATAAACAAATCCTTAAAGAATAACCTTGCCCAATATAATAAAATGCTAATTATAGAATATTAATTAGTTTATAGATCAATCTTAAAAAAAATATAGTGATGTCAACTAATCATTCTTTGAAGAAACGGCTTAGTGAAAACGTTAATAATAACAAACTTTTATCGAACTTTATGCCACTACATAGCAAAGAAAATGCACTTTTCTGGGATAAATCCCGCGTTTTTTAACTTTCATGCAATATTTAGTGATTTTGCAAAATTACCTTGAGACAATTACGAAATACTTCCGAATGCCAAATGTCTAAATTGAGCTATTAGCTTAGAGGTTGAGGCAGCAGATGATGGTTCTTTATTACATGCGGACGCTAATTTTGCATGAAACAAAAATATGCGTTTAAAATTAACTTTTTTATATGCGTGTTATAGGTACCTGCGTACTTCGCGTGCGGGAGTTTTCGTTTTTCATAGCAATTGATTTTCCGGGAGAGTGATTATCATTTTCCATTACAATGGAAAATGGATACCAATTTGAAGAATATTAACTCTTAAAAACGCCAGCATCTGTGAGTACAAAAACAGCCGATCGATTCTGTAAAAATCTCACCTAAGTTTTCACGGTGAGATGGTTACAGAATCGCACTGCAGCTCTCGACCTCATCAAATGTCAAGTTTACGCCCTCTTTATATATATTATATAATATAGATCTATTTCAAGTATTGACATTGATGACAGAGAATTTACGATTAAATACGAGTGAGTTGTGTGACACACACAAATGTCAACTTTTATATCTTGCATCTTGTATTTAAAAGAAACAAAATAAATGAATAAATCCTATGCATTAATCTCGGTAAATGTTGGTATAATAATAGTAGAAGATATTATTGATTACAATAAAATAATCAGTACATAAAAAATACCTATCTGGTGAGGAACATTGTAGTTTTTTTTTTGTAATGCACACGTTTCTGGGAATTGATTTTATATTCAGTTTTGTTATCTGTAGGTACTAAGGTGTCTGAGAATGTTTCCGTCTCACAGACGCGTAAACTTATCAACTAGGTATTCAGATTGAAATACTTGATTGAATAACTGAATTCAAAAGGAATGCATTCTTCACAATTAGTTATAGATGTTAGTCAAATTATATTAAATTAGTCATCATCATCATCATAATTTCAGCCAAAAGACGTCTACTGCTGGACATAGGACCCCAAGCGCCTCTACTTCGATTAAGTTAGTATAATAATATAATGCGCATTTATCGCATTAGGATTATCCTGTAACGATAGATGTAAGTAGATAGATAGATAAATAAAAAACTTGTGTAAAACTAAAATGAAAATTTTGTGTTTTACCTGCAACCGCTTGAAATAAAAAAGTATACAAAATAATTATTACAGGTCGATAGGTCGTCAATTTTATGAGAGATGAACCAAAATATATTTTCCAATAAAATACTAATAAAATCTTAATCCAAAAAAAAAATAGTTAAGATAGGTAAGAATAACATTTTATTGTACTAAACTTATGGTGGGCCTTCCCATTCCTCTTACAAGGCCAAAATAATTAAATCTATACTTACTAAAACTCGTTTATCATAAAAAGATGATATACTACTTAAAAAGCAAATACTCGTAACAGTTTATTCAAGAATTATGCAAATAAATATTAATCCCTAAGATATACCTAATATAAATTTTATTCTCATTCTGGCTACCTACACAAAATATATACGAATATATTATTTTTTATTCAATACTAAATCATATAAGTAATACATATGGGTACATTCATTATAACATAACGTAACGTAACATCATACCTATAATTCCCAAAGGGTAAGGCAGAGGTGCTGCACATATAGTACACCCCAACTTTCTTCAGTTATTTTTGAGTCCTATGTAACAAGGGGCGGGCCCGTTGCCGGGTGCAAATCTATCTTAATGACACTGCCCGACCTGGTGCTCGAACCCGGGACCTCGGGCTCAGTAGTAGCATTTTCGACCTTTTGACCAACGGCACTCAAGTCAGTTTTCATTGATATAGGTAGCTAAAACAGAATAATTAAATTACCGCTTTGTTAATTGGGACAAAACCTAATAATTGTATAATATTTTTTTTTGTTGCATGTATCCTCATCATCATCATAATTTCAGCCGAAAGACCTCCATTGCTTTACATAGGCGTCTCCCAAGCACCGCCACTTCGACCGGTTCTGTGCTTTCTGCATTCAGCGGATTCACAAGGTCATTAAGTCCACCTTGCGTTATTTTTTTTACTTAACCTAAACTGTCCTACTGTTGAGCAAAGGCCTCCCCCAAATCCTTTCAGGCATCCTTTTCTAGAGCCACCTCGATCCAACCCTTGCGGTATTCGTTTGGATCGTTTCGACACCTCTTTCTGGGCCGACCTCGGCGGCGTTATTTATTAGTATAATATGATACCCACGCATTGTTTGTAGCTTTAGAACTGAAATTTGAACAAAAAGAAATCTACAAGCCCAAGCTTTGCTTAGTTATCATACTAAGTAGAAGAAACTTTTGTAAATGTAAAAAAGTAAAATCTATATATATAAAATTCAAAGTCCTGACTGACTGACTGACTGATAGATCAACGCACAGCCTAAACCGCTGGTCCTAGAGACATGAAATTTGGAGGGTGTGTTCTTCGTGAAGAGTAGGCATCCACTAAGAAAGGATTTTTCGAAATTCCACCCCTAAGACAGTGAAAAGGGGGGAATTCGTTTGTATGAAAAATCTTATTCCTTGAGTTAATAAACTTGAAACTTGGCACGAATACTTATCTAAATAAATTATGAAGATTGTCAGTTTTTTTTCTTCTAAACTACCCCCCAATAAGGGATTGGGGGGTTTCAAAGTTTGTATGGAAGAATTTTAGCGCGCAGTCCGATTTACTCGAAACTCAGTATTTATACCTAATATTGAAAGTAAAGAATAATGTGTATCAGGGTTTTTTGAAAATCTACCCCTGACGGGCTGAAATGGGGTAGTCAATTTTTCAGGGGAGGATTTTACTGCATGGCTTGATTAACTCGAAAATTAGTATAAATAATCTTTGAGTCAAGTTATGAATACATCCCAAACTATTTTTTTTTAATTCCACCCCTGTGGGGGTGAAAAGCGGGGATACAGTTTATATGAGAAATCTTCTTCATTGGGTTAATAAACTTGAAACTTTTCAAGAATACTCGCCTAAGTAAGTAATAAAGTTTATTATTATAAGTTTTTCAAAACTACCCCTCAAAGGGGGATAAAGGGGTGTTGAAGTTTGTGTGGAATAATTTGAATGCGCGGTCCGATTAACTCGAAACTCAGTGTTTATACTTAAGACCAAAAATAAAGAGTAACATATATCAGGGTTTTTCGAAAATCTACCCCTAACGGGTTGAAAAGGGGTAGTTAATTTTACAAGGGAGGATTATAATGCGTGGCTTGATTAACTCGAACATTGGTATAAATAATCTTTGAGTCAAGTTATGAATGATCCCAAACGATTTTTCAAAATTCCACCCCATGTGGGGGTGAAAAGCGGGGGATACAGTTTATATGAAAAATCTTATTCATTTAGTTAATAAACTTGAAACTTGGCAAGAATACTTGCCTAATTAAGTAATAAAGTTTATCATTACAAGTTTTTCAAAACTACTCCTCAAAGGGGGATATAGGGGTGTTAAGTTTGTGTGGAAGAAATTTAATGCGCGATCCGAGTAACTCGAAACTCAGTATTGATACTTTTGACAGAAAATAATTAATAATAAGTATGTAAAGTTGTCGAAAATTTACCACTGACGGGACAAAAAGGGGTTATTCAGTTTTAAGGGGAGGATTTGAACTTGAAACTGTATGTTACATTTTCACGCCTAAACCACTGAACTTCTGATTTGGCATAGAGATAGATGGCATCCTGCGGAAACACATACATTTTATCCTGTTTGCACGTCCCCGTGGGATAATTTCCGACATCCACGCGGGCGAAGCCGCGGGCAGAAGCTAGTGCTTTCATAACTTGTCAATGTTTTAATCAAATAGTACGATAGTATGTTGTTGATAACTAATACAAAAACTTCTACTGATTCTTCTTATTATGTTTGACCTATTTGTACAAGAGTTATATAACATTGTCATGATGTCAAGCAAAACACACGTGGAAGACGCTCATAATTATCTATTATATAAGTTTGCAGTCCAAGGAGAAATGCAGTTCACTGATTGAGGAAACTAAGCTTTAATATTCATAATAGCTTGCATAATTATTGAAGTACTCCAGATCAAATGGCATCTAGTATAATCAGCATATAATGTGTCCACCTGCTGGGACACAGACCTTCTCTCTGTAAGAAGGAGTGGGTCGTAATTGTGGTCGTAATCCAACACTCGCGCCCAGTGCGGATTGGTAGATGTCGCATGCCTTCGATTTTTTTGTTCTAGGATATGCCGGTTTCCTCACGATGTTTTCCTTCACGGTTTTGAGAGCAGTGGTGATGAAATGATTTACACAAAGTAAAGCGCCTGTCTGGGTTTGAAATTACGAACTACAGCTAGTAAGTCGTGGCCGTTAAAAAAAAACCACTGTGTCTAGAAGCATGAAATTTTGCGCAAAAATTCCTTTTAAAACGAAGATGGGTACTAAAGAAGGACTTCTAAAAGTTCGTCCCCTGAAGGGGGATGAAAGTTTATACTAGAAGTTCGTAAATTTTACCGCCTGGAAATCCCATCGGGCACATGGCTTCTCTGGGAATAAAGTCTTATTAAAAAAATCACAATCAAAACTGTCACTTCATAAGAAATCTTGTCTGAAACCTACCATTTTATTTTTGGATTTATTTAGAGCATATTTCTGCTTTAGTTTCTACGATTTTTGTTTAGAAATTACCCCAAATTTTCTAAGATGCCGTAATATTGACCGCATCTTTGTTTTATACTCTGCGTAACTATTTTCTGTGTATTATTTTTATTCTATCCTATACTAGGTACTTTATTGAAAATTTGTCTGTGGCAGCTCTGGCCAGAGAAAGGTGGAAAGAGAGTAGGGAGATCATTGCCCAGCAGTGGGACATTAATATGACATTTAAACAAATAGCAGGTACTGGGTGGTGCTTACACACATTCCTTCCATGAAGAACCTTCAGCCACAATTTTATGTACAGACGCCAGCACATCAACCTACTACAATCTGTCAAATTTTTTCAATAGATTTTCAACTTTATCGCTAAAGCACTAAGGTTCAAGGTTGATTGAGAAAATTTGACAGTTTCGGGTAGCTTGACCTGCTGTCGTCTGTACCATGACACCGTTTTCTCAGATTAAAATCGAAAATTTATATATTATTAGCATAGATAAAATACGAGTAATGTGCAAACAAAATAAAATAAACCTGGCAGGAAAATAAAATCACACCTCATGTTTATAAAAATCAGTACATTTATTACCTAAAATACTACATTATAACATTAATGAATCAGCATATAAATATTATATACATCATCAGGAGTATTTACAGAGACCTAAACTATTCTACTGGAGTTTTTAACCCAAGAGGGACGCAATGACCGCAGAAGGGACTGCTCCTCCTGGACCTTGTTGAATTTGAGGTTGGAATCCATTCTCATCGGCGATGTAGGTGACGGTGTAGACGACGCCGTCAGGTCCGACCCACGCGTACTGTCCCTGCACGGCAATGGCCTCATTCTCTGTGCCCTGATTCTTTAGTTGTCCTTGTTCCTCGTGTTTTGATCCATCTGACGTCTCCCACCTATAAAAACATAATGTATAGTTTTACAAAATGTATTGCGTTGCCTTTGCTCTACATTTTCAATATGGAACAGTTCCTTACGCGAAATTGTAAGAATCGATTCCAGCGTTGTTGTCATATCGCACTATTTGAGCATCCTGTGGATTCTGTTGGGGAGCGGCGTACGCGGCGGCGAACAAAGCAAGAACCACAAACTGAAAATAAAGGGTTTCCGTTAATTCATTTTCACAGTTCACTTTTCACTTCAAGATCCATGACGTCACAGGACTAACCAATTTCATTTTCTTTGTTTTTTGCGGCTGTCTTCCTCAGAGAACACTTGACGTGTGGGATGATTACGTATCCAAACGGTTCTCTTATATACCAACGTAAGTATTTCTTCTAATACCGCGTTGCAACACGACGGCTGGGCCAGTAAGGTGCTTCTTATTACCATATACCGTATAGCACAAGATGCAGCAGCTCTCGTGGCGAACACTAGTCAATGTAGCATGCAGCTACGTGTGTTACATGCCTTTAATCGATGTAGTTTTAGTATCTTCATGTGTGTTTGTAAACATTTAAAATTACCATGCAATTTTCTTATGTAAGTAATAATAGGCGTATAAATGTCAATGTTAATATGAATTACAAAAGGTTGCTATCCCTATTTATGTTAACTTTGTACGTAACTTTTCGGTGCTGTATTCAAACTCTAAAGTAGATAATAATATATGTAACTATCATATTTTTATAATATTTATGTACAATAGTTTCTCATGAATTGTGTGTAATTTTGAATGCAGTTTTATAAACCTATTGTGTATGTATTGTATGAATTCTAATTGGTACGTTAGTGTAATTGATGAAGACGTTAATTACCTCATAATGCATCTCTTTATTGTTGCCATTAACAGCAGTTGAGATTGTTAATGTCTTCTTCAACAAATATGCATTAGATTATGTATTTCATTGAAACTTCATTATTCATGATTTATAGATTTTTTTTTCAGAATACATAAAGAGTATCTTGTATAAATAGACTACCACTTTTTATAAGTAGACTCCAAAATTAATTGGGTAAGGTAGAGGAGCTACTGACCTTTTTAAGTTTTCAATATTAATAACACCTTTTCAAATGTTTCTTGAAGATGCATATTCGTTATTTAATATGTTGTGTGATAAAATCCGCATATTTGGCTAAGGATCCATTCCTGCAATAGGTCATCGCATACATTATTGCCATGACATTCCAGACACGCAAATGTGGGCGATAAGGCTATCTCGATTCACCCATTTACTTAAAACCCACGGTTTCAATATGATCATGTGCAAGAAAACCTGATCTATCTGTATGTTCACATTATCACTACCCGGACATTATCCTTGTAATTGTACATATTTATCCGATATTTCGAGCAAGCATCATAATTTATTTATTTATAATCACAGGGTGACTGAAGAATGAAAGCGGTTAAAAATTTGGTGCAAATAAATCTGTGCACTCTCTTCCGAAAGCTTTTGATTTTTTTTTGTACGTCTGCTGTTTAACTGCATAAGACGAAAAGACATTCCAGTGGGCAGCTCCTGCTGATTTAGAGCACCGCCCAGCTTACGCTTACTAGGGCTTTTCGTGATGAGGCCTAATTCAAGAGGTCAAATTAGGCATCTAATCACTAATATCTTCTCGTAAACAATACTCATACTCGTACAGTATTATTTATCCAAATATATTTTTTTCTATAATACTCGTTCCTAAATCTGTTTTTGAACTAATTATTTTGTTCCCTAGATTAATAAATTCATTTTTTTTCGTTTCATTTCCCAGGTTACAGCGCCATCAGTAAATCTAGATCACATTAATTGAAGATAGACACTTCCTAGTTGCAGGATGGCAAATCTACAAATGGTAAAATTAATTTTGTATTATATTTCTACATAATAACAACTGTGGGTGCATGGCCAAGTAACATTTGCCCTGGAAACTATGTTAAGTTTTGAATAAAAATTACATCACAGAAGCAGAGGCAAATTAAAGCGCCTACTTGTAATGTTCTAACTGTAATAGTTAGCACTCACAAAACATTAATTTACATTATTATTTGGTACAAAAGTTAATGTACAGACCTAGTTTAAGATTTCATGTTCGGTTATGAATCACAATGTGAGGCGTATTGTAGTGAATGGATAGGATTTCAGGCTGGCTTCACTTGTAATATATTAAGTAAGTCTGACTTTTGCCCACAACTTCGCTTTTTCCCAGTCACAATATTGAATTCTCTAGACGGTACCTATACATTATCCACGGAAGAAGACGTCGACAACAGCATTTGAGAAACAGCTCAGACAGATAACTACTCGTAATTAGCCATTTGAAATAACATTAAGTTGTTGTTTTTACAAACTGGTGAAATTATTAAACTGATTTTGAAACCATTATATAATGGCGCATTAGTGAAAATTAGAATATCAATTCAGTTACATCATAGTTAATGTGGAAACGTCGGTGTAATACCGTCGTAAAGGGCCAGATTTACGACGTTCCGAACTGCTGTTTATGACGGATTCTTTCAAGAACTGGCATGTTAATTTATTTTGACCTATGCGCTGTTTTAAGGCAATAGGTTATCAACTTATGTCGCTACTTAGCGCAACTGTTAAGCCTTAGAATCCCTCAGGTAAGGAGTGGCGGTGTTCGACACATAAGCGAGTAATAGCTTTATTAACAGCTTATAAAGAAGAAGGCATCCATGACATTAGTGACACTATAGATATCAATAGCTATTACATAAAGCATAATAATAATTGTATAACTCGGTGTGTGCTCACGATATTCGGATATAGTTCAGTCGTAATCGTAAGTCAACGCTTTCTTTTGAAAGTATCCGACATTGACTGGGTGGAGCGCACAGTGTCTCCATTTATGCAATACCACCGCCTCATGGACCCATTCTGTAATCTCGTCTAGCTTTTTGAAAGACAGACAAAGTACTAGACATAATAAAGCTTGGACCGTAATTAGTTTTTCTGACGTTAAGATGTCAAGCCGATGTTTGAAGAACGTTCACTCAATCAATGTTATTGTGTGGGTTCGTTTTAAGAAACATTATGGTCCATTTACTCTATAATTTGTCGTTCAGGATTAATGGTAACAGTTATAATGAAGTTGTGTGGGTATGCTAATAGCAAAAACTAAATGAGATATAAAGTAGGTCATTATTGAAGAGCTGCTTGTGACCTCTAAACTGGCTTTATGCGTTTAAATAGTAGGTCAGTCTTGTCTTAAGATACACTTAGTAAAACATACAATTACTGTAGGTGCATATTACGGTTTAGTCTAGATTTTTTTTCTATTATTTATTAGATTGGTACAGTTTGTCGTCAATATTATCTGACCCACCCTAAAAACAAACGAATTTGGACCCTCTTGCTGTAACATTAAGGTTTATTCAATTTATATGAGCTTAACAGACAAGTGCTCGAGGACTCGATTAACAAATACAATAACAGTACAGACACGCAAATTTGATCTTTATAACGTTAGCATTAGGTTATATGTTATAACTACTTGTTATAATATGATTAGTGTAATAGCTTATTTTAATGATTGCGTTCAAGTAATTCTGGTCTCGTGGTCTGTGTATATGACTGAGAAAATCAAGGTGCGATATCAAATCCTGCGACGATGATATTGTTTTGCTTTCAATTTAGAATTTATTCCAAAACTATTTCTTGTATTATTATAAAGAACTATAGACGGATAATCTTCAAATATAAACTTTGTAAAATGGTAATATTTTCGCATAACTTGTAATAAGTGGGTAGTTGAAAAATAAATATTATTTATTATAAAACTGGTATTCAAATGCTACTAAGGGTATGCAGTGACTACGCTTAAACATATTTTACCTTGTCTTACTAAATTGCAAAAACAACGTCTCTTTACCATTTTTTATTTTCTGTTTTATAGGTAGATTTTTTTATTATCATGTCTCAATGGAGTGATTATTTAAAATACAAAATAATCTATTTGCACGAGGAGAAGGTTGGCTGCTTGTGCTGTGCAAGAATAAACTTTATGAAAGTATACTATATGGTTCAAATTCTTTAGAATATTGCGTCTAGCATAACAACTAAGATCAAATTTCAATGCGGCTTATAAGAGTTGAGTTGGTCTTGTGGTCACTAAGGTAGTGCGGTGTTCATCGTTGTCTACATTCGAAACCAAGTTTAACCTAAATGTAGCTTTTTGCTCAGCTGTTTTTTTAAATTATTTTATTATACTTTTTTTACATTTTAGGGTCTTGTTTTCTTAAACGGGCAGTTTGTTTAGAAATAAAATTCAAAAGTTGCAAGTTTAAAATGTTTATTATTTCATTAAAACACTTAGGTAAGATAAAATAAGTAAATGCTCATATATATTTCCAAATTAATATACCTACATTTTATATTAGTATGCCATAATCAAATCTAACCATTTATTAACTTTAAACAAGGCATGCTTATGCTTAAAAGTTTGTTATCGAGAAAATGAATTCATCTGTGAAATGCTTTACAGATTTATAGCTGCCTATATGTAGTGAATAAACATGTTATTTAAATAGAAACAATCTATTTATAACAATAACATCACCACATAATCTGCAACATTTTAATGGTTTAACAATCAATCCATTGAGCATTTACTTACATGGTGTGTTTAAAAATAGAAAAAAAAAATAATATTCATGGGCAAAACGGACCCTTTCTTCGCGATGAGCAGGTGTCAATGCAATTTTCTGTGCCGGTTTATAATTCCTTATCCCAGCAGCGTGTAAATGCCTTCTCACTGTTTCCACTGAAATATTGTGGTTTATTGCGGTTACACGAATGGGAAAAAAATGGATTTTCAACATGGCTTGAAACAACGGTGGCGTTCGAATTCGGGACTATACTTGATGGCTTTTGCTCCTGGACGAATCCGCTGAATATTTCCATTGTCTCCATAACGTCTTAGGCATAGACTGACCGTATTTCTCTAAAACAAAAAACAAAAAAACATTTTTGGAACCGTGTAACTTGTAAGGAGTGAATGTAATGGTAAAATAGCCAACTACACGTTCGTTAATCATAATCAATAAAATAAAATAGGTATAACAAAACACTTACTGCTATATTAAGTCGATGACCAATCTCTCTAATTCCAAACATTCTACTCATGTAAAAATATGATTTTATGTTTGGTATAGTCATTAAGTTCCGACATGATGCTTTCTAATACCAAATTGCTTAAAAATACTTATCGAGTTATGTGAAACGATTTACAAATGTGTGTGTACAGTCACTGCTATTAGGCGTAGTGTAACTTTTGTCACTTAGATGAATTTATTATCTACCTCACGAAGCAAATATATTTTTTACTTCGTGTCCAACTATTCTTGGTAAATATAAATTCTGTGAACTTAGTTTATCAATTTACCCACCTGTTTACAAGATAAGTTATTAGGCGTAAATCATATTGGTCATTCTTTAATAATGCAAGCAATATTGTAGAAATGAAAACAAATTAAAAAAGAAACTGATAATATAGGTGGACTGTATTTTTGAACCCACATGTTGTTCGTCGCCAATCCAGCATCAAACCGCTAAGCCACAAGAACTTGTTGGAAATACGCGAAATTAAAGATTGGGTTGTAATTATGTAGTGTGACTTAAAAGCTTTTCAACTTTAATGTCAATGAGATAATGATTAAAATAGCTTAACAAAATGATATTATAATGCCGGTGACTCCGACAATGTTGGGTGGGTTTACCTTAACGTTACGTGTTAAAGATGAAATTTGCGTGTCTGTATTGTTATTGACATTTGTTCATCGAGTCCTCGACCACTTGTCTGTTAAGCTCATATAAATTGAATAAACCTTAATGTTACAGCCAGAGGGTCCAAATTCGTTTGTTTTTAGGGTGGGTCAGATAATATTGAAGACAGACTGTACCTATATACATTGTTTTCGCATGATTGGTTTTTGCACTGTGTAGAATAATTGTGTACTCTGTATCCTATTTTCTATTGCCTGAAATATTATTACGTGTTTCAAGTTATACTTTTTCACACAATGTGAGTAATGTCGTTAAATCTATCATTAGGCTTTGATTAATGTATAATACGAGTAAGAACATAAATAAAGATAAACTTTATTAACACAAGCTCTCATATAATCGTATAGAATTCTCTGGCTTCTGAGCTTATATAAACTGTTTTGTTTTGATTAAAAGACCACTAGTTTTAATTAGAAGAGCGTGTTTCCTTTTAAAAATAAATTACAGGATAATATTGTGCCATTATGTGTAGTTCTGTACCTACTAATTGTTTCTACGTCGAGATTGTCTGCTAGGAAATACTTAATTGCAGGCTAGAGTTACAAAATTAACAGAAAACAGAGTTCGCATCAGAACTGTGTGCCGTCGAAGTGATTCAAAAGTATGTGATTGTAAATTATACCAAACATTTACTACTGGTACAGCTGCCATATAGCTGCGAACTCCGTTTATTAGTATTGAATTTCTGATTTTGATCATCTACTTTTGCTGTTGACTGTACAGTTACGAGCACCAATATGTCAACACCTGGCAACTTTCAATTTCGATTTTTTCGTGAAATAACGAATGTAACATTGAAATACGATACATTACATAAACCTATGGGTTCGAAAATGCTATGTTCGTAACAGCATAAAATTTCATCTATTCTATATACTTATAATAAATCTGTAGAAATGAAAATTCTGTACATTGAAAATATCCAAAAAATAAATGGCAGGGGGTGTTACTTGACCGACACCGAACCCAAAAATGTGATTAAAAAAATTTTTGTCTGTCTGTCTGTCTGTTTGTTCAGGCATCACGCAAAAACTACCGGTTCGATTACAATGAAACTTGGTATAATTATTCTTTAATATCCTGGGCACCACACTGGGTACTTTTTATCCCGGAAAAGTATATACAATAAAAAACAAACTTAATTTTGCGGTTCGATCCCTATACCCGATTACCACTGTCTGTACTGTACCAACCGCAAATACTAAGTTTGTCGTAGGTTGGGTCACCCGCAGTGGTGTTCATTTTTATTCCTTTTAGTTTTTAGAGTTTTTTAGGTTTATTTTTATATGAGTCGTAGGTATGGATTTTAATTTTAAAGTATAGGTAGTATATTTGATAGTGTACGTAGTGACCGTAGGTTATTTTATAATACTGTTAGGTAGGTTTAATCATTCGTATAGATATTAGTTTTTAGGGAGTTTGCTTATTTATTGAGTTTAGATTAGTTATCATCAGAAATAGGTTTATTTAGGTAGGTAGGTATTTAATTTTCTGTTATTGAGTTTTTTTTTTAAATTAGTTAGGTACTTAGGTAAAGATATCATATAGGTACCCTCTTAATCACCAGTAATGAGACACAATTGGTTTTCTATTGTAGTTAGCCACAAAGGGCCCGCGACATAGATGGCATTCTGGGGAAGCACATACATTTTATCCTGTTAGCACGTTCCCGTGGGTAAATTTCCGACATCCACGCGGGCGAAGCCGCGGGCAGAAGCTAGTTAAAAAATAAAGGAGTAAATCGCTTTTAAATAAAGCCGAGTGTATACATACTTTTGGTCGTGACTGTACTCGGTAAAAAATCCGTTTTAAAGCAGATTCTTTTGAACAAACAATTGACAAATTAAAACATCTTTCACATCAGTTCAAGGTTGTTCATTAGTTCAAAGAACTGATGTTGAACAAATTATAACAACTTCTTAAACGAGTGGAAATAATTGTTGAAACGACCAATAATTTACTCAGATTAATTTAAGGAATTTGGACGCTATATTAAGGTTATCGGAATGTCAATAAGCCGGAGCTACTAAACCGGCCTTTAGCATTTTCATTGGTCGTAACTATTTTGAAGATGCATTTCGTAAAAATGTAAATGTGAAAATATATTGTATTTATGAATAAATAAAGTCTAAAATGCCTAGGGTTGGATGTTAATTTATTAATAAATGTACAAACCACGAAGCGAAGTTGAACATTTTGTGAAAAAGGTCAAGGTTTCGCATTTTACGCTGAACATTGCATCCAATTGGTTTCTGATGAGACTGTAGCACATTATAAAGTGCAACCTCAAAGTCTCGCAGACTCATCGCAATCTTATGTAATGAACTGTTTCATGACTATTTATTTGGTGCAATAACTTTTAATAAATAAAGTTATAAATGATTACCTACGGATTCTTACTTATTTAGTAACATAGGTGTAAAAGTTGCTGTGGCCTTTAAATATTAATATATACTTGGCCTACCACAGATATCATATACGATTATTATTATTATCTGATACGATGTGATGGCTGATGTAAAGAAAATGAGAATTCATATAAACTGCAGTACCATAGAAGATTCTATTCGTATTTTGTTATAATAATCCCATTCGGTCTCCACATCAACTCCAGAATCAAGAAAAAATATTGCGACATATTTCCATAAAAGTAGGCAAATTACAAAAGCATTTTGAATATATTTTATCCTCATCGACAGTGGAGGTTAGTTCCCAACCGGTCTGCTTACGTCACAGTCTGTTGAACCGTTGAACCATACACCGCAGATGACCTCTGACACCCGTCGCTTTCCTTACAGAACATAACGTATCACATTTTAGGTCACACTTTTAATATAGACGCGTTTTTGAGCACCACAATGACTTTACAACGACATAAAGCACCAATTATTGTCATAATCATATTCATAAATATTATCTAGTACAAGGTTATAATGACATAACAGTTTGTCGGCACCAAGATGACACCTCATTATTTTACATAACTATGTACATAAATATTTACATTCCATTGAGTGGGTCAAGTTTTATGCGTCGAGAGATTAAACGTTTGCTATGGCTTAGCCATTTTTTTGATGTTTTATTAGAATTTCAATCTGGGATAGGCGTAGAGTAATGGGTTTTAGCAGTCGTTAATTTATCATTAGGCTTTGAAGGAAGTGTTTTATGGAGGAGACATAATCTTTTCATGGTTCGACAGTACAATATGAGTGTCGTAAATGTATCTATGTCTAAAAGCTGCTTGCTGTCTTTCACTTTTCACTAAGATCCGATAAAAGGTAACGTCATAATAAATTTGCCTGGCCGCGTGAGGTAAGGCTTCGTTGACTTAACCCCGTTGTTACCTAAGCCTTTCTTTGGCATGCGGTGACAGAGCAAGAATTGGCCATGTGTATTTATGGTTCTTATTCCATATCACATTTTTTGGGTCCATACATTCTATTTTATTTTATATGTAAAACAATTTGCTGAGAGCTGCTCAAATACCCATAATATTTCGTCTCCATTAATTAAAATGCCGCCTACCCATGTTCAAGTATGACCTCTTTTGATAAATTTATTACACATCAAATCACCACGTGTGACCCTCAGCTGCTGATTGGTTTTTGATTTAAGAGCCCTTGTCTATTTTATTATAAGCAGAAGCGGATATGGCGATACCTAGTCGACAAAATGAAGATGTTATAGTAACATGTTATCGATGATCTGCTTGTAAATACCATGTGTCTTCGTAATGCCAATACATTCATAGATTTGATCTTTTATTTATGAACTTTATTGGAACATTCGAGATCAGATGCACGGATTACTCATCGCGTCTATCTAATATTTGATTGCAAAGAATCTGTTGCTTCATTGGCAACGTGATTCGCGGGACCATTGCGAAGATGCCTTTTTGGTCATGGGAAACTATCAAATTGTTACACCTACTGTTGTCAGAATCTGAATAAATAATCTTTGAAGGCGCTCGTGAAGTTTTCATACAATTTTTAAAATATATTTTTTCAAATTGTAAAATAAAACTAAAAACATAATGATTTCTTTTCAAATGGTGTTTTTTTATATTGTGGTTTTTGTATGAAGGAAGACAAATTTAAAAAATCAAATGTTAATTTGAACTGTTTTTTTACCTGTATCTAATGATAGTCATAGGCATGTTGCAAAATCTGTATCTTTTAAATATCTACATATATGTAAGTGTAAATTAAATCCATACTAATATAATATTATACTTACTATTATAATATTTGATATTTTTTCACGCCTAAACCACTGAATGGTTTCAATACAATTGGTCCCGGCAGCACGTTCCCCTGGGGACATTTCCGACATCCACGTTGGCGAAGCCCCAGGGGGAGCTAGTCTCAAATAAAGATTTAAGAAATTTTGTATGGAGCAAACCGTAAACATAACCCGGTTGAAACAAAAAGATGCACGACTTGTTGGTTATCTTCTGATGACGTAACGATCTTCTATAGTCTAGGCGTGAATGATAACAATCTTATGTCTCAACTATCTCCGGGTGTGCAAGAGAGACACAATAAATTTGTAATTTATATCTATCTATTATATTGTAGTATACCTACTAATATTAAGCTGAAGAGTTTGTTTGTTTGACCGCGCTAATCTCTGGAACTGTCAGTAGGATGTAAAAAATATTTTTTTACGCTAGACTCCCACGAGCCGAGCAAAGATAAAAATGGAAGAAAGAGCGTGAAAACTAATTCATAGTGCGGGCAGCCGATGCGTTGCGACGCGGTGGGTCGGGGGAACAAGAAATTTTACGCAGACGAAGTCGCAGGCAACAACTGGTTATAGAGATAAAATATTATAGATATCATAAATATGTGATACAAATTACCCTGTCAGAGTTATGCTCATAATAATCGGGGTTAAGGCTTCGACATATCCGCGGGTTATGTCCTGTAGATTTATCATCACACAGGTAAGGTGTCGATGTTTTATAGTTTTCTTTTAGTAACGTTTCTAGCGTGTTGTTTTACGTTCTACATTTCTATCTATCTAGATCTAGAATAGATCTGTCTATTCTGTAAAAATCTCACCGTGAAAAGTTAGGTGAAGTGAACTGTCATTCCACCTCATGCTGGGGATGACACAATGCACAGCTCACTTCACCTAAGTTTTCACGGATCTTTTTGCCGGGTCATGGTTTCCAAAAAATTGAGAACTCGTTGGGGCTGGCAGGAAATCCCGTGACACTTCTCTCGACCTCTTGGTTGAGAGTAGTGTCACGGGATTTCCTATAAGAAATTCTAGCCCAAAGTGTGACTATGGATTCGTGGAGCAGACGGCTTGTTGTCTTTGTCCGTATATTAACAAACTGTAGTGTAATCTTACCAAAATCGAATTCTTTCCATTAAATTAATATTTTTCTGCAAAATTATGAGAAAAATGATACAAGACCAAGTTCTGTAATATCTGTATTTAATTAAAACGAAGCAACCACTCTGTCAAGTTCGTCCTCTGTGAAGCAGAGCAACATGAAGCAGTATACTCGACGTCGGTCAACATGACTATCGAATATCGGAGACAAGTAGTAGGCGTCTTCTTCCGGAGAGTACCGTTCTGCATCTATTCTACATAACTAGAATCAAAGTACACATTAAACAGTGATTACGACAAGGCACGACTTACGAGTTGGTCGTAGGTTCGAACATAGACAGGAACATAACTTTGTGTAAATAATTTCATGACCACTGCTTTCAAAACGGTGAAGGAAAACATCGTGAAGAAACCGGCATGTCCTAGAACCAAAAATTCGAAGACATGTGACTCCAACCCGCACTTGGCCCGCGTGGTAGATTACAGCCCACTTCCTCTCACAGAGAGGAGGCCTGTGTCCTAGCAGTGGGAATATTATAGGCTGATTATGGTATGAGCTTCGCATTGGTGCGCCAGTAGGTAGTACCTAAGTACCAGCCGTCATCCACATAGTGAATTCTGTTCAAAAAGCGTTTTCTTATGGTTGCAATATGACCATGTCGACAGCCAACGCTAATGCCATGCTAAGACGACACGCTGTGGCTGAGCGATTGACTGCTGCGCTGCGTGTCGTGGGTTCGATTCCCGACGGAACAAATATTTGTATTGCATACTGATAGTTCCGGGTCTGGCTGTTTGTGTATGTGAGTTTAAATGTTTGTGAACGCACCCACGATACAGGAGTAACTCCTACAGTGGGGCAATGCTTAAAAAAAAAAACTATATGTGTGCCAAATTCTATCCAAATCCGTTCAGTAGTTTTGGCGTGAAAGAGTAACAAACATCCATCCATCCATAAAAACTTTGGCGTTTATAATATTAGTAGGATTACTTACATAGACTCACGCCTTCTTCCCGTGGGAGTAGGCACAAGATACGGAACGCCACATACTAAGATTACATACTCCTTCTTTTTTCTTTATTTCATTTACTTTCATACATCGGTTCATAGTCGGATTACAAGTTCAATTATATAAAATAAACAAACCTTTCTGTTGTCTTTATCGTAACACACCAGCTCCTCGAAATGACTGTTGATTATGTCTTTTGGATATTTGAAATATTTTCTTAATTCGGCGTAACGACCTAAGTGCTAGGAGAAATAATTTAATTAAGATTATGTAATTTGTGACACTCTTTCTCTTGTGTCGTCAAGTAGACAAAGGACCATATTTCCTCACTTTTATTTGACTACCCACTTTACTAGAAATCTTTTGTAAAGTTAGATGTTTGTTCAGAGATTACGTTTTTTAATTAATTTTAGCTCGACGCTTTTACCCAACTAATTGAAATGTTTGAAACTCAAGCTCACTCGCAATACAAGCACATCGTTGCTAAACTTTAATAACCTGTAAACTAGGGCATTGTGTACCTAATCATAAGTCACACTAAGAAATAAAGTGTATATTGTTAGATATGTTTTTTTAATTAATTACTGTAGATATAGGGTACAACACAGCCAACTGTCAATACTATGTAGGCTACTATTGTGGTAACTTAGGGCTGATATTTCCCTTGCTGACTCGTAGTCACACCAGTATGACAAACAGGATATTTTTTCTCGTTTGTCATACCACTGATTTACGATAATATATATACGATACGATAATTGCTAGTGCAGTACCTACAAATTCTACTAAAGTCAATCATCTGATAACTTTATTCGAGGAATAATTTTGATATTTTGACAGTTGTTTCATACAAAAACTGTCAAACGTCAATTTTATTCCTCGATTAAAAGTTATCTGGCGATAGAAAAATCAGCCCTTAATTGATTACGTTTATTTTACCTCTGGATCTAAAGAGCCACTTTTTCTTATTGTGTCTTGAGGAAATTCACTTGGAAAAATTCTCCTTAACTCTATATCTTCACTGAAACCAATCAAAGTATGTACATTATATAATACAATATTTCATTGGCTATTCCAGTAACTACTAACAGTGACAAACAAAATCAGAAATGAAATGATCCAGAAAAGAACCGGAGCTACCGACATAGCTTGCAGAGTAGGTAAGCTGAAGCGGCAGTGGCTGGCCATGCTTGTTTTTTTTTAAAAAAAAAAACTTTGACTCATACTAACTCCTGCACCGTGGGCGCGTTTACAAACATTTAAACTCACATACACAAACAGCCAGAGCCGGAACAACTACCTGTAGGCAATACAAATATATGTTCCGTGCGGGAATCGAACCCGAACGAATCGACATGCGGCGCAGCATTCGATCACTCAGCCACTGCGCCAACCGTGTCGTCTATGTTTATCGAAGGACCGACGGCCGGTGGAGCAGAAGAGTCCGGAAGTGGAGACCGCGTATCGACAAGCGTAGCGTGGGACACCCTCCAGCTAGATGGAACGAGGACCTTAAGGCTGCTTGTCCATTGAAAAATATTAACCAATAGGATTGCATAAAATCATAAAATCTCCGCTCCGCTCAATCCTATTGGTTAATATTTCTCCGTTTCTCCGCTCCGCAGCCTCGCTCCTCTTCAATGGACTGGTAGCCTAAGAAGGTGGCTGGGTCAGACTGGATGCGGAAGACGGAGCACAGTGTGTTGTGGCGCAGTCTGGGAGAGAACTATGTATATTCAGCAGTGGACTGCGATAGGCTGTGTTGATTGATCCCAGTAACTTAACAATTTACTCACTATGTGTAAATAACACAGTTACACCTCCAGATCAGACTGTTCAGGATCTATAAAACGAAATAGCGCATTAAAATTTTCGAGCTGTTAAAAAACAATTTTCCAAGTTCATCAAAATCACTTACTAGGTACGTAGCAAAATAACATGATATTCTTAACATTATGACAGATATTGTATTACAATATGAAACGTCAAATAAATAATCAAGTATGAGCAGTAGGTAAACGCATATAGACTTGTGAAATCCATATGTCGTAAACAATATTCAATACTATTATTGGTGAGGTTTTATGTTGTATTGCACATGTTATTTTAATAAGATTTTCTGGCTTTGCCATATTAGACCGCAGTTCTCTATAATTCTTTGTGGTAAAATAAAACTACTCATCCTTTCAGAGTCTGGTTCTGAAACTTAAGTTAGCGATAAAAAGTATCTGAAGTTTATGATTAAGTATATATCTATTGAAAAGTTCAACTTTTCACGTGACCAGAGGGCTGGCCTATGTTTTTGCCAAAGAATCAGCATTACACAGCCTTTTGAGCACGTATACTATTGACAGCGATGCGGACGAATTTTTTGATGCCCTTTGATTATTTTCCTTTTATACTTGTACATATTATTATTATTATTCAAGACTGTTTATTTAGGTATTAGCATACTTATATCGATAACGCTAAGCAAATATTGAAAAGTAGTATAAATAGGAAAAAATATTTTTGTTCACAAGATGAAAACAAGATGGTATTTTTTACTTCTAGGTATCTTACCTTAATACTACTTTCTACCCTTATTGCTGACTAACTATGGCAGAATACTCAGAAAATGCAACGATATAAATAAAACACTCACCAATAAGTTATTTTAAGATACCAATTCCTTTAATAAATTCGTTGCGTTTAAACCACACACGAATTGCTATCGTGTTTTCGAATGTCGTATGTTTTACTTGTTGCTTGTAATTTAAGAGCACTTTTATTTTACATACGAATCGGAACAGGAGAGGTGTAAATTAAGATGGAACAGGCACGCAAGACGCGATAAGATACACGCAGCCCTCTTAACTCAGTTTGGTAGTAATCATGAAGCCATACAAAAAACGTGGTGTAGATGCATGATTTTATTGAAACTTCTCTACTTCTAACCTTTCTCAGTAAAGATGAAGTTACATCTTCCGTAAGAAATAAGCAAAAAACTAAACCCAAACAGTGTAAACGTAATTCACTTAACATTTAAATTCGGAAATTGCGTCAACAATAATGAATTAACACTGGCGAGCAAATCAATAAACAATGCATATCTAACATGATTAACTAAGACAAATTAATGTTTAATTATTTAATTAATTTACGCAATCTTCGGAATTTATTTGTATGTTACTTGTTGCCCTTGTATATATTCTTATTATTATTTAAATCTATACTAATATAAAGAGAAAAGGTTTGATGTTTGGTGTTACGCTGTCGGAACAGATTTAGATGTAATTTGGCACATGGGTAGACCATAACCTAAATTAGGACTACTATATTATACTATATACTTTATACTTTTATATATATTAACTACTATACTTATACTATATTATACTTATACTTTCCTCTACTTTACTTTATGTTATACTTTTTATCCCGATATTGTCACGGAATTGAAGCTTATGCGGGTGAAACCGCGGGGGCGCATATTCCCATGCTAATTTCGGCTACGGTCACCATTTCTGTTATTGACGGCCATGGGTTACGAGCGTGTGCTGATGTCGCTAATGTAGCCTATCTTGGCGGAGAAAGTACGTATACGTGGACACGTAGTACGTAGTATACCATTCTGGTAATGGTATTGTATGTTGGAGAGTGGCTTACTCTAGTCACCCTTGTATGCAATGACTGAACGTGAATTAAACAAAAGGAGTTTGTTTACAGGGTGGCAGGTACATCGACGCGCAAACTGTAACCATTAATTCAGCACATGATTCTAGCCCCAGCATAGTATTTTTTCGCCGATTATCAAAAAAAATAAAAAATCTCCTGCTTCATAGAAAAGTGTAACCTACATGGTCAAAATGTATGGTATAGCAATTACTTTTTTATAACTGACGAAAAGTCCAACGCAAGAGGGTTTAGGATCATGTACTTACTGACTCCATGGTAACAGGTTACGAGTAGATGTCACTGCCACACTGTATAGGGGTCGTTTTGTAGCTTCGACGTTTCCCTAAGAGAAAAAGGTGTGAATTTATGTAGGTTAGTATTTGGTTTATCGGAGTGTTAAACTAAAAACACAAAATATTTGGATATTTCTTGAATCTTAAATTCCCAACCATCATCTAGAAAATGGCGTCTGAGTGGTTCAAAATAATAATATGAATACATTTTGGAACGAAGTTCCTTATCGCGCGTTGCGAAAGGGGGCTAGACGGAAAACATTAAGACCAAAAGTTGGAACGACACTTTTTGCTATAGTTGTAAGCCGTGCGGCGTGCGCGTGTGTCTCTGTCTGTCTCTCTCTCTCTTAGAGAAAGCAAGCCATACCATAGTAAAAGCAAACAAGTAGGACATCTTCATACATTCGCACCGCGCACGGTTTGTATGTGAGCGCGCTCGTACGTATGCGTCGTCGCACGCACACACTGACAAAATTTATCGCTGCTAAAGGTGCGCCAGTCGTGGCTGTGCAAGGAGTAATATTGTTCTGTGTGGCTGTGACGCCGCGCGCCAGTAATATCGCCCGCGCCCGCGCACGCTTCGCCGCTGCCCTGCTGCTCGTAATAAGTAATTTGTACGTGTACCTACCTACCTCCTTTAACTACAAAGACTTCATAATAATTTCATTTTATTTGAATAAATACATGATTCAGTAAAACCACGTTTTTATTAGTCATATTTCGATCGTAATTTTTCAAATAACTAAATAGATAAAATGACGTGGGCAATGAAAAAAATGTAGTCGGCCTCTGGTCTATGTACACACGGGTATGGTTATACTTCGTTCCATCTGGGTGTCCCTTGACACCTCTCAAGTTTTTAAATGTTTTTGTTTATAAAAAATATTTAAAAATGTAATTTATAAGTATTTAAATGAAATAAAGGAATATGAATAAAACAAAAGATAAATCCTAATACTTTATTATCACAGCATCAAATAATTCTTCTGTCGTTGAACCTTGTGTGGTCGTCACTGACTCGTGGCTGGTATCCATTAGCGTCGGCTACATACTTCATAGAATAGGGCTTTCCTTTAGAGTCGATGTACCCGTACTCCCCTCGAACGACTAGCGAGCGACCTTCAGGCCCTGAAATAATTCCGCCATCTTCCTTTCTGTAGGTACCGTCGGATGTTTCATACCTGTTAGAACAAAGTAAGTTGAAATAAGTATATACTGGTATCAAGAAAAATGTCCTCCTGACCGGCCATGGCAGCCAAACAATTACCTGTAGTCACTCTTCCCTCACACTCATAGTCCGATGGTACGACTATTCGACACGACCGGAGAGAGATCATTATGTTTATTGGCAGGTTATCAAATAGTCAGGTCAAGTCAGGTATTTTTACAGTTGGGTAACAAAAACATAGAAATAGAAGACATTAAAAAGATGTTACCAAATTCCTCGCAATGTTTTAAATAAATAACTGCTAAACAATCACTAAATAATTCGGTAATTATTCTATTCATATGCAAAACAAAGTAAATTTTACATTTAATTGGTGGATACATGAGGCAATGTGCAAAAGTATTTAAACTTGTATATGTATTATCCGAAACATCAAATAGGTACACACGGTAACACACCAAGCTATACATTTCCAGTTTCGGCTGACCTCGCGTTGTATAGGTTTTTCGTACAATCAGAAGTCAGCTTATACTGGTTATGTATAGCTTGATGTGTAGCCGTGTGTACCTACATGCAAGCATATGCAAGAAATAATCTGGTCATGCATGGTTTCTCAATAGATAGAATTGCATTTCGTTACTCTCACGTAAAACTATGATTATTATTAGAATTCCTGATGGGCAAAGTTCAAGTCAGCTGAAACACTCACTAATGTAGGTGCACTTAAAATTTTTGATCAGTAGCTTCGAAATTGATTTATTGCATATGCATCATTTCCAATTCTTAGTGTGATTATATAAAAATTATAAAACGTTATTTGATTGTGTAAGTGTTTATTATACGATGACTCTTTAATTTAACCTTAGACAAATAATCCCAAATTGGTTTTCTGATTACATACTCAACTTGTTATGCAAACCATCATCATCTGCCTAGCCTTTTCCAAACTATGTTGGAGTTGGCTTCCAGTCTAACCGCTGCAGCTGAATACCAGTATTTTACATGGAACGACGCTTTATTTGAAAAATGTGTATTGATTAACACATTACAAGTAGAAACTTAACACGTGTTTATTGTGATGTAAATATAATGCTAATGCAAATAAATGTAAACATTGATTCTCATCCGTGTTGATCATTTTTTCATTTTCGGTGTATACTAGTACCTATTTATTAATTTTGTGTATTTTTCCCGTAATAAAGTGTTATAACAATTTACACATAATATATGTCATACTTAGAAGGTAAGGTTCTAAAAAAAGGAATGAGGTTCTAAATCTACATAATTATTATAATTTCCATAGTTTGTATTGTGTAAATATTATTGTGACGAAAAAGTAATAAAAGGAAATAATCATAATATATTTACAGTATCTATTTAAGCACCGTGAAAACTTAGGTGACGTGATGATTTGACACTATTGTCAGCTAAATTCAAGTTCACTTCAGCTAAGTTTTCACGGTGAGATGGTTACAGAATAGATCGACTGGATTTAATATTTAATATTAAAATAATAGTTAGGTACGTGACGATATTGACCTGTCATATTCTCCGTCGTGTGACCTTATTAGAATAACATCACAGGTTCAAAGATTAGTCTGTCAACAGCTATTTATTAGACGGTCTTAAAAAACAAAATTAGAAAGATAAAATATTTGAATTAATTTAATAATTCATTCAAATATTTTATCTTTCTAATTTCAAATAAAAAAAGAGATTTTATAGCTAATGCTATAAAATCTCTTTTTTTATTTTTTCTAACGTTATAACGGATTGTCACGACAACAATTAATAATTGGAGACAACAATTAATATTTGTATGATATGTTCTTTATTATTAGGTCAACATCATCATCTGCCTAGCCTTATTCCGACTATGTTGGGGTCGGCTTCTAGTCTAACCGGATGCAGTTTAATACCAGTATTTTACATGGAGCGACTGCCTATCTGAGCTCCACAAACCATCAGTTACTGGGTAATAGGATACCCCTTGGTTAGACTGGTAGTCATAATTTCCGGTTTCTGACGTAACGACCGTCTGTCAAAGATCCACGAATGACAGCTGGGACCAACGGCTTACGTTAAGTTGGTCCCAGCTTTCCGAGGCACGGAGGGGTTTTGGTATGTAAAGGTGGTCACCCATCCACGGACCAACCGTAACAAGCACAGCTTAACCTGATCGATCCACCCGTGCGGCTGTTATTACTTAGTCACAAGCTTCTTATTCTTTATTCTTAGGTATGTATATAATTTTTCAGGACTAAATAATATTATTTTCTTGTAAGAAGAATGGCAAAACAATAATTATTGATTGCTCTAATATTAACTCTATAATAAGAATTACACATAGTTGCGATTGGTGTCGAACTTGGCAGTTTTTAAAAGCTATAAGTACCTACGAATCAGAATTTCCCAACCTATCTACTAAACCTACCGATTACGTACTATTTTTAATTAAAAAGTTAACAAATAGCTGTTATAAATACCTGCAAAAAAATAATTAAATATTCGAAATAGGTACGCTTATGTAGCAACTGATATTAATTTCCAATTTGCTAGGTTAATGATCTAAATAGCTTTCCGACATTAAAGTTCAAGTCAAATAATTTCGCCGCTAAGAAATGATTGAGACATAAGCCTCGAAAGTTAAGAAACATGCTAGCATTACATATCACAAATGATGTATGCCAAAATAATCATACCTACATCGCAATAGCGGTCATTATCACACTTACTCGAAGCTGTACGAGCCGAATCCGTTATTGTTGTATGTGAATTTTTTTATTTGCCCTCCAAGGCAACTAGCTACAGTGACAAATGCCATAAAGACCATAGGCAGGACGTAGAGATGAGCACCTTTTACCTGCGCAACAAAATACCATAATGTCAGGGCCAACGGGTCAAGCAAACTACGCTTTTTATTATAATAATACTAGTTATGTTCGCCGCTTTGCCAGCGGTTTGTACAAAATTATTTTGCAAGTACTGAAATGATTTTGGTATCTAAGTAGCGAAATTGTTGATGGGTTTTGGAGTGTGTGATCAAACATAACTTGAATTTGTAAACACATACATACATTAATACGTACGGCAGAATATCAATACGTGATATTCTGCCGTAACTATGAATGTGTATTCATATTTATTATCAATTTGGACTTCTAATTTAATGCTACTGAAGTATTAACTGTTAGTGCTTTTTGAAAAAAAAAAAGAAAATAATTCAATGACATAAACGACAGGAACAAAACTAATCAGACGCTCAGACAAACGCTCCGTGATAAATATATTTATATATTAGATGAAGATGGGAACGACCATGAAAATAGGTATCTCCACAGTTATTTAGAAACATGATTGACTGCTAGAATTCTAAATGTTACATCCGTGTCCCGAAGATAAGATATTATTAGATAGATAATATCAGATATCGATAATGAACCGACTTTAAAAGAAATCTATAAGTTTGTACGCATCTGACCACAAAGCAAGGTAAACTTAAAGCTATTATTATCCATTTGCGGTTATAACTAGACACGATAATGGTTTTTCTGTATAATGTTGATTTTAAATTAGTCATGGTATGGTAATGGTGGTATGCCCATGATCATAGACCGTCCTTATATTGACCTTATTTCAGTGAGGGCAACTTGTAGTGTTGAGAATCCTACAGGTTATGTAGGTAGATTTTTAGTGCGAGCTGTTACCTTCATATTTTACTCCTATATGTGAATAATGAATTCTAGTTTGAGGCTCTAGCTAGGTTATGTAACGCCAAACGTTATAACAAGGTAGATGTCATAGCAAATATAGCTTTTTTATGTCGTAGAATTTTATTTCGATCTTTTGTTTAATTGTTATTCATGCGTAAAGTTCCAAGAATGCAGTATTTTTTGTCTCCGTGGACATCCCGGATACTGCCTCAAGCGACCATATCAGATTTTATGGCGGGTTTTATCTTATTGTTAAAGACAAATGCAGCTTTATGATAGGTACAAGTCGTAAAATGCAAATATCTAAGTGTAATAAAATAAAGCGTCTAAGAGCTTTTTACTGCGTTAATTTATAAAGCCTAATAAGAAATAACATTGAACTTGATATAACGCATGACGGCATGACCTATTGATGATGTACAATGACGATTTATCGAGCTTCATTACAGCTGAATAGGTTATATGTACGGACAACTTATGCACCGTGCACCGTGCACCGTGAATGAAGTTGCATTGGCTCTATGCCGTATGTTTATCCATTAGTTGGACCTGTTAGAGTGGTTGGCAGAATTCTGAGGATGCTGATTGCTAGTAATAAATTAGTTATATCAACAAGGTACCTTACTTTGTTGGCCCAGTGCTTAACATCGCGAGTCCTGCGGGACACGGAAGGGTTTCGATGTATAAAGGACAGCAACATTTTATAGTTGCTAAACTAAAACTAGATTTAGGCATTATAAATAACCATGTAATCAAACTTATTACAGGCCTGCCATCGAGAGAATGCGTTCTTGACACCTGCCAGTGGGACTATTCTAATAAAGATCGAATTCGCGAAAAACGTATTCGTTTGTATGAAACTGACACATGTCAAGAATGCATTCTTTCGACGCCCGGACTGTAGTGTCGCACGTCAAGAAAATATGGATTTGTAATAAGTAGATAATCAAGCAGCGGAAAGAATAGTGGAGTAGAAAACAGCAGAGTTGTACAGGGTAATCCTGTACTAATGGCTGGAACGAAAGAAATCCGTTGTAGATGAAGAAAGAACATTCATTATAAAATCGGTTAGGTAAAATCTTTCTAAGAAATCATACAGGAATGATGTTAAGTAGTTATAATAAAATAATATTCTTAGAAATTTGACAGGTAAAGATAATTCTTGGAGACTGTATTGAGTCATTAGTTTATTGCTACCTACTCGATAAAAATAAAAATGACTTTATACTCGTTAGTAGATATTCATCAGCAACATTTCTAAACGGTTTTTCAGTTGTTTTTTTTTTCTGTTTTGTTGCAGACTTCTGTCTTGTCTCGTAGTAGTGATGACATATGACTTAGATTTTAGGTACTAATAATAAATTCTGATATTGAAGTGTTTGTGAGAATTGTGGCTTAGCACGCTCAAATAACATGTATCGTCAATTTTATGTATCATCATTCCATAACAAGAACAGATTGCTTCACACAATATGATACTAAAAAGCGTCGATCGAACCTATCGTTATTCTTAGGCTCTCGAAATCCGGATTTCGTATCCAATCAGTTTATTAATACCAAATTACATAACATAATTAACATATGAAACTCGTTTATTTTGACTTACCATATTGGGCGTGTTCTTCAACAGAGCGTATCTAAGGGGACTGTGAGTTGGGGACAACTGCCCACACTTTATATCCAGTTCTTCAAGAATGTCATGTCTGGACTTCATTCCATAGTACAATGCCACGTCAAGGACAAAAGGAGTCATTGACACTGTTACATTATTACGCAAACGTGGGAAGGACCCGACGATTCACACTGTGTCAGCTAAACTGCGTAATTATTCGCTCCTGTTTTACTGGATGGCATTGGAGTCGCAGCAGTAGAAGCAATAAATCTTTTTATTTATGTATTTGAACTTGACAGGAAGCAAACAGTTCGTCTGTGCATTATGAGACTGATGACACTGCTTAGATTACCCACTTGGAATATGGGTTCGATATATCGATTTTTGAAAAGAAAACTTCTATAGTTGTGCACTTTTTTTGTGATGGGTAAAAAATGTTAAACTCGCGTCAGGACACGTGACCTGATCGAAAATTCGTAAAACGGAGCTCGCGTCAGGACACGTGACCTGATCGAAAATTCGTAAGACGGAGGGAGAGTAGACCGCATTCCAAAATATCAAAAATGTACAACGTTAATATTCAAGTTTTCACTTCTGCCGGCACTTCCGGAGTGCAACCCGTTTTCTGCGGTAAAAATTTTCGACGGTTATTTAAAAAAGCGGCCAAGTGCGAGTCAGACTCGCCCATGAAGGGTTCCGTTTTACGATTTATGACGTATTAAAAAAAAACTAATTACTAGATCTCGTTCAAATCAATTTTCGGTGAAAGTTTACATGGTAGTGACATCATATATTTGTTTAGTTTTATCATTCTCTTATTTTAGAAGTTACAGGGGGGGGGGGGGGACGGACACATTTTACCACTTTGGAAGTGTCTCTCGCGCAAACTATTCAGTTTAGAAAAAAATGAAATTAGGAACTTCAATATCATTTTTAAAGACCTATCCATAGATACCCCACACGTATGGGTTTGATGAAAAAAAAAAATTGAGTTTCAGTTCTAAGTATGGGGAACCCCCAAAACATTTCACAGAATACATCTACTTACCAAGTTTCAACAGTATAGTATTTATAGTTTCGGAAAAAAGTGGCTGTGACATACGGACGGACAGACAGATAGACATGACGAATCCATAAGGGTTCCGAGCCATTTGGCTACGGAACCCTAAAAAGCTGCTTCATACATTTTGACCGCGTAGGTATATATCGTACTTTTCTATGAAACAGCTGTTTGTTTTCTGATAATCGACGAAAAATTTCTATGCTAGGGGTATCGAATCATGTGCCGAATTTATAGTTACAGTTAGCGCGTCTATGTCCCTGTCACCTTGTATACCTAGTAGTCATCTTTTATGATCCACTCTCTTGCTCTTTGGTCAATTCCGTTCTAAACAAAAGTTGGCAGGGACGAATATAGTACTAATAACAAAGTATTTGACTACTTCATAAGCTTTACGTTAAATTAAAGAAAGATTTATTGACAAAAAGGCATAAAAAGATATCCTTCATCTTTACAAATTATTAAGCTTCAATCAACTCTATACCATTTGTTGTTAACGTGGTTATCTTTTATTTTTCACATAAAACGCTTTTATGGATTGACATGAATAGAAAGATAATACATTACCTCTCATTATTATTTAATTCAGTGTTAAGGACTTTATAGATTTGTCTACGAACCGCAAGCGATGGAATATTCATTGAGTGGGTTCTGCGGATGGAAAACTTGATGCAACATTATCATCATCATCTGCCAAGCCTTTTCCTAACTATGTTGGGGACGGGTTCCAGTCTAACCGGATGCAGCTGAGTACCAGTATTTTACATCTGCCGATCTGACTTTCTTACTTGATACAACATACATATATGTAATATGTAAGTATGAATTCATGAATAGATAATTAATGAATAAATTAATTAACATAGTTGTGTTTCTTAGTGGTTTGAAAATAATATTAACCAGATTTTTACAGACTCACAGCCTCTGGATCATCTATGGATAGATAAGTATATCTAGTCCCTTATAACTGCCCCGTTGGTGTCGTGGTCGTAAGCGCGTCTGTTGAGTGTGTTATTTTGGTTTCAATTCCCAGGTCGGGCAAAGTGTTATTGGGTTTTCCATTAGAAATTTCTTAGTAACAGCCCCGAGTTTGGAAGTTAGCGGTGTGATATCCCCGTGCCTCGGAAAGCACGTTAAGCCGTTGGTCCTGCGCCTTGGGGCCTACTCCGAAGTGCAAAGTGCGAATATTCGGATCGGACCGACACATGGCCGAACTGAATATTATTGAAAAATGCGAAAAAAGTTCGGATCGGCTCAGTTGGGTCGGGACTATAGTCAATATTCGAAAGAGTGTAGAAGTGTAGGATCGGAACCGACCGAACCAAATAGTAACTTCGTAGCAGGAAACGGCCGAACATTCGGCCGATACTACATCGGAGTAGACCCCCTTATCTCTCTCCGGTTGTGTCGGATTGCCGTCCCATCGGACTATGAGAGTGAGGGAATAGAGAGTGTACCTACCTGTGTCTGCACACACACTTGTGCACTATAATATCTCCCGCACCGAAGGTCTCAGCTAAAATTGGCCGCCATAGCCGAAATACGGTCTGGAGGATCATTTTTTTTTATTAACTTTGCTTTGAACACTTTTCGTCTTTCTTAGGGCGTTCTCAAGCGTAGGCAGCGTAGATTCTATGACGGGTCAACATGACATAATTATCAATCCCTATAACATCTTTCACAGTTTCGATAGAACCACGTTTACGCAACGCTAGCGCAGCGTAAGTTTGCCCTCTTTACGCAACGTCTTAAACTCTATGCGAAGACATCTTATTCTCCTTCACGCAATTATAGTACGAGAGGCGGCGAATGAGTTTGAGTCGTCCTGTACATATAACCTACCATACTTGCAGTTTATTTTTGATCTCACCCGGTTTTATAATAGGAGTGATATTTATATTAAGGTTCCTCGCCATTCAGGTCTCTTAACGAGCCCTTTCAATGGAACTGTTACGGTTTTTTTTGTGTATTTTATATTTTATTAATGATATGGCATTCGAATAATATTTTTACTCTTTTATTGATAAGTTTTTAAATATTTTCAGGTCTAACTAGAAAGGTAGGTAGGTGGTTAGTTAAGCTTGGCGTGGTTTTAATGAAAGTAAGACCAATAACACCGATGCACAAGGAAATACAAAAACAAAGAGAATATTACTGTATTCTCGATAAATTCCATCTTATGCCATGCCATCATGCCATATTTCTTTTTATGTATAGCCTAATGGAGACTCCCCGTCTAAAAATCTTGTGATGTGGTGAGATTTTTACAGAATAGGCCAGCACAATAGCTCTTGACCTCAATCATGCCTGATGTTATAAAGTTGCTTTCTTCTACATGATCCAGATTCACTGTCTATCAAAAATTCACCTCCCTTTCTGCCAAAATGAGGTCATAATTATAGCTTAGTAATTAATTTGAATGAACGGTTATAAAATCTGTAATTTGAAAGCCAATATTATTGTCTGTCTCTGATATATGTTCAGGATTACCTTCAAATGCCAAAAAAAAAACCTACTCATCAACTTAAAAACCAATCTGTGTTTGCTCTATGTTTTTTTTAAGTTAAGTTTTTTCGATGATCTCACTACGGAATTATTTTTGTCTAAAAAAACCGAGCAAAATTAAAATGTTTTAGTTAAATAATTGGAGTTCGTTAACTAATTAAGAGTTATTAAGATCGTGTTATGACGTATGCTTTGTACGCTGAACTTTGTAGTAGTATTAAGTTATACACTTTAAGACTAGATGACGCGGTGATTTTTGGGGTGGCTGGTATGTACAGTTAGCAAAAAAAGGCGATTAACACTCTTACTTTTACTTAAATTGATACAAAATGATTCGATACATTCCAGTATTTCGTTTACATGTTATGAATATTTTGCTCACAAATAATGAATCAAAATACTGTAGTGTTAATCGCCTTTTGTTGCTGACCGTACGAGCTAGATGAGACAAGCTGAGACGACCGATAGAAATGATCTATGTCCAGCAGGACTGCTATCATATGCATACACGCATACACATACATAAACTCACGGCTTCTTCCCATGGGGATAGGCAGGAACTACAGAACGCCAACTGCTACGATCCTTACATACTCCTTCCCCTCCCTCTCCTTCCTTCGTTCCTCCTTCCTCCTTCCTTCTTTAAGCTATCATATAGTAATGTTTTAATTAAATAGATGTTTTTACATTAACTTAACTGACCATTCTAGATTTATAATTCACACATTTGCCTCTCATTATTACAGACATGACGATACTGTGACGTTATGTCAATGATATTTTTTTATTGTTCTCGTAAATCTATGAAACGAACACGTGATCCTGTCATTAAGTTCTAGTTCATGGTTCCGCATATCAATATTTATGAGATTCGTCTAATAGACATCAAGGTTTTTAAAACTAAAAAGGATTCTTTGTCTATACACAAAATATAGTAAAATCGTGGGGAAATCAATATTTCGCTACGATTTTGTTTTATAATCAGTGAATATTTATGAAGAAACTAATGAATAATTTCTACGAGGTCTGGGAACGATTCTAAAGCAGAAAATGTAGTTTTTAGATTTTTTCCTGTTTGTCTGAATGTATTTTCCAGCATCACACAAATACCACCGGATACATTTTCTTCGAATTTTGCTTAAATTTTCCATTTAAGTTTGGTCAGTCTATATGCTAAAAATATTACGCGGGGATGAGCAATAGCATTATGTTCATATTCTTCTAATTGTAATAAGACGAACCCAAAAGGTTAGAATTTTTATTTAATTATTTATGTACACACAGTAAAATTAATACAGATACAACATATTAAAATTGAGTAAAAAGGTTCAGCTTATTTCTTAAGACATTTCTTAAAGCAGACCTACGAAAGGAGAAATGAAAAAGAAATGTAGACAATACTATGTGAGAACAAGAAGAAAAGTATTTCATTTTAGATAGTTACTGATTTAACCTTTTAAATGATTATCATCACCTTTATGGAGCTATGCAGAAAATCATGACAGTTATTTATTTATTTAAGCCTTTTATTTCCCATATCTTTTAAAATTAATTACAATATTATCATAAAATAATCAAATCTCATTCCGTCCCAGCGACCATCAAGGTGTTATTGGTCCCTAAAAACTTGTTGCACGGAGTATATTTTATTCGAAAGCTAGCATCAAGAATTAGTAAATAAGTACAGACGCCAACTCATCACCCGAAACTGTAAAATTTTCCCAATCAACCTTGAACCTAATACTTTAGCGATAAAGTTGAAAATCTATTAAAGAAATTTGAAAGATTGTAGTAGCTTGATGTGCTGGCGTCTGTACCCTAGATATGTAGTAATACCCAATATATTGTCATTTAAAAGAGTGTCCATTGAGTTTCCTGCGCGTTCTTCTCTATAGAAACCTTTGGAATGGGCAACTAGCTTCGTTTTTTTGACTGACCGACTATTCAAAAGTGCTTGTAAATGGTTGAATTGAAATAAATGCTTCAAGTTTGAGCACCTATCTTTACAGAGCATGTTTCAGAAAAGTATGGTCAAAATTGTGGTACAGCACCCTAATTGCGTAAAACACTATCCATCTCAATCTGAATCATTTGAAGGATATTGCTAATCCATTGCTCCATATGTTCGAAAAATGTGTCTGCTCAACAACGTAAATAACGCAATGAATGTTGTTGACCTGTCAAATTGAAACCTATTGCTACTACTATACTACGCAATTACCTCGCAGACCACCAAACTGAACGATCTTCTCAATGGAACCAAAATCGTAACCGCGAAAAAATGCTGTATTTACTTGAACTGATAATAGTCTGACCCCATGTTCAAGTGGATCGTTAGGACTTATTTCAAGATCAAGTAGGTCACATGAAACTGGTTATTTCGCTCATACTCTGTGATTTCACACTCAAGTTTCATCAAAGTTAATTAGTCGTTATTTCTGAATGCTGCACGGTGCCTATGGTAAATATTTGATCGCTACTGGTAGTTTCGACACACGTTGAGTGTAAAGACTCAATTACGATAAACTTTTCCTCATTGGTGTGAAAATCTTTAATTTAATGAACAGGTATATCTTTCGACATGTTGGTTGAAGCTTGTTTCGATAACACCGAATATAATTCAAGCATTCAGCTAGCTGCCTTCAAGTGAAACAAAATACCTTTCAACCCATCGCATCTGCACGAATATAAAATTTCCAGTCTTCTCATAGAATAAGCATTGCTAGATTGTTATTTAAAGGAGATCCATCAAAATTGCCCCAAGCCCGGTGCAAAGGAAATATATCTCAGATTTTAGTGTAATAATAATAGTAGAAATAGTCTAAAGTACCACTATTGCCAAATTGGGTGGCTAACGTAGTTATCCCCGGAGAAGTTTGTTAAGCGATAGATGTAAAAATGATACTTTTAGGGAAAAACTACACCTGTCTGTGTTTTGCTTAGCTAACATTGACAATTTATGTATCTATTTTTATATGTGGCATATATATGTGTACCTATATATTTATATAAAATGTACATAATTTATATAGATATATGTATATGTTATTAAGTTTCGTTTAAACATTGTTACAAGAGTTGGTCATCCATATCTATTAAAACAGACTCTAAACCTGGGTGGCCTAAATCATGTTCACTGTTTTTAGCCTAACCCAGACAATATGTATAATAAAGTGTATATACACCACATACAGTTGTTAATGTTTTTTTTATATTTAAGGACTACCAACAAAGCATACACCATAATATATGCTAAAGATTCCATGTTTTTTTACATTTTATAGTGTAGCCTTAATTAAAGGCTGCCATGACATGCACTAAACATAGAAGGAGAAAATTTATTAAAAACTGATTTTACTTATAAGCTAGATAGATTGATTGTTACATAAATGTAGATACATGACATTTACAACAAAATATCCAAAGCATCATGTGTTTTATTTATTTTGTAATATTTTGTGATATTACTTAATCCTCTTGTACAGTCGCCAGCACATCAAGCTACTACAATCTGCCAAATTTCTTTAATAGATTTTCAACTTTATCGCTAAAACATTAGGTTCAAGGTTGGTGGTGGAAGGTGTCATTTTTACTTCTAGCGCCTATGAAACTTCTCTGGGCAAAATACAATACTTCTACTATTATTACTCTAAAATCTGAGATATACATCTTTGTTGCCGGGCCTAGGGTTTTTTATGGAATTTGGCGGATCTCTTTTGCCATTCGATAATAAAATACTTGTAAGTGTATCTAAGCTTAAAGATAGGAATATCGAAATAACAAATGCGATATTTTAAGATACCTATGTTTTATTAATATAAATATTATTGCTTATAAAGTCGTATAGTTTTATCTTGCGTTGGTAGCGAAGCTGCATTCTTCTCACTTTCCTAACAGCGTTGCCACCACAGACGGGGACAAGTTTCTATGTGGTGTTTGCAACTTCTGTTGAAAAATAAACGCAAAATAAGTACATACGTTTCGTTTTACTCATTTATTAGATTTTTGCAATGTGCAAAAATATTATACTTAATATTAATTATATTTTATGGTAAAATTACTTTGATTGGGCAACTATTATAAGCTTAACCTAATTTGGCGATTTTGTTTAAGTATCTTAGAGAAACTGTCACCTAGGGTAACCGTCATGCGTCACGGCGGCGTAGAAAACTACACATCCTGTCATTGTCGCCACAAATCAGCGGAACAAATTCTTTTATCGATTAAAGTGTGTGTGTGTAGTGTAAAAAAACCCTAACACCTACTAACCAATTTTTGTTTGTTATTAATATTGCCTTCCGATCATTTGCTTTCAAAGAAATTATTAAAATGTGCAACATTTTGTCTTCCTTATTTATAGTATAAAACAAATTCGCTTTTGCTGTATGTCTGTGTGAACACTTAAATCTTTTAAACTGCACAATGAATTTTGATGTGGGTTACCATCATTTAGTGTAGTTTAAGTGTATCTTAACATATATAATTCTTCTGTACGTGTGTTTGTCACCTTACACCTCCTAAACGGGTGGACCTATTTAAAGGTTTCAATGGGTTCCTGGACGGTTTGAAAACACAATTAGACCCGGTAGGTGGCGCTGCTTTTCCGTTGCAACTGAGTGAAACACCCGGTTATTAGCTAGACAGTAATGTTGAAATAAATAACAAATGCGATAAGTATTATAAAGTTTATTAAATTATTTAATAATACTGTAAGTACAATTTGTTCCTATGTTGGCAAATCTATCATGCCAAGTAAGCCTCGTTACTATTGCTTATCAAGTCGACAAGCTGCTTCTTATTTCCCTAACAACGAAGCCACAGCAGCCGCAGGAAGTGGAGCACTGAGCACAGGAAACATAGGAGGAACGTAAACATCCTAAAAAATATAAATAGATGAACCTTATTAAAAACCTTAATAAAAAGCCACGGCTTTAAATATTAAAAAAATAAATATGAAATTTTTTCAGTGTTGTCGTGAATCAATAAAACAAACTTGTGATCAAGTTCAAACTCTCTTGTAGTTTTAGTAGGTACCTATTTACTGAATGCCAATATTTATGTTACTCGCCTAATAGATATCAGGAAGGTCTTGTTTCGTGAGTCTGCAGAGAATCTTTTATTTTTATGTTTTTGGATATGCAATGGAATGCAGGCTGCAAGCAGCATACTGGTGATTCAACTTATAGATCTTGTTAACAAAATTATTTAGCGTCTATTACTCAAATATAGTAGATGTAAGAGAAAAACCAGCCAGGCTGAAATGAGAATAGGCTGAGAACGAGCTATTCGAGAAATTTAACAGCTAGGTGCCAGAGTTTCTCTAAGAGATTTTTTTTTAAAGATATGTATGTATTCTCACGGTTGCATCACAATTCATCTTCGCCAACATCTTGTATATTAGGCAAAATTTACACTTGTACACTAAAACATATTCACAGTGTTAACACTACAAATAAGGACAAACTACGTGCCCCTTTTCAGCGGCTTCATAAGGTTCTCATTTTTTGGGGTTGGTATAACCTTTTATAACAAGATAGGTACCCTCTTCTTTGCTGGTAAGCATTCAAAGTTGACTGGAAAAATTTGGCAGTTTTGGGTAGCTTGACCTGCTGGCGTCTGTACAATATTTTGGAACAAATATTATAAAGCATTAACTGAATTCTTGTTGGTGTGTACATATTTTTAAGACTGACCTTACGCTAGCTGTGCTTGTCAAACGCTTGACATCGCTTTGAAGTGTCTTAAGTTTTAAAAGCTATTACTGACGTCATAAAAATGAATAGTCGTCCTTACGAGTCCTTATCAAAATAATCTTATCCAAAAATTCTATAAAGCTGTGAGAAATCAACAAAAAGTGAATCCATCTGGATGCCCAGGGGAATAATAATATTTCAATGATAAATTATTTATTTTCTGCAAGTGGGTTTGTACAAACACTGACACATCTATACTTATAATAAATCTGTAAAAGTGAAAATTCTGTACATTGAAAATATATATAGTATATATATGTAAATATATATACTGGACCGAAAACGAACCCAAAAATATGATTTAAAAAATTTTTGTCTGTCTGTCGGTCTGTCTGTCTGTCTGTTTGTTCAGGCATCACGCAAAAACTACCGGTTCGATTACGATGAAACTTGGTATAATTATTCTTTAATATCCTGGGCACCACACTGGGTACTTTTTATGCCGGAAAAGTATCTTCTAAATATATAAAACTCAAAGGTGACTGACTGACATAGTGATCTATCAACGCACAGCCCAAACCACTGGAGGGATCGGGCTGAAATTTGGCATGCAGGTAGATGTAATGACGTAGGCATCCGCTAAGAAAGGATTGTGATAAATTCTACCCCCAAGGGGATAAAATAGGGGATGAAAGTTTGTATGAAAAATCTTATTCCTTGAGTTAATAAACTTGAAACTTAGCACGAATACTCATCTAAATAAATTATGAAGATTGTCAGTTTTTTTTTCTTCTAAACTACCCCCTAATAAGAGATTGGGGGGTTTCAAAGTTTGTATGGAAGAATTTTAGCGCGCAGTCCGGTTGATTCGAAACTCAGTATTTATACCTAATATTGAAAGTAAAGAATAATGTGTATCAGGGTTTTTTGAAAATTTACCCCTGACGGGCTGAAATGGGGTAGTCAATTTTTCAGGGGAAGTTTTTACTGCATGGCTTGATTAACTCGAAAATTAGTATAAATAATCTTTGAGTCAAGTTATGAATACATACCAAACGATTTTTTTTAAATTCCACCCCTGTGGGAATACAGTTTATATGAAAAATCTTATTCATTTAGTTAATAAACTTGAAATTTGCCTAAGTAAGTAATAAAGTTTATCATTATAAGTTTTTCAAAGCTACCCCTCAAAGGGGGATATAGGGGTGTTAAGTTTATGTCGAAGAAATTGAATGCGCGGTCTGAGTAACTCAAAACTCAGTATTGATACTTTTGACAGAAAATAATTAATAATAAATATGTAAAGTTGTCGAAAATTTACCACTGACGGGACAAACACGGGTAATTCGGTTTTTAAGGGGAGGATTTGAACTTGAAACTGTATGTTACATTTTCACGCCTAAACCACTGAACTTCTGATTTGGCATAGATATAGATGGCATCCTGGGGAAGCACATACTTTTTATCCTGTTAGCACGTTCCCGTGGGATAATTTCCGACATCCACGCGGGCGAAGCCGCGGGCAGAAGCTAGTCAATCATATTTTTATTAACCTAAATGAGTTCGGCGTTTCCTATCTGACTACGAGTACTCTGAGAAGAAAGGCCGAAACAAACTCAGAGGTCACAGTCTCTTTTAAAATCCAGAGATAATCGTGGTCAGATTATATGAAGACAATGTAGATTGGTATCTGAAATGGTCAGACAGATTGAGTGGACCTGTCCAGTCAGTGCATGCATTAGTCAAAAATCGTGCAGCTCAACTCAGACCTTAATATTTACAATATACTTACACATGATTGAACCGTCCTTGTCTTCAGATGATTTAGACAACCATTAAATATCAGTCATCATAAAGATATTTCGTTATTTCTTAACATGCTATAATTTTAATACCTTATGACTATTAATGTCCAGTAAATTGAAGGTCTTTTTTCACCAGCAACATTAGCTTGACCTGTATAAATCGTGAAAAGAGAGGAATGAATCTTACTTCTACATAAAATTATCCATAAAACGTATACTATTGAATTTCTGTTATTTAAATGATTGCTTTATACAGGGTGACTTGTAATTTGACGTATTTCTTCCAGGACGTGGTAGTGTGACCCATTTGCAACAATTAAGCACGCCATAAATCCTAGCCGAAAAGTCATGGGATTCGAGAAAAACCAATTTTTAAGTATTTTTTCAAGTCTCCCAGAATTATCACTAAATATCACGTTTCTCTAAACTCTCAAATGGTATGGGCCTTCATTGATATTCCATTATATACTTACCTAATACTTTATGTAGAAGACCTATCGATGTAACAAAATTTTCTAAAACATCAACCGTGAACCGTGACCAGCGAGTACCTAGACCCTGAGTCATGTTAAGAAGTTAAAAGCCGCTCCGCGACTTGTGACTTGTAATTTTAAGAACGTTCACAGTCTGATCTCAGTCTGAATTTGTCAAAAATACCCCCAATTAGGCTACATTTTTGACAAGTTTTTGACATTGATTGTCACTGAGACGAGGTTGCAGCTAGATTTTGAACGTTTTTAATTAGGGGAATTGGCCTTCTGATCATGACAACCTGGGTGCCTAGCGTGTGTTGGGTTGCTGGTAGGTCAGGAAGTAGTGGGTTGACATTAATCAGTTAATTATTTTTATTAGCACACATTTTCTACATATTTTATCTATTTTTAAATTCGACCTTTTTTATGACCGACCAGTTTTTTCATGTTGTGCCACTCGTTAGATTGCTGATTAAATGAAGACGTCTTCGCCGTAATTTGTACGGTTAATATACTTACTAACCGTACAAATTACGGCGAAGACGTACCCAAATTTTCTAAAACATTAAAGTTTATTAACCATTTTCAAATATCATCCACGTAAGTACATGAACTTTGACACCTCATAAATGTAGTATGGTAATGTATACTACATTTATGAGGTGTCAAAGTTCATGTACGTGGATGATATTTGAAAATGGTTAATAAACTTTTTCCTTTAACTTTAATGTTTTAGAAAATTTGGTTACGTTGAAAGGTTTATTAAAGTATTAGTTAACCAATGGATTTATGTGTTAATGGTGATTACCAAAACAAAAGGTAACCAATGGCAATGAAAGCCATGCAATTTAATAGTTTAGAGAAAAGTGATAATTAGTGACCAATTCAGGGAAACTTTAAAAAATACATAAACAATGGGTTTTCTCGAACTCCATGAATTTTTACCTAGGCTTTGTCCATGGGGTGCTTAATTGTTACAAATGGGTCTCCCTACCACATCCTAAAAGGAATACGGCCAATTACAAGTCACCCTGTATAATAACACCAGCCCGTTATCGTCCCACTGCACATCAAAGGCCTCATTTCATACAGAGAATGCACGAGCATTGGTGCTTGCCCAAGACGGGTTAGCGACTGACTTACATTAACTATCCACTTATTAGTTCAGGTTTCCTGACGAGGTTTTTCCTTCATCGATGTCAGTAATGTCCAAGATAAACTCATGCCGTCTTATTACAAAACGAAACCTAACTTTAGTTCTAGCCTAAACTATTGAGCCAGTACTTGTATTTCGAACTTTATTTCGATTTAAACAAAGTTCTTAATACTAAAATGACCACTTAGCACCGAACTAAGCTGTCATTTTTGTATAAAGAACTCCATTACTATAAGAGTTGGGTTCTTAATTCAATAACTGGGTCAGTGGTTTAAACCTGATCGAAAGAAAAACCTTGTTTTGTAATAAGGGGGATAAAGTACACATGAATTGATAAAGTCTCATTGGTACTTGCTCGGATTTTAACCCACAACCTCATACATGAGAGGCGAGGTCAGCCACTGGGCCATTACGATAGACAATTCTATAAGATAAATATATAAAGATTTCGGTCGTGTCGTTCGTATTGATAACCTTTTTTTTTAAATTAAAATAACCTGTTACACTTCCTTACAAATTTTCTAAGATATAACTAGTTCGTTCTAAAAATAAGTATTCGATATTCGAGCAGTCGTTCGAATTATGTTGTTTAAAAAAATCATTCAGCTTCTGTTGTGTTCTTTCAAACTTCAGGCATAAGGCAGATTTTTCTAACGTGAGGGGCAATTATCGTAATTTTAAGAACGTTCACAGTCTGAAGGCCAATTCTCGTAATTTAAAACGTTTCAAAATCGAGTCGCTGTCTCATCTCGGCGACAAACAAATGTCAGAAACTTGTCAAAATGTAGAGAAATTAGAGGTATTTTTGACAGATTGAGACTGAGATCAGACTATGAACGTTCTTAAAATTACGAGAATTGCCCCCCTGATCTGTCTAAAACTGTCAAAAATAACTTTAATTTCCCTACATTTTGACAAGTTTTTGACATTGATTGCCGCTGAGAAGAAATTGCGACTGGATTTTGGACGATTTTAATTACGTGAATTGGCCTTAAGATGTTGGTTAATTCTTGGAATAAAATTAACTTCATGGTATGGAAAACAATCAGAATGATTCTTCGCATAAAAATCAGCCCTTAAGCTGTGGTTTCATTTGAAACCGGTGAACGGTCACACAATGACAGATGTCCAAATACAGAGCGTTTTTGACACCTTGTTGTCAAATGAAAATTACATATTTTTATAACTGTCGTTATAATATGACGTAAACACTTTCCTAGAAAACCAAAGTTTTAGTCTACAATAAATACTGCGCTGGTTTGGTTGCTTTGGTATATTATGGGTGGGTTTCGTTTGTTTACCCCATGTACAGACGCCAGCACATCAAGCTACCCGAAACTGTCAAATTTTCCCAATCAACCTTGAACCTTAATGCTTGAGCGATAAAGTTGAAAATCTATTAAAGAAATTTGACAAATCGTAGTAGATTAATGTGCTGGCGTCTGTACCTACCTTAAGTAATGCAATAATCACGTAATTTATAAAGAAGAATTAAAATAAACTTACTGGTTTTGTTAGGACTAGATAACCGTTTTCGTCAGCACGGTAATTAACTTCAACTCGTACTCCATTACTGTCAGTGTAGTAGAACGTGCCTTGGACTTCCACAAATTGGTTTTCTGTCCCAGCGTTGATCAAGCGTCCGGTTTCTTTTCGCACTATGCCATTGGACGTCTCAAAGCTGCAATTAAACACACAGTTACAAAAGCATGCATTAGGTCAAGTTACATGGTGTTAACTTATGCTAATTATTGTTCAATCAACCAATCAACTCAGCCTATCACAGTCCACTGCTGGACATAGGCCTCTCCCAGGCTGTGCGCCACAACACCCTGTCCTCCGCCTTCCACATCCAGTCTGTCCCAGCGACCAATTATTGTTAGTTAATGTTAATCAAAAATACCCGTACACAAAATACGTGCATTGATGTGGAGTTGTGGACACCTAAGACACGGTACATTGAAAAATTTAACTGAACTTTTAAAGTATGTGTAGCTTGTTCAAATTAATCGACTCTGGATCAAAAGTTAAAAAAACTTATTCCGTTATCAAATTAATGTTATGTTATTTGACATTTAAAAAAACTCTTCAACACGAGACACTTTAATTTATTCATAAAGATGTTATGTCGTTGACATTCAACTTAAATTGACTTACCTGAAGTTGTAGTTGCCTAAACCGTCATTTTCGTTCTGGTAGCTGATAATTTTAGCTTGAGCATCATCAGGGATGACAGCAGCAGCTGCAAGTGAGACCAGTGCGCACGCAGTGATTATTCGAAACATTTTGAACGTTGCAACGTTTGAATCTTCTATGCTCTGAGAACAAGACTGGCTTGAAATAATGCGCAAGGTCGGTAGTGTGAGCTATAATTATGAATCTACAATAAAAACAAAGATTATTCAAAAAATCTTTTGATAGAATAATTAGGTATTCTCACATTTAAACAACAAATGCCATCTTTAAAAGCTTGCGTCTTATTAAATAGCTTTTTGAACATAATAATAATTATTGATCGTATTTTGAATGTATTTTTCAATTCAAATATGAAGGTTTTTTTCATCATACACTTATGAATGAATGACTACCTGATTAGCACATCACTATGAATTCAGTAAATGATTAATTTCAATCTAAGTATCCCTTAAGCCTACCTACCTATGTTATGGCTTTAAATATGTAGGTACAAACATATTTAAAGCCATAACATAGGTATAGGTAGGTGTAGAATCCTGTAGATCCTGTATTGTAGCTGATTATATTATTACACTAGTAAACTGGCTCATCATCACACCAAGCCTCCTAGTGCAGAGATTTTTTCACTTTCAACCTTTTCCCGCCATTTGCGGTGATGGGCAGTTTGACTTTAGTGACAGCTACCGTTCGCCATATTTAATAACCGTTGCCATATTTAATAAATGCGTTACCATATTTAATAAATATATAGGTAATTCAAAACTTTTATTAGAAAAGGTTGTAAAAGGATATTAATTAAACGTTTGTTTGCCTCCTGATAAAGAAAATGTAATTTAATAATTTAGTTTTGGTTTATAAATTATCTGCTATTAAAATCTGAACTGCGCGGATCAATTTATTTCTGGGTCCGTAATCAGATAATGCAGAAATACATATTAGAAAATAATATTATATTACAACAAATACTAAAGCAAAGTAGGTAATATAAATGTAAAAAAAACTTTTTAAAAACAAGCTTTTATTACTTGTTAATAAGAAGAACTAAAAAGTTAAAAATAATTTAAACCTGGTAACGATAACACGCTTTTATGCAGTAGGTACCTATATATTGGAATTTTTCTTATCAGGTTTAAATTAATTATAACTTTTTAGTTCTTCTTATTAACAAGTAATAAAAACTTGTTTTTAAAAAGTTTTTCTTTGTTTGTCTTTTTTTTTGTATTTTTGATACGAGATTGACTATGGCGTAGCTCGTAACGCGTAGCAGTATTTTTCCAATAATGAACGAACGAACTTATTTGCCCAAAGATGGGGTCGCATATTCTAGTCCACCAAACCACCACCACTCACCAGCCATCAAAAACGGTCCATCATTCAAGACGAATCAAACTCGACGCGGTTGTGTCGCTTAATTACTGAGTTCCTATGGCCACCTTCAAGCTCCATCATCAGACCCTGGTTACCATCTGGCACCAAAGTACTCGTCAAGACGAACCATACGAGCCCAAACTCGATGGGATTTTGTCATTTAATTAAAGAGTTCCTATGTCCATCTTCCAGCTCCACCATCAAACCCTGGTTACCATTTAGCACCAAAGTACTCGTCAAGATGGATCAAACGAGTCCAAACTCGATGGGGCTGTGTCGTTTAACTACCGAGTTCCAATGGCCACCTTCCGGTTCCATCATCAGATTAGCTCCATGTCATAATAATTTTGCATTGTCGTCCGATTTACAGATGCGTGCAAATTTTCAGTTCAATCGGTAACCGGGAAGTGGATCAAATTTAACTTGCAAGATTTGATTACAGACAAACATCGGGACAGGTGAAACTAAATAAAAGCTTGTAATAATAAAAAGTAGACATCGATATTTTAATTTGTCTTATAGAAACATCACTATGTACCACTTTGATAATCTATTGATGTTTACCGCATTTTGATACTATTAATGGGAGGTCATGCTCTGTGTATAGGTCATTCTACCTACGTGTATCAGCTTCCTTAAAGTACTTCCTACTTATAGCTGCATAATTATGAAGATACTGATGCAGTTTTTAGAGTGTTTTGAGTAGTAATATAACCCTGGGTCAAATAAATTTATTTTATTTCTTTTCATTCTTTCTTTCATAACAAATAATTATTCATCTAAACAAATAACTTCCCGGAAAGTGCCCGTAGAACTATTGAATCATCATCATCATCTACAGCGCGACTTCACCCACCATCGGGTATAGGCCTCTCTTTTCTTGTGTCTACGCTCTTTTTTTTTTCTCCCGGTGTGGAAAATCCTCATGGATGTCGATGTCCGCCGCCCTGGTGTGGGCGGCGTTGTCCGTCAGACTCTTGACAGACTCTCTGACTACAGACTTTCAGACTAAAAACCACCCTGGTGTTCCATCTTACACCTACGCTGGGGGTCTTGCGAACGTACGATCCTTCCGCAACCCCCGACTGGTGCCGGCCCGCCACTGCGGGCCTCCTCGGGTCAGGGGGGGAGTGCGGTGTTTGACTCCCACCGCGACGTTTAAGAGGGGCGCGCGTGGAACACCACGACTGTTTCGCAGAAAGAAACCACCGCGTCCCAGGACTCTTCGCTGCCGACAATCGACTCGATTACGGCCGGCAGCGACAAGTCACTGCCTACTCCTGAGATGAGGGCACGACGCGGCTCCTCCCAAGCGACACACTCTGCCAGCGTATGCCGCGCCGTGTCCTCCCGGCAGTGCCCACGATCCTGTGCCAACGTCATCCAGATTTTGTCCGCAATGGCAACAATGTCGTCCGCCCATCTTCCGAACTACCGAAAAGTTTCTATTAATTTTAAATTATTTACCGTAGCTAAGTAAATATAAAACTTAATTTACATTAGGCAATTTTTCACAGGTTATTTGTGCCCTAAACACACATTTACGTTGTGTAGAAATAATGAAGAAGATGTAGGTAAAGAACGGAATTAAATTAAATCACTATAAATATCCGTAGGAGCGTGCAAGAACATTTTCATATGAAACCGTTGCCCTATATAGGCATTGTAAATAATTGCTTGCATTTAACCTGTCAAGGTTTGAAGTTGAATTGATACCAGCATTACAAAAGATAAGGAAGAAGGTGGTGGTGGGAAGAAGGTCTATAATAAGGCTCATAAATTAATTAGCACATCGCATGAAAACCGTAAGTTTCTAAAACGATGCAGAAATTTTGGAATACTAAATAGGACTGAAAAGGTTTTTTAAAAGGCTCATGCACAATTTTTTAATTGTGAGTGTTCTTGGTCACAATATTCAAATTTCTAATTTATTTTTTAATAATCAGATTGTACAAGAACAGATTGGACGGTAACCCCCAAACCACGCATTTTCCTGTATCCTGGGGGTTGGAATTGCGACATTTTCAGAGAGAGGTATGTACATATTGATTATCGCATAACAGGAAAAAAAAACTAGGTAATTACATAACCAAAATAAAGTTCTAGTGTCATTGTTTAGCGTGATGTCCAACAATTGATTTATGATGTGTCACATAATGATGATGAAACCGTGCCTCGCGTTGTCGAGCTAAGATTTCAATAGTTATGTAACGTGACAGATGGGACCATATAGTATAATGTACTCTATGGATGGGACGTCAGACAAAAGATAACTGGCCCGTCGTGAATACCTCCTATGATTGGATTACACGCTGGTATTGCACACTCGACTCATATTGTAAAGGGTATCAATTATTGTGCATGATAACTATGCTGTCTGCATCTTTTCTTATCTTAGCTATTCCGACTGTAAGGTGTCATTATTGTTATTATTCTGGTATTGAGGTAGGTCATTACGTTATTACTGTTGTAATAAAAATTGATGCTGAACGCGTATGCTTATGTGATTGAATCACCAACATCGAATTTGACGGCTTTTGTGATGTCTTGTTGTCACAAAAATACTTTATTAAATAATTTGTCGTTCCCAATCGAAACTTAGGAACTAAGCAATCGGGGAAACTTTTTTAATCCCAACTGGGACAGTTGGGATTCAAAAGTTTAAAAGCTTGAAAGTCGAGAACAGTGTAGCTTACAGCAACAAACAGTATTTAACATTTTCCGACTTTCTGAGCTGAAACTTTAAACTGTTTTCAGTACACGTTAGTTTCAAAGCTTATTGGAGAAAAACTGGCAGTGAAACAAAACTATATTGGCAGTGAGGAGGATTCACTACATAGCTTCATTTGCTACCATCTACCGGTATACTCACGTATTGCGTTGGCATTGATCTCTCTACAGTATACATTCTCTTTGTTCATCGATTTTTTAGAGGCTACATCATACAAACAAGGCCCTTACTTCGTATCAAGTGCTTACGACTTTGCATAGATGGCTCTGTATACCGAGTTTTCAGATACTTTTAGGTACGTTTTGGTGGACCAAAGAGATTTAAGATAAAATAATTTAATTTGGACTTGTTTGTTTGACTTCTTTGTTTTGGACCTACGGTTTCATGGATGACAATTTAATATTCTTTTTATTTTCATTAAGACATAGTAATAATTTTTTTTTTCATTTTACTAATTTAATTCAGGTATATTGTGTTATTTTGTGGTATTCCTAAGAATTTGTTTTTTTGCAATTGCGTAATTTAGTTCTGTAAATTGACACCATGATCGGAATCACGTTTGAACTTTGGTCCAGAACATTAAGACCTAGTATGGAACAGGAAAAGTTAAGGACTAGTTCTAATTAAGTAGATATTAGCATAGAGTAGGCAAGAGGCAACTAATTAGGTGGTAATCTAATCTCATATGCAATTTATAACTATGTATGGAAAGGTGTTTTCAATATTAATCTCTGTTAATAACTTGATTTCCCGTAGAATCTTATTTCAACATTTAATCAAACTTTGTACTAAACACAAACTTATGTTGCAATCATGCTTTATCTGTCCATCACTTAAAATTACCTCTTCGTGTACATTTGAGTAATGCTTCAAATAAATAACCATATAATATATGGTTATTTATTTTTCAATGTACGGGAATTAGTTAAGCTGTCTAATTTTTATGTTAATAAGGTCAACCATTATTCAAACTACGTTACTTAAGAGATACCAATCTTGTAACCTTTAAATAGTTCTCTTAAAACGTCTGTTTATAGGAGTATGATCATAACTTAACTAAGTTTTAGGTGGTTGCCCTTAAAATGGTCTGTGCTTCTAAGAAGCACGTAAGATAGAAAAAATAATAAATAATAATTTAATTTTCAAAAGTGTGGTACCTAAACTGAGCGAGTTTTAACCAGGGGGTAATCGCGTAACACACTAAGAAATAAAAACTATTGATACGGCAATAGCTTTCATTTTGACAGTTCAACAACATTCATTGCGTTATTTACGTTGTTGAGTGAACTTTTTCGAATATAGAAGCAACGGCAATATCCTTAGAAATGATTCAGATTGTTATTGATAATGTGTTAATGTGCACGGACGGATGCAGTCCGTAATTGCAAATAGATTTTGATATTGTTAGCTTTTTCATGGCTATCATAAGTTCATTTTTTTAATTGATATATTTGCATGCTAGAAAAATTAATTTAAATCTAATATTATAATTTTTTTAACTTAATTGTAATCTTATTATTATTATTTATTTATTGCATAATTTAAGTAAATGAAATCGTATCTGATCTGATTTGGTTATAGAGCTTAGCTAGCGTTATAGCAACTTATTTATTTACTAGCTTCTGCCCGCGGCTTCGCCCGCGTGGATGTCGGAAATTTACCCACGGGAACGTGCTAACAGGATCAAATGTATGTGCTTCCCTAGAATGCCATCTATCTCGCGGGCCCTTTGTGGCTAATTACAATAGAAAACCAATTGTGTCTCATTAGTGGTGATTAAGAGGGTACCTATATGATATCTTTACCTAAGTAGCTACCTAATTTAAAAAAAATAAACTCAATAACAGAAAATTACCTAAATAAACCTATTTCTGCTGATAACTAATCTAAACTCAATAAATAAGCAAAATCCCTAAAAACTAATATCTATACGAATGACTAATCCTACCTAACAGTCTTATAAAATAACCTACGGTCACTACGTACACTATCAAATATACTACCTATACTTTAAAATTAAAATCTCTACCTACGACTTATATAAAAATAAAACTAAATAACTCTAAAAACTAAAAGGAATAAAAATGACTTCCACTGCGGGTGACGTAACCTACGACAAACTTATTATTTGCGGTTGGTACAGTAATCGGGTCTAGGGATCGAACCGCAAAATTAAGTTTGTTTTTTATTGTATATACTTTTCCATTAAATAATTATATTTTTTTTTATATTATAGAATAATTATACCAAGATTCATCGTAATCGAACCGGTAGTTTTTGCGTGATGCCTGAACAAACAGACAGACAGACAGACAGACAAAATTTTTTTTAATCACATTTTTGGGTTCGGTGTCAGTCTAGTAACACCCCCTGCCATTTATTTTTTTGATATTTTCAATGTACAGAATTTTCACTTCTACAGATTTATTATAAGTAGTATAGATGAATGATGAATATTTGTTAATTTTGGTAATGCTCGTCTGGTGGCAACCACTGATCTTTTAATATGTCATATCTACGGATAGTGCTTAAAGTTCTGTTAACCTTATGTATTATATACGTTGTAGTTGTTTATTATCCCTTTATAAATAAAAATAAATAAATGTCTTTGTATATTTCTAGAAACTGGAATTTGAAATAAAGAAGTCTGTAATCTTTCCAAACAACAATCAAATGTTGCCACATTGATTTGTCATCCACCGTTTTGGGGTCCATCCTACTACTAGGCTCCGGTTTACTTGTCAATTCTTATGTAAAGCTTATACTAAACATATTATTACATCACCAGAAGTAAGTATATTAAAAGCCTGTCAAATAATGAAATATAAACACGAATAATTCATTGGTCAACTGTGTGTATATTGCCGTATGATTTATTTGTTATGGAGATAAATGACAACAATATTGTGTGTAAGTTGCTTAGGTAAGTTATAGTGTGTGCTAGAAGTTAGGCTGCCGCAAGGGCTCAACATGCCAACCACACAGTATGTCATGTCATGTTGGCAGCTGCAATTAATCCAATGGACATCGCGTAGCAGCGTACTAGCTTATATGCACGTCTACAATAGTGTCGACAGCTATAACAGGTATCTGAGTTCCGCGTTTTGTTTTCTATTTTGTTGTCGTATTTTCAGATTTGTATTCATAAACGGATATCAATACAAATCTGAAAATACGACCAACTCAAACAGAAACCACACCACCACAACCTGTCATAAAGTTTTTGATTAAGTATATCAATATTTTTTTACATAACAGGTTCTTGAAGTCATATTTATCTGTGAATTTTTCAGTAGCTAGGTAAATCTATGGTTTGACTGATGACAAAGCGTTTATAGTTATAGTTTTGTTTAGTAGGACAAACTTTCAATTGATTATGATTAAGAGATTGATGAGAACCATTGCTGAAATATAAACTTTGCCGCCCTTTAAAAATTAATACTATCAAATAAATCGACGTGCTTATTAAGATGACTATAGATACATTTTGTTCTTATTATATTAATTTAATCCATACGCATTTTGATCATGCAGTAAGATGCGTAGTAATGAAATGCATTGGGTGCAACAACTTAGAAGCTACGCGTCATGCGAGTGTGTGGGCCGACCCAATGACCCATGTAGCAAGCATACAAATGCATCAAATCGGTAATTTAATTAAATATTCATTGAATCACTTAGATATTGCACCTTCTTTTTGGGTGGGAAATCATCATATTCTTCCGCTCTGGGCGGAGCTCAGGGCGTGTCAGACTTTTACTGACTAAAACCCACCCGTGTTCCTTCAGTTGCCTGTGCCAGGGGCCACGGTATCTCTTTCGTTAAATATTATTTATCGTTTTGATAACAATCATGTACCACTATTCATTTCAATAGTTATTAATCATTTTAAACGATTCTCGTATTCTGAAAACTCTTAAGTATCTTTCTATTCGTTACTTTAAGGCATAAAACGTTGATATACCTATGTATAATTGTTAAACTCTAAGGAATTATGATTTTCTAATGCTATATTACTCGTACAAAAGGATTATTGCTTCTTCATAACTTAATATAGGTCTAGAGTCTAGAGGGTTTAATAAAACAGTAACATTTTAAAATTTAGTTTTTTACTTATCGTTCATAAAAAATTATAATAAATCACAGTAACAATCGTTATAGATACTTATTCTACGTGTAACTGTACACCTTAACTATATGGTAATTGGTACAGTCGTGCATGAGTATCGTTCGACATCGTCATGTTGTTGAGTCGGGTTCACTTAACCGCGGAAGGCTTGTTGTTGGAAGCCCTGTTGTTGGTAGACTTGTTGGGGCTGCTGAGGCTGGGATGCGATGTACTGGAGAGCGCGGGCGATAGCCTCTGGGATTGGGGGAGGAGTGGGGAGATGAGCGCCCTGGGGCTGGAATCCTGTAAGCAAATAAATTTGTTTATTAAATACATAGTTGTTACGATAAAGGAGAATGTTACAAGGACCAGTTTGTCCATTTATTTGAAACAATTTGAATGAATTGTTTGTACTAGTCAGTCATACCAAAATATTGAATGAAATTGTTACTATATCGCGTAACTTAGCACTTTTACTTAATTGCCCATAACACTTGTTTCGGATGCTGCAATTTGCGTTACACGCGTTTTACCGTAACTGATTCTAATAGTTGCAGAGTTCATAAGACGATGTAATTTAATATTCGCATCTGAATGAATGATCAAATAAGCTGATGTTAATTACTACTGCAGCTGTAACATTCTTCTCAAAACGTGTGCGTATCTCTATTTACAACATTATTACTTTAACAGGCCATTAAATGTTCCAGCTGTGAACACTGAGATTGAAGTAAACCATTTAATCTGTAGTTTCAGACAATGGGTTTTTAAATAATTTGAAGATACTTTTGTCAAGTGTGCCAAATCTTTTCTCCGAAAAGCGATATAGCGAAGAGGTCTGTATCCTCAAATAAAGATTGAATTAAAGTTGTGTGTGGACCACCTACGGATTAGCTACTAAAGCTACAATAAAACAACGCCTTATATAGAAAGGACGAAACACTTGGTTAGAGTTTCCACTTAAAGTGAATACTTTAAAAGGAAAAAGAGTTTTAAAATAGCTTTTGAAAAGTACTTTGTGACATTTGAAACGTTTTGTGAAAAAAAAATATTTTGTCTTTGATTGCAAGAGATTTTAGGCTTAGTAAACTTAAATGAATTCTTTGATAGCTGTTAAAACTTTTGGAATGCGTGTGCAAAATAAATCAAATATCTAAAGAAGTATTTTTCATAGAAGCTTCTTAATAAACTAAAGAACAAGTATCTTTCTTCTCGTAAATAAAAATATCTATTACCGTTCTCATCAGCAGTGTACGAGAGAGAGATAGGGATGCCCTCAGGTGAGGTGTAGGTGAAGCTTCCCTGGGCAACTTGGGCCTCGGCGTCCTTGACTCCAGCGTTTTTCAGGTATCCCTGCTCTTGGGCGGCGATTCCATTGCCGGTTTCATAGCTAAAAAGAAAAAATAAAATAGAATACTTAATGCTTAAATCTTAAAACTCAAGTTACCGCCTTTCATGAATCTCATAGGGATTAGGTATGAGGAAAAACAAATGACGATCGATGTCAATACATTCGAAATTATAATAGTCTTTGTTTATTACCTGGCAAATCAATGAGTAAGTATGCATGACATAACAATTTCTGCAATAAGTACTGAGTACTTAGTATTTTAAGCTTTAATGTTCATGTTGCAGAAAGTAGAAATGTACATAAAGAAAGGTCAACTTAAGAACATCCCGGTGGTGTCGACACCAATCATTACTAAATACATAGTTTACAATTTACTTATGACCAGCAGTCATAAATGCAAGCTCAAATAAGATGACCACACGAGTTCCTTGAAATATGCTATCTTGTCCTATTATCAGATGCTTTATAGTTTTTCCTGTTAACTTTAGGGATTTCATAAATCACTTTAGATTATAACAAACAAGAATCAGCCAGTGCTCAAGGCGCTGCTACACGCTCGAAAAGATCAAATCTAATGATATGTTTCACCAAAACGTTTTCAGTTCGTGCAATCATGATGCATTGTCAATCTATTGCTCTTGGGAATCTTTTGTTAGCATAGCATGTTAGCGTATGGTAATTTTTGTTACAATATTCCTTTTTTAGGTTTTTTGTTGCATATAGGCTTGAATCTGACATTTGCGAAAATTTGATGATGAATTTATTTATTATGTCCTTTGATAGTTTTCTAATTAATTCTGCATTTGACTTCCATGTCATAAATATTAGATTTCTTAATAACGTCACATTATGTGATCTTTTATAATGCGCGAACACTAAAAAATATTGTACATTTCAAAACCCATTAACGATTAAATTAAATTTGATAGATGGTGCCCTGACATAATATTGTGTTACTAATAAAGTCTTGCAAGAGCATGCATCTGGTGAATCAGAAAATATCAACGTATTCATGCACTGCTATAACACCTGAGCCAATTTGTTGCGTAATCAGGGCTTGGCTGCGAACGCTTGCACAGATGCCTCCCACAAATTAAGCATTTAACACACTCGACACTGAAGGAATCCATGATCTCATCCTATTTCACAATCCTTTGACTGATATGGATGCATATTTTAAGGCTCACTAATATGTAAATTTCACAAAATTACCTACTTTAAACCATCGATATATGGGAGTCATTAATAAAATGGCCATTATTAACCTTTTGAATTTCATCAAGTATAATTTAATTACTATAATATTAACCTTTGTGTCAAGAATTCATGAATGAGATTGGAATATCGAGCTTATTTTTGCAAGTCGTGCTCATTGTCTCATTTAAAACAATAATATGCGTATCGTTTTTGGCTGATGCATTTTTAAACAACATCTTTAAAAAGCTCTCACGTACTTTTAAGGTCAGACCTGACATATTTATTATGATAGATAGGTCACACGACAAACTTTATGGCCGCCGTAAATCTTGGTGGCAGATTCAGTAAAGATATATTTTTATTGTTTTACGCGAGATCATTTAATTTCACAACAATGAAGTTTGACTGCATGAAGAATGGCTCATAACAGATGTTCGTCGTTCACAATTGGTGCCTTGTAAATAAAATTTTGCTCAGTTTACCTGTATTGGTAGGATCCATCAGGGTTGATCTCTTGTTGTTGTCTGACAATGGGAATGACTTGTCCTTGGTACTGCTGCTGCTGCTGCTGCTGATACTGAGGCTGGAATTGGGGGGCGGCGCATGCGGCGGCCACGAGGACGGATAGAACGATGAACTGCGGGAAAAATTTAACAATGTTATCTGTGTTGATTAGCACATTTCGCCACTAAATTAGAGAGGTTAGTATTATGATGAGCTTTAACTATAGGTTGAACTTATGTACCTATAGTTACGGATTTTAAGGCAATATAATCAGTTTCGGTCTGCTTACATTATCTATGATTTTACTTAAGAACTCATTGCACGATATTTCCCTGAGATTCCAGATGCATTGTATCTATAATAGTTTTGCAAAGTTTATATGACAGTGACCTCGGTTACAAAATGTATCCCAAAGATCGCTCGTTACAACATTCATACAGGTCATTTACATTTTTATGTCCGAATATATGAAACACTATTTTTGATGAGTTTCGTAACGAAACTGATCATTTTCATTGAAAGTGTTTCTTTAGCCTTGATGCTAAGCTTGTGACGAATCTTAATCACAAATTAAAAGAGATAGATGTCCGTTACAAACGGTATAAATTTTATTCGATAGATTTCTCATATTGTGATCGAATAACTAATTTCGGTAAACTTTACATTTGGCGAAGAATGGTTTTGGAATAACTTATCACAGGAGAAATCTTAGGTACGTATGAGGAAGATGCAGCTTATAATTATGTTGCGATAAAAATAGGAAAACGTACTCACAAAATATGACGAGCTATTTTTTTGCCTACCTCAATGACATCAAAATATAACAAGTGAATCAAAAAGCGAATGCTAACTAGAATTTAAATTTGCTTCCTGAAGATAACAGTTGCATTTATGAATTTTCATCAACCGTTAATTTAGGATTATCATAATTATATTCTTATTAGACAAGACAAAAAATTAACTGTGGCATGAATTCTGTAGCTACACTATTGTTGTGTATGTTTAAAACAAAACTATTCTCATATTCGTCAAACATCAATTAGGTGTGGGAAATGTGAATCAAGATAATTGCTTTATGTGTGTCAGGAATTATCATACAAACGAGTGTATCATATCACCGAGCATTGTTCAAGTAATGACAAGCTACGGGAATGAGGCATTGTAGGGATATGACAGAATCTTGCGCACAGTAGAAACATGTATATCAAAGAATGAGATATAGGTAGTTGACAAATAGAAGAGATCTTTATCTGTTTATGGGATAATTTGATATTGTTGAACTGTGCACTTTGATAGGAGAAAAAAGATTAATAATTAATTTGAGTTTAACACTAATTAACACCGAGGTACTCAAATAGAGCATTGATCTAATAAAAGTTTTTATCGTATATCACTTTTCCGAGAATTTAATTGATTCGATGACCCGTAACACAATATTTACACTTAGGTCACTTACCGATCTCATTTTTAGGTTTTTATAAAATGTAGGTTGATGTGCAGGTGATGATCTGCGGTGGATGTGTGTGGCTCGAATGATTATTGAGATCGACCGCAGCGGCTTTTATACGAACCGGCGTCAGCACACCTCGAAATTGGAGTACGATAGCGCGGGCGCAGCGCGGGCTAGCGTGGAGACTTCAAAGCGAGCGCAGCCGCCCGCCCTGACACACTCCGTCCTCTACAAAACATATCTTATTGTTTTATTGACATATCGTCCATGTAACGATATATTTCACTACATGCCCATATCACTCAGTGTTTCCTTGTCATGCACCTGCTACACCTGCATGGCTTCACACCATGAGTTTTACGACATCGACATAATCTAAGTTAAGCACTGTTAATTTTATAATCTTATCTATTATTATCCTATTAAGTTAATCATCTGCTAAGATTCTGTTAACAACAGCGTATTAATTAATTTTAGTGAAGTTAACTCGAAACGCATTTATTGTTATTGGGTTTAGATTTATCATTGACATTTGGATATAAGTCCGCATTTTGTAATTAATATTGGCATTTTTTATAATTTTCTGTATCTGTTCTTACCTGAATATGAAAAATTTTATAGTCTTCTAAACTTTGAACATATTTCAGTTTCCATCATTAAAGACTCGTAACATAACATCACGCTGTGTTTCCCAGAAGGGAGAGGTAGAGGTGAACCCAAGTAAACCTTTATTTCACCAGTTATATTTCAGTCCCATATAATAAGGAGTGAGCTTATTGCTATCAACCGGGCACTAATCCAGACTCCGGGCTGCTACAGAGAGATGCCCAGTAAGACTTTGCCCAACCCGGGAATCGATCCCAGGATCTCATGCTCAGCATTAGCGCTTGCGACCACTAGACCTTGCTGTGCCCGACAGGGTCCACAATGATCTAAAATTATGTATATTTTGTAATGTACCTACCACCTAAGTTCACATTGTGGAATGCAAGTAAATGTATTGAGTATTGAGACCAACGAGTCTATCACCTGGGCTATTCTAGGTAAATAGGTACAGTTACCTACATAAGTGCTTTTGTAAATATCTTGCCTGATGAAAATGAACATTATTGTAGTTTAGAGGTAACCCACATTTTTTAAGCTTACTTCATTACATTATTCTGTTATAACAAGGTATGCCATTTAACACAAGTTATGATAAAAGAAACAAGAGGCATTTTTTGCCTAGCCTATGAGAAGATTTTGCGATAGATCTTCAAACCGCAAACCAGACAGACGGACGACATTTTGGGAAAACAACTGACTAACACATATGATTTGATAGTTACTGTTGTTCTTTCCAACGCAACCTGGACTCCTGTGAATCTTGATGAGTCATACAAAATTAGTAGCTGTGGAAATACGGGAAGAATTGGATTCGTGGTAGGTATTTTACAGGTAGATTAGTATTGTGCATCATTGCCTGTAGGTAATGGATTATTAATAGATTCCATTTAATAAAATCCATACTTTTCTGGACATTTCTGAGAATTTTAGCCATCTGAATAAATGCTAAAAGTTTTCGTCAAGAAGAAAATCGGAGAGCAGTGGTGGCTCAGTGGTAACGACAGCGATTTACAAGTTGGAGGTCTTAGATTCGTATCCAGGTAGGCGTTTTACTTTGTATTTTATCACAACTGTCTCAAAACGGTGAAGGAAAACATCATGAGGAAACCGGCAAGCCCTAGAATCAAAAATTCGAAGACATGTGACATCTACCAACCCGCACTGGACCCGCGTGGCAGATTACGGCCTACTCCCTCTCACGGAGAGGAGGCCTGTGTCCCAACAGTGGGTACATTATAGGCTGTTTATGCTAGAACAAAATCAGATTTCTGCGGTGAAACCTCGATGTGCTCTATGGCAGGCTGTGGCACATAATTGATAGGTTTATTTCATTGAATTAAGACAGTAAACAAAAAAGGTAGGTATATGGAAGAAGAAATGCTTCGAGGATATGAAAAATGGGCAGGAAGATGATAATTACGTTGAACAAAAATCAAAAAAACTACATTTCTTCTCCTCTTGAAGATTTGCATCCTGCCTATAGGCAGAATGCAAATCTTTGAAGACAGTCGTGACAGTGATGTCGAAAGTATGTTTTAGATTTTAACATACCGATCCAATTTTAATGTCAAATTAACAAAATATGGCTTCCACTTAAATAAGTTCAACACATAAAAGATTAATGGTACAAGGTTATGTGTGTAACAAAACATAATAAGTTTTTTATGAACTATATTCGTATTATTAACCTTTTGTTAGATAATTGCATTGAACTATAGTTTAGGAAGATTCATCGATTCTAATTTGATCAAAATATTAATGGTCAATAATAGATTATGGGAGTATTTATATCAGGATCTTCCTGATGATATTATATCCGTATTTGAAACTTCACAATACGTTTTAGGAAATCATTGCGTAATGCGCATTATTTTAACAATCTCTAGTTCAGGAGAGTTGTAAACACTGTCACGAATCTATCATATTGATAATAAGGGTCAATTTACATTGTGGCGGAAGATAATGGAAGAGAAGCGCCAATTACGTACTTTCCTTCTTTAGCTAGTAAATCGACGCCTTAAGAATATGCTTGAGAATTCTTTGGAAGACGCGCTACCCGTCTTTGTTCTCATGTCTAACTGGTTCATCACAAATGGAGATAAAGTTCAAAATGCAAAACGTAAAAACAATCATTCGGTTCCCTTCTCTTCCGTCGCAATGTAAATTGACCCCTAATTGTTCCTTAATTAAGATAATAAAGATTATGCACTGGATGGCATTAACGTAACAGTGAGCTAGATGTCGTGAGCTCGAATCAAATGCGTTGCGCTATTGACCTAAACGCTTATCATAATCACTTTAACTTAGGTGTTGCAGTTAGCGCGAATACTATTAATTCTCTGACCATCATTCAACACTTACCTAAATTCTATTCAGAATCCTCAAACTTCAATCTGGCCAATAGGGATTACTATGTATATATGTAATATTATTATTGAAACTCGCCCGCGGCACTTCACCAAAGAAATAGAGGATCGAGCAGCACCTCTTGTACTCTGAAAAAATAAAAATAAAACTGCGTATTCCGTTAAGAGCGTTCAGTGTTGTGGTAACTAACCCTTCTGTGCCCGAACGCGGATCCACGCGAGACACAATGACTTTTTAATTGTTTCTGTAATTACGACATTCAGCCGGTTAAGGATGCTTTATTCAGCAATAGACATAATAACGGCAACAAGATACCCTATTTCAATAGATGTCCAGGTAAAGTAAGGGGGCAAGGAATTTGATGATAGTCTGAAACAGCATGTATTAGGCCTAACTATTATTGTATAATAGACCCAGTGAATGGAATTTCTTCAAGCTTGTTCTAGGCCTCCTATGTGCTCATTTATTGCGCAAACATCACCATCTTATTTGATTTATTGATACGTATTTCATACTCACTTTCTTTACGCACCTACATACTTGCTAAGTTCATAATATGTTACTAACTGAATTTGGTATTTTCCTGTTCAATGCAAGAGCATTGGGTATTCTACAGAGTGCGTCAGATTTGTTTATGAATATTTCCTGAAAAACGTTACATTCATGCATCAACGATAACTTAATTAGATAATGGGACAGAAGGCAAGCCGAATCACAAGGTTGACCAGATATTGAACACTATTGGGCGAAATGTCCTTCGGGAAACTTGGCAAGAGTCGTTAGTCATTCCTCTCCTTTTTTCAACTTTTTTCTAAACAGACATGTTTAAAAATAAATTATGGCAATAACCATAGAATAATGACATGCAATAAAAGAGATTTTTTTGTTGCATTAAAATATACTTGCGCGAACTTACTCCGACTACTGCAAACTCTTGTCAAGTTACATCCGGCGGCGACTGTACAGTTTTTCTTATAAGAAGTGTAGCCAACAGCAAAAAATGGCAAACAATATAATAGGTACGCTTTGCTTACAGTGAAAATAAATGAACCATCTAATCAATCAGTTATAATTGAGTTCTATGTTATATTTTTAATAACATAGTTTTTACGTCTAATTAGAGTCGCTTCCTCGCAGCGGTGATCATCGTAACATCTTGAATATGAATGTATCAACGCTGCCTAGAGTGGAAGCTCATCCATCATAGAGAGATGTCACAACTTGAACGAATTTGTTAGTTACTATAATTATTATAATGTCAGTAAAATTAAGGAGCTGATGACTATGCGGGAACACGATTTGTCTCGGTGAGTTTTGCAGGTCGATAGTCCTTGGTGCTTCTTTGACAGAACAAGTCAAATCAATTAATATGTATGATACTAATGATAGTTAATTATAGGAAGTCAGAAGCTCAAAAGACTGACAAGATGAGTCAGTCACCTTTGGGCTTAAATTATCTCCTGTTAATGGGCTGCAGCATATTGGTAGTACTGTCGGCATTATATACACTTACAAAACTCACACTTCCTTGCCATACGGGTAGACAGAAACTACAGAATGCCACCTGCTAGGATACTCGCATACCTACTGCTTTTACTTTGTTTACATTCATACATCTATCTGGACATTAATTATTGCAAGAAATTCAGTCGCAGCAATCTGCGACCTACCAATGTAGGTCGGCTACAATAAAGTCAAGACAATACAGAGCATAACATAGGGTAATATTCTTTGGCGGTTTGTTGTTCATAAATGTGGTGACTATGAATGTTGATGACACGGCTTACCCAGCTTATTAAGCAATTCTAGCTTTAAACGATAGTGACTTGTTAACTGTCTAATGATTAATTTGCTAAGATCAAGCGCAGGGGAATTAATCAAGTCAGCACAATATTAAGGGTGTCAAACTCAAAAGTCTTTCACGCAGCCCAACCTGTGTGCAATCAAGTACCGACTTGTTGACCGGCCTACACTGTCCTCCCATACCGATCAATAGTGTAATTTGAAAACATTGTAAAGCCAATTATTTTTAAAAGGGTAACCGTGTAGGTTCTTGCCTGCCCTTCTCCATAGGGAAGGACCAATTGGAACCGTGCACCGAGCTTCTGACGTTTCATAAGTGCGCATGTAGGCTTATGTGAAATAAAATATTTTGAATTTGAAATCTAAATTATTAAGGAAGACATTAGGTACACTACGTAGGAATTACAAAAAAAAAATGAAGAGGGAAAAATGTAGCCGTACATTTTTGTAGGTTTTCACTCTACTCAATTTCAGGCAGTTCCACAACCAGATTTCGTTTCTCAACTACGAACCCACATGTCCTATTGCTCCTATTGCTGCTTGAATAATGTTTGTTTGAATGTTTTGCGCAATTAATTGGTTCATAAATGGGTGTTATTTTTATTGACATTGTTTATAAAACATACACATTTAACAGGTTATTTATGATAAATAGCCACAGGACTATGCCGAAATCGTAACATAAAATGTAATTGATTTCTAACGCAATTCATAATTAACTTTATGTAACGTCCCTTGTTTCGCAACAGTTCAATAAAATATTAAATACCGAGATTAAAATAATGTGGCAGTCATTCATAACAATCTGGCTGTGAATACTTTATTTATTTGATGATAGTTGTCCAATAAGACAGGCATACCCAAGGTTGTAATAATCATTAAACTCTTGTTTAAGGGGCGTTAAATTTTAATTGAATGTAATAAATATGTCTCTTATGAGATCTTGCTTATTTTGCCTGATTGTTGATAACGTGATAAGTTCTCTGCCTAACAATGAAAGACTGCGATTTTCAGTTTAAAATAATTGCATTTTTCTACATTATCTCCCTCAACTTCAACGCACTTGTTCCAGCGCTTCTCCAACATTAGTATTTCTTCCCAGAAATGAGAGTCTCGAAGACTGAAAATAAAACTAAAAAGACATTGACAATTTATGTATGGATGTTGGACCATGTGCTGCCCAGAATGAACACATAGTGCATTTTGTTCCATACGTCATTACTAACCTGTAAACCGAAGCTCCAAATTCTGTCCAGGGAGTCAAGAGAAAACAAGTTTTTCGTTGTGAATTATTTATTGACCAAAAATGAACTACAACAAATAATTGGACTATTTTTTAATAATTATTGATATTAAACTATTAATAATAGCTATTATTGATGATTTTTAATCATCACTGACAATAAACTATTATACTAATACTAACTAATTAAACTGTATGGTAGTGTGATGAGTTAAGTCATTATTAGGGATAGGGTAGGGTAGGTATAGCAAACAACCCAACGTTCGGACAGGACAACCTCTGCCGGGTGTACTAGTGTACTATAGAAAAGTAAACTAGTTTAATCATCTTCATCTTTATATAATATCATTGTGTCAAGGACTAGCGCAGGGCGACTTATAACATCTTGGTGCCTAGCCCATCCTAAAAACAAAAATAGGCACATAGTATGCGCACAACAGCTAATTGTTCTACTACCGGTGAAACATGAACAATAGTAGTTTTCAACCGACGAAAGAAAACGGAGGAGGTTCTCAATTCGACGCGTATATATAATTTTTTTTTAATGTATGATCACGCATAACTTTTTACAGAGTAGTCCGATTTTGACAATTCTTTTTTTATTGGAATGGGTATACCCCAAAGTTGGTCCCATATAAATATGGAAAAAAATTCCAACCCTAAGGGTGGGAAAATAGGGGTTTATTGTTCACTCACAGATTTGAATGCCGAGTTGTGTATTATTACTGTACTCAGTGCCGCATAGGCGCCCTTTGGTAAACAATTACTAAATTATAGCCACAAAAAATTACAAAATAAAAACTTTTTAACAAAAAAATTAAACCGCCGAAAAAACCGAAAAGCAAAAATAATAAACCTTTTTTATTTAACCTTAATACCTAACTAAGTTCTTATGCTAATGTAAGTATACCTAAACAATTTTAAGTCGGCGCCGTTTAAATTTAAGGCAATTTAGTGATCTTTGTTTATTGATTGTACACCACCTACCTATAAGAAAATATTATCAAAAATTGATAAGTACCTAAAACCATAAAAAAAATCCTGGGATTTTTTTTTGTTAAGTAGATTGATCTAAGAAGTTATTTGGAAATACTCCCATGTCTGGGCAGCATTTGGTCCAAACCTTGTCAATGTCCTTTTCAAATTTTTCATCAAGGGTGTCGTTTTCCCGGGTGTCACCACTGTCAGGATCGCCCAGAGGACACGGTGGAGCATACGGTGGAGGTCTGCCCTACTTGGGCAGAGCACCGCCGTGTCCTCGTAGAGGCGATTGGCAGCGGCGGTGACCTCTCGCGTCCGGCCCTGGTTCAAGCCATGGTCCGGGGTGAGAGGGAGTGGGAGGCAGTCACCTCCTTCTGCGAAGCAGTCATGCTAGCGAAGGAGGTGGCGGGGTGGGCGAGGGAACGCACCTTGCGCACCTCACGCCTCAGCCACCGCGGGAGACGCTCCGGGCGTCGGGAGCCACGTGACGACTCCCGGCCACCGTAGGCGCGGGCCTGCGGGCGGAGAGTAATGGGTAGCTCTCCGTCCGATCAGGACAAGGCCCGTGCCGGACGGCGTGTACGTGTTCCACGCGCGCCTCAAAGAGATGTCAGCAAAAGCGACGGGGCCCCATAGGGCCGAAGCCTGCCAGGGTAGCGGGAACATCCGAAAGGGTTTACCGCTGCCCTGGAACATAAAGGGCTAAGGAAGGAACACGGGTGGGTTTTAGTCAGTAAGAGTCTGACACTCCCTTCTGCTCCACCCAGAGCGGGAGGAGTCATAGTTTTCGAGGGTGCTGAAGCCAATAGTGAGGTCAACATGAAAATCTAGGATGGCGACAAGTTTTACTATTATATTGTCTTTCTATTATAATCGAGTGTGTATCGCGTAAGGAACTTCGTTTCTGTTGCCCCAACAGGAACGAAGTACAAAGAAAAAAAAGAAGAAACGAAGAAAAAAGTATGTGGTCGGGGCACCCCGTGCCCCGACCACATACTTTTTTCTTCTTCAAGCCAGGACTCTTCTCTCGCAAATTTTGGATCCAGCTGGTCAAAAAGGTTAGAGTAATATTTGCTTGTAATTATTCTACCTTTTTCATGGTAATCAATCAACAGGCAGGATCCCTTTCGCATCCCAAAACACGCTGGCGCTGAACCACCGGCTTCCACCCACTGCTTTGAATGATGTTTTGTTTCTGGTCAGTAGTGGAAGTCTCATGTCTCATCCATGGAGACAAATCGTTGCACAAAATCGATCTGGTCCCTATTGAATTGGTCCAAGGATTGCTGTGAAAAACGTTTGCGCATTTGGTCTTGATCGGCATTTAGCAAATGCCGATCAAGCTGCACCCATCTTGCGCAGAGCTTTCGCATCACTAATTCTGTGTGCAAGATGTTTCACACCCAGTCTTCTGATATCCCCACAGCCTCAGCTGAGTTTACCTTCACGTGGGTCGTATTCGAGGGAGGTGCGACCACGTTTTAATTCAGCTGACCAGTTTTTATCAGTCGACATGGAAGGTCAACTTCGGGTGAATTTCCTTAAGGGTTAATTAATCTAATACGAAAAATTTTACAACCGCACGATATTCAAGTTTATCTACATATTTTAACGCAAAACACGCAAAACGTCTACGGCAAAAATTCATGTAAACCAACTAGTACGTGCCAAGATGGATGATATTGGCGCCCAACGTGAGTCAATTATACAAGATTCAAAAGCGATTTCTCCTGAAATATTTATAAAAAAATATGGTATACATAATGAACATTAGTTTTTTAGAAAACGTACTATTATTATAAAATAGTAATTTTATCAAAGTTGCAATCGTTATTTCACGAGAAAATATTTTTTGAATTTAGCGTTAACGTAATGCTCGTGATTTTACCCTAAAAAAAAACGTAGAGGTTATTGTAATATAAAATCATTTTCGAAGTAGGTGGAAGTAAAAGTTTAAATTTAATTTTTGTTAGAATCAAAGTAAAAGTCATTCGTGGGATTTCAAATAGGCATTTTTGAACTAAAAAATTTATTTCCATGTTTTCTTTATATGATTTCGAAATATGATTTATTAAATTGTGCTATATCCAAAAAAATATAATTATGCATTCCACTGTGTTAGTCGGTTTAACTTTACGACGTAAAAACCTATTTTCATAGTGCACTGTAGTGTACTTTGCCACCGCAAAGTTCAATAATTAATATTGCGTAAAGCACAAGTAACAACAATGTTTCAGAAATAAAGATAGCCGTAACACATGGGCAATACATAAGTTGCTCGCTCATTAAAGCTGTCTACTTGTAAACATCTAAGTGATATATTCACTTCACTTAAATTGCGTGGGAAGGTAAGCATTATAGTAATTATATCTTTAGGTTACGATTTTAGTTTGGAGATAGATATTGTTTGTTTTCTTAGCAATCTCACACCGATACACAGTGTTGTAATGCAATCAAACGTGTGTTAATAGTACTTTGATGAATGGATCAATTCATTCAACAGGAAATAAAAACAAATGGTTTTCTGCAACACATCGTTCTTTTCCCAACTATGTTGGGGTCGGCTTCCAGCCTAACTGGATGCAGCTGAATACCAGTACTTAAAATGGAGCGACTGCCTATCCGACCGCCACAACCCAGTTACTGGGTAATACGATACCCCTTGGTAAGACTGGTTGTAAGACTTGGGCTTCTGACGACCCGTAACGACTGTCAAAGATCCACAAATGACAGCCGGGGCCAACGTTGGTGTATATTTGCAGGATAACCTAAAAACAAGAAAGTATGAACGTAAATAAAGCAAAAGGAGTATGTAAGGATCGTAGCTGGTGACGTACTCTAGTTTCTGCCTACCCCCTTGAGAAAAAGCCGTGAGTTTATGTATGTATGTGTGTATTTTTGTGTTTTCGTTTACATGCTTGGCAATATAAAATAGTATTGATGTCGTACCTAAAAGTTCAGACAAAGTTATTATATTTTAAACCTTTATCACCATGCCCAAAGTAAGATTCTAATTAAAATTAAGCATTGAAATACCTTATAAGACGACAAAATATCTCAAAGAATGTGCAATTCATCTAATGTGGAAATGACAAATACTTGAAAGGAAATATACTGAAGTTTAAAGTGTTAGTTAGCTGAACTTAATTGGTCATAAAATTAATAAGTGACTTTAAATGTTCTGGTTTTGCAAGTTAAAATTATTCAACGTAATTCGCTTGCGGCGTATTGGCAAGCGTAGTGTGGGACGCCCCCCAGCTAGATGGACGGACGACCTTAAGAAGGTGGCTGGGACGGACTGGATGCGGAAGGCGGAGGACAGGGTGTTGTGGCGCAGCCTGGGAGAGGCCTATGTCCAGCAGTGGACTGCGATAGGCTCAGTAGATTGAAATGATCTGGTTTTGCAAGTTCAAATGATTCAACATGATAGGTGTACATTTATTTCGATATAGTCATATATAATAATAGGTATAACAATAAAAATGTTGCACGTAAGATTATGTAAACGTTTATCCAAGTATCTCGTCTGTCAGATTGCGCAGAGCAACAAATTGCCCATCATCTCTAAACTTTAGATTAGTAGACTATCAGGCCCTAAGGCAATGTTTAGTAAAGTCAACGAAATTAATTGTTAAGCAAATTGACAACCAGCTTAAACTGTCCGTATATTCAAATCATAACTGTGATTTGACATTTCTATTGAATGGCCTTAACACGGAAAATTGACGTACGGTGTCATTTTGCCGAACAATTACTTTCTCTGACTGTACTTTAAAGCCTTACTGCATCCACAATAGAATCCCAATTACAATGCAATTTGTTGTTATTGCTTGTTAATGTGTAAGCTTGGAATGTTCCTGTCATAATATTAACAGAATAATTCATTCAGTATCGAAGAATTAAATTAACTAATAATGCAAATATATGCAGATAATAAACTAATTGCTTTTTAATCATACTTAATTTAGACAGCGATTGCATTGTAAATTCATGATCATAATCATGTATTCATATATCTGAATTAGAGTGTCATTATACGTTGAAGCAAAGACACCAAGTAGGTACATACTTATTAAATATTTCTGGCTCGGCGTGCGGTGCTGGCGCTGCTGCTGCTGCTACGGAAAATCTCAAGCGGCGAAAGAATAATAAACTTATCGGTAATTATACTGTCGAGCCGCTTGGAGTTGAAAAGTGGAGACCAAGTGCTCATGGTTTCTTCGTCAAAATCTCTAAACGGCTGGTTGACACTTCCCGTGACCCAGGGGCTGGCTTTTACCTTGGCCAGAGGCTAAGCACTGCCAAACAACGTGGCAATACCGCCGATCTCTTGGGTAGGTACTTTACCAGTCAACAGTGATGCGGAGGATTTTTTCGATGCCATATTTTAGTCAGTAGGTAGTATTAGGACTAATTTTTCAATAGTCTCATAACTTTTATTTAAGGAATAAATGTTGTGGTTTGACAGCTTTTGTATAGAAAATATGTCAAACTGTCATAATTATTATTCAGATAAAAGTTATCTAACTATTAAAAACCAGCACTTAGGTTAGGTTATTTTTATTTCAATAGTTTTTAGATCTTTAAGGGCTGATTTATTAATCGACCGATAATTTTTATTCGTGGAATAAAATTAACATCTGACAGTTTTTGCATGAAAGAACTGTCAAAAATTCAAAATTATTCCTCCAATAAAGTTATCTGGCGTTGGAAAAGTCACAGTGTATACATTTTTATCCTCTTTAATAAATTATTCTTATTAAAACATCCGTTAAATTAAGGGAGTAGTAGTTATTGGGAAAAAAAGATGTGTTACTAAGTATGATTGAGTTCCCACTTCTGCATTGCGCAATAAGTACTTCTTGTCAATTCTTAAGGAAGACATCCCACATCTCCTTCTTGGTCTACTGGTGCTACGTGTCACTGTTTCAGGGCTGAAAGTTATTTTCTTATAAGAAATTTCAGTAAAGGGTCCCCGAAACGATCAATTACAATTGTCAATATTTAAATGATTGATACACATTGATCGTCTACCAAATGCAATTGAAGTGATTGATAATATTACTACAATAGCAATTGATCAATTGCAAGTGATCCCAGCGGACCCTTTATACAATCATTGTTACGTTAGTAATAATACTTGCGATTACATAACTAAAGGCTTATCAATATCATACATAAATACAGAAACTCCAAATACGATTATGCACTGCAGGTAGTTGAGAATAATAAAGCTTTAATTCTTCCCCGGTTTGGGCATTAACGGTTTAGTCTCCCCATGCGTAGATAAATTGTTTGAGGAAATCTGCTCATTATTATGCTCGTTTAGAATAGGTTAACTTAATCAACTGTATTTAAGTATCGCAATATTAAAACTTGGAGCACAAAGTTATGCAAGTGACTATTCTAATCTTTCTTCAATTTAAGCTTCTTTACAGAGCTCTCTTTCGGCAAGTACTACTATCATACATATCTATTCTATATACTACTTATAATAAATCTGTAGAAGTGAAAATTCTGTACATTGAAAATATCAAAAAAATAAATGGCTGGGGGTGTTACTAGACCGACACCGAACCCAAAAATGTGATTAAAAAAATTTTTGTCTGTCTGTCTGTCTGTCTGTTTGTTCAGGCATCACGCAAAAACTACCGGTTCGATTACGATGAAACTTGGTATAATTATTCTTTAATATCCTGGGCACCACACTGGGTACTTTTTATCCCGGAAACGTATATACAATAAAAAACAAACTTAATTTTGCGGTTCGATCCCTAGACCCATTACTGTGTCAACCGCAAATAATAAGTTTGTCGTAGGTTACGTCACCCGCAGTGGAGTTCATTTTTATTCCTTTTAGTTTTTAGAGTTATTTAGGTTTATTTTCATATAAGTCGTAGGTATAGATTTTAATTTTAAAGTATAGGTAGCATATTTGATAGTGTACGTAGTGACCGTAGGTTATTTTATAATACTGTTAGGTAGGATTAGTCATTCGTATAGATATTAGTTTTTAGGGATTTTGCTTATTTATTGAGTTTAGATTAGTTATCATCAGAAATAGGTTTATTTAGGTAGGTATTTAATTTTCTGTTATTGAGTTTTTTTTTTAATTAGGTAGGTACTTAGGTAAAGATATCATATAGGTACCCTCTTAATCACCACTAATGAGACACAATTGGTTTTCTATTCTTATTATCCACAAAGGGCCCGCGAGATAGATGGCATTCTGGGGAAGCACATACATTTTATCCTGTTAGCACGTTCCCGTGGGATAATTTCCGACATCCACGCGGGCGAAGCCGCGGGCAGAAGCTAGTACCAAATATTTGCGTGGGCATTCCCTTAAGTTATGGGAAAATTAATGAAAGGAAAAGCCTTTGAAGCAATTCTTGTCTAACCGAGTTGTAACAGAACTGCTGTAACTCCCCGGAAATGTTGTGACGGCTCCCACACTGAACTGCTTCAAGAATCGACTGGACAGATGAAATATCTCCAAGGTATTTGATACACACGCATCAGCTAATTAGCTGCTAGTTTGTGTCTAACCAAATAATAATAATACGTTCATATTTTTGCTGCCAAGAAGCGTTGCTGTGTTCCTGATTGAGGGTACGAGAGTAGTTTCAGCTATTCAGTTTTGTCTCTAGAATAGGATCGCACCTTTGATGCCTCTGGCATTGCAGATGTTTAGAGTCGTCGGTAACCATTCAGGATGTCCGACTGCTTCATAATCAGTCTATAGTGATCCGACTGCTGGGACACAGGCCGCCTCTGTATGAGAGGGAGTGGGTCATAATCCACCACGCGGGCCCAGTACAGGTTGGTGGATGTCATTTGCTTTCGAATTTTCTTCATGAGGTTTTCCTTTACCGTTTTGAGTGCAGTAGTGATGAAACGAAATACACAAAGTACCTGCCTGGGTTCGAACGAAGGACCTATTGCTCGCAAGTCGGGGCTGATTCCACTGGGCCAGCATTGCTCTCAGACCGCAGACCGACTGCTTGTCTCCCATCAAACACAAAGAAAGGCTCGGCTTGACGTAGCGCAATAGTCTTGTAACTTAATAATAAGAGTATGTAACAAGTCAACATCACGTAGAAACCCCCTTAATTATAATGTACTATTTGCTAAACTTTAATTATAACTGTAACCTTTATGCTCACGTATAAATTACTGTAAGTTAGAAGCGTTAAATTTTATTTGCGCTTAGAAGTAAACACTTTGTTGCTGTCATTACCATAATAAGTTAATAAGTCGGCATCAGTGAACTTCGTGTTCTAAATACTCATGACAAATCTATGCACCTGACTAAGTTAATGTTTATTGTTAAAATTAATCCGAATTAGTCTTTGAATGAATTTCTGACGACAAAGGATGCATATAACAGGGTGGTCATAATCTTCCTTTCCTTTGACCGCGTAGGTATTGCACTTTTCTATGAAACAGCAGATTTTTTTTTTTGCTAATCGACGATCATGTCTGCGCTAGTCCCCTAGCGCAGACATGTTCGTCTGCAACATGATTCTCATATTCTGAATTCATGGTTACAGTTTGTGCGTCGACATCAAGCAATGGAAAATTTTGTAAAACTTTTAAAATTTCTCTAATTCTAGAATACGAGGTTTTTGGCTACATAGATTATTAATTTATGTATAAACAATGTGCGTCTTATTTTTACGGACGAAACCATTTTTCTAAATTTCTTTGTAAAAAATAATGTTGCTAGCTTTTGTGATATACCCCTCTAAGTAATTATCGTCTTACCCAGTTGATAAATATTGCATGTCAAAGTATCATGAGACTGCTATGACTAAAACAAAAAATACTACAAAGCATTGCCACGAAATCTGCATCTCTAATAATATCGAGTATTAATCATTACTGATATCAATCGCAAATAACGACATTAATTATCAAGAATACAATATGTTTATAACAATTATTCGCTTTATCTTTATCAAACCACATTCAAATGTGTGAAAAACAACGGTTTCTTACATAGATACACGTATTATGTTAGTCATTACCATAATTTTGTTACAAGGCTTGACATAATAGCCATGTAAACCGTCACGCTACCTAACAAAACAGGTAGGCGCATAATACATCACTTTATCATAGAGTTCTTGTTTACCTACATCAGAGAACTCATATTCAGGAGATTTGTACATGTTTGAGTAAGATTCTAAGGCTGAATGAAACTTTTTGTTAGTAAACTCGTGTTAAGGCCTAGTTTCAAAATCCATTGTATTCTGGATCCCGGATCTACTAGAACCAGTGCAATGTTTGGTGAATGACGTTAAGTTTTTGGTATTTTGTAGACGAGACCAGTATTCCTACTCTGTAGCAGATGGTTATCATCCAAAATGCCAAGATGTTCCGCGTTGTTGCCGCCCGTCCTTCAGATAAGTTGATAAATTGTCCGTCTGCAATTGTTTCTTTTATTTTCGTTATTTATTTTGGTCATGGCCTTTTTATTGTTTTTGCTAACTCTGCATCAGATACGTGACTATTTATGAGATGATATTTCTATTTATATTATCGTTTCAACATTGCTCGTTATTTTTAATGTGAATTATTTTATAGTTGTAGCTCTAAATTGCGAAGTTTCGACTACAATAATATATAATATGCAATAATGGGCGATTATAGGCTCCGATCGTTTTCGCCACTAAGCGTGACTAATTCAATCAATAAAACAAACAAAAATGCTGCATTCTAGTAGTTTACTTGTTGAAAATTATAGCAATTTGTTTCGCAACACATCGGGACTTGTTCAGGCTGATGACCAACTAATTTACCAGACATTTTATCCCCATTATTGGATATTGATGTTTATGGACGGATGTAACCTTTGGCTCCAAGTTGATAATGGTTTTCTAAGTAAACAACATTAAAGTAATTTTCACTGACTGCTATGCTCTTAAATTGTGCGCAGATAGATTACCTACTAGTAAAGTGAGTTGCGCAAAACTTATTCCCATTCACTGCTTTATCTAATCCTAGTTACTTATGAGACAAAAGAATTGCTAGAACGTTAATGTCTTCTGTGCATCAGGAGGAATTCACCTCACGATCTCTTCACCATTTGACGCCTTGCTCGGTACTATTGCAATATTATTACAGAGCACAGAATACCGTGGTTGGTATGCATTATTTTGGCGGCAGGATTTCAGGGTGGGCAGAAGCACAAAAGTCTGACAACCAGTCTTACCAAGGGGTATCGTGTTACCCAGTAACTGGGTTGTGGAGATCAGATAGGCGGTCGCTCCATGTAAATACTGGCATTCAGCTGCATCCGGTTAGACTTCAAGTCGATCTCAACATCATTTCATCATCATCTGCCTAGCCTTTTCCCAACTATGTTGGGGTCGGCTTCCAGTCTAACCGGATGCAGCTGTGAATGAATACCACTATTTTACATGGAGCGACTGCCTATCTGACCTCCACAACCCAGTTACTGGGTAATACGATACCCCTTGAAGTCGATCTCAACATAGTTGGGAAAAAGGTTAGGCAGGTTGTTATTCACAGTAAACCATAATACCTACTTACCGAAAAGTTAATAATTTTATGTATTATGCACAATCGAAGTAGGTAAGTACCGGCGTCGTTTAAAAATACAAATAAATTAACATAATCCATCTTGTGAGCTTTACCGCTGTCAGAAATTATTTATTCACGACACTTGAGATATCATTTGCCAAGCTTTTTATGTACTAGGATACGACCATCTGTTACACGGTGAGAATTTCTATGAAAACAAGCGAATCTACATTTAGCACCTTTTGGATGACGTAAGTACTTGTAAAGTAAACCGTAGAAATAAAAAAGGCTAAGAACCTTATAAGAATCCTAAATACTTAACCTTAGACCTCATTCGAACCCTTTATAGGAAAATGTTTTAAAGGTGGTACAAGGAACCGTTGGTGGAATCTTTAATAAAAACCTATACCGTCTAAATCTTTGACTCTATATAAGGAAACTTGGATTAAACTTCACAATAAAACCTTAATAGAGAAGTACCTATTAAAAAAAAAATCCTATACGTTTGCTGCAGTTGCACATTATCAGAATGCTACAGGTTACATAATACTTAACGATAAATAACTCTTACCCACATAAAAGATATCTTGAGTTTTTTTGCATATTCCTAATGTTTTACGAATAATCGAATAATTAAAGTAGGATCAAACGCAAAAGCTTACTCGAACAAGTGTAATTTTCCACCGTGGAACATTTCACTGCGTAAATACCAAACGTTACACATGTGGAGTTGTTGCTACTAGTAAATAATTAAAGTACCTACTTTGGATACATTAGGACGTTTTATTAATTGACTCGTTAAGGAGAGAGATAAAGGATAAGATGACTTGGAAGCTGGAAATGCAAAACAGTCAATCTTTTTCTTCTTAACGTGTCGATAGCAATCTAAATGGAGTCGGCCCAGAATTTGGCTACTTCTTTGGCGCTATCAGCAGCGTCCATCAATTCCTGTAACATGCAGGATACACAGGACACGATATTAAGTGTCCCAGCTTTTGTAGAACCGCACCACATGTACACTCCAAGGCGGAATCATCTACGAATCTCCACCTGAACAGTCAATGATTCATTGGTTTCTTTAGACAATATTAGATAAAGGAAGCGAGTTGATTAAAGCTTATGTATATGGAAGACACTTTGGTTAACCTTCTATTGAGCATTCTCACGGTATTTTTGATGTATAAAGGTTATTTATTTGTACGAATTGTAATCTTCGGTTTAAAACTGATTTACATCCGTCACCTCACACATCAGGTTCAGTTGAAAACCAGCGTCAGGCACTATTGTCTGGCATTTTTGCTGAACTGGGCCTTTTTGGTGCAGCCGTGAGGCACACTTTCCTGCTAATTTCTTACATCGGTCTATAAACTGTTTTCTATTTGTTCTTTTATTTGTGTTATCTGATGTAATGTATCTGGTGTATTGTGTGTCTTTTGGTCTGTGCTAAATAAATGTTTTTTCTTTCTTTCTTTCTTTCTTCTTCTTAATTCTGTTAGGTTTTGTTTTTTTCTATAATACAAATGAGTAAGAGAGTAATATAGGCTAAGTTAATATAAAACGAATAAATATTATTGTGTTTAAAGGTTTAATTAATGGTTTATTATCACCTAAGGCATTTTTTGTAATAATTTATAGTCAATTTCATTAGTAAATATTGTCATTACTAACCGATTAATTGATTGATTAATGGTTTATATAGTCACATTATGTCAGTTATTTTCACTTTTCCGGTCATTCTGGTATTAAGTGAAATAAAAGTAGCCATTAGCCTCCATAACGTATGGCTATCCGTTAAGAAATTTTATTAAAAACAAGGTCAGCAAGATAGGGGCAAATGTGTCAATAAGATTAATTCTTATGTTATAATGTTGAAACTAAGTATCACGCCCAACTCATCAGTTCATACCCAATGGCAGGAACAATAATATTCATAACTTTGATTAATAAGTATAGGTAGATTTCTGATGCAATGGTTGTATATTTAAATATATAATATTTAAATTAGTTATAACCTTATGTACCTTTTAAGACTCTGTGATGTCAATTTTTTACTGGAAGTTCTTTATTATGTAACGTAAGGAATGACGGTCTTTGCAAGTTGGGCTTGGCATTCAACTCGATTCTCGGCAACTCTTATCGTCGTTTCACCTAACCTGAGGGCGTCCAACCTTTCGTTTGCCGATTCGTCGATACGTCTCCACTCAAGAACACGTCTACCCCAACGGTCATCGGTTCTATGGTTAATATGACCGGCCGTTTTGCTGTGTACATTTTGCCGTAACTTAATTTGGAAACGTTGATCACTCCAAAATGTTTATTACTTGATTTCTTTGGAATTTTAGCGTTTTCATTGTATACTTTTTATTAACAACAGTAAAAGGTTAATTTGGAAAAATAGTATGTAGTAGTTATTCCTTATGCATACATACAACTGGTCTACGGAAATTCGATGCTCAACCAAAAACCTATTACTTTGAATGGCCACTTAGGATGCTTGTTAGCTCTCGAGGTGACACACACTTGATGTGAAATGGTCGAAGTGACTCTATCTAAAACCAAAGAATAAAATCTTCCTCTTTCTCTTTTTAAATGGCAGATATCGGAATATGCCACTAGGATGGGAAACTTCCAACAGATAAGAACGGCAACTTTTATCACTCTCGGAGATAGGTAGATTCTGCCTCAAAAAGATGTATACATCGACAAGAATTCATTTGATGGTCTACAATTTGTGTCTCACGTTATTGTATCAATGTGTAGCCACAAAACATATAGCAAATTGGGTATTTAATTGTAACTGCACATTGATACAGTACCCTAGGTTCGCACGGGCGTGTTTTTCCGGCGGCGTTTTTTTTCGTGCACTGATTTTTCGCACTGCTTAGCGCCGAGAGTTGAACATCCAACAGTGTGTTTTGACGCAGTAGGATGTGCTCTGTTGGATTTTAAATGCTCAACTGAACACCGAGAGTTGAAAATCCGGTGCGCGAAAAAAAGTCGTCGCGTCCGTACGTGGCCACCCCGTACAAAGATTGTTTAGTTTGTTTTTTGATCCCATAGACTAATCTGACATTTAAGTCATTTGTGTTTGCGTTGTTTTAGTATAGAAGGTTGACATTACACCTGTCAGATTAGTCTCTGTGATTAAAAAATTAACTATAGACAATTAAATGAATTCTTGTCGACGAGGCTGACTGTATCAATTAGAATAGTGATTAATTCATTTATTATTTAATTATTGTTCGTGCAAGTCACAAGGCTGTTTAGAAATTTACAATGGAATCAATGTTACTGCATTGCACGGTTTTATAATCTTCAAAAGAGTTTATTGATTCCTTTCAATTTGACTTTATGATTTTAAATACTAATATTGACAGCTGTCAAGCCATAAAAGTAACCACAAATACGACAAGGATAGCCTTAATTGAAATACTGGAGATAGGTACATTCAATAGCTTTATTGAAATCAATTACATTGCATTAACTCTTAAAATTATAAATGACTTTTAAGTATTGGCTAAGAAAATTTACTTAAATTTACGTGCAATCTAGCCTAAAAAAAGGTATTATTAACCTATAGGTATTTTTGAAAAAAATAAATTCATACTGAAATTCTAACACTAATATAGTCTGTTTTGAGTATAATATCTTGAGCGACAATCGAAAGTGGTTATGTATGAATCCAAAGCATACATTTGAGAACAGTTTAAAAAAACTTGTAGCTTAAAAATTTCAAAACTAAATCCTAACCTTTTAGTTTCACAAATGAAAAAAATTAAAAGAACAGAATAATCTGTTTAACTAATTAATCACGATTTAATGATTCAGATCTCGCATCTATAATATATTATATACTTTCTATATTTACACAATAATTATGATAATGTGCAAAAATCGCTCATTTTAAATGTTACGCTGTTTCGTATACATAACTAGATTAGATACGCGGTGTTGAGGTGTTAGAATCTCGGTCTTGGCTTAAAGGGTGCGGCTTGAAACTGTGGCTTGATGTTCGATGAAGCACCTTCATTGTTGCCGGGAGGAAGAGTCTTCAAATATTCAAGAGCTTTTGCTATTGCTGGTGGGATTGGTGGAGGAGTTGGTAAATGATCGCCCTGGAAAAGAAAATAACAATGTTAAATTAGTTTTTGGTGGACGATATTAAGTTCGTTGTTGTACTGCCTGAAGACGGGTTTCGTTACCGAGGCAGGCCTAAGAAACCGTGGTGCGACGACCTACACTCGTTCTTGACTGATTGGCCAGAAAAGGCAGCAGGCAAAGATACATACTGATGACATCTAATAAATAATTTGATAGTTTTTTTTTTGTCACTTATTACATTTTTTTTTTTACTTTACAAGTAATTATTATGTGATTTGTTAATTTTGTTCTTCTTGTGTATACATTTTTTCCTAGCCTACTTAAGTATGTTTTGGTGTCACTTTTTAGTTTGTAATTTGCTCTGTGCCACGTCTTGGCATTCAATTCTGTAACGTTGTGCATATAATCTAAATAAATAAATAATACATGGAAACGTGTGGGGAAGACCTTTGCCCAGCGATGGGACAATATAGATTTCAAAAAAGAACTTTGTTCAAGAAACATAATATAATTAAAAATGTGACTATCTTCTTAAGATAATGGCGCCGATTCTCTTGTTCACAAACTAAACTAAATTTAAGTTCAGTGCATCTTTGTCTTTCTATTTCATTAAGAAAAGGACAGAAGATAAATATTAGTGCAGTCCTATCAAATTAGTCAGCGCCTGACTTAAATTGACATATTTTTAGTAGCCATGTTTTTAAATCACTTCTAAACTTGCTATGGAGTATTTAAATTTGACAGGACTAATCTAATAATTCTGGAAAGAAAAAGATGCACTGAACTTAAATTTAATTTAGTTTGTGAACAAGGGAATCAGCGCCACTGGCAAGTTTGAATAGCTTCACACAAAGCTAAGGAGAGATTGCTGGATATGTAAATACATTGATTAATGAACTACAATCTCATTAATATTAAAAAAGCTGCAAATAATTTTATTATGATATTTTATAATAATAAAGTTCATGCTAATATTTTAATTTATTTGCTGCCTCTTCAAACATTTTCATGACCTTCATATAAACCGTGGAATATTTTTAAACATGAGTCTTACGTGATTGCTCTAGTTTCAAAAGATATCTCATTAAAAACAAAATATAATATTATATATGAAACTATAGCAACGCGTTTATTGCAAAATATTGATTTCCTATGAATAGACATCACAAGGACGCATGTAAGTCGAATCGTTGAGCTCCTTAAGTTTTGAGTTGAGTTGCACGATTTCTGACAAATGCGTGCACTGACTGGACACTGGACAGGTCCTCTCAATCTGTGTGCTTCTTTCCTCAAAATACCATCTAAGACATCGATCTACATGGTCTTCACATGATCTGACCAAGATTATGTCTGGACTTTAAAAGAAACTGTGACCTCTGAGTTTGTTTCGGCCTTTCTTCTTAGACTAGTCAGATAAGAAGCACCGACCTCATCTAGTTTTTAAAATATGTTTGACGTGTAAAAGTATTTGTACAAACCTAATTACAAAATAAAATCATTTATCATCATTTATCATTTATACGCTTTGTACCTTGACGGTTATTCTAAGACTTTGTGCGCTTTTATAATTTCTGACGTGACGATATTATTATCGTGGACTTCCACGTCTACGACACGGCATCACGTTAACACAGGGAAGTAAAATGTAGAGAAATACATATTACCAAATAATTAGTTTTATGTCATAATATCCGTCTGTAAGTGTTGGTGATTTCATTTTGTTATATGCGTTGGTTCACAAATCTAGGCGGTGGCCTGTATCTTGGGGACCAGAAAAAATATTAACATAAATAACTGTCAATGGATTAATTTCTTACTAAAATACTGTTTCCATTAGCTTATATTGGCAAAAGTATAGTCCCGTGAAAGCTAAATAAACAGAACATAGGACATAAACCAGTAACAGTTAATTAGAAAATGGCAAAAATATTTTTTACACCACACTACGAAACCCTTGAAGGGCGTGTCCAACTCGTTCTTAGCTGTTTTTTAACTGCAGTCTTGGTTCATGGTTTAAATAAGTTAGTTGCATCTACGCATGCTAGCAACTAATTCTACAAAAATAGATGTATTAAAATTATAATTTCGTCCTGACCATAATACAACATGTCAAACAGTTGATATTATTCATTCGTTGTGAACGAAACCATAGTGCGATCTAATTCGACGCCAACGCATCTGGAGATCGGAGGTGTAAGCTTTGCTTTTACAATTTTTCATTATTTTGTGTCTTTTTATAATGGTTATGGGAAGAGTGTCATATTATGGTTATTGTGGAAAAAATAAAGCTTGTATTATTAAAATCTTTTTCCCACGTTTAGAGAAAGAATGAGTATTAATTAATGCCACACTTGCTAACCGATAGTTGGCAATTAATAGTAATAATGGTGGTGTATGTGTTTATTTTCGAATGAAAAACACTTTTTAATAATCCCAAAAGTTAAAAAGAAAGTTTAAGTTTCTTTTTTTTAGATATTAAAAAGTTGAGTTAAACTATTTAGTGTCGTTATATGCAATTAATAGTTAGTGCATGATGACAATTTCAAATAAACCATTTACAGGCACACTTGGATTGACAAAAAGTCGGTCAAAGAGTTGAAGGTACGAGACATACTTAGTTGCCCATTCCGAAACGTATGACGAAAACGTAAACGATATGCGCACCACCACCAGTGAGAAATTTTGGTGAGTATTACATTTTACGAACGTGGACGTCCACGATAATATCGTCACGTTAGAAATTATAAAAGCGTACACAGACTCTTTGATATGAGGACCCAAAATGATAGTATGTACCAACCCCAATTATAGTTTAAAATAGCCAGAGGTCATAAGGTCGCTAAAACATGTAGTTTACAAAGTGCAGTTTGTCAAATACTTCATCGACGACATTTGTCCTAAGTCGTGTTTGTTAAAGAAATTATCGACTATATGCGTAGAGTTTGTGAAAAATTGAGGCAATTAACAATTTGTCAAATATATTTACATTTTTTTTTATATTGATGACTATGGATTAATTTATAAACGATTTTGTTTATACGTTAAACACGACGAGAAATAATATTCGTATTTGTCAACTTCTATTGTGCTTGAACCTGTACAAGGCTGTAATTTTATAAACTGCTAGTAAGCAATAACAAAGTTAAAGTGCAAAGTTGTTTACTGCTAGTAAACAACTTTGCAGCTATTCATTTTAATTAAGATCTCTAGAAATGAATGAATGAACTTAATGGTCAAATCTATATCAGGTCAATCACCACCAATACGCGTGATACCATTAACATTGACATGGTTTAACTTCATTTATTTTTAAATATCACCGATACATAATTCACTGACTAGTTTTGACGTAACTTTTGAATTAGATTACTTTCAACACCAAAGTCAAGTCCATAAATTTAATGCACCGTTGAGTAAGCTCAGCTAATATAGTAACTTATTAATTTATTTGAATTGTAACATCGGGAGACAAAATAAAAGGTTAGCATATCGATCTATTGTTGTCCTTACAAAATACTTACAGAACAGTTTAATCATAATTAAATTAAATCGTTTGTAATATTGACCGATTCAATCACTTCTTGTTTAATTCCGTGCTAATTTTGTACGCAAATCATCCAATCAACGTATGCGCAGGCGGTGGTCATTCAAAATGATTATTTACGTTGCACCATTTCAACAAACATAATTATGTCCATAGGTGTAAGTTGTAGGTATTAGTTGTATAACCGTCACTATAAGCTTGTCAAACGTTGCGCAGGCGACGATAGAGGATCACTAATGAGTCACCTTATCTGTCAGGTAGGCGAGACAGAAGCAGTCGATATTCAATGTCGACACCAGAGTCTTCCCATTTCCCAAGAGCGGGTCACGGGTCGACGTTTGATATTTTACGGCGACATTTGCACACACGTTGGCTAACTAAGACCCACATCCACGCCACAGCAGCGCGCGCGCACCGCAGACATCTTCCTAAAGCTTTACGCAATGATGATTCAGGCTCGAGACGTTAAACGAGTATTTACTAGCTATGCCTTCACACGGACCACTCCTTGCTTTATCTCGGCATTACCCTTTATATTAATGCAGATTTTTGCCTACATTTAGTTCTGATGGCAACCGCATCGTTGACCTGTACACTTTAATATTTTCCTTACCAGGATTTGCATAGCCTCATGCTATAAAACTGTACAAGGACGCCCAGCTAATAAAGTTACAACAGGATAGAATATGTGTGGTTCAGTTAACTCTTACTATGTATTCCATCATCGCAAGCGCAAAACAATGAAGACTTTAATCGTAAGGCTGGCATTTTGAATACATAAATATAATCAATCTACACGTTACAGAAACAAAGATGTATTACTGTCTTTTGGAACCTATGTAGGCGTTTGTTACATAACGCCAAATGGACAATTACTGTCTCCTTACGAAACGGTGTGTTTTAGTATTGAATGATATATAGTGTAAATGAAAACCTGCTGGAATCTCTTTTGTAGGTCAATGCTGATTTCGCTGGTATTGTCTAGATTTTAGTGATGTGAATGATTAGTGATGTCAATGATGTCGAGGTTATTTAAAACAAAGACAGAACTACTTATGACATGATTTTTTTTTACATTGGAATCCTATTAATAATATAAACGCGAAACTTTGTAAGGATGGATGGATGGATGTTTGTTACTCTTTCACGCAAAAACTACTAAACGGATTTGGATGACATTTGGCACACATATAGTTTAGTCCTATAGAAATGCGAATTAATTGAACCACGGCTATGAACATTACGTCTTAATATTACGAAAATAAAAACCCATAATTTACTTCGACGCAAGTTAAACGAACCGGTGTTTAACTTGCGTATCGATGTTATCGTAAACTATTTAAGATAATTGTACTTGGACTTGCCTTAACTTGTTCACTATAAGTACCGGATTCCGTGAACCGTCTGCTGAGGATTATACAACTTGTGATTCCCGGTGGAAAGATGTCAAGGCTTCTATTCGCTGGCGGCAACGGCAGTATAAATATAATTGCAATTTAGCAGGTGTTAAGTCGTCATTTTATTTTATGCATTATTACACAATTGTTGAAACGATGCTTCAATCTCGTCGCATCCTTATATGGTTAAAGGCGTAACCAGCAGAGTTTAATTTGTTATATTGTTGAGAGCCGTTGAGTTATATGTACCTTTTTAGCAAGATTTTTGTATCCCTTAAGTTTTGTTGTGAAATTTTACAATTTTACTGAATGCATTAAACCGTTTCTTTATTTTGTTATTCCAACCTTATCAGATTGAAAAGGAGGAAAATTTAACTACCTGCGCCTATATCTTGGAAGCAGAAAATTAGCATAAATATTGAGTTACCTGTGGTTGGAATCCGTTTTCGTCTGCGATGTACGTGAGGGCGATGAGCGTGCCGTCCGGAGCTTTGTAGCTGAACTTGCCTTCCGCAGTCTGTATCTCTTTGCCTTCGCCTTGCCCGAAGTTCTTCACATAGCCCGACTCTTCAGCGTTGATCTCGTTGCCTGTCTCATAACTGGAAGTTGAAAAAAGTATTGTTTACTCTCTTTTTGGTCGTTTTTTTTTATGTTGTCGAATTTAGTTTTTGTCGAAAAATATTGTTTGTAAAAATTATCTAAGCTGCAGAGCTTAGATAATTTTTACAAACAATATTTTTACCACCAGGTAACAAAAATTCAAGATAAAAATCTGGTCCAGTCGGAGGTTTATGGGGGCCTCCGTTCTCCTCAGAAAGTATCCATCGAAAAAAAGCTAGAGTGGTACACAATGTTTGTGTGTCACTGACATTCTTTTAGGTTCTTCATACTCATAAAATGCACGCGTTACCAAAAATAACATTATCACCAAATTATACAGTCAGTGCAAAATATTATTTTACCCTGCAATCCCTAAAGCAGTGATCCTTATCTCTTAAGATTTCATATATTATTCAAAAGATGACGTGGTGACGTACATTATGTTATGGATAGCGTATGTACTTCACCGACATGTGTTTACCTTACAATCTTGCATGCCATCGCAGACAATGTAGTGAGTGGCAGACTTAAAATTGCTATGAAACAAATTTTAATTTAATAGCATTTTTATCTATATTTATCATTCGTCTAAACGTCTACACATAGAAAGATAGATACCTAGAGTACCTACTCCTTATTGCACCCAAATCATGGAAAAGAACACACAAACATCATAAATGAAGATTCTCAATTTGTTTCTCAATTCTTTATTGCGTATCATAATGTATACAATATATAGTTGGTAGGGAAATAATTACATTAGTCACAAAGTCGGGCACAGCATATATCAAGTAGGAGAGAGGAGGAAGAACACTGGGTGTTTAATGATCCTTTGTTTATTACCTACTGTTAATTACCCTTACTTTTTCATGTTCCATGAATGAACATTCTAAAATATAGGCAACCTTTTTTTTGTTAGCCAGTTTTGTGATCCATTGCTGGATAAAGGACTCCCTTTCAAAGCCCCCTGTCTTCATCAATCATCAGACATCGCAAACAACAATAATAATAAAAAAGATTATTTACAAACAAGATTTATAGCAAATATGGGTGGGTCATTATATAATATATTATATTTGATTAATTTGGATTACCAAATGAATCAAATATTGGAAGATAAATAACGCATAGTCAAAGAAATAGCTTTTTAATTTCATTTCAAAATACCTATTAAATACTTGGTTGTAGTTCAACCTAATTCTGTTTGATTTAAAATTCCAAGTGTAATGTATAATTAAAGGAATTTTAAACTGAATTTCAGTTAGGTGCTATATGAAATGGAAATGAAATGATTTAATGGTGTGAACTTTTGATTCGAATAACCGTATATGAAGGTAAATCAACACAACATTTTTGAACGTCACCTAAAATTGTATTTAAGTCAAAGAGTCTTACAGCCATTTATATGAGCCATCAACGTTAGGTCCTTCTGATTCGTAGCGGATGATCGGTATCGGAGCAGTCGATTGCCCCTGCGCCGCTGAATACGTCACTGCTACAAGGAGTACAAAGAATAAGGAGATCTGCAAAAGATAAAAACGATGAATTAATAATTATATGATCTGAAGTCTACTAAACTTTATTACGAAAATATTTCAAACATTAAAATGTGTAGACTTTTTCAACATTAGTTTTCATAAACGGAATAGTGGGATAAATCCAATTAGATACGTTAGACCTACAAAACGTTAGAACTGCGCTACGTTAGACTTACGATACGTTGAAATAACGATACGTTATATTCTACTACGCTACGGTGTGACTAACGATACCTAATAACTAATTAAACAAAACAATTTCATTGTTATTGTCCTTTTTTTGGTTAAATTCATTAAGTAACAGCTAAGTAAGTAGCCTATTGGAATAAAATAAAAACGTTTTACTATCCAAAGTGTCACAACGCATTCGTTTATTATATCTAGCCTGTTTAAGCTTAATTTGTACATCTACTTGAATTCGACCCTAAGGACCAAAACATGAAGGATAAGTACAAGTCTCGTTTAAGGCAAGAAATGCATAATCTGTCAATATTTGTACTGAGTACTCAACAGAAGGTGCGTAAACGAGTTAAGTGCAAATATCAACAAAGGCGACGCAGGATGCTGCTTTGTAAAGACAGATATCGTAACAAATTCCGTAATAAATAGTTGTTTCAACTCCCCCTAAAACTATGAAATGAAAAAATGTGCTGAAGTTAAACTAACGCAACCTCAACGAGGTGATCCGGCAGACAACCAAAATTGTCGACATAGCTCACAAAATAAGCAAGCTGAAGTGGCAATAGGCCGGCCATATTAGCCGTAGAACCGATGACCGTTGGAGTAGACGTGTTTTTGAGAAGAGACCCTGAATCGGTAAAGGTAAGGTGGGACGCCCTAAGGCTAGGTGGAGCGACGATCTTCGCAGGATGGCTGGTAGCAGCTGGATGAGAGTTGCCGAAAATTGAGTTGAATGGCGTGCAATAGGAGAGGCCGATGTTCAGCAGTGGACTGCTATAGGCTGATGATGATGACTTTAAACTATAACCAGGTAAAAGTATCTACTATTTTGCTCTCCAAGCTTTCAAGTCTCTAAGGTATCAAGTGTCAAGTTTGATATTGAAACAAGCGCCGATCGAAAAGGCAAACGCCTGACAGCTAAGAGTAGCATTTTTTCACAAGCATTTTTATTGGTTCGGTTTCATAAACTCGTAGGCGTCTTATTTTTATAATGTAGCACAGAAAAGCTGATCAAAGTTATATGAAGTTTCCATGTAATAAGATGAATATAAAAATAAAAAAATGCTCGTTTGAGGTGATAGATAATAATTGGACAAAAATCAACAAACAAAATTAAACTTAACTGTAGATTTTTTATTATTATAAATTATTACGAGTTTACCTAACGCCCTGAAACTTATCATAATAGTTACCAATATACCTAAACGCAACTAATTATGGTTTTAGTGATTCAGAGAAACTACCCAGAATCTACAAATAATTGTTTAAGATGTTGATCACTTTATCTTTCCGATTACTAAAAGTGAACCAGGAAAGGATACCTCTATGATATCGTTGCCACATTAGTTAATGGTGGCATCTAGACATTCACACGAACTTGCAAATTGTCCACAACGTATATCCATCTCATGCCGGAAGGCACAAAGGTTGAAAGTGCTTTCTTCGTGAACAATGAAAATAAGTTTATAGAAATCGTGTTGAAACCGCTAACCACACTCAGTGATTTATATGCACCGTCAGTTTTATATCGTGCACATGCATCGGAGTTACACCACAAGACATAACAGACAGGCTTTTCTGTCCACTATAAGAAACATTTAATAAAGCATTTTGAGGGATCTACCAACGACCTAAAATATAGGTAGATAGAAAAAATATTTTACTATCACAGAAACACGTGCATCTAATAAAGAAAAGTTACCTCACCTAACATACCTACTTAGTACAACCAAGAAATATATAATTAATAGCACGAAAAAAAAATCGGTAGAAGGTACGTTGTGACTGTGACAAGAAAGCTTCCACTCAGCATGATGCTGTGCTCCCCATAGCACAGCGCTTATTTTCCGCTGTCACTCAAAAATGACGTACAGAAATTAAATCAGGTATTTAAAATTAAACAGATTTAGGGTCTGTTTCACATAGTGGTTAAATCCTTTCGTTAGCTTTCTTTGCATTTCACAATCATCCAATCAATAAATTAAACTGAAGATTAACTAATTAATACTTACAAATTAGTGTGCTGGCAACTTTAGAGTTTAACATTTCGTTTCAGGTCAAGAGTAATTTATGTGTTTCTATAAAGTATAGTAATCACCGAATTATCATTAAATATATTTTTCGTTGTGATTATCAAATATAATAAAGATAAATTCATACAAAAAAATAGTACACTGTAATGTAAAAGAGTGATTTCACCTTTTCTAAAGTCAATGTTTCTGTAAGAATGGAACGCAACGAGTTGTCAACAAAATGTCCATGTCAAACGTGTCAGTGAATGTCAAAAAATTGCCGGCGTTTGGTAAATTAGTTTGAATTGAATTTATTTTTCGAAAATTGCGTTATTAAAAATGTCTGCAAAACGGGAAAGAGGTAGTAGTAGTTTTACGCGAGAAGAAAGTGACACGTTAATTAAACTTGTAAATGAAAATAAACACGAGAAAGTCGGAATATCATCTTGAAGTCAGTATCATCATATTTTTCCATATTATTTATACAATACCGAAATATTGGTTCTCTACGCGGTCCCGTCATGAGTTGGAAAAAATCAAATCAAATTCATCTTCAATAAGATCAAAAATGTCCATTTTAAATTTTAAAAAACATTTTTGTTGATGTAAATGGTCAGATAGACAGTCGCTCCATGTAACATACTGGTATTCAGCTGCATCCGGTTAGACTGGAAGCCGACCCCAACATAGTTGAGAAAAGGCTAGGCAGATGATGATTGCTGTTGATGTAAATCTGGAAATGTCGTATTTGAGGTTATGTTTTCTTACATTTACTTGTCAAGTAAACGGTTACTTGGCAGTGCATCCGATGATTAACATAATGGGCAGATAAAGTGGTTATTAACCCTACTCAGGGATTGTGAAACGTAAAGAATTGTTTACTGAGCAGATGAGTTCGAATTAGCTTACTTAGAACTTTACTCAGCGATTGTGAAACAGGCCCTTAATAACTAAACAGTACTTAAAATTTGATGTGGCTATTATACAAACAATAGAATAAATACTACTTTTGTAAACATTTTGCAAAAGGATCTGCACTTTATAAAAGGCGTAATGGTGCACATTCACAGTAAGATTAGGTTCCATGCGGAAGTGAGTGTATTAAAAACACTTGAAACTTTTGATGATCTTGATGCAAAGTTGAAAGATTCAATGGATCTGTAATTTAAATGTCTGACATAGGTAAAATCTTTTCAACGTAATAATAATCCTCCAGAAAGTATTTCGGCCCTGGCACCCAACCTCAACGGAGACTATCCTTCGTCGCGGGGGTTATTATAGCGCACACGGGTGTGCGCAGACCCCAGGTGCACTCTCTCTTCCTTCACCCTTTTTTTTTTGGGTGGGGAATCATCAAATGACCTCTCCCGCTCTAGGCTGAGCGGAAGGGCGTGTCAGACTTTTACTGACTAAAACCCATCCGTTTTCCTTCAGTTGCCTGTGCCAGGGGCCACGGTATCTCTTTCGAACAACCCGCGGCCCTGGCAGGCATCGGCCCTAGCGGACCCCGTCAGTTCGTGCTGTCATCTCTTTGAGGTGCGCGTGAAACACAACGCGCCGTCGACCCGGGCCTGGTCCTTACCGGGCGGCGAGCTGCCCATTGTTTGCCGCCCGCAAGCCCGCGCCTACGGTGGCCGGGAGTCGGCTGTTCCTTCACTCTCATAGTCCGATGGGTCCGACACGCAATCCGACACGACCGGAGAGAGGTAAGGCGCAGGATCAACGGATTAATGTGCTTGCCGAGGCATGGGGTTATCATATAGCTAACTTCCAAACTCGAGGCTTTACTAAGAAATTCCTATAACACTTGAAAATTGATCCCAGGACCCCACGTTCCGCAGTCGCACTTGCAACCACGACACCAACGGGGCAGTTATCGCAACTTTAACGTTGCTTTTCAAAGTAATAGCATACCTACTAATTATCTTTTTCTGCGGAGTTGCAATTAACGGGTTTTTTCTTGATAATTTAAATTATCAGAATAGGAACTTAAGATGAGAACGAAAATGTTGCTTGAATTGAAGTCTAACGTAATTTACAAGAGTACTAATTATTTCACACAAACCTATCACACAATCAGTTTCGCGCGGTCATTGCAATTTCAATATGACCGTTGCTGTAGGTCGCATTTGTCTGTCAGAAACCTATACGAATGAGCTTTGCAATAGGCACTGTAGAAATGGCTATCACAAAGCTGATATGTTGCATTTATTGATCTATTTATTATCAAGATGAATGGTTTAATCACTCCTGACATTTCCTCGTATTGCAGGTGTAACCATCTATCAGAATTATCTCGGATAGATTCGAGTTGTAAATAGGCGTAATAAATGTATGCATGGTTGGACACTAGCGCATGTTGTAATAATGAGTATTTAGCGTTTTACGACAAAATCAATTGATGATAGATCACATTTTATGTCAAACAGTTAATAGATTTAAAGCTTTGAACGTGTTGAGTCCTCGGTGTGGAAAATCAAGCCTTCTTCGTTTTTGCTAGTTTTGTGTAATAAGTATTTATCAAACGACTCGTGCTTTGCACTACACTGCTAGACATAAACCATCAATGGCCTTTCTTTAACCTTGAAATATAACTAACACTATTAACATAGTCACGGTTTGAAAACTCATCGTCTGCCTAGCCTTTTTCCAACTATGTTTGGGTCGGCTTCCAGTGTAACTGGATGCAGCTGAATACCAATATTTTACATGGAGTGACTGCCTATGTGACCTCCACAACTCAGTTACTGGGTAATACGATATCCCTTGCTAAGACTGATTGTCAGACTTTCAGGCTCCTGACTACCCGTAACGACTGTCCACGAATGACAGCCGGGACCAATGGCTTAACGTGCTTTCCGAGGCATGGAGGGGTCTCGGTATGTAAAGATGGTCACCCATCCACAGACCAACCGCGGCAAGCGCAGCTTAACCCGATCTTCTGAAAACTATGACCTGGTTTGAAAACTATGTAAGATAATGTCCCGGAGCGCCTCACCGTACGTTGGCACATATTGCACGCACTGCCTCGCTAGGCATTACATACGTTTTATTTGTCAGTTACAAAAGTCCTTTGTTAGAAAACGACTACAGTATATTTTACGATTGATATTGTGCAAATTTTACTCATAGAGGAAGTTACTCGTCTCAAAAACGTGAGTAAGGTGGGTAGAAATTGTCGGTTTGAGAAAAGAAAGGATTCCGTGATTCGACAACGATCTAAAACTGCATTGTGAACTCCTGTTCTTGAAACACGTGTTGACTTCTGACCCGTGACAACGTAACGGTAATAAATTTGCATGCTAAAATTCTTTATGAACAGGTAAACGTTATGTGTAGCAAGAGAAAGCTGAAGCTTTCATAACTTTCAAAGTACAGTGTAACCTATTGCTTATCTACTGCTAATGTAAATATGAAACCAGGTAAGAACTGTGGCTAGTGACTTTTTATTGAATTAGTGATATAAATATTATTTTCAAAAAGTAATAAAGATAAAATAAAAATTGGTAAATGCAAATATCAAAATCATGCAATTCCTAACAATCGTAAATGCCTGCTTTATTCATTACCACATTTATTATAAACTAAAGAGTATTTCGTCTTCAAGCTGTCAATCTATTATAATTTCGCCAACTCTGTGCAACTGATAACTTCATGAGCTTGCAATTTAGTAATAGCCATTATACGATTTCAAGATAAATTTTGTACCTAGTATACAAAAAGTAATTGCAATAAGTTCCCTCTGTGAAAATGTTTGGGCATTTACTTCTAGTCTTCCTGAAACTCAAGATTTTTTTTTAGAGATAACTATTGATTTGCTTAAGGATTTGATAAAACAAATAATGATCAGAAGTTTTTCTTTTCAATAGTTTACATAAATGCTTTTCTTTTACGTTTCTTGGTTTTTCATTTGTTTAATACAGTCAAGTACAGCATCGTGAAGGCTACATAAAAAAATTAATGGAGCTATAAGATAATTTTATTTAAAAATTACTTATAAATACCGATCTGTCAGCATCTTTTTATCAAACGCTGCAAATATGATTCTTTGGATTTAAAACGCATCTCTGATAGACTAATACTTTATGCACACTATATAATACGTCAAAAAGAAAGTAAAAACGTGAAGGAAGAAGTCAAGCTTTCAGTCTAATGCTCTTAGGAAAATTTAGATATTTACATCTAATAAGTATTCGTATTCCGCCAACACGAAAGGGTAAAAATGTAACCCCATGTACAGGGTGGCAGGGACATCGACCCGCAGCCTGTAACCATAGATTCAGTACATGATTCTAAACCGCTGCGTTGAAATTTTTTCACAAATTTTGCAGATACAGCAATTTATTTTTTTTTTTTTGATAACTGACGGAACATTTCTAAGCTCTAAAGGTCTAGAATCATGTACTGAATTCATGTTTACAGTTTGTGCTTCGATGTCCCTGCCAGCCTGTATATTATGGATGTCAGTCATCGAGCTCTTATTATTAAAGCCACTTTACTGGAACTTAGTGAAGAAGAAAGGACATAATCGAGGCGTATAAGTAATATTAATGCGCTTAACTACATAGGATAAAAGTTTTACGAAAAGCTTTCTATGTGCGACGTCTAGTCACAATAGGAATAACGAATGGATGATTGACAATCTGTCAAATACGATTTGAAAAAATAAGTTCTGGAAGTTTTTCGGTGTCTCAAAATAAAAAATGAATGTTTCCTCACCATTGTATTAGGATGTAGGGCAGGGGACGTCAGTACAAAGGGACTGGATGCAATCACAGGCACAAATGTGTGCTCGTTGACACTGCATGGGGTTTATATACCAGCGTGTTTACCTATGAACTTCGTGCGACCCGACGCCGGCGCAGGCGCATCCCGGCGATACATCTTCGTGACGCTCACTTACAAACGTGCCCGTACGCATGCTAAACAATCAGATACTAATGGAAATCGAATTATCTTAACAATTTTGAAGATCGGAATGTTTATAAAATTATTTTATTCAATTATATTTCACAATTTTGGAACCCGTTGTACGATTGAACTTTACAAAATTTTCGTATCTAAACGTCTATTAGGCCTCATAAGGTAGATAGTGTAATTGCCATGTAAAATTGGCAATTATTGCCCTTAAGGACTAACGAAATTTAATAACAGAGTATAGTAGGTTTATAGGTTCATAATTATATCTATTTAATAAAGTTTTTTGAATGTTTCTCTACTGAATTCTCGTTAGCTTTAATAAAATGGCAAAGTGGCGACGGTTTAGAAGCCATTAAAGTATGATGTATGTTTTTTGATTTACCTAGTTAATCAGCAGGTTTAATGCAGCCTATGCATTATTAGTCATGTGACAAAAATAGAAGCTGAGTTCATCTTTTTATTGTCGACTTATACAGGGTGGCAGGGAAATCGACGTGCAACCTGTTAGCATGGATTCAGCATATGATTCTGAACCACTGCGATGAAATTTTTCGACTGTTATAAAAAAAAAAAAAAAGAATTGCTCTTCGATACATTTTAACCGCGTAGGTGTTGCACTGTTCTATAAAACAGCAAATTTGACAAATGAAGAAAAATGTCTACGCTAGGGGATCTAGAATGATGTGCTGAATTCATGGGTACAGCTTGCGTGTCGTTATCCTTGCCAGCCCGTATACTGAACAAATTGGGAACAAATACACCAGTGCAGAATTCCATATCAAAAAGAAGGCTGCATCCCAAATTATTTTTCTGAAATACAAATTGAAGAGCATAGCTCTAAAGTGAAACAGTCTTATAATAACTGTTATTACTAATACAAGCCGAGCTGCCAAGCTTGGTTAGGTACTATTATTAATAATAATAATTCATTTATTTACTATTGTGATAAGACAGATAGGTACTGCACATCCTTTTCAGGTCTAAACGTATAAGAATTCTTACGATTATGATGATAATCCGAGGTAACGTCAAGTTTTGTGTTACCCTAGCAATAGGCCTGCCTTGTCGTAGGTAGGCTCTGGGCACATGAGAACAGACCCATGTACACTTTAATTTCTCCAGTCACCTTTTTTTCACCAATTTCAATCTTTAACCTACCCCTTCAGTGACTCCTGGCGTGATGTTAAGTATTCATCAAACAAGATAATGCATTAGCTTTTTATTGGCAACATTTTATTATTGACCTGTATGTTATTTTTTTCTGTAAAAGCTAGCATATCAAATCGGTTGTCGTAACAATTAAGCTTCTGAACTATTAAGAAGTTTTTTTTTTTAACTTGGCACTCGTTCATAATAGGCGAAGCTGTAGCGTAGACACCACGTACACCTTTTCGTAGACGTTGCTTTTAAATACTGCATCACCGCTAACAGGGCTATATTTGATCAATGATGCTGGGGTCCACGATAGTGTACACTTATTTAGAGGTAATCTATCTATTTTAGGTGAATTTGTTTATCTTCTGTCTTCAATTTCATATCGTTTAAGAACACTGTATAAATTAGCTGTACGTTTCACGAATAAAATCAAATAAAGTAAGTTATGTTTGAGTAACAAGTACCTAAAGGGGGCGAGCCTATAGCATAGTATTTTAACCGACTCTTTAAAAACATTATTTCAGAACAAAGTGTTTGTGCGTGAAAGACTTATACAAAGCTATTAACACATTCCGAATTAAGAATATAATAAGAAGTGCCATAAAACATTTTATGGTATACATTTTTGATGGCACACCCATGACGACGCTTGAGCAATCAAGATTTTTTTTATACATAAGAGAAAATAAAGGATGCTTTTACATAATGAAACAAAGACGTTATAACAATGTACTTTGGCAAATGTATGAATTAACTTACTATGGCTACAACAATGCTCTTATGGAGGCATGAAGAATCTGCCTTTTCAACTAGTTATCGAACCATGGAAAGGTTTTATTGTTCAACTTCCTTCTTTCTTTACGGGTTAACAAGACAAGAGATAACAATGCCTAAGTTTTCACAGTTTAGAATCCATGTCAAAGAGATGATACAAATTTATTTTTGCTTTTCTTTCAATAGGTTTTCATGTTCTAGGTAGCATTGTTATTTGCAGATGGGAAGTGATACCTGCCTAATCTTTATTTGTTGCACAATTTTTTTGCTATTGCGATAACAGCACCTTTATCCAGCCTTGGAAGATGATTTATTTTGTTGTAAAAATATTTCTATAAAATAATATGCAAATCATAAAAAATTGCATTGTCATTGATTTATCTTGTTTGTCAATCCTATAAAAGTTACTTAAGTATTTAAAACGTTTGTTAGCTATAAGGACCCAGACAGCCTTGGGGATCGCCCTATGACTTGCTACTAAGGTGGTTTATGAATAATGTCCGGGTCGTATTCTAATACTTTACTCATCGGGAATTGCAACATAATGCATGAGTAGCGTAGCGTTGAGTAGTAGGTACTGAGAAAACCAAACCTTCAAAAGATCTATCCAAACCTTGTCTACAGTAACGTAAGTGAAGATAAATTTCTATATGTATAAGCAATAAGCGTTACATCGCAGAACATTTTCAAGTATTACTGAAACCTTAAAAATATATACAAAAAAATATAGTATGTTATCTAAGCATTAGCATCGGTGAATAAATGATTTCATGCACTGGGTTTTCTTTCCTACACAGATTATGTTCGACCTGCACCGGGAAATTATAAATTGAAGTCTAGGATCAAGTTAAACGTCAGCAAGAAACTAGTTTGGTAATTAAAGTACACATCGCATCGCATAACGTTAATCTAAGAACTATTTTAAAGAACATTAGGGAAATGAAAAGGTAAGTTGATGTAAGTTCACAGACCAACTTTCTCCAGTGTCCTTTGCATACCTACATTTCTTATCAACAGCCTTCACATAAAACTTCACCCTCATGTAGGAAACTCGTTTGGTTATTAAAGTAGATAATCGCTTAACGTAAATCCGATAGAATGAGTTTTAAGAACATTAAACGTAAAGGTGAGTTGATCATAAGTTCATAAGATTATGTCAATTGCCTATTAAATTTACCTTACCTGCACGGGTGGGCTAATATTTAGGGCCCGATCATATAAAACGTTTCACAGCCACAACGACCACACTTGGACGGACTCCAATTTGTATAAAAATGAATAGTTATCACCACGAACCACATTTGGCCTTCAAAATCAATGACGTGGGCAATACCGACCACATCAAGGCCTCGTCGCAGCCACAACGCAACCACCAGCGAGATGGTGCACTAGCGGCCGGCCACATCGCAAACAAAACGATCTGTCTGTCTGCAAACACTAGCCACAACGTAACCACATCGCAACTAATAGCTACAACTCAACCACATCGAAATGTTGTAACCACTGGTTGGCCACATTTGGTCGCTGCGATATAGTGTGGTTGTGGTATGTATGCGCGGGCATAACACTATTGATAGTATTGGTACATAAATGGTTTTCATCGATAGACGGGTGCTTTCGGGAATTTTGTACCCTAAACATTTCCCCTTACAATATTTGAAGGAATCCCCTCCCCAGGAAAGGATCTCCTATACTCTTTCTTTGCGACAGAGCTTGAAGGACGTTGAATAATTAATCGTATTTTATGTCTGTGATTTATTAGTTAATGCTGTGCACAAATTTGAGGAAAACTTGACTGTAATATACTTCGATCAATAATAGTAGGTACTAGATTAAGGATCAGGAACAAAAATCAGTCGCAAAAGTGGCCACGTTTGCACACACGTAAACATTTACATTTCTTAGAAAAAAGTTTAATAATATTAGCAACTTCAGTTTATTATAAACCTTAACGCTTAAACATAAAGTTTAATTACCATTGCAAAATAGATTTAAAATGTCGCTTGAAAATAAAATCATTCTATTTTTAAATTTTCAGTCATTTATTCTAAAATGAAACTTAAAGTTTAAGTAATAAGGTTAAAAACATACTAATATGAAATAAGACCACAAAAGTATTTGTGGTCTTAATTTTCGAGTCGTTTTTGAAGCGCTTATCGGGAATCTAGTACTATTATTGATCGAAGGTAATATAACATGATTGTAATACAAACATGGACGTCTTAGACTTTTTTATGCCTGTACTCTCCCACTGCTGGGCGTAGCGTAGGCCTTCCCCAAATCCTTCCAGGGACTCTTTTCCCGCGCCACGTCGAACTAGCCCACGCAGTACGCGTCTTAGCGTATAATTAGAAAATTCAACAAGCCCCCTATACCCTTTATGCTCGAAAGCCCGATTTTCCAATAACTAGCTCTACACAATAGCTAGTTATTTTTAAATCAAAATAAATAATACCTGCTGTTTTAGAAATATTAGACTTAATAAAGAGTATAGTAGGTGCTAAGTCAAAAACAAGTAAGGAGCCACCGCGGTGATCAATAGGTACACGTTTCTTCTCTGTATGACGAGGTGCCTTTACCCTGCTGTGGGAAATTTACAAAATTGTTACTACATAACTCAAAGTTATCATGATTTAATCCGTCACGATTGTGAGTTTACTACCTCACATGTTTGCCAACCTGCATTTCGCTTAAATTTTCTCTGCAACAAACTGTAATATCATTAATATCATCTTCCGTGAATAAAACCTCGTCTTCACAGGTTTAATTAAGTGTTTGCGCAAACTGATCAAGTTTCATTTGAGTGTTGGTGGGTTCACGCTAAGGTTGCACAAAGCCGTCATACACTAGACGAGCTAATGTCCGATAAAGACCGAGGGTCCGTTGTGAAATATGTACATGTAGGTACCGACGTATATGCGTCGCGTCGACACGCACTGACCCCACCGAAGCCAGTTCTACGTATGGCATTTGATGAAACCAATAAAATATATAAAGTAATTAGCTTAAAGCTTCTGCATTTATTGAATGTCCAAGTAATGCACACTTATTGATTCGCATTTAATAAGGTCTATGATGGATTCAAAGGTTATACTATGGTACATTCTGGATTTAGAAGCAACCAGTTTTGCCCGTGGTTTCGCCCGCGTGGTGGTTGAAAATTATCTCAGGTTAACGTAGGTACTACCGGGATAAAACGTATCATATGTCCTAACATAGGTCACCAAATTCATTATTTCAAATCCATTCAGCCGTTTTAGCGTGAAAGTGTTACAAATAAATAAACTCACTTTCGCATTTATAATATTATAGTTAGCATAGGAAGTTTTGATTACTGATAAGAATAAACTTTCTTTTATGTTTTGATTGTGTGTTTTATTGACAATCTGAAGGCACGGGAGTGTCCCCGCCAAAAAGAGCCAATAACAAATAGCAGAGATCCTGCTATTTGTTTTTGATCGTCGTCTTGGCTCGTCTTCCTTCCTTTTCTCGAGGCGTTTCGTCACATGTTCGCCTTAATGTGTGCTCAAATTCTCAGTATAAGATGTGGTTATAGACTTATCATAATATGTCTAGCTTTTATACTTTGGATTTTATGAATACCTAAAATTCGTCGATTTCGTTACTGATTCACTCACTCACTCATCAAAACCTCTATGGCACTCCCCGAATTCCTAGAAAGCTGAAAGTTATGCAGGCTAGGATGTGCACATAAACGGCAAAATTTAGAAAGATTCTGTAACTTTTACACTACAACCCCTTTAAAGGAGTTTGGCTCTACATTAGATCTGATAACTTTTTAAAAGTGAAAGCGTTATACGAGTCTTGGCAGGTTGCCAAGACTCGTATAACGCTTTCACTTTACACGAAATTACGAAATTATTTTATTTAGTCATAATTACGAATTTGCAAAATAACGAGGAAAACGTAGGAACTCCAGTTTAAATGTTTTTTGAACCACCTACCCACCTGAATAACCTAAGTTTTTTAAGAGAGAAAGATAATCAAAATATTTTTTTCTAGTGTAAGTAGACAACATATTATGATACTTATGTAGATATAACAATATGAAGCGCTTTAGAATAAAATGAGTCCGCTATTTTGGAAGCGTAAAATACTGGTACTCAGCTGCATCCGGTTAGACTGAAAGCCGACGCAAGCATAGTTGGGAAAAAGCTAGGCAGATGCAGATGATGATTAAAGAAATTAAGCGTAATAGAAAATAGGTTTATATTAAAACGAGAAGCACAGAAATAAAGTTTGTCTTAGATTAAAGATGTAGTCAGCTAGCTGGAGGTAGATATCAAAAGTATTTATTGCAAGAAATGACGCGGAACAAATAATACAAAAAAATAATCATTTAAGGTGAGTACCGATGGAAAAAATTTAGAACTAATCCCTGGAACCAAACCCTTGGCGGTTGAAAATGTTTGACGTAATGGACCATGCCAATGCCAACTAGGACATGTGGACATGTGTGTGTGTGTGGGGGTGTGTGTGTGGCCTGTGTGTGTGTGTGGACATGTGTTATATTAATATAAAAAGGCAAATCTCGCTGGAGAACCACTCTGCACCATCAAATCCAGCAACAAATCTGCTCATAGTCCAGGGTCTGCGATCAGCAGACGAATTTAAGACAAAACATCCCTGGAACCAACCACGCTCTCTCTGACTTGGGTGCCAATGGTTGTGGGAACACATTTAATAATAATAATAATATATAATCTGTGGCCCGACTGCCAAGCTGACAGTGAAAAAAAATTGTACTCCGATATTTTTTAGTATTTTTTAATATAAATAATCAAATTCAAATTAATTTATTCATTTTGTGTATTCAACATGTTATACAAAAAATGTTGATCCATGCTATGTCCCACCAAAAGGCAACAAAATATCTGAGATGGCTCGGATGCATCTTTTTTGTGCCAAAAGCACGGATGATATTATATTTGAAGCATTACCCCAGAATATAAGTCCATACCTCAATGTGGAGGCTACATAACCGTGAGAGAAAAATACTACAATACTGACACGAAGTCGGGCACGGCAACAAGAAACCACACACCCAACACCTTCGGGTTCGTCGCTCAGCTCCGCCTCGCAGTTGCCGGAACCTGCTCCAGACGTGAGTCCAGTGACACCGGCCGCTGCAGTTGCGTCGAGCTCGAGCGACGAATACTTTTCGCCGCCGACGACACCACCACCAGAACGTCGACGCGGAAGAGGCCGACCACCGGCCAGCTTAGGACTCCGAAGCCCACCGGCCTCTGATAGGGTCCCCGCTACCGGTGGAAGTGTGCAGCGCATGAGATGGACACAAACTGTCAATGAAAATGTCATGCGCGCATACTTTGGGGCTACAGAGGGGGGAAGTAACTTGACTGCGTACCGTGGTCGGATGCTCTCTCTGTTTCAGGTGCTTGAACCAGCTGTCAACGTGTCGGCGCAACGACTGTCGGATCAGGTGCGGGTCATCCAGCGTAACCATATGCTGGATGACGTTGTACTTGATCGACTACGCCTCGAATCACGGAATAGCCACGTTACGCCTGCTTCGTCATTGGTCGCGGTGCAACTGCAAAATTTACCCAGTTCTCCATCGCGACCCAACCGCGTTGATGAAGAGGATGATGATGAGGCTATATCCGTGAGCTCCCAGTGCAATGTAAGATTGAGGAGCGCTTTGGAGGATGCTTTCCGTGAGTACCGATCTATTCCGCCTGGACTCAGACCACGTTTACCTCGTTTGCCCATGCACAAGAAAAACAAGGCGCTGGTGTGTGCTCTAGACTCGCAGCTGGCAAATGACTTTAACGACAGCAAAGACCTCACCGATACCCATTCAATCTTGTACTGTGCGGCTGTTGCGGCATGTCGTGTAGCTCATGTCAAATTCCCGGACAGTGACAGAGCCACACGACCAAAACCAGCTGTACCAGCTTGGCAGTGCAGGATTGAGCGTCGTATCGGGGAGACTAGAGCACTCATCGGCAAGCTAATCTGCTTCAGGGAGGGCAATACTCGCCCTAGAGTGATGCGTTTTGTGAGGCGGGCATTCTCGGGGACTGATATTAGTTCTCGACATTATTTGTCCCGCGTCACAGAGCGTATCGACTTCCTGAAGCAGAAGATCTGTGCATGGGCAAACCGTATTCGTCGGTACAGGCGGAGAATGGAGCGGTACACTCAGAATCGCACATTCCAGAGCGATGAAAGGTGGGTTTACAGGGATTGGGAGCGACTGGACCAAGGTGTGACTGACACGCACCTACCAGATGATGACGCCATGTGTTCGTTCTGGCAAAACATCTGGTCGGTGCCTGTCAATCACATCGAAGGTGATTGGACTGGGAAGATCGAGCGAGCGTGCGAACTAATACCAGAAATGGGGCCACTTATCATCAGCCCCCAAGATATTGCTCGTGCAGTCCGTCCGATGCCTAACTGGAAATCTCCAGGGCGGGACGGGCTGCACAACTTTTGGATAAAGTGGTTCCAAAGATCGCACGCCCCCTTGGCATCCCAGTTCCAGTCAGCCTTAGAGTCAGGGTCGCTGCCCCAGTTCCTAACGACAGGAATAACCCACCTGCTCCATAAATCAGGTAGTACCGCGGATCCCAAAAATTACAGACCGATCACTTGTTTACCGACGGTCTATAAAGTTCTTACATCCATTTTGAGAGCTAAAATTAATAAACATATAGACACTAACTCCATCATGTCTGTCTCTCAAAATGGATGTAAGAATGGGTCCCGCGGTACTAAGGAGCTACTTCTCATTGATATGGCCATTAGCCAACAGGTTCGTCGTTCCCGAAAGGATCTGTCGACATGTTGGATAGATTATAAGAAGGCTTATGACTCCGTGCCACATACATGGCTCATGAGGGTGCTGGAGTTATATAAAGTAGATACAACTCTGCGCACCTTCCTGATGACGTGTATGGGGCAATGGAGGACGGTCCTTCGCTATCCAGGATGTCGAAATATCCAGAGGAATAGCGAGCCGATAAGGATCGAGCGAGGCATATTCCTGGGCGACAGTTTGAGTCCGCTTTGGTTCTGCTTAGCCTTGAATCCTCTAAGCACGCTGTTGGAAGATTCAAGTCTAGGCTATCGGCTGAGGAGAGGTGGTCAGGTGATATCTCACCTCCTCTACATGGATGACCTAAAACTTTTTGCCCCCAACAATTTGCAACTGATGGAGCTACTGAATATCACTGAAACTTTCAGTAGCGCCATCAGGATGGAATTTGGTGTGGACAAATGTGCGGTCATGCATGTAAAGCGAGGGGAGATCGTGGAATCCGTGGGAACACAACTCCCGGATTCCACAAATCTTAGAGCCCTCTCCGCATCCGAAACCTATAAGTATTTGGGTATGTCGGAAGCGTTGGGCATCAATGTTACTGACATGAAGCAATCGTTGAAAGAGCGCTTCTATGGCCGCCTGAAAAAAGTATTCAATAGTCTTTTATCAGGCGGAAACAAGGTGCGCGCCTTCAACGGTTGGGTCATGCCGGTTTTGATGTACTCTTTCGGCATACTCAAATGGACTCAGACCGAACTTGACGCCCTGGATAGGAGGGTCCGTACGCTGCTAACTGCAAGTCGAATGCATCACCCACGGTCATCGGTAATGAGGCTGTATATCCCGCGAAAGTGTGGAGGTCGAGGCTTTTTAAACGCTAAGACCCTCCACAATCGCGAGATATGCAGTCTCAGGGAATATTTCTTAGAGACCGACGTGGGGATGCATCGAGATGTAGTCGCGGTGGACAAGGGCCTCACCCCGCTCTCCTTGGCTAAAGAGAACTGGCGCAAGCCAGTAGTGCTTGACACCAATGATCGCATGGAAGTATGGCAGAGTAAGGAGCTTCACGGACGCTTTTACCGGGCCCTACATGGGCCCGATGTAGATCTACCAGCGTCCGTAGCCTGGCTGCGTTTCGGTGATCTCTTTGGAGAAACCGAAGGTTTTGTCTGTGTAATTATGGACGAAGTTATGATGACGAACAATTACCGGAGATTTATTGTGAAAGACGGCACGGTTGACATCTGTCGGGCATGCCACCGGCCGGGAGAATCAATCAGGCATACTATCTCCGGGTGTTCTCGTCTAGCTAACGGAGAGTACTTGCATAGACACAACCTTGTAGCTAGGATAATCCATCAGCAACTTGCTCTGAAATACAACCTTGTGCAATCGGAGGTGCCGTACTACAGGTATGTGCCCGACCCAGTTCTCGAAAATGGTAATATCACATTGTACTGGGATCGATCCATCATCACTGACAGGACTATTGTTGCCAATAAGCCTGATATAGTGGTGGTGGATCGATCAGAGCGACGCGCAATGATTGTTGACATAACCGTCCCGCATGATGAGAACCTCGTGAAAGCCGAGAAAGATAAACAAATCAAGTATCTTGACTTGGCTCGCGAGGTTGTCGACATGTGGGATGTGGACTCAGCGATCATTGTGCCGATAGTCGTGACAGCCAATGGCTTAATAGCCAAGAGCCTCGACCAACACCTGAAGAGGCTCTCGTTGGGCAGCTGGATCAAGGGCTTGATTCAGAAAGCGGTACTTCTGGACACGGCTCGCCTTGTCAGGAGGTTCCTCTCTCTGGAGCCCTGACCACCGGTAGCTTGGACCCTGTTCCCGATACCGGTGGGCTACTATTTTTTATATTTTTAAATGTTTTTATACTTTTTATATTCTAATATTTAAAAATATAATTTATATGATTACATTGAAATAAAGGAGATAATAATATAATAATATCCCTGGAAATTTCACACAGCGCCATCTAGTCCCAAGCTAAGCAACCTAATGCTTGTGTTATGATAACAAGATGGCTGATAAACTACTTATATACATTTTTTTTTGTAAATACATACATATTATAGGTAGAAAAACACCCAGACTCGGAACAAATACATGTAGGTCATACAAATATTTGTTCCGTGCGGGAATCGAACCCGCGACACGCAGCGCAGCAGTCAATTGCTTAACCACTGCGCCAACCGTGCCGTCAAACATTTGTACCTACTCCCCTTGTTTGGAAATCATAACCAGTTCTCTCTTCTTCAATCGGTCCCTCATTACTGAGGATCGTGATCCCTGGACCCCTTTAAGCGGACAATCTGCCTCCATCAACATTTACTCCGGTCCAAAGTTGCCTTCACCACCTGCTGAAATTTGCTTGAGGACATAGCTTTTCTTACTTGGTCAGACCATCGTGTCGGCGACCGGCCTCGTGATTTCTTTCCTTCAGTATTGCCAATAATGACCAGCTTTTCAAGGTTGTTATCTCCTCTTCGAATTATGTGGCCGAAATAAGTCAAAGTACGCTGTAGGCAAACTCATAACCAATAAATCCATTCATTTTCGCTCTAATCTCCTCAAATCCTACTTCCTACTAATATTATAAACGAGAAAGTTTGTATGGATGGATGGATGTTTGTTACTCTTTCTTTGATTTGGATGAAATTTGGCACACAAATAGTTTGTAATCAGGATTAATACATATCAATCAATCAAAAATCAATCAAAAGTCATTTATTCAAATTAGGCTGAGAATCAGCACTTTTCGAACGTCAAAATTACAAAAGACAGTCCCCCAAAAAAACGCCCGCCCTTCACCACTTCCTAGTGCTATCGCTGGGAAGAAGAAGTGGCGCAACAAACTCCCCAGCAGCACAGCTGTCTGTTCAGTTAGAATAGTTGCATGTATACAATACTAGGAACCTATGTTCAGTAATTAACATTACAAGAAACTTAAATTATTTGCCATATGTCAGCTAGCCACGCCAATATACCAACAAATATAATAAAAACTATACGTAGGTACTCAAGCTGAAAAATAATTAATTAAAATGTAAATAAAAACTTAATACCTAAATAAAAGGCAAAAAGGGCGTGACAGCTTACATATTTATGCATAGCTGGGTTTTGGTCACATAGCTGTCACTTGAAGTCACAGATGAAAAACCACCATCCATCCCATCTAATCTCTTCACCACCCTTGGTTGACTGGTAGAGAATGCCTAAGGCATTAAGTCCGCCTTTGTACCTTTTTGTGCGAAAAGTTTAAATAAATAAATAAAAACTAGGACCATCGAAGTAAAATAAATAAATAAGTTAATACTAATAACAATAACCTGTCAGTAAGCTAATTCTGGAGAAAGAACATGAACATTGTCTTGAGTAAATTAGGGCGACCAACTATTCTTATCGTGTAAGTAGTCGTTGATGGAATAGTATGCCTTTGTACAAAGGTTGGATTTTACTTGATTTATTTTTGATTTTACATAGGACTTTTTATCCCGATGTTCCCACGGGATCAAAACTTATGCGGGTGAAACCGCGGGGCGCAGCTAGTATTCACATAAATATAAGGTACAACAAGAATGTGCTTCATAAGTAACCATTGTGCACTCAGTAAAATCACGCTGATAACATTGGCATTTAACAAAAGAAATGTAGAAATTAACAGACGTAACCGAAGCTGTTATTACAAACAGTAATTTAATGAACATTTCTGGTTCGTTTAAAATAACTAATTTGCTAATTAGGAACGTTTAACGAAGCGTAAGTAGTAGCAAATTGTGACTAAGTAAGTTGGTACATATAGCTATAATTGAATGTATCACTACACCTAATTTTTGTGCTAGTATAGTAAAAACTGGTTCATTCTACTGGCTCGGGCTGAGTGACAGCTAAATAGCGAACACTAGCGCGTGCCCAGACACATGTGACGTAACCCTGTAATATAACTTCGTATCCTGCGATTGTATAATTCTTTTTACTTTACTTTCTATCTAAAATTAGTTGTGCCCGAAAATTGTCAAGCAAATGGCAAACCGTGATATGACCTAACTATCACGATTCGTCATTTGCCTGGCAATTTCAAAACTGTAGTAGTGATGACATCACATAACTCTAAGTTACAGCATAAAGTCGACTGTCTGCTGAATATCGTAATCTATTGAAATGTCTCTGTTTTTTTTTCTTTTTCTTGAGCGCATATTCTAGAGAAGATCATATCGGTAGGGTCTAAGAAAATACACGCCTTTACTTGGTTGAGTGCTTTGCTTATTATTTATTGGAAAGAGCTTTTGTGGAGAAAATCTATGATCTAACATAACGTGATGTCTTGACGCTGCGTGAGCGTGTATGATCCATCGCCACTCATTCGATGTCCACCGCGCACAGGTTGCATGGTAAGCAGCACATGAAGTGATTTTTTGGTATAATTGCTGAATGGCGTTCCAGTGTGAGGATAAATAAATAAATAATACTGGATTTCAAAAAAGAGGATGGGTTTTTTTATCTATCGGCAGCCAAGTCCTATATTTTTGCCCATCCATCTGAGGAAAGGATTTTATGTAAAAGAGGAAAGTGACTTCAAAAATATATCTTATAACATTTTTATTTAAAATAAAACATACATAGATAAGTTAATTACAATGGTAAGGTATTTACAAAAGTATAAAAATAAAATTGAACACTTCTCTAGTTGGTGTTGTATCACAAAAAGAAAATTAGTTCTAGAGTAATTTCCATAATTTTATGAAACCTATTAGTTATTAATCTCAAGTCTTTAATATTGAGTTCCATAAAATAATGAATACTATCCTAAGGAGTTTTATGTTACATCTCCGCCCGTACAGCAGAAATAAAGTACTGGCAACATTGTGAGAATCAAACGCTTGCTTCATTTCACAAGATACCTGTTTCTAAAGAAAAGTTTGACTCTCATAACGGCATCGTGGGTTGTTAGCTTCAAGATCAAGTCTTTTAAAATGATATCAGTTACTGAACAAAAACATCGACCAGGGAACTAATAGCATATCTAGTAATTATCTGACATATTGAGTATTATATTATCTTGTAAAATAACAATTCATCTTTACTCTATACTTACAAGCCTATGACCACAATATGTGAATACTGCATACGGCTATGAATACATTTTGTTATTATCCAACCACGGGTCACGCTTGGTCCATATTAAAGTCGTTTATTATATGATTGGATAACAAGTCTTAAGATTTTTGTATGTGACATAATGCAGGTGATAGGCGATATCTAGTCTTAAAGTATATGGCATTTGGAGGTCCTGCCATCAGAACGTTCACGGTATCAACACTTGAGAGTCACTGTGAGTCACTTTACTGCTGGTAGTAAGTACCTTTGTAGTCGAGGGCTGCTCTGTCTTCCTGTTGTCTGGCAGCGCCTTCTGGGTTGTTCTTAGCCTCAATAGCATCGCGCTCCTGGAAAATTACATTTTAATCTTATTAGAAGGTACTCATAACAAGTTTAATTTTTGACCTCACTAATGTTTATAACTTTGTATCTTTTTCTAGTTGTTTTCTCTTAATAACTATGCCTAAATGAAAAATCTAATCAAATATTTAAAAATTGAATGGCTGATCCAGCGTGGGACTAAAACATAAAAAAGATCCAAATATCGTTTTAATCGTCGCTGGGTGTGTAATAGTGTAGGTACTGCGTAGGTAGGACCTTTCTCTTTTGTAAAGCAGTTATTAATTGCACGCAGTCCTACCATTCGCCTTCAACACAATGAAGTGCTATAGCTGGTCAGAATATTCTCAGCAATATTATGCATTCGAACGTGATAGACCAGAATGATCTAGATATTTTGTATGTCTTTTGGAAGGTTATTAGTGGTAAGAAACCAGCCAAACTTCGTCGTATCAAAAGAGCGCATTTATACTGACGATAACGAATATTAAAGTTTGACTTAAAATGTTCTTCAAGACCGTTCCGGAATAAGAGTTCTGTGAGACATTACTTTAAATATTACTGACGCTGAAAACCAGCAGCCGGAAAGATCTTAGCAGTATGTAGTTTAATATACTATAATAACCATGCTTCTAACATGAATACATACCTACAGTAAAGTAATTATGGCACCGATAAAACTACCGTGGTAGGTATGTGTAAAGTTTCATCCTTAATTCAAACTCAAACTCAAATCATTTATTTCAATTAAACCATTTCAGGCACTTTTGAATTGTCAACATTTTAAATAGTCGGTCAGTTAGTCAGAAAGTGAAACTAGTTGCCCATTCCAAAACGTAGATCTCTTTGGAGAAGAACGGGCAAGAAACTCGAATAATATATATTACTCTACGGAAATACATGAGGTATGCCTACCATTGCAGTATTTTTAAAGAGCCTTTATAAGAGAAATTCGATTTTAGCAATATCTTTGAGTAGACATTGTTATATAAAAAAAAACATAATACTTACAGCGTTAGCCTTGATTCCAGCGTAGATCAGGTCAAGACCTTTCTGGATTTCAGGGGATACGGGGGGAGGAGTAGGGATGTGGTCGCCCTTGACCCTGAATCCGAACTCGTCAGCGGTGTACTCAACGGTGATGACCTGACCGTCAGGAGCGGTGTAAGAGTAGGAGCCTTGCTGGACCAACGCGTTATGGTCTTCACCAAAGGCCCTCAGGTATCCTTCCTCGGAAGCCTGGATGTTGTTGCCGGTTTCGTATCTGAAAGGTTTTAAGATCTACAATTAATAATGCTGTCTATATAAAACTTTGGAAAATAGACAAATTAACGATGTGTCATGAAAATTATGAACGTCGAATAAAAAATGTACTAAACTGTAAAGTCGAAACGCCAAAATCTATTACCAATATACTTTTAAGTCCGCCAAGTGCAAAATTGACTTCATTCTAAGGTCTTAATAATGATGGTGATCCTTCTTTAAAAAACAAACACTCAGTAGTAAAAAATTGTGAAGTTCATAAATTACAAAAACCATCGTGCTGTTCTTAAGAAAACCTATTAAATATGTTAAAACAGTATAATTTATTCATGTTTACTTAAGTTTATATGAGTATGCGTAATCTCCGAGATGGTAAAAGTGATGGGTCAAGGTTAATAGTCATTTGAAGAGCAAAGAAAATAAAATATAACACCTACTACAATGGTAAGTGCACAGTGGTGATGATTCGACAACTTATATAGAAAAAAAAAATACGGATATTGAATAAAAGATAAATAAGAGAACGATAATTTAGGTAGGCACAACTATTTCAGGTTGACACTATTAAAAGTGTTTAGAAGGCTCAGCACGGGAACGTGGGAGGTTATTATTGTTTTTTGTTGCTATTTGATCGGTGCGGTTATTACTTGACTTAAATACTCACGCTGTCTTGTAGCTTCCATCGGTACCCTGCTCCTTGTCAAAACGGATGATGGGAATGTAGGTGGTGGTTTCCAACGAGACTTTGGGCCTGAAGTCGTCGATCTGCTTAGCCGGTCTGTACTCCTGCTGCTGTTGTTGGGGTGGCTGTCTGTACTCCTGTTGTTGCTGGTAGTTGTTATAGTTCTGCTCCGCTGGCTGCTGGTCCTCCACTTCTTGTTGCTCAGGTTTGAGAGACACTCTCCTCTGCGGCAGAGCCGTCGCCAGGGACAGCAGCGCACAAGAAACGACCTGAAACCACAAATTCCCATTTAAACAATGCAACATACTTGAACTTTAAAGGTACCAGTTAAATAACGAAATGATGTCAGAGAGAAGAGCTTAATCATATTCGGAATGTCGTAAGATAAGATGGAACAGATACAATAGGCAGCATCTTGTGAAACCGGCTCATTCGACACGCAGGTTGGGCGAAAGTGGGCTCCAACATGTATTGACACTTACATGACGACAAGCATGGCATTGTTTTCATTGAGAGCAACTAACTTTTAGTTATGCTACGTTAACGAAAAGCATCTTTTGTTTGAGGCAATATAATGGATGCTTTATTACAAAAGGTAAGTAAATAGAGAGTAGTTAACATAGATGTCTCATTCAATGTTTAAAGTACGTATTTCGGTGGATATGTGCTAATATACACATATGTGTTATTACATATTATGTAAGATTTCGTAATATGGGTGACTAGAGCAGCAGGACTAACTAAATCACCATCGAAATAAACTACCATAGCGTAACCTCGATAATCTTCATGTAAGTAGTTACGATCACCAATTACAAGTTCTATTGTGTCGGGCCACTTTATCATGCAAGCATTAGACAGACTAGTTTTATAGTTGATCGGTTTATTACCAATGTTTTGTTGTGTTACGTTGACTCGATGTTCACGATACACATAATTTACTAAAGAGTTTTTCTAAAGTGACACTTTGATTGAATTTTGCTGTTAAAAATAATATTTACGGGCACTGAACCGATAAAGTAGGTATTTGTCAAGCTAGACCGCATTTCATTTAATGTGAAACCTAACTTACGCATAACTTTTCAAATAATTCGACCTAGAAAACAGTTATATAATGAACTTACGAAGAACAAGATCATTTGTGTAACCGAAAGTTCATTAGAACGAGGTTGAACTGTGAATTGAAATGTAATAGTTTCTTGTTTATATGCTAATGACTCTTTCTTCGATCATATCTGGTTCTATATCGTAAATGCGTTCGATTGCGTGATGTTACATTACTGCACGCAGTTGAAAACATACGCGATTACGAACTAAACCGATTTAAATTTAAATTCAATTTGGGATGTTATGATCTAGAAATTACGATTGGTAATTGCGAAAGCTAATTGTTTTTATTTGTTACTCCTTGTAAACCGGTTTCTTCTATTATTAGCTCTTAGATAATAATATCGTAACTGAATTAACTATTTTCGAACTGCACATGCATTTGATCGTGAGGGGCTTGTGGCTAAGTAATAACAGCCGCACGGATCGATCGATCAGGTTAAGCTACGCTTGCCGCGGTTGGTCCGTGGATGGGTGATCATTTTCACAAACCAAGACCCCTCCATGCCTCGGAAAGCACGTTAAGCCTTTGGTCCCGGATGTCATTCGTGTCGTCGTTAGTAGTCCGAAAGTCTGACAACCAGTATTATCAAGGTGTATCGTATTACCCAGTCACTGGGTTGTGGAGGTCGCTCCATGTAAAATACTGGTATTCAGCTGCATCCGGTTAGACTGGAAGCCGACCCCAACATAGTTGGGAAAAGGCTAGGCAGATGATGATGACATGCATTTGATCGTGATATAATTATGTTACATCTCAGGTATTTATTTGTATGTAGGTAGCCCAGTAAAGTTAAAAAAAAATTGTAGATACAGTCAAAAGAAAAAATATGTAGGTCCGTATAAACTAAAAAAAAAAATCGAATCGGTTCAAATAATGATAAGTGATACAATTCGAAAAAGTATTTGTACCAAGATGCAAACACCTTATAATTTCAATCATAAGATACTTTCGGAGGAATTTGTTCTTGAAGATTTAAAAGTTTGGGTCTCTTTGACGGAAATAAAACTGTAAGAATATAACTGTCCCTATATCGTATCGACAGAATACCAAAAAACACGGGCCTACTGAAGGAAAGTTCTTGTGTTATGGGTTAAAGATGTAAACCGTTCTCTCCAAAGATGGGTAAACGAAATAAGGAGAGATATTGCCTGTTGGTCACAAATAATTGACGGCTTTGACGATGATTAAATAAAGCATCAATACCTAGGTGGGTAAATACCTACAGAGGAAACATTAACAGGATGTTTGATCATGTCCACTTAGAAAGAACACAACACAATTGAAACTACATTCATTAGGACTGAAAATGATCGTTAATGTAAAACATCACATATGAGAACATTACACATCCTGGTTAGGTACATACTAAAACAAACAAAAACCTATGCTTAAGGTCGCTGTAGTTGTTCCGATTGCACTCGCTATAAACGATAAATAGTATAATTAAATGTAAGAATTTAAAGATGAAGACATTTAAATGCCAAAGTTGAATCGTCGACATATCTGCCGACCCTATTCTGTGCCGCCGCTCACAACACACGATTGCAGCCAATCCTTCACAGAACTTGGAAATTAACGTAATGCTAATATATTCCAATCATTATAATAACCACAATCTTCTATGATTGCTTCACTTGTAGAGAAAGGGGTTTCTTTAAAATTATTGGGGAAAGATATAAAGAGATAAATGAAAGGGGTAAAGAAAGAAGAAAAGAGGGATAGGTGAATATATGAATCTCCACTTACCAGTAGTTTCATTGTTGTTTATGTGTGGTGTCGTGCAGCAGCGAAGTGGCACGTGGAGTGTCGTGAACTATGTCAGAGTGGTAGTAGTGCGCTCACTTTTATACCGCACCCCTGCCACTTATTCGAACTGTGAGCCATCTCACTTTCATAGCCGACTTGCCGCTGCAATACGGTGCAGCCACGATCGACGCCGACGTATCGCGATTTTTCGATTTCAATTTCGATATCAAAAATCATGACATTGTTCATTTGTGTCTTTATGCATGTGATTGTCATGGTTCGTTAGATGTCATCTGAAAGCTCCAATGATCAGGCTATTGTGTAGCGTTTGATTGTGGCCACAATGCTAACATACGCGTAGAGACTGATTTAGTATTATGTAAATAAATAATCATTATAGATTATACTTGACAACCGGTCGCATTATTCTGTTATTGAAAAAAAAACTGGATCGATCAATCAAAACTTCATAGGTAAACTCTAAGCTATTTTTTGCAACTCCTCTTTATACAACTAAATTTAATTAATAGCTAACCGCAAGAATATTACCATCGTCTTTAGCATTGTTTATCAAATCATTACTGATTTATTGGATACGTTATGTATGATGTTATAATTAAATTTGTAATTTAGTAAATTTATGATTCGTTTTACATAAACTTACCTACCTATTAACTTCTTGTTCTTTACAACAGTTTCAGCGCACGATTGGAACTAGGTACCTATAAAAATTGGTTTTCTAACGGGCTCCTGATTATTTTAATACTGTATTATGTTTATAAGAATACTATCTATTATGATGAGGTTGCTAACTTCATACTTTAGTCTCTCAAAATCACCTTTAGTCAAATTTGACGTTTGCTAAGAAGGTACCTGGATTGATGATTTAGTGAATATAGCTACTTAGGTATCTAGTCCATTTTTTGATAATTATTTAACCCAGGTCTTTTATCGATATAAATCGATGTCTCATTACCTACCTATCAATACCTACCTACCTGCATATTAGTACCTACTAGTTTTTTTTTCTTTAAGCATATCGTCACGCTGGTAAGCAGGATGTGAACCACAGAATGTATTCACAGGTTACGTGGCCTGCCATTTTTTGCAATAGAATATTTTTCTTCTTATTTTCGATTGTATGTCAAGAGTATGTCCTTGAGGGTCGATGTAATAAAAAACTACATCAATTTGAATTAGGTACGGGTCGTTTAGAGAGTAAGATTCCTTTACAACTGGCTAATGTTTACATAGCGGCTTGGTACTTCAGTACTTAGTCTTACTTGATCATTAACACATAAATATACGACTGCACCTACGTATTCGTTTCATCCGAGTGTTGTGAGATGCTCATTTGCTCAGTTTGTAGCAACTCGCATTGCTTCCTTGTGACATTTGTTTATACATGTCCTAGTTGCATACTTCTTTTATGACGAACATTAATGTTATTTAAAAGACGAAGTTGTGAGCCCCACCCAGCCTCACCTTTGCTTCATGCATCGAATTTGTTCAAAGGGAGATGAGTTTCGTCTTAGCGGCACTATCTTAAGAGATATGGTGTAAGGGACATCGCTTGTGTTGCCAGTAGCTGTTACATAAATTGTAGGCGTTGTTTTCGCTTGTCAGTGAAGCAACACGTTACTATCAGTTATCAAGGCAACTTGCGCAATGGGCACGAGAGGGAGTGTGCGTGGACGCAGGCACGCCTGCGATGCGCTTCATTTCCGATCATTTTTACACCCGATGCACATAAATTGATTTTAATTATGTGCTTTATAAGAAATATTCCGTATGAAACAGTTTCCTGCATCTTTGTATAATAATGCCAGATATGGATCAGTTATTAATCTGATTTACGATTATCAATTGTTCTTATGTAACTATTTATGAGGTTGGTTTTCTAAATATTAGAACTTTCATCGTAAAGATTAACACCAACCCAGAAGGGGTTGGTGTTTAGTTAGAACGTTTAAATTAAATAGTAGAAACATTTGATTAAATAGATTTTTCATAATAATGTAACTCCTTCGTATGTCATTCGATCGAGTCACGGTTCCTCTTATTCTAGTTGCTGTAGCAATATTTATCAAAACGTGGTCTTACATACAGTCAGTATTAAAATCTGAACATAAACTTTCTTGACGCTTAGTTTTAACCATGAACTTTACAACTAACTCTACCGAGAAAGTGGCTCTTTGTCAGTGTCACTTACTTCACATGTTTTACAATATGGCTAATTATATATCGTAACATATCGTTAGCGTGTTCATAGTTAGGATTTTGTCATATAGTTTCAATTGCACGTCTTTGGCGGACGCGAGATGAGTCTGTTACGTAAGCAGCGCCTGCGCTTTTGAGGTTACTGACTCTGCTGCGTGCCGCATGGGGCACCCAATTCTAAATGTTTTGCACTCATTAGTCATTACCATCGCTTGGTGTTTTACTGTAAGGCGAAACCAGGCGTGCGTGAGGTCCCCCTCTTATTTGATTCATCTAACCTTGGAGTGGTGTACTAGTTGAGTAGAGCGGTCTAATGCACTTGCTTCATAATCGTGTTAGTAGGAGAAAGATGAGCACAGTTTCAGAATGAGATAATAATATTTACGTAGTTATTACAATATTTGTAATGGGCTCTTGTAATAAACTTGAAGATGTTGTGCGATTAACATAATAATGATGAAGAGCACCCACATCGAAGGGTATGCGAGATTGAATAGATTTTAATCGACGTAGGCGAAACAAAAGAGGTATGCAAGGTCGATAAAATGATGAGCCGTTCTCTGCCTACCCTGTGCTAGTGGTTTGACCTAAGATTAGCACAAACTAAGTAATAAAAAGGCATCTAAGATAGCGATGCATATTAGCTCATTGAATGCAAGTCTCAAGGAATGCGGGCAAAAAAGGGCTACACTGAAATTACCCACAACCATCACGTTTAGCATGTATTACCATCTTCATGATGCTACCCATCTTCATGACTAAACTTCTGAGACTATTTCACGATTTTTGCAAGTCGAGACCAAAAAGAGTCCTTTATATTTCTTTAACATAATCATCATCATCATCTGCCTAGCCTTTTCCCAACTATGTTGGGGTCGGCTTCCATTTCTTTAACATAATATAGAGCAATATTTATTTCAACAAGTAACATTGGAATTGTTTAGTATTTTCACTACAATTGTAATTTACATTAGTTACATTAATTTACATTACCAAAGGGCTGGCCTGTTTTTTGGCCAAAGAATTAGCATCGCCATACAACGTGACAATGCTGCCAGCCTTTTGGGCACTGTTCCTGTTGACAGCGATGCGGACGAATTTTTTGATGCCCTATGATGATTATTTTGCTTATTTTTTCACGTGTACAATTGTACATATCATAATTTTAAATCTTAGCTTATATAATGTAAATAAATATAAATAATAAAATTTTTACATATTATACTAGTTAAATTAAATACTTCTTACATTTACATTAGTTACATCACTATTTGTAAGTAATGACAAGTTTAGAATTTCTTTTTGTTCGCAGTATTTTGTGTGTCAAGGCACTTCGTCTATGTTGCCTCATTGTTCAGCATCTTATTTAGTACCTTTGATGTTAGTATTTGTCTAGGAACACTACAATAGCCATTCATCGCTCTGTTACGTAGGTAGCCTATTAATTAAGCATTCATCAAATTCGGGTGGAAGCAAAATGCATGTGTCGACTTGTTAACTTTGGCAATGACTTTGAATTCAATGCTAAAAAAAATTAATTTATTAATTTTAGTCACTCATGAGTCTACCTGATAAAGCTAATTTGGAATTAATACATTTATTAGTTTATTAATGCGATGCGTTTCCTCGGCCACTCTGCTAGCTATTCGAATGTAATATTTAATTGAAAAGCTTTTATGAATAAAGTTCGCCTTTTTCTCGATGAGATGGTAAGACGGTATCAAAGTATTCACAGATTGCTCAACCTACAGTGTACGGCGACTATTAAGTGGAACGTTTTTATCAATAGACCATTATTTGCGTGAGACGATGACCAAAACTGATTGTTAGAGCTTTATAGGTTTGGACTTAACCTATTCTTGAAGTCAGCAACTAGCATTCTTTATTTTTACTTGATTTTATGATTTTTAAATAACAGCTATGGTATAATCATTGCTGGGACATAGGCCTCTGTGAGAGCGAGTGGGCAATAATCCACCACGCGGTCCCGGTGCGGGTTGGAGGATGTCACATATCTTCAAATTGGTTCTAGGACATGCCGGTTTCCTTACATTGTTTTGTTTCACCGTTTTGAGAGCAGTGGTCATGAAATAATTTACACTCAAAGTGCGTGCTTAGGTTCAAACCCAAAACCTACAACTCGTAAGTTGCGACCAATACCACTGGACCACCACTCCGCTCTTAACTACTGCCATTGATCAACCGCTATATTCCTATGTTAATAAGTTGACATCTTTGATTGTTTGTCTGATTTTATAACTTTTCTATCCTTTCGCAGTGATTGTCCAATCTCAAAACATCATCGTCATCTCATCGTGATTTGCATTTTTATGTCAATCTTTAAGAATGTTACGATTTTATTAGCACACGAGGCTAGAGGTTAGGGTTATGACATGACGAGACTTTCAACACAACCTAAATTATAATTTATTTTGTAGTTGCAGTCCGTCTTGTAAATATCGAATGCAACAAAAAATATGAACACCTAGATACACGCCGTTAATAAGAATAAAGAAACAACGATATTGTATCAGCTGCTTCATAAAAAGTAACATTATGATTAACTTATAAAAACATTTTATTATTTTCAGTCTCATTGCAAATAGTCGCTTCTGCAGAACACGATTATTCTACTCAGACTGGAGACAGAATAAGTCATTCACTTGTGCCCTTATCGATAAAAAACTTTTATTGCTTTATTTGTTAAAAATAAAACATGGCCTATTTAAACCAGATCAGTTGGTAACGACTTGCTTTTAAAATAAGGTTTAACCACTACACATCCTGTCGATGAACATGACATTCTCTTTGTTACTTGTAACACATTTTTTTATCAAAAGTATAAGTGCCCCCACGGGATCTTTTTATGAAATAAGCGGTAGTGATTAATAACTATCTGTACATCAACCTACAAATAGTTACATTACGTTACATTTACCTATTGTAAACTAGCTTCTGCCCGCGGCCTTCCCCGAGTTACTGTCGGAAATTATTCCACAGGAACGTGCTACCCGGGACAAAAGGTAGTAAATGTCCTTCCTCAGGATTCCCATATTATACATCCGTTTAGTGGTTTAAGAGTGAAAAGGTAACATACAGACAGAGTTATTTTCGAATTTATAATATCGGTTTTTACGACTTGGTAAAACATAGAGAATTCTTTATTATTTGTAAGTTTAATATTAATGTATTATACATGTTAATGTATAATACATCCGGAATAAATTATTTAAATTATGGAGCATACCGCATAAAAATCCGTCGCGTTTAAATTGTATAGATGCAAGTGCAAAGTACAGACGCCAGCACATCAAGCTGTCAAATTTCTTTAAAAAATTTCCAACTTTATCGCTAAAGCATTAGGTTCAAGGTTGATTGGGAAAATTCGACAGTTTCGGGTAGCTTGATGTGCTGGCGTCTGTACATGGTGAAAATTTGCGGTTTTTAAATATTAACTTTCACTGCAGGAAAAGCCAATAATACTGATGATTTGGAGATAATCCCTATAAAAATTCTAAAGTTTCGTTGATTGGGTACCTAGAAAGAAAGAAAGAAAATACACACAAAAGACACACAATACACCTGATACATGCATAAGATAATAACAAATAAAAAGTGTAAAGTTCGATGTAAGAAATTAGCAGGAAAGTGTGCCTCACGGCTGTGCCAAAAAGGCCCAGTTCAGAAAATACCTACAGAGCTATAATGGGAAGATTCATTTTAAAGGCACCAAAACTCGGATGTCAATGTGAAATGCGATCAAGATAATACTTTAGAGAACAATATGCGGAGACAGACTCTAAACGGAGAAAGTAAAACTGTAACGTAGGATGTCTCGCGGCGTTTAACTTATGTAAGACGTACTAGATACAGTTTAAAAGTTGTAATAGAGAAGACTGTAGGTAGTGTTTGTATCATTTCGTTTAGTACAAGGTCTTAGGTTATTTATTTAGAACCAGAGACGAAACAAACAAGGAAAGAAAAAACGTTTATTTGCGGTAAACATAACGCAGAGAAAGAACACAGACACAAAAAAGAACAAGTTGGGGGAAAATATGCGTTACACCCACGCAAAACAACTATCGCTCAGTTTAATACTACGACCGATACCTATACGATACAGAGCTTGTACGCTGGTTTTCAGCGACAGCCGAAAATGGATGCATGAACCCAAATTATATTATCATAAATACTAGCTTCTGCCCGCGGCTTCACCCGCGTGGATGTCGGAAATTATCCCACGGGAACATGCTACCAGGATAAAATCAATAAGGATAAGGATAAGTATGTCCTTCCCCAGGATGCTATCTATCTCTTTGCCAAATCAGTGGTTTAGGTGTGAAAATGTACTAACATACAGTTTCAAGTTCAAATCCTCCCCTTAAAAATCGAATTACCCCTTTTTGCCCCGTCATGGGTAAATTTTCGACCACTTTACATACCTACTATTATTAATTATTTTCTGTCAAAAGTATTAATACTGAGTTTCGAGTTAATTGGACCGCGCATTCAATTACTTCCACACAAACTTCAACACCCCTATATCCCCCTGTGAGGGGTAGTTTTGAAAAACTTATAATGATAAACTTTATTACTTATTTAGGCGAGTATTCTTGAAAAGTTTCAAGTTTATTAACCTAATGAAGAAGATTTTTCATATAAACTGTAACCCCGCTTTTCACCCCCACAGGCGCGGAATTTTAAAAAATCGTTTGGGGTGTATTCATAACTTGACTCAGATATTATTTATACTAATTTTCGAGTTAATCAAGCCATGCAGTAAAATCCTCCCCTGTAGGTAAAATTGACTACCCCTTTTCAGCCCGTCAGGGGTAATTTTCGAAAAACCCTGATACACATTATTCTTTACTTTCGATCGTAGGTATAAATAGTGAGTTTTGAGATAGTCGGACCGCGCGCTAAAATTCTTCCATACAAACTTTGAAACCCCCCAATCCCCTTTTAGGGGGTAGGTTAGACAAACATAAAATGGCAAACTTCATAATTTACTTAGATTAGTATTGGTGCCAAGTTTCAAGTTTATTAACTCAAGGAATAAGATTTTTCATACAAACAACATCCCCCCATTTCACCTCTTAGGGGTGGAATTTCGAAAAACCCTTTCTTAGTGTATACCTACTCTTCACTAAAAACACACCCTCCAAATTTCATTTCTCTAGGACCAGCGGTTTAGGCTGTGCGTTGATGTATCAGTCAGTCAGGAACTCAGGACTTTGAATTTTATTTCAGTAATGTCTAAGAAGCACCCATCGCTAATGTATCGCTCGTGCAATGTATGTACCTACACCTGCATTGAGTTCCCCTTATGGATGATAATTCCTAGGATGTGGTAGTAGGTATTAGTACTGGTAACCGGTCAAATCAATGGATCGAATATACACACATAGATAGTTTGGCTCTCAATAAACACAAAATCTGATAGATTTATGTTGACATAACGTACTCTTAAAACCCATAAAATCGTGGAACCTCTACATATAAATAGCCACCTACGTATCAAACACAAGGTCAATTTCATAACCCTTCATTTTACCTTTGCCATAGTCGGACATGATTCGATCGATTAATCGCTTAGTGGGAAATTCAGTCTAGTTTAGCTTTAAAGCAATAAAAAACCAGTAGCATACCTACCTACTTACCTAAAATGTGAGACCGGCAGAGCAACTAAACTTGAATCGTATACTAATGTTTGATGCATGCCTATCTTGTACCTATGTAATTATATTCCAAGTAAATTGACATCTTGCTGATTCATTTCAGAGTGTCTGGGTATTTTTTGTAAGTACGTAGTGGTCTAGACTGGTGATTTTCTCTTATTGATACTTTATAAAACTGACGAATTTACGAAAACTGGCAAATATTGGAAACTGTCGAGTTAACGCAGCGGTCTAATCGGTAAACCTGACGAATCAGTGAAATTGACTAATCAACGAAACTGGCGAATTAAATAAACTGATGACTGAGGGAAACTGACCAGTGATACGCGGTGATTTTTATTTTTGTATTTGATTTGGCAAATAAGCCATGTTATGTATAATTAATTCACTCATTACTTTTGATAAAAAAAGGTTATTACATAGTAAACCAATTACGACCGATAAAACTTTATAAATGTAGGTAATAGGTGACTAGATTTTGAACGTTTTTAATTACGAGAATTGGCCTTCAGTTTGTGAACGTTCTCCAAATTATCAGAATTGCCCCTCTAATATCCCTACATTTTTGAAAAGTTTTTGACATTTGTTTGTCGCCGAGATGAGATTGCGATTAAATTTTTAGCGTGTTAAATTACGAGAATTGGCCTTCTGGTCTGATAAGTGACTAATAATGTCTTTATTCCAGCGATTTTTTCGTGTTGCTTAATTATATTATAAAACAATTTAATTTAATTTCTAACAATAACTCTGACATGACATGATTGTGATTCCTACTAATAACACCTGACTTAAACATAATTTTAGGAGAGCCCAGAGGGTTAGGCTTGTTAAAAAGCAAATAATACATAGGTTGAGGAAAAAGTTTCTACGCATTTTTTTTTAATATAGTTTATTTACATTTAACTAAAGTATGTAGGTACCATTTTGTTCGATAACTTTTTGCCATCTTGTAGGTAGGGCCATGATTCTGCTATAGAAATTTTGGGACTTCTGATCAAAATACCGCGACAAGTGGTTTTGGCAGTCCTCTCGTGATGTTAACCTGACACTGCCTAAAGAATTCTGAAGAGACCGAAACAGGTGGAAATCTGAAGGTGCAAGGTCAGGACTATACGGCGGATGCATTAACACCTCCCAGCAAACTCTCTTAATTTTTGCTGAGTGGCTAAAGATGTGTGAGGTTTAGCGTTATGATGATGAAAAACCACACCCCTTCTGTTGATTAATTCCGGCCGCTTTCTCACAACTTCTTACTTTAATCTCATCAGTTGTTCGCAGTAGAGTTCAGAATCGATGGTCCTGACTCCTGCCTGGTGGTAACAGCTCATAATGAATAATACTCTTCCAATCCCACCACAAACACTGCATCACCTTGTTGCGAGATAACCCGGGTTTCGCCACAGTCTGTGAAGCCTGACCGGCCTTTGACCACGACCTTTTTCGCACGTTCTTGTCGTACGTGATCCACTTTTCATCACCAGTTATCAGCTTCTTCAAAAATGGTTCGGTTTCATTACGTCGTAATAAAGAATCACAAATGAGTACACGGTTCATTAGGTTTCTTTCAGTAAGCTCGTGAGGTACCCAAATATCGAGCTTTTTTGTGTACCCAGTTTTTTTCAAATGCGCCAAAACTGTTTTGTGGTCAATTCCCAGTTCTTCAGCTACGTCGTAACTACGGATATGCCGATTTGCTCCACTTTTTCAAAAATGGCATCCATTTTATCCGTAATAGGGCGACCAGAGCGACGTGCATCTTTGACATCAAAATTTCCGGATTGAAAAAACTAAATTTGTGCTACTCTCACAGACACTGCACTAGGTCCCTAAACATCGCAAATTTTTTTCGCGGCTTGCGTTGCATTTTTACCGTTTTTGTAGTAAAATTTTAAAATGTATCGAATTTCTTTATTAGATTCACTTATCTTGACAGTACGAAAAACAAATATTTTCCTAATTTGTATTTGGAATTATATTCTTTAAAATTTAAACTTTCAATGATACCAAACCAGCCAGATATAAATAGTATAGCCAAAGAGATTTTATTACAAGTTCATACATACTATAATGCGAAAAGACTTTTTCCCCAACCTAAAAATTTCAACGTTGTTTGATCTAGAATCAGCACCCTAATTGCTTAACACACTTTCAAACACAATCTGAATCATTTTGAAGGATATTGCTATATATTCAACTCGTAAACTCATTTCTAAAAGCTGACTGACGTAGAGTTCATTTCATAATCAGCCAATAAGATAATGGTTTAAGACATTTATTTCTCAAAAAGAATACAATTCACTTATCATGAGAAATACAAGTTAATTAGTTAAGTTACTTGATACATGAACGGTTTACCGTTCTTCATAAGTTCATGTATCAAGTAACAAAATAACAAACGTAACAAAATGTTACAGAATTTTCGCGATGAAAGGTACTCGTAAATAAACTATAGTAATTTATAAATAAACTAATACTAAACTACTAGTTTATTTACGAGTACCTTTCATCGCGAAAGTTCTGTAACATTTGTTCTGCATCACAACTCTGAAACCAACACCTTCAACGAACTTACTCCCTTGACTTTTCTAGAGCATTCCGAAACAAAATTATATCAGTGCACCTAATACCTAAGATAAACGTCATTGGTTTCACAACAAAAGTGAGAGGAGGAACGCTTCTCCACGCCATGCGTCGAACACTTGAACTGATCTTGACATTTCATTGAACTGATATTTCAATTTGCATCGCTCGGTACTACATGCAAGGTGTTTTAAAGTAACTGGTGTACTTTCTTTTTGATTTTCTATAATCGGTTATTTATGACTATGCTTTATATTTCTATATGTAAGAAAACGACTTATTTCTTACTTTTCATGATCAACTAAAGCTTTTTTTTGCTCTACTTAACTACAGTCCTGTATTCTTGCATGGCGTCTGATTTCCTCTTCTTCTCTCTCCGAAAACTTCACAATGTATGAGATCTGTGCTTTTTAAAAATGTTCAAATTTAATTTTAGTTTCGTTTATGAACTCTATATATCATATTTATAAATACAAGGTTGTTCCAAATGATGTGTCTGTGTACTCTCTATTGCACTAAACTTATCACAGTTTTTTTGTGTGGCAAAAAATGCAAATGAAAACCTGTACTCATATAAGTAGCTTCACATATTCCAAGCAATGAAAATTATACGATACAACATTTTGACTACTTGCATTTGGACACACTTACAACCTCTCACGAATAGGCGCAGGGCGAATGACCGCATAAACCATTGAACCGCATAATTTGGATGCCACATAATAGCCATTGTATATGCAAGTACTACTGCACAGCCTTTAGTAACAGAGGTAGACCTACCCCTAATAATAGTGGAGCCCTTTGTACAGGAGCTTCTCTGGGGAAGAACTACCTTCATGCCACTAAGCAGGGTTGCTGCGTTCCAGTTTGAATGGTTCACTATTGTTTGATTCAGTGTTACAGACCCATATTTCAGGCTCTGAGATAGCAAAGCATCTGAAATGCTTCTGGATTTGCAGATTTCGATAGGAGGCGTGGTGACTTACTGTATTCATTTGATATGGGAGGCATGCTGGTAAGTTTGAAGCGCCTGATGGTCGTTAAATTATTGTTAGTTTGATTCATATGTATAGCTAAATATATCGTCCCAGGCGTTTGTGTAAGTTGGAGTTAGGTGATTCTTTTAATTTTTCTACTGTTAAATACTGTGACTGTGCAGATGAATGCACCATTTTAGATATTGGTGTAACGTTTATGGATATTGTATAACAACAGTTTCAGGAAATCAGTATGAGTAATAGAAATATTACTGCGTTTTGTCTAATTCAATGTGCATAAAACTGGGAAGGAAGGCTTTAATTAATAAAAAAAGAGGTCAACCACAACTTACATGTATTTCTTAAAAAATAAGCATCAGCAGCAAAATTAACTAATCGTTGACTTAGAAACCGTTTTATCACACTTTTATTTTTTATTATACATATTTTATTCAGCAACTCATTAACAGTTTATTCGTAGCGGTAGGATAGAAATTCGTTCATGACCATGTATCATTGTTTCTTCAATGTTCAAGCCGTTTTAGTTTTATCTGCTTTTCCCTCTTTTTTTACAGTTTCTGTTACTTTGGCACCATTTTCAGATTCCTTGGCGGGCTTTTCATTATCTGTAGAAGGTTTTTCTGCTTCTTTAGATGACGGATCGGATTTCTTCAGTGAGCTCACAAGTGGTTTTTCGCTGGATTTGTCACGCTGAATAGGACTAGGAGCTGGGGTTGGCAGTGCCTGAGCTAAAGAGACGGCCTCGTTTGCGGCTTTCTCTGCTGCTTCAGCGGCGTTACCGACTACTTGAGCCGCCTGAAGCGCTTCTTTTGCTGCATTTTTAGCTATCTGTGCATGCGCTACTGTGTCATTATCAAACATTTGATCTCCAATTATACGCTGTTCTTTGATAGATTGTATGACCTTTTCAACAGTTTTCAAAGCTTCCATAGCGGACTGCACCGCTCCACTAGCTGATTTTTTTGCGTCTTGGGCGACATTAACAGCCTGTTTCGATATGTTTTCTGCTTCTTTGTAAGGTTTATTACCCTCTATGGCAGAAAGCTTCTCTTCTTCCTTAGCAGCGTGCTTGTCTCCTTCATTAGCCGCAGGCTTCTCACCTTCTTTAGCCACGGGTTTCTCACTTTCCTTAGCCGCGGGGTTTTCTCCTTCCTTAGCAGTAGTTTTCTCTCCTTTTTTACCAGTGGGCGTCTCCCCTTCCTTAGCCACAGGTTGCTCACCTTCCTTAGCAATGGAATTTTCTCCTGCTTTAGGTGCAAGATTCGTAAGAACAGGTTTCTCACCCACTTTGGTTGGTCCCTCACCTTCTTTAAAAGGTTTCTCACCTTGTTTGGCGAGCTTCCCACCTTCTTTAGACGCGGACTTCTCACCTTCTTTCACAGGTTTATCACCATCTTTGACGGGCTTCTCACCTTCTCCCAAAGGTTTCTCACCCTTGTTGGCAGGTTTCTCACCTTCCTTAGACGCAGGCTTCTCACCTTCTTTTGCAGGTTTATCACCATCTTTGACGGGCTTCTCACCTTCTCCCAAAGGTTTCTCACCCTTGTTGGCGGGTTTCTCACCTTCCTTAGACGCAGGCTTCTCACCTTCTTTTGCAGGTTTATCACCATCATTGACGGGCTTCTCACCTTCTCCCAAAGATTTCTCACCCTTGTTGGCGGATTTCTCACCTTCCTTAGACGCAGGCTTCTCACCTTTTTTTGCAGGTTTCTCACCTTCTTTAGCGGGCTTCTCGCCTTCTTTAGACGCAGAGTTCTCACCTTCTTTCACAGGTTTATTACCATCTTTGACGGGCATATCACCTTCTCCCACAGGTTTTTCACTCTCGTTGGCGAGTTTTTCACCTTCCTTAGACGCGGGCTTCTCACCTTTTTTTGCAGGTTCCTCACCTTGTTTCAAAGGATTCTCACCCTCGTTGGTGGGTTTTTTACCTCCTTTACCTCCTTTAGACGCAGACTTCTCACCTTCTTTCACAGATTTCTCACTATCTTTGACGGGTTTCTCACCTTCCTTTAACGCTGGCTTCATACCTTCTTTTGCAGGTTTCTGGCCTTCGTTGGCGGGCTTCTCACCTTCTTTCAAAGGTTTCTCACTCTCGTCGGCGGGTTTCTCACCTTCTTTCAAAGGTTTCTCACTCTCTTTGGTGGGCTTCTCACCTTCCTTTAACGCTGGCTTCATACCTTCTTTTGCAGGTTTCTGGCCTTCGTTGGCGGGCTTCTCACCTTCCTTGACAGGTTTCTCACTATCTTTGACGGGCTTCTGTCCTTCTTCCAAACGTTTCTCACCCTCATTTGCGGGCTTCTCACCTTCATTAGACGCGGGCTTCTCACCTTCTTTAAAAGGTTTCTCACCCTCGTTAGTGGGCTTCCCACTTTTTTTTATAGGTTTTTCACCCTCTTTAGCGGGTTTCTCAGCCTCTTTGGTGGGCTTCTCACCTTCTATCAAAGGTTTCTCAACCTCATTGATGGGCTTCATACCTTCTTTAGCAGGTTTTTCGCCCTCGTTGGCGGGCTTCTCACCTTCTTTCAATGGTTTGTCACTCTCGTTGGTGGTCTCACCTTCCTTAAACCCTAGCTTCATACCTTCTTTTGCAGGTTTCTGGCCCTCGTTGGCGGGCTTCTCACCTTCCGTCACAGGTTTCTCACCATCTTTGACGGGCTTCTCTCCTTCTTGCAAAGGTTTCTCACCCTCGTTTGCGGGCTTTTCACCTTCTTTAGACGCGGACTTCTCACTTTCTTTTAAAGGTTTCTCATTCTCACTGACGGACTTCTCACCTTCCTTTGACGCCGATTTCTTGCCTTCTTTTGCGGGTTTCTCGCCCTCCTTGGAGGGCTTCTCACCTTCTATCAAAGGTTTCTCAACCTCATTGATGGGCTTCTTACCTTCTTTCACAGATTTCTCAGCCTGTTTGGTGGGTTTCTCTCCTTCCTTTAAATATTTCTCACTCTCGTTGATGGGCTTATCATCTTCAGTTATTGGTTTTTCGGCCTCTTTAGCGGGCTTCTCAACTTTCTTAGACGTGAGAGTTTCCCTTTCTTTTAATGATTTCTCCTCCTCTTTTGTGGGCTTTCCATCCTCTCCCAAAGGTTTTTCACCATCTGAAACCGTGGGCTTTCCACCTTCCTTCATCACAGGATTGTCACCTTCATTAGTGGGTTTCTCATCTTCCTTAGAAGTGGATTTTTCACCTTCTTTTAAAGACGTTTCATCCTCTTTGATGGGTTTTTTTCCTTCTTTAGCTACGGGCTTCTCACCTGAAAGTTTTTCACTCTCTTTGGCAGGATTTTCTGAATCTTTATCCAAAGGATTCTTTCCTTCCTTAGGTGCAGGCTTCTCACTTTCTTTCAAAGATTCTTCACCATCTTTTACAGGTTTTTCTTCTTCTTTAGCCATAGGCTCCTCACCTTCCTTTGTGGACGTTTTTTCTTTCTTGGCGGTCTTATTTTCTTCATTACCAGGCTTTTTTCCATCTTTTGGGGTCTTTTCTCCTTCACTAGCAGATTTTTCACCTTCTTTGGTAGAATCTTCACTTTCTTTGGCAGACTTTGAGTCTCCTTTAGCTGGTTGTTTCCCTTCCTTAGTTGGCTTTTCTCCTTCCTGGGCAATCTTTTCTCCTTTCGTGGGCTTCTTACTTTCCTCAGTAGGTTTCTCACCTTCCTTGGCAGACTTATTATGTACCTTAGCAGACTTTTCTGCTTTTTTTGTGGGCTTTTCTCCTTCACTAGCAGAATCTTCACCTTCTTTGGCAGATTCCTCATTTTTTTTGGAAGATTTTTCACTCTCTTTGGTGGGTTTTTCAGCTTTCAATGCGGCTAGTGACCCTTTTTTTGGAATCTTTTTTGCAAATTCCCCATTGGGTGGAGATATTTCTTCAAGTGATTCAGATTCAGAAATTTCTGATGAAGGTGTATCTTTGGGGGCAGTACTAGAATTGTCTTCTTCACTGGCTTTCAATTTTCTTGAAGCTTTCTGCTTGTGGCTGTGGGTTGGAGTACTTGGTGGTTGTGGTCCTAGGTTGATATGATTACCGACTGGCCGGAAACCATTTTCGTCTGCAATATACCTGAAACATTGGGGAAACAAAATCTTAATTTTAAACAATATGCATTTATTTTGAATTATTTTCTATTCAGAGTTGTAACAAAGTGAGAATGAAAGTTAAACCATTAAACTTTAAAGAATAAGTTTTTTTTAATTCTAGAGATTTAACAAGCAATTGGGCGTGTAAATAAAAAAAATCTAACGCTGATTTCAAAATCATTTCGATGTTTTAGGTTTGTTAACCTTATTTTTCTATTTATCGCTTAAAATTATAAGATGGAGTTTATTTTAACATAAACACATGATACCACTTGACTTGAAAAGTCTGCAAGTTGAGGTGTCTTTTTCATGATCCAATAGCTATTATCACAAAGGGAACTTAGTTCGGATAACAAATTAATAGTAACATTGTCAGACTGATAGAAAGCTTTCAAACAGCATGCTAAACATTTCCTGCGTAAATGCAGAGGAGGAACGAAAAGCTCCGACTCCATTACATGTATGGGTGTGCTTCTTACGAAACTACCTATAATCCGTAATATAATGTCAACTTTAGGGATGATCATAATTATATAATGCCATGCGTAATACGAAAATATCGGCCTTTGAATCGCTTCAAATCAAACGTTGAAAATCAATTCACACAAAATAATCAATATAATGATAGCTTAAAAAATCGACGAGAACTGGCGAACACTGGAAACTGTAGAGTTAATGAAACTGTCTAATCGGCAAAACTGACGAATCAATAAAACTGACTCAAAATTAGTAACTATACTCGATTAACTATAAACGAGTTACTAATTTCATAATCGATCAGAGGGGCAATTCTCGTAATTTTAAGAACATTCACAGTCTGATTTCAGTTTCAATCTGTTAAAAATACCTCTAATTTACTTACATTTTCGACAAGTTTTTGACATTTGTTTGTCGCCGAGATTAGACTGCGACTAGATTGTGAACGTTTTAAGTTACGAGAATTAACCATCTGATTAAAGTAATAAGTAAATTCTATCATTCCCATCTCTAATACTGTCAAGTGCCATGCTTAAAGTTTCTCATGACAAAAAAAAAACTCAAATTTAGGATTTTTATTATTGTGTTATACGTGGCAAAGATATTGAATTCTTCAGCCTACTTTTGAAGTAAAATTAATGACTGCTTGGAAAACCAAAATATTGAAATTAGTTACTTAAAATAACTAAATCTATAAATTTAAAATAAAACAAAATACCTGAAAAAAACTACATTGGGTATGTAGTTTTTTTCTGGAAAAACACCGAAAATAATATTATAAAACTGATACGTTAGCCAGAATGATATACCTAGTTCAAGCAATTTTTTTTCAAATAAAACCAGAATAATATTCAAAGTCCTAGTCCATACTCAATTCGACAATTGCTTTGTAAACTATTTTCATCATTTTTATGCATCGACCACTTCAAAATCTTATTGACGCAAATTGATCTTTGTGTTTTTTTTTTAAGGGTTAGCTATCAGCATTGGAGACCTTTTAGCACTATACAGCTTGTTTAAATTTAGATATCGAACGTAGAATCGAAATTAATTCATACGACATAAAACTATCTTACAATGAGTTAGTGTGCCTACAAGGTAATTTTGACATCACAGAGTTATATTATATGACTATGAGTATTAGTTTCAGCTTCGGTATGAAGATGATATTGTTTATAAAAGATAGCTACATAGTTACTGGCAGGAGCTTTTCGTACTCCTGTCACTGTGATTATTAACTTCTATAGACCAAAAGATTACACTGACGCATATATTTATAATCACATTAAAATCTGTTTCACTCATTGAAGTACCTACCGTGGCAACCACCATAATAACAATAATCAGTCCTTACTTCACACTGATGAGGGTCCCGTCGGGTGCCGTATACGAGTAGGATCCCTGCTGTACGTGTATTTCACCGCTGTCATCATCTTCTCCACCTTCGTTGCTACAGTCACTGTGTTTGTGCGCTGTCTTTCCATCTATCACTTTGTCAAAGGATGTCTCCTCGCGCTTGATACCATTCCCGGTTTCGTAGCTGTAATCACATGTCAAAGTTTAATTAGTAGATAATAAAGTAAATATATTGCATTTTGTTTTAATTGATGACTGGTACTGTTAAATAATAATATATAGTTTGCTAGGTTGGTACAGTGAGCACTATACGGAATCATTGAGATTTTAGTTATTACATTAATAATAGAGCATAACAATTTGTTTAACTGAATTTCCATTAAGAAATGAAAATTTTCAATCAGAGAAATATGACGATAAATTATCTTATTACCTAAATTTATATTTTCCGTCAGCCTCAAACTCCTCGGACTGTGAAACAATTGGTATCACTGTAGGCTGTTGCCTTTCCGGTGGCACCTCGTCGGTGGGGGGTGCGGAAAGTACGCACGCTGCTGCCCAGCACAAACAAACTAGTTTTAATAACATCTCTATTCTAACTACTCCTGATTTACACTTATGAGTGATGCTCCAGACTTGTTGTCCACTTATATGTAAGATTCATTTATTTACTCTATCCTCCCCCCGCTTTCCGGAGGATCGAGCCTCACCGGACGCTAAATACTTCAACCTTAACGCTTGACTGATGTGTTCTTCGGAAAATTGCACAATAACCTAGGTGTCAACAATAAGACATGATCGGTGACCATTGAACGCGATTAAACTATTGACCACAAACAAGGTCTTAATAAACTTGCTGAAACATTTTGGTGCTCTACATAATTAAGTACTACTATTATATAATGTTTTAATTAATGAAGTTCTTAATCAATGTTGAGCATCATACTGTAGGTATATCGTATTTAGATATTACGACATGCATGTTGACATTCATATCTGTTTGGGTACGTAGTTTTTATTGTCGTGCGTATATTTTATAAAAACAAGAAAATTAAATGATTCTTGCCAAACCAGTGAATAGATTACGATTAGGTACAACTCATTATGAGTTAAGTCATCTATTGAGTCATCTTCATTTGCTGTTTTAATCGCGTGCGAGAAGGATTACATTGCTTAGTAAATTAAATTGGAAAAAATGTTAATATCTATATCAATATTACCTGTTTGCTTATTATTACTTCACGGTGTGACTAGTGCAGATTTTAGTAATAATAAAAGAGTGCCTCGAAGGAATACTCGGGTCGTAAGGACATATGACGCTAATCACCCACCAATATTAGAAACTTACGATGAAATTCCAGTTGCTGTCGTATACGACGAAGAAAAAGTGACTAAAGTGAAAAATAAAAATGAAAAGAAAGCAGACGTTGAGGATGAGAAAAGATACCTGGAATATGAAACTAGTGGAGGTCAAGCAACAAATCATGAGACTCCACCGGTGAATCATCCACCTTCCCGCGGTGTACACCCATTTGCTGAAGTTGACGATTACGAAGAACAATTAAATATTAAACCAAGGGCCCGATCTATTAAAATACCAGAGACAGCTGATTCATCTGATAAAACAAAAGCATATGAACAACCTACCAATGAATCTGAAACTAGAACAGGAATCAGGACACGAAAGAGGGTACAAAAAGTAAGAAAATTGAAAGTGGATAAAAGCCAACTTAATGCATATGTTAGCGAATTCGAAATGACCGAAAACAAAGAAACAACAAGAACGACTGATAAAACCCGTAGTGATGAGCCATCGGTACCTACTCCTCAAACTTTTAAGCGAAGAAAAGGATTGCGTGATCCAGTGATTCCTATAATCGAGTCAGAAAGTTATGTTTTCTCGCATTCAGGAAATTTTCATTACAGGTGATATATTCATACATAAGATTATTATTTTATCTGAAAGTGTAATAATGAGGGGGAGAGGGCTCGTGGCTATGTAATAACAACCGCATGGGTCCATCGATCAGGTTTACCCATCCACAGGACGGTCAGTCAGTCAGTACAGGTCTGTGCATGGGTGACCATATTTACATACGGAGACCCCTCCGTACCTCGGAAACGCCGTTGGTTCCGGCTATCATTCGTGGATCTTTAACAGTCGTCATGGGGTGACAGAAACTCGAAATTCTGACAACCAATCTTACCAAGGGTTCTCGTATTATCTAGTTACTGGGTCGTGGAGGTCAGATAGGCAGTCTCTCCTTGTAAAATACTGGTATTTAGCTGCATCCGGTTAGACTGGAAGCCAACCCCAACATAGTTGGGTAAAGGCTAAGCAGATAATGATGTATAATGATATTATATTGACAACGAAATTCTATTTTTTCAGTTATGAAGGTGGTGACGGTACAAAAGCTTATGAGAGAGGTGTACAGAAAACTTCTAATGGCAGTTCTGGCAGTTCTGTAGAAGGAAACTATTCATACAAAGTAAGTACTTTTGGAAAAATATCATATTAAACCATTGTTGCTATTATGAGTTCCCGTCTAATTATTATCCATCTTTAAATCGTGTGCAAACAATATCTCGACATAATCCAAACCAAAATTTTAATGGATTAAAACTCTTTATTGGGTTTTAGTCAAACATAACAGCATTGCAAATGAGGCCTAACAACAGATTAGAAGGCCGATTCCCGTAATTAAAAAAGTTCAAAATCTAGTCGAAATCTTATCTCAGCTACTATCAATGTCAAAAACTTTTAAAAAATGTAGGGATTTTCGAGGTGTTTTTGACAGATTGATATCAGACTGTGGACGTTCTTAAAATTACGAGAATTTCCCATCAGATTCAAATTGTCTTTGAGAAAACCCCACGGGCTAGAAAGAAATAGGGTGAGCTATTCATATTTTCTTAGACTGCTACTCTACGCACTACTTTTGATGTTATCATACGCTTTTATTTATTTCAGAAAATATTACGATACTTATACTATTTTCAGGACAAAGACGGCAATGACGTCAGTCTGACTTATACCGCAGACGAGAATGGCTACCGACCAGTGGGCGCACACTTGCCCACACCACCGCCTATTCCTCCGGCAATACAGCGTGCTCTAGCTTATCTCGCCACGAAGACCACACCAGAGCCGATTACTGAAAGAATAAAAACACTATAAACATTTTAATGAAATATGTAAGTATTTCACCACTTGATGGCTTCATTCGCTGCTAAGAGCAATCGAGGGTTTATCTGATGGTCTATGTGTTAAACATAAGTGATTTTTCGACGACAATTAAACGAGGTAGGCAATCATATTTCACAAAATATCCTTATTTTTTATGATACAATGAACCCATGTTTACCTACGTCTTCTTAGAAAAATTGCAGGGTGTAAATCGTATTGGGTTACAATCGCCTTTAGTACATCGAGACTGTCGGTAAAAATTAACACGTCATGTCTATCGGTGTTTTTGAATAAGATACAATCATGTTTCGTATCCAGGGATTTGTACAATTAAATGAGATGCCATTGTTTACCGTTTTTTGTTTTCATCTGACAAGAGTCCATACATTTTGGAATGTTTTTTTTTATTTTCAAATTATTGGCAAACAATCAACAGAATATCTAAACAATAGAAAAGCCCAGACGAATTACGCTATTGTTGGCTCGGTGACTTCACTATTATGATGTTGTTATTGTGTTCTACTGAAAATATAAACGATTTGCGATTTTATAACAATTATACAGGTTAAGTAATTGGACTGAATATAACTCCAAACTACAACTTTATTATTGTAACCTAAAGTCACTTGCTCACATTTGCTAGCAAAAAGTAATTACATATGTTGTTATAATTTCCGTAAACAAAACCCAGTACACAATTTAAATAAAATAAAAAAAAACAAATATATATATTGTACTGTCTATAATGGATAACAATACAATTAAGATTATATCAGTTGTTCAATAACTACAACTGCATATTTACCAGCTAATACATTAATTAATACCAATTGTTTGTGATTTGGTATAACGTTTTATCATCGTCAATATGCTCATACTCATAGCCTATCCAGTACAACAGCCTACCGTGTTCGATCTATAGATAGAACATTGTTCTATGTTCTCATCATTGACCTTGGGATAGACGCTCACTTTTGCAAACAGGTTGGAGGAATGCAGTACACCAAGTATTGTGGGGACCACTCTTGCTTTCTATTGAAATGAACATTTTCACTGACATTTCCTTATGTAATAATTTCGCTGTAGCTGTAGGTTAAGCACGAGTTGTACCTATGCATTGATTACGTTTATTTGATATGAATTCTTGGCGCGTATTTCTAAGAGAATTCCAGTTTACGAATAGATTTTCGATTTTCGTCTTTCAATTCTCAATTGATATGCACGGATATTTCATGGTCAACAATAATTTGAACGGTTTACATTTAGGTATGATTTTAAGTAGGTTACTCAAGCCTTTTGGGGAGCTAATTGTATAAAAAATAACTTGCATGTTGCTTGCTTACTTCGAAGAATATGCCTGTGTAATTCGGGTTCTTTCTCTACAAGCAAACTTAAGCCAAAGGTGAGTCTCCCAGCCAATATGTAGTGCTCCCCGTGATGTGGCTAACCTTTTTAGGTACCACTTTAGAGTGGAACATCTTTTGAAACCGGAAGAGGGTGAAATGATGCTTGATGCTGGGAAGTTGCGGTACCGGTGTACAGTTAAAATAACTTATGCGGAGGTTGACAAGGTTATTAAGCAAATGACCAGAAGGAAGTCACCGGGACACTATATAGTCTCAGCATCGAGCATCTGCAGCATACGGATGTTCATCTACCTAGGGTCATATCCATGTTGTTTACTTTCTGTCTTCGTCATAACTACCTACCAGACGAACTTATGAAGACCAAAGTAGTACCTATAATTAAAAATAAGACTGGTGACGCATCGGAAAAGGAAAATTATAGACCTATATGTCTGGCCACGACCCTGGGTAAGGTGCTGGATGATGTGATAACAGACATTTAAGCCAACACGTCTCTTTGCTTGACGCTCAGTTCGGATTCCAATCTGGGCTGTCCATAGAATCTGCAATACCGTGTCTTAAGCATACTGTCAGGTACTACTGACAGAAGAACACCAGTATACGCCTGCTTCCTGGACCTGTCAAAAGCATTTGACATGGTGTCATACAATGTTCTGTGGAGGAAGTTGAGGCTTAACACTAGGCTGCCTGTAGAGATCATTAATTTATTTAGATATTAGTATGATAACCAAATCCTGAGGCATTGGTCGCTCATGCATGTCCAAAATAATAATTATTTTAAATTTCTTTCTTTTAAGCTTCTGCCCGCGGCTTCGCCCGCGTGGATGTCGGAAATTTACCCACGGGAACGTGCTAACAGGATAAAATGTATGTGCTTCCCCAGAATGCCATCTATCTCGCGGGCCCTTTGTGGCTAATTACAATAGAAAACCAATTGTGTCTCATTAGTCACCACTAATGAGAAAGATATAGGAAAGATATCATATAGGTAGGGTACCTATATGATATCTTTCCTATATCTTTCTTAATCACCATTAAGAGGGTACCTATATGATATCTTTATCTAAGTACCTACAAAATTAAAAAAAATATTAACTCAATAACAGAAAATTCAATATCTACCTACCTAAATAAACCTATTTCTAATGATAACTAATATAAACTCAATAAATAAGCAAAATCCCTAAAAACTAATATATATACGAATGACTAATCCTACCTAACAGTATTATAAAATAACCTACGGTCACTACGTACACTATCAAATATACTACCTATACTTTAAAATTAAAATCTACACCTACGACTTATATAAAAATAAACCTAAATAACTCTAAAAACTAAAAGGAATAAAAATGAACTCCACTGCGGGTGACGTAACCTACGACAAACTTATTATTTGCGGTTGGTAATTTCACTTCTACAGATTTATTATAAGTATAGATAAGTATATACCTTCTAACCTAATATGGACTTGTATCAATTAGTGTGTGCTTGGTCTGAAATAAATATTTTCAATTAAAAAAAAAACAATTTCTTTAGTATGAAAAACATCCGGCATGTACGGCATATAACTACCACTGAAGCCATTGATACCGTTTATAGGAAATGACATCAACGTTTATCACCTGCGTGGCGGTGTGTATCTGTAAGTTTCATGCTAATGAAAAATCACTGTATTTGGCTATTGTCTCGTCTCTATAGGTATATAAAACCTTGATATATTATCCCATATGGATGTCAAAAACAGTAGAAGGATGTATAGCTGTATATATAACGCATTCCTCTGTTGTAAAGGCAAGCTAATTTATGCTATTTATAAAATCTGACTTTTAGACTTTTATTTACAGTGAAAATTAAGTAAGACTTTCATCTGACTAGATCTTAGACAATAGTAATGACTACCACTTAGTTCTTAAAGGTATTGTTTGTTCTAATTAAAGTTAAGCTTAGCCCATTGAACAAAGAACTAAGGAAGGATGAAGGTTGAAAATTTGAAAATCCACATTACATTTTGCAATGCATCTTTGGCACTGATTTTGCTTTTATTTAAATAAATATACAAACATTTTACGTAAATTCAATCATTGTCTATCACAGTTCAGTCATTGTACATTCTTTTTTATATGTTTTTTATTGCTTACTATATTATATTGTTTTAATGTAAGTGCAGTTTTGTAAACAGAATTTAAATAAGCTTATTAAGTTCAAGCAGTTTTAATGAAGTTTTTTTTATAATAAGTTTGCTTATCTAAAAAAGACTGGTGATGCATACAACGCATCACGAGATCTTCTTAACTATAAAACAAATGAGATTAGTCACGAAGTAACAAAAAAGGACTTACTAATGAAAACATTAAGTTTTTTTTTTCTAAAACAAAAGCATTCAATTCTGTTTTCAAAACTGCACGAGTATTCGTGGGGTAACAGGTACGTAGGATGCTCAGGTCGTCAGGGCATTGGGCAGTCAGTTGGTGGAAGGTTTAGTTTCTGCCTGGTGGTGGTGGGGGGAGGGTCGCAAGGTAGTCAAGAGCCTTCTGGATTGCTGGCGGGATTGGTGGAGGAGTCGGCAGATGGGCGCCCTGGAACAGAAACAACGAAGGTCACAAAACAATTTTATTGGTCATGTGAATTAAATTGCAAGTTAACATCCTGAAAGAAGAAGCTAATGCCCGCTTTCACTAACAAAAATAAACTCCTAAATGGACGCCTAAATATTATTGTACTGTAGAATTTTCGACGCTTGGCTCAGCCCCCAGTGTTGAAAATCCAAGAACGGTGTCACCTAATGTCAGTGAAAACGAGCATAATGTATAAATGATTCATGAAAATCGATAGTTATTGTGGACCATATTGATTATTCATTAATTGCCGATAATCCCCAAAAGGTAACTCAAAATTAGTTAATAAATATTTTAGCATCGAGATCATCAACGATTTTAATATTATAAAATACCTCAAAAACAGAAGATAAAATCACAGGTGACAATTTGAATGTGAAGAGAAGTAAATTCAAAATATTCCAAGTTCATGAAACATAAGATTTAAATAATTACGTAACCATGCGTGTTTAAATAGTTCTATTTTTACTAGGATGACCGAATCACATACAAAATACTTTTATTCTAAAGGTTAAGAGTATTCCTCGACATTCAAAAACATATTGTAATAACCTTGATTTTTCTTGTTATTTTGCCTATTTCATATGCTAAGCAATAAAAAGATCCGGCGCGAATATCTAAATTGAGAAATGGATCATCATTGTTTATTCTTGCAATTTCGAGAACATACTTCGGTTCTTTAGTATCGTGTCATGCATGAATTATGATGATATCAAATATTGTTGTATTTTTATTGTTTATTATTTGTATTGTTGTCATTTAGGTAAGTCCATCTTAAATATTCTTGAAAATTATATAATATTTATTAGCTAAGGCAATTTAAAAAAACGCAAACGCATAAACGGCTAAACGTATTGTAGTAGTAAAAACAACTTTATATATGTACTCGGAAATCCCAAATACGAAGGCAACCGTGGCCAAAATATATTAATGAAGAAGAAATGCACTTCATTGGTTGTCAAAAATTGACCATCTTGACATCCTATCATCATCATCATCATCTGCCTAGCCTTTTCCCAACTATGTCGGGGTCGGCTTCCAGTCTAACTAGATGCAGCTGAGTACCAGTTTTACATGGAGCGACTGCCTATCTGACCTCCACAACCCAGTTACTGGGTAATACGAAACCCCTTGGTAAGACTGGTTGTCAGACTTTCAAGCTTCTGACGACCCGTAACGACTGTAAAAAATCCACGAATGACAGCCGGGACCAACGGCTTAACGTGCTTTCCGAGGCACGGAGTCTTGGTATGTTAAGATGGTCACCCATCCACGGACCCACCGCCCCATCTTGACATCCCATTTAATTTATTTGATATAGGAGTAGATAATCTCCCTCCAATTGATAAATAAAACATAAGTCAGTATTGAAATGAAATCGTACCTCTGGTTTAAAACCGCCCTCATCATCAGCAACGTAGTTCAGGTTGATGACAGTGCCATCTGGTGCGGTGTAGCTAAAGGCTCCCTGCGCGACGATGACGTCACTGGCATCGGGACCAGCGGCCTTCTTCAACGTGCCAGCCTCTTCAGCTTTGATGCCATTCTCAGCCTCGTAGCTGGGGAGGAAAGAGTATTGATTATTGATTTATATTTTTGGCTCTTGTGATACAGGAACACCTAGTCAATTTAGCTTTTCAATCTTTGTTTTTTTTTTATGTTTCACCTTTTTAGATGTTTTTTCTTTTTTATTACTTGTATTGTGTCTTTTGTTGCACTGAATAAACGTCTTATCTATCTATCTATCTAGTAGGTACAAGAGATATACTCGAATGTTTGTTTATTGAATTGTAAAAAAAATCTCACTATTTTATTAATAGTCCTGAAGTGCGATTCTGTAACCATCTCACCGTGAAAACTATAGGTGAAGTGAGCGTGGAGTGAGCTGTCATTCCAAATAATGCTAGGGATTGACACTACTGACAACTCACATCAAGCTCACTTCACTTGAGTTTTCACGGTGAGATTTTTACAGAATCGACCGGCTGTTATTTTTAAGAGTAGGTGTGCATTAAAAGGGTGCATTACAGTGTGGCGCTTGAGTGACGAAGAAGAAGCCACACATATACTTAAATCCAATTAAGGAGCAATCATCGTGATCGTGGGTATAAGGATTTCCCCCAAATAGGTACTACCTGCCATTAACTTATTAATTCCGTTTGAAAATACTAAAACAACTGGAAGAATCTCTCTAAGATCGGCAATAGAAGCGGACACTGCAGTGGTGCAGGCAGGCATTCAGCACAACAATACAAATAAGTACAATTTTGTCGAGCACAATTGTGTTTCACCGACGTAATAATAAACATAATAATATATGGTGCAAAGCAGTAATTTGATTGATCAAGTTAGAACTTATTGAGTACTATTTACTTCGTTATTTGGAGCAAATTCTATTTACGTAGAATCTGAAACCCGTTGACGTAACTCATTGTAGGTAAACTAGATATTACCTATTCTATCTTCTTAGCTGGCATGTCGATCGCAATCTAAATGGACTCTGCCCAGCATTCGGCTACGTATCTGGCGCCATCACTAGCGTCCAACAGTTCCAGTAACGTGCAGCTAACAGTACACGCAGGACATGATATTAAGTTTCGCATCGTTTGTGGAACCACATTTACACTCCAAGAAGGAGTCGTCTATGAATATCCATCTGAATACGTTTTCCTTGCTTCGGCCAACCTGGGTCCGGAGTCTATTTAAAGACTTGCAGATTACCTAAAGCAAGCCGGCCTGAACCACACTACACATGCTTGGACTATCTGGATCTGTCACGCAAAGCACGATAACGCAGTGTTTGCTGCTCCCGGCGTAAGTATTTTTTTTAAACATTGCCCCACACTATGAATTTCTCCCATATCGTGGGTGCGTTTACAAACATTTAAACTCACATACACAAACAGCTAGACCCGGAACAACTACTTGTAGGTCATACAAATATTTGTTCCGTGCTGGAATCGAACTCGCGACACGCAGCGCAGCAGTCAATCGCTCAACCACTGCGCCAACCGTGCCGTAGTTAAGAGTATAATATCCATAAACTTCCTATTCTATGAAGAATAATATTAATGTAGAAAAATGTCCTAAAAATAGTCCTATAATTCCTCGCAATGGTATTATTGCCTTCAATAAGGTAGGTACCTATTTCCTAATAATGTTCATTGACAACAAACAATAGTTAGTAGGTCACCACTGATGTGTCCTTTCTCAAGCGCGTTATCAAAATTAGGTGCGAATCGAATGGTAAGAATTTTTATTGTTCGATCAAGGTTTTTACGTTTCGCGATACATATCAAAGTACGGCGTGATTTTAACTTGGAGGAACAAGGGCTATGCCGCAATAAAAGATCATTTGTTGAATTTGAAGTAGATATAATAGGGGAATTATTTCAACTAAGGAAACAATATTTCACGAAGATATAGTTCCCTCATTAAAAGCCTAGTGAATATAATAGATGTCTATTCATACTTATTTCCCAGTGTCTTTAAATTTGTTACTTAATATTGTACTTGACCTTTAAAGCTGACCCTCCGGCGGTCAGAGCCGGCGGTCAAATCAATGATAGTGAAGTCGCTAATGTAACATAATACTTTGAGAGTCGTTATGTAATGCTGAAGCCGAACTGCCTGTGAGCATCACGTAATAACAGTAGGTAAGTTGGAAGCATGAATTTACACTTTAAACCGAGCAATGACAAATCGATGAGTGAAACATTTTTGAGTGCAGACCATACCTGCAGATGTGTTGGACATCAAATTATGTTAAATTCTAACCAGTCAAATGATTTTATTTTTGTTTAAACTTACATACGTCAATATGTTCCTGTAATTCTAGAATACATAGGTATAGGTATAATTTTTCTCTTTCTACAAAAATGCTGGTTTTGGCCACTGTCGGAAACCACCTATATTATCGTCGCCATCGTCTCGTGCCAATTATTCACGGCTAAACGTACGCTAGGAGCTATTGCATAAACAAATTTAGAACAATATTACCCACAAAAACATTTCATGTTAAATGTTGCCAAGACGAGACCATGTAGCTCGCACTGTCAAAAAGTATTCAGATCTCATGTAGAGCCAAGCTCCTAACTCTACACGCCCTAACTCTACAAGGCCTAACTTCGCAAACTCTACACCTTAGTCAAAATAAGTTCCAAAAGCCAGCGCCTTGTAGAAATGTTACTATTTCGCTTGTTTATCAATTACTTTATAACCAAAGGTTCACGATAAAATACAAACTTGAACGATACAATAGGTTATTTCTACGGGTCCACCGTATACCCCAGAACAAAGAAGAGTAAACAAAAAAAAGTATATTCCCTATAATCATACCTGTATCTATAAGATCCATCTGGTTGCTGGTCAAACTCTTGTGAGAGGATTGCTACGACTTTGTCTGCAGGCCCCTGCGGCGCTGATAGCGATACTGCCACCACTCCCAAAAGAATCAACACCCTCTGGAAGGAAGAAAAAGTAGAATATTTAAATAAAGACTCAGCTTAAATTATCTAACACAAAAATTAAAGATTCTGTAAACCGCGTTTAGTCATATTTATTTAATTGCCAAGTACTAAATGCTACAATTTTATGCCTTGGAATTTTATTTAAAACTATACCAATTCATGATTCACTTAAAACTTTGTTTTACTTTGTATACATAAATAAAAAAAAACCTAGAAACCCGCCATTCCCAAGGGAGCTAGCTAAAATTGATTTTGCTGTCGTAGCCATTCCAAACGCCTGACATAATGAGCGAAGCAAGTAGTTTAACATTTGAGTCAAGCTTTAATAAATACACCAGGCATTATGCTGAGACTCGCGGACGATTTCATAATCATAACAGACAACCCAAATCACTTGCAAGAACTAATGTTAGAACAACTAGTAATGGAAAGCGGCAAAGTGGGACTACAGATCTCGAAAACTAAACTGATGACTAGAAACGCGCATTCCAAACGCCTGTCATGAGCGAAGCAAGCAGTGTAACATTTGAGTCGAACTTTAATAAATCTACCAGGCATTAACCCAACAGACAAGACGAGAACAATAAATTCGCATATAAATATTAGACATTTTGCTTGCTTAAATCACTAAGAGACGCCACAAGCTTACAGAAGACACATCGTGACCTACAATTACAAGGACCTAGTAACTCTAAAGACCTTTAGTTTATAGTATTTAGTCGATGCTCATATCGTTGAAACATGTATAGCCCATTTGTAACGAATATCAATTTCAACATTATTCACAATCAACCAATTAATTTCTGTAAAATCAATTTAAATTCAATAATTTATTGCTGATGAGTTTCAGTGTGAGATTTATAATCAGTTTAGGCGGTCTTTAAGTTTGTTTTTTTTTTGTTTGTGACGACTGCATCCAGTCCTCAATAAGACACTGGTCTTATAAACTATGTAGTTACTACAAGAGTAAGACCAACATGATGATAGTTTTAAAATTGCGATTAATTCTGGTATTTTTCAATTCAAATATAAATATGTCTCCTTTTTAACCCTTTACTTTTTTACTGTCTTTTATGGTTGCCTGTTTTATGAGCTTTATCTCATACCCACGTAAGTAGGTACTCGTAAAACTGAAGTTCATTTGTAAGTAACATGTATGCACTAAGTTAAACAAAATGACATCATATCGTCAGTGACCCATTGGCGCCTTATTTTAGGTCACGCACGTATCTGTAGATAAAAAAACTTATTATATTCACTTGCTAATCGTATCCACAACACAAGACAAATACAATTAACTGGCAGGCTGGTGGCCGTTAGTGGGACGCGGCCTTCACGCGACAATCACGCGAGTGACGCACGCAGGTTAGGGAACAATTCGAGACAATACATAAGTAATTATAACATATCAACATTCTGATTTATTTTAAAATTCAACACGTTTTATAACCTAATAGAAACTCAAAGCATTTATGTTAATTACAGCCACTTTTAAATTATCAAGGAGTCGGTCAATCAGAAGACCAATATTCTCGTAATTAAAAACGTTCAAAATCTAGTTACAATCTCATCTTTCTTAGCGACAGTCAATGTAAAAAACTTGTCAAAAATATAGGTAAATTAAAGGTATTTTTGAAAGATCGAGACTGAGATCAGAAAAGTTCTTAAAATTACGGAATCACCCCTCAGAACGACTAAGTAAGTTGCCCAATTTAAAGTGCAGCAGGTTCTTATGTAGAAGAACGGACAAGAAACTACATGAACACTTTTTTTTAAAATCAAAACAATCGTTATCAAATACATTATTCGAGAGGAGATGTTAAAAGGAATCTTTGTCACATACCTAGGTAGGTACCTAAAGTATAAGAAAAAAAAATAATCTAAGAGAGTGAACCCATATTTTAAAGACAGATGCAGATACATGAAACTTCTAAAACATATTACGCGATGATATTATAAAAAAAATATAAAACTTTTATTTCTCTACACAATTTATGAACTTAATGCTAAATTTTGAAAGTAGTGCACGAACAAGGCACAACTTTGTGAGAGATGGCTCATCAAAAATATGAGAATGAGAATAATTTCAAGTTTAATACAACTAAGATGATTAATTTTGTAAACGATGTCGGTGTTTAATAACCTTTTCCACATAATTGGACTGGTTTTAGATAAGAATTTATTAATTAATATTTTAAGCGTTGATATGATCAAACTGTAACAGATGCGAATCACGTTAATATTATACAAAGTTGTATTAACTGCTGGTGTTATAACAAGCTATCTTAATATTTGTAGAATATGTAAGTCCGTCCCATAGAGAGGAGGCTTGTGTCCCAGAGGGAACGTTATAGGCTGATTATGTATGTGTGTGTTTATGTATGTAAGTCTGTCACCACAGACCACATCAAAGAAGACAGGCATTATGATTATGGTAATGCTAGACAAAATAAAGCTTGGAGCATTAATTTATTAGACTATTGGTAGAGTGATATAATTCTATCCGTAGGAAGTGACTGCATCAGCCGTAATATGTTAGTCCCTGTGCTGAATGTTATCCTTCCTGTCATTTGTCATATCCTCAATTTTTCGGCATCTAGTGGTGTATTTCCATGCTCGTGGAAAGATGCTCAAATAATTCCTTTACCTAAAAAATCGAATCTCACATCCTTTTCTGAATACCGTTTGATATCCGTCTTACCATTCCTATCCAAAGTCCTTGAACGGTTAATCCACAATCAAATAAGCACTTTTCTCTCTAAAAATAATCTCCTCAACTCGTTCCAGTCTGGCTTTCGTCCTGGTCATGGCACCACCACAGCTCTTCTGAACATTACGGATGATATAAGGTCAGCCATGGAAAACGGTAATCTAACGGGTTTAGCTTTGCTAGATTTCAGTAATGCTTTTAATACTGTTGATTTTGATGTTTTGCTTGGCATTCTTTGTTCTCTTAAAATATCTCCATCGGTAATTGACTGGTTTCGTAGTTACTTGTTCGGTCGCCGGCAACGTATTTGCATCGGAAAGACCTTGTCTTCCTGGAGTAATATGTCTGCCGGTGTACCTCAGGGTGGCGTTCTTTCCCCTGTACTATTTGCAGTTTTTATTAACTCAATTTACCATCTTTGCGCAGATGATTTACAAATTTAAATTAAATTGTTAAGGTCATCAGATAACTTAGCTCAAAATGCCTATGCATTTCACAACTTTCCTTGATAAATCCTTGACTGTCCAGGCTGCTCGTTTGTCAGTTGAAATAAAACGCGCGCAGTCATTACAGGTGTTTAAAAGACTTGTAAAGGAGCACTACTTGTCGTTGTAATCTTGTTGTCCTAACTGCAATCATTTACAGTGTTCTTTTATTTTTCGTTGCTTGTGTGTATATAGTATGTATGTATTTATGTATCTATAATTTTAGATATGTATATATTTGTGTATACATAATATTTGCAACAACGTCAGTCCCATTTTATGTCCAGGAATATCACTATCCATTCTAAGGTTGCCTGGAAGAGATAGCAGTAATGCGATAAGGCCGCCCATTGTATATTTTGTAGTGTGTCTTGTATTTTTTATGATATGTATTTTTGTGGTGTATAATAAAGTATATATAAATAAAATAAATATTCCTGAAAACGCAAATCTTATAAATGAAAAACTAATAAGACTGTCTTTATTCGTTTTCTCTGTGAATTCTTAACATAATTATACAGGGGTGGCAGGGACATCGACGCGCATCCCGTCACCATGGGTTCAGTACATGAATCTGAACCCCACTGCGTTAAAATTTTTCGTAGGTTTTTAAAAAAAAATCCATAGGTACATTTCCATTTGCTGTTCCACACATTTTGACCGCGAAGGTGTTGCACTTTTCTATGAAACAACAGATTTTTTTTGATAACATAATAATTATGCTGAATTCATGGTCTGTAACCATGAATTCAGTATAATTATGTTATATGTTTGCGCATCGAAGTCCCTGCCACCGAGTATAATATTCTTCAAGTACAGAGGCATATAAAAGAAGATTATTGGTTACGCAACTAAGTAACCGTGTATTACCAGTCACATTGATACTTTGAACTGTGTTTTAATCGGTGTCAATGTGCCTAGGTACAGACATCGTTTATGATCACTTGACAGTTAACATTAAACTTAAAGCAATCGATGAATTGGCAGGTTGTTTGATAAGCCGCACAAGTAATTTAACTTAATTTACGTAACAAAGTATCCTATTCAATTGTATCTTCGTGTTATAAAGTACCTGGATGAAATTCAGTCGTAGTTTAGTTCACTTTTGGATTTTTGAAAGGATTATAATAAAATATTTATTTGCGTAAAACATGGTATAAAATGATGTTAAATACAAATTTATATGGCACTAACATGTTTAGCTAGGATAAGGCAAAGCATGCAAAATTTCAAAGTCAGGCAAATAGGTAAGGAGGCATCAACAATGAACTATCTAAATAACCACCCTAGTATATAATAGTAGTCTATGGTGCCAACGGGACCCTATTACTAAGGCTCCACTGTCCGTCGGTCCGTCCGTCCGTCTGTCACATGGTCATCTTTTCAACCGTACTAGGTAGATACTTAAAATCGACTGTAACAAATTATTGAACCTATTTTTTTAGTATTTTTCTTGTTTATTCGCTGCAACAAATTAGCAACTAATTGTCTATACACATAAGCTTCTATTAATTTGATATTTATGGTGAGATACCTACCTACCCATAACCTGGAAACTAAATATAGCATAACTTTTTTTTATTTTTACAAATACAACAAATTAAGACCTTTCTTTTGATGTATCATTCGCCTGTCTGCATTATTAAGTTTCTGTGTAATCACAGGCGATGACTACGGCAAGTGGCGGTTCTAGTGGCCAACTATTTTTGGTCATAGAATCTCAGTTTTTTTTGCAACAAATTCAGGAAAAGAGGTGTGTATAGTAACAAATTACCACTAATTCCTGGTAAAGTTTCATCCAATTTTATGAGTTGGCCACGCGGTTGAAATGGACATACATTTTCGCAGAGTATGTACTACTATGGCCGCAATAACCACTTTATCGAAAACTGCACCTACGTATCCTGGCGTATGTCCTAGGATGGCCATGTTTAGGTTTTATAAGCATCATCATTATAGGTACCAGCCAGTAATGGCGTCTGCTCATCATTAGCCTCATTACAGCCCGCTATAATGAACTACATCCAGGTAAGTATTATTATTGCCATAATCAAGACGCTTGTCAAATAGTATGGTGATTAAACAAGAAGAAACTGTTGTAGCTTTATTGATGCGTCGCCTTTTATGATAGGAAAATATATTAATTGTAGGTATTACCATTACCATACTTAGATAGATTTTACTATTGCCTCTTGACCCTCCGTAGTGTATCCAAATGGATGGTTAATTAACCATTTAAAAACCTGTATAAATTAACCTTTACATGGAAAGGATAATTAGCCTTGTAAAATTTAGGTTTATGGAGAGAGTAAAATGACTCAATCAATTGCTCACTGTGTAAGCCCAGGTAGCACGGGTGCGTTTTTACTGCGGCGATTTTTTGGATTTTTTCGCGCTAGATTGGATTTTGAACGCACAGCTTAGCGCCGAGAGTTGAAAATCCATCAGTGTTTTTTTGAACGCGCTGGGATCAATCCGTGGCTGGGATACACTCTGTTGGATTCTCAATGCTCGGCCCAACACCGAGAGTTGAGATCATGTGTTGTTTACGTCCGTACGAACGTGGGGCTAATAAGGCAATAATACAACATTAAGATTTTTTGACATTAAAAACGAAAAATTTTGGTATTTTTATAACTTCCTATGTTAAGGCCATGACAATTATTCACATTTCGTCTTATATTGACCAGTGTAAGGTTCCCTGGAATTTCCTATTATTGCCTAAGGGTGCAAACAGACCGGCACCCTAATTGCGTAACACACGATCAATCGGAATCGGTTTCATTTTGACAGTTCAACAACATTCATTGCGTTATTTACGTGTTGAGCAGATAAATTTTTCGAACTTATGAAGCATGGATTAGCAATTTGCTTCAAAATGATTCAGATTCCGATTGATTGTGTGTTACGCAATTAGGGTGCGGGTCGTTCGACGACACTTTTCTGATCATTGTGAGTATTAGTGTTGATTAAACCCATCATGAGAGGAGTGGAGGCCCAGTGGTAACGGCCGCGGCTTACGAGTTGTAGGTCGTAGGTTCCAACTCAGACAGGCGCTTTACTTTGTGTAAATTATTTCATCACCACTGCTCCCAAAATGGTAATGGAAAACATCGTGAGGGAACCGGCATGTCCTAGAGCCAAATTCTAAGATATGTGACATCTACCAACCAGCACTAGACCCGCCTGGATTACAGCCCACTCCCTCTCACACAGGGAGGCCTGTGACCCAGCATGGGGCACATTATAGGCTGATTATGTGTGTATAAACCCATCATGTCGCACACTAGCGCGTGCTAAGTCCCCAATACCACGTACTCTGGCCGCACTTAATGATCTCTTGGACTCTAATCCAACAAACGATCTGTTTGCGGATGAATGGACGAAGATTTTATCGGCATGCCAGAAGTACTGTGAGAGGGATTTATGAAAGTGTTGTTTTATTTGATGATTTTATATTGTATCTTTTGTGTACTTTTTATCTTTTATTTTATCTTGTGTTCATGTATATACAAATTGTATCTTTAATTAATGTAATTGGTTTTAAACCGTTTTAATTAAAGTAATAAATAAATCATGATAAAAAAGGGTATTAACAGAATACACTCTTCATATTGACCTATTATGCAAGGATCGCGTGTGGATTACCAGCACGGGCTAGTGTTACGAAGGTTGATACGCTTCACGGACCATTAGCAGAGTGTAGTTAGTAACTGATATCGTCACTTGAAATTTAGGTCTGCTCGATTCGTGTAACATGTTAACTTTAAACGGCGTTGTCCGATAATATCATATTAACAAGAAGACAATATTTTCTTCCTAAGGAAATCCTTAATTGGTTTGTAACAAAATGAAATGCCATTTATAGCTCCCTTCAGCATAAAAAACAGAGAAAATTTGTGTGATAACCAAAAAGGAACTGCAGCTGGATAGATTCCGTCTATAGACGAGTTATGAAAGAAACAATTAAGTTATAGTGTATCTAAATAATAAATCTATCAAGTAAAGATCCAACCCTACACATTATAATCATCTTGAATTTAAATTGATATTTTATAGACATGTAAATGCTGGTAGATGTTCATTGCATCATGGGCAAGTTAAGGTAAGCCATCTATCTATGTGTACTCCACTCCACCTACTAGCGAATCATCGCTCATTCGTAGGGACATTATTATTGCGAGGTTTATATGCAAATTAAGACATGAATGCAACTGGTTACAGATGCATCGGTACAGCAACATTAAAGGGACTAAGACGTAATTATAGTCGTCCCTACCACGAAGAAACTTCTCATATTGGAACTGATAAAGAAAAGCCAAAATTAATGGAAAAGACGAAAGAGAAATAGACAGTTCCTGTCTAAGGAAATTTTTGTGATGCGCGTTAGTTATATAATCATTTCCACCGCCACCGTCCACACAATTGTTCATAAGAAAACTGTAAAATACTAATATGGGCTAACCACTTAGATACGCTTAGGTACGTTAGCGTAAGACAAAAGGTTTTCAAGTAACCGTGTGTCACCCACAAACTATTCTTAGCACCGCCTAAATACCTGTGGATGCTGCGGTATGCAGATGTCGGCACACTAGCTATTTTGCAAGTGTATGGAGTTGTGGGAACATGTCATAGAATTCGAGAGTTGCCTCGAAAACAATATACTACGTGCAAAAACAAAAGGTGTACACCTAATTAACCGCTCGCACGCCTCCGCAGGAATCCAGGTACGGACTTAACAAGCGAAAGATTTGACCGTATTTTTTTCGTCGGAATGAGATGTTTGTTACTTAATCTCAATATATATAAAAATCTCAGAAACGGCTTTGTTCGCTAATATTCAGCCAAAAATAAAATAAATTTAGTTTTAGCCACCCAAATAAAGATATCTGTATAATGTGACCCGAATGAATGACTCTGTCTAGGCGTATCCTATTTTATGTATAATGTATTTTTATACAAATTCATCTAAATCATTTATTTTTAGATAAAAAACTCGTGTCATATAATTATTCAAATGACTCATGGAATTAATGATGTTTTTGTTTTAATGGTAGTATTTTAAATTGATTAAGAGTGTGTGCCAACATTGGTCTTTGTTTTTTCGATAATCTGGTAAAATCTAATAAATTATCTATCTACCCACCTTATTATTTATTTGTAGGTATGAGTAAACCGTTTAAAACACGTATTTGAAGCAAAGTTCCTTAACGCGGCTTGCGGTAGGAGTTGACTGGCAGAAATCTTCAAGTAAGGAAAAAGCGTTATGGCTCCTCTACGTGACTTTCTCTCTCACTCTGTCACGTTCTATTATATACGGGTGTGTGTGTGCGTGCGAGTATCGCGTAAGGAACTTCGTTCCTGACGGGGGCCTAAATATGGGAGTACGGGAGTATAAAAAAAAATGGCGATGATTATATTTTGAAAATATTGCGCGTGCGGTTCTGTAGCGTCCGGAAAATTAGACCTCAAGCCAAGCTCAGCGATAGGGAGAAACTTAGTCACCGCCAGCGACCGCTACATTACTATTATAATTGTGAAACCTATTATGTGTAAAACAATTATTAAATGAACCTAAATAAATGTTTGTTGGTTTAATATTTTACCAATATAATACTGAATAAAATATTATTATCTCCTTTATTTCAATATAAACACATATAAATTATATTTTTAAATATTAGAATATAAAAAGTATAAAAACATTTAAAAATATAAAAAAATACCCTGTTCCCGATACCGGTGGGCTTCCCACCGGTATCGGGAACAGGGTCTAAGCTTCCGGTGGTCAGGGTTCTATATTATTATTTAACTAATATTTTTGTAAGTTTTTTTCTCTTAATGCACTGAACTTAATTAGTGACCAGACTATTTTTTTTAAATATATCATGGATTTGTATGGCTTACTAAAAGGTAGCTAAACTACCAGGAATTCCAATAAAAATAAAACTTGCAATGTTGGCGCCACATAGATACATTATGACCTTTCCATCTTTTTTTTCTAATTAGTTGACACTAATAATGCCGACATAGTGTTTAGAAAAAATAACAGGTATCAAACTTTTTTACCTACCATGTGAACAACATTTAGATTTAGAGGAGTATTGCATTAACTTATTGATCTCATCATCTGCCTAGCTTTTTCCCAACTATGTTGGGGTCAGCTTCCAGTCTAACCGGATGCAGCTGAATACCAGTATTTTACATGGAGCGATTGCCTATCGACCTCCACAACCCAGTTGCTGGGTATTACGATACCCCTTGGTAAGAGTGGTTGTCAGACTTCCGTAACGACTGTCAAAGATCCATGAATGTCAGTCGGGACTAACGGCTTAACGTGCTTTCCGAGGCACGGACGGGTCTCGGCATGTAAAGATGGTCACCCATCCACAGACCAACCGTGGCAAGCGTAGCTTAACCTGATCGATCGACCGATGCGGCTGTTATAAATTAGCCACGAGCCCCTAAAAAAAACCGTTTTCTGAGCAGTAAGCAGAGTAAAAAAAGATTATTTATGAAAATTGAACATGAACTTAATATAAATAATAATATCCCTGGACATTTCACACAGCGCCATCTAGTCCCAAGCTAAGCAACCTAATGCTTGTGTTATGGTAACAAGATGGCTGATAAACTACTTATATACATTTTTTTTTTTTTGTAAATACATACATATTATACATAGAAAAACACCCAGACTCAGAACAAATACATGTAGGACTTACAAATATTTGCTCTGTGCGGGAATCGAACCCGCGACACGCAGCGCAGCAGTCCGATCGCTCAGCCACTGCGCTAACCGTGTTGTCAGAACTTTATCGTTATAAAATCCATAAATCACATCAATACTAGCAATTGATAAATAAACGCGGCAAACAATAAATCTGCATAAAACGATGGCACGCTTGTCACTGAGGTAAACAGCACAGTTGTTGGCAAAGGTTACCTATGTATTGTGGGTGCAATGAATGCACGACGCGTTGCATAACCAGCCGGTGACCCTATGCCCTATGCACCCACTTTGGCCACGTCCATAAAAACGAGATTAATGTAAGAAGATGTCTCGGTACTAATTAAGAGGTTAAATTAGATAAGAGCGGGAGTTATTTGCGTAATTATGGTCAATTAACATGCGATTTTAAGTATTTGGGGTCTTGGCTGTCATTAATTGCCCTTTCAAGTTTAAGTGGCATTCAATGGATAAACTTTGTAATGGCTTCAAAATACTGTAAAAGCTATTTATAAAAAAAATATTGACAGTGGGGTTTTGGTATCTATGATCGACATAGGGCCGATTTTTTGATCCGTAGTTAAACTCAACGAATTTTGGAAAATAATAACTAAGGTTAAATTTTTGCAAAACTAAAAATTGATCAAAAAACACATTTTGCAAAAATTTAACCATTCGTTACTATTTTTAACAATTGGTTGAGTTTAACTACGGATAAAAAAATCGGCCCTTAGGGCTGATTTTTCCAACGCCAGATAATTTTATTGGAGGAATAATTTTGAATTTTTGATAATTCTTCCATACAAAAACTGTCAGACGTCAATTTTATTCCATGAATAAAAATTATCTCTCGATTGAAAAATCAGTCATTAAGGCTAATTTGACCAAAGTCAAATATCTTTTATCCGTGGAATAAAACTGATGTCTGGCACTTTTAGTACGAAAAAGGATTTCTTAAGATAAGAGTTATTCTAGTTATAAAGTTTTAGTGAAATTCGCCCTTAGAAGCGATTTGAAGTCTTTGGTTCCCTTTTTACGATGAATTCTAGTCTCTCATATAGTTTTCTTTTCAAGTTTAAATGAAATTCAATTGATAAACGTTATGATGGCTTCAAAATACTGTTAAAGCTATTTTAAAAAAGAAATGTGGACATCGGGTTTTTATATAAATAATTTAGAAGTGATTTTAAGTGTTTGGGTTCTCTTTTGCAATTGATTCCAGTCTCTAATAAAGTTTCCTTTTCCTATTAAAGCTATTTGAAAAGAAAGTGTGACAATAGGGTTTTGGTATGATTCACACCAAAACCAGTTAGTACACCAATAACACAGTAGGTATGAAACTTTCACAAGAACTTGTAGGTAGTTGTAATTTTCCTCTGCTATTAGCAAAAGGAATGGGTTTTCCGTTCTATTGATAGTATTATGTAAATGATTAGTACCTAACCTACTCAGAAATTTACTAAGCAATAAGAACAATCTTTTTCTTTCTAATGAGCTATTTCGATACTTGATTTGAACTATTTGTAAGGGTTTTAAACATTAGCGGGAAAATCTCTAGGCCTTTCCACATCACTGCGGTTATTCACATATTAATGGAAGTAAAATTATTACACGAATGTGTGAATATGTCAATCTTTTTGGGCAACAATATACAAAACAATATTTAATTTACATAAAATAATAATCAACAATACTTTAAGGAAACGGAATAAACATACCCAATTTATTGACATGTTATTCATAAATATTAATAAATAACTTTATTTGTGTCACCATAACGGGGACACGATAAATTCCTAACTTCCTAATAAGATGACCTATCTGCGATGGTAAAGATGCCCTTCTGCACTTAAATGCTAAAGATGCAACATCCTACAGCAGGGGTCAGGAGTTCACATCCCAGCATGGGTTATAATTTACAGAACCATTTAAGTCCGTTTAAGGCTTGGTTAAAATGTTTCTAGCACTTTTAGCGTCTCTGTAAAAAGTTGAATTTATTGAGGAGCGGCCTATTACTCCTGTATTCCATTTATAGCAGAGGCAGTAAGCCAATGAATATAATATTCAAACACTTCTGATATTTTAACTCAAGTACCTACTTATTTACCTAATACACCTTATAGTTTATTTTTATAAGTAATGGTTTAGTTTTATTTATTTATTGCAGGGAGTAAAACCTAGTATATTTCGGACCATACTAACACTATATTTTTTAGGTTGCAAAAGTAACGATATAAATTAAATAGTTTAGGTTAAAAGTCACTCATTAATTACTGGTACCAAAGGATCAAAATAAAAATATTATATAAAGGCAAAAATATTAACCGATGCTAATTCCCAACACGTAAAATATCTCTATTCCATCTATAGTAATCTAAAATTACGTTTAATAACAACTAAAACTTACCATTGTCATATTGAACGGAGCACTTGATAATAATTATTCAGGATGAGAAAATGTGATAATATCCCATGTGGTTTAGTCGGCGGCGTGTGCGCCCGATTGTACTTACTCGTCTAATCACCTGTCCCTTTTATAGAGACGCGGATTTGTCTAGCCATTGCATGTGGCCGGGGGAGCCTGCACTGACTGCACAATGCAGGGATGGACTTAGGCCTACGTTTTGTAAGAAAAAAATATATTTTCCCGAAAGAGAAGCATAATAAGAGTTAAGTGGACATTTTTGTGGATTGACAATTTTATAAGGAAGTTATTGTGATTTAAATCTGATTGTTATCCTCTGAAACTATGCCGACAATTTCTGAAATATTCAGACCATACATTTTCAGGCATGTGTTTGTACAAGCTAGCATAGATGGAAGATGGAGTAAGTTATGCGTGTTCTGGTTACTATAAATCCCGCGTTGGCTCCTCACATACCTACAAAACACAGGTACTCATTCACAGGTATTCATCTTGACAGTATACATCTGTCTGCTGTCCCTGCCTGCCAGCTGTACCTGTCAGAGCTAGCGGATATACGTGAAATTAATTTCAGGAGAATTTCTAAGCCATGTAAACTACCTTAGAAATTTTCCTGAAATAAATTCTAGAGTAAAGAAAACGTCTATTCCTGTTGAAGAATGTAAGAAAATAAGCGGAATCTTGAATTAACATCACAGTCTATGCAAAGTAGGTATTATGATGTCTCACCAGATAACAATGTGATCATCAAAAGAATATAGTTTTTAATAAATTAACATAAAACATACCAACTAATTTTAAAGTGATCTTTATTGAAGTTTCGTCTATAAATGTGAATTTTTACGACATAATTATGTGTGTATTATTAATAAAAGTATATTAATAAGATGATGTCTGTGCATATTGATTATCACAGGTCATAATGCAAACAAAAGATTTTATAGTAATGCCCCGCTGTGTTAACTGACAGTTCGTTATCAATTTCAATAATATTGTTTTGTGTTTTTTAATACGCTCAGTTACTATCATTTTATTGTAATATTATTACATAGTGTCTTAAATTACATAGTCAGTTAAATTACAGTTTTATACCTTTTTTTTTTGAGGATGGGAAATCATCAAAAGACGTCCCGCTCTGGGTGGAGCAGGAGGGAGTGTCAGACTCTTATTGACTAAAACCCACCCGTGTTCCTTCCTTAGCCCTTTATGTTCCAGGGCAGCGGTAACCCTTTCGGACGATCCCGCTACACAGTTTTATACCTTGAGTATCTATTTTGTTTAAATAAATTATAAATCCTTCATTGGCATTGATTTTATTGTGTACTAGCTTCTGCCCGCGGCTTTGCCCGCGGGTTCGCCCGCGTGGATGTCGGAAATTATCCCACGGGAACATGCTACCAGGATAAAAAGTATGTCCTTCCCCAGGATGCCATCTATCTGCCAAATCAGAAGTTCAGTGGTTTAGGTGTAAAAATGTAACATACAGTTTCAAGTTGAAATCCTCCCCTTAAAAATCTAATTTTTGCCCCATCAGGGGTAAATTTTAGACAACTTTACATACTTATTACTACCTAATTATTTTCTGTCAAAAGTATTAATACTGAGTTTCGAGTTAATTGGACCGCGCATTCAATTACTTCCACACAAACTTCAACTCCCCTATATCCCCCTTTAAGGGGTAGTTTTGAAAAACACAAAATGGCAAACTTCATAATTTACTTAGATTAGTATTGGTGCCAAGTTTCAAGTTTATTAACTCAAGGAATAAGATTTTCCATACAAACAAAATCCCCCCATTTCACCCTCTTAGGGTGGAATTTCCAAAAATCCTTTCTCAGTGGAAGCCTACTCTTCACGAAGAACACACCCTCCAAATTCCATGTTGATATATCAGTCAGTCAGTCAGGACTTTGAATTTTATATATATAGATAACATAATCAAACGGACGTTGTATTTAAATATTCATTACGCATCGATTTGGTCGATGATTAAGGGCACTAGTTTACGAACTCTATTTTATTTACTGTTTATACAGACAGGTGCTAATAATACAGAGGATTATAAAACTTTTATGGCAATAAAAGATGTAACACATATCTATTTGATTGGTCATAAAATTGACAAGGAGTGTATTAATTGATAACCTTTATGAACGAACGAAATATTTATGCATTTCGTCACACACCATCACTCGAATCACTGAACGATTTTGAATCTTCATAAACCTATGTTTTACTAAGAAAATCTCATATTAAACCTAATTCGCTCCTTTAATCGTGTCGCAAGAAATGGCTAGGTTTTCCGAAAAGTTGCCTCAACGTTTTGTATCAACTTTAGCTTTGATTTCAATATGAGGTAAAGATTGATATCACACTGCTGAAATGAATTCCTCTGGCTCCTGAAAAAAATAATACTTATTCGTAGATAATACAAATCATTATGGAGTTGTCATGCGTATCCTATAGTTCGTCCCCTTGTCGTAACATTATCTCGTTCAACGTACAATAGAATAACCATCAAGAGTCTCGTAAAACGATGGCCAACCCAACACTTAAATGGTACGCACGCTTTATGTCAAATGCATTGCAAATTGCGCCCGCGCCGCCTCGAAGATGCCACTGCGCTTGGCATTTTACAATTTTATTTAAACTTGGAACTTATTAACTGCTTTGACATACCAACACACTTACATACGAAACACGCAGAGTCAATATTCGCTCGTTAGCTGGAAACATTTACACATTTAGATGCAACTTTGCTCATAAGTTAAAGCTAGAGAATTTTAAGAAATAGCAAACTGAGAGCACTTACAAATTATCCATTTTATTAGTTTTCCATTAACTTTTTGCCAACAAAGCGTACTTGACACATAAGTGCAGTTGTCGTAAGATGTAAGTATGTGTAGGGCGTCATGTTGGAAATTAGTATGTACCTATATAGGTTCTTAGAAACTTTATGCAACTTAATTCCGATACGCCACGATCGTTAAAGTTATTGTTCCTTCATTCGACCACACATTCAGATTATGAAATACATATTATTACTCTTTAACATGGTCTATTTCCGTACCTAATAATAAACATAGAGTTTAAATTTCATGAGCATTTTATGGTCATTTTATGGCTAGACTAACCAGGTAAGTAATAGGTCACTTTATCGGAACTATATAGTTACAAAAAGAGTTAATGGAAACGATTTGTTGCTGTGTTTTCATTTATTTCGTTTTTTATCTAAAATAAAAACGTTTTAGAGTTATTGATTATTTTCAACAAATCAATCGAAAAACCCCAAGAAGATGTTTCTTTCAAAGTAGAACCTAAGTGTTCTACTTTGAAAGAAACATCTTCTTGGGGTTTTTCGATTGATTTCGTCTTGATTGTTTTACTTTTTAAGGATTTTTCTTTGATACGTAACTATTTATTAATACTTTTGACCTTATATTTCGATTTTACACACCTAAGCTACATAATTTAATATTTATACCTTGACTAGCAAAAGAAAAAACAAAGTAATGGCAATAACTTGTATCATACTTATAGAATTAGGAAACGATAAAAATATACAAAAATAGCTGTTCTATATTAAAACTCGGTAAAACAAACGCCTTTCAGCTATCCATCGTATTTCTACGACATTGTATAATATTCGATATGTATATGTTTATATTTTAGTTGGTACCTAATTAATTTTTTACACTTATTAATTTCAGATTTTTGTCTACGAGACTTGGCGTCATCATCATCAATCATCGACAATATACCTCTACTACCAAAACTCTACTCTATTATTTCGAGGTCAACATCATTATTGTCCATTAGGCTTTTCCAACATCGAATACCTACTTAAAATTCTTCCCAAATATCGATTATTACTATGGCAAAGAACTAGGTCACTGCGTTCCAATATGTATGTAATATAATATTTTAATATCCAATAAATTATGTTATAAGCATTATTGCTTCTGTATGCATCGCTGGATGAACTTTAATACGTACAACATATCAATGATATCATAATATCATACGTACATACGTTTATGATTAATCATAATATACCTAGGTAATAAACATAATAACTTATATCGCTCCATAATGTTACTACATAATAGTACGTAATAATAGTACCTAATTAGAACCGATATAATATATCATATATATAAATTTTACTGCGACTACATAAATAATAAAATAAATAAATAAGAATATGGATATGCTGAAAGCAGGCATTCATTGTATAAACCATGAATTTCATAACGCCGAAGGATGAATTCCAAATTATCAGTACAGTGTAAATTGAGAAGTTAACAGGGATGTCGTTAATTTGTCTCACAATGCGACAGATAAAAGTTCTCATTTAAAAACTTACAATTGTGTAAACTTTAGTTTAACAGGTCATCGGACCAAATTTTAAAACAATAAAACTATTATAGTATTGTTTTCGCGCACAAAAGCTCATTATAGTAAGCGTCTGCGAATTCCAGCGGAGGTTAATCTCATTACTTTAGTAGATGGGCGATTAGAAGGAACATTTGTGTGGGACAATTTCTCACACCTTACGTTTTGGTGGTAGTGTCGCACGCTCCCACCAGTCTATTACCAACGTATTAAAAAGAACTTAAATGTGGAAACGAACAGTACTCTAAGAGTTGAACATTGAGTGAGATGTTGTAGAATCAAAGCGAACAAAGGAATCTGTTCAGAAGTGTAGGTGCACAAGGTTAGGCAAAACGACTTTGTTAAGATTGATGATATTTTTATAAGGCTCCTTCGATTAACTTCAACAGAATATGATAATTCTCATTTTAAAATAATATGCGCCACCAAAATCTACACTAATAATTATGTAAAGAGATAAGTGGTATAAAATAAATATGCAAAGTTTCCAAGCACTTGTTACGGTGGAAGGAAATGGAGTGTTACGTGAAAATGGCTACCACCGCCCAATGGAGTCTAGTCAACGGCAAGAGTCGGTCATAAATGCGTGCTGTGACAACCTTGAAACCGACCCACATCCAAATTAGTCTTTACCGGATAAGCCCACCGTTTTATTCCTGCCAAAAAGGTTCAGCGTTTAATGCAAAGAAGGACCAACTGCAATAAAGTAATTATAAAAGGCGGTAGAACTCAACATTAATTGAAATTATAAAGACAACAATAAAGGTGTGAACAATCCTACAGTAGCAACAGTAATTAAGTTTTGCTAAAGAAAGTCACATACAGAATTGATAATCCATTGACAAATTCAACAAAAACAATAACAATGGTATATTTGTAACAAAATTCTGGTTTCTTTGGGAGATTGGAAGTAATAACGTTGCTAACTCGCTCTTTGCTTTCATTGATCTTGACATAATTGGCACACTATTATTACAACGACACGTACACAAATCATTCGACGATGAAAGAAAAACTGCTAATTAAAACGTTTCATTGGTAGTTTATTAAGTAAATTGGAAAATGAATGATCTTTTTTTTTCTCAACAAGTAGATTGATGCCACTACCTATACTGGAAGTGGCGGCCTTTCGCCAAAGGCAATAACATTGAACTTGCCTGGGAATTGAACGCGATATCTGCGTGCGTAGATATCGTGTTCATTCCCAGGCAAGTCACTGATTAAATACGCACTTAATAGGTTACACGTATTATCATACTCACTTTTACACCCTGTGCGTGTTTCTAAACTTTTAAATATACTATTCAAATAAAAGCCGCCATACGGTCGTCATACGGCTAACATCCTTTATTGTCTCGTCTTAAATCTTGTCATTGAAATGCTAGTGATTAACATAAAAAATATCAACTATTTGTAGAAGGAGTATTTAATACTCCTTTAATGGAAAAAAAAACAATTTAATGTATTTTTAGTAGTTAAAAAACAATTTAATGTAAGTGTAGTTGGAGCTAACCCGCGTTCTACTTAATAAAGATGCGGACTTTTTTCCTCATTAAATAACGTCGTAGGTCTATTGTTAATATGGGGACTCCTCAAGTTTTAAAATATTATACTGCTACATATAATATAACATTGAATTTGTTACAACTTATAACGAATACTTTAAAAAAGAGCACGGCTCGACGTGGATTCGAACCAACGTATTGCCCAATGTCGCCTTTCGGGTTCGAATGTGGAATAACTGTTTCTGGGAATTGAAACTCTCAATCATAGCCGCTTCGGAGCTAACTAGACTTCTAGTGTATCGTTATACTTATATGTGCATAGGGACGAAGTTATGACGAATAATCGGCAATATATTGTGCAGGACGGTATGTTTGACATCTGAGGTAATATCCATCAATTTAGTTCGATTACAGTTTGCAACTACGCTTTTTCCAACCAGTGCAAAATATAATTGTATTAATATCTTGCTCGTTTTCACGATTTTCAAATCAAATCAAACTTAACTTATGAAGACATTTCAATATAAAAAATATGAAACACTACTAAAAAAAATCGTAATATCGATAGCACCAATAAAATTCATACCACCGCATTACTATATCATAGACAATTTCGAGCGGCCATTGTTGTTTAGGTATGTACATCTTTGGCGAATTTTGAAGCGCCGGACTTTACGTACTCTATAGAAACTAATGTAAACTGCAAATTGCAAATCACAAACATGACGACTCTCTGCGGCTAGTCTTATTCAATCAAACCATCATTAAGTACAAGGGTGACATCAAAGAGACATTCGATTAACATACCTACAGCAAAAAATACCTACTGAATAAATGAACTTTACGATGTTCAACAAGCATTCGCCGCTCACTACGTCAGGATTTCTTGAGGACAGTGTGAATTACTACCAGTAAACATATTTCTATACAACATTAATCCCTTTAAATCCCCTGGAATTATGTATAAGCCATTTAAATCAAAATTTCGAATTTATATTCGGAGTTTAGAGAACCAGTCCTAAACGGATGTCTCATCCAGTAGGTAATGCTACACGTTTATGACATTTCTTTAGTACGTTCTAATAAAAATGACATCATTCATCATCATTCTAAACATAGCCAGTTTTAGAAATACGAGGCGCACCTTAAATACTTAGTGTGTGTGATTCTAGAACCTGCGGGAGGGGTCAGATGTGTTTAATGTTTAAAATCGACTAATTATTAACAATATTCCTATAGCTTATTTAAGGGTAGGGGGTTTCGGGTTTTCGAATTCGTGCTAAAAACGCACTTACGGACAAAGAGACGTTGCGTTTTATAATATGCACCTAAGGATTTTTAGGTTAATAAGCGGTGTTGATAAAAAATATCTAATTATCTATAAATAATAAATTAATAATAATAATTAATTATCTATAAATTAATTATTTAGCAAAAGATTTAAAATACATTTTAAAGGACATCATTCATTTCGTACCCAAAAATTTAATAAAGTACCGGATAGAAAATAAAGTACTGCCTTCTCATGGGAAAATACCTCTTGAGCATTTTTTACTACGATAGTCTACCATTAACCCCCCGGCTGCTATTTGAAATAGAAAACACCAAAAATCATACTTTAATAACAAGTTTATAGTTAAAACAGGTTCAGGATGTTAAATTTAATTAAAAGTTAGTATTTTTTTTTTTGTTATGCTTAAAACACTAAGTACCTACCTAATTATTATAAAAATAAGATTTTTGGCATTTTCAATCTGAAATAGCAGCCGGGGGTTAATTTTAGACTTTCGCTGTAATAGTAAAAAATTCTCAAGATATTATTTCCCATAAGAAAATAGTATTTTTTTTCTAGCAACTTTAACTTCAACAAAATTTAATTTTTTGTGTATAAAATGTTCGACACTTGAATGATGTCCTCTAAGGATATGACAACCTTATTCTCCAACACCACTTATTTCAAGAGAGTACATCCAAAATTTGTCATAATCATAGTAATGATCACCCAGTGACCGCCGCACAACGTAAATGTCAAAACAATTATTGGTGTAAAACGAAGAAAATTTAATGATATTTTTTTTATTATGCTGTACAGCTTAAAAATCAGATATTTTATCAAGATTCGTAAAAGTAAAACCAATCAATATGAGAGATTTTGACAACATCGATTCATAATTATTATGAACGCTTATTTAATATCTATCCTAAAAATTAAGGTTTAAGTAACTACAGTAAGAAGTGTATTAAGCTTTGTTGAAATATAATTACACAGTGTTTGCTGTCGGGCACCGATTGAATCGAAACCTAAAGAAGACTATAAGGGCCAGTCGTGAACTCGTGAGTTATCTCAATACTGATGTAAAAAATGTAATAGCAGAAATTGAATCTGACATTAAGTTACCCATTTAATCTTAAGAAACATCTCAGACCACAGTATTTTGTTCTACAAATCGTTTTATCGAAGCTACAGCATGTGACGTTCAAGTATTAACCTATTCAATGCAACAACATCATTAGGAAATCAGCTAAACATTATTTAGAATATATAACTAATAATTGTGTAACAAATTTTAACAGTAGATATATAGTCTTTCAATTAATTAGGGATCAATATTGTGGTCAATCGCAACTATATAGGCAGATTTTTAGTTCGCGTCTTAAAAATGTCTTGCAAGTCGAACAGCACTTCAACAATGATTTGTCACACAACATTACTTTCTTAGGTTTTTTAGGCTCATCGTCACGATATTGTGTAGAACTCTGACATTATGATACAACTAACAAACGATTACGCACAGCAATCCAAACATATGGCATTAACTCTATAACCTACATCGAGCTTCAGAGGACATTATATTCGCATAAAACCGCGGCCTCTAAGATATTGTAATTGAAAATTATTTTAGCATCACTTTATAACAGTTATTAATAAAGTTCATCGCAATATTGCGCCATAAATAGATACGGACTTTACCAGAATATGAATTGCAACTCTGTCTACCCTTCGTGAGCCCTAAGGGGATTATAGGTAGAATGATGACTGTATTTATAAGTATAAGTAAGCTCATGCTTAGTTTTAAGTAAATCAAATAAATTATGGTGCAAGTGAACTGCGACCTCTGACTCGCGCCTACAAACCTATTTGTTTAATGTTAGTGGTGTGCGGTGCTGAGGATGCAACGCCAACGTGTCGCCGAGCGGGTTCCACGGTTATTATTGCTCATTTTCCAGCTGGATTGAACCTCTGTAACCTAGAATAACATTTCGAATAAAGTATTGAGTTACGAAACGTAATGTAAATCTTAGACTTTGCTTTTGTCTAATTGTAAATTTTTTGTCTAATTTTAAAGAAAATGATGACCCGCAGTGCTACAATCAAGGATATGGAAACAAAACTAAGATCTACCTTGATGAAGCTTGAGGTTTCTGAAGCTACATGTAAACAGCTGCTCTGTGAAAGGGAAGACAGCGAGGTGGAAATAAAGCTCATTAATGACAAGAACACTGAGCTCAAGAATCAGCTGACTGAACTACATGTACAGCATATGGACATACTTGACCAGCATCAGCACCTCCGTCAAATAGTGTCAAATTTCCAGGAATGTAGCGACACCCACGAACTGGCTTTGAGACGCATATCTGAGCTAGAACAGGAATTAAGCAAGGCCCACAACACAATAACCGTTTTGGAAACTCTCAAAGCCCGTGAAGAGTCTGCGATCACCTGCAGTCTTTATGATGAGTTGGTTGGTAGCGGGTCCGGTCCCATATGTGTTGAGCCGGTTGTAACAATAGATTTAACCGATGATACTGTAGTTAAAAATAAATTGTTTACTAGTCACAATAAGTTAAAAAAGTATATTAAAATTAATAGATTAATTAGAAAAACTCAAAAATCTTTAAAATGCCAAAAAGTAAACAAATTAAATACAAAACTTAGGCAAGAAAAAGTAAATTTAATACAAGAATTAAAAAACTGTAACAGTGAATTAGAATTGTGTAATGCTATGTATGACACAGACACTCGGCACCTTCAGGATGAATTGTTTGTTAGGGAATACGCTCTAAAGGATATCTTTAGTAAATATGAGGCTTCTCAACAAGACCTGAGTAAGCGCATGCAGGAGGCTAATGAGTTGGCAGACCTGGTCAAGTATAATGCGGAGAGGTATGAGTCTTTGACAAATAACCTCTCTTTTAGCTGTACCTGCTCCGTGGGACCCCAGCTTATTACACCCACTCCCTCAGTGGCTCAGCCAGTAGGTAGCTGTATTAGTGATGATAGCAATAGTTTGAATAATTTGATTAACACTACTTATATTTTTTCTGATAAATTTGGTCAAGGTTTTGGTAGCTTATTAAATCAGTGTTCGCAACAATATGTAATTAATAATTGTTTACCCGGTGCCAGTATTAGTCAATTAATTAGTAATATCAAATTGACAAAAATAAACCCCAGTTCAACTGTTATATTATTATATGGGGATAGTTTAAATGTAAGAAAGAAGGACTTAATTGAATGTGTCCATTTGATGTTGCATCTTAATGAGACTAATAATTGTAAATTTATTTTTTGTGCCTTGCCTTATTCCTATTATTTAACTGATGAGCAAAATAAGCATATTTATAATTTAAATATGTTCATTTATAATAGGACTTGTCGTCACAGTGATGCTATTTTATATTTTGATTGTAATCAATTCATTACTGATTACAAACTGACAAATTATACTATGTATTTGCCACCTAGTTGTAGGAGACAAATTGCTAATCTTTTAGCATATAATATACTCAGTGACACTGGTACTTGTAGTGTACCATCGATTACTGTTAGTACTGATACTAACACTACTTTTGATACGCCTTGTAGTTTAAACTATTAGGTGCGACAACGGGTCAGCCGCATATGTTGAATGTTGTACATCAAAATATGCAGGGTCTGTCCGGCAAAGAGCTAGAATTAAGTTTGTTTATGGAGAACTATGATGTTCAGGTGTTATGTTTGACTGAACACTGGTTGAAGGAACATGAAGTAGTGTTTATTAATGATGAAAACTTTACCGTACAGAGTGCATTTGTAAGAAAAAGTGCTATTCGCGGTGGCTCTTTAGTTCTTGTTTCAAACAAGTTGAAATGTAAACAACGTTTAGATTTAGTTAATCTTTCAATCGAGCGCACTATAGAGTTGTCTTGTGTTGAACTTGAGCGATATGTTATAATTTGCGTTTATCGACCCCCCCCTCTGGGGATTTTATTAGTTTCGAATCGGTAATGGAAGATTCTCTCAATAGGTTGAAATCAAGTAACAAAAGCATTATATTATGTGGAGACTTCAATATTAATATTTTAGATGTTACTCCATTAAGTATTAGACTTCTCAATCTTTTTAGGTCTTATAATTTATTTAACTTGTTTTTTGAACCTACTAGGATCACAGCATCTTCGTCAACTTGTCTTGATAATGTATTTAGTGATTGTGATGCCAAACATAAATTAGTGTTAACTGACTTAACGTCCGACCACTGTGGTTTATTAGCTAGCTTCCCCATGCCAGTACATAAAAAACCGCATAAATTTGAATGCAGGCCTTATACAGCCAGTCGTTGCAAAATGTTTAAAAATAATATAGCTCATAGAATTACACCATCTATAGTAGAATACGAGAATCCCAATGAAATTTATGGTGCCCTTTTTGATGTTGTGCAAAAAGAGTACCAATCCACTTTTAAGACCAAAACTATTAACATTAATGGTTCCTCTGTTGGCTTTAATCAATGGGCTACTCCGGGAATTTATAAAAGTAGAGCGAGACTATACGAGTTATATGGTTTGAAAAAATACAGGTTTGATACTCCTTTCCTAGAGTATGTCAAAAATTATTCAAAATTATTCAAAAAGATTAGTGCTTTTGCTAAATCAAAATTTTTAGGCGATACAATTAAAAATTCTAATAATAAAGTAAAAACCACTTGGAAAATTATTAACAATGAAACGGGTAAATCTGTTAAACAAGAAAAACAACTTGAAATTATGGTCGACAACAAATTAGTTAATAATGCAGCTGATGTAGCTGAGGCATTTAATGAGTTTTTTGCCAACATACCGATAACTACGACTCGCTCCTTAAATTCGTCCCCGTCTAAAGCTGAAGACCTTTTGCATAGTAGTGTACCTAAATGTAGTCCTTTATTTAGTTTCGAACATGTAACCCCGCGTGATGTAGTTAATATTTTTAATACACTTAAGTCTAAAAACACCGGTGATTATTGGGGCATCTCCATTAAACTTTTAAGTAATATAATAGACATCGTAGCCCCCTATCTAGCTGTTACTTTTAATAAATGTGTTGATTTAGGAACTTTTCCTGACCTCATGAAGAGTAGCAAAGTCATACCATTATTTAAATCAGGTAATAAGAATGACGTTGGCAATTTCAGGCCTATTTCTATTTTACCTGCGTTTAGCAAAATATTTGAAAAGTTAATACTCAAGCAGTTGCTAAGACATTTTAATTTAAACAGCCTCCTCCATAATGAGCAATATGGCTTTACAAAGGGTCGTTCAACTACAGACGCGGGTGTTGCTCTGCTGAGACACATATTTGACGCATGGGAGAAATCGCAAAATGCTATTGGAGTTTTCTGTGATCTCTCCAAAGCCTTTGATTGCGTGCACCATGACACGCTTTTGCGTAAGCTACGTCATTACGGTGTCCGAAACGAGGCTCTCAACGTAATAATTTCTTATTTACATAATAGGGTCCAATGTGTAGATGTTAATGGCGCGAAATCTTCCGGGCTACCAGTTCAGTTAGGTGTTCCGCAAGGCTCAATACTGGGTCCATTCTTGTTCTTAGTATATATCAATGATTTACCATTCCATTTGAAGGGCATCTGTGACGTTGTACTGTTTGCAGATGATACCTCTCTTATTTTTAAAGTAGACAGGAATAGACAAGATTTTGACAACGTAAACAGTGCACTCTCAATAGTTACAGATTGGTTTACGTCAAATAACCTAGTTCTCAATGCCAAGAAAACGAAATGTGTAAAGTTTGCCTTACCGAATGTCAGAAATCTAGGACCCAACATCGTCTTAAATAAAGAGGTGCTTGAAACAGTAGGCTCGGCAATTTTTCTAGGACTAACAGTAGATGCCAAACTTCAGTGGGGACCTCATATATCAAGTCTAGCAGGAAGGCTCAGTTCGGCTGCCTTCGCCGTCAGGAAAGTAAGACAATTCACTGACGTTGATACAGCTCGTTTAGTCTATTTTAGTTATTTTCACAGTGTTATGTCCTACGGTATTCTGCTGTGGGGCAAAGCCGCTGATATACAAAATATATTTGTCCTTCAAAAACGAGCTGTTCGAGCAATTTACCAGCTAGGTGCCAGAGTTTCTCTAAGAGATTTTTTTAAAGATATTGGTATTCTCACGGTTGCATCACAATTCATCTTCGCCAACATCTTGTATATTAGGCAAAATTTGCACTTGTACACTAAAAACAGTGATATTCACAGTGTTAACACTAGAAATAAGGACAAACTACGTGCCCCCTTTCACCGGCTTCATAAGGTTCATAACTCATTTGTTGGGCTGGGTATAACCTTTTATAACAAGATACCCTCTTCTTTGCTAGACTTGCCTTTTAATGCGTTTAAAGCTCAAGTAAAATCTAACCTTTGTTCAAAGGCTTACTATTCCATCAACGACTACTTACACGATAAGAATAGTTGGTCGCCCTAATTAACTCAAGACAATGTTCATGTTCTTTCTCCAGAATTAGCTTACTGACAGGTTATTGTTATTAGTATTAACTTATTTATTTATTTTACTTCGATGGTCCTAGTTTTTCAACTGTGACTCAAGTGACAGCTATGTGACCAGAACCCAGCTATGCTTAGATATGTAAGCTGTCACGCCCTTTATGCCTGGAGGCTTTTATTTAGGTAGTAAGTTTTTATTTCCATTTTAATTAATTATTTTTTCAGCTTGAGTACGTATAGTTTTTATTATATTTGTTGGTATATTGGCGTGGCTAGCTGACATATTTTATGGCAAATAATTTAAGTTTCTTGTAATGTTAATTACTGAACATATGTTCCTAGTATTGTATACATGCAACTATATTCTAACTGAACAGACAGCTGTGCTGCTGGGAAGTTTGTTGGCCACTTCTTCTTCCCAGCGATAGCACTAGGAAGTGGTGAAGGGCGGGCGTTTTTGGGGGACTGTCTTTTGTAATTTTGACGTTCGAAAAGTGCTGATTCTCAGCCTAATTTGAATAAATGACTTTTGATTTTGATTTTGATTTTGTATTGGACAGCTCGAGGGCTGCTAATCAACGCCGACCCAGAAACAGGATTCACACGTCCATGCTAATTGAACGCACAAAACGTACACCGTTTGTTTTAGTCACGTTATGTGACAGAAACCATTGTATTTGGAGTGAAGACCCAGAATAACGTCGATAATAGAACCTTGATAGTAGACCACAGCAGGAAAAAACGTTGGTGAAAAGAAGCACAAATTACAAGCAAAATCTGTAAATTACATTGGATAAATTACAGAGGCCTCCAAAACTCAGTTGACATTTTTCCATTTCAGCTGTGATGCCACATTATCAGATAAAATTTTAAAAAATCAGAGGGGCATTTCTGGTAACTTTAAGAACGTTCAAAATCAGAAGGCCAATTCTCGTAATTTAAAACGTTCAAAATCTAGTCGCAGTCTCATCTCGGCGACAAACAAATGTTAAAAAGTTGTCAAAATGTAGGGAAATTAGAAGTATTTTTTGACATATTGAGACTGAGATCAGACTGTTGACTGTGACTGAGAATTGCCCCTCTGATCTCAGGTTTAATCTGTCAAAAGTACCTCTAAAATCCCTACATTTTTGACAAGTTTTTAACATTAATTGTCGTAGAACTCTGAACGTTTTTAATTACGGGAATTGGCCTACAGGTTATCTTGAGCGATTACTTGATTATTTTTTTATGATAAATCATAGGCATTAGTCAAAAAAAACGAAATAGTGTACAGTTCAAACATTTGGAACTAGAATGTTAAATCATGATGTAGTGGAAAAATGTCAACTAACTTTTGGAGGCCAAACGCAAGGCATATTGAAACCTGGGCAAACTTATTCAAAATTTTATATATTTTCAACATTATTGTTACAAAATTCATAATAATAGCAATAAAATGCGTTGATGTCTTTTATGAGCAGATTTTATGAAATGTGAAATTCTCATTTCATAAAAACTACAATGGGCTCTTCTGCTAATAAATTATTGGAAGACAACAGCTGATCCCAACTTATAAAATAATGTTAGATAGTTAGATATACGAATATAAGTACAGTGACCGCAGGGACCTGTGTTTATTGCTGGGTTTACCTTAATAATTGTTTACATTTTGTTCCATCAAAAGTTAAAGTTATCAAAGTTAAATAAAGTTATAGAGAAAAAAGTATTTTAACCGGAAACGCTTTGTTTTCGTTGTTTCAGTAATATATAGTTGATTTAAATGGAATGCAAAAGTCTGCCATGAATTTGAATCCATACTAGCTTCCACCCGCGGCTTCGCACTCGTGGTATGTTGATAAAATGTATCTTATGTCCTTCCCTAGGGTTCAAAGTTTTCCTATACCAGTCTTCATCAAAATCGGTACAGCCGTTTCGGAGCTTTAGCCAGAGCAAACGGACAGACGCACAATTTTTTTTTATTGTTTTTTTTTTGTTATAAGTACCTTTATATCTTTATGGTTAAACAAATTTTATTTCTCAATCAGAAATTACAAAGAACTTTCATTATATGCATTTAATAAAAAGCTGTTGTTTTGACATCACAAACAACAATTTAATTTGGTAACTAGCTTCTGCCCGCGGCTTCGCCCGCGTGGATGTCGGAAATTATCCGACGGGAACGTGCTAACAGGATAAAATGTATGTGCTTCCCCAGGAAGCCATCTATCTCGCGGACCCTTTGTGGCTAATTACAGTAGAAAACCAATTGTGTCTCATTAGTGGTGATTAAGAGGGTACCTATATGATATCTTTACCTAAGTACCTACCTAATTAAAAAAAAAACTCAACAACAGAAAATAAAATACCTACCTTCCTAAATAAACCTATTTCTGATGATAACTAGTCTAAACTCAATAAATAAGCAAAATCCCTAAAAACTAAAATATCTATACGAATGACTAATCCTACCTAACAGTATTATAAAATAACCTACGGACACTACGTACACTATCAAATATACTACCTATACTTTAAAATTAAAATCTATACCTACGACTTATAAAAATAAACCTAAATAACTCTAAAAACTAAAAGGAATGAAAAGGTCGCACAGATAATACTGCGGGTGACGTAACCTACGACAAACTTATTATTTGCGGTTGGTACAGTAATCGGGTCTAGGGATCGAACCGCAAAATTAAGTTTGTTTTTTATTATATATACTTTTCCGGGATAAAAAGTACCCAGTGTGGTGCCCAGGATATTAAAGAATAATTATACCAAGTTTTATCGTAATCGAATTTTTAGTCGTAGTTTTTGCGTGATGCCTGAACAGACAGACAGACCGACCGACAGACAGACAGACAGACAAAAATTTTTTTAATCACATTTTTGGTTTCGGTGTCGGTCTAGTATCTAAGTACATTGAAAATATCAAAAAAATAAATGGCAGGGGGCCATTTATTTTTTTGATATTTTCAATGTACAGAATTTTCACTTCTACAGATTTATTATAAGTATAGATTATGGCCATTTTGACATTACATACAGACATTATGGCATTAAAATTTTATTTATTTATGATGATTGAAACAGAAATATTTAATCTTCTTCTTTTTATAAATTATTATGCATTATACTTATTATTGCACCATAATCAAATAACATATTATTTATGTATCATTTCAATAAATATTAATTAAAATGATATCCGGTTTAAAATCGATTTCAGAACTTTATCATCTAAAATTATGATTTACGATTTATTGTTCAACTAGCTTCTGCCCGCGGCTTCGCCCGCGTGGATATCGGAAATTATCCCACGGGAACGTGCTAACAGGATAAAATGTATGTGCTTCCCCAGGATGCCATCTATCTCTATGCCAAATCAGAAGTTCAGTGGTTTAGGCGTGAAAATGTAACATACAGTTTCAAGTTCAAATCCTCCCCTTAAAAACTGAATTACCCCTGTTTGTCCCGTCAGTGGTACATTTTCGACAACTTTACATACTTATTATTAATTATTTTCTGTCAAAAGTATCAATAAAAATATATTATTATTAATATATTTTTTATTTTTATTTTATTCATAAAATAAAATAAATACTGAGTTGCGAGTTACTCGGACCGCGCATTCAATTTCTTCCGCACAAACTTAACACCCCTATATCCCCCTTTGAGGGGTAGTTTTGAAAAACTTATAATGATAAACTTTATTACTTACTTAAGCAAGTATTCTTGCCAAGTTTCAAGTTTATTAACTAAATGATTAAGATTATTCATATAAACTGTATCCCCCGCTTTTCACCCCCACAGGGGTGGAATTTTGGAAAATCGTTTGGCATTATTCATAACTTGATTCAAAGATTATTTATACCAATTTTCGAGTTAATCAAGCCACGCATTATAATCCTCCCCTGAAAAATAGACTACCCCATTTCAGCCCATCAGGGGTAGATTTTCAAAAAACCCTGATACACATTATTCTTTATTTTCAAAATTAGGTATAAATACTGAGTTTCGAGTAAATCGGACTGCGCGCTAAAATTCTTCCATACAAACTTTGAAACCCCCCAATCCCTTATTAGGGGGTAGTTTAGAAGAAAAAAAAACTGACAGTATTCATAATTTATTTTGGTAAGTATTCGTGCCAAGTTTCAAGTTTATTAACTCAAGGAATAAGATTTTTCATATAAACTGTATCCCCCGCTTTTCACCCCCACAGGGGTGTAATTTTGAAAAATCGTTGGGGATTGTTCGTAACTTGATTCAAAGATTATTTATACCAATTTTCGAGTTAATCAAGCCACGCATTATAATCCTCCCTTGTAAAATTAACTTCCCCTTGTCAACCCGTTAGGGGTAGATTTTCGAAAAACCTTGATACATGTTACTCTTTATTTTTGGTCTTAAGTATAAACACTGAGTTTCGAGTTAATCGGACCGCGCGCGCATTCAAATTATTCCACACAAACTTCAACACCCCTATATTCCCCTTTAGGGGTAGTTTTGAAAAACTTATAATGATAAACTTTATTACTACTACTTACTTAGCGAGTATTCTTGAAAAGTTTCAAGTTTATTAACCTAATGAAGAATATTTTTCATATAAACTGAATCCCCGCTTTTCACCCCCACAGGGGTGGAATTTAAAAAAAATCGTTTGGGATGTATTCATAACTTGACTCAAAGATTATTTAAACTAATTTTCGAGTTAATCAAGCCATGCAGTAAAATCCTCCCCTGAAAAATTTACTACCCCATTTCAGCCCGTCAGGGGTAGATTTTCAAAAAACCCTGATACACATTATTCTTTACTTTCAATATTAGGTACAACTACCGAATTGTGAGTAAATCGGACTGCGCGCTAAAATTCTTCCATACAAACTTTGAAACCCCCCAATCCCTTATTAGGGGGTAGTTTAGAAGAAAAAAAACTGACAATCTTCATAATTTATTTTGGTAAGTATTCGTGCCAAGTTTCAAGTTTATTAACTCAAGGAATAAGATTTTTCATACAAACGAATTCCCCCCTTTTCACCCTCTTAGGGGTGGAATTTTGAAATATCCTTTCTTAGTGGATGCCTACTCTTCACGAAGAACACACCCTCCAAATTTCATGTCTCTAGGACCAGCGGTTTAGGCTGTGCGTTGATCTATCAGTCAGTCAGTCAGTCAGTCAGTCAATCAGTCAGTCAGTCAGTCAGGACTTTGAATTTTATATATATAGATGAAAAAACCCTAGAAGTCTTAGTTTAATTCAAGCTAACTAAATTACTTTTGAAATAGACACTTCGGAGCTAGCACATAGAGGTTTCTATTAATAAAAACTTTCTTAAGTACCTACAGAAGCTTATGTAATTAATAACCTATAAAATAAAGAGGAATCAAAACAAAATTGACATTCAATCCATAAAAGAACTTGATAGATTGCAAAATTCTTGGAGTAATCCGATCTTCTATAAATGGCAGTTAAGGTTGGAAAACCTCAGACACTGCCTTTATATGGTGTCTCACAATAAGTACATAATGATATTATTATTTTTTGCACTGAGTGTGAACATCACTGTTATTATCTAAGTATATATAAATAAATCTATATATATATATCTATCTATCTATATATATAAAAATCAATTGCTGTTCGTTTGTCTCTCTAAAACTCGAGAACTGCTGGGCCGATTTAGCTGATTTCGGTTTTGCAATGTTTTTCCTAGTCCAGGGAAGGTTTAAACGGTCAGAAAATATGGAAAAATTGCGAGGAAGATAGTAAAAACCACAATTTCATTTTCCCATATAAACTGTTCTAACTACTTTCCTGTCAAACATTTGACGATCGTCCCTTCGGTACAGTAGACTCTGGTCCACTCGAATTGAAGCACGTATTCCACATTCCTCGGATTATCTAGGATTAGTAGGTTAGGAGTAGTGTAGAAGTAGGTTAGGAGTAGGGTAGGAGTAGGGTAGAAGAAGGTTAGGAGTAGGGTAGAAGTAGGGTAGGAGTAGGGTAGGAGTAGGGTAGGAGTAGGGTAAGAGTAGGGTAGGGGTAGGGTAGGGGGTAGGATACCAAGTGAACGAAGTAGCGCTGGGCAGTTAGAAATAAATAAAATTATATATACTCCTACTTCACCAGCCCATAGGAAATACCGCAGTAAAATTACGTTTCTACTAAATTAATTATAGAAAAATAAACTAATTCAGAAAATAATTAAATTAAATAATTTTGTTGAAAAGAGACAGGAAGGCCTTTGCCCTGCAGTTGCATATTACAGGCACATAGTTAGATTGGTCATTTCACATATTTATAACGGTAACCATCATTGGTCAAAATGAGAATTAATCAATATGCGTCGTAACGATAGTTAGATAAGAAACAGAGACCAGAGGGGCAATTCTCGTAATTTTAAGAAAGTTCACAGTCTGATCTCAGTCTCAATCTGTCAAAAATACGTCAAATTTCCCTACATTTTGACAAAATTTAGACATTTGTTTGTCGCTGAGATGAGACTGCGACTAGATTTTGAACGTTTTAAATTACGAGTATTGGCCTTCTGCTCTTTAATTATTCATTAAAAGTTCGAAAAAGGGAGAAAATTCCGAACCGCATAACACTAACTTGTTATTTTTTATGTGTGTGTGTTCTTTTTCTGCGTCATGTTTACCGCAAATAAACGTACTTTCTTTCTTTTTAATATTATTTTCGTCGCTTCATAACTGTTTTTTCCTATTATTATTTTTTAGGTCTTTGCTCGTCGTTTATGAAGTAGGTATGTAAGAAACTACAATGCCATGAGCAGTTGAAAACTAAAGAGAGTACACCAGTAACTGGGTTGTGGAAGTCCGTCGGCCGTCATTAACTTTGGCTCCTTTTTAGGGTTCCGTACCCAAAGGGAACGGGACCCTAATACTAAGACTCCACCGTCCGTCTTTCTGTCTGTGTGTCACCAGGCTGTATCTCACGCATCGTGATAGCTTGATAATTGAAATTTTCACAGATGATGTATTTCTGTTACCGCTATAACAACAAACAAACTAAAAACAGAATAAAATAAATATTTAAGTGCGGCTCCCATACAACAAATTTGATTTTATGCCGTTTTTTGTAACGGTTGCCGTTACAAAAAACGGCATAAAATCACGTTTGACGCTAAACGGCAACAGGTAGACGCTTGAAATATTCACAGATTATTAAGTTGCACTTTAAAAATAAATAATTAAAATAAAATAAATATTTAAGGGGGGCTCCCATACAACAGACTTGATTTTTGCCGTTTTTTCAACGTGGTTACTGGTAGATATCGGGACAGGTGAAACTAAAAAAAAAGTTATAATATAGTGTCTAATGTTGTATAGATAATGGTACGAAACCCTTCGTGCGCGAGTTCGACTCGCACCTGGCCGTTTTTTTTTTTACTTTTGTTCTATGACTTAGTACAAAAAAGCAGTGCAATTCAACTTCTGCCCTGCTATAAGACCTGGTAAGCCCCTATGCGTGTCCCAAATAAAATTTTTTTTCTTTCTAAATAAATGCATAATACTGATTCAACTGCATCCAGTTAGACTGGAGGCTGACCCCAACATTGGAAAGAAACTAAGCATGTTATGATGATGTATGAATCACCAACCAGTGTTAATTTATCATTATTTGTAATATCTGTCTAAAGATTTTCCTTATGTAGTGGCTTGATTATGACATATAAGATAAAGGTTGATTACTAGTCAGAAGTATCTGGTTTCTAGATAAGTAAATACAAATAAACGTAAAGTTGACGACTCATTTTTCTGCAGTTAGTCGTCATGCACGTTGTTCGTCCTTAACAAGTTAATCATTACTATCATGTAGGTAAAATACCTATTTATGCGAAGAAAACGTTACAGGAAAAATGAAAATACTTTGGTAAATAATTTAACATTTAGCATCAAGAACTGGCGATACAGTTATTTTCCAGAAACACGATGATGACACGTGGTGCCATCCATTACTGTCATCACTAAATTCATATTCATAATCGTATCTAATCTAAAATATGCGAATAAATCACCTCCATGCCATAATATACATGCCAGACGTCCTCGAACAACAATGAATGCCAAAAATGTTAATCTTTGACATTTGATCGTCTCAGCGCAATTTTGCCCCATTTTATAAATTAATGTAGACTTAACTAAAGAATATTTCAAATACACACATCAAAACCGTCTAGGGATCAAGTACGTTAGTATCGCCGCAATTGAGGATTATTATTTTAACTTTTTTGGATCGTTATTGATTCTCTTTAGTTAATTTAACTATTTGAATAAAGAATTTCCTTAAATTTTCATTTAAAACAGAAAATCAACTGTCAATCAGGATTGCTATAAAAGTGTGTAATAGCGTTTTTACAAAACCATTACATTTTTTGCAACGGAACTGAAAAAAATTGCATTGATATGGAGCGACGACGTCATTTGATAGGAGAAGAGATGATGAGCGCCGTCGGAATGTTGCAAGCTGGTTTCAGGCAACGTACTGTGGCTGTCGCTCTTGGTACTACACAGAGCGTCTTATGCCACCTCTGGACACGATATCGCATCACGGGTAGCGTAGCCGAGCGACATGAAGGACGATCTCGCATCACCACTCGCAGACAGAGCCAGTACATCCAAAGTACTGCTCGACGGAATCGTACCATGACCGCCATGATGTTGGCTACGAGGCTCCACAGCTCTTCAGGCTTGCTGATAAGCGAACAATCCATCCGAAATCGTTTACGTGAAGTGGGTCTGCGTTCCCGAAGGCCACTGAGAGTTCCGAATATAGCACCTCGCAATAGTAGGGCCCGCTTATAGTGGGCTCGCGAACACAGAAATTGGGAGGAAGAAGACTGGCGTTGTGTTTGCTTTTCCGATGAATCTCGTTTCGGTATGAGGCTGGATACAAGACGTACTCGAGTTTGGAGGACCTCTGAACGTCAAGAACGTTTGAAATTTTGTCAGGAAGTTCATTCATATGGAGGGGGAATAATAATGGTTTAGGCCGGTATTTGGATCGGTGGAAGAATCTATCGCATTTGGATCAGGGGCAACCTCAATGCTCAGATTTATGCGGAGAGGATTCTTTCAGACGTAATCATCCCTTTGTGAAGACGGTTGGGTGATTCGTTTCGACTAATACACGACTATGCACGTCCACACACGGCTAGAGTGGTAGCACGCACTCTTGCCGATGCTCGCATCAACGTTTAGCCGTGGCCTGCTCAATCCCCAGACCTAAACCCAATTAAGCACGCTGGGATATACTTCAAAGTAGAGCTCTGCCGAGTGTGTATGCCGTGCGTACCCCACAACAACTTTTTGACTTGTTAGAAAGAACATGGTCGGCCATTCCCCAAAGTGATTTAGATGAACTGATTTTAAGCATGCCAAATCGCTGCGATTGTGTGATTCGTGTCAATGGTTTATTAACTTTTTTATCTTCTTCACAATAAAAATGTAAAAAATTAATAAATAATAATTATTGATTTGATTTATTAAATGTAATTGACGACATTAACTTAGGTTAATTTCTCACAATGTGCAAAAATTTTGCAATTTTTCTTCATTTTTAGAAAATATAGGGATAAGTTGTTAACTTAAATATAGGAATTAAAGTAAGAAACCAGTCTGGAAGTCTAGATTTGGTAAATATTAATAGGATAATTTTTTATAGTTAAAAATGTACTTGATCCCTATACACTTTTGATGTGTGTAGCTGTAAGTGTATAATCATGAATGATTAAATATGTTTATGTGCACGTGAATGAATCGTGTGATATGATTCTGCAAGAAGAACTTTATTTGACATTTTTACGGTCTACCTGGCATAAGTTAAATGAACTTTAGCCGGACTTAGCCGCTAACCAATACGGAATGTTGCGATATAAATAACCGCATCAACCCAAGAATGTTAATGTTTTTTGGTGGGTAATATTGGCGCCACATTGACCCCATAAATTGGGAATTCATTGTGACGTCAATATGGCCGAAATCAGTTATTACTGGTCGTAATTGGGAGTAAAAAAGGATGGCTGGAAGTTTTTTATTCCCTCATGAGGTGAACAGAGTTCAAGTAGCTAAGATTGAAGACTCTTAACAAAGTTGTATTTAGATATTGCACCACACTGGTGACAGGTCGCAAGCCCATCGCCTATAAATACCATTAAGGTATGCACTAGATTTCCCTACACATAATGTTGACGTATGTCTAGCCTCAAGTAGTAACAGACTTATATTAAACAAGCTTCTGCCCGCGATTTCGTTCGTCTGCGTGAAATTTCTTGTTCCCCCGTCGCATCGCATCACCTACTGCCCGCGCTGTCACTTCGTTTTCACTTAGCGTTCTATCTGACTTTTTTTTTATTTTTGCAAGGCATATCTTTGCAAAGAGCCTCCCTGAATATTCACAAAGGAGCCAAATAATGTTCTGACAACACTATTTGTATCGACCTATTGTAAAGGTAAAGTCACAAATCTGGGTGAGTTGTGACTTTGTCACTTCGAGCAGCTATATCTGTTTAATCGATCAGCTCAAAAATTTGTTATATTTTTGAATAGGTCAAGACGAATTTATTATGAATTAGTTACAATAACGATGAATGTCAATTGTCTTTTAAATACATAATAAATGCATATTACAGATTTTACAACGTCAGGCATCATTAAACTATAGGTAAAGAATATAAAGATTATTCCATGAATAAAAAACCGGAAAAGTGCGAGTTGAACTCGCGTGGAGAGAATTCCGTACGAAGAATATGTTACCCACCATAAACATTTCGTTTGTTGCCAAGACTTATACAGGATGGGCAACTTGGAGGTATACCATTTTTTTGCCACCATTTTGTGGCAAAAAAAGTTTTGGTAGCAAACATGACAGTTTTTTCATGAAAATTATTTTGTGTAGATACGGCAAATTTGTTATGGAGCGTTTTACGACTGAACAACGTGTTTTAATTTTTAAAACATTCTACTCAACCCAATCATGTATTGCAGAAACTCTAAGAAAATTGCGACCAATTTTTGGTAGAAATCACTTACCTTCGCGGCTAACAATAACTCGTTTAGTGATTAAATTTGAGCAGCGGCATTGTAACAGATAAAGCAGTTTTCTTACATCGCGTGAATCAGTTGGGCTTAGGAAACGTGGTTGTGGCAAAAGACGGGGCCACATATCTTACGGCACGAGCCACAATCAAGACATTAAAAAGAACGTTCCGGGGAGCAAATTAGGTGTGACAGACGGACAGACCCACAGACAGATAGACACACTAGTGATCCTATAAGGGTTCCGTTTTTTCATTACGACTTACGAAACCCTAAAAATATCAATATGAGCTTTGACATTATCATTCATAACGTAACTTTATATTAATTCAAGAAAATTATCAGTCAAATGGTTATCAAAGAGTCTTGAAGCCTTTTTCAGTCGTCTGCTTCTCCGTGTCATTATACTTATGGTTTTGATACTGCGCTCTAAAACACAAATCGCAGATGTCATCCAAAAAGCAGCCAAGCTCAAATGGGACTACATTGTGGGCTAAGACCACCACAGCATGGGTTCCTCAAAACGTTCATCGGGACCGCGGAAGACCCAGGCGTAGATGGCCGGATGAATTTGACGCCTATATGAGGGATTGGTCCAAGTTGGCTCAGAATCTAGTTGAGTGAAATAAGGAAAGGGATCCCTTTGCGCTGCCGTGCAGTGGGATCATACGGGCTTAATTATTATTATATCAGTCCGTGGTGGACAAAATAATGCTTGTCTAATGTTAATAATATTTAGATTAAATCCAAAAGTTCAAATTTTTTATCAAAATGACGGCGAATGAACAATAAAAAGACCAGTTTTTAGCTAAAGATCACACGAGCTCGTCATGATAAAAAAATGTCACAGTTATAAATCTGCTCGCTATTTCCCGCTGCGAAGTCTACGAATTTAAGTGTGCATATTACCACAACTATGATGAACCTAAATGCAATTGCCTAAGAACACATTAATGCTTTACTAATAGGCTTATTTTCAATAGGTGTGCATAATTATAAACACGGTCGAGAAGATGACGTTGGGCATCTTCTCGACCTCAGAGTTGACAAGCATTATCGACAGTTTCGTTGCGTACAATGTCACTACTAGAAACAGAGCAAGAGGTCAGCTATTAACCTTTTGAGTGATCGTATTGTGAAATCGATACATTGACGAATATTTGGAGTAAAAGTTGTCATATAGAGCCATTTGTATGATGATAAGATCACGAGTTACGACATTAGCTAAGAGCCATCTTTAGCCGCGCCCATATGCTTGCATAAACGTATAAATGAGTAGGTAGTTATCTAGTCTATTTTGCCATGAACTTTTCAAATTAAGATAATAATATACTATACCTATAATAAGTATAGATAAAAAATTATCCGAGTATCAGATGCATAGCTTATACGATTTGTGTGGCAGACTTCAAATTTAACTCTAAAATATTTTCTATTCATCATCTGCCTAGCCTTTTCTCAACTATGTTGGGGTCGGCTTCCAGTCTAACCGGATGCAGCTGAATACCAGTATTTTACATGGAGCGACTGCCTATCTGACCTCCACAACCCAGTTACTGGGTAATACGATACCCCTTGGTAAGACTGGTTGTCAGACTTTCGGGCTTCTGACTACCCGTAACGACTGTCAAAGATCCACGAATGACAGCCGGTACCAACAGCTTAACGTGCTTTCCGAGGCACGGAGGGGTCTCGGTATGTAAAGATGGTGACCCATCCACAGACTAACCGCGGCAAGCATAGCTTAACCTGACCGATCGACCTGTGCGGCTGTTATTATTTAGCCACGGGCCCCTCAAAATATTTTCTATTCATGTGATAAAATTGTTGATGACTTGTGTATAATCACAGATGTGAGTGTCAAGATTGGCAAATTTTTCTATCACACAGATTTTTTGATGATTGAATTCAATAGGTATAATAATATGTTGAAATTAATTGATTATTAAGGCGTGGTATGTAGCATTTTTAGGTATTTGATGATAGCATATCTCGAAAAAAATAAGCTTCAAAACAACAGCGATAATTTAATTAATTTTACAATATTAATTAAATTAAAAACTAAATGCATGGATCAGTGATATTAATATTATTATATTATTTTGGTATTTCTGTAGTTCATTAAATTCCCTTTACATAAAATATGATAGTTTATGCTCAAAATTTTGAGAATTATGCGACGAAATTGTTTTATTATGGTACTGTAGCGGTATCTACAACGCCACATGCGAACAACGCGTTATACTTACGTCACGCAAATCCTGCATCCCGCAAGCAGAGTTTACCGCGCAATTAGCATATATACAAACTTCCCAAAATCAATCGTTGGGCAGTTGCCCGCCAGACACAACACCCGGTTGGTCGGAGGATCCTCCCTTTTTTATGGAGGATGAATGAACTTTACACCCTGTTCCTCCTACCACTATACTGGTGACCCCGAACGTGAAAGTTAGCGCAGCCTACGTGCAAATACTTCAGCGTGACGTCATCATCATCACTCCCGCAAGCTTTAGCGGAGAGTCACCCAGCCAGCCAGCATCCACGGCTTCAACGGGTATCCTGAATTCCTGACCCTCAGCCTCAACAGCAACCTCGGCACAGCACACTGCACTTTCGGCCGGTCAACAAGAAGAGCTTCCTCTCCTGGTCGACGCAGCAGCCAGTCTGGTCGGAGGAGCCTCCCTTTTCTATGGAGGATGAGTGAACTTTACACCCTGTTCCTCATACCACTAAAATACTATTTCATTTTTATGAAACATTTTTGAATAAGTATTTTCTTTGAACAATTGAATTGTGTAAGTACCAATAACTGTGCAACAAGAAAACTGAGCGTTTTACGTTTGGGCAGAGCCTTAACTCATCAAAAAACATGATTAGATTTTATATAAGTACAAGAAAATGAATCAAGATAAAAAAAAAATCATATTAAATCAATTATTATATTTTGAACAGTTCATAAATTATCATAATAATATCTGGCACAGTAAGTCAAACATGTGACAATCAGCAAAGCAATAATGGCGACACCGAGTGCCGGAAATAGGAACTAACATATTTTAAACATAGGCACAGGTCGACATACATACAGTCAAAATATAAATATGAAATTGAATCCGATGCCAATGAATCATAATAATTATGACGACGCAAATCATAATCATCATCAATGTAGTTGGCAATCCACTGCTGGATATACGCCTCTCCGATCACACGTTGTTAGGTTTGATTGTCAGCTTCTCTCGTAAAGCTCCTACCAGCTCTCTTGACAAGGTCGGATTGGATGCAGTTAGAATTTGAACACGTATAGGAACCCAATAGTCATCAGTGCGCACATGACCAATGTTTATCAATTCATCCCTACCTGAAAGAACAAACAAAAACATAAACTTGCAGTAGGACCGTACTTAGCATAATAGCATAGAATAATCAGCCTATAATGTTCCCACTACTGGGCTTCGTCTCTGTGAGATTCGGCCTGTGTCCCAGAGGGAGGGGGGGGCCGAAATCCAACACACGGGTTGGTAGATGTCACATGTCTTCGAGTTTTTGGTTCTAGGACAGGCCAGTTTCCTCACGATGACTGTTTTGAAAACCTTCACCGATTTGAGAGCAGTGGTGATGAAATAATTTACATATAGTAAAGTGCCTGTCAGGGTTCGAACCTGCGACCTACAACTTGTAAGTCGCGGCCATTGGCCGTCGGCCACCACTGCTTTCGTCGCCACGGGATCGTTCTTAATTACTCTTATTTATTTTGCTCCACTATAGCAAACACTCTATTAAGCAAACGTAATAATCGCAATGAAACAAAAGGCGACATTAATATACGACAAGTGTGCCCTGGGCGAAGGTACTCGTATAGGCCATGCCAGTCCGCATTCATCATGAAGCGACTGTGCACTATTAAATCCATACACGCTATAAAGATTAGGCGGCCATGTTCGTTTGTTTGTCCGTCTATCTATCTTCTTCTTCTATATATAAATAAATAAAAACGAAATGCTGTTCGTTGGTAAGTGCATCAATTGAATGGCAAGACTGTTGAATGGCAAGAATGTTTTTTTTTTTTAAATACCTATTCAATGTACAGTTTTAACTTCATTACTATTTAGAAAAGATAAAGATAAAAGAGGAAAAATATAGATTGTAGGGTTTGTGTTTAGTTCGTACGTCTACTGATCGAATAATAAAACGAATAATTGACAAATAATGTTTGGTATTGAACACCACATAACATAATATCACTCCTATTATCCCCACAGCACACCCACATTTCGCCGGGTTAGGGGTCATTCGGCCCACTATGGAACTGGGACCGTGGACCAGTTAACCCTTTTAAAAATTGATAATGGTTAACTGGGCCCACATCTGTTTTATTATGCTCATTGTTGCGACCTTTTTATATATTTGATGTTTTTTTACTCTTTAAACATGTTGTCAAAATAAAAGTCAGTTGTGTCAGTGATTCGTAATTTTATTGAATTAGGTATAAAAACCACAGTCCACATTTTGCCTACACTCATCTTAAACTTTACAAAAAGTATTTTTGTCGATACGTACTCATGTTTGTAAGAGTACCTACTTCGGGAAAAATGATTCGTTAGCGTGACACGTAAGATTTGAATCGCAAACAATGTTTAGGTAGTTTAGATTTAAAAAAATTGAAGTCTTGTGGTATAATTGAGCTGATTAGAAATCGCTGGGCCCACATCTGTTTTATTAAGCTCATTTTCCCGAAGTGGTACTCCTACAAACATGAGTATCGACAAAAATACTTTTTGTAAAGTTTAAGATGAGTGTAGGCAAAATATGGACTGTAGTTTTTCTAATTCAATAAAACTACGAATCACTGACACAACTGGCTTTTATTTTGACAACATGTTTAAAGAGTAAAAAACCATAAAATATATAAAAAAGGTCGCAATAATGAGCTTAAAACAGATGTGGGCCCAGCGATTTCTAATCAGCTCAATTATACCACAAGACTTTAATTTTTTTAAATCTAAACTACCTAAATATTGTTTGCGATTCTGATCTTACGTGTCACACTAACGCATCATTTTTCCCGAAGTAGGTATGTAAAGTCACGAACAAAAGTATGTATACACTTGACTTTATTCAAAAGCGATTTACTTCTTTATTTTTTAAAGGAAATTTTATGTTGTTACGAACATAGCATTTTCGAACCCATAGGTTTATGTAATGTGTCGTATTTCAACGTTGCAATCGGTATTTCACGAAAAAATCGCAATTGAAAGTTGCCAAGTGTTGACATATTGGTGCTCGTGACTGTACTTGTACAAACATGAGTACCTATCGACAAAAATACTTTTTGTAAAGTTTAAGATGAGTGTAGGCAAAATGTGGACTGTGGTTTTTATACCTAATTCAATAAAATTACGAATCACTGACACAACTGACTTTTATTTTGACAACATGTTTAAAGAGTAAAAAAACATCAAATATATAAAAAGGTCGCAACAATGAGCATAATAAAACAGATGTGGGCCCAGTTAACCATTATCAATTTTTAAAAGGGGTAACTGGTCCGCGGTCCCAGTTCCATAGTGGGCCGAATGACCCCTAACCCATTTCGCCAGGCTAAATTGTTACCTGTTAATTAAACAGAAATACACAAGCAAGATTGTAGGAAATCACTTGTATCGTATATAAAGCGGTAAGTGCGTTACGCTAAATGCTAAGGTCGAGTCAGAACGGACCGCATAGCATCACGATAGAGCTTCATCGAGAGGTGAAGATCACCTGCCGCATCACACGCCAAGCCTTTGTCTAACAAACGATTATTATTCACATTAATGGGTTTATTCAAAGCTTTATTTTGTTACGAAACCACACAAAAGAGATCTATCATTCGGCTTTGAAGTGTCATATTAACATGATATTTTAATAATAATTTAATCCGCCACCATGTTTGCTGTTATTGTCATTATAGTCCATTAGGTCCATTAATCTATGAAGAAGGGCATTTGACATTGATACTTTAATCCGATTAATTTACATCCAATTTGGACCAGTTAACGTATACCACATATTTTTCCTAATTCATTAATAATAATAATAATAATAATAATAAATCGTTTATTTATAAAAAGGAACACGTTTTACATTAACCTTAACAATTAAAAATAGCGCACAGTTGCTAATTTGCCTGAACTAGGTTGAACCTGTGCTTCAGGCTAAGAAGTGCATACATACTCAATATAATAAATTAACAATGCATAAAACGTAAAAACTAAATTAAAACTTAGGTAAACAAAAGTGAAATAGCGTGTTAGCAGTTTCATTTGCAGACAATAAGTAGGTCTTCTGTCTGTGCATAATTGTTTGTTAGTAAATAATTAAGTATAATTTTTTTACAGCTATAGTAATTTAGTTTATAGATACTTAGTTTTCTATTTAATCTATTGTACAGGAATGGACCTAAGAATATTATAAATCTTTCTACAAAGACATGTTTTGAGGCTGCATTAGACATGCATACCAGATCATTCCGTCTCTTGTTAGTGTTGTCGGCATTGTAGGCAAGCATGGTGTGCTGTTTTAATACTAAGTGCATAATGAAAAGCTGGCGGACCGTTAGTACATTGCAGGATTTATATAGCAGATCTGTAGGAAAAAAGAAGGGATGGAAGTTTGCTACCTTCAAAATAGCTCTCTGAGCTCTTTCAAGAGGAAGCAAATTAGTTTTTGGTGCGCCACCCCAAGAAGTGATGCAGTATTGAATTATAGATTGACATAGGGCCAAATAAATTTGTGTGATTAATTTTGAATCTGCTAAGGTTCGCAATTTTTTAAAAACATATATTAGTTTGCGGACTCTTTTCACTAGGCTTTCAATATGTTTTTTAAAAGAGAGTGTGTCGTCCATTATTATCCCCAGATATTTTATGTTGCTCGTTTTGTGGATAAAGGGACAATTACACATGGTGATTGTACGCTTTCCACATTGATGGGCATATAGATGAGGGTTAGTAATGTTAAGTAGAGGCTTGCGCATGGAGAAGTGAATATATTTTGTTTTGTCGGCATTTAATGTTAGTAAATTGCTTTGAAGCCAATTAGTCACAGTATTAAAACCTAGTTGAGCGATTTCGAACAGTTCACTACTGGTTTTAGCGCTAAATATTAACGCCGTGTCGTCGGCATATGATATAATTTTACCTTCCTTAATATTTAGATTACATAAGTCGTTAATATAAATAAGGAAGAGGGTGGGGCCCAAAATACTCCCCTGTGGAACACCAAAACCAGTATTTTTCTGGTCATCGCTCGTAATATTATCTATTCTAACACATTGGTACCGGTGGTCTAAATAGTCAGTAATTAATTATTAATCTAAACGGAAGCGAAACTTGTTTTTCAATTTTGCGATTCATATGATAAATTGCGTTTGCTGTCTACAAAAAAAAGGTAAAACTAACGTCTGTTACCTCCATAACACTAAAAAATCATCAGTAAAAAATCTCCTTCAAAAATAATACATTTCACCATTCGAAGCGGGCTACCAATTGAGTTATGCAGAATGTAAATGATCGCATAATAAAGTTCATAGATTCGCGGTGAGTCAATAAACAAGAGCGGTGATTTTTTAAAAAAGCTTACAAATATCTGTTTAACGAATCCTCTGAGGTCGCAACAGAAATAAATCGTTTAGAACCAGTTCGCTGTAAAGATTCTAAGATTGTGTAATGGATAGATGGATGGGCTTCCCGCAATCGTGTGGGTTTAGCTGCCTTCTGTGGTCAACTGACGTTACATCAATAAAAACGTAGGACACTCAGCCATAAAACACAATGCGATCGATTTCTTATCAATTTATAGCCTCATTAGCAGCCAAATGGCTGTTTTCATACCATAAACGTATCGTAATCAAATAAAATCGTTTACGGTTTAATCTTATTTTCATTAACTCTAAACTAAGAGCTTTGTAGGCGCTGTTATTTGATAAAATAATTATTTTAGGATACACAACTAGCATTTAAGTAAATGCAGCGATGTTATAACTTCGTAGTTAGATAATCTTAACAATACTGTAAACATGCGGTCTCTATCACTTATTTACAATCACTTTAGAACGTGTTAACTACAGTTAATTGGCACTTAACAGTATTATTTCACAGAAATAGGTAACGAAGATACTACAATTTGTACCTGGGTATAGTTTGAGGTTGTTTAGATTATAAAACACATAAATAGTTAAATTTAATTCCTGTCGTTAGGTCATGTTGTGCTAAAAAGTTGGCGTGGGAAAACTCGTTGTGTCGTCGTCTTACGATCAACTAGGAAGAGGCCTTTGTCCAGTAGCGGTTGGCTATGTAATTTTAAAACAAAGGGATTCTACCGTTTTCTAAGCAAAGAGAAACGAAATGCTATACGGCAATTTATCTAACGCCCTTTGAAAACTTCGTTACGTTTAGCCTATATTTATGTTACAACCTGTTATTATTCAGAATTTATTGGAGTTCAATGCATGTACGATCATTCATTCATTTTAATGTATACCTATCGATTTTTAAGTAAGTATAAAGATGATAAGTCTAGAGTGGCATTGAATGTTATGATGAATAGTTTTAGCAATAAATAACCCAAAATGATAATTAATGTTAATTTCTGAATAATCGATTTCGAAGTCTACTTCTAATTCCGTCTTAAGAAACTACCGATCTCATATTATCTGTCCAAAAGGTTACAGGTGTGGTGAATATACGAGTTGAGAAGAGCCAAAAATAAGTCCATGATTGTTACTTATAATAACAATTCCATTGTAAAAAAATGCTTTGTGAGTCTTATGATTACTTTAATCATTACTGTTATCATAATAACATACAACTTTAGTCACATGTATGCATAAGGCCTTATCGCGACTTCACCCATAATCTCGAACATATCAAGTTACTGAGAACTTTAATTCAAAAATATACAATCGAAAGTCCCTTTTCAATCATAAAGCTCTTACGTGAAGTTTGAACTACGTAAACTACATCTTTCATTCGGTGATAAAATCAATTGGTTGGAAATGACAAAACAGATTTGAAAAATGGTAACAATATTTTATTTACACTTTCACGTACTTACATACACACAATAGTAAGTAATTATCATACGTATAAATAGCAAATAAAAGTTGTCGTTAAAATATATCACATTTTGTTTTATTTTACTTCGAAATAATTCTAGGTTGTACTATTCATCCTGTGTTATACTTATACTGATGTGTAAGTTTCAGTGTTTTTCCAGCTTCTTACTGCCTCAGAGGTCCGCTTTTGGCGATATAGGCAAGGGCGCGGGCAATCTGGGGGGGCACGGGGGGAGGAGTGGGGAGGGCGTTACCCTGGAAAAATATAATAAATATTAGCGATTTACAATAATCCATATAGTCCCGAGTCCCCTACGACTGAATTATAATACTCACAGAAGGCTGGTATCCGTTCTCGTCAGCGACGTATGAGATGGCGATGGGCTGACCCTCGGGGGACGTCCAGGAGAAGGATCCCTGGGCGACACTTGGGGCTACAGGGGGGTTTCCACCGAAGTTACGGGGAGTACCCTGTTCCTGAGCCGCGATACCGTTGTCGGTTTCATAGCTGAAAAATATTAAATTGGTTATGTAATGTTTTCCATATTTCTTTCGTGCAATGACAACATTTTGAGAAGTGATGTGTACTCACAAGTAAGCGTAGCTGCCGTCAGGGTTGACTTCATTGCCGTACTTCAGGGTTTGAGCATTGCGGGCATCACCCTGGTACCTGGCCGCGGGCACGGGGGCGGGGGAGTACACGCGCACGGGGGCGGCGGTGGACGAGGGGTAGGCGATGGGGCGGAACGGCGCGGGGATGGGTTGGCTCCTGTATGGGTTACGGTTGAGCTGGTTCGGGAAGATGTTCCTGTTGATTGCTCCAGAGTTGAACTGCGCGCTCGCGGCAGCCACACACGCCATAATTACCACCTGTATGCAAAAAAAACAATTATAGTATCACTGGAGATACACACCTAATTTTTCACATGGTTTCACACCGGTGATTTGATTTATATTTTAAATATTATTATTTTATTAATTCGTGTTCGATTTACTTACTGCGAATTTCATTTTGGATATCTGAGATGGTCTAGCTACGTTGAACTACTTTGAGTGCGGGTAAAAAATCCGCGCAGGCTTATATATCGCTCAAGGAACCACCCACTTTAGGCGACGAAGTGCAATAAAATTTAAATAATTTGACGCGAGACTAGAAATTGTATTAAAATAACACTTGAGCTATTCATCCTGCTCGCTATTAAGATCTTTAAGGTCAAGTTCTATGGTTCATTAAAAAGTGTGGTTCGGTATAAATAATACATTATTATTTCCTTAGAGATTTATAGTTTGAGACAGGAATAAAGTCACTAATTGAACTTCTGTGATAATTGGTAAGGCAACATCATTTTGAGTCCATTGTTTCAATTTACTGATTGTAATCATAATTTATCATACTTGTATTAAGTTCGTTAATAATGGTCCAATAAATTTAGCATTTTTCATAGAATAACTGCCTTTTTATTTTACTTAACATTGAAAAATAACTTAACATTTAAAAAAAAAAACTGCAATCAAGCATTAATCGTGATGAAAGTTTTTATTCTTTTTAACATTCTATGAGTTTTTAAATCTGTAGTTGTTGCAGTATATTAAAAACTGTTGATCAAAATGAGAAAATAACAAACGTATCATTATTTAACACTGACTGTGGACAGTGTTTTTCTCCATTATTATGTACTAGCTGCGCCCCACGGTTTCACCCGCATAAGTTTCGATCCCGTGGGAATATCGGGATAAAAAGTATCCTGGTTATAAACCATCTGTGTGCCAAATTTCATCCAAATCCGTTTAGGAGTTTTTGCGAAAGAAAGAAAAAGAGAAGAGATGAAAGAGTATACAAAATTTCACGTTTATAATATTAGTAGGATAGGATGTACGGTCTATAGTTTAATTTAAGGTTTCGCAAATATACTTTAAGATATAAAAAAAATACATTCTACTACCACTATTGTTGTTTGATTGTTTAAAAGTGCTAAAAACAGAACTTTATCAGTGTAAGAGAGGCAACTAGAAAACACTGCACTCGAGCATAATGTCGTACGCATACATAAACAATGAGCAGTTAATTTACATAAACATAATTAGCATATTTTTGCGGAATATGCAATATTATTTCTTCATTTCAATGTTCTACAAAATATATTGCAAGTAGGAGAACATTTTCTTTAGCGTCTAATTTAATCTAGATTAACTAATTTTGTGAATATTTTTTTTGTAGTTTTTAGTATGTTGTAGGTAAGTAATAGACCTTTTTATGATGGAGCTCGTCTGAGGATTTACGACATTTCGGCTTGGTTTTTGGGGCGGCAACGCACCTAAACTTTGATCCGGTGAGCGTCCAGCATGTTTGCCATGTAATAATAACATCAAAAATAAATAATTTTTACTTCTTCTGCTTCTTAGCGTCTCGATGGCAATCTAAATGAACTCTGCCCAGAGTCGGCTACTTGTTTCTTGTTTGGCGCCATCACCAGCGTCCATCAGTTCCTGTAACGTGCAGCTGACAGGACACGTGAAACTTCTACTTTATGACGTCATCATCTTTATCATTCAGCCCGAAATCACCCTCTGCTGGGTCTGGCTATGATGTAATTGATTACTATCATAAAAATTGTTTGCGATGATGCGTCACCATATTATTATTATTAAAAGCCTGTGATATCCCACTGTAGGGCAAAGGCCTCCCTCCCTACTCTCTTTCCACCAAAACAGTTTATATTATGTAGTGTTTTATATTAACTTAGAGTCATATATAGGTGACTGGTAATTAGTGACCGATACTTAAACACATGATTGTAGGTACTCACCATACTCATATTAAACAACTTACAACGTACAACCTTTACAATCTCAATTAAGTGGGGTACATAGCCGTAATTTATTAGTTTTTTTTTTTTTTGTGAATCCTATTAACCTCGACCGGGAAGTCAGAACCTAACTTTTAGATATCCAGTCCTTGAGAAAAGCCTAGTTCGTTGATTTTTTTTATTGTTTTACCAACCGCCTTTCAGAGGCGTGACACGCCCTTAAAAATCTAGATACATCGTTTAAAATACTAGATTTCTTTAGGTGAAAAGACCAGCCATATAGTTTTCTAAGTGTAACCTGAGAATCGGTTAACTATAATCAGTGGAGTATTTTAACATGTAAAACAGTTTTTAATTTAAAAAGTTATTTCAACTACTCTGAAATATATTTTAGTTTTTTTAAATGAGGCAGAATGTACGCCATTACTGTTGTACAAAGCGGGTCGAAAAAGTGTGTGAAAATCCATTTTTAACGAGCTGTGGTTTTTTTTTGCTGTGTATGGGAAATTCAGTAGCTGGTTTCTAACCCAATTAAATAGAATGTGCATTTGGATTGAGTGATCTTTTTTTATTTCGTGACAAAATGTGATTGTCAAAACACATGAAGTTTTTATGACCAAGCGCAAAATGATACTGGCCACATAGTTTCGCTGACCAATATTAATCTCCCTGGCATTACATTGAGTTTTAATAACTGTAACAATTTTAATATAAACTTCAATTTTAAAAAATGTCTATTCTGTTGCGAGAAATGAATGCAAGAAAAATCTCGACCTTTTACTAAAATCACTTACAGCTGCAACAGAAAAACTTGTAGTAATTTAACATCTCGGAAAACGCACACTCTACTCTCTCATTCACTCTCTCTCAAATGTGTAATTAGATATTATATAATGTTCTTTTCTTTAAATATTTGATAAAACACCTTTTTTATCTATTAATCTTGGAACAACCTACCCTCTAACTACGAGTCGGGCGTTGGTAACTGCGCCACAGGTTTAACTTGGAGCTATCATCGTTTGTCTTATAATGTATTTTTTTTTGTTCCCATTAAACGATTATTATTATTATTATTGAGAATAGATAAGTACAGTAAATATAGACGCTCCAGTAGATAGGTAATTTTATAAGGAATCCGGTAGAAATGCAACATACCTTGTGTACCTGCATATTTAAAGATGTTTAGCTGTAAAAAACTATGTAAACATAATAAAAATTAGGGCAATAAAAACTTAAATCACGAAGCAATTTGCGGTCCTCGTCAAGGTAAAGGTTGTCGGTGTGTAATCACTTGTTCAAAGATGATTTTAGTCATCGGCAAGGTGGGTGCTTTTTATCATCGAATACTTCAAAATGGAACCCCTGAAAAGACCCGCAAGAACTTCTTGAAGATACTCGCAATCTATGGGTGCACGAGGTCAGTGCCGTCCACTGGGAGAGACCCACCCTCATACCGGGATAATCCTGCATAGGCATACACCCTTCATACAAACTTCACGTCCAGCGATCACGCCCGTCCGGCACAAAAATCATCATCAACTGCCTCGCCTTTGTCCGACTATGTTGGGGACGGCTTCCATTCCAATTTACGTAACATAAATAATCAGCCTATAATATTCCCACTGCTGGACATAGGCCTTCTCTCGGTGAGAGAGAGTCCAGTCTAATTTTATGCAGCTGAATACCAGTATTTTACATGGAGCGACTGCCTATCTGACCTCCACAACCCAATTACTTGGCAATACGATACGCCTTGTAAGACTGGTTGTCAGAATTTCGGGCTTCTGACGATCCGTAACGACTGTCAAAGATCCACGAATGACAGCCGGGACAGAGATAAAGATATTTTTTTTTGTCAAAACATGCCAACGGGCCAACGGCTTTACATGTTTCCCGATAGGTACACAGATGGGTCTTGGTATGTAAAGATGGTTACCACTCCATAGACTGATCGCCACAAGCATAGCTTAACCTGATCGATCGGCTTGTGCCCGACAACAAGCACTTTTATGAAAACGGAATTGTAATAAATGGATTAAATGACTTGCACTTTTAAAGAGAGATCCTCTAATTTATTAATCAAATATATTTAGTATTGTTCAATAAATATGAAAAATGATGTCAGTCAAATGGCCGCCTACAACAACTAACTTTTGACGTTTGAATCATGCGCCATTATTGACAGCTGCAGTCTAATACAGTGTTTCTTCAAAGGAAACTTGAATTGGATCACCATTCACGTTGATAAAAATATGATTCGCGACAGAAACGAATATGTTTTTATCGAAAAATTTAACAATAAATTAGGTAAAAAAAAAACTGTTTCATGGACAACATTGAGCATTAATGAAATATTTAGCGAAGAACTTTTCATAACCGAAAAATATGCTACCAAAACCGCGAGGCGTTACTAGTTGTATTATAAAATATATTGGAATCATAATCTTAAATATCAAATAGACATAATAATTGTTACAATCGGAGAACTTCGGCTGAGTATTAACATTGACTGTGTCGTAATAACTTCATGGTGTCGCTGGCACGACACTGATTCAAATGGCACAAAGGGCAGGATAGGAAGAGGAGCATAGTAAAAGTAGCGACACAGCTCTACATCCACACCTTGCTACCGTTCCGTCGAGGTAACCACAATTTACGATGTTGGATCCCCACTTGAGTTCAGAGACGGTTCAGGGAACTTCCAAGTGGATCACGGAAGGCTACACCCTGCAGGAAGATGGCGGTATCGGTATCGTTTGGCGGTAGTTCGTAAGTGGGTGGGGGAAATGTATTCCACATTTTGCAACGGGCGTCGATCGAGTTAAGCCCGTAGTAACTGCTACGAATATACCTAGATACCCGCGGTGACTTGTTGCTTTTTAAAATACTGGTTACTTTTCAATAATAGCCTTTTACTATCGCAGCTTGTAGTATATAAAACAAATACCACAAGATTTTGTGGACTCATTAACTAAATTCGTAAATTAGCATTTTAATTATAATTTATATTTAGTATAATTATTATTGTGCAAATTTACTGTCAAATATCATCATCAATCATGAAACAATTTAAATGCATACAATTTTATTGTATATTGATGATAAGAGGAAACTAAATGTGCCGAAATTTAAATAATTAAATAAACGTTAGTGCCTCGGGCTTGGTCTTCGCCAATTTATTTAACGTGTCCTAAACGCCATTGCGTGATTATTTATGAGTATTAAACGAATCAAACTATAGAATCTTTATTGAATAAACATTTGTACATATTTAAAATCCGCTCTATATTCAGTTTCTTTTGTAATCTTCTATTCATCTTTACAAAGGTAATAAAACTGAAGTGTCCGTTTTTAATGTCAAAATACAGAAAATAATGTCAAAATACATAAAAACAGCTTTTTACTAAATGCATAATAATATATACTAGCTTCTGCCCGCGGCTTCGCCCGCGTGGATGTCGGAAATTATCCCACGGGAACGTGCTAACAAGATAAAAAGTATGTGCTTCCCCAGAATGGCATCTATATCTATGCCAAATCAGAAGTTCAGTTGTTTAGGCGTGAAAATGTAACATACAGTTTCAAGTTCAAATCCTCCCCTTAAAAACCGAATTACCTGTTTTTGTCCCGTCAGTGGTAAAGTTTCGGCAACTTTACATATTTATTATTAATTATTTTCTGTCAAAAGTATCAATACTGAGTTTCGAGTTACTCTCTATCCCCGTTTTGCACCCCCACAGGGGTGGAATTTAAAAAAAATCGTTTGGGATGTATTCATAACTTGACTCAAAGATTATTTATACTAATTTTCGAGTTAATCAAGCCATGCAGTAAAATCCTCCCTTGAAAAATTGACTACCCCATTTCAGCCCGTTACGGATAGATTTTCAAAAAACCCTGATACACATTATTCTTTACTTTCAATATTAGGTATAAATACTGAGTTTCGAGTCAACCGGACTGCGCGCTAAAATTCTTCCATACAAACTTTGAAACCCCCCAATCCCTTATTAGGGGGTAGTTTAGAAGAAAAAAAACTGACAATCTTCATAATTTATTTAGATAAGTATTCTTGCTAAGTTTCAAGTTTATGAACTCAAGGAATAAGATTTTTCATACCAACTTTCATCCCCTATTTTATCCCCTTGGGGGTAGAATTTATCAAAATCCTTTCTTACGATTAGATTACGATTTAATTAACAAGAGCCTCGCAGTTCTGTTTATACCTATATTAAAAGAAATATATAAATAACTTTTATTCATCAGTTTTCCTGACAAAGTAACTTGGACAACACGGTTAGCGCAGTGGCTGAGCGATCGGACTGCTGCGCTGCGTGTCGCGGGTTCGATTCCCGCACAGAACAAATATTTGTAAGTCCTACATGTATTTGTTCTGAGTCTGGGTGTTTTCCTATCTATAATATGTATGGATTTACAAAAAAAAATGTATATATGTAGCAGCATGTGCAAATGTATATATGTATGTATGTATCAGCCATCTTGTTACCATAACACAAGCATTAGGTTGCTTAGCTTGGGACTAGATGGCGCTGTGTGAAATGTCCAGGGATATTATTATATTATTATCTCTTGTAGACTCCCCGTAGGCGCCTCATCGACTCGTCGCAGACGTATGTACAGTCGGTAATAGCTATTAACTGACCCCCCTAAAAATTACTCGATTTTGCACCCTCTGCTCATAACATTAAAGGTTATTCAATATGTATGAGTTTATCGGACTAACACTACTCGATGAACAGAAACAATAAATCATTTTGATACGCAAACTTGAGCTTTAAGATGTTGGTGTTAGGTCACTTACTATGTATGGGTATTTGTTACGCAATTTTCATTTTTATGCAGCAAGACTTAAAGGTTAGGTTAATGTTCACAACATTAACCTAACCTTTAAGTCTTGCTGTCTAATTTGTGTCATTGCTACTAATACCTTCTTTCATCTGTCTAACCCAAGTTAATCTGGTGTCGTCGTTCACGCGTAAGGCTTTTTTTTTTTTTTTTTAGGGGATGGGATATCATCAAATGACTCCTCCCGCTCTGGGTGGCTTAAAAACGCCGGTGAATGTAGAATAATAGAAAATTAACTGTTTCATTATGAGATCACTTATAGGTCTAATGTGGTTTATCTAAACGTATTTATGCAAACTTATTCGAAAAATTATGCTTACTTCGTTACTAAAATTATGCTTATTGTGTTGTTTCAGAGAAATACAGTCAGATTGTGGCTAAGACGTTTTGAAGAGACAGAGAATATTCAAAGGGATCGTCCTGGACCAAAACCTGTAAAATAACTGGTAGAATAACTGTGGGCTACTGGGGCTGGATGTCTTCAATGGGACCTGGTGAACTGGTAGAAGTTGGTGGCCGCTTTAATAGTCATCAATACTTAGAAATATTACGGGACGTAATGTTACCGACTGTGCGTGTAGCTTACCCAAACACGGACATTTACTTCGTGCAAGATAATTGTGCCATTCACAGAGCTGCTGTGGTGCAAAATTGGTTAGCCAGTCAAGAAGATGTTAAAGTTATAAACTGGCCATCTAGAAGTCCTGACCTTAATCCAATAGAGAACTTGTGGGGTCAAATGATTTTAAATTGGGACTCATCTGAGGTGCGGACAAAAGAAACTTTGTCCCAACTTGTGACATCAACTTGGGAATTCATGAGAGGAAGTGATTGTTGTTGGAATATGGTGCGCGATATGCGGAACCGCTTGCAACAAGTGATAGAAAAAAATGGTGCTCCACTTCGCTATTGAAAACCATCACTGAATGACTTCAGTGATCAGTGTTGGCCACAAACAATACTAACGTGTCAGTGTGTGTGTTAAATTAACTATTGTTTTATTTTCTAACGAAGTATTTCACATATCTAGTTTTTTGTCAAAACCTTATTTATAACTAAACATAACTACTTACAAAACAAATAATATATAGTATACCTAGTAGGTAAAACATCAACGTATAATGCTATTTTATTTAGTTCAATGATATTTAATGTGGTGATGTTATTGTTATGAAATAGAAATACATACCTATTATATTTCTAAATATTATAACATGTTGATTCACTACATTAAACTCTGTGAAGTATGTAACAACGTAATTAGTAAGCAGGTAAATGTTATATCATTTACGTTGTTGTTATAATAATTTTATTTATAAAATAAAATCGTTTTTACCGTCATTATCGTTTTTTTATTTCTGTTCAACATTTTTTTGTTGCTAAAGTTATAAGTTACTATTTATTATTTATAACTTTTAAAAAAAAGTATTATAAAACAAAACGCGTAGCAGAAAATATGTTGGTTTCGAACTCACAACCACGCTCTTGTCAGCTCACTGCAGCTACCACTAGACCATACGAACATAGTGTGTAGTGTTGAAATTAGCAATAATATATTACAAGTTAGAACAATATTCAAGATCATACCTACCTTAACACTGCGTGTTAAAGATCAAATTCGAATAACTGTTTTATTAATCGTAGACGTTGAACCAGTTGTTCTAGTTCGCTAAGCCTACTGCTAACAAGAAGAAGGTTCAAATTCGTTTAATTTTTAAGGGGGTCAGTTAACTGCTATAACCGACTGTACACGAAAATGCCAAGTAGACTCCTCGTAGATGCCTTTTTTTTGGGTGGGAAATCATCAAATGACCTCTCCCGCTCTGGCTCGCTGCTCGTAGATGCCTCGATAGACAAATCGTATACCACTCGTCAGCCAATCGTAGACCCTTCGATTACTACTCGTAGAATCCTCGCAAACGGCATAGGCCGCACAAATGCCAGACATACGCCAGATACACGCAGACACCGCAAGAACGAAAATACGACGAAACAACACTACTCCTGTTTTTGGGTTCCGTACACAAAGGGGGAAAATGGGACCCAATTACTAAAGTTTAACCTGTCTGACAATATATCCGTCTGTTTGCCAGTCACGGGCCTTTACCTATTTAATAAAATCGAAATAGGTAGCCGGTTAAAATACACTATAGTAAGTTAGATTTCTTAAGTAAAATTCAGAAGTATTCAGTTAGATTTATGTAAACTTTCCATTCTATTTCATTTTTCCGGTTCCGTTTATGATACAACTGCCATATTATGAGCGTTATGGTTTGTATTGAACTTATAAACAATGTATGAAAAAGTTGAATACTGTCGTTTTCTTTTTCGTGTGGTTTTCTTATAACATTTAGTATTCCACTTATCCGTAGAAAACTAATTAATGTAGTGATTGCGTTCAGATTATTATGGTTAAGGCGTACAAATTAAATAAAAATGGTTTTGTCATATTACTTTATTATCTCTTTGTCATTTTGGGAAATTATAAATGTCGAACATCTTCGATTTCTGTAGATACTACTATTTATATAGTATTAGTATATATAGTATTAGCATTTATATAGTATTAGTAGAAGTATTTATATAAATATACGACACAAATAAGCATAACTAAATTCATCGATATTATGAATTCTTTAAATATCCTGAATATCATAATCTGGCGCAATTTTTCGTGTAGGTATTTTGAATTTGATTTTTGGAGAGAATGCTTTGGCCTCTGTCTTATTTGGAACTTATGAATTTATACATTTTGCTAAATGTGGCTCAAATCAAGTTCTTATTGAATTTTATCACACCACGGCAAAAAGTAATCTAATTTAAACAATAAATCGTAATACTTTTTTTTATTTATGGAAACCAGTGGAAGCATAATAATCAAATTTATTCGTCCTTATTTAGTCACGGAAATCAGTACCTTGTTTGTTACATTTTACACCATGACAATATAAAAACCCATTTAAATAGCACATCCTGCTTACAGGACAGAGTTATAGGTAACAACGTCAGCGCATGAGCGTCGATCTAAAGAACAATTATGTACAAAATGCACCTACATATTTACAAAAGTTTATGACACTAATAAAGGTTATAGGTTGATTTACGTTTACGCTCTCCGGTTCTGGGAGTTCTAAAGAGGTCTATTGATGGATCTACTTGAGTCCGAAACGGGGGGGGGGGGGCAGTTGGGATGGCATCACCCTGGAAACAAATAAAAACGATTAGTCTATCTAGTGAAAGTAAGAGTAAGTATTCAATTCTAAAATTGTATCAGCATATTTCACATAAAATAGTATGTGTACCAACAAACTACAATTTATAAATAAAACTGTCATTTTTATATCTAGTAACCGGTCTTCTTCTACCATGCGTCTGTTTGATAATCATAAATCACTGACCTGCACCCTAATTGCGTAACACACAATCAATCGGAATCGGTTTCATTTTGACAGTTCAACAACATTCATTACGTTATTCACGTGTTGAGCAGACAAATTTTTCGAACTTATGAAGCAATGGATTAGCAATATGCTTCAAAATGATTCCGATTACGATTGAACGTGTGTAACGCAATTAGGGTGCAGTTCCTTGAAACGTGATCAAGTGAGCACCTGATGTGAGGACATGTTTTAGATTGTTTTTGTTGCTTATTGCAGGTGACATTTGGAGTTTTTGCCAAATTATCAAAACCTCATATTCGTTTTTATAATGATGAACATCAATTGACCTTAATTTTAATTAATTAATGTTAAATCTATTTTATGTTACAGTGAATCAGCCTTCTTCATTGGCTATATTAATTGATTCGAGGCTGGTATCCGTTCCCGTCAGCGACGTATGTGATGACGATTAGCTGACCCTTGGGGGAGGTCCAGGAGAAGGATCCCTGGGAGATGACGGGGACTACAGGGGGGTTTCCACCAAAGTCAAGAGGAGTACCCTGGGCCTCAGCGGTGATGCCGTTGTCGGTCTTGACACTGAAAAGTTAACGACGTAAAGTTGACGGCATGGTTGGCGCAAAGGTTCGATTCCCGCACGGACCAAATATTTGTATGGCATAATAAGTAGTTGTTCCGGGTCTGGATGTTTGTGTATGTGAGTTTAAATGTTTGTAAGACGCACCCACGATACAGGAGAAAATCCTAGCGTGGGGCAACGTTTTTAAAATAAATAAACAGTATTCATTAAGTGTGTAGATGGGTTTATTTATAAGATTTTTAATTGCTTTTAAGAAATATGAGTTGCACAAGACCAATGGGGCATTTGTATGTACTAACTTGTATCTGTAGCTGCCTCCAGAGCTGGCCTCGTTATCGTAGCGGAGGACGTTGGCGGCCTGGTCGCTGCTGGCAACGCGGCTACTAACAACCGGCTTGGGAGGCGGCGGCCGACGAGTAGTAGTAGACAAGCGGTTCAGGTTGCTGAAACTAACAGGGGGCTGAGCGGCGGAAACGGCTAATACGGCGGCGAAGACAAGCTAAACGAAACAACAGGTAGGTATAGATCACCAGAAACAATTCACTCACGCTCGAAAATAATGCAAAGGTAATGTCACTTACAGCTAATTTGATTTTTAATAATTTTTTAAGTGTTGATAGATAGAAGAGTAGATATGTATGAGATCTTCATACATATCTACTCTTCTAGTTAGTTAGTTCTTTTACTTTTATACCCTTCCCATCCTTATTTTTACGCAAGATGGCATTATTTGGTATTCTCATAAGTTTGGATATGTATAAATTACCAAGATGCAACATTTACTGACAAGGTATTATTATGACCATGCTGGGCAAATACTGCATAACTTACTGGAATAAGTTGAAGCACAGTCTCTTGTACGTTGTCATGGTGATCAGTCACAGTAAAGACGGGCAGGACTACTACAAGAAATTATAATTTAGGAGCAAATTATCATACAACAAATAAAATCCATACAATTTTATTTATGTTAATGTTAAGAGGATACTTAATGTTTCTTTAAATAATTCAATAAACGCCTCGGGCTTTGTCTTCGCCAATTTATTTATTATCGTAAATAAAATAATATCGGAGTTTGGATAAAAAAAATGACGAATCCCATAATTATGATGTAATAATTTTGGTGGTCAAGACCACTGAATAATCAATTTCTTTGACTTGTAATCACAATGAATTTAAGCGGCATATAATTTTTTACTTTTATTGAAACTAAACTAAAATTTATTGGCAAATTTTAAAAAAACCTGCTTTCAGACATGATATCTGTTAGATTTATTTACTAATCTAAACTTTGGCTCTTTTACAACATGTTAATCAAGTGCACATAAGTCCATTTCGCAAAAATTGTGGCTTAGCTCCATTGCCGTCGCAGGTGATGACAAATAACCCACACGTCAATACTGATACGATGGAATTACTTATGTCCGAAGATAATGCGGATTTGTAGATTTGGGGTTCTTGGATTTTCTGGAAGCAAATAACAAGGATTAGTCCAGCTAGTGAAAGCAAGAGCAAGTAATCAAGTCTAAAGTTGTATCAACATATTTCACATAAAATAGTACAAACTAAGCTTTATGCAATCACTTTATAAAACTGACAATTCTCTTTCTAGCAACCGGTCTTCTTCTGCCATGCGTCTGTTTGATAATCTCTTTAGATCATACTAGCTGCGCCCCGCGGTTTCGCCCGCATAAGTTTCAATTCCGTGGAATTATCGGCTCGCATGAGCATTTCTTAAAATCTTGGCCTCCAAAGAAAGACATCTTTCCGATTTCCGACTTTCGATTGCGATTCCATGCAAACTCAGTTCATTTGTCGATACAGGTTAAAATCACGGGTTTGCTAAATCATAAATTGATTTATTTTTCATAAAACAAAGCAAACCCGTGATTTTGACAAGAACTTTATCATAAACCCAAACTAGTTCAGGTTTTTGATCAAAAATCTGGATTGTTACAGGTTTATGATGAAATTGAGTTTAAAATGTGTCATCTTCCGGTTTTTCATCAAAAACCTAATTTTATTAAAAACCTGCAACATATAAATTACCAAGATCCAACAAATAACAAAAATGTTAAATTGAATAGAGAAAGGTTGAAGTTGCTTAAACAATTAGACATGTATTCCTATAACTTGGAGCAGAGTACTAGGAAGTACAATATTGACACAGATGCCTTGCAATCAGAACTTGACCATCTACAGGAGAAACTTAGTTCAATGACCAGCAAGTATAATACCTCTGAAGACCTAATGAGGGAATATCTGTTAGTGAATGAACTGGTAAACTCACAAAAAAACAATTGTGAGCATTGTCTGACACCATTAATGCGCTTACACCGGATCATTCATTGACAACATGGAACACCTCCTTACTGCAGCCCTGTGTTGATTTGATAATTACTTCTAGAAACAAACCAATCCAACCAATAAAGCAACCAATAAACCAAAAACCAATAAACCTTGTAAACAAAGTTTAAATGATGATATTGTGTTATTTTGTGATGACATAGGTAAGGACCTTAGGTCACTTGTTGACAGATGAGTATGCGGTACACTCAATATTAAATTACCGTATATCTGGTTGTTCTTTGTTTCATATTATGAAAGAAATTACTAAATGTAACTTTACCCAGGATACAACATAATTTTTATGGGTAATAGGGGAAATGTAGACAAAAGAGAACTGCTTGAGTATCATAGAACATTATGCAATCATATTTTAAGAAAAGTTGTGTTGTTTACATTCCCTTATAGTAACAGTTTGCCACAGGAAGAAAATAGCTTAAGATTTGAATTGAATATGACAATGCATAACTTGACATTTAATAATAGCATGTTCCATTTGATTGATATTAACAATTATGTTAGTAATAATTTAAATCTGACAAAAGATAGATAGAATATTGTTAATATGTGTATCTTTCTAAATATTATAAAAGACAGAATAGCTGTGACTATCATATTTTTTTTCTATCACAGCCAAAAATTTGCCTAAACAACTTGCTTCTTTTGAGCAATGCAATGACATTATAAATAATTCTGATAATATTTTGGTCACAATTCATGACATTGCTAATAATTTAAATTAGAAATTAAGACAATAGAGGCAATCTCTAGCTATACCTGATGTACAGAATTGCAATAAAAAGTTTAGAAACTGTATCATCCTGGTGCATCAAAATATTCAAGGATTTATGAACAAAGATTTAGAAGTATTTATGAATTTTAATAGTATTGATATTCTTTGAAAAGTCACCTCCGAAGTAGTATCGGCCGAATGTTCGGCCGTTTCCTGCTACGAAGTTACTATTTGGTTCGGTCGGTTCCGATCCTACACTCCTACACTCTTTCGAATATTGACTATGGTCCCGACCCAACTGAGCCGATCCGAACTTTTTTCGTATTTTTCAATAATATTCGGTTCGGCCATGTGTCGGTCCGATCCGAACATTCGCACTTTACACTTCGGAGTAGGCCTCCAGTTCTTGTTCAATTTTAATAAACACCAGCAGTGCGATTCTGTAACCATATCACCGTGAAAACTTAGGTGAAGTGAGCGTGGAGTGAAGTGTCAGTGTCATTCCACCTGGATTGACCAAGCATACATTTACAATCATAATCGAGATTTTAATAATATTTTAATGCTAATTCTATTGTTCATTTCAAAGCTAGTATTTTAGTTGTCAAAACATTCCTATTTTGTGGGGTTTTAAAATAAAATAGAAAAACAGAAACTCAGTCAGAATCTCAATGTTGTATTTTTCTCATTTTTTTCTAGACTAGTCCTTATATAGCTTGAGGTGCGACCGTGCACAGCTACTAACAGAGTATACCTACGTGTTCTGTGGCTACTAGACTGATGAAAATACATTGATCGACATTGTTTGTGATGAGCGATTGTAGATGGAGTATAGTAAAGACTGCGACGATGTTCAGCGCTGTTAATAACCCAAATCTACTAAAATAGAAGAGATAACCGAGTGTGTCAAGTCATCGAGTGCTAACGGTGTGCCTGGCGGACGGACCATAGAATTCGACCCGACGTAGTTTGTGTGGCGTAATCACTTCACTCGATTCATGACATTTCGCTCGTCAATCGGGTGAAGTGTCATTGATCTAAGTTTCTCCTGTAGATGGGCAAGTTCTGATTGCAAGGCACCTGTGTCAATATTGTACTTCCTAGTACTCTGCTCCAAGTTATAGGAATACATGTCTAATGTTTTAAGCAAATTCAACCTTTCTCTATTCAATTTAACATTATTGTTATTTGTTGGATCTTGGTAATTTATACACATCCAAACATTATGATTATGACAATACCAATGCCATCTTGCGTAAAAATATAGATGGGATGGATATAAAAGTAAAAGAAATCTCATCAATAGCTATCAGTTAATTAACAGATCTTCATACATATCTACTCTTCTATCTATCAACACTTAAAAAAAATATTAAAAATGAAATTCGCTGTAAGTGAAATTACCTTTGCATTGTTTTCGAGCGTGAGTGAATTCTTTCTGGTGATCTATACCTATTTATTGTTTCGTTTAGCTTGTCTTAGCCGTCGTATTAGCCGTTTCCGCAGCTCAGCCCCCTGTGAGTTTCAGCAACCAGACTCACTTGCCTACTACTACTCGTCGGCCGCCGCCTCCCAAGCCGGTTGTTAGTAACCGCGTTGCCAGCAGCGACCAGGCCGCCAACGTCCTCCGCTGCGACAACGAGACCAGCCCTGGCGGCAGCTACAGATACAAGTTAGTACATACAAATGCCCCGTATTGGTCTTGTGAAACTCATATTTCTTAAAAGCAATTAAAAATCTTATAAATAAACCCAGCTACACAATTAATGAATACTGTTAACTTTACAGAGTCCATAGCTACACCGGCATCTTCGCCCATGCCCAGGGCACTCCTCGTGACTTTGGTGGAAATCCTCCTGTAGTCCCCGTCGTCTCCCAGGGAGCCTTCTCCTGGATCTCCCCCGAAAAGCAGCTCACCATCATCACATACATCGCTGACGAGAACGGATACCAGCCTTCTGTAAGTTACGTAAGTAATGAATCAATTTATATAACAAACGAAGAAGGGTGATTCAGTGTAACATAAAATAGATTTAACATTGGCGCCGATTCCCTTGTTCACAAACTAAACTTTTAAGTTCAATGCATCTTTTTCTTTCCATTTAATTTAGAAAAGGACAGAAGATAAATATTAGTTTAGTCCTGTCAAACTAGTCAGCGCCTGATTTAAATTGACGTATTTTTAGTAGCCATGTTGTTAATCACGTCTAACCTGTCTATGGAGTGTCTTAGTTTGACAGGAATAAACTATTATTTTATTTTCTATCCTTTTCTTAATGAAATAGCAAGAAAAAGATGCACAGAACTTAAATTTAGTTTAGTTTGTGAACAAGGGAATCAGGGCCACTAACTAATTAAAATTAAGGTCAATTGATATTCAGCACTATAAAAACGAATAGGTATGATTATTTGATAATTTAACAAAAACTCCAAATGAACATGTTCTCACATCAAGTGCTCACTTGATCACGTTTCAAGGAACGGGACAGTCAGATATCCTATCCTACTAATATTATAAAAGTGAAAGTTTGTATGGATGGATGATGCATGGATGGATGTTTGTTACTCTTTCACGCAAAAGCTTCTGAACGGTTTTGGATGAAATTTGGCACACAGATGGTTTATAACCAGCATTAACATATAGGATACTTTTTATCCCGATAATTCCACGTAATCGAAACTTATGCGGTTGAAACCGCGGGGCGCAGCTTGTATGATCTAAAGAGATCAAACAGACGCATGGCAGAAGAAGACCGGTTGCTAGAAAGAGAATGGTTTGTTTTATAAAGTGATTGCATATAGCTTAGTTTGTACTATTTTATGTGAAATATGCTGATACAACTTTAGACTTGATTACTCAAACTCAAACTATTTATTTCAAATAAACCAATTACAGGCACTTTTGAATTGTCAAGGTCGGTCAGTCAAAAAGATGAAGCTAGTTGCCCATTCCAAAGCGTAGGACCTATGGAGAAGAACGGGCAAGAAACTCCATGGACACTCTTTTAAATCATAATAATATTGTTACAAAGTAATGGTTACATCATTCATGTTCAAAATTATGCACGTGAGAACGTTAAAAGCATCCGTAATGAAAATATAAAAAAAAACAAATATTAAATTAAATCAAGATAAGCCATGGCAGCAAAGAGTTGACCAGTCCCTACTGATGGCGCCCGTTCACGAACATGACGCATAGATTAGCACCATTCAGCTCAACCATTTTGAAGGGAGCTAAATGATCCAACACATGCGCCACCATCAGCGAGACATTAGAGTGAGCATGACATACTCTCAGCCGCCAAAGCACATTCAAGTCAATGAAAGACGTACAGTAGCGGTCCAAAGCGGCGCGCCAGTTTCACGAAGCAATAGATTGACACTTCTGTTTAACTTACGACCTTCTTCTAATGAGTAATTCCTATACTTTATAGTATACACACACACACTCTATTCACACACTCAACACACACATTGAATACTTAATCACGCTATTGACTACAGTTACTTATTCGTAAAATTTTAGGATTATACCCACAGAAATCAAAATAAATAAATTATAAGGTAGATGGATGCAGTTAACTTAAAGAGTCATTCAATCGCGACTAAATAGAACGTTGTTCATTGTGGGTTAGCGACGTGTGTTCTATATCTATATATTAGCGGTGTTGTAGTTCCTTTTAAAATGCAAGCAAATTTGAACATTGAAATGAAAGCGAATATTATTGCGCTGCGTAAAATTGGACTTAATATAACACAAATATCTGATGAAACCGGACTGAGTGTAAGTGTAATGATTAAATTATTTTATTAAACAATTTATCTTATTAAAGTAGAACTGCTGATCCTTAATTTTTTAAAACGTTTTATAAAGTCTAAATAGAAGAAAATATAATTCCGAAGTAAATTTATTTACCTAGATTATTGAATGATGGATTAATATAACTATATTAATTCTATAAATATATGTAACATATCTATTGTCATTATAATTTTGTTTCTAAATCGTAGGTAATATTAGTATTTTGCTTAGTAGCCTAACAGTACTCCTTTTTTTATTTTAGAGAAGTAATTCCATGGCCGGCACGACCTCCTGATGACCTCAACCCCATAGAAAATCTATGGGGTTTAATCACACAGCGATGGGACGCAAGGAATGAGAGGACTGATGAGCAATTGAAGCTGCATTGCCTAGAAATCTGGGAAAATATAAGAGGAATAGACATATGTAGTAATATTGTAGGGTCGATGCGCCAGCGTTTATTTGATTGCATTGCTAATAATGGGGGTTATACGAAGTATTAAATTATAAGTTGATTATAGCAATACTAAAATTATATTGTGATATCCGTAATAAGGATTATTTTGAGGTTTAGCTTCAATCTTCTTTTCATAATGAAAATGAATACTTAAGCTATAACCGCAATAAGTCCTAATAAATACGATTTGTTAACTTTGACATTTGAGATAGGCAACTTAGGTAGGCTACTACTACTGAGTAATTTAATTGTATTGTGACAAGGAGTCCGCACTTTTTTTATTTACGTGGGTAGATTTGCTAGTTGTAGTTTGTTAAAGTACTCTAACAAACTACAACTAGCAAATCTACCCACATAGTGGTAATTAAAGGACAATATTATTATATTAAATTGAATCTTTGCGACAAACACACTTCTATTATTTCTAGTCCTTTAAACCAAATACAACCTTATTGCATTAAACATATGGTCTTAAATCGAACTGGATTCAAGTCATCGACCGGCCCGTGAGTGAGAACAAAAGCATTCCTGAGCGATAAGAATTTTTTCTAAGTGGTTACGGACTAATGAGTGAATACAAATAAAATAGACTATATTACGTGCAACGAATTTACAAAACGCATAATTACGGTGAACCGCTATTACCTGCTTAACTTCAATAAATTGTTCTTTATGAGAAAATAAACTGTTTTAACTAGACGTTTATTTATTTCTAGTTTATAAAATTATAACGAATAAACAATTTGAAATTACTTATAAAACATTTTTATTTTTAACCCCATATTACAATAACAATATAATAACTTATTATTATCGTTTATTAATCTATCGAATAATAAAAAAAACCGATAAAGATTATTGTTGGAAAAGAAAAATTAAAAGTCCCATCTCGAGATTGGAACCCAGACCTATGCGTTCGACAATCTAATACGTAAGACTACCAGCTATCGGTACTTGATGAAATGACTTCAATTTTAGCAATGGTATGAACCAACCAAAGTCATGCGTAATTACGTAGCCTATGTGCAAAAGCGACGGTATGTTTTTTGTTTCGTTCGACGCCAGCCAGTGTGCGAATTCTGAGATGTGCGTTCTGTGTTGTACATCACTACACACAGACGTAGGTACAGACTTTACTGCGCGTTCACAGCAATACAGTCCTTAAGCTGGTAATCAATTAATGACTCTTGACTGTACCTACCCAGTAAATGGTAGCTTTATAGTATACATAGTACTCACATACGTTCTATGCAATTATACAATACTAGGAGATTGAATTTATATAATGCAAAAATAGTATTTTAAAATCTTCAGCAGCTTCAACAGTATGTAGGTAGGGTAGGCGTGTGAGAAGTAATTTCAAATGCTAATCAATTTATTTATGCGTCCTGTGGAGCAGGACCAGCGTTTAGCCAAGCATTTTTGTCAGCGATGTAATCCCCCAATTTATAATATGCTTCGCTGCATAGTGTGCGTTTTATGTAAGTTTTTTTTTTTTCTTCTATGATTTATCTGCAATCAGCATTAGCTATAAGCAGATGCGCTGTAGGTTATGGCAGATTGAGTGTGTCCTCCAGTGAAGACATCTCCTCTTAATTGGCCATATTAATTTATACGGCTATAATATCTTTTCGCTTTAGCCTTTTAGTGTAGCTTCTGGTTGTCAGGTTAGCAGCCAACTGGTTAGGATGATTTTCCAACCTTCCTAGGTATATCATTGCAGTTTGCAGGATTTCCTCCTTCACAGTGCTCATTGCCATATAGTGGTGTATTTCCGTGTTTGTGACAAACCATGGGATATTGCATAGGTTTCTCAGTATCATATTTTGCATTCGCTGAAGTATCGTTATATTGGAGTCACTGGCGCTGCCCCAGAGTTGTACACCATACATCCATACAGGTTTCAAGACGCCTTTGTATATTAGTAATTTGTTGTCAATAGATAGTTTGCTATTGCGGCCCAGTATCCAGAGCAAGTGGTTATATCGGATTTTAAGCTCTTGTCTTTTTGTTTTGATGTGGTGCCTCCATGTTAGGCGTCGATCCAGGTGTAGACCAAGATATCGTACACCATCTTAGTGAGGAAGTGTGGCATTTTCTAGTTGGACTGGGGGACAGTTTCCTTGGCGCAGTGTGAATGTAACATGGACAGACTTGGAGTAAGATTTGAATTTCGTTTCATTGAGTTGGAGTATGTGGGGAGGTATTTTATTGTAACATTTTCAACAGTACCCCATGAAGGAAGAGTCTACTTTAGCCAGTCTGAAACCTGGTTGAACTAATTGGTCCCTATTTCTAGTTCTATAGGTGTGTCTGTCACCTCTTTTACTGAAAATATTTAAATTTTTCCTTACGTACATGATGTTTTCATAGATATATTGCAAATCATGATATACGGTCATGATATTAATATCTTTAAACAGTTCCCTTAGAGAATCGCGCCTGCGGAGGCCATATATTGCTCTGATGGCTCTTTTCTGCAGAATAAAAATAGACTCGATATCTGCAGCCCATCCCCATAGTAAAATACCGTAAGACATGATACTATGAAAATAACTGAAATAGCCTCGCGGTATCTACATTAGTAAATTGACGGATTGTTCTTACAGCATATTTGTCGGCACGGTTGGCGCAGTGGTTAAGCGATTGTTTGCTGCGCTGCGTGTCGCGGGTTCGATTCCCGCACGGAACAAATATTTGTATGACCTACATGTATTTTTGTTCCGAGTCTGGGTGTTTTTCTATCTATAATATGTATGTATTAACAAAAAAAAAATGTATTTAAGTAGTTTATCAGCCATCTTGTTACCATAACACAAGCATTAGGTTGCTTAGCTTGGGACTAGATGGCTCTGTGTGAAATGTCCAGGGATATTATTATATTATTATTATTATATGCTGCTGAACTTAGCCGTCCTGCAAGAGATGTTATATGAGGACCCCATTGCATCCTTGAGTCGAGCGTTATCCCCAGGAAAACAGTTTTATCGACGAATTCTAGTTTCTCTTTATTCAATACTATGTCACAATCACTACTTTTAACATTCGGTAGAGTAAATCTTATGCATTTAGTTTTTTCCCATTTAATAATAAATTATTAGCAGTGAACCAATTTTGCACTTGCAGTAGGGCGTTATTCACGTCGTCACTTGCTCTTGCTTTCACTAGCTGGACTAATCCTTGTTATTTACTTCCAGAAAATGAATGAGCCCGCAATCCCTAAATCGGCATTATCTTCGGACATAAGTAATTCCATCGTATCAGTATTGACGCGTGGGTTATTTGTCATCACCTGCGACGGCAATGGAGCTAAGCCACAATTTTTGCGAAATGGACTTAAGTGCATTTGATTAACATGTTGTGAAAAAGCCAAAGTTCATATTAGTAAATAAATCTAACAGGTGTCATGACTGGAAGCAGGTTTTATTTTTAAATTTGGCAATAAAAAAGTTTCAATAAAAGTCAAAAATTCTATGCCGCTTAAATTCATTGTGATTACAAGTCTAAGAAATTGATTATTCAGTGGTCAATAGTTGTAAAAGCTCATAGAACTCTTGACCACCAAAATTATTACATCATAATTACGAGTATGTGATTCGTCATTTTTTTTATCTAACTCCGATATTATTTGGGAATATTTAATTGGCAGAGACAAAACGTTTTTATTCCTGTTCACCAATCCGCATTCTACATTCCGACGAGTTTGTGCGTGTATTGTTTAGTTTGGTTTGAGACTTTTGGTGATTTGTGTAAGACGACAATAATTATTCATTATCACTTTTTTGTTTATTACTCACTTGTTCACTGTTCACTACTAGAGTACGATGTTTAGAGTTTCGTTGTTACTTTATTTACCATAGTTTTGTATGGATGGTAAATTCACAGAAGTTTTTGTTATTTTTAAAGCTTCATCACTGAGAAACTCGGACAAAATAAGCAGCTTCGGTTTTTCTGTATTACGGATAAGAGGGTAACAGTAATCCGCGCACTTTGAGACCAGTATCATCGGTAATTTCGAGAGAATGACCGATAATATGTTCATTCCTTTCAGGTATTCTTCGCGTCCGATGGCAGTCACAGCAGTGACACAGTTTCTTACTTTCACGGAGAAGGAAATAATATCCTTCTGATACTCTTGTGCCATGGGGCGTAATTTACTTATGTCCTGCAGGATCCTCAAAATTATTACATCAGGATTTCCAAACTGAAGTTCCAGTGTGTTTATTACGTCTGCTGCGGAGGTAGCACTAATGAGTAAGGCCGTCACCGCTTCTTTTGCTGCCCTTGTAGGCTCCTCCTTAGGCGCCACAGGTTTTCTTTGTCACTAAATTTGCACACTTGCGACGATTCTTCAAACGCTTGTTTGTACTGAAGCCATTCAAGTGGGTCACCAGAGTAATTAGGTAAGTCCCTCGGTATATACAAGCGATTTAGCATTCTGTCGTTAGATCTGCTGGTTCCGGTAGCAGCGACAGCGGCAAAGTCCTTCAGAGCAACCGTCAAGGCTCGCACGGTTTCATTAGTGCCACCAGCAGCTGCAGGTAGTGGGCGTGCTTCGAGCGTGAGTTCTGTAGCGGGAAGTTGCGGGCCGGCGCGCGGCGGGCTCCATAAGATGCAGGTTCAATTCCTGCGGTGTCGGACGCAACACGACATCACAGATGCCACGGTTAGTGACGCCCTGAGTATTCACCTCCTGCCGACTACTTTCCAGCCACTTTTCCACTACACGGTCATTATTTTCAACTGAGGGTAGACTGCAGTTGCTGCTGTCGTCTTCTGGTTCTGCTATTTCTGCATCTAGTTTTTTATCTATCAACTCCAACTTAATTTGAGCCTTTGCTTGACCGGCTTCCAGTTCCAGCCTTTTCTTTTGCGCCGTAATAGATGAAGTTGACGATTTTTTGCGGGTAGACTTTTTAACACTTTGTGCTGTGGAAGGTCCGGGTTGATTCTCACCCATCTTGCTCCCGGGTTCAATACGTTTCACAGCTTCCTTGAAGTGTCTATGTTTTCTTTTACATTGTTCATGAGCATCTCTTTGTTGCGCTTCCATTTGCTCCGCTTCTTTTCTTCTTGCACTCCTAATGTTCATCATGCTTCGTGGTGGTGTAAAAAACATTCAGAGATCTGACTCGAAGACCAACTAATGTAGGCAATGTGCATGTGCACAGTGAAACACCAGATTTTGCGAAAGGGTGAAGGGTCGGGAGACGTACGCGATACGTCTGTGCGCGATCCTTTGTAGTGAACACTAAAAAAATTGTTTTGCAAATCGCGGCGCCGCGGCGGCGCCGCCGCCGCCGCTAGGCAAGCGCCCCCTTCCCGCTCGCATGTGTCTCCCGCTCCTGTTACCAGCCCTGGATTTATTAAACCTATTCCAAATACAAAATATAAAATAGGGATACGACCACGCGTCGCCTACACTACCTATTACCTACAACGTTATCTTGTAAGCAGGATGTATGCTATTTAAATGGGTTTTATATTATCTCAAATCGTTTATTGCAATCCATAACACACACACACAGGTTGTAAAATAAAAAATAATAGAAACAATTATGGACACTGTCGGGCACAGCAATCTTTTTAAAATAATTAGAGAGAGCAAGAGCGCAGTTATTAAGTTTGAATTATTTAATATCCTATTAAGTATTTATATTTCCATTTACTTATTCTATTAATATTATATTTTCAAGTATCTATTCATTTATTATTTATTTAATTATATTTAATATTGCTTATTTGTTTACTCGCTTAAAAATGGTTCGTTATTATTAGTGCAGTATAATTTAAGTAAAGCATAACATAACCAGCCTATAATGTTCCCACTGATGGGACACAGGCCTCGTCTCGATGAGAGAGAGTAGGCCATAATCCGCCACGCGGGCCCAATCCAGGTTGGTAGATGTCACATGTCTTCGATTGTTTTGGTTCTAGGACATGCCGGTTACGATGTTTTCCTTACCGTTTTGAGAGCAGTGTTGATGAAATAAATTACACAATGTAAAGCGTCTATCTGGGTTCGAACCTACGACTTACAACTCGTAAGTTTTACGGCTTTAACCACTGCTCTTAATTATTAAGTACTAGCTTCTGCCCGCGGCTTCGCCCGCGTGGATGTCGGAAATTATCCCACGGGAACGTGCCAACAGGATAAAATGTATGCAGTGCTTCCCCAGGATGCCATCTATCTCGCGGGCCCTTTGTGGCTAATTACAATAGAAAACCAATTGTGTCTCATTAGTGGTGATTAAGAGGGTACCTATATGATATCCTTACCTAAGTACCTACCTAATAAAAAAAAAAAACTCAATAACAGAAAATAAAATACCAACCTACCTAAATAAACCTATTTCTGATGATAACTAAACTCAATAAATAAGCAAAATCCATAATAACTAATATCTATACGAATGACTAATCCTACCTAACAGTATTATAAAATAATCTACGGTCACTACGTACACTATCAAATATACTACCTATACTTTAAAATTAAAATCTATACCTACGACTTATAAAAATAAACCTAAATAACTCTAAAAACTAAAAGGAATAAAAAGGTCGCACTGAAAAGCACGGTTTAGAATTGCAAGTAGCAGTTAAAATAAGAACGAACGCTCGCCACTCGACACGTCCGTTCAAATCAAAGTTCAAAAAATGTCCTTATATACGGTAGCGATCCGAAGCGGCCACGCGCCACGCGTGTGCTGCGAACGGTGCAAGCCAAATTCAACCTTCAGCACTACATTTAGAGCATAACCTTAGTGAACTCCACTGCGGGTGACGTAACCTACGACAAACTTATTATTTGCGGTTGGCGCAGTAATCGGGTCTAGGGATCGAACCGCAAAATTAAGTTTGTTTTTTATTGTATATACTTTTCCGGGATAAAAAGTACCCAGTGTGGTGCCCAGGATAATAATGAATAATTATACCAAGTTTCATCGTAATCGAACCGGTAGTTTTGGCGTGATGCCTGAACAAACAGACAGACAGACAGACAAAAATTTTTTTAATCACATTTTTGGGTTCGGTGTCGGTCTAGTAACACCCCCCGCCATTTATTTTTTTGATATCTTCAATGTACAGAATTTTCACTTCTACAGATTTATTATAAGTATAGATTTAATATAATTTATTTTTGTTATTTTACATAATAAATATCTGTTATTCATAATTATGTATTATTATTGAATTTATCCGTTAGGTATTCGTGTAGTGTGTAATAGTATTAGGGGTTAAAGTATGAAATTGCCGATTTGTACTGAAAAATTAAAATTGTTTTTTTTTTAAATTTAACATATTTATTTAATCAAAATAATTAACATTATTATCCTATACATTGCTGCCATCTAATAGGAAGGTCATTTATGCCTTTGCGATAGAACTCTCGTGATCTAGATTCGACAAACTGTGAAAGCATTTTGTACTGCCTCCTGAAAAGAAAACTTTTTATCACGTAGAAAATTGTCCAAATCACGAAAAAAATGGTAGTCCGTTGGAGCAAGGTCTGGCGAATACGGAGGGTGACGAATGGTTTCTAATTGCAGTTTCTGTAGAGTTAAAACGGTTTCTCGTGCTGTATGAGGTCTCGCGTTATCATGGAGCAATAATGGTGAAGATCGATTCGGGGCTGTTTCACTGCTAGTTTTGCTATCATTGTTCGGAGTTCGGCACAGTAGACATCTGCCGTTATTGCTTGACCAGATCGGAGAAAGCTATAGTGAGTAACACCATGCTGAGACCACCAAACAGTTACCATTACCTTTTTATTGGTAAGCTTTGCTTTAGGACACTGTTGCAGCGTTTGACCTGGGATCAGCCATTGCATTTTTCGCTTACAGTTATCGTAAAGAATCCACTTTTCATCACATGTCACAATTCGATCCAATATTCCTTCATTTCTGTATCGAATCAACAAGGCAACACCAGTTTCAACACGCGTTTCTTTCTGCAGATCAGTCAAATCATGAGGCACCCATTTCTCATATTCTTATATTTTATTGATTTGACGCAAATGAGTCAATATTATTGGTAAGGTAACGTTAAACCATGCCGCTAGTTCCTGTGTAGTTTGGCTCGGATCGGCTTCCACCATCTCTTTCAAGTCATTGTTATTCACCTGTGTGGGCGGTCTTCCACGTGGTTCGTTCTTCAAATCAAAGTTTTCATCAGGAAAGCGTTTAAACCAAAATCGCACGGTGCGTTCATTAGCAGTCCCTTCTCCAAACGCAACATTGATATTGCGAGCTGTTTCTGCCGCGTTAGTTCCTCTTGGAACTCGTATTTAAAAATAACTCGAATTTTCGAAGTATCCATCTTTCTTGTCTAAGCTGAATAAAAAGCTTTTTAAAAGAAGAACTTCATAGGTACCATGTGAAAGAAGTTTCTATGTCAATTCGAAGTACCTACCTATTGCAATAACTAAACTAAACTAAACAAATAACATCAATAGGTGTGTTAAAGTATTACGTAGCCAATGGAATAGCTATGAAAGCAACTCAATTAGAGAATTTAGAGATAAGCTATATTTAGTGACGAGTTCTGGAAAATTTCCAAAAAAAACATTTAAATCGGTTTCTCTCGGATTCCATGAATTTTCGCCTAGGCTTTATGGGGTGCTTAACTGTTGCAAATGGGTCACACTATCACGCCCTGGAAGGAACACGTCGAGATTCCCCGTCACCCTGTATACATAATATTCACCGTTAAATTTTGATCGTTTTAAATCCTTAAAAGGGGTCATTGTGCTCATCATTATGAACAGTTGTTACATAATTCAGGTTACACACGATTTCAGGGTCGGCCCTGAAATCGTGAAAAAAAAATCAGTTGATCCATACATTATGTCGAGTTATGCGAACATAAATCTATGGATCAACTGATTGATTTCACGTAAGGTCCGGTACTAAAAGTTATTCATAATGATGAGTATAATGACCCCTTTTAAGGATTAAAACGATCAAAATTTATGAGTGTTTATCTATACCTATACCCATACACAAAAACAAAACAACACAGATAATTCAAATCATGTAATTTGATTAATATAACTGTACTATGATTTATTAACTATACACTATATAATACATAACGATGTAACTATGTGACTTGTAACTGGAACCTTGTGGGAATATTGCGCGCCGCTCTGATCGATCCACCATCACTATATCAGGCTTATTGGCAACAATAGTCCTGTCAGTGATGATGGATCGATCCCAGTACAATGTGATATTTCCATTTTCGAGAACTGGGTCCGACACATACTTGTAGTACGGCACCTCCGATTTCACAAGGTTGTATTTCAGAGCAAGTTGCTGATGGATTATCCTGGCTACAAGGTTGTGTCTATGCAAGTACTCTCCATTAGCTAGACGAGAACACCCGGAGATAATAATTATGCCTGTTTGATTCTCCCGGCCGGTGTCATGCCCGACAGATTTCAACCGTGCTGTTAATCTCCGGTAATTGTTCGTCATCATAACTTCGTCCATAATTGCACAGACGAAACCTTCGGTTTCTCCAAAGAGGTCACCGAAACGCATCTAGGCTACGGACGCTAGTAGATCTACATCGGGTCCATGTAGGGCCCGGTAAAAGCGTCCGTGAAGCTCCTTTCTCGGCCATACTTCCATGCGATCATTAGTGCCAAGCACTACTGGCATGCGCCAGTTCTCTTTAACCAAGGAGTGCGGGGTGAGGCCCTTGTCCACCGCGACCACATCTCGTTGCATCCCTACGTCGGTTTCTAGGAAATATTCCCTGAGACTGCATATCTCGCGATTGTGGAGAGTCTTAGCGTTTAAAAAGCCTCGACCTCCACATTTCCGCGGGATATACAGCCTCATTACCGATGACCGTGGGTGATGCATCCGGTTTTCAGTCAGCACTGTACGTACCCTTCTATCCAGGGCTTCGAGTTCGGTCTGATTCCATTTGAGTATGCTGAAAAAATACATCAAAACCGGCATGACGTAACCGTTGAAGGCGCGCACCTTTATTATTATTATTATGTCTCCCCGTGCTGTTCTAAGAATCTGGATATTTGCGGACCAGTTTACATAATTCTAAAATATAAATATTAAGGTGAGAATCTTGATTATATATCAGTAATTATTCGTATTAGCTTTTTTTGGAGGGTAAATAGGGAGAGAGCGTCTGTGCTATTTCCCCATAAGATGATGCCATAGTTAAACCAAGCGTGGGCGTAAGCGTAGAATGTGACTAGTGCGATTTGTAGGTTTGAATTTGATTATTGTGACTGTTACCAAATTACCCTAGGCTGATAAAATTTTCAATTATTATAGTATTAGTATTTAGGTCGGTTCCCCCGAAGGGAAAGAAACACGCCCCGTCGTCCGCGTGTTTTCGTAGGGCTCGTCACCAGACATAGGCACCCTCCCACCTTTATAATAAAAGAATTCCCATGAACTGATTAGCCTTTTCCCGACTTAGAAAGCATGAGCACAAGGAGGGGATGCAAGGTGATGTTAATATTGGGAATTCACAGTTAGTAAACATAAGTATTAGTACGCTGCTAGAAGATTATAAGGTGCAATAACTAGGTAACATGCTTAACAAAATACGAAAAATGAATTTTAAAAGTAATTAATAATCGTTTCTGGACAGAAAGGGTCATTTAGGATAAATAGAAAGAAATATCAATTGTTGTGTCCAACAATCATTAAACTAAGTATCATAGATTTTAAGAATTAACGATTACAGCATTTTTACCATTTTCTCCGAATCAAACTTTTTGGACGGGAGGGAGATATGCCCTCCGGTTCAGGGCCAACCAAAGAGGATTGCTGATGGATGCACTGATGTCTGATGATAGGATGAGGGAGCCATTTGAGTAGAAAAGGGGGGGAGGGACGATGGCACCCTGGAAGCAAATAACAAGGATTAGTCTAGCTAGTGAAAGCATATGCGTCTGTTTGATAATCTCTTTAGATCAAATACCCGTTCCCCGAAACGTGATCAAGTAAGTGAGCACTTGATGTGAGGACATGTTTTAGATTTTTTTGGTTGCTAATTGCGGAAGGTCTGACATTTGGAGTTTTTGCCAAATGATCAAAAACTCATATTCGTTTTTACCTACATACCTTAATTTTAATGAATTAATGTTAAATCTATTTTATGTTACACTGAATCACCCTTCTTCGTTTGTTATATAAATTGATTCGTTACTTACGTAACTGACAGAAGGCTGGTATCCGTTCTCGTCAGCGATGTATGTGATGACGATGAGCTGACCTTCGGGGGAGGTCCAGGAGAAGGATCCCTGGGAGACGACGGGGGCTACAGGAGGATTTCCACCAAAGTCACGAGGAGTGCCCTGGGCCTCGGCGGTGATGCCGTTGTCGATCTGGACACTGTAAAATTATCATCGTATTCATATTTCGTTATTCGTATTCATTAATTGTGTAGATGGGTTTATTTATAAGATTTTTAATTGCTTTTAAGAAATATGAGTTTCACAAGACCAATGGGGCAATTTTATGTACTAACTTATATCTGTAGCTGCCGTCAGGGCTGGCCTCGTTGTCGTAGCGGAGGACGTTGGCGGCCTGGTCGCTGCTGGCAACGCGGCTACTAACAACCTGCTTAGGAGGCGGCGGCCAACGAGTAGTAGTAGGCAAGCGGTTCAGGTTGCTGAAACTAACAGGGGGCTGAGCGGCGGAAACGGCTAATACGGCGGTGAAGACCAGCTAAACGAAACAACAGGTAGGTATAGATCACCAGAAACAATTCACTCACGGTCGAAAATAATGCAAAGGTAATGTCACTTACAGCGAATTTCATTTTTAATAGTTTTTAGGTGTTGATATGAAGATCTTATAACTGATGGCTAATGATGAGATTTTTTTATTCTTTTATATCAATCCAGTCCTTATTTTTACGTAAGATGGCATTGATATTATCGCAATGCCAAGATGCAAAATTTAAGGTCAAGGTATTATAATGACCATGCTGGACATAACTTACCGGAATAAGTTCAAGCACAGTCTCTTGTACGATGTCATGGTGATTAGTCACAGTTAAGACAGACAGGACGGGTAGAGTGAGTTGCATCAACTAACTATAGTGATAACCAATGTTTTGACAGCCGTCAAATCTCCGGTTAAGCGAAATATAGGTGGCAAATAAGTAGGTATAACATTAATCGCCCAACTTCGGGCGGTTAGTTACGGTTTGTGTCATAATTTCTTTGTAGTTTGGCATTGAATTCCTTTTCAATGTTGTCCCATGCTTGGTTTTTTTTTTTGTTGTTTTGTGCTAGTCTCGTCCGTTCTTTGTACATCAAAAATGTGTTTTTCTGCAAAGATTTGTAATCTAGTAACTTATACGTTGCTAAAATTAACACTTCAGTGCAGTCATCATATTTATTCCATAAGCACAATCAGCCTTTATTGTTTTCACTGCTGGGATACAGGCTTCCTCTCAATGGAAGGGAGTGGGCCGTAACGCAATCCACCACGCGGGCCCAGTGCGGGTTGGTAGATGTCAAATGTCTTCGATTTTTAATTCTAGGACATGCCGGTTTTCTCACTAGGTTTTCCTTCACCGTTTTGAGAGCAGTGGTAATGAAATAATTTCCATAAAGTAAAGTGCCTGTCTGGGTTTGAACCTGGCTCAATCAGAAGAATCAATCAGGCGTATTATCTCCGGGTGTTCTCGTCTAGCTAACGGAGAGTACTTGCATTGACACAACCTTGTGGCCAGAATAATCCATCAGCAGCTTGCTCTGAAATACAGCCTTGTGGAATCTGAGTTGCCGTACTACAGGTATGTGCCCGACCCAGTTTTCGAAAAAGGAAATATCACATTGTACTGGGATCGATCCATCATCACTGACAGGACTATTGTTGTCGTCGAGCCGTGTCCAGAAGTACCGTTTTCTGAATCAAGCCCTTGACCCAGCTGCCCAACGAGAGCCTCCTCAGGTGTTTGTCGAGGCTCTTGGCTGTCACGACTATCGGCACAATGATCGCTGAGTCCACATCCCACATGTCGACAACCGCGCGAGCCAAGTCAATATACTTGATTTGTTTATCTTTCGTGAATTTCACGAGGTTCTCATCATGCGGGACGGTTATGTCAACAATCATTGCGCGCCGCTCTGATCGATCCACCACCACTATAATAATAATAATAATAATCGTTTATTTGCCTGAAACATGGTGCTTACAGATGTCATAATACAATTCATAGTACTTCATATTCCGCCTACTATATTCAGCATGCAAATTTTTGATGTGCCATCAGGCTTATTGGCAACTTATTATTATTATTACAGTTAACTGATGGCTATTGATGAGATTTCTTTTAATTTTATACCCATCCCATCCTTATTTTTATTGATATTGTCATAATGTTTGGATATGTATAAATTACCAAGATGCAACATTTACTGTCACGGCTTATATGACCATGCTGGGCAAATACTGCATAACTTACTAAAATACGTTCAAGCACAGCCTCTTGTACCTTGTCATGGTGATTAGTTACAGTAAAGACGGGCAGGACAGATAACTACTAAATAAACTATAATTTAGTAGCAAATTATCATTAAACAAATAAAATCCATACAATTTTATTGTCTGTTAATGGTAAGAGGACACTTAATGTTCCTTTAAATAATTCAATAAACGTTAGCGCCTCGGGCTTTGTCTTCGCCAAGTTATTTTACAACGTGTCCTAAACGGTACTCAAATACTAGAATTTTGTCTGTTAAAAAAAAAGTTAAAATATCTCGACATAGGATACAAACATTAGAATATGGGAGGGATGTATGTTACGAAATGTTGTAACATAGTAATATACTGTACACCTCTATCTACACGCTCTTTGAATATAGGTGTGACGTTATGTTATTTTGAATTAACTACAACAAATGAAATAGTTTCGTTAGTGGTAAAACTTAATCGTGATTTTCGTTACATAATTATTTAATATATAGAGTGTTTTGACTTTTGATCTTTACGGTTTTATGACTCGACCATAAAAAGTATCATTGATGATATTTACGATTTAACTAACAAGAGCCTCTCGCAGTTCTGTTTGTACATCTGTATCTGTATCCGCCAAGACGATTCAAGCAAAGCGCAAGGGCACTACCTACCTTTTCTCGAAGCACTTCGTCGTATTTTTGAACCTTCTTAACTTGGGTTTGGATTATACCAGATTAACAAAATTTTCGGGATATGATGTCAGTGGTTGACTTATTAAAAGTTTCAATTGCATTATACTTTAGATTTTATTGATATCTAAAATACCCCGATTTCGTCACTGACTTCCTGAAGTCCTAGAAAGCTGAAATTTGGTATTTGGTGTAAGCTAGTAATAGTACACAAACAACAAAAAAATCTTGAAACTTGAAACTTTTACCAAACCCCTTAAACTAGGGGGTGAAAGTTTGTATGTGACTTCCGTAAATTTTGATGCTAGAGGTCTGAAAATTTATATAGGTGGTCCTTGTTATAAATAATAAGATATGTATTTCAGGATTTTTAGTAAATCATAAGCAACTTACAAAAGAAATGAAATCTCACAAAAACATTTCGTGTTAAATGTTGCCAAGACGAGAACATGTTTTTCACCTTACGGTCATGTGAATGTCGCGAAATGGCCAAGCCACATATTTTGACTAAGGTGTAGAGTTTGCGAAGTTAGGCCTTGTAGAGTCAGGGCGTGTAGAGTTAGAAGCTTGGCTCTAAATGAGATCTGATTACTTTTTGACAGTGCGAGCTACATGGTCTCGTCTTGGCAACATTTAACATGAAATGTTTTTGTGAGTTTTATTTACTAAGTAACTTGGATTTTGGTAGATATTGCTATGTTCTGTGCGGAGAGTAGAAGCTACTTTTTTTCCTGTTCACTAGCAGAACCCAGCAGAACCCTCTCGTGGAACCTTCTTGGCTTGAGGGGCCTTATATACCTTCTCGTCTAAATTCATCGATATTATGAATTCATTAAATATCATAATCTGGCGCAATTTTTCGTGTACGTATTTTGAATTTGATTTTTGGAGAGAATGCTTTGGCTTCTGTCTTATGTGGACCTTACGAATTATGCATTTTGCTAAATGTGGCTCAAATTAAGTTCTATTAGGATTTATTGAATTCTATCACACCACGGCAAAAAGTGATCTAATTTAAACAATCCTTATCAACTTTTTTGATTCATGGAAATCATTGGAAGTATAATAAAACATCAAATTAGTTCGATCTTATTTAATCACGGAAATCAATGCCTTGTTTGTTCATGATAATATAAAAACCCATTTAAATAGCACATCCTGCTCAGAGGACAGAGTTATAGGTAATAGGTAGCAACGTCAGCGCTTGAGCGTCGATGTAAAGAATAATTATGTGCAAAATTTACAAAAGTTTATGACACTAATAAAGCCCAGAGGTTGATTTACGTTTACGCCCTTCGGTTCTGGGAGTTCTGAAGAGGTCTAGTGATGGTTCTACCTATGTCCGAAACGGTGGGGGGAGTAGGGATGGCGTCACCCTGGAAACAAATAACAAGGATTAGTATATCTAGTGAAAGTAAGAGCAAGTATTCAATTCTAAAATTGTATCAGCATATTTCACATAAAATAGTATGTGTACCAACAAACTACCATTTATAAAACTGACAATTTTATTTCTTCTTCTGCCATGCGTCTCTTTAGATCATATATATCACTGACCCGTTCCTTGAAACGTGATCAAGTGAGTACTTCATGTAAGGACATGTTTTAGATCGTTTTTGTTGCTCATTGCAGGTGTGACATTTGGAATTTTTGCCAAATTATCAAAAACTCATATCTTCTATACTTATAATAAATCAGTAGAAGTGAAAATTCTGTACATTGAAAATATCAAAAAAATAAATGGCAGGGGGTGTTACTAGACCGATACCGAACCCAAAAATGTGATTAAAAAAATTTTTGTCTGTCTGTCTGTCTGTCTGTTTGTTCAGGCATCACGCAAAAACTACCGGTTCGATTACGATGAAACTTGGTATAATTATTCTTTAATATCCTAGGCACCACACTAGGTACTTTTTATCCCGGAAAACTTAATTTTGCGGTTTGATCCCTAGACCCGATTACTGTACCAACCGCAAATAATAAGTTTGTCGTAGGTTACGTCACAGTATCTTAGCCGTGTGCAGTGCCCCTAAGTTATGCTCTAAATGTAGTGCTGAAGGTTGAATTTGGCTTGCACCGTTCGCAGCACACGCGTGGCGCGCGGCCGCCACGGATCGCTACCGTATACATATAAGGACGAAGTCTGAGCGCGCGCATTACGTCAGTACTTATCCTTATGATGGTATTACATTTTTTAAACTTTGATTTGAACGGACGTGTCGAGTGGCGAGCGTTAGTTCTTATTCTTATTTTAACTGCTACTTGCAATTCTAAACCGTGCTTTTCAGTGCGACCTTTTTATTCCTTTTAGTTTTTAGAGTTATTTAGGTTTACTTTTATAAGTCGTAGGTATAGATTTTAATTTTAAAGTATAGGTAGGTAGTATATTTGATAGTGTAAGTACGTAGTGACCGCAGGTTATTTTATAATACTGTTAGGTAGGATTAGTCATTCGTATAGATATTAGTTTTTAGGGATTTTGCTTATTTATTGAGTTTAGATTAGTTATCATCAGAAATAGGTTTATTTAGGTAGGTAGGTATTTTATTTTCTGTTATTGAGTTTTTTTTTTAAATTAGGTAGGTACTCCATTCTCCCAGAGACGGTGGGATGAGCCGCTCTGCAGAGTAGTTCAAGATAATTTACTTAACACGTCTGCTACTACTGCTGAGCGTGCGCGCCTGCTGGCTGTGGGTAAATGGGAGTCGGGTCTGTGGCTTCATGCACTTCCGTCGTCGAACATAGGTACTTTGCTCGACGACAATACTTTCCGCCTCGCTGCTTCCTTACGACTAGGAGCACCATGTGGTTCTCCCCATCGCTGTCACTGTGGCGAAGTTGTCAACAGCCTCGGACACCACAGCCTGTCTTGCAGTCGAAGCGCGGGTCACTTAGCGCGGCACGCAAACATTAACGACATCATTCGACGAGCTCTTGTCACCGTCGGCGTTCCAGCTGTATTAGAACCCAATGGATTGGCACGCGACGATGGCAAGAGACCAGACGGCATGTCTTTATTTCCATGGAAGGTGGGTAGGCCTTTAGTGTGGGATGCAACTTGTGTCGATACTCTTGCGCCATCCCATCTTCCAGGGTCGGCGTGCTGCGCCGGTGCTGCTGCTGCGGCTGCAGAAAACCTCAAGCGGCGTAAATATAATACCCTTATTAATAATTATATTTTCGAGCCGTTTGGGGTTGAAACACTCGGGCCGTGGGGTCCGAGTGCGCATGGTCTTTTTAAGGAAATCTGGAAAAGACTAGTTGACACTTCCCATGACCCAAGGGCTGGCTTTTACCTTGGCCAGAGGCTAAGCATTGCCATACAACGTGGCAATGCCGCCAGTGTCTTGGGTACATTACCAGTCGACAGCGATGTGGATGAATTTTTCGACGCTATATTTTAGTTTGTAAATAGTTTTAGTTAATTTAGGATATTATTTTGTTATTATTTAAATAAGACTAGGTAAATAGACCTTGAATAAATAAAATGAGATCCCGGTAGGTACTTAGGTAAAGATATTATATAGGTACCCTCTTAATCACCACTAATGAGACACAATTGGTTTTCTATTGTAATTAGCCACAAAGGGCCCGCGAGATAGATGGCATCCTCGGGAAGCACATACATTTTATCCTGTTAGCACGTTCCCGTGGGATAATTTCCGACATCCACGCGGGCGAAGCCGCGGGCAGAAGCTAGTTCATTATAAAAATGAATATGAGTTTTGATGTTGATGACATGTTGAATATCAATTGACTTTAATTTTAATACTTGATGTTAAATCTATTTTATGTTACTGTGAATCAACCTTCTTCATTTGCTATATAAATTGATTCGTTAACTTACAGAAGGCTGGTATCCGTTCTCGTCAGCGATGTATGTGATGACGATGAGCTGACCTTCGGGGGAGGTCCAGGAGAAGGATCCCTGGGAGACGACGGGGGCTACAGGAGGATTTCCACCAAAGTCACGAGGAGTGCCTTGGGCCTCGGCGGCGATGCCGTTGTCGATCTGGACACTGTAAAGTTAACAGTATTCATTAATTGTGTAGATGGGTTTATTTATAAGATTTTTAATTGCCTTTAAGAAATATGAGTTTTAAAAGACCAATGGAGTATTTGTATGTACTAACTTGTATCTGTAGCTGCCGTCAGGGTTGACCTCGTTATCGTAGCGGAGGACGTTGGCGGCCTGGTCGCTGCTGGCAACGCGGTTACTAGCAACCGGCTTGGGAGGCGGCGGCCGACGAGTAGTAGTAGGCAAGCGGTTCAGGTTGCTGAAACTAACAGGGGGCTGGGCGGCGGAAACAGCTAATAAGGCGGCAAAGACCAGCTAAAAGAAACAACAGGTAGGTATAGATCACCAAAAACAATTCACTCACACTAGAGAACAATGCAAAGGTAATGTCACTTACAGCGAATTTCATTTTTAATAGTTTTTTAAGTGTTCATAGATAGAAGAGTAGATATGTATGAAGATCTGTTAGTTAACTGATGGCTATTGATGAGATTTCTTTTAGTTTTATATCCATCCCATCCTTATTTTTACGCAAGATGGCATTGGTATTGTCATAATGTTTGGATATGTATAAATTACTAAGACGCAACATTTACTGTCAAGGTATTATATGACCATGCTGGGCAAATACTGCATAACTTACCGGAATAAGTAGAAGCACTGTCTCTTGTACCTTGTCATGGTGATTAGTCACAGTAAAGACGGACAGGACAGGTAACTACTAAATAAACAAGGAATTTTAATTTAGTAGCAAATTATCATAAAACAAATAAAATCCATACAATTTTATTGTATGTTAATGTTAAGTGGATACTTAATGTTCCTTTAAATAATTCAATAAACGTTAGCACCTCGGGCTTTGTCTTCGCCAAGTTATTTTACAACGTGTCCTAAACGGTAAAAAACATACAAGAAGTATGTCTGTAAAAAAAAAAGTTCAAATATGTCGACATAGGATACAAACATTAGAATATGGGAGGTATGTTGCGAAATGTTGTAACATATATACTGTACACCTCTAGAAGTCAAAGAGCGTGTAGAACACGCTTTTTGAATATAGGTGTGACGTTGTTATTTTGACATTAGTACCTACTTAAGAATGAACTAAAACAAATGAAACAGTTTAGTTATTGGTAAAACTCAATCGTGATTTTTGTTACTTAATTAAATTTATTATCTTGAGTGTTTTGACTTTTGATCTTTACGGTTTTATGACCCAAACATAAAAAGTATCATTGATGATATCAGATTCCGATTTAATTAACCTCCGCAGTTCTGTTTGTATATTATACTAGCTGACCGGCGCTACTTCGTTCGCGTGGTGTCCAACCTCCTACCCTACCCCTACCCTACTCCTACCCTACTCCTACACTACTCCTACCCTACTCCTACCCTACTCCTACCCTACTCCTACACTACTCCTACCCTACTCCTACACTACTCCTACCCTACTCCTAACCTACTCCTACCCTACTCCTACCCTACTCCTAACCTACTAATCCAAGATAATCCGAGTAATGTGAATATATGTATGCTGTCGATTCAAAACCCTTAATTTAATACGTGCTTCAATTCGAGTGGACCCGAGTCTACCGTACCGAAGGGACGAACGTCAAATGTTTGACTGGAAAGTAAAAAATTAAATTGTTGTTTTTACTATCTTCCTCGCAATTTTTTCATATTTTCTACCGTTTAAACCTTTCCTGGACTACGAAAAACATTTCAAAACCAAAATCAGTTAAATCGGCCCAGCCGTTCTAGAGTTGAGCGTAATAAGAATAATTGATTTTTATATAATTATATATAGATAGATTTACTAAGTAACTTGAATTTTGGAAGACATTGCTAAATCCCTTGCGGTGAGTAAAAGTTACTTTTTTTCCTGTTCACTAGCAGAACCCTCGTGGAACCCTCTTGGCTTGAGGGGGAGGGGGGGAGCAGATACCTCATATACCTTCTCGTAGTCCCTCTTGTAGACCCCACGTAGGCGCCTCATCGACTCTTCACAGACATACACGCAAACGCCAAGTAGACCCTTCGTAGATGCCTCATAGACGACAAATCGTAAACCTCTCGTCAGCCAGACTTTTCGATTACCACTCATAGACCCATCGTAAACCAATCGTAAAATCCTCGCAGACGGCATACCCCGCACGATACGCCATATACGCGCAGACGCGCGCCGCAAGAACGAAAATACGACGAAAAATCACTGCTCCTGTTTTTGGGTTCCGTACACAAAGGGGGAAAATGGGACCAAATTACTAAAATTTAGCCCGTCTGTCTATCTATCCGTCTGTTTGCCAGTGACGGGGCTTTACCTTTTAAATAAAATCAAAATACGAGTAGGTAGCCAGTTGAAATACATCGTATTAAGTTAGATTTCAAAAGTAAAATTCAGAAGTATTAAGTAAAATTTATCTAAGCTTTCTATTATAATTATTTTATTAGTAAAATAATTTTAATTAAGCTTTTGTTTGTTTTATTCTATTTCATTGTTCCGGTTCTGTGATGACTGCCATATGAGCGATATCATCGATAAACAATGCTTTGTATTGAATTAATATACAATTTATGAAAAAGTTGAATATTGTCGTTTTCATTTTCTTTTTCACGTGGTTTTCTTTTATCCATATTTAGTATTCTACTTAGGTATCCGTAGAACACTGAATTATTGCAGGATTGCATTTTATGATTGAGGCGTACAAATTGAATAAAAATGGTTTTGTCATAGGTATTACTTTATTATCTCTTTGTCATTTTGGGAAATTAATAATTGAGAGCAAGTTATATTCAAATATGTCGAACATCTTCGATTTCTGTCGGTACAAGTATTTATAATAAGTAATACGAGACAAATAAGCATGACTACATTCATCGATATTATGAATTCTTTGAATATGGCGCAATTTTTCGTGTAGGTATTTTGAATTTGATTTTTGGAGAGAATGCTTTGGCCTCTGTCTTATGTGGACCTTATGAATTATGCATTTTGCTAAACGTGGCTCAAATCAAGTTCTATTAGGATTTATTGAATTCTATCACACCACGGCAAAAAGTGATCTAATTTAAACAATCCTTATCAACTTTTTTGATTCATGGAAATCATTGGAAGTATAATAAAACATCAAATTAGTTCGATCTTATTTAATCACGGAAATCAATGCCTTGTTTGTTCATGATAATATAAAAACCCATTTAAATAGCACATCCTGCTCAGAGGACAGAGTTATAGGTAATAGGTAGCAACGTCAGCGCTTGAGCGTCGATGTAAAGAATAATTATGTGCAAAATTTACAAAAGTTTATGACACTAATAAAGCCTAGAGGTTGATTTACGTTTACGCCCTCCGGTTCTGGGAGTTCTGAATAGGTCTAGTGATGGTTCTACCTATGTCCGAAACGGTGGGGGGAGTAGGGATGGCGTCACCCTGGAAACAAATAACAAGGATTAGTATATCTAGTGAAAGTAAGAGCAAGTATATATACATAATATAATATTCAATTCTAAAGTTGTATCAGCATATTTCACATAAAATAGACCAACAAACTACCTACCATTTATAAAACTGACATTATTATTTTTAGCAACCGGTCTTCTTCTGCCATGCGTCTCTTTAGATCATATATATCACTGACCAGTTCCTTGAAACCTGATCCAGTGAGCACTTGATGTGAGGTCATGATTTAAATTGTTTTTGTTGCTTATTGCGGAAGGTGACATTTGGACATTTGGAGTTTTTGCCAAATTATTAAAAACTCATATTCATTTTTATAATGATGAACATCAATTGACCTTAATTATAATGAATTGATGTTAAATCTATTTTATGTTACAGTGAATCATCCTTCTTCATTTGCTATATAAATTGATTCGTTAACTTACAGAAGGCTGGTAGCCGTTCTCGTCAGCGATGTATGTGATGACGATGAGCTGACCTTCGGGGGAGGTCCAGGAGAAGGATCCCTGGGAGACGACGGGGACTACAGGGGGATTTCCACCAAAGTCACGAGGAGTGCCCTGGGCCTCGGCGGCGATGCCGTTGTCGGTCTGGACACTGTAAAGTTAACAGTATTCATTAATTGTGTAGATGGGTTTATTTATAAGATTTTTAATTGCTTTTAACAAATACGAGTTTCACAAGAACAATGGTGCTTTTGTATGTACTAACTTGTATCTGTAGCTGCCGTCAGGGTTGACCACGTTCTCGTAGCTGATGACGTTGGCGGCTTGGTCGCTGCTGGCAACGCGGTTGTTAGCAACCGGCTTGAGAGGCGGCGGTGGACGAGTAGGCAAGCGGTTCAGGTTACTGAAACTAACAGGGGGCTGGGCGGCGGAAACAGCTAATACGGCGGCAAAGACCAGCTAAAAGAAACAACAGGTAGGTATAGATCACCAGAAACAATTCACTCACACTAGAGAAAAATGCAAAGGTAATGTCACTTACAGCGAATTTCATTTTTAATATTTTTTTAAGTGTTGATAGATAGAAGAGTAGAGATATGAAGATCTGTTAGTTAACTGATGTCTATTGATGAGTTTTTTTTAACTTTTATACCAATCCAATCCTTATTTTTACGCAAGATGGCATTGAAATTGTCATAATGTTTGCATATGTATTAATTACCAAGATGCAACATTTACTGTGACCATGAGGGGCGAAATACTGCATAACTTACCGGAATAAGTTCAAGCACAGTCTCTTCTGCCAGGGTAGCGGGACCATCCGAAAGGGTTTACCGCTGCCCTGGAACATAAAGGGCTAAGGAAGGAACACGGGTGGGTTTTAGTCAGTAAAAGTCTGACACTCCCTTCTGCTCCACCCAGAGCGGGAGGAGTGATTTGATGATTTCCCATCCTCAAAAAAAAAAAAAAGCACAGTCTCTTGTACGTAAGACAGACAGGACAGGTAACTACAAAATATATTTTTTTTTTACAACAACAATCCTCAGTTCACTATACATTGCATAACGCCATCCGAAGTAGCTAAAGCAGCGCCCTGCTTTGCCAAGCCCAGCTCAACGAAAGCAAAGCTTTCCCATGGGTTGACTTCTTTTTGTTATATTTCTAACATTCCACTCGTTTTTATTTATTTAATTTTTCGTAAATTGATCCGTAAAAATAAGTTATTCATAAAATAAATCGATTCCCAAATAATCAGATTCCATCTCGAAAAGTTTACAAAAATTACAAATTTTCAGTTTTCTCTGGCAACGTTACAGGCGCCCTTCTAAATTACTTTATAAACTCAACCTTTTGAAATCAGCCGTTGGATGTCAATAGGCTGACCTTCTTGGGCCATTCATTTTTAGTTTGGCAATAAATCGAATTATTCGGCAACAAAATTCTGAATTCAACGTTTGTTATTTGGATGACGGAACCCTAGGAGGTGATGTAGACATAGTCTTAAAAGATTTAATGTTTTTGAAAGAAAAAAATCAACGGGTTGCACTCCGGGAGTGCCAGCAGAAGTGAAAACTTGAATATTAACGTTGTGCATTTTTGATATTTTAGAATGCGGTCTACTCCCCCCCGTCTTACGAATTGTCGATCAGGTCACGTGTCCTGACGCGAGCTCCGTCTTACGAATTTTCAATCAGGTCACGTGTCCTGACGCGAGCTCCGTCTTACGAATTTTCGATCAGGTCACGTGTCCTGACGCGAGTTTAACATTTTTTACCCATCACAACAAAAGTGCACAATAAAGAAGTTTTCACTTCAAAATTTAGTTCCATTGGCCCTAAAACCTTAACCGTTCAATGCGAAATTTATCTTGCCCAAACGACTGACGAAAGAGGTGACTTATCGCCCGCACTCTCCATGTTATGCATTATTTTTTATTTTATTATTTTTGTATTTCACGAACTGTGTCCAAATAAACTTTTTTCTTTCTTTCTTTCATGTCACCATGAGATCCCGCCGGACCTCTGCCTCACTGCCCGCTGTAACGTGATTTTTCAGGGCCACGGAGTTACGCCCCAGCCTTTTGCCTCCTCGCGCCACTCCCATATGTGGGCGAGGACTTTTGCCTCCAGATGCCAAGGCGAAGGTGGGTAGGCCTCTGGTGTGGGCCGCAACCTGTGTCGATACCCTTGCGCCATCTCATGTTCCTAGCACGGTGAGCTGTGCTGGCGCCGCTGCTGCGGCTGCTGAGACTCTCAAGCGGCGCAAATACTGTAACCTTATGGGTAACCACAGCTTTGAGCCGTTTGGGGTCGAACCACTCGGGTTATGGGGTCCGAGTGCGCGTTTTCTTTTTAAATAAATTTCTCGCCGGCTGATCGATACTTCACGTGACCAGAGGGCTGGATCGTTCTTGGGCCAAACAATTACCATTGCCGTTCAACGTGGCAAAGCTGCCAGTCTTCTGTGCTCGTTTTCGGATGACAGCGATGCGGACGAGTACTTCGACGCCTAAATATCCTGCAGTGCTATTCTGTAAAAATCTCACCGTGAAAACTAAGGTAAAGTGACGACGGATTCCACCTGACGCTAGGGATAGCTAAGGATTGACAACTCACTTCACCGAAGTTTTCACGGTGATATTTTTACGGGATACCTTCTTTTCGCATAATATTCTTTTTCCTAATATACTTTGGCATAACGATTTTGACATAATTTGTTTTGCCATAATAATACTTTGCCATATTTTTTTTGGCATACAGTTTATGTTGGCATAATTATCTTGAAGGCTAATTTGTTTTGACATAAATTTAATTCGCATAACATTACTAGGCCTAATGATTATTAGCATAATAATATTTAGGCATATAATTAATAGAAATAACGGAAACGAGTTATTTTCACTCGATTCTGAATCACTTTTTCCAAGAGTTGGGGTGCCCCAAGGTCTAACACATCTCGATTTAGTAAAAAGGCAATGAGAACTTAGGATGCAAGAGCGAGCGAAGCGAGCTCGGGAATTGGGGCACCCCGACTCGGACAGGTTAGGTTCGAAGGGGATGACGGGGGCTCAAGTGAGCGAACGAGCCCCCGTCATCCCCTTTGTGTTCGGTTCCTTTAAACCCTGCAAACAGAAATAGGGGCCCCGCGAAGCTGGGCTCCGTCGACTACGCCTTATTATTATAAAGTTATGCTTTAGAATGTTATGCTTAATCATAATTAGGACAAACAAAAGTATGCCAAGTTATATTAGGTCTTAAAATTTTATGCAAATAGATAGGGAACCTATTTTTACAGAATAGCACGGCTGTTCTTTTTGTATTTATTTATATACTTAGTTAGATAGTCTTTTAATTTAGTATCTAGTGTAAATAATTAGTTAAGAGATTATGAAAATAAATTAATTATCTAGAAAATAATTTAGTTTATTAAATGGGCTCACATTTATTAACCTACTAGCTTCTGCCCGCGGCTTCGCCCGCGTGGATGTCGGAAATTATCCCACGGGAACGTGCTAACAGGATAAAATGTATGTGTTTCCCCAGAATGCCATCTATCTCGCGGGCCCTTTGTGGCTAATTACAATAGAAAACCAATTGTGTCTCATTATTATTAGTGGTGATTAAGAGGGTACCTATATGATATCTTTACCTAAGTACCTACCTAATCCTGCCAGGGTAGCGGGATCATCCGAAAGGTTTACCGCTGCCCTGGAACATAAAGGGCTAAGGAAGGAACACGGGTGGGTTTTAGTCAGTAGGAGTCTGACACTCCCTCTGCTCCACCCAGACCGGGAGGAGTCATTTGATGATTTCCCATCCTCAAAAAAAAAAAAAAAAGTAGGTACCTACCTAATTTAAAAAAAATAACGCAATAACAGAAAATTAAATACCTACCTACCTAAATAAACCTATTTCTGATGATAACTAATCTAAACTCAATAAATAAGCAAAATCCCTAAAAACTAATATCTATACGAATGACTAATCCTACCTAACAGTATTATAAAATAACCTACGGTCACTACGTACACTATCTAATATACTACCTATACTTTACAATTAAAATCTATACCTACGACTTATATAAAAATAAACCTAAATAACTCTAAAAACTAAAAGGAATAAAAATGAACTCCATTGCGGGTGACTTAACCTACGACAAACTTATTATTTGCGGTTTTTGCAGTATCGGGTCTAGGGATCGAACCGCAAAATTAAGTTTGTTTTTTATTGTATATACTTTTCCGGGATAAAAAGTACCCAGTGTGGTGCCCAGGATATTAAAGAATAATTATACCAAGTTTCATCGTAATCGAACCGGTAGTTTTTGCGTGATGCCTGAACAAACAGACAGACAGACAGACCGACAGACAGACAGACAGACAAAAATTTTTTTAATCACATTTTTGGGTTCGGTGTCGGTCTAGTAACACCCTCTGCCATTTATTTTTTTGATATTTTCAATGTACAGAATTTTCACTTCTACAGATTTATTATAAGTATAGAATAGATAACTTTCGAATTGTGCGCAAACAACCTCTAAGACTTCTAGTTATTACCACTTTTAATCGAAGCAACATTTTCTAAAGCTATATTTTTTTTGTTTTTTGTTTTTAATGTCTTTATATCGAGCTTCATGATCGGACACAATTAATCATTCAATCTTCTCTAGTTTTTCATTAGTTATTGTATCAGTCAATAGTTGATAGGTACGAATAATTTGTTTTGCGATTTTTTGCACGAGAAAAAAGTGACAGGATGGTATATTGAACTTTAGCCTGATGTAATAAATATTTTTAAAGTGCATGTGCACTAATTTATATTTGACGTTGTAAACTTATCGAAAAATCATGATTTTTGTTAAGAAGCAAAAAGAGAGATACTAAATTAAGATTGTATCAAATAGGGTTTCCCAAAAATTTCCGATGTAGACTATACCTTACTAGATCTCGTAGACAGGTCTCTGTTGGTATCTGTAACTTGATAACCAGAAAGAAGTACAAAAGTTCCATTATCTGCCTATACTATAATTGATAGGTGCCTAAAAACTTAAAGCCAAATAGTATTCTAATTTTCGTACACTAGGTTTTAGTTAAAAGATTTTAAAACGAAGCACCTACCCAACAAAAAAAAAACACAATGCTGTAATTATGCATTTTTTTTTTTTTGAGGATGGGAAATCATCAAATGACTCCCGCTCTGGGTGGAGCAGAAGGGAGTGTCAGACTCTTGCTGACTAAAACCCACCCGTGTTCCTTCCTTAGCCCTTTATGTTCCAGGGCAGCGGTAAACCCTTTCGGATGTTCCCGCTACCCTGGCAGGCTTCGGCCCTATGGGGCCCCGCCTCTTTTGCTGACATCTCTTTGAGGCGCGCGTGGAACACGTACACGCCGTCCGGCACGGGCCTAGTCCTGATCGGACGGAGAGCTATGCATTCGTTATAATTAGTAAAATAATCACTTAGTCTTCCATTAGAATAGTATTAGATACTGTAGATAAATCAACCAACACAGACTAGTATAACTACCAGTAAGAAGCAGACAGGCAGACAAAGCTTAGGTATGATTCAGACAACAAGAATGCCACAACAATTCGTTCCAATTTATAGTGTCACTGTCAAACGGTCAACATTCAGAGATAACGACTTATAAAAGATTTTTATTTGATCATCGGTTATTTGTTTTATTCGTTCATTGGTTCATCAATGCAGTCCTGTCACCTTTTATATCGAATTCAAATCTAAAAGTTCGACTCTAAGAATACGTGTAGTAAAATGTTGCGTCAGGATTTCCCAATAAAATGAGACGAGTCTTGCTTTTTAAGGTAAATGATGTGGCCCCGCCTACAGACCCATAAAATCTCAGGTAGAGATATAAAACTTAAAATATCTCAGTTGTTGAGAGTAATAAAATAACAAGATGCTTTACATTTTTTAATTTATGATCTCGAAATATTTTCAATCGATTTAATTTAAATATAACTAATTTGATTAGGGAGCTTTGGGCAGATGTGCTCCACTTGCTCTGAAACCATTTTCGTCGGCGATATAGTCAACCCTGTATTTAAGACCATCATCGCCTATGTATTCGTAGAATCCCCTGACCCTGGTTCCGCCACCGACTCCATTATGGGATGCGTCAACAATGCCGGACTCTTCAGCAGCAATTCCATTGTTGGTTTCGTATGCGTAGTGGTAATTATTTTCATCAAAGGTTCTGTCTTCCCTGATGGTACTTGCAGCGGCGTCAGAAACAGACTTCTGATAAATTGCTGCAGGACGCTTGGTGCTCAAGGTGAAAGGCTTAGGTGTAGAGTACACGAACGGCCGGTAAGTTGGCACATAAGGAGCCACTGGAGTGCGGTACGTCACAGTTGCAGGGAAGGCGGTGGCTTGTTCGACACTGTAACGAAAACAGAAATGTAAATAAAATACGTTTAAGCATGATGAACACTGATGAGTATTACTACTTTCTAATATACTAGCTGCGCCCCACGGTTTCACCCGCATAAGGTTCGATCCCGTGGGAATATCGGGATAAAAAATATCCTATATGTTAATCCTGTGTGCCAAATTTCATCCAAATCCGTTCAGTAGTTTTTGCGTGAAAGAGTAACAAACATCCATCCATACAAACTTTCACGTTTATAATATTAGTAGGACCAGTAGGATAGGATGTACGTTTAATAATCTCTTTTTTGTGGAACTGAGTAAATTGGACTTGTCATGTAAATAAAATTAATCATCAGGTTAATTTTATAAAGCACCGCGAAGAACGCCATAATTAAGAATTCGTAACACATGTCCTTGAACTGTCATGGGAAACGTCATCTGTCACGTTGTCGCGAGATCATATGAGAAAACACATATTTTAAGAAGATCTGCTGAGATATTATAAAAGATGGAAATTTATAACATTTTATGACCAAATAAGTGTTTGAGAAATGTCTACGTAACACGATCTGGTGTGATTTTGACTAAAAAGTACAATGTTTTGAAGCCAGACACGTCATTTCAGTTTTTATTTAGATACATTAAAAACATATTGACACATGTCTTGGCTCTGGAGTAGCTATTGGTGACTTGCATAGCTAAACAATACAATATCATTCAGCCCCCCGGCTAAAATCGACCAATACCAAACCAATCGGCATAAAATGGCGAGTAATTTGGTTCCAAAACGTATTTGTCACACCTCTTAATAACAATCTGGTAATTGATACTCCTGCTTAATATATACATTTGCCATCTGATTAATTTATTAACAAATAGCAGATATCTAAGTATTGGAACATAGGCTCCTAAAGGCCATGAGTTCAATCCTAATCCCACTGAACTATGCAAATGTAGGTGCTTCCTGCATGACATTTAAATGCTGGGCTCATTGATAAGATTTCTGTTTTTATACATAGTGATGAGGTCGAGATAGCTTTGTTTATTTCTAAATACTTACAACCATCAGACTGAATAAATTAAAATGTAATTGGTATTTTATTCTTCATGTCATTATTTAATAAACATTTAATGCTCATCCATAGCCTAAGTTAGAGTCTTAATCAATTGGTGATTTTATAAAAGATGAAAAAGCAAAAATCACCGTTCACCACCAATTCTACACTCACCAACAGAGCTACAAACGACACTTTATCAAGCACGTAATTATACCTAGAATAATTATTATTTCTCGCAGATCAGCTAATGACTGCCTTTCCTAATCAATAGGTGTCTCGATAATCTTAAGACTACCTAGCGTAAATGATAAGTAGGTAGGTACCTACCTATCATTCGGCTTACGCACTTGAGTAACATATTTTCCAAAATAAAATAATTAGGTACTATCGAATTCTGCGTTTAAAGTTTATTAAAAGCGGTAATACTTTCGTCCATATGGCAATAAATAACACAAGTTTTTCTCACCTGTCTCCATAGCTAACCGCTGGGGTCGAAAGTTCCCGATTGAGCGCCTGATAGTACAACGGCTGCTGGTACGCGTTGTAGATCGAACCATATTTGCCATTCCTTTGCGTCAGGCTCTTGTAACTTCCTCCACGGAGTTCAGGGTGGTACCGACCGTCATCATCAGCTTGAGATAAGCTGACAGCAACCAGGGCCAGAACTGTGAACTAAATTAAAAAATAATTAAAATAATACTAATAACAGAAAATAAGAAAAAAGGGTCCGTGAAACTAAAGTGTGGCATTTTAGGACTGCCTAGATGATTAGTACACAAATCGTTTTGTGTTGACCGTTCGAAACAGACCGGAGAAAAAAACTTCAGGAGGTGTTAAGTTATTAACTTAAAAACTACGGGCGAAGGGTAATGGATATAGGTAGGTAGGACCTTAAAAAAGAATAGGTATTATTTTTTAAGCAACAAGGTGTAACATTCAAAAGGAGTGCCTTTTGAGTTGACGTGACCAGAAGGCTGGCCTATTTTTAGCCCAAAGAATCAGCATTGCCATCCAACGTCACCACTTGCCAGCCTTTTGGGCACTTATTCCGTTGATAGCGATGCGGACCAATTTTTTTATGCCCAATGAGCTCCTGCCTTTTTCTTTTTTTTATTATATACTTGTATATATTATATTGTATATATTAGTGTTAGCTTGTAAATTGTAATAGAGTGCCTTTTGAATTTCCATTTATTGGAATATTATTTTCAACTTGTCAAGAATAAAATTACTTCCCTTTGATCACCGAAAAGGGAAGAAAAAAAATAATGAAACTTTATCTTCGCCCCGAACCCTATTGTTTTGATATACTCGTATTTATGTTACTAGAAATACAAGTATATATCAAAACAAACCAGTCTTACCAAGGGATACCGTATTACACAGTAACTGGGTTGTGGAGGTCAGATAAGCAGTCGCTCCATGTAAAATACTGGTAGTCAGCTGCATCCGATTAGACTGGAAGCCGACTCTAACATAGTTGGGAAAAGGCTAGGCAGATGATGATTTATGTTACTGGAAATAAAGCACTTACAGAACATGTTTGTATGTTAAACTGGCCCCCAAGAGCAGGCATTTTAGGACGAATTTACTGGGTATGATAGGCTTTAACCTACAAGTTCCTTTATCCTTGTCAAAGGACCGCTTAGGCATATTAAAAAATACTCATTCTTTTAACGTCGAGCATTTATGGGATTGCTAGTAGGTAATAACAAGGTATAGTTTTTACTGAAGCCAGTTAAGTACCTAAGTAACTGAATTAGAAGGTGTTGTTAATTTTTGTTAATTGGTCAAATTCAATTTTATCATAATAATCATTGCATTATTTTTATATCCTATCAAGTATCGATTAATTAGTAGGTATCTAGATCATAAAATCGTCTATATGATTTTATTTGATTTACGACTTCCTATTATTCCATTATATTAGTGAAAATGTGTTGATTTTTATTAAATATTCATTTAAACCCGTTTGCGTACTCACAGTAATCGTTTTCATTGTTTCTCGTAGCTTCTTTACAATGAAATAAAGCCTAAACACCCATCGTTTCTTTATATACGATTGTCAAATTCGAAAATGGAGTATTACCTCTGTTTAAATAGCAAAAATGTAAATTTTATTTGTGAAGGCGTCGTTTGCAGAGCTTATTTGGGTCGCTATGTGATACAATATACAACTGACCGCGCCCAAAACTACTAAATATAATACTTAGATCAGTCGAAAACCGCCCACTGTACAAATACTTTTGCTGGAACACGACAACAGTAGGTATCTTCTTACTAAAATTAGAACTATATTAACATAAATAACGAGGGCATGTTGTTATAGCTTGTTACCTCCATTCATTTAAGACTACTATGTACAAACAGTCCTTCCAATTTATCGTAGTCCATACGCCCGAATTTGGGTTATATTTATATCCACAGAACAATTGTTTTCAGTTCAGATCAAGGTGACTATTTCCATGTTTTTGTATTTATGTTTTTTGGATTCCATACCAATAAGGTACTGAAGGATATCTTCAAGAGATCAGCTTGTAATAAAGCAAAATAAATACCATTTCTTAAATACATAAATGCTATTGCTTAAATTGATCCTTGCGACGATTAATGGTTTAGGTAGACGACTTAAGTCTTTTCAAAATATATTTAGTTTAAACCTCCGGTCCGTGCAGATCGTTTGGCTAACATTGCCATAATTCATCATCATTCTCATGCCCTTATCACAATTTATTTGGGCTCGGCGCAACATCTTTTTCTTCCATACTTCTCTATTAGTCGTCATCTCGGTAGTCACCCCTTTCTAACCATATCATCATTCACACATTCCATCCATCGTTTCTTTGGTCTTCCCCTAGTCTTATAGCCATCGACATTCATACTCAAAACTCTCCTCACGACATTTTCCTCATTTCTCCGTAACACATACCATGACCCCATACCATGACAATCGATTTCCACACAACTTTTCAGTTACCGGTTCCGCTTTCAGACTTCCTCTTATGTACTCATTTCTTATTCTATCCATTCGTGTAACACCACACATCCCTCTTAGCATTTTCATCTCAGCTTCCTTTCATTTATCCCTTTTGTGGCCCAGCATTCTGATCCATACAAGACAGCAGCAGTGCGATTCTGTAACCAAATCACCGTGAAAACTTAGGTGAAGTGAGCGTGGAGTGAGCTGCATTCCAAATAATGCTAGGGATTGACACTACTGACAACTCACATCAAGCTCACTTCACTTGAGTTTTCACGGTGAGATTTTTACAGAATCGACCGGCTGGTCTAATCATGGTTTTATACATATATCTTCCCCTTAAGTTTAAGGGGAATGCGTGAATCACAGATTGTTCCTGTGACCTGCCGCCATTTCATCCATCCAATGTCAATTCTGTGCTTAACCGTCCGATCTACTTCGCCATCAATTTGCACGAGTGAACCGAGATACCGAAAGTCGGAGCAGACTGGGAGAAGTGCGCCATCAAGCGCTATGGTTCCAAAACTGGAGAGACCGCCGAAATCGCATAGCATAAATATTCCGTTTTGGTTCTGCTGATTTTCAAGCCAACATTCTCCAGCTTCTGTTGCCATTTCTCCAATCTGCTCTGGATCTCAGGTCCATCTTCACCGACGAGAACAATGTCATCGTCAAACAACATGCACCAGGGTGCCTCCTCCTGGATGTCCGACGTAAGAGCGTCCATAATCAACAGGAAGAGGTAAGGACTTAAAGCCGTCTCTGTTGCAAGTCTACAACCACACTGAACTCGTCGGTATAGCCAGCAGCCGACCGGACGTAGGTACGAGATTGACTATACATAGCACGAATTAACTCTGCATACTTCCCGAGCAAACTTTTCTCTTTCAAGGCCCACCACAGCACATCACAAGGTACCCTATCATACGCTTTCTCCAGATCAATGAACACCATGTGCAAGTTTTTATGTGCACGTCTGTACTTCTCGTGTAATTGGTGGAGTCCAAAAGTGGCGCCCATTGTTCCTCGATCTGGCATAAACCCAAACTGGTTTGGGGTTATCTCACTCTCTTCTCGCAATCTTTTCTCTATTACTTTCTCCCATATCTTCATACTATGTGACATGAGCTTATCCCTCGATAGTTGTTGCAGTCCTGTACATCACCTTTATTCTTGAAGATGAAGATGGGCACTAGTGAACTATTGCACCATTCTTGTGGGATCCCTCCTTCATGCAACAACTTATCTATCTATATATATTTTTATATACTTATAATAAATCTGTAGAAGTGAAAATTCTGTACATTGAAAATATCAAAAAAAATAAATGGCAGGGGGTGTTACTAGACCGACACCGAACCCAAAAATGTGATTAAAAAATGTTTTGTCTGTCTGTCGGTCTGTCTGTCTGTTTGTTCAGGCATCACGCAAAAACTACCGGTTCGATTACGATGAAACTTGGTATAATTATTCTTTAATATCCTGGGCACCACACTGGGTACTTTTTATGCCGGAAAAGTGTCTTCTAAATATATAAAACTCAAAGGTGACTGACTGACATAGTGATCTATCAACGCACAGCCCAAACCACTAGAGGGATCGGGCTGAAATTTGGCATGCAGGTAGATGTTATGACGTAGGCATCCGCTAAGAAAGTATTTTGATAAATTCTACCCCCAAGGGGATAAAATAGGGGATGAAAGTTTGAATGTAAAATCTTATTCCTTGAGTTAATAAACTTGAAACTTAGCACGAATACTTATTTAAATAAATTATGAAGATTGTCAGTTTTTTTTCTTCTAAACTACCCCCTAATAAGGGATTGGGGGGTTTCAAAGTTTGTATGGAAGAATTTTAGCGCGCAGTCCGGTTGACTCGAAACTTAGTATTTATACCTAATATTGAAAGTAAAGAATAATGTGTATCAGGGTTTTTTGAAAATCTACCCCTGACGGGCTGAAATGGGGTAGTCAATTTTTCAGGGGAGCATTTTACTGCATGGCTTGATTAACTCGAAAATTAGTATAAATAATCTTTGAGTCAAGTTATGAATACATCCCAAACGATTTTTTTTTAATTCCACCCCTGTGGGGGTGAAAAGCGGGGATACAGTTTATATGAAAAATCTTATTCATTTAGTTAATAAACTTGAAATTTGCCTAAGTAATAAAGTTTATCATTATAAGTTTTTCAAAGCTACCCCTCAAAGGGGGATATAGGGGTGTTAAGTTTGTCTGGAAGAAATTGAATGCGCGGTCCGAGTAACTCGAAACTCAGTACTGATACTTTTGACAGAAAATAATTAATAATAAGTAGGTATGTAAAGTTGTCGAAAATTTACCACTGATGGGACAAAAAGGGGTAAATCAGTTTTTAAGGGGAGGATTTGAACTTGAAACTGTATGTTACATTTTCACGCCTAAACCACTGAACTTCCGATTTGGCATAGAGATAGATGGCATCCTGGGGAAGCACATACTTTTTATCCTGTTAGCACGTTCCCGTGGGATAATTTCCGACATCCACGCGGGCGAAGCCCCGGGCAGAAGCTAGTTGAAGAATAAAGTCAGCCACATACATCCATCTTCTTTTAAACACTTCCATACTTCTACTGGTATATCGTCTGTGCTCAAGAGCTACATGAGCTCATCCCGCCTTCACCTTTTTACCATCGAGAGTCCAGACGCACTGCGGGATACCACCCCTATTTGGTTAATATACCATATATACGCACTAAGCGCTTCTCATCATCTTTCCTGATGCGCACAGCTAAGGAGTGGAATCGTCTGCCTGCGTCTGCATTCCCGAGTTCATACAACCCGAATCTCTTCAAGGCGAGAGTGAATAGGCTTCTTCTGGGCAAGCTCGTTCCACCGTAGATCTCATCCCTGCCTCTGGGCTGGATTGAGGTCAAGAGTGAGCCCATTGTCAATAAAAATAAATGTCCAGGCAAATCACTGTCCATTCCAAGGTTGTCTGGAAGAGATCGTAGAAAGCGATAAGGCCACCCATTGCATATTTTGTGTTTTTTTTTGTTTTCTGTTTTTGTGGTATTTATGTATACAGGGTGTTATTGACAGCCCTCCACAAAAACACAGGATTGATTTAGCTCCTTATTCTGAATCATATCCCACTGGAAATTTTGTCAGGAAAAAAAAAATTTATGCCGTTTTTTCTGCTGATATTTCTTTATTTCAATGTAAAATTACGTTCTCTGTACGCAACACTCCATTTATGTAAATAAAACAGCTGAAAATAGCCTCGCTCAAGCTCGCTGCGCTGCCGTCCGCTACGTGCGTTTTGCCACGGTAACGATACGTTGCGTGTGAGGTAATAAAACAAATCTGGTTTTTTGGATTCCCTTAATGTTCCTGAAAGAATTACATGTACCGGTCATCTTAATATGATGTACTGAAGCCACCCTATCAGTTTGCGGAGGGCTGTCAATAACACCCTGTATAATTATAAATAAATAAAATGCTGAAGGAAAAACAAAAGGTTTACCTACACATTTTGCCCATAAACAGAGCCGAAAGCTTCATAAATGTTTATGAAACAAGTAATATTCAATCTTTTGTGTTTTGTGCTCGTTATGTAAGATTGATCTCATTTTGTATTCAAAATTATCTAGAATTGCTTCTTATAATCATAATTATGTATCTGTAACATTTTAGTCTAAACTTGTTATAAGGATTGTGTTATTTCTGTTTATTGCATTATTATTTGAAGGTCGAGGCTTTAACCTGTTCGGTACAAAGTGAATCACTTATTCTTTGGAAACATTACCCTAACCTTTACAAAATTACAAGATATTTGTGTGGTTTCTTTTTTTTTTTGTTATATTTAATGTGTGTATTTCCAGAAAAACCCAAGACATATTGAAATGGGTTATTACTTAAAATGTCACGGCAGCAGCGATCAGAAGGCCAATTCCCATAATTTAAAACGTTCAAAATCTAGTCGGAATGTCGTCTCAGCGACAGATTTTAGAAGTATTTTTGACAGATTGAAACTGTGAATGTTCTTAAAATTAATTATTGCCCCTCTGTTCAAACAAAGGACGTCCATTCAATTAATAAAACTTGTACTGTTAAAGGGTTCATTCATTTTCCTAACATCCAATTGTTGCTAATTATTTCAGGAATTTTATTAAAGAGATTCCATATTTAGAGAAATGATTCTGTTTAGTCGACCTTATAATTGCTTTGCCACTTTTGAGAACAATTCCTAGCAAATTTAATTTTCACTAAAGTTAAATCTATTTAACTGTCACATAGACGGTTTAGACCTTTAGACCTTGTCGTTTTATGACATACAATTGATATTGGTGATAAAGCTAGAATAAAGTTGACTATCGGCCGAACCCAATAATTTATTTTCAGTTAAAGACAGATTCGTTACTGATAATAGCCATAACTGCCAGTATAATAATCATACAAATTGCTATTGATATAGATTATTGGGACGTTAAAACTAGAGATAGATAGGTTTTCCTACCAGTATGCCAAAACAGGTGATAGATAAGGTCGGCCGTTAATCTACTACCTAAATTTGTATAGTAGAAAAAAATGGAAACAGAAAGGTCCTTAGAATTTTCCTTACGAGTAAAAGCCCAAAAACTTTTAGAATTCCCTTTTTTAGAACAGAATCTCAAAATAGGTCACATTCTAACATTATTATAAGCAACAAACAATGTAGGCCTCTAATTAAGTAATTTTTTGTTTGTTTTGTAATATAAACAAACTTTATGTACAAAATTTTTTTTTACTTTATTATTTGTTTAATCTTAAAATAATTAAGTGTGTTTTTTACTTAAAAAAATTTAAGTGTGTTTTTCCACAAACGATGGGACACTTATATCGTATCCTGCGTGTCCTGTCAGCTGGACGTTCAGGAACTGATAGATGTTGGTGAAGGCGCCAAACAAGAATTCTGGGCCGAGTCCGAGTTTAGATTGCTATCGACACGCTAAGAAGAAGAAGGAGTGATGTTTAAATTTTCAAACAGGATAATATTTACATAATATATAAGCTAAGAAACTTAATCAACTTTATTAATGTTTTGATAGTTCTTATCTTATAAAGTATTAATGTTTTGGTTATGGTCACTTATTTCAACTGCTTTTATGCAAATATTATCTCTAAAGTGGACCGATTATTCCTTCATTAGTGCAATTTAATTTGCCTCTTCTGATCCTTACATTTTGGTAAATTAAAATCCGTGAAATGTGTACTATTTGCATTATGTATACATGCATTATTTAACTATTTGCATGGTTGTAATCTTTATCCGTTTTTTGATTAATGCAATTCTTTACCGGCCCTAATAAATTGGCTTTTAGGGTGGGTATGGACATATCATAATAATTTTAGCTACTATGTGGCCAGCTCATTCAAAATTGCACGGTTGACTGACTGAGTTGATGACTCAGGTCATCAACCCGGTCAAGTGGATACGGGCAATTCAACCTTTGAATTGCCTTCATACGACATCGACGGTACCTACAATAACATCGGTTAGCAAAAGAACATCAATATATTTTTTTTTTTCGTCGTATTGTATCTGAGCGCGAAACTTCAAGGAGTAATAAAACAATAAAAAATTTCAATTTTCACAGCTTAGGTAGGTATATTAAATTACAGCATTGCCAAATCATAAAATATCATAAATATCACGGTTATTATACATTAAATAGGGGAGCGTAGTTATTCACTCCGTAGTCGTATCAACCACTCGAACAAATACTTCATATTCTAACTTTATCTTACTCGTTAGAGCGTTTTCCACGGTATTTAGAACCTTACTGCCTCTAAAACTGTAGTAGGAGCCGAATTTTTCGCCTTGAGGGAGCTGCAGCGTTGGAGGATACCTGAAAAAGCAAAAAGGTAACATTTATTAAAATCTTAATTAAAAAATTAATCAAATACATTTATTAAAATGCATAGTGGATATTGAAGTCAACTACGATGTTCATTCAAAAAGAAAAATCTTTTTTTTTATTGTTTATAAATCAAAAACAGTTTACAAGCATTTGTTGACCCTTTAAACATACCACACAACCCATCGCGGATTTAACAGCGGTATGGCCAGACAGAGACACTGCAACTCGGTGCCATAACATCGTGTTATCTTCTGTATAAAGTACAAGATCGTCGTAGTACGTTATCATAATTTGTTCTCATATTGTTGTCATATTTTTCAGTGTAACATCGAAATCGTTGTGTAAAGGTGTGGTAGGTATGATCATTGCATTTCTACATAAAGCATGACACGGGAGTGCTGCGTCAACTGGAACTTAAAGTGTACGTGTGGCGTGAGGCGGTGACGCCCGCAACTGCTAAACGTGCCCGTGGCCGAAACCAATCTACTGGCGAAAGCACCCCTCACCCGAACAATCCGTGTGGTGAACGATGTCCATGCGAGAATGGATATTTTTTCCTGCCGAAGTTAGGTGAAGTGAGCTTAGAGTGAGCTGTCAATAGTGTCAATCCCTAGCATTAGTTGGAATGACAGCTCACTCCACGCTCACTTCACCTAACTTTTCACGGTGAGATTTTTACAGAATCGATCGGCTGCTCTTTGAGTGAATTCGCACAAGTTTTATTAAATATAGTTAGTTATATGTATGTAAGGTAAGAAGTTATATTATTTGTTGTTAGGTATGGAAGGTTAAATAAGTTAATTTTAAGTTGCTAACTACACTGTCGCATTAGGTTAAGGCCTGTAATGATAGTTGTAAGGTTGATAAATAAATAAATGAATCATGTAAAACTGATTCAAACTTCCATTAACAAAGTTATAATAACTTGGTCACCCTCTAATACACACTGCCCCGACCTCGAGCCAGCCCGCGCCGCTGAGCCGCTAGTTTTTCGTCCCTAAATAATTCCGATCCAGCCTGTCCTTTGCTGTCCTCTCCCAGCGACGCCCTAAGCCGAGGTCCGTACCCCACAGGGGGTGCCCTTAGCGTGTAGTCGCTTAGTTTATAAGTTTTTTTAGCCCTGGGTGGAGGCCTTAATTCACTGAGGCATCCACAGGCAAGCCCGGATAAGCAGACGATAACCTCATAGGTTGAAGTGCAAGATGTCACTCCCAAAAAAAAAAAAGAATACACAAACCAAAACCAATATTTTGGTGTATGACCAGGAAGGTGCATTGTTCTTAGTTATGTCAATGTTTGCTCAGGATCACCTGCGCTCCTTGTGGGTAGGTATATATTGAGTTAAAGGTTAAATTAAATACACACAGATACCTAAGGCTAAACAAAGAAATTACCATTAGAGTGTTAATTGTATGTTTATTTTTTAATTCTTATCAAGTCGTGCCAATTTGCTAAATGTTTTTTTTTTAAATCAAATGTCGTGTTTTGTCATCCAGTCACCTAAGAAACGATATTCAAATCATACGGTAAAGTAGGTACAAAATAATTACAAACACCGTAAAGGGTTCTAGTAAGAGGGGTGAAATAAAAAAATCTGCTGTAAAAACATAATTTTGGCGCCTATTAATCAGAGAATCCAAAGACGATTGAATGTAAAATTATTTCAGAAATAATGCAAGCATTTTTGGATCATAATAATAGAAACACCTACCTCACGTCTTAAATGAATAGTTCATAACCAGCCTATAATGTTCTCACTAGGTACTGGGACACAGGCCTACTCTCTGTGAGAGGGAATGGGCCATAATCCACCACGCGGGCCCAGTGCGGGTTTGTAGATGTCACATGTCTTCGAATTTTTGGTTTTAAGACATGTCGGTTTCCTCACGATGTTTTCCTTCACCGTTTCGTGAGTAGTGGTGATGAAATTAAATACACAAAGTGCCTGCCTGGGTCCGAACTCACGACCTACAACTCGTAAATCGGGGCCGACGCCACTGGGCCACCACTGCTCTGATAATTAATCAAATGATAATAATGGTCTGATAATTATGTTATCTTATTGAATAATAATAATAAATAACGTCCATTGGTTCAAATAAATTTGTTAACAAAATGAACACTGTCACTTAAACTAGATAGGTACCCGTGCTATAAGCAACAGTAACAATTCGTGGTTGATACATTTACTTAAAAATAGTTTTGTGCAAAAATCCATTAAATCCGTGAATACTACTAATCAATATTTCCATGTAAACGAATAACTTCTAGAGACTATCGTCAGTGCAGTTTAAAATTAGAATTAGAAACATTGCGGGATTAATCCACTAACAAATAGTTAATTTAGTTAATTTTTAACAAACGTAAGAAATAATTTTTACTTACTGAGTGACAAACTCCGAGTGGTTTGACGTTGGCTCCAAATATTTGCATTTTACAGCTATCTCCTTATCAGCATACACCTTTCTGTAGCGGTCTGGGCTTTCTTCGTATTTGTTCTCAAAGATAATGGACTCGTCCGAGACATATTTGTCTATTAAAGACTTGATCACTTTGTGAATGTAGGGATACCTATTGGCATAACTCCTTGAGCCGATATAATCGATTTTGTTTGGTCTTGGACCACCAGGGCCTGGTGGTCCGGGAGGGCCAGGTGGCCCAGGTGGGCCGTTAGGTCCGTTAGGCCCGTTTGGTCCAAACCCTCCGTTTCCTCCGTAACCGCCATTTCCCCCGTTCCCACCATAACCTCCATTGCCACCAAATCCGCCGTTGCCTCCAAACCCTCCATTAGGTCCAACCTGATGAACATACCTGTAGTCCCCATCATCTTCTGGATATAAACCGTGTTGGTATATGTACGTGTACTTTCCTTCGTCGCCCGGAATATATTTCCCTTCATCTAACGGTCTGTAGTATCCTCCATCATCGTATACTCTATATTTCTTAGGATTGTACTTCCCATCATCATAAGGTGAACAGTGTATGACTGCCCACAGCGTAATCACAAATACCTGGAAATAAAATAAATTGATCCAATTATGTAAAAACTTAATGCATATGCACTGTTTTAAATACAAATTATTTTCTAATGTCAAATCATTAGGAAGGCCTACAAGTATGTAATCTTTATCAATTATTTATAAGGTAAAAAACTGAATGATATTTGCATGTCTTGTATTAAACAATAATATTTGTATTAGAAAATTAAGATATTTAAGGTATCCACCAAATAACCCTTCAAAAATCTAAAGAAGTTCAAGACCCGATTAAGAGGCCCTTGACTATAAAATTCACAAACATCTTGTATTTTTTATGTAACAGCATTCCAAACTTGTATTGTCACCTTGTTTCTAAACGATGCCAAAAGTAGTTCTAATTTTAATTGATATTTAATATACTACACGTTCTAAAATAAAAGTCACTGTGCATATTAATTATTATGCATACGATATATTCTAATTTAATTAACTGGTACTTACAAATTTCAGAGCATTCGCCATTTTCACCAAAGAATTCACTCGCAACAGCTATCAGATACTCGTCCAGTTGGCCTGTTATCTCCACAAATTATGTTATTGATCTGAAACTAGATCAAATAATGTGTCATAGGTTAGCACCTCTGAGGCAATACATTTATATTGTCAAAATTATATCCTTCATCATTGACATTTAATTATCTAACATTTAAATTCATAATAAATTTTATTTAAAACGTACCAAAAGTGGAACAGAATCCTTAAATCAAGGTGTGACGAGGCCAGACAAAATCATTAGCATAGCTTATAAATTACAAATAGTTCCGATGCGACTAAGATGAGCGATATTAATCATTCACTTAGCACTTCAACTTTGCATTTTTATATTAAATATATTTAGTCACTAACTGAGCAATACCCGTGCAGTTTGAGACGACCGACTTGCAAGAGAGTCGTAATTCTCTTATGGAATGTTTGAAGATCCACTTCACACATCGATTTGCATAAAACAAAAATGATTAAAATGCAACAATATAGTGCCCACTGCGTTCACAAGACCTCATTCCATTTACATCTAGGTTCTTGACTTGGTTGACTTAGTTGACATACAAAATTTAGTCCGTTTGGCTTTAAGTAGGTGTTGGGATACCTACGTGTTGTGAAATGAGTCGCATCATTCTATCAAGATAAATATGCAGTCAATAACAACTTTGTTGTACCATTTGCACTTTTATTTATTAATCTACGGTTTACGTCACTTGTTTTTTACTCTTAGGTCATAAAAGATTGTATCTAAAAAATGCACATGCACATTCATAGCTGTAGATTTGTACCTAAATTGGAAAATCGCAGTTGTGGCACGTCACAAGTAGGTATAGTTTTAGCTTTCAATAACAATGAATTTAATAGACCAAAATAATGATTTTTATATGGTACTCATGAATAACCGATGGGGACTAATAGAATACTTTAGGGTTCAAAGAAGCTACTAAAATAACCCTTTATCTAAAGATAGACTGTTATACATATTTGTCTGTTTATTACCTGTCTATCTTTTTGAGGTAAGTACTTTTTTAGTCATTTCTAAAACGGGGTGAGGCTCAACAGTAATAATTTCAATACGAGTAATTTCTAATGGTCTATAGAAAATCTTGAACTGCTCAGAACTCTCAATCTTGAACATGAGAGTAGGAGGTTAAGTCCAGACATAGATAACTATGATAGTGTAAACTATGAGGCGATAAAAAGCAAAGATTGGAATATACCACGTATTTTCGGGCTATAAGGACTGATGTTACTACTAATATAAGTAATCAAACCACTCCATCAAATTCTACCTAGCATATATCTTAAGATGTCCCCTACCTGCTAGCTTGTGGTTTGCTTTATGCAGATAAGTGCACCCACTCAGATGAGGCAAACCACAATAGATAAACTGATTTATTGATTGATGCGAAGGACGTGATATTTCGGCATTCATGTATTTTATTTCCTGTCACACTGTTTATGTAAAATCTTGTTTGCTTCACAATTTAAAGCGTTTAATATTTATATATATTGTAATTCGTTACAATATATAAATTTGTGTAATGTTTTGTCAGCCTTGAAAGTTAGACTCTATTAGATGATATAATGCACCAAATTACATCATGTGACATTTTAATAACATAAAAAATGCGCTCTTGACCGTAACCCTTACCTTATTAAATTTGATATTATTTACGAGTAAATTACAATTTATATTTTTGTGGTACAACTATGGCTTTTACTCTAAATATGGGGTAAGTATTATACCTACGTAAATAATTAGGTTTTAAGTACCTAGTAGCAGTATCAATAAATAATTTAGTTTAAGACATTTACTCAGTTTATATACGGGGTCAAATTAAATTAGCTAGCGAAACTCCGCAGAAGTGATGAGTATCGATATCTAAACATGATAACAAAACACAAAAAGGATTTGAAGATTGTTTGGAGAGGGGGTCAACGACCGCTTCTGGTCTTGTTACTTGGAGTATGAGTTATTATTACCTCCTTTGTTTCAATATAAATACATATAAATATCGGGAATAGGGTCCACATCCCACATGGCGCGGTATCGGGAACAGGTGGTGAAGGGCGGGCGTTTTTGGGGGACTGTCTTTTGTAATTTTGACGTTCGAAAAGTGCTGATTCTCAGCCTAATTTGAATAAATGACTTTTGATTTTTTGATTTTGAGGGTCCACATCCCACATGTCGACAACCTCGTGAGCCCAGTTTTCACGACGTTCTCATCATGCGGGACGGTTATGTCAACAATCATTGCGCGCCGCTCTGATCGATCCACCACCACTATATCAGGCTTATTGACAACAATAGTCCTGTCAGTGATGATGGATCGATCCCAGTACAATGTAATATTTCCATTTTCGAGAACTGGGTCGGGTACATACCTGTAGTACCTACGGCACCTCCGATCCCACAAGGTTGTATTTCAGAGCAAGTTACTGCTGGATTATCCTGGCTACAAGGTTGTGTCTATGCAAGTAGGTACTCTCCGTTAGCTAAACGAGAACAACCGGAGAAAATATGCCTGATTGATTCCCCCGGCCGGTGGCATGCCCGACAGATGTCAATCGTGCCGTCTTTTACAATAAATCTCCGGTAATTGTTCGTCATTATAACTTCGTCCATAATTGCACATGCCAAACCTTATCATTATTATCAGCCTGTGATGTCCCACTGCAGGGCAAAGCCCTCCCTACTCACTTTCAAGTATGAGTTGATAAAATTAAATGAAAACTGATATTTCAAGTGACTACTCTAACAGCGGTCGAAGACCCCACAGAAAAAATATCATCAAATTAATTTCTTTTTTTGTTTTGTCATGTTTAGATATCGATACTCATCACATCTACGTAGTTTCACTAGCTAATTTAATTTGACCCTGTATTTTTATCGTAATAAAAAAAAATATGTACTAGAGTATGAAATAAATAAAAACACTTAATGTAAAGAACCATCAACTAGAAATATCGACTCGCTCTTGCAAAATTGTACTCTTTTGTTGTTAAAACCAGTTCTTGCACTTTCGTCATGACTATAATACCGACGGGATTCTCCAAAGCTTAGTAAGGGTACAAAGTGGTGACACCTCCCATCCTTAGGTGGTCGGGTCAAGGGCCTGATGTTGGGAGCAGTTATCCTCGACACAGCTTGGAAGATCCGAATTCCTATACGAGTTTTATGTAACTTGAAATATAAAATAACTAGCTTTTGCCCGCGACTTCGTTCGCGTGGAATAGTGACTTCCGGCAGATTTTTGGTTTTACCCAAATAGTTCTTACTATTTATTTACATTTTTCCGATGAATTTTCAGTACTGAATTGATGCCGACTCTTGACCAATAGATGGCGCTGTATGTCCGGAATAAATTTTATTTTATTTTTTATTTTATTTTTTGTAATAAAAACTATCCTATGTCCATTCTCAAGTTCCAAACTATGTCTGTACCAAATTTCACACTAATCGGTTCAGTAGTTTAGGCGTGAAGCAAAGACAGACAGACAGACAGACAAAGTTACTTTCGCATTTATAATATTAGTTTGGATGTATAGGGATGAAATTATGTAATGCATGCATACCTACATGCATGTTTATTCTAAACTTTCTAACTATGATAACCACTCAGGTATTCGTATGTTCGATAAGATCATTCAGTTTATATAAACTGTAATGAATTTTTTCTCTTTTTTTTTGTATTAACTAAATAAATTATGGGTAAAAAAAACTTTAAACGACGAGGAGTTAGCCCCAAAAAAGAAAATTCAATACTTATATGTATAATATGACCGACCGATACTACGAACGACCTTGCAAGAAAAAAAAAACAAATAAAATTCTATACACACACTGAATAGTGCTACTGTTTTTTTTTGTTTTATAGCTATATAAAACTAAACAGGCTACCTCCTACAAATCAAAACAAACAAACAAAGAGTCATGCACTTATATGCATGTAGTTAGGTATATTCTAGGTAATCTTTCGAAACAATGAGAAAAGTTGCTTACCAATTCCAAATCACCAAAATAATGTAGATTCGTGGACTTTTTTTACAGACACTTATAAGACTACTAATACCTGTTAAAGACTTTGGTATTTATAAGTGGTAAAATACATTATCACCACGCTGTCATTCCTTTCTTTGAAGTGAAGTAAATAAAGATTTAGGTAATTCCTTGAACCTAAACAAGATGTAAATTCTATTCATGTTATTTTCCTCAAATAAATGAATCACATTTCCTAGCAGATATTAGGTAGGCAGATATTAGGTGGCTATACTCAGACGATGTCATCGGTTCATTGAATTTAATCTTGATAAAAATACCCGTACCTATGAGTCCATATTTCCTTGTTTATGCTTTATTTAAAACTATTTGCATAACATTTTTAAAAACAAAACAACTTGTTTCAGGGATCTATTAATTTCCATATAATCCTATTATACCTAATATTTCGTTACTATAATTTTATAGGGGGATTAACGTAAAATTATAATTCTTGGACACTAATAATATTACCATAAAGTAGTTTTGCTTACTCACCTTGCCCCATAAGAATTTACTGACTGGTAATAACATGATGCCTTATATCCCTCAAAGCTCAGCTTACATATGCAAAGTATATATTAATGTACATACAAGGTGCAGAAACCCGTTTAGCTTAGGTCGGTAACCTTTAATTACAAAATTAAGACTATTCATACTAGTCAAAGAATGCGTGTACAAAGAGGAACTCATATTGGATCATACGTCAATGACCGATCAACCAAACGGTTCACCGACAAAAAATATTTATTTATGTACTGGCAAATTGGCAATTATGTTGTAGTGTTCTATAATAAACTGTGCTTTAATTATATATTTGTTTCTCCAGTTCATAAAAGTGAGCAAGTTATTATTAAAAATATACAGTTTATTGTTCTGAGTCATCTAATCATCATCATCGTGCCACCTACATGTCATTCACTTCTAAATAATTTTAGGTATTTGAGGAAATGTGGACCACATCCAAATATTTTATTTACTGATAATTTGCTGCATTCATTATAAAAGGTCACTCCGAAAAGTCGATATTCTTAAACTCTCAGTTCACTGCGCTGTAATATACTCAACTTTACACTTTTTTATAGTATCTACGTTTATTTCCCCAATACCCGGCGTGTATTGTCCCACCCCCGCCTACTCCGTAAGGAAATAGCAATCCCCGCATTTCGCCATTAATTTCTAAGAATCATTTAATAATTTGAGGGACGAGCTTATTCCAAGTAACCGGGCCTATAAATCCAAATATGTGTTTCTAAAAAAAAACAATTGATAAAAACTCATTATACTTACCTAACCAGAGGGTCGAACCCACATCACAACCAACAGGCACGCGCGCAACTATACTGTCGAGTTAATCTTCAACTTATTCAAAATATTTTAATTGTTTCTTCACTTCATACAATGTGTACGACAAGAGCGTGACCGGAAAAATTATAATTTTCGATTATTACATCGAAACATATATTAGATTGTAGCAATAGTCCGTTCGTAAAGTAGGTTTTTAGAAAAAGTACTTCTCCCGTCATGCATGAGTCTTCATGAGAGTCACGCACGTGGCGCGCCACGAGCATTGCTCCTGTGCTCGAATCTAAAAGGACCTAAAATATCTCGTGTTGAACACGAGATATTTTAGGCTGCAAAGTATTTGAAGAAGTAATAGGCCATTCATGATAAGGTTCCTTACTGACACAAAAGCACATAAAAAAATCATGACCGCGAAATCTTGATGTCGTGACTGGCCCTCACAGTCCCCCAATTGTAACCTGTTTTGGGGCGTTCATAAAGCTTTTAAGATTGGTGTGACAAAATACACATACCTACCTGCCGAACTACAACGAACATAAAATGTATAGTCGTCGTTTAACCGCGGCCTAGCTAAAAACGTAGTGGGAAAATGCCTCAAAGATGGCAGGCCATTACAGACAATACATTGAAGTATACATCGTAAACCACTTTTATTACAATTTTAAACGCCATTTTTATTTAATTTGATTATGCTGGACATAGTGCAAATGGCGATTAGGGATGAAATAATATCTGATCTACGACCATAAATGAAACCAAATCTATTCCAAGGGTGATTGATATACACACATCAAGCAGGTTAATCGAACCGAGAAAACCTCAAGAAGATCTACCCGCTAATACATATAGCTCAACCCGCTCTCCAAACACATAAAATATTCTCCGGCCCACAGCATCCTCAATAAAGTACAAACAAAAGCCGTTTTTGTTAGTAGGTACAAACCTAAGTACAATTTGGTAAACTTAAAAGTCGAAAAAGCTTTGTTTGCACAGCACTTCCCTTCAGTGTTTGTACAGCTACTTGGGTTACGGCGTAAACATAACCCTTCTACCACCAAGGTTTGTGAAAACCTAGGAACATCTACCAAACGGATGGAAACTGCTATGCCCTACATGGAATTGCGAACCCAAGTCACTGAAAATTCAGCCTGACGAAATAATAATAATAATATCCCTGGACATTTCACACAGCGCCATCTAGTCCCAAGCTAAGCAACCTAATGCTTGTGTTATGGTAACAAGATGGCTGATAAAGTACTTATATACATTTTTTTTTTGTAAATTCATACATATTAGAAAAAGAATATTATTCACTCGACCTGGAACCAGAGGGGCAATTCTCGCAACTTTAAGAACGTTCACAGTCTGAGGGGTAATTCTCGTAATTTTAAGAACATTCACAGTCTGATCTCAGTCTCAATCTGTCAAAAAAACCTCTAATTTCCCTACATTTTTGACAAGTATTTGACATTGATTGTCGCCGAGATGACTTTGCGACTAGATTTTGAACGTTTCTAATTACTGGAATTGGTCTTTTGATTTGTCACCGCAATAAAAAAACCAGTAATGTGTTTCGTTTTAAAATATCCGTGAATTTATATCCTCCCAAATTGTTTAGATTATTAGACAGAAAGTCTAAAGAAACTCGAAAGTATGCAAAATCAAGTTTATGTAGCTTTATTAAAGCACATTGAAACTAGCTTCCATCCGCAAAAAAATCAAATTTAACTATACCTTTGTGTGGTGGATTAGAAGTGGATGTCGCACCCAAGAGAGATACTCTGAAAGGAGAATGGCAGAAGTTCAAAGAACGCTGGCATTAAACTTTTTTATGGTAATTAAAACAGCATATTGTCACGTATTGTCTTTGAAAACGAGAGTGAATAACAGTATGAATTTAAAACTCTTGCTACTGAAAGAAATAACTATATTCGTTTTCCTTTTTTAGCCTGCAGCTGACGTCATTATGCTGCAACTGCATAAAATATTCGAGGCCAGGTCAGCATTTTTGAAGGTTTCAATTTAAATTCTTCTGATGCAGATTGCAGGTTACCTTACTTGTATTAAAATGATATTGTGGCCCATCTTACAATAATAATAAATATGTGATATGTTACGTGTATATAATGTTAATCCAATGCAAAAGTGTTATAATTACCTACTACATTTATGGATCGTACAGTCAACAAAAGAGATAAGTATGCAGGGTCGTCGGATATAGTTGAAGTTTAGTAAGAAACGGATTGATGTTTTCGGATAAGATTTAATTTAATTAATAGAAAACAAACGGTTCATTTATCAAACTAAATTTCATTTGAAAACATCCATCGGTTTCTTACTAAACTTCAACTATATCCGACGACCCTGCATACTTATCTCTTTTGTTGACTGTACCTACTACCTAAAGGTCTCAACCATTCAATCTATAATTTATAGCTAATCGCTTGAGTGACATACCTACTAACATACGAGTACTAAGCACGTATCCGGTTCTACTTAAAACCAGCCTCAAAATATTTGCGTAATTGTAACTTGTTAGCATATGTTTATTCATTTATTTTTGTTCTTAACTTGGTTTGTGGTGAGAAATAAACGATTTATTATTATTATTATTATTAATCATGATTTTATTAAGATGATAATAAAATCACAAACTTGTAATTATGCATAAATTACCCTGAATAAACCTTGACAATTTCAAAATCGTTGTAATATACGTCAATCGACATCTAGCATAAACACCCTATAATATACCTACTGCTAGGACTCAAGACTCCTCTCTTCGAGAGGGAGTGGGCAGCAAACGCAGGCCCAGTTCGGGTTGGTAGATATGACACGTCTTCGAAATTTGGTTCTAGGACATGACTATTTTGAGAGCAGTGGTGATGAAATTATTTACACAAAGTAAAGCTCCTGCCAGGGTTTGAACCCACGACCTACAGCTCGTAAGGCGGGGCCGTTAAATCTACATCTATAAGGTTTTAATCATAAATTTCTCAAATAAATGAAAGAAACCCAATAACAAGTAGCATCTTTATTAAACTTATTCAGGACAGGTACAACGTAGTGTATGGCTTGGGTGCATATGTAAACATATTTACCCCAAAAATGTATGAGGAACTATTGGACTAGATTTACCGGGGAATGTGAGCGCCCACGGGGACGAAACCGTTCTCATCAGCGGTGTAGTCTACCCTGTAGGTCACACCGTCGGGGCCGACGTACTCGTAGAATCCCTTAGCCCTGATTCCGTCACTTTCGCTGTCGATCTGCTCCAGTTTACCGGCTTCCTCAGCGAGGATCTTGTTCTCGGTTTCATAGAGGTAGTGGTAACCGTCGGGTTTGACCTCGGTTTCTTGGCGGATGATACTGTATTTGTAGTCGTAACCTGAACCAGAAGCAGAACCAGATCCTCTGCCGTATGCGCCAGAGCCTGAGGAGCCAGAGCCGGAGGCAAGCCCGCTTGAGAGACTGCCGGAACCGGATTTCCTGGATCCGCTGGCTAGACTGCTAGCCAATCCACTGCCAGAACCGCTGGACTTGTCACCGGTGTAGAAGCCTCCCGCTGAGCCACGGTCTCCACGGTCACCACTGTGGAATATTCAGTTAAGTAAGGCCAACATCGTAAAAATAATCAAGTATCGTCATCAATTTTTAAATATTTAAACAAATCTAATTAACACCTGTTAATTTATGATTGACCTATCCAATAATTTGATAATTTAATGGATCACGGATACTTAAATATACTGCTAAGCTGTATGATAAATGATACAATCTTTTTCCTGATTTCAATTATGTATAGTCGGGCTTCTGCTACACAGTAAAGGTACATAGTTCTCTCTAAAAAGCTTTTTCACGACAGTGAGCATTTAAAATTAATCGAGCTACCTATTCATGTTTTTCCAGTTACTTGAACCGACTATTTTGAAATTTTTAAGTCTCACACAGTACAACTTGCACAATTATAATTACAATCTGTACTTAAAATACCATGAAAATGTTATGTACTCACTTGTAAGCACCGCTGCCATCAGGCCTGTAGCGGCCAGCATCGTCACCACCGCTATAGAATCCACCAGCACCGCCAGCGTTGCCAGATCCCCTGTAAGCACCACCAGGACCGCCAGCAGATCCAGATCCGGAATAAGCTCCACCGGGACCGCCCGCTGATCCAGATCCGGTGTATTGACCACCGGAACCACCGCGGTCACCACGGTCACCGCTAAACAATATAATATGTCATGGTAAGAAAATGTCCCAGATTGATAAGTAGGTTATTAAGTAAAGGGCAGATTGATAAGTAACTTTTTGAACTCAGATTCCAGAGTTACATTCAAAAAACACAGTAATTTATACGAATGCACGTTGACAGACGAATCGAACCGAATCCAGCAAATTGTTGCCGAATCCTAGATGAATTCCATTACACACATTTACATTGCTGTGTAAATAAATTCGCGGATTAACAATAAAAAAATAACAGCTTAATGCTACTGTTAAGGTAAAAATGGTGAAAGAAGTTAGTTAATTTAATCCCATTTGGATTAGAAAAAATCCCGTATTGGGGAACCTGGCGTATGACGAAGCAGCAATATTCTCCAGCAACAGTTACTTATTCAGCAATCAAGAAGCAGCTTACGAACCGAAGTTATTTCGCCTATACAGCACAATTGTAACCAAATATGCAAAATGAATATCCACTTACTTGTAAGCCCCAGAGTTGTCGGGTACGTATCTGCCAGAGTTGTCGTAGCGGCCGGGGTCGTAGCGTCCCGCGCTGTCGCGACCCGAGGCGTCGTACCGCGGAGCAGCGGTAGTGTAGTACCTCAAAGGCGTAGGCTTGATCACTAGGGGTGTCCGCCGAGTCGTCGCACTAAACGAAAAGGGGTTGAAGGCAGCCCTAGGCAATAAAACAGATTCATGTTAAACATGTATTGCATATCAAAATTCTTCGCGTAGCGTGCGTTGAGGTGGCATGGTTAAAATGCAGTTGCTCTTTCAATGCATTGAAAGTGTGAAAGATATCTGCTACATAAACTGTTACGAAGGTGGTGGTTTCGGCAAAAAATTTAATGTGAGGATTCCCATACTCGGTCAATACAAAAATTGTCAACAAGGTACGTAAAAATGTTGTGTAGAATGTAATTCGCTCCTTCACATAGTATATGTGTTCTCTAATGAGTTAATATTGAATTGATACACTTTTGTGAAAATTGCGAAATAATTACTATATTTTTCAGTACTAGCAAGTTTGTTGTATATTTTAGTTCACTCAAGTGTGGGTGACACTTCATTTAATAAACCTTAAATATTTTTCAAACTTCTGCCAAAAAATCAAAAGGGAAGGTTTTGATAATAAATAGTATAAAAATCCAGGAATTACCTTCCAGTTTCAGCCGCAAGGGCCACTGTCATAGACAGACAAATCACCTGAAACAAATATACAAAACATAATACACAGCAGTTGTGACAAATTAAGTTATTTATTAAAATATGAATACTAAAAATCAAAGATCTGACACTAATAACTCATAAATTAAATTAATGCTTTATAACATCCGTAAAACTTTATTAACACTGAGTGTTTGTCATAAGCTGCATACTAATGGCGAATCAAAGCCATGCACCGATGGGATAAAACACCACTTGACACTTACCAAAAAGCCGCGCATTTTCGTTGTTATCAAGCGAACTTAACTACTTGAATGTGCTCTTCTATAGATCAATGCCTATTTATACCTTTTTTATCTAATTTAATAAGGTTCCTCTGTCCAGTTCGTCTCATTTATAATGTGTCGCTGACGCTAATTCATTAGCCAGCGTTTCTCAATCTTTGGGTATCATCTTCGTTGATTAATTTAGTAGCTGCAACAGTTTGTGATACGAATCTTTGAAATATGGTCGTTTTTTGGTAAACTTTTACGCTATAGCTACCTGTTGTAGACAAGCCTTGACTTTATACAGATCCCGTGCTATCTTAAATTTTTATCGTACATAATATACGATATTTTAATAATTCATTGAAACAAGTGGAAATATCTTGAGTGTTTTTTTTTTTTTCAGGATAAATGAATATTTTATTTATTTAGTGGGAGTTAAAATATGTTGAAGCTTCTTCTGGCATTAGAGCTTAAATTAATGTTTGTTCTTTGTTCATAACAAAACTCAGACGGAATGCTTGGAATTAATTTCTAATAAAGTATATTGGAGATCTTTCAAAGTTTATTTTTATGGAGAATACTTACTTATTGGAAAGTTTGTCATATTATCTGTATTTACGCTGGCTGGGCATAATGGCTTTCCATCAAGATAGTAGCAATGATTTTTTAAAGTCACTCTAATAATAATAATAAACTTTATTGACATTATAAAAAAATATTACAACCATACATGTAAAGCCACTGACTCCTGTGCTAGGCGAACCTATGTGTGAATCATTGTCCTCCACCTTACATCAATACACAGTTTTCATGTAATAAAATACAAGTAATATGTAGCACTAGTAGGTATTGAAACAGTAAAACTAAACAATAAAAAGAAACAACGCGAACGTGTGATTGCGCGTGTGTGTGTGAGTAAGTGAGGGGGTGTGTGGGGGTGTGTGTGTGTGTGTGAGAGGGTGTGTGTGTATGTGTGATGATGAGCAAACGCATGTGAGTGTACATGAGTGTGTACATGAGTATCTTAATGTTTTTTGCATATTATATGCGTATTTTATGGTACTGATAAAATTTACTTTTCGGCTTAAAATCTGTTTCACCTTAAATAACGTAAGCTTATAAATCGAGATAGATTTATGAACCCGGTTGTAGATCTTTGAACTTAACGCACAAAAGTGTCTAGACGCGAGAGAAGTGCGACATTTGGTAACTTTGCAGACTGGAAAACCGGTGCGTCTACTTATTGCATCTGAACTTATTCGTAACATAGTGTGTCTACGTAGTATAGATCTTTCTTTCTCCCTTTTTCAGTATCTTTGTAATACATTTTTTTTTTCAACCAAGGTTTCATCCATGGGTTCTAACCAGCTTGTGATAGATATTGAAGAAAACATTCGTACAAATCAATTTCATCTTTGAAGTATGCTTAAACTTTTTGGCACAAAAACACAAATACGTTTATTTCAGGAGGACAATTCAAGACAATGGCGCCGATTCCCTTGTTCACAAACTAAACTAAATTTAAGTTCAGTGCATCTTTTTCTTTCTATTTCATTAAGAAAAGGACAGAAGATGAATATTAGTTTAGTCCTGTCAAATTATGATACTCCATAGACAAGTTAGACGTGATTAAAAACATGGCTACTAACGTCAATTTACGTCAGGCGTGGACTAATTTGACAGAACTAAACTAATATTTATCTTCTGTCCTTTTCTTAATGAAATAGAATGAAAAAGATGCACTGAACTTAAATTTAGTTTAGTTTGTGAACAAGGGAATCGGCACCAATGTCAAAACTCAGAAAGTTTATTCGGCTTTATATTTGGGGATAAAACAACAGCAGAAACAGCTTATTATTTCAATTAACCCAAAATATAAAACGAAAAAAATGTGCAATGGTAATTAGTTTGGTTGTAAGTTTTGTGAGTTTTTAAATTATTTTTATGTCGAAAAATATATTTTTATTTTAGCTATGAAAATTATATGTTGTTAAAAAACTCATAAAGAAGTACTTATCTATTTCAGTTTAATTTTTAGTAAGATATGCATTTTTTTTGTTTGGGAGCTTTAACTATCGAGCGGTACCTAAACATTTCCCGGGGAAAATCTCGATCCTAATTCCTAATCCTAACCTAACCCTTTTACTTATAAAATAATGTTTTTGACGTTTCAACGTCTCTTAACTTTTAGTAATGTTTCAATGTAAAGGGGTAGGAATTTTAGTGTAAAAAAACAAAATTCTAGAATTTAAGACTATAACAAGTTGTTAACAAGTTGTTGTCCTATTTCTCGGTAAACTAAAGGCTTACCTTTCCGGTTTGAGAATGTAGTATGCAATTCTTTTTGAAAACCTTGTTATCTTCAAACTTGAGGAATATGATATCTTCAAAGCAATTTACGTTGGCAGATATCATCTAATATATCAAATTCAGCCGCTTCTAATCAAAATGGAAGCTAAACCTAACATCGTCTGACATGAGGCCATGCCATTTCCCAAGTATGTCATACTACTCAGTATGTAGCCAGTCTAACCAGATGCATTTTAATATCAGTATTTTATGGCAGAACAGCAGTAAGTAATGGTGATGATTTTAAAATGTATGACCTCTTGTTTTCTAGCAAACGTGTTGTAATTATATTAATGGTAAGCAATAATTGCAGGTGATGTATTGTCTTATTGCTTAAAGTGCATCCGTGCAACTAAGTAGATTGTGATTGGTCGATTGACTGCCTGAAAACAATCGATGAACACGGTCGATTGGCAGACTGCATGATGCATGGTGGATTGACGTTCAATAAAAATACTCGATGCGAAGTCTATTATTTTGAACGTTATGCTTTTTACCACACCGGATGAGTCCTCAATATGTTGTCGATCGTCATCGACCAACTGCAACCAGAGGGGTAATTCTCGTGATTTTAAGAACGTTCACAGTCTGATCTGAATCTCAATCTGTCAAAAATACGTCTATTTTCCCTACATTTTGACAAGTTCTTGACATTTGTTTGTCGCCGAGATGACACTGCGACTAGATTTTGAACGTTTTAAATTACGGGAATACGGGCCCTGATTGGTTTGCACGTTTATAGTGTTAGGGTGTGATACAGATGATGGCTGCGGCAATGACGTACAAAAGCCGATTTAAGAGTTTTAGACTACGCAGATAATCTCGCGTTACATTCTAGCTACGCCCCGCGGTTTCACCCGTATATGTTTCGATCCCGTGGGAATATCGGAATAAAAAGGATAATACGTGTTATCCCTGGTTATAAACTATCTGCGTGCCAAATTTCATCCAAATCCGTTCAGTACTTTTTGAGTGAAAGAGTAACAAACATCCATCCATTCATCCATCCATCTTATCCATCCATCCATACAAACTTTCTCGTTTATAATATTAGTAGGATAGGAAAGAGGATAGTAGGATTTGTGACTAGACAAAAGATATTTTTTTTTCAAAAACGAAACATATAAGTAAAAAAATTGAATGATAAAGTTCAAAAAGCAAACTATTGGAGGTTCAAGAGGAGGAGCAACGCAGAGTCACAATGAGAGATGCGCGATACCTAGTTATCTGTTTTCGTGTAAATTAAAATTGTGAAACGTATTCTCGAAATTCTTCAAATATCAGACAGCAAAATACATAGAAAAGTAAGCTTTCCAATTTTCACTGACTATTTAAAAATAAAGATAGTCGGTGTGAATTGTACACCGACTATCTTTATTGTTAAATAAGAAGATAACAAAGAAAAAACTTGGTTACTGGACAGTTCCAGTTTGAGAAACATTTTTGTATACTAATTAATGATATGCTCTAATAAGATCCAAGTCCCAATATTGTAACATAGATGAGCATACGTAGATATACTGCATAATCATTGTCGCCGAGGCCATAATAATTCAATGTCGGTAGTTAAAATCGATCCAATTACAATAAAAGTAGTTTTTTTTTTATTTCCTGAAAATCGTCGTTGTTAATATGTTGGTTTTAGTCGCTAAAATGTTACTATTTGCGTATTTTATAAAATAATACAACGAATTATAAACTAGCAACAAAATATACTTCCTGAATTTTACAAAAACTTGCAGCCAAAATAGATCTTAGTGCCTATTTTTACCCCTAAACAAATATGTGGGTAAATTTAAAACTAGAAACTAAATTTACAAAGTTGCAAAAAGGCAACAACTACCGTATTCTTTGACATATATACTATTTGTATCATCTCTTATTAATTCATTTAGTTTGGTGCGTAAACAGTAGCCATATGCAACCATTCATCATAACTGTACGCCTAGTAATCATAGACTAATATATATAAAATGACTAGTAATGGCCGATTACGAGCTCTTATTGGGCTATTATGTTAATATTAAGGTTTTTTTACTTGAACGAGTCTCTATTCATGTTCGGAGAAACTTCTCATCGTTTCTTAATGAAGCAACTAATTTTTTTTATTGATTTAAGTTTTTATTGAAAATTTTAACTATGGCATACTTAGACAATTCATGTTCTCAGGACAGATTCAGAAATATTTGTTTTAAAATCTTACATTTGTGTACTTTATTAGCCTATTATTTTGGTTCTCTCAAACTTTATTTGGGTACATTATTTTTTACTAGGTACCGTTCACTTGACTGAATTTAAAGTATTTTGAAACTAGCTTCTGCCCGCGGCTTCGCCCGCGTGGATGTCGGAAATTATCCCACGGGAACGTGCTAACAGGATAAAAAGTATGTGCTTCCCCAGGATGCCATCTATACCCTATCTATGTCAAATCAGAAGTTCAGTGGTTTAGGCGTGAAAATGTAACATACAGTTTCAAGTTCAAATCCTCCCCTTAAAAACCGAATTACCCGTTTTTGTCCCGTCAGTGGTAAATTTTCGACAACTTTACATATTTATTATTAATTATTATTTTCTGTCAAAAGTATCAATACTGAGTTTCGAGTTACTCAGACCGCGCATTCAATTTCTTCGACATAAACTTAACACCCCTATATCCCCCTTTGAGGGGTAGTTTTGAAAAACTTATAATGATAAACTTTATTACTTACTTAGGCAAATTTCAAGTTTATTAACTAAATGAATAAGATTTTTCATATAAACTGTATCCCCGCTTTTCACCCCCACAGGGGTGGAATTTAAAAAAAATCGTTTGGGATGTATTCATAACTTGACTTAAAGATTATTTATACTAATTTTCGAGTTAATCAAGCCATGCAGTAAAATCTTCCCCTGAAAAATTGACTACCCCATTTCAGCCCGTCAGGGGTAGATTTTCAAAAAACCCTGATACACATTATTCTTTACTTTCAATATTAGGTATAAATACTGAGTTTCGAGTCAACCGGACTGCGCGCTATAAAAATCTTCCATACAAACTTTGAAACCCCCCAATCCCTTATTAGGGGGTAGTTTAAAAGAAAAAAAAACTGACAATCTTCATAATTTATTTAGATAAGTATTCGTGCTAAGTTTCAAGTTTATTAACTCAAGGAATAAGATTTTTCATACAAACTTTCATCCCCTATTTTATCCCCTTGGGGGTAGAATTTATCAAAATCCTTTCTTAGCGGATGCCTACGTCATAACATCTACCTGCATGCCAAATTTCAGCCCGATCCCTCTAGTGGTTTGGGCTGTGCGTTGATAGATCACTATCCTTGAGTCCACCTTTGAGTTTTATATATTTAGAAGATACTTTTCCGGCATAAAAAGTACCCAGTGTGGTGCCCAGGATATTAAAGAATAATTATACCAAGTTTCATCGTAATCGAACCGGTAGTTTTTTGCGTGATGCCTGAACAAACAGTCAGACAGACAAAAAAATTTTTAATCACATTTTTGGTTTCGGTGTCGGTCTAGTAACACCCTCTGCCATTTATTTTTTTGATATTTTCAATGTACAGAATTTTCAATTCTACAGATTTATTATAAGTATAGGTATAGATAGATTATGATAATTCTGTTTTTTATGAACGCTTAGTTTACTCAACTAAAGAATTAGTTGGCTTTAAATAAAAGTTATTTTAACAACTTCTATGTATACTGACAAAGCTAAAAAGTTTGTGTTTGTTTTTGTTATTTTTGCACCTTATACTAGTTATAATAAAACTGAACAGTTTTGGACTCTGAACCTTCCAGTCGGATAAAAAAAAAAATTTTTTGCATTTGATAGATTCTTGAGGAAGGCTATATAACATCACAGTAGGATCCCGAACGAAGAGCAAAAAAGTCAGAAATAACGGTAAGCAAAAACTAATAGTGCGGCGATGCGATGCGACGGGTTGGGTTGGGGAGCAAGAAATTTCACGCGTACGAAGTCGCGGACAGAAGTTAGTTTAAATATAACTTGTAAATGAGATCCGTTTGAATTTAATAAAACTACTCTCATTAATTTATTGACGTCAAACAGTTTTAGTTTTTGTCGTCGGTGAAGTTACGTAACCCGTAAAGGCTACTTAAAATTCATATTTTGGGTTAATTTATATAAAAGGCGGTTTCTGCTGTTGTTTTAGGTTCTTGGATGATATGTCACGTTGTATTGAATAGGGAGATACTTGAACTCATCGAAAATACGGTTTTCTTGGAGATCACGCTTGACTCCCAGCTGCAGTGGTCAGTCAAATCTTACATAAAATGCACACTATGGAGCCAAGCATTTTATAAGTTGGGGGATTACATCGCTGACAAAAATGCTTGGCTAAACGCTGGTCCTGCTCCACAGGACACATAAATAAATTAATTAGCATTTGAAAATACATCACACACGCCTACCCTACCTACATATTGTTGGAGCTACTGAAGATTTTAAAATACTATTTTTGCATTATATAAATTCAATCTCCTAGTATTGTATAATTGCATAGAACGTATGTGAGTACTATGTACATACTAAAAAGCTACCATTTACTGGGTACGTCTTTCATTGCCTTGAATGTGCCTTGGCGGCTGAGAGTATGTCATGCTCACTCTAATGTCTCGCTGATGGTGGCGCATGTGTTGGATCATATAGCTCCCTTCAAAATGGTTGAGCTGAATGGTGCTAATCTATGCGTCATGTTCGTGAACGGGCGCCGTCAGTAGGGACTGGTCAACTCTTTGCTGCCATGGCTTATTTTGATTTAATTTAATATTTGAATTGTTTTTTTTATATTTTCTTTACGGACGCTTTTAACGTTCTGCATCGTTCTCACGTGCATAATTTTGAACATGAATGATGTAACCAATACTTTGTAACAATATTATTATGATTTAAAAGTGTGTCCATGGAGTTTCTTGCCTGTTCTTCTCCATAGGTACCTACGCTTTGAAATGGGCAACTAGCTTCATCTTTTTGACTGACCGACCTTGACAATTCAAAAGTGCCTGTAATTGGTTTATTTGAAATAAATAGTTTGAGTTTGAGGGGGTTCCTCACCTAACATCACTTGCAGGGCGGCCAAGTTTAGCCGCTCACGCTGTTTGGAAAATCCGTCAATTAACAGACATGGATACCGCGAGAGTGATCTAATTTAGTTACTTCCATAGCATCATGTCTTACGGTATTTTGCTGTGGGGACAGGCTGCAGATATTGATTCTATCTTCATTCTGCAAAAGAGGGCTGTCAGAGCCATCTACAATCTCAGCAGACGCGAATCCCTAAGGGAACTGTTTAAAAAAAATAACATCATGACGGTTCCTTTAATAATAATAATAATAATAAGCTAGCAAGACCATCGTCAACGTCAACGTCTTTTTTGTCGTCTCTTCACAATTTTCAAATAGATAATTTTTAGAAGCAGTTTTTATACTCATAAATACGTGAAACCATATCAGGCAAATCAAAATTATTAAAACATACTGTACCTAATTTTAAATACAATGAACAACATAGACTTGAATCAAAAACTGCCGAACCGGAGGTGACATCTGTCATGTCACCTCCAATAAAAACGTTAAAATTGTCTGTAAATGGTTTAATTGGAATAAATGATTTGAGTTTGAGTTTGTGAGTTTGATAGTAAATTATAAAAAGACAGGCTCAAAGTGCGAAAGTGGCCCTGATGGTTAATTTGCTCGGCTGAACTCGGCTCCTTATAGAGAAACAAGTTAACTGAAGTGTATTTTATATACCTAGTACTTTATAGTACCTTTTTCAAACTAAAAACCGTCAACAGCGCTCGCTTACTCTAAAACCTAACAATATGAACATCCACAAAATAAAAAACAAATACTTAATCGGAAACACCCGCCACCAAACTCGCACTGGGCCCGCGTGGTGGCTTACGACCCGCTCAGTGGGAACATTATAGGCTGATAATCGTAAGAATGGTCCCCAAATAATAAGCTAACGGACAGCCAGGGTTATTTTGCCTACTGTACCTAATAATAGCAGGATTATGTCATAGGTCAAAGTTTTGCTCTTTTTAATAAATCGGATATCCTTGCTAAACCAATACCTAATGTTTAAAATGTCACTTATTTTATTGATACTTTTTTTAATCTAGATAATATTTACATAATTTATGCTAACATTTAAAATAATAATATTATGTACATATATATTATATAGATATGAACAAAGAAGCAAAAGAATCATAGGGCATCAAACAATTCGTCCGCATCGCTGTCAACAGGAACAGTGCCTATCAAAAGGATTTAAGATAGGTGAATATTTATTTTCTCCACGAGTACCGTTCTGTATCATTTTGTAATGATTAGCTCATATTATCCACAAGTACGGTGTAGCATTGCGAAGTACGAACACATTTCTAAGTTCACTGATGCGTAATATTGAAGATCCTGCCATCTTCATTATGACTAAACTATTAATTGAACATAAGTTATAAATTTAATTGACACAACCTCCATTTGTAACATGCAAATTTTCAGTTGATAACATATTAATATGTTGTTTTTATCGCTTATGGTATGGACATCCTCGGAGCGCAGTCATAATCATAATCATATTCCTAGGTATTTACTTCGTAAACAGCTTAGCATTGAATGCAGTAGATATCTAGCTTCTAGGATTTACGTAGGTTTAATAGTAGTTCCATAACCTTGCCTACAATTCATTTTTGGGCAGTTTTATTTAAAATGTCATGTGGTTGCCACATGCCCAAAAATGGCCTTTTAGGTAGGTTTGGATTTTATTAAACATATGACATTTCAAATAAAAATAACATTAAGATAAGCAGGTAAATCTTCAATAATGTAGATTGAAAACTATGAATCTATTATGACCTAATTACCTGTTTAGAACTCCTAACCTAGGATTATCTATGGTATTATAATATGATCTATGAGGGTTGGTCTATGGACAGGTCTAAGAAAAAGAGTCATGTAACTTGTATTCTACTTTTAATAAGATTAAGTACTAATTTAAAATCGAATAGAATACTCTTTATTGTGTACCTACACCATATAAATACAGAAGTTTTACAAAGTGTGACACAATGAGCGTTGTTATCTTTAAGAGCGATATTTTAAAGGCAACATTTGGATGTATTAAAAAAGGGAAGGAGAGACAATAGGTATAGGTAGTCTGTGGTGTACCATTCACATAATAATATACATAAATACATACACACAGCATATTATACTATTCTATATATATAATGATAATGTTTAAGGAGTAAAGAAGTGCTTTTTTATCAGAATTTTAATTTGAATGGATAAAGATTGAGCACGCCTTACCGATAAGGGCAAATCATTCCATATCCGTACTGCATGAACAGTAAACGATTTGTCATAGTAACTGGTGGAATGCATCGCGGCATCTAGTCTCAGGTTTTTAATGTTTAATTTAATTAATTTATCTATCTTTTACTATAAAACATGGCGCAGTTGGTAGGATTTATAGCGTTATTACGTAGAATTTATAGGTTATAACGAACGAAGCTTTTTCCAACCGTACCCGTCACAATACGCGCGCTTCTAGCGGAAAAGCCTATCGTTTCGCTCGGTCAATGAGGGTGAGTTTAAGCTTCTAGAACATTCTAGAAATAAAAACATCAAACATACAAACATACGACATGCACCGTTTTGACATTAGCCATGTGACGACTGTCAACTAGGCTGCGCACCGAAAAGGGATTCTCTGTTAAACAATTTATGAAACTTTATCTTCACCCCGAACCCTATTGTTTTGATATATATATAAGTTACTGGAAATAAAACACTTACAGTACATAAGTGTGTCTGGTAAATGTTAATTTTATCTTATCTATATCTATCTATATATACATAAAAATGAATCACGGAAATGTATACAGTACGTGCATAACTTCCGGCCGACTGCACCAAATTGGATAATTCTTTTTTTTTGTGTTTGCTATTGTTTGTTGAGAAGGTTTGTATAGAAGAAAATTAAAAGAATAAAAGATAGGACTTGTGCGGGTAAAACCGCGGGGCGCAGCTAGTTTTAAATAATTTTGCAAGTTTCAAAAATTCTTCGATTGTCTCTCTGTGAGCTTCCCTTTACCCTTTAGTTAGGGCAATAAATAACAACTTTTAACAAACCCTCAAAAAAGCTTTAAAGCAGAGCACTGCGCGATCAACGGAATGATTGCTAAAAAGTAATTATAGGCGGGTAACACCACCATATCATTCATGTGCCTTAATACTTACTAAAATGGTCCAGTTTATAAAGTGCAACAAGTCAAAACCTTTATAGATCGAATTTTCAGCCACTAATAATAGGCACAATGTCGGTGACGGGCTTACGAATCAGTAAAAAAGTTAGAAACAAATAACGAACGCCTGCTGCAGTTATATGAGCAATGCTATTTTAGGTGCTACAAAGCTAAAAAAATGGCAGGCATTCGAAAATAATAAATAGTAGCTAATAGTAAATGTGTAGCTGTTATTAATAATGGTGCGACACTGTGACTAAACGATGTTATTTAAAAAAGGTTGTACTCTCAGTTATCTTCATTCATTCCTCCAGGTCAGAACAAGCATTCTGTTACCGTTAGGCGCTGATCTGATTATTTCTCACGACACGTTTTATCCACAAGTCATAATGTAAGTACATACTCACAGTCAAAGACAGTAAATTATTTACTTGACAAATCTTAAATCTCTTTGCTCACAGTTATCTTCATTAATTCCTCCAGGTCAGAACAATCATTCTGTAACCGTTAGGCGCTGATCTGATTATTCCTCACGACACGTTTTATCCACAATCAGTACACAGACACAGCTCCAACTTTAACATGAGACTACGACGATTTAGTGACATCCAAGGGTTGGTAATTTCGCCCACATTGATGGATATCATTTTTCCTATAAACACTATACCTCTAATACAAAATAACTATACCTAGAATATTGTATTTTAATAACATATATTTTATTATGACAGGTTTGACAACGACCTTTAATACGTCGCCATGGCAATTTTCCTTTCAAATCCTTACCGGCCTGTATCTTTTTAGCTAAGTTTACATTGAAACTTTGACAAAATTAATCACTGGCCACTTTCATATCATAAATTCATATTTTCTACATGATGTTGTTCTACGAGTTGACTTAATAGATCCACGCAATGCAAGGATCAGTTCGGGTTTCGTCTCTAAAGCGAATACAACTAAAAGCCTGATGCTCCAGGGCTACCTATCCCGGGAATACCCAGCGTTCCTCTCCGCTCCGGTACCTGACGGACCCTGCCTACGCTTCCGTCCTCCATCCTCCGTGAAGGGCTCCTATTACTATTGGGCCGCGCCTCATCCGAGGGCCGCCTCACCTGGCGGGCTGACAGCGTCCCCGCCGTGCCTCTCTCTCCTGCTGCCGTGCTGCGTCCTGTCCTGCTGCGTGGGCTCTCCCACGGGTGTCCGTGCTGCACACGCACCAGCACCTGCCCTCACCTGCACCTGCACCTGTACCTGCATCTGCACCTGCACCTGTACCTGCACCTGCCCTGGACCTGCATCTGTACCTGCACCTGCACCTGAACCTGCATCTGTACCTGCACCTGTTGCCAGCACCTGCCTCGCGTCTACCTTCCTCAGCTCCAACTGGATCTCCACCTCAGCCTCCTCAACCCATCTATCACGCGTCGTCATCCATACACCCCACCTCCACATACTACACACCACTCTTCAGTCCATGTCCATCTTTTAATTGCTTGTTAATATATCTTTAATTGTTTTGTCTACCTCCGTTTCTTTCTTTAATTTAATTACCCTTAACTTTAAAGTTTAGCTCTCCTTGTCGCTACACGTCAAGTTCTGTTTAACTTACGACCTTCTAATGAGTAATTCCTATACTTTATAGTATACACACACACACTCAACACACACATTCTCGCATTTGCAATTACTTTGAATACTTCATCACGGTATTGACTACAGTTCACTTATTCGTAAAATTTTAGGATTATACCCACAGATATCAAAATAAATAAATTATAAGGTAGATGGATGCAGTTAACTTAAAGAGTCATTCAACCGCGACTAAATAGAACGTTGTTCATTGTGGGTTAGCGACGTGTGTTCTATATCTAAATATTAGCGGTGTTGTAGTTCCTTATAAAATGCAAGCAAATTTGAACATTGAAATTAAAGCGAATATTATTGCGCTGCGTAAAATTGGACTTAATATAACACAAATATCTGATGAAACCGGACTGAGTGTAAGTGTAATGATTAAATTATTTTATTAAACAATTTATCTTATTAAAGTAGAACTGCTGATCCTTATTTTTTTAAAACGTTTTATAAAGTCTAAATAGAAGAAAATATAATTCCGAAGTAAATTTATTTACCTAGATTATTGAATGATGGATTAATATAACTATGTTAATTCTATAAATATATGTAACATCTCTTGTCATTATAATTTTGTTTCTAAATCGTAGGTAATATTAGTATTTTGCTTAGTAGCCTAACAGTACTCCTTTTTTTTATTTTAGAGAAGTAATTCCATGGCCGGCACGACCTCCTGACCTCAACCCCATAGAAAATCTATGGGGTTTAATCACACAGCGATGGGACGCAAGGAATGAGAGGACTGATGAGCAATTGAAGCTGCATTGCCTAGAAATCTGGGAAAATATAAGAGGAACAGACATATGTAGTAATATTGTAGGGTCGATGCGCCAGCGTTTATTTGATTGCATTGCTAATAATGGGGGTTATACGAAGTATTAAATTATAAGTTGATTATAGCAATACTAAAATTATATTGTGATATCCGTAATAAGGATTATTTTGAGGTTTAGCTTCAATCTTCTTTTCATAATGAAAATGAATACTTAAGCTATAACCGCAATAAGTCCTAATAAATACGATTTGTTAACTTTGACATTTGAGATAGGCAACTTAGGTAGGCTACTACTACTGAGTAATTTAATTGTATTGTGACAAGGAGTCCGCACTTTTTTTATTTACGTGGGTAGATTTGCTAGTTGTAGTTTGTTAAAGTACTCTAACAAACTACAACCAGCAAATCTACCCACACAGTGGTAAATAAAGGACAATATTATTATATTAAATTGAATCTTTGCGACAAACACACTTCTATTTTTTCTAGTCCTTTAAACCAAATACAACCTTATTGCATTAAACGTATGGTCTTAAATCGAACTGGATTCAAGTCATCGACCGACACCTGTGAGTGAGAACAAAAGCATTCCTGAGCCCTGATTCCTGATAAGGATTTTTTCTAAGTGGTTACGGACTAATGAGTGAATACAAATAAAATAGACTATATTACATGCAACGAATTTACAAAACGCATAATTACGGTGAACCGCTATTACCTGCTTAACTTCAATAAATAGTTCTTTATGAGAAAATAAACTGTTTTAACTAGACGTTTATTTATTTCTAGTTTATAAAATTATAACGAATAAACAATTTGAAATTACTTATAAAACATTTTTATTTTTAACCCCATATTACAATAACAATATAATAATAACAATATAATAACTTATTATTATCGTTTATTAATCTATCGAATAATAAAAAAAAACCGATAAAGATTATTGTTGGAAAAGAAAAATTAAAAGTCCCATCTCGAGATTGGAACCCAGACCTATGCGTTCGATAATCTAATACGTAAGACTACCAGCTATCGGTACTTGATGAAATGACTTCAATTTTAGCAATGGTATGAACCAACCAAAGTCATGCGTAATTACGTAGCCTATGTGCAAAAGCGACGGTATGTTTTTGTTTCGTTCGACGCCAGCCAGTGTGCGAATTCTGAGATGTGCGTTCTGTGTTGATACATCACTACACACAGACGTAGGTACGGACGTTACCGCGCGTTCACAGCAATACAGTCCTTAAGCTGGTAATCAATTAATGACTCTTGACTGTACATATCAAGCTATACATTTCCAATATAAGCTGATCTTGCAGTGGTTTCGCTAGCCATACAATAAGAGGTCAGCTTGTGCTGGAGAAGTATAGCTTGATGTGTCACCGTATGTACGATAGTTTAAAGATTTCATGCTGCACTTTCAACTTCATCAGGTATAACAGATAGTATACTAAGTAGTAAATTGTCGCTAATTAAGTAGCTTCCCACTCTTCAATCATCATTTTCAAAATAAAAATCTTTAGAATGAGAGAAAATAAAAAATTTTATTCCACTTTGGTCACTCTTTGTTCTTCTTATTTTTCCTTTTCAGCTAGGTGTTCCGTAAAACAACAAAATTAATTATAAATAGGTAATTATTTTGTAATCCATATTTTAACCTGTCAAATTAGCATAGATATCTTGTTTCGTACGTTTACGTCATTCTATTACTATAAATACGAATTATGGCTTATATTTAAAATAAAGTTATTTTAATACAGTTGCTGGGCTGAAGTTTATATTTTATTGACTTAATATACAAAACTCCTGCAAGTATAACATTTCAGGAGTAATTCCTAGTGTAGGGCAACGTTTTTTAAAAATATTGTGCACGTTATATTCTTTTTGCAACTTACTTGCTCATATTTAGTTAGAAGCTTAGTAGTTGTTGCTCGCTACTTTGCTTGCGTGTATTTTGTTTTACGTCATTTTTGCAGGATGAAAAAGCCTATGTCCTGCTCGAGGTTCCAGGCTGGCTATATGTCAAATATCATAACAAGGCAAGAGCTACTTGTAACATTAATATTGATTTAACCAATTTTACTCTACCTAACTAAAACCCTTTTTTTTCCGTGGAGTAGTCCTTATTAAAGACGTAAACGAAATACCCATGGGAATATGTCGGACTCCTACTAACCAACACCTCACTGTTCCTTCTAGTACCATGGGTCAGAGGTCCGGGAGGTACTTGTACATTCGCCGCACCCCCGACTGGTATTAGGTCGCCATGCCCAGCGGGCCCCATCACCAAGTGCGGCCGATCCCATGATCACTCTTGAGCGCCGACACAGCCGTAATTTCGACGCCCGCAGGCCCCTCCTTAGGGTGGCCGGAGATCGCTAAGCGACCTTCGACGCCCGACTGCCTGTCTGGTGCGAGTGGAATGAGAATTATGCTGTCTCTCCCTCACCGCTTCCTCCTTTGCATGCATTATCTTCTTGCAAAACGAGGCGACAGCATCCCACGCGTTTTCGCATCCGACCATGAACTGAACATATTTACAACAGCTCCGCCTGCGGAGTTATATAATAACCCCGAAAGCTCGTCCTGCGGGGTGTAAAAGATTCCACAGTCACAACTCTTCCCCAGCTCTTTCACTGTCCCTCTAATAGTTAGACTGAGGACACTTGGATCCCAGCAGTCCAGCTTTTAGTGTCATTTTCGGAATGTCAACTTCATTTCATTGTCCATGAAAGCATATAGGAACCTTATTAGTACTCCGGATACATTTAGTTTGCCACTTCAATGTGACACAAAACTACTTAACGTTGTTAAGTCCGTTTGAATCTCCCATAGACTGTTTTTGATTTATTCGAATACATTTAACAAGAAGGCATGATAAATCAATTTAATAGTGTGAAAAGGTTATTTATTCATTAACCCAAAATGATTAATTCATCAACACCAAAAAGTTACCCTAATTTTTTGGTGTATATGTTGAATCATTTAATTATTGTAACCAGTTAATTATCGATTTTAATTAAAAATATCTAAAAAACGATAATATCACCTGTTCACCACAGATAAGATTATCATTAGTAGATAATTATTAATTAGTCGATGTCAGTAAACAGGTAGGTATCAATTGGATGAATGGTCTAGTTAATTATGGATATAATTAACATAGATCGTTCACCTCTTGCACTTTCCATTTCCGTACATGCTTTTTTTTTGTTTTTTTTTTTTTGTGTCTTTAATAACCTGTTTATAATTTATTTATTTATTTATTTTTAGGAAAACTTACAGCTTAACAGATACAGTAAGTAGTAGATTATACAAAAATAAGGCCAATTACAAGTTTCCACGTGTAGTAGTTAAGCTGCTTGAGTTACGCAATCGCATCAAATCTTATCAATCAGTTCCATGCCTCTTAATTTTTAAAGTGTAGCGTCCAACTAACTACCGAAGCCATGGTAATAACCGGCCAAGTGCATGTCGGACCACGCACAATGCAGGGTTCCGTAGTTGGGATAAATTTATCTCAAGAACAAACTTAACATTTTAGTTAAAAACCATGTTGTCCCATACATTGATATACCTCACGGTCAATTCTCCAACTGCAAATGAAAGTTTGTAATCGCATTTTTTTTTTTTAATCTATTAATATTTACTACTACTACTTACTACTTATCTTATGCTATGATACTTTGTTTCTTGCCAAATTTCATGATTCTAGGTCAACGGAAAGTCCCCTATAGGTTGAAAAAGAGGCATTGATAAGGGAAAGCCGATCTTAACACTAATATTAAATAGTTCAGGTAAATAGAAAATTTTATTAGCCTAGGATATTTTAGGAACAGTCGTTTTTCCTTAATAAGTTAATACTAGCTGCGCCCCGCGGTTTCACCCGCATAAGTTTTGATCCCGTGAGAATATCGGGATAAAGAATATCCTATATGTTAATCCTGGTTTTAAACCACCTGTGTGCCAAATTTCATCCAAATCCGCTGAGTAGTTTTTGCGCGAAAGAGTAACAAACATCCATCCATTCATCCATACAAACTTTCACGTTTATAATATTAGTAGGAAGTAGGATTATAGTAGGATAAGTGATATGATTGGCTTTCCCCCAAACGTGAGTCCATAAATCCCTGTTTAGTATTATACTTTACTCAAATAATGTGCGGAAATTCAAAAAAATGTGAGTAAAGGAATTTATATTCCAGAATCATAGACCAACTATAACTTTTCACGCGCCAATATTTTCTTTTTTTTTACTTTTAACAACTCTATTTGCAAGTCGATCTTTAATAAGTTACGGTCTCCTTGATTACCATGTTTCGAAGTTAAAAGTTTCTAGTGATACATGACCTGATTGGTGGTATAGATATGAATTTTCATAGTAATTTATACGGCCGCTACTAACATTGCCAGCTCGCGTGTATTTTACGATTTATCTCGAAGAAAATTGACAAAATAATGCTCTTATTTTTAGGTATTTTTGAGGAAACTTTTTTTTTCTATTGAACGCGTCTTGAAATTCTTGGCCACATCTATACACACATATTACATATTGTCATTGCAGCGACGCGATGTCCCCGCCCTCTTAGCTGACAAATCCTCTAAGAATATTATATTTTAATAAAGCTGAATAGTTTGTAACCGACTTCTAAAAAAGGAGGAGGTTCTCAATTCGGATGTTTATATTTTTTTTTATGTTTGTTCGCGCATAACTCTGTCGCTTGCCAACCGATTTGAAAAATTCTTTTTTTGTTGGAAAGGGTATACTTCTAAAATGGTCCCATAGAATTTCATCAAAAACGGTTTAGTAGTTTGGTTTTTAAACCAAAATTAATGGTAAAAATTACAACTTAAAAATGAAAAATAAAAACTTTTTAGCAAAAAAAAATCAACCGACTTCCAAAAACGACACTATAAAGTGAAAAATAACTTTAATTTCGGAAGTCGGTGGCAAACAACGAAAATGTGAACCCAACGGCACCGACTTCCGAAATTAAAGTTATTTTTCACTTTGTAGTGTCGTTTTTGGAAGCCTCGAAGTTGACTATTTTTTTTTTTGCAATAACGTTTTTTTGTTTGTTTGAACGCGCTAATCTCTGGAACTACCAGTCCGATATGAAAAAATATTTTTGCATTTACGGTTTAAGACATTTATTTCTCAAAAGATTACATTAATCACTTACAGAGAAAAATACAATAATAAGTAAACAAAATAACCGATTAGCGTTTTTAGTAGGGTAGATGTTAAAAAATGTTAGTGGAGATTGCGTATAGAGCGCGCATAAGCTGCGGCGCGAGCAGTGCTTATTTATTAAGGTCTATGGCATAGTGCGTTTGAACAAGCGATAATTGAACAGTTTTATAATAATATATTGTTTTAGTATTTTACAAATAAAATGGTACTTTTCATAGGGAGTAAGCGGGTGTCGGTTAATTACTTTAAGGTTAGTTTTCATAGTGTTAGTAAAATTTACAAGTTTATCCTTATCGTTCTATTAATGAAAGATCCTTCAAAATATGGCGTTCTAGTATTTTTTTAAAGATTGATAAGCTTTTAGCCTCTTTTGTGTCGTTAGGTACTTAATTTATTATAAATCTGGGCTCCTTCGTACAGAATGCTCTTTTTTCCGTAGTTAGTTCTAGGTGGTTTCAAACGGATATCATTTGCCTGTCTAGTATTACGTCTGTGGTGGTCTATATTTTTGGTAAATGTTATTTGTGAGTGAATATCCTTTGTTATAATTTTTCTAATCAGGATGCAGGTGTTGTATTTATAGTTTTGCGATAAATTCATTAGTCCAGTTTCCTTATAACTTTTTATGGTCGGTGTTAGGTAATCATATCGAAATAACGTTTTAATTAATTTATTTTGTGATCTCTGTAGTTTATTTAAGTTGCTTTTAGCTGCTGATCCCCATACTTCAATTAGGTAATCCAGATGAGGCTTGACCAAGGAGTTATAGATTGGGTACCGCACATGTCTGGGCAAGCATCGAGATATGGGCCGTAGGGCACCTGATAGGGATAATAGTTTACTTTGTATTTTTTCTATGTGTGGCTTCCATGTAAGTCCACTGTCAAGTAGTAGGCCCAGATATTTTTCCGAGTTCGTTTTGTTTATTATTTCACCGTTAATTGTTAATGGACTATAGGTACCAATTTTTTTGTTTTTTGCTGAGAAAATAATATAATTTGTTTTTGAAGTATTTATGGTCAGCAAATTTGACTGGAGCCAAGTGTGTAGGATGTCCAAATCATGTTGTGCTTCATTCATAACTACATCTATCAAGTCACCAAAATAGAACAGGCTACTAGCCTGTTCTATTTTGGTGACTTGATAGATCAGTGTACAAAGTAATTTCTCCATTTAGCCCAATTTCATGTATACTATTTATATAAATTAAGAATAGTAATGGGCCCAAAATTGAGCCTTGGGGCACGCCACAGGTAATAGGTCTAGGTGTGCTTTATATATATTTGATAGGATAATTCTTGAAGGCTTATAGGCTTATACTAACATCATGGTACGACCTATAGGAGCCGATTAAAAAGAAAAAAGGCCAGAAAGAATAATGCTAAGGGAACACGAAGTAATAGCGCAGGCGGGCGATACATTGTGACGCGGTAAGTCGGGGAACAAGAAATCTTACGCGAATAGGGTTACCATATCTCCGGATTTTTCCTGAGATCTCAGGATTTTTGGACTCTTCTCAGGATTGCGGCTGGATTTTTTTAAATATCATAAAATCTCAGGATTTTTGAATTTTAAATAAAATACAGATTATATTTTAAAGATCTCTTTAATAAAAAGTTAAACAAACTAAAAATAATATTCCTTTGGTAATAATTGCACAATTAAAATCAATACTTATTTATCCAAGTAGGCACTTAATCAGTTTTATCATACTTAATATGTGAAGATACATTTTTAAGTACGGTTTTTTCTTTAATTGTGGATTTTAAAAATGCCCCAGGGGCGGTGCGTTGGAGGGGGTGCCCCCACGCTTTGAGTGCGACGTGCAACGCGAGCGAGATCCGCAGTGTATAAAAACGATAATATTACGACTTTTTAAATTGTTAAGTACGTTTTAGAGAAAATTCTCAAACTGTAAAAAATCTCAGGATTTTTCAATGGAAATCAGGCCTTTTCTCCGGACTTTTGATTTTTTCATCTGGTAACCCTATACGCGAACGAATTCGCTGAAAAGCTAATAATAGAAAGCTAACGGAAACGAAATAATACCACGGGCCGGAAATGTGGCTGTTATTTTAGTATATTGTGGTGTCTTACGACATCCACGCGAACGAAGTACCCCGGGCAGAAGCTAGTATCGCTATAATCGCCCTCACGTTCCTAGTCGCCGCAGGAGACGCCCTGGGTGTCGAGAGCCGATTCCCGACCACCGTAGGCGCGGTCTTGTAAACGGCGAGCAATGGGTAGCTCGCCGTCCGGTAAGGACCAGCCGATCGATTCTGTAGAAATCTCACCGTGAAAAGTTAGGTGAAGGGAGCTTAGAGTAAGCTGTCAATAGTGTCAATCCCTAGCATTCGTTGGAATGATAGCTCACTCCACGCTCACTTCACCTGAGTTTTCACGGTGAGATGGTTACAGAATCGCACTGCTGGCCCGGGTCGACGGCGCCTCAAAGAGATGTCAGCGCTAACTGATGGGGTCCACTAGGGCCGATGCCTGGCAGGGTTGCGGGTCGTTCAAAACAGTTACCGTGGCCCTGGCACAGGCAACTGAAGGAACACGGGTGGGTTTTAGGCAGTAAAAGTCTGGCATGCCCTCCCGCTCCGCCCAGAGCGGGAGAAGTTATTTGACTTACCACCAAAAAAAAAAAAAAGTAGTGAATGATATACCTCCTTACACTCACGGTTATCGGATTAGTAGTCCTCTATATGTAGAAACTCTGCATACAAAGGGCATACTAAGGGTGTCAGTTAGTCTTGCACGGGTTCCAAAAGGGATTAATTAATTAACAATTAAGATTCATAAACTGCAACATTGTATTTACACGTGGCGAATATGCTAGTAACACTTGCACAGTAGGTACTTTATTCCTAAGCTGCTTATTGTGCCTGTACTGACGATATTGCAATATATCTAAACTAAAATACCCCAACGCTTCATATAGTATAATTAAGTACACAATTCTACATTAGGGGGTCTAGAATAATTAGGCTGAATTCATTGTTATATTTTGCGTACTAGTTAAAAATTTATCCTGTATGTATACAGGCTGTTATTAAAATAACTGAAAACCGCTCAACCCCTCATTGTACTCGTTATTATTAACAACTAACTTAACCCCAAAATCGCGAAAAAATATTATTAATGTTCGCATAATTCACTAAAATTATTCCATAGATGATTTTCTTTCCGCGATTTCAGTGTTGATCTCTTTGTATCTCTTTTATTTTCGGTTCGTTGTTGAGTTGCAATTAGATTTTTTCCTAAGCGTACGTACATTACATACTTAGTCAAGTAAAGAGCAAATAATGCTCTTTACTTGACTAAGTATGTAATGTACGTGACACTTGAATGTGAGGACTATGTGGGTCTTTTTCTCTTTTCTTTCTCTGTTAATTTTAATGTTGGTCTGGCAGTTTGAGTACTTTATGCGGCGTACCCAAATATCATGTAAATGTGATTCCGATATTCTATTTACAGAATAAACAATTTGTATTCATTTCATGTAGTTTTCTCGGTGAGTGTAGCGAAAATAGCTCAAACTGCCATGCAGATTGGTAGCACGACTACCCGGAATGCGCAGGATCGTATCTCGTGGATGCTCTTTTAATTACCCGATTTCACAACCTTTATTGTAATCAATATTCTATCTGACGATTCTTACTTTGTGAAAACAAGAGCTTTAAAAAAGACTACGGCATTATTGGGGTTAAAGAATCTGAATTCAATGAAAGCATAAAATGATTACACAGTTTCTTTATTAACACAAAAAATTCTGCAATTCAGCATCTTTATTTATGTAGGCAGTGTCCTTAGTCTAATCGCTGTCATGTTCAGCGATCTCTGAAGTTGGGCTAGTCAAGGTTTAGTACTTCTGGACGGCATCCTTGGAGTGGGAAGCGATGTAGGCGAGGGAGCGGGCGATCGCCTCGGGGATCGCGGGGCCAACGGGGAGGGAGTCGCTCTGAAACAATACAGGTACAATTACTAATCTGCACCCTAAATGCGTAACTATCCATCTCAATCTGAATCATTTTGAAGGATATTTCTAATCCAAAGCTGTTGGCAAAAATTGTCAGCTCAACGACGTAAACGCAATGTATGTTGTTGAACTGTCATTATTAAAACCATTGCTACTGAAAGTATGTATTTTCTTCCCCTCTCACAGATAGGAAGCCTCAGTTCCAGCAATGCAATATAGGCTCATTAGGATGATACACTTTCCTAAAATAACTAAGATATTTTCAGAATAGAAGCCATTCCCAGAAAAAGTTATACTTCGGCTTTCTTAACTAAATATCTAGCTCGTATCCTTGCTGATAAACATAACTACAATGAAATCACTTGAAGGTATTTCATTTATGAATAAGCAAATATAAATCAGTGTTAATTTCTTATATTTTTATTGGCTTATTATGTTGATAACACCATTTGCAAACAGATAGGTTATTAAGGAAGTTCTTGGAATGAAGCCTTGTACTATAAACGTAAAAATACCTTAGGGGCCATCAGTTTCATACACATACAAGTATGCTTAACTTCTCTTCCGATCTTGCTTGGTTTTAAGAGTCAAATATTGTGGTGGTTAAATATTACCTGGGCCTGGTAGCCGTTCTCGTCAGCGGTGTAGGTGACAACCACTGGGGAACCGTCGGGGGAGGTGTAGCTGTAGGAACCCTGGGACACCTGATACACAAAAAAATATATATTTTTAGCACTGTGATGAAGCTCACTCTAAAATGTCAAGCACCAAATATGCATATTAACATTCATTTCCTGCGTCTGCAGCATAGATCAACAATAACATATCATATACATTATGAACTAAATCATAACCTTCTGAACTAGTGTGGGCGTTACCCGGCCACCCGGTCACACAGTTTATGATAATAAATGGGATAAGTATGTAAAATAGTTGATAATAAGGAAATGTACTCACAACACCGCCGGCTTCTCCGACCTGCCTGTAGGTACCGACAGACTCAGCCCTGATGCCGTTCGCAGTCTCGTAGCTGGTGAGAAAAGGAAATTATTTTTGTAAGAGGAGACTGAACATTTACAAACATAAAAAAGCCAATTAACCGTTTATAAAATCTCCTTTTACAGAATCTGGTTCTGGAGTTAATTTGTAACTCTCTGGAATCATCCAAATTAGAACGAGTCAATAAAAAGTGAACACTTACTTGTATGTGAAGCTGCCGTCTGGGTTGACCTCAGATTCAGAGCGGAGGACGGCGGCTTGACTTTCGTCGGAGCCTTGGTAAGCCTTGTTGACGACCTGCTTGGCAGCCTGGTAGGTGGTGGATCCAGCCTGGTAAGCGGCGGCGGAGGCAACGGCGACAGGGGCGACCACGGCCCTAGCGGCCGCGACGGCGGGGGCAGCTACGGTGTTCTGGAAACCCCTGGAAATACTGCCTCCGAAGGGAGAAGCGCCGTAGCTCGCCGCGCTGGCAGCGCACACGCACAGAGCAAGAACCTGCAGAATTAATTAAAATTATTAGTTAATGAACGTCTTGTTTTACTTTAAATCTCATTGGAAACTATTAAAAGAAAGTTATCAGCAGTAATTTATAGTATTTTAATTATTTGAATGAGATATTATACAAATAATCTCACCAAGAATTTCATTTTAGTTGAGATCTGTACGAATGTCAGAAACAAACAGGTACCTTCCCATTGAATTCTAATCCTTTTATATTAAAATCAAAGTTCACAAAAAACAGCGCCTAGCATTCTTAGAGTATTGACACGAAAGAGTGACCTTGAATAAAACATTAATTTCTCGATGTCAAGCAGAATATCATTAAGACTGGATCTATAATCAAATCATTTCAACTTAAGAAACCATTATTTAATAACCAAACATTTCTACGGAATGATTCCGTACATTCGTTTAATTATTGTATGATAGAAATGGATTCATTAAAGATTAATAATATGTAGGTACCTACCCCACACAAATTCGTGCTCGCTATGTAAATAACAGTGACAGGAAGTTATCACATCTCATCAATGGGTAGGTACGTGTACATTTAAGCTAACTCAAAAACTTCAAAACAATTTTACTTACATATAAAATCAGCCCAGTAATTACGGAGAAATCTGACAAAACACATGAATAAAAATCTTCGCCGAATACATAACCCCCGCCTTTTTTATCAGTCGGCTAAAACCGTATTACACCAGGTCCGGCGTGAGCCAGGGCAGCAATGTAGGGCCTCTCGAGTTTATTATAATGATAAATGACTTAGCGGAAGTCGTCAGACATGGGACTTGTTTATTGTTTGCAGATGACCTGAAATTGCTGCTCAAGGTTAGGGATCACTCGGATTGTGAACGCCTGCAGGACGACATCAACCAGGTGGTCGAGTGGAGCATCGGCAACAAACTTAATTTTAATGTACTGGGTATGGTAGGGTACAACGCATTAAAGGTGCGACGGGACTTTGCACTCGCAGCGTATGTAGTGAAGCTACTGCGTGGCGGGGCACATAACCCGGGAGTGCTGCGGCACCTGGAGCTTTGCGTGCCAGCCCGGTACGTGTGGAGGCGGCGACGCCCGCCCCTGCTTGCTGTGCCTGCAGCCAGAACCAACCTACTGGCGAGAACTCCTCGTTCACGTGTGGTGAACGAGGTTCACGAGACAGTTGATGTATTGTGGTGCAACTTGAGTGAATTCGCAAAAGTTATATGTTATTTAGAGGTAGGTTAAGATTTAGGATATTGTATGTAATTTAATAGGATGTAGATTAAGGATTTAGCATGTAAGGCCTCGCTATCGCATTGGATCGCTGATCTGTAATGGTAGTTGTAGGTAAGATTTGAATAAATAAATAAATAAAAATATAAACTCCTCTCAGAAATATGCTAAAATTAACTTGTCTATTAGGTAATATTTGCATACTTCTGGGAATGGCTTATTTATTATTATATCTTTCACGTATCTCGGGACACTCGAGTACCGGACCTTTGGAAGGCGTACGAGGGGCCGAAGCCAACTCGCAGAGGCCCGTTTGATGTTTTTAATCAAATGAGGCACCAACCGACGATTATCACTGAACGTACTAAGCAAGTGCACCCAAGGACAAAGGCCAGCCAAGGCTGGCAAGGATTGCCAGTTTGGCTTCCGCAAGGGGCGCTCGACGGTGGACGCCATCATGCGCGTAAGAGCCCTCACGACGGGGGACGCGGTGTCCCGGGGTGGGGTAGTCGTGGCGGTGTCACTCGACATCGCCAACGCGTTCAACACCCTGCCCTGGAGCTACATTGGGTAGGCACTCCGGTATCACCGGGTGCCGACCTACCTCCGTCGAGTAGTCGGGGCGTATTTTACGGACAGAGCCGTCATCTACCCCGGTCGTGACGGGAACTGGAACCGGCGAGAGATGTCGTGCGGTGTCCCACAGGGATCAGTTCTGGGGCCGCTCCTGTGGGACATCGGTTACAACTGGGTGCTGCGGGCCGACCTCCCTGAAGGCGTCAGCGTAGTTTGCTACGCTGACGACACGCTGGTCCTGGCGCAGGGGAGGTCGCATCAGGCGGCGCCCGACGCGATGACACGCGGGGTTGCGATAGTCGTGGAAAAGATCCGGCGGTTGGGTCTCGAGGTGGCATTGCACAAGTCCGAGGCCATGTCCTTTCATGTGCCCCGGTACGGGCCACCTCCGGGATCCCAACTAGTAGTAGGAGGGGTTCACATCGGCGTCGAGACCACGATGAGGTACCTGGGTCTCGTCCTAGACAGCCGATGGAACTTCGTCGAGCATTTCCGACGTTTGGCCCCCAAACTGGAACGGGCCGGGGCCGCCCTAAAGCGGCTCTTGCCCAACCTGAGGGGGCCAAACGCCTCCTGCCGGAGGCTTTACGCGGGGGTCATGCGGTCCATGGCCCTATATGGGGCCCCGGTATGGGCGCGTTCACTGCGGCTGCGAGCCGCACACTACCTGAACGCGCCCCAAAAGGTGGTAGCCGTAAGGCTGATCCGGGGCTACCGCACGATCTCGGGCGAGGCAGCAAGCCTCCTTGCCGGACTGCCGCCTTGGGATCTGGAGGCGATAGTCCTCGCGCGCCTATATGATTGGCGCGCGGAGGCACTACGCCGGGAGGAAACTCCGCATCCGCGGCAAACCGCGGCGGAGCGGACGAACCTCCGGCGCGATCTCATGGCGGCATGGAAGGACGCGACGCGAAGCGACTATCGCAACCCAGCGCAGGGCACGCCACGATAGCGGCGGTAAGACCCCTCTTTGAGGAGTTCCTAGAGAGACGTCACGGCGTTCTCACCTACCGCCTGACGCAGGTCCTCTCCGGACACGGATGTTTCGAGAGGTTCCTGCACATCATCAGGCGGGAGGAGACGCCCGGGTGTCACCACTGTCAGGATCGCCCAGAGGACACGGTGCAGCATACGGTGGAGGTCTGCCCTACTTGGGCAGAGCACCGCCGTGTCCTCGTAGAGGCGATCGGCAGCGGCGGCGACCTCTCGCGTCCGGCCCTGGTTCAAGCCATGGTCCGGGGCGAGAGGGAGTGGGAGGCAGTCACCTCCTTCTGCGAAGCAGTCATGCTAGCGAAGGAGGTGGCGGGGTGGGCGAGGGAACGCACCTCACGCCTCAGCCACCGCGGGAGACGCTCCGGGCGTTGGGAGCCGCGTGACGACTCCCGGCCACCGTAGGCGCGGGCCTGCGGGCGGTGAGTAATGGGTAACTCACCGTCCGATCAGGACCAGGCCCGTGCCGGACGGCGTGTATGTGTTCCACGTGCGCCTCAAAGAGATGTCAGCATGAGTGACGGGGCCCAACAGGGCCGAAGCCTGCCAGGGTAGCGGGATCGTCCGAAAGGGTTACCGCTGCCCTGGAACATAAAGGGCTAAGGAAGGAACACGGGTGGGTTTTAGTCAGTAAGAGTCTAATACTCCCTCCTGCTCCACCCAAAGCGGGAGGAGTCACTTGATGATTACCCATCCTCAAAAAAAAAAAAAAAAAAAGGACAATGGCCTCCTTACTCCCTTTCCACTTCTCTCAGTTTAAAGCCGCTAAGGACCAGTTCTTGTTGAAGGAGTCCAGCTCAACCCGCCATCTCCGTCTGGGACTATTGCGATATCACTTGCCATTACGAGGGACCCATTCGGTCGTAAGTTTGGTCGATTGATCGTCTGACATGCGGCAGATGTATCCAGTCCAATTCCATTTTAGCGTGGCAGCTTTCCAAGTGACATCAGTTTTCTTTGTGATGGAACGGATAGTCGTATTCCTAACCCGGTCTGTTAGTTTTACATCCAAAATACTATGTTCCATAGCCCTCTGACAAACCTCGAGAATGGACCTATGCTGATTTGTCAATATCTTACACAATGAATTTAACTCTAAAATTAGCTCTTCCAGAACGAAAATAAACGACCTTCTTTTAAATATGTTTGATGGAAATTTTAATATGATCAGTTTTTGAAGGCAGTACCTACATACAGACAGGTACAGAACATACAGACAAACGTTGCGTGTTTTATGTATAAAATAATATCAATACACATTCAAAGCTTTTTTTGGACGTTCTTGTTTAGAATATAAACCTATATCTAGGAAGCAGGTAGGTAATACTCATAAGGGTTTCTATTTTCATTGTTCTATGACCGATTGGTTATAAATATAACTGCATTCTAATACTTAATATGAAAGAAAGAAAGAAAATACGTTTATTTGCGGTAAACATGACGCAAAAAAGATCAGAAAACACAAAAATTTAAGAAATGGTTTGGGTAAACATGCGTCACATCCACGCAAAACGGCTATCGCTCAGCATTATGCGACCCTAAGCGTGGCTTTCCGACTTCCATACGGGCAGAATCATGGGTAGCACTAGTATATAAATAAGCACATTATTCAAAACCAAATACTTACCAATCTATAGATTTATTTTCTCAATTTGTTTTGTAACGAAAAGAAGAAAAACCTGAAATGATTTATTGAAGTAGTCTGCTGACAACTGTGTGTGTATTTGCATCAAAATATACCTCAACATTAATCTTAAATTCCAATGTACTTACATAATGCCTAGACTAAAATAGAAATAGGTAAATAAAGCTTTGTGTTAATATGTCAACTATGGGATCATCCTACGGATTTGTCCAAATTCAAACAAAGTCTACCTACATATTCAATTGTCTTTCAAATTATACCTGTGGCCTTGAATTTATAAAATTGTAGTCATTCAGTTGCTCATTCTCTATGTAGCTACTTAGAAGAAAATTCTAATTGGAATATTTGCAAAACGTTTAATTTCGTTTAGAAAAACTGAACAGATAAGAAGCAACTTTTTCTTGCCTCAACGGAATACTATTTTAACGAGGCGTGGGATACAACGCCCACTCATAGTTATCTTAGATATACTATAAATTAAATACATCCTAGTTAACCTTGGTGATAACACGTCACACTCTGGAAACGTGACTTCCACCGAACGCACCACAAATCGAATGTCTGAGGGCCTCTACAAAACTAGTTTCCATCTTCTAAATGTCAACGACTATTATTATCACCTTTTCAAGTCATCAGGGGCTGACCCATGCCATCTGCAGCTCACAAATCACGCCTCACATTTATGACAGACATAATATGTAAATATGTTTGTACGGCATAAATTCCACACCTTTATAATTGGTGTAATACGGTTTTTTTTTTCAGATACTTAATTCTGAATTCTGTTTCTGGCTTTGAGATTGAACTTGTAGCGGTCTGAATATAAAGTTGAATGACACCGTTCAACGTCTTTTAAATTTTAATATATTTTGGCGGTTTCGCTTAAAATAAAATGAAAAATGAAGTTCGACGTCAAAGGTCAATGTGAATTTAAAACAAATCTACTGCATTGCCTAGATTATAGTTTTGATACCAAATAAAAATAAATGATTACTAAATACTCAAAATGTTTCAGGGGTTAATTATACTCATTTAAACAAGATACGTTTATCCAAAGTCTCCAAAATATATATGTTTTAAACATATATTAACATATTATAACGAATTTTTATAGGTACCTAATCTGAATAAATTTAACCAGTTTACTAAAAATAATATTATTTCCATAAAAACTCGGCATGACAACGATTAGAAGATTACCTCACACCTCATCAAAGTTTTTCTAACTCCAAACAACATGTTCAGCAATTTCAGACAGTTTAACAAAATAAATAGAACTGTAACTGTGGAAAAATGTCCTATGCATTTTTCCAATTACAAGTCTTAAAATTCCGGTTCAAAAGATATTTTCACTTGGTCCATTTCATTCTCCCTTGCAAAATGTTTACAAAATAATTTTACCAATGATGCCACATAAATATTAGGCACACCCACCTTAGTCACCGTCGCGAAAGTTCGCCATACTTCCTGGAAACGCAACGGAAATGCAAGAATGCAGTACCTACTTAATCGGAACCTTGACCTGGAAGGTAGCAGACGTGGTAACACCCCCTCTTTCGCTGGTTATAAATAGACGCTTACCTAACTTAACCTTTTTGACTTTCTAGGTGAACTATGAGTGTCTGTACTTTGTAATAATGCTCCAAGCGACAGATGGTGTGTTTGGTTAAAAATAAACTACAATGATGGTGGTAGCCTTACTGCTGCCAATTATTACAATCGCTAAAAGAAGAATCATTAAGCTATTATGTTGTTTGGAGGCCTTGCAGTTTTAGTTTCGAAAGAAACACACGTGCTCGCTCTGAAATTGGTTTGAGTAGGTTGAAATTTTGCCGGTCTAAAGTGTTTATTCAAATATTGCCAATTTGCTGTTATTAGAGACAACAAGACGGGTGCTAACATTCCAGCGACACTGTTACCTCTTTTAAGCTGAGGCAGTGTTCACAACAGGAAGCTAGAAAAAAAAATTCTTAGACTTTACTTAACTCTGGATGAGTAAAATGTATTTGCTAACAGTATGACAGTTATGTAACATTATGGGCCCACCTGATATTTGTTTTGGCCTGAAGGCATAGTCTTGTAACTGTATACCTATACATGGATACCTAAAAGAAGATTTTATATAACAGTATTGATAATAATGCCACGCGTAGTACAAAAGATAGAGATGTTACAAAACAATGGCACCATATCTACTACAAATCGTTGATTGTCACTTGTCCATACATCAATCACTAAAACGATTTATACCATTGAAATGCTAGATTGATGTCATTGGAATCATCCTTTTAAGCTAAAGAATGTTGTTAGTACGAAACCAAAACCAGATGGTGTTACCAACGAACCTACTTTAGAGACCCATCAACGCCACATAGAACGTGAATATAGTCGATATAAAGAACAATGCCATCTTCATATTTCTACTAGAAATAATGAAATTAAAACACAGCTTCTTGGCTAAAATGACAAAGATGAGATATATTGAGGTTTGATATTCAAATACATTCAGATGCTAAAAAGTTCACACATGTGTCGCCAGATGGAGCCGAGAAATAATTATTAAAACCTGTTGCTACTAATTTTACGTTTGTTAATAAATGTTCCTTTTATATAAAAAGAAAATTGACATAATCTCATTTATCTACTATAAAAGCTTGGAACTAAAACAATTTACCGCCATACTTCCACTACACGCCAATAGCTCGATTAGTAATCGCAGCTCTCCTGATTTGTGCCCTGCTATCCATATCTCTATACTACCATCAACCGATGGCAACAGGCTCACCCCTATTACATAGGACTTTAAACATAACTGGCGAAATGTGGGTGCACTATAGGAACACTTCTGCATAACCCGTCGGGGATTACCGCGGTGTTGTTATTTCCTCATGGCTACATGCAGGTTCTACTGAGGTTCGACGCTGAAGGCAACTTGAGAAAAGCTTGCATGCTGCAGATCACAGGGACGGATGCACTATGGCATGCTTCTCAAATCACTTGAAAAACTACCTCGAGAATCCATACACATTGCTATTGGACTTATAGAAAGATACAACTCTGCCTAACCCTGCGGGGAATACAGACGTGATGTTATGCTACGTATGACCCATCAGTAAGTAAATTTTACTTCATCACCTTATTTCCTTGACGAGGATGTGTTTGATGGTCAAGGACTCAAAGAAAGGGAAAAAAATCAGGAACATTGACAGCAGAACTTCTGCACCTAAATTAGAATTGATGATTATGGAAACTTTCTACTATGATGGAGCTTCTTTATAGTTTCTGCCCACCCATGGTCATCCATAATTTTCTGTAATCATATATGATAAAACCATGAATAATTAAAGGCCGCATCCTTGACCATTCCTCAACGCATATTTACAACAAAAAAAAAGTATCAAGTAAATATCAAGTATTTCCGATTATGAAAGCTTTGCATGCACGTTTTGAATTTCATCATCATACCAATAAAAAAAATTGTGCAGTCTTCTTGCATTAGGGTGTTTCAGTAATTTGTAAATAATTAGGCGTGAACATCTGTATTTTGCACATCATATTTATTTGATAACGGCGCCGCGAGCCGGCGCCGGCGCATCTGTTGTCACTTATTTCGTAAAAACGAGAATTAAGTACGCATACCACAGACGCATGTTTAATATTGTAATTAGTATGTATTATCTGCTGCAATATTGCCTAATAAGGTTTCAAAACGCGTTAGTTGCTTTTAAAACTTAATTATAGGTTTATTGATACAACGTGATGTCAAAACTCTCAGGGTCACCTACCGGCCGCATGGCAGTTAGGGCGCTTGAACATGTTCACAGATATCATCAGTTTTATCTCCTTTACCTTTCTATAGGTTGAAGCAAACATTTTGATGTAAGGAGGTAAAATGTTCATTTCAATTAACATAACTGCCACCACCAATTGAATGTCAGCAATATCAACAACAATAATTGCACACTAAAGGATGTTAGGATGATTGTTAATTAGGATTTTATTTTTCATGATCGTGATAATGAATGCGCTTAATTGTCAGGACAATGCACCAGGCATATTTATTTACTCTTTAAATAATTCAGCAGAAAATGAAAGGCCAGGGTCTTTTGAACGTTTTCTGCTGAATTATTTCCTTTCAAAGCTCAGTGGCATGTAATTAAAGAGGCCTATTTAATAATGATTATGGTGATTACGACTTTTTCCTTTCAATGTTACTTTATAACAGGTAGTGTAAAGGTGGTGCTATTCCACAAACGATGGGATACTTATTATCATGTCCTACGTGTCCTGTCAGCTGCACGTTACAGGAACTGATGGAAGCTCATGATGGCGCCAAACACGTAGCGAATTCTGGGCAGAGTCTATTTAGATTGCCATCGATACGCTAAGAAGAAGAAGACAGTGTGTCAGTTGTTTATAGTAAAATTGACTACTACACACATGCCTGCTAATAATACCTAGACTTAAGAAATTGTAACCATTTGCGTTATGCTACTGCTTTGGTGCTTAGAAGGTCGAGATGCATAATCAGACTACCTATAGTCTGATTATGCATCTCATCATCTGGGGACCCTAGTCCCCAGTGTTGGAACCTATGCGTTGGACGCATAGGACTAGGACTCTAGTCCATAATTTATATGGCCAAAAATTATGTGTTTTTTTTACAAAACTCCTGTGGGGCAATTCTCGTAATTTTAAGAGCGTTCACAGTCTAATCTTAGTCCCAATGTGTCAAAAATACCTCTAATTTTCCTAAATTTTTGACGAGTTTTTGACATCGATTGTCGCTTAGATGAGATTTCGACCAGATTTTAAACGTTGGTAGTTACGGGAATTGACCTTCTGATAGAAGGTAAGGATTAAGGGAAAATGCAATCATTAATTTTTAAATTTTTATATTTACATCATACATAACAGTTTATGTACAAAAAGATATAAAATAGTGAATTTCTAATAGGCGTTTTAAGTATTCTATAATAAAGCAATGGACCTTGTCCATTGAAATATTAAGGAATACTTTATCATTTAAATTATAATACATTGAATAGTGCTTAACCTATAGTCCAAACATGAATTTACTTTTCAGGCTGGGGAGGTGCGGTGGCGAGGTATGCCAGGGCGCGCTGGATGGCCTCCGGGATCGGGGGAGGGGTGGGGATGTGGGGACCCTGGGGCTGGAATCCATTTTCGTTTGCGATGTATGTCAGCTGGATGTTGCCACCGTCCTCGCTGGGGTATGAGAACTGTCCTTCGACCTGCAGGGCAGGCTCTTCGGCGCCGATGTCCTTCAGGGCTCCCTTCTCATCGGCCTTAATACCGTTGCCGGTTTCGTAAGCCCACGAGTAGGAGCCATCGGGGTTGATCTCGCTCACTTGATTCACGATCGGGATGGGTTCAGTTGGGCCTTGAGGCGCGGCGAGGACTACAGCCAAGAAACCGAGGAAGATCTGGAATAAACGAATTGTTATGAATATTTTATATTGCCACTTAACTTTTACCATGAGGGGAGTGTCTTTTATTGAAAGTTTTAGTTTATTTTCTGGAAATCCCAGTTAAGGATTCCACACAGCACTGCGATCACAAGGCACTTTCTTTTAGGTATCCTATGAATGCACTATCACAACACTTACAATGGTTTTCATGTTTGTGTTTGTTTGTCGGTGAAGGCACTAGACAATGTTGATCTAACAGTGTTATCGGTATATATACGGACGGGTCACTATGCCGCCTACCACCTCTGGATGGTATTGCACCATTGGACACGTCAGAATAAATTCGACAAAATATGTGCGTGCCTACTGTAGTCAATGCGCTTGCGTGATATTTGCAGCATCATGTTTTAATCGGCCCTCAGTTAATTCTTTGCCTTTGGATGCGATAGGACGTTCAGCAACGAACTTATTAAAAATCATGAATTCCTAAACGATACCTAAATTAAATAATATCCGGATATAATATTATATCCGGGATGGAAGTCCCCAAAAAAGCGAAAATAATTTTTGCGTAAATAAATTGAACGATCATTTGTATTGTGCTTTCTTTGTACAATAATTTTGCACATCCTTTACGTATAGACGGAATACTTTCAAACAGGAAAATATTTCATAACTACTTTCCTGAAAGTATTTATGAAAGTAAAGTACAAGTAAAAGTACATGTTTTTTGTACAATATCACAAAAAACATGTACCTATTTTATTTGAAAAATATCTGATTTTTTGTATTTTAGCTGCATCCGGTTAGATTGGAAGCCGACCCCAACATAGTTGGGAAAAGGCCTAGGTAGATGATGATGTAGTTGCATTTCAATTGACAGAATATAAAACCAAAACAAATGATTCAACAGTGGTTTGTAAGTCCGCCTAATAACTAAGTGGCACATTGATTCATTTACCGTTTCTGAAAATGTTCCTGTTAAATAACTTTCGATGTCTACACGTAACACATTACTTCCTTAGTCCCACACAACATTTTCTGTTCCTACAACGAATCTCGTTTATCTATTTCTGGGTGATTAGGTAAACTATATAACATGTTTGTACAACGATAATTTTATGCAATAATTCCAATAAAAAGATTCCCCGAAACATTAAACACAATAGTTTACCAGTTTTATGAATCCGGTGATACAAGGTCGTCTCATTATAAGACGGTAGGTGCGCAAGTATAAATAACTAATCAACTATGTTTCTACAATATATTGTGAAGATTTTAGGAGATGATAAAATAGTTTTTTTATAGGAAAACAGACGTTAATGCTTGAATTATAAGCGATAACGATACTAATGTTGAGTATAGAGGCAAAGGTTTCTAAATAAATTTTAATACTTACCTACCTACTTCAAAATATCCTGCTAGGAATTTTAATTAAAATGTTACATTAACAAATATTGCGCAATGTGGATAATCAAAAGGTCAATATCAGATTTTAGGTACGAATGTATGCTTGAAGTAAATTACTATATTTGTAAGAATAGCTATGCTCACTTACGATATTATAGGTAATCGATTAGCACGTCGGTACGAAGGCCGTGTAGGAATTAAGATAAGCTTTATTTTGTAAGACAAAGACGAGGTTATTACTTTAGTCCGATCAGGACTAGGCCCGTGCCGGACAGCGTGTACGTGTTCCACGCGCGCCTCAAAGAGATGTCAGCAAAAGCGACGGGGCCCCATAGGGCCGAAGCCTGCCAGGGTAGCGGGAACATCCGAAAGGGTTTACCGCTGCCCTGGAACATAAAGGGCTAAGAAAGGAACACGGGTGGGTTTTAGTCAGTAAGAGTCTGACACTCCCTTCTGCTCCACCCAGAGCGGGAGGAGTCATTTGATGATTTCCCATCCTCAAAAAAAAAAAAAAGGCCAAAACTCTTTGCTAGTCACTATTACAAAAAAATCAGACCCTTAACAAGCACAACTGTTATTATTTCTGCAAACTTAAGGCAACCACTGACACATTTGACAAATATAGTGCTACTCGTATTGGATAAAAAAATCAATTTTTAACTTATTACATACCACCAAGTGAACCGGAAGCAGCGCAAGTTACAGGCCCGACTCGTTTAACCATTCCTATTATTTTAATTATTTTTAATGAAAATATCTTTTCTTCGCCATTGATTGAAGGGTTTTCCTGAATTTATGTAGGTAAGGGATAAGGTATGTTTGGAAATCTAAGATTTAATGAATAATAAATAATTCACGAAACGCGATATACATATAAATATTAACTAACATCATGTAAGCCATAATTTAATTGATAGGTACAGACGCCAGCAGGTCAAGCTACCCGAAACTGTAAAATTTTCCCAATCAAGCTTGAACCTTAATTTTTAGCAATTAAGTTGAAAATCTATTAAAAAAATTTGACAGATTGTAGTAGCTTGATGTGGGTGCCTGTACTTAAAAGCTTATAAAACACTTATTTTGCTTTGATTTTAAATAATAACTACAAATAGTTTCCGGTTTATATTTTATGTTCTAACTAGGTTGTATTTTTGTAGTCGTTAAATATTATGATAGACTCGTTTTTTTATTTAAACAGGCTTTCCTAACCTTTAAGTTGGTGAGCCAAAATCACATAAAACATCCTCATTTGGGCTAAAAAGAATAATCACGTGTATTGATATGTTTCCTAAGAGTTATTGCTATGCAAATATTTGTTTAATATATTTTACGAGGCAAACTAAGAATACCACATGGCAAATATTAGCCATTTGATATTTTTTATCGAGATTTAACTGTATTTTACGTAAGTTTTGTTCCATACATACTCAAATAGCTTCACCCATTCATAACAATCCAAATAAAATATTGAAGACCTTGCATGGTTCTTAGGCTTAAAATTGAAAATATGCAAAAAAGGTCAGCGAAATGATTCTGCATATTCGTGAGAGATACCGCGTCAATGTTGCTGCTAAAGTTTGAAACCCGATTTACATGGCGTTACCTATCTAACATGTACTTCATTTTTTTTTTATCTAAAACTTTCAATTAATATTATTCACCTGTAAAGGAATCAATACGTAATCTACTTGATAATATCCCTTCTCCTTCACCCGTACCTCACCGTTGGAGGATCGGGACTCTCTCATGTTTTAGTTCTGAATATATCGTCATTTGCTTTGGTCTGTGTCTAGATTGGGGAACCCCCAAATAAAAGTGGCAACTTCACAGGCACTTCCAGTTACTCCAGCACCTGACTGATAATTTTAATTCGCTGCTATGGGACATTGGTAACTGTATTGTTTCTAACACTGCCTGTACGCTTTATTTACACAACATCTAAATTGACACAAAATAATTCGAAACATTGTATTTCATATCTATACATATATGTTTTTTGTTTGGCTTCTGTTCCGACTAATAGGTACCTGAACAGGCTGGACCTATATTGACGGTACTTTCACTGGCAGATAGCTGATTTTATAAGGCGTAACTTGGGCTTTTATTTTAGAGAAAGAATTAGGGTTAAAAAAAATTAAAACCTTTTCCAATATTCACGCAGACGAAGTCACGGGCACAGCTAGTAATGGATAAGAGGTAATATTCTTCAAATTTTACTTCTGTTTCGATTTTAATTGAATGCTGAAACTGTCTGTCTGAACGCGCTAATCTCTGGAACTACCTGTCGGAATTGAAAAATTCTTTTTGCATAATGTTAGCCCAATTCTTAAGCAAGGTTATAGGCTATTTGACATCATGATAGGACCCTTAGGATACGAGTAAACATAAAAAACAGTCAAGAAGAACGGTGAGCAAAACCCATGCGACGCGATGGGTCGGGGTCTGAGGGAGTTTTATAAAAATATGGCTGTTATTTTAGTATTTTGTGTATCTTACGACTTCCACGCGAACGAAGTACTGAGCAGAAGCTAGTAGTAATTCAATGAGATCCGCACGCATAAATTATCTAGTGTTTCGAAAAGCCTTTTCCTAGACGATCTGCTCTTTTCCGGCTGTACTCACGTTACCGGTAACGAAAACAAAATAAAGCAATATCAATATTTATTCATTTATTCCGACTGTAATCATTAATGATTGAGTTTTTATTTTAACCTAACGTCCATTTTGAAAGCTATAACAACTTTGTTTGGAATGACCATTTAATTCGTTTCACTGGTCCATAACCAAATGTATGGTTTTATGTTTCATGTTTGTACAATGTCGAATGAATCATGTGGTGATATTGGTGATTGTTATGAAAAGTTACAAAAAAAATGGAAATACCGATTCTTTTTCTAACCATCGTACCTTCATTGCCTTAAAGGAATGAATTAATAAATTATACACTTTTAAGGGTTCCTAGGTATCGCGAGGGTTGGTTCGAGGTGGCGCGGGAAAAGAGTTCCGGGAAGGATTTGGGGGAGGCCTTTACCCAGCTGTGGGACAGTATAAGCTAACAAAAATAAAGGGTACCTACTTAGGTACGTAAGTGATTTTTTAAAGTAATCTTATTTAAAATTAAAATTCTTCCGTGGTCTTATTTTAAATTTTTTGATGATATTACATTTGGACAGTTCTTTAAGGTTGGCTTTCGAATGATAACGATTTATCACCTACACGAAATGTACTTAATTTCTCATTTTAAAGTTAATCCACGTGGCCTACAACCGTTTGTCTCAACTATGTGCCAATCTCATTCAAAGGCTTATTCACCTTGCGCCATGACCTTTCGATTCGACACTTAGATGTGCGTCCGCGCGAATACTGTTTGATGTTTTCTTATCTACTGTTATCTTACCCTTAATAAGGTTGGCAACAGAAGTTAGTTTGATAACTTCGAACTTAGAGCTTTATTGTCTGAATTGGTTGACATAAAAATATCAAAAAAAGTCCTACGATTTAGGGCTAATTTTTTCAACGCCAGATAAATTTATGCGAGGAATAATTTTGAATTTTTGACAATTATTTCAGACCATTCTTCCATACAAAATCTGTCAGACGTCAATCTTATTCCACGAATAAAAATCAATTGAGAAATCAGCCCTTAGGATTTTTTTAAACGAGGCGATCGCTTAAAAAAAATCCTATTCAGAAAAAAGTGAACGCAAAAGTACACGTACTTATTTAAGTGTAATCGAATCCTTTGTAAACCTACCTACTCATGACCTTATACCCAGAGTTGTCAATACTGTGATACAATCGAGCGCTTCTCATTAAATGCTCGTTGATTGGATTAACCAAGATAGATTGTTAACGTCATAATCAATATGTATGCATAAACACTGGGTGTGGTGATTATACCTACCAATTAACTGTTATTGCAAAGATAATGTCAGGGGTAATCGGTCACACTGCAATATGCTATTAATATTTGCAACGACAAATTGTATTATTGTTATCCAATTTTAAGACTTTTGCGCTCCAACGTATTTTTAATCTAGGTAGCTAGATAGCTGCCTACTAGATTAAAAATACGTTGGCACAAGGCACAAGTGTAGCCCGCGAAATTCAAATTTGCAGGTCAGTGTCAGGCTGTGTGTAACAAAATATGATTCGCGACCGTAACTAGTACGTATTTACAGAATTATAATCATTAAAATCATCAATACAACCCTCTACAGCGTGTAACGGAAGGGGGGTATCAACCCTGAAGGAGGTGAATGTGCTCATGAAACTCAACAACTTTCCCCAAAGAACATAGGTCGAAATATGAAAAAAAAATTTGGCCCTCCCTTACAAAACTGACTACCAGCTGATTGATTTACTATGGGAGGGCCAAATTTTTTTTTCATATTTCGACCTATGTTCTTTGGGGAAAGTTGTTGAGTTTCATGATCACATTCACCTCCTTCAGGGTTGATACTCCCTTCCGTTACACGCTGTATATCATCATCATGAATATCAGAGTAGGTAGATAGGTACCTACTCTGATATTTATGAAAAAAATATTAAGGAATTCCCCTAATTTATATTCTCTCTAGTGTATATTTTTGCAAATTTGTATTTATTCTGATAACCTATCTACTTAAAATTAATTAGATTATTAGAATAGCAGCCGCCGGTTTAGCCGGTTCTTCAAACAAATTGTTCTTATGCAAATTATCAGCTGACCTTCGCGTTTTAGTCCGAATAAGAAAGAGAGTAAAATGTATTTTTAATGAGAATCAACTATTCAGCGGCTAGACTAGTTCTATTAATTTATTTATCATTATCATGTCTAAAAGTATTATTGAAATTCGATTCAGTTGGGATAAAAAATTAAAAGTTGGGATTAAAGTGTTTCATTAGCTTTATTGACTGTATAAAATTATAAAATACACATCACTGTATGTGATTTTGAGTATTGTTGCATCAGCGAACATGAAATCTATTGTGGGGCAGCAGCTCCCTGTGGGGGCGCGGCGGTGGCGAGGTAGGCGAGGGAGCGCTGGATAGCCTCGGGCACCGGGGGCGCGGTGGGCAGGTGCGCGCCCGACGGGTGGAAGCCGTTCTCGTCAGCGGTGTACGTGAGGTGGATGGCGTCGCCATTCTCACTGGGGTAAGAGAACTCTCCCTGCACCTCTAAAGCATCGACATCTCCGACCTTCTTCAGCTCTCCCTTCTGATCAGCAGAAATACCATTGCCAGTTTCATAGGCATACTGGTAAGATCCGTCGCCGTTGATCTGGCTGTCATCCTTCACGATGGCGATTGGCTCAGCCGGGGCTCCTTGTGGGGCTCCTTGAGGGGCAGCGAACGCCACCGCGAACAGCATGCAAGCCAACACCTGTCACAAAAACTATAGTTAGACGATTCAAATAAATAAAAATAGGCCATATTACCAACAGATAATATGTAATGTGCTGCGTTAATTAATGACTTCTTAAATACTTAACGTATATATTACCGGCCAAACCCGATTTTAGGATGAACTAGTTTCGCCTAGGCCAAACCAGTTCTCCCTGCACGCGATAGGACAAACCAGTATAGCCTAGTCCAAACTCGTTCATCCTGTTACCGATAGGATATACCAGTTTAGCGTAGGTAGAGTAAATTTATCATAGTTAGAATTTTCATGCTTTACGATAAACTCCTCCTCCATAAACGTCCTAGTCTGAACTAATTTTGCCTAGTCGGAACGCATGTCGCTGCCTGTACGAACGGGGAATTTTGATGAATCATAGACATGATTCATCAAAATTCCCCGAAACGAGCGAAGAGGGGTTGAAGGGCGTGAGAGGCGCTCGCCCTGTTTGTTGATTTGAACGATATTTTGCATCGCCGAGTGCGCGAGTTAAGTTGCCGGTTGCGTTTAAAAATAAAATTAACCAGGGTATTGAAATATCATTAAGGACTACAGCCACAAAACATTCTGTTGGATCAGGGCATGGCCTCGTGAAGTGCAGTTGCATAAAAAACTGTACAACAAACAAATGCAATTGTAAGAAAAACAAAGTACTCTGCAATTCTAAGTGCCACCAGAGTAAACCTTGAAAAAATAAGTAAATAAGCAAATTGCAGATAAGGTGATTTCTGTGGATGTTGGTCTAGTGATAGATGTGAAATTACTGATTAGTTAATAAATAACTTTAATAAATCATATTGACTATTTTATTTCTATTCCTTTATTCAGTTTACTTTGAAAAGCTTATAGAAGATACAAACTAGGCAAAATTAGTTCATACTAGGACGTACCAGTTTATCTTAAAGCATGTAAATTCTAACTAGGATAAACCGATTCGACCTAGGCTAAACTGGTTTATCCTATCGGTAACAGGATGAACGAGTTTGGACTAGGCTATACTGATTTGTCCTATCGCGTTTAGGTAGAACTGGTTTGGCCTAGGCGAAACTAGTTCATCCTAAAATCGGGTTTGGCTGGTAACATATTAAATATCAAATCTATTCGAATTTGTGTGTCGTTTAGTCGACGAATGTAATGGTCTGTATTTTTATTTTTATGATGAAGCACAACACTGAACTTGGTTTTATGCCAACGTTACTCTACTTATTTTAGAAAACACTATGTTTTGTTGGAAACGTAAAGGGAACTTTAAAAACACAGAATTTGTTATCACTTACAATAGATTTCATTTTGTAGTGTTTGATGATGGTGGTACAAGCAGTGATGATAACTGTTGTCGACTGATGCTTTCAGTCCTGAAAATTAGAGTTTTTATAGTTATCACATTTTCCCACCTCCCTGCATTCTAGTTTCACAATTCATTGTGGTGTCGCGAAATCTATGAGATAAGTAAACACTGGATGCATTACCTCGCCTCATGTATGTCAACTTGGCCTGCGACGTAATGGTAAACAACAAACATAACGGATCCTCCATTTGCGCGGCCTTACTAGCGCAAGCTTCGTGCTGTTTGCACAAAAGATTTACATTCATACCAATTGCCAATTACCCACGGCCGAATTTGCCACAGTTACTCAAATTCTCAAAAGTAGGTATCAAACACCAAGCATCTAAGTATTATTACTTGTCTTGGAATACGTTTCAATAAACTGACATTTCCAAAATGAATTAATAATATTATCTATTTTTATAAGTAGACATATCATGAATAGGCAATAAACTAGTATAATTATCATACGTAGGTACACGCGATCCGACTGTTTTCGAGGTGAAGTTCACGAGGCGGGTGCGTGATAGCAGAATTTCTTCAATGGCTCGTGGCGAGCTTCTAGTACCTAGCGTATTGACGTACAACGTCATTACGTAAAGCTCTCGAGGGGATCCATGACACACCGATCCAATCAAGTCTATAGTTTCGCCATCGTTTGTGCGCAAATAATGAGCATGGTTATTAACCTCTCTACCTATTCATTACGTACTTATAGCTACAGATGTGTAACTGTAATACCTATGATTATTTGAAAGGGATACGCCATCTGGTTCATTATTAAACTCAATACAAATAAGAATAATGATCCAAACCAGCCCATCTGGCAGATACACTCCTGTTTAATATGGAAAATAACTTTAGAGGAAATAAGTGTACCTAACAACAATGTGCTTACAACTCTGTTAAAGTAACCTATAGATAGAAGATCTGTATATAAAATAAGCTTAGTATTAATTATCGGCTACGTCGATTTGTGAGCAATCGTACGATGTACAAAATTAATGTGTTTTTCCAGAATAAATTTAAAAGACTTGCTTGTCTAGTTCAAGATCGCCAATAAAATACAATCATAAATAATAGTAGTAAAAATAGAACAAAGACAAAAAAACTATAAGGTTACCAATCTACTCGTATAAAATTAAAAATGTAAATTAATAAAATAAACTTATCGGTATCGTAAGTGCTGTCTTTATTTTATCAATTTGCAGAAGCTGGGATGGTACATTCTAATTTCACTAAGTACCTACCTACTTTGAAAGTTTTTCTATTTTTACACTGAGCAGTTGATTGGACCATCTGCCTTCACCGACGACGGTCTTTTCGGTGAGTACAATATTTTTGTCAACAAAAATATTCAATTCATCACCTTTAAGATAATATTTTCGTGTATCCATATGGTTTACTACAATAACATCATTTTATAAATGCAAGTTGATCCCTGTTTTTGCACTATCTGAAACTAGGTAAATAGCATACATGTGGTCATAATATGTATTGGTCATGTGGTTATGTAGTTATATGTATTGGAAGTGAAAGTACTTAATTGTAACAAATGGAATCATTCCATATGTTACAATTAAGTACTTTTACTTCAATCATAAGTGCTTACTCATGCTGATTTAGAAAGACTTCAATCATTTGAAACTGTCGGTATCGGATCAATACAACCTACGTTATTATACAAGTGATACCATCCATGGTAGTCTTTATGAATAGGTATTCAGACAACAAAAGATTTCACTCCTATCTCTTATGTAAATCGTATTGTAGACACTTTAGTGAATAGAATGTCTTCAGGCAAATTCTGATATTGCTGTATTAACATCTATTAGTTGGGAGTGGTCTACGGGTGACTTATGTATGGCTATGATAATTTGATGAAGTCATTTGACATTTAAAGCTCCAGTACATATTTGTTCGACTAACGATTTTTTCTTAAGAATGATTCAATGTTTTTTTTTTTGCAGTTTTACACGTCTCATCCCGTTTCGTGGAAGCAGTAAGCTCTACAAGTCGTGCCGTGAATATCGGTCGATTGATTAGCATCTAAATGTAGGTGAACAAATAGCTATAGTTGCAAAAAGTACTAGCTTCTACTTTACTTTTGTAATCATACTTTGAATGTGATGATACCAAACATATACTAAACGTCATCGGTTTTTGGGTAGTCGGGTTGCAACTATCACTTAGGCAATGAATAACGTACAAAGTAATGTCAAAATTATTTTTTTTATTAATTAATTTTATTTTATTAATATTTTTTTATTTTGACATTCTAAAGTGCCTTTTATGGTTAAATGGCACTTTAGAATGTCAAAATTTACAATAAAATAGAATTGATTCTAGTCGCCCCTTCCAAAAGGTAGTTTCGTATGGAGAAGAATGGGCAAGAAACTCCGCCGTTAATCTTATAAAATGTTTTACAATATTTTGCAGAATAAAATTACTATACCACAATAGGTAAAAGAATTAGAAATGAAGCAATGACAGATAAATTAATTATGCGATAGATACAGTCATTATGGTGCTCACATATTTACAAACATTGTAAAAGTAGACGATTGTTCTAAAAACAAGTAATAACTCCACTGACTTATTAATTGTTTTTACTCATTTCTGTCTTTGTGAGTTAAAGTAATCACAGAATGTAAATATAATTATAATATAATAATTTATAATTATAATTTTTTATTCATAAGTTCACAGAAGTATAAATTACATAGAAGTTACATCATTACAAAGTAACTTAATATTATGAAAAAAAAAAAATCTATGCCTAAAATAAGTCTAGTGTATATCTTTTAAATATTGGTTTATGGCCTACTGAATTCAATATTTAATATAAATTCAAATTAATGTCATATAAAATAATAAATTTTACAGTTAAATTAGCACCCAGTTTGATTTTGTCTGGTCCATGACATACAACTGCTTGTTTTGTATCATCTATAAAATTAAGCTCAAGAACTACTTAATAGAGTTTTAAATAGAGATTTGATACATAGCTGAAGATAGCTACTATTATCCTAAGATTAATTTAAAGGTCATCATAAGATGAAATATCGCATCATTACCTAGCCTTTTTCCCAACTATGTTTGGGTCGGCTTCCAGTCTAACCGGATGCAGCTGAATACCTGTATTTTACATGGAGCGACTGCCTATCTGACCTCCAAAACCCAGGTACTGCGTAATACGATACCCTTTGGTAAGAATGGTTGTCAGACTTTCGGGCTTCTGACTACCCGTAATGACTGTCAAATATCCATGAATGACAGCCGGGACCAACGGCTTAACGTGCTTTCCGAGGCATGGTGGAGTCTCGGTATGTAAATATGGTCACCCATCCACAGACCAACCGTGGCAATCGTAGCTTAACCTGATCGATCGATCTTCACCATGAGATGAAATATCACATTTGAAAAAAAATCCCATAACACTCATAGTCTTGGAATCAAGTATAGAAAAGTTCTACCTAATATACTGATTTACTACCATGTGGAGGTATCATTACCTACCTACTTACTCCGCGAGTACGCCTATTAAATACTTCAGTTCTACGCTAGACATCAACAAGTGTTTACCTTTGTAAAAGTGATTGGGCAACGTGATGAAACCAATTTTTCGTAGTAAGGCGCAGCTTAGGATAAGAATTTCGTCAATATCAAATCCTAGCTTGAACATGATACAAACAAAGCGAAAAGTAAAATTATCATTATGTTTATGCTAATCGCGGGTCACTGGTTGGATAGGAAGTTTTTATTATTTTTATAGATTATTGGCGACATTAAAAATAATAAAAATGTCCAACCCGGATACAAAGTCAATGATAAAACAAGTCAATAACAAAACAATATGTATTTAAAACACCAGTTAGGTCAATGGGTTACACAACTACAAAGTTTAACCTTCACAATTAGGCACGATACATAGATCAGGCATATTTTGGGTATTCTCCGATGTTTTCCTACCTGTTTGTAGCATGGCGACGATGGGCGAGCGACCTTGACACGGAGGTGCAGGGAAAGTGAACAGACCGGTTGTTGAGCAAGGGGTCGCGCCGAACTAACTTCAGCCGCTTAGGACTCGACCACATGTGATGCTTTTAATATGGCAGTTCAGTGCGTATTGGAATGATGATTGTTTCAGATGGAGTTGCGTTTTAATTTATTTTGGTATTCTAGTAGTTTACGTACAAGACTTGTATCTTGAGTCTAATGCCTAAGACTTATCGGCCGTTATCGGTTCAATCAAATCTTCATAGCTGTTAATGAAACCATTTAATTTCTAAACATTTACTGCTAAATTGCGGAGCCTCCTTGAACCATTATCAGATGCGACCTACGATTTGTAATTTGTCAATATTGCAATGTTTATGGTTTCACTATGATCTGAATCAATAACATAACATAAGAAAGACCTACAAAAGACCCACTACGAAATAATTACAATTTAATAATCGTGGGAAAACAAAAATATATTATTATGTATGTATATGCATTTATGTGTACAATTAATTTATCATTGAACTTATAAGCTTAAACTAAAATACACTTAGCTCCAACTCCTTATACATTTAAAATACTTGATGATTCTCGAACGCTAAACATGTGTCCATCGCGGCGCAAGCGCAGGGTGTAATTACCATTGACAGCCAGTGAACCGATAATCACCACAAACTGTTATTATAAACTCTACCCTTGAGAATGAACAAACAAATATTTAATCTTCGAGTTGCGAAATGAAATTATTAGATCAAAATAAACGGTTTTTAATTGAGGCTTTAACATTCTACACTTACTTGCGCAATCATTAAACAGTTCCATTTTCATCCAAATCATGATCTTGATAAAAATAAAAAATCTAGTTTTTATCGCACATCACTAAACGAAAACTTGTTTTGATAGAAATTGCAATAAAACGAGACAAGCTTAACATAAAACAATAATATATTATGCAAAATTTACAAAAAATATAAACCTACCTACTTAAAACAGATACATTACACAATATACATTTTTTTTTTGTATTTTTCTTTTAAGACCTTGGCATCACAAAAGTGAATAAGTAAATCTATGACTGAGTTCAATTGTTTAAATCCTAGTCCCTTAATCAAACCTGGAGTAAAGTTTCGCCAAACTTTCACCACAACAATTGTAAATAAACTGTAATTTTGAGGTGAAACTATATTCCGTGTTTCATTATTAAAGGTGTACATGTTTAGCTGTGGTTTAGTTCCTGGCATATTCTCTACTGTCTGGGGTCTGTGGGGGGAGCGTTGCAAGGTAGTCCAGGGCGTCCTGGATTGCTTTGGGAACTGGGGGGGCAGTCGGGATGTGAGAACCCTGGGGCTGGAACCCATTCTCGTCAGCCAAATACTGCAACTGGATCACCTGAAAAAACAAATACCATTTGGTCAATGAGGACATAAGAAATTGCACAAAACTTCGTTTGTTTTATTTATCCGAAAATGAGGCGAGACTACAGTCATGGACCTGGGTAATGGCACAGTTACCGAAATATTGTTACTTTCCTTCAGAGTGATTTACTTAATTACTCTGGTGTTAAATGTAATTAAATGTAAAAACGTGTAAGAAAACTAAAAAATATGGCAAAACCGCTTATCCATTGTAATGGATGACTAGATTAAACTAGGTTATCATAACTTGCTCAAGTTTAGACTAAGGTAAAAGAATACAGTTTTGGCTATTCCAGCGGAGTAATTGCGTAAGACACTAACAGTAGCAACGACTTTCATTTTGACAGTTCAACAACATTCATAGTGTTATTTACTTTGTTGAGCAGACAAATTTTTCGAACATATGAAGCAATGGATTAGCAATATCTTTCAAAATCATTCAGATTGAGATTGATCGTGTGTCGCAATTAGGGTGCAGGCCTGTTCTTAATATAAATCCAATTCCATAAGCTAACGGAAACAGTAGTTCCCAACTCTATAATTAAATAATTATTGATAGTCACGACTTTAACGAAAACGTATTCCGTCATTATCGACCCATGGTCAACAATTTATGGAAGGGAGCTACTTTTTTATTACGATTGCCTTGATTAGTAATAATATTTATGAAGGTAATTATGTGTGTCGTCACTACGGCATCTTAGTAAGAACGTTATAGTACCTGCATATTTTTTTTTTTCAATATTCTTAAGTATACTTTCATCAGCATATATTCGAATGACTTATTGTAAAAATACGACAGTTTCTCAGTTTCTATAGTGACTATGTTCGCAAACAATGAATAGGTAAGGTATTTTTGGTTTGCTTGTATCTTTGAGACCTTAACCTTATTTGTTTAATCAAACTGTATCCGGTCGTGTATCTTCTTAGATTTGACAAGGATATTATAATTATCATGTTTTTTCTGAAGAATATTTAATTTTAATTTCAAGAAATATGACATACAAAATTAACACGGATAATAGCTATAAATAAGAAAATATTTGAGGTGAATTGAAGATTCAAGCTCAATGTTATCAAACCAACTAAACCCAATAGATATTTATCATTTGATTAATAGTGAAACTGACGGAAGACAGATAAATGACGACATCTTCCTAAAATTTAAGATTAGTATGATTCGGTAACCACTAGTCAAACATTATTTTTAGACGTCAGTCATAAGTTTAAAATATGATGTCTTTGTTTAACGATGTCAAAACTTTGTTTAAACTCGTCCTCAAAGGTTCAATAGATTGTCATCTGTCTTGGGTTAGAGCCGACACGCAGTTCAACTAAGCCTGTGGAAGTTTTCGATTTAGCTGCATAGCTTATCAAAGTAAACGCTGCTATATTTGTTTGCGTAGGCGCTAACTTTACATAAATCCTAGTAGAATTCTAATATTACAAAAGTCTAAGTTATGACAAATAAATATTTTGATAAATGGACGATTAAATCAAAGAAACATTAATCATTTCAGCGAGAATCATCATAAATAATAAAATGATGACAAATAGCCGAATAAATGCACATAATTTGGTTACTTTATTAAAGAGATTCGTGAATGCATATTTTGGTATTTTGCATCATGCATGACAGGACTACTTGTGAATATTTGAAATTAAATTATATTTAATTGGCGTAGCAGAAAAATATCAACTTGCAAAAAGCTTTTGATGATTATCCTGCTAGAACAGGAAAAGATGAATTCTCACACTTATATTTAGCCAGTAGCATTGTTTTTTTTGTTTTCCTGTAAGAAGCAGAATAGTACATAGTGCATTACCTGTCCATCAGGCGCGGTGTACTGGTACTGTCCCTGGGCGACCTGAGTTTCTTGCTCCGGGATGCCTTGGTTCTTCACGTACCCCTGCTCCTCAGCTGAAATGCCGTTTCCTGTCTCGTAGCTGAAATCATGAACATGTTATCTAGTAAACACTATAGATAAAAATGGGATGAAAAAATAACTTTGAATTTCAAAAGTTCAGAATGGCATAGGTAGGTACCTATTTATTTTAAAATGTTCATTGTTACAAAAAAAAACAGAAATAGGTAATAATGTAGTTCAAATCTTCGACACAATTCAAATAAAATAAAAACACCCAAGACACGTAATTTACGAGCAAAATAAATACACTAATGAGAGAGAGTTTTTGTCATTTTGTACCTTGTGAGTATAAATCAATAGATTGAGTAGGTTGGGTAGTATAGTATCCATTTTTATTCTTCCAAAATTGTACCGCTATCAACAATTCTTGTGCACAAAATTTGTGAATATGGCCAAATATGACCGAGATTTCTATAGATAAATTATTTTGAAATTACTACTCTCATAACAAACTTCAAATAGGGAGGACACACAAGTACTAAACATTAGAATACTGGTGAACCTTGAAAGTCACTTACTTAGCGTACTCATAAGCATAATTGATCATATAAAGATCAGCTTATCAATTAAACCAGTGTATGACACTAATTTATTTGACCCATCCACTTACAGTTGAACTGTTACTAAATCTAAACTGACATCATAAAGAGATCAAGTTGTGTGTAAGTTTGTAAAAGGTAAACTTTGGTATTACTTAGCTGATTATCAACATTCTTTCATTAATAGAAAACTACGCTATTCGTGAGTAATATAGGATCTTTAGTGGCTTTTTTTTGCGGTTACTGTGGGAATCGTCTTGCCAGTGAAACCACGGGGTGGAGTTAGTAGAGTATAAACTAACCTCCATTTATATGACCCATCTGGGTTCTGCACTTGTTCTTGTCTTATGATGGGGATGGGTTCCGTGGTGTACTGTGGTTGTTGTTGTTGTTGTTGATACAAGGGCTGCTGTTGGAACTGCTGGAAGCTGCTGACGTCAGCGTAAGCTGCGCAAACCAGGAAAGCTAATAATATCTGAAAATAAAATTAGTATTATAAGACCCATAGTCCTGAAATAGTTTTCATTTTGGCAGATCTCTCAAAGGTTGCAGGTGCAACCAAACATGATTTCTTATCTGTTATATTATAATAGATAATATTTGTATGCTACTTTGTTGTTATCACTTTGTTTACTTTTTTTTATTTGTGGAACGGCTTTACCGTTTAGAATGTCATTTAACACATTTGTCCGATATTGATCAAAATCTTTTATCCAAATACAAATCAAATAGTAAGTAGAAAAAAGCTGATTGGTACAAGCGAAAACTGAGAACTTCCAGGACTTTCAATTGAAATGTAAATTGAATTAGAATCACTGAAGTGAACATTGCATGGATAGGAAAGCAGAAAAGAAAATAATTTACACTGAACGAAAACAAAACTAACTAGGTATGCGTCGTAAAATGAGAACTTTATGAAAGAAAGTTAGACTAAGAAACTTTGAAAAACTTACAACACACTTCATGTTGAACCAAGTACAAAACTGTTGCAAGATGGATGCGTGTGATACAAAGGCAATGTAATGATGCATTTTGGATTCACCCCCAGTATTTATACCGAAAACTTTTGTCGCAATTACACATCGCAGCGGATTCTGTATATATTTTATGATCATCTGTACAACGAAGGACAGTTGGGACGTCCCTTATGGTACCAAAACATCGTAAGAAACGATTGAATAAGAACTTAATTCTCTTGCTGATAAGACTTAAATGATACACCGTCAGCTGCAGTTGAAATTGGAAATTATAGCTTTTGCGTGAAATTTTAATGCATTCATTTTAATTTTATTGCTATAGTTTTTTGTAATGTTCAAGTTGAACGGTAATGTACGTGCTAATTAATACAAGACGGGAATTTTTGGTCTTCATTATCGAACTCTGTACAACCGCTCAGAAAATAATAACTAGGTACCTATATTGTTAAATTCATATGGGGTAACTTCTTCTCCAGGAACCTTTATAATTAAAATGATATGCCTATTGTTGGCTAACAGATTAAAAGTATTATGATAAATGAATAAGTTAAGAGAGAGCCAATTTCAATATTCCACATATTTTTTCGGGTGTGGCACCTTTAAATTGAACTTGTATTAAATGAACATTCTAAACCATTAGGATGTACCTAAAAGCTTTTCTGAATATTTCCTTATAAAACCGAAGATCAGCTAATCCTCCCACAATGAATTTCCAGATTTCTCGTGGAACGCAAAATGTACAAAACCATTTAAAGACTATAGCATCATGATGTAACTTGTCTCAGTAAAGTTAACCTTAAATTTTAGGCACATCAGCGGAGGCGGATCTCAGAAACCAGTCGCATCTCACGCTTGTGAGTTGTGACACGCTTCAACAAGGTTCAAAGAAAAAAAAGCCGGCCAAGTGCCATAACTTGAGGAATCACTGTACACTACTAGCTATAAATCATACATGAGGATAATATGCTTGAAAATAACAACTCTTGAAAGGCAGGTGTAGCATCGAATCTCCAAAGATCCAAGTTCCAATTCTTAGCAATACCCAATTATGATCCATATTTTTAGCATAGAGATTCCATTCCGTTCTACATTCTACTGTTCCACACAAACTAAATATATATATTGTACTTACCTAATTTTGGAAGAAGCTTATATCGTCACGTGAGTAAAAAGCTACCTCGCTAATTAAATACATTTATATTATTTGGACTAAGATGGGCTTTACATGGTCATAAGAGCATGCTTAGTGACATGATTTATGATTATAATTTATTATTTTTTTAGCTTTAATCGTTCCGCTGCAGGGGAAGATTCTCTCATCTGTTTCAAATCTCGAGCGCATTCAGACGTCAGCGTCGGTCGTATCGTATCTCGTAAAGTTATGCTCAAGATGCGACAATAGGACATTATCATAATGGCTGTGATAAAGAAACCAGTTTAACATTTTGGGAAGCTGCGAGTGAATGTTGTAGACTTGAGTAAATTTCGTTGAAAGCTAAGTAATTGGTCTTTGTTTAAAAAATATCAGGTCATTAAGTTTGTGTATAAACATTAAGTTTGGTTATTTTCGAAAAATTAAAACATTTCACACAGGTGACATCCCAGGCAAAGCTTATTAATAATTTCATGTAGTTTTAATCTTTTACAAGAGTTTACCACAAAGTGAATGATTTAAGTAACCAGTACATAAAACATGAAATTGATCACTACCCCACGCCTTGCTGCATTCATACTTCTGTTAAAGTTATGACTGGTAACACGAGTATAAAAATTCTTATGCATGAACGTGTACATGAAAAAATACGTGTAGGTATTCTGGTGAAATCTTGAGGTCTCTTGTACCGGCTAATTTAATCAGCTGTGGTAGGTAGATATATTATGGTTCTGTACATTAATTAAATAATGTACCTATTCTCTGATCTCCTGTTCTGGAATAAACTTGTGCAAGTTATCGCAAGTCATCACTCAGATAGTTTTATATTGTTGCATATGCATAAATAAATTAGTCACTCTAGGAGTCTAGGCGATGGTCTTTTATACCTTATGTTATACTTTCTACTTATCGAGTGTAAGATCAGTTCATTAGTCCGCCAAAGCCGTGTGCTGTCCCCACTTCATTATGTACGTATGTAACACAGACAGACAGCGGTGTCTACACGTATAGATTCACGTTTCACAGTAGTGCAATCATCATACCTGCCTGCCTACGCTACGTTAATACCTACATAACATACATAATTAGCCCTTAATGTTCCCACTACTGGGACACAGGCCTCGTCTCGGTGAGAGGGAGTGGGCCGTAATCCACCAGGCGGGCCCAGTGCGGGTTGGTAGATGTGTGACATCTACCAATGTTTTCGTTATTTGACTAGAAATCTCAAAATAGGGTCAGCTGTGCGACCCTGTTCGGTCGTTTCTAGCGAACGAACAGAGACTTCTTACGTGAATATATCGACACAGCATATTGAATACAGTTTAGACAAGGAAATCAAAGAACTTTCCCGCTTCCAATTTCCACCAAATTTGCTTGAAAGATACTTGTTTGGTCACCGTCAAAACAATTTTGCTTTTTTTACATACAAAATGAAACGAGAAAGCTAATGTTTATGTTCTCTGTCATAACATTAAAGAACGTGCCTAAGTTATTTTAACGATGCAGTACTTAAAGTATATAAGTGGGTCGTATTGTATTAAACGTTTCGGCTATTTATCTCCAGCGCCATATTGATTAATATAAAGTGCGGGGCATTGGAATGACTGTTGAGCAACACACAACATGCAACATCTTGAAAAGCCGCTTAATGTTGGTACTCGCCGGAGTAAACACTTGCAAAGGATACGAAAAACACTAAAGAGAGCCTGATGTAATATTGAGCTTCGATAACAAGGAAACTATGAGGGCTACGGTATAGGTATTAATAAACGCTTTCCAGTCTAAAGTGGTACAGCTGACGCACACGCTGACGTTTAACCAATTTTATTGCAATTATAATCAAAGTGAATTGATTGCAGATTTTAGTAAAAAAAGACGAAAGATTTCGGCTTCTAGTAAAAACCCAAAACTTTATATCACAGGTTTTATTCATATACCATGAAAATTATACATTTCCATATCTTACGATAATACTTTTCGGTTTCCGTAATAGTTTTCATTAAAGTTTGTCAGTAGTTAAGTCTAAGCGAAATTATTTTTAGCCTCTTGGTTAGAATTTCTGTATTGGCCCCCGATTTGGTAGGGGTTGACCTTTGTAGGGTCGTAGAGTCTTTGAATGTATCTTGGGTCATAAGGTCGGTTATTGTACTGGCCAAAGGTATTATATCTGTTTCGGTTTGAATAAGGATCGTAACGGTTGGATGTCGGGTCGAAGACTTGCTGGTTGACTCGGTTCACTACGGGCACGATGGGGGCAACAGGTTTTCCGTCAGCAGGAATATGCACGCCTGATGGTCTGAAACCTGCAATATTGAATTGAAATATGAATGAAAAAAGATACATTGAAAGAGTATCTTCATACAATAGAGTAAGTATACTCCTAGGAATAGGTAATTGACATATTTGTATATTTATACAAAAATTGTCATCTACAGCGCTTTTAGCTGTATTCGTAAGGCCCTTTGCACACGGCAAGATTTCATTACGGTATGGCGTATAAACAGTGCCGTAGAAAATACGTGTGTGTCAACCAGTTTTTATAGTGATCAATACAAAACTGACGAACGGCGCGGCGCCTACACACGGCGTAATAACCGCGCTGTAGAAAAAACGTGTCCGTGTAAAATCTTCCATAGTAACCCATTGACCCAACACTGAAGACTGTGCCTACACACGACGAATAAACTGTAGCTTTTCATGGCGAGAACAACGTGTGTGTGCAAAGGGCCTAATTCTATATAATGCGTACTAAGTATATGTATAGGTGGAGCGACTATCGCAACCCAGCGCAGGGCACGCCACGATAGCGGCGGTAAGACCCCTCTTTGAGGAGTGGCTAGAGAGACGTCACGGCGTTCTCACCTACCGCCTGACGCAGGTCCTCTCCGGACACGGATGTTTCGGGAGGTTCCTGCACATCATCAGGCGGGAGGAGACGCTCGGGTGTCACCACTGTCAGGATCGCCCAGAGGACACGGTGGAGCATACGGTGGAGGTCTGCCCTGCTTGGGCAGAGCACCGCCGTGTCCTCGTAGAGGCGATCGGCAGCGGCGGCGACCTCTCGCGTCCGGCCCTGGTTCAAGCCATGGTCCAGGGCGAGAGGGAGTGAGAGGCAGTCACCTCCTTCTGCGAAGCAGTCATGCTAGCGAAGGAGGTGGCGGGGTGGGCGAGGGAATGCACCTTGCGCACCTCACGCCTCAGCCGCCGCGGGAGACGCTCCGGGCGTCGGGAGCCGCGTGACGACTCCCGGCCACCATAGGCGCGGGCCTGCGGGCGGAGAGTAATGGGTAACTCTCTGTCCGATCAGGACCAGGCCCGTGCCGGACGGCGTGTACGTGTTCCACGCGCGCCTCAAAGAGATGTCAGCAAGATTGACGGGGCCCGATAGGGCCGAAGCCTGCCAGGGTAGCGGGAATATCCGAAAGGGTTACCGCTGCCCTGGAACATAAAGGGCTAAGGAAGGAACACGGGTGGGTTTTAGTCAGTAAGAGTCTGACACTCCCTTCTGCTCCACCCAGAGCGGGAGGAGTCATTTGATGATTTACCATCCTGAAAAAAAAAAAAAAAGTATATGTATAGTTAGCAAGCGTGATTTATTAAAAAATAAGTTACCATTTTCATCGGCGATGTAGCTAACTTGAATGGGCGTCCCGTCAGGTGATATGTAAGCGTAACTTCCCTGAACAACCTGAGAAAAACAACAAAATTATGAATTTCCACTAAGTAGCAAACTCAGTCACGTACCACACCCTACTAACAAACAGACTGCCGAATATTGCATATGGAAAAAGCATGTAGGAAAATATTTATTGTTAATCTATTTATCTTTATCGAGTTTAATTGTTAGTTTGAACGCGCTAATCTCTGGAGAAAAACTCGGAGTTGAAAAATTATTTATGCATTTGATAGCCCATTTCTAGGGGAAGGCTATAGACTATTTATCATCACGCTCGCTCTCTTAGGAACCGAGAAAAAGTGAAGAAGAGCGCTAAGCGAAAACGAAGTAGCGCAGGCAGGCGATACGATGCTACGGGCTGGCTCAGCAGAACAAGACACTGAACGTGGACGAAGTCCCAGGCAGCTAGTAATACATACTACATAATAATAATAATATCCCTGGACATTTTATTTCATTTCACTACATATGCATGTCTAGGTCAAATGAATAATAAAAAAGCTTAGAAGTCTGTTATAAAAGTAATATGTACCTGAGTCCCTTGTGGATTTCCGGTATTGTCGATGTAGGCATCTTTCACGTATCCACTTTCTTGAGCTTGCTTGCCGTCAGCAGTTGAAAAACTGAAAATATTCATTGGCATTATAAAGTCACTTTTTTTTTTTTAAAGGTTGCCCTTCACTAGTAATTTCTCCTGTATCGTGGGTGCGTTTACAAACATTTGAACTCACATACACAAACAGCCAGCAGCACTTGAATATGAAAAACTTCACCATGTAGGGAGACAATTAAAGGCAAATTATTAACACCATAATTTAATTTACACAAGTATATGAATTCCACAAGTGACAAACCTAAAAGCATAAGTCCCATCCAAGCCGTGCTCGTTAGAGTACGACACGATGGGAACAGTTGGGCCTCCTGCGTAGTTGTAGTAAGGGTTATTGACACCAGGGACAATCGGCGCGGCCCCAGGAGCGAAGGGAAGTGCAGTTGGCACTATCGGCCTGACCCCTGGGGCGTAGGGAATTGCAGTCGGTACAAGCGGATTGATTCCCGGGGCGTAGGGAATTGCAGTCGGGACTATTGGCGTGGATCCCGGGACATATGGAAAGGGCGTCGGTATCGCAGATGTTGGCGCGACTACCGGCGCTGCGGGAAATGGAAACGGATATCCCGCGGTCAAAGTGCTGTACAGCAACACACAGCTGATGAGACGAAACATTCTGGAACATGTACAGATTAAAGCTGTAAAGTCATTTAATAAAACGCCTACAGCTTTATTCGGAAATCTTCATAATGACTATGCACTTTAATTTTATTCAGATTTTGAAAAATCTTTGCCATTTCATTACCGCGAACCACGAATCAATCGGAAGTTTTGGAAGTTGCTTACCATAAAACCAAAATCACTGCACATGTTACTTGTTTATGCAAAATTACCTACACCTTTTATAAATTAGAATTGTTTTTTTTTTATTGATATAATTGATTTATATACATATATATATTAACAAAATAGGGCCTTAAACTAGAGGTAGGTACAACATAATTGTATTGTACCCGATTCTTTTAATCTCAAGTAGGACTAGACTACTAGAGTACTTACTTGAGATTAAAAAAGGTTTAGGTAATTTTAGACCAGAGCTATAGGTCACTGGTCTACAATACTGGTTTCTAAGAATTAAGTGTGATTTTAATGGAATTAAATTGACAACTCGTTCACTTACCTCAATAATGCTCAAATGGAAGTTGCGCTCGTTATACTCAAAGTGTTACTGTTAGCGTGGGATCCGAATATTCCATTTATAGGCAGCAGGGTTGCTCTGAGCTGATATTTTTTGTTGTGCCATCGCTCAAACGTGAGTGTTACACACGGCTCTTTAGCCCATCAGCTGTTATTAGCCGCGTTATAGTTGCCAGTACCCACCAAAGCTCAACACGAACACGATGGTTGTAATCATTTAGCAATTTTAAGTCAAAATTATGGTAAATGGTACAGGGCGCAGCAACTTTTAGACATAAACTCAATTAGGATGTTGCAGAATATCGGTTGGGTGGTCTATTAGACACAGCGGCCGTCGTGAACAAAGGTAACTTAAGATTCTGGACGAGCTAAATACATAGTACTATTAGTTTCGAATCATTATTTTGATTTCCATTTTAATGATGCAACTATAAGTATAAAAGGATTACTATTCATTGTCAGCAACATATCTAAGATCACCATATTTTCAGGAATATACTTACACCTTTATAATTTTTTACTTTGACACGAGATTTCTAAATTAATATTGGTCGTATAATTCGCTACCCTTAAGTTGTGCTTAGTTTCCACTGCGTGGTTTTCAATGAAAAACAATATCCTTTGAAGAATCATTTTGAAAACCTGAAGAAAATCTTCGCCAGTGAATCGAGTCGCGGTATCATCGGGCGGGCCTTTCAGTGGTAACATTTTTATCCCACATTCATATGTCTGTATGAAGATAAATAGGTGGAACTGGGCCTGCAGGATTGTGACATGTTTGCTGAACAGCGAAAAACGTAACGTTTAGAAAAGTTTTAAAAGTTTAGAACAAAACTGATAGCGTGCCAAGCCCTCTACTAAAAGATATACGCAAGCGCTTTTCCATCTAAAATGACCGTAAATGTATTTTCCTATAATATTGTCGCTTGTAATATTAATGATGTTATATTTTAGGTCAATGTTACCTAAAAATACATACAAATCAATGACTCCCAAAGCTTATAGGTTCGCTCTAATTTAAAACAACCGATTATACAAGTATTATTAACTTCTTCATCGATATATAATTTTCTGCTAATACACATTAATTATAACTATTATTAAAACGAAACAGAAGTAGGTACGTTATATAATTAAATCAAATATTTTTCTATTTCTCCCATAACCTGCATTATTTGGTACGCGTGCAGACGTAACACAGATGTGTAGAAGCAAATGTAGCTATAGATGTCTTATTTCCACTCATTAAGAAGGCCAAAAGCCTGGTTTTCATCATGCTTTACAATAAGATACAGATCTTACTGTCAATTAATTTACAAGATTACATCAACGTTAACTAGCAAATTATACACACAGTAAATAGTTTTTTTTTTGTACATTATTACGGATCTCTAAATTAACTTTGGAATAAGATTCCTATTGTGTATGGTACCTGTAAAGGTGTCATTATAATATCTACATTATCGTTATTTTTGGCTAGTTTTTATGTCTGGCTACCTAGTTTACACTATAACTAACACCCGATTTTGAAAATTGAAATTGTCGCGGATTGACATTTGCTTTTGAGTATACATACTCAAAAGCAAGTGTCAATCGGTGACAATTTACTAAGGGAGAACCAAACTAAATACTAATAGCCAGGTTTTTTTAATTTTTCGTAATTAGGTCCTGTAATTTATTTTAATTCCACAAATAATGCATTATTTATACTTAGCACTTAACGCGGAAGGCATTAAAATGGGAGGAGGGTCTTAAATTGCCTAACGTGTAATATTTCAATTTAAAGGCGAAGTGGCTGCGAAATATTATTTTAAAAAGAAACAGTAGTTTTTAGGGTTCCGTAGCCAAATGGCAACGGAACCCTTATGGATTCGTCATGTCTGTCTGTCTGTCTGTCCGTCCGTATGTCACAGCCGCTTTTTTCCGAAACTATAAGAGCTATACTGTTGAAACTTGGTAAGTAGATGTATTCTGTGAACCGCATTAAGATTTTCACACAAAAATAGAAAAAAAACAATAAATTTTGGGGGTCCCCATACTTAGAACTGAAACTCAAATTTTTTTTTTCATCAAACCCATACGTGTGGGGTATCTATGGATAGGTCTTCAAAAATGATATTGAGGTTTCTAATATCATTTTTTTCTAAACTGAATAGTTTGCGCGAGAGACACTTCCAAAGTGGTAAAATGTGTGTCCCCCCCCCCTGTAACTTCTAAAATAAGAGAGTGATAAAACTAAAAAAAATATATGATGTACATTACCATATAAACTTCCACCGAAAATTGGTTTGAACGAGATCTAGTGAGTAGTTTTTTTTTAATACGTCATAAATCGTAACGTAACGGAACCCTTCATGGGCGAGTCCGACTCGCACTTGGCCGGTTTTTATTTGTACTGTACTTTTGTTCTAAGGCATCTTTTGTTTTCTCATATAGCGAAAGCGTTCATCGAATGTGTAGGTTTTTTTACCTATACTGCGTATGACGTCAACGGCGTTCAATTCTAAAGTGACCAGACCCAAGACATTTCATAAGAAGAAGAGCGTTGCTGTCATATTTACAACGGACCTCATGAAAATCTGTAATTTTCACCAGTATTACTGATGAACAAAAAACGCTCTGTCCGAAGAGCGGACACGGTGTACGGACGCATTATGGCGCCCGCCGCTCTTCTAAGAAACCGTAGCTTTAGCAGTTATAAATCTGTTATGGTACAACCCCTGCAATAATGACGAACAGATAGCTGAAATGCGTATCCACCCGCGTTGAAATACCGCAACAAAGCAGAGCAGAGACCAATGGCAAGAATACACGGTTACATAGGCAATCTGAGCAATATTGGCATATGTGCCAATATTGCTCAGATTGCCTATGTAGTCTAAAGCTATGGCTTTAGACTTCATTTAGTGCATGTTTCACTAACAAGCTGTGTTTAGTGACAAAATTGTTGCTATGAAATAGCGTAACGTAATTTAAGTCAATGGTACAGATGCATTATATTTAGATAACATCTCAACTATATTTTAATTAAATCCGTGCTCAATTCTCACGATTAGGGTACTCTTAATTAATTGGTATTACTCAAGTCGGTGATTCCGTGCTATTGTAAGTTCAGAATTATGTAGCTTTGTTTACCTACTAACGATCATGGTCTCGTTACTCGATGTCAGAAAGAACGTTTGGGGCTATATTGAAATACCAACAATATTATATTAGGACTTATCAGTTTAAAGGTGAGTATAGACTAGATCATTTTCTCGAATATGTTCATGTAACGTTCTTACGAATGGTACAATACAGGCAAAAGCTCAGTTTCCAAAAGCATTTCCATGTAATGTAACGTTTCTGCGAATGCTCGACGCGTTCGACATAATGCTCACCGCGAGTTAAGCATTACCTGTAAAATTTCTTTCTACATTGCGTTCATTCTTGAACTGTCGGACCTACAGGTACCACTCGTGCCTTCGCTCGATAAAATGTTACACCAATACGCTCGTTGGTTTTTAATCAGATTGTAACAAAACATCGAGCGTCGTGATCGAAGTGCGGTTCGATAAAATTAAAAACGGCGAATGCTCGATACAAGTAAATGCTCTAGTCTATTTCTCACCTTAACAAAAATATCCAATAAACTCAGCCAGCAATTAATTTATGCACCGTCATTTTATCTGAAAAGGAAGGAAGAAAGGTTTAGACCCACTTTTGTTCTATTTTTTACTTCCTTGTTTATAATTTTTAAATCATCTGAAATATGACTGAGGATTTACTCTTGGGGAACTTACCGCTGTTAATGTGTTGTTATATATATCTCATGCTATAAAAACTAGTGTGTACATGAATATCATTGTTTCCGAAACTATTAATGAAATGAAACATGCATTATATTTCTTCTTCTTGTGTGCATTGTTTCTCTTCTTTTTGCCAAATATTATTATTATTATATATTAAATAACATGCTTTAAAAACTTTGCTACATAATTTGAAAATAGCCCCCAGAGTCTTATAAATTATAGTAGATTATATAACTAATGCATAAAAGAAGCGTTTTTACCCCGAGACGTTTACATCCACTTGAGCCGCAGGCGGGGGTGGTTAGTTAAGTCGAGGGGTAAAATGGGTTTTTGACCAAGATGAGTCGATAGAAACCTCATGTATTGAAATCCATCCGGCCGTTAGGATGCAAAGATATATAGATACGTAATATATATACCTACGCATAAAAACATAACTCTGTCTTTGCAGTCACGTAGTCGGGTACCTAAATGGTGTATGACACTGCACATCACTAGGTATTCCCCAGTTATTTAACAGTTTCATGAACTACTAATTCGTTAATCGAATTGGTTTTTATTACCTCCCAGTGGGTGCGAAAAGTAGAGTGTTCTCCGCGGGGATAAAGGTGTGTTCATCTTGGGCGGTTTCCCTCGCTGCACTCAGGAGTTAACTCAGAGCTCCTTTGCTACGCTCGGGAGCCCTAGAATCCTTCGTTGTGTTCAAAATTCAAAATAGCGCCCGCTCCATTAAAACGCTGCTTCATCTCCTTAATGAATAATCTACTATTAAAATGAATCGATTAATAACAACTCACAAAGTACGTCACTCGAGCTTAAAACAGTGTTGCTCCCGAGATGGGCACTCTACTTTTTATCACCCTTTATGAAAAAATAAGTAAGTTTAAGTTATGAATAAGAATAGTACGTTTATTTATTTCATTATCATTACTTGAGGATACCCAAAACTACATTTACTTGGTTTTAATGTTAGGTTTGCTTTCTTAAGCCGCCACATACTTCTTTTAGGGCTTCTCGGAATTCTGAGAAATATTTTCCCCATATTAGTATATTGTCAACGTAGCAAATGGCGTTTTTATATTTAATGCCTGCCAGGACTTTATCCATCGTTCTTTGGAAAACAGCTTGACTTGTCTTAAGACCAAATGGTAGCACATTGAATTCATATAAGCCTGATGGAGTGACAAAAGCCGTTTTGTGCTTATCCTTTTCGCATAATCGATACTGCCAATAACCCGAATTTAAATCTAAATCTGCAAAGTATCGCGCTCCAGATAGATAAATCATAATATCCTCAATAATGGGCAAAGGATAACTATACCCACCCAACTATATAAACCCTCATCCACACCCTCTCACACACACACCCCCCACATACGCACTCTCGCATATACACACACGAAACACATCATACTCAGTCCTCACTACATAATGTTTACTATACACTTTTCCCATGTACTGCCAGTTTGTGTTTGTGTTGGGGTGTGTTCGTGTGTGTGTTCCTGTGTGTGTTCCTGTGAGTGTTCCTGTGTGTGTTGCGTGTGTTACGTACAACCTAGGGAGCTGTTCAGGCGTATGCAGTTGTCGTTCGAGCCAGGTAGTCCCATTTCTTTCGGGTCGGGCACTCCACGCTGAAAGCGTTGTGGTCGGTCTTCTTGAGCCCAGAGTGCGAGCAGTTGCAGCACTGCGGTTCGTTACCGGCGATGTGCTCGAGGCACTTTTCGCGCAGATGCGGCCCTCCGCAGTGACTGCACCTGTCCGCACCCTCGGTACAAAATTTACGGCCATGCCCAAATGCCAGGCATTTCGTGCATTGGATGAGCGGCGACTGGTCCTCCACCCTGACCCTTTGCAGGTCAAGGTAAAGGGCCCCAGCCTCCGTCATCCTCTGCCACACCTTGGGCCTGACTTGGACGACAACGTGCGAGGTCTTGGGGTTTCTGGTCCTTTTCTTGTACTTGATGGTCATTTCCCTTTCCTCTTGTACCAGGTCCCTGAATATGTCCTCATTCTGGGCGTAGAGCGCCTTTACCACCTCGTCGTCGTCACTGTCCAAAAAGACGTCTTTCAGAACGACGAGTGGGTTTTTATTCTTCATGGGCTCTACTATAAGCCCTTTGCCTCGGCTCTCGATCCTATCCTTCACTCTCCTGAGTTCGGTCTCTGAATCGCACCCCAGTATCACCGTCTGGTTCTTGGCCTTACGGACTTTGTTAATCTTTAGGCCAGTTCCCCTGGCGTCGACCGCCTCCTTCACCCTAGCGAGCACCTCGTCGGCAGTCTCCAGGCTGCCTTCCGAGGTGACCGCCATTGAGTGAAGTGCCGGCCGACGCCCGGGTTTGGCTGCCGTAACGTCGGCGTATGAGTGTGGGGCTGCTTTTTGCCCGCATGCTTCCATAATGACCTCCTTGATACTCTCTATACTGGCGGCGACTCCACCGACAACGCCATCGACTCGATCCTCGAGGGCGGCCGCGGTATGGCCCACGATCCTCACTCCCTCTGTCGTGTGGCCAATGTCCGCCTGCACTGTGTTGAGCTTGGCGCTGACCTCTTCGATCCTGTCGATGACCTTGTCGACGACGTCGGCACCGCCTTCGTCATATAGGTAGGCCGTGTTTTTGAAACCTTCCGATATTTTTTCTTCAAGCTCGTTGAGCCGTATGTTAATATTGGCCTCAACCAGTTCGAGCCTTTCTAATAATTCCTGCGGTGATTCAGGCGCAGTGGTCTTTGTCGGAACTATTTTGGGCGCTGTTTTCAGGGCCTTTACCCGCCCACTCAGTTCGAAGAGGATCCGTAGGCTCTTGTCTGACTGAGTCTCCAGGAAGCTTTTGATGTCCCTCCTCATCTGAGGGTATTCTTTGACCCTAGCTGGAATGTCTTCAAAGTTCTTCATAACTTCCTGGAGAAGTCTGTCATTTGTTAGCTCGGCATAGGCGTTTGTCTGCCTTTTATATGCTTCCATGACATCTATGGATCTCCTCTTCCGTTCCGGTCTGCGGATAAAGATCCTGGCGGCGTCCTGCGCCTGCCCAGGCGAGCCCGCGGGGCTAGGAGTGGTGGTGCGAGCGCCCGTGCCAGAGGTACCCGCCGACGTCGACAGTGGTGTTTCGGCTGTTTCCGCTGAGGTGCCTTGAACAGCGTCCTTTCTGCCGAACGTCAGCGACAACCCCCTCGGCGCCCCGCGCGCACCAGAGGGACCCTCATTTCCCATGTTGGCAGGCGACGGAGACTCTTGTGGTCCACTGACTCCAGCTGCTGGTCCTCTCCCTTGTACTGGGGTGCGAATTCCGAAAACCATTTTTTATGTTAGGTTTCCGTCTGGCTGTACCTACTGTGTTGTGTGGCTGTGTGTATAGGGCACAGCGAACGGGGAAAATTGTCAAGTGTTGTGAAATATAATAAATATTTATATTTTGTCTTAACCAATGTTTTGTCAAATTTGACCCTGTATATGGGGGTGTGTCTAAATTGTCTAAAATAAATTGTAAAAATAATAAAATAATAAAAATAATTATTTCTAGTGACTTCCTAATGCGTCAGCAGGGGACACCTCGCCCAGTTTGCACTACAGCACCGGAAGAATATATATATGTATAAATATTATATATAAATATTATAATTTTTATTAGAGGGAGGGTGTTATTCCGGGATCTTATCGCGGCCAAGCGAAAGGTCTCCTTCTCCCGATTCCGGAGAGCCCAAACTCGGTAGGTCTGAGACCTTTGGTTACGGAGTTAGGTCCCGGGGGGGTGAGGTAATCTGAAGGGTTGATGGGGGGGGGGAAGGGGGTCAGTTGAAATGTATATATATATAGAGGGACAGAAGGATGAAATGGTCTATGAAAGTTTTATGTGATTGGGGTCTATAACGGAGGGGGTCAAAAGGGGGGGGGGGGGGGGGGTCTTATCCCAATCTATGTACTATTTGGGAGGGGGGTTATAGGGGGGGGGGAAATTTCGTTCCATTTCAGGTTGCTATCAAGAGTGACTCCAAGATATTTTATACTAGGGGTATTTTCCAATTGTTGACAGCCACAGTTTGCATGTAAGTTTGGGCAGGTGTGCGCACGAATTTCAATCGGTGTAAGGGGCTGACTTGACGTCATAGTAGAGAATGTGATAAATTTGGTCTTATTGAGATTTAGAGTGAGAAGATTTGTGGTTAGCCACCTCATGACGGTATTCAATGCAATCTCCGAGTTCAGGCGAGTTTCAGTCCAGTCACGGCCATGTATAATTAGAGCTGTGTCATCAGCATAAGCTATAATTTTGCAGTTTGGTAAGGATAACTGACACAGCTCATTACCGTATATGAGAAAAAGTGGGGGTCCCAGGACACTGCCCTGGGGGGCACCAAAAGTAATGGTCTCCAGGTTGCTGAGATAGTTTTCTAGTTTAACTACTTGCTTACGACCTGTAAGATAACTCCTGAAGAGATCGCGGGCCATACCGCGAATACCAAGATGTTCCAGCTTTGAAAGTAGTATAGGAATTGAGACAGTGTCGAAGGCCTTGGATAGGTCTAAAAAAATGGCAAGAGTCTTATATCTATTCTCCCAATGACCAATAATCGTATTTGTAAGTTCCAGTACCTTCTTCCAGTATCTTCAGTGGATTATCCAGTCCTAAAGCCATACTGATTTTTAGAAAGAAGTTTAAATTTATTTAGGTATTTGGTGAGTCTAAGGTTTATAACTTTTTCAAATATCTTTGAGAGGGTACTTAGCACTGAAATGGGTCTGTAGTTGGCGACATTTTCCTTGTCTCCTGACTTGTAGATAGGGTGGACAACTGCAGTTTTGAAAACATCAGGAAAAGTTCCTGTTGAAAAGCACAAGTTGAACAAGAAAACAAGGATCGGTATAAGAACGTGACGAGTTGCCTTAACGATTGAGGGTGATATACCGTCAAATCCAACAGCACAATTGTCTTTAAGGCTAAGGATGATATTTTCCAGCTCCGCACTATCCACGTTGTGAAGGGCCATTGATTGTGGTGCGGACGGTAAGGAAGTACCCGGGATCTCAAGGTTGGGATGACTATCCGAGAGATATTTATAGAGGACAGAGTGTTCAATTGTAGCCGCCAAGAGTCCACCGACATTCGCAAAGTAATTGTTGACTTTGTCCACAGACTGTGACGGTTCGGCACAGCAGTTAAGCAATTCAGAGGCCGAGTCTCTGCTTCGGCCCAAGCTTGCTACCTGTTTGACAAGTCTCCATGTAGCGTTTGGATTATTTTTAGCCTGCTGAAATTTAGAGCGTTCATATTCGCGCTTGACTTTTTTCAAGAGATTGTTACAGAAGGTGCGATAGCGACAGAAAATCAATTTGTGAGTCTCATCCTCTGGGTGTTTTTTAAATTTACGATGCAACTTATCCCTGTGACGTATGCACCTCAGCAGGCCAGGAGTAATCCATGGCTTAATGATGCGCTTTCTACTGGGAATTTGTGAAACAAGTGAGTGCGAGTTGATAGCAAGAGACATAGTGGAAACAAGAGATTCCGCAGCATCATTCGGGTTGTGACAGTGAAAGATTAAGGAAAAATCTGTGCTGTTAATTTGGTGTACAACCCGAGGCAAATCAATTTTTAATCGGGTGAGGTGGGGAGTTTTAGTTTCTACATTAAGATTGCAGAAAACAAAAACAGGAGAGTGGTCAGTGATGAGAGAATCAATGAGTAGTGTAGTAGCAGAGCATTGAGTGCGGAGTATCACATGGTCAAGGCAGTTCGCAAGTCTAGTTGGGAGGGTGTAGGCTGATAGCAGATTGAGGTATTCATCAGCATTTGGGTCGGTGCTCTCAGGTGTAATGTTCAGGTTAATGTCACCAATAATGGCTAAAGTTTTAAATTGGGTTAAAGCCCGAAGCAAACTGTCTAGGCTGCCAAGGAAATTAGTTAAATCTCTGTATGAAGGAGAACGATAGATTGCGATAAAAGCAGCTTTATCTGAGAATTTAAGAAGAAGTTTGCCTCATTAAATATAGGTGTTTCGACAGTTACATTATCAAAGCAATCTCTCACATAGATATCCACGCCCTCATTCTGCGTTTTATACGACGAAGTGTATGAGTTGTAGCCGGTAAGAAAGGGAGTTATAGTTGGGCATTTGCTCAACCAGCACTCAGTCGAAATAATAATGTCAGGCAAGTACGTTAATCTACTCATAAAAACCACCAAATGATCAAAATTGCTGTTAAGGCTACGTATATTAGTGTGTAATATTTTAAGATCATGGAGAGAACAATCAAAAAACTTATGACTGGTTTCCGGGGAACCAGTATAGCAATCGACAACACGGTTAGCGCGGTAGCTGAGCGATCGGACTGCTGCGCTGCGTGTCGCGGGCTCGATTCCCGCACAGAACAAATATTTGTAAGTCCTACATGTATTTGTTCTGAGTCTGGGTGTTTTTCTATCTATAATATGTATTTATTTACAAAAAAAAAATGTATATAAGTAGTTTATCAGCCATCTTGTTACCATAACACAAGCATTAGGTTGCTTAGCTTGGGACTAGATGGCGCTGTGTGTAATGTCCAGGGATATTAGGGATATTATTATATTAATTTGAGGCGGCAATGTGCTCAACTTCACTAGTTATTACGGTAAGATCATCCATTTTTTAATTATAATAACAAAAGGGTAACACAATTTTAGGATCGAGTAATCGTATCATGTAGTTGCAATGTAGCAGCCCTAGGTTTATTGAGGTAACAGTAGAAGGACAGACTGAAGTGTTAACCAAGCAGGTGTTTTTTACGCATGCTACGTCTTTTTTTTGGGGGAGAATACAGAGTTTGTCGAAAGTGCGGGGGTGTGTACGAATGTGTGAAGATATGTGTGAGTGTGGAAGGTGAGTAGTATTTACTAATAATAAATTGGTAAATACTACTAAATTGTTAAATAATGACAATATTATTTTTACTTGTCTTGTCAATGTGGCCTTGACATATGAGGGTATTTGACAACTCATTTTGTTCAGAATATTTACAAAAATTTGCACGGATGCACCCTTTCAACAACAAACAATTATTACGAAAATCTATGACTGCATCGTATTTATAGAATAAGTCCTGTCCGAGCACCAGTTTCTGGTTTATATCTTTGATGACCACGAAACGAATGATGACCACGAAACAAACACGCACGAGTCCATCATGAAGCTGAACTGCGTCTCCCCTACAACTTTTAAATACGAACCAAAAATCGATCTCACAAAATGTTTTATCTTATCAGAAGTAAGCTCGAGCTTTAGTTCTAGCAACAACTGTTCTGATATGCATGAAATTGATGCCCCTGTGTCTATCAATGCGGTGTATGCCCGGTTGGCAATGCTCATACTAATAAAAGGACCGAATATAGCCTTTACGTTACTCTTAGGCGGGAGTTTTTCATCCTTCATTGTCTGTGTCCTTGGTCGTTTGGGCGTCTGGGCGGCTGTGGGTTACTTGAGCTGGGGGCAATAGGTGAACGATTATATCTGTTTGTAAAAGGATACCTTCGACGCAAATTGTATCTCGGGGTATGGTAGGACTCTTCATCCCTACGCTCCCCAGCTGAGCGTGGAGGGGTTGTCGAAGAAAGTGACGGCGCGGGGCTTGAGGGTCTTGAAACCCTTGGGGACCTTTGGTTTTCAATTGATAGAAGATACTCAATCCTCACTTTGGATAAAATTCCTTTCGGGGTTGTTATTGGTAGATTAAACCCTTCAGGTCGAGTTTCTTCGAAAATTTCTTTAATTTGTTCTAGGGTAGCACGTAGCTCCGCTTTCGAGGTACCTATAATTTTATCCCTAATTTTAATTTATAATCTGATGTCAAAAAAAAATTTAATAAAAATTTTCTCGTCTGTAATATTAGCTTTTAAAGCCAGCTCTGCCAACTTATAAAAGTATGCCAATACGTCTTCATTGGCTCGTTGTCTCGCGTTATAGAATTTCTCTACATAATCGACACTGGTCGGAAATTCTGCTCTGATAAGGTCACAAATGGATTTAAAATCCAGGTTTTCTTTATATATTAGTTTAAAGTATGCAAGTGCGGGACCTTGCAAGTATGCTCCTAATATGAGCGCTAGGCTACTTTCGGGCCATTGATTTATGGCTGCCACTTGTCTTAATTGGACGAGAAATCCGTCGAAGCAATTTGCACCAGCGCCTGAAAAATGTACGGCGTTAGACATGGTGCAATTTTGCTTACCACCACTTAGCTGTAACTCCGGCGTCGGTTACACGCAGCATGGTATGTGATTGGTCTCGCTTCTCACAATATGCCCGTTTACTAGTACCGGGTAACGCTTTTTGGTTCACCGTGTGCTGAAAGAAAACCTATATAATTTTGTGACTTTAAACTTGTATACAAATTCCGAAATATGATCTTGGACGCCTCCACCACATATAGAGGACTAGACGAGCCCTCTGAGGTAACGGGAGGAATCAAACAACGGTACGACTCATTAAGATTATATTATGAGCACGTCTTTACATATTATATTTACGTCTAAATTATCACTGACTGTTCTAAAACAAAAACCCTAACATAAAATAATTGACACTAGCTTGAACGTTCGAATGTAACCCGCGCTAAAATATAGCCGGCCTACGTCATATGAGGTCGTCTTCGGCAGACAAGCCTCTACAGTACACACACACACGCACACACAGAGTACAGGTACCTGTACTCTGTGTGTGCGTGTGTGTGTACTTTGGTTATTATAGCAATAAATAACAAAATATAGTTTTAAATTCAAAAAGCGTGGGGCGCCTTATGAATTTATTATAAGTACGCTCCACGCTTTTTGAAATCAATTTAATTATTTTGATTTGGGTTAATATTCTACGATAAAGAAATAGCATTTTCTTCGTTTTTCTTCGCCTTTATATACTACGTGCAATGATAAATATTTCTTAAATAATCTTAAGATAAGTCTATATTGACGAACTTGTTGACCGTCTAGTGACAACTCAAAGTATAATCTTTTAAACAGAACAAAAAAAATTTGTGTAGGTATTAGTACCTACACAAATATTGTTTGTTACATGTTGTTGAATGATTACATATTTAATTAAATAGGTATTTAATTGAGTACGGATTACTCAATTAAATACAACCAGTGACGAAAGGATCGTGACAAGTATTAGAAATTAAAATAGCAAATAACTTCAACTACATTTTATTTACAATGTGGCTATTGTTGAAACAAAACAAATTGTACAAAAACGTACGTACGTATGAATATATAAGTAATTGTATACTCTACTGAATACGTCTATGCATAAACCGTTTTAGGTGTAATTCCAAATCAAATATTTAATTCGGGATTAGCTTATAAACAATCGATTAATTCACATTGTAATGGATCAATCAATTGTTAATGAGCGATTGGTCGTTGATAGCTTATCTCCTGGCGGGCTGAGGGATGGAGTCTCCTTCAGCGTGGAAGCCGGTCTCGTCAGCGAAGTAGGTGATGGACACGGGCTTGCCGTCCTCACCGGGGTAGTTGTAGGAGCCGCGGACGACGACGACTTCGACGGGCTTGTTCTCCTCATCGACAGTTTGCTTCAGTGTACCCTCCTCTTGGCGGACGATGCCTTTTGCGGTCTCGAAACTGTTGAAAATACACAGATTACAAACTTGTTGCTATGTACTTGTTATATGTCCTATCGTTTATGTATTTAAGCCCGCCAGCAAAAAAATATTAAAAAATTGTTTTTAACAATAATAATCCTTTCTGTGCTGGTGCACACACATTAACAGGAGACCTGCATTAAATTATGGACTTAGTTAATATCTACCCAGTAATTAGTAATATTAACAAAAAATCATATTATAATTTGAATTACTTACGCAAAGTTGTATCCACCGTCGGGTTGCTGGACGGAATCGGACCGAACGATCTGTTCGGGCTCCTCAACGGGGGCAGCGGCGACGACGGCCACGAGGGCGAGGGCGACAACGAACATCTGCACAAAAAATAGAAGTTTGAGACACAATCCTAAGACCATGCGCAGAAATACAAGTTATGAGGAATTCAATTATTAGAGATGATGTTAACACACAAAAGAACGTACCGATTTCATTTTGAAATATTTGGTTTTTCTTCGGCGTGTGATGAGCAACTGATGCACAATCTAACACGATGTCATCTTTTATACATGTGCCGGCGCTCCAACATAATGTCAACTGTCATGTCGGACAATGTCGATTATCCGGATTGGCCATTGATAAATAATATTAATTTAGGCAATGAGATTCAAGTCAAGTCTTTATTATACAGTTACTACGAGACATTCGCTAATTATCACATTATGTTAATAAGTAAATGATGTTTGGGTCAAAAGATAATATCTACTGTAACTGTTTAAATATTTCATAATTTTTTCGATGTTTATGTGACCACATCAATATTCCAACAGTTACCTGTCTATTTATAGGAATAGGTAAATTGTTTATTTATATGCCTAATATTACTAAATCTGCAAATAAATAATAAACAACATTTTTTATGTTTTTTTTTTTTTGACAAGCTCATTCATGTTTTTTTTTATTTTTACTAGATAAATGCGATATTTCCTGTCTGGTCACCTCTAAGTAGAAACACAGAAACTTAATCAGAGGTCGAGGCCAGCTACTGGCTCTAAGTAAGTAATCTATTAAGTATTACGTACCATCTACTCAAAAAGAAGAAGATGTATTTTCTATTACAGACATTTCTTATATTTATTTACTTACTAGCTTCTGCCCGCGGCTTCGCCCGCGCGGATGTCGGAAATTTACCCACGGGAACGTGCTAACAGGATAAAATGTATGTGCTTCCCCAGAATGCCATCTATGTCGCGGGCCCTTTGTGGCTAATTACAATAGAAAACCAATTGTGTCTCATTAGTGGTGATTAAGAGGGTACCTATATGATATCTTTACCTAAGTACCTAACTAATTTAAAAAAAAAACTCAATAACAGAAAATTAAATACCTACCTACCTAAATAAACCTATCTCTGATGATAACTAATCTAAACTCAATAAATAAGCAAAATCCCTAAAAACTAATATCTATACGAATGATTAAACCTACCTAACAGTATTATAAAATAACCTACGGTCACTTCGTACACTATCAAATAAACTACCTATACTTTAAAATTAAAATCTATACCTACGACTCATATAAAAATAAACCTAAATAACTCTAAAAACTAAAAGGAATAAAAATGAACTCCACTGCGGGTGACCCAACCTACGACAAACTTAGTATTTGCGGTTGGTACAGTACAGACAGTGGTAATCGGGTATAGGGATCGAACCGCAAAATTAAGTTTGTTTTTTATTGTATATACTTTTCCGGGATAAAAAGTACCCAGTGCGGTGCCCAGGATATTAAAGAATAATTATACCAAGTTTCATCGTAATCGAACCGGTAGTTTTTGCGTGATGCCTGAACAAACAGACAGACAGACAGACAAAAAATTTTTTAATCACATTTTTGGGTTCGGTGTCGGTCAAGTAACACCCCCTGCCATTTATTTTTTGGATATTTTCAATGTACAGAATTTTCACTTCTACAGATTTATTATAAGTATAGAATAGATTTATTGGTATTAAGTCTATCCAAATAGAATCATAAATTATGAAAGAAGTTATCCGGGATAATATCTGAAATGGCCCTGACACATAGAGTAGAACTGTGCGGGCAGTAGGCACAAGTCAAGAGTTCAAGACGGGAGTAACTCTAATTTTAAGGAGCTCAACGTGTCGACTGCAGGAGATGTAGAGTTGTGGTACTTATCCCATTGACAGCGATGCGGACGAATTATTTGATTCCCAATGAGCTCCTGCCTTTTTCTTTAATTTTTTATTATATACTTGTATATATACTATACTATACTTGTATAAATATATTAGTGTTTGCTGATTAAATATTGTTAAGAAATCAGGTGTCCTAATAGTAATTGTAAGAACTCATGCGGTCTGTGATAAAGGTTTATCCTAGTACACAACTGTATTTTACCAATTTTATTTTTAAACTTGCTTATTTTATTTTTAAGTAACTTTCTTAATTTTTTTATTCCATAAGAACCTTGTACACAGTATTAGAAAACTTAAAAAAAAAAAATGGATGAAATCGGTAAAGTCGTTCTCAAGTTATGTATGACGTGACCAAGGAAAATAGGGATTCATTTTTATATTATATTTAGATAAATATTTTTTTTAAGTTATTATTACTGTAACAGTTCTTTCAAAAAAGGATGACCATGATCATTTCCACAAGGAACACAATATGCTCCCTATACGTATTCTAGAATTTGGTCAGTCTCGTGGTTCAGGCCACGCCTGTTCTACCATGGTGCATGGGTACAAGCTACAACTCTAATCGATATTTTATAGAACCGTGCTCAGACACCTAATGCAAATTCGATGGTCACACAGAGCAAACTTTGCACACTCTGGGAACCTCACCTGTTCATTATAAAACAAATAGAATTTAATATTTGACGATGTGTCGATGTGACAGTCTGCCATTGGCATTTTCTTGTTTGTGAAAATGTCAATGGCAGACTGTCAACGGTCAGCGACAAAAGTCGATTAGGTTGTTCGAAAGAGATACCGTGGCCCCTGGCACAGGCAACTGAAGGAACACGGGTGGGTTTTAGTCAGTAAAAGTCTGACACGCCCTTCCGCTCAGCCCAGAGCGGGAGAGGTCATTGGATGATTTCCAACCCAAAAAAAAAAAGCCTAGCGCGCACTACGATTTTGGTTTTTTCGACACGATTTTAGAATCGCGCTGTAAAATATCGCAGGAAATTCATTGTGCGCACTGCGACAAATAAATCGATGGATTGTTCATTCTCAAAATGGATTTCGTACAAGTTACTAGTCTTGTCTTGCTTCTTCGGAAGAGGTGGATTGATTGAGGTGGAGGATTCGGGTTAGGGGGAAACTGGGCTCTGGTCCGCGGCCTACATTACACGGAATAGGAGTAGTAGTGGAAAAGTCGGCCGAATGCGTGGACCAGAATACCATGGGAAAAAGTATTGTAGTTTAATCGACCCATTGGGGTTTAATGTCTTTAAAATGTGTTTTAAAGAAAATCATCATTATTGTTTAAGATTTGACTATTGCATTCACTTTGCTACTTTTCAATGTAAAAAGCCATGTTATGATTTCCGGTTACTATAATAGCAAATCATAACTGAAGGTTTATTTCAAACTTAGGTTTTAAAAACAAGTTGTCTATTGCTAAATTCATTTCCTGATTAATAAGCGATATGCGCTAGTTTATTAATGGTTTTTGGTTAAGTTTTGTTTAATAGAAATAGTTGGTTGTTGGTCAAGCGGAAAAACATGGCGCGTGTTTGAGAAGATGTTTCTTTTAAGCAATAAAGAATTAATTCAATGTTAAAACTTAAAATCGAGTGCTAAAAATAGTAAAACTAATTAGCAAATTATAGTTTGTTATTCTAATTAAATATAGTAATAGTAATTATTCTTTATATAATAAAGTATACATATTCTGATGTTTACGTTTTATTTCGCACCTTTTTTTTAGGGTTCCGTAGCCAAATGGCAACGGAACCCTTATGGATTCGTCATGTCTGTCTGTCTGTCTGTCTGTCCGTCCGTATGTCACAGCCGCTTTTTTCCGAAACTATAAGAGCTATACTGTTGAAACTTGGTAAGTAGATGTATTCTGTGAACCGCATTAAGATTTTCACACAAAAATAGAAAAAAAACAATAAATTTTGGGGGTCCCCACACTAAGAACTGAAACTCAAACATTTTTTTTTCATCAAACCCATACATGTGGGGTATCTATAGATAGGTCTTCAAAAATGATATTGAGGTTTCTAATATCATTTTTTTCTAAACTGAATAGTTTGCGCGAGAGACACTTCCAAAGTGGTAAAATGTGTCCCCCCCCCCCTGTAACTTCTAAAATAAGAGAATGATAAAACTAAAAAAAATATATGATGTACATTACCATATAAACTTCCACCGAAAATTGGTTTGAACGAGATCTAGTAAGTAGTTTTTTTTTAATACGTCATAAATCGTAACGTAACGGAACCCTTCATGGGCGAGTCCGACTCGCACTTGGCCGGTTTTTTTTATAATAAAGACATTAAACCCGAATGGGTCGATTAAACTAGCTACGATACTTTTTCCCATGGTATTCTGGTCCACGCATTCGGTCGACTTTTCCACTACTATTCCTATTCCGTGTAATGTGGGCCGCGGACCAGAGGCCAGTTTCCCCTTTCACAGCTAAACGATATATCAAAGGTTTATTTAACATGAAACACAATAATCTTCGACTATATCCCAGAAAATTCTTTGACTATTATAGAAAGAAGGCTCGAACATTTAACAAATTATTAAGAACTAGCTTCTGCCCGCGGCTTCGCCCGCGTGGATGTCGGAAATTTACCCACGGGAACGTGCTAACAGGATAAAATGTATGTGCTTCCCCAGAATGCCATCTATGTCGCGGGCCCTTTGTGGCTAATTACAATAGAAAACCAATTGTGTCTCATTAGTGGTGATTAAGAGGGTACCTATATGATATCTTTACCTAAGTACCTAACTAATTTAAAAAAAAAACTCAATAACAGAAAATTAAATACCTACCTACCTAAATAAACCTATTTCTGATGATAACTAATCTAAACTCAATAAATAAGCAAAATCCCTAAAAACTAATATCTATACGAATGACTAAACCTACCTAACAGTATTATAAAATAACCTACGGTCACTTCGTACACTATCAAATATACTACCTATACTTTAAAATTAAAATCTATACCTACGACTCATATAAAAATAAACCTAAATAACTCTAAAAACTAAAAGGAATAAAAATGAACTCCACTGCGGGTGACCCAACCTACGACAAACTTAGTATTTGCGGTTGGTACAGTACAGACAGTGGTAATCGGGTATAGGGATCGAACCGCAAAATTAAGTTTGTTTTTTATTGTATATACTTTTCCGGGATAAAAAGTACCCAGTGTGGTGCCCAGGATATTAAAGAATAATTATACCAAGTTTCATCGTAATTGAACCGGTAATTTTTGCGTGATGCCTGAACAAACAGACAGACAGACAGACAAAAATTTTTTTAATCACATTTTTGGGTTCGGTGTCGGTCAAGTAACACCCCCTGCCATTTATTTTTTGGATATTTTCAATGTACAGAATTTTCACTTCTACAGATTTATTATAAGTAATATAAGTATAGATTATTGGACTTGATTTGATCTTGCTTGTATTGCAATAATAAAATGTTCCACGTGGAGTCTCAAGAGATGCTAGATCTCTTTAGACTCCCCTGGTGCTGACATGTTTACGCTTGGAAAACGGAATGCTGACTGAGTGCGATTCTATTATCACAGTGCACGCGTGGCCATACACTTTCATAGACTACTTTTGCGACAATCGCGTCGCGAGCAGTCACGCCAAAACGTGACCAGTCACAATTTTAAAAGCGTGGCGACATTTTTCTTGTGAATACACTGTCGTATAAACCTAAACCAAAAAATTGCATTTATGCAACATTTATGCGACAAAATAATCGCGCGATAAAAATTTGTAATGCGCGCTCGCTCTACACATTATCTACAATGACACAAAATTATTCGATACATTGTATTTCAGCGTTTCATATAATACATAACTAAGCTTTAATAATCTCTTAAAACTTCATATTTTAAGATAAAAAAAAACTGAAGTGTTAACCGACTGTGTCGCTTAATTTTAATCACAGAAATGAACTATAGAAGAAACATCTTTACGAACCGGAAACTTGGAGTAGCCTGCAAGTAATTGATAAATAACAAAGTCTACTAATAAAATTAAAACAACTATGAATGCAAATATTTAAGAATAAACATTATAAAAAAGCAAATGTAACTAAGTACAACATTTAAATTTTAGATGTGGTGATGTACAACGTGTCCCGGAATTAACGCACACCACCAAACACCCCAATATGATAACCACCACCACCATAAATACAACACCATAATAAAATATTATGTTATAATCATGACACACACATAATTATAATTTTTAATATTACGTATATTTATTGTTTATTTATTAAAGGTCACTGGGCTTTTAATTTCATGTAGTTTTTTGTGTTTAATATGGGAGTCAAAATTAACAGGTCAATAAAAATCAAAGCTTAAAAAAGTTTACTTTTTGCATACAAAAATGTTTAGTTAACAGAAATAGTTAATGGCGCAAAATAATTAAAAGTTAATAATAATGCCTGATTAAGAAGTTAATTGTTGTTAAAAAAATATACATATATAGACTTGGAAAAATACACTTTAATTTTTTTGACCTAACAGAAAGTACCCAGTACCCACACTAATGCAACCCATACTATAGTAAACTAGAGACATTAATTAGTCTATTCCTCTCTGTTTTATTTCTGTACAGCGTGGGTATAGTTTCCATACAATGGTGCCCAGTGACCTTATGACACTGATTGTGGAAGAAAATTTGTGGTCACATTATAAATCTACACACGCATACTCGCACCCGTATAAGGGTCTATCTAGCGTAGTAGGTACTTAATCCATTTTGATCTATTTTGAACATAGATTATAAGAAAAAATACTTTGAATGTACAGCAGAAGTGTGTTAGTTTTAATTATTTTTAGGAAACAAAATTACCTACGTGCTGAGTATTTTATTTTAGTCTTAGCCTTAGGTAAAGCTTGAGTGAGAATATCCAATAACAACGTAATTATTGCATGTGTTTATTTTACTTTTACTTCCATGCACGATACTGGCTGCTGAGGATAGACAGAGAGAAAGAAAAATAGCTTTAGGTTTGTTCGATAGAACGTCGTGATGCTTGTTCGAGACTCAAATATCATCTAGATGTAAATGCTTTATAAAACGTTTTTCTTTCCTTGGTGTGAAAGTTCTGCCCCTGTTATCCAAATCTATAGCGGAGTGTCCATGGAATTGCCCGTTCTTCTCCATAGGTACCTACTACGCTTTGGAATGGGCAACTAGCTTCATCTTTTTGACTGACTGACCCTTGACAATTCAAAAGTGCCTGTAATTGGTTTAGTTGAAATAAATAGTTTGAGTTTGAAAAAATCCTATACCAAGCCCGAGATGACAAATAATAATAATATTTTAACTTTGTTGTTAATTTTATAAGGGAACGAGTGCACCTACTTAATACCTGAGAGGCAATTCTCGTAATTTGAAGAACTTTCACAGTCAGCCGGTCGATTCTTTAAAAATCTCACCGTGAAAACTCAAGTGAAGTGAGCTTGATGTGAGTTGTCACTAGTGTCAATCACTAGCATTATTTGGAATGACAGCTCACTCCACGCTCACTTCACCTAAGTTTTCACGGTGAGATGGTTACAGAATCGCACTGCTGATCTCAGTATCAATCTGTCAAAAATATCTCACTGTCTATGTTACAGACGTGCAAAGATCCAGCGACGCCTTACGCCCAGTTTCTTGAATGAAAATTACCGACACGTCAAAATTAAACGCAAGTCAATTGATGCGATTAGTTGTTGCTTTCAGTCGACCAACCACAGCAATATACACGCGTTTGACTATTGATTAGCAAATTTTTGTGTTGATTTTTGTTACAGAAACTGTTTTTTGTTTAATATTGAGGAGAGTCTTATAGCACTACATTTTTTGGTTTCACATTTGTAAAGGAGTGATAGGTTAGTCTAGGTGACTGATCGATGATCAGTAAAATATTAAAAGGCACCTCTATTAACAAATTTAAAAAAAAAATTGTGCCCTAGCTTATTGTTTTCTTTTTATAGGTATAAATAGCGAGACAACATGACCAGAGATCGCACTAGACAGGGAGGTTTGGAAGGAAAAAGGGGAGGCAGTAGGACACAATATAGACGAATGAAAAAAAGAATACCTAGATGCATACATTCTTACTTTTGGTTTGTACTATGAAAAAAAGAAAAACCTAAATGAACAACTTAGCACTTTGTTTTATTTCTGTAATACGCAGAAATAAAATGAAATGTTATGTTGTGTATAAATGATTAAAATTAAATTGTTTTAATACAGAAGGCAATAGCAATAGCAACAAGGTCGTATTATGTCGCAAAACCATCTTTAGTTGACCTTTACCAAATATGAAAGCGCATACCTCTCTATCTCTTGGTATTTTGGTATGATGCGCTAACTCATACTAATTTGTTTATTTATTTATACTCCTGCTAAATAAAATATGACCTGTCGTCACTTCACTGTTTATGTAATCCGACTACTTCGAAAGAGGCACGGGTTTTGTAAATTGTTTTTGTCAATTGTAATTGGTCGATGTTGAAATTTTTTTCGTAGCAGGTAACTCACGATTGAAGGTCTTCACTATGCTTGCCTGGCTTTGAATTTATGGGCAATCTTTCAGAGGGTGAAACTACTCACGGATATAAAAGACTTTTTCTGAGCTGGTCCTATTCTTTTTGTAAAAGTGGTTCATATTTTCACAACTAGGTACATACTAAATAGGTACATACTTTACAAATATCAATTAAAATTTACTCACTACTACTTTAATTTACTTTTTTTTTTTTTTGAAAATTATAATTTTGAGTAAATTTTAATTGATATTTCACAGTATTTTGTTAGGTCAATAATATTTTTTTAACCAGAAGTATACTTCATAGCTGATTTAGACAAATGTATAGATACTATAACTATGTGACACAAGATTCATATCAGTTTTATATCGGGCTTATAAAATAAGGAATGAGTACTTAGTTTGCAAAATACGATTAAACTATTAAAAAAACTTATACGTTGATTGTTAAAACTAATTTTATTTACAGTACGAATTACGCTACTTAAACACAACAGCTAATACAACATAATATGGCAGTGAGCATCAAGTAACGAGGAGCTAGTCGCGCGGCTGACGCTCCTCCGCACGCTCCTGTGTCATGGTAACCGTCCTGTTATTTGCTAAACGTTGTCAGAGTTGCAGAGCACATTTGCTGATGAACAATTGATTAATGACAATACTTTGAATCAATCAACAATTCATCTGCTCGTCGTAGTTATTAACTTATCTCCTGGCGGGCTTAGGGATGGAGTCTCCTTCCGCGTGGTAGCCGGTCTCGTCAGCGAAGTAGGTGATGGACACGGGCTTGCCGTCCTCACCGGGGTAGGTGTAGGAGCCGCGAACAACTACGACGCTGTGAGGCTTGTTCTCCTCATCCAAAGCTTCCTTCACTGTACCCTCCTCTTGGCGGACGATGCCTTTTGCGGTCTCGAAACTGTTGAAAATACACAGATTACAAACTTGTTGCTATGTACTTATTATACGAGTATGTCCTATCGTTTATGTATTAGCCCGCCAGCAAAAAAATATTAAAAAATTGTTTTTAACAATAATAATCCTTTCTGTGCTGATGCACACACATTAACAGGATACCTGCATTAGGACTTAGTTAATATCTATCCAGTAATTAGTAATATTTACCAAAAATCCTACTATAAATTGAATTAATTATTAATATTTACAAAAAAATATATTATTTATTTATTATTAATTAATTTATTTATTTATTTATCCTCACATTATAAATTGAATTACTTACCCAAAGTTGTATCCACCCTCGGGTTGCTGCTCGAACTCGGACCGAACGATCTGTTCGGGCTCCTCAGCAACGGGGGCAGCGGCGACAACGGCCACGAGGGCGAGGGCGACAATAAACATCTGAAAACCAAAGAATACCCAATTTAAAGTGAGGCTTACTCAAGCTTCACATAAGACTCACACTAAGGCTTAACCAAGACAATAACTACCTATATTATCTATTTTTTATTTACAAACATTAAAAAAAATGTACAATTTAAATAAATATAACATAATCCGTATGTTACCAATTAATACAATCGCATGTTCACAACTGATTAGTTTTTTTTTTGTAATGAAAATGGGCTGATTTTTCCTTCGCCAGATAACTTTTATTCGAGGAATGAAATTGGCGTTTGACAGTTTTTGTATGAAATAACTGTCAAAATTTCAAAATTGTTCCTCGAATAAAGTTTTCTGATGTTTGAAAAATCAGCCCTAAGAGTTATCATTGTTATTAAAATAATATATGAATACACGTACGGATTTCATTTTTGATAGGTTTTGTTCGGTGGCTGCTGTGCGACTGATGCTAGATTGATCGCTAAATGAGCTTTTATACATTTATCTGGCTTCTAACGTAACGTCTAACGTCTGATGTCGCTAATCCGGATTCGGTCTTTGATAGGCACAAATGTGCGTGATATTTATTTTTAAGTTGACATTAACCTTTAACCGCGCCAGTGTTAATAATTATGGATAGAAAATGGAAATTAAAATACCTAGGTTAGGTTCTGACAAAAAGTAATGGGTATATTATCTCGATAATAGTCTGTCGAACAGTCCACCTATGTGCGTTTTAATGATAAACTAAAAAAATAACTTTTGTACCTATATACTCGTACCTATATAAATGAACATTTTTGGTAAATTAGCCGCTGCAGTAGGTAGGTATTGAATCGAAATGACATATTGAGTGAAATGATTTCGATTCCTGATGTTGGTCTCTAGTCCAGAATGAGAGCTATATCCTAGATAAGTATCACCTTTGTCTCAAATTTTCTGTTCTTTTCTTCTTGTCTGTTTATATGTATATGTGTGCACATAAATGGTTAAATAAATAAATAGATAAAAAAACGTAAGTACCTACATACTTACAAAACAATATAAACTTTCCATTTATTTTAATACTACACGTAACATCACGTAATCCCCAAAGGGTTAGGCAGACGTGTCCTATATGGTACTTACACCCACATTATTTTCGCCCGTTATTTTTAAATCCCATAATAGTGAGTGAGCCTAATACCATCAACTGGATAAAGTCTAAACTGCGGGTTTCTACTGAGAAATTCTTGTGGTTCCTTTTCTTGTGTGTGTTCTGTTTTCCAGTGTTTTTCTGTTTGGTTTCTTTTAATAATGTGTAATGAGCAAGGGTTATTAAGGTGATTTATTTTTTCTTTTTTGTCCTTGCATAGGTTTTCTTGTAGATACCTATCGCTATCAGCGACAACATTGACATCCTTAAAATAAACTATACCTAGTGTACACAATACCTTATACACGAGCATAAAGAGAAGTCCAAGAAAAATGTGGGATTCCTATCTATCCAAGGGCTTCCCGTAACCCCCCCAGGAAGTGCAGTAAGTGAAGTAAAAATTGGATTGCTCCAACCGTAATACACATACGATTCTTTAGTACTAGTATGACAATGAGGGGCTTGTAATGTAGTAGTAATAACAGCCGCACAGGTCGATCACACCCACACCCTCCATAGAATGCAGTGTTAATTTAATTTATTTTTGATTTTTATTGTAATTTTAATTTTGTTAACCTACCTGTCAAACATGTCTTTAACTGCACTTCTTTAGCATATATTCCTGTAAATTGAGAAGTCAGTCTTGTGGTACAGGAACTCCTAGGCTAAGAACAAAGACCAGGGCTACACAGATGTTTGTGTCTTGAATCGTAAATAAAGAATTTATTATTACGAGGGGCCCGTGGCTAAATAATACCGCCGCACAGGTCGATCGGTCAGGTAAAGCTACGCTTGCCGCGGTTGGTCTGTGGATGGGTGACCATCTTTACATACCGAGACCTCTCCGTGCCTCGGAAAGCACGTTAAGTCGTTGGTCACGGCTGTCATTCGTGGATCTTTGACAGTGGTTACGGGTAGTCAGAAGCCCGAAAGTCTGACATCCAGTCTTACCAAGGGGTATCGTATTACCCAGTAACTGGGTCGTGGAGGTCAGATAGGCAGTCGCTCCATGTAAAATACTGGTATTCAGCTGCATCCGGTTAGACTGGAAGCCGACCCCAACATAGTTGGGAAAAGGCTAGGCAGATGATGATTATTACCCATACCCATAAAATTAATTTGTGAAGATGGCAAAAAAGTACATCAAATACCTTTAAAATTGTAAATAAATGTAGCGCACCGGTATCGGAAACAGTGTCCAAGCTACAGGTTAGGGCTCCAGAGATAGGAATCTACTGAAAATACGAGCCGTGTCCAGAAGTAAGTGCCGCTTATTATTATTAACAAACATGAGCATGTCTTGAAGCCCTTGAAGAGAGGTTTTTAAATATATTTTTGACGTCTATTCATGGGCACTCCACAGTTGAAAATAAATGATTCATCAAAACAGAAATGTACAAATAGAGTTAGTTATACTTTAAAATTTAAAATAAAACTAAATAGTTCGTCTGCAGTCTGTTTGTTTCTTATTCTTGCTGCGATGCGCATGTATCGGTTGCCCTGAGAAGTAAACCTTGTAATAGCTTCCATTGAGGCCTAAGGAAAGGAGAGTTTCCAATAATTGACTGATCACTTTCGCTAATCAACATCACGAATGGTATCTTTGGCGAGACTCTTGTTTCAATAGATCAGTGATGTACTTACTTTAAAAACACATACATAGCAATAATCACTTTACTATCATGGACTTATTTGTAACGTACTCTTTAATAAGGTTCTAAAGAATATGCCATGAGCAATACCTAGAGGTGAATTAGTTATCGCGGTGTGAAAAACAAACAGGATTACTCTAATATGTGCTGCCCATCATTTTAATTTCATATCTTCAAACTATATTCAATTGAATAAAAAATACTTTTCCCTCATAATCGACATGGCAGGAAGACTGGGTGCAAAAAAATACAATTGGACATAAATGGTGTCAAGTGGCTAGCTCAGTGTATAAGGTCATTGTAAATCAAATATAATATCGACGCCGCATAAAATCCACGTCAAGGTCACATTTTTGCGCGAAAACCGCTTTTGTTTGACCCCTGATTAATATTACTATCCATCAAAACGAAAGACCAAGCTTTGCTTTAAATCACGTTTAATTTGTACAGTTCTTCAAATCATTCTTTCATCATAAAACGATTGACCGAGTGTGATTTACTTGTGCAAGTGCTATTGCGATATCCTCTGCCACGTAGAACCTAATGCCATTACAACGGTTGCCTCTGTAGTCTAAGTATTCACAATAGACCCTGTGAGTGTTTACTTACATCCATGAGGAAATTAACTATTTAATTATTTTTTGTCAATCATTATGTAAGAAGGTATCAGTAAAAAGATATTACGATAACATACCTACAATATTGTACGTAAATTTTGTTTTTATTTAAAACCTGCTATTTATACATATATTGAGTTGGGTATTAAAGTTATTTTCAAGCTATTCGTGAAATCTGGACAGTCTAAAATGTTGCGGTATGTGTTTCGGAAATACTTACCTATGCCTTTATGTTTTTGTTTTTAAATAGGATATGTGTAAAATAGGTACATTATTATTAGTAAGAAAGGTAATGTTGCAGAATAGAGATTCCTTTTTAAAATATGTTAACTCTCAATTACAAATCACATCCACAAATATTTTTGGTTTATTAAGTACTTACTTACTGCAAATTATTTCATCACCACTGCTCTCAACCTGCGTGGTGGATTTCGGCCCACTACCTCTTACAGAGAGGAGGCCTGTGTCCCAGCAGTGGGAACATTATAAAGGCTTATGTATGAATGATACTTATAAGTACAACAATTCTTGACTTTGACTTGGAGTAGTATTCGGCTAATTTGTTAAAGACCTCGCGCTCAGCCTGTTTTTAGGGTTCCGTAGTCAACAAGGAGCCCTTACAGTTTCGCTATGTCCAACCGTCAACAATAGAGTGAGCAAGATGTGCTATAAGCGAGGAAACTCCATTTTTGTTTTATCTCATCGCGGTTATTTTCTTAGTTACGAAGGAAACAGGGTATTGGTGAGGAGAGCAAATTTAAGACGTCATATTCTAGCTCCGACTCACAATCTTACTTAAAAATACCCTTGTTTAGCAAAGCTACGCTTTGTGAGAAAACGATCATATGAGTGAACGTCCACTGGTCCGCACCAGCACACACGCACGGCACGTGTTGAACGGATTTGCCGATGGCATGCGTTTACTTTATCCGGATATTATCTCTTCTTTACAAATTTGTATATCGATGGTTCAGATTATACAATTCTTCATATTTTTCTACTAATAGAATTAAAAGTGAGTCGTCCCTTTTACAATGTTTTTGGTGGTTATCACCTCAATTATAAACAAAGCAACGTGCGGTATTGAGCGATGCACGTTGTGTTCACTAATCCGTGTTGCTAATCCTAATTCTAGTCCTAATTTGAACCTCTTGAAGGTTTTATAAGAGCAGTGGTGGCCCAGTGGTAACGGCCTCGACTTACGGTCGTAGATTCGAACCCTGATTGGTGGTTTACTTTGTGTAAATTATTTAATCATCACTGCTCTCAAAACGGTGAAGGAAATCATCGTGATGAATCCGGCATGTCCTAGAACCAATAATTCGTAGACATGTAACATCACCTACCCATATTGGGCCCACGTGGTGGATAACGACTCACCCCCTCAACGGAAAGGAGGCCTGTGTCCCAGCAGTGGGAACATTATAGGCTGATAATGCTGTGGGACCTGAAGTCCATGCTCCCGAGTGTTGTTTAAAATAATAATAATATTCGTTAGTGATACGCATGCCTTTACGGATTCTTTGAGGTCTGATTTTCGAACTATAACTTCACAGCGTACCCAATTGTACAAATTTTAGGGAGAAGTAGGCGGAGCTCACATTTTCTCACCCGAAACACAAAAATGAGGTCGTCTAGAAATTTATAAATAAGATGTAAATAAAAGCTAAGTTTTTATAATAACCAACTATATTTAGTTACAGCATAAATCACATTAGTTAATTAATCTCAGTAATATTAAACAAAAAGAGCTAAGTGCGGCTATTTCCCGCTACATTATCCTTAATGTAACTGTTATCAATGTTATCAGCAACGAAGCTTTGAACAATTGATGTTTTCAGTCCTTGGCTATTAATACGCGAGTGGTTGTTGGTAGTTTATTTCCTTGAGACGACCTTGGGGATGGAATCCCCTTCAGCGTGATAGCCGGTTTCGTCAGCGAAGTAATTGATGGTGTCCTGCTTGCCTTCACTATTCAGGTAACTGTAGGATCCGCTGACAACGACGACCTTTTGAGGCTTGTTCTCTTCGTCAAGAGCTTCCCTCACAACGCCTGTCTCTTGCCTGGAGCTGCCATCGCTAGTCCGGTAACTGTTGATAATGTTTAAGTTAGTGCATGAGCAAACATTTGATGCCGCGTGTAAATTATCAAATTATTGAATGCATGAGAACTATTGATATATCTTGTAAACTACCATCTAATTGTTGAACTGTGATATACATAGGTAAACCCGGGACTCAGAGTAGAAAATAATAAATGGCACATTGGGTATTACACTATGACAAATGAAAACTTTACACTTACGCGACATTATAAGCACCATCTGGACTCTGGTCAAAGTTGTAGCTGAGGGTTTCAACTGCTGGCTGCTCAGCGGGAGCAGCTGCAGCGATGGCCACGAGGGCGAGGGCGACAAGGATAATCTGAAACAAAACAAGTCAACAAGTTGTAGCAGAAAAGAGAAAAAGATACTCGATACCTATAATTATTAGTTTATACATAAGTTACCTAAAAGAGATATATCGCACCATGTTTTTACATTTTATCCTACAGACAGAAAGCACGTAAGCAGAAGAAACAATACTACTTAAAACATATTGTTGATGCTTTGAACTTTCGAGAAAATCGAAAACCCTTTGTAATTATTCAACCCCCAGGCATATTGAAATAATATTGTATGCAGTTTGCAACCCATACTCGTAGCACATGCATGCATGTAAATGATGTTTAGCTTACTTACCGATTTCATTTAATAATAATAAATAATTTACAATAAGTATGTAAAGTTGTCGAAAATTGATTACTGACGGGACAAAAAGGGGTAATTCAGTTTTTAAGGGAAGGATTTGAACTTGAAACTGTATGTAACATTTTCACGCCTAAACCACTGAACTTCTGATTTGACATAGAGATAGATGGCATCCTGGGAAAGCACATACATTTTATCCTGTTAGCACGTTCCCGTGGGATAATTTCCGACATCCACGCGGGCGAAGCCGCGGGCAGAAGCTAGTATAATATAACAAAAAAAGTTTTTTTCAAATTGGTTGGCAAGTAACGGAGTTATGCGCAAACAAACATGCGCAAAAAAAAAAACAAACATCCGAATTGAGAACCTCCTCCTTTTTTAGAAGTCGGTTAATAAAAGGCTTTCTTGCACAACTTACGTTTAATGAATGATTTGAAATTATTAAGGCGAACGTGGCTTGGACGTTTATTATAAAAGCGTATACATTGGCATCTGAAAGAGCCACCTATTTTCTTGAGCCCTGTTGTAGGCCAACAAATTTGTGTTTGGCCCTAGTATTTATATTATGTATATCACTGTATTTTTTAAACAATTTTATATTTTTTATGCTATAAGAGCTGGTGGTAAGCCCACTGATCACAATAAGGAAAACTTTAAATATCGCATTATTTACGAATACGAAGGTGTATGGGGAAGCTACTGTAAAAAAAACACGGTGCGTTTTTGGTTCCAACGTTTTCGTTCTGAAACTTTGACTACAGAACAAACTCCGTGGACGGCCGGAGACCCTAGTTGACAATGAAAAATGAAAAGTGATCGTGGAAGCGAATCTATCGCAAATCACGTCAGAGTTTAGCGGCAGGCTTCGGTGTTATTACATAATAATAATAAATCTTTATTTTCAGACCATCCATAACATAGGTACGAGTAAACAAATTAGCACTATCTAAATAAAACACGTTAAATAAAAATAAAATAAAACTTATTACATCACATATCACATCACATTACATATCTGAATGACTGTCTGTGTGCCGCCATCCATTAGTGATAAAACAATTTCTTGAAACAAATTGGATAAGTGAAAAAGCTCGATAAATGGGTACCGCATGAGCTGAGTGAAGCACACCAACCAACACGCGTCGAGTGCTGCGTTACAATTCAACCGTCACAATAACGGGATGTTGAATCGTATCGTTACTTGTGATGAAAAATGGATCCTGCACGATAATCGGGAACGCTCATCACAGTGGTTGAACCCACGAGGACCGGCTAAATCCCATCCCACCCCAAAGCGAACTTTGACTCACAAAAAGGTACTGGTAAGTGTAAGATGGACCAGAGCCGGTGTCATCCCCTACAGCTTCCTAAGATCTGACCAGACAATTACAGCAGATCTGTTTTGTCAACAATTGCAAACCATGATGGAAAAGCTAGCCGCAAAGCAACTGAGACTGGTCGATTGCTCTAGCCCACTGCTGCTTCAGGAAAACGCTAGACCACACACTGCACAACAGACGGTCGCTAAATTAGAAGAGCTGCCATTAGAATGTCTCCAACCCCGACCATACTTCCCAGACCTTGCTCCAGCAGATAACTACATTTTCCTGAATTTGGACAATATCTTGCAAGGAAAAGAATTCAATTCCGATGAGGCAGTCAAAACCACCTTTAAAGATTTTATTGATTCTTGCTCCCACAATTTTTTAAGCTAAGGAATCAATACAAACTAAATACCTTGTAAAATGTTATAATAAAATACCACTCGATATTCTTCAACTAAATGAGAAGAAATTTAAAACATGCATTAAACGCACACTGTGTAGACAAGCATATTATAAGTTGGACGAGTATATCGTAGATAAAAATGCTTGGCTTAATGCTGGTCCTGCTCCACAGGTACTTGGACTCACTAGTTGATCAAAATTTCAATATTTGGAAGAGATGCTTCCCCTTTTTGTTTTTTGGTTTTTCTTAGTGTTTCTGACATTACGAACCCGATGTTTATTTTATTGAATCAAGATTTAATTCTTAATACTTCAATATTAAATACCTCTTCCTGATTGGTAGTAATTTTCTTTTAAACGTTTATTTATAAATATGGTGCAGATTTACAATAACTTATCTTAAAAATTATAGATGACACAGTTACTCATTTGCCTGAACTAGGTGGGGACCTGTGTTTCAGGCTAGAAAGGTGCTTAGAATTTTAAAATATATAATTAACAAATGAGAAGACTAATATTTATATTACTTAAAAACTAATATTACCTTATAAAACAAACATGTTTTATTTACAGACAACGAGTAAATCCTCTGTTTCACAGTATGATATGCTAAGTAAAAATTGCTGAATAACCTTTTTACAGGCGTAATTATTTAATTTATAGATACTTAATTTCCTATTTAATTTATTGTATAGAAATGGGCCTAAAAATGTATAAAATCTGTTTACAAAGACATATTTAGAGGATGCATTTGACTCACATGCAATATCATTCCGTCTCTTATTAGTAATTTCAATGTTATAGGAGAGCATGGTGTGCTGTTTTAAAACCAAGTGCATTATGAAAAGCTGGCGAACAGTCAGCACGTTACAGGATTTGTATAGCAGATCTGTAGGATAGAGAAAGGGATGGAAGTTAGCTACTTTTAAAATAGCTCTCTGTGCTCTTTCAAGAGGCAGTAAGTAAGTTTTAGGTGCTCCACCCCATGAAGTAATACAGTACTGTATTACAGATTGACCTAGGGCCAAGCAAACCTGTGACACTAGTTTTTTATCTGCAATTGATCGCAATTTTTTAAAAACATAAATTTACTTGCGCAGTCTTTTAACCAAACTGTCAATATGTGGTCTAAATGAGAGCAACTCGTCTATTTGAACCCCGAGATATTTTATGTTACATGTTTTAAGGATAAAAGGACACTTACATATGCTGCAATGATGGGCATACATAAATGTCTCACTGGTGGTGGCGCGTGTGTTGGATCATTCGGTTCCCTACGAAATGGTTGACCTGGGTGGTGCTGATCCACGCGTCATGTTCGTGAACGGGCGCCGTTGGTTGAGACTGGTCATCTCTTAACTGCCAGGGCTTATTTTTTATTTTATATTTAAAATTGTTTTTTTTTTTTTACATTGTTCTCACATATAGAAGCAATAAGAATAATGTACCCAGGATTTTGTAATAATAACTTGATTTAAAAGAGTGTCCGTGGAATTTCTTGCCCGTTCTTCTCTATAGATATCTACGTTTTGGAATGGGCAACTAGCTTCAACTTTCTGACTAACTGACCGACTAGGTATTTCATTTTGACAATTCAAAAGTGCCTGTAAATGGTTTATTTGAAACTAGCTTCTGCCCGCGGCTTCGCCCGCGTGGATGTCGGAAACTATCCCACGGGAATGTGCTAACAGGATAAAATTTATGTGCTTCCCCAGAATGCCATCTATCTCGCGGGCCCTTTGTGGCTAATTACAATAGAAAACCAATTATGTCTCATTAGTGGTGATTAAGAGGGTACCTATATTATGATATCTTTACCTAAGTACCTACCTAATTAAAAAAAAACTCAATAACAGAAAATTAAATACCTACCTACCTAAATAAACCTATTTTTGATGATAACTAATTACTCAATAAATAAGCAAAATCCCTAAAAACTAATATCTATACGAATGACTAATCCTACTCGTACTACGTAGGTACACTATCAAATATACTACCTATACTTTAAAATTAAAATCTATACCTACGACTTATATAAAAATAAACCTAAATAACTCTAAAAACTAAAAGGAATAAAAATTATCTCCACTGCGGGTGACGTAACCTACGACAAACTTATTATTTGCGGTTGATACAGTATCGGGTCTAGGAATCGAACCGCAAAATTAAGTTTGTTTTTTATTGTATATACTTTTCCGGGATAAAAAGTGCCCAGTGTGGTGCCCAGGATATTAAAGAATAATTATACCAAGTTTCATCGTAATCGAACCGGTAGTTTTTGCGTGATGCCTGAACAAACAGACAGAGAGACAGACAGACAAAAATTTCTTTAATCACATTTCCGGGATCGGTGTCGGTCTAGTTACACGCCATTTATTTTTTTGATATTTTCAATGTACAGAATTTTCACTTCTACAGATTTATTATAAGTAATAGATATAGATAAATGATTTGAGTTTTTTTGAGTTTCTTGACGTAAATCACCCGATATGCATGCCTCTTTATTCGAATTGGCAACGTCGTATTTTCATGATATGGCGGCCTGAAAGGGAGCCGAATTTTTGGTTTTCTTTTTCCATGTAAAACGCCAACTTCATATGAAAGGACCTAGTATTAATTATTTAACACTTGCTTACTGTACTTACAGTTAACACGAATCAACAACATATAAACATAACAATGAATTATACATCTTGTTCTTGAGTAACCAGGACAGTGTCTACCCCAAGTCCTCAAAAGATAAAATAAAGTACCTACTCGATATGTGGTTTGGAACTATTTCTAAGGAATCTGCTATGCGTCAGATTCTTTTTGACGGTTCAGCAATGGTGAGACATTGCCATATCTTTTACCTAAAAAGACAATGGATTTCATCGAAACAGGCAAAGCCGGTTGCAGCATAGCTAATCAGGCAATGCATTGTTTTCAGTCAGGAACGAATCCAAAACTGGTCAGTTTCCCATACACTTTATTCATAGACTGTGTACACAAGGTTACATTGGGTTCTATTTATTGTAGTATTTAGGTTTGAACCGAAAGACGCCATAAATCTGCTGTCTTCACAAAGTGTTGTGCCAAAATCTGTACGACACAGATTTCTATTCTATTCCATTCTAACCCTTCATTCAATTAGATGACAAACTTTTCAAAATCTTAAAATAATATAAATATAAATTATTTTTAATACTTTTTATCTAAATTTTTCCTGCTCCAGCTCTCAGCGCAGGTCCTAAAAGTCATCTAAAAGTATCTACTTATAGTCTTATGAATTTTCTCAGGAGTTTTCTTTGGAACATGTCTAGACGTCATGTTATCATGTCATGTTGCGATTTAGAAACTGACCATGAACTATAGTGTTACGGGCGTAATAGTTCAAATGGCGCTAATTGCTTATTTTGCTAAAAAGGTATTTCGTAAAGCAAATTACTCTTTTTTTTTTGGTAATTATTTTGTGGTTATCGTGTATATCATTGAAATGATGGAATATTACACGTCCGATGGACTAAGTACTCACAAAACAAGTAAATATATTCAATTTTTCTTTATTTACAGTATGAATCACATTATTAAAACTCAACAAGTAACAAAAATATGGCAATTAGCATCAAATAACAACGAGCGACAAGAAGAGGGTGAAGCTGACGTGCTACCACACGCTTCTGTGTTGCCTTAAACGTCATCAGTCACTGGATACAGCAGCTGATGAACAACTGATTAATTGTCATTATGTTGATCAATCAATTCTTTATCGACGAGTAGTTGTTGTTAGCTTATCTCCTGGCGGGCTGAGGGATGGAGTCTCCTTCCGCGTGGTAGCCGGTCTCGTCAGCGAAGTAGGTGATGGACACGGGCTTGCCGTCCTCACTGGGGTAGGAGTAGGAGCCACGGACGACGACGACATTGACGGGCTTGTTCTCCTCATCGACAGTTTGCTTCAGTGTACCCTCCTCTTGGCGGTTGATGCCTCTTGCGGTCTCGAAACTGTTGAAAATACACAGATTACAAACTTGTTGCTATGTACTTGTTATATTTCCTTTCGCAATAAAAATTTGTTTATGTATTTACTTGTGTGTTTATGCCAACAAAAAAAAATTAAAAAAATTGTTTTTAACAATAATAATCCTTTCTGTGCTGGTGCACACACATTAACAGGAGACCTGCATTAAATTATAAACTTAGTTAATATCTATCCAGTAATTAGTAATATTTAACAAAAATCCTATTATAAATTGAATTACTTACCCAAAGTTGTATCAACCCTCGGGTTGCTGCTCGAACTCGGACCGAACGATCTGTTCGGGCTCCTCAGCAACGGGGGCAGCGGCGACAACGGCCACGAGGGCGAGGGCGACAATAAACATCGGAAAACCAAACAATACCCAATTTAAAGTGAGGCTTAGTTAAGCCTCTAATTCTAAATAAATATACAATTTAAATAAATATAACATAATCCGGATGTTACCAATTAATACAATCGTATGTTCACAACTTTGACGGCACGGTTAGCGCAGTGGTTAAGCGATTCGCGGGTTCGATTCCCGCACGGAACAAATATTTGTATGACCTACATGTATTTGTTGCGAGTCTGGGTGTTTTTCTATCTATAATATGTATGTATTTACAAAAAAAAAAATGTATGTAAGTAGTTTATCAGCCATATTGTTACCATAACACAAGCATTAGGTTGCTTAGCTTGGGACTAGATGGCGCTGTGTGAAATGTCCAGGGATATTATATTATTATATTACATTATATTATTACAACTGATTAGTTTTTTTTTAGTAATTTAAGGGCCGATTTTTCCATCGCCAGATACCTTTATTCGAGAAATAAAATTGACGTTTTACAGTTTTTGTATGAAATAACTGTCAAAATTCTAAAATTATTCCTCGCATAAAATTATGTGGCGATGGAAAAATCAGCCCTTAAAGTTATTATTGTTATTAAAATAATATATGAATACACGTACGGATTTCATTTTTGATAGGTTTTGTTCGGTGGCTGCTGTGCGACTGATTGATCGCAAAATGAGCTTTTATACATTTCTCCGGCTCCTAACGTAACGTCTAACGTTGGTTGTCGTTAATCTGGATTTGTTAATTGATAGCATTTAAATGCGAAATATTTTTATTTTAAAGTTGACAATAATTATTGTGTTTTTTAGTGTGTTTGTCTCTCCTAAATACAGATTACTCAGTGTTCGACCTAGATTCGTTGTTCCTACACCATGTAATTAATAATGCATACTTTGTAAGTGCCTCATGTACTACAAAATATTTATGCACCTTAATAAACTATTATTATTATTATCTTGGTAACCTGTCATAGATTAGGGAAAATAATGAAGAATTAATAAATATTCGATAGACTTTATGTATTAAAAATGGGGAATCGGGCTGACACACGGTCGTAACCTTATTTTAAAGGATTTTTCTGTTCCTCTCTTCTTGTCTGTTTATATTTGTGTACATAAATGGTTAAATATATAAACCTTTATTATTTTCATTTATCGTTTTATTACATCAAGTTACAATATGAACCTATACTTATTGATCATTCGCAATTCGAAACTTTAAAACAAAATACCCGGAATAAACAATGAACAGAAGGCCAAATCCCGTAATTAAAAACGTTAAAAATCTAGTCGCTATCTCATCTCAACAACTATCAATGTCAAAGACTTGTAAAAAATGTAGGGATTTTAGATGTATTTTTGTCAAATTGAGACTAAGATCAGACGGCGAACGTTCTTAAAATTACGATATTTGCCCCTCAGATCGATCGCGTCAATTTTTTTTTTTATATTGTTAGGGTACTGCCTTTTACTCTTGCAAGGTGTGCGTCTCGAAGCAGATGTAGCGAAACTTAAAAAGAAAGAGAAGGTATTTACTGGGTGAAAGTATTTTCTTTCTGTCTTTAGCTTCTGCTCCAGAACTATCCAAATATATACGAGTACAACCCGGGACGAATCAGTTAGTCAGGTAATCTTTATAGTTCAATAAAGGTTCGACACTCTAATGTTTACCTTATTATCATAAAACTATTGTCATTATAATATTCGCCAATTTACGACTTTTGTTTGGACACTTGCGAATATCTAGGTTGGCTCAACTACTTGTGCGTATCAGAAACAAAATTAATATTAGTATATGTAATAATAATCTGTACCGGTGTTGATAAGTTATTTTTTGTCCCTTATATTATGATAAAGTTGATGTTTCCATAAAAATTAAATATTTGTTTTACTTTCCATCTTTTAAAGCATACAAGACGGAAACTGGTAATACATCTATTTTAGACCGCCTAATGCCTGGAATCTTAATGGGTATCCGTTTAATTTGATTAAATAAAATAAGAGCCTTCCCAGACGATCAATGATCGTGGTCGCAAAAATGTTGAAATTTAGGTACGTATTAAGTAAACATAATGGTATATTATTTAATTAAAGGAAACTAAATATTAAATTTGACTCCTTTTCGCTTAGCCAACCAACCAACGAACCCCCCTGATGTGACAGCCTTTTATATCCAAGTTTTAAATCAATATACCATCGTCATCGTCTGCCATCTACTTATGCATAAAAAAACGCAAACGTCAAAAGTCTATTATAGCACCAGGATTTCACATACGGCATGATAGCCGTGTCACGGGTACGACAGGACTGTCGCTACGTTTGCCGGCTCCGAAGCTACGGCGTAGCGATGCGTCGTAGCAAGCTAAAGACTTAGATCAGTATGTAAAATAAAATAACTCAAACCGTGATCTTTAAAAAGTGGATCGGCCGATAAAGACCGTAGCCATGTGTGAAGTTTCTAATTCGACTAGTTATTCGTTGACATGCAAACACGTACGAGATCGGTCGCTTGCCATGCAGACAGTGGTGTGACCTTGACCGCCAGCCGTCTCACGCGCATTCTGATATGTACGCTTCTATATGTTCTTTTTATTGCTAATAATCTTAGGATTATTATAACCATCGGACATTTTTTGGAACTTTTAACCTTTTTAACTATTTAAGGGACCTACATGCAGGCCCGCACTTAGAGATCCAGGGCTCCTAGGCACTTGACCTTTGAGCCCTCCCCCCATCCCGCAGCTACTTTGGAAATAACTAATACTGATTTATTTAGAACCAATAAAATACAATAGTACATAACATTTTTTATAATTAAAGTCGGTTAAACATTTTGTTTAACCGACTTTAATTATCAAAAATAAACATCAGAAATAATGCAGTCTATGCTTTATTATGTCACCAATTAAGTCAACGGTCCTCATAAATAACGTTTCTAAACTAAGATATTATCTTCCTTGAATTCCTTGAAACTCAAGTAACCTACTTGACCCAACTTACTGTCTTCAAACAATACTAATTAAAGTACTTTTGTTAAACCTAGTATCGGCAGTGATTGAATAGTGATCTATCTAAGACAACTTTGGATGCAAGAGCGAGGGACGCGAGCTCGAAAATGTTAGCACTTCGGATATGTTAGGTTTCTTTTGACTATTCATACAGTAATAGGAGTTACTTTGTTGAATTAAATATGCAGAAAGTTCAAGAATTAAGACTAACTAAGTTGCAATAGCGAGGAACGCAATTTCGAAAAAATTTACCTCACTGCTTCGGAAAGGTTAGATGTTTTTGAAAATTTAAACAGAAATAGGAGTTCCTTTAGCGACTTATACGAGCTTACTTTAGTGAGCATAGTGAGCTCGAAATGTTTAACATCCCACCTCGTTGAGGTCAGATTTATTTTTACCATTGATAGATAATATTCCATAGGAACTACGGGTGGTATAGGTACCATGATATGAGCGCGAGGCCCGTAGCATACGCTACATCAGCTACATGGTTAATCCGGCTTTGTCCGCCTGCTGAAACAGCCAGCTGGGTGGGCCACTAGGCTGGCTGGGCCCCTAGGCCGGGGCCTTTTAAGCTTAGGCAGGAATCCGGGGCTGCCTACATGCTTTTGAAAGATTTAGTACTTACTTTAAATTTGAATCGTTATTTTTCGCTTACTAGAATGTTATTTAGTAGATAAGTACCTAAATGATTTTACATTTTGCTTTCAGCTTTATTGTACACGAATAAAATCAATTTTGTTAAGTTCCTGTTTGAGCTTTGCCTCGAAGTGACAAGATTCGATTATCTCGTCTTCGATTCCTGTAAGTGTAGTAAACATTATTACAGTGCAATGCTTATCAAAGCAGCACCTATATAAATACTAATGTAGAAGAACACAAAGGAAGGGAGGAAGTACATCAAGTAAATTAAAGCTCCACATCCACAGTTAATTATTTTTTATGTATTTAAGACATTTCTATCTTCTTATCTACATAAATAAAGATGAAAAGCTGTTCGTTAGTAAGCGTAACACTTGAGAAAGGCTAGATTAATTTGGTTGAAATGTTCGTAAAAGTCTGGAGGAAAGAAACATTAGGAAAGTGGTCCAGGAAATTGGAAACTGAAATTTCAATAATAATGTATAATGTTCAATATAAAAGTATAATTATCAATTCAAATGTAATTCTTTAATCATTTCTAATTTTAGTTTAATTATAATATATGATACTAAGTTGGTTGAAATAAATAAATAAAATAAAAATTACCCAGTAACTGGATAGTGGAGGTCAGATGGGCAGTCGCTCTATGTAAAATACTGGTATTCAGCTGCATCCGGTTAGACTGGAAGCCGACACTAACATAGTTGGGAAAAGGCTAGGCAGATGATATATATATAGATATGATGATATTTTAAGAAAATGCTCTATGCTCATTGTTTTGTTAACTTAGTTTGTTGTGTAATGTGTATACTAACATAGTTTTAAGACCTTTGTAACTAACAATGATTAAGGGGTGTATTAGGGGTTTAAGTATGAAATTGCCGATTTGTACTGAAAATTTGAAATTAGTTTTTTTTTTTTAATTTAACATATTTATTTAATCAAAATATTTACCATTATTATCTATACATTGCTGCCATCTAATAGGAAGGTCATTTATGCCTTTGCGATAGAATTCTAAATTCGACAAACTGTGTGAAAGCATTTTGTACTGCCTCCTGAGAAGAAAACTTATTATCACGTAGAAAATTGTCCAAATCACGAAAAAAAATGGTAGTCCGTTGGAGCAAGGTCTGGCGAATACGGAGGGTGACAAATGGTTTCTAATTGCAGTTTCTGTAGAGTTAAAACGGTTTCTCGTACTGTATGAGGTCTCGCGTTATCATGGAGCAATAATGGTGAAGATCGATTCATGAGTCGGGGCTGTTTCACTACCAGTTTTGCTATCATTGTTCGGAGTTCGGCACAGTAGACATCTGCTGTTATTGCTTGACCAGATCAGAGAAAGCTATTGCTATATGCTGAGACCATTAAACAGTTACCATTACCTTTTTATGGGTAAGCTATGCTTTAGGACATTGTGGCGGCGTTTGACCTGGGGTTAGCCATTGCATTTTTCGCTTACGGTTATCGTAAAGAATCCACTTTTCATCATATGTCACAATTCGATCCAATATTCCTTCATTTCTGTATCGATTTAACAAGGCAACACAAGTTTCAATACGCCTTTCTTACTGCAGATCAGTCAAATCAAGAGGCACCCATTTCACTTATTTTTTTTTTTTATTGATTTGACGCAAATGAGTCAATATTATTGGTAAGATAATGTTAAACCATGTCGCTAATTCCTGGGTAGTTTGACTCGGATCGGCTTCCACCATCTCTTTCAATTCATTGTTATTCACCTGTGTGGGCGGTCTTCCACGTATTTCGTTCTTCAAATCCAAGTTTCCATCACGAAAGCGACATCGCACGGTGCGTTCATTAGCAGTCCCCTCTCCAAACGCAATCATTTATATTGCGAGCTGTTTCTCCCGCGTTAGTTCCGCGTCGGAACTCATATTCAAAAATAACTCGAATTTTCGAAGTATCCATCTTTCTTATCTAAGCTGAATAAAAAAACAAGTGAAAGTCGATAATCGAATGTTGCACATTTTTTAAAAGAAGAACTTCATAGGCACCATGTGATAAAAGTTTCACTCAAAAATCTCAAACCATGAAGGTTCTATGTCAATTCGAAGTACCTATTACAATAAAACGGCCATTTCATACTTTAACCCCTATTACTAACACTAGTGTTTAAGTTGTGTATGTACTAACAAATTGGATTTTATGATCTGAAAATAGATTCATTGAATTGAAAGAGATTTTTTCTATGGATTGCAGTTAGGAGAAGACCACGTCTATCGGGTCAGCTGATTTTAAATAAATATCAAAGATTATTTATTTTATGCACAGTAATAGGCTGGTAATACTTACATGTCTTCACATACGGACAAGCCACGATCATTGATCACCACGCTTGCTCAAGACGAGTTGGCGATTTCAGAATTATATCTATATCTTCTATACTAATAATAAAGTTGAAGAGTTTGTTTGTTTGTACACGCTAATATTTATTTGCATTTGATAGCCCAATTATTAAGGAAGGCTATTTAACATCACGCTAGGACCCTTGGGAGCAGAGCAAAAAGAAAAAGTCAGAAAGAACACTAAGCGAAAACGAAGTAATAGCGCGGGCGGGCGATGCGATGCTATGCGACGGGGTGTGTCGCGGGCACAAGACATTTCAGGCGGACGAAGTCGCGGGCTGAAGCTAGTTGACTATAAGTCCAGGTTTCCTCACGATATTTTCCTAACTTATAATTTACTGTACCGTAATCGGAAAGTACATGAATTGAAAAAGCCACATGGGTACTTAACCGGATTGAACCCACAACCCGGGACATTTAATTAAATAATTATTTTTTGAAAAAGTGCCCCGTTTACTTGATAATTATACAGGCTGGCAGGTACATACATCGACGCGCAAACTGTAACCATGGATTCAATACAAACCCTGTATAGTTATCCGTTGCTTCTTAGCGATTTGATCGATGAAAACCGGCCAAGTGGGAGTCAGACTCCCGCACCGAGGGTTCCGTACAATTTAAAAGTATTTTTATTATATGATTTAACTAAAAATTTACGGTTTTCGCCATTTTTCCTTTATCTGTGCTATAAGACGTAGCTTCGTACCAAATTTCAAGATTCTGAGTTTACGGGAAGTACCCTTTAGGTTTTGATTCCCTTGCGAGTGTCGAAAATTTGCGGAAATTTGCGGCATAAACGCCTGTATCTTTTGATTGCGTTGGCTTAGAAATTTGATTTTTTCACAGCTCCAAGTGTCAGTAGACCTGAGTATTTGATATAAATTCCAGCTTGATAAGTCTACGCGTTCCTGAGAAAAAGGGTCTTGATAGACAGACAGACGGATGGATGGACAACAAAGTGATCCTTTAAGGATTCCGTTTTTCCTTTCGAGGTACGAAACCCTAAAAATTAGAAGTTATCACCTATATTAATTATTCAACATTACATTGTCCATGTTTTATTTAAGTCGTGTGTTAAAACCGAATGCCACTTCTAATAATACTACGTATTGTAAAAAAAAAAAAAACCGAATGCCACGACGGCACGGTTGGCGTAGTGGTTAAGCGATTGACTGCTGCGCTGCGTGTCGCGGGTTCGATTCCCGCACGGAACAAATATTTGTATGACCTACATGTATTTGTTCCGAGTCTGGGTGTTTTTCTATCTATAATATGTATGTATTTACAAAAAAAAATGTATATAAGTAGTTTAACAGCCATCTTGTTACCATAACACAAGCATTAGGTTGCTTAGCTTGGGACTAGATGGCGCTGTGTGAAATGTCCAGGGATATTATTATTAATACTACTAAAGACACACTGGTTGCTACAGTAGCATCCTCCATACGCAAATGAAAGCGACGTAGTGCATTACTCAAACCAATTATATTCTCTCTTATCATGTGAAAATATATTTGTATTAATTATCATATTGATGCCTAAAGTTTATTTTTTTAAATAAAATTAATAACAATGTCCAGGGATATTATTATTAATACTACTAAAGACACACTGGTTGCTACAGTAGCATCCTCCATACGCAAATGAAAGCGACGTAGTGCATTACTCAAACCAATTATATTCTCTCTTATCATGTGAAAATATATTTGTATTAATTATCATATTGATGCCTAAAGTTTATTTTTTTAAATAAAATTAATAACCTAACCTAACTAAAGTAGGTATTAACTAACATCGCTGTCGACTGGTAATGTACCCGATACTGGCGGCATTGCCACGTTGTATGGCAATGCTATAAATATTAACGGGGAAGAACTGAAACCATTTAAAGTTCGCAGATGACTTACTATTAACCACGGACAGCCCTAGTACACTGCGATATATGCTGCAACAGTTAACAGAAGCTTGTAGAATAGTAGGTCTAACCATGAATAAATCTAAAACAAACGTAATGACAAACAGGGAAGAAATAGCCATACCAATAGATGGTGAAAGCATTGAATACGTGAAAAGCTACTCATTCCTGGGACAGTTAATATCTTTCAGAGATCAAACGGACATGGAAATCGAAAGAAGAGTTGCTTGTGCATGGAAAAGATATTGGTCACTCAAGGAGGTACTTAGAAGCAAATACTTTTCCATGGCGGCTAAGAGAAAAGTCCTCAACTCGTGCGTCTTACCTTGCCTGACGTATGGGAGCCAAAAGTGGGCCCTAAATCAAAAATATTTTTTTAAACTGAGATCATTTCACCGGGGAATGGAGCATGATTGGTGTCACTAAAAAAGATCGGTTGATATACGATCCAGAACCAAAGTAGAAGATATAATAAAGAAAGTAAGACTGTTGAAATGGAGATGGACAGGACACATGACGAGAGATAGTAAGTTAAAATGGACAAAAATTATAACAGAGTGGCAACCACGCGATGGCAAAAAGAAAAGGGGAAGACAGGCAAAAAGATGGATAGACGACATAAGAAAAATTGGAGGCGTTACCTGGTCTAGAAAAGCTAGAGACAGAAATGAGTGGAAACAGCTGGAAGAAGCCTATGTGTCACAGGACACGCTGATCACTAAACCGGTAAACCCGATGTGTTAGATTTAAGTTTTTTTGTAATACTATTAGATTATATTCATGTTTGTTTCTTCAGCTATAAAGGTTTAATAATAATAATGGCAATGCTTAGCCTCTGGCCAAGGTAAAAGCCAACCCTTGGGACACGGGAAGTGTCAACGAGCCGTTTGGAGATTTCGTTGAACATACCATGAGTACTCAAACCCCACGACCCGAGAGTTTCAACCCCAAACGGCTCTAAAATATAAGGTTAAAGTTATAGTAAAGGAACAGCAATGAAAGTCTGTCTTGAGTCTGCTATTTTAAAAGAACAATACACAAATGACAATTATAACAAACACTGTTTAGCAATGAGAGAGCAGTGGTAGCCCAGTGGTAATGACTGCGACTTACGAGTTGTGGGTCGTAGGTTCGAACACAGACAGGCGCTTTACTTTGTGTAAATTATTTCATCATCACTGCTCTCAAAACGCTGAAGGAAAACATCGTGAGGAAACCGGTATGTCTTAGAACCAAAAAAAGCGAAGACATGTGATATCTACCAACCTACATTGGGCCCGCGAGGTGGTTTACGGCCCACTCCCTCGAACCGAGAGGAAGCCTGTGTCCCAGCAGTGGGAAAATTATAGGCTAATTGATTTTGCTAATGATATGTAGCAATACAGGAAACTATTGTTTCCATTTTAGCAGTGACGTTATTATTTCTATACTTATCACGAAAACATGCGTAGATATCTCTTAGTATTCGGGTATATTTTGTGTAGTTATTATGAAGACTTCGAATGCGTTCCTATATAATGCGTGAGAGCCGTGAGAGGTTACTAAGTGTAGGTAAGGTTTATGCTTAAGTAGCGGTTTATTTACAAAAAAAAAGGTTAATATTAACCTTAATAATTCACAATATTATCTAGGCATGCCAATATTTAAAAAAAATGGGCTTAATGTTGGTTTATAATTTTTTTTATGAATCCATAAAAATAAAAAGAGCACAAGTGACTTCAATTGAACTTTTATTACTATGTAAATCACGTCATTAAAACACAACAAATAATATAAAAACGTACAAAATTATGGCAGTGAGCGTCAAGTAACAACGAGCAACAAGAAGTTAGCGCGGCTGATAGTCCGCACCAAACTTTTGCGACACGGTAACCGTTATGTTCATTCCTTAAACGTTATCAGAGTCTCAAATCATGCTAGCTGATGCACAACCAATTAATTTATGTCAATTGACCATACATCTGCGTGACGTCGTTGTTAGCTTATCTCCTGGCGGGCGGCTGAGGGATGGAGTCTCCTTCCGCGTGGTAGCCGGTCTCGTCAGCGAAGTAGGTGATGGACACGGGCTTGCCGTCCTCACCGGGGTAGGAGTAGGAGCCGCGGACAACTACGACGGTGTGGGGCTTGTTCTCCTCATCCACAGCTTCCTTCAGTGAACCCTCCTCTTGGCGGACGATGCCTTTTGCGGTCTCGTAACTGTTGAAAATACGCAGATTACAAACTTGTTGCTATGTACTTGCTATATGTCCTATCGCAGTAAAAAAGTTGTTTATGTATTTAGGCCCGCCAATAAAAAAATATTAAAAAATTGTTTTTAACAATAATAATCCTTTCTTTCCACACATTAACAGGAGACCTGCATTAAATTATGGACTTAGTTAATATCTACCCAGTAATTAGTAATATTTACAAAAAATCATATTATAAATTGAATTACTTACACAAAGTTGTATGGACCATCGGGTTGCTGGACGAACTCGGACCGAACGATCTGTTCGGGCTCCTCAGCAGGAGGGGCAGCGGCGACGACGGCCACGAGGGCGAGGGCGACAACGAACATCTGAAAACCAAACAACAATAACATTACTTGTTTTTTTTTTAGGGGCAAAAGGTGGTAGTTTAGATGGTACTATTTTTGAAGGCAATTATATTGCTAAATGACACTATAATCAAGACGAAAAGATGCATTTTTATTAACCGAATCATTTAAGTAAATGCAAATGCACAGAGTGAGAATGAGAGAAAACTTAAAACAAAAGAGGCATAATTATATATAAATGCTGCAGATAATCTTATCCAGATTGTTAAGATGATCCTGGCTGCAGCGTTAGGTAATATTTTCCAAAAAAAAATACTCATGGGAGCTTAAACTTGAAAATTATACCTTTCAGCCAATAGGAGCTGGTGCAATATTATTTAAAAAAAAAAAAAAAGCTTGGAATAACAAACAAAATTTGTTAACCACTAGCATTTGTTTTGGGATGATAATTATTATAGTTCTAAGTACGTACCGATTTCATTGTGATGAGTTTGGTTTGGTTCGGAGGCTGATGAGCGACTGATGCTTCAGCAGAGGCGACATAATCTTTTATACATTTCTCCGGCATCTAACGTAATGTCAAATGACAGCAAACATTCGATGTCGATATTCCGGATTCGGTCATCAATGTTCACAGGCACATGCGCTAGCGTACACACACATGCTCTACGAGTATATTTGACTATATTATATTAGTGTGTACTTCATACGCGTCCCAGCAAGTAAACATGACAACGATATTTTATTATAAATAGTGGTATGCCAGGACCAGTGGCATTTTTAAAATACAACATTGATATTACAGTTTGTACAAATAAATTCAGTGTGGTTTTAGGCAGAAATCCACCGGCGAAAGGGATGTATTTTGCTTGCACACGGAAGAATAAAGGGTTTTTGTGGAAATCATAATAGATCAACGACAATAAAATAAATCGGGAAGTAGGTAGTAAATATTCCTTGAGGGTCGCACAGATGCAATACATAAGTAGGTACACCTACAACCACATTGTTATTGTAAAATGCGACTATTCAAATGTAAAATTCCTAGAAACATAGTTAGTAATGAGTATACCCACATACATGCACAATCTGTAATACAAATATCTTATTTGAAGGTCTAGTAATGACAGAAGGATCACACGAGCATGCCATACAGTTGCAAAACGTGTGTATGTACACTCATGTATTACCGAAACCACACAGCAGCGCAAGCGCACATTACCGGTGTCTTCAATTTTATATATTTTTATTATTTTCAACATATTAATTAATACGAACGTAATCCTTTTGAATAACAAATTAGTTTAAACTTTGAACTTTAGATATAGGTAGGTACATACCGATACTTACACGTCTGGGCCAAGGAAGTTTCTATGAAGGCAAGTGATGTTATAAAATATTTTGTCGTTATTACCCAATACCCCTAACACATAATATTATGTAGAGTTCGGTTCCAAATAGATTGATACTGCTAACATCCGTAGGATATGTCGTCCCGTAGTCTTCGTAGATCAACGACGTTACTACGGAACAGCCTGGATAGGAAATAATATGTTACGAAGGTGCACCTGTGCACGTAGGAATTAGGTAACTAAATGAGAAAAACATAGATACCATATTAAGAAGTCAGGAACTCAGGACACTGAAAAACAATATGGTTTTTTGGGATAACTGGTTTATGTTGGTAGGTACCATGTAGGTACCTATATATCTACTTTTTAGACCCAACCTACCCTTTTGGAAATGAGATCATACAAAGGACTGGAAACCAGCGATAGTAAGCACGATTTTATTGTTATCGTCTTTATTGCATTTAGGCCTTTCTGCAGTTGGTAAAATTATTATCCCTGAAAATCCAACGACAGTTCTACCTACATTTAAGCCGAAATCATGCGATCATTTCAGTTACTAAACAGACTACTATATAAAATACCTATTGTATCAGAAATCAGTACCTAACTAGTAGGTAAAGGATAAAACCAAAAGCAAAAAAAATTAACAAAATGAAAATAGGAATAAAAGACGACCCGAGAGGTATCCGGCGAATTAATATTCAAAAGGTCAAGCGATAAAAAATAGCTGGAGTCTAGAAACGTATTATTAGACATAGAATAAAAACAGGTGTAAATAGGCGAAAACTTGTCCTGCGGTATGCACGACACGAATAAAAGTGATGTGCTCTTAACCTTTCCAGAGGTCGGGTCCATTCTTTATATCGTGAAATTATAATTCAAGGTCGGTTTGTTTTTTACAACACAGGTCGGTAGGAGGATGTGTATCTTGCGGCTGTTTTATTAACTACTAATTAAACAACAAGGCCTCCATGTGCCATCAGCAATATATTTGGTACCCACGTAGTAGACAAACATGACAGATACTGTTTCATAGACAGGGCGTTTAACCTAGAGAACTATGGAAGTTGTCTTATTACTTAGTTTTCGTGACTACTGCTGCGTTCACAGCCATGTTTCAGACTGCAGTTATCCCATTAGCGTTGCGATTTCTTTGTAAATTCGTTTAAGATAAAGAGTGTAGAGACCAATTTTTTTTTAAATATTGTGTTTGTATTATTTTATTTACAACCTATCCTAATCCCTTGCTGATTCTGCCGCATCCATGTGTCTTTTTAAGATCCTATATCCATATTCCTACCTACCAAGATTTCGCGGGTTCATGTCCATTCCAACGGCCATCAGTAGGTAGGTAATACGGCAGACATCACCCACTGTCACTTCAGCTTGCTAACTCTTCAAGCTGTGTAGGTAAGAGATTACATACACAGCAGGTAGGGATACCTTATGCTGCAAAGAACATTTCGAACATAGCTCACTCCATAGCGCGCTGAGCAACCTTGAATGCGTAGACCAACCGGAGCGTCAGTGCCCATGGTCGAGTGTCTTTCTTTGAATGTCATAATGGACCAAGCTGGTTGAAGAACTCAGCCTTCAAGCGTTGCGGTAAAGGTGACAGGGAGACTTGACTTAGGTACACCTACCTATACTTTATTTATTGATTTGCATTCCCACATCTACAATTTATAATTGTCATGGGTCTTGGTAGTTATAATATTTGTTAGGTAAACGCACTCTGTAATGTCAGTCTGTGCGATTTGTTTTTTTTTTTTTTTTCTAGGTCGGTAGGTACCAACTTTACTAACACAAACAATACTAATATTAAAATTTCACATAGAGCATAAGTTAACTATCTACACACTACAATAATACCGTAATGCTACACTACATTCTTACCAACAAATAAATTCTAATCCTAATCAATACAACACAGTAAATGTTAGTTTCCCAAAATGCTGCCCAACCCGGTCTGATGGTTTCTTTCTGAAGGCCTACTACTACTGTACCCAAGTATACTATACTAAGTAAGACGAATATCTCCAGATAGACATACCTGCATACCTACTACGTCTTCACACGATACTAAAAGGTACCTAGGCTATAGGTATCATATACCCAAAGTTTCTAGTGCTCAATTCAATCACTGAAATTCCATTAAGCAGGTATAAAAAATAAAACTAAAATGAATCTTATGTAAACGCGGGTTTGTAAACGTAGAGTCAGGTTTGGGCGATCACTCGAAATTGAGGAGCATAGCTACTAAGAACCGGTTATGTATTATAAGAGGTGATAAAGAAGATTAAAGCAATACCTTAGTGTAAAATACATATCTAATGATAATGGTAGTAATAAAATTAAATCGTTTGATAATTAGGTATATATATCATACTAGCTTCTGCCCGCGGCTTCGCCCGCGTGGATGTCGGAAATTTACCCACGGGAACGTGCTAACAGGATAAAATGTATGTGCTTCCCCAGAATGCCATCTATCTCGCGGGCCCTTTGTGGCTAATTACAGTAGAAAACCAATTGTGTCTCATTAGTGGTGATTAAGAGGGTACCTATATGATATCTTTACCTAAGTACCTACCTAATTAAAAAAAAAACTCAATAACAGAAAATTAAATACCTACGTAAATAAACCTATTTCTGATGATAACTAATCTAAACTCAATAAATAAGCAAAATCCCTAAAAACTAATATCTATACGAATGACTAAACCTACCTAACAGTATTATAAAATAACCTACGGTCACTACGTACACTATCAAATATACTACCTATACTTTAAAATTAAAATCTATACCTACGACTCATATAAAAATAAACCTAAATAACTCTAAAAACTAAAAGGAATAAAAATGAACTCCACTGCGGGTGACCCAACCTACGACAAACTTAGTATTTGCGGTTGGTACAGTACAGACAGTGGTAATCGGGTATAGGGATCGAACCGCAAAATTAAGTTTGTTTTTTATTGTATATACTTTTCCGGGATAAAAAGTACCCAGTGTGGTGCCCAGGATATTAAAGAATAATTATACCAAGTTTCATCGTAATCGAACCGGTAGTTTTTGCGTGATGCCTGAACAAACAGACAGACAGACAGACAGACAGACAGACAGACCGACAGACAGACAGACCGACAAATTTTTTTTTTAATCACATTTTTGGGTTCGGTGTCGGTCTAGTAACACCCCCTGTAAATTATTTTTTGGATATTTTCAATGTACAGAATTTTCACTTCTACAGATTTATTATAAGTATAGATTACAACAAAACTTCGATGCACTCTATCTACCCAGTGCGTTGAGCTTGATTGCTGACCAGCAGGAACAGATCCAACCTTCTGAATTGGGGTCGATGTCAATGTTTTGGGTATTGCATCATACATGATTACCTAATTAGTAGATAAACCTACCTACTAGTCTACTAGGTGCTATCTATCAATACGATATTACGGGCCGACTAACGAAATAACTTCTTAATGCCACGTCCGTATCAATCTAACGTCTACACATTCAAATCAACCCACGCAACGCTTGAACTTTGAACTTGAAGTGGACTTCTACGAACGATTGAAGAACTTAGATCATCTGCAAAAAATATAATAGGTATTTTCTTGCATCTACTTAAACGTTATATGCTTGTATGATACACCAAAATAATGTCCATGTATAAGGCAATATCTCTGTAATACCTACGCTGTTGCACCATCTATCAAAAACCTTGTTTGTTGTAACTGGAGGTTTTAAGTTTTTGCGTCATGAACTTAATGATTGCGTCACTATAAGAACCTACCTACTTGTAATCATTATTGTGGTGTTTGAACAGGCACGTGCATAATCGACTGCTTATGATTGAGTCGGATTCATTCGATCATAAAGCCACCCGGTTTTATAATGATTTGACTGGCGTCGTTGGTCTTGTCGTCGTGGCTGCGACTGTTAAACTTGGGCTTCTGGGTAGCTAATTGACATTCATTGGGTGTGGGAACTCAGATAAACTTTAAAGTTATCTATAGTAGGTAGGTAGTTAAAAATTACTCAGTGGCAGCTCGATGTCTTACATTAGATTTATGCCTTTTTAATGGCAAGGTTCTACCTCTATTACATTAACTTACAGTGCACTACACCATGTCCGTAAGGATTGAGGAGCCATATCAGATTTTTAAAATCTGATCTCACCATTATTTAGCAGCACGAATTCTAGATTTAGCAGCAAAATATATCACTAGTTATATTTAATGCAAAAGTGGCTCCTCAATCTAAACGTCTGAATTGAGGAGCCACCTGGAACTCGTTAAGTAATAGATGAATATTTTTGAAAATTTTGTATCATTTAGTAGCAATTGTGCATACCTATTACCGTCTAAAAATTTAGTTTCTGTAGCGCTAAAATGAAAGAAAGTACAATACTTTTAGTATGGCTCCTCAATCTACACTCAAGAGGTGAATTTCTATTGGATGTGAGCGATCAATTAATATATTCGACATAATGATCATTTAGCAGGTGTTGTGTTTGTTTTTGCAGTATAGGAATAAAATAGTAAAACAGTAAATTTTCTAGATGAACGCATTTTCTTTGGCTCCTCAATCCTGACGTTCTAATTATATATGTTTGACTGTAGCCACTTGAGATCTCAACGGAATCTAAAGCCACAGATACTAACATTTAACATTAACATTTCTAAAATGGTCACCCTTCACACTGAATTTACAAGAAAATAGTTAAATATTGTTTTATTTCAGAATCCAAAATATATACATTGCTGAACTGTGCAGATATATTTAGTAGACATTTCTGCTAAATGTTAGTATCTCTGGCTTTAGATTTCGTTGAGATCTCAGGTGGCTACAGTCAAACATATACAGGCTGTTAGTGTAAACACCGTTGTCACTAAAACCATAGGTAGTTGACTTAATTATAAAAATGTTTATCTGAATTTAAAAATAAATAAACGTTATTTTATTTCAAAAATGTAAGAAAGTTTCTGTCCGACACCGTCCGTAAATTCATGCGCTTGCCGGCTTGCGGCACGCGCTGCATAGATAAGGGAAGTACTGACGACGCGCTGTTTCCCGCGCTCCGTCTACTTTGCCCTTGCGTGCACTTGTATAGGGTGAAATAATTTTGAAGAAAAATTGAGACTTTACTTAAAAAAAAAAAAAGATATTTTTTTTCATTGAATTTACGTTCTATTAGTGAAACCAAACCACTGGTTTCAAGGATAACGGTGTTTACACTAACAGCCTGTATAATTAGAACGTCAGGATTGAGGACCCAAAGAAAATTCGTTCATCTAGAAAAACTCAGTTTTACTATTTTATTCCTATAACTACTGCAAAAACAAACACAACACCTGCTAAATGATCATTATGTCGAATATATTAATTGATCGCTCACATCCAATAGAAATTCACCTCTTGAGTGTAGATTGAGGAGCCATACTACAAGTATTGTACTTTCTTTCATTTTAGCGCTACAGAAACTAAATTTTTAGACGGTAATATGCACAATTGCTACTAAATGATACAAAATTTTCAAAAATATTCACCTATTACTTAACGAGTTCCAGGTGGCTCCTCAATTCAGACGTTTAGATTGAGGAGCCACGTTTGCATTAAATATAACTAGTGATATATTTTGCTGCTAAATCTAGAATTCGTGCTGCAAAATCAGCTACATTGCTGCTAAATAATGGTGAGATCAGATTTAAAAAATCTGATGTGGCTCCTCAATCCTTACGGACATACTACACCTCCACTGCTCTACCTAGGCTAACCCTTCAGGGAATAGAGGCGTGATGACATAACATGTAATCATTACTTTACGCGACGCCACGACGATTCACTGGCGGACTGGCATAGCGGCAGGGGCGGTCCGCCCCGGACCCCGGTCCTGCGGGGCCCCCAAATCTCGAGAACTTGTAAATAAAATCCTAACCAAAGCTTACCTACATATTATGTTCAGTAAGTAAAAGGCAGTTTGGAGAGATGCAATATATTGTCGTCTAACGTCGATAGCTAAAATTTTCAAACTCACTTTTCTCGCTCTTGTAACGTGTCACGTTCTCTTGTCTATCATACGTTTCTAAAATGCGATAGAAACTCCTATTTCTGCATGAATGGTCAAAAGTAAACCTAACCTAACCTATACGAGGTAGCGTGCAAGTGTTCGAGCTCGCTTGACGCTCTACTATCGTATGTTCTTCTAACTAATAGGTACTCAAACTTTTCTGCATTAGTCAACAAAGTATCTCCTATTTCTATAATGAATGAATCTTTCCGGCGCAGGGTGCTAATAATCTTTCCGACGCAGGGTGCTAAAATTTTCTGAATACCGGGTGCAGGGCGGGGTGCTCCATTTAGTTTTGCCCCGGGCCTCACAGGCTTCCGCCAACCAGGCTGCCTAGATTTACCACATAATCGCAATTAAAATCATCCTATAAAAATCGAGTTGCAGGCGTGTAAAAATAAATCGAAAGGGTTGATATGCTTGTATGTTCATATGACAGAAAACAGACCAACATTCGAGTGGACGCAAGACGAAGACGCGTGACTACTGAGCATTGAAATCCTGCGTTCGATTTCCAGGTGTCGCAAAGTGTTATTGGGTGTTTTCATTAGGTCACGGGGGAGCGATGATAAAATGTTTTACCACAAATAAAACTAAGTAAGGTCAGGTGGGGTAAGTGAAACGAAGGGGCAAGTGAAACACCCAACCCTATCTATTTAGCTATAGAGTTCAGCTCTAATAGTGATCGTTCGATAAAACAGGATCGACGAAGAGGTTTCAATGCTCTAGCACAGATGTCGCTACGACAGTTCTATAAGGTTATATAAAAAAAAGAAATCTGACATCTTTGGAACTTCAAAACACGAGTTGGACGTGCCTAATCTTTTCGTTGGTGTCAAGCAATTTAATAGTGTTTTTGAAGATTTTTATAGGTAAGGAACGTATTCAAACTGTAGATTTCATGTTCTAATAGATTTTTCTAGCTTAAACGTGCAGGCAATTGAATTATAAGTTGTAGAAATTCTAACCTCGAAAAGTACTGATTGGGGAAAGTGAAACAGTGGTGGCCGGGGTAAGTGAAACATATGGCCCACTTCCCCCGTGTCAGAGTTTACAAACATTTTTTTTGGTAATCTCGCGTAAAATGTTTAGTTTTACTAGGTACTTAATTTATTGTTTATCATCTTTGCATTTCGTTCAGAAGGTAACCTAACCAATAGATTTTGACCAAACATTTACCAGTTTTTAGTCGAACTACGAGGTACTTGTTTACTTTTATTAAAATTGCAGGTAGTTTTTGCAAGAATCCCGAACAAACCGACAAAAGTCAAAAAACCGTTCGAGGACCTCCAATATTATTCGGTAGAGCCATCAATTAACAAAATAATTATTAACAGACAGCAATTAATCATTGTACAGACGCCAGCACATCAAGCTACTACAAGCTGTCAAATTTCTTTAATGGATTTTCAAGTTTATCGCTAAAGCATTAAGGTTCAAGGTTGATTGGCAAAATTTGACAGTTTCGGGTAGCTTGACCTGCTGGCGTCTGTACAAACAAAACTTATAAACTTTTTATGAGAGTTTTTTGATAAACTATTTTTAGAGTTGTTAGCTTAACGGCGAAGTTAATTTAATTCATTTATGTTATAATCGGATTTATTTTCCAGGTCTTGTAAAACATGCCTCGAAATTACATTCGGAAAACTAATAAAGCTGCTTACTCTGATGAAAAACTGCAAAATGCAATATTTTTATTGTTATTTGAGTTTAATTTTTGATTTATTTTTGACGACAAATCTAAAATAAATCTACTACATACTACTTACATAATTATAAGTGAATTAAATAAGAAAACTTGAATTTGTTCAATGAGCACCTAAATAAACACAATGATATGTTTTATAATCTTTTCGCAATTTTATTTTAGTTGTAAATTTTGTTCGATTTTTGCACTGGTTTAGTACCCCTGACCACCGTGACTACGTTTCACTTACCCCAAATTACATTTTTTAAGTGTATATCCTAAATTAAAACTTATTCTGACGAAATACAACTCATATTAGATAAAAGAATTTTGACACGTCATTTTAGCCCTTTTATTAGTTTCGCAGGCTCAATATTATACATATTATGGCGACAGTTTCACTTACCCCATACACGGGGGAAGTGAAACAAAACCACAGTCAGCTTAAATTCGATGATTTTATCGATTTAAGAACGACTATAGAGCTTGGAACTCGTATCATAGATGACCGATTAAAGGAAGAGTAGTTCGCATCAATCGTTATTAAAAATGCGACTCATATTACTGTGCTAGAGCTGTTTATGTAAAATTAAAAGTAAAGTATGTTTCACTTACCCCACCTGACCTTACTTCATTTTCAAATATGTGTTTAATAAATTAAAGGAACAATAGACAAGTATAAAATCACCAAGTCAATCGCATAACATGATCAGTTTTCCTTTTAGATGACTTTATAAAACCGAGAAACTGTAGTTCAGCAACTGCACGAGTGAATCTTAACCTGGAACAAAAGTAATTTTAAATATTTATTGGGTAAAACAAAAAAACTAAAAGACGGCGCAATTATTATTGTAAAGGTCAGACGATCCATTTTGTGTGCCTATTGCTGTATAATAATAAGATCATTTTATCAGGCAGCTAATGTGTTTATAAACGGCAATTTAACGATTATACAAAAAAGATGTATCTGACAAAATCGAGACTCGTTTTGTGAATATAAACAATGGCGCCTCGATGAAAGTTAAGGTACAACAGCACATTATCCATAAGAACGTTTTACATATCTCGTTTCACGAAAAAAGTACAGCATTACCAGACAGGAAGTTTGTTCACAACGACCACAAAAGCTGCAACGAGTGTCACCGAGTCGGGACATAGACGGCTTGTGGTAACACTCAGGATTTGGTAATGCATCATCGGCGTCATCTGTCTAACCTTTCCCATGTTAGGGTCGGCTTCCAGCCTAACCGGATGCAGCCGAATACCAGTATTTCACATGGAACGGCCTATCAGAAAAGCCACTATGTTCCACACCCCAGTTACTAGGTAACACGAAAACCTAGACCCAAGACTAGTAGCATGGTGGATACTCACTGTGTATTAGGATCCTGGTGTCGTTGCTCGTCGTCTTCATCAGGGCGCAGTACCGCAGCGAATGCTTGCAGCCAGTCATACAAGTTGATATGCTTTCCGCACTCGCGATGTAGCTTGTACGCCAGGCAAACGTCAGGCAATGTGTCTATGACGCTGTCTGATGACGGCAGGTGACAACAGGAACACTGAAGGAAACAAAACGAACAATCTACTTAATAAAAATCTTAAATTCATTAATTCACTGACAAACAACGCACATCCTAAATAAACCGCTGAGTCTAGAAGCATAAGGAAGGATTTCTAAAAAATCATGCCTCAAAGGGGACGAAATTTTGTTTGGAAGTTTTGTCACTTTTGGTAATGGGCACATGGCTTGAAGATAGAACGGTCTACTACTTAACGCCATCGAGAGCCTTCGCTCTTTGCAATATAGTTAAGGGGGAAGGGCCAGGGTAACCCGCGAAATTCAAATTTTCTTACGGATTCTGCAATTTGCAGGGCAATGTCAGTTTGCATGTTAAACAAATGACTATTTCATTAAATATCGATCAATAGGATAATATGAACTTACGAGGGTTGTATTGATGATTTTAATGATTATAATTCTGTAAATACATACTTGTTAGGCTCGCGAATCATATTTTGTTCAACACTTGCCTGTGGCTGACTTACCTGTAAGTAATGCACAGGATTGCTGAGTGCAGTGTGTACAGCCCCTCGCGGGGACCCGACGATGTGCTTCCGAACATTCGATACGTCGCTGAAGAAGAATACTTCGTGGAACGACTGCGTGTGCGCAGGCTGCAGGCCCTTACTGAACACGTCCTCCAAGTAACTGACGAAGCGAGAACGAACCATCTCGAACTCAGACTGAACGCGGTCCACTCTAGTTGCTTTTAGTAATTTCTATAACATTTAAAATTCTTGTTAATAAAATATTATTGAGATATTTTAAAATTATTTCATGCATATCATTTCGAAGAAGCATAAACAGCTACATTAACCGTGGACAATTGCAGTTGACAACTTTTTAACCTTATGCCCTCAGTAATAAGGTTGAAAAGTGGTCCACCGCCAGTGTCCGCGATATGGTACAGTACAGACATATTGTATAATAACCTATTATACACCTTTATTGGAGGCTCCCGGTATAAAATAATAATAAGTTGCTCTACAATACTTCTCAGGCATTAAAACACCTCATAAAAGGGGAACCAAATAATGCAACTGTCCATTTATTGTTAATTATATGGAATAGGCTAGTTTCCTAAAAAAATCTAATAGTCCGTCAGTTAAAAATACGGGTCCAATATGAAAAATATTGGACCCGTATTTTTTTTTTTTTGTCAATTATATAAAAAATTATGAAGATATCGCCCGTTAAACTTCCGCATGATGTCAAGCCTTGCTACACTTTTTAGCATGGCGTCACGTCACGACCCCCAAATTTTGACGCGCTTTATCTTTGTCAAATCAAAAAAGCTGTTAACTGATTTTCAAATCAAAAAAGCTGTTAACTGTCCCTAGTTTATATATATACGAAGTCGCTAAATTTGTTAAGGGTCATCCATTCCTTTTCGAAGCCAATGACAATATAAGTAAGCGGTTGTTAACGAGATTACCCCTCAAAATGCCGGTCCCAAAATTAGAACGGTTTAGGCGGAACTGTGCATATATGGCGCCACTTATTTTCAACTCCCTACCTAAACATATTTCCGAATTACCATATCTTAAGTTCTGTCGTGTTTTACGGGGCTGGTTGATAGAGGAAAGTTTTTACTCAGTAAAAGATTTTGGGAGAAAAGCTCATGCTGCTACAATTTTTTTAAGGATGCATAAATTTATTTCATATTTCATTTTAATCTATTTTGACATTATAATATAATCAATAATGTAAACTTAAATTTATTTGTTTAATCAATTTTCATTAATTCATGTATTTATAAATTTTATTCCTTAATATTTGCATACCTGTAACTTAGGTGAAATATGTCTTGGTCTATAACTGTCACTAACAACTCATGTACCATATTTATAGCAAATAAATGATTGATTTGATTTTGATTTGTCATTTTTTGTTTGATTGACGAAAGAAAAATACATGTCCATTATTTTTCGATAATCTAATTGACGGAAATAAATATAATAATTATATTTTTACCCGGGAAACTCCCGTATTCAGACTGAACTGAAGTGGAGTGTAATACACGCTTTTAATTGTTATAAATGTCTTACCTCCTTCAACTTATATCTATTCCCAGGAACATTTTCATCAATATTTTCAGTCTCTGGTAAAACATTTGTCGTAACAGTTGTATCTGTATTGGCATGTTCTATTTGCCTCAAAAATGTTAACAAATGCACTCTCAAAGATTTGACGAAGTTTTCACCAAGATCATCATTGAGAAATATAGTATTCTTAATATTATTCTTTGTTGGAGATGACCGAAGAGGTCTGACTGGTGACACAACTTGTAAGTATGAGTTGACTATCTTCAGGGCACTTTTGACACTTTCAACCACCTTCGTTTGTGATTGAAATTTTAATAGCTGCATGCATTCTTTGAATGCTGGTGTGTCTGTTACACATTCTAAGGCGCACTTCGTGTAGATTTCCCGGACCTACAATAAAATAGAATATAAATCAATATCACTTAGTTAAATTAGTATTAGTCTTTAGTCAGATATTTAACGTTAAACAACTTAAAAATCCAGAAAATGTTTTGTCATTAGATGCTCAAACACTTTTTGCTTTTTGCAAGAACTTAAGTTATTATTATGCACCATGTAGCGCTATGAGGTCGCCAAGATAACTGAGCTGTGGCGGACTAATGATATTTACACCATAGATATCATCAATAAACTGGTTTGATTGCAATGAACAGTACCTATATTATAACATTTTTACTATTTGCTAACATGATTAAAATCAAGTTGCGTCGCCGCACACACGCGGCTTTGTAAGTACGATTTTAGACAGGCGCTTTCGAGTTTTATAATTGCCTGTGTCGTTTGAAGTATAACGAAAAGAAAATTAAGAAGAAAAATCAGATACTTACAGATTTCCCAAGAATATTCTTTGGTAAATCTTTCACAAACACACTTAGCAATCTCAAACACATGTAAAAGCTGTACAAATAATCGTGAAGTCTGTTCATCTTCTTGTAAAGAGCCTCTCTGAAGAAATTGTCGTCATTAAACAGGCTGATCTTAGTTCTACAATCTTGTTCTTCTAAAAATGGCCTGAATGACATCAGCTGTCGTATGCTCTCGAGATCATCTGCACTTAGCTTCATTATGACTTCTTCAAGTTTGTCTCTGTCACAGCATAGCGACTTTAAGTTATCTCCATAGAAGTGATCCATCATGCAATACTGAAAATAGAATAATAAAAACAGCTATGAAACACAATGTTTCTTCAAACAGATATTTACTTGAATAAAAGTATTATACTGACCGTTAAATTTTGATAGTTTTAATCCTTAAAAGGGGTCATTGTACTCATCATTATGAACAACTTTTACTAGGGGACCAATCCTGAAATCGTGAAAAAAAAATCAGTTGATCCATAGATTTATGTTCGCATAACTCTACATAATTTACGACATGATTATTTTTTTTTTTATAATTTATGGATCAACTGATTTTTTTTTCACGAATTCAGGTTTGGTCCCGTAGTAAAAGTTGTTCAAATACAATGACCCCTTTTAAGGATTAAAACGATCAAAATTTAACGGTGTATAGTATCAGCATGAAAAGAAAAGCATTAAGATATGCCGTACCATAGTAACAAATCGGAAAGAACAAAAACAAATTTTTGTTAATTACCTTTACACTCTGAATGAGACCCGTAACAGAAAAATCGTAAAAAAGAAAGACATCTGTCAGCAGTTCAAATGCTTTGCCTGATAAATGAAATGGACTTGTGTGTGTTAAGAAAATATCCTCCAACACCTGAAATACGGAAAAAAAATTGAATCAGTAATTTTATTATGAGCCTGTTGTGTCTCACTGCAGGGCAAAGGCATTTCTTCCGTCTTTCCATTTTTCTTTCTCAGCTGAAACTTTGGTAGGAGTTAACTCGCCACGCTGGATGACGATGGTTACATGTTACGGACCCCCAGGATAAATGGAGTAAAACTCTGACAGAATGGTACCCTAGAGATGGAAAACGAAAAAGACGGGAGGACGAACTCAATCTAACAGCAGGTCCAAACTGGAGAAGTTTTGCTACAGACAGAAAGCAATGGAAATAGTTATGAAAGCCTTTGCCAAGAGGCACACTGCACTCAGAGATATACCATAACTCAGGAAAGAAAATAACAGCAGTTAAACTAGCACAAGAAAGGAGTTTCAGGATAATAAAAGGGCTTTTGATTGATTGATTGAACTTGTTACGCTATCTCCTTCTAGACCCACCGCATCGCCGGTTCCTGTTGTTCGGAACCCAATCTGTGGGTAGTGTTTAATCTGTGGTAATTAAAACGGACTTTTACTTTTACGTATAAATGTTTAACATTCATAAATTAATGGGTAATTTAAGGGTGTATGTTTCTATTAACTCTTTTACTAGTTACATTCAACTTACTTGATTCATATAAACGGGTGATGCATGTGAATGGAACACTTTAATTAAAAGCTTGGAGGACACATGGTAAGGAAACGACTTGTGAAGCGCTGACACCGACGTCGCCACGCCAAACACGAATACTATGGGCATTGTTGATACATACGAACTGAAAAATATGAAAGACTATTATAATTACTATTAATATTTTCAGGATGATATAATTATGACCAATTAAAATCATCATAACTAACTGGTTATGACCTAGTTGGTGGTGTGAACAATAGGGCAAGCTTGTGTGATTAAACCTAAATATAGGGCATACTTGCATGCCCATAATAACGATTCTTAGCAGATAACCTGGTGATTGCTAATGTGAATTGGTGATTTGTATATGTTGCAAATAATAAGAAAAAGACACAGCTGCTGAAGTTAAGATATAAATGTTAAGTTCCCTTTAACAATCATGGATGTAGTTTATGATTTGAAGAAGAGAAAATAAAAACAAAACATGTACAGCTTACCTTACAATCATTACAAAGTCTTGTAAAACATTACAGTTAAAGCTCTCAAAATCAGGAATAATAATAACTAATATTCTTTTGGTTGTGGCTGACTTCTTCATAGGTGATGACATGCATTTAGATAGGTACCAATTTTTGAGGGTCTTCATGGTACATTGATTCTTTTTCAATTTCTTTGTTTGACTGATGATGCCTTCTGATTCATCATCATAATCCTGGAATATTTAATTATAGTTGTATTAGTTATCTTTTAGATATTTTAGAAAAGTCACTAAAGGGAAATCTGGCAATGGCACCAATTCCCCTGTTCACAAACTAAACTAAATTTAAGGTCAGAGCATCTTTTTCTTTCTATTTCATTAAGAAAAGGAAAGAAGATAAATATTAGTTTAGTCCTGTCAAATTAGTCAGCGCCTGACGGAAATTGACGTATTTTTAGTAGCCATGTTTTTAATCACATATAAACATGTCTATAGAGTATATTAATTTGACAGGGCTAAACTAATATTTGTCTTCTGTCCTTTAATCCTTTTCTTGATGAAATAGAAAGAAAAAGATGCCCTGCAGTGCGATTCTGTAACCATCTCACCGTGAAAATTTTGGTGAAGTGAGCGTGGAGTGAGCTGTCATTCCAAATAATGCTAGGGATTGCCACTACTGACAACTCACATCAAGTTCACTTCACTTGAGTTTTCACAGTGAGATTTTTACAGAATCGACAGGCTGAACTTAAATTTAGTTTTATTTATTTAGTTTGTGAACAAGGGAATCGGCGCCAATAAATAGCATGACTCACAAACTAAACAAGTCTATAATTCTAAAAAATTGTTTAGTTGTAGAAAAATTTTAGCTACAATTTTACAAATATATAAGCTAATCACTAGAATTTACTGTAACACAAACCTTATTCTTACAATTGTCAACAATTGTAGGGTTATCCGGAAAAACCTATGTTGTATGTTAATTTTTGTACTACGCTAAATTGTAAACTTGTCACTACAATTTACATATTTGTAAGCTTTTTCCGTTACAATTACGTGGCTAAGGGCCGGTTTTTTGATCCGTTGAACTCAAAATAATGTTAAAAATAGTAACTAATGGTTCAATTTATGCAAAATGTGTTTTTTGATCAATTGTTAGTTTATCTAATGGTCTCTAATGGTTATTTTATTAACTAATAGTTAATGATTTGACCATTAGCAATGATATTTTAACCATTAGTTACTATTTTTAACAATTGGTTGAGTGGAACAAAAAACCGGCCCTTAGAGTTTTTGGTATTTTTTATTGTTAAGTTTTGTGGTATTGGACCCCGTTCTATTGTTGTTTACCCCTTGATAGGGGTACCTTAGTTTTTAATGCAAATCCATTTGAAACTATTTTATCTATCAACTTAGCCTTTCGAAGTCCACTGCTAGACATAGCCATCAAGAAATATAGCACATAAAATGACAATGGTGTTTAATTGATTTTATAGGTAGAGTTCTTTCATGTTAGACTTACCAATATTTGATTTCCATGTATTAACTGCCAAACAGCATTTTCAACTAAGTGTTTAACGGTGGGTGCATCTTGAGAATTTACTAATGCCACATGTGGAGTGACTTCATTTCTGAAACATTTTATGATTTTTTTTAATGCAGGAGGCGTTCTCTGGATGTTGAGGGAAGCCTTACGAGGCCAGTGTTTACAAATATTCTCACTTTAAAATTACAATTATCTGTGAGAATGCATTTTCTGAATCTGAGTTTGTTTTGCCATTTGTTTTCAGGTGTAGTCAGATAGGAAATGTTGACTCAATCTAGCTTATTTTTAACATGACATTTAAAAGTAATTCCAATATCCTATTTAAAGATTAAACAATTTTTATTCATTTCAATGCTTTAATTAAAATCATTATGTCATGTATTTTAAAACAAAAAAGGATTGCCTATTAGCATAATGTTGAATACATTATTAGTATTAAAAAAGGATTGACCAATAAACACTTTACCTGATAATGTCAATAAGGGATGTAAATTGGGACACATGATCTGGCTGACTGACCCCAGTCAAAAGAGTGGCACTCGGAATGATTCCCTCCAATGTTGCTGATTCACTGATACCATGGTTCTTTATGTAGTTCACAATATCATTCAGTAGCAGACTGTATGTCTTTTGATGAAGTTCCTGGAAAAAATAATGAAATACTATGGCTTACTAATTTTACGAAACTGAAATCATAACATAAGTACTGTATTTATAGTTTGATGTTTATAGTCTAGATTGTTCATTACAACAATTTAATACAGGGTGGCGAGAACATTGACACAGCATTTTTTTTTTTATATGTGATGCAAAATTTCCATGCAGGGGTGTCCAGAATCATGTACCAAATCCATAGAAACAAGTTATATTATTTCTATCAAAAGAATAGTATTGGGTGTTATTACTAACAGTACATAATAAGTTTTTAAGATAAATTAATTACAAAACTTTAAATCAGAAGTTATACATCTGCAAAGTACACACTTTTGTTTTCAGGTGATACATACCTGTAGTTCATTTTCAATGTAGTTCCAATTCCGTTTATATGTTTCATACCAAAGTTCTTTCATAAATATCTTTTCAAACAAAGCTTTTCCACCTTTCTTCTTACTAACTTTTCCCTTTTTAAATCCATTTGTGAACAGAAAAACACCCTGGAATTAAAGTGTCATACCATCAGAATCACCTACCTACTACATACAATAATGGTATAGTAAAAATTTTGATTCAAGCACCTACTTAATTTCAAATATACTTACCTGAAAAATTTTGTATAGGCTCAGTCAACTTAAACAACATTTATTGCATGACTATAATGTGAGTAATTTATCTACTTTGTAAAGACCCTTAAGGCCATATTTAACTAACAGAACCCTATGCTACAATGTTCACTTTAGTCATAATGGAAGAACCTTCTCCATGGTTATTGGAGGTTGTTTACTTTTGTGGATTTTTTGTAATAATATGACCTCTTTTGGTCAACCAAATTTCTACAGAAGGATACGATATATATAAGGGCACGCACAAGGTAATGATTTAATAAATTAAAAAAACAGTTTGTTTACAACGGTGGTGGGAGCCTCATCATAAGGTTGCATAGCCTGTTCTAGGTATAAAAATTTATTATTTCGCAATTGTCGTGGAGAACAAAGTTTGTATATGAGAAAAACTTTCTAAATACGCAGTTGTACCTTAAATAATAATTTACCTTAGAAACCGACACAGTTGAGTCCATTCTTCAATAACGCGCGCCAACGCCGCCAATGGTCACTGATGGGCTGATGGGTATTGGTAATTGACAATTTGACATGACATTTGACATTAACATTACGACAGTCAGTGACAGTGACACCAACATTTTTTTTTCCTTTGCTCTTCTCGGGCAGGCTACGGTCTTGGACCATACTGCCTGACACCAAGGAATCGTTGACAGCGAATCACAGAGAATAGATGAAAATTTTTTTGAGTGCTGCCAACACCAAATAGAGCTTCAAGCATGGATGCTCCAAGGTAGCCCGCGAAATTCAAATTTTCTTATGTTTTTTGCAATTTGCTGGTCAGTACTAAGTTGTACGTTGATTAAAATATGATTCGCGGCCGTAACAATTAGGTATTTACAGAATTATAATCATTAAAGTCATCAACACAACTTTCTAAGATCAAGTAATCCTACTGAATGACTAGGTATTTCATGAAATCTTGACATTTTAGGATTATGCTAACAAAAATAATAATAATAATTTTATAATTATGTAAATATATATTTGTTACGGCCGGCGAATCATATTTTGATCAACGTACAACTTAGTACTGACCTGTCCGGTAATTATTTACCAATTACGTTTTCTTAAGGGACAAGGAAGCGTAACTGACTTTTTTTTGTATTAACCAAGTGTACACGCTGATGGGTGATAACAAGTAGCGTCAGCACATCACACACACACGCACACACTCATCCAACTTCGCCATTTTCTCGGATGGTAACAAGAGCTTTTGGGCTTACACACACCTACATTCATAGCGTGTTTGTATACTTGGTAACCACAAGTAAAGTGCGCGTCGCTTCGTTAGTATAGAAATGTAGTACTATTGTGTGTGTAGTATTATTAAAGTTAAATTGTGTATTTTGACAACGAAGCGTTCACCTTAAGCATTGGCATGACGCTCGAATGACGTTGATAAACATTAGTGCATGGAATTAGTATGTACTTATTTGAGTTATTGTTTTGTAAAATGCTTTACAGTACATACTAAATATATGATGAAATGTCACTTGAAATGTATTCAAAAAACAAGATGGCTGTGTTAGTTCCGATTTTATCCACGCGCCAAAGAAACCTAACAGCGCTCAAGAAGGAAATTGTTACGGGAAAGGGCGGGAAAATAAAGGCCTATTTTGTAACAGAAACACGATTTTATTGTCAACACCGAACTTAGCTCCTTGTTCTAATCGACTGATTTTATAATGTATGTACAATTCGGCCACTACAATGAATTGCTTGAAGACATAATATTTGCTTGTTTCGCCACGGGCAAGTTTCGCAAAAAAAACGTTTAAGTGAACCTAGAGGGTGTGAAATAAAATCACCAAAGGAGGTCATTTTTTTTTTGGCCTTTTCTAAAAGTCGAAAAAAATGGTACATAAGGTTAGAACCAGCCATTTGGAGCAATAGTTAATAGGGCATAAAAGTTGTAGGATTACTCTAAGTCAAGTAATACAAGTTCGATGATTTGTCATTTTCATACATTTATTGATTTTTGAAAGTGCTGAAAAAGTATAAAAATAATTATAAAACTAATGATCCGAAGTCATTGTGAGGCAAAACAAGTTCGTAGCCCGACATTCTTATACCTATACGTATAAATACATATCTTTTCACCTAGAGTGGTATAATATGCTGTTCTAATAAAGAAGTTATACGTAGAATGTTATATAACATAATTTTTATCTATGTCGCAGAGATATTGTTAGATCGTGATATTATAATAAACCGTAGGTTAGGTCATTTGTAATTATTTTCACAATTTCACTAGGATTAAGAATAATAATACGGATTTGATAATATCCCTGCAACATAAATAACAATAACAGACATGTCATGTCTGACATGACGTCCCAAACAATCAGAGCAGTAACACAGTCATAAAATCAGCTGCTACAGAACACACCGGAATACCCTAATTTAAAGTTTGTTTATGTTTGAAATATACTGTTTTTTAACTTGCCAGATAGAAGAGATAGGTAACCTACCCCACAGCTTTCACGCTATGACAATGCTTAAGATTTTTTGTTCTAGCAATATATATCATTATTTTATGTTTCTCTGCACTTTCAGAAATCAATAAAATAATGTATGGAAATGACGAATCATCGAACTTGTGTAACTTGGCTGAGAGCAATCCTACAACTTTTGTGCCAATTATAGCACAAAAGTTGTAGGATTGCTCTCAAGTCAAGTGTATAAGTGGTTAGTACTAGTCATTTGGAACAATGGTTTATTAACTATTGTTCCAAGTTACTAGTACCTACTAACCACACATACAATTATTTTTTTATGACTTTCAGGAAAGGCCCAAAAATTTATGGAGCCTGAATATTCTCCTTTTCAAGAACATCAGCTAAGTACTGGTCTACATAAGCGGAGATTTAATAAATTATGAGTGATTTTTACGTAGCCCGAATGCTGAACATTATGGTTTGGTATTTTCTTCCCCAGATACCCAGTGCCTGCCATTATTCTATCTATACGTACCTATAATCAGGAATTTTCAGTTACAGTAATGAGTTACTGTTACGCTAAGATGGGCCGTAAAAACGGGGCCGTATGTTTTTTATTATTTTTTAACTTTTCGTATTGGTAGAGTCTATATTTGTTTGCTACGGTGATGTTACGGAATAATGACAAGTAAAGACATAATCACAGAACACTAATACCCTAAGCCGGACATAATAACTAGTCAAGTCAATTCATATAATAGTTTAAGGAAACTAGTATAGGTAAATCTGTGTAAGTTAATAAAACTGAGTGCAAAATTGGAACTATTATAATACGCAGGTCATCCACTTTCGTAGATGTATATTTTATTTAGTAATACATTATTAAATCTACTAGTATTTACAATAACACTCTCTCGAAAGCATACCTACAACATAGGTGCCTAAAAATATTTTTAAATTTCAACCCTAGCATCGTAGAATAAAAAAATATATAATTCAGAAGGCCTCGGAATCCATGCTTATTATTTAATATATTTTGCAACTATTTTAAAACTACATGATCACTGCGGCGGTGAGCGCGGTGGTAGTGAGGACTCCTCACACGGCGACTGACGCTCTTCTTCAGTGCTAAACTTGTACTCTCTTTCGCTTTGTGGGTGTTCTTGCCCGGGTGGTGTGGCTCGGCCTTCTCCGGCCGTGGCAGCTTCGAGCGTAGGCCCAGTAGGCCCGAAAGACATGCCTTCTGCGCCGTATGCCACTTCTCCTGTTCCGACGTACTCCGAGGGCTGGTAGCCGTAACTATTCAGACTGAAAAATTCTTCTAGGTTTGAATTTGCTCTACATGACATTAGATACACAAATGGAAATCTAGATAGTGTAAAGAATATTATAGAGCTCATCACGTTGTCAGAGGAGGTTCATGCATACCTGTTTGGCCAATATGATATGTCCTCAATCGCATGATGGGCATACGGTGCGTACGCATGTTGGTAGTACGGTGAGTGATGCTGTGCTGGAGTTTCGTACTGTAGCGGGTAAAGAGGCGCGGGGGCGGAAGACGGCGCCGTGGAGTTGGACGGTGGAGCGGGCGCATACTCCAGGGGGGCAGGGTACGCGTGTGGAGGGGTTCGGTAAGGGGCAGGGGAGGTGTTCGGCTGCGGGGAGCTACTGCCTTGCGTTGAGTTCCAGTAGCCACTGCTGCTGACCCACGTGTAGCTACCAGTGCCGTTCGTGGCTGTAGTCGTACGTTCTGGATTGCTGTAGGAGGCTGTGGAAAAGAGGTAGATATTTGAATTTCAAAAATAATCTTAGCAGAAATCAATATCAGGAATTACTATCACCAAAGCCAGAGTGTCTTATATGCACTCACAAACATTTATATAATAATGTGTAGTTATAGATATATTCCTACTATAGGGATTATGTTATCTTCTTTATTCGAAGAGTCGAATCTCTCAGCTGAAAAAGAGACGAAGATACTTACAAGGAGGTGACAATGTTCGTGGTCGTGACGGAGGCCGCGGAGGATACGGCGCTGGTCTTCTGGAAGCTGCGTTGCTACTTCCATACAACGACTGGGACGTCACAAACCATCCACCGACTGCAAATAAAATAATATTGTTCAAGTAGGCACTTATATTTTTAGTAGGTAAAGCAACCTCACGTTGATGGTAACAGTTTGATCTTAAGCTAGCCTAGCGTAGTATAGAATAAGAAGCCAGTATATACTGGTTTTGTTACCACTGACCTGCGACCGACTGTAAAAATGTAGTACGTATGTAGCTTGAACTTTTGGGCATAAAAATTACGCTACAAAAGTTTTGTATTTCGGAGTGAAGAAATACGTACGCTACGAAAGCTTTGTATAACTTTCGTAGCGTATGACAATAAATACATAGATGTGCTATTTATTGCATAAAATAAAAGCTTCTTCTGATGGTGTAGATTGCGCTACGCCGTAGCACCGCGTTCGCGTACTTATCATTTAGATATCCTCTATTTATTTTTGTTAATAACTCACATTGCGGATACTGATGGGGCGACGAACTCTGTTGGGGATAATGCGTGCCCACAAAATCTCTCTGATAATAACCCTCTGGTCGTTCCTTGGCGTCTAAGAAGGCTTTCGCGAAAGGATTATATTTGATCTTCAGCGAAGTCACCTCTTCGTTCTGGTAGGCGGTGACGGCTATGAACTGCGTCTCCGGGAATGGGTAAGTCATGATACGACGAAGGTCTGTACCCACTTTTACCAGGTGTACCCGAGGCTCGTATTTGTGCAAGCTATTCAACATTATCTGGAATAATAATCGAGATTAACATTTCAGTAGCACATTTTTATATAAAACTAGCCTTTCCCCGCGGCTTCGCCCACGTGGATATCAGAAAAAAACCCTCTAAAAACATTCAAAAATGCATATGCTGTGTAACTTTCATGGTTACCGATAGTGTTGGAGTTTATCAATATAATATACCAACATCCATTTTCATTCAATACATTGCCCTGTAATTGTCCCACTGCAGGGCTGTAGAGTAGGTACGAAAAGACAACCACTTCAGGAGTATCCGCGGTTGTGACTAGTAGGCTACAATAGGCTACAACGTCATCGTGCAATAAAACTTCAAATAATACTTCGATTTAAAAAAAAAAGTGAATATTTAAATAAGATCGATATGCATTTTCAATAAAAGCTGGCTCCAAGGCTATTCATTAAAAAAAATCATTCCAGCTACAGGTAAATCCTGAAAAGGAGCTTTGCCACGTGCCATACAAATATTGTAATAAATACAGTACAATGAAATGTGTACATCATTACTGTTAGCATAACGACCACGACCACGGGGGGCATCAGCTTATTTTTAAGATATGTGTAATGTAAACATAGCGCAGAGACAATAATTATTACAAATGATAGTGCGTACAGACAGCCGCTAAACAGTTGGTAAAGCTACAGATTTCACACCGAGCCGTCAACGTATGGATCTAGATGTATCAGATGTTTGCTTTCATATTCATTCGCACCACATACAACCGTGAGAACTGGCTTCTCCGAACTAGCGGTAGCCACGAAACTGTAGCACACTCACACCTTGCCATCGAGAGCTTTCTGTTATAAAATTAGTATTCCGACAATACTGTGAACTAATTATTATGCTCGGTCAGGCACATAATCTGGCGTGAATCCCGCTATAAATATTGAATCCATAATTTGTGTTTATCCTGCTCGAAACTTATTTATGCCCATGAGAAACAATGTAAATGCTTGTAGTAAACTCTACAAAGTATCTCGTAAACAGACGTCTGATTCGCAAATGTGTTTTTATTATTTATGCAGTGGGTCTATGTTATTGAGCTATTAATTGTTGATGTTCGTGTCTCACAATTTTTCGTAATCACTGTGATATTTAGTATTTTTCACAATAATTTACTGCAACAAAAGGTCAGTCAGTAACTCAGTCGAAAATGTAAGTCACATAATAATGAACACATAATTTCAACTGTACCTGTCCATTTCCATTAGTTTTATTCGTAAGTTTGACTTTCGCGAAAGATATCGGTTCTTTCATCCAGTGCGCTCCAAAGTTTGGACTCTCGGGATGAATGTAAATTGCGTTCGATGGTGGAACTTCCGCCTTGCCGCCGGGAACCTATGAAGAAATAATCAATCATGTATAAGGCTGTCTAATAACACTTTATAAGAGCTTTAAACACTGCATTTAGGAAATGAAAACTCAGGTTCAAATATGACCATATTTTGTAACATACTATCATTGTTATTTACATATACATACCCATTCTCCATTAACGTATTTCCAGCGATGTGAATCCACCTGCACAAATTCTAAGAGCACGGTGTACATCGCCGTCGGATCCAAGCCACTGGCAGTTACTTTGACTACGGGAAACATTCGTCTGAAACAAAACAACAAATAAAACCCTGAACAGCTTTAATGAATTTATTACGTTCCTTACTTTAGACGCTATGGATGGTTCTAAAGTTTCGGACGTAGATAAGCGATGTCAGCGAGATAACATTGAAAATGGCTTTTTTTGTTCTTATCTCTTGCCGGATACTACTGAGAACAGGTAGTGGTCAAATATGGATGCTGGTAGGTAAAGCAGGTGGTACACATGCTCTACAAGGCAAGACGGTTTGCCCTACATAGATAGCCTTTTCAAATTTTTCAGATGCAAAATAGTATCGGTGCTAGTACTGTCAGCTGGCCTAACAGTCTCTACAGGACTATATTAAAATTGGTGTATTAAACACTGTCAAATATGATTACCATGATCGGCCTAATCCAACAAATAACTTCAATACAGGGGATGTCTGGAAACCATATTATTATCATTGGATTAGCTGAAAACAAAACTTGATAGCCAATTATGTTTCACAATGTCCTCAAGTTCTAAGTCAAGCCACACGATTACTGACAAATGCTTGCACTGACTGGACTGGCCCACCAAATCTGTGTAGTACTTTCCTCAAAAGACCGTGTGGTCTTCAGCTTCACATTATCTGACCAAAATTATGTCTGGAATTTAAAAGAGCCTTGAGAGCCTGAGACTTCTGAGTTTGATTCGGTCTTTCTTCTCAGAATAGTCAGATAGGAAAGGGAACCGCCAACCTAGTTTTTTTAAATAATATGACGTATCAAAGTGATTCCGAAATCCTATTTACAGAATAAACAATTTCATTTCATTGAACATAGACTACTGGCGATAGGTTCAAAACTTCAACGTTTAAGATTTGGTTAGATAAAATAAAGTTTTATAACCCTCTAAAAATGGCATAAGCTGTATTTGTCGTAAGCTTATTTATTCTTTGTATCTTTTCGTCCACTTCTATAATAATAATAATAATATCCCTGGACATTTCACACAGCGCCATCTAGTCCCAAGCTAAGCAACCTAATGCTTGTGTTATGGTAACAAGATGGCTGATAAACTACTTATATACATATTTTTTTTGTAAAAACATACATATGTTTATTTAAGTGAAAAAATACTACAAAGCAAATGGAACACACAATAGTAGTTATAAGCTTGTTACTGTAGAACAAAACGTCACTTCGTCAAGGGTAAGGGTTCCGTCATTGCTCATCGGCATCGGGCGGTATCATTTAGCCACCCAGCGTTAATGAGTAAGACCTACCGCGTTAATAGCTGAAAACTAGCCGCCGGCCGGCGAACGGTTAGCACTGGCAAAATGTGACCGTGTAAGTACACCATCATTGTCTTCTGAACGTTTCGCTCTGACTAATATTTCTTGGGTAGTTTTTCAAATCTAAATACAGTAATTGTGGCATCTCTTTTGCGGACCTAAACTTGCAGATCATTTATGACAGCCTTGTGTCAATCCATTTTTGTGAAGAGACCGATACCTATCCTACGCGACCGTTTTCAGATTTCCAGGTCTGACGACCTGCAACCAACTCTCCAACATAGTGGGAGTTCCGAATATTCAAAGAAAGATAGCATTGAAAACTACGTAATAGCCATATATGTACTTAGCCACGAGCCCTGTATTATATTCAGTGGCGTAGCTCATCCCAATGGGGCCTGTATCATTTTTTGGGGTCCCTTTTTACCCAACTGTGAAGCTACAGAGGGTATTGTTTTTACAAAATAAAGAATATAGCATACTGACTTAGAAGGTGAGGGGCACGCGGCTAAGTAATAATAGCCGCGCGAGTCGATTGAAAGTTAAGCTACGCTTGCCGCGGTAGGTCCGTGGATGGGTGACCGTCTTAACATACCGAGACCCCTCCGTGCCTCGGAAAGCACGTTAAGCCGTTGGTCCCGGCTGTCATTCGTGGATCTTTGACAGTCGTTACGGGTCGTCAGAAGCCCGAAAGTCTGACACCCAGTATTACCAAGGGACATCGTATTACCCAGTTACTGGGTTGTGGCGGTCAGATAGCCAGTCGCTCCGGAGGTAAAATACTGGCATTCAGCTGCATCCGGTTAGATTGGAAGCCGAGACCCAATAACACGTTGACCGACCGTCGTCGTCGTCGTTGACCGTTGAATCGAACCTAGGACCTCATGCTCAACAGTAGCGCTTGCGACCACTAGACCAATGAGGCAGTCACAGTTTTCTTCCATACTTCTCTATTAATCGTCATCTCGGTACTCACCCCCCTTTTTAAACCAATTTACAGAAATAAATATCATTTATCAACAAGAATTTTAGGTTCTGGATATTATTTTAAAAAATTTTGCTTATACACGTCGCGTCGGGGGCCCCTGTAGCTCAGGGGCCCTGTATCGTTGATACGGCTGATACAGCGGTGGCTACGCCCCTGATTATATTACTCTAATATAATTATAACGAAAGTGTTGTTTACTTTTTGAACAGTTGTTTATATAACACAGTGCTGCTAATGCGTTGCAAATCATTCATATTTGAAAGCTATTATTTATTTTTCAGTTCTCAGTTCAATGAAAATACGAGACCAGGTTGCAATTTGCAACGTGGTCTCCGAGCCGATTGAAAACAGGCCTAACCTTACATGTATAGGTAAAGCGTCATGCAGTCTTTTCAGTTTTCAGAGTTCATATTACAAAATCAATGCCCTTGCGTGGTTCAAAAGGCCTGATGATCAAATGAGCTACCATGCCATTTTAGTATCTATTGATTACGAAAAATGGATAACTATATTGACATCACTACGTACGCCGTCAGCATAATTTCCCAAGTAATTAAGAACTTGTCACCAGTATTAAATTCCACGACTGACATCAATCGACTACGGTTGTATGTATACACGATAAAAGTTGAGTCCAATGCCCACAGACTAGGTGCCTAAAGAAGCAGAAGGGAATCTCCTAACAAGAGCAATTCCACATACTTTTCGGTGACCACGCAGAAATATTATGAGTACGTCCATCGAATGAATGTTTCAACCTTTCAGTGACACGAACTCGCTTCAGTGTGATTTCATATATCATATGACCTTTATATACATAATCATTATGATTCTTACCTCCCATTCTTAGTGACGATCATTTCGTTGGTGAGGGTCTGGAAGCGCACCCACAGTTCTCTGTCGTCGAGCGCCACGTTGACTTCTCTTTCGCGGCCGCTGCGAGAACTGCCACCGCCCACAGTCGGCTCCACAGCACTCAGGATGTGCGATGCTGCCATCCTGTTGATGAAACAGTGTTTTTTATTATCCACCGACTATTATATAAATGTGTATGTGATGACATAAACAAGTACAAAGCTTTCATTGAAGTGATCGAGAACAGAATAGCCGGAGCCCTCGACAAACATCAGCCTCCCGAGCAGACCGGATTTCGTCGCGGCCTCTCTACCACTAACCACCTCCACTCCATCAACCACCAGGTTCTCGAAAAATATACCGAATTTCAGTTTCCACTTTATGTTGCATTCGTAGATTACTCAAAAGCTTTTGAAGCATCAGCCATACCTAAATTTTCAACGCCTTGCAGAATCAAGAAATAGACACCACATACATAAACCTCTTGAAAAATATTTATAGACACAGCACCGCAGCTATTAAAATCGGTTCTAAGACAGGACCGTCTTTCCAGATCAATACAACCCAGCAAATATCACGTCGCTCGTTAACACATACTCAGCCTACAATGTTCCCAATGCGACACAGGGGCAATGCAATGTTCCCAATGCGACAATGGGACACAGGCCTCCTCTCTGTGACAGTGTTCCATAATCCACCACGCGGTCACAGTGCGGGTTGGTAGATGTCACATTTCTTCGAATTTTTTATTCTATGACAGGCTGGTTTCCTCAAAATGTTTTCCTTCACCGTTTTGAGAGCGGTGGTGATGATATAATTTAAACACACGCTTTACGCTCGTTAACATGCCCTGGCTATATGCCTATTGTAACACTTCCTAATATAAGTGCAGTCCAATCGTCCAGCAATCATCTCTAGGACAGCATTGGATAAACAAGGAGACCCGCTGTTTCCGAAATTATTCACAGCCGTTCTGGAAGAATTATTCGGAAAGCTGGCAGCAGGCTGGGCAGAAGGGGGCATTATGGTTGGACAAAAGAGATTGTTCAATCTCCGTTTTGCCGACGATATTGTCCTTTTTTTGTCTTCCGTCTCCGAGCTGACTCAGATGCTACAAGATCTCAGCACGGCAAGCCTAGAGGTCGTACTTCAAATTAATATGTCAAAGACTAAGTTGATGATGAACAGCGTGCATCGCAGGATCACCGTGGCAGATGGGGAGGTTGAATATGTCGTTGAGTATCTCTATCTTGGTCAAATAGTCTCTTTTCAGGCAAGACATAACACAGAAGTTGCTTGCAACTTCTGTGCGTCTTGACGCACCGAAAATTCCTGGAAAAGTTATTGGGCCATGAAAGAACTAATCTTCCGCTATCCCTCAAGAGAAGACTCATCAACATGTGTATTATTCTTACCCTCACGTATGGTTCTCAAACATGGTATTTGACAATTCAGCAGAGGTCCACGCTCGAGGTTTGCCAAAGAGCTATGGAACGGAGTATTCTGGGTCTTTGGCACTTGTGGACCGGGTTAAGAATACCACAATCCGGACAGGACACTAAAATAACTGATGTCACTCGGAAAGCTGCCACGCTTAAATGGAATTGGGCGGGGCTTCTGCCGCATGTCAGACAATCAATGGGCCAAACTTACGACCCGGTGGGCCCCTCTTAATGGCAAACGACATCGCGGCAGGCCCAGACGGAGATGGCGGGATGAGCTGGACTCCTTTAATAAAGATTGGTCTTTGGCAGCTTTGGACAGAGAGAGGTGGAAGGAGAGTAGGGAGGCCTTTGCCCAGCAGTGGGACATTAATGGCTAATAAAAAAAATATACATATAAATACCTAATAACACCATCAGAGGCAGAAGGCCAGTGGCACAGCAGTGGGACCGTTACAGGCTGACTATGCTATGTTGACACCATCAGGAATACAGACTCAAAATTATTCTCTACTGAGACTCAAAATACGAGTATCCTCAAAGAAACCATCTTAGTTCTCATATTCTTCTCTTCCTCCTACAATGAACATCTGCATCTCTGGGTATGTCATCTCAAATGTATACTAGAATCCAATCTTACACGCAGAGAGCTTTCTGTTGAGGTATAATATGGAGGTAGTGTTCTTTCTGACTATCAATTCAAAGGTTAACAGTTCGTCAAATCCCTATTCTTCCTTTCAGGTGCGAAAAAATCTGTTTGCTGGGGTGTCGGTTTGCCTTTCTTTCACGAAGCGACGACGGATCGACATTATTTTAACATTGTTTTACGTAAATAATGAACCGGAGAGTTACAGGTTTTATTTTATTCCGGAAAAATGCAAGAATATAGTGCGTTGAGTGTGTTGTCATCTCAGTCTCAATCTATCAAAGATACTTCTAATTTCCCTACATTTTGACAAGTTTTTGACATTTGTTTGTCGCCGAGATGAGACTGCGACTTGATTTTGAACGTTTTAAATTACGAGAATTGGCCTTCTGGTGTTACAGTCCAAAAACTAACCGTTTCTCATTCTTCTATTTTTGTATTATGTTAAAGAGTTTATATAATACAATACAAAACTAGAAGAAAGAGAAATGGTCAGTTTTTAGTTTTTAAGCTGGAAACACTATTACAAATTGCAAAGTCTATATGGATAAATAGATTTTGAAATTAGGAATAGTGTTTCCAGCGTAATTTTATAGGCCATTTTACCACCTCTCTACAAAACTCTTTAGTAGAATGAAAATAATACAGCAGCGTTGATTGGAATTCGTAAAACCTTCACGCTGCGTCTCACCACGACTCAAACGTTGTCATAAAGCAAACATTGTTTTAAGAAACCTGTATCAATTCAATTGCGTACCAAACATTACCGAGCTACTCTATTACATCAATGTTATCTGCTAGCAAACAAATTGGCAACATAGGTTTTATGTAAGCAACCGTACCAAACAATTTACTGCGTGAATTCTAGAAGGATGCTGAAGTCTGAAGTAACATACATAGCATCACGCCTATATTCCTTGAAGGGTAAGGCAGAGGTGCAGTATAGGCACACCCACATTTTTCCAGTTATATTTAAGTAATTGTGTATACTGAAGTCGATTATAAATTGACTGAATTCATAATAATCGAGTTAAAATCTTGCCATAAATCATGCTTGAATATCGTTTTATACCGGCCTTAGTTGTAATTTTAATCCTTGTAAATTGTATGTCATACAATTTGAAAAAATCTATTGTGAAAGATGTTAGTAGGTAATGTGAAAATGTTTAAAATGTGAGTGAGAAAATGGCGGTTGCAACATCATCGGCGCATATTTTCGGTTGGCTTGTATGTAGTGAAGGTATTTGTTTGTTTTATAACTTTACAGATTTTTGACGAAATGATAGGCAAAGTCCTTGATTTTTAATCAGTTGTATTGTTATAACACTGTCAAAATGGTACAACACGATATTTACTTTTATGTATTTTGGAACTTCATACACTTAAACGTGCAGCATACTTTTATTGATAAAAAATTACATATACAATTGACACATCTCAGAGCCTGGTGCGATAATACTGAAGTTACAAGTTAAATATACTCAGATGTGTACCTAAAATTCTTGAAACTCGTCTCCAAACGGAAGGCATCACAAAATCCATCGCCAGTGGCAAATAAGCCGGATATTTTATTGTGAGTTTGTCTCGAGCACGATCTCCGTCCAATGTTTATTGTACCTATTATCACTGGCTACGTCGGTTCAACGTACCAATCCTTCTGACACGGTATTTTTGACAAATTCAGGTTCTCGTTATGTCGCTAGAATTTTACACTTTTGTGCTTAAAATGCCATATTACTTGTCAATCGTTTGACTGTTTTAACACACTTTATTTCTTTTGACGAGTTTCGATTTCTAAATTGGAGTTTAAGAAAGTGTAGAATTTAATGAGATTCGGTTTAGTAATTGGATTGTCACAAGATAATGAATGTACCTATGAATTTTGTCGAGATGATTAGCAAAAAGTCGTCGTGAGAAGATGTGTCTAGATAATGGAAAACTTATTTTTATTCATTAGACACCTTACCAAGCATGATTTTCGCTGCTAAATATGTCTAAATGGTTGTGGATTGATTTTAAAATCGATATAACTAACTAACTAACTCCACTTAAAACTATTTAGTTTTAAATAGACATACAATTGATATAATTATCTAAAATACAAACAAGTATCATTAACAGGGCCAGAAGGCCAATTCCCGTAGTAAAAAACACTCAAAATCTAGTCGCAATCGCATCTTAGCGACAATCAATATCAAAAACTTAGGGAAATTAGAGGTATTTTTGACAGATTGAGACTGAGATCAGAGGGGCAATTCTCGTAATTTTAAGAACGTTTACAGTCAGAAGGCCAATTCTCGTAATTTAAAACGTTCGAAATCTAGTCGCAGTCTCATCTCGGCGACAAACAAATGTCAAAAACTTGTCAAAATGTAGGGAAATTAGAGGGATTTTTGACAGATTGAGACTGAGATCAGACTGTGAACGTTCTTAAAATTACGAGATTTACTTCTCCGAACTCAGTCTCAATCTGCACATTTGTTAGTCGCTGAGATGATACTGCGACTAGATTTTGTACGTTTTAAATTACGAGAATTGGCCTTCTGACTGTGAACGTTCTTAATAAACCAAAATTGCTCCTCAAAACTCCGCCGATATCATTTTAAACGGCCATGAACCCCGAGCACTATTATCCTGTGCACAGATCATGTTCAATACCTACATTAAACATACACACAGACTGTTTAATGACTATTTTATGTAAAGACTTTGTGGTAATCCTAAATATTCATTGGTATTTAAACAAACATCAAAGTTTACGTTGGCTGTAAGCTGTAAAGCGTTTGGAGTAATCCCGCTTGAATATCTTTGAATAGCCACTCCGACAACGAATCATACAAGATTGTGTCATTAGCTCCAGTTACCTTTAGCTCCAGCTTTAATTTATTGTAAGGTTTACTTTATCGTAATTATTTGGTGTTAGGTAGGACAACAATTCGTCGTGTTGAAGTGTCTGTATTTTTCACTGCGAGTTTATACTTAATTTGTAACATTCCAATATATAATTTTTATTAGCATTTTATAAACTTGACTCACACATATTACCTGAGTACTTAGGTTCAGAAATACACCACAGATAGCCGTAAAAATTATATCTCTCGTACAAAGTTCTTGTACTGCAAAAACCTACCACAATAACCGCGAGGAGGTTCTTAAAAAGTATAATTATCTTGGAATAGACTCGTTAAAAACTCATTTAGAACAACCAATCAATGTGATTTTATTCAAAAACTTGTAGTCATGAACCAACATTTTGTGACAGAATGCCCATTTTTTAGTTTTGTGTCTGACCCCATCCCCAAATCAAATTACGGAACAAAAGACATCAACGCGCGTCAAAAATTTTGGAGTTTTTAATTTGTTTTTTCCTCTTGATATTTATAAACAGTGTCTTTAAGTTATAACAAAATAAATACATTGATTTACTAAGTAAATTATGGTAATTACTTCGAACTAAAATTAAACCATGAATGTATGTAGCCGACACAGAAAATTAAAATGTATTAGTTCGACAAATAAAATATGGAAAACCAGTGAATAATACGATCTTTTTCTTAACCTATAGATGTATTGCATTTCTTTTTATCAGGGGTGGGGCTGTCTACACACTGGTTTGGGTCATGATTTGGCACAGCCGAGCGACAAATCAACAATAATCAATCAAAAACAATCCTCAATCATCACCATCAATGTGGTATGATATATTGCAAAGTCGACAAAACGAAAATAAATGCAAACACTGGCAATACTGGTATAATAAATAATAATAATGGCTTTTTTTTTGGGGTGGGAAATCATCGAATGACTTCTCCCGCTCTGGTCTGAGCGGAAGGGCGTGTCAGACTTTTACTGACTAAAACCCACCCGTGTTCCTTCGGTTGCCTGTGCCACGGTATCTCAGGAGCCACGGTACCTCTTTCGAACAACCCGCAGCCCCGGCGGCATCGGCCCTAGCGGACCCCGTCAGTTCGTGCTGACATCTCTTTGCGCGCGTGGAACACAATGCGCCGTCGACCCGGACCTGGTCCTTCACGGCGGCGAGCTGCCCACTGCTCGCCGCCCGCATATTTGATTGAAGTTTTGTATGCAGAATGGAAACGTCATTAGATATACGCAATATCATATATTGTCGTCTCCGCGTTGTATATTTTGCCGCTCGGCTGTGCCAAATGTGCCGAATTATTACAACCCGAAAAAGTGTACAGCAAGCCTCATTTTACCTTACAGGCTTACATCCATAAAGCAGTAGTAGAATGTCGTAGTAGGCGTTAATAATGCGCCAACCAATGATAACGGGATTGTCACCCGCTACTATTGACTCATTATGGTTTATGATTACAATCCTTTGTTAAAGAGCTACAATGATCTTTTGGACCTCGAAAGACGTTGAAATGCTGCTGGTGGTAAACATTTGTGAAATGTATTGGCAAAAAAGCAAGCCGTTTCTCCCGGCTGTCATTCGTGGATCTTTGGCAGTCGTTACGGGTCGTCAGAAGCCCGAAAGTCTAACTACCAGTCTTACCACGGGGTATCGTATTACCCAGTAACTGGTTTGTGGAGGGTAAATAGGCAGTCGCTTCATGTTAAATACTGGTATTCAGCTGCATCCGGGAAAAGGTTAGTTCAGTTCTAGTTGCAAGACAGTAGTGTAAAATAGGTTCCGGCTAGACTTGAAGGCACGAAAGATACTTTAATAGCTACTAAGATACTTAAGATACTTTAATTGGTACCTAACTGAATAAAGTGAATTATTCTGTAGAGGCAATTTTGACTTTTCACATGAGTAGGGACTTACTGCAAGCTTTAATTTAGTTTCATTTGATATTATGTTCACTTAGTTATGTTATTACTCGCAAAATTTTGGACCACTTAGTTGAATGAATCTTTCTGTAGGTACTCATGACGTTCCAATGACAAATATCCGGAAAAGAAGATCAGTGCCGTGTTAATCAAAACTTAAAAGTTTACAAGTTACACTTACAAGGAAGTTGTTACAAGTTCATGTAAATTACGTTTATCAAAAAAATGAACAGGGCTTGTAAAATTTTACGCTTGTATATTCTACTTGTGAGTTCTAAAATCAAAAAGGTATGCCGCCATATTCTCTTTCCGCCGTTTTTTGTATGTTTGAATATGCTCTATTTAAACGCATGGCTGAATGGTACCTATATTGTCTGTGCCTAGTATGGAAAAAAACAGTAGCGACAAACTAAGTATCTCCGCCTTTTAAAATTGATTATTTGAAGAGTATTTAATAGAAAGTAGTAGAGTAGAAGTAGTAAAGAAAAGAAAGAAAAAAAGTAAAATTCATAGGTCTTCTGCATATTCAATTCAAATTCAATTTGCAATTCTTTGTTGATATGTTCTCCGGTCCGTAATTATATTTTTTTTTAAATGTGGTCAAGTGAATCACTTGACCACATTTTTAAAAAGAAAATCGAATATAAATTAATTATGGTACGACATACGGTAGACGGAATGCAGAGTCGCCGGACACTCTCAGGCCATGCCATGAAGTTGTAACTTACAAAGGATTTCTTGATGAACTAAATCACAAATACAAGTTTAAAATATACTTGTTAAATAAATAACGACACTTATAATTTACACGTGTAATTTTGATAAACACATATTTGTAATACTGACTGACTGACCGACATACTTGAAATTTTTTTCAAGAAAAATGCTTGTAATACATGGCTTGTAAGTTTTGATAAACGAGGTTTCGTTTTATAATACACTTATACATAGACTATACTAAGACTGATGATTGTATACCATCAGTCTAAGTGAGTTGAGTTGTGCGTTGAGATGTCTTAAGTATTCATGAGCCCATAAACATTTATATAAAAATATATATCACTTGATTTTTGAAGTTATTTTTTAATTTGGGTATATTATAATAGCCTGTATGACCTGACACGAATAATAAATTTAGTGAGCAATCAAGATTCAATTTCATAAAGAATTTTAATTTACTTCTTTACTTGTTGAGGTAGATTGGTACCTAATATTTACGGTTAGCTACAAAATAGTATTGCAAATATTGAAAGACCTTTACTTGTTGCCGAAGTTAAAGCAGACGCAAGACTTTATTGAAAATTATATATTTATCATCATAAAAGCTCGGCGAAAGAGAAAGAACTGGTAATTTGTTTTACGTCCACATCAGAGAATAGATCCGAAGGTTCGGATCGTATTCTACAACATTTAAGCATTAAACAACAAGAAAGCAACCAACGGGTATGTATAAAGGCGAAGTAATTACAACGTTAGCCCACTCGACTCCAGCGTCATTATTCATCGTTTTACGACTCCATGAGTTATAAATATTAAACTTAGTCGTATAGATGTACTGCGAACATTTTCTTTTTAATGGCGAGGTTAAATAATATGATGCGCGATGCGAATGTCGGCCCCGGTTTCAGTTCCGAACATCATAGAGCCGGCAACAAACTGTGCGCTCGGAGCGTGCCGGACAATGTGAATAGTTATCGCCTTTTAATTACGTGTAATAACGTTTTTATCTGCATGCGTCGCATCATCCCTCGCGCCTCGGACGGCGAGCGCTGCGCGGGCGCGTGGAATGTCGCTTAATCGCGTCGCAGCGCCGACGTTTTACAGATCCTATAAAATATCAAAGATAACAACGAGTGGCTCTGGAGGCTGTTTCGAAAGGAATCAGGGTCCAGTGATTGGACGTTTATGGCATTCGCTTCGATAAATGTAAGTATTATGTGTGCGGGCGATGTCGAGGCGCAATTGTCCAGCGCGCCGAGCCGCGCACCTCGCCCGAACTCCGCGGAGGTGCTAATTATCAAATGCAAGACCAACCAAACCGATATTGAAACCATTGAAACAATACATCTCGTGTTGTCTTTTCCAATTTCAAAGTTTGCAGAATGGCTGTGTAATGAAGGCCGAGAAGGCTATGCAAATGGAACGATGCCGAAAACTCAAGTAAGTATTTTAATGGTCTTGCGTCATCCGTGTTTCAAACTTGAATTTTCATTATCACTTTACATGTATACCTACCACCAGCCTTGATATGTTAATCAAACAATAGACTAAAATCAAATAACCGCAACACATGATCAATAAGATTCGACCTTACAAATAAAATATATTTTTCTACTGTTGACCAACTGTTGACACAATATTCGATTAGTTTGAAGACGGACCTACCTGACGTGCGCAGACACATAGCTATGTACATAAATACACAATACGTACACACATGATATAGTATCCATACATAGGATGTTGTATCTACTCAGTCTAATGTAATAGGTATGTACTCTAGGTATTTTCCTTATTGTTACCATTTTGGTTCGACACTATTCGTACCAAAATGTTAAAAAATGTTCGTATAAATTCGTAATCAGACTGGAAAAACATTCACAAAAACTAGTGTTTAGTTTTAAAAACATAATTTATTGAGTTTAATGTTTAGTTTAGGTTTTGTGAATATTTTTCCAGTCTGACTTTGACACTTTACTAAAATGTAATCATTATTATATATTGGCCACGCATGTCCCGCCATCAAAATCTTCTTCTCTCTATGTGTGAAGAGAAAAAGGTCCTGACTGATTCATTAACACAGAGCCTAAACCACTGAAGTATAGAATTAGGACAGTAACTTTCATCTTTTGTCACGTAGGCGTTCACTAAGAACGGTTTTTTGGATATTCTAGCCCTTAGCGGGGTAAATAGGGGAGGCAAGTTCACTGAAAATTCGCGTCGTCGCGTCGTTCATTTTTAAAGTAAATCAATCAAAAATAGTTAATGGGCTTTCTGTTCAAAATGGCGAAACAAGTGTCACAGGACATAAAAATTTTACCCATAAGAGGGTCAACATGAAAGTTTCTATGGAAATCTGTATTTTTAGGAGAAAAATCAATAAAAAGTTGTATTTAGGGTTACGGTTAAAAAATATGAGACGTATTTTTAGAATTTTGGAGATCGCACACCAAAATAGGTGAAAAACTATTGTGAAAGCTTGTGTCGGGAAGTTCGAAATCCACCCGAAAGAAGTCGCTGGCAAAGTGTTACGCTAACGTATGAAATAAAAAGAAAAACAAAATGTTAAATAAATGTATTCCATCGTTACACTATGTTAAACACACCGTTTGATTTGCTAATAAAAGCTAGTTTTACAACATTTTGATTTATTTCGTTTATAATATTTGCCATTTCATAAAGTTTTATTTGTCTAATGCCATCATTTTGCGTCAGAACAAGTTTTATACAGAACTGTGTTTATATAATTATTAAGACTATATACAGAAAATTATCATAAACCATTTGAGTGATTTACAAATTATATACAGAGGATTAACGTAACAATGTTAGGTAAATCCTGCCTGTTTGTCTGTAAAATAAGCAACACTCTGCTCTGCGTTCTGCGACTTATAGACAATTACTAATTTTGTTGTCTTTTATTTGTATTCAGTGTAAATATTCAAATTCGGAAGCTGATAACCACAATCAAACTTTTTTTCGGGATACATTTCAATTAAATTTTATTCCTCAATTCTGTGGCTGTCATAAAACTTTAAAGTTTGACGAGTAAAGCCCATTGAGGAACTCCGAATTGATATTAATTCAAATAACTCGGGTTAAAAAGTCAGGGTTTTATGCGCGTTGTAAAAGTTTATTGTAGGGCTTTGTGGCGAGCCGGACGCGCCGATAGGCCTTGCGTTCGATGACGGAACCTCCGCCGCCGTCAGCCGCCGCCTTTGTGCCTGCGCCGATCCGGCTACAATACCGCACGCGTCTTCACTCTATAAATCCCGTCATCAGGTGCTACCTAACGCCGCATAGTGCACCTTTTATAGCTGCAACTAAAACCCAAACTGGAGACGAGTACTGCACCGGCGAGATGGCGGCGATGTAATTAAGTTGCGAACCTCTACCATAAAATAAGAGAGGAAGAAATCGCCGACGTAATATAAATTGATGCGTCTTATTACAAAACTTTATTATACACGTCAACACCCTCTATATCACTTTGCGTTTTGCTAACGTGGAGCTTTTATAGATCTAGGTAATCCGAATCTGGTATCATAAATAAATATATGACTTAACGAATAAATTAAACCAGAAAGTACTATAGTCTAAATATTTATATTTTGTTGATCATTATAATAAGTAAAAGTAACGAAATTACTTAAAAAGAGCACACAATCAAAGAAACCATGAAACTTAGCCTCTAAGCATTCTTCCAGTGGAGACACTTACGGCCTTTAGATGCACGAGTAGGTGTGTCATCATCAGGTTAATGGCCCATTACAGTTAACAGCAGAAAATAGTATCTCTTTATCCTCAATGTAAATATGTAAACAGGAATCTTAACGTGTTTACGAATACATTGTTACAGATACAAGTTTCAAGTTATTTTTACCCACCATATGTAGAAGATCTGCATTGCATCTTAGTTTTGTAGTATTGATTAGATATGCGTATGATAAGCCACGTTAGAATCTCCCTTTTTAAGTCATTAATTGCATTTCATACAATTTTAATAACATAACATCGCGCCTGTGTTCCCCGAAGGGTTAGGAGAAGATGTGCCTTTAGTACCTACACCCACATGTCGCCAGTTATGTGGAAATCCCATGTAATAGGGGGCGAAACTATTGCCATTAACCGGCTACATCCAGACTCCGGACTGCCACTGAGAAATTCCAGATGGAGAATCCCATTAACACTTTGTCCGACCCTTGAATCGAACCCAGGAACACATGCTCAGCACTTGCGACCACTAGACCAACAGGGCAGTTCAATAATGGAAGGAAAATTAAAGGTTTTTTGTTACAGCTGTATTTCGCGAGAAAAGTAAATATTCTTAAGTTCGAAAGGCATTATGTACTTGCTTTCTCACAAAATTTTCACCCAGCTGCTCATTTACTACTAATCATTATTAGTATTTGAGAAACTACCAAATGCAGCAAACCAACTGGCTGCTAGCCCATAACAATATTAAGTCATGTCATTAAGGATAGCAGCAGTTCGTTTTGGCCGACATTGCTGCGGTAGGTTCATTGTTATGAAACTACAGTTCTTCATCTTCGGTTTACATCTTGCTTCTTTCTTACAGTGACCCAATACTCAGTATAGAAGTCGAAAAGCCAGTTCAAGTTTCGATTGTTCCAAAAGAATTTGATCAAAGTGTAAACAAACCCTGTTCTGGTTAAATTCTTGCGCAATCACTCCCTAAAGGGAATAGGTAATACATCTTCTGTATGTAGGGTATATTAACTCTGCAAAAATAATTGTTGGCAAAAGTAGCAACAATGATTGTTTGAATAACGTTATTAAATTGAAATTTTAATAAAAATTTAGATTATAAGTTTAATCTCAATTGTGAAATGACAGAACATCTTTAAGCTAATTTAAAATGTATATTCCTATGGTTAAAGTATCTATTCAAATAATCAAACCAAAGCACCCAATTTGTAAGGGACACTACAAATTGCCATTCACAGGTACCTACGTTTTCTGATCCATTTGTTTTTCCATAGTAATTATTTAGATACAGCTTTACATTTCTGAAGCACTTAAAGCTTCAACAGCTTTCTCAGCTGGTTTTCAGTGTCACATTCGATATTTAATTCTTCGCCTGTCTATAATAATTTTCCACGGAGCAACTACCACACGGACTCAATATTAATACACAAGTACAAAGCCATTGATACACCATTCCATTATACATTGAACATTGATAGACTTTAGACATAGTATAAAGAGGGAAGTAAGTTATGTTCATACAAACGCACCGCGCGCGGCATGTATGAGTGCGCCAAAGTATCTATGCGTCGCCGCACACACTTAAACAAAATCTCGACCCGTTTCTCAGTGCGCCAGTCGGGGCTAACACCGCACGAGGTTCGCGCATCACGGCTTTTCGGCACCGCTAAATAAATGAAAAATGTGTGATAATCGCAGGAGAACGTATTGTTGTGTGTTTGGGTGTCGTAATAATTCATCGATTCCAGAATTGTCTCTGTTCAGATTACCTATTGAACAGGAAAGGTTTCATCATCGTTTAGCTAAAACCGACCTCACAAACCCTGTACCCAGCCCAGACAATACAAGTAAAAAATACAACTTCCCGACCTTTGCCAATTTATAGGCACTGAATTAAAAATTAGCTAAAAGTGACAACCCTGAGACAGTAGGCAATTATATCGCGGATTGGGCCGGAGATAGCCTACTTCCCCTCTTTATACTATGCTTTAGAGTTCCTTCTTCTTCTTCAAAATCAAAGATTGGTTATCAGCTTCCGAATTTGAATATTTACGCTGAACACAAATAAAATACAATAAAATTACTAATCCTACTAATATTATAAACGCGAAAGTTTGTATGGATGGATGGATGGATGTTTGTTACTCTTTCACGCAAAAACTACTATAAGGATTTGGCATACAGATAGTTTATAACCAGGATTAACACATTGGATACTTTTTATCGCGATTTTCCCACGGGATCGAAACTTATGCGGGTAAAACCGCGGGGCTCTAGCTAGTTGTCTATAAGTCGAGAGTAAATCATATCTGTCAGTAACGAACTGTCCCACAGCAGGGCAAAGGCCTCTTCTCAAACAGAGAAGGCATGAGCGTTGATCAACATGACACGCTTGCTCAGGGCGGATTGGCTATTATCAGACTTATTTCAATTATACCTAAGTCCAGGTTTCCTTACGATGTTTGCTTCACGGATGTAAGTAATTTCTATGATAAACTTAGAAAGCACATATGAATTGAAGAGTCACATTGGTACTTGCCCGTATTTAACCCCACAACCTCGTGCATAAAAGACGAGGTCTTTACCACTGACAAAGTCGTTGCTTATTTTACGGACAAACAGACAGGGTTTAACATTGTTACGTTACCAAGACCGTCGATTTAATGTGTTCTTCAATAACGGAACGAACAAGTACAGCTAAATGGTACCAAGTTATTCTAATCATCTAGACTTCGATCTTTGCTTATGACATTCAGCAGCATCACCTCATACTGGCTTTTCGTCACATCCCAAGCAGGGTTCCTGCTTTTATTGTAAGTATTCCAATAGTAGCTGCAATACTTTAAAAGAACCTTAAAATTGTTAAGCACTTTTCAATGATATTTGGTGACAATCAATCGGGTAGCCCGCACCCGCACTGGGCCCGCGTGGTGGATTACGGCCCCTCCCCGTAAGTAGGAACGTATACAACCTACTAAAAAAATATGTTCTTAAACAAAGTACGAGATGAAGAATTACAAATAGCGGAGATACCCATGTGGAAGATCAATAGTAGATAAGGAAGGTGGACCATAAAGTCAAAACTTCCTTTATCTTTTATTTTGGCTGCTTTCGGAACCATATGAGAATCTAGCGACCGTAAGCTGTTGTAAAAATTGTATAATATACAGCAAGCGTTCACCCGTTCAGTTCCTCTCTCTTGTAAACGAATAGGTTTTCCACATCCAGTAGGACTAATCAAGTCAGGCGGTCTGCGCGATTATCTTCCATTAATAGCTAGGTGTGACGATGTTACTAATTACATTCCACGTCATACAATCATATCGACATAAAACCTAGGTATAAAAAATTCATACAATGAGCTGAAACATGAAACACAAATCATTCGATCTGAGCATCGAACCCAAAACAAATAATAAGGTAACAGCGATCAGTCGGTTGATCCATGAGGTTCAACCGACAACCGACGAAAGGTAGAAAAATCACAGGTATGAAAAACTAGATTTTCCTCCTACAGAAAAATATAAATCATGCGAATCATCACTCAAACGCTTTTCTTCCATCCGTTACACATTATCTTCTAACTTTAATTTATAAACTATAAGTATTGTCTCTTACCTGTTGTCACTGGTTATTTTTTCCTCAATTGCGACGGTTCATAAAACACATTTAAAACAATAAAGAATCCTTTATACCACTCCAGTTCACAGTCCACGTTTTTTCACATTAACTCATACAAAATACATTGTAATCAGAGCTCTATTTTTTCGACACAACATAAATTAGTAGCTAGACAGTCTATAAAACAGATTTTTCAGTAATGGAAATGCTGAAAATAAGTTCCTATATTTGTCACAAATCACAAATCAATGGTGGCGTGCCAACTGCATGAGCAACTACCGCAAACTCGACCGCACTACACTTCATTAGCGCGTATACAGCACAACATACCCACTACAATTTAGACGCAGCACGCAATAACCACTCGTAAAGCCTTACCGTAGAGCATTTATTTCTGTAAAATGTTTAGATCTTCTACTGCAAGATGACAAGCGAGAAAACACTTTACACTTATAACAATAGAGTTTAATATCACGTTGTGTTGGTTTAGATGACGCCAACAGGCTAACTGCGCGAAGCCCCGCCCCTGGCGTATTGACAAACAAAGCGATTGGCGGCGAGGTGAGCGCGCTAGCGAGGCAATCCTGCGCAGCATTGAGGCGGTCACTTAGATAACTCTCGTATTTCCATAAATTTTACCTCCAATTATATTTTATGAAATACCTACATTGAATTGTTGAAATTTTTAAAACATTTTTTGACATCTTACAAATAAGGCATTAAAGTCGCCACTGTGCATATTCAGCACTTACTTCTTTGATATCAAAAAGAATTTCAGATAGAAGCAAGGCACAAAAAAGTTAAAAATTAAAGCAATAAGAAAAAAAAGCATAAAACACTAGGTACCTATTTTTCGTGAAATGTGCCAATATTTAAGTTGAGTTGAATCATATGCAAAAACACTTTCCACAGTATAATCAGCCTATTATCATCCCACTGCTGGGACTCAGGCCTCCTCTCTATTAGAAGGATTGGATCATAATCCACCACACGGGCCCAGTGCTGGTTGTTGGATGTCACATGTCTTCGAATTTTCGAGAGCAGTGGTGATGAACTAAATTACACAAAGCAAAGCGCCTGCTTGGGGCCGAAGTCATAACCTATAATTTGAAGTTGGGTTGGATCAACACTGCTTTCGTCTTCCCACAATGCCAGTGGCGTAACAATAGGGTGGCAGGAGTAAAATACCACGGGCCCCCAGTCGGAAGGGGCCCCCGGCCCGAGAGGGCCATGACCACAGGAGGATCCTAACATAAGTACCTATAGAAATGCAAACTTTTTTCGACCACTAGACCAACGAAGCAGGGTATTCAATATTTTAGGAGAAATTACGAAATCTACATGGTTGAAGCCGCGGGCGAAGTGCCAGTAAAAAAGAATTATAACGTTGGTTGAGCTTCTTTACATAGAGCGAGGGCCCTATCTCATGAATTTGCCTCAAAGGGTATAGTTACGCCACTGCACAATGCAATAGATAGATACTTAAAACAATCCTTATAAGTCTGAGCATCAACCCTTTTTCAAACCAGAAGCAACAAAAGACACAACACATAAGTTATTATTATTATTATCTTTTAAAAGTCAAAAAAACGAATATTGTTAAATCAAAATTTTGATCTCTCTGTAGTTTTCTATACTTATAATTAATACTTACAGAAAATGCGAATGGAGAACAGTCGACGTTCAAATTCGATTTCGACGAAGATTATACAGATTCAGAGCAGAAAATAAGGAACACTATAGGTGCTCCAAGAATCAAATAGTTAACCGCCAGTCATCCAAACAATAACCTCACCTAAGTAAGTGGGAATTCTAACTGAACAGACAGCTGTGCTGCTGGGGAGTTTATTGCGCCACTTCTTCTTCCCAGCGATAGCACTAGAAAGTGGTGAAGGGCGGGCGTTTTGGGGGACTGTCTTTTGTAATTTTGACGTTCGAAAAGTGCTGATTCTCAGCCTAATTTGAATAAATGACATTTGATTTTGATTTTTCTGGGCTGGGCGCATTTGCAACAAATCGAATCAATTGTGGGAAGAAAATTGAAAACCCAGGCGGTGAAGATAGGATGAGCAACAATGTTTTAATACATTCGGTCTCCATCCTATCTGCTGATATATACGTATGAAAGAAACGCCGTTGCCCATTGATGGGATCACAAAGGGACGTTTCCCATTTTGCTACAGCGATACAACATAGATTACTTACTGTTGAATAAATCCGAATGTTAGAAATGACTTCATCCATGTGGACTAACAGCTCATTGATTGCATTACTTATTAGTACTAATATGTTATTAGTTAGTACTATTAAACATACATATGTAGACACCGTGGAGACAATATACAAATAAATATTCAAATAATTCATTAACTCGCATGTTCGTTATATTATCATCAGATTTGTGCTAAGTGGTTTCTTCAACTCATTTCCGCTTACCGATGATGTGCCCTCTGCTATCCGCCTGCATGTTTATAAATTGTGAGACAAGGTTGAAAGTAGTAAATTAGGTTAACATATGACTATTCCAAGCAAAGGAGGCCCCTATACCATTCAAATGAAATCTCCAAGCACGTAGTCACTGAGTTGCCATCAGCCTTATATTATACAGCATAATTATAATAATCAGCCTACAACGTTCCCTCTGCTGGGACAGAGGCCTCCTCTCGGTGAGAGGGAGTGGGCCGTAATCCACCACGCGAGCCCAGTGCGGGTTGGTAGATGTGATGTGAGGTGTAGATGAGAACCGAAAAATTCGAAGACATGTGGTCTTCGAATTTTTCGGTTCCAGAACATGCCGGTTTCCTCACGATGATTTCCTTCACCGTTTTGAGAGCAGTGGTGATAAAATTTTACACAAAGTAAAGAACCTGCCTAAGTTCGAACCTACGACCTACAATTCGTAAGCCGGGGCCGTTACCATTGGCCCACCACAGCTGCTCTCATTACTTTACTCAGGAAAGACTAAGGTTAGCCAACATACATGTGATGGCATGATGATTTTTTAATTTCAAACTGCCTGCGTATCTTGAGTCCTGAGGCTGGCTCAGGACTCAAGATACGCAGGCAGTTTGAAACTAAGATTGAGGAAGCCAAATACGCATTTAGTCAAATTCTATTTTGTTAGCCTAAGTTTCTGTCAGTTATTGTTTTTTTAACTGAACTGCTGTACTGCTCGGGAGTTTGTTTCGACACCTCCTTTTTCCAGCTAAACCACTTGAAAGTGGTGAAGGGTAGGTATTTTGAGACTGACTCGCTGTTATGTAATTTTGACGCTCAAAAAAATTCGCCCTAGTTTAAATAAATGGATTTTGTTTATGTTATTTTGGATAAGCAGTAACATCAGCTACCACATGGGAACAGATTTTCTCTTATCAGAAACGGGATCATCCTTTCAGAAACTTGGGGTAACTTTACGCGCCTCTAATGTGCTATTACTTTATTTGTCACAAGTCTGCACATCACTCATGAGTCGTGCGTGCATTTCCAGTCATATTGTGTAGGTATACCTATGTTGTGTAAGAGATATTCACCTCTTGACCTGAAAGAGGATATACTACAAAAAAATATACTATTTCTGTTTAATGATTTTATCTAATAAAATTAAGATTATATTGATTTATCGAATCACTACAAAAAACAGACTACAAGCTTTGGCTATCAGTCGCCAAATTAAACAATAGAACTCCATAGTTCGATAATTTAACAATAAAATAATTTCCGTAAAAACTGGGTAGGTATAATAAAAGCTATTCCAAACAAAAAACTCGCCGATAAAACCCATTAGTCATCATTGTAATCAAAGATAGGAGATTTGAAAAGTCATTTCAATTTACCTTTTGGTCTTGAGTTGTTGTAGAACTGTAAACGTACCAACTCATAAGTATCTACCTACCTACATTCAAGAAGATCTGTAATTTTCGCGCTTTCTGACGTACTCATTAGAAAAGTAGATTACCTCCATTTGTAGTTGCGAAAACTTTCGCCTTTTCGGGCGCAATCGCAAAATATGAATTAGACATAGTTTTAAACTTTCATAATTATAATGATTTACTGTAAAGCTCTTATATTCCGTTTACAGAAGATTCTATAGGACTAAAATAGTATAAATTCACATGGATTCTTTATTCAGCGAATCGAACAAGCAGACACTTCATAACCCAATCGATGAAATCTAAAACAGCTTTCACAAGCCACACGATAGTTGCACGTCATATGTAGGTACTTACGAAGATAAATGTACCTCCCGCGAGGAACTGCTGTAGGCACCTAGTCAGCATTCCAATGCATCGGGCCCGCCTCACCCAGTTACGGTCTGCCGGCCGACCAAGTGCTAATTGGAAAAGGAAACCTCAAACAACGAGCCAGCTCAATGCTCTCCACAGAAATGTTTCATTTTTAAACATCTCAGTGACCGTTATAAGTGTTATAACCGATAGATAGGTACACTCATTGCACTTCTCAGAGTTGGTTGGTCGATGACCAATGATCATGCATAAGATCTAGGTTAATTGGGAACACGAATATTCCTATTCAACTGTCTAGTCTTAGAACATAATAAGTAGAGTAGTCAGGTGAGTCTGCGGGTGGTGGTGGGTGGTGTGGTGGTAGGTAGGTGTACTTACAAAAGAATGGAATATATCAAAATTCAAGTTTATTGTTTGTATCACTCGAAGCCTTTTCGTCTAAATACAATTTTATCACAAAATGAAGACTCATTATCTTCTCAGTAGGTAACTTTTTGTACAGGTATGAGGTTTATATCTCGTACATGCTTTTATGTATCTCAACCACGTTGTTCTGTTTTTTTAGCTTATACTTACTATGAAAAACAGGCCGTGGCTGGTTAGTTTTAACCCTGTCCCTTCTTAGAAACTACTGAACCGAAATTTCTGGTCCGTTTGTTTACACAGCGATACAAAGTGGACAATTTCGGAACATTAGTGGCAGTTAGGCGTAAATAAAATCACAACATATGCTAAGATTTTCCTTTATTAGATTATGAATAGAATCTTTAAATTATCTCTAAAATAGGATTCGTAGATAACACAACAGCCTGAATATTGGTAAATTCTTTACCCAGCACAATAAATATAATTTTATATGTTAAGCTAACAAAGTCCTGTCTTTGCGCCGTTCGATTATCCTCCAGTGGTTCAGTGACAGTTGTGTCGTGGACGTTCAGTAAAGTTACAGTAGTCAAGTATCTTGATTCAATACCATCAGATTCAAGTTTCTCGAATCGGATAAAATAAGTGGCTTGACATGAAGTATTAGTGAATTAGAATGAAAGTTATTTTTAACTACTTAAAAGATTTTCATGGTTTTCGTAGCTAGTGCTACGAAGCAGTCAGCAGTGAAGCAGCGTAGCTGAGCGTAGCAATTTACTTTTTTCAATGGTGAATTACAACTTCATTCGAATATTGGTGGACCTGTTATGTGTACCAGATATCCGCATTAGAAAAAAGCGGCCAAATGCGAGTCGGACTCGCCCTTGAAAGGTTCCGTTGAGTTGATTGAATGAAAGGTAAATTGCGATTTACGATTTATGACGTATTAAAAAAAAACTACTTACTAGATCTCGTTCAAACCAATTTTCGGTGGAAGTTTACATGGTAATGTACATCATATTTTTCTTTTTTGTTTTATCATTCTCTTATTTTAGAAGTTACAGGGGGACACATATTTTACTACTTTGGAAGTGTCTCTCGCGCAAACTATTCAGTTTAGAAAAAAATGATATTAGAAACCTCAATATCATTTTTGAAGACCTATCCATAGATACCCCACACGTATGGGTTTGATGAAAAAAAATGTTGAGTTTCAGTTCTAAGAATGGGGAACCCCCAAAATTTATTATTTTTAGGGTACCGAAGCCATATATTTAAAAAAATATATAATCGAAACCCTTCATGGGCGAGTCCGACTCGCACTTGGCCGCTTTTTTTCTATTTTTGTGTGAAAATCTTAATGCGGTTCACAGAATACATCTACCAAGTTTCAACAGTATAGTTCTTATAGTTTCGGAAAAAAGTTACTGTGATATACGGACGGACAGACAGACAGACAGATAGTATGACGAATCCATAAGGGTTCCGTTTTTTGCCATTAGGCTACGGAACCCTAAAAATCCCATTACCTATTCAAGATTTTCTTCCTACTGTGATTGACTGGTGGTAAATATTGGACTATAATAGCCGATATTTTAAGTTATTATAAATAGTAAACAAACAATATTACCGAAGGATTCAATAGGAGATCTGTAGAAGTAGCGTAGACATCGCACGCGCACACCGCGGCTGCACGTAAACTCAGGCGCAGTGTTTATTCGGAGCCCCATGCTAACTCCACCGTTTAAACACTACGTGCTAGCAGGGCATGAATTAACTTTTCATATAAATAAAATTCACGCTACTCTAACCTCCTGAAATTAACACCTTGGCGTAAATAGTATTTAGTCTCGTCATCTCGTGCCAAGTGAGGCCAAGTTGTCTTCTGTGGATTGTTGAATGGCCGTGTCGTTTATGGTTCACGAGATTACGTTGGCGGTCGTGTTTAATTGCCAGCAAATACGTATAAGACCAATTAGACACCTATTCGACAAGCGTAGCTGTGACCGCGCGAGCTACTTAATTATTTTGTTGTCGTTATCGGTTTTTAAATTAATTAACAGGATTCATTTGGTTTATTTTAATTGGTTTATGTAAAGTAAGTGACTGTCTTTAGTTAGAAATAGTTTTAGTTGTTATACCTACCTACTTAGTTTAGGTAAGTACTCAAATTAAAGGTTCAGGTACAGCAACGCTGCAGATAGAGACAAGCCAAGTTTGTGTGTGAATATTAAAACAAGTTCATTAACAAAAACAACATTTGATTTAATAGTTACACACGCTTACCAAAGTATTCAAGGTTTCAATTTTTCCTTTGTGGAAAACCTTTCACTAAAATATAGGTCCCCGTCGGTACTTATGTACCGACGGGGACCAAAGAAGCAGACAGGGCATAAATAGGTAGGCATCTCCATATTTACATGTCTATTGTCATTCGTTCCTACTTAGGTACTTTTATGTGGAAGCAGAGAGAAGCCGGGAATATTAACCTAAGCAAAATCGCTTTCCGTTATGGTAAATACTAAAATACCTATGTAAGTCTCTTCGGTTATATAAATACGAATAATACGATCTGGAAACATATAAAATATTTTTTATATTTGCTCGTTTAACTCTAGAAACACCTAATATTTTAATGTCATTTAAAGCGTTAACAAAACGCTAAAGATAGCAGTTTCGGACTGTCATGATAGAAAATCAACATTTACATACCTCCATTTTGAATTCTCAACTTCCCAGATGTGTCTACATACAACACAAAGATACATACAGTCTATACTTAGGGTTCCGCAGAAAATGCCTTCAAGACCATCACATGTTTTTTTCAGACACGATGAAAATGTAAGGACCTTTGACTACTTTTAAGACGGTAATAATTTACCATATTTTGACAAAGAAATGATTATGATTAAAGATATTTTTACTATACATGAAAAAAGATAGGCAAGTCGAACTTTAGAAAGTTTTAATTCAGTCTCTTCTTCATGTTTACTTAAACATTGTGTCAGGATTTGAAATGTCAACAAAACATTATTATTATGTACGTAGTACCTACTACAAATAATGACTTATGTGCTTATTTAGTTAGTTATTAGCTCTTAGAGACTACAATTACTAAAACCTAACAACGTGTTTGTGGTAACTTATCATCGAGTCAATTGGAAAACGTACAGGCCCTCGTAAGGAAATACCATTCGCTAAGTTTATTGAACCAAACACGTCGCTCTCACTGTCTCAGATTTTCTGTTAGCTCTACCTACTGCCTGCCTCTACTTTACGATTCCGTGCGTAAACTTACAAACAACGGCCCGGCAAGTATCCGCCATACTCGTCCACTTTAGTGTTTGTCCATGGTGACATGAAACGTGTTCGATAATTATTGGAAGGATCAATAACGCTACGCCAAGTATTCGTCTCTCTGTCAACATGTTTTATGAGCGACGCGTCCGACGCTGGACCTACGTTTCTATTTGAATGTTAATTTCAAACTCGGTTTATTTTAACTAACTCGATAATACTGACGTGAGGGGGGAACGTAAAAGTTATCGGGTAATCGTAAAAATAATAAGTTGGTAAGTTCTTACGTTGTTGGTAAGCTTATGGGTACCTACCTAGAGCATTTCATCGTTTTCAACAAACTTCTTTCTGAACAACATCTATTTGGTTCCAGGTTCCTGTTCAGGATAAGGCGGGAGGAAACGCCAGGGTGTCACCATTGTGTAGATCGCCCGTAGGACACGGTGGAGCATACGGTAAAAGTCTGCCCGGCTTGGGCGGAGCACCGCCGCGTCCTCGTGGCGGCAATCGGCGGCGGCCATCTCACTCGTCCGGCCCTGGTCCAGGCCATGGTACGGAGCGAGAGTGCATGGGAGGCAGTCACCTCCTTCTGCGAAGCAGTAATGCTCGCGAAGGAGGAGGCGGAGCGCGTGAAGGAGAGGCAATCTCTGCGCCCTCACGACCCTAGTCGCAGGAGACGCCCTGGACGGGAGTCAACAGCCGACTCCCGGCCACCATAGGCGCGGGCTTGCGGGCGACGAGCAATGGGCAGCTCGTCGCCCGGGTCGACGGCGCGTTGTGTTCCACGCGCGCCCCAAAGAGATGGCAGCACGAACTGACGGGGTCCGCTAGGGCCGATGCCGCCGGGGCCGCGGGTTGTTCGAAGGAGATACCGTGGCCCCAGGCATAGGCAACTGAAGGAACACGGGTGGATTTTAGTCAGTAAAAGTCTGACACACACTTCCGCTCAGCCCAAAGCTGGAGAGGTCATTTGATGGTTTCCCACCCAAGAAAAAACCAAACAAAAAAAAAGGGAACGTGAAAGTTATCGGGTAATCGTAAAAATAATAAGTTGGTAAGTTCTTACGTTGTTGGTAAGTTTATGGGTACCTAGAGCATTTCATCGTTTTCAACAACAAACTTCTTTCTGAACTACTTCTATTTGAGAATCTTAATTTGGAAAATAAACAGGTTTTATTATAGTTACCTACCCTACTGAGTACCTACTCTTTTATAGGTAAAAACGAATAATTATAATTTTTAAGCAATATAAAATTACTTACCATTGTTACATGAGCTGTTTTACAAACCAATTGTTTTACCGAAAGTACCAGAGTGTACACAAAGTTCTAAGTATGGATACTGTCGTCGGAACTTGATTATTTTTCTAAATTGAAATAATTCTCTTATAAATGTATGTATTAATTAGGTACCCACATCGAATACAATTTCGCTTTATCCCAACTATGTTTCCCAGCGATTATATTAGTTAGTAATTAACAATTAAATAAAATCTATATCAACTTATATTGTTTACTAAAAAATAACAGCAGGTAATTCTCGTAATTTTAACAACGTTCACAGTCTGATCTGTCAAAAATACTTCTAATTTCCCTACATTTTGACCAGTTTTTGACATTTGTTTGTCGCCGAGATGAGACTGCGACTAGATTTTGAACGTTTTATATTACGGGAATACGGGCCCTGATATCCATTTTTCTGGCTGCCGACAAACTGTCACGCATTTTGGCAGGTTTATGAAATGGGTACAATTGTTTGGTCCAAAATAAAATGATTTATTATTATTATATATTATTTGACGGCACGTTTGGCGCAGTGGTTAAGCGATTGACTGCTGCGCTGCGTGTCGCGGGTTCGATTCCCGCACGGAACAAATATTTGTATGACCTACATGTATTTGTTCCGAGTCTGGGTGTTTTTCTATCTATAATATGTATGTATTTACAAAAAAAAATGTATATAAGTAGTTTATCAGCCATCTTGTTACCATAACACAAGCATTAGGTTGCTTAGCTTGGGACTAGATGGCGCTGTGTGAAATGTCCAGGGATATTATTATTATTATTATTATTATATACTAGCTGCGCCCCGCGGCTTCACCCGCATAAGTTTCGATCCCGTGGGAATATAAGGATAAAAAGTATCCTATATGTTAATCCTGGTTATAAGCCATCTGTGTGCCAAATTTCATCCAAATCTGTTCAGTAGTTTTTGCGTGAAAGAGTAACAAACATCCATCCATCCATCCACTATCTATCCATCCATCCATACAAACTTTCACGTTTATAATAATATTAGTAGGATTAGGCACTGCGGTGTCTACGCGGCTTGTAGGTATACCTAACCGAAGAACATGCAAGGTATACCTAACCGTAGGTAAGTATGTGCTCAAAAACCAAGAGCCATTCGCCCTTTACTACCTTGCCAGCTAAAGCATAATTTTATTAAAGCAAAAAATCACCGTGGGAGGTATTATGCAAATTATTTTACCTGTAACCCTAGCAGCATCCAAGACAAATAGAAATATGCCTTATCCTGGTTTACTTAGGTTTACGATGCGTGTGTAAAACGCGATTATTTCTTGACCATTCTTTGCCGAATGACCAAAGCGTCTAGCTACAAAAGCCGACGCGCTTTGTTTAAATAATTAGGAATTAAATAACCACCTGCCTGTCTGTGGTTTACTGAACGTTTTCAAACTAATATGTAAAGTAACGTTATCAAACTAATAGTAAGTAGGGGATAGGGTACTTCCTTTGTTGTTATTGTCAAATGTCAAGGATCAATGTGGTCGACAATTTATTGATGGTCGACAGATAATTTTTTAAGTTACTTATAGGCTAGGTACTTACCTAGCCTATAAGTAACTTAAAAAATTGAAGTGTAGGATGTTGATGATTCGCGGGTACTTACCCGCGAATCATCAACATCCTACACTTCAAATTATTCGGAATAAGGTACCTCCTTATAGTTGAGGGTCGACGATTTGAACAATGTCTTAGAGCAGCAAAAACTTATTCGAAAAGGGTACAAAGTCTGTAGAAGTTAGCGGCCAGTGCAGAACCTATGTTTAGACCGACGACAGTTTCTCGGGTCCGACGGCAACGAGCCGACGGTGGCGGCGGCGATGGCGACGGCGACCGGCGACGCGGCGGCACGGCTCAATGTGGGAGAAATAAGAGTTGTCCCAACTTAAGAAATTCTCAACCCGAACCGCACCTTTTTTTATTTTCAGTAAGACTGCAACCTTTTTAGACATTGAATGATAGAACGATGCAACCTCTATGATTTTAAGGATTCTGGCAATTAGCGCTAAAAATATCAAAATGCCATAAGATTACTTTTTTTTTTATAGAAATATGTATGGCATCGAATTTTTTTTCTACTATTTCGGCCTGGCTTTTTTAATTCCAATTGCGCTAAATTTTTAAAGGATCTTAACGAAAAGTTATGGCCGCCCAGCCATGTCCCAGACCAAACACATAACAGACAACAATATTCTGTCAGCCCCACAATCCACCTTTAATGTCTGGTTCTGCTGCATACAAACGCAATCGCTCGATGGAAGGTGGGGTCCAATTCCTGCATACCTACCTAAACTATGAGCTTTTTCAATAACCGCAGTGAAGTACCTATTTCCTTATATAGGTTTCCTGGGGTAAATAATGTATGAAAAAACCCCCAAATACCTAATGCCTCGGGCATCTTAGGAATAATTGTTTTGATTAATAGGACCTAGGTAGGTACCTACTTTATATCATTGTCATTCGCCTCCTTTACATTATACTTATATCCAAATATAGCTCGTATAAGTAAGATATTTGGGGTCGGCACAGCATGACTTCTTCTCCCTGTTCTGCATGTTTCCCTTTGAGTCGTCATCTTAGTAGTCACCCCCTTCCTAGCCATACCTATCTTCTTTCACACGTGGACTACGTGTACCTACGTGATCAATCGTTTCAAATAACTAGAAACTTCAGCAATCTTCCCTACCATAACTACATAATTATGTTACCATAGATCCGGTACATGATCCTAAACGCGTAAGTTTTCGTCAGTTATTAAAAAAAATGCTATTCAGTACATTTTGACCGCAAGTATTGCACTTTTCTATGAAACTGCAGGTACACACGGCTACACATCAAGCTATGAAAACCAGTATTGGCTGACCGTTCATTGTGAGCAAATATCATACAAAGTGAGGCCAAGACAAACTGGTTTGTATAGCTTGACGTGTAGCCGTGTGTACCTACCTATTGCATATTTTTTTATAGCCGACAAAAATTTTCTAGGCCAGAGGGTCTAGAATTATGTAGGTACTGAATTCATGGTTACATTCGATGTCCCTGTCACCCTGTACCTATAAGGGCTGATTTTTCAATCATCTGATAACTTTATTCGAGGAATAATTTCGAAACTGGCAGTTATTTCATAAAAAAAACTGTCTAACGTCAATTTTATTCCTCGTCTAAAGGTTATCTGGCGATGGAAAAATCAGCCCTAAGACGACTTGCGCAACCTTATCCTATACAGGGTGGCAGGGACATCGACGCGCAAACTGTAACCATGGATTCAGCACATGAGTTTAGACCCCATAGCGTCGAAATTTATCGTCGGTAATAAAAAAAAAAATCTTCTATTTCATAGAAAAGTGCAATACCTACGCGGTCAAAATGTAGGTATATGGAACAGCAATATTTTTTTTTAATAACCAACGAAAAATTTCGACGCTATGGGGTCTAAACTCTCATGTGCTGAATCCATGGTTACAGTTTGCGCGTCGATGGCCCTGCCACCCTGTATAATACAACCTCTTTAGACTTGCAACCTCTATTTTATTTAGTGGATCCTAGCAACTAGTCGTAAAAAAGTTACGAAATGCCATTAGATCTTTTTTTTTTCAGAAATATGGCATCTCAAATTTTTTTTCTTGTGTTTCAGCCTAGTTATAGGTATATATTAGTCCCTGTGTAGGATAATGTAAACTTTTTACAGTAGGTACCTAACTACCTATCTTCAGCACACCGTTCTGACCTGGGGGTGGCTTTAATGTTTATTACAAGCATATTATAGGGTCAATTTTATTAAGCTGGCGAAACTATATACTATACTAGCTTTTGCCCGCGACTTCGTCCGCGTGAAATTTTGGCCCATCGCGTCGCGTCCCATCACTCGCCCGTGCTATTACCTACTTCGTTTTCGCTTAGTGTTCTATCCGACTTTTTTTCTGTAGTACCAACTCATGTAGTACCAACCTTACTACACTACTTATGGAAGTGACCCTGTATGTGTAGTTTCGCCAGCTATTATAATTAGAGCCAATATATTTTTTTTTCAACTACCTACAGCGCCGCGGTCCGCGAGCTAGATGGTCTTGCAATAGTCTTGCTCTTGCTGCACTAAAGGACGCAGGGGGAATGGCAGTCCCCGGCTAATGCCGCTCACCCCCATGACTAGAAAAATACAGATCATACAAAAAGACGTTATCAACTTGATTACTACCTGAGGCGCGGGGGATAACATCAGTCAACCCGCAGTATGGGAGGGTGAGAGGGGTGTGTTTATTTTGGGCCATTCTGGTCTTGTTATGTTTCTGTCTATAACTAATTTTTTTTTTAATATCATATTGTACAAGAATGGGTTGGACGGTGACCACCAAACTAGGCATTTGCCTGTATTTATAGGTAGATAAACATAGCTATAACATATTAGACGCGACAATGTAGCCGTAGCATTAGGGAATGTAATCTCGAGTCGAGAGTCGAGATATCGCATGCTAAGTCTGGGTGTCGAAATTGGCTATTCGAGACTTCGCCCGAAAAACAAGCGGCAACCCCTACTTTTTCGAAGATTTTTTAATTAATATAAGATAGCTTCAGAACTAACAGTTGTGTCCTTCGGCCTCATTCGGGGTCATATAAACATTATTTGAGTCTAGCATCTTCCGTTTCCGTGTCACATCTATGTAGCCTATGTAGGTATATGCAACTATCTCCTTCTTGACAACTTTATGATGACGTATTTCCGCCCGCGTTCACCAGGTGGCTGCAGCGCGCCAAGTCGTTCATTGGCGTCCTGTTTTTCGGACGGTTCACATCTAAATTTAAAAAGTTAACGTTGTTGGCGTTCGAAATTCTTGGAAAAGAAAAATTTTAATTTAATTCTTAGAAAACTATAGTTTTTATTAGTTTATTTTTAATAACGCTGTTAGCGTTCGGTATATGCTTAGAAATATATAAATATTAAAGATAAATCGTTTTTAAAAGTGAATTAATTGAAAAGTGATAGCTTCATTTAAATAAATAGTTTAGATTTATTTTTTATTACGATGGCGGATAGAATACAGCCGCGTAATCGTAAAGAATCTGATTCGTCATCGGATTCATCAAGTTCCTCGAGTTCCTCTGAATCACCCCCGTCGGATTTAGAGGTTGATCAGGTAGATAAATCCCGTAAGAGAAAGAAAGTGAGTAAGAAGAAGAAGAGTAAGCGTCATCGAGGACAAAGCAAGGTAATCAAAAAGCTTGCAAAACAGGTCAGTGATTTGAAAAATTTATACTTCTACCCTCATAATATGTATTATGAAAATGAAAATTATGACTGTGATAATCCAATATATAATGGTGAAGATTTCGAAATGGCACATGAACAACCGGTTACAGAACCCGTCTCAGATCCTGTTCCAGTTCAATCATTTGATTTTGATTTGGCAACGCAATTAAAGGAGCCAGCTGTCACTGCAACTCCATCTAATCAGTTAGAATTGCTCAACTCTATTCAATATTTTAATAATGATAACTGGAATAATGTTCGATATGTGGAATCACAAAAGGTTTATAATGCTCGTCCTGGATATGTTGACCTTGAAGTAAATGATGAAATCAAATCGTTAGAAAAAGTTACCCATCTACCCTCTGCGGATAAATTTCTTGGCGCAGTAACCCGCGCATTGGTAATGCAAAGCGATGCCATGCAACAGGGTTTTCGACAGATAGTGGACTGGGCTAGGGATACGGGTAGTATGGACCCAGAACAACTGACGATAAAATTAAAAGAGGTTTTTTCCAATGACTATCAAAAGATTTCACGTGATTGTTTGCAACTAGTTTGTGGTCGAAGGGCCGATATAATTGAACAAAGACGCGAAGTGTTCATTAAACAATTAAGAGATAAATCATTTAAGCCGTGTTTGAAGAAGATACCGCCGTCTAGTGAATTTTTGTTTGATAAAGTACCTTTTAGTGAATTTATTAAGAATAATGGCGGAGTTAACAAAATTTTTTATGCAAATAAGATTAATTTTTCCGGTCAAGAAAAGAAAACCCCTAGACCCCAGGCGGCGTACCCTGGACCTAGTGGATATCAATCGTCCAGTCGCGCTTCGGCACTGACGATGAATTATAGATTTCCTCCTCCTCAGAGTGCAGGAGCCTTTTATAATAATTATCATACAATGAATCATCCAAAATTTTTTCGTCCCCAACCGAGAGGACAACTGGCTGGACAACGCTTTTACCAGCCCTATAGTTTTAGAAAAAATGAATCGCAAAACAATGCTCAACGGGGCAAGGGCTCGGCTAGATTCAATAAAAAATTCTGACTTAAATCAAGATTTTTGGGGGGGGTGCTTACAAAATCATGTAACGGAGTGGAAGAGACTGGGGGCACCAGAACCATTAATAAAAATAGTGAAGGGTTATCGTATTCCATTTCAAAAGAAACCGCCTCTGGTCCCGCCAAGGCAGGTGAAACGTTGCAATCTTACTCTACCATCGCCGGAGATGGACAGAGTCATTCAAAATTTGTTGAAACAAAAAATTTTAGAACATGCCCCCCTGACACCGAGTTTCATATCAAATTTCTTTCTGATTCTCAAAAGCGACGAAACCTACCGTCCCATTTTCAATTTAAAAAGTTTAAACAATTACCTGAAAATAAGCAAATTTCGTTTGATTTCGGTAAATCGAGTTCCCGATTTCATTCAGGAGAGGGATTGGATGGTCAAAATAGACCTCAGGCAAGCTTACAACCACGTAAATGTAGCACCTACACACCGTTGTTTTCTTCGTCTATTGTATCGAAATCAGTTACTGCAAATGACCTGTTTGCCGTTTGGCCTGGCGACAGCGCCCAAAGTGTTTGCATCGTTGACCAACTGGACGGCCGAGATTTTCAGGAATCTAGGCATTCGAGTAGTGGTTTTCCTCGACGATTATCTCCTAGTAGCACAAGACAAACTGACACTTATAAAACACGTCGACGTTGTACTTCAAACTCTCAGCCTGCTGGGTTGGCAGGTGAACAGAGAGAAATCGATTCTTATTCCTCAGAAAATAATAGAGTATTTGGGTTTGATGTGGAATCCGTGGCAAAATCTAAAATTTTTACCAGAAAACAAGATTCACAACATGCGAATAGTTTTAGCAAGGTTGCTCCGGCGGCGGAAGGCGTCTCTTCGAGAAATACAGAGTGTCATAGGCGTTCTAAATTTTGCTCGTCTGGTAGTTCCAATGGGTCGTTTGAATTTTCGGCACCTACTAGCTTATTGCAATCTGGTCCTAAAAATGCCATTTCAGTCGACTTATCCCTTGCCTGCGGAGGTGCTGGCAGAATTAAGTTGGTGGAAGGTTCACTGTGTGGAGAAGTCCAGGCTTCACCCACCACATGTAAAGAACTTTTTGACAACAGACGCAGCAGATACAGGTTGGGGAGCGGAGTTAAATGGTCTTCACCTATCGGGCAAATGGACAAAAGAAGAAGAGCTGCTTCATTCGAATCACAAAGAGATGTTAACAATTCTAAAATGTTTGTTAGAATTCGCTCCGTCTCTGAGCCACACATCTCTGCTTCTGCAGTGCGACAACAAGGCAGTTGTAGCGTATTTGCGGAAGGAGGGGGGAAACAAGTCGCGGATCTTGATGGAGTTAATATACCAAATATATTACATACTTCAAAAGTACGACATTCATGTAATCCCCCATCACATACCAGGCAGGTACAACAACATCGCAGACCGTCTGTCGCGTCACTCGATGTTACAAGAATGGCATCTACTCCCCGAATTCACCAGTTGTCTTTGCAAAGTGGGGTGTGCCCCAGACAGATCTTTTTGCCTCCAGCACAGCCCACGTAGTACCTTGCTATGTAACTCTAGATCAACGGGATCGGCGAGCATGGAGACACAACGCGTTCGCCTTCAAATGGGATTTTCGTCTGGCTTGGGTCTTTCCTCCTCAGAGTTTGATACCCCGGGTCTTGATGCATCTAAATCAGGCTCGAGGTATATTCTTGATAGTTGCGCCGAGGTGGCCTCGAGCATTCTGGAGAGCAGACTTGAAGACCAGAGCGATCGCGCCGCCGTTCACGATTCACAGGTTATCGAAAGTCCTAGTAGACACGAGGACCGCGCAGTCCCCACCTCGAGTGAAGGAGCTGGTCTTAGAAGTATGGAGATGTGGGGGTGGTCTGAATCCTTAGGCGGCTGGTCTGAAGAGCAAAAGCGTCTGCTGAAAGAAGGTTGGAGGTCGTCTACTTTAAATACATATAGACCAGCATGGCAGAGATGGCTGAGTTGGTGTTCCAGGTTTGGTATAAATTTCTCAGACCCTTCAGGTAGTGAATTAGCTCGATATTTAGCGGATTTACACCTAAAAGAAAAATTATCCTATCGTACTATTTTACTTCATAAATCGGTTGTGTCCACTTTATGTAATACAAAGAGTGAAGTCCGATTAAGTTCAAACATTTTGGTTAAACAGATGATTAAAGCCATAGCGTTGCAACAACCTAAAAAGTGTCCACCGCCTGTTTGGGATCCTCAGTCTCTAGAAGGTTGGTTAGGTAGTAGACCTCTTCAAAATCAAAGTCCATTCGAAATTTCAAGAGTTTGTGCAGTTTTACTGTTATTATGTTCAGGGCGTAGGATACACGATTTAACATTACTAAGTGTCTCGCCAGACAGGTGTATAGTAGGCGAGAATAGCATCATGTTTTGGCCGCATTTTGGCTCCAAAACTGATTCTGAAACTCACGTACAGTCGGGTTGGAAGTTGTTAGGGAATCTTGAAAATGAGGCGCTTGACCCGGTACTTTGGCTGAAAAAGCTTATAGAAATTGGAAGACCGCGTCGTTTGCTTTGTTCTAGCGATAGATTATTTATTACTGTATGTGGAAAAGCTAAGCCGGCTACTAGAACTATTTTGGCAGGTTGGGTTAAGTCTATTTTGAAGGAAGCCGGAATTGAGGCTACTCCAGGTAGTTTTCGTTCTGCAGTTGCTTCACGAAGTTGGTTGGATAATGAACCTCTAGATGAAATAATGGCACGAGCTAATTGGAGATCTGGTAATACTTTCAAAAAACATTACAGGAAGGAAGTGATTCCAGCGCAGGGAAGCTCCTTGATTCATCTTTTTCAGCCAATAAATTAATCAACCTCTGATTAAATGGAATAAATTATTTTGTGATATTGATGATCCTACAAGAAGTTTGAATTATGAGAATAAAATGTATCTATGAAGAATAATAAGTATTACATGATTATGGTAAGTTTATACAAAAATATAACATGATGATGGATTCGAGGTACGTATACATGTTCTGTTTACTTTGTCATGAATTTTCAGGGACTATTTTAATTTTAGTAATTTTTCTTATAACATTAACAATTATTATTTTATAGCAATGCAATCGTTATTAAATTGGTGTTTATTTTTGTTTAAGTATAATAATTTCTTGATCGAATTTAACTAGTCTTTTACAACACATTGGCGTCCCGTTCACCAGGCGATAACAAACAAAGCCTCAAATAATGTTTATATGACCCCGAATGAGGCCGAAGGACACAATAGTAGCGTTTTACCTTCAAACAAAACGCTTGTTGTGTCCGGAGACTCATTCGGGGTCATAATTTTAAACACTGCCTGGTGTTATTGGGTTTCTCATGTTTTAGGTTTTTGAGGCCACAATGAACGACTTGGCGCGCTGCAGCCACCTGGTGAACGCGGGCGGAAATACGTCATCATAAAGTTGTCAAGAAGGAGATAGTTGCATATACCTACATAGATGTGACACGGAAACGGAAGATGCTAGACTCAAATAATGTTTATATGACCCCGAATGAGTCTCCGGACACAACAAGCGTTTTGTTTGAAGGTAAAACGCTACTATTAGTTTATCACTAAGTAGGTACGCCAATTACGAAGTACACAGAAAAATAAGATGTGCAGAGAGTAACATAATTATGAATATCTAAAGGTAATGTGTGTGCGTGTACCTACCTATTTGTATGGTAATAAAGTAATAAGTAATTAACATTACGAAAGAGAAAACATTAAATTAAATTATTAACCAAATGTCAGCCAGCACGTCGCGATATAGCAACAAAAACAGTAACAACTATTCTAAAGCAGAAATAAATAAAAATGAAATGTAGATATACCTACAGTAGGTATTTAATACCTAAACAAAAGCCTCCAGGCATAAAGGGCGTGACCGCTTGCATATGCAATGCTGCATTATGTTCATATAGCTGTTACTTGAAGTCACAAATGATAAGCTAGGACCTTCGAAGTAAAATAAATAAACAGATCTACTACCCAAGTAGCACATGACAGCCGCACAGTGACTTGATTATAGAATTAGTGACTACTCAAGGCTGTTTTAGTTTCCTGCATAAGGGCTTTGTAGTTAGCTACGCAGCCTTTGTAATTCCGATTTGGGCCCCAAATTAACCAGCCTTGAGCATTAAAGTGACTGGTTAACGGCAGTATAATCATTGAAACAGCTGTACAAGGCCTGTACATTGGCTTATACAGCTATACAACAGTCATTGCAGCCTAAGATTCAGCTTCTTTAATTCTCTTTAACAGCTTTTAGATGTTTTGAGGCTTGTCAACAGCTTTTATTAAAGTATAAATCCTAACCAAAAATGTTTTTTTTTTTTAAATTATTTTGTGTATTTGTGACAGACGACAGTTTGTTAAAGTGCGAGGGCGGATAATATTTAAGGTAAGATATTTTTAATAGTTTTCACGTTGATTTTGAGTGTCCTTGTATGTAAATTGAGTTGCGAGTACCATTTTACTGTAAATGTGTATAGGTAATTACATCAAATATTTCACGCGCCATCAGAATAATACCGTTTTAACGAAAATATTTCACAAGATATATGGTGTACGAAAACTTAATAGATTTATCACTCAAATTATTGCTTTCTAACTTATTTTGTTCCATTAGGAAATGAGTGGAAAATATATTGTTTGAATTAAAAGCTATCAAATATCCTTGAAATCTATAAGAAATCATCTGGATATTTAGTAAGAAATCATTTCTGTAATGCTAAAATGGCGTCCATTTCTTATCCAGCACAAATTCTCCATAAATGCTTTTGAAAAGTTATTTAATGTAACAGTGGTGTTGCCAAGTCTATGTACCAGCTTAAAGCATTACGCTGGCTGGATAAAGGATTTTAATTAGCTTTCTTACTGTGTATTGGTATAAAGAGAGAGCATACAATAGGTTTTCAGGGATAAAGAAATCTCGACAGAAAACCATTTCATTATGTACCTACAATGTTTGGCTTTCGAAATACCGTTGCAGGCCCAGAAGATATTTAAGTTTTTTTTAAATAACACGTTAAGAGACGGCTTGGCTCGCTCAACAGTCGCACAATAAGTTGAAAAAGTTGTGTTCTTCTTTTGCACGTTTCCGCGCTTCCCGTGAGGTAGTGTACTTGGCGCGTTTTTGAACATAACTTTTTGCTTTTGATATCTTTCGGATCTGCAAGGGCAGGTATTTGGAGAGCCAATCGTACATAATTTACATACAAACCTTCAGTTCATGTGATTTGTTTTTATTTTGTTTTGCCCTTTTCGTACTATATTATGATTGCTAATTACATTAATATTGTTTTCAGGATTGATAATGCTGTTTAAAATAATCAAAACCGTTGAAAAAGGAAAGGAAAGATTAACAATTGTTCCAAGTGGAGCATAACGGGATTTTGAGACGGCCAGGAAAAACGTTTCTTTAAAATTGCTAATAAAAAGTGACAAATTGATTGATTTTTATTATAATATCGATACCAAAGCTGGTGGCTGTGATTAGAAAATAATTCAGATTATGAAAAGTAGCATTTTAGTAATTATGTTGTATTTCCACAAATTATATTTCATATTGATAACAAAACAGTACTTACACATTTCTAAAACGATATTTATTTTTCTTATTTTTTTTTTCTTATTAAGGCTCAGCAGAATTACATACACTTTACTTGAAATAATAGTATTTAAAAAAATCTATTTCCATAATTGATTACAAAATATGTAAAAGGGGTATGAAATACAAGTTTAGTAGTTTTTATGCTCAATACATTATAAAAAACTTCACATCCAGAAAATGTATTTTCACTTCAATACGTTCTGCGTTAGGCCGTTTTACTTTAAATATGTCAAAAGTAGATGACTTTACTGGGTAGTCAAAAATGTCTATTAAACCTATTATTTTGTAACCTATAATTAAATTTTCATCAATATTTTGATCAAAATCTGTTTGTCGGGAACCCTCACTATACGAAAACGACACTGGCTTATAAACATAAGCTGCATCATTATTATAAGCCAATATTTTGATCAAAATCTATTTGTGCGGAACCCTCACTATGCGTAAACGTCACGCTTGGCTTGTAAATATCAAATCAAAAAAATCAAATCTGACGTAATTTAAGCACCAATAATCTAGATTTACTCTTAAATAACGCCGAAAGCTGTAAAATAGCTGTCAGCTACACTTTATGCATTGGCATTAGGATGGAGTACGCCTACTCCAATTTACAACTCAGGGTGAATTAATGATTCTCTTATAAATGTAACGGCATTTGTAGAGATTATATATCCACTTTTAATCAGCTATTAACAAGCTCATTGAAGTAGAATTAGAATAGAATTAGTGTACACCAATTAAAAGCCAGTGGCATTATTCGATACTTTAATGCAGCCCGCAACATTACAAGAGAGGTGAATTTTTCATATTAAGCAGTCGTTAACAAGCTTTGGACTTCTAAACCAGCTAGTAGTTTCACATGCAGCCAAAAGCTGGACTAGATCATTTTCAAATTCTACTTAAATGCTTTTAGTATATTTTTTCGCCATCATAAAGTCATAAGTCAGCTATGCTGTTTAATAGTGTATAATCTTTCCTTAATACAGTCTAAAGACTCGTCCTATCCTTTAGTACATCTGCATAAAAGCTGTAGACTATAATGTGGCTTGTTTATGACCTAATTCATCGCTAATGTGCTACTTGGGTAACGAACAGAGACTTATAACGAAACCATGGTCAGCAAGACGACCTATCACCATAAGCAACGCCCGTTCACGAACATTACGCAAAGATCAGGCATTACCATACTTGAGGGAAGGAGGCAACCCGACCCCCGACACTACTGGCAAGCAGTGACATCCAAGCGAGCATGACGAAGTAGCTGCCAGTCATAGATAAGGATAAGTAGGTACTGACGTACTGCCAGTTGCTAAGGCAAGAATAATATGATCAATTGTCGAGATCGCTACCTAACCACATATTGCAATACAAGTCATTATAAAAACATTGTAATGAGTATGAGTAAATTGTTTCAGTAATAAATGAGAATAAAATTAATATAAATTGACATAAATAGTCAATAAACTATTATATATATAAAATAAACTATTATATGAACTCATATAAAAGGTTATAAAAAGCCCAACAAATGAGTTATGAACCTTAAGGACAAACTACGTGCTCCTTTTCACTAAAAACAGTGATATCCATAATATTAACACTAGAGGGTTAATATTATGAATATCACTATTTTTAGTGCCTACCTATAAATTTATATTTAGCCTAATATACAAGACGATAGCGATGATGAATTTTGATGCTACCGAGTGAATACCAATATCTTTAAAAAAATCTCTCAGAGAAACTCTAGCACCTAAGCTGGTAAATTGCTCGAACACAAAAACATTAAATTATTTGTTTATTGAACAGTTCATTTTGGTAGAAAAAATATATTTTGAATATCAGCGGCTTTGCCCCCCAGCAGAATGCCGTAGGACATAACGCTATGAAAATAAATAAAATAGACTAACCGAGCTGTATCAACGCCAGTGTATTGTCTTACTTTCCTGACGGCGTAGACGGCCGAACTGAGCCTTCCCGCTAGGCCTTGATATTATGTGATCCCCACTGAAGTTGGGCATCTACCATTATGCCCAGAAAAATTGCCAACTTTACAGTTTCAAGCACCCTTTGTCTACTATGGATAAAAAGGTAGGTATCATCAGCAAATCGCACAAATACAACGTCACAGATAAGATTTAAATACATTTCTTACTTTTTTAATCAAGTTAAGTATACACACACTAGCTTCTGCCCGCGGCTTCGCCCGCGTGGATGTCGGAAATTATCCCACGGGAACGTGCTAACAGAATAAAATGTATGTGCTTCCCCAGGCTGCCATCTATCTCTATGCCACATCAGAAGTTCAGTGATTTAGGCATGAAAATGTAACATACAGTTTCAAGTTCAAATGCTCCCCTTAAAAACTGAATTACTTACCCCTTTTTGTCCCGTCAGTGGTAAATTTTCGACAACTTTACATACTTATTACCTAGTTATTATTAATTATTTTCTGTTAAAAGTATCAATACTGAGTTTCGAGTTACTCGGACCGCGCATTCAATTTCTTCCACACAAACTTATCACCCCTATATCCTCCTACGAGGGGTACCTAGTTTTTAAAAACTTATAATGATAAACTTTATTACCTATGTACTTAGGCGAGTATTCTTGAAACGTTTCAAGTTTATTTATTAACCTAATGAAGAAGATTTTTCATATGAACTGTATCCCCGCTTTTCACCCCAATAGGGGTGGAATTTAAAAAAAATTGTTTGGGATGTATTCATAACTTGACTCAAAAGTTATTTATACAAATTTTCGAGTTAATCACGCCATGCAGTAAAATCCTCCCCTGATAAATTAACTACCCCATTTCAGCCCGTCAGGGGTAGATTTTCAAAAAACCCTGATACACATTATTCTTTACTTTCAATATTAGGTATAAATACTGAGTTTCGAGTAAATCGGACTGCGCGCTAAAATTATTCCATACAAACTTTGAAACCCCCCAATCCCTTATTAGAGGGTAGTTTAGAAGAAAAAAAAACTGACTATCTTCATAATTTATTTAGATAAGTATTCGTGCTAAGTTTCAAGTTTATTAATTCAAGGAATAAGATTTTTCATACAAACTGTATCCCCCGCTTTTCACCCCCACAGGGGTGGAATTTTGAAAAATCGTTTGGGATCATTCATAACTTGATTCAAAGATTATTTATACTAATTTTCGAGTTATTCAAGCCATGCAGTAAAATCCTCCCCTGAAAAATTGACTACCCCATTTCAGCCCGTCAGGGGTAGATTTTCAAGAAACCCTGGTACACATTATTCTTTACTTTCAATATTAAGTATAAATACTGAGTTTCGAGTAAATAGGACTGCGCGCTAAAATTCTTCCATACAAACTTTGAAACCCCCCAATCCCTTATTAGGGGGTAGTTTAGAAGAAAAAAAACTGAAAATCTTCATAATTTATTTAGATAAGTATTCGTGCCAAGTTTCAAGTTTATTAACTCAAGGAATAAGATTTTTCATACAAACTGTATCCCCCGCTTTTCACCCCCACAGGGGTGGAATTTTGAAAAATCGTTTGGGATTATTCATAACTTGATTCAAAGATTATTTATACAAATTTTCGAGTTAATCAAGCCATGCAGTAAAATCATCCCCTGACAAATTGACTACCCCATTTCAGCCCGTCAGGGGTAGATTTTCAAAAAACCCTGATACACATTATTCTTTACTTTCAATATTAGGTATAAATACTGAGTTTCGAGTAGCTCGGACTGCGCGCTAAAATTCTTCCATACAAACTTTGAAACCCCCCAATCCCTTATTAGGGGGTAGTTTAGAAGAAAAAAAAACTTACAATCTTCATAATTTATTTAGATAAGTATTCGTGCCAAGTTTCAAGTTTATTAACTCAAGGAATAAGATTTTTCATACAAACGAATTCCCCCCTTTTCACCCTCTTAGGGGTGGAATTTCGAAAAATCCTTTCTTAGTGGATGCCTACTCTTCACGAAGAACACACCCTCCAAATTTCATGTCTCTAGGACCAGCGGTTTAGGCTGTGCGTTGATCTATCAGTCAGTCAGTCAGTCAGTCAGTCAGTCAGTCAGTCAGTCAGGACTTTGAATTTTATATATATAGATAAATACGATTCAATCCACAGCTTTCCACAATAGTCATCTGAGAAGAGTGCGTGTGAGTACGCATTATAAGAAGCACGTCCGTGTTCTTGCAGGCGCCGGAGCTTCAGTAAATGTACAGAAACCTTGTTGAAAGCAGAAACTACACCTTTTTTTAAGTCGGTCGATATGGTAGAATAGACACAAATAAAAGGCTACATAATAGTAATGCATATATTTTGTTTTATTATAACATGAAAAAAAAATTATGTGACAATTTGCATAATTGAATTGAGTCCGAGGACAATAACTCACTACTCCTACGAGCATATTATATCGAACACAACAATTTGCCCTGAGGGCACAACACAACATTCGTAACATATATTACATTCCTTCACAAAAACATTGCGTAGGAGTAGTATTGCTAGACCCCGAGTGTGATATATCAAATAGCTTACAATCTTTATCTCCTTCTCCTTTACTAACTTTACTCACAAGTGAATTTTATACACAGCCTTATAATAAATAAAACCCACTGCCGCAAAATTTAAGCCTGGATATATTTCCAAAATTGATTTTTAATCAGAACTAGCTATTACTATCCTAATCGAAAGTTACAACGTCGCGTCGTCATCACATCTCTCCTCCTCATTAACATTTTCGATAAACGTGAATACAATCGAACTCCATAATCTCGTTCATTACCAATTTTATCAGTAAATGAATCACGACCGAGCAGAAATAAGAATGTAATTCTAGGAGCGTGCCGAGTCGACAGGGCAGTGAGCAGAGTGCAGTAGGTTTACATAAGATTAAACAATAACATTGCCAGAATCAGTCGTGATTCAATGTGTCTGCACTTCAAAACCGATCGAAGATGGATGGATGGATGGATAGCTTGCCGTCTAAATATCACGACTGCACCCGACAGTTATTATTGAATCTTACAGCTTCGAATGCACACCGACGTAAGGGCAAATTCACGGAATCCCAGTATAATTTAATTCGATGATGCGGCTGCAACAAGCTATACATATTGTGCAGCCGCCGTACACGCCACTTCACCCTAGTCCTGTTTTTTTTTTTCATACATACATAAACTGAAACGAAGGTTCACGACGATACAGGGCCTACGCGAGCCGGTGAACTGCCCTTACGTCGCGGTGTGATCAAGGGACGGCGACTGAACTTAGTCCTTAGAGGACGTGTCCATAGGGCTGGCAGGCTGCATGATGGCGGGGTTGGGCATGGGTGCGGCCGACAGCGGGGCCAGCGGGGCCGGCGGGGCCAGCGGGGCCAGCGGGGGCTCCAGGGGGCCCGGCCGCGCGCCCAGCCCTGCGCCGCCCGGGATCGCCGGCTTCACGAACCTGTCGCTTGTGCGACGAGTCTGTCAACCGAAAACAACGAATTTATTTGACAGATGAAGAATTCACGCTATACAGGGTCAAATAATTTAAGTCAGCAAAACTCCGGTAAGCTATGCGATGGGTATCAATATCTAATGACCATAAAACAAACTTAAAAAAGATTTTAAAATCAAAATTTAATGTAACTTCCAGCGGCCATTGATCCTGTAGTAATTAATTAATTGTATTTACTGTAATTAGGTACCTACTTTATGTCATTAGATATTGATACCTGTCACGTCTGTGGAGTTTCGCTTGCTAATTTAATTTGATATATTATGTTCACACGCAACGCCTTTTTATATTATACAATATGTAAAACCAAAAGGTCATTCATTTGTTAGGAAAAATCTTGGATTTCCTTGCAATAAGTTTTTTGTTGTTGCCATTCATTTCTGTTACCTGAGAATTAAGATGCAGTGAAGGCCGAGACAGCGGCATCCCGGCGGCGTTAGGCAACAATGGTGACGCGTATGGTGATAGAGGCCGTGACCCGCCCGGCGACGACACGCTCCGCGATCGTGCCTGCAAATTGAAATTTACAAATCATTTTCATTGGTTAGGTACTGTCTTACGTAACTGGTAATGCTCGGTACTGTTTATCAAACTTTTAATAAAACCGCTTTTCACTCTCATGGCAACACCATGCTCCCGCAGTTTCATTGCAAAAGGAGCCTAAATAATCATCTCTCAGTTCCTTCTCAACAGTGGTGACTTTTTTATGCCACATATGCCTAACATAATTTATTTTTATTCTTAGAAACATATGTTATAATAATAATAATAAATTCTTTATTTCGGACAACGTAAGATCCACTGTGTTAGTAAATTGCTTATAATTAATGTTAGTGCCATATTATTTAATACTTGTTTATTCGAGATCGCCTCATTCGATTGTTATACATAGCATAACATAATAACATCGCACCTGTAATCCCCGAAAGGTTAGGCAGAGGTGTACCTATATTACAATGTTTGTATGGGTGTTTGTTTATTTTATGGATAGAAAAATAGAGTATAAAGTAACTTACACTCAAAGCCTCGTTGAACTGCCTCTCCTCCTCCATTTCAAGCGAGGACTCGCTCTCGGACAGATGCCTGCACAGCGCCTCGCGACGCTCCACCTCCTGCTGCAGTTTCCGCTGCAAGCGAACATTCTCCTCCCGAATGTGCTTCTCTTCGAGCGCGAAGCGGTGCATCTTCTCCTTGTTCTCGTTTTGAGACACTGCGAGCTGATTTCTGTTGCAAATTGTTTTGTGTTAATATTATGGTGTAAAGGAGAACAAAGATTATGGAGCATAAGTATAAAAAGTTTTCTATCTATAACTATCTTAATATGGAAATATAATATCAATACTATTTTGTTTGTTTCTGCTAAGATTATTTTACAGTATAGTACTTTATTTTCCTGTTGATGAAATTATAGTTATTATTTACTTATATAAACCAATGTTGATGAGATATGATATGGCAATTTTTTTTATGAGATATCTAGTGCCATTTCTAAAGTGTTGACTACATTAGCATCTGAAAAAACACACAACACCATTTTTAGATAAAGCAAAGTTAGTGTGTCAAACCTTGTATAAATGAATAATATTGACAAGTAACTTACTCACTCCATCAGTTTTAATAATTACGGAGTCCAGAAAATGGTTTTATTTATATCAGTTTAAAATGGATATTTTGCGCTTCGTCGCAGGGACCCAAGACTTAACGCACATACGACAATGCCTGTCACTGTCCTACAGTATGTAAAAAATACATGTATTAAATGAAATTATATGTTATTGACTCACCTTAACTTTACAACCTCAGAACGCAGGGTCTGAATGTGATTGCTTAAATTGGATGCTGTATCACCATTACTAATGTCCCTAGCAAGAAAAAACTCCATTAATAATAAAACAATGAAAATATAGCAAGATGCATGAAGAATTATTTAAAAATTAAGTGAGTACCATGCCTTAAAAACTATTATTTATCATGCGTTTAACATAGAAAATATGACATAATTTCAGGACTGGGTTCTTTAAAAATGAATTTAATCCTGAAATTAAATTATTTTACTAAAGGAGTTTCAAATCACTATGTCCCTGAGTAAAATTTTAAAGAACTTGTGTTATGGTTTACACCCCAAAAATAGTAACAAAATATTAGAAGAATAAATAATCCAAGTTCAAAACAACACAATGTATGGTAAATTATAAGATTTTCACCTAGGACTAGCTGGATCGGACACTGGTTGATCAAGCCTGATCTGCAGTGATCTCTTCTCTGCCTCCAACTTGTCCATTCGCTTCCAGAGCCTGTTCACTAGAGCTTCCTGCTCCTGTTCCAATGTGTTTTCAAGTTCCACCTGGGAAAATGTATTTTTATTACTATTAAATCATAATTATGATCATACACCTATGCTTGTCATTATTTATTTTTTACATATTTTATACAACACAATTTAATTTTTCAACAACACAATAATATCATTTGCAAAGATCCATTATCTTTTTCTGATCAATAGTTTTCAAAAAATATCTACAATAATCAAATAGAACTTTCACCAACTCCTTGAAGCTTAATAAACCAAATAAATTAAAATGCCAAGACAGAACAAGGAGGTTAGGTACAGCGGGCTGGTATCTGCAACTCCACGACAATGCGCGTATTTTGCGTACTCAACAAGGAGGTTACTCGAAATGTAAAAATGACCAGTCTTACCTTTTCCCTACGAAGCCTCTCCAAATTCATTTGCTTGGCAAGTGTCTCAGCTTCAAGTTTTTCTATTTTTCTCATTAATTTGTTCACCAGACATTCTTGTTCTTGCTCTAGAGTTTGCTCCAACCGGCATTTCTCTTGGCGTAACTGAAATTAAATGCATATTTTCTAAATCTGTAGAAACTTATAAGATCAAATAAGGAAGTACTTACTTTTCTAGCCCTTTCTAGGATTTTTTAATTGAAAGGTCGCTTTTATTTTATTTTAATAAGTTTTTGTATTACCATAAAAAAATCCTTTTCATTGTAATACTCATTCTAGACATAATAACGTAGTTATTGAATCTTAAGCACACAACAAAGATATCACAAAGATAAGATATAATTTTAACTTCTGTTTAATTTTATTGTATTGACAAGCCTTTATGTTGGTAACAAAACATTATGTAAAGCTGTCTCAAAAATATGCTCTAATGATGAGTTTAATCAGCAATAGTCAAAAACAAGCTTTTTATTGTTTGATACTATAAAAAATGCTATATGATTATGCTAGTACATCTTATCACTATGCCATTGCTATAATCCTCATAATTGTGTCCCAGTTTATAAAGGAATCATAATTTCAGCTGAAAGACGTCCACCGCTGGACATAGGCCTCCCCCAAGCACCTCCACTTCAACCGGTTCTGTGCTTCTCGCATCCAGCAATATAAAGGAATATTCACTACAATTTCTAATACAATTTAATGTTAATTTATCATACCTGATTTAATTTTCTGGAGAGATCATTAGTAAGACATTCTTCTTCACGTTCATAATGATGTGCCAATGTTTCTTTTTCTTTCTTGAGTGCTTGAATTTTTTTCAATAGTGTGTTAGAAATATATTCTTCTTCTTGCTCAGCCTTAGCTTGCTGTGAACAGATAATCATAAATTATCAGTCATTATTGTGGGAGCTAGAAGACATTTAAAGGTAATTATAGAAAAGTGACTTTATTAAAATCATCTGCATTGGTTCTGGAAGAGCTAGCAGTTACTAACAATTGATACTGATGCTTGTCTCAAGGCACGATTCTCTTCTTGGAGAGCCTTCACCCGAAGCTTGTAAGTATCCAGCTCCACTTTGAGAACCCTGAAAAATAGATATTGTCTCATTAGTTTTTGGGATATTTTATTCTTTTATTTTTTGATTTGGCAGACTACACCGTGTGATATGACTTAATATAATACAATAAATTTTTCCATAAAAAGACATTATTGTTTGAGGTGTGATCCAGTGCTATGATAGATAATTAAGTACGTACAGTATACACTATATAATTCTAAATAAGCACTTAGCTACATACCTACCTTATATTTAGTAAAACAATAGAAAGAAGATGTAAAACCTTCAAATAATCAGAATCTCATGAGAATCCAATAAATGTACGACCAAAACATACCTATTTTGTTGCTGCAGAGATTCAATTCTTTTCTGTAGCTGATCACGAGAAACTGTGCTTGGAGGCAACATAGCTCCGCCATCCAATGAGCTGGAGTCGCTTTCAGACGCTGAATCTCCCATCTTATTACCTATAATGGATATGGTTAGTTATACGAAAGTAAATATCAAATCTATAAACTTTTTTACGTGTTTTGAGTGCAGTGTACCTGGCGAAATCACTGTATCATCCATTTGCACGAGTGATGAGGACAGTAACAAAATGTCATATAAGTTGAAATTTACTACGTGCTTCTAATTTTTTATTAAGACAATACTTTTTTAATGATTTTCATCAAAGTATTGGAGTAAAAACCAAAGGAAAACGAATTAAAGTGCAATGTAATAAATTAAAACACACGAAAACCGTCTCGTTGTTACAGGCTCAACTAGAGATGTGCGTAGACTATTTAGTTTTTAATTAGATAGATATTTTATTTCGTAAAAGTTACGGTTTTTTTGTATTCTCAATTTAATTTTTATATGAGATAATACAATAAGATATTCTGCAATTTGTTATTTTTTTTTTGGCGATAGTGAAACACAGAGGAGAGTTTTCTCCTCCATGCCCAGGCAATTTATTCTTGGGTCAATCCAATTTTTGGGGGATATTATTGCTACTATCGAGAATACCCATCTCATTTCATGATATTTTTTAAAGAGTAGAGTAGTAACCCCAGGCGAAAAAAAAAACATTTATAAAAAAGTGACACACACGCCATAATGTAAATTGCTTCTCGATTTGGCGTTTGAGTTAAAAAATTACATTTTGATGTTAAAAATTCGTTTAGAATGTATAAATAAGACATATAAAATGTCCTTATATAATATTGGTAAGAAGTAAATCTCTAGCCTAGATGTAATCTGTGTTAAACATTCTTCTTTCAAAGTATTTAGGTTGGATCAAAGGAATCGAAGCCATTTCGTTCTTTTCGTGTAAACGGTATTGAAGTTAGATTTCTTATTGTTCTTAATGTTAAAATTGCAAGTGGTGATGTTTAAAAGACGCACAAAAAGTTTAATTGAAAAGGTGATGGCTGGGCCGTCGCCATAGTTGAGGTGTTGGTACGATTTCTGAAGTCATTGCTGCTGTTATTGCACCGTATGTAGTGTTCAGGGAGTATGGCATAATAACTGTCATCGTGAAATAGGTGTCTCTCGCAATGTTATATCTCTTACTTCGTTATAAAGTGATAATCATGAAAAATACGAGTGCATTGTAGTTAATACTGCAGTTAAAAGCTAGCTACTGACGTTTTTTTTATACCTGATATACTTGTAAACAAATCCTACAGTGCATGTTGTAATGTCTTGAGAAACTGATGAATCCTAATTTCTCTGCAGAAATGTTAAAGTATGGGGTGGTATTATCATTTATTGGACATTAATTATTTAATTTTTGTTGTTATTGATAAAGAAATATAAAATTATGACACTATTGTTGGTAAATATACCACTTGAAATTGAAATGTTAGCACAGTATGAAATTATTGAATTATAGTGAAGAATGTAGATAAAAAGTATATTTTAAATTTGAAATCACTGGAATTTCAGTCAGTCTCCCCTAAGATGAGACTGACTGAAATTACAGTGATTTCGAATTTAATAATTTCATCTTGTTCCCTTTTTATGCTATTGATATTTTGAACCATGTAAAGAAGTGTAATTTTGTGTTATTTCTAAAGCAACATAAAAGTGTCAATTATTAATCTTAAAATTTAAATTGAAAAATAATAAGAAACTGTTTAAAAATAAGAACAATATGAAAAAAGATACTACCATTAGTAGTGCCATAGAATAGTAAAAATGGAAAAAAAAATACCAGTGATGCAAATAGAAGAAGATATCAAAAAGTTTTGTTTCACAATTTCATTTCTTTGCTAGCAAGTATTTAGTACACTCATGGTGAAAACAAAAACATAATCAACAATATGTCATCAAGTGTTACTATTTTTTTAGTTAGTAATAGTTTTATGAAGCACTCATGTAGTTCTCTACATAAGTGCTTCATAGGAATGAAATAATTATTTTCATAATGGGTAGGGTATTCACCAATTACCTACTTTACACTTAAAAATCAAGCTGTTCCTTCATTTAGTTGTAACATACATCAATTTTTTAAGGGTTTTCTACTCCGTATTTCATAGTAAATGAAGAGACCATAGATTATCTAAGATCTTTGTGGTTATGATGGCCAACCACTAGGACTACCTAAGATTCCATTAACCTTTTAAGCGCTTGGCTAAATATCAATAATTGCCGTGCCCCTAGTGCGCAGCTACAAATCGATAAAATTTTTAATAATAGTTTTAGTTGTATCACGCAGTTAATAGGACAAAAATATAACGAAAAAATCATGCATGTTCTCTGTCGCAGAAATACGACACAAGCGGTAGGGGCACAGAAAAATATCAGTGCTTACAAAACACAAATTTAACAATCACATTCTGATAGCAATCTCTGCATTTTAATACTTTTTTATCCAAAGAATTTGTTATTGATAGACATTTCAAATTAGTTTATAAATAGAGTTTTGATCTAGCATTATGTTTTCTTGTACAACCTGAAATTTAAGAGTTTTTGTTGACATTTGCTTCTAAGGACAAAATCTAAGCACTCAGTCTAGTGGATATAAAACATGCTGAAGTTAGAATAGGTTGTGATCCATCACATGAAAGCATGCAGGGGTGTATTTATAAACATTGCTTAAAGTTAAGAGACATTTAAACATCAAAAATGTATGGTTAAACAGTTGCTAATCATTACTTAACTGTAAGCAACGTTTATAAATAAAGGTGGCAATATTTATATTCAAAATTTGCTGTTGTACACACGGCTACAAGTCAAGCTATACAAAACCAGTTTGTCTTGGCCTCACTTTGTATGAGATTTTCTCACAATGAACGGTCAGCCAATACTGGTTTTGCATAGCTTGATGTGTAGCCGTGTGTACATAACAATTTGGAGATAATGGCTGGCATCCAGGTATTCATTAAAGCTTGCACTAGGCACTGCTCTGACTGGTCCTGTTGCTATGCAGGTAACAATAAAGGAACTTATAGATTTATTGTGATTTATTTAACTATCTACATACCTATATTGATAGTTGTGGTTCATAGAGGGGAAATATTTTCAATTCCTTCTGTAGTTTATTTTTAAGTTTTTCATTCAATTTTTAATCAATTTACTACATTCTTTTATATTATACAAAAGATTACACTCTAAAATAAATTTCCTTTTTTACAATAAGTATCTAACTTGTGAATTCTTCTAGGCTAAGCACTTGCAATGGCTCAATATTACCAGATAGTTGGACAAGGACAACAGTTGACTCTTGAAGATCTACAAAGATACTGTCCAAACCTATGCTTGGATAGAATAATAGTGAACCAAGATGAACAACAATATGGACAACAGCAGGTAAGAGAAAACTTACTCTGAAAATACATCAACACAAAATAAAATTTGATTTATATTTTTCCCCAAGTAACATGACACAAGCTCAGAACAATGATGATGATTTGTCATGCTTTTTATAATCATTTATGATATTAATACAACACCAATTTGTTTATTTCTTTACCAGGTGGTGGTACAGCAAGCAGATCCGCAAAATGATATTATAGTAAGTGAAGGTGTGCAGTCTCAGCTGGTTGTGAGTGATGGCTTGCAGTACCAACCCCAGTATATTATCAGACATGAAGCGCCTCCACCCCCACCACCAACGCGTGCCGACTTTCAACAACAACAACAGCAGCAACAACAGCAACAACAACAGCAGCAGGCTTTACATAGGCACCAAGTGGGTATTGCTCAAATTACCATAGTTGTAAAAAAACAGAGCACGGAATCGCCGCGCCCGGCATTGTCTAGAGACGGCAGTACTAATAAATTTTTTGGCGCTGAAAGTGCATTGAGCGCACACCTTCTGCCACGGACCGCCTTATACTTCTTTTTTGTTGTGGTGCAAGTAACTGTGACTAGCAGCCGCTGCCGGGGGCGTTTTCATGCTCTGTGTATAAACAATAAAAATGGGATATATTGATTTTTAGGATCCAACTAAAAAAAGTAGTCTAGCCCATTAAATTTTGGGCAATATAATGTCAACTCAAGGTTGCCATTAAAATGTATTGATATATTTAGTTCATAACAAGTGTGGCATAAGTTATGATGTGTAATTTATTTGTAGGTTTACTACACATCTGATTTACCTGTGGATGCTCAGGTTGTGTTACAACAGGCCCAACAGATCATTGATGCATCTTTGATGCAACAGGCATCTCCACAACGCCCGCAACATGTATGTCTCCTGACTAGATCATTGTGTACTACATTTTATGCACTAAAACGAAACTATTATGGTTTTAGAACTCCTTCATATAATATGCTTAGCATGTTACTTTTTCATTTGGTTAAATGATTTTATTTCATTTGTTTAGCCAGTACATAGAATGTCAATTGAATTATGTTATTCAATAATTTAATTACTTATTATTTTTGGGGGTAGATCATAAAGATTAACATTGGGTATAGTATAATTGGCACCCATGCCATACAAATTGCACTGACTTTTCATTTGTTAATAATTGTCAATATCCTTGGCAATCCTCTATCCTTTTGGGATGAAAAGCGTTTACCCAGTAAATGGTACTTGATCATGTAACTCTTCTGTTCTATCTTACCAGATAGTAGAAAGAGAGAAAAAACAACTCATTCTTTCAATCTATTTAATCTTTTCTGCTATTTGCCAATATATTTCATAATGGTGCAAGGGTTTAACATTCCTAATGCAATACATTTATGTAACACATTAACAGGGATTTTCATGCTTTCACTGTAGAGAGGTAGGGATATATTGAATAGATAGGAAGAAGTATAATCTGTTCTTTTACATATAGGTTAACAATTTCTATATATATTTTTGTTATTCTAATGACTTATTTTTATAATTAGGTAACAGCTTCATAGTGTTGGTGCATTTTTTACCTTTTTTTTTCTGTATACCTATACTCCATTTATAATAGCATTAGAAAAAAGAGGCTCGTAGAAGCAGGAATGCAAAACATTTTATTTCAAAGTTATGATAAAACAATTTTAAGGGGGATGCGCTGCGGTAGCTGGCAAATTTTCTTGCGTTTTTTGCAATTTGCAGGTCAGTGTAAGGTTGTATCTTAATCAAAATAATATGACGCGCAACAATAAGAAATATGTAGGTAATAATAAAATTTTAACCTTAAAAATCATCAATAAGTCCCTTTAAGTTAGAATTGCTCCGGATTCGTCTGATTCCGCGGGCTACTGCAGCGCATCCACCTTAATTAAAATTGTTTTAACAAATATGGACGTATAATATAAATAAAATAATATTTTAAAATTATGCTTTATTTATAGTACCTAACGTCTTCATCACACATTACAAACTTACAACAAAATAAATGAATGAAACAACCGATCACAATGATAATAATCATTTTTTTAAATAACCACTTACAACACAATACGTTGGTGACATTTCTTTCGTCTTCATCATCTAATTTGGTCACTATCATCTGATGATGAAGATGAAGAAGTTTCACTAACGTTAATTTGTAAATTCGGTAGAATTATAGTGAAACGAATAACGTTCCAGGTGTTGTTCATCCTTCTTTTAGGTTTTTAGCATTGACACGGTAATTTTAAATTGGAGTTAAATAATATAAATAAATGAAAGCCACATAATTTAATAAGATAAATAGTTAAAATGGTTACAATTAAGTGTGACAGCTGCTGTAAAAATAGATCATAATAAATTCGGCGTTTATCGTAATGTAACAATGTTTATTGTACTTTTGTTACAAAGTGTGCAATAAAAATAACCTTTTTTAACTTCTTTCTAATGCTATTGTAAATGGAGTATAGACAATTATTATTTTAATGTCTGTTTATTGTGGATGTGGTTTCTTAGATGTTAATAGTATTTCTCTCTACTAATGACTTTAAACAAAGAATGCTATGCTTCTTGATAATGGATGGTGCATCTAATATTTTGTCCATCATGAATTTTATGCAATAATAACAATTAGGTTCTAAGTCTAGTCATTTGTTCATGTAACATTTCATAATGTTATGGATTTGTGCATGAAAAGGCTTATTTTGAAAGATAATGAACACGAGATTGGCGGGATTAGCTAAGGAATTGACGTGGTTTCAAGTAAGGAATTGTTAAGTGGTCATAGTGAATTAGGGCCCTTCTATTGTACGTTTTTCGCTCCACAAACAATAGGACCGCCAGGCGAATCTGCCAGGCGGATTTGAAAAAATATTTTTGCATAGCTAATTCCCGAGGAAGGCTATTTATCAACACGCTGCGACCCTTAGAAGCCGAATAAAGGAAAATAAAAATTCAGAAAAAACGCTAAGTGAAAACGAACTACAACAACTTCCATGCGAACGAAGTCGCGGGCAGAAGCTAGTTTTAGATAAAAATGAGAGAGTTGGCTTGTTTACAATAATCACTAATCTCGATGGTTTCAATACTTTAAATCAAAGAACTATTATGTACAAAACACATACCGCAAAGAGGAATGGGAGCACAGTAATACATATTATAATAATTCATTGTACAAAATATATCATAATTAGGAAACTGGGTAGGTGATGCAATTTACAGGATGCAAATGTAGTTGTTCTTATGTATAACTCTTGGAATGGTTCATGCTTGTGCTAACGGTCCATATTTCCGTAGACACTAACTAAAGCATGAGTTCTTACTCCTGGTTTTTGAAAGCCTTTTCAATTCAATTGGTTGGCAAAGTTTTTTAAAGTAAGGTCTTCTGTTTGATTGGCTGTTGTTATTTTTTACAACCAATCACAACAGCTAACCAGAGATTAGACATAGACGTGGCTAGCTTTTCAGAAAACAGGTGTTGAACCCTTATCTCTGAGTTCACATGCTGTCAATGTTGATATGGTCTAAAGCTTGTTGTTGACGTCAGCAGCTAGTAAGTCCGGCACACGTGCTGTCGCAACCAACTGTGATACACCCCGCGCAGCCACCGCCGCCGCAGCCCCCGCCCCCGCCTCCCCCGCCGCAACATGCTGCCCAACCTGTGGTATGAAACTTGTCTAATAGATATTTTGTATGACTTTTCTATATGTACAAACAATAAAATAAAAAAACTATTCTTTTGTTTTTAGCAAACGCAACAACAGCAACAGTTGTCGCGAGCGTCACCTCAACTCATACAGCACTTCCAACAGCACCAACAACAGATTCATCTGCAACAGCTGCAACAACAGCAGTTGCAGCACCAACACCAGCTGCAACAACAACAACAGCAGGCGCAACACCAACAACACTTACAGTCACAACAACTACCACACCAGCAGGTTGTTATGCATGCAGCATACATAAATCAAGCTGTAAGTTTGATGTTTCATTTGGTCGTAGGTCGTGAATTTGGGTTAGACTAACTTATTCTACTCCAAAGTAGAGGACCCGGGCGTAAATATGAGACATGGATCATTAGAAAGACACTGTCACACTGGTATGAATGATAGAAATGTCACTTAAAAAGTCGTAATTTTTCTAAAACTTTCTATGCCATATTTGCGGCCGGGTAAACCGGAATGTTCTTCCGATAAGTATGTAGAATTAGTCGGACTAACCCACTGATTCGATACAGCATCTGATTAAGTCACGGTGAAGCGAATCTAGAGCGTTAATGTGGTGTACAGGGAGGCGCCCGCGGCGCGGCTCCGCGTCTGCTGAGCCCCGCGCTGGGCGGCGCGGGCGTGGCGCTGGTGCGAGCGCCCGCGCGGCCCGTGCACGCGCCCGCGCGGCCTGTGCACGCGCCCGCGCGGCCCGTGCACACACCCGCGCGGCCCGTGCGCGCGCGCCGCCCCGCGCAGCGCTCGCCCGCCGCGCCGCCGCGCATGCTCAACACCATGCAACCGGTAAGTCGCCACGACGCACGGGCTCCGGACCGCCCTGCCCGAACATTTCAATCGTAGATTCCCCCTACCGCGTCAAAAGATGGTAACGTTTCTCTTTCGCTTTAACACCTCTGACGCACGATGCCGCTGAGACTAGACTTGATGGTCATGGAAACGCCACTATTATTGTGGAGCTCACTCTTCGCACTGTGGACACTTTTTCGCGCGACTTAGTTTGGTAATCTCCACGATTTCAATCTTTGCCTGCGAGGCTTCCGCATGAGGTAAAACGCGAGGTCCGTGAGGATGCACCTCGTGCCACACGTGGCGTATCCACAAACTACGAGTCCAAGCAATTTCCTCGCGACGCAGTGGCGTGGCCAGTCTACCCGGCTAATACTTACTAGGCACAAGTAATATGTAAAGCATACCATCGATGTAAAAAAAGACAATTAGCAAGCATATCTACACCTAAATGCAGATTGCACATCTAATGATTGATGTGGATGCGTAACAAATATGTATGTAAGTGAAGTCGGTGTAGATCAGTGTAATATGTTAGTTTTTAAATATTTACCATAGCATAGTTATTAATACAGCACTACATTTTAATTTAGCTGTTCTTACTATATTTGCTATCTTCAGCAAGAAGTGCATCTTTCATCATCAAACAGTCACAACCATTCGACAGGCTTCCGAGTCGAAAATGAGTAATTTTCGGATACCTGAGTTGCCAATTCCCCGACAGCTATATCTGTCGGAAGAATAGAGGTCGTCTATTTGGTTTACACTGTTAAAAATTGTGGATTTGTGAACAGCGTTTAGAGGACTATAATTGTCATAACGACAGAGACGCTGGAACAGTTAGACCAGATACTGCAGACTGAATGACTCTGCACTGAACCCACCGAGGCTAGGAAAGACGACAAGACGAAAGTCATGTACAATTCACAAGTCTTGGCGAGTCCAATCCACATCGAAGGGTCGCTTTTTAAAATCGTGGAGGAAATTAAATTATCCGGAAGTTACCGACATAGCTTGCAGAATAAGCAAACTGAAGTAGCAGTGGAATGGCCATGTTTGTCGAAGGACGGATGGCCGGTGGAGTAAACGAGTCCTGGAGTGAAGACCGCGTAACGACAAGCGTAGCGTGGGACCCCAGCTAGATGGAACGACGTCCTTAAAACAGTGGCTAAGACAGACTGAATGCGGAAGGCGGAGGACAGTTTGTGGTGGCGCAGCCTGGGATGAAGTTCGATTCGGCACGGAAGGGTATCGAATGGTTGTAAATGCAGGACTGACTATCGTTAGAGCCAGCCACAGAATAGAAAAAAAACAGTGAAAGTGCTCAATACTTCCTTAGTATGGAAACCAGTGTCACCAAACTCACACACTTGTGAATTAAATTGTGCATCGTACACATAAAACATGCAGTAACATAATTTACTACAAATTATAAATGCGGCTGTCGAAAAGCTTATTTATTGTAGTCCAAAATTAAACATGTGAAAGTTTTTATATTTTATGTAACAAACCAAATTCGAGCTATCTACAAAGAGTTCAGCTACTAAACTTTAGAGGGAGGATATACCGGTGATACGGACACCTCTACGAGATACATCTTTTTTACACTTTAAAATTGCACAATAAGACATAATTCTAATATTTCATGTATGATTTCGCTACGTAGAGTCGCAACACGTAGCTAATCGCGACTTAGGCAATGTTGAACATCTCCGCCTATTTGTGACACTCGCGCACTAGCTGCTTGTCACTTTCACTGTTTTTTATTTTCCGTGGTTAGAGCCTTAATAGTCGGTGTGCATGTGTAATTGAACTTTGAGTGCTGTGAAAATTCCCTTATGTTATAACGCTAAAAAGAACATGATTTGAATAAACCACATTATTGGCTATAAGAGTGTCCCACAATCCAACACGCGTATACACGGACCGACAGGGCCAGGCATCTTCGCCGGGCGTGCCGGGTGTGACCAGCAGCGCGAGCGCGGTGGGCGGCGGGGCGGGGACGCCCAGCGCGGCGCGCGCGCCTACGCCCCGCGTGCTCAACCCGCAGGCGTCGCACGCGCAGCATCGCCCGCCGCGCCCGCGAACCCCCCTGCATCACTCGCTACAGGTGCCCGCCCGCATGAACCAAACCTATTTACGATAGCTGACCAACAGATTACATTTCTGGACTGTTCTTATTCTATCTCCGAATTGGGTAGTTAGTGCATGCGAGACCTATATTTGTACGCGCCCTTGATACTCCTCCGATTTTCCGAAGCTTATTCCTTATTTGTGTGTCGTTTTAGCAGCACCAACACGCCCAACAACACCAGCAGCATCAACTCGCACAACACGTCTTAGGACAACAGGTTCATCCGCAACAACTGAATCAACTCAAGCTCTCCACTCATCAAGTGAGACAAGTTTATCGCTTTATAATAGCCAATATGTCGTGCCAAACTCTCAAATCACCACAAACTATAATTTGATTGATATTTTTGAGTGGTTCGAAGTTGCCTCGTCCCCTCTGTCCACAATCTTTTAATGGATCTTTTTATTTCGTTCACTCAATGGAATCTGTACTTCCAATAGACCAAAATTTGCACATTTTTAATTGATAAGTTTTATATTTCATTGTGCATATTTCTTCTTTTCCAGCTTCTGAATCAACAAAACCAGCCGCATGCACAGACCACTCGAATAATAACACCACAGGGGACAATAGTGACGCAAAATGTACCTACACAAATGGCCCAACACTCAGTAGTTACGGCGAGTCAGAGCAATGGACCTTTACCTCAACAGAACACTGTCACCATTCCGCAAAGATCTTCACCCCATCCACAACAGGTGCAGCAGCAAGTCAAAAAGGTTGTAGTTCAACCTAATAACGCCAACGACATGGACGATCTCGAAGAGAGTATTACAGCCGCCATACTTACCAAACACACGGTCAGTGAAAATATGAATCAATCACCGCAGCAGTTCCACACGCCGCCGCCGGCGATGCGGCCCAACCACGTCGCCGGCAACGTCGCACAACAACACCAACAACTGAGCTTTAACTCGCAACACGGCTTCCAGTCACAGCAACTGTCATTTGAACAACCACATGTGCAACAACATCCCCAAACCCTCACACAGCTATTGATGGACCCAGACATGGAGGAGGAGCGACAAGTATTAACCCTAACTAATGGTCAGAGAATAACTCTCGCCGACTATAAACGGATGCAACAACCGCCGCGTACGCCTATACAACAACAACAACAAGCAAGGTATGCATTGTGTATAGTGCTGTAAAATAATGTCGATGGAATCATGGTGACAACTTTGCTGACTAGACAAATACTATAGCACAGTTCCTTATTTAATTACAGAGACGCCGGAAGACAAACCTTAGTCAGAAGTAAAGAGCTACAAAGGCCTGTACAAAGAGTACCGCCGATGCAAGTTCAACACCTCAACTCGATAGTAACCCCTCATCACGGTATTTATCTATACAATTATATTATTTAACACCTAATAAGTTGTATTCAGTATTGATCCATGCGGCTTGCGTCCAGATGGACCATTTATACTATGATTATGAGATGTCTCAAAACCTTTATTCAAATTAGGCTGAGGAACAGCACTTTTTCAATGTAAAATTCCATAAGACAGCCCAAACTAAATGCCGCCCGCCCTGCACCACTTCCTAGTGTTTTAGCTGGGAAGAAGTGACACTACAAACTCTATAGTCCCTAGCAACAAACCTGTCTGTTAAGGTGGATGCTCCAAGGTAGCCCGCGAAATTCAAATTTTCTTACGTTTTTTTGTAATTTGCTGGTCAGTTCTATTTTGTATGTTGATTAAAATATGATTACAGAATTTTAATCATTAAAGTCATCAACACAACTCTCTAAGATCAAGTAATCCTACAGATTTCATGAAATCTTGACATTTTAGGATTATGCTAACATAACAAGTTGTAATACTGATTCTAATGATTATAATTCTGTAAATACATATTTGTTACGGCCGCGAATCATATTACACACATATTACAACTTAGTACTGAGCAAATTGCAAAAAACGTAAGAAAATTTGAATTTCGCTACCTTGGAGCATCCACCTTAAGTTATCACAATCTGATCTTTGTTGTGGTGTATTTCAATCAATAAAAAAATATGTGAAAGCAGTAGAACTTACAACTAAAATGTATTTATTTTCTAAACTTATGTTTGAAGCGCCGTTTCCTAATGTGAAGTAGCCCTCTTTTTAGAAAACAACGAAAACGTGTCTGGACCATCAGAGCTATTTTCGGAGACGCAATCTGCAAAAATGTTAATATTCCTCCAAAATGGTGAACAGAGATTGATCACTTTCACGCTGCCTAAAGAAAGCTGTACACTTCAAGAAGTTCTTGAACAGGTATGTACCTCATTGTAGCATCGATCTTTGCCCCTTCTGCCTTTTTTTAACACAAAATGAAAATACTGCTTACAAGGCCAGCAACTAGATTTCAATGCAATTCAATGCTTAATGCTAATAACCTTATTCCTGGTAAACCATAATCTCTGCCTAATCTTTTGACATATTTGTTATATAAAAGTATGATTTCTCACCGGTGTAATGTTTATTTCAGGTTAATGTTCCTTTTTCGGAAGACACCCACATACAATGCATGCAAAACACGAGCAGTGAGATAGACTACTTTGTGTCGGTGGGCTCAACAATTAGAATCGAGGATATGCTTGAAAATCACCCGGTTTGTAAAACTATACATTTTTTTATATAATACAAAAATAATACTTATTTATTTATTTTATATAAGGTAGCTGGTTACTTTATTTAAAGTAATAGATATCACGATTAAACAGGGTCAAATTAAATTAACTGGCGAAACATCCAATATCTAAATATTATAAAATAAAAAGATTTGATATTATTTTTTGGGTCAATAATCGCTGGTAGTGTTGCTACTTAGTATGAGTTAAGAAAATCTGTTTTCTTTTTTTATATTGTGTTTAGATATCAATAACAATCAAGACAGTGAAGTTTACACAAAAAAAAACTAATATTTCAATTGTCTACGATAACTGGGGTCGATGACCCCACAAAAAAACTCGTCACATTTGTATTTTTTGTTTAATCGTGTTTAGATATCTATACCTATCACGTCTGCGGAGTTTATCTAGTTAATTTATATTTGATCCTGTATATGGAACCTAGCACAGCTAAACCTTTCGCTAGCTTATTTAAAATGTCTTTACAATTTTATAACATTATTGTTTCAGATGTTAATAGGAGCAGATATGAGTAGTAGAACTTCCCCCACAATGATGTTACACTTACAACCACAGAGTAGTGAAATGTCTACACCTGAAAAAACCCAGTGTCCCGATAATGGTATGTTTTTTCACTGACTATAAATATGATGAGTTACAGATTATAAATATTTATATAAGCGACCAGCCTTGATATTTGGCATGGGTGCATTTTTAGAACCTTTTTAAAAAAAACCGTTAAAATAATCATGTAAACCGTAACAAAATCGAAGTACTAAGCTAATATACAGACGTCTTTACTTGAGAGTTTTAGAGATATGTCACAAGCAGTCTAGACATTTTCTCGTTTAGTTTTGTAGCTCATGAGAGACCACATTATAATTATTGTGACAATAATTGTTATATTTCCAGTAACCAACAGTCCAGAATCTCCAGGGCCGCGGTCTCCGCCGCCACGATTAGTGGACGGCATGCTAGCTGTTTGTAAATCATGTGGATACACGGGATACGACTTTAGCCGCTGTGAACGGTATGCATAATATCTACATTGACATATTTTATAAATCGATCCACCCAGTATATGGCAGTGTACAGTCAACAGCAAAAGTAGATGATCAAAATCAGAAATTCAATACTAATGAACGGAGTTCGCAGCTATATGGCAGCTGTACTAGTAGTAAATGTTTGGTATAATTTACAATCACATGCTTTTGAATCACTTCGACGCCACACAGTTCTGACGCGAACTCCGTTCATTAGTATTGAATTTCTGATTTTGATCATCTACTTTTGCTGTTGACTGTACTACGTGACAAAGACTAACGGCGCCGTCATGTCGCCGTGAGGACGTGACTGTAGCTGAGCGACATACACTACGGTTGTCAATTTGTGGTCCCTACTGAAGAATATTTTATACTGGTATTCAGCTGCATCCGGTTAGACTGGAAGCCGACCCCAACATAGTTGGGAAAAGGCTAGGCAGATAATGATGACTCAAGTATATTTTATAAATGGCTCCGTTTTCTAGATATTATACCTGTTTATTCATAAACTTTGCTTAAAGTTAAGTAGTGATTGCCAACTGCTTAACCATACAATGTTTATAAATAAACCCCATGGTGTTTACGGGTTTTATTATTTTTAAGGTGTAAACGAGTATTCACAGAAGAACCTAAAGGTGTACCAAGTAAAAAAGTAGAACAGAAAAAGAAAGAACCAGAAAAATCAGTAGCAGTCGTAGAAAAACAGAGGTACGTTCTTTGTTGGTTGTTTAGATATATTTTGATACTATTATACTGTTTATTTATTTTCATACAAATATCAAAATGTAAAGTGTAAAAAGTGTAGAAATAATAGTGCCAATGACACACATAATGAACAACACAACACAACACATGAACAAAGTGCTTATATCATCATATCAGACTCTAAAGCCGGGTATTCATTAGGCAACATTTGTTAATAAACTGTTTATGACGTGTTAACAAGTTTACCGTAAACATTGTTTCTGAAACTTGGCAGTCCACTAAGTCAGTTGTTGCTAGGATGTCACCCGAGGAGGTAGTGATGCTCTGTGCTGTTTATGAACTCGCGCAACACACGTCCACACCTGTTGATATTTGCTTATAAACTAGATGTTTCGTCTTGCTCTCCGCTCAAAGTGGGAAACACGGCAACATGTTTAAGAAACAATGTTTCATCACCTTTGTTTATAAACTGTTTTTAGAGATACATAATACTGTTTTTATAGAGAACATAGTGAAACACTGTTTATAAACAGTGTTTATTAACAAATGTTGCCTAATGAATACCCGGCTTAAGAAAGTGGAACGGACTTGTGTAAAGTACAATAAACACTATTCTAAGTTTTAAAATAATTATCACGTAATAAATTAAGTTAGATTAAAATTGCTTATTAGTTTTATAGGCTAGATTGTAATTAATTATTAAGAACCTGGTTCTTTTTAATAAAGGATAAAAAAATATTAAAAATGCTTTTATAAAAAACATTAAAAAATATAAAAAAAATTGTGTCCGCCTGTGTCGGGAGCAGGGTCCACACTGCCGGTGGTTAGGGCTTCAGAGACAGGAACCTCATCACGATACGAGCCGTATCGAGGAGTTTGATCTGAGTCCATTTGAGTATGCCCAAAGAGTACATCGAAACCGGCATGACCCAACTGAAAGGCGCGTACCTTGTTTCCTGAAAGAAGACCCTTCTTCGGGCGACCAAAGAAGTGCTCCTTCAACGACTGCTTATGTCAGCAATGACATTATTATTATTAATAGATAAAATCTAATCCATATTTGATTGGAATTTAAAACTTCTAAATTCTTGTCTGACTTCCCAAGTAATGTTTTTTACTTATAGAAAGAAAAGAAAAAAAAATAGGTTTATGTCACAGAAACACGTGCATACAAAAAGATAATTAATTCTAATCATAAGGAAAAATAAAAACAAAATATAAGTATAATCACGAGCACAAACACAAAGCAGAAAAAGTCTACAAAAAAAATAGACTAATTACTTGATAAAGACTTGTAGCCTCTAATATATTTCTCTTGTTACAGCACATGTGCGGAAGGAATTAAATTAAATTTATTAAAGACTTCAGTGAAGATGCTAAACAATAAAACAGTAAGTATGATCATGTCAAAACATTAACAATACCATTCTATAAACCCAATCGAATTTTAGTTCAACCATTGTTTTCTCTGCAGCCTGTACAAGAAAAGAAGCCACCTAGAGTAAGAAAGCCACGTGGGAAACAACCAGATCCAGAACCCGTTATATTAACTTTAAGTTCAGATGAAGAGGACTCTAATAGTTCTATGTTGAGTCAGGTAATTAACTGTTTTAACATACACACAATGAGATATGTATAAAAAACAATAGGGATTAGAGCGAAGACAAAGACTCGTAAAATAGTGCAATACACTTTCGGTGCGTAGCCCAGTTGACAGACGTCACGGACACTTGTCCTTTAAAAACAGTCAGCGCACACCCCGCGCGCTGAATGTTTTTAAAGGAAGCTTCTAGAATGTTCTAGAACCTTCAACTCGTTCTCATTGGCCCAGCGGGAAATAGAGGCGTTTCCGCCAGAAGTGCGTGGATTATGGCAGGAGTGGTTAGATATAGCTTCGCGTTAAATCGTCATATTATTTAGTATGAAGAATTGGTCATAGAATATCAAAAGATGTAAAAAAACACTCAAAAGTAAATTATAAAGCTAGGCGAGTCAGGAAAGCAAGAACCATTCTGACTGGCACATTAGGCCCGTAAAACTGTCTGTCTTTTATACTCTTTTCGCGTGTCCTCTAAAACCTTTCCAAAATACTCACGAGTAGCTTAAATCTCAATTCAATTTTATTCCACGAATAAAATTGACGTTTGACAGTTTTTGTATGAATTGTCAAAATTTCAAAATTATTCCTCGAATAAAATTATCAGATGATTGAAAAATCAGCCCTAAAACGATAGGTAAACGTAACTAATAATAAGATGTCTTCCAATTACTAATGAAAGAAGAAATAAATCTGTATTCTATTATCTAGTTCCATACACAAAAAAATCTGCTCTATTCCAGTCTTTTAGAACCAGCATTGCGATTCTGTAACCATCTCACCGTGAAACTTAGATGAAGTGAGCGTGGAGTGAGCTGTCATTTCAACAAATGCTAGGGATTGACACTATAGACAGCTCACTCTAAGCTCACTTCACCTAACTTTTCACAGTGAGATTTTTACAGAATCGATCGGCTGATGATTTACACCTTTCTACGCAAAATACGTGCTTTGACGTGGAGTGGACCCGTTATACCATACTACTATACTAACACCTTAATCAATATCTTGTAATCTTATTGAAAGTCAAATCATTTTTTTCAAATAGGCACAATAAAAGACACTTTTGAACGTCAAAATATATAACAAAAAAAAAAAATTGATTCTAGTTGCGCTTTCCAAAAGGCAGTTTCGTATGGGGAAGAAACTCCACCATTAAATGAAAAATGTTTTACAATATTTTGTCTAGATTAATTATATAATTGTATGTGAAGACGATGCACCTAGAATAACATTACTATACTACAATAGGTAAAATTATACCTTTGTTTCTAGCATGAACATTCAATTAGTATGAAGGAGCCATCGCTGAGTGAAATAGAAGGTGGGACCCCAGACAGCGGCATTGGTATTGACGCCATGGACGGTAAGCATGTTAATTTTTTCATTTACACGCCACCTGTGTGTGATTATAAGCAAATACATAATATTGTTAATTGTATGTTTAGAAAACGTAAGATACGTACACCTTGAATGTATGTTCCACAAATTAGCTCCCCTTGGTCTGACCATCTAATAAATATAATCATTAAAGTCATCAACACAGCTCTTTATGATCAAGTAATCCTACTGAATGACTATTTCATAAAATCATGACATTTTAGGATTATGCTAACTTAACAAGTTGTATTACTGATTCTAATGATTATAATTCTGTAAATACATATTTGTTACGGCCGCGAATCATATTTTAATTAACATACAACTTAGTACTGACCAGCAAATTGCAAAAAACGTAAGAAAATTTGAATTTCGCGGGCTACCTTGGAGCATCCACCTTAAAGTAAACAAAAGATTGATAATTTGCAGGTCAGTGTTAGGTTGATTGAACAAAATATGTTTCGCGAGCGTAATACAGTGCAACCTCGATATAACCAATCGGAAAGGAACAAGTAAATATACCGGCCCATCGTGCTGCTCGACGAGGTGGGCAAGCTCTTTGAAAGAGTCATTGCAGACCGCCTTGTCGGGCAGCTGGTGCGGGTGGGGCCGGATTTGGCGGAAAGCCAGTTTGGTTTCCGCAGGGGGCGCTCTACGGTGGACGCCATCATGCGCGTGCGAGCCCTCACGACGGGGTATGCTGTGGCCCGGGGTGGGGTCGTCTTGGCGGTGTCTCTAGACATCGCCAACGTCTTCAATACCCTGCCCTGGAGCTGCGTCAGGGAGGCACTCCGGTATCACCGGATGCCGACCTACCTCTGTCGCACTGTCGAGGCCTATCTGACGGACAGGGCCGTCATCCACCCCGGTCACCGGGGAGAGTGGAACTGACGAGAGATGTCGTGCGGTGTCCCACAGGGATCGGTCCTGGGGCCGCATCTGTGGGACATCGGGTACGACTGGGTGCTGTCCCTAGCGGCGTCAGCGTGATTTGCTACGCTGACGACACGCTGGTCCTGGCGCAGGGGAGGTCGCACCAGGCGGCGGCCGAAGCAGCGACACGCGGGGTTGCGACAATCGTCGAGAGGATCCGGCAACTGGGACTCGAGGTGGCATTGCACAAGTCTGAGGCCATGTGTTTTCATGGTCCTCGGGACGCGCCACCGTCGGGTTCACAAATAATGGCGGGAGGGGTTCACATCGGCGTCGAGCTGACGATGAAGTACCTGGGACTCGTCCTCGACAGCCGGTGGAATTTCGTGGAGCCTTTCCGACGTTTGGCACCCAGACTGGAGCGGGCCGGGGCTGCCTTGAGGCGGCTCCTGCCCAATCTAGGGGGACCAAACGCCTCCTGCCGGAGGCTCTATGCGGGGGTCGTGCGGTCCATGGCCCTTTACGGGGCACCGGTGTGGGCGCGTTCCCTGAGGAAGCGACCAGCCCGCCGGTTGAACGCGTCCCAAAGGGTCATGGCTGTCCGGCTGATCCGAGGATACCGCACGGTCTCCGTTGAGGCGGCGAGCCTCCTTGCCGGATTGCCGCCATGGGATCTAGAGGTCAAGGTCCTCGCCCACATATGGGAGTGGCGAGAGGAGGCAACGCCGGGGCGTAACTCCGCTGCCGCGAGAAATCACGGCACAGCGGACAGAGCTCCGGCGGGATCTCATAGCGGCATGGAGATGCGATTGTCGCAATCCAATGCTGGGCACGCCACAATAGCGGCGATAAGTCCCCTCTTTGAGGAGTGGCTAGAGAGGCGCCACGGTTGTTTCGGGAGGTTCCTGTTCAGGATAAAGCGGGAGGAAACGCCAGGGTGTCACCACTGTGTGGATCGCCCGGAGGACACGGTGGAGGTCTGCCCGGCTTGGGCGGGGCACCGCCGTGTCCTCGTGGCGGCGATCGGCGGCAGCGATCTCTCGCGTCCGGCCCTGGTCCAGGCCATGGTACGGAGCGAGAGTGAATGGGAGGCCGTCACCTCCTTCTGCGAAGCAGTAATGCTAGCAAAGGAGGAGGCGGAGCGCGTGACGGAGAGGCAATCGCTGCGCCCTCGCGCCCCTAGCCGCCGTAGGAGACGCCCTGATCGGGAGTCAATAGCCGACTCCCGGCCACCGTAGGCGCGTAGCTGCCCATTGCTCGCCGCCCGCAAGTCCGCGCCTAAGGACCAGAGCCGGGTCGACGGCGCGTTGTGTTCCACGCGCGCCTCAAAGAGATGTCAGCACGAACTGACGGGGCCCTCTAGGGCCGATGCCGCCAGGGCTGCGGGTTATTCGAAAGAGGTACTTGGCCCTTGGCACAGGCAACTGAAAGAACACGGGTGGGTTTTAGTCAGTAAAAGTCTGACACTCCCTTCCGCTCCGCCCAGAGCGGGAGGGGTCATTTGATGATTTCCCACCCAAAAAAAAAAAAGGGAACAAGTAAATATTCGTTATAAATGTATCAAGCAATTCGTTAAACTGAGGTTTGTTATTTTGATGTTAGGTTGGTCTAAAATTTGTTATAAAGAGGTAAAAACGTGTCGAAACCTGTCGCGACTGAATCACATACTAATGGGTCTTGGGTTGACAAAATTCGTTAATGAGAGGTTTACACTTTTTTTTTATTGTTAAAAATTCGTTCTAAAGAGGTTGTTCGCAAAAAATCTTCGCAATTTAAAGGAATAAACATTGACTCATATGGACAATTCAACGGGATTACGAAGAATTCCTTAAATCGAGGGATTCGTTATATTGAGGCAAGTTATACTAAGGTTGCACTGTAACAAGTATGTATTTACAGAATCCTATTGAATGACTTATATCAATGGCATTAATGAAATTAGAGGGTTGTATTTATGATTTTAATGACTATCATTCGGTAAAGTCATATTTTTTACGGTCGCGAATCATATTTTAATCAACATACAACCTGACCTGACATTGTCCTGCAAATTGCAAAAAACGTAAGAAAATTTGCATTACGCGGGCCACCTAGCGCATCCCCACTAAATTTAAAATGCCACAGATTAAAAATTTACCACGTACCCAAAAATATTTCGAGTTATCACTTTATTCTTCATAATATATTTTATTGAATGTCGTACTCGAGTTATAAATAAATAGTCAAGTGAAACGACATGTTTCGTTTTTATGATTTTTCTAGTCCAAGCACGTTAGGAACAGTGTTAAAGAACATTTATTTCATTTGTTTTTTTTTCACTGTTCCTAACAATTGAAAATAATACCATTGAATAATTTAGGGATTTAATCCAATATTATTGTATCTGATGCTCTCGCTGGCGATTACAAATCTCACGTTTATACAGTTTTTGACATCGCTAGTTACACATTTATTTGGATTAAATTGAAACCGCACCGTCGAATAAAGTCGCTGCTGTGTGTGTACCTGGCATAATGCCCGGTTGTTTTTTTTTACAATTAGAGGGAAAAAAAACCGTAAAATAATGAAAACCGATATCTTTGAAATTAACGTTTTTACTCTGGCAACATTCCTCAGCCAGCCCGTCGAGAATACCAAAAATATTCTGTGCAAAAAGGCTTGCCACAAGCTCGATCAGTCATTGTGTTGTAAAATAAATTTTGTATCTGTGAAAATTGTGGATGGGTCGCAATCGCAATGCGTCTTGACTTGAACTTTAATAAATCTTTGTGATTATTTTTCACTGAATTTACGAAATGTTCAGGGATAACTTCAAACACGATACAGGTACTTATATTAGAATTCGAGCTTCAGGGTTATTTTTAGTAAAACAGTCGCTGCTTTGTTTTATAAACGCGAACATGAGAAGTACCTAGACACCGTCGATATCTGCTTTATTACAGTGATTTTTAATCAATACTTATTATTACTGACGGTATTAGATGAAATTTATAAAATCCTACACAATATGTCCCTATTCTCTGCTATTACGCATTGCTGCCACTAAAACCTTTCGTATCTCTATCTGTAAAGTACATCAGAACGATCAAGGTACTAAACATGTGAGGCACCTCTAAGTGTATAGGTACTGCTACCTAATAATTATATTTATCTAAAATCTAGCTTAGTGCCTAAATAGAATATGAAATATAGAAGTTGGTGAAACATAATTAAAAGGTGATGAATATTCTCTTGTATTTTATAATGAATCACAAAAGCAATAATTATTATACAGGGTGGCAGTAACAAAGTCAAAACCGTACATTGAATATTTTAGAAATAAAAAAACGTAATTGCTGTGGTGTGGCAGCAAGTCTGATGCCAAAAATACAGGGTGTTATTGACAGCCCTCCACAAAAACACAGGATTGATTCAGCTCCTTATTCTGAATCATATCACACTGATTGGAAATTTTCTCAGGAAAAAAAAAATTATGCCGTTTTTTCTGCTGATATTCCTTTATTTCAATGTAAAATTACGTTCTCTGTATGCAACACTCCATTTATGTAAATAAAACAGCTGAAAACAGCCTCGCTCAAGCTCGCTACGCTGCCGTCCGCTACGTGCGTTTTGCCACGGTAACGATACGTTGCGTGTGAGGTAATAAAACAAATCTGGTTTTTTGGATTCCCTTAATGTTCCTGAAAGAATTACATGTACCGGTCATCTTAATATGATGTACTGAAGCCACCCTATCAGTTTGCGGAGGGCTGTCAATAACACCCTGTATAGTTTTTATCCATTTGTGTTTGTCTGGGTGTATGTTCTGGGTTGGTGCAAAAACGGCAGAAGTGTGTGTGACAGCTAAATAATTTAGGTACAGACACCTTGACTAATCAGGTGTTCACTAATTGAGTGCTCAATAATACAGTTGCAGCAATTATTTCCATCAAGCTCTGTGCAAAAATCCCACATTCTTCAAGTTCTTAAACTAATGTAAGTATACCTAAATAATTAGAGTTGGCGCTGTTTAAATTTAAGGCAATTTAGTGATCTTGTTTACTGATTGTTTGGTGCCGAATCAACATTACTTAGGTATACTTACATTAGTATAAGAACTTAGTTATTAAGGTTAAATAAGAAAGGTTTATTACTCTTTGCTTTTCAGTTTTTTCGGTGGTTTGATTTTTTTTTTTTGTCAAATTTTTTCAACATTATTTTTCCGATATATTTTGTATTGAAGTTGTAAAACGTGAATATTCTTTTTATATTTTGCAACACAACAGTGTAAATTATCTTTAAAAAAATGTTAAAAACTTTCTATTGTAGCAAACTGTTCAATTGAAAATCATTAAAATGTTTTAATTCAGTATTACATATACATCATAGAAAGTGAAAAGTAATTAATCAATTTAAGATGATTTTATGTAGACATAAAATAATCAAGAACTTAGGTAATTCCTTCCTAAAATGATATAAATAAAATCTATAACCTAGTAAAAATGAGAAATTAATCTTTTCTTACACTTTCCAAAACTATGGTAGCTTTAGAAATGGCAATAAGACTGAAATTTGAAGAAAAAATTAACCATTTTAATGACATTTGTTGCTTCATTTTGGATATTTAGCTACTTTGGCTCTTTGAGAATAGAATAAAAAGTGTTTATTTGTTGTGGATGAACAATAGATAATTTATTGTCTCACTAAGCAGGGATCTGTAGGTGTCTGTTAAAAAATTAAGGGGGCCTGGTCATCTAAGTTTTAAAATTAATATTCTTTCAACAGATGGCAGCAGAGAAGAAATGAGTCAAAGTTCTTCACAAGTTACATCACTCAACTGTCGAACCATTAGAATTGGGTCATACAGATACACACCAAAAGAAAAGGTACAATATTTTATATAAGTTGTAACAAATTAATCTTTTACACTAATATAATAGAAACTATTTTTTTCTAATAATGTGGGTACTAATTATAATTCAAGTAAGTAGTCCTGGGACAGTTTATGGCATGCAAATAATATCTGACTATTTTGAATAACAAGTAATTCATATTATATTAAAAATAAAATATTATAATGTTTTATCAACTACTAGGTTATACATATACATACTATGTAGGTAATGAAAAACGTAACATAATCCAAACAAATGAGGAGCATTTCCTATGTTTTTTAAGAATATGCATTCTAATTGGAATATCAATCTGGCAAAAATACAGACATACATAGACTGCTAGAAATATAACCTTTCCTTTTGGCTTTGTCATAGTTTGGTAGAAATACAATCAATTAATGAAAATTTTTGATAAGTTTGTAAACATTGGTTGTCTACTTGAATTTGAATGTGTTTTAAGCACGAGAATTGATGACCTTCAGATGTCTCTAACAAATTATATGCTTTCTTAATATTGTATGTGGTCTTATCACATATGGAATTTTCTTAATTTCTTATGAGCTACTAAATTACTGACTCCTGATGATGAACTCCAATGACTCGGAACAGAAAATTGAAGCATCCTTGTGCTGCTGGAACTTCCTGCATATTTTATAAATGAGACAGTTCTCGACTGTGTGTGATTGAGCAATAAACTTTTGGAATCCAATTGAATCTTCAAACCACAAGCTTGAATTGTTGAGTTTGTTGTTCTTAATAAATATTTTGAAATTCATTTCAATGTTTTGCAGGTTTACATATCAGCAAAAGGCATAAAAATTGTGGCACCCTCACTCAAAAATGAATCAAGAGATGTGGCTCTACAAATACAACTCAAAGAAGTTGTCAGAATCTTGGTACATTTTGGTAAAGGGTTACCTGTCATTTTTTTATACACTATGAGCAAATGTGGTGGCTATATTAGGAAAGCATTGGATATGACAGAGGAATCAGGTAATTTAATTCACAAATATTTTATATACTTATTTTTTTTTTTTTTTATCAATAAAGTAACTTTTGTAAATTTATTATTTTTTGTTATTTACAGGTCCTTATTATAATCCAATGTCAAAGATAGACCCTTTCAAAAGGATAACATTGCTACCAGAAACTATATCAGATGAAGCAAAAATTACGTTAAAAGTTTTATTTGGTAAAGTGATGGACGAATTGAATGCTCGTGAAGCCAATGATATTTTAGTGAGAACCTGTCCTAAAGAAAGCAATAATGTTGCAAGAATGGCAACAAGATTGTCAAGTGCCGCCATTGCATCTGGAGCTAAGAGGTGTGTGACCCAGCTATTTAAATACAATTTTATGGTCAGCTTATCTATCCCACTCATGGGCAAATACCCAGTTATTAATTTCATTACTTTTTAGTATTCAATTCAAGGGGTAGATTTTGACATGTATTTTGTGTATTTACAGTTCTAACCCTGCAGAAATAAGGCAAATCTTAATTTATCCACCTGGGAAAGGTGGTATACCTATAAACACTGAAGACTACATGTGCCTAGCCCAAGATCAGTTTTTAAACGATGTTATCATAGATTTTTATTTGAAACATTTAGTTCATGATGTTTTAACACCTCGTCAGAGAGAAAAGACTCATATTTTTAGCACATTTTTCTACAAAAGGCTTACTACTAAACCATGCAAAGTGAACAGAAGTTCGAATCCTCATGAATGGGATAGTAATTTGACTCCCGCGCAAAAGCGACATGCAAGAGTCAAGACTTGGACGAAGAATGTCAACATTTTTGAAAAAGATTTTATTGTAGTTCCTATTAATGAAAATTGTCACTGGTTTGTTGCAATTATCTGCTACCCAAGCTTAGACGGCTGCCGGAGTACGATAGATAACAGACTCGTTACCCCGCAGGAGATCAAAAGAAAAGGTGAGATGCAACATATTGATGTTTTAACTTACAAATACTCTTTTTTGTCATGTTCTATGTTACGGGTTTGGTTTCCGCACTTAGTCCTTCAGGTGGACCATTGTGCGTGGGCCATGGCTGCCGTCGGTGGTTATTCCAACCAGCCCACCTCCCTCCAGAAGCTTATTAAGTCTCCTGGTCTGTTGAGAACATCTGTGTAAGATCTGGGTGTCCCGAGGGTTTCCGACCTAATCTGGGTGACGCCTGTGCACTCAAAGAGCACATGAGCGACGGTCTCATCAGCCTCCATGCAAGCCCTGCACAGGGGGCTGTCCGTTATGCCTATCATGTGGAAGTGTTTGTTTAGAGAGCAGTGTCCCGTGATGGACCGCGTCATCAGGCGCAGGCTTTTCCTGTCCAGGCGTAGTAATCTTTTGGTTATCTTGTCATCTAATGATGGCATGGCTTCCTTGGACTGCCGTCTTTTTGTCATACTTTTATCTTAAACAACTTTCTTACAATTTCAGAACGCAGATCGTCAATGCAAATAGGTAACACAACTATCACACCATTAAATAAACAAGAACAGCTTACATTAAGTTGTGACTCGGACAATCTTAGTGAACGAGATGAGGCTGAAGCTGAGGTAGCCTAAGTTTAATCATTCGCAATTCTCATTCCTACTTATAAAATACAGTTTCTTGACACAAAATCACAAATTTATTACAGGAAAGCGATTTGGACATGCAGTGTGATTCAGATGAAGAAGAAACAGAAAAAAGTCCTGTCGAAAAGAAAGTTGAAGTTCAACCAAATAGAAAAACGGAACCTATTAAACAGTATGTATCTATCTATAGCAATCGTCGAGAACAGTGTAGTTATCATTTCTGACCAATATAATAGTTCTGATCTGCTTTTACTATGAATTGAATACTGCAACTTTTATAGCATTATAAAGCAGCTGTTATAGTCTTATTTTCTTTCATTCTCAGATCAGCATTGGAAACATCTGTAAATCAGCATGGAAAAGATTCTATTATTAGGTGTGTTTTAACACCTATCATAACCATTCTATCTGGGTTGTCTCTAGTTCTTAAGACCTTTATGTACTAAATTATGCTCAAGAATATTTTTCATTTCAGGCCATGTATACTTATATTTGATTCGTTAGCTGGGGCATCTAGATCCAGAGTTGTAGCCACGTTAAGAGATTACCTCACTTGTGAATATCAAGCTAAAGTATGTATATTTGTCCAACAAGTAACACAAGCAGGTAATATCTATTACATCTTTTTAACAAAAACGTTATGTTGCAGGTCTCTCAAAATAAAATTTTCAATAAGGATAACATCAAAGGAAGTTGTCCTAAAATACCGCAACAAAACAACTTCACAGATTGTGGGTTGTACTTGCTGCAGTATGTTGAACAATTTTTTAAAGTGAGTATTAAAACTAAAATTACACGGCGTAAAACGAGCCATCACATAGCCGTCGTCTACACATTCTGTACATCAAACTAAGTAATTCTTTACAACAACAATAATTGTTGGGAAACGAATTTTTGGTGTGAAAAATAGTTGTTTACGGCGGCGCGCAATCTAACGCACGCAAAACATTGTGCTTACGGGTGCACGCAAAGGTAAAGGGGTCGTGGGGTATTTAAAGTCAACATTAAAAACTTGTTAGTTTTGACCTTCTATATCTCCATAACCAGAGGGTTTCCAGGTATGGTCCAGTACAAAAAAAAACATTATAACTGGAAGAACAAGAGACTGCTTCGTTCAGGTTATTTTTAAACCAATTATAAATATTGCAAGTATTGATAAGATTGTCAAACTAAATATTGTTTTTTTTTTTCAGGATCCTATATTAGACTACTCGTTGCCCATAAAACAACTAGCCGGTTGGTTCGACGAAATAGTCGTAACTCGAAAACGTGAAGAGATCTCAAATTTATTAAAAATACTGATGCACAAATATAACCCAGATTCGCATTTGGCTTTGCCTGATATTACATTCCCTACTTTAAATGGTATGTATTAAGAATGAGAATTAGCATGTAGTATTTATTGTATTCGAGAGTGCAGTATTAAAGTTAGAAATAATTTATATTTCTATATTAATATATTAAGTATTTCTAATTTATTTATTAATTACTTCAAACTCACCATATACGATGACCGATACGATGCACAAGCATAACTTGAAAAGTGATTGCTTGAAGTTAATACGAAAGTATGAACGGGTTTGTACCTTGCATCAAGCTCATTCTATGCTTGGCAAAACTGCTCACTAAAAATACCCGACTGCTACATTTTTTCCCTGGTGGTGTAGGTGTTAATATTCTGTTCTACTTTTTAGGTAAATTAATTGAAACTGAAGACCAACAAGAAGAAGGCTCTGACGGTGACAAAGGCAGTTCAAGCAAATCACAAAAAACTGAAGGAAAGGAGTCTGAAGCACCAACTCTCACATTAGTAAAACAAATGCCAACAGGTGACATAGTAGTGAAGCGAAACTATGCTGACTCTTCCGACACTATTCACTTGCGAAAAACTATAAGACTATCAAGTGATGCTGAAAATAGATCTATGGTCCAAATAAAGCAAGAATTTATCAAGAAAGGTGATAGCGAAAATCAAATCTTGATTCCTATTAAGTTACATACACATACCAGTGACTTAGTTAAAGACATTCAAAATACTTTAATAGTTAATAAGAATAATAAAACTTTGGGTGATAAAAAGCATGGTGTACATAATCAGAATGTATCAAATATGAACTGTATTCGACAAAACATTGGTGAAAGTGACAGCCATCATTCATTCCTGAAATCGAGAAGGGTAAACAAACTCGACGATGCGAATGAAACGTGTAAAAAATTCAAAAAGAATGAATGTTGAAACTTGTTGCCTGTCCATATACCATGTCTATTAAATTATTAATAATTTAATAAAGTGTATAGTTGTTTTATGGACTTGTAAATATTAGTAATTAATACTATTAACAATATGTATTTAATACTGTACCTATTTTATAATATAAAGATAATTGTAAAGATTTAAAATTTTACTTGTGTATCATATTAGCTTCCACGAAATACAAAACCGAAAGAAAATTAAAATGTGACTATCTTTCGTTTTGTAATTTTTTTTTATTTAAATAAAGTATTTAATAAGCTCTTAGACGAAAAAATTAAACGAAATGAATTAAATGTTGCTATGATTATTAGTATTTCCTCTTGTAGGGCTTTACCCATAATCCTAATTCCTAAAAACTTCAAGAAGCGCGAACTCTACACTCCCTCTGTTGTACAGCGAAACGTCGAGCGGTGTGCGAAGAGAGCGCGCGATGTGTAGTTCGCGTTAGTGTCACTGACTCTGGCAGAGCCACCATCAGGGATTTTAATTTTGATAACACAAAAAAATTGTCGCTAATTAGTCGAAATTTGTCGCCAAATATCAGAATTTGTCGGTCACTGGTTCAAAAGATAAGGGTTTACAGGTGGCCTATCTGGAGTATGACACCAGCAGGGCCACGTTTATATATCAAAAACCAGGGCAACTAGGTAGCGAAGATGTGTTATAGTTTATAATTATCTAATTGGTTTCCGTAAACATACCTAATAATTTATTGACGTGTCCGTTACCCCAGCCAGATGTTGTCGAAAATGGTCATTTGAATCTTATAGATAATTAGTTTTGCGGCTTCTGTAATTGTTGCACACATTTTTAAATTTGTTGCGCTTATAGTTTTTTAATTATTTCACAAAAACAGGTATCCTGCTGGGGTAACGTTACCCCAGCCAGACCTTTTTCTTTCTAATGGGAGTATTTAAATAAATACTAGCTATAAAATTAGTTGTCTTTATGAAGTAAATGTGCCTTATTTTGTATTTGTTCTTTCTTCGGTTGCGAAGTTATTCGAGATTTTGCTGGGGTAACGTTTTTGGTTTTGCTAGATCTTTGAAGCGGATTCTTATCATATTTTGTACAGACGCCAGCAGGTCAAGCTACCCGAAACTGTCACATTTTCCCAATCAACCTTGAACCTTAATGCTTTAGCGATAAAGTTGAAAATCTATTAAAGAAATTTGACAAATTGTAGTAGCTTGATGTGCTGGCGTCTGTACATGACTTCTTAGGAATTAGTTTAAATTTTTTCTGCAATAAAAAAAAACAAAATAATGCATAGCTTAAACAGTTCCCTTAAAGAATCGCGCCTGCGGAGGCCATATATTGCTCTGTCAAAGTCAAAGATTTATTTGCAGATAAATATGGTTATAAAAGTACTTACAAAGTAGAATAATAGTAGCTTAGCATATTCAATCATAATCATTCATTCATCAATCATCATCATTTTTCTTTCTTTCGATATCTGCAGCCCGTCCCCATAGTAAAATACCGTAAGTCATGATACTATGAAAGTAACTGAAATAGCCTCGCGGTATCTACATTAGTAAATTGACGGATTTTTCTTACAGCATAAGCTGCTGAACTTAGCCGTCCTGCAAGAGATGTTAAATGAGGACCCCATTGCAGCTTTGAGTCGAGCGTGATCCCCAGGAAAACAGTTTTATCGACGAATTCTAGTTTCTCTTTGTTCAATACTATGTCACAATCACTACTTTTAACATTTGGTAAAGCAAATCTTATGCATTTAGTTTTTTTCCCATTTAATACCAAATTATTAGCAGTGTGCCAATTTTGTACCTGCAGTAGGGCGTTATTTACGTCGTCAAGATTTGATGCACGTCTATCTAATAAATAAAAATAAGTCGGGTTTTCCTTCCTGACGCTATAACTCCAGAACGCACGAACCGATTTCCACGGTTTTGCATTCGTTGGAAAGGTCTCGGGTTCCGTGAGGTTTATAGCAGGTAGGAGTAGTGTAGGAGTAGGTTAGAATTAGGGTAGGAGTAGGTTAGAATTAGGGTAGGAGCAGGGAAGGAGTAGGATAGGGGGTAGGACACCACGCGAACGAAGTAGCGCCGGGCAGCTAGAAATAATTTATATGGCAAAACAACGTTTGCCGGGTCAGCTAGTTTATCTTAAAAATTAAGGAAGTATCGTCAGTCAGTAATTTTGTACCTGCAGTAGGGCGTTATTTACGTCGTCAAGATTTGATGCACGTCTATCTAATAAATAAAAATAAGTCGGGTTTTCCTTCCTGACGCTATAACTCCAGAACGCACGAACCGATTTCCACGGTTTTGCATTCGTTGGAAAGGTCTCGGGTTCCGTGAGGTTTATAGCAGGTAGGAGTAGGGTAGGAGTAGTGTAGGAGTAGGGAAGGAGTAGTGTAGGAGTAGGGAAGGAGTAGGTTAGAATTAGGGTAGGAGCAGTGTAGGAGTAGGGAAGGAGTAGGATAGGGGGTAGGACACCACGCGAACGAAGTAGCGCCGGGCAGCTAGAAATAATTTATATGGCAAAACAACGTTTGCCGGGTCAGCTAGTTTATCTTAAAAATTAAGGAAGTATCGTCAGCAAATAACACCATTTGTGGTAGGTTCTTTAATAAATGGGGTAGATCATTAATATGTACTAAAAAGAGGAAAGGACCTAAAATCGAGCCTTGTGGAACACCCATTTTTAATTTTAAAGCAAGAGAATTGATACCATTTATTTGAACTTTTTGTTGTCTATCATTTAAATAAGATTTTACTAATCTGAGCGCAAGTTGACCTAGTCCGTAATGCTCAAATTTAAAAAGTAAGGTTTCGTGATTGACGCAATCAAATGCCTTGGAGAGGTCACAAAAGATTCCTATGGCATCTTGGGCCTTCTCCCACGCTGTAAATATGTGCTTTAATAAGGTGACACCGGCGTCAGTCGTACAACGTCCTTTGGTGAAACCATATTGCTGATCATGTAAGATTTTGTTGGTGTTAAAATGATTAAGCATTTGATTGAGCATTACCTTTTCGTACACCTTGCTGAATACGGGCAACACGGATACTGGTCTATAATTGTTGGTGTTTTTGCTGTCCCCAGATTTAAAAAGCGGTATAACCTTACTGTATTTCATTAAATCCGGGAAGACTCCTAGATCTACACACAAATTAAATATCAAAGCTAAGTATGGCGCTATAGTCTCGATTATGGATGTATGTACAGACGCCAGCAGGTCAAGCTACCCGAAACTGTCAAATTTTCCCAATCAACCTTGAACCTAATGCTTTAGCGATAAAGTTGAAAATCTTGTAGCAGTTGACATATTGTAGCAGCTTGATGTGCTGGCGTCTGTACAAACTTTGATAGACATTCCCCATAAGTCGTGTGTTCGTCGCGTCGTGTTGTGTCGCGTCGCGACGTATTCGTCGCTCACGCAGGACACCGCGTTAGCGGGTAGCGGCGCGGTGTCGGCAGGCGGACCGCTTATCCATACGTAGTAGTGTTCAAAGTTAATATATTTTCGAAAATGAGTACCCTGTCCCTGTTAACGTGTGATCAGTGCGCGGTATTAGACTATGGAATTAGTATGTACTACATAGAGGTGGCTTAACGTCATAACTACATGGTAACACCGTGCTATCCGCCACCGACACACGTTGTCATTTGACAATTTTGACAGTGACAACTTGACAAGTGACAACGGCAAATCAGGACTCCGACTCAGGGCAGTCATCAAATTTTATTTTATCTATTCCATACATACTTATACTTACTATATATATGTCGAGGCGGAAAGCCGGAAATCACTGGCATTATTTTTAAATAAAAATAATTTTTGAATCATATCATCACACATGGCTTCCAATGGCAAAGTGGATATCGGGTTCTTAGAGGAAAAGAACAGTTGGCTATTACACCCAAAGTTCTTTCCAAGCAAAGTAGGAGGAAAACCCGCATGGTTAGATCTAAAAGACTTGCCAAGCCCAAATGAACTGCTTTGCAAAAAATGCAACGACCCATTGGTTTTCCTGTGTCAGGTATATTTTAAAAATCTAACATTATGGTCACCATATGTTTTGACTACATAACAAACAATGCAAATATAGGTTATAATAAAATTATTCTTTGCTTTTTTAACATTTCAGATTTATGCACCATACGAAGACAACAATGCAGCTTTCCACAGGACAATATTTTTATTTGTATGCAGAAATGGATCATGTTGTCAAACCAACAGTTCAGATAGTTTCATTGTGTTGCGCTGTCAGCTTCCAAGGAAGAATGATTTTTATTCTTTTGAACCATATGAAGAAATAGAAACTGAAGTATGGTTTGCAATAGACCTATTTTACCACCTGTAGACTATTTCATAAAAATTCTGTTGCTCTCCGGATGGTAGGAAGCAAATTATTACTCATTATTGAGTACCCATGTCTTTATTGCCGTTGTATTATTGCAGGATTTCCCAATGGATGAGTGGCCCAATTTATGTAACCTCTGTGGTTGTAAAGGACCTTCACATTGTTCAAAATGTAAGAAGACTTATTATTGCAGTCGTAAACATCAAATCCTAGACTGGCAAAAAGGTCACAAGCAAATGTGTCCAGAATTACAGGTGTGACATCTTCAGATCTCTAATGTATATATTATTATTCAGTAGAAAAAACTGAAATGAACTAGTGTTAATATTATTATCAGTAATCTATATGTTGCAGACAGTTGACAGCAAACCTAACAATTTTATAGTCACAGATGCAGGAAAATCTGTTCTGTTTAAGGAATGGGAACTTATAGTAGATGAAGAAGATGAGGTACTATTATTTCATTAAACTAATTGGTTAATTAATTTTACCAGTGAAATAGAAATATTTCAAAATTACGATTTTTCAGGAGGATTCCAAAGATGTGGATGTTGGTGAAGAAATGGATAAGTTGAGAAAACTGATGGAAGAGAAAAAAGTTGGTACATTAAGTAATGTTAGTGAAGATGAATTGGAACAGTATACAAAGACAATGCCTGAAGACAAAGTCTTTAATAAATTCAACAAAAGGGTAGCTAGGCATCCAGACCAAGTATTGAGATATGATAGAGGAGGGCAACCTCTCTGGATTACTGGAAACTCTGGTGACAGTATTGTGAATGTACCTAACTGTCAATACTGTAATGGGGAAAGGCAATTTGAATTCCAAGTAAGTCTTACATTTATTAGAAGAGCAGTATAGTACTAAGTTAATTATACAAAATAGTGTAAAACATTTTGAAAGACTAACGGTTGAGTTTCTTGCCCATTCTTCTCCACACGAAAACTACCTATTGGAAGGGGCCACTAGAATCAATTCTATTTTTTTTTGTAAATTTTGACATTCAAGACTGCCTTTTCAAATTCAAATCCTTCCTTCCTTTCCTCCTTTTTTTTTCTTTTATGTGCCTATTTAAAATAAATGCTTTTATTTTGTTGCAACCAGCCCACTTTTAGGGGCCAAAATTAATGAAGGTCAAAGTTCAAAATATTGAGATTGTTTTCTTCCTTTAGAAAAATTGGATGTGTTGTGTTTTGTATGTGTTTAATAACTAGCAAGTTCTTTTTTAGATAATGCCACAACTTCTCAACTTCATTGGTGTTGGTATAGAGCTCAATAGCATTGACTGGGGAGTACTTGTTGTATACACTTGTAAATCAAGTTGTAATCAAGGACCAGCATACAAAGAAGAAGTCATTATAAAACAAGATTTGTCGAGTTAAATATTATATACTTAAATGAAGTTAAAGCTACATATTATTATTTTCCCTTCACAGGCGGCTTCCCATAGTCCTCTGATAGGTAGGTCATTAGGTCATTCAGTCCTGTGAACTCTGTTCTTGATGTTGGTGGATTATTCTTTGGTAAAACAGGTAACATTTGACCCATTTTTATTCTGAACTCCTTTAGCTACAAATAAAAATAAATAATTAATCAACCAGTGGAGTAAGTAGGTAGTTATAGTTTTGATAACTTAATAATTTATGGTCACTTACATTTTTAGCACCAGATAGTTTCCATATCCCATAGCATATTAATGTAGTGCCTGTTATAGCGTAAAGAGTGCCCCAGCCAAGAGCCCTTAACGCAAGAATAGCACCGGCATCTGCTAGCTCAGGACTGCCATGTAAGCCTTGAAAAAATTAAAAGATTATAAAAAAACAACAAAATCAAGATTATAATTATGAAGGAAATAAAATAAAAAAGGTGAACCATTATTACCCCTGTTAAAGTATTTAGGATCTGCTTTCTTGGCAGTAGCTACTGTTGCACCGAAGCCTACGAAAGCGGAAATCCCAGCAACTGTTGCCAAAAATGAGCCAGCTGTAAATTGAAATGATTATAATTCAACATCATGATTTTGTTCAAAGCTCTTTACAATGTAACAATTTTTTTAAATGATTTATAGACTCGATTTGCATCTGCTTCTGTAAGCAAAAGCTTCATTAGAAAGAAGCAGTTGGTGAGAAGCATGTAGCATCTATGTACAGACTAAAGGTTATACTGTTACATAATTCGTGCAAATTGTTGAGGTCTACTTAACTTTTATTCGGTGGAGGCGTTCTTCTTTCTCCACGGTATCCATTGTTTTGCATAATATTACTTTTTCATTTATATTTTTTTTTACCGCGATCTTCGAAGTTCCTTTATGTCATTCTGTCACTGATTTAGGATGTCAATGTCATTGACATTGTCATGTGGTACAGTGGTATGTCAAAGTCAAATGTTAAGTTTATTTATTTAATGTCAACTATGTCAACCACTTTAGTAATGTAACACCACAGACTATCAAAATGACAACACATGTTTTATTTATTTATTTGGGACAAACAAACAGTAACACATTATATCTGCGCAAATAACATAAACAAACATATTATATAAATGTGAAACTCACACCGTTATCCACAGCATATACAATTCATATAACTTTAATTATGAACAATCTAGCTATCTATGAACATGTTAGAGTATATTTATCAATATTAATCGGAATCGGAACGGATAAGAATTTGGAATTAGGCGCCATAGTATAGTAACTTCTATTCAGAAAAAAAGCTATCCACCGGTGTGTTTCACATGGCTATTGGAGGGGGGTACCGAAATAAACATCATCTTTGCCTATCTGAATTCAGCAAATGAATGATCGGGATATTCAAAACTACCTTGGAAACCAACTAACTCTGGTCAACCGCCAGCTGTCAGATTGTTAAGAATCATTCAGGACCGAAAAAAAGCAGCAAGGTGGGCGACGTGGATAGGAAATAGAAGGCAATTCTGAACATTCTAGAGTTGTGTCGGCGTCTGTATAGGAACTTGGTAGTTCTAATAATAGAAAACGGCCTTACAGGAAACAGCGGAAGGTGTGACTTGTGACAAAAAAAATAAAAAAGTGCGAAAAGTTCGAGAATTAGGAAAACGTAGGGCGCAATATGAGAGCGAGCGCAGTGAGCTTGAAAATTTTTGCACCCACGGGCTTATAAACGATGATTAAGGCGGAAACACATTATTAAAACGCGACGCGACGCAACGTGTCGACACCCGATATGCACCGTGCACATTACCAACACGCGACGCCACGACATACTAGCAAATTCTGAATCCAGTTAGGTAACAGCACCATGGGCAACAGAACACCGACCTGGCACGTTTGGATCGAGTGGCGTGTGCGCGCATGGCGTCGCGTCGGATGTTCGTAGTGTAACTCTGGTCTATAATAGAAAACAATAGGTACATTTGATTCGACTCATGTTTTAATAATGTGTTTCCGCCTTTAATATCCCATTAAACATTGGATTGCGGGTCATGGTATTAGTAAGTATGCTTAATTTTGAGCATTGAGCTATTTAAAAAATGTTCTTGTGAAATTGTCACTGACACTGACAGTCTGACAGTTAGTTACTGTCAGTGTCAAGCGTTATCAATGTTTATCCATATTTTATTTTGATATTTTCTAGGTTAGGTTAGGTTAGTCGTGACCACTGAACCAGAAACCAGGCTATTTAAAACACGCACAAATTCCTATAAAAATGAAGAATAAAACAAATATCATGGACTTATTTGGCCAGGCCGAGTTTAATCAGAGCTACGTTAAAGTTTGTGCACCAATGGTCAGATATAGTAAAGTGCAATTCAGAACTCTTGTGAAAAAGTAAGTTATTTGTGTAGAACGTGTGGAATAAATTCAAGTATTTTGAATATTATACTAGTAGAAATGCATGTTAAGAAAAGTCGCAATATATCTTTATGCTATTTCTTTCAGCTATGGGGTAGACATATGCTTCTCGCCTATGATATTAGCGGATTCGTTCTGTCAAAATTCAAAGGCTCGTTTCAGTGAGTTTGCAACTACAGTCAATGATACCCCTTTGATTGTACAGTTTGCAGCTAATAATCGTGATGACTTTGTAGATGCCTCCAAACTGGTTTATACATATGCAGATGGTGTGGATTTGAACTGTGGTTGTCCACAAAAATGGGCTATGAAGGATGGTTATGGGTGTGCACTTTTATCAAAACCTGAAATAATACATGACCTAGTAAAAGGGATTAGAAACAGTTTGCCCAATAACTTTAGTGTGTCTGTTAAAATAAGGATACTGAAAGAATTAAACCGGACCATTGAAATGTGTCAGCAGTTAGAAAAGTGTGGAGTAAGTTTCTTGACAGTTCATGGAAGGACACCATCACAGAAAAGTGGTGACAAAGTAAATGCCGTTGCTTTACATGATGTAGTTGATTCAGTACAAATACCCATAATTGCAAATGGTGGGATAAAGTCACTGGAGGATGCAGATGATTTGCACAACCAAGTGAAATGCAGTGGTGTGATGGCTGCCAGTGGCCTTCTTACAAATCCTGGACTGTTCAGTGGCGCAGCAAGAACTCCATTAAGCTGTGTAAAAATGTGGATGGACATGAAAGATAAAGAAAGTGATAAAATAACATTTCAGTGTTATCATCATCATTTAGTTTTTATGTTAGAAAAAGTGTTAACAAAACAAGAAAAACTAGTGTTCAATCATCTAAGTACATTTGAAACTGTTGATAAGTTTTTACATGAATATTTAATGAATTCAGTAGATGATAGTATAGAGTTTAAGTTTAATCTAGATAAATTTATTGATTGTGAATTTGCAGATGAAATAACACTTAAACATTCCAGTAAATGTAGGGGTTGTGGAAAAAGTGTGTGTTATTGTATTTGTTATAAATATGATTCTAGTATAACAGATGGGAATTATTTTGCATCTTGTGTAAAAGATGATGATTCACTTGACTTAAATATTTTTGATGAAACTTGTTAAAATATTAGTGTATTTTGATAATATATATTTAAATATTTATTTTATTGAACAAATATTTGATTTATTTTATCTTTTTCATTTGCTAAAAGAAGTATGTATTTGGAATCTATCTGGGTAATTAAATCATCATCATCACCTGGCTCGCATTTTCCCAAATATGTTGGGGTCAGGTTCCAGTCTAATCGGATGCAGCTGAATACCAGTATTTTACATGGAGCGACTGCCCATCTGACCACAATCCCAGTTACTCGGTTATACAATACCCCTTGGTAAGACTGGTGGTCAGACTTTCGGGCTTGTGATTACCTGTAACATCTGTCAAAGATCCACAATTGACAGCTGGGACCAATGACTTAACGTGCTTTCTGAGGCACGGAGGGGTCTCGGTATGTAAAGATGGTCACCCATCCACAGACCAACCGCAGCAAGCGTAGCTTAACTTAATCGATCAATCTGTGCCGCTGTTATTATTTAGCCAGAATTCCTAAGGGCATTACTCTTGTTCCCATTTTGCTTACTTTACACAACATACTCGTATGTTCGGTATATACAAAAATTTATCAGTTTCTGTTTTTACATACCTACTCAATTTTTTTAAACTTTCGTTTGGTCTAATCTCTGGAAGTCTCTTGCTACTATAAATACATGTAACAGTTTGATCAACAAACATCACTTTTCCGATTTGTATTATTATTTAAAGTTTTAAATGGTCATAGTGTAAAATCCGCCTTTTGGACTTATCATGTATGTCGCGCCAACTAGCTTAATTAGCCTTTCAGTTAACAGCCTAGCCTTCATACTTTACGGCTCCGAGCAACTAGCGGCCTGAATGATATTCAGCCAATGCGTCTATAGTGACTGGCCGACGCTTAGGCCTTTAATAAAATAGGGTGATTATGTGACGAAATTTGACGACGTTGATTTGGTATGATGATGCAGTTAGGGAAATAGTTCGGCAGTTCATAGGTTAAGTTATAACTGCGACCCATACCTATATACCAGACACCACAAATATATCTCTTTTCAACTTAGAAGTTTTGCATAGGTACCTTCCAAAACAGCAATTAAGTACTTATTTTAAATTCGACCAATTTCTGAATAATAATCTATTCTATACTTATAATAAATCTGTAGAAGTGAAAATTCTGTACATTGAAAATATCAAAAAAATAATTTACAGGGGGTGTTACTAGACCGACACCGAACCCAAAAATGTGATTAAAAAATTTTTTGTCTGTCTGTCTGTCTGTCTGTCGGTCTGTCTGTCTGTCTGTCTGTCTGTCTGTCTGTTTGTTCAAGCATCACGCAAAAACTACCGGTTCGATTACGATGAAACTTGGTATAATTATTCTTTAATATCCTGGGCACCACACTGGGTACTTTTTATCCCGGAAAAGTATATACAATAAAAAACAAACTTAATTTTGCGGTTCGATCCCTATACCCGATTACCACTGTCTGTACTGTACCAACCGCAAATACTAAGTTTGTCGTAGGTTGGGTCACCCACAGTGGAGTTCATTTTTATTCCTTTTAGTTTTTAGAGTTATTTAGGTTTATTTTTATATGAGTCGTAGGTATAGATTTTAATTTTAAAGTATAGGTAGTATATTTGATAGTGTACGTAGTGACCGTAGGTTATTTTATAATACTGTTAGGTAGGATTAGTCATTCGTATAGATATTAGTTTTTAGGGATTTTGCTTATTTATTGAGTTTAGATTAGTTATCATCAGAAATAGGTTTATTTAGGTAGGTATTTAATTTTCTGTTATTGAGTTTTTTTATTTTATTAGGTAGGCACTTAGGTAAAGATATCATATAGGTACCCTCTTAATCACCACTAATGAGACACAAATGGTTTTCTACTGTAATTAGCCACGAAGGGCCCGCGAGATAGATGGCATTCTGGGGAAGCACATACATTTTATCCTGTTAGCATGTTCCCGTGGGATAATTTCCGACATCCACGCGGGCGAAGCCGCGGGCAGAAGCTAGTATAATAATAATAATAAAGTGTCTCTTACCTACGCAGCGCTCCACGAGCAGGTGTTCCTGTAATCGCAACCAAAAGACCCCAAAATATCACGCGATATTTTGGGGTCTTTTATCCTAATGAAGCTGCAAAGTAGGTACCTACCTATTTCAAGAAGTAAAAGACATTCATGACGAAATAGATAAAACGTAGACAACTGGTCTGCACCCTAATTGTGCAACACACTATCAATCTCAATATGAATCATCTAAATCATTTTGAAGGATATTGCTAATCCATTGATTCATATGTACGAAAAATTTGTCTGCTCAGCAACGTAAATAACGCAATTAATATTGTTGATCTGTCAAAATTAAAGCCGCATACCGCAGTAAATCGGCGACGACACGGTTGGCGCAGTGGCTGAGCGATCGACTGCTGCGCTGCGTGTCGTGGGGGTTCTATTCCCGCACGGAACAAATATTTGTATTGCCTACAGGTAGTAGTTCCGGGTCTGGCTGTTTGTGTAGGTATGTGAGTTTAAATGTTTGTGAACGCACCCACGATACAGCCGGTCGATTCTGTAAAAATCTCACCGTGAAAACTCAAGTAAAGTGAGCTTGATGTGAGTTGTCAGTAGTGTCAATCCCTAGCATTATTTGGAATGACAGCTCACTCCACGCTCACTTCACTTAAGTTTTCACGGTGAGATGGTTACAGAATCGCACTGCAGGAGTAATTCCTAGAGTGGGGCAACGTATATAAAAAAATATGTAGGATGTGTTCCGACGAAGGAAAGGCAACATACAACTTTAAAACAATACCACGGTTAACTATTCGTTATGGGTAGGAAATATTGATGAAAAAGGGCTGCTTAGTAAGTATTATATTACAACACTAGCTTCTGCCCACGGCTTCGCCCGCGTGGATGTCGGAAATTATCCCACGGGAACGTGCTAACAGGATAAAAAGTATGTGCTACCCCAGGATGCCATCTATATCTATGCCAAATCAGAAGTTCAGTGGTTTAGGCGTGAAAATGTAACATACAGTTTCAAGTTCAAATCCTTCCTTTAAAAACCGAATTACCCGTTTTTGTCCCGTCAGTGGTAAATTTTCGACCACTTTACATATTTATGCGCGTGTTGTCAGTAGTGTCAATCCCTAGCATTATTTGGAATGACAGCTCACTCCACGCTCACTTCACTTAAGTTTTCACGGTGAGATGGTTACAGAATCGCACTGCAGGAGTAGGTAATTCCTAGAGTGGGGCAACGTATATAAAAAAATATGTAGGATGTGTTCCGACGAAGAAAAGGCAACATACAACTTTAAAACAATACCACGGTTAACTATTCGTTATGGGTAGGAAATATTGATGAAAAAGGGCTGCTTAGTAAGTATTATATTACAACACTAGCTTCTGCCCGCGGCTTCGCCCGCGTGGATGTCGGAAATTATCCCACGGGAACGTGCTAACAGGATAAAATGTATGTGCTTCCCCAGAATGCTATCTATCTCGCGGGCCCTTTGTGGCTAATTACAATATAAAACCAATTGTGTCTCATTAGTGGTGATTAAGAGGGTAAGTACCTATATGATATCTTTACCCAAGTACCTACCTAATTAAAAAAAAATAAACTCATTATCAGAAAATTAAATACCTACCTACCTAAATAAACCTATTTCTGATGATAACTAATCTAAACTCAATAAATAAGCAAAATCCCTAAAAACTAATATCTATACGAATGACTAATCCTACCTAACAGTATTATAAAATAACCTACGGTCACTACGTACACTAGCAAATATACTACCTAACTACATATACTTTAAAATTAAAATCTATACCTACGACTTATATAAAAATAAACAGTAACTCTAAAAACTAAAAGGAATACAAATGAACTCTCACTGCGGGTGACGTAACCTACGACAAACTTATTATTTGCGGTTGGTACAGTAATCGGGTCTAGGGATCGAACCGCAAAATTAAGTTTGTTTTTTAGTGTATATACTTTTCCGGGATAAAAAGTACCCAGTGTGGTGCCCAGGATATTAAAGAATAATTATACCAAGTTTCATCGTAATCGAACCGGTAGTTTTTGCGTGATGCCTGAACAAACAGACAGACAGACAGACAAACCGACAGACAGACAGACAGACAAAAAAATTTTTAATCACATTTTTGGGTTCGGTGTCGGTCTAGTAACACCCCCTGCCATTTATTTTTTTGATATTTTCAATGTACAGAATTTTCACTTCTACAGATTTATTATAAGTATAGATTATTTTCTGTCAAAAGTATCAATACTGAGTTTCGAGTTACTCAGACCGCGCATTCAATTTCTTCGACATAAACTTAACACCCCTATATCCCCCTTTGAGGGGTAGTTTTGAAAAACTTATAATGATAAACTTTATTACTTACTTAGGCAAATTTCAAGTTTATTAACTAAATGAATAAGAATTTTCATATAAACTGTATCCCCGCTTTTCACCCCCACAGGGGTGGAATTTAAAAAAAATCGTTTGGGATGTATTCATAACTTGACTCAAAGATTATTTATAGGTACTAATTTTCGAGTTAATCAAGCCATGCAGTAAAATCCTCCCCTGAAAAAATGGCTACCCCATTTCAGCCCGTCAGGGGTAGATTTTCAAAAAAACCCTGATACACATTATTCTTTACTTTCAATATTAGGTATAAATACTGAGTTTCGAGTCAACCGGACTGCGCGCTAAAATTCTTCCATACAAACTGAAACCCCCCAATACCTTATTAGGGGGTAGTTTAGAAGAAAGAAAAACTGACAATCTTCACAATTTATTTAGATAAGTATTCGTGCTGAGTTTCAAGTTTATTAACTCAAGGAATAAGATTTTTCATACAAACTTTCATCCCCTATTTATCTCTATATTTATATTATCCCCTTGGGGATAGAATTTATCAAAATCCTTTCTTAGCGGATGCCTACGTCATCACATCTACCTGCATGCCAAATTTCAGCCCGATCCCTCCAGTGGTTTGGGCTGTGCGTTGATAGATCACTATGTCAGTCAGTCAGTCAGTCACCTTTGAGTTTTATATATTTAGAAGATGCTTTTCCGGCATAAAAAGTACTCAGTGTGGTGCCCAGGATATTAAAGAATAATTATACCAAGTTTTATCGTAATCGAACCGGTAGTTTTTGCGTGATGCCTGAACAAACAGACAGACAGAGACAGACAGACAAACATTTTTTTAATCACATTTTTGGGTTCGGGGTCGGTCTAGTAACACCCCCTGCCATTTATTTTTTTTGATATTTTCAATGTACAGAATTTTCACTTCGACAGATTTATTATACGTCTATAGATAGATCAGGAAACGGTTAGTGGAAGCCGATTTATTTATTTATTTAAACTTTTCGCACAAAAAGGTACAAAGGCGGACTTAATGCCTTAGGCATTCTCTACCAGTCAACCAAGGGTGGTGAAGAGATTAGATGGCAGGTGCTTTGGTTGAGAGGGACAATAATAATTTAAAAAAAAACTTAAAACTAGGTGCACAAATACATAAATAGGTTACATACACATACATATTATTACTATAATATATACTTATCTATACTTATAATAAATCTGTAGAAGTGAAAATTCTGTACATTGAAAATATCCAAAAAATAAATGGCAGGGGGTGTTACTTGACCGACACCGAACCCAAAAATGTGATTAAAAAAAATTTTGTCTTATTTTTGGCACCACACTGGGTACTTTTTATCCCGGAAAAGTATATACAATAAAAAACAAACTTAATTTTGCGGTTCGATCCCTATACCCGATTACCACTGTCTGTACTGTACCAACCGCAAATACTAAGTTTGTCGTAGGTTGGGTCACCCGCAGTGGAGTTCATTTTTATTCCTTTTAGTTTTTAGAGTTATTTAGGTTTATTTTTATATAAGTCGTAGGTATACATTTTAATTTTAAAGTATAGGTAGTATATTTGATAGTGTACGTAGTGACCGTAGGTTATTTTATAATACTGTTAGGTAGGTTTAGTCATTCGTATAGATATTAGTTTTTAGGGAGTTTGCTTATTTATTGAGTTTAGATTAGTTATCATCAGAAATAGGTTTATTTAGGTGGTAGGTATTTAATTTTCTGTTATTGAGTTTTTTTTTTAAATTAGTTAGGTACTTAGGTAAAGATATCATATAGGTACCCTCTTAATCACCACTAATGAGACACAATTGGTTTTCTATTGTAATTAGCCACAAAGGGCCCGCGACATAGATGGCATTCTGGGGAAGCACATACATTTTATCCTGTTAGCACGTTCCCGTGGGTAAATTTCCGACATCCACGCGGGCGAAGCCGCGGGCAGAAGCTAGTAATATATAAATATACAAAATCAAGGGAGAGATGTGTAGAGATGACTCTACGCTATTTTTTTTTTTTTTTTGAAAATAACTACAATTTCCGCTTAAATGCATACCGACTGGTGGCCGTCCTGATATCAAGAGGAAGCGCATTCCATAGAAGAATGGACTGAATATGAAAAGAGGAATGAACAAAGTCAGATGTATGAGAAGGACAAAGTAAGAGAAGATTGTTAGAAGAACGCAGATTCTTAGCGTGTGAAGAACATAGATATTGGAAGTAACGTGAGATACGAGATAAGAAGGAGGAGTGGGAGAGTTGAGAAGGGAGAAAAGTGTGGTCAAAGCGCGCAAATTTCTTCTTTGGCGAATGGACATCCATTTGAGCTCAGACCTATAGCTCGACACGTGGTCATATTTCCTAAGGTTGAATATGAACCGGATCCCATTGTTGAGCAATCTGTCGAGCTTATCCAGCAAAACCGCATTCAAGTCAAAGTAGCACACGTCACCATAGTCGATTATAGGGAAAATCAAAGTCTGCACAAGCATGGTTTTCGTCTTAGCGGGCAAAAGCTCCTCAAACGATACAGGATCCCTGTATCGTCGCAAAGTACCGTTGACCCTTTGACTAACACGATTTCAAATATAAGTAGAAGTAGATATCAAAAAACCGTTCCTCAACGAGACACTTTATAACTTTTTATTTATGAAAACCTAGCTTTTCCCCGTGACTTCGTCCGCGTGTTATAAGTTACAACATATCCAAAATTATAATTTTTAAATTGGATGAATAATTTCAGAAATTACCTGCTACATGGAAACTTACACAACTTAACATCTTTTTAATATAACTGTAGAAAAAAAATTGGAAAGTAGGTAAGTACCTAGCTGTACTAAACTCGATAAATGGCGTTACACAAGACGCGATTTTCTGAATCGCGATATCACCTGGGTTAGAACATAGGATACTTTATATCGTACGTTCTCGTGGAATAATTTCAGACATCTACGCAGGCGAAACCGCGGGCAAAAGCTAGTCTGGAATAAATCTAGTTGATGGAGGTAAATGTATGTAATTATTACAGGAAAACAAAACGAAGTCACTAACCAGCACAGTTTTTGGAAATCAGCAAAATCGTAAAAACTTTAAAGACGAATGGCATTTTCTCAACTTGAACATGGAAAAATAATCGTATAGCGAGTCCGACTCGCTCTTTGTTGGGTTTTCGTTTAAACTTTGCCCTAGGTAGGTACACTAGAAATTTCTCCTGCGTCGTGGATACGATTATTGTCAATCAAGACAATTCGTTTGCTTGCCATCTCAGATCCTACGTTCGTCCATAGGGTCAAATCGCATGTCAGTACACCCTTACTGCGACGAAATAAAAGACGCTATCAAAGTTAAATAGAATCACACCAAAGACGGGCAGCTGTGAACTGTACCTACCTAGGTACATATACTTATACATATATCGTTTACAGATACGTCGTCGGTCGTCATCATGGGTGTGTGACGAGTGACGACACGACTGACAGTTATTTAGGTATCTAATTAATTTAGTCGTCTTTGGTAGTACCTAACACAAGTCTGACATATAAACACAACTAGACACTTTAGAAGAGTCCAACCTAAATCGCGAGCTCTGTCAATCCTTGAGCCATTGCGCCAGCGCCTTAATTGCGTAACAATCATAATCTGAATGATTTTGAAGGATATTGCTAATGCATTGCTTCATATGTCCGAAAAATTTATCTGCTCAGCAATGTATTTAACGAAATGAATGTTGTAGAACTGTCAAAATGAAAGCAATGACTACTGTTAGGGCCGATTATATCCGTGCAATAAAATTGACGTCTGACAGTTCTAGTATGGTTTCAGTTCTAGACTGTTTTTAGTAAAAAAAACAAAATTTATTCTCAGAATATCAGACTTCTAGGTATAAAGCTTGGTGAGATTCGTGCTTAGTGTGTTACGCAATTACCCCGCAGGTCCGGATTATCTTTGCTTACAATAAGTTTATCAATACCATTTTTACCCTACCCAAAAAAGGAGAGTTGTGTTTTAGAAGTTCAAATTGATGAACGTCTTTGTAGATTTACACCCCCGTTAGGTTACATTACATTTAAGAATTTATGATAAGGCGGAGAGTGACAAACAGGCCGTCAAAATATTTTATTTTCCAAAGTTTAATTATATTTACCTACCTACCTACCCATGTTATGTGAAAAAGGTAGACAGGCCAGGCGGGTCACAGTTAGTTGTAATAGCCTTTCTAATTTAGATTTTATCTTCCCTCCTACTTAATCAGAAGAAAAATAATTCCGAGAATTTGTGTAGGTAAAGTTACTTTGGGCTTTAATTGCTGAGTTAAGTTACAATTACAAGTTTACGTGTAACACTGAGTGTGTAAACCGCCTATTAGAGAGCACATTAAGTCAAACATTACTACACTTATAAAAAGAAACAGTGACAATGAGAATGTTAGATGAGCGTGACTTTAAGTTAAACATTAGGTAATTATTCACGTTAGAAGTATTAATACTTGCTAGATTGAGAGCAGTGGTGGTCCAGTAGTAACGGCCACGACTTACGAGTTGTAGGTCGTAGGTTCGAACCCAGACAGGCGCTTTACTTTGTGTACGTTATTTCATTACCACTAGTCTCAAAACGGTGAAGGAGAACATCGTGAGGAAACCGGCATGTCCTAGAGCCAAAAATTCGAAGACATGTGACATCTACCAACCCGCACTGGGCCCGCGTGGTGGATTACGGCCCACTCCCTCTCACCGAGAGGAGGCCGTGTCTCAGCAGTGGGAACATTATAGACTGATTATTATGACAAATATTTTTAAACTCTGGCCCACATTAGGAATTCCGCCTGTAGGTAAGTACTTGCCTATCGTGGGTGCGTAAACAAATAGGTACGTAGGAGCTACCTACTTAAATCTCACATTTTCATTTACTACCTATCATCCAGACCGTTGTGGTCTTTGTTGTGCCACTTATTCTCAGCTAAAGCACTAAGTGGTGAAGGGCGGATGCAGGCTGCCTTAAGTAATTTTGACATTCAAAAAGTTCTGATTTGAGCCTAGGTACTTAATTTGAATAAAGTCTTCTAATTTTGAGAGCCGGAAGAAAGCTATATGAATACTTAATTTTATCTGATTCGAGGTGGCGCAGGAAAATAGTAGACATCTGCCTGAAACTTGGGTGACTGACTTTGCCCAGGTTCTACTTGAAATGGAATGACGTTTGATCGAATAACAAATGTTTGAAAACTGTACTTGAAATCGATAAATTATGAGCTTGACAGTTCACTCAAATATCTTAAGTTCGAAACATCATTTCTCGAACGACCATTAAATCGAATTTCTAGAACCCCTGTGCCCTGCAGTAGGATAGAAAAGATTAAATAAAAAAAATCAACCGACTTCCAAAAACGACACTACAAAGTGAAAATAACTTTAATTTCGGAAGTCTGTGTCGTTGGGTTCACATTTTCGTTGTTTGCCACCGACTTCCGAAATTAAAGTTATTTTCACTTTGTAGTGTCGTTTTTGGAAGTCGGTTGATTTTATTTTGCAAAAAAGTTTTTATTTTTCACTTTTTAAGTTGTATGTTCAGCTTTCGCGCTTGCTGCCACTAGAAGATCGAGGCGATCAGTGTATTTATTGCCCTGAGCCAGAAATAAACGATTACAGTAAGTAAGTACTTACTAGTTATTTAAAAAAACTTAACAAATAAAACTCAAGATGCAGCCCCTTGGCTCCATTAGATTTCAAGAGTAAGGTATAGTGGGTGGCGCAGTCTGGTGTACCTACTTACCTAGTGGGTTCATACATTGCGGGATTATTTTACTTGCATTTTGTTGCCTTGCAATATATGCAGAAAGCATTAAAAGTCGTAAAAAATAAAACAGCATGGGTAAAAGCCGAGAAAGGAAGATAAGTTCGCTAAGTAAGGAGGCTAAGTTCTAAAGGTAGGATCTTACCTACTTCTCGATGGGTGTCAAAGAAAAATATACAGACCTGTGCACTTAATAATAGGTACTGCGTATTGTATACTTAAATGACAAAGTAACAACTAAATCTGTATGATTAATATCTATAACTGTATGTTCCATGAATGTCTCGCACATTTGCACGAATTTGCATAACGAGTTTTGAATAAAAACTGAAAAGCTCTTGTTGGAAATATTCACAAACAAGAATCCAACAATTATTTAGTTAGTAGGCAATCGAATATTTTTGTTGAAAGTCCATTATACGGGTTTTGTTGGCACACGTAAAGTATGGAATAACGCATGCCATTAAAAGAGGCAGCAGTATGGTCAGCGGTAACACACATTGGAGCATGCGTGTTGGATTCCGTCAGTGTGGAGGACTCACGCGCAGACATTGGTTCGGTCCCCTGTCGGTGAATTTCCCGCGCTTTTAGACGAAAATATTACATAAGTGGAAATTAAATGTTGGAGATTTTAAATCGCTACAGTAAGTCTAATGGAACTTCCTTTTTTTAATATCGCAGCGTACTTTATTTATACGTAGAAGTGGACAATTTATAACTTGGGTACTTTCCTAGTTTATTTATTTTGTAAAGAAAGGGTTTTTCAGTAACCGTCACTTTCAGTTTTTTCTGGTCATGGGTAATTAACGAACCGAACCTATTCTACTAAATTATTAGAATCACTTAAAAATTAAAACACAAAAAAAAACATTTAAGATTTTTTTACAAAAACAATGCTCCATGTTTGCAGAAATCCGGTAAAAATCATGTTGTTGTAGGTAATTGTGTATGGTAAAGCTATAATTTTCTGACTTAGTATCGAAAGTTACTCAAGTGTCTACAGTGGAATGCATTTATTATGAATCTACCTTATAATGACCAACAGCTTAATTCGTAGTAATTGCAGTGAGAAGTTTGGTTTTCATATAAAATTCTTTATAACAAAGTTTAATGACTTCGCTTATAGTAATATGTCAAAATTCAAAATATCTTTATATGTTAGTTACAGGTCTTAACAATAAATTAAAGTTCCACTATGTCCTACCTAATAGGCATACAATAATTATTTAGTGTCATTAGATTTAAAATTATTTTACATGTCTATATTAGTTATTATATATATCAAAATATCAATATACAGTCAAATTAATAGGTACATGGTCAACAATTCAACCAATAATTCAAGAAATCTTGGATCGTGTAGTATGCTTTATCAATTAAAAAGTTACGTAATTTATTTTTAAATACAAAGTTCCTTAGTGCTCAGAATGATTGAAATATCGCAGATGAATTATTTTTAAGAAATGGGTGAAAAAAGTGACATCTACGTGACACACTAAGGGTTGATTTTTCAATCAATCATCTGATAACTTTATTCGACGAATAATTTTGAAATTTGTACAGCTATTTCATACAAAAACTGTCAAACGTGATTTTATTCCTCGAATAAAAGTTATCTGGCGATGGAGAAACTAGCCCTAAGAAGAAATAAAAAATTCCGAATGTATCTCTGTATTACAATTTTTATTCTGTTTGTTTTGTGTCAGCTCATGTTTCTTTTTCATGTTTTAACATACAATTTGTAGTTTAAGAAATATAGCAAGTTTTTTATTTCCGAAGACTATGCTTTGTATGACGTAGTGTTAGTCACTTCCCTTCTATGTCATTAGAAGCGGATTCTACTGTACAATAGACAACGATTTCATTTTCATTCTTGTATTACATGTGTACCTACCTACAATGATAGTAGGTTTAATTTGCTACAACCTTCTATTTCATTACGTGTCAATATTGGCTTGAAGCTATTTAAAGCTCTCTACCATAGAATCTGACCATTTACTTAGTTCTGTGGTCCTACATGTCGGTTTTAATTTTATGTGATAATGTGGGACGCATTTTCATCATTTTTGGAAGTTCTTTTAAAGCACAAAGCATTGATGTCTCCAACTTTCTTATTGTCTACCATAGGCCTAGGCAGTAGAAATGATCACCTATAATAATTTGATCCGTCGACGTGGTACGGGTTAATAAATTATTGCGTCCAACAAAATTAACCGATATTGCTTTATTTTGATGTTTCACCCCTAATCGAATAATAAGTTTTTATAAGTACCTACTTTAGAAACATTACCCTCGAGATGCTTGTGGCTAAGTAATAACAGCCGCACGGGTCGATCGATCAGGTTAAGCTACGCTTGCCGTGGTTGGTCCGTGGATGGGTAACCATCTTCTTCACATACCAAGACCCCTCCGTGCTTCGAAAAGCACGATAAGCCGTTGGTCCCGGCTGTCATTCGTAGAACTTTGACAGTCGTTACGGGTCGTCAGTAGACCGAAAGTCTGACAACCAGTCTTACCAAGGGGTATCGTATTACCCAGTAACTGGTTTGTGGAGGTCAGATAGGTAATCGCACCGTGTAAAATACTGGTATTCAGCTACATCTGGTTAGACTGGACAACAACCCCAACATAGTTGGGAAAAGGCTAGGCAGATAATGACTATAAAAAAACATTACTCTCCTTTTGGCCTTTGCCACAGTCGGATATAAAACCGCGACCGAATCATTCATTGTGACGGTCATTCAGATTTCTCAGCTTTCCAGCAGATCAAGTATACCAGCTAAAATGGCGAAAAAGCGATTCGGTATCTATTTCCGTTAGAATTGTAAAAGTCAGCCAAGTAAGAATTTTGTAGAAGTTAAGTCTGATGTGCTGAGTGAACAGGGAGTGCTGTAGATGAAACTTAAGATCAAATATAAATAAATCAATGTTTGTTTTTGAGTCCAATAACTTCTATAGTGTTTGCAGTAACAAGAGGGAAGTAAGAACTAGAATGTAAGAAATAAAAAAACAAGGCTGTCTCACTCTGAGCCTATGTTATTACAAAACAATACTTTTACGTTTGGAAAAATCAAAAAAGTATTTTTGTTCTAATTGGTATTTGGTGCCAATTTACAAATTTAACACACTTAGGGGGTAAAAAAAACAACAACATTAAATAAAATAATATTCTTTATAAGTTAAGCTTAAACTTAGCTTTTTACATCTGCTTTTAAAGACTATAATGAAACGTTTTCTTTTTTCAGGCCGTAACATGGTAATGCGCATGAGTATCGGTCATTCTTGCATTTCTCTTCTATGAGATATTATACTCTTCCTGTCCAGTTACCTACTGCAAACAGTAATACACAGTTGTAAATATTGGAAATTGCCTGAAATATTAGCCATAGATATCCGCTAGGTAAACAATAGTCTCCATTACAAGTAGGACAAGAAAGAGGCTGCCAATGTTTCATGGATCACGGGTTATTAATCTTAATCTTAAAATACCTTCACGAGTTAATTGATATCGGCGAATCGGTAATTAACGTTACAATACGACAGCATCGATAGCATGTGTATTCTGGTTACTGGAATATGCTGTAGATAATTGATAATGTACTAGAAACTAATCTGACCCTAGCTTTCTACTTTTAGTAGTAGGTAGGCAAGCATTGTTGCAAAAAGCTTTTAAACGCTATTTATTTTTACTCAGGTATTTTTACAAAGACATTAATTATTAGCAATGCTTAGGTCTTGTACTCTACGTTGTGGTTTTTAGTCTATGAAAACATGAAGGAGCTTCACATCATGAACCATGTATTTGAAGTGAAGCGCTACACATTTTATCACGTTACTATGGACTTGATCTTGGCAGCAATGTGATAAACCAATAAATCAGTGAGCTGACACCTACTTCATTTGGCATTAAATACTCGTACTCGGACAATTATGCGCTTGTAAATCTGGTATAACTGATACAAAACTTAAATTAAGCGCAGTACAAATAGGCACTGCTAATGAATAGGCTTTCATACAAATAAAACATTGCATACCATTTCCATTTGCTCACTCAAATTATCGACGTTTTGGGTTAAGTATAACTGTCAAGTCAGACGTAGGTAGTGTATAGGTCGGCGAGATGATGCTTCCAATTTTCTTCTTGTTTGATTAGACCTATTTGCTCTACACTTTCACGAGTGGTGCTACTTTAAAAACGTTGACCTGGTCGGGTGTGTTTGGATAATTTAGCCTTTACTGGCATGTGAGACATCGGGCGTGCATGTCACTGCTACAGCACAGATACCGAGCAGAGGCATCTATTTGCACGATCGGCGAGGAATTAAAAGTGTGCCACAAACATAGCGTGTTTACAGACGTCCGAGTTTGGTTCCGTGCTCTCCGGATCGCTGTTGAAGCCCCATCCAAATTACTCGAGAATTGCGTGAAAGAAATTTTTAAATTATTTCTCTAATTCATTTTGTAACGGTGTGTTTTCACAGGCTATTATCAAGTGTATTGTAGGTGTGTTATGGTTGTTCTATTGTAAATGTTTAAAGTACTGTTCATGATCACTGCTTTTCCACAACTTTTTATGTTAAACGTATTCAAATCTTCTTAAAATCTTTAACTTATAGGCAACTAAACTACGAGTAAAACGAGAAAATTATCACCAAAGAAAAGTAACTGACAAGGGATAAAATATAATAGTTAATAGATTTCTCTTTCATTGATATTTCAGATGTGTGAATGGCTATCGCACGGAGAGTGGTGCGATGTGAAACTCCTGTGCGGCGGGCGCGCATTCAGCGCACATCGCGCCGTGCTCGCTAGTGTCAGCACTTTTCTCAGAGTAAGTAAACACTTCCCACTGTCGTGTTCTTCAAAGCTTTTATCAACTCTATACATGATTGTACAATGACTAATTAGCAAAATTCTCTTACAGCGTCTTCTCCTTTCTTGTCCCACAGATGAGTCGCCGACTTTTATCGTTTTGCCAGATTTTGACCTCGACGCTATGTCATCTGTGCTTTATTACATTTATAATGGAGAAGTCATTGTACAAAAAGAAAAAATTGAAATGTTTCTAGACATTATAAAAGCCATGCAAATATTTGTCGACTGTCAATATTTGCGGCAAATGTCGGATACACTGGAGTACAACAATTTCGACTCAAGTTTTCACTATGAAACTGATTTGTCAAAAAGAAATATATTTACTTTAGGATTTGAAGGCTGTAGAGACCAACGATACATTAATATAAAGAAAGGCAAGGAAATCCAGGATGTATTACAGTATTCAGTTAGCAACTCAGATTGCAAAGATACGCTGGTACGTAGTCAGAATCCAAGAGGAGAGCGTCAGTCTTCTTTAGGAAATCTGAAATCGCCGTATGAAGACCGACAAAGGAACTCTTTTCTACGTGATTTATTTATCGAGACATATCCTCGAAACGGTAACGTTAACGGTCTGACGGCAGGCGTGCTAGCAATATCAAATGAATGCTATCGTGCTCCGGCATCTGTGCTCTTGACGAATGCAAATGGCAAACATCTCAGCGCCGACGGTTCACTCTTAGAACCATATAAAAAAACGAACGAGCACATCAGTCATTCGCCTACAGTATTTCACCTTCGTAAGCAGCAGCGATGCACTCGAGATGAACCAGATTACAGTGAAACTAACAAAACATTGTATGACCAATCTTGTCTACAAGTTTGTTCGGCTGTGAAAAGTAACAAGACACATGTTTATGCCACTAAAACAAATAATTTACCGATGAATATATTAATGAACCATGCCCCTATGTCAGCTAATCCTTTTCTTCAGTTGGGGATGCAGGATCAGATCCTGTCAGGATTTTATGTCCCTTCCTTGGACTTTACTATCGCACCATCAGTGTTTGATTCGATAAAACCGATGCCAGTTCATAGAAATAGATCCGTCATTGGCAATGCTAGTGATGAAAGCAATAAAGAAATAGACGTGACAACGTCTGCTAAAGTAACTATTTTAAATCATGTATTAGAGAGTCCATGGAGCCCTCGGATACCTAATAACTATAAACCGTTCCGTAGAAAAACTGAACACTTGTTGCAGTCGCAATCAACTAAACAAAAAGTAAGTATGTACCTGAGGTTTTTTTTGTCATATTTAATGTTAGTAACGTATATCCGTTTGACGATAATCTAACATTACTTTTCCAGACAAACGAAAATAGCATAGTAAACGATAGCAATAACAATGTTCCCAAACCTAATCTATCATCAAGTTCCGATGCGGTTAGCGAAACCGAGCTTGCAGGGGACGTGAGCAAAATCACAACCGTGGCATGTCTGCCAAATACCCGAAGAGATGACTTCAAGTGCACTATTTGCAATCAGGTATACTTAACATATTAGCTATATGGTTACAGGTCAAAATTAGAAATTGCTGTATGGTGTTGCCCTCATTCTGTTAAAATATAACGACCCCATTTTTATCTTAGAAACTACTAATTACTAATTGTGTATGTGGGAGAGATGATCAGGGTTGAAAAATCCCAGTATTAAGTTTAGCAAGAAAATAGGGAATGAACGGATCACCGTTGAGCACAGCATCAGCTGTACAACCTTGTGGTGGATCTAGTTCCTTGGATTCTGGCGACAGGCCAAACTGCACTCACGTACACGACGTAGCAACTATGAAAACCGGCGTAGCATATTATGAATGGATGGTTTCGTGCATGCAATGGAATAATACCTATTATTAAACTGGAATTGACAATATCTTGAGGGTTGTTTGAAATCAAACACGTCTTTTTGAAGCAACACCGATAGCGTTTCCTTAATACCTACGTTTGCTTTCACCACGCTGAGTGGAAATGTTTTACGCTAAAATGCATTTATATTCATGTAGTCGTTTGCATTCGCGGTTGAAATGCTATGTCCACTAAGCTGTTATTTCTTGGTCTATAGTAAAGTGCCTGAAGTTGGGATGCCTGTATAAACAATATATTTACATGTTATGTATTATTTTATAGTCATTTTATGTTATTTGTTATATGTGAAGTCACGTAACTAACCTGTAACGTTTCTTCGTAAGCACATAAATTATTGAAATTCCCATTATTCTGAAGAAAACAGTTTTCTTGAACAAGCCAAAGTTATGAACTATAACTTACACATAAATAAATAATAATAAATAGTGAAGTTGCGTAGGTCCTGCAGTATATTATCTTCAGCTCTGTAACTGTAAAGTGTAAGTTTATCAACATCAACAAATTATAAGTATTAAACTGTCGGAACTATAACCACATAAGTAATTGCATAATAATATGCACTCAAGTTTAGAGCTCCTTCAAATCTGTGAAGTAAATACAGTAAAATAACAATGCCATAATTCCAGCTTTGGCCGACCACGCCCACTTTTCTCAACTTTTATTCCATTCGATGACTTACATTTCACTCATAATGATTATTAATCGTTTTCCAATATGTACTATTTCCAGGTGTTCACGAGTAGCGAGTCGCTCGCGGTACACATGCGGCGTCACTCGGCGATCGCGAGGTACTCCTGCGGCGAGTGCGGCAAAACGTTCTCCCAGTTGCGCAACTTCAAGTACCACATGTCCATACACCGAGGGACCAGGGAGTTCGCAGCCACCTGCACCGTGTGCGGCAAGTACTTCAATGACAGAGGATATCTCAGCAGCCACATGAAGATCCATCGGTGAGAGATTATTGTACCTTACTGTTTTCGGAAAATCTTGTAAACTTCAAGATAATTTCAAGCTACGTAATACTTTCTTAATTAAACTTCAGAAGCTTGTAAAGCATTGATTTATTAATAACTACCTATTGCCCGTGACTTCGTCTGCGATCCAGGATGAAAAGTAGCCTATGTCCTTCTCCAGGTCATGGTCTACCCATGTGCCAAATGTCATCCAAATCCGTTCAGTCGTTTTAGCGTAAACGGGTAACAATAAAAAATACAAATATTCAAAGAGTCAAATCGTTTCCCTTTCCGTTTTCAGGAACCGGAAAGAGTACAAGTGTACACTCTGCCCCAAGTCCTTCAATCAACGCGTTGCTTACAATATGCATGTGAGGATCCACACAGGTAAATTGATAATCCCCAAATGGGAAGGCAGAGGTGTACCCTATAGTGCGCCCAGATGTCACCAGTTCGGTTTCAGTCCCGTGTAGTAAGGTGCCTATTACCATCAATCGGGTACAAAGTCAGACTCCGAGCTGCAGCACTTTTCCAGACCTGGGAATCGAAAGTGGGGCCTCAGCAGTAACGCTTGCGACCACTAGACCAATGAAGCAGTTAATAGATATTCTGTTGATAATATTGCGGAAGTTATAATATCTTTGGTCGTCTTTGTTGCCACCTGTGGATCTGCCACATATCATTGTTATAGGACTAAAAGAGTGTTTACTTACTGGTTGTTTTTAATCAGTTTACCACATTGCTATATGCCAAAGATTATATAAAGAAGAACAAGGGGATGCTTGATAACAATGAAAACCCTAAATGATCTACAATTTTTTTTAAGAAGCATTCAAAATATTAGTGCCTAACTGCCTACATATAGCGCCAATGTGATGAACCAAAATGGTGTGTCAGTCTATATAATACCATTCAAGTAATTATTAGTTTATAATACTAATCACCGGTGTCGACACCAAGTACACCTTAAATTAGTTACGTAGTGCTAAGTATGCACTTTCCCCAACGAGCACGATTTCTAGATCCCTCAAATAGATCTACAGTTTCATAGAGAGGTTGTCATAGAAATCTGATAATGTTTCTTTCATTGTAAACATTATTCTTATTATCAATATATATAATATTTTACCAGTTGTATGTCATACCTGGAGGAACCTTGGCTCCTAAAACACAGGCTTTTGGCCTAGTTTAGGAGGCATCAGTTCGCCCTATAATGTGACTCTATTGTAAAATATATTTTTAATCCTGTGTACTTATGTATGTTCTCAAAATGTACAAATAAAAATTATTAATATACTACATAATAATATTTACATAGTAAAAAACGTAGTCGCTTTTCGTGTGCTTTGCGGTTCTGTTATTTAGAGAAATTATTCCGATAGGTTTATGCGTATCTTTACATTTAGCCGTTGCACTAGTAAGAAGCAGGGGAAAGTCCCTAGTGCCTACCTTATAATTTTACAAATTTTTATAAGGGGTAAGAATTGCGATGCGAGGGTATAGCGCACATAGGTAGCGGGTCTTGCACCTGAGTTCTAAGTTGTTCACGCCAAAAATAAAAAATCTGTAATGAACCTCAACGTTGCTAGATTCGACAGTACCTTCTAAGTATTCTAGCATGTATAGACTCGGAGCCTTGCGTTAACCCTTGTATTTAGGCTACCTCTGTTTTTGTGGTTTCAGGTGTAAAGCCCCACGTGTGCGAGGAGTGCGGCAAGGCTTTCTCCCGTAAGATGCTACTGAAGCAGCACCAGCGCACGCATTCGGGCGAGCGCCCGTACGCGTGCCCGCACTGCGACAAGCGGTTCGCAGACCGCTCCAACATGACGCTACACTTGCGACTACACACAGGTCAGTCAAACAAAGAAGAGAGAGGTGATAATATATGGTTGACATTATTATTTTGCTGTTGTTGGCTGGATGCAGGTAGGTATCTCGCTAGTCGTAGGTACCACTACCACCGAGACTCTGCCTTTTAGCAGACTAAAATCAACATCAGACAACAACCTTTGGCGATCTGGTTGATTAGATTTTTCTGGTTGACTTACATTTATGTATAAAGTTTCAACGGAGGCAGATGTTCCGTAGATTAACCTAATAATATTCGGTTAGTTACATATTATGTAAAATATATCGAGAAATGAAATTCAAAATGAAAATCTAGATTTACAATGTAACTAAGACTTTCGACTTCTACTATAGATAACGCATAATTACTTCCAGTGATATGACCTTGTGCTTGACATTCATGATCAAAGCTAAATGAAATTAATTAGATACCGTTATCACTTAATTAGGTACTCAATACATATATATTCTAGACTAGATTGGAAAGTGCATCACACGGAAATTCACACAATAAATATATGAAAATTAAATGAAAATTTATTCAAATAATAATAATACAAGTCTATTACTGTCTTCTCATACACAGAAGGTAACATATTTCCTTCTCTGTATGATAAATTTATTATAATATTTAAAAAAATGCTAACTTACTGTAGCTCATGACGTTGCTGGCACAGGTACAAAGTTTAATGGAAAAATCCTTTCCAGCTCACTCTACGCTACAGACGGTGCGTTTCTTGTGTTTTAACTGATAACAGTTAAAAATCGATTATTTTGTGTTATAGGGGTGAAGCCGTTTTCCTGTACGCTGTGCCCGAAGTCTTTTACAAAGAAGCATCACTTGAAGTCACACCTGAATTTCCACACTGGCTCCAAGCCGTACTCGTGTCCTCGCTGCAAGCTGGCCTTCACCCAGTCCTCGAACATGAGGACGCATCTCAAGAAGTGTCGAGCGCCTGAAACAGTCAGCAGTGACACTCCTCAGACTGGAGATACGACAGTGCAGCTGCACACGTAGTGAAGTGACGAGCTTGAAACGAAACGAACGATTGAAACGTAACTTGCCTGTATTTTTATTTTATTTAACCTTATTTGGCTCCTTGTTATACATACCACTTAAATAAATGAAGAAAATATAATTGCTCTATGATACTTTACTATCGGTATTTTGGGACGACAGTGTAGGTAGGCCTGTCAACAAGTCCTCCAGACCGTATTTCAGTCATGGCGGTCAATCTCAACGGAGACTAGCTTCCGGTGCGAGAGATATTATGTATTAGTGCACAATAATTGTGTGCGCAGACACAGATATACTCTCTCTTCCTTCACTTGCATTACTCCGATGAGTCCGAAAGAGATCAGCCCCAGCAGTCTCGACATTCATAGCGATTGCTTTAGGACCGAATTCGGTCGCAAAGTCCTGTCACTCCATACATTACACCTGTCAATCCGGGACTTTGCGACCGAATTCGGTCGTAAAGCGATCGCTATGAATGTCGAGAATGCTGGGGCAGCTGAAGGACTAACGGCTTAATAACGTGCTTTTCGAGGCATGGGATATCGCACTGCTAATTTCCAAACCCCGGACTGTTAGTAAGAAATTCCTATTGGAAAAACATAGTAACACTTCAACAAGTACCAGGGCCCGTATTCCCGTAATTTAAAACGTTCAAAATCTAGTCGCAGTCTCATCTCGGCGACAAACAAATGTCAAAAACTTGTCAAAATGTAGGGAAATTGGACGTTTTTTTGACAGATTGAGACTGAGATCAGACTGTGAAGGTTCATAAAATTACGAGAATTACCCCTCTGGTACTTAACAAAATAGGAAACCAAACAACAAATCGAAGCATCTATGAGTCTACAAGATCTACAAAGTTCTCATGTTCACAAAATGGAAAAGAATCTACATAAAATGTAAGTAAAAAATAATAGTAAAAAAATAACCAAATGACATGATTGTCATTACAACTGTAACAAATCTGAGGGGCAATTCCCGTAATTTTATGAACGATCACAGTCTGGATCTCAGTCTAAATCTGTCAAAAATACCACTAATTTCCCTACATTTTCGACAAGTTTTTGACATTGATTGTCGCTGAGATGTCTTGCGACACAATTTTGAACGTTTTAATTACGAGAATTGCTCCTCTGTAGTTAACCTGTCCACAAAATCCACTCTTCTGAGAAGAGTAGGCATATGTCAAATGTCAAATAATTGTAAGACTATTTCACTAGCTCGCCCCCTATAACATGGGACAAACATAACAAACAAGGCGTGATGTTATGTTATGTATAATCTGGATGTATAAACTCGTTGTGTTATGAACGACTACTTTGCGAAACTCTTTCTATACTTTGATTATAAAATAAACTTTGCCTTTAATAAGAAGCCTTTAAAAAGAAAACATACCTATTCCTGTTTCCCAAAATCTCCGAACAAAACATTAAAGGCAATAATGAAATATGTGGTGAGGAAAACTATATCACATCGCCATACAACGTGGCAGTGCTGCCAGGCTTTTGGGCACCTTTCCTATTGATTGCGATGCGGACGAATTTTTGATGCCCTATGATTCTCTTCCTTCTTTTTTTATATAAATACATGTACTTACATATTGACGTGACAACGTCTTATAAATTGGTTTGCCGGGTGACACTTCAAGAAACTGCGTTACGCTCCGCTCACGTTATGCGCTCACAATGAGAGCGAGTGAGAGGCACGTGATAGATTTTTTTGGTATAGATATATACTATAAGTATATGTACCTACATATTATCCAAATAACAAGCTTTAAATATCAGGATGGTTACTAGTTAGTTATTACTGTGTATGAAAGTTATCATTGAATATGGTTTGTAGGAAAAGGGTTTTATGAAATAAAGCACAGACAGACAAGGCTAAACATTTATTTTAATTTTAGGCTTGTCAGCAATTAATCAGAAAGCTAGTCGTCCGTTCGCAAAACTAGGTCATCATGGAGAAGAAGGACAAGAAACTCCATGGAAACAGTAACAAAGTATTCTATCAATACATTTCTTACGTTATCATAAATTATCGTTATCTTTAAAAACAATCTATTCTATCTCTTGGACAACGGTCCAAGAGAATTCAAAATAATAGCAACATAATAACAATAGCTAGGAGTATTGGCCACAATTAATTCTATCTCTTGGACAACGGTCCAAGAGAATTCAAAATAATAGCAACATAATAACAATAGCTAGGAGTATTGGCCATAATATGACTTACACAACAACATTTTCATAATAAGCAATAATTAAGGTATAATATGAAATTAATTAACTTACGTGACATCTGGTCAATATATTCCACATAACAATGGCATTAGAGCCAACCAACTGAACATCTTCCAAGCAACTATATCGATAACGTCGTTACAATCCATTTTATACACTACCAACGTCTTTTACGTAAAGCATCTACCGCCATTTTGAACCAATCACAGATCATCATACATTTTGGTTTAATATCTTCTAACACAGATAATAATAAACAAATCTTATATAGTGAAACCATTTTAAAACATTATAAGGTAATTAATCAATTTAATAAGAGTCGATTCTTAATTCTTAGACATCATCAAAAAGTATATCAACATCAACTGACAGTATTGTACCAATCATTTGAAACAACCTATTATATTAAAATAGCAATATAAAATCTAAGATATACTACAAAGGTAATCAAATATTAATTATTCATTTATAGTAATAACATTCAAGTGTTTTTTACTAGTTAAAACTGTTGTTTTTTGTAAACACAATATCTAGTCAACTTAGGTACTTCTAAGTTGGTCCCAAGCTTCGTAAATGTGACAGATTCCATTATTCAACAAACTATATTCTAAAATTATAATTATATTAAAATGAAATATCTAACACGGCCATACTGACATGTACTTCGTCCTCGAAGTACCTATGAAAAAAATTTTTTTATTTTGTTTTTTTTTTTCTGTTGTTTTTTTTTTGTAAACACAAAATCTAGTCAAGTTAAGTACTTCTAAGTTGGTCCCAAGGTTCGTAAATATGACAGATGCCATTATCCAACAAACAGTATTCTAATATTATAATTATATCAAAATGAAATATCTAATACGGCCATACTGACATGTACTTCGTCCTCGAAGTACCTATGAATCTACAATTTCATAAAAACAACAGCGTTTCATATAGACCAATTCAACAGGAAGTTGGTACTTATTTTAGTATTATTATTTTTAAAGTTAGTTATTAAATAACAATCTTATTTTAGTTGCTCAGAGCCAACTTTTTTTTTTTTACCAATGTATCTAAATATCTTAGCAACTTCTGCTAATGTAATAGAAAAAAGTTAAGTACTTAAACAATTTATCAAATAATGAATTGCTTATCGGTATAATTTACAGTTACTAACATAAAATTGGGATAGCAACAATTTGGTAAGTCTAGTTAATTCATATTCAAAAGTTTTTGAATCTAAACAATAATCAGTGATCATGAAAATAATCCAATACCTCATCGCTCGGTCAATCTGACAATATTATTGAAAACTATTCAACCTACATTTTCTGTAAACATTAACAAATATCTAATAGTTCCATTCTGACAAGTACTTGATTCTTGAAGTAAATATCTGGAAATCCATCTTTCTATTTTTTTTTTTCTTTACTTTGGTTTTAAAATTGTATAGTATTGTCACAGCCACAGGCATTTTTTTTTACAGCCACAGGTTTTTTTTTTTCTACAGCCACAGGCGTATTTTTTTTTTTTTTACCTCCACAGGCAGCTACGCACCGCCACAGGTTTTTTCTTTTTTTTTTTTTTCAATCATAGGCACAGCTACGCACAGCCACAGGCATATTTTTTTACCCATCATATTTTTTTTTTTATATAGTAACCATTCTGACAAGTACTTCGCTCTCGAAATACCTTAGACACCTTTTTTTCTATATTTATACCAGGCCAGTGACCGACCATCAGTAAGTTATAAGTAGTCCCTGACCCTGACATGCCAGTCCTCTCACCTGCTGCACGTGAGATCTAGACCGACACCAGGCCAGTGACTGACCAGCAGTAAGTTATAAGTAGTCTCCGACCCTGTCATATCAGTTCTCTCACCTGCTGCACGTGAGATCTAAACCGATACCAGGTCAGTGACTGACCAGCAGTAAGTTATAAGTAGTCTCCGACCCTGTCATATCAGTTCTCTCACCTGCTGCACGTGAGATCTAAACCGATACCAGGTCAGTGACTGACCAGCAGTAAGTTATAAGTAGTCTCCGACCCTGTCATATCAGTTCTCACGTGCAGCAGGTGAGAGAACTGATATGACAGGGTCGGAGACTACTTATAACTTACTGCTGGTCAGTCACTGACCTGGTATCGGTTTAGATCTCACGTGCAGCAGGTGAGAGAACTGATATGACAGGGTCGGAGACTACTTATAACTTACTGCTGGTCAGTCACTGACCTGGTATCGGTTTAGATCTCACGTGCAGCAGGTGAGAGATCTAAACCGATACCAGGTCAGTGACTGACCAGCAGTAAGTTATAAGTAGTCTCCGACCCTGTCATATCAGTTCTCTCACCTGCTGCACATGAGATCTAAACCGATACCAGGTCAGTGACTGACCAGCAGTAAGTTATAAGTAGTCTCCGACCCTGACATATCAGTTCTCTCACCTGCTGCACATGAGATCTAAACCGATATCAGGTCAGTGACCGACCAGCAGTAATGTAAAAACTGTTTTGATATAAGCTTAACTTAATGATTTAAATCAACCAGTGTTAATTTAGACAACAATAATTAAAATAACAACATAGTTAAACAATCGTAAAATGTAACAACATAAACAATGATCTTGTAGCAAAAACAAAAGAAATGGTAACATAATAACAAAGAAATAATAATCTATCATGGCTTATGATGCTGGAGCTATGGGGACTCCTTAAAAGAAGAATTTTGTTCTACCCATTCCGGGGCCATAGCCTTAATTTTTCTTTTGAGCATTATACTAGTTTTTTATATTATTGTATTCTCAAATTATATTTTAAAGCAATTGATTCAATAATTATCACTTAATCGACATAGTCAAAACTGTTCGTCCTTTATAAGCCAAGCGTGATGTTACATAATAATTATCTTAAAGTGTTTTGCAATATGTTACCTTTCAATGTTATTATCTTATCCAATAGCATTTTCGTTTTGATGTAAAAGAGCCTCTAAGGGCCTTACCGACTTCAGATACTTCTTACCGCCTGAAAGCTTCTCGATATTCTTACAGCAGATTGAGTTTCCGTATTTTCAAAGCTCATACAGTAATAAGCAGCTCCGCAGCTCCAACGTCAGAGGCGGCAGCGCGATGTCATCATTATGGTGTGAGTGGAGTCAGCGACCCACCGACCAACGGCTTCCACATCCGGCTCCAACATCAATCATGAAAATAGCAAAATAAAATGTATTAGTAAGTGGTTTTAAAAGCCCAGAGAACTATCCCACTTCTGATGATAGATTTTTTTGGTATAGATATATACTATAAGTATATGTACCTACATATTATCCAAATAACAAGCTTTAAATATCAGGATGGTTACTAGTTAGTTATTACTGTGTATGAAAGTTATCATTGAATATGGTTTGTAGGAAAAGGGTTTTATGAAATAAAGCACAGACAGACAAGGCTAAACATTTATTTTAATTTTAGGCTTGTCAGCAATTAATCAGAAAGCTAGTCGTCCGTTCGCAAAACTAGGTCATCATGGAGAAGAAGGACAAGAAACTCCATGGAAACAGTAACAAAGTATTCTATCAATACATTTCTTACGTTATCATAAATTATCGTTATCTTTAAAAACAATCTATTCTATCTCTTGGACAACGGTCCAAGAGAATTCAAAATAATAGCAACATAATAACAATAGCTAGGAGTATTGGCCACAATTAATTCTATCTCTTGGACAACGGTCCAAGAGAATTCAAAATAATAGCAACATAATAACAATAGCTAGGAGTATTGGCCATAATATGACTTACACAACAACATTTTCATAATAAGCAATAATTAAGGTATAATATGAAATTAATTAACTTACGTGACATCTGGTCAATATATTCCACATAACAATGGCATTAGAGCCAACCAACTGAACATCTTCCAAGCAACTATATCGATAACGTCGTTACAATCCATTTTATACACTACCAACGTCTTTTACGTAAAGCATCTACCGCCATTTTGAACCAATCACAGATCATCATACATTTTGGTTTAATATCTTCTAACACAGATAATAATAAACAAATCTTATATAGTGAAACCATTTTAAAACATTATAAGGTAATTAATCAATTTAATAAGAGTCGATTCTTAATTCTTAGACATCATCAAAAAGTATATCAACATCAACTGACAGTATTGTACCAATCATTTGAAACAACCTATTATATTAAAATAGCAATATAAAATCTAAGATATACTACAAAGGTAATCAAATATTAATTATTCATTTATAGTAATAACATTCAAGTGTTTTTTACTAGTTAAAACTGTTGTTTTTTGTAAACACAATATCTAGTCAACTTAGGTACTTCTAAGTTGGTCCCAAGCTTCGTAAATGTGACAGATTCCATTATTCAACAAACTATATTCTAAAATTATAATTATATTAAAATGAAATATCTAACACACGCGTCCCTTCCACTCGGGCATGGTTAGCCCGCCTAAGAGCGAGAGAGACAGACATAATTTCATCCTTCTTCCTACTATACGAATGAATATTCACATTAAAATTATTTTACCACTCAAAGTCGTTGTCACGTAAAACTTTCGCCCGTATACCGACTTTACAGGCAACCAATTTTTTTATTATTAATGTTATTTTAATTCTGTTAGCTTATATTATGTAAATATTATCTTGTTTTAAAATAAAACCTATAGGAAAACTATTGAAATTGGTGAAAAGAGATCGAATTCTTTACTTAAAAGGCTGCTATAATTTTTTCAACGACTGGTTGACAGTTGTAATAAAACAAATAAATAAATGTGTATCCTACTACGCACAGACCAAGTAGTAACCCTATGGTACGGGGTTCGTTTGTTAAAACATGTGGTTTTAAATGAATAAACTCATCCTTCTGCTTAGAGAGAGAGCAATCCTATCCACTTTCACGTAATCATAAACCATAGATATCCGTGTCATAAACCAATTAAACTGTAGGTAGGTATGCAGTTAACTTAATTGGATTGGTCAAATCTTAGTAGGTATTCCCAATAGATACGAAAACCTGTACATCAATCGAGACATACTGTATCAATAAGATCCCAAAGGAAAGGAATATTCTGAATTTTTGATAGTTCTACCATACAAAAACGTACCATATAAGACGTCAATTTTATTCCACGAATAAAAATTATCTGCCGATTGAAAAATCAGCCCGTAACCATTTAACTCAACATGAAGGTAGATCGTAGTTTACATTCCTTAAATTAATTATCTGGTGTAAGTGAGGAACCAATTTCAAAGAACACTACCAACTTTAGCGCTATATAATGAAACTGAAATTAGATCCGTAGCTGTATCTCGAGTTGCGTTGTAAAGTCCGAGAGAGTTTTATGAACCAACGAGAGAGATAGAAAGCGAAAGTCATACTTACGATATTATATACTCACTCTTTTATGACACTGATTTTGTTATGAATTATGTAATTTTTCTGCTATATTTATATGCTACTTTGATTTAATATGGTTTTTTAAATTGTAAACCCAGCTGTCAGCGGGATTGTGTTGTCATACAAATGTCTTTTTTTATTTTAAATAAAGATATTCAATACAATGAATGAGGTACGTGTTGTTAATTTTATTAATAGTGTTAGGGGTACTAAAATATAATAAAACCATGATATATATTTTTACTCCCGTTTTAATGAATTTGGTGTTGTAAAATAATTATTATCGATCAAGGTGTACAAAATTACAGGCCTTTACAGTATGTAGGTAAGTTTCTGGCGCATTAAGTAGTTACAATATTACCTATACTCCTTACGAGGTGTATGCGAGTACATTATATTTATTTTATACATAATAGTAGCAAAAGGTATTAAATACATACAGTGATAATATTGCTTACCTTGTAGTACCACAAGTAACGTATTGTACTTACATTATTTATTATGACCATCAATCTCTCTTAGGTGTCAATTTTATACATTATTGAAATATAGTTACAATGACGTCGGTAGTGACTGATATATCATTAAATGTACATAATTTAAAAATATACCACATTATTTTATAATTCATCGGAATTATTTCAGTGTATTTAGTTGCTAAGTACCTGTTCGCGCTTTACAAAAACTATGAAAATAGCCAAAATCCAATAAAGAAATAAAATAACATGGTTTATTGTACCTACGTACTGTTCAGCATACTTAACATTCTTTAGTTTTGTCTTAGTGCGAGAATTGTGCGATGTTTACTTATTTTGTTTCCATATTTTGGACACTGTTCGAGGTCTACTATATTATTTTCAGTTATCAAACAAATATATTTTTTTTTTCATAGAAAACAAATGAGTATCTCAAATGAAGGCTTTAAGAAATTAATGATTGTTAAGTTCTTAGACAGCACTGTGATACGACGTGAAAGATAAATAAATATACTATAATTAAAAATCTAACAAAATACTATAACTATAATATTCAATATAAGGAATGGCGAGAAGTCAACGAGTTTATTATGTAACAATATCGTAGTCAACACGCTGTGCTTAAGTCACTCAACAATAGTTAATTTCCATATTCAATAATTAAAATAATTACATGTTTACGTACATATTTCTACAAAAAGTGTAGATGTTGAGATGATTATCGACAAAACATGATTTCGACGTTTAAAAGAGATTTAGTAATAGATTGTGAAACAAGTAAAAAAAGTCAAACAAATTGTCAAGTAGGTAATTGGGACATTACATTTGTAGTATTTCCCACGTAATTCTGTAAATCGATTACTTATTGTGACTTGTGACCTCTGATAGGTCCACAATATAATGAACCCTGTAGTTTTACTTTTCTTAGAATGTATAAATAGGTACTATTTAGGATGTATATTTAAAATAGATAATAAAGTTTTAAATCAAGGAGGATACACATGTCAGTGTACAAGTGATCTTTTACGGATTAGGTTTAATTTCCAAGATGTAAAAAAACCTATGGTACTTATTAAGGTTTTAACGTATTTAAAATCACCCTTATACATATTACGTGCACAAGAATGTTTAAATTAATTACAATTCTTTTAACTTTCAAAAGTTTGCTTACGATTAGTAATGTCCTTAACGTTAAGTATGAATAAAAGGTTTATTTTAAAGAGTTATGGATTTTAGTCAAATATAAATTAAGAAGTGAGAAAAGAGAAAATGTACTAACATTATACATATTTATGTCTTCAAGATAAAAGAATTGTAACTTTAAACTGTAATAACAAACGTTAACGTCGAAACCAGCGAAAATTTTAACACGATAGTGGCATTAGTACAAATTCTTTTGCCCTGTAAACAGTAGAAAATATACAGTTAATAAATCTACTAAGGATTGCGTGTAAAAATCTTATTCGTATGAACAATAGAAATATACAAAACGCTATCGTTTGGTTTGACATCACGTATAAGCTGTGAATACATAACATTGCACACAAACTTTTACTTCCAAGCCACGTTTACACAAGTTACACATCATGTAAACCAATACTTACTTACGTTTAATATTTGCCAAACATTACATTACATTTAATTATCTCAGCCTTTTCGAATAGGAGAATCATAATTACTTGGGAATATAAAATAGTAACTAGTAGACTCGGTGAATTAACATTACAATGTAGTACATGTCCATCGGCGCGCGCGCAGGCGGCGCGTGCGATACCAGCGACCACTACTCTACGATGTGAAGCACCATTTGTTCTAGCGTAGGGATAATGTACACAATTTGACAATTTTAGTCTAAATAACATTAGAATTACGTTGTTGCACATATCATGCGCTTACTTTCCGATTATTCATTAGGAACAACAATTTAAAAATACTATACGCTCATCTCTTTAATTTTAACTTAAAAATAAACGTGCTTTTGGCACTTACCGCTAATCAGTTGTTTAATAATGTGTTTCGGGACTGATTTGAAACAATTTCACAAAACAGTATTCGCTCGGCACTTTATTGCTGTTCAGATATTCTTTGGTGAAATTTAATTATAGTAACACTTTTATGCACGTGCTGATGTTTGACACTACTTGTAATTGAATAACAAACTATTAAGGATTATCTTCAATCACGACAACACTGTTATGAAGACTTTTATATCTGGAAGAAGGTACATACATCTGTAATCGAGTAAAAAATTAAATAAGTCGATGTCTCAAATCCTATTTACAATAGAATTCTAATTATACATATAAAATTGAGCATTAGTATAAACAGAGGCTGCTGAAATCTTGGATGTAATATTTAAATCCTTAACTAAATATGATACACTTCCCGAAGGGACTAACATTACTCAAGTACTTAGTACTTATTAATATCGCATCGCATTTACAAGTAATATTCTTACAAATGTACAACTTAAAGTTTATATCGTAATCTCATAGCCACTGCAAGGGACGAAATCCTCGTCCAAATGTTTTTACGAAATACTTTCGTTTGATCACAAGACTGGAATCACATGATGCGGCGGGGAAACACGCGTCCGGCGAGTGCGTGCTGCACCGGAGGGCTCAGGTGCACTCGATGATGAGCGGCTGGCTGGACTCGATGACGGAGGCGCGTGGCTCCGCGGGCGCAGCGTAGTGCTCGTGCTCGGGCAGCGCGCGGTAGGCGTGCGGCGAGTGCGCGCCGTGCGTGGCCAGGTGCGGCGTGGTGGAGTGGGCCTGCGCCAGCAGCTCGCCGTGCGACAGCGCCACGCGCGCCCCGCCGGCTCCCACCAGCCCTCCCTGTGATGGAGAGTGCACCTCGTATGCCTCGTGCCCCTCTCTTTCGTGGCAGTCTTTGTCGACGTTACCTGCAAAGTGCACGCGAAAATGAAATCGGCCGCGTTCAGCGAGAGCGCAAGTGAAAGTTGCGGTTCACCTACGAAGAGAAAGTGCAGCGCGCTACAGTTGCTCTCGCGACTGCGGTCGCGTTAATTCTCTTTCATTTGATTTAATATTGGTTTAAATGCAAATTTTGTTAATAATTAATTTTTATTCAAAAAGTGATGAAAAAAATAGTTCATCAGTGATAAAGTTAACTTACCAATGCATTCAGTGTTTGCTGCATTCGTTATTGCTAACACTTCTTCAATGTTGTTTGGCTTACAGCTAGTAGTTTTCCAGTGAGTGCGTAGCCCGGAAGCACTGATGTACTTCTTGTCGCATCCTTGGCAAACGTATGGTCTGTCATTCGTATGTAGCCGCTTGTGAAGTTTTAAATGTACAAATTGTGTGAATTTCTGCATACACAAATCACATGCGTATGGTTTTTGTCCTGAATGCAGACGTAAATGTGTTTTTAAATTCGACGTTGAGGAGAACCGTTTTTTACAAATATCACATTGGTGCGGTTTCTCCCCGGTATGTACTAGGTGATGTTTCTGTAGATGGGCAAGTTGCGTGAACGATTTACTGCATACATTGCATTTAAAAGGCCGCTCACCAGAATGCGTTCTCAAGTGAACCTTCAGATTCGAAAGTTGTCCGAACGTCTTACAGCAAACATTGCACTCGTAGTGCATTTTCCCGTCCTTTTTCTTTAGTGGGTAAGGCAAGCTCCTGTATCCCCGTGAGGATTGCGAGCCAGGACTCATCGGTGCCCCCATGAGTCCACACGAGCCGTCGGGGCTGACGCTGCCGTGTTGAGGAACCATTTGACTGTTCACATTCGTATTTTGTATTAAACTTAACTGGGAACAGTTTTTGAGCGTAATCACACTAGTCGACGATGGATAATGGTGGTTACTTTGAACATTCTGTGATCTCTCGTACTGATGAGATGAAGTCACCGTTGGTGAGTAATTACTGGGCGGAGACCCTAGTTGAGTGATTATTGTAGAGTTTGGAGGAGAGTATAAGTTATAAGAGTAGTTCGGGTAGTGACTTTCATATCGTGTTTCTCGAATCTCTCTTATTTCTCTAATTTCCCGGATTTCAGTTGTGTGTGGAATCGTGTGTGGTGGTGATGATGAATAAATTGAGGCAGCGCTGGGTGTAGGTAACTGCTGTGGTAATGGCAGCAGCGATGGTAGCGGGGTCAGGTTAGAGCTGGAGTCTGGACTGCAAACATTGCCGTACCTCTGACTCTTCTTATATGAATAAGCCATTTCAGTTGGAGATGAGGGCGGCGGTGTGGCATTTGGTTGACGGCGGTTAGGATCATTATTATTTGTATCAATTCTGTTACCAGTTAAAATTGTTTCCAGTATTCTAGTATCTGGTGGAGAATATCTCATAAAAGCCGGTTGTGGCGGAGGTGAGATCGCACCGTCTTCATAGTATGGTTTGTTTAGAGGCACCACCGTATTTTGAGATGATTCCAACACTATGACAGTCGATGTAGCTGGATCACGTCTTGGTGGTGATAAATTTTGTGGAGTGTTGGGAATTTCTTCAGCTATTACTAATTCCTTTTCACTTTCACAGTCCATATCTTTGTGATTTTGATACTGGTATGCTCTTGGCATTTTTATTTTCACTTTCCTGTATTCATTGCGATGCATGTCTTGGTCATTTTTTTGGACTATAACTGTCTCTTTGGGTTCATTGGTTTTATTGGAACAGTCGAGTACATAATTTTCTACATCGGAATCACTTGAATCTTCAGGAGGTGTGAATTCATCGTGGTAGCCGTTGCTATGGTATCCTTCATCTGATCGCACCGATCCATCATTAGGTGTCAATTGATGTTCGTAGTGTGGTCCTACACAATGAGTGAGAATTGGAGATTTATTTCCCAGCTTTTCTTGATTACTTTGTGCCATTGGAGATGGTCCACGCATATCTCTCAAGTTTTGGCACTGGGCAGGTGACCTATTGCTCTGCATTCTTGGATTCTCAAGTTGGTGTATAACTACTTGAGATGTGCTCTCTTTGTGTTGATGGATTATTAAAGTAGGGTTTTCTCTATGCATTTTTACCGGTGAGGGTGAAGGCATTAGGGTGGTCGGCGATAGTGATCTTTGTTCACAAACAAGTGAGTTTTCCGTTTTGTTATGAATGATGTTGGTAGAAATATCGGCCCTCAGAACCACCCTATCATTTTTGTTCATACATCTCGGGTCCTCACGAAGTATGGTTGTTGAATTTTCATGAAAAGGATTATCAGTTGCTTCTCGTTTTCGCCGTCGGCTTGGGATCTCAGCTTCTAGCAGTTCCTTGGTGTTTGTTAATCCAAGAACATATTTCATGTGATTGAAGGCAATTTCAGGGTGCACTGGTGCAGGTGGCAAGCCATAAGCTTTTTTGATCGTTTCTTCTTTGCCTATAATAGAAATATTCCGATTAATAAAATTGTTCTTTAAAAACTTGATATCTCTTAAAGTAAAAAGTGGCTAAAACATACTAATACTTACAGATAGAGTAAGTAGCTCTTTCCGGATCGATATCATAGCCCAACCTCGTTGCAAAATCTTTGCAATACCATACCATCAACTCTTCGTTTGGCATAATGTCTCTGAAACAACAAAAATTTAAGATTATTAACTTGAAGTTAAAAAATGGACAGTGATCATGAGTGTACGTGTTGTTGTTATGAAGTGAAGTTACCTGATCGTGTAGAAGTATATGTGTTCCTGATGTTGACAAGCCACGAGGTTCATCACGGAGAGCGAGTAGGCAGACGCGACGTATCGCATCCAGTTCGCCACGCTCGTGTCGGACCCGTCCAGGTAATAATAGTCACTGTCCTTGAATATCTGTAATAAGTTAACAACAATTATAACGCTTGCGCTCAGTATACATTAAATATAATATGGATACCGAACTAATCAATTAAGACAAAGTTCTTTTTATTGCTTTATAGTTTTTACAATGCGACTGATTTGTATGAATATTCATTTGAATGTAAGTTACTTTGACTAAACGCCTTGTTAGTTACTCTTGTAAAAATAATTACTTGCTCTTTGTAATCATTCTCTAACAATACCACTTACGCTCTGAGAATTTTCTCAATTAAATTATAATGCAATCAATTGTTTATTTGCTTCTATTATTATGTATGTTTGAAATCAAACTTATATTAATGAGCTAAACACATGTTATTTGTGCACGTGGCACGTGCAGGATATTTACAGTGCGCGTGCAACTGATAGCGACACGCTTACATTATAGTAGTGTAGTGGGGAGTCAAGGACGAGATGCAATGTCACTCGAGAGGTAATATAGGACGCGGAAGATAACGCGCGTTTCAACAATGATTTATATTTGAACAATACAAGTGGGTTCATCTAGTGCTGTGAACAGGGAGGGATATCAGCAACATGCATTGTGATACGATCATGACATTGCCTACTACTAGTCATTTTTATTTTTGTTCAAATATTTGTACTATCTAGGTTGAGAGTGACGGTAAGCTAAGTATTCGAATCAGTTACTTCATCATACACACTTTTATGACATGAATGATCACGTGTGTTACAAGAATTACAGAAAACAATTTTGAATCCACCACCATTGCTATTGAATTTAAAGCCCAATCTCACCTTAATATTTCCGTAAGTATGATGTCTCACAGTTTCCTGTACCTGGCCCAAAGAGAGAGTTCGGTTAATTGAAGAAGAAAATAATAGTGCATTGTAAACAGATAAATTATAAAATACGCCAGAGATATTAGTCTAGGAGTTTGCTTAGTTGAGGATAGTCCGAATTGCGGTCTATAAGGTTGTGCTGTTGAATATACAGATACAAGCCTCAACCAAATTAAAATAATAAAAGCCAAGCGGGGTTGACCCAGTAATCGGTCATATGATTTGATTATTATGGATCTATAGTTACACTTACCCTCCAGTAATATCTCCAGGAGACTTTGTCGTTAGGTTTGTTCGGTGTTCGGGTGCCTTCGAAGGGCCCGAAGCGTGTTCCACGTGGTATTACACCTATACTCCACACACCCTCAGTCTGGAATAGATGGAATATGTTATGATGTAATACACTCGCTGATCTGTCTGTTATGATTAAGTTCGTCGTTCGACTTCAGTGAAATTTTGCTATAGTATAACATGGAGTTAGAATGGTTACGTACCGGTGTATTTGGAGTGGATAATACTGCAGATGGTCTGAGCGCGAGGCTGCGCGGGAGCGTCCTCTCGGCGCGGTTAGGCGTGCCACGCTCGCTCGGCACGTCGGGCACGATGTACACTGTAAGCCTCTCGAACTCCTCCTCGCGCATGCGCGTCACATCGTATGCGCCCGCGCTGGACACGCCGCTCGCCACATCTGCGCCACCGGGACTCACGGTGCGACCCACTACCGTTGTGCTTGGAACTTCCTCGCTTGTTGACTGTTGACAATACGTTCCAGGTTAAACTAAGTCCCGCTCCGTAACACTCAACTTATTTTCAAACTGAATTCACTCTAAAATATTTCTCAACAGTCACAAGAAATGTACCTACAGCCGAAATGGTTTCGTTAGACTTTAGATTTAGCACTGTTAGTCCGCAAGTCGGTCATTTTCAGACCCCAAAAATATGCAAACAACGTCGTAACGAAATGCATTTTCCCTCTTTACAGCCGTGTGCATTTCCCGCCGTGTCGTCTAACTTTGAATGTTATTTTCGTCGAGAAAGAGTTTAGTTTCCTAAGTGAGAGGCGAGAAGCGACGTTCGATAAAGGGGCGGCGCCACTACTGACCCAGTTTTGTGATAAGTGCGCACTTTCCACTGCGCACCGACACTTCCCCTTTGCCTATTTATATTTTCAACAAAATTCAATTGAATACTTAGATATTTCGTGGCGGAATCAGCCTCCAGTGACATTAAAATGCAACTCAATTTGGCGACAAACTAATTATACATTTTACTTACCAGTCTCATTTTGATTGATTCTATGATGTCCTTTAAATTAGTATTCTCATAATTCCTTTCTGCGTATTGAAGTAACTTGTACCTGGAACAAAATTAAAACATTTTAGTTTGTATTTACATGTTTTTAAACTAGAATTTGAATTGAAGCGTTCATAGTGTGGAGGACTTCAATATGTGTTTTTACAAGAGCTGATGGAAAAGTAATGGGAAAATCTTTGTCGATTTTTAAGACTTTTTTGAGTAATGCTATAAATAATATACTTATTATTAAAAATAGCTAAAATTAAAGATTAAACAGAAATACAGATGATTTACGACCACTCTATAACTAATTAACTTTTTTAATATACCTACCTAATAACGAAAAACATCCCATAAAAGAAAATTAGTGATTAAAAAAAATCCTGATAATTTCTCAGAAATAATTAACTATATTCTTAGATTGACCAAACAGATACAATTAATAATTGAAACTGGAGATGTGCCGCGTCTAAAAACAGCTTTTCATTAATTGTGTTAAACCACATTATTATTAAGATGTTATCAACATAAATAATTATGTCAAAGGAGAAAATGATTTAGGTGTTTAGGAATTACTATGGCAACGGTAAAGCAGATTTATATTGCTCTCTTGCCGGTAGATGCATTGAATATTTGCCAAATTGGCAATTGGCTACTCAATGTGGAATACGGAACAGTGAATTGGTCACAAAATTGAAATTCTTTGTATTTCTAACAATCGTTACTTTTAAAATAAACCTCAAGCAAGTATGTTTCAGCCAAAATTAAACTAAGTATCAGTGGAAACAGATTGTGAGAAAATGTCAATTTCCTTTCGTTATAGTTTGGTTAGTTTTTTTTTCATTAATTACACATGCAGTTTACTGTGAAATAAAGTATAAGTAATTTATTTAAAAAAAATAAATTGTTACGTAATAGCGACATAAGTAAACAACCGTGACTCGTAGCGAAGTGTTTTAAATATGGACAGGTTCGTAAAAGAATGCATTCCCATGTTGGTGCAGTGAGGCAACATTGAAGTTCAACATTTCATTGCATAATTGCGGAAGCGAGGCGGCTTGCGGCCGACGACTCCTCTCGATGAGAACGAAAATTTTGTTTTCCAAACCGGCCCCATTTGACATTCAACTAGTTGCGCAAGCGCCGGCCCAGCTCCGTATTGTAAACATTATGCGCTGCATTTGTAATGGTTTTATGTATGAGTTTTGTAACCAATGTAGTGCATCACTAAGTATTTATTGTACTTATGTACATAAGTTAATATATATTATTATTTAATTTAGTAATGCCTAGAATAATACAGGGTGGCAGGAAGGTCGACCGACGCGCATCCTGTTGCCATGGATTCAGTACATGATTCTGAAACACCTGCGTTGTAATTCTTTATCGGTTATTTTATAAAAATAGTTTGTCATTGAATATTAATATCTCCATAAGATAATTTGAGAAAATGATGCATGCAAATATTACAACAGTCTTAATCAAATGTAATATCTAATTCAATATCAACACTATTTTATTAATGATGTTAAAATGAAAGCAAATAATGTAATTATGAATGGGCCGATCACTTTCTCTGATTTGGCCTGAAGTCTGAAAAGTATCAACGATAGCGAACGAATCATATACTTATTGTATGTTAATTGTTAATTGCGTAAGGGCTGATGTTCACGTAACGTCAGTAATGGCGGCAGTACCGTGTGAAGAAGTGAGGGCTGTGGAGAAGGGGGGGAGGGTGCACGTGACCGTGAGTGCAAGTTGCGCAATGCGTCCGCGCAATGTCACACATCGCACGCACCCCCGCCCGGTAACCACTTATTGCTGGTACTTCTCGTGATAACACTGACACTCGCATAGGAACTAGATTCGATTTTGTTATATTTATTTTATTCTAAGTAAACATTATGTGATTATTTTCTTTTCACTCATAGAATTACGTAAACCGTTCGGTGAAAGTTATAGATAATGATTTTATGTTCTAACAATCTAAAGTCCTATGGTTATTAGTATTGAATATTGATTGTTTTTCGAAATTGTAAGACTTACTTTCCAAATTCACTCAAGTCGAGACAAATCAGTTCTCCCATACTCTATAATTCATTTGATAAGATAAGAAAGAAATATGGATGATTTTCACGTTCGTTTGATATAGGCACTCCATGAAAAATAAATCAGTATAAACATGCATTTTGGGCAGTAGCAGCAAAATCAATCACAATTTCTGAGAAAATATATGTTACTTTTAGATGGAAACATCTGTCCCGCTCGCGGCGCACAGCGCATAGCTATCGCACGGTAGCGCACGGCCGCGCATCGTCGCGCGCGCACCAGGAAGCAACCTTGGGCACGCGCATGATGCGCTCGCTCTTGAACTTGCCCTTTACGCTAGCACGTTGCAACCACGCTAGGGCTACCAGCGTTAACTTTTTTTATTTTATTTATTTATGAAAATGGGTTAAGTAGATGCAGTAGCACTTCTTATTTTTTTTTATTATTTAATGTTAATCTAATATGCCTGATTAAATTAAACCTCGCGCATGCTCTAGAATACCACTTATTAGAATTTCTGAAGCAATGCAATATTCGAAATATCGTTTAATATTTGAATAACATTATCATAAAGTTTTAACTGTTTTTAACAATATTTTAAAATATGTGTTTGGCGTTGGTATGAACTAAGAAGTTTTTTAGACGTGTAACATTTGTACTTGATTGTTTTATGGCCACATTGACGATTATAGTAAAGAGTAGTATGGTAAACGAAAATGAGATTTTCCGGCGCGATGTTTGTGTTAGCATTGGATAGTAATTTATAGGAGCATGCGGAAGCGTTGTGCATCTCTTATGAGGCCTAATGAGGCGCATGCGGGCCAGCTCGAACTGCCTTCTGAGCGTGTTTGTGGGCCGCTGGGACTCGCCGATGTGGAGGTACTGGATGCGACTACACACTGTAGGTGGTCGCATCCAGGGTTTGCCATAAACTGGCACTCCTGGGCGGTGCCACTTTGTGATGTTGTTTTTTTTTTTTGTGGATTTGTTGTTGTATGTGCTAAAAATAGTTTTTTTAAGGTTTTTTGTGTTCAAACAGACTTCGACTGAAATACATTTCTTATATTATTATAGGGATTTTGAAGACGCTACACAAGAGAACAAACTTACCTTAAAATTAGGAAGCATAATCTACTTTGTAGAAAACGGTTGGGAATGATTCGATGCCAATAAGAAATTAAAAATATTTACCTATAAATCCGGATCATTGAAATATTATGTATGATCCTGAGAGTGCGGAACCCTACCAGCTAGTGACGCGCGTTGACGCTGAACGTTATTATTCAGTGATTAATGTGATATGAAGAATCGATTGTTTTGATCTATTCGGACTGAACAAGGTCCCTTTATCTATATTCTTATTTCCCGATTGAGTTTGTAATGATGATAAGTACGCGGGTGAAGTACTTCATAAACGCGGAAGTTATTAACTTCGTTAGTTTGACGTTATTGAATCGAACACTTTTTCTGATAGATAAGATTGATAATTATCAAATAACGCAATGCACACATTGTAAGTAAGTATATGGTTTTCGATTTCTATGAAAGAAAACGTCTGTATTGTAATTGTCCAAGCCAAGAGCGCAAGGTCGCGAATTGAAAAGTGTCACTAATAAGAGTGATGTTGTAAAATAGCGATGAAGACTGCAACACATATGTTACATAGCCATGCGAGAGTGCAACGGGAACACTAACCTTGCAGGCTAATAATACATTTAATACGTAGATATTTCCACTACAAATAGCTGCGAGTACCTATCGGCTAGATAAAGCATAATATGTTAGGCATTATGTTATATAAATGCGGAATTGAATTCACAAAATGTAAGAAATTTGCCAATTTTATAATTACAACTTTTAACACGGAATTAACCATATTTAATTATTTCCTCAATTAGCCCTTTTGTACATAAGTATTCTTAGTAACGTTATCAACTGACCTAACAAGCGTTAATAAGCTGAACTCAGATTCTTCGATACTCAGATTCTTAAAATTACTTTTCACAACTTCCGGTATAACAATATATTTACACGTATGTTACTTCACCAACTGTTTTGATTTCACAGAACTTAAACGATTTAGAGTAAACTGCGATAAATAGGAGAGTTTATAGAAATGGACTAAAATATAGCAATACTTACAATTATAAATATTCATCGTTCATGACATTCTTGAGATACTGGTTATAGCTTGCGCGTTTAATGTTAGTACTACCGCGAATAAACAAAGAGTATTATCGTCTTTGGTGCATAAATAGTGTTATGATGGGGTGCCTATGAGGCGGGCGCGAGGTGCAGCGACTTGAGGTACTCGAGCAGGATGCGCAGCGCCAGCAGAGGGACGAGAGGCCGCAGCCGGCGCGCCGCTCTCATGTCGGGGGGGGGGGCTCAGCGGGCGCGCGCGGTCGCCGCGGGCTGCCGTGCGAGCCGGCGGAGCGCAGCGCGCATTATGCAACGCGGAGGCCGCCGTGCCGACCTGCCTCACGTCTAGCCGGCGAGCGCCGAGCACTAACCCGACAGCCGCGCCGCTATGCCCACCGACCTAGATGCACTTTTACGACGCCGAGAATGCAATCGACACACATATTCGCGTCTCGTTCCGATAAACGCATCGACGACGAAAGCGGCCTGTGACGGAGAATGCGGACGAATTTGACAGCAAATGCAGTGAGTACGTCACGTTCGCGCCTCCTATTCTCTTATTAGAGGAGAGCGGGACGGCACAGCGCATTGCGACCGCGGACTGCATTCAAGTTCATTACTTCCGTAGTGTGGCGACCGCGGCGCGCGCCGTGACCGTGCTCTCGATCCCACGAACACTGACGATCGCAGCGAGCGGAGCCGCGGGAAATGCTTACTGTATGCCACAAACAAATACTGAACTAATATTGCTATCAAGCAAAAACTCTTAGAAATATATCGATGATAAAACAAAATCTAACATAAAATGAATTTGAATAAAATTTACCATCACACTGCTCACTGAAAACTCAAATCACTGAAATGAGTACCCAACTCAACACGTTTTCAATAAATATTGAATCACACTACAATACAATCTATCAATACGTTAATTCATAATCACAGCTCATAGAGCGCTAATTAATACAAGTTGAAAACAACGTGGCCGCGGGTGTCGTGAGAACGGCAGCGAAAGCCATGCAGGGCGGGCGGCGGCGGCGGCGGGCTGCGCGCCTCCCCGGAACACGCTTTCACTCTCACGGGTCGTCGACACAGCCTGCACACGCACCCCAACCTCTGATTCTCGATCGCACCCTTAATAAAACAACGGTTCAACCACTTTTGATCGACTTACTTTTAAAGTTTGAACAGAGTGTAGATTTTCTTTTAGATTTGAGAGTTTTTCGTCGCATTATCGAGTGTAAAATCCATGGTAAGGGTGCATCTCACTCTCCGCCACCACCGCACCCTGCCACCTACCATTATCCAATATTGATTTCACTATTTACAGCCTGTAATCTATTAACAGCTGCAAACTGCTGGGGCTGGTATAAAAGAGCAGGCGGTTGACTGTCGACACTCCAACACTGCCTTTTCAATTAGTTTGAATAAATCGCGGCGTACGTTGTACATTTTTATTCAGCTTAGTTTTGCTTTTCAGTGTGAGCATCTGAAAATACATTGTAGAGTAGGTACATACATTTTCGTTCACGTTCTTCGTGGAACCCATTCGTGGAATCCATTCGTGGGCTTATGCTTCGTTTTTAAAGTACTGTGCTATGAGTTCACTGTTATATAGATACTTATATAATTTACTAGGTACGTTCTATTAGTAATAGATGTTCAATTAAAAGTAAGCGAGACAAAAAACGACACGAAGACTCTTCGTAAATGGTATATTTCCGGCTTTGAACGTGATTTAAAACACCCTTTATTAGGTGTTTGCAGTGGCACGGCACCCCTCCAGCAGCTATATTTACGTTGATATGCCCTTTACAATGGCGACCTACGATAACGTCTGGCAATTTCCGATCATTCGTGATCTACCCCAAAGCGTTACGTTTTTCAGGCTCGTTGGCTCACTGAATGTCTGTGTCTACACTTTACACTCTGCACGCACTCGTCACAACCTCTATCGATTCAGACAATTCTAGCATGTAATAGGAAGGAATATGGGTGTAGCGAGATAAATTTAGGTTTTATGTTAGTGTAACTTCTTTTGTAGGATCGTTGATAATACTCGTAACTTATTTAATATACTTTTGTTATTAGAATTGGTTCTTAGAATCATTTACGAATTTCATCAAGTTATATAATACTTGCCATTGCGTACTTAAATTTAATTTAAAAAAAATATATATATATTATAATAAAATATATTTTAAATGACAAAAATTGTCTTCTTTTCATCAAACCAAGTATGTAAAAATAGCCAATTAATTTAGTTAAATAATTTAATTTATTTATGTAAAATATAAAAACACACATCATTAGTACATTTTCTAAGCCTAATAAAAATCCATGAGACAAATCGTTCATTTAAAAAACGAAATTATCCGATTGTCGGTCAATTAGAGCGTGAAAAGCGAAGCGCATCAAAGAAAATGCAGTTTTCCAGCGGCGGCGGAGGCTTGAGCGATATCAAAACACTGAATCTTCCGGGGTGAACGGCCGCGGCGCCTCGTCCCACTGCGAGCGCCCGCCGCGCCGCCCGCGCGAGCGAGACGCCGCGCACTGCACGCCGCCCGCACCCGCCGCGCGAATAAATCGCACGCTGCGCTCGTGTGCGCCGGGAAATGCGTTTTCTGTACGAGTATTGGGCACACGGTCGTTGACATCACATCACAAATTTTCTTTGGGCTTGTAATAGAAACTTAAAAGGCTAGTTATTACGTAACTCCGTAAAAGAGTTTTTGAGATGAGGAAATACTTCGATTAAATTGTTAATTGGTTAAGTCGATTATTTCGAGAAAGGCTTTTCCTTTGGTGCATTCATGGTAATAATTTTATTTTTCTTAATAATAATTACTCTATTTACTCTCTTTTAAAACAGATTAACGGCAGCAATTGCTTATTTTACTTATTGGATTTACCATTTACAAAATTCTAACAAGTATTTTTTGAAAGTACAAAATAAAACTGAGTATGTCCATTGATGTTTGTCTAATTGGTAAATTATTCTGCGTTTCTGTATGGGGATAGAGCAGGAGCATAACACGTTTCCTCTAACTATAAGTTATGTGATTAACGACCCCGTGCATCCTGAATTGTTGTGTTTGACTGTTATGGCTGCGGCTAAGTTTAGCATGATAGATAACAATATTATAAAGTTGATAGAAGTTTATGATTTTTGTTGACTCATTAACACCTAGAGACGCTATACTTTAATTTGTAAGATTTGTTGAGTGCTTTTATGAACATAGTGTATACTTGTATAGTGTCTTTCTTAAGTAATTTTCTTATCTATGTATACTACTTACGAAGATTAAAAGTTCTTGCCGGTTCCGTGGTTGCGTTAAAAGTGTTGATGGTAAAGCCCTATTGATCCTATTTAGTATAATGCATAGGGCTTGTCTATATTTGTGCAAGTACTGGTGCCCGCAGTGCAAACTCGATTTCCCCCTTCTTGGGGTAGGCTTCAATACTCATTCATGCGTTTTTCCCGCTCTGGCTGCGAGCGGGCGCATAGCGCGCTCCCGCTCGCCGCGCTTCCGCGTTGGTACCGCTACATACGCGCATGCACTAGACCTAGCCCAATGCAGCGAATTTTGCGTAGGGTCGTTGTCCTCTCGTACATCTCTATCGGTATAGCTAGATGTAACTAAATGTCCCGATAAGTCTGGCTAAATTTCTAATCCCCCGACACCCGCTACCGCCTCCCTTTTCCTTCGAAGTTTTTACAATTTGTGAATAATATTCACTTTTAGCACAAACTATGCAATTCCTTTGTCGGCCCATTTGTGGGATTGTTAAATACAATAATGAACGTCCCTGAGATAGGAAAGGTATTTAAGAAATAAGAAACTGTCGAGTTTTATGGCCAATTACGTCAGTAATATAATAGAATGTACTAAAAAGTACCTTTTGCACAAATTGCATTTCTTGCTTTTAGCAAATTGAATAGTGCGTGTTTTTTAAGAAAACATAAAGTGGCAACAACAATGCGCCTGTGCCGTTAAAAAAACGCAAGTCTAGGAAGGACGAGAAACAGTTTGAAGACAATCATTCGCAATAAATAAAGCTGTGTTTTTTATTTACATATTTATGTTTTGTCGAAAGGATATTCCAAGGTTGGTGGGTACATTTTTACCCACAATTAGGTATTATTGTCTGCACCGTAGTAGGCTGTAATTGCAAAAACTTATTCATCAGGCTTGAGCAAATGATGAATAAGTTTTTGGAATGAAAGGTAACATACATTTTGTGGGAAAAAGTTTTTCAATGTTGCGCTTGAGTGAATTATTTGTAACAGTGCACAGAATAATAGTGAGGTACCTAGATGAATCGGTGCACAGAGGTGTTGAAGTACTAGACTAGAATGTGGCTAGGGTCAAAAGCCGCGCAGTATGTCAGCGTTTAGTATTCCGTGAGCCCGAGCTCGGGCCGGCTAACGGGACTGCTCGACCGTCTACTCAGGCCTTTACTTTCATCGATCGAACAAACCGCATCGACGGTTTACTTTCCTTTGTTAGTTTTGGGTTCCGCAGACTACCAAATCTACCTACATGCTTTATTTTATGTCATGTAAATCGTTATGTAGATTACATTAACCATAAATTCGTAATAATTTGGAAGGCATTTATGACAAAAAAATCAAATAGGCTCTTAAAACGGGAATTTTTAATAGGGACACGTTATAAAGAGATTATCTATGGTAACTACCTAGGAGAAAAAAACGAAAGGGCCGTCAAGTGTATGGTTAAATCGCAGGTAGGACCCGCATCCGGAAAAAAATAAATAAGACGGGACCGCAGAGTCTTTGTATAGGGAAGTACCGTTAGATCTGTTTGAGACTACTATCAACAGAATATGAAATATGATCATCTATTTATTGTTGCTCGGTGTTTAGTTCACCTGCAGCTGTAATTGCTAAAATGTTAGACATATTGTGTTATACTCGCCTAACAAAATTTACGGTCACAGTGATTCATAGGTTGTGAATCAACACGCATAGGAATATACCGCTAAGCAAAAACAATGTGCTGATCAACAGGACTCGGATTACAGAATTGCATATGTATGCAGTTGTGTTATCCTAGTTTCCCAGAATGTAGAGGTAAAATGTATAACTGGCTGGTAAGGTGAGAGGAAAGCTTGTGTTGTTCATAAATAAGTAGGTAACTGATATGGGAAAGAAAATATTAACCCCGACATGTAGATGTTTATCTTTACACATAAATGAAAAGAGCTAAGTAAAGGAATAATTTATTGTCATGGAGGCAGGCGATGGACACGCAATCTGTTACTCTTGCATTCTTTACAATACCTTTTTGATAACAGTTTACAATTTCTCTATTACAATGTAGCAGCCCGTCTCCATACATATGCATATACATATTCGATAAACATGGACATATGTAGTGGCAATCCGTCACAGTATAAGGTTTAACACATGCTTTTATTCATGCAGCACCTATAGCATCCAACTACCGTTAGGTCGAGTCGATAAAAAATAAAAATAGGAGGGTGAAATCAGAGCTCGGGATGCACCGCGTCGCCTGCAGGCTTAATTCCGACGAGGTGTAAAGAAAAACATTCTCTAGACGAAAATATTAACTGCGTTTTTCAGTTTACATTTCTGATAATTGCTTTTTGTTTTTTTCATTTCGATGATACTATTTTAAACGGCTTTATAATAGTATAGCTATGTTGTAACGAATGAGAATGCTTGTTGGTTCGGAAAAGTCTTGCCTTTGGAACACATCTCCAGGGAAATCTATCGAAGTGTAAATCGATCCACTTTATACGTTTCTAAAAAGCCTCGTGGTGTAGAATGAATTTAATCCGACTTGTAATTTTGTGAATAATCGCAATTGTTATTGTAATCTCGCAGTCCAGTCTCAACGCACGGGGGTCCAGAATCATGTACTGAATCTATGGTAACAGGTTGTGCGTCAATGTTATAATATTCGGATCAGTGATATAAATAGATGATGAATAAAGCTCACTTGTTTTCAATGTAAGAATGTGAAACAGAATTTTTCCTAGAAAGGCATATTCTGAAAACCTCTTGAAAACCGTCTTGATACTAGAATATCGAGTGCCCGTAGCAGTGATGAATAATAGATGGACAATGTACTATGTAAGTCTATTTGCTACGAATTATGGTGCGGTAACCGTTGCTTGGCTGCCACCGGAAGGCTGCTGGCATACATATTATAGCTACTCATATGCATGTGGGACACATTGTCATCGATATTTTTATAAACACGTGCTGTTGCACTTCCTGCAACTTTACTTTCATAACTTATACAGAATAATAAATTGTTTATTACGTTAAGCGGCTGGGAACACTTGCATTGCATTGCAGCAGAGCTTAAATAAATGCAAGCGTCGCCTGCTTTGCATGTACATTTGTACGTTGATATCTCTTTTTCTTGGTAGTTAAAGCTGTTCGTTTCTATTGGCTTACTTTGATGCTAGGAACAAGTGAATCATCTAGTATTCAGGCGTTTAACAGCGCATTTTATCCAAATGAAGACTTTTCTTAGTAAGCAATACTGTTTGATTAAAGTTTTATTGATGGAAGGTGTAAACCTGGGTCACTACCGACAAAATTGACATAGTCTGAATTAGGCATTCAATGAAAAAGCTACCATAACGAAGAACTAAAAAAAAGGTATTTTGTGTGCACGTAATCGGGTTCACCTATGTTTAATAAAAACAAACAAATCGCTATTGAAAGTTAAGGTCACATGTTGAAGGGACGAGTCAGTCGAGCGAGAAAAGGTTATTACTTATTACATAATGGGTGCGTGTGCGCCCGGGGCACGATACGGAGGTACCGTTGTTCGAACAGGTTCCACGCATTACAGCGCCCTCCCCCTCCCCCCCGCCCCGACCTCCTGGCGCCCGCGCACTCCCCGCCGGCCACGCGCGTGTGCTGCACTCAACATTTACTTTCTACCCATCAAGGACCTTCCCGGCTCACCCATGTCAACACTAACTAAATCGAAATGATGGCGGTGACCTCGAGTTTTCTGTCCATCCTGATTAGGGTTACTAATATGCAATGCATTCGTAGAATACAATATCACACTCTTTGTTATTGAACCACGTCATAGGTTTCTTTCAGCTGTCTATGTCATCATAATGGGGTTGTACTGGAATCAGTGTCACCTACTTTCATTACAAGTTGCTCTTTCCAAATAATAACGAAGTATAAATAAATGAAGATCAAGAACATGACATTTATGCAATCCTCAAAATCCAGAAAATACGTTCTATTTTTGAGAACAAGAGCAGCGCCATTGGTTTTAAAAAATGTGTCATTTTTCCAAACCTTCATTATTTATGTAATTAGGTTCAATTCCTTTAAATTATATGAAGGAGAACATTAACATATACTTCCGTCACGAATTTTCAGTCTAAATCTTAACTGTATATATATTTTGACTATTGTCAAATCAAAATTAACTTTATGTTCAGCAGCGTAAATATAAAAATCGCATGAGCGAAAGCGTCAAGAAGTGGGGCTGAGTCGCAAGCGCGCGGTTCAATGACCGAGTTTTCACGGGTTTGACAGCCTTCTGTTATATCATCGGTCGTTGTCATTGTCATTGCCGAAACCGCGGCGGGTGGCCCGCATGCTAATTTGTAACTTTTGCGCTTGCGATTGGGACCACTTTTGCTTGTCGTTGTGCTCGTTTAAATTATTATTTTTTCGCTTCCATCTACATAAGTGTGCGTGTTTCATGTAATACGCTAATACTTATTTATACATGGCTGCGATAATTTGTTCTTCCATTCAGTATACTATATGTATGCGTAAAATAAAATAACTTCGATGCATTCTTGTTTCGAAGGTCAATTGAGATGAACATTATACATATAATAATATGACATAAGTTTAAGAATGCGATTCAATGTTTTCATAATAAGTAAGTAATAGTATTTAGATTATTTTGTTGTAATAAAGTTTACGTAGTGCATATTTGGTACTTATATGGGGTTACTAATTTGAACATGATAAAGTTTGTAGAGTTTCGTTTTAGGAAAAAATATTTATTTTTACGTTTCGTATAAATGGCGTACCTGTTAAGATAGGATTTTATAATGTGTTTTTTCGTCAAAAGGACTTTAATTGCTAGCAAAACTTATAAATCAGATAATAATCTCAACATACAGAAATGACTTCAGAATTGCTATCAATAAACAAATAAATCGATCGGCTGCATTACATAAATCGCTGCAAGGATTACGTAATTTTGGCGTAGGAGGTAGACCACGTCACGTGTGCCCAATGTTCGCCTTGAAGTTGAACCTGACAAGTTCAAGGCTTTGTTTTTGCGCAGCCAACAACAATACGCGCGCGTGTGTGCGTGATGGCTGCGCATGTTATGATTTCTGTAATTGCCGCCGAAAAATCATGGACTCTTCTTGAAAATTACCTCGGCCATCGTGGATTTATTCATCATTGTGTAATGGTTGGAAGGTCTTAGGGATAAATATAAAATCTTTTGAGGAAAAAGAGTGTCAATTTAGTTTGTTGTTAGTACCTATATTTATTTCGCGCCATAACCAATTAATTAGCATACCACAATAGGGTTATTTATGATTGGAAAATTAATCTATAAAGGTTAATTTCAATATATTAGTATAAGTGTTAGTAAGTAGTTTCAATTTTAAAATGTGCAATATCAAAAATTATAGAATCAAACAAAATAGTAATATTTTCTAAATTGGATCAATTTGGTTCTATTTGGAATTTTGAATATTGTTATATCGTTATCGTAATTTAAATACGTTCTATTTCAGTGTATCAGTGAGTATATTAGTATACAAGGTTACAGTAATTAACAACTAATTACGTTAGCAAAGCCTTGAAAAAGATAATTTATTATTTTATCTACATAGTAACTAAGACGCGCGTTGATGTCTTTTGATGGCGCGAAGAAATTCGTAAGTAACATGATTAGTAATGATTAAAAAACTTAACTCTATGTTAATTCTTAACTTACAATTAAATGTTAGTGTACTAACCATTAGGCTTACAGTCCTGATGTGATGAAGAATTAGAAGAAAATCCAAATTGTAAAATCCTAATGGGAAATGTTTGTTTATGTTTTCACTAACACTTAAAAATAAATCCACACCTCACATAAAACCGTCACTTAAAAATAAAGAAATTTATAAAAATAAGTCTTATCTTGAGATCTAAGTTGCTTTCAGTCTAGTTATAAATGCAAAACGTCACTGAGTATCGTAATATTAGAGGGTCATGTTGGAGCGTACTGCGACGCGGCGTGGCGCACCGACACCTCCGGATAACTGATAAAATATAGCTCGGTTCATGGTCGGAGACGTCCTTCCTGCGCGACTACCCGTGTACAGCGTCCGCCCGCCTCGGTACCTGCGCCCGCGCAACGCTGCTCTTCCGCACTCGCCGCGCGGGCGGGTGAATGAACTGCTGCGCAAGAGCGAGACGGAACACCATGCCTCACCTCCTCCCGCACACTCCATCACCCCCCCCGCACACTCCAATGCCATGGTCGAAGCTGACAGTGAATCTTACTCCTGTATCGACAAGATAATCTAGCACAAGTGTCAAAATAATTTTTTGCCTAATTCACACTTCGATTTCGCTGAAACTGAAATCAGTCCAGAACGCTCAAAAACATAGCCACCGCAAGGTGCTAATTGAATTCTGCGCTCATATGACTGCAAGAATTCAAGAAGTCAGTTCTGTAGCTTGCCCATCAACTGTTCTCGTTACACTTTACTACATATTATGCAGTTACCGCAATCAAAACTAAAAGGAAATAAGGTAGATTTTCCGATCAAATCACATGATTAGAAAACTTACACGTGAGATGGACATAATAGAATTACTAAGAGGAAAAAAAGACAATATGTGGAGGTATCTGGATTCATGATGTAAAGGGGGGTTCTTATGACTCAACTTCACACAGATTTTCCAAACAGAGATTCAAAATGACTGCACACACTATAAGCATTTCCTTTAAGGCTGAAATAGATCTCTTCACAATACTTTAATACTTCAAAATTATTATGCATATACATGTATAACGTCTAATTTTTAAGAATCATACACCCATTCGTTGTCATAATATTTAAGCATTTATAAAAACATTCAAGCGAAAGAAAACAGGTATACTATCTAGATTTAAGAAGTAAATCACTCACATCCGACACAGGCATGTTACACAAGCTGATCTAGTGTCAACGACAGGACACACACGATACCTCTGAGGGTGTGTGGCGTGACAGTCATCTTACGCCCATGAGTACTGCCGTGACAAGACATGTGTCTCGTCACTTTCAAAACATTCATGTAAGCTTCGAGAAAAATTTACATTGTACCATCAGTTACTTGAATGCATTTTTCGGATTATTTATGACACTATTTTTTCATATCTGGATTTAATTAAAATGATTATCGAATGACTTTTTTTTATAACTGCTCGATCGCCTCTTTGCATCAACATCATACCATGTCTACCACTATTCAGCATCTTTACTGCCAAAATTCTCTGAAGATGGTAAAGCGCGGTGTCTTCTGAAGATAGCGATTTATAATCTATCAGAAACCACATGAAATCTTAATTTTTTTAAATTAAATTTCCTTAATTATATTTCCTTTTGATTCATATCAGGCATGTGTTCGAGATTATACTAGACGTAGCCACTACCACCTGTTGGCTGATGACATCATAATGCCAAAATTCAGCTCCATGCAAAATATGGTCCCATTCCTTTATTTTATTGGTTTAAAAAACATAAAGAGCATTTGACAGCATGAAATGTAAAACATAATATTAAGCAAAATTACAACTGAGGATCTTATCATTGTTAATGATGCACTTGACCCTGAATTAAAATTAATAAGGCATAATAAGCTCGGCCACATATCGTAGGACTTTATATAATTGGCAAAATGTGGGTAGTCGGGTACATATGTGTGTATGATACTTATTATTTGTATTTCTACGAAACTTATAATATATTGTATTAAACGTTTAGCTGGCTAAGCTTAAAGTTTAAAATTTATCGCATAAAATAATTGGGTACATAATTCTTAAACGTTGAGTAGATGATTAGTTGATTACCAATATTGACGTAGAAATAAAAGAATAAAGAACAGACTGCTTAAGGTCTTTTTTCCTTTTGTGTTTTGCGTCACCTTTTCCACCGTATCCAGATGTGTCTAGTAAATTTTCTCCAAGTTGAATGTTTGGGCAGATCATCACCCATCCACGTCACATCCACATCCGCATACAAGTTGTTAATATTCTGTATTCAGTATGCTAAGTTCAGAATGTGATCTTTTGAATTTTTTGATAAGGAAAATTTTTGTAGTTTTTCCCGAGCTTTTCCCATTAAAAAAAGTCATGATGGTAAGCAACGATGTTACATAATGCAAATAGAATTATAAGGATCTTCACGGCAAACCATTCGAGGCTGCTGAAGGTAGTCGAGCGGTAAAGAGCAACGATCTCTACACGGATTTTCTAGTTCTCAACAATTTCATACTTTTTCTATAAGAGAACGTCTTCTTAGATTATATTTTCAGGTTTTATAACATTATTTGGTAATCATCATGCATCACTTCGATATTGAAACGGTGTCGGCGGGAAAATTTGCGGTGATTTACTATTGAAACAAATGAATTCGTTTTCGAATAGGGTCCGGTCATTTCAGTGAGAATCGAAGTGAACTTTATAGAATGCGCTATAGAAAGTACCTTCTTATGATGATTAAGGTTTTTCCTGCTTCACGTTTACTGGACTGAGGTTAAATTATCACTAGAAAATAACTTATACGACCTAATTACCTTCTATTGCTCACTCATACCAGCAGTTACGGTTTAAAGCTTTTCAAAACAAATTTATCCTAAAAGCCTCGGTCAGTTCATCCAAACTAATATTATAAATGCGAAAGTAACTCTGTCTGTCTGTCTTTGCTTCACGCCTAAACTACTGAACCGATTTGTGTGAAATTTGGTACAGACATAGTTTGGAACTTGAGAATGGACATAGGATAGTTTTTATTACAAAAAATAAAGAAAAAAAAAAATATTCCGGACATACAGCGCCATCTATTGGTCAAGAGTCGGTGTCATCTATTGGTGAAGTCACTATTCCACGCGAACGAAGTCGCGGGCAAAAGCTAGTAGGTACTATAGCGCACTATGTCACAATTAAGAATAATTGTTTTGCACATAGTTAATTTTGAATATTCTTTACTTTTGTTCATCAATTCACCTGAATGTGAAATTACAACTTAGAGAATACTGTATCTGCTGCCGAAAAAGAAGGACCAAGTCACGGTGGAGAATTGTAGTACCTATTTGTAAATTTTCCCTTGGGCCATTATTATACAGATTATATTATATAGAGCAGTCGTGGCCTAGTGCTATCGGCTCAGGCTTACGATTACGGTCGTGAGTTCGAACCCAGCCAGGCACTTTACTTTGTGTATTTAATTTCATCACCACTGCTCTCAGAACGGTGAAGGAAAACATCGCGAGGAAACCGGCATGTCCTAGAACGAAAAATGTGAAGACATCTGACATCCACCAAACCGCACTGGGCCCGCGTGGTGGATTACGGCCCGCTTCCGCTCGCAAACAGGAGACCTGTGTCCCAGCAGTGGGAACATTATAGGCTGATTATGCTTTGCATTATAATTAATGTTATCTTATACGATCAGCCATATTTGTAACATTTTTCAACGTTTTAGCACACGGGAGCCAGTCATCTTACTATTATTTGAAGTTGATTTTGCTGTATGTTATCATGGTTTTCAGTAAAGGCATGTAACAAGAGTCCCACCATGACTGATTTCTAAAGCCCAGGTTATGCCTTAAATTAAATTACTAGCTTACTAAAGCTATTTTGTGTAGCTTGAAGGATAAAACACTTACAAGTGGTGAGTTGGTAAAAGCCAGGTCGTTTATTTCCCTTTACTGAGCGAAGCTGTTAGCAGCACCGACCGCCTGGCAGGTCTCCAAGCCACGTGTAGCAGTTACTGCTAGGATAAAGATTAAAATACTATACGCATCCTTGTCCCTGGTACATGGCCAATATTCTACGATCACTACATAATTTTACAAAACAGTGAGAGAATTTTCGAGTCTTTTCTTGTAAAATTTCTTGTGAATTTTTGTATGAACAGCAAAGTGCTTTCGTAACGGGGATGATGGGATTCGTAACAGGGACGATGGAAATGGTAAAAAATATTTGAGATTGATCCACCGATTGTTGGTAAGTAAATTAGTTTATTATAATTAAGTTATTTATTTTGTTTTCATAAACTGAACAGCAGTGCGATTCTGTAACCATCTCACCGTGAAAACTTAGGTGAAGTGAGCGTGGAGTGAGCTGTGATTCCAAACTAAATGCTAGGGATTGACACTATTGACAGCTCACTCTAAGCTCATTTCACCTAACGAAAAGTTAGGTGAAATGAGCTTGAACGGTGAGATTTTTACAGAATCGATCGGCAGTACGTTTTATGCTCAAAAATACTGAAGTTATAAAACTAGAAACCATTTTCGGTCCTAATTTGTAACCGGAAAATTGTCAAGACAAGTTTCCCAAGCAGTCAATATTGTAGCGTGATATGTATAATCTTCTTTTTTTATTTCCGAAGTCAAAATAAAATACAGTAAGTATCGCACATATGCATCAACAATAAAATGTTGCATATGCCTTCCGCCGCACAGCTATCAGGCGCAATCAAAGAAACGACAAAGAGGTAAATGTTTGGATTTATGAAATGGGATTTTACAGTTACGTCCATTACAGAAATTTGGAACATCTGAACAATAAAAAGTCTACATTATATATGCTCAATCGTAGCATTAATCGCAGGCTTCGATCAAAAGATTTGCTCTACCTGCCGAACCCTTAAGTTTTTTTAAAGGGTGGCCGTTATAATGGCGGAGTCAAAAAAATCTAACGGTCCCTTTCCACCCAAACACACATTGCAATGACAAAAACACAATGACATAGAATCTTTTATGTTTCCTGCGACAAAAATACTTGCAATTTGAGAAATGTAAAAAATATGTTTCGTAGTCATCTTGTTTTAAAAAGTATGGAATGGCTTATTTGTTTGTGGAGATTTTTTGAAAGTGTCCTTCGTTTTTCAATTGCAAAAAATCTTGGGGACGGTTAGTATTTATTGTCTTACTTGCGGCTCTAATAAAACACCTTTTCAGTTTCAATTAAATAGCTTAAAGGGAACCATAAACGTTGGCGCCTTTCCCGAGTCAAATTAAATTAAGCTCTCTTTAGAAAAAGGATTAAACGTGGAATTAAAACTAGCAATGTCAAAACCCGCATATTCATTTGTTTTTATGAAAAAAAAGTTAAGAAAGAGTTTTATTACGCAGTAGCCGATCGTAAAAGAAAGGGGTGCGCTCTCGATTCATGTCATTGTTTAACTACTAACCACCCTGAGGGCGGAGAATGTAGTCGTAAATTGTCAAATGACTTTCTCATTGATTTATTATACTACGACAGTAGCCGTTTAGCACAAAAGACCTTCCTCTTCTAGTGCGACTAATTGTTACAGTTTTTGTGTTAAAACTTTAGAAGTCAAACTCGAATAAAATTAGTATTTCTATTCTTTGTTCTGGACAAAAACTTGATAAACATCTAGGAACGTAATTAAAATTCCGAATCGTATTTAACTTTAACGAACACCGAACTGTACGATTCCTTGTGTGTTATGTAAAAACCTGACCAAAGTACCTAACATAGTGTATAATAGACGGTATTAGGAAAAAAAGAAGTGAACGCCCAAACTGGCCAGTTGGAGGCTCCCCTCCACCGGCGGCAGGACGCGATCAGCGATTTGGGAGCAATGTCCTCGACCTTGAAAATAGATGAACTTATGTAACCGCCGCCGCCCGAGGGCACGGAGCCTCCTCCACCAAATATTCCTTGAGTTTTTGCACGTCCCGCCAGATTACATCAACCTATGCATAAAAACTTTACCATCCTAATAATTATGATGCCTTACTTCCAGACTTGTAGCACGCTAGGTTGTTGGTATATCTTGCCTTTGGCGATTAACTCGGGACGATGAGTTTGGGTTTTCTAAAACTTCACCATTAATTGGGTTTTGTTTAGCGTATTTACTAGACAATCCACTGCGTCATTTTCTTATGGAAGAGCCCAATTTCAGATCTTTTTTTATTAACCAGATGTAAATTAAAGCGAATTCATGTTCAATGATTATGTTGGAGGTAAGAGCCACGTGGTTTAGCCGCGTGAGCCTGTAGGCTAATCGGAAGCTGGATATTTCAATGATCGTTTGCAATGTATTGTTGACTTAAAATAGATCACACGTAATACCTAATATGGGATAAACAAGATGCTTATTAAAAAGAATCTTAACCGTAGTCACCAAGAGGCCAAGTGCAAGTTTCATAAATATTTCTATGTGTTGTTCATATTCGAGCATTTATAGTTTCAGCCTCTTGGTTGACGGCTTGACGGGACACGCAATAGCCTCTAATTTAAAGATAACCAAATAATTAATACCATAGTTTGAATGGTATTCAATATATTTGGTACTGAAACACGAAGATCTGAGGATTTTTTTACTAACAATGAATGGAAGTTTTGCATAAAACCTTTTTTCTTGAATGTATTTTATTTGGTTGCTATGGCGATGAAGTCATCGTCCGCCATTTAATATTTAAATTGTCTATTATCTGGAAGTGTTAAATATAAAGGTATCTATGAAAAATGTAATTTAATATGCGTGAAGACAGTAGCAGACATAAAACAATATTCCGCCCATCATCAATATGCAATTTTTTCGTAGCCTATTCGCTAATTAATCAAACTTTTTGTCAACTGAATACTCAAAGCAAAAAAAAAAAAACAAAAACTGATTGACTGAGCCATAAAGTTAGATAATTTATAAATTAACCTGTGTTTATGTTATCAATCAGGTTTCTAAAATAAGAATTAAATTTATTTAGGTATGCTTTATGTTTTAATAAGTACACGGGTGTACTACCACATCTCTATAACGACTAGGAAGATATTCGATAAAAAACATTTTCAAAACGATGCTTGGGTTTTGCATCATTTAGTTAAGTATCGGCATTTTGTCCGCAGTTAAATAACAGTCGTTCTTTGAAATTGTGTAACCAAGGATAAATAAGCACAATGAGTAATAAAATAATAAATGTTTAAGAACCACTGCTTACTGTTATTGTTTTTGTGATGTTGTTATTATTCTTCGACGGTGCACCGGTAGGTTTTAAGTTTCTCAAGATAAAGTGATTTGTAAACTTTTGCGAATATGAGATAGTTTTTTTTTAACTCAAAATTTTTATAAAGTATAACGATTCAGAGTTAAATATTTAATATTAAGAGTGCACTTGAAACACTTATTTAACTTATACAAGGTACAACGCAAGTTATGAGTTATGCTGTTCTTTGTTCTTGAAATAATACTAATATAGAATATTAATACTTAAATAATACTTGTATAGGTTAAAAAAAAAAACGTATTTTCCAACGTTCAAAAAGAAATGAAGTCACAAAGTAAAATCATGTTACACACATTAAAAGCCCTGGAAAGCGTGTCTAGAGAAACGGTTTCAGCAGTTTCAAGTTTTTGTGCAGTAACTTAGAATAGCTTTTATTACATGTTTCATTACATTGTGGCAGCGCGCACATAAGGTACCACATAGTTACTTTGGTTTGGTGTATTTTAAGTATCCATATAATATTCTTCTACAAATATTTGGAAACTTTTAATATTCATGACTTGAAAAGAAAATTCGTGAAAACAAGTTCAACGACTTCTCCTATGGTGAAGGCTGTATAAACAGACATATTACTACATATAACACATGCTTATAACTTGTACCTAAAGTAGCGTCAAGTTGCTAGTCAGGGTGATGTCATAACCAAAAGCAAGAATGCACAAAAAAGCCATTGTGTAAAGAGTCGTGAGACTAGCTAGCTCAAGTCCACGAGCGTTGAACTCTTTTGAGTGCCGAACAGAGTCAATGCCTGCTATTAGCCAATTTATATGACGAACTAACGACGTTTGAATTGCTTACAAACTCCTTATAACATCCTACAGTAAATGTGAGCGGATATTTTTGACAACCCACAGGTACTGACATGAAACAAACTTCTTCAAAGGGAGCACAAAGCGTTCAAGTTATTTTCCACACTTGTAGCCAATCTGTTATGTATTGTTTCAAGATAACGTGCATGTAGCCCGCATAACTAGAGGATTTTGACACTGGTGACAAAGACCGTGAAAAATAATGGCATGTTTAAACACAAATAACATTTATTTTTGTATGTACTTACTGTAGAAATTTGTATTGATTTTTCAGTGAGCAGTTGTTGCATACACTTAAGTACATAGTGATGCCATTGTCTAATGAAAAGCAACCAATTTGTTTGAACTCTTTGTTTGGCTGTAATATTTTGTTGAAAATTAATAAATTGATTTATGAATTAAATAATGCGTCATTCCATTAATACATTTATATCCAGTAGTTTTTCATATTAGCTATACAGATGGCTATCACATAATAAATATTAAAATTTGATGTTTTTCAAGCTGTGGTGAAGTGTTGTTGTAAAAGGTCTTAAATTATATATCCAAAAAGTAGTGTCTTTTATTATTTTTATAAAATGTCTATTATAAATATATATGTAGACAATTTATGACATGGACTAGTGAAACAACATATTTGTATAAAGTTTAATTTAATTCAATATGTTTATGAGGAAAGTTGTACTCACTTATACTCGTAATTATAATTCATCCTACAAAGGAGCCAACTTACTGAAAATAAAGTAAAGCTTCTGTTTTACTTATATATTAATATGAACAATAAAATGTAGGTAGTGCAGATGAAATGTAAGTTCTTCTTTTCTGCCCATCACGCACATTCCAGAATTAGAACGAGGCGATTGACAGAACTATCCTGTAGCTTCTTACTGGTCAGACAAAAATTGAGTAGTAGTCAATTGATATAAAAAGAAGCAGAAGAAGATTGGCCAAAGACTTGAATGTGTGTAATGTAGTTATGAATGTAGCGGAAGCGTCCATTGTATGCACACTGAAATATACATAATTATAATAAATAAGAAATATAACTTAAAATGATAGACACGTAGAGTTTTTTAACAATACCGCTGAAAACACTGTAGGTCTTTATATGATTTTGACAGAAAGCAAAATTATACTTGAGGTTGTGTTTTTTTAAGTTTCAGCAAAGAATAAAAAAGAGTTGCCTAAAATAAATAAATTATTATAACTTTACGAAGAGACCAATTTTTAATAGTAATATAGCTTTTATTTGAGGAACAAATATTGCGGATTGACATCTTTTATACAAAAAATATAGCAACTATCATATTTATTCTTCAGATGTAAGTTATCTAGCTATTAAATTAGCCCTAAATTACGGTAACATTGATTATCCAGTTTAAGACAGTCAAACGTAACCTATTCATCCTTCAGCACCTGAAGAATGGAAATAAAAGTTGGGTGGTGCCTCTCATATTCATGATAGCTACTGCTCAAAGGAGATATTCCCTTAATGTTAAAAAACTGGATTCGATGGTTCTCGATTGATTGTGTTACTGTTGGGAAATAATAGATGAAGTGCAAATTGAAATAATAAAACTACAACAACAACGAGAGAATGTTGGGAGTACAACCACATTAACAACAACAATACATATGAGTCGTGTTATTTGTAGATCAGATTTACATAATTTAAAAGCTAACAGTTTAAAAATAATAATAGTGAAATGTACAAGTTTAGTATAAAAGGGAGGGGAACGAATCATAGGACATTAAAAAAAATCGTCCGCATCGCTGTCATCATGAAAAGTGTAAGTTCTTCTTTTCTGCCCATCATGCACATTCCAGAATTAGAACGAGGCGATTGACAGAACTGTAGCTTCTTACTGGTCAAACATAAATTAAGTAGTAGTCAATCGACTGGTAGTAGTAGACTTATTAGTCTACTACTACCAGTAATTTAATCATTTAGCACAAATAATTTAATACAAATAAATTGACTGCAACCCTGCAACTACATTAGCAATTTTAAAATATAGTAATACCTATATTTTAAGCTTAATTAGCTATTTAAGCTTAATTTTGCTTAATTAAGCTTAATTTTCATGATATAGATTCTTCATTCACGGTTCACGGTTTTTGTCACGTGCCTGTTTCGGGAATTACCCGACTAGGTACTACGCACTGGAACTAGGTACTAGATACCGGCTACTGTAATGCCCATGCATTACAGTAGTTTGGCTTTCCCAAAAAAAAGGAATTGGAGACGATAATGTTGTGTATACCCAGATGAGATAGTTAACTGAAACAGTCCATAATATGTTTCATATTTTTGTTGGAAATGTGAGCTAAAAATTCTGTCAGCACTAAAATTTTCATTTATAAAATCTAGAATTTTCGATGATTCCTTTTTGCAGCGAGTTTGCGTGTATCTAAATGACTTAACATTTATTCAAAGCTTGTTTGGCCTACATATAGATATGCTTTTATTAAAATCAACAAGACTGAACTAAGTGGATTGAAGTTTGAAAAATATGGCGTGGTTTATTAATCTGGAGTATATTATCATTTTTTGTGCACTTTTATAATGTTTTAAACTGCCAACAGCCCATTATTTTAAAAGATTTCTAACACTTGCATAAAACTGTCCAAAATGAAAGTCATACATTTTAAGCTTGCACATTTACTTGAAATTTATTACTAAGCTGTTAATTACTAAATATATTTTGAAAACGAAAAAGTAAGAACTTACATTAAAGGTTTGACTCATTCAACTTCAGACGACATGAAAAAATTCGTCAGTTTCATATCCATGTATATACAATAAAAATAATTTTGTTCTTTTTTTAATATTCTAGCTGCTGGTAAAATAATTATTATAAATCCTGGCTAACTCAGACATAATTGGAAGAAGAACTCTCTATCTTATAAATAGAGGGTCCATTTACAAGATAGAGAGTTTTTCTTCTCAGTCTCTATCGCCATTTACATTTACTTATTGTTGACTTATCAGTTCTAGGTAGTTTTTTTCATCATTTGAGCATCTTAAATGATCTGATGATGTAGTCTAAAAAGAAGAAAGTATTATGTGACTACTGGCTATGTATTGCGACCGCACGTAGAGACCCGAGGTTAACGCTTTTCGACTCAAGATTAATGTTTTGATAAGAACTAAGTGGATCAAACAGCGCTACGTAATTGTCTTATTATGATGTTGCATTTGCAAAATTATATCGTTGAGGATGTTTGCGTTAGAAGTTTAAACCTCTTTATTTTGTTACAGATTTGATCTCAAGGCAAACTGCCTTAATATGAGCTACCCGTGTGGCCGAGGATGCATGTCTGAGGTAGGTTGCTTTTGTTTTAACATAGGTAATACAGAGAATGACATGTTGTCACGTAGTTTCGTCTCACGTCAATTCCACGTCGCTTGTAGGGTTGCGACTTTTTGTTTATCGTAATATCAGATGAAGTCTTGCCTTTATAAATAAAGCCTTTTGACTAAATTCCGTCCTGGATTGAAGTTTATGTAAATAAAGTTCTTTCTCAAAAATCTAGGGTTGAGTTTAAGAGCCCAATGCTCAATAATACTCTAAGTCAATATCAGACGAGAATGAAGGCTATTCGCAATACAAAGTAGATCTGATGTCATAGATCGTTCTCGGTAATCTGGTCAAACCAGCTAGACAATACAGTACGGGACGTACGGTTTGCGCATACAATTAAGCTCCGACCCCCTTTGTATATTTTTCAATATAAAATGTGGAGTGTGTCGAATCATCGAGTGCATGTGACTATTGGTGGATAAGATATGCAGTAATGATGATTAATACATTGTATAGTGAAATGAGAAAAGTAATTGTATTGCTTTCAATATTTTGTATAAGAATTCTGGTCATAATTATGATCCAATTCCTAAAAATAATTAATACATTTCAATATTTTTATTTTATTTGGACGCAGTTATTTCGACTTTTTGTTGAAATGCAGAATTATGCGCTTTACGACCAACAATACTTTTGGGGGTAGTTAAGACATGCTCAAAAAGCCAAAGGCCTTTGCTTTTCCGACGTTAAACCAAATATTGCTTATGGTATGGATTTGTATAGTAGCCATCTTTCTACCAAAAATCGTACGTGAGACAGACGCAACGACCGTTACATTAAAATAATTGCAAGAAAATGTCGGACGAGGTATTGCCTAGTTTTCTATGCGTCGAAGTTGAACGCACGGCGGCGGTGCCGGCGGTGGTGGCGGCGGCAGCGGAGCTGTGCGTCGAGTCAAGGTAAGTGTGCCGACGGCCGGGTATGACCTAGTGCGGCTCCCCCACCCTGCTACTCAGTTCTGCACTCGCGAAAGTTCAACGAACCTCCAGCAGAATTCTTACAGGCATACGCGACGGTTACATTACCGGAAAGCAGTTGCAATCACCTACATGCCCGCAGCATCGGCCGCTCCGCACAATAGGGTTTGACTCTGTCTTGAGGCAAACGAAATCGCGGTCAATTTTTCGCTAAGCATAGTTGGATAATGAGGATTCTGGTTTGTCTGCATAATATGAATATAATTAAGTTATTAAATAATACGGCGTTAAAATTATTTGTATTCGATAGTATTTATGTAACTGAAAATAACATGATTTGCCTTTACCTACATATTTTTCTAGACCCAACACATATTTTTCAGGTATTAATAAAATATATACTCAACTAAAATATAGTAGTGTTAAAGTCCCATTCAAAACAGCTTCTAATTGATACTTGAGCTACATTTACAACAATAGAGCTGAAAAACGTAAAAATTTGATTTTAGCATAAAACTTTATTACCTACCTATTTCACGTATCAAAATTATTATAGCTCGATTGCCTATACAATCAGCGTACCAGATTGATCTTTGCTTAGAGCTTGCACTTGACAAATAGAACAGCGCTAGAACAAGTTTCCTTAAGTTAGATAAACCAATGACTCGTGCAGTAAACAGTATGAGTAAGAGTGAAGGAAAGGCTTTAGCAGAAACTCGCAGCAGAAATATGTTAATTTGGCGTCTTATGTCACCGAGCGGGCAAGTTTCGTGAATCATGCGCTCACGCACGACACGTATTATACATACACCGTTATTACTTTCTACGAAGCTGATGAATTTTCTTGATTTCCTGTTTCATGCCCGAGTTTTATTGCCAGCAGTTCTCATGTTTAAATCATCTTGGAGTACTAAATTGAAGATTTTATTACATTTTTTGTTTCATAATTCACTTAACCCAAAGCTGATGTAAGAGTTTTCCAGAGAATTCAACTTACATTTATTTGAAATGCAATTTTACTTGTAAATGAAAATGCAGGCAGGAAAAGTTTTATCTATAAATACAATATGTCTAGTTGTATATTTTTATATGATGTAAGTATGAGGCTTGCAGTGGAGAGTGTCGTGGTCAGTCCGGCAGTCCGCGCAGTAACGGCGCGATCGGGGCCGATGAACGCCGCTGGCCTTATTCCGGCAAACTATCGCAAGCGAGAAACGCGACGTGTACTTTCATTGTCACCTCGCTGTACGCACACCACCGCTCAACATTTAAACCAGCCTATCAGTCAAGGTTGCACTGATAAAAAAAAAACATGATAAACTTGTTAAAGGTAATTAACGTCACGTAAAATTTGACGTCATCATTCTATTGGTAGTCTAGACGTAGCGACACGTTTTCGATTAATTGTTAAATAACTAGTAAATAACGTTTCCTCATCTAGCTACTTACAGAGATAGCTTTCTTAATGTTTCTGGGTAAATAAACTGTTGCTAATCTGGTGTAATTTAAGTCATTGGCAGCATAAATTTTAGGTACGTATGAATACAGTCATGTTATCGGAGAAGCAGATCTGTCTGGAGAGGTCAGCTACGGTATACGATTGTACGTTTCGGCGGCGCTCGGCGGCGGCGGTAACAATGGCGCAACAGTCGCGCGCTACGTCATTCAGTGTCAAGTGCATCGAGCTCAGATAACACTTTGAGCTTTGATCTTGAATACAATTTTACTGAAAATGTATGAATTTTCCATATGAATATTATACGCACAAAAGTTTTAGATAAGTAATAGAATTACGCTACTCTTCCTGTGGGTGTCATTCAGTATGATGTTGACAGAATTACAGGCAGTATCATTCGATTCGTTTGATCATCTTTATTTCCATTGCCAAGCATGGTTATTGTAGCTTTTGAACGAAGCTGGTATTTCTGGGCCTCAGGTTTCAGCTGTGACTGATAATAATATTATGATAAATTATACCGAGTAAACGAGCAAAATGTTACAAATATCTGCAACCGTATTGAATTTACGCTGATAATGACCTGCTCTACATTAGTTCGTATTGATGTCAGTGTTGATGTTTACGTTTGGGTGACGATAATCGATTTCAGTTTTTCTTTCTCTGTTACGCCTTTTTACGTGTTTCGGAGTGGAGATCTCTTTAGACAGGGGTGGTCACCTTATGATCGATGCTTTAAGAAGATTGACATGTACAGTAGAATGCACGTGGCGTCACGACTTTGAACTGGCCTAGTGTAGTAAAGAGTTGAAATAGAATGCGAGGCCAGCTTATACTAATTTTCTTACCTGACGTGTGGCCTACTGCGCCCAAGAGTATTCACTGTAAACTTTATTCCAATGTAGAGCCAGCTCCAGTCACTCAACCAGGCAATCAGACATGTCGGTTCTCTCTTAATAAAATCTTCTTGTCTCCTTCTAGGACGCGTATTTACAATTGTTGATTGATTGCTTAATTGTCTCTCCCCTTTATGTTGTTGGTATTTATGAACTACAATCACAGTACTTGAGAATATTGAGATTTCCCAAAATTTTTCAGTCTATGCAGTAGTACCTTAAACTACAATTAGGAACCAATTTATATCTCCTAAAACTTGATAACCCCTCTTCATCCCACATATGAGTTGATTAGTAGATTTAAGAAATCAGTTTGCCTGCAGCGGTCTTCCCGTCCGATTATAATTTGGGTGTATTCAAGGCTAGAGTGAATAGGCTCATAATAAATTAGTGCGCTTACCATCAACGATTGCATCTCTGCTTTCTATCAGGCGGGATTGCAGTCAAGCACTAGTTTATACCATTAAAAAAAAAAAACTAAAATAATGACATAATTTTTCTAAAATTATTAATATCGAGTTTTAACTTAATCAAACTATGCGTTGAGATTCTTCTATACAAGCTTTAACGACCCGTTCTAAACAAAACGCTCCTTTCGAAGGTAGTTTTATAAAACTAAAAATGTCAACCCTTATAATTTATTTAAGTATAGTCTGAGGAAAATTTCGTGAGGAAAGTTTTAAGTATGAATGGCTATAAATGATGAGATGAAACGATGGATGGACTGTGTGAAAGATGAGTTAGCTAGGGGGGTGACTACTGTGAGATGACGACTAATAGAGAATTATGGAAGAAGAAAACTGGTTGTGGTTTTAAATTGTCTGAATTTACGTTTTAATATTTTTGATTACTTTTTTTATATTATGTGTATTCGATTTTTGCTTTAATGATTGCATGTCATTGCTTTTCTTCAGCAGGTGTCGTGCTCATTATCCGCAAGGTGACACAACTCCATAAATCGTCGAGTTCGAAATATGCTTGGACTGCAAACTTCCAACTGGCATAGTTATCTTCCAGTCGGTTTTTTTTTAGTTTTTACTGCGTTTACGTTTTCTTTTATTTCAACAAGTAGCAATCAACCACGCTCTGCTACCATGTTGATATTTAGGTGGAAATAAATAAATGATTACTATGAAAATGCAACGACGTATACGTAACGTATATTGTTATCACATAGGTTACAAGCTTACGAGTCAATCACAGATTTAGATAGATTAATGAAAACAATGTACTTACAATTTAACTTAAGATAAATATGGTTGCGTTCTTATTTGCCAACAAAATTAACCCACTAGTTACTACATAAGAACACATCATCAACCCATTTCCCACAACCAATACATTATGTTTTTCTCCAATTCCCAGATCAAAATAGAAACTGAAAAATATTGAGAAAGTGGCATACTTTCGGGGAAACTGCAGAGTGCAAATATTACATATTTTCAGTACACACTCTATCTAATGCTAGGAACATATGTATTTATTAATTTGTAATAATAAGCACACCAACAGCACAGTCACTTACAATTCCATAGCATTATAGTACCATGCAAATAACAGGTATGCATGACATTTAACTTAAAAAATATTAGAGACAAAGGAGAACAATAAAAAGTGTGTTTAGTAGATCTTAATCTAGAAAACTACAAAACAAAACAAACCAATTGGAGCTACATAGACGTGCACTCTTCACATTGTCTAAATAGGGAACGCCTGTATGAAGCAAAACTCATTGAGAAAATATCAATAGGAAAATCTGTTAAGTTGGACCTTTCATTATATTGCCTTGCCATACGTGTTAGTGGGCTATTAAATGTGGTATTTAAGGTGGATAGTAGGCAACTAAAAATACGATGATGACGCCTACTAGTTGACGCCGGTAGACCTAAAGTTAAAATAACCTACCAATTCTGCATCGATGGAACCGTTTATAATTGTATGGAGTATTAGTAAGTCAGAATGGCTACGTCTTTCTTTTAAGCTAATCATCATAAAGTGCTTTAACCTGTCATTGTAATCAGGTATGGCTTTACGGATCCCATTCTTTATACATAAATACCTAACAAAACGGGCCTGAACAGATTCAACACTATTAGAATAAGTTGTATAATAGGGAGACCAAATAGAGGAACAATATTCCACTCCTTACTAGTGCGTTGTAAAGTAAAATAATGCTAGGTACTATAATTACGAAAAGGTTTCGATGTACGGATTATAAAGCCAAGCATTCTTTTAGCCTTACTTACTATACCACCACTAGCACCACTATACCATCGATATGATCGCGGAAAGATAGTGAAGAATCGACGAGTACCCCTAGGTCACGGATGACCGACACTCTGCTTAGTACTGATCCATCAATATGATAATCAAATTTAATGTAATTCACCTTATTCGTGAATGTAATTGTCTGGCATTTTTTAACATTGAACGTCATTCTGTTGGTCAAACACCATTCTTGAAGTACATCAATATCCTTTGAAGCTTTATACAATCACTTAGGTCCGATATCCAACAGTATATCTTTAAATCGTCAGCGTAGGCTAAACAATTGCAATTTATTAAATCCAAAAGATCATTAAAAAAAACCAAAAAAAAAAAAACAAAGGGCCCTACTTATAGCCCTGTGGAACACCCGAAGCAGGAGAAAAAGGTACAGATTCATAGCCCGCCAAGGCTACTATTTGAGAACGATTAATTAAATAACTCTCGAACCACCGCAACAGAGAGCCATGAATACCAACGCAATTTAATTTCATAGAAAGAATTGAGTGATTAACGCGATCAAAGGCTTTTGCAAAATCCGTGTAAACAGCGTCAGCCTGACCCCTATCTTCTAAGGTGTTACTAATAAAAGTAGTGTAAATAAGTAAGTTGGACATAATCGAAAGGTTAGACACAAAACCATGTTGCTTCAAACTAATAATATGATGGAGGTGGGAATAAACTACATTTATATGAGACCCTCAAACATCTGAGCAAAACTTATGTATGGGGATAATGTGTGAGATTTTCCATAAATCGGGAAAGGTACCTTCCTTAAGGGATTTATTGTATATTATCTGCAGTGGTTTAATAAGAGCATCAATGCAAAGACGAATAAAAATAGGAGGAAGTCCATCCGGACCAGCTCCTTTATTAAGATCTAGCCTTTTGTGCTATCACTAACGTCTTTTTCAGTAATGCCAATGGAAGACATACTCTAATTAGACGAGGAGTAATCTGGAGGCAAGTTACTGGGCTGTTGACTAACACCGTACATATTCCCTTACTAGATAAATGTCCTACCGATTATGAGGTATCTTCAAGGAACCAGGAACCTAAAGCTAATAAACGTGCTACCGATTATGAGGTATCTTCAAGGAACCAGGAACCTAAAGCTATGCTATGTCAAACATGATTCAAAGGAAATAACTGGACATTGTGATGCTGACTGGGCGAGCGACCCAGTGGATAGACGATCGTGCAAGGGTTATACTTTTCTATTTCAGAATGCTTGTTTATCTTGGAATTCGTGTAAACAGCAAACCGTGGCACTCTCTACGGCGGAGGCCGAGTACATGGCGATGGCGACGGCGACCCAGGAGGCACTGTGGTTGCGGCAACTGCAAGCCGAGCTCAGTCAAGGCGAGGACAGTGCGCTGCTCATCCACTGTGACAACCAAAGTTCAATAAGACTGGCCAACAGACTGTTATAAACCAAAAACTAAACATATAGATATTCGTTTACCTACATTTTCTTAGAGAAAACATTGTTAATTCTAAAGTTAAATTTAAATTTGTAAATTGTTGCAACATGGTAGCTGATAACTTGAAGGTACTACTTTAGAAAAACATTGGTTCTGTATCAGTAAAATGGATCTGCGTTCTGTGGGGAGTGTTGGCAAATAAGAACGCAACCATATTTATCTTAAGCTGGCAACATTGCTTTCTTTAGCTTGTCTAAATCTGTGATTGACTCGTAAGCTTGTAACCTATGCGCTAACAATATACTTTCGTTGTATATTCATAGTAATCATTTATTTATTTCCACCTAAATATCAACAAATTTGTACCTACTGATTGATGATCATATTCTAACAGGCTGCCATTATTTACGTGCAAGGCGACACCTTGCTACTAAGTGGGCCTTAGAGCGGTGCTAAATACTAAAGGCACAGACTGTTAGTGATAATGTTCAGTACTAACTATTACTTATTATTGTTCTAGCATGGAGATAAAGAAACGTTGTTAGGGCAAAAGTGTTGGTACAGTCATACTTACTGCTTATTCAGAATGAGAATCTGTTGGCCGTGGAAATATAAAGGATTTTCCTCGATGACTGTGTCAGTTCTAGTATGGAAGTAGAAGTAAGTCTTGTGAGTTTATTTCATGGTTAAGTGGTAACACATTTACATTATATTACTTTTAGGTAATGGTTCGAAATGGGTCAAGAAAAAAAATCTAAATGTTTAGTAAAAATCTTTTAAAATTGTTAACTACTTGCATTTGCAGTAATACATTACACAATACATTCTAACGTTTACAATGTAACTTCATATGACAATGACGGTTCTGTAGGTGATACAAACCTTGGTTATTTTCTTACAATCTGTTTAAAGCTGGCCTTGTTTCTCACAAGCCTATATAAAATTAACACGTTTTTCCATTTCTCTCTAAGTTCGTGTTGGTGAGTGAAAACCGCATGGCCGCGCGGACGTCATTCCACTTTTCCGAGGCGTCGTCGGTGATTTATAAGGCAACCGGTGTTACTTGAGCTCCGTCATTGAAGCGAGTTTTCCTTTTGTTATGTGATGGTGAGAGAGCGCGAGGCGTCGCGGGAGTTCTAATGACGCTGGCTAGTCTAGACGTATCCGCAGAAGCGACGACGCGCCGCCGATGCATTTCGCCGCTGCAGTGTGCAGTAGGTAAGTGTGTCAATGCACTCTAATCCCCCCCATCCTTCTCTCTGCCATCACTCATGACAAGTTCAGCTCGTCTAGTCTCCCCGAGCCCTATGTGGAACAAACTTACTTCGCAAAAACTCTTGCTACTCATAGTTATTAATGCACTAATGATTGATAATAGATATTGCTTTCTGCATAACGTTCTCAAATTGATCTGAAATAATAATAGATAACGTAATGTGAAATATGTAGGTAAAGGTTTTAATTCAAAGTAAAGAAACACGTTTTTACGTTTTAAGCCCTTGATTCTCTATAAATAAGGACTACTTATGTTAGAAAGTGTGACACTTAATTTTCTTGTAAACTAAACAGTGATTTTCCAACAAAGTACTTACAGTGAAATAAGACTATTTTAGTACCTGCCAAATTACGTGGCCGATATACCTAAATAGTGTTGTTTCCCTAAAAATCTTGAAACTTTTAAAACGTTACAAAGAAAGTTAGAAAACTATCTAAAACAAGTTTTCTGTATTTATATTTATGCTCGTAAGTTTTAACAATAAGAAAAAGTTAATGATTAAAGTGTTGCAAATAAAATAGTTAAGTGATAGGCGTCAGACATTGGGAGATGCAATAAACGGGTTCGTTAGCCTGTCTCGTTTTCATTAGCGTGCGCTACCGCACCACCGCGCCACCGCGCCACGGACTCTGGTTACGACTGAAAAACTTTCATGTTACATCGCACACGTCTTTATCAGCCATCTACCTAATGCATACTTGGGATGAAATCAATATTTTAGAAATTCTTGGGACGACAAGAACTATTTGTGGTATTTTATGGCTGTATCAAATTCTGTAGGTGCAGTGCACTCTACATCGTTTTATAACATGAATATCCTGTCTGAAATCATCTAATGTCTTCAAATTCACTAACCTACTTATTTTTTTAGTATGCAATGCTTTAAACGTAATTGGACAAAGCCCACTTTTTGCTCAATGCTCGATAAAGTTTCAAAGTAGCATAAAAATTACATTAAATTTTAACAAGGCTTAGGTATTTCTTTTGTCTTCACACAGTGTTGTAAATCATGGTGTTGAGGGTTACACGGACAGGTGGGTGCGAGCGCAGTGCGCCGAGTTTCCTATCCGTATCTAGGCGAGTGACAGTAGCGGCTTGCGAAAGTGCACATAATTGGATCGGCGCTTTAGAAAGGGGGTTATGAGTTTGTAAGTGCAACGAACTCGCGTGCATTTCATCGGGAAGATGCAGTTCAGTCAGCGTGCGTGGAAAGCGCGCGCTTCCAGGAATCGGCGGCTCGTCGACTCGTCGTCGCGCGCTCGTCTCGCGCTCTCGCGCGCGCTCCATAAGGCGAAAAGTGAAAATAATTATACTAAACACCAACACCTCGACAAACACATAACTCTTTTCGCACTCTCATATACTTATATTGTTATCTCATTTATAAGATTATCTAAGCACACATGACTTATCAAAATGTGTAAGCGTTATCTACGTCTATGCCAAATAAGTAGAACACATTGTGGACCTTGTGTAAAAACACATCACCTGGCGCATATTGTTGTTCTTCATCGTTACCTGTAAAAAACGCCAGCTATTATAATCATTATGCAACTGTTAAACAAACGCGATATAACGGGGCCAAAGGGTTACGCGACCATATGGCCTGGTGCCGGATATGGGTTAAGTAATCACAGGCGTTTTTTTGCATCCTCTCTATTAAACCCCTTTCTATTGTTAATGCTTTAACAGTACAGTTTATACAAAAAGTTGGCGTTTGCTCGTATGGGCGGTATGTTAATTGAATCGGTTAGAATCGATGCCATCCCAGTTTGGTTCGTGCTAATGTCATTTTTTGCTCATCACTATGGATCAACAGATGCTTTTTTCGTTAATTATATATTTACTCTTCCAACGAACGGATACATTTGCATCTGTTAGTAGTTTCTAAATATGTTATTTAAGTTAAAACAAAACGAATGATTCGTAAGAGATTCATTCACAGTTGCATTCGCAGTTTTCATATAGCAACTATAAGTATCTTCCAGAATGATACATAAAACGAAATAGAATATATGTATGTATGCATATCTATCAGATAAATCAATCAGTATTTATCTGTAGGTGGAGAAACAAGCTTTAGGAGTTTAGATCTGAGACTTTGATCTGCTGCAGGATTTGATGGATTTTCAACTGGACTTGTCATATAATAATATCAATACTGTCGCGTTGTTCAAAATATAAAAAGAATGAACGAAAACAAGTAAACTGAAATTTACCTGCATCTGGTTATCTACATCCACTGTAAGCAGATGCATTTGAATACCGTTATACTTACCCTAATGATAAAAAGATAGATAAAAAAATACCGATACTTTCCTAATTCAAGTGTCACTCACAATCAGAAGTTTACAAACAAAAACTTGAAGCTTTTCGTTAACTGTGATTTGTTTAGGCTAAATTAACAGTGTGGAAAAAACACAACGCTTAGATATTTGTTATTATAATTTATAAACAATATTTTGTATGTCCTTAACCACAAATACTACCTGAGTGGCGAACATAAACAAAAAGTGTACCACGTGGTCCAAAGATAATATGGTATTTAAACCTCAAATTGGTCACAGACCGGACGAAAAATGAGCGGTCATATATCTTCCTAATCTTTTGTACTTAAGGGTCCGTTGGTTCTGAGAAACAGCTATTACTATAGATCCCGGTTCACAAGAGGAACTGTTACTTTGTAGCGGGCACTGCATGACGGCAAAAGTGCATTTTTGTTGGAAATGCAGTCAGTGACGTCACAGAGAGTACGTCACAGGCGGGTTGACTCCCGTTACTCGCACAAAGGGCTCGTAAACAAAGGACCTCTAGTTGGACCACAAAGTAGCTGCTCACTGCACATTGTTTTGAGCGTAAAGCTATAAATCAATCGGTAACGGGAAATCTTATTTGTTTGTTAACATCATATGTAACAGACTGGTTTGTATTGATGTTAAATAAGTACAGTAGATTATTTAAATGTTATATTTCTTTAATTACCAACGTTTTGTTGGTCAAGATAGAGTATTATGTGTAAGAACACTTAATACTCCTGTATTATCCTTATTTACAAACATGAAACTTTCAGACTCTGTAATTGATTCAGAATTGCTACAAAAACTAAAATAAGTCAATAAATATTAACGCTCTTCCTGTTACAAAGAATTAAACCAAAATATCATAATTAAAACGAACCGAAAAAATATCAGTGAAGCGTCATTAAAAGTGAACGCATGCCGATGGGCCGAGGTTCTAAAAAAAGTAAAAAGAAGGTAAGAGTCCCGTTAGAGGCCGGTATCCCTCGGCATGCGGCAGTGGATGCACCGATAGATAGGTCGGAGGCTCGCTGCGCTTCGGGTTACTACCTGATGGGCCGCCTTCTATTACGTAATGAAGTATACAGTAACATCGCCGACGCGTGCTCAGATTTTGTTGATAGGATTCATTACTTTACTATATTATGTAAGCATAAAGCACAGAAAAGTTGCATTAAGTATTTCATACTTTTTCCACTTCTTTGGGATAACTTTTGAACCGTGGGAACATTTACAAAAGCAATCATAGTCACAAAACCCAGTCCCGGAAAAACTAATTTCTCTAAGCTATTCACATGTTCTGTATGGAATAAAACTAGAAACTCGTGGCGGAAACGCCAATCGCTCAGCTACTGCACCAATTGATTAATAATCTATAATTAATACCAGCCTATAACTGTCCCCCTGCGGGACAAAGGCCTTTTCCCATACAGGAAGATGATGATGTACTGACTGCACCACGCTTAAGTACGGGTTACCGATTTCAGACTTATATTAATTGTATGTCTAGGTTTCCCCACAATGTTTTTCTACAAAGATGTATGTCCAAGAAAAACTTAGAAAGTCCATATGAATTGATAATCTTACACAGAGTGGCAGAGACATCGACGCTCAACCTGTTACAATGGATTCAGTACACGATTCTGAACCAGAGGGGCAATTCTGGTAAATTTAAGAACGTTCACAGTCTGATCTCAGTCTCATCATCATCATCTGCCTAGCCTTTTCCCAACTATGTTGGGGTCAGCTTCCAGTATAACCGGATGCAGCTGAATACCAGTATTTTACATGGAGCGACTGCCTATCTGACCTCCACAACCCAGTTACTGGGTAATACGATACCCCTTGGTAAGACTGGTTGTCAGACTTTCGGGCTTCTGACTACCCGTAACGACTGTCAAAGATCCACGAATGACAGCACGAAACTCAGTCTCAATCTGTCAAAAAAAAAAAAAACTATTCCACACGTGTACGTATTGCACTTTTCTATGAAACAGCTTTTTTTTGGATCTAAGATCATATTGTGCTGAACTCAATGTCCCTGCCACCCTGTATTGGTACTTGTCCGGATTTGAACCCACAACCATTTATGTATAATATTGCATGGACCATATTGCAGGCCTAGACCAGAGTAGGTCCAATAAACTGTCGTAGCTCGGATACCATAGGGCAGAAGACACAGGTAGACCATTGTCGACTAGTAGATATAAAACTTAATGATGAAGATTGAATTGTACACCAAAATTGATCAATGCAGGGTATATTTCCAAAAGAACTCAATCTTACGTTTACTAACATTAAAGTTTTATCATAATAAAATTCCCTGTATAACGAATGAAGTGACACTTCATCATCGAGATAGGTAACTACACAAATGAATAGTCCTCTCAACACATAAATAGACATAATCACACTCATAATATTCATTTGCTCAATCGTAATTATACCTTTATGATTTGAGTAAGCTTAAAAATATAATCAATGTTCCATCTTTACGAACAAAATTTATAAGCCTTACAAATTGAATTGCACTAAAAGTACCTGTCTAAATGGAATTTTGAAGTATACAACGTCCATTAAATTCCAATTTTAGTAGAGGGACTAAGTGGTTGGATGGCAATGGCCTGTTGATGTGGGATACCACGGACGCGTTTCCTGGACCACCTTCGTTTATACTTAAGACCACAAATGGATTACACATTATCATGATCTGATTTCGTCCTTCATGAGCTCATAATTATATTAGTTATAACGTAGTTCATTAATGCAGCCATGCATAATATTTCTGTCTAAAACTAGAGTATATAAATCTCTCAATATTGTGGAAATTGCAGTGCAGACAAGACACATTTGCCCATCATCAAATAAGTTTTAACAAGGAGTAGATTTGACGTATACTGGGCTTTTCTATACACCAGGTTATGGAATGGACAAACCTCTTCCTGGTGGAAGTTAAATGGGAAATATTAAATTATTAGGTATATGAATAAATATCTCAAAATAAATTTAAATTATGTGTTTAGGGAAACTCAATATTTATTGATAAATCTGTGACAACTTTCGTATTTTCATTGCAACAAAAAAAACTTGTAGTTATCTAAAAGGGTATTTGTTTTACTTTGATACTTAATCATTTCCAAAATATTTACATCGTCTCCAGGATGAGATAAATTCTCACAATCTCCAAAGGGAAATGTGTCATAACACGCTATACATTCATGATTCATCCTTTTGAATTATGTTGTACTAAAGTTGTGTTATAACACTTATAACACACAAAACCCATAAACGTAACATCGCATCTGTAATCTCCGAAGGGTTTGACAAAGGTGTTTCTGTTTCACACGCTCATTTAAATTGAAAATCAACCATCCAACTTATTAGTTACAAAGACTTTAAAACTCTTTAAATAAAAAAGTTGCAAAAATCTGTGACAAAATCTTAGCATTGAGCTTGAAGTGGGTGTATTCCAAATAGGTCTAGTTTTTATGCAGCGTGAGGTAACCATTTCTAGGTTACCGGCTCATAGACTGAATTCTTATAGGTCTAATAGGTTTCGATGCTACTGACCTGACCAAACAAGATTAGAAATGGATCAGCTCAATGCTTTCACCTGCCAGATATTTTCAGCCATCAGCAATTAATAGTGTGCGAAGCAATGTAAAGAAAAGTCATAGACGTAGTATAAATTAATTATTTTTCTAGAAAAGTGGCGCACAATAATTCTCGTGGGCGGCGTGCGCGACGCGTGGCGCTGGCGTCGCAGCGCTCGCGCATTGCTAGTAGGAAAGTTGTTTATGACGTCGGAAAGTGTCACGTTGAACCATGGTGAACCGCGACCGGTGTCTTCCGCGGTGCCTGGCCTACTCACCAAATTGTCATTCTATCAATCCGTCACCATGACTTTATCTTCGCCATCTGAAGAGTACATTTGCAGAGCTCCAAGACGTGTCGTGCTCTTACCGTTGAACGATATTACCTGTCACATTCACCGTAACTCTTCTTTGTCCTAATGAGATTTGGCAAATGTAATGGCACTGTTTCGTTGTCTTCGTTTCGAGTTCGTAAAGCTTAGCCTTATCCTACTTATTACAGCATCGATAAGATTACGCAGGAATATCTTTCGGAAGCTTATTATCAATGTCCATCAGAATTATAGTTTACTGTCACAGTTGCAATTATGCATGCAGGTTTTGTATTTCTAAATGGAATATGTCTACAAAAAATTTGTTGTAATTAATAATACATAAAAGTATTAAATTATTCGTGCTATGCTCCTTAAAATCAACAAAAAGTTTGCAATCACATTTAAGTAGGTATCATACTTTTTTAGAAGCTTTTATATTATTTAAAATTGTCACCATCTTGCTTATTACCTCTTCCTTACATTATACATATATTTTTTTAAACATTTTTGTCCAATTAAAATACTATGTATAATATTGTAATAGCTATATAAAATGTTATAAAAGTGATGATGGCCGTGGGCCGTGATAGTTTAGTTGTAAGTGCTAGTTTGGACGCGCTGCCGCGGCAGGCGTGACGCGAATCATCGACCTCTCTCGCCATTTGTAACGTTCGGTGGCGAAATAGAGGTCATTGACAAGGCCTAGCTCGCACCACCATTATCCTATTTTAATCAACAATGCTTATTCAACGCTCTGTTCCCGCTACATCAGTTTTCTTTCTAATGAATAGTAATGGAAACATAATACGTGTTAATGAAATCCTTCTTAGGATGTTTTTGCATTACATCCGGCTTTTGCAAAACTGACAAGTATACCATCCATTGTCATAATTTTAGTTTTGTTCTTTCCGCGAGAAGGGTGTAATTTATATCCTGAATTTCATCAATATTTGGATTTCTTTCTGACACGGTCGTGATTGACGTTGTCTAAGAAATATGAGTTTAGCTGACATGTTGTCGAGGCATTGAATTTTTTGTGTGTATGAACAATGACTTGTATAGCTAGTCGTGATCTAAGTTGGAAGTTGGCGGAATGGGGGGCTTCGCTCGCAAGAGGTAGGGGGAGGGGGGAGGCGGCACGCACACTACGCCGACGAAACGAAAATTTGTGAGGTGAACGAACGCAAGTGGCCGCGCAACCAAACGTCAGGTTGATTCACTTTTCATCTACGTTCACTCTGTTATGGATATTGTAAACTTCTTTATTTTTGATATAAAAAAACTCACTTTTTACATCTTAGCTGTTTTCATTTGTTTTTTGTTTTGACGCACTGCTGCACTTCGTCTCTATTGCTTTGGTGAGCTTACCTGTGTTAACGAGGAACGCATCGTGATACTATTTTAAGCTTAAAATAATTATAGATTCAGGCGTAACTAAGCCATACGAATTCAAAAATATCAGTATATTCCAATGGTAGGTTATTCTAGTAGCAGAAAATGTAAATTTTCAAAGAAAATGGGAAGTTTCTAAGTCGTCACTACCTTCTGGCGGAGACTTATAGTTGCTATGTGCAGTAGCGCACTGCAAAACTGAGACTAGCTGTTGATAAATGTATCATATGCATGTGGTTGCACTAGTAGGGAGCATTCCAGTTATCCAAAAATAAAATAAAACAAAAAACTGGGTAGGGTACAGTACGAAACCTAAATTTCTACCTTTATAGAAAAACCAAACAGAAAGAAATTGTTCTTTAGGGAAAAGTAAACAGTAAGGTGCTGGTTTAGACCCCACTAAATAAACGTTGATTGTAAATAATTAATCCTGTAATCTGCACTGGCGCACTGGATGAACATTTAACATTTTGTAATAACGCGCAAAGTATGAGTTTTTACTTTTATCGAGCATGTGAGTGGCGGTCACCGACCCCGCGGTGTCCGCATTTGGCGGGAATCCACAGTTCGCGAGCGCGCACTTTTCTGACCAGCCACGTGACGAAGGCTGATGACGACTTTAATCAGGACTATTTACCTGGGTTTTTACTTCTTGTTATTTCACATGTGTGATTCATCGTTAAAAACAATGACGAAGGAACTTTTGCATTTTACCGAAAAATAACCATGAACCACGGTTCATGGTTCAACAATACATATTTATTATTATTGCATGTACTTACATGCAATAACAATAAATATGTATTGTTTGCTAATTGAGTAAATTTACTTTAGATAATGTCTTTATAACGGCAGGTGCATACAAATAATTATTCAAGCATTCATTATGCATGTAAATCTTGATTAGCGTTAATAAAACATTATAAATGTAGCACAAAGCGTGCAATAAAAATATTCGCACTGTGAGAAAAGCGCTAAGTAGATAGCAGTTAATGACGAGGTGAAGTCAATGACTGCAGGATCATAGAATGAGCGAGGAAGTGGCGTATATTAATACACTTAATAATTATGAGTGATAGCAACATTTAACTGTTGAGGTAATCAGGCGCAAGCGCGGGCGCAGAGCAGTGTGCTCCGCGCACGTTGATGTCGTTTGTTCTAGCGTTTGCTTCGGCGCGTATTGTGCGAATTGCGTCTTTGTTTAAAACCATTTTTCATCTTACTATTACAACAGTTTAATGTTATCGCAAGGCCTACAATTTTTTTTTTGAAGCTGATGATCCAAAAGTTTTTTGTTGAAATATATAAAGCTGACGCAAAAATGTTTTATTGAAATATATTATTAACTTGGTAAATCTATTTTTAATCAACGTTAATGAATAGTTCGACGAGCAGTTATTAATTTATCATAATCTATCTCTCGATACGGAAGTAACATAATGTAGAAACATGGCTGAACTACAGTAAGAGCTTATCAGTAAGCTTGGTGGATATAATACCGTATATAATTACTGTGTTTAGTTGGATACAGCCTCTTGGAGACATTAGAAACATGTTATGGTGTGGGATGACGCTATATTTAAAACTAATCCACAGGTGACTACGTAAGATTTATAGGTTCATCCATCACGTAAGTATATTAATTCACTTCACTTTGCAGGATGAGCTACATTTGAAATAGGCGCTCATAAAAAGAACAACGACCCTTTAGTCAACATTATTCTCTGTCCATTCATGGTTTTCGTAAGCCCAAGGGATTTTTTCAACGGATGGCCAGCAGTTTGACTTTCTATATGCTAAAAAGTTTACGACAAGCTGAAATCACCATAAAGAAAGAAGCAATCATATTATTACTGCGACCACTAATTTATTTACCTGCTTATTAGGGACGGTCTTACTTTTAACAGTTAATGTTTACTGATAGATATGGAAAGCAGTAGGTACATTATATTTTATTTTTCGTGATAGTAAGGCAGGATAAATAAACGTCTTCTGACTTCAAGTGTTTCTCACAAGGGAATTAACCTCTAACAGTTACTTTTCCGAGACGACTTTCTTCGTGAAAAACAAACGCATCTCAGGATTTGGTAGATTTTATTTTTACTTGAAAACTAACAAAGTTACAGTGTTGGTTGTGTTTAGTGGGCGATTTTGGTAACATAGCTAGAACATTGCATTTTCATCTGCTATGACTTTAAGCTCTAGAGTAAGGAACCTCTGTCAACTTTCTTCGCCATAATAAAGTGATTAGCAAATGCAACTTGACGTTAGATACTTTTTATTTTAATTGATAGCCTATGCCGCTGTGGTGGTGTGCGCCGGCGCAGCAAAAAGCTGAGTTTCCGCATTGCGCGCGCAGATCGCCGCCCGCGCCGCTGCAGCCTGCAGGGAACATTTCCGCGCCCGTTGTCGAGCCGCCTGCAACACGAGCGGAGGGAAACCTCAACATTTTTTGTTAGTTACCAACAAAGAAAGCATAGTTACTCTATTGACGAGAGTCTAGAATGGTTATAAACATGTAAGATTCACTTTGAAGAGGTTTTCGCAAACATTGTTAATTTTTAAAAACATTCTGAGATCCTGATTAATTTAATAATTCAGTTAATGTACCTACAGAAAAATAGTAAAACTAACTGTAACTAAACATTTCTGTTAGTTTGGCAATTTGCCTAGCAGTGGGACATTATGGGCTAAATACGTAGACAGATAGAACCTAACCTAACCCACCGTGGGTTAAGAGTAATTCCGCTTTAATTACCATACGAGTGTACTTTATGATAAACTCGACCTTAGATTTTATATTTTAGTGGTAATACAAGGTAGGTTCAAAGTTGTCCATCAGTGGTAGAATTACAAGTTGAAAAAAAAAGAAGAGTATGATGCAACGGACAAATACAAATGCAAATTGTCTGTTGTTCTATTTTTCCACAAGCGTTTATCATAATAATAAGAAAACATAACAAATCAACATAATTATTATGTTTGGTTTTGTTCGCTTAGGTAGTAAGTATGGAATCAAATAAGACCATAAATGGTATTGTTGCATTTCAAATATCTGAACTTTTTTCATTCACATTAGATTATTTAACTGTTACTGAATTATTGAAGCTGAAACGGTGATGAAATAGCGGTACATGTATTGTATTGAAAAAAAAAGCCAATTTTCAAAACGTGTTTGCAAACCGCAGGAACGTTTTAGTTCTCGGTAGAACTATAAATAGCGTTCGATTTTACGACACGTGTGGTTGACGGTGAATAACAATAAAGTGCATTGCGTGGTGCCGCAGGTTGACGACGCCTGTCGCCATCGGCGGCTAGCGGTTCGCAAGGTTTAGGTTCACTCGGGTTCATTGCCATAGTTTTGTAACCCTTCTTGTGTAACTCGCTCTCGGCCCTTCTCGCGCACCTCTCACTTGGACTCATTATTGCACTTATTTACTTTTCTCGAAATGCCCATTCTATGGTCTCACAGTAGGCGCTTGTCAGAACATCTTACGGTTCAATCTCGATGTTAAATAATATAATTAGTAACTCGAGTAAGACGTGTGACAGAACAATTCAATCTGTAGGCCAACCGCGACGTAGGTGTTTGATTAATCGCGTAGGTTTGGTCACCATTTGTTTAATTATATGCCTCCATTTATTGTGAGCTATTATTCATATTTTGCAACATTCATTATATTTATGTACAGTTACTACGACGTTACAGAATACACAGACAAATTATCTTTGCCACTCATAAGGAAGTGACATCACAATTGTGCGGCTCTTGACCTTATAATTGTTTAAATATTTGACATGTTTAATTTTTTATAAAATCTACATAACAATACTTACAGGCAAATATTGACATTATAACAATATGCATATTTAACGTAATTCCTTGCATTTATTAGCCGGTCTATGACTTATGGAATTAAGTTACATTCGTCACATGAAACTGTGACAGTGTCAATATAAAATGTGATCAGTGATGTATTATATCAATATGATTGTTTGAACGTGATGATGTTCTATGGTACCCATACCCACGTATGGGTATAATGTACATGCGGAATGTTTAATTGAGCAGTCGTGTAGGCTGCGGTTCCGCGTCTAGCGGCCGTCGACCCCGCAGCCTTTCGAGAGTATCGAACCGCATGGATTACGTCACCGCGCAAGCCTCCCCCCCATGCCGGCCTGATCACCGCGCCGCGACGCCTAGTGCCAACTGACGAACGAGCCATGGAATATTCCTACACTTCTCTATTGCCCAAAAAAATGTTCGTTAAACTTTTTGCCGAAGGACTCAAGTTCAAAATCGATAGCTCAAATTCAAGGTTGATTTTTTTAAGGCATGGAGATTTAAAACTATCATGTATTTTTTGCGCTTAGAAATTAATAAGTATCAATATAGTTTTTTTTTTGGGAAGTTTTTTGCTGGCGACCGCAATTAAACTCGGATAGACAATGTAATCGTAGCAAACTAATGAACGTGCTACGCCGTAGTCGTTGAAACTCTCGCAATAAAGCTGTAGCGCACTCAAAAATTTTGGGCACAAAATTTGGCGCTGGAGCTTTCGTTGGTTACGCTCACTCAGTCGATAAGGTAAACATCATCCAGTCAGCAGTCATCGACCCGCGCGCTCGCAAGGCCACTCGCTTACACAACTCGCCACTAAATTTTTATTGACTTACTTCTTTTGGACCCCCTTAATTTGTTTAACTTAACCGATCTAATCGACTTTTATGCGCATTGCGTAAGATAGTTGACTTGTCAAGTGTTAAAGCGATGATAAATTATGCAAATGGAGTTGAAAGATATAACTGTACGAGTAACTGAACTTAACATTCTCCTTACAGAGTCATTTTATTTTGAAAAGCTCTTTGTTTTGAGCGAACTCATACTAAACAACGACGTTGTTCTCAATACAGTGAACTCGAGCGCTCGCTCGTGTGGCGCGGTTGGCGCGACTCGGAGCAACCAACAAAAGTACTTTCGGCCGAGTAACGGTACCGCGCGGAGAAATGCTCTACGAAATCGAAACACGCGGTGCCGTTAGCCGGCCCTCGCCCTCAGAGCCTGCGGGATAATCTTGGTAAATCACAGCCGACGATCCGCCGTTACCTCGTATTAGTGCTCGTAATTTCCGCTGTACTACTGGTTTAGTGCATAGTTTTCGTAGTTGGCAGTAATTTTGCCAAGTAGTTAAAGTCAATTTTAGGTCTGTTCAATTTGTTTGTGAAACTAGATGCACGTTACGGTACAGGTGAGGTTAAATGATGATAATGATGAGGGCTATTACATCCGTTCCTATAAGATCACAAACACTTTGAATTTACCGTTACTTTGAAAGTTTGCGAAGAACCTGAAATGCATTGTCATGTAATAGCGCATTTCTAAAACTCCTGTACGCATCTCTTTACAGTAAGAAAGTTAACAAGATTCGCCTGACATAATTGGTTCACTAAACTTCAATTAAAGCACGTTATATATACGAAAGTATTCTGAAAATATAAAAAAACTCAAATAACTTTCAATCGTGAACTCTACATAGGTTGCCGGACGGAACTCTCCATGTTGCCATCTAGGGGCGCTTACAAAAACTACTACTCGACTCTCCCTCTTCATAGTCGAGTGTTCGTGCCTAGCGGTAGAGCTGCTCTACACTATACAGTAGCTTAGCAGTTCTCATTATTGTCACGAGATGGCGGCACTTCTAGTTTAAAAAAATGCTTGTTTTACATATTATATTACGGTATCTGAAATATTCAATTTTGTAACACCCATAAGTATCATAATGTGTACTTGAATATAACAAAATACTTTTCCTTACTAATTAATAAAGCGATCAATTGTTGATGTTTTGATATTATGTACAGTCAAATAATAGAAAAATTATGCACTGTTTGGCAAAGAAATTATGTAATGGACACAGGTCCACATAATTTCTTTATACACAACAGATGGATAGTTCTCGAAGCTTTGGTTATGAAAAAGCAACAGTAAAATATTAAGCAGGTACATAATACCGTTCTTTGGTTGCACCATGATTCATGGCATTTGGATGGAGATCGATTATATTTTATTGTGATGTTGATAACATGTCCTAAATATTCTTCAACATCCGCTATTCCGAATATTATGTAATTGTGAAGTATGCATTTTCATATTAGTTCTGTTTTTTTTGGTTGTTATTGATCGTATTCGTATTCGTATTTCTCTAGAACATTTAGTTACATGTAGACATTCAAATATGGCTTTCTTAGTCTCTGATTTCATGAAAGTAGGTATTTTCTTGTTTTATAATATCTAATGAATTCCGGGGCTTGTGGCTAAGTAATAACAACCGCACGGGTCGATCGATCAGGTTAAGCTACGCTTGCCGCGGTTGGTCCGTGGATGGGTGACCATCTTTACATACCAAGACCCCTCCGTGCCTCGGAAAGCACGTTAAGCCGTTGGTCCCGGCTTTCATTCGTGGATCTTTGACAGTCGTGACGGGTCGTCAGAAGCCCGAAAGTCTGACAACCAGTCTTATACCAAGGGGTTTCTTATTACCCAGTAACTGGGTTGTGGAGGTCAGATAGGCAGTCGTTCCATGTAAAATACTGGTACTCAGCTGCATCCGATGAGACTGGAAGCCGACCCCAACATAATTGGGAAACGGCTAGGCATATGATAATGAATTATTAAAATAATTTAGACATTAGCAGAATTGTTAGTAAATGTAAAAATAGTCTTTCGTTCACTTGATTAAAAAAAGACTCAAGCAAAGGATAAATATCTCTGCCGACATTAGATAATCTAGCTCTTCAGTACTACATAACATTTATAACAGAATGAAAAACCAGTAAAACTTAACTATTCACGTAAACGGCGACAAAGCAATATGTTTCCATATTATCCTAAACCCAGTTTGATACAAATAAAGTGAAATTAAGGCATTTATTATAATAATAACCTTGGGCATGAAACCTTTCTTACTATGTACGGTGAAGAATCTTATACCCGTTTTCACTAACACTAGGAAGCTCCTATTTGACATAAATGTACATAAAAAAAACTCACACCTTCTTTTTCAGCAGAATTAACAGAATGCCACCTGCCGATCGATTCTGTAAAAATCTCACCGTGAAAAGTTAGGTGAAATGAGCTTAGAGAGAGGTGTCAATAGTGTCAATCCCTAGCATTCATTGGAATGACCGCTCACTCCACTTAAGTTTTCACGGTGAGATGGTTACAGAATCGCACTGCTGACCTGCTATGTCATTTTGCCTCGTTTACGTTCATACATATGGTCATACACGCACGCCAGCTGCGAGTACTACACACCTGACTTTAACCAATAATGTCTTTCCAGCCGTATTGTAACGAGCAATATTGTCTATATTGCTATAACAAAAGCTTATATCTCGAAAACGTTTCGTAAAAGTTACATAAAAGCGTTAAGCATGATGGTTTAGATCTATAAGCGTATAGGACAGAAATGTGTTTTCGTGATATATAAACGTTTATATCAGCACTTTATACAACCGTTATAGTCAAGTACTCTATCGGACTTAACTATGGCTCCACAATAAAGACATCACAGTGACTACTATAACCTTGGTGCTATGAAGAGATGCTGGAAATTCAACAATAGTGTGATTTCGTGCTGAAGAGATCAGTGGCGGCCCAGTGTTAACGGCCCCTACTTGTTGCTGTGTTGTGGTAACCACGTTGTAGGTCGAACCCTGCCAGGCACTTTATTTTTATTTTTTTTCCTTTATTGGCCACCAACAATTGTTTACACTGTAAATATTTAAAGTGCTATCTATCTACCATAATCTAGGGTTAGTGTAAAAATTTCTTACAGGTTAACACCGCATGTCCCATAAAGATTAGGTGTGCCACAAGCACTAGGTATACTATAAAATTAAAATTGCTTTACCTTGCATAAATAATTTCAGCATTGCTATCTCAAAACGGTGAGGGGAAAGATTATGTGGAAAGCGACATGTCCCAGAAACAAGAAATCAAAGATATGTGAAAATATGACATCATTATAGGATCTGCCAACGCGCTCTGGGCTCGCGTGGTAGATTACAGACCACTTCCTCTCGAAGAGAGGAGGCCTGTGTCCCAGCGGTGGGAACATTATATGCTAAATTCGGGGACGATTGTGTGATTGTGTTTTGTGGGTGTTAGTATTTTAGTGGTCACAAGGACTACATAGTCTACAATTTAACGATTTTCGTGTTACATATTGCCTGTTGTATTCTATTGTACGCTATTAAACTATAGTATAGTAGGTAATAATAGTTTTTATCTTTAATATTTATCTTATAATAAATAAATAAATATCTGTATAATTTTATAGTATCATATAGCGTTCACGGAGACACTTTTTAGCGTAAAACTATTGTGTAAAAGGTTTTTATAGTACATATTATACAGTCGTCTTGTATTAGAACTTTTGTCTTTTTTTTATTTTGTTTTTTATTGACAATGGGCTCACTCTTGACCTCAATCCAGCCCAGAGGCAGGGATGAGATCTACGGTGGAACGAGCTTGCGCAGAAGAAGCTTATTCACTCTCGCCTTGAAGAGATTTGGGTTGTATGTTGTCTCATCTAAAACACAATAATGACTTTAATGACACATAACTGTAGAAAAAGGGTACAATTAAATATAAAAATTGTCCTACAATCTACTATTATATTTGCTTAATAAACTGACCCCAAGGAAAATTGTGATGTTGTGGTACGAACCTAAATCCCTATAAAAGGCTCGGCGCCCTACTTTAAGAACTACAATTTTTGTCCTGTAGTAGTTACTTAAAGGACAGTGGCTATGATCGTAATTTAACACCCATGATAATAAATAAAATTGTGGTCGCAAATAAACACTGGTCAATTTGCGCATACACTTATTATTTACTAACTTCTGCCCGCGACTTCGTTCGCGTGTTACTTTTCGAGTTGGAAACATTAGTAGTTCAATCGAAGAAACATAAAATAGAATTGCAATGTCTGTGCCCTGATGTAATCCAACCAAAAATGAATGAATGATTAATGAACAGAAATTGTATATAATAAATACCCATCTCTTTTACACTACATTACGATGCGCACCTAATTCTTTCTTGTCTTTGAGTTTTTTATTATGACATTTCATTTTAATCGTATTGTATGTAGTTTCCATGAATATTTAGTTTATTTATTGACTAAAACGTCATACAAGGAAAAAATATGGTTCAGTATTTTTATATTAGGTTGAGGAAAAAGTCTTTTCGCATTATAGTATGTATGAACTTGTAATAAAATCTCTTTGGCTATACTATTTGTATCTGGCTGGTTTTGGTATCATTGAAAGTTTAAATTTTAAAGAACATAATTCCAAATTCAAATTAGGAATGTGTGATTTTCATTTGTTTTTCGTACAGTCAAGATGAGTGAATCTAATGAAGAAATTCGATACATTTTAAAATTTTACTACAAAAAAGGTAAAAACGCAACGCAAGCCGCGAAAAAAATTTGCGATGTTTATGGACCTAGTGCAGTGTCTGTGAGAGTAGCACAAACTTGGTTTAAGCGTTTTCAATCCGGAAATTTTGATGTCAAAGATGCACGTCGCTCTGGTCGCCCTATTACGGATAAAATGGATGCCATTTTTGAAAAAGTGGAGCATGATCGGCATATCAGTAGTTACGACGTAGATGAAGAACTGGGAATTGACCACAAAACAGTTTTGGCGCATTTGAAAAAAACTGGGTACACAAAAAAGCTCGGTATTTGGGTACCTCACGAGCTCAAAGCAAAAGAAACCTAATGAACCGTGTTCTCATTTGTGATTCTTTATTACGACGTAATGAAACCAAACTATTTTTGAAAAAGCTGGTGATGAAAAGTGGATCACGTACGCCAAGAACGGTCGTGGTCAAAGGCCGTTCAGGCTTCACAGACTGTGGTGAAACCCGGGTTAACTCGCAACAAGGTGATGCTGTGTGTGTGGTGGGATTGGAAGGGCATTATTCATTATGAGCTGTTACCACCAGGCAGGACCATCGATTCTGAACTCTACTGCGAACAACTGATGAGATTAAAGCAAGAAGTTGAGAGAAAGCGGCCGGAATTAATCAACAGAAGGGGTGTGGTTTTTCATCATGATAACGCTAGACCTCACACATCTTTAGCCACTCAGCAAAAATTAAGAGAGTTTGGCTGCGAGGTGTTAATGCATCCGCCGTATAGTCCTGACCTTGCACCTTCAGATTTCCACCTGTTTCGGTCTCTTCAGAATTCTTTAAGCAGTGTCAGGTTAACATCACGAGAGGGCTGCCAAAACCACTTGTCGCGGTATTTTGATCAGAAGTCCCAAAATTTCTATAGCAATGGGATCATCTCCCTACCTACAAGATGGCAAAAAGTTATCGAACAAAATGGCACCTACATACTTTAGTTAAATGTAAATAAACTATATTAAAAAATGTTTTGAATTTTCTTAACAAATGCTAAGAAACTTTTTCCCCAACCTATTATTTTGAAATTAATTCATGAATATGTTGCCTACTGACCAAACTGTACCAAATTTTCAATTACTACAACGTCGAACAATACAAAACAGTTATCAGCGGTACTCCATAAGGTACGTATTAAAATCCCGAAATTTCATAATAACTATGGCTGAAATACCGACGTCCAAAACAACGAAATTCAAAATACCGAAAGTTTTAAATGCCGATAGCCGTTATATGGAAACATAAAATACCGATGTCCAAATGCCCGAAAGGATAAAACCCCGAATGGACGAAACCCCGAATGGACGAAATACCGATGGATGAAATCCCAAAGAGCGGCGACGTAGTTCCCGCAATTACTCATAGATGGCACTACAACACAGTCATGACGGTGGGCATTCTGCTTAACGTGTTTTAATATTTTTTTATAGCGGGGTTAAATCTCGAATTTTTTTTTATTGCGTAATGTTTTATTCATTCGTAGTTACTGTTAGCTACTTAGTGGGCACATAATTGAACGTCGTAAATTAAAATACCTACGGGTAAAATATCAATGTTCAAAACATCGAAAACTTAAATATCAATTGTATCGAAATATCGAAAATGGTTATACCTACCTAAGCTTAAAATGTCTAAGTTTGAAATGCCGAGTGATTAAAATATCAAATATTTAAAATGTTTGGTTTTACAATCAAAAATATATTTATGGCACTCGACGGCCGCTGCCGCGGCACCGCTCGCTTCGCTCGTGCGTTGTGTGGTCACAGTTCTAACCTAACCTAACCTAGCTGTTTCGATGTAAATAAGATATATGCGTGTTACGCATGAGCGGAACATATTTTTGAATGTAAAACCAAACATTTTTAATAATTACACGTTGTCGTTGTTTTTTAATAATTAAAAATATGTTTCTGTACCCGTACAGATTTTAAACTTCGGGATATGGATCTTCGGGATTTTAAGCTTTCGGGCAAATGAACTTTCGGTATTTAAAACATTCGACCAAACAATCATTCGGCGTGTAATTTTTCGGGATTTTTTCCATAGGTATTTTAAAATACGGCCTTTTAAATTTCGGTGTTGTAATACGTACCCACTTCATAACGTGAATTTATTTTGACGTTACTAAAACTACTTAACTCTCCCACATCGGTGGGTTAAATATTTAAAAGTTTAACCTTAGGTTTACCTCTAACTCTTGGTGGCGCAAGATGAAATATTTTATTAACCTTAAGTTAACTGTTAAAATTTTTAAGAGTTATTTAGGATATCCCTTAAAAGGGCTTAAGTGGACCTTAAAAGGTTAAATCTGCTATATGCATTCCCTATTCAGCCCAGTGAAGTAGTGTATAGTGTTCTTACTGCAAACACTGGTATATTGTGTTCTCTCTCGTTACCTACGAAATGCTAGGTATTTTTTTTTGCGATGTCCAACTTTCCTAATACTCAAACCTCAGTTGGCCCGATAGAGCTTTTTTATCCTCATGAGAAATAGGATCCATTGCATACCATAACCTGTTAGGGTTAATGGAGGAACACCAAAGGAAAGGCTGTTATGAGGATTTATATAATACGTTTAGTTACTATTTTAGCCTTGTGTGGGATCACACGTCTCACGTAATATTAGTAAACACACCTTCCAATATATAAATATAATAATAATTATTGACATAAAAGAATGTTACAATTAAAAAATGGAAACCTAGAGTCCTGCGCTAGGTTGTAACCTGTGTTACAGGAATCAGTGTCTTCTCCCAGTAGTTTTAGACAGATATTATCCAATAAGATTTATACAATTTTAAATTATACAATACTTGCTTGAGGCGTATGTGTGAGGGTGGGTGTGTATCCATGCGTGTGGATGTGTGAGCGTGTGTGAGGGTGGGTGTGTATCCATGTGTGTGTATGTGTGAGCGTGTGTGAGGGTGTGTGTGGGATGCGTGCGTAGAATCCTAGGATGCGTGATCGTACGTGTGAATGTATATCATGGTATATACACTCGAGAGCAATGAATCCGGGTCACTTAAAGAATGTTAAAAATCTCGGAAACTAAAAATGATAGGTTAATGCAATAAATTGTATTTAATAGACAATGTAATACTCCTTAAATGAAAGTAAAAAAAATATGAGTCACCATACATTTTATTAACACAAAATTACATAAAGAAAAAAACTGCTGATCTCTCCTTAAAACAAAAATAGGAAACATGAAATTTTTGAACTTTATTACGATTTTCTTGAATTTTAATACTTCGTATTGCCTCCTCGTGCTTCCATTACTGCGTTTACGCGGTTTGGCATGCTGTACACCAAGTTCCTTATACGATTTTGGGGAATATTCTCCCATTCCTCTGTGAGAGCAATTTTGAGCTCACGAAGCGTGATTGGGGGAGGGTTTCGTTGTTTTACGCATCTGCCTAGCTCGTCCCAAGCATGCTCGATCGGGTTGATATCCGGGCTGCGCGCTGGCCACTCCATACGAGTAATGTTCATCTCTTGAAGGTAGTCATTCACAATCCTACCTGTATGAGGTCGGGCATTGTCATGCATAAATATAGCATCCTCACCTAAATTGACCATAAATGGACCAACGTGATCATTGAGGATTTCTTCCACATATCTTACGCTAGTTAAAGAGCCGTTTTCTATGATCACCAGCTCTGTGCGACTTTCAGAAGAAATTCCGGCCCACACAAGTACAGACCCACCACCGTAGGCTACTTTTTCTTCGATGCATGCTTGCTTGAATCTTTCCCCTGGTCTTCGATACACTCTGTGTCTTCCATCGTGCTTGTAGAGCATAAATTTTGATTCGTCGGAGAACATAACTTTTGACCAATCTTCAATACTCCAATTTACGTGGCTCTGGGCATATCTTAGTCTTGAAATACGATGCCCACGCTCCAGTTTAGGGCCGTTTGCAGGTCTAAGGGGTTTTAAGTTAGATTCAGCAAGCCGACATCTTACTGTCCATGCACTTGGGTTACTTCCTCCGAGGCGTCGAAACTGATTTGTGAGTTCAGTTCCTGTGAGAAAGCGATTTTGAAGCATGGTGTTCACCAAGTATCGGTCTTCTCGTGCTGTGGTACACCTGGTTCTGCCCGTTCCTGGTCTGCGTAGGTTAGAACCAGTTTCTTCGTAACGTCGGAGAACTCTTTGTACTGTTGACAGCGACACACCGACAGTCCTGGCTGTATCGCGCTGACTTCGGCCGGTTTCCAGCATTGTAAGTATTCTGGTGCATTCTTCAGGCGTAAGCGACATAATTTCAGCTTGAATAATGAATATAGAGCACTATCAACATGGTTTATGTACCCACATAAATGACAGATTACAAACAAAAGCAAAACCAAATGCTGTAATTTCGTAGTTCCATCTTCGAAAGTGGCCCTTTTTCAAATTTGTTTTTTTTATGATATAACTTTACAATAACTAAGAAGTTTTAATACCTTCATTTAAGGAGTATTACATTGTCTATTAAATACAATTTATTGCATTAACCTAGCATTTTTAGTTTCCGAGATTTTTAGGATTCTTCAAGTGACCCGGATTCATTGCTCTCGAGTGTATATATTTATCGTGCATATTTACAATGGAACCTGCCGGTTTCAGGGTTTATGTTATTAATTTTTCAGTCTGTGTGTAATCCAGTGTTTGTAGCCAGGTGTTTTTTAGGGAAAGAATCTGTAGGGCCATGTTTATCTTATTATAGATATGCGTAGCAAGGAAGAGATGTTGCCGTCTAGCTGAGGCAGTTTTACATTTGACGTATTTACAAACATTAGTTACTGTGCGTTTACTTTTGTAACAGTTGTTTATAGGTGTTATTAGGTGTTGCTTCAATGTGATATTGAGAAGATATAGCTGTCTCACTGTAAGCACTTTACAGTTTAGGTACACAGTTATGGTCGGGAACCGATACGGTTTGAAGGTCAGGACTTTGAGCAATGATCTTTGAGCTCTTTCGAGGTATATTATAATTGTTTTACAGGCTCCTCCCCACACCGTGATACAGTAACCAATTATCGACTGGGCTAGAGAAAGATATATAGTGCGAAGAAGGTTAAAATCAGCTACATCTCGAAGCTTCTTAAATACCCAAATAAGTTTTCTAACTCGAGAGGCAGTTAGTTCGACTTGGGGCCGCCAGCTTATAGTTTTGAGTCCATTAATACACCTAAGTATTTTATATTTGTTTTTTTGTGATATTGGAAGACATGAGCATTGGCGTCTATTTTCAGGGCTTATATACTGAGGGCTTCTCCCCGAATTCCTATGTGTTCTAGTTTGGTAACAAGAGTGGAAATAGATACGGTGTCAAAGGCCTTCGCGAGGTCGAGGAAAACCCCTATGCACTTCTGTTTAGCATCGAATATCTCAGCAACGTGATCAACGAGTTGACCAACTGCATCTTCTGTGCTTTTCCCAGATCTAAAGCCGAATTGACCCTCAGACAGGATTTTGTTTTTTTCTAAAAAGCTAATGAGCGCTTTTCTAGAATTTTTGACAGTGCCGGTAAAACTGATATAGGTCTGTAGTTCTTAATTTCATCACGATTTCCGCCCTTGTGAACTGGCGTGATAAGAGACTTCTTAAAGACTTTGGGGAAAACTCCCTGCTCAAAACAAATACCAATGAGTTTTGTGATCGGTGGTATAAAAATTGCCTTGCCTTAAGTAGTTTTCCCATCCTGTGGCGCAGTCTACTTTTAGATTGTTAACCACAGATTCGACTTCTGTCTCATCAGGGGAAAGTAGAACAATAAAATTAAGTGCTGGTGGTGAATTAAAGTTATATGATCCAGTTTGGGACCTTCGGTTTTGACTGACAGTATCTGCAAGTTGTTTGCCTATAGCAGCAAAGTACTTATTTATGGTCTCAATTTCTTTCGATGTATCTTTTGTAGCAGGCAATAGTTCAGTCGCCTCTGTTTTATTTCCGGCTTGGTTAGTAATGGATTTCACTATGCTCCATGTTTCTTTGCTATTTTGTGAAGATTTTAAAGCTGATTTTTTTCGTGATTTATTCTTAACTTTCTAAGTATATTGCAATAGTTGTATATAAAAGGATAATAACCGTATTATATAAATCCTTATTATACGATTGCAGACAGGATAATGAGTCTGATAATTTATAGCCTACAGACTGACCAGAATTGTAGGAAATATTTATTTACTACTATTTTTCTTGTTTTCTAATAAAATAATCCGAATGTGTGGAACGAACAACGATGAATAACTTGAGGGTAATGGAACCACGATCTAGAAAATGTACAAAAAAGGCGTTGTGGTGAATATAATTTCATCGCTTAGTGATATCTACACCAACAACAAAATAAAGGTGAAAAATATCACGTTTAAAGCCACTATAGAAATATTATATCGCCGATTGGTGATGTACATATCTGCGCCAAACCTCAGGTTTGTAGTACGGTTTTCTAACACCAAAATTGGTTTTGTAGGGACATTCTATGAAGCGTTAGGCCGTTTGTACATGACACGGTTTCATTACTGTACGGCGTATAAAACGCGTCATAGAAAAAACGTGTCCGTCAACAATCTTCCATAGTGATCCATAAGACACTGACGAACTGTGCCTACACACGGCGTATAAACCGCACAGTAGAAAAAACGTGTATGTCAACAAGCTTCCATAGTGTTCCATAAGACACTGACGAACTGTGCCTACACACGGCGTATAAACCGCGCAGTAGAAAAAACGTGTCCGTCAATAAGCTTCCATAGTGATCCATAAGACACTGACAAACTGTGCCTACACACGGCGTATAAACCGCACAGTAGAAAAAACGTGTATGTCAACAAGCTTCCATAGTGTTCCATAAGACACTGACGAACTGTGCCTACACACGGCGTATAAACCGCGCAGTAGAAAAAACGTGTCCGTCAACAAGCTTCCATAGTGTTCCATAAGACACTGACGAACTGTACCTACACACGGCGTATAAACCGCGCAGTAGAAAAAACGTGTCCGTCAACAAGCTTCCATAGTGTTCCATAAGACACTGACGAACTGTGCCTACACACGGCGTATAAACCGCGCAGTAGAAAAAACGTGTCCGTCAACAAGCTTCCATAGTGTTCCATAAGACACTGACGAACTGTGCCTACACACGGCGTATAAACCACGCAGTAGGAAAAACGTGTCCGTCAACAAGCTTCCATAGTGATCCATAAGACACTGACGAACTGTGCCTACACACGGCGTATAAACCGCGCAGTAGAAAAAACGTGTATGTCAACAAGCTTCCAAAGTGATCCATAAGACACTGACGCACCGTGCGCACACAGGGCGTATAAACTGCACAGTAGAAAAAACGTGTCTGTCAACAAGCTTCCATAGTGATCCATAACACACTGACTACCGTGCCTGCACACGGCGAATAAGCCGTACTTTTTCACGGCAAGAAAAATGTGTGTGTACAAGGGGTCTTACATGATAAGCGATTGTTAGTTGGGCCAACAAGGTCACCTATATAAATGTCTTAATAAAAGCGCACTGTTGAATTTTCAACTCTCGGCGCCATGCCAAGCGCTGAAAATCCCATAGTCATAGTGCACTTTTATTGGGACATTTATTATTTAGGTGTCCACTAGTGATAGTCAAAATGGACTTTAATATTCTCTCTTAAGATAGTTCCTAGCGACTCTATACAAAATATAATTTAGAGCGGAACAAAATAGTCAAAATATCAGCTTTTAAAATGGATAAGTGAACAAAACGTCTAGTCGCAAATTAACTTTCCAATTTCTTTTTGATATTGATTAATCTGCAAATATTTTGATGTATGTACAACATAGACAAAAAATATTAAATGTTTTGGGGTAGATAGAATTTTACTGAGAGCAGAGACCGTCCGTAATGGTTCAACTTAGGGTGTAAATTTGACAAAATATGTGTTTATCGAGAATATAAAAAAATAAGATAAAATGTATGAGTAGGTAGTATAGTCAGGGTTACCATACGACCAGATTTGTCCGGACTTGTCCGGCATTTTGGCCCGAACTTTTCGAAATAAGGATTTTTTTAAGAAAATAAAAAGTATGAGTATACCTACTGGCGACAGAACGATTAAAAAGTACTTATAAAGTCCGATTATTTGTGTAAATGTCGGGCTTTTTGTAAGGACTTTTCAAATTTCAAAATGGCAATCCTAAGTATAGAACCACAGTTTTTAGAAAGAATGGCTTAGTTGAAAAACAATTGTCTCGGTTTGTGGTTTTTTATTTAGATCTATTTTGTAAAAGTATGAAAGAGGTGCGAAAGATGAAAAATAATGTTTAAACATAATGAAAACAATTATGTTGCATTTAATAAATATCATTAACACATTAATTAAAATAAAAATACCAAAACACCCATCCTATAATTGACCTCATACGTGTAGTCTAAAAAACAGTGAGTACGTAGCCGTATCATCAATCACATATTACATAAGGGTTCATACAACGAGTGGTTCGTAAAACGCGGACGTTTTTTATTATTTTTGTTCTTTATTTAAAAAATAAGCGAATTGATTGGCTGCGCGGGTCTCGCAGCGAGCACGCGCTGCGCGCAGCGTCCCTCCGCACACCGACCAATGGCGGCAAAGGACCTCGCGAGGGTGCTCGCCCTTTATCATTATACAAAAAATAATTTTGTTCTTCTATGCCAAATTTTGGCAACGAAACAAATTGACAGGATTATCGATATTTTCGGTGTAATTTTATACTTGATATGTCTCTGCAAGGCTAACTTTGACCAGTTAGCTAGGTAGTCCACATGATGCATGGTAATTTCATAAAATTAGGACACAATTGGGACCTAAATATTATTCATGCATAGGTATAAAAAAGCCAGTCTTTCAGCCCTGATTAAAGAATCATAATGAAACCTTTTCGTTACAATGAACTTAATAGCTTAACAACTAGTTCCAAGTTGTTGAAAGCTTTAGAAAAGCCATTCATAACAGCTAGTCTAACCGCGTATAGAAATTAATCTCTTCAGATTAATAGCTTTAGTATAAAGGATAGGTATTATATCATCCTTTTAAACTATAGCTAGTTTTTAAATCTGTCTATTTGAATATGACTACTTATTAGGTAAGAAAAGGATTCTAGTTAATGCATGTAATAATCTTGTACAAACTAAGTGTACCTTTTGAACTTTTTACACGAACATAATATTATTACTTAAGCTTATAGCTATATATAGCAGTGTTTTAATTTGATCCAAGTTTTAGTGACAGTTTTTTTCAAAATAAAACTTACACGGGATATAAGTTAGCTCATGAATCTACAGGAATTCAAATACGTTATATTGTTATGACTCTGCAATTTTTTATGATAACTTTATTCCATACCATCGGCTGATGGTACGGAATAAAGTCAAACGTCTCTATTGAAAACACGAAAGCACCCTAAGTATTATCAAATATTAGTGTTAACCTACCAATAAACAAACTCACCATGACTTAAACATGTCACATTTTGATTCAGTCATTGTTTGCAAGAGTTTGTTTCGCGAATATGTAAACTGTGGATGCGATGCGATGATTGAGCGAATGAGCTATATTGTGTGTGGGCAAAAAGTTGTTAGTACGAGGGTGCACAGTGCACACCCCCGCAGCCCTCTGGGATGAAAAGCTCGCGAGTGTGACTCAACGAGATGATGACTTGTCAAAAATACTATGTAAAAATGTAAAACTGGAAATTACATGCTTGATAGCTTTATTTTCGTAAAATTTTATAATTGAATGAGTGACTATTTTCGGTCAATAAACAGTGCAAACGTGAAACTAGACAAAATTTTTATTTTTAGAATGCACATGGGATTCAGTATGCTTTTGCATGATTATTCAAGATTTACAAGTAAGTACTAATTGTTGAGGTACATAAGAACACAAATGAAACACGATCAATTCTTAACAATCATGCTTTAGTTGTAGCAGACGTTTACAATTATTGTTTCGGATATAACTTGTGTCAAAAGACGCTTAACGAAACCGAGAGTCACTGATACTCCCCGTCAATGTGATAATGGTTTTGTATAGGGCCGTGACTGCGAACCTTCTAGTTACGGAGATATTGAACCTTTTTTTAAGTTTTTGTACGAAAACAAGTTTCATTATGTCCAGGGATATTATTATTATTATTATATCTTAACTTTAAATACCCACACAGCTCCTGTACCGTTGCGCTGTCATAAACAGGGTTTTTTCAAACCAAAAATAATGGTTGTTTCCTTTTTGCTCAATGTTACTTGGTTTATTATACAAAATGCGCGGCTATGTGATGGGTCTTCTACGCCCTGTATAATCGTAGAGCTTACAAGGATTGATCAGCACTATTAGTTATATACATGAATATGGATGGACTATTAAGAATTGTTTAACTGGACTAAAAGATCACACAGATATGTAAAACTTTTAATCTCATTTATAAACATTGCATAGTTTATAAAAGAGCCTTTTAAAAGTTTAAACTGTACCTCTTCACCAGAAATGGATAAGATCTGATAGTGTTTACATTTTTCGTAAAAGTAGAAGACTTTAAATTAATAAAAGGGCCTAGGTTGTTTGTTAACTATTTTTGTCGCTGTTGTTATTGTTGTTGCTATTAATTACTTTGATAACTTTTAATAACTACTACTATACGATATTTAGTTGAATTTATTTAAAACCTTTCGCAGTTTTATTGCAAAAAAAAATGTGGTCGACATAAATCAGTGGTCGAATCCGACATTTGCTAATTTTAGAATATATCACTTTTTATTGGCATGAGGGTTGGCACGCGACTCAATCCTAGAGAATAGTCCTTCCTTTAATATGAGGGTTTATTCGCAATCCTCAATTTGGTTTTTTGGGACTATTGTGATTTTTTTTGGCTTTTTTGAACGGTCAATGAGGGGTCAGTTTTTTAGATCGGCCCCTGCCTCGTTGAGATTGATTGACAGGCAACGGTCACTCGCAAATTGCCATCTGCATTTACGTCAAAATAATAAAAATAATTCCTAGTGATATCAGGGGCTTTTTTTTAATGCAGGAATCGTATTTCAATATTGAATTAAGTCAGAATTAAAGCCCTAAACGTGCGCATTTTGATTGTATTAGCTGAAATTTTTTATTCAGATGTCCACTTGCAAACAATATTGCTTGTCTGTGCTCTGGACTTATGTATAGGTAATGTTAACACACTTCAAAAGTTATTCAGAAACAAACCAATCTATCTCAGAATCAAAAATTTGTACAAAAGTAATTTCACGTTGATATGGATTTATTATTTATTTATATTTCTAATTCATTGTATACGGTCTCATTATCGTGCACAGTGTGCCCATTGTCCACGCTGACACGCGTCCGATCTCAATTTTTTGTCACATTCACTTTTTCACAGCTAATATTTTTGCATTAATGGATAAAAAACCTCCCCTATTTACAAATAACAGGGACCTTTAATCCGAACGCTTATTAAATGTAAATATTTCATGAAATATTATCGTGATGGATTTTTATGGCGTTTTTAGTATTGTTATTCAATTATCATTTTCTGGTACAAAAACATCGATTGTACCGGGTTCTTGAATGGCCACAAGTTAGCAATCAGTTGGCGGTCATTCATTGATAACCGTACCGATTGATTCACTAACGTTAATTCATTGGTTAATTGTTAATAATTGTATTAATTTAATTATTGTAACACATTTTTTTTTTTCCTTTACTAACATACCTAGTTCTTAAGCAATTTGTATTACTAACCAAATATGGACATTGTCCGAAATAAATGATATTATTATTATTATTATTATTATTGATAGAATAGAATATCCTGCCATTTTCAAACAAGTTATTGTTATTAACGCGACTTTACTATTCTTCTTCGTGTCGGAGTGATCTCGGAATTAGTTTAAGTCGTGGTACATTTAGTCAAGTTGATAGCGAGTTTGACCAGTGAATCTGAGTTTGAGTGCAAAACAATGCTCAGTACCATTGTTTCGTACTCAGGCTCTATCTTATCGACAGTTTTTTCTTTAACCTTTTATTGCACGGTAATTTGCTGATTTGGATTGTATGTAAACAATACATCAAATACGTTAATTTTGACTATAGAAAGAAAGTTATATAGCTATGAGAAAGTTGAAATGTGCAAATTATCGAAATGTGCATATCAAATCGCATAACATTGGTTTTGGCAAACCGGTGATAGAAAAAATTGGAGCATTGACGTACGCGCGCCTAGCGTCGCATGGGTCAGGTAATTGTACTGTGTCCCGGATTTAGTATAATAAGGGACATTCTTGTATCGGCTGCCCATTGTGTGTAGTTATTTTGGGAATTAGAAATGTATTACTTTTGTAAGTAACGTTTCTAACACCATCGTTTAAAAAAATAGAAAATAAAAGGAAATCTAATTTGATTCACTTTAAATAATAAATATTCAAGTTCAATTTAAGAGTGGTTTAGAATTAAAAAGATTATAGTGGTTGGTCTGAATTCTTGTACGAATTTTCTCAAGTACAAAAGACTTAAACGCATGAAATATAAACTTTCCCTCGATCGATTAATCTATAAAAAAAAATATGTTTTTAAATGTGTCTCTGATTTATTTTAGCATGGTGATTGTAGTCGGCATTGTGTCCACGAGCTGACCAGCAGATGTGCGGCCGGCTGTTTGTATTCACTCGTCGCTCTGCGCATGCGTGCCCTCCACGAACTTTCGCAAATATGGCCGCCGACCAACATACTCATTTCATTAATTTTATTTTGTTAAATAATAATAAACTAAACGACTTATCGTAAGGCATCTGTAGCGTTAGTAATATGTATAATAAAATGATAGATATATTTTTTATGAACATTCGAGTTCAACATATGTACTTTTAAAAAAGTTTAGGTTTAAAAAATTTATTATTTTTGACGAAAAGGACTGAGGAAACGAAACTCGCTTCAAATATCTGTGATTAATATGAGTAGGTCTTCTTCTTCAATATTAGTAGGTTCCTATACATTTAAAATGTTCACTATGTAATTGTATTCTATTTTCCTTGGTTCAGTCAAATGTGAAATTAACACACGTAGACCGTATGGAATAGGTCGAGCCTGTCATAGAAAAATAACAACCTAAGTAGGAAGTATATCGATACACAATATAAGCACATTTTTTCTTAGTAAAAAAATTAATTATCTCATCATTATTGAAGAAAACTATTACGCGTACAAACGCGTTAATAACAGCACAATTTATTTGGTAAACGACACTTTCATTTTCTTCAAGAGACACAAACAAACATCGTACAGGTGTTATTGTACCACCTTTGAATAAATAGGTTTTAAATTAATTTATACTATCATTTATCCACTAATAAACCGTTTTTTAACACTTTTGTAAAAAAAAAAGCCGCGTCTGAAACGCAACAAACAGCTTGCAATTTATTCAGGTCTTGATCACAGCTAGGATACATTTAGGTTTTGGTTTATTTTTGTATTTTAAACCACAAATGATTAATTCTGAAGCAATATATTTGGCTCGTATCAACGAACTGTTACTATTGTATTTACTTGTAGTAAATGTAGGCAGCATCCCCCGTCCATGCGCGTCACCCCAAATCAAAACGCACCACGCAGTCTTTCGGTAATCGCCACGCGGGCCGCAGCTCGAGCATGTATACCACTCTTGTTTCACAATTACGACACCATAAAAAACCTAATAAATATTTCTTACAATCAATAAATAGGGTCTAAAGAACATCGGCGCGCGAATTTCATATCCTTCCCTTTCGGCTTTTGTCGCCAAGTAACAAGTGCGGTGTTATTGTGTGTTTTTTTATTGAATTATGTTCGACAATATAAGAAGGCCTATGTATCAATATTTTTAAGTAGTAGTGCGTATGTGATACGCTCGTTGGGGTTTCTCTTTAGAGGGGCGGCTCGTGGCGTACATGAAGGGTGAGATACTTGTATATACCTACTTGCTTGAGAACGACGAAATCTAAAAGTGTAAATCATAAATACGAGTATTCAGTTTGTTGGAACTGTAATGTCTACTGTTTGTCATTATTTATTTGGACCAAAACATATGTACAAATATGGATGCCCCAGAAAATGGATAAACAATACTGATAAAAACTATCCTAATATAATTCCAAAATATCATTGCGCTTATTCATTTAACCCAAAAAAATACTGAACGTATGGGCATCATATGCGATAACCTAGGTATAAAGTGCATACTGATATCTATTAACCTAGAGAAGATGTCTGTTTGGCGCAATATTACCAAGATGCATACGTTGACCCCAAACTAAAGACATAGATAAATATATAGACACGTTATCTCTTATATTATTATGATAATTGGAATTTTCAATACTGTTAATGATTCATGTTTAACGTTCGGTTTGTTTTTTTAGATTTCAAATAGGTTGTTGTTTTGTAAAGGCTAAATCCTAACAAGATCAACTCAAAACTCTTTGGAGAAAAGTAGAGATAAGAAATAGCCTTATGATAATATAACAATTAAAAATTCTGTTATCTTTTTAAAAACAGTTGCAAATCACTTGTGACAGTATTAGACATAACAACATTTTATCAATTTTGGAACATTTTTTTAGGTACATGACCTTCAATGTTCTTTGTCTTGATATTTTGATTAGGGTAGGTCTAGAGATGTTATTAATAAAATATCCACTATCCAATTTATTTTTTCCTAATTGTATTTAGTATTTCCATATTATGTTTTCTTAAATAATTCCTTGGTTTCTTGAATACTGTATATCTAATAGTTACTGTTCTCAGTTTTTATATTAGGTTAGGGAAAAAGTCTTTTCGCATTATAGTATGTATGAACTTGTAATAAAATCTTTTTGGCTATACTATTTGTATCTGGCTGGTTTTGGTATCATTGAAAGTTTAAATTTTAAAGAACATAATTCCAAATTCAAATTAGGAAAATGTGTGATTTTCATTTGTTTTTCGTACTGTCAAGATGTGTGAATCTAATGAAGAAATTCGATACATTTTAAAATTTTACTACAAAAAAGGTAAACAGGCAACGCAAGCCGCGAAAAAAATTTGCGATGTTTATGGACCTAATGCAGTCTGTGAGAGTAGCACAAATTTGATTTAAGCGTTTTCAATCCGGAAATTTTGATGTCAAAAATGCACGTCGCTCTGGTCGCCCTATTACGGATAAAATGGATGCCATTTTTGAAAAAGTGGAGCAAGATCAGCATATCAGTAGTTACGACGTAGCTGAAGAACTGGGAATTGACCACAAAACAGTTTTGGCGCATTTGAAAAAAACTGAGTACACAAAAAAGCTCGATATTTGGGTACCTCACGAGCTCACTGAAACCACACCTAATGAACCGTGTACTCATTTATGATTCTTTATTACGACGTAATGAAACCGAACCAATTTTGAAGAAGCTGATAACTGGTGATGAAATGTGGATCACGTACGCCAAGAACGTGCGAAAAAGGTCGTGGTCAAAGGCCGGTCAGGCTTCACAGACTGTGGCGAAACCCGGGTTAACTCGCAACAAGGTGATGCTGTGTGTGTGGTGGGATTGGAAGGGCATTATTCATTATGAGCTGTTACCACCAGGCAGGAACATCGATTCTGAACTCTACTGCGAACAACTGAGGAGATTAAAGCAAGAAGTTGAGAGAAAGCGGCCGGAATTAATCAACAGAAGGGGTGTGGTTTTTCATCATGATAACGCTAGACCTCACACATTTTTAGCCACTCAGCAAAAATTAAGAGAGTTTGGCTGGGAGGTGTTAATGCATCCGCCGTATAGTCCTGACCTTGCACCTTCAGATTTCCACCTGTTTCGGTCTCTTCAGAATTTTTTAGGCAGTGTCAGGTTAACATCACGAGAGGGCTGCCAAAACCACTTGTCGCGGTATTTTGATCACAAGTCCCAAAATTTCTATAGCAATAGGATCATCTCCCTACCTACAAGATGGCAAAAAGTTGTCAAACAAAATGGTACCTACATACTTTAGTTAAATGTAAATAAACTATATTAAAAAATGTTTTGAATTTTCTTAAAAAATGCGAAGAAACTTTTTCCCCAACCTATTATATACTGTAACAAAAATAAAAAAAAATAAAGAAAATTAAATGTGAACCATTATGTTTTTAATAATATTTACATTTATTAGGTCCGGATTTTGTTCAACGTACAATGTTTGAATTGTATTTAATTCTTTGATCTGCTTTCGAAATACTTTGACAATATTTTTCTGTACTTTTATGTATGAACTTAAACTGTATTTTAACTGGTACGTTTAAAATTAAAATAAATTATTTTTATTGTGAGGTCTCTCTATTGTTTATTGTCAGGCTCTATCTCGCTTTTAAAAATTCACATAAACAATAGATCGAAGCTGCTTTAATATAGCTACGAACAGAGTTTTATTTATATCTTGATTGTACACCAGAAAATACATTGAACACTACAAAACATATGTAAGTACAATGGGCGGCCTTCTCGCTTTTTGACTATATTAGTGTCAGAGAGTTCGTACATTGACTTGAAATTAATCAAAAGCAATATGAAATAATCAATCAACCCATGCTACGAGATTTTCCGCTGTATGGTTTAAAAATATTTGTTTTCTTATTTTACTACGTCAGAAGTTGGCACAAACCACCAAGTATAGGGCAGAAATCCCTAAATAAAGATTGTGTATCTTTTAAATACGCATATTCTTATTAGAATGGACAACATATTTTGTTCTTCATGACAGCCATCAAGAGTGGCAACAGACTAATTTATTGAATATCCGTTGGCTTCTTTGAGCTAATTTCTAAACACACTCTGAACCCTTTTAAAGTGCAGTTTCTAACTGCGTTAATTACTAGATAATTCTTATTAGTTATAAGATTCTGTTTATGAGTCTACTGGCTGTTACTGAAATGATGTCATGTTGTATTGCAGAGTGCAGCGTATGCGCAGCGGCAGCGGCCGCAGCCGCAGCAGCAGCAGCGGCGGCAGCGTCGTGGGCAGCCAATCACGCAGCAGAAATAAGCAAGTCCTCGACACCTATCATCATCGCCAACGGCAACGTCAACGGAACTGCACAGTATAATGGAAACTGTAAGATTACAAAACTTAACGAAACAAATCATTAGAAATAAGATAATTTATTTAAATAAATCGTGAGCAAACCGGGATATGTGACATCTACCAACCCGTATTGGACGAGCGTGGTGGATCATGGCCCAGTCTTTATCACAGAGAGGAGACCTGTGTTGTGGCAGCGGAAACAACAAATTGACAAATTTCTAACTACCGACCCACTCCTTATTCGCACGGTTTTTACGACTTGTATAACATCGAGATTAATTTATTATATTTTAATATTAAATTCTATAAGTGATGGTGAAAATCGTATCAAAATCCGGTGAGTTGTTTAGAAAAACAACGCGGTCACAGAAAAGAAAAACCACTTTAATTTATAATATGTTAAAAAAAACTGCAGAATATCTCGTGCTTCTTTGCGTTTCCTGAAACTGGTCAATTGCGCGTAGCGTAGCACACCTAGTGCCTAAAAGCGAACTTTGAATTTGTATTGTAATATAGTTTAAGTTGGTCACTGTACACACACCTAATTGGATTGACATACTATGTTTTAATTAAATCGTAAACCTTTTACCCATTTCAACCCACTCATGAAGTAAAGTTAACTTGTGGCATTTGAATGCCACGAGTTAACTTTACTTGGGTTTAAATTTTATTAAAGTAACCTAATCTAATCAAACCAAACAAGGTGGGCGTGGCTCTACTGTAATTTGATCAAAAATCTTTTCCTTCAAAACTATACTTGTGTTAGCTATGTAGCTAAATAATACAATTATTACACAAGTCAGAACACTACTAGAAAAAAATATAATAAAAAGTAATGCGCCACTTGGAAAACGCTTTTTAAGTTTTCTAATTGGTAAATGTATAATTTAGGTAGAGTCTTACTAGTGCAGTAGTTTGATTAATTCGTTTGGAAATAAAATTCAACTGTAACTGTAGATGTTGAAACTTGTACATAATAATAAGTCAATCAATGTATGATTGACTTTTAGCACCAATAATAAGTTTGTGTCCTTTTGGAAGTTATAAAAATACAACCAACTGACCAGGAATACCGAACCATCTTATTTTGCCAGCATTTAAAAAACGTTTTACTTTGTAACAGCGTCCTAGGCCCGACGAAGCGCTAGACTTCTACGGATTTTTCCATCTTTCAAAAAAATTAAAGTAAAAACAGTAAACAGGGAGACAAAACGATCCTTTTGGCAACCATTTGTTAAAAAACGCAATTTGCGATTCGTAGCAGTGGCGTAGACCTGGCGTAGCAGTGCGTAATTTTCAAGCGTTACATCTACGATAGACAAATTTTTGCATTATATAGCTTTCTTGAAGAAAGATTACAAGTCTGATACGTAGCAATAATGCTACAATTTATGTTCTTTATTCTCGATAATTATTTCAATTGTAATTCAGTTTCGTCCTTTTTTTGTGAATGATGTGCATGCCTCTAAGTAACTTATTTACACAGAATCCCATCGTAAATGTCTGTACAAGTCTTATTTGTAAATAAGTTGTTGGTGTGCCTATATCAAATAAATAAATGCTAGTTCATTGCTAATAAGTAAGCGATCACTAATTAAATATTTGCTGAACTGTCTTGTTAATATCCTAATATCTAGTTATTAAAGGATAGTAGTTAAAATAAAACAATTGAGTTACTATTGAAAGTGACACATCAATTCCCTCTGCTCTTACATCTGGTTTTACATCGCAATCCAAATTAGAAACAGGTAATTTTTTTGTACAACTGATCCTTTCTTTGAACTAGCTACCTGAGTCAAGACCATTTTTTTTCATCTCACTTGATCTGTAGTTGCAGTACAAAATATTTTGTTGATATGAGTATGAACTCTTGCATTTAGAAGAATAGTTATTAATGTTGCAGTGCTTTTGCTAAAAATTAATAAAATACAATAGGGTACAACCTTTCTCATTGGGGCAAAGTCGATTCGGTTAGTAAAACCACTTGTATTATTGAACTGCGTCGTCTTAAATACGCTTCAGATTTAATTTGAACGTAAAACGAGGAAAGTAAAGAAACCCAAACATACCTATTTTTAATTTGAGGGTGCCAGTAAGCACCACCCCTCAGGGCACGCCTTTAAAGCAAAATTAACATAACACATTGGGGTCGATTTTGGGACCACTGTAACTTCCGTTCCGGCGCGTGACGCTTTAACGCTGACATTTTAAAGTTCCACGGTACCAATACAGATGGCGGTACGATTGAAAGGCAATGCCATCTGCAGCTAACTTGACGAACTACCAAATTGGGAAGCACACCACGAAGTATTTTCGTACAAGCGTTTAACATATACTTATTAATTCCATGGATTAACACTAGAGGACACTTTCAGACATGTGTGAACGATGTCGTGTTAACTGTACGTATTTTTTCACAAATTTAAATAGTTTTGCTAATAAAATTCTCATCTTTGTAGTGCTCGAAAAAAATATCTGAGAAATGCCTTAGCTAACATAAGGAAATGGTCTACGAGTACGTGTTACTTGGATCATCACTCAATAGTCCAAGTGCCCCTTACAAATGCTAGTACCATTTGAATTATTAATATTTCCTCCAAGTTTATACATTGTATTTGATTGACCTTTTTTGTAGGCAGAATGATCAGAAGTAGCTGAATAGTTATTATTTGAAGGTCATCAAACGATTTCTTTAAACCCTTACGATCTACGAATGTGTTACTCATCTTGTTTTTTAACATTTCCGATACAATATGAATCACATTTCGAAGAAGGGAACTCTAACAATCGATTAATCAGTTGGTTTTAATTTATATCGAGTCATAGAAATTAAAAAACTTTAACTAGCTTTTGGTTGGGGTGAAAAGATCAGAGAAAGTGAATACTACAATTGGTCGAGTTTCATTATTTCCAAAACGTGTTTTTCCAGTGAGGCGACTATTGTCAAATATAGTTGATGCATAATCATACGTGGATTAGATCAGTAACAATGGGTCCGGTCGGCCAGGTCGGCAGCATGTGACGTGTCCGAAGGGGACTCCCTCTAACGGTTGGGGAGGATACGCTCTAAATTTCGCCATACCTGGTTCTCAACCGAAATTCAGAAATGCAAACGTGAAATTGTCGCACTTTTAACAATGAACATCAGCTTAGTAACGAAGTTAATAAGAATTCGGAGGGGATCGCGGATTTAAATAACCAAATGAATAGTTATTCATTGATTTATTTATTCAACTTTCTGACTTTTGTACAAGCTTGGCATCTTTCTTAAAAAAATCTCCCTTAAGAAGCACTTTCTAACGGGGTTTGTCCGTTATTTGCGGCCTAGGAATGGGCTTCAAATACTTTGATGCAATTTAGCTGAATAAATTGAGTCGTTTTACGAAAAACACAAGAAAACTGAACAGAATTAGACTGCAATATTTGGAATTTACATCGTTCACAACACGACCTAGGGTATTTTGTTTAAGTAATTGTTTCAGCTTGGTTCTTATGTGCATTTAGTTTATGAAAGTAGCCTAATGAACTTAATGCGATAATAATGATTTAAATAAGGAAAAGTAATCTTGCTCGAATTAATTTTCAGTAAGTTTTATTCTTAACTCTTTTTACAATGATCGGGTCATTCCTTTCTGCAACAGTTAATTGTAAACTTTATTGTAAACTGCACCATATGAGGTCAAAATATTAAAACTTATACCTATTAGAGATAGAGGGCTCTTTCAATAAAACTAATTCCGTTCAGTCTCAGTATCGACAGGACCGGGTATCTCGATTTAATGCATGCCATAAACTTGGACGCGAACTCTGCATTCCGATCAAAGTTGTCTCTCAGAAGCTACGGTAACACACACGTTTTGATACACGTTTGTATTCTTTTGATATCAAATAGTTTCGGAATCGGAAATACTTTGCACAACTACTTCACTTTGTTTTACCTAAGTCGTCAATAAAAATCGGGTTCTCACTGTTTTATAAGCGAGTCGGTGTAATTTCGTGTTGCAAAAATTACGAAGGTTTTAATTATTTTTTTAATGAAATAAGCAAGTCCAAGTCCATCCTTTCATTCTGTATATTTCATGACACATGACAGGACATTTGTACCTATGTGATGTCGTAAAATGTAAAGAATATTCAAATAATCAGATCCAAGTGTTTAAAGTATCCATTTCAGAATAATTCTTCAATATCCGTTGAAACGTTAGCGAAGACATTTTCTCATGCATTTTCACTTCGTAACTCTTAAATGTCTAAAGTTAATTTAATTCAGGTCTATATAATCGATTTTTTTTTTTAATAAGCATAAATCATAAATTGCGAATGGTATGGAAACAACGGTGCGTTTGTTCATACATATTACCACTGAATAAAATATGAATGATTCAGCACGAGATGTCCACTAAACATCGAAACCCGAAACCAAACAATTCGTACCTTTAATTTAGTCTAAAATCTTGATAAAATTTCATCATATGAAGGTAGAACCTCGAACCTCCTCATAAATTTAATTATAGTTATAAAACCAGCAAAAGCTCATTCAATGGTTTTTCAGCGCGAACTTTTTAGTACTTACATCGGAAATCGCAAGTTACACTATACGTAACACGGTTTATTTCGGTACAATTCTGAAAATAGTGTTACGAAAACCATTTATCGTTTTTGGAAACTAAAACAAAAAGACTTGAAAAGTTGGTCATTCCCAAAAGATCCCTTTTGCGTTTGGTCGTACGCGGCTTCTATTGAGTATATTTTTTGTGAGGTTTGAAGATGTTTTTGGGTGTTTATAAGCAATGTGTGAGGTAGGTAGTAGAAGCCGTTCACCCTGCAGCGTGCTCGTGTCTGTTGGGAACGTTCGTGCTCCTCGCTGCGCGCTGCGCCGCCGCCGCGCCAACAAGTGACACAATTTGGTTTGGGGTAAAGCGGCCGGCGCTTTCGGGCGGTGTACACGTTTCGTTAGCTTCTCTATTTTAAAAACTACTTGCTTGACGATATCCGGGAAGGGACCGACCGCATCACCGCGGCGTCGACTCTACACCACTGTCACTCATTTTCGATGCAGTCGACCTGCGTACGCGTCGTTGGTCGCTTCGCGCGCACGCGCGTCCGCCTATATGCACTTAACACATTTGATAGTTAATAAGTTTTGAATGTGCAAAGGTAAATGAACTTATTATAAAAAAGTGCCTTTTTTCAATCAGAGGATGTATGTTACGAAGAGGTGATATTTGTGGTGCCAGTTCATAATTTTTAGTTACCATGACCGGGAGGGAAGGCGGAAATGCAGTTCCCTCTTCAAGTAAGTAGATACTTAAGATTATTTATTCAGTGTTTAATTTTTTTTTTCTTTTGTCTTGTTTTTTACGCCACTTTTAGATAAAACGGAAAGTATAGCGGGAACACAATCAAGTCACGTCAAAAAGCTGTTTCATGTGTTGGAACTTGACATGGCCCTTATCGAACGGATGTGTTGTACGCAGTGCCCAGGGAGGCAATCACAAATAGTTCATCATTGAAATTATTCAAATTGAGATTAATAGAGTCTCGTTTTACTGATGTCACACATATGTGTGCCATGTTTACTGGGTATCAAGTTGATCAACAACAAGATATACTAATTATAAATTCGTACTTCCTAATTAGAGAATGTCTTGTATGGTATGACGTCACGTTATACGCAATAATTTGTATTTTTTTGTGATAAAACCATTTGTATATATTAAGGACTACGGATTTTAAAAACATAACCGTTGAATTCAGTTTGAGAGGAATTGAAAACGAAGTGCGTATATTCATGAATGGACGTACCAGCAGTCCTTGTATAACACGAGTATCAAGTATTGAATTGGAAACATGTGACGTGAACATTTTATCAAACAAGGTCTACGCATCGAGCAGTTAATTGTTTACTATTCCTACGATACCGTTTTAGTTGCTCGCATGCGTGCTGCCTGCGACTTGGCGCCGCTGCTGCGCTGTTTTCGACTCTAACAACACTCTTATAAGTTTTATACTACCAAAATACTTTCTATTTATACTTATCTGTGTGAGTGATAAAAGCTTGAATGTGTTTAGGTAAGCCGACTGCATTTTAGAAGGACCTTTATCTCGCTCCCCACTACTCTTGCACTACGTGTTTTTGTCGTCGACATACCAGAGTTGTAGTGAAGAACGCACTATCGATATTTTTATGCTGATTAGAATATTGTTTACATTCTTACGCAACAACATTATACAGACCGAGGTGTTGTAGTACATCCTCAATATGCGTAAACCTTTTGGGCTTGTATCTACTACGTTTTGCGTCGTAGTAATTCGAAACAGGAAATGGTTTTTTTTAATAGAAAACGATACAAAGTTTTGCTTGATCTGTTAAATTAATAAAATTCGATTGTACAAATCATATACATAAACATGGCGAGATCATTCTTCCAAACAGGAATTATCATAGAGAGTTATTGAAGTACCATCCGGAATTTTTAGAAAGTCGATGTAAAGTGAGGTGCCGTCCCTACGGCAGGGTCCGAGTTCGTAACCAGTCAATTAAATCCGAATGGTGGTACATTCGGCTGTCTCTTTCCCTCCTAGTTCAAGATACCCAAGCACAAGCGCCACTTGAAGATGATTCACGTTCAAATTCCGTACCTACGATTGATAACAGCAAAAAGTGGTGAATGGCACAATGTTTTAGGTCATTTCATTTACTTGCTGGACATGTGTCCTACAATCATATTGGTATGCATTTTGTTTACTACACGTGTGACTCGTTCCATTCAAATAATGAATGAGCATTTGAACTATGATAAATATGTATGTATTTATATCCTAAATATGTATAACCTACATCAAGTTTGTGTCATTGAGGCGCACTACACTGTTTAGATTTTTAAATAGTGAAAATAATGACAAAATAACTGTAAATAAAGTCGATTTTAAATAAACAAAACTAAATTTTGTCGACGTTCGTGATGTAGTGTAGTACCATTTAATTAAAATATCACGGTTTGTTATTGATAGGCGTTTAATTATTTGTAGAAAGACAATTTGTTTAAATTAAAGTATAATAAATAGTAATAAATAAACGTAAGTGTCGGCTTCGTCCCACGCGCGGCAGCAGGCGTTGCATCACTTGCATCTGATCGCTGATGTGTCGCTCTCCGCGTGTGATACGAATCATCGCCCGCATCCCGGCACACTGCCACCACCATATGAAAGCATACTGGAATAATTATTTCGTATATTAAATGGCCATAATACTATCCTATAGCTACCATATTATATCAAATCCCGCACAAAAGGTCTCATAAACTTCGTAGTGCACTTTCAAGGCAGGTCCCACTTTTCCCACATTTCTGAGAATATTTCCAAAAGATAAGACGATTGTGCTCATACGAGTATGAAAATACTATTGAGAAATATAATGTCAAACACGCAATACTCATAGAGACTGAGACAACAGATGCGAGAGTCAACACGTGTTCGTTTATTGACCAAACTTTATTTTCATTCATGGAAGTGATCCTTTACCTCGTGACGCAGATTGATAAAAAGGTTTTTAAAACATGTCTTTTTCTAACTTTGATGATTGTAGATGTAAACAACATTGGTGAAAAGTCATCTAGATAATCTAGGTTTTATTTAATAAACTTCTAGCACCCCTGCAGGTGAGCCTAAGTTATAACGTCTATACTTAAATTAACGTACCAAGATATCGGGGTGCGTGCGAGCAGCAAATCACAAATGTTCCACTCAAAATATGCGTAGAACTTCCCCTTCCTGCTTTTAAAATACCACGTGCTTAAATTTAAATTCCAGTTTAAAAATAGTGCACCTAATCACTTTAGGAACTGACAATAAACCAGAATCGTCACGATTTCTGTCTCGTGTTTTGTTATTAACGCGGAGAAGCTAAACATTTTTGTTATATTTAGTTGAAACTGGGACATTTTAATCTGCACCACAACAGTTTGTTGCACAACAGTTGTGGTAATTTGATACGAAGTAGAAGCAGCAAAGTAATAGTTAAATATTTGAAGAGTCGCGTCAGTGTTGCATTAGACGTACACCGTGTAATGCATCTGTTGCATAGAAATTCTGGCGCATGTTGAGGTGTAGCGTGGAATGTGCGTAGTTGCGGGTTGAGCGCGGGCGCGGCGGCGTGCGCGCACCATGCTGAGTAAACAAAACTACAAAACAGGCACATAGTACAGCAGTCGGATGCGCCGGAGTGCTACCTCACTCGGTACGTATATAAATAACGTACTGCTACCGCACTAGCGCACTAATACCATGTATTGTAATGAGCGAACACCCCGTTACACTTTAATCCAACACGATAACAAGCTATAGAGCTTTAAGCACCGTGTTGTTAATAAACGCGTAGTAAACTTATGCCAAACGTAAACCTCGAAAAAAAGTGCATATGAAGTTTGTACTGGTTGTCACTTTACTCCGCGTTTTTATTATTAAAGGGGGCTTGAGATTAAGCCAACTGACAACATAAAATATAGGAAACTGATAAAGTATAATCTCCTAAGGCTCTACCGTATACAATAATTTAATTTCAGGGATGGAATCCAAATTGGATTGATAGTTTAGCCGTAAAATCATAACAAACAGATTTACGCATTTGTATGAATGAACAAACCACGCGGTGCGGCCTCTACTTTCACTGATTGTAAGCTTTTCAAAATGTTTTCATGTTAATAATGAAAATCGTAAGTTCTCTAATGAGTATCTACTATGGTTTCGCTCAAAATCTCTAATAATTTACCCGTTTCTCATGTAAACACTGAGTTCACTTTAATAAATATTTAAATACTAAGAAAACAAGTCTCTACAAAGAAAAAACATATTTTTTGTAACGCAAACAGTTAAGATACAAGTTGATTTTGGTATACATATAAAAACTAAGCGTCCGATAGAATTTAGTTATATGAAACATGTTCAAATGGATCCCACGTTATTTAGAAACAAGTCTAAAAGCTTTCTCATTAATATGGGATAGGGTATAATAAATATTGAGTATGGTGAGCAAGGTAGTACGGCGGCGACGAGGCCGGCTAGGTGCAGTGTTACGGCAATGAATGAAAAAGGTACCACAAACTTAACCTAAATACCGGACATTCTTCCAGTCCCCACCGCCCGTCGCCGTCGCCTCGCCACGTGTGCTGCGACCACGCTTTTACCGCTGCCGCCGCCCGAAATAATATGCTTAGCTTACATACCAACACATGGAAATGTATATCGAATTAGCAAACCCACCAATAAATTCTCATATAACTAACATTTGAGTAAGCCTCCGCGATTCTAACGCTCGATTGATGAGAGAGCGTCGTGAGAACTTTTAGCTTGTTTTATTTAAATGTCGGTTTGTTATGGTCTAGATTGGACTCACTTTATACATATTTATAACACTCGACCGCTTATAAAATACTTTAGCTATTTTGTTTATTATAATTCTAGATAATAAATTGAAGATATTATTTTAATTAAAATAAATTGCAAAGACTTAACATTAAGAGAAATTATAGCCGTGTTTTGAATGATTAACAAAAAACACAACTAGGTATTTTGAGATAAGTCATTCACTACGAAGAAATAAAAAATACTTGGTGCTAATCAGTGTGAGTATGAGAATCGGTGTTTGTCATCTAAAGTATTTCCGGATTTTTCTAGTAAACTTGTTAGTCACTACTTACTTATATTTTTTTCATAGAAGTAACATTACATTAACATTAGTCATCGCTACATTATTGATGTTTTCGATAGCTTATTTACTACCACCATTCAAAGTTATACTCTCTTATAATTTGGTTGAAACTTAATATGCTTAAATACACATATAGCTATAGTGTAAAAGGAGTTGTCTTTTATTTCATTCCGTTCCCACGTTATTTGTTGTCTCGGTGCCCGATAAGGGGAACAGTATACCCTTTCTTCGTCCAGTATACGATTGTAGGCCCTTATTTATTGCTAATAGATTTCCGAACGTTGAAATGTCTATGCATGCGTTTAGAAGGAAGGGACTACGACCCACTTAATGCAATTTGATTATTAGTGAATTCTTTATGACCTTTCTATTCAATAAAAACATGTTAATGCAGTGCCGGTATTACTTATTTTTATTTTCCTATAATGCTTCTTGAGAAAAGAATGATAGAAATACCATCCGGATACAACATATTGTCGTACGTTTGGAATACTATTTGCCACGATTGTAACTTCGTCAACTACGTCCTTTTTTAATGCATAACTGCGTCCTTACTACTATTAAAGACTATACTTGTTATAGCGTTCAAGAGTAGGCTCTTGAACGCTATAACAAGTATAGTCTTTAATAAGATAGCCGTTAATTAGCGTACAAGTAAAAGCCTGTTAATATCGGTCGTTGTAAAAGCTTTGTACCGGAAACGCAGGCTTTATGTGTGAAGGAACTAAGTTGTAAAAAAAACTCAATTAGATGGTAGATTCCGTAACAGGTAAGAAGGGGAGCGTTGCGCGGGCGCACGGGACCTTAAGGACTCGCAGGAGTGACGGGAGCGGGCGGCGGGCGCGGCGCTGGTGGAGCGATACTTACAAACTGAACTGTATATTATTTGCAGGTGCAGCGGGCGCGAGCGGCAGTGCCGTCACAGGGGTGACGCGCCGCGGACGATGTAAGTGGTTCAACGTCGCGAAGGGCTGGGGGTTCATTACCCCTGACGATGGCGGGCAAGATGTTTTTGTACACCAGGTGATTGTTATCATTTTATTTCACGAAGTATGCACGCAACGAACACAATTTAAAAATTAGATGTGACGCAAAATGTTAGACGCATACCTACGTAGTTGATTGAATCGCTCCGTTCTCTACAATAGGTAGTTAAAATAGGAAAATCAATCCATTCAAAAAAATATTGTGGCGTATCTAGCGGTTGACCCGATAGTGCGCTTATTTGGTTGCTCGGCTTATCAAGGCCGGATGTTTTTTCTATACATTTACGCCACCAAACTTGTACTTCGTTCGGCTGCAGCGACGCTAGCGGTAAAACTTATATTAGGTCAAGATTATGTTACTGGATGCCGATAACGTTTATTTTTTATTAATAGATAAGTAAATTTATAGCCCATTGAAGGGACCCACAGTCAATAATAATAGTTAGCAAGAAATTGTTATTTTTATACTGAACTAGCGAGCGCCTCGTGCGCCGCTGTCGTACGCACAAATATTATTACAAATTTGTGACTGCTCCACCGATATTATTTACTTTTACAATTCTCAATACGTTTTTGAACTTGTGGTTGTGGTTTTACACTTGAAACCAGATTATGAACTAGAAAAATTAGAAAACGTTCATTATGGGTATTAAATACTGATGATTTTCCACGAAACGTACCTACTAATTCCAGTTCTTTTCTCAACAATTTCGTTGGTTTCGTTGCGTTTTTACATATTTCTATCGTAGTTTTTGTTGTCAGGACCAAAGACGCCCAAGAAGGTAAACTGACACATTCAATCGTTTCTTTCCAGAGCGTGATCCAGATGCCAGGATTCCGGTCACTAGGAGACGAAGAGGAGGTGGACTTCGAGTGCAAGGAGTCAGACAAGGGGCTGGAGGCGACACGCGTTTCCGGACCCTCGTCCGTGGACTGCCAGGGATCGCACCGGCGCCCACTCTCCAAGAAACGGTTCAGAAAGATACGGTAATCTTCGCTAAGTAGAATAGGAGGAAGTATCTTAACGCCTGTTTGTAGGTATAGACGATACTTCCTAGCTTGCGGTTTGATATTGCTGAACATAGAATCGTTCAAAAGCAGTTAGCAGAGTAGCAGTAGGTTGTATCTGAGGGCAAAGCTTAACATTATTACCAAGATTTGTAGGCTGGTTCACGTTTTCCCGAGGTTTTGATAGGAAATGCAATAGTTAATAGCTGATTATGTAATTGATGAGCTAGAAAATGCAGAATGATAGTGCAATGCTGCTTTTATTTTGATAAATGCAGAACGGACCAACCGAAAACAATCTGCGAAGGGCAAACCCTTCGCATATTTTTTTCCATGACGTTACTTACTTTACGGAACTTTATCTATTTTCGTACTAAACTGCTCTTCCATAGCCAGTAAAACCCCTACTATATTGTATTGCAATCATGTTGTAGCAAAAAAGTACACGTGTTATTTTAGAGAACAAAAAAACGGAGTTGATAAGTTTTATTAACTACTAAAATATTACTATTAACTAAGAAACACAGACTACAAATCTAGTTGGTATGCCTCCTCTATTAAATCATGTCAAACATTTATAATTAGAAGGCAAACATTCAGTTATCAAAATATTAAACAATTTCATGAAGTAATAGGCAAACGATAACCTATTGAAATTAATATCGTATGATTACGACATGATTTGACTATTTCAATGATATTGTAGGTTTGTATTTGCTATATTGAATGGTTAACAACAGCCGCATATGAATACATGGGTACAATAAAATATGATATCATAAAACTGCCATTGCAGTTTCAAAGTGTGTCTCACTTCAAAGGTGCACGTGGTGTCAAATTTCATATAAATATGAATATCATATTAGATTTATTCTATCTGCTTACTTGTTGCGGAGTCAAACACTTAATCGGAGGGTTATCGCATTATCTAACCATGGGAAAATATCGAACCTACGAAGCTACCAAGCCATATTAACTTTCTTGGAAATACAGTTGAAATCTTTTTACTACACGGCATAGGCAGATGCTAGATAAAATTCTATTTTGAGCAGTGTTAAATAGATAAGGATTGATCGTAATGTGTTAATTGGGTTTAAAATGTAATAGAACAGAAATGTGTCTATTATCTACTAGAAGTTTTGACAGTTTGAGTTTAAAAGAAAACATAATTCTTGACGGGGGGATAACGGGATAACACAATATGCAGATACATTAAGATACAAATAAATATAAATTCATGTTAATGGTAAGTAGGGAGCTTAGTACAGCCGTCTCATAAGGAAAATCCAAGAGGTTTTGGTGGTCTAATCCGATTTATATTGTAGAATCTTTTATGTTTAATTCTTTACATTGGCGGCTTCTCAATAATTTCAGGTCACGATGGCATTAGGTTATAAGATATAACAGTTATAAGTCATGCAATTGACACAATTCATTATGTAGTTTTATCTAACAAGCATCCACAAACATTTAATTAGTTTTTAGGTGCCAAACCAAACAGGTCATAAAATAAACCCTGAAAACCCCATGTAAACGCCTTAGAAAAATGCGCGTCCTAAATTGTAAATGAAAGTATTAACAACTGTCTGTACATTAGTTAATGTTTCTTAATGAGGTTTTTTTACATATAATTTTACCTAATGTTTATGTCAACCTTAGTAGGTCCACATAACACATTATAATAGTATCGGTAAATTAGATACTTATTGGTTTTGCTTTAATTTTTTGGAGCTAGTTGCATGTTACTTTTCAATTTCAATTATCGAATTAATCTTTTCAAAGTCCAAGTTTATTACGATTTTTGAAACTAAAAAGTTTTGTTTTAGTTATGGTGGTTATTATGGGAAATATCCTAAACATAATAATAATGTTTGCTTCTTTCCAGTTGCTATAATTGCGGTGAGTTCGCCAACCACATAGCCGCTAAATGCAGCATTGGCCCACAACCAAAGAGATGTCACAACTGCAAGAGCGAGGATCACCTCATCGCCGACTGCCCAGTAAAGTTTTATTTTAAATACGAGTGTATTACTTCTCTTCATCTGCTTTTTCTTAAGTATACTCAAGGACATCTGGTCTATCCTGGTCCGTAAGCCTATTAACTTTGCTGATTATGGTAGTCTATTGAACATGATTGTTATAAGCTATTTCCGTTGTAGTTGACTATTTGTTATTTTATACCAGTATAACTTATTCTTCTTCTCTCTAGCGATTTGCTGGTATCTTATTACTATTAACTCCTTTGCTAAATGAACTTAGGAGATAAATATAACCACTACCCCAGCAGTCTAAATTAAGATTACAAGACACCAAGGTCACCAGGGTACATGCATTATTTGTCTCAAAAAGAGGAAAGTTTCTATAACAGTTCATGGTGGTGGTGCTAATCAAGGGCCACCTCGATAAAGAGGATGAGGATAGTTTTAGTCATCGCCAGGCAAACATATTGGCGATCCCCGTATCTGGTTACAAGGACAATGACGCTGCCAAAGCTCTAGACGAAATATCTAGTGCCCTTTAAAAGTATATTGAATATAAATGGGGACTAAGACTTATGACCTCTCGATCAGCTCGCATGACATTTACTTATTTTACATTAGTATCTAATGCTAGCAGTCCTTGCCCACCACCACCACCCCACCACCACTACCCCTTGCTTACCACTTTAATATAGCGAGAGAGCATAGAAGAGATTCGGCTCCTTGCATTTAATCGGCGGCCCGCACCCGGCTATTGCCAATGGGAAATGGGTTTCAGGTCGCCATCTGAAATGACATCTTCAGTTGTATGCTTCAGCCCATAATCACTGGTAGGAACACGTGCTTACCTGAAACCTGATAGACCGACATATGAATATCTTTGCAGATTCGTCTCTCTGCAAATATATTCAAATAGTATTGTAACATTGCGTATTTGATTGAGTGGAATCATTAAACACCAAATTTCATGCGCTGATAATCTATATACTTATAATAAATCTGTAGAAGTGAAAATTCTGTACATTGAAAATATCAAAAAAATAATTTACAGGGGGTGTTACTAGACCGACACCGAACCCAAAAATGTGATTAAAAAAATTTTTGTCTGTCTGTCTGTCGGTCTGTCTGTCTGTCTGTCTGTTTGTTCAGGCATCACGCAAAAACTACCGGTTCGATTATGATGAAACTTGGTATAATTATTCTTTAATATCCTGGGCACCACACTGGGTACTTTTTATCCCGGAAAAGTATATACAATAAAAAACAAACTTAATTTTGCGGTTCGATCCCCATACCCGATTACCACTGTCTGTACTGTACCAAACGCAAATACTAAGTTTGTCGTAGGTTGGGTCACCCGCAGTGGAGTTCATTTTTATTCCTTTTAGTTTTTAGAGTTATTTAGGTTTATTTTTATATGAGTCGTAGGTATAGATTTTAATTTTAAAGTATAGGTAGTATATTTGATAGTGTACGTAGTGACCGTAGGTTATTTTATAATACTGTTAGGTAGGATTAGTCATTCGTATAGATATTAGTTTTTAGGGATTTTGCTTATTTATTGAGTTTAGATTAGTTATCATCAGAAATAGGTTTATTTAGGTAGGTATTTAATTTTCTGTTATTGAGTTTTTTTTTAATTAGGTAGGTACTTAGGTAAAGATATCATATAGGTACCCTCTTAATCACCACTAATGAGACACAATTGGTTTTCTACTGTAATTAGCCACAAAGGGCCCGCGAGATAGATGGCGTTCTGGGGAAGCACATGCATTTTATCCTGTTAGCACGTTCCCGTGGGATAATTTCCGACATCCACGCGGGCGAAGCCGCGGGCAGAAGCTAGTTATTAAATAAAACTTTCAATTTGTAGGTGGAGAAGAAGAAAGACGATACGAGCAAGAGTAGTTCGAGCAGCTCTCAGGGAGGGCAGCAGGACAGCCCGCCAGACGCGTAACTCCGTCAACGCACTGTATTCCAAAACCCGACGAAACTTGTAGACTTTCTAACGGCATTTCTTCACTCTTACTTTGACTATGTTATAACGTTTTACAAGTTTACACAAAGCTTATTTCTGTCAAGATACTCCATTCCAAATTGAAACGACTTAATTGAATTAACAGGTTTGACTTCAAGAAATACATATTTTCTCCACGACCAGCTATCATCAAAAACTTAACATTGTAAGAACGCATCTACCTCAATATAGTTACAGATAAACTATACAAATAAGTACAAGACTGATCGGTACAAATCCATAATTCTAGTACAAACTATACAATATACTTTTTACATAATAATTTTAATGATAGTAATATTACAACCTAAGTTTGCAAACGTAACGTAAGTACAAATTTTATGTGTTCGAGTGACCTTAATTATTTTACGTATATTGGTGTTTATCCAAAGTTAAGTGTGTGTTTATATTATTATTATTTTGTTGCTATATTATATTATGACAAACTTTATGTTAATTTTAGCTCATAATCAACGAGAAGTTAGAAGTATTATACCTGGCTATGAGACAAAATGAAAATTGAGAGGGTTTACAATATACGCTTACCAATAAACGTGAAAAAGTAAAATGATACTTCAAAGATCAAAACAAATTAATAATATGTAATACCTATATCGTAACTTAAAGTACAAAACCTTTAAGGTAAGAGTACATCCTGTATGTAGTTTGCTGAAATAGAAATAAATGTAAGCCTCTAATATAATATTAGACGGTTAACTTAGGAAAGAAAATAAATATCAATTTTGTTTGAATATTTTTCAGATGCTTAATACAATGTAAACGTTGAAGTTAATGTGCCAAAGTCAAATTAACATTGTTGCAATAATTGTAAAAATATTTTAAATTAAGTGTAGATTCAGTACGAATTATATTTCTATTACTTGCCGTAGCATACTAGAGTGCTATTCTTTGTACGGATAACAGACAAGAATATTTCTAAGAATATTTTTAGATTAACTTTGCCATGTATAACATTTGCGATTTATGTTTGCTCAAGAGCCTAATCATAATTAAGTAGAACAAGTTGTGAGTATAGTGTGGGTACTAATTCAATCCTGCAATGAGAGTATACCATTTTTTTCCCAGTTGGTTGATTGCATTGTTTGCATTTGCAGTTTAATCTAATGCAAACTAAACTTGGATCGAGATATATCGACTCATGTAGAGCGCAATTAGCGCATTTTAACGATGGGACAGTCTCCTGCAGTGTAGGTAACTGACATGTTACTGCTGTCATTTGTCAGTAATGTACAGCTATATGAATCACCTAATGGTAGGAAGCCACGGAACTAAAAAATTGCAGTTGTTTAACTTTTGCTGCATCTATTATAAATTAACACCCATGATCGATTATTATTCACCTTTAGAAATTCAATTAAAGTGCTGATAAACATTAAGAATAGCGGAACAAAAGCAAAGGTGTGTCCCTACTACCACTAATTATATTTAAACAATCTATCGAATTAAGGGGGTAGCTAACTTTTAGGGTGCAGTACCCATGTTCTAAAAGTATCCTATTACTAAGCTCACATAAATTCATCATTTGAAACAATGAGAATGTGTTCTGATTTTTTTAAATAATTTTATGCTATTGCAGAATGTTCATCTACCCATCGATGTTAATTTAAGACTTTGTTTTTTACACACAAAATCTTTTAAGGTAGTTTAGATTCAAATAATAAGGAGTAATAATCTACCTCAATATTTATGAATAATATGACTTAGTTATTGTAGTTAAGATATTTTACTGTATTTGTTTTTAGGTTATAAAACTGACTGTCGTAACGCCAACAAGTTATTAGGATCATTACTCACAGGCCCACTGAAACTGTCTCTTAAACTTTTTTTACTATAAACTGTAATATATTTTGCATACTTGTTCTATGATTGTAATATTAAGAAACAAAATACCTAGAAGACACATCCACGAGGTAATGTACAATTGATCTAGTTAAGGAATAATTAATGAGTAACGTCCGCCTGCGTTAGATACCAATGAATTTAAGATTTTGTTTTAAGAACCTAAAGCTTTCAACGTTGTATAAACAATTATTAAGAGTTGTTTTAATTATTATTAATAAAGTCACGTTTTAACATAATACAGCCGATAATGGCTCAGTTCACAGTGGTGCCCACACATTTCATATTGAAATTGAAATGGTTTGATGTGTTTAATTGGTTACGTTCTCTTTCAAATATTTGGCACAAATATAATTGTGTTGTTGTAAAATTCAGTAGTCATACCTATAAGTAAGTCAGTTATTTTATTTGTATTTCAGGTACAGTTAACATCAGAAGCTGATCAATTATCATAGTTCTAATTTTTGTTCAACAGTAGAAGGAACATTTACAAAATGAAAATTTGTTAATGGAACTTTTAAAACTTTTGTCACTTACACTAATTTGATGTTGGCTGTACGTTTTAAAACATAATAAAATGAAGGTTATCAAATTCTACAGGCAGTTGGAACACTCGCATGCGTGTTAAACTTGACCTACTTATTCCCAATAGCAACTGAAATTTAAAATTCTATCTTGACTTTAAATAATTCACTGAACAAGTAAATAACATAATATTATGTAGTATGTTTAGTCATGTGACATCACGGTAGAGGCAGATCGGTTTAGAGATATTATACACTACGGGTCTTTTTGCATTTCATTTTATATAGCAGTAGTTGTAATGTAGTTTTAATTTATAAGATTTTAATGAAAGACTATTTGCAAACATCTACCTCATAAATTAATTACGTTAAATAGAGTTTATTGATAAGTTAATTAACATTTATAAATTCTAGTAATTATTTTTTTTTCCATAATTATATCTTTGCTGAATGCCGAATTTCTTTCTTAGAGTTTAAATTTTGTTTTTTATTATTATTCAAAGAGAAATAAATCATAAAAAAAAAAATGTATTTTTTTTCCTACTCCATTTATACCTAGAAATAATTACAGTTTAAATAAAATTATGTGGGGCCCATATACAGCAGTAGAACTTTATACTTTTCTAAACAATACCTGCTAAAACCTTGACGATGGTTAAATGAGTCGTCAGATTGATAAAAAAGTTACCAAAAACAAGCGTTACAATAACAACGAACTCTGACACTGATTTTACCAATCATATAACTTTTTTGTGAATAAAGTAAACTTTTTTCCTAAGCTAACTCATGTGTAAATTGAAAAATTCATGCCTCATTATAAGTACTCGTAAATAAACTAATATAATGGGAACCATACCCGTAATTGCATCTACGTAATGAGTTTCTACACAAAATGACCACGAGTGAGTGATGATAAGGTCCTTGGAGAGAGATGGAGCGGTGCGGGGCCTGGGGGCGTGCGGGGAGCGGTCGGCGCGGAGCAGAGATGTCACGTTTTTCAGCGAAGCCGGGCGAAGATGGGCGCCCGGAGGATGCAGTAGTGCGGGGCTCCCCTCCCCCCCTGCCCTGCCGCGGCCCCGCGCTGACGTAACGCTGCCGTGTCCGCCGCCCGCCCTAGTGTGTGCCGCGCCGCGCTCCGACCGGGCCATCACGCACGCCGCGCCCAAACGACATCAGTGCTAATCACTTGACGTTTCCCATTTTTGCGCTCAGGTTCTGAGCTTTAAAAGTGAATGAGGTGCATGACGAGGTTGTGCATACGCTTATGTACGTCCCCTAGCTTTTATCCTAATTTGTAATTGCCGTAAACACTCGACACCGCCCTTAAAGGCCGGATGCATCGGTGTCATTCTCAAATGAGTTATCGCGTTGTAAAATCTCGGTTCTTTAATTTTTCTAAGGCGTTGATATAAGTTACAGAAAATTGGGTGCTAATGTAAATAATAATTAACTTACTGTATTGCTTTTAAAAATAAATGACAGGGTTAAAACAGTTTCTTAAGTTGAAGCGTAGTAGGGAAATGGAATGCATAGGAGTATTGATGTTATTTTTTGTAACAAGATTTAGAGCGTGAAACAGACCCTTAAAATTATTGTCGATTTACAGAAACATAGTATGTTTACAAAAAACAAAGTATCAAAATTAAGTAAAAAGATCAATTTAATTTCGGACTTTTAGGAGCAAAAGAGATAACTACACGACATTTCATTCTAGGTCTCATGATATCCGAAGTTGTGTAACATTAAACAACTAAGCGGGTAATAATATCTGATCGACTGTGTTGTCAGCAGCAATGTGTATCACATAGACCAGCAGTCAGCTCATACACAGTATTGATAGTTGGATAATAGTTCCGATTGATATGATCATACGGTAAGTTAGATGTGATCGATCCTGACAAGCGTATGTAGTGTAAACATTAAGCTTTTTAGTGATTAGAAGCATCATTTACTGCATTTTATATCTTCGAGCTTCCCAGAACGAGTCATCTGGTGACTGCCTCGTGCATACCATCATCTGGTGACTGCCTCGTGCATACCATCATCCATCTTCATTGTAGTTTTATTTATTCCAGCAGCATCGATGGCCTTGAATTTAGATGAATGTATTCGTTATTTTTACAAATGTATATGCAGCAGCAACTCAGCCACTCGATCTGTTACTTCAAGTAGAATACGTTGTAATATAGGTATAGTTACAACGACATTTGGAGTTAAAATGCAGCGGTGAAAACGTTGAGAGCATCGAGATTGCTAACATAATATCGTTCTGTATATAATTAAAACCAACTATCTATTTACTAGTCAGAGGAGAATAGGAACATCGTTTGTGGTAGCTACCTAATGGTTTTGAAGTACATCACGACTTGTTGCACTGACTACTGTCATGGTAAGCTCATTGGGATCATCGATTACTGGTTCATCATCTTTAATGTACTTTTACCTAATACATAGTTATTACGTCAAATATAAAAGTTGTATTTTCGTTTTTAGTAAATGCGGTAATATTTTTGTATTATCTAAGCTTTTTTGTCTAAGGACTGATTTCTCCATCGCCAGATAAGTTTTATTCGAGGAATAAAATTGACGTTTGTCTGTTTTTGTATGAAATAACTGTCAACATATAAAAACTATTGCACGAATAAAGTTATCAGTGATTGAAAAATCAGCCCGTAATTGAGCTTTTGACCATCATTTTATTTTACAACAAATTAACGTTATTAGTCACAATTAAACATAAATACTACCCACAAATATCGATAAAACATATCGTTTACTTTAACATTGTATTGAAAAATACCAATTAAAATAATATTACGTTACTAAAACATTGTGCAAAAGAAAATGTTTTCAAGTAATACTTCCATTTCACTTACAGAATTGGTTGGCAAAGGTCTAGAAGTTCTCGAAGCTTTGGCTGCGCTTCACTCTTGATAATTAGACTTAGATGCACTCTGTGGCGAACTAAATGTAAGAACTTACGCTGAAAGGGGAAAATATTCTTCCTAAATAAAACTTTCAGTCAATTATCTAGAATCATTAACATTCGTGGTAAGGTTTTTAGATTTGTTCCTGAAAGTATATTTTTAGTGCGCCATCTGCCAGTTAACGATGTAACTGATGTCGTTTTGTTTATGTTTTCGAAGGTAGAGGTCGCTACTAGCAATTACCAAAGACTTGGTTAATTCATAACTCGCTCGTGGATTGCATTTGTTTTCGTTTCGTTATTATATTTTAACCTTATTTGCTTACTCAATACGATTACTGGTAAACCGATTTTAAATTATCTTTTTGTATTTGTCAACAACAAACGAATGAAATAGATAGGTATCTACCTAAAAAGAACGCTAAGTATTATAATTAAGTATGATCATTGTGTTTAATGAGTTATCAAGTTAGTGGGACTTAATAATTGTTTATAATTTTTATTTATTTCTGTAAACAATTTCAACAATTCGTTTCTGACTTTTTTGATGAGATTTTGGACGTGAAACAAAAGCAATGGAGACTTACGAGCACCTAAACAAACAATTGCAAGAAACTGAAATATTATTTAGCTTTACATTTTAAAGCCTATTAGCATATATGGCTAATCGTTTCAGTTTCAGTAAATAAAGAGTTACACAATTCTGAGATCTTCAGATCCATACCAGCTGTAATTATGAAAAATATGTAAACAATGATTCATTAAAAAAGCTCAGCACACAAACCTATACTATACACTTCACTTACTATTGGACCAAATGCACTGTGCTTTTAAAAGAGGCAAAGTTACTACACATTAGGTATCTTTAAAATAATCGCAAACGTTTTTCTACTCAAGAGGATAGATCACATACCTACATACGCATCATTAGACCCTTCAAAATTACTACAACTGCAACGGCCGACGTCTTGTGTTGTAAAGGTTTATAGTCAAGATCAAAAATGTTTGTATATCTTTAGCTAAATTAAAACTAGGAAGTGCGGGCGTTTTTTTGGGACTGTCTTTTGTAATTTTGACGTTCGAAAAGTGCTGATTCTCAGCTTAATTTGAATAAATGACTTTGATTTTGAAGCACTATTTCCCCAAAAGATTGCACTAAAAAGATGGTTAAAGGGAAGATACCGTTTGATAAATAATTTGACTGCACATGCTATTCTTGAGTTACATATCACAATTATTTGCATTCATTTTCTGAAATTAAAGCCTTATTACATGACTAATAAAGCATATAATGGCCAGTCATAACAAAACCACCACACTTGGGACTAATGAAAACTATATCAAATTCTGCTCTATATTAGTTCAGACTTCAAAGATCCAAAGATCTTCAGAGACCAAAATAATGCCTCATAAGTTTCATATTCAAAGGCATTATTTTGGTATTTATCTATAAAGAATGAAAACTATGCCTCATTGTTTAAGTTTAGTTTTTATAAACTAAACTTAAACAATGAGGCATGGTTTTCATTACTGTCAAGTGCCATGGTAGTTTTGTTATGATTGTATTTTAGACACAAACCTTGGGTAGCTGTCAATCTATCTACAGTTAATTGTTTGTTTCTCTTTTTAAGTTATTCATTCAAGCAAGAGTTTTATGGTACCTATTTATCTTTACAGACTGAACTGAAACAATGACTTTTCGCTTTTAATGTTACTTATTCAATGACAATTTTATAGTATTTTATCTTTATAGACTAAACTAAAACAATGAGGCATGGTTTTCATTACTGTCAAGTGCCATGGTAGTTTTGTTATGATTGTATTTTAGACACAAACCTTGGGTAGCTGTCAATCTATCCACAGTTAATTGTTTGTTTCTCTTTTTAAGTTATTCATTCAAGCAAGAGTTTTATGGTACCTATTTATCTTTACAGACTGAACTGAAACAACGACTTTTCTCTTTTAATGTTACTTATTCAATGACAATTTTATAGTATTTTATTTTTAAAGACTAAACTAAAAGAATGAGGCATAGTTTTTATGAGTGCCAAGTGCCATGGTGCTTTTGTTATGGATGTATTTTAGACACAACCACTAGCTAACTGTAAATCCATCTCAAATTATTTAAAGTACTATAAAAAGAGTAACGTAATGTAAAGATAAAATACTATAGAAAATGTAATTGAATAAGTAACATTAAAAGACAAAAGAAACATTGTAAATGGCCAGTAGTTGTCTTAAAAATATTGTTAAAGAAAGTTGAGGATGACCAAAGCTAATCAGTCTTCATCAAATATGGACTTGCAGTTCGTTGAAGTAAAGTGAGATTGAGGATCGCAAGTTATTGATGAATCCCAATTTTAAAAGTGAAGTCAGCTTCCCTTGACTTCAATGTGTTTTTGATTGCGAGCTGGTATAAAAAAAAATTGATTTCTAATCTTGGTTTGATTACCTAGGTACTATGAAATGAAATAAACATTTATCAAATAGAAAGCATTGCTTAAAACCACAATGTTTCCAAGATATTTTTTTTATACTAAGTGTGGTTCAGTGATTACGGGCCCGACTTACGAGTTGTAGGTCGTGGGTTCGAACCCAGGCAGGTGCTTGTGCAAATAATTTCATCACCACTGCAACGGTGAAAAACATCCTGAGAAAACCGGCATGTCCTAAATCCAAAAATTCCAAGACATGAGAACCGCACTGGGCCCGCGTAGTAGGTTTTAGCCCACTCCCTCTCGACAAAGAGGAGGCCTTCGTCCCTAGTGGGAACATTATAGGCTGATTATGCTCATGCAAGATATTTTATGTACCTTATTGGCTTTAGGTATTTGTGTTTATTTATTAAACTTCTAGCTCAATATAACTCTTGTGTTGGAATCACACTGAAGTAAATATTATTCAGTAAAAATAATTCATTCAAATAAATGTAATGTTGTATTGAATTGTCCTCAGAAACCATTCTGTAAATTTAAAAGAATGATTATAAAGAGCAGCCCACAGCACAGTTAATCTGGATCTCAATCATTATTTAATAAACACAGAATCCAATCGAGAATGACTATGTAGGTGCCATACTGTATGAATCTGTATTGTTATTAAATATAACCATTAGCCATCGATCTGAAACTGATCTTGATGATTTAGTTTTGCTTTAGGAATTTGCACAGAAATTCAGACTCATGTGAATTCAAATACCTAATGTATCTAGAATACATTAGTTGTAGTTATAGTAGAAAATATTCAGTAGCTAACTACATCTTCAATGCAGTAACTAGATTTGTAATTGGAGGTAATTACGAAACCAATGTAGAGAGAGAGTGTGCCCTAAAAACGTTGGTACTGCAACGTTTTTGTAGTGAGGTTTTAGATGAGCACATGAGTAAAATGATAGGGACATCTGAGCTAAGTCTTGCGGAAATCGATACTAGTAGCCAGACCTGCAACTCACACATATTTATATCTCCTCGTATAAGCGAAGAAATTTGAAAGGCTGCCTCGTAAAATGTATCCACCTCTGTCTACGTAGGTATTCATAATACTCAGTCATATTTTGTAGTATTGCCAATAAAATAAAGTAGTCGTATTTTCAATAAGCATTCACATGACATTATTCCTTTTGCCTGCTGATTTTTTATAACTTTTCTCGAAACATTAATACCTATTTAATATGGTTCATCAGATGACTTATTCGTCCTACGTTTAATTGATATTTTTTTCGAACAAAGTGGCAAAATCTAGCAAGACTGGCAGCTGACCTCAACGTAGTTGGGTAAAGGCTACGCAAATGATGAGAACATAGTTTAAAAATTCAGTAATTTTAAGTATTACCTGAGTTTGTTCTGAATGAGGTACATAATATTAGATAACCATATATCTGTAACTTATCAAATGAATAGTTCAGCAGCGGTATGTATATTTGACATAGTTTTATTTAGAGATAGGTAGACATTCCATTAGACAGACATTAGGTACCAATTTACGGTTAACTATGATAGACTGAAGATCGATGGACGCTACAGATACGACAAAACTTAACATCGTCAACGTTGATCGATCTGATCTTCTATTTTGTATTTCTTGATTTTTAAGATTCCGATCTTGAAAGGTAAAACGAAACCTTTATAAGATCAGTTATGTCCATCTGTCACAGAGGTTTTTCTTGAGATCTATGCAACGTAGGAATTTGAATTCTGGCATAATGTTAGGTCTCGATGACGCACACGGATCGCTAAAGGCCAAAAAATATACCTTTTTTAGATTTTATTTATCATGTTTTCTAATAATCTTCTACCTGATAGCCACACCATACCACTAACTTCACGGAGTTAAATTTTGTTTGTTGCTTATGTTGCTTCACATAAGAAGGGCTAATCCAATTCATGTGTCGGCTTCGGTATCCGATGGCCTAGTGTCCAGATTATGATAAGGTACTTTTAAACTCCGTGGGAACCACGAAAACCTAGCTAGGTAAGTTAGCAGCTGTTTATAATAGTATCGAAATATCGGGAAATCATTTTAACAATACATATATCACGGAAGATATCCCGTAACTGATAATCTATTTATGTACAGTGAAAGTTCTAAGTGCGGTGTTTTGGTACCTACTACCTACCTATAGTTTAGACAACCCACACCTAATTTTCCATATAGTGTTTCGATAATATGTAGTGTTTCGATTGTTGCCAAAACACTCCCAACCTCATTCGATACAAATGTTGTGGGTTAATTGTTGACATGTTGGAATATGAAGTGATATGTTGCCAACCCATCGTCTAACGACACATTAATGCAATTACAAACCCCTTCCCTCGTGTCTCTTCAACATGTCTGAATAATGAACAGCTGTGTTTTTTTATTTCATGGATTTTCGTAATTTCTTCAATATCAATCAATCGAATTATTGGGGTGAAAATCTTGCAAACGACGTTGACATATGTTTTGGTTTCTAATAAGATCTTTAAAATAGGTGAATATTTTTACTTTATTTGAATAAAGTAAGCAAACAAAATGAGAAAAGCTTGCTTTTTCTTATGTAATTGTATCTGTATCCAGTAACTATAGTACATAGTGTTTCCGTATTGTCTTGTACGAGTAGGTAATAATAACGAGAATTTTAGTTGAAGTGAAGTGTCATATATCTACAATTGTTAGACGGTTGGAGTGGCCGCGGCGTTCACTTATAACTTCATTACACTACATAGCGTTACTTAATGGAGAAGTTGGAAATTAAATTCTGCAGGTGTAGGTATGTACCTATATTAGGTAAATTAGTAATTGATGTAAGATCAAGTTCATCCCAGTAGAATTAATTACTTACCACGAATTAGCACAAGTAGGTAGGTACCGACATAAAGTTTCTCTAAACAACTTTATAACTTGAATAATAAGTATGTTTGTTAGTAAAGCGTTCATGTATGTATGTTTTTCCACAATGATTATAACTCGGTACACAGAGCATGACAGTAGCTACTACTACAATCTGTCAAATTTCTTTAATAGATTTTCAATTTTATCGCTGAAGCATTAAGGTTCAAGGTTGACTGGGAAAATTTCACAGAGTCGGGTAGCTTGATGTGCTGGCGTCTATACATACCGTTCGGAAGACGTCCTTACATGGGTGGATCCGTTGCTTGATTCCTCTAGAATAGAATAGAATAATTCTTTATTTGCACAGAAAGTAGGTACAAGTTACAGATGTTAAGTTTAAAATGATCCTTATACTAACTACCTTAACCACCATCTTTAAACATTTATTTTATTTTTTAAAGATAATTAATTTTGCCATAGGCATGGGCACATAAAAATCTAAAACCGCAAACCGCGACCGCGACCGCGACCGCGAGGTATCGCATTTTGTATGAAATAGTATACGGCGAAACACGCAAATAATTAAAACGAACTCAGTGATTTCTCTTTTCATGCACTTTCCTGCTTCTATGTAATATAAGAATCCGAGAACAATAATTGCTTTACAAGTTTGTGTTCTAATTATTTAAAGTCTAAATTAAATGTTTGTGAAATAAATGAAATGAAATTAAAGTCTTTGGCACAAATTAACGTAGAATAAGAGCTGCATATTATGAAATTATGTAGTTTTGTATGCGAGAAGTGCAATAATACCTATGGGTAAGAGGAAGAGAACTATGCCCGTTTATATTTCTACAAAAACAAATAAAAAATAGTTATGGAGAACATATCAACGAAGCGCGTTTGATTAACATGCTTATGAATGAGTATATTGACTGAAAATATGTACTTTTAATTAATCACAATTGAAACGATTCTATTGAAATCCTTTTTTTTATTAGTTACATAGCTGTTGCCCGCGACTTCACCTGCGATCCAGGATGAATGAAGAAGAAAAGAAGCCTATGTCCTTCTCTAGATCATGGTCTACCTATGTGCCAAATTTCATCGAAATCCGTCCAGCTGTTATAACGTAAAAGCGTAACAAACGAACAAACTCACTTTCAAATTTATAATTTTAGTTAGGTTAATGCATTGGGCTTGGTGGCACCTGCAACCTCGAAAGTGTTACAACGAATTTAAGCTTTGGGTATATTCAGATATCTTAGGTTTAGTGACTGAATTACATGAGACTACCTCTTGCTCAATGGTCAACTCAAGCACTGCTTTTATGTCTTGTGTAGTTTGTCAGTTCCTTAGCGGCGTCCTCATAAAAAAAAGGACCCTGAAGTCCTTTTTGCGTCAATGAAGCTCTGCCTCAGTGTAGGTACCCATTCTGGAAACCAATCAATCTGCCTAGCCGTTTCCCAAGTATGTTGAAATGGGCTTCCAGTGAGATTGCAGCTATTTTACATAGACTGCCTATCTGACCTCCACAAGCCAGTTACTGGGCGACGTGATACCCCTTGGTTAGATTGGTGCTGGCGGGTAGTACGGTAGTCATGACTGCCAACTGGGCACTAGTATTTTAAATAAATGTGTCTTAATATTCTACCGGTAATAGGTACTAGCACTGCATTGCCGTATATTATCCTAATGTACTAATAGTTAGTTAATTGTACTAGTATTAGTACTAATTACAACCTGTCAATATACTACTAATTACGGGCTGTGAGTCGGTAGTCGTCGGGCCTATGGCAAACTAAAGATTTCCCACAGCAAGAGTTCACCCACTGCTGCTGCTGTGTTAATGCTCATGCTCCTGTGCTAGCCTTATCTAGGGTCTATCTGGACTCTGGAGTTTTATTAAAGGACTTCACACTCTTTAAACTCGTTATTCCAATACCACCTTATACCAAAGCACAAACGGCGGCCAAAAAGCTGGGCATCCTGAACAAGGTTAAGCGATACTTCACACCGGGACAGCTTTTAACCCTTTACAAAGCACAAGTCCGATCGTGTATGGAGTACTGCAGTTACCTGTGGGATGGCTCAGCTAAATACCAACTCGCCACTTTAAACTCAGTGGAGCGCAGAGCTAAGAGACTCATTGGCGATAAAAAGCTGGTGGAGGCAAAGCTTCACAGTTTGGCTCACCGGCGAAGTGTTGCCTGTCTGTCCGTCTTCTACAGACTGTACTTCGGGGAGTGTGCTCAAGAGCTACATGAGCTCATCCCGCCTTCACCTTTCTACCATCGAGAGTCCAGATGCACTGCGGGATACCACCCCTATTTGGTTAATATACCATTATATACGCACTAAGCACTTCTCGTCATCTTTTCTGATGCGCACAGCTAAGGAGTCGAATCGTCTACCTGCGTCTGCATTCCCGAGTTCATACAACCCGAATCTCTTCAAGGCGAGAGTGAATAGGCTTCTTCTGGGCAAGCTCGTTCCACCGTAGATCTCATCCCTGCCTCTGGGCTGGATTGAGGTCAAGAGTGAGCCCATTGTCAACAAAAAAAAAAAAAAAACTTTTTCTTTCCAAAGCTCCCTGCCTTGTGCGATATCTGGACATGTTGATTGTGATTGTAATTTAACATTTATTTTATTCTTTATTTATTTTATGCTTCTTTAGACAATATATCTTATGTAAGTATAGGTAGCAATTAGCCTCAGACTTCATAGTCGCCAATTACAGGTGAAACCAGAATTGTCAGAGGTATGTGATAACACAGAAAATTATAATAAAACTAGTGAGACTCAAGGCAAAGGAAAATACTTCTTGAACTTAGGGTAATCAATGTATTGCTAGAAAGCAAATAATTGCAAGCTATCTAATTAAGGCAAAGACGTAGGACATTATTAAAAGTAGAGAGAAAAAACAGATTTAAAAATGTAAAGCTACTAATTATTATATTGACTCATAATTATATGAGTATAGGTGTAAAAGCAAAGAGTTAATTAAAATACATCCTAATATCCCTTCAAATCTTAAACGTTCAGCGGTTTTCTTCCTATTTGTTTTAAATCTATGATTAAAAAAGTATCAAAGACAAACAAGGTAAAAAAAAAATAAGGTTGCAAAATCCGTCAAATATTAAATACTTAAATAAGACACATATGTCACGGTTTCACGTACTGTTGCTACAACGGAAGTGACGTACTGATCATGTTATGTCTACGAAAGCGTAGCAGGCGGCGTAGCAAATGTCTACGATTGCTACGATTGAATGAGTCACAAGTATTTGGAATATAAATAGATGTACATCGTACAGTATTTCGTATAGCATACGCATAATCATCCTATAATGTTGCCACTGCTGGGACACAGGCCTCCTCTGGTCAAGAGGGAGTTGGCAGTAATCTACCACGCGGGCCCAGTGCGGGTTGGTAGATGTTACATGTCTTCGAATTTATGGTTCTAAGTCATTTTTGGGTCTAAGGCGTTTGTTGCGATGTTTTCCTTCACCATTTTTGAGAGTAGTGGTGATGAAATTGTAAAGAGCCTGCCTAGCTGCGTTTGAACCCACGACCTACAACTCGTAAATTGGGCAATTACCACTGGGCCACCTGCTCTCTGTATTTCGTATATGTCTGTTTAATTTGTAATTGCATTTAAGGAAATTGTAAGATCACAATTAGTTAAAAAACGTGTAAATAATCTTCATCCAATTTCATTTTTATGAATATGGCTAACATTATATTAACGAAAAATTTATGTTCAGTTTGTAAAAAGTATGGTATTATGGTCCTTTTTAAAACAGTAAAAGGCGTGTTATTCGCTAAAATAAAAATCGATAAAATGAGGAAAATAATATTAAAGTTTTGTAAACAATCGCCATTTCAAAACTTTGAGTGAATGATTTGTTTACTTTGAGATTGACCTTCATTTTACTGGCATCATCAGCGTGAGGATGTTCTAAAGGTATCACAAGAAGTACCCGGAGGGTGTGGTTGAAAGAGCCGGTTTTCAAAACAAGCCAACAAAATCCTTTAAATGAAAATACTTTTTCATTCAAGTTTTTCAATTGTAAAAAATATCATGCAGATCATAAAACCTTTTATATAAGATTTCGCAGCTAATCAGATTGAAATGATGATCTTCCACAATTTTTTTGAGAAATATTTAAATGCGCGTCAAAAAAATTTTGGAACTTCTAACAATGAGAATCTTTTTAATTATTGTGCTTCTTTTTTAATTGTTGGTTTTTTAATGGTTGGTTCCCATTGTGATCTTTTTATTACCCGGTGGTATTACCACGGGGTAATAATGGAATGCAAAATGGACGGAATGGAAAAAAAAAAATTACATGACAATTTCTTTTAAAAAAAATCGTATGAATAAGTTATCTATTCATACAATAAATATTTTAAGAGAAACATCTATAGGTGATAAAGCAATGATGAGCAACGATTTGTTTTACGTAATTATTTAAAATAAATATTAATTATAAAATTACTTGACATTTTGCATAAAATCTTTACTCCGCTTCCATGACAGTAAATATTACGTAGACCCTAGCGTAATGGATGTGAAAAAATAAGAAGGAGCCAGTATTTATTATGTGTGTCAAGTAATTATTTTTTTTTTGTAATGGACTTAATTATTTTTTTTATTTGTGCTATGGCTTCTTTAGATACCACTACACATAGATCTTTCTCTTAAAATATTTCGTGTATGAATAGATACACCTTATATAATATATTAAATAGTAATGAAGTCTTTTGACTTCATTACAATTTAATAGCATTATTTGATATATCTAATTAGCTAGAAATATAATGTTTTACCTGAAAATAAAACAATTATTATATACGGAACCTTATTCTAGACCCTTTCCGGATCTGACGTCACGACCTCTTTTGACTTCATTACTAAGTACATTGAATATTTTTGAAAAAAAAAAAATGTTTCGAGGTGTGAGAACGAGTCTGATAACGAAAATACAGTTTTTAGAATTTTTGTCTGTATGTTTGTAATTTTTTTGTTTGTTTGGATGTTCTATTCCGGATTAGCGCAAAAACGGTTGAACGGATTTGGATTGAATTTGGCACACAGATTGTTTGTAACCTTAATTAACACATAGGGTACTGTAGTAGTACGTTTCCGAGGGATATTTTTCATCCATGCGGGCGAAGCAAGTTAAAAATATAACGTGAAATCATTAGGTACAATACTTTTTCCTTCTACATTTTACGGCAGAAATATCGACCTCTACCGCTTTTTTTTTCTAATAGTATCGAATGCATGTTTTTGTGGTCTGAAAGATTAACAGTAGTTATGGGACATCAAAAAGACTCATCATCATTTAAGCCGAAAAACGTCCACTGCTGGACATAGGCCTCCTCTACGCATCGCCACTTGGACCGGTTATGTGCTTCTTGCATCCAGCGGATTCCTGCGGGCTTCCCAAGGTCGACTTGGTCCACCTTGTAGGAGGCCTTCCAATGTTACATCTTCCGGTACGCGCTTAAGTTTGGCAATTCTTGGGGTTATGTCAGTTACCTTGGTTCTCCTAAGGATCTCTTCAATTCAAATTCGATCACGTAGGGAAACTCCAAGCATAGCCCTCACCATTGCCCTTTGGGTGTCTTTCAGCCTTCTAATGAGGCCCATTGTGAGCATATCAGTGCCATAAGTTATCACTGGCAACACGCACTGGTCAAAGACTTTCACAGTGGTATGTGAGACGACAAGATATTACGAAGCTTCCCGAATGCCGCCGTGCTGACTCGGATTCGACGATTGACCTCTTTGACTAGATGGCGCTGTGTGAAATGTCCAGGGATATTATTATTATAATTTTTTTTTTTTTTTAGATATCTCGGGACCGTGGGCTCCCGGTCCTTTGGAAGGCGTACGTGGGGCCGAAGCCAACTCGCAGAGGCCCCTTAGGAAATTTTATTGTAATGTGGCACCACCCGACGATTATCCCTGTATGCACTGCAAGTGTACCCAAGGACAACCCCCGGTTAGTGTAGAACTATTACAGGATATGGAAAAATCCAAATTTGGGCTATGGGTTTGGGTGGCTAAAGTGGACTGGTTACCAATAACTATGGCCCCTGCCTGATCAATGTTTTATATACACGGATAAAATGTCAGGGGGTGACTTGCACGCTCAATAATGGGCCCCCGAAAACGGTCGCTAGCACATAGTGTCGTAGCGACAAGGGGGCAACAAGTCCTGAGGTGCTTATGAGGAGTGGAGAGGTATCCCACGGCTATCAAGACAATCCCGGAAGTACGGTCAAGATCCCTACCAGCATCTTACTGAAATACTTCCTTCCTCCGAGCACGTTTGCTCTTGCGAATCTCCACTCAAGCCAGCCAATAAAGGCAAGAATGAGGTGGGAGCTCTGTTCCTCGTCAGTGTTCACTCCAGCCGGCCAATAAAGGCAAGCCAGAGGTGAGGAACAAAACTTCTCCCGGGAGATAGGTTCTGTGGGGTCGCTACTGCCCAACAGCTCGCCACATGCTGCCCTGCGGGTTCCTGTATCTCTCTTGGTCTGGCTCCTCACCCTAGTCCTGATCCGGAAAAGTAAACTCTTCCGTCACAGACCTAGAGTTTAGAGCGCGCAAGCCCCACCACCACCACCACGATAGCGGCGATAAGACCCCTCTTTGAGGAGTGGCTAGAGAGACGTCACGGCGTTCTCACCTACCGCCTGACGCAGGTCCTCTCCGTACACGGATGTTTCGGGAGGTTCCTGCACATCATCAGGCGGGAGGAGACGCCCGGGTGTCACCACTGTCAGGATCGCCCAGAGGACACGGTGGAGCATACGGTGGAGGTCTGCCCCGCTTGGGCAGAGCACCGCCGTGTCCTCGTTGAGGCGATCGGCAGCGGCGGCGACCGCTCGCGTCCTGGTTCAAGCCATGGTCCGGGGGGAGAGGGAGTGGGAGGCAGTCACCTCCTTCTGCGAAGCAGTCATGCTAGCGAAGGAGGTGGCGGGGTGGGCGAGGGAACGCACCTTGCGCACCTCACGCCTCAGCCGCCGCGGGAGACGCTCCGGGCGTCGGGAGCCGCGTGACGACTCCCGGCCACCGTAGGCGCGGGCCTGCGGGCGGAGAGTAGAGTACCTAGAGAGTTGATGATTTCCCATCCTGAAAAAAAAAAGAAAAAAAAAACAAGCCCCACCACGACGTCAACGTAGAGATACGGCGGTGGGGTTATTATTATTATTATTCTCAAAGTTGGACCTACCTAACTGGACAGTTTTTTCTAGGTACAATCGTCCACAACTTCGATTGTAGAGTCTCCCATATTCATGAGGGTGGGTGTTCATGGGCATTTGACATGACATTTATTTAGTCCATGTTCGGACTTCGGACCCACTCTTTCGGAAGCTCTACTGAGGTCATCGAGCATTGTATTGCTGTCCTCCATAGTCTCAGTCTCACCCAAGATTACTGTGTCGTCGGCAAACCAAAGGTGAGTGATGTAATCGCCATTGATGTTGATGCCAACTCCTTTCTAGTCCAGAACCTTGAAACCTTCTCTAGTGCAGCGGTGAACAGTTTTGGAGAGATAACGTCTTCTTGTCTCATACCTCGAACTCGACCTTGACTATCGGTAAATCGAGGTGCTGAAATGTCTGTATGAAAACGCTACTATGTCAGTCCGACTCTAGGATCAAATCTCGAAACCTATCCTTCTGCAGCTAGGTTGGCTAGCTAGGTGATATAGGGCACCAAAAAAATGCAAAATTACAATCTTTATATTCATGTATTAGAATATTGAATAGGCCAAAATTTCAAGTTGGCTCTTTCAAAGCATTTACTGCTGGCTCTTTAAAAGCTTTATGTGATTTAGTCACACAGAACAAAAAATTTAAAAGAAAAAAAAACTTTTTAAAAATAATCTTTTATTATTTAATAATAAAAAGGACTAAAAAGTTAAAAATAATTTTAACCTGATAAGAAATAAATAAAAGCGTGTTACATTTTGTTTTTTTTTTCTTTTAATTTTATTTTTAACTTTTTAGTTTTGATGCGAGATGGACTACGGCGCAGTTCGTAGCGCGGAGCAGTGTTTTTCCGTTATATGCGTTTACTGCACTAAAGCTACCTGTTCATCTTTAGTCCGTGGCTACATCTAGCACAAAAGTACCTACTCGTCAAGACGAATCAAACGAGCCCAAACTCAATGGGCTTATGTCGTTTAATTACCGAGTTTCTATGGCCATCTTCCAGCTCCATCATCAGACCCTGGTTACCATCTAGCACCAAAGCACTCGTCAAGACGAATCATACGAGCCCAAACTCGATGGGGTTGTGTCGTTTAACTACCGAGTTCCGATGGCCACCTTCCGGTTCCATCATCAGATCATAATAATGTCATAATAATTTTGCATTGTCGTCCAATTTACACATGCATGCAAAATTTCAGCTCAATCGGTTGAAGATATCTGCTTCAAAATTGAGTTGCAAGAGTCCACCCGAACAAACATACATAGGTACAGTCACGAGCACCAATATGTCAACAGTTGGCAACTTTCAATTGCGATTTTTTCGAGAAATAACGAATGCAACGTTGAAATACGACACATTACATAAACCTATGAGTTCGAAAATGCTATGTTCGTAACAACATAAAATTTCATTAAAAAATAAAGGACTAAATCGCTTTTGAATAAAGTCGAGTGTATACATACTTTTGCTCGTGACTGTACATCGCAAGTAAAATAAATGCTTGTAAAAAGAAAGAGACAGGAGATTCGAAATTGGATTAGATGGTGAAAATTGCATCGGCTCTTTCGAAACCAGTCTGTTTCATACTGGAAATTGGCAATTCTTCGGGCTATGTAGGTTACATTGGTTCTCTTGCGGAAGTCTTCATTTCTGATTCGATCACGTAAGGAAACTCCACAGGAACAGCCGTTTCCATTGCCCTTTGGGTGAGTTTGAGACTTCTAATAAAATTCAAAATTAAAACATTTATCAATTCAAAAAAAGTTTAAAATATAAAAACAAAATGTATTTTTTATATTTTAAACTTTTTAAATTATTAAGGTGCCATTGGTACTTTTCGAATTCTAAACAGTTCTAATGCTGTGGAAAAACTGTTGTGAACTTTTGTGTGTGTGTGTGTTGTCTCGTTGGGAGATACCACTTGCTTATCCTATTGGCCGTTCTGATTACTCGATATGTTTATTGATTTGATCTCCTTGCCTGGAAATCGTGGAATGCAATAACGGGATCTTATACAAGTATTGTTTTACCACTACAATGAGCTCTATATCTATTTAAGACGTCAGAGGCTTTCATTCTATTAGAACTTAGAAGTAAACCTTAGGCTGGTATCTTTAAGCTGCATGCTTTCATACAATAAACCTATTTTTTCATTTGAAGTTGCATTGGCGTAGTGCAGATTCGATGTTAGAAGATTACTTATCTAAGAGACTGCTAGTATTTTGAGCAAGCAGTAGTAGAGCATGAGAGGGGTGGCACCACTTTGATGAACAATTTTTTTATACACTGTTTACACTGTACCCATAGTTCTGTCATTATAAACGACTTTTGAATTCAGTTACATTTTTTTTTGAGATTGCCGTGAGATTCATTAGTTTTTCTCAAAGCACATTTTGAGTGATTATGAAGATAAGTTTTAGATTCAGGATGCTTATCGAGGAATTTAGTAACGAAGAAGGCCCTTAGGCAACTTACTGCACCTTGATAATTTAGGAAATGGGGACCATTCTTTGATCATTTCTATACTTTAGCAGTTCTGTCTTTTACAAGAGTAGAATAGATGAGCGAACACAATATAGTGCTATCCGAATTACCATTAGACTGGTTGCAGATAATTGTTTCTATTAGAATTATAAAGCATTTTCAATTTAACAATCAGCATGATCAAAACTCTTTTCAGTTTTCACATTACCTGAAAACCAAGCTATGGGAAAACTCAAAAAAATGTTACAACATGTTAAAATAGAGAACTAATAAAATTATACTGATCTGGAATATTTTGGTCACGGCTACACTCGAATTGTGTTTATTAATAGCATCGCCATGTTATGATCATATTATAATGGTCACCTTAGATTAGATCATTAATTTGCGGGCTTCAATACTCAGGGTTGAAGAGTTGCCATTGTTTCCTGGTAGAGTGTTGGTTATATGAAAATCATCATCATTTATCACGACTAAGTGCGTCGTAATTCCGGAAAAATTGGTAAATGGAATATGTTCCAATTCGTAGAAGTGGCTATTTTCTGAAGAAAGGCTAGTGTGAAAGAATGGATTTGGTTCCAAAATTTATCTCTGTCTGAACCTATGCACATGCACAACCTACGCTGTTCATATTGAATGTACCTAAGGTGATCACTCAAATAGATGAGTGCCCGCCCAAGTCTCTTAGTGTACCACTAATTTCATCATACTTCTAATAAATTGAACTACAATTTTGATTTATACCGCATATAGTTTTTCTATTCGATTGTCATTTATACATATTAACGGAAGGGGCTCGTGGCTCAGTAATAACAGCCGCGCGGATCGATCGCTCAGGTTAAGGTACGCTTGCTGCGGTCGGTCCGTGGATGGAAGACCATCTTTACATACCGAGGAAAGCACGTTAATTAAGCCCTTGGTCCCGGCTGTCATTCTTGGATCTTTAATAGTCGTTAAGGGTCGCCAGAAGCCCGAAAGTCTGATAACCAGTCTTACCAACGGATATTGTATTACCCAGTAACTGGGTTGTAGAGGTAAGATAGGCAATCACTCCATGTAAAATACTCGTATTCAGCTGCACGCGGTTACGAGTATACAGGAAGCCGACCTCAACATAAAATCGAAAAATATGTTAATTAAAATAGCAACAATGGAATTCGCAATATTTTTTTTTATCCTGTTATAAGAATCTGCAAGTCTTACAAGATATTCGAGTGGATGGCAAGTAAGGCAAAAGTTTGCCCTATCTGGTAAAGTCCGAAATTATCTTAATATTTGACAGGCGACACTACTGTCGTCTAACGAGACAAATGACGTTTATACTGCTCATTTGCTACCCACGAGTTACTTGGCCAAGATAATACAAAGTTGCCTTACTGCTTTCAGTTATCATAGTTAATGTTTGACCTACTCGCGCGTCTGTGTGTATGGGGCGAGTGTCTTGAGTGCTTCCTCACGATATCATGAAAACAAAGGGGCGAACTGTTATGTGTTTGATATTATTATATCCTTGCTATGTCGATGCACTTGCAGAAGGAATGAAAATATTTGTAAATAAGGAAATTCGGTATCGTCCGTGAAAATGGTTCTTTCAAACCTTGATAATATTTATGTACACACAGTGCGACATAATTATAATTTGATTATTAAGGTACTGCTTATTTCTTACTAAATTTCTTCTACAAGACCTGCGAAAGGAGAAATGAAAGAACAATGTAGAGAATGAATTATTAATCTTGTTGTATTATTTCCATGTTCACAAAATAGGGAAGGAAGAAAATAATTACAATAAAGTTTAGGTTCGCACTTTTTACACCTGTCTATCAAAATAAAACATTTACAAAGTAAGCCAAAATGGCTGTCATGCAAAAAAAAAACACAAAGTGAAGTGTAGTAGGTATGTAGCTCTCGCACAATAGTGTATCCTAACTTTGTCCGCAATAGATCGAGCTGCATCAAAGATGAGAAACGGATTTAGATTAAACATTCGAAATGTTGCCGACTCCTTTAACCGTCGTTACTTCATCATGAGAAAATCGTATACACCCGGTAGTTACCATGTATTAGACAGTTACTTTTTGTTCAGTAAATCGAGTATCACGTAAAGCCCCTTGGAGCCTGACATGCCTTAATCAAATCGGATTTGGTGGGTAAGCAGTATCAGAGTTGAAAGGCAAAGAGGAGAATTCATATCAGATCTTAACAATCTTTTTCTACTCTTTATTGAAAGAATTAATAAATCAGTACAATGCATTTAGCATACTACCTATACATAATTCTCCATATTCTGAGGATAATTCACGACGTAATTATATTTCAGCCACTAAAATAGGAAAACACTTAAACTTTATTAATTTAAATTGTATACATATCTGAAAGCTTATTTGTGAGCTTTTAATTTCAAATGAAATAATATCCATAGCATTGATTCAATAATCCGGATTATGAATTTAAAAATATACACTTACAGTGTATTCGACATTGTTAAACTGTCACAATGAAAGATATTATGTACCAGTGCGTTAATAATGGCTGTAATTTCTCCTTTCATTCGCGGAATCGACACCTGTAAAGGAAAAATATCGTAGTAAAAACATTCGGTGTGCTTTGAAGTTTATTAAATGCCTTTATCCTAATTTATTTGGGGTTGGCGTAACATTACTTTTTCTTCCATACTTCTCTATTAGTCATCTCGGTAGTCACCCCCTTTCTAATCCATCGTTTCTTTGGTTCTCCTCTACTCTTATAGCTATCGACATTCATACTCAAAACTTTTCTCATGATCTTTTCCTCATTCCTCCGTATCTATGCCCATACTATGACAACCGATTTCCACACAACTTTTCAGTTACCGGTGCCAGTTTCAGACTTCGTCTTATTACTGATTTCTTATTCTATCCATTCGTGTAACACCACACATCGCTCTTAGCATTCTCATCTCAGCTGCATGCAATTGCTTTTCATTCATCCCTTTTGTGTACCAACGTTCTGATACATATTCTATAATAATATGTCCTGTTAAACGCACCCTCATATATCTTGTTTAGATTGGACAGCTTGTGATGTTGTTGTTATTGTGTGTTTACATTAATTCCTCATGAGTTTTGCTCTGATAGAATGGGACAAATGCTGATAATACGTTTTTCTCACATTTCTTATGTCTTCTTACTCAATCTTCTATTACTTGCATATTATACCGATCACATCATACACTTCCTTCAAGACACTAATTACCGAAAATGATAACGGCACGTTTCTTTGCGTTCAACTCTCTAAACCAGAAAAAATCAACCAAAACAAAAGGGAATAAAAATCACAATTAAAATAATATTTTTTAACGTTTTTAACTACGCATCAATTTGCGAATGCACACGAATTCAGAGTGAAAATAGCTGCCATTTTAAATTGTTTTTATTAAATTTTCTATTGAAAACTGTTGCATTTCAAGACAAAATGAGAACCATTTACAATGTAATTTTAAAATATAAACATTTAAAATATACTTAACGACGTAATTTTTTTCAAAGGTATCTGCGTCGTAAGTGTAACTAATGTATTTTACTTAGTAGCAATTAGGTAACCAATGTAGGAACATAATTCCTTTATGTTTAAATACCTAGATCTTATAATTTCATAGAGATATGCAACGGCCAGATGAGAATATTGGATATTCCGACCTAAATTTCATGTTTAATTGGGCGTCTTAATAAAATAACCAGCTGAGCACTAGCCTGACCCAATTTTGCAAAATTTTTGCTTTTCTCGCGAAACCTTCCCCGATTTCCGTACTCGTACCTAACAGCTGACTATCAAAACTGCTATCAGATAGTTTGCTGCATGAAATATTGTTACTTTACTGTTAAGCAATTATAGACGTTATTAGGTCTCTTTATGTTTTTGGTATTATATTACCGTCCTTGCTTTGCTCATGTTTTCGTTACCTATAACATGAAACTAATCATTATTAGGTACCTTATGCTATAACTGCATTGGCGATACCTATGTCTAAACATTTGTGTTTATTATTTGTAATAAGGTAATGATGCTTACAGACTAACTGCGCATCATGAGCGTCAACATATTACATTGACCCCTAAACCATTATTGAGCTTTATCTGACATATCGAATTTGTATAGTAAAGCTGATGAACCAGTTGGTATGATTACTGACTTTATATAATTTGATGTTAATGTGACATGTCGTGTGTTTCAGTGCATATGTAAGTAACAGGGGGGAAAGCTTACTGTGTGTTCTTATGATAGAAGGTTACTAGAATTAAGATTTTAAATGTAATAAGTTAAAATGATTAAATTGTCGTGTACTCGGTCGTAGTCTAGAATGAACTATTAAAGCCTTGGTTGGGCCACAGTAAGCATCCAACAGTCATGGACCAAAATCGAATGTTGTCTCGGGGAGAGTGCGCGCGCAACTCCCGCCCCACGCCGCACCGCTCCGAACGTCCATTGATGATCTTCTTAATCTCGATACATGTTATTAATACTATTCGTATGCAAACTCGTATAAGGCGTACATATCCTCATTTTTTCACTAAAGATTGATTTTATTGAGGAAGTGAGCCGAGATAAAGTTAGGAAAATACGGGGACGACACATCTCAGCGAGATGGAGGGCGCTGGCCACCGTATCGTTTGCTAGGTTTGGGCGTCGCTGCGTCTCGGCTGGCGGCGGCGGCGGTGCGCGGCGGCGGCGCGGCGTGCGCACACAGCGCGCCACGCACGCTTGTATCGCGACCCAGTCTGCTCTGACGTTTAGCCGAGCCGCCGGTGTCGCCCTGCCGCACCGTTCGCAAAAACGTATCACCGCACATTATATTCTGCGCACTTTGAGATACCCGGAGATAATCGAAAGTGTTAGGTGTTGCCGGTGTTAGTGAGGTCGCGCGTAGGGCAGTAGGGTCGCGGACGGTGCGGCCAGTAGCGAGGGTGCGGGCGAGCTGCCGGTCGCAGAGCGAGCGCGCCGCACAGCAGCTGGCGGTGTTTACACGCGGCGCCTGCATCCGCCGCCCCAGCGCCCCAGCGCCCTCAGCCTCCCAGCGCCCGAGCGCCCGAGCGCCACGAGCTCTCGGTGGCTCGTGCGCGTCGTGTGCTCTGTGCGCTCCGTGCGCTGCTCGCTGCAACATACAACACCCCTCATTTACTATTCAACGCTGTGAATTTTTAACTTTGCGAACGACCGAAGATAGAGGTATTTAAATGCTTATCAAAGCTGACTCTCACAGAGAGACCGGCCGTAGTGCACATTAGTGTCACGAGCTCAGAGCATTCGCATCGAAACAGAATTGTCATAGTTCATACGAGTGATTTCACAACTTCGTAAATATGGGTGCTAAAGAAAGCGTGGAGGCTGCTAAATTTTCTTCGCAAAATTGGAACAATTTCGAGGTTCGTAAATACCTTTAAATTGATTTGCACATGGAGTGTTTGTATTCCCCTACCTCCCTCGTGAATGTCTGTATTATGGGGCGTTTTTGCCATTAATAAAATAATGATAAATTAACGTTATGTGAAATCATAATTAAAATTTCATGCACAGTAACTTTATATCGAGCAATCAGTATATGCATGTTCACACGTTATGTTTAAAATACCTATACGTAATATTTAAACTGTAATAACAAGCTAAGCCTATATAAATTAAGTAAGTATACCTAAATATAATATTGTGTGTATAAGTATATGTATTCAATTACGTTTTCGCTATATAATATGTAGTATATGCTCATTTTATTATAAGTATGCTAGACGATCCTAAATATTTAATTAACGTGTAACACGTAATCTATACGCTGACGGCAGCGGTGCGCACCTATATGCCAGCTGGGGTCACGCAGATAGATCTGGACATCGTGTGTACGATTAACCTAACGTTTATTACCTGAGATAATATTATATGTGAACAGATAGAGATAGACTGTATCATATTACATAGTGAGATCTAATTGACACCGTTAGAATAGTATCGTACTAACTAACGCCTTCATGCGATACGATCGTCGCATACCATATAGCTAGATACGCTGCTGTAGCTAGATCCTTACAGTGTACACTTAGTAATAAAATCTATTATTTTATAGTAGTTTCTTACATACGAACATAATAATAGAACCATTGAATGTTGACGCTTATATTATCACTTATGAAGGTGAATTAGTAATCAGTCAACAAACGCACGACATGAAACCAACAGTAGGCGGTCAGTTGACGAAATGTTTAATGAATACGAACAAGTTATCTACGAGTAGGTGGTATATAGCCAGTTTTAAATAAGAAGCCAAACTAAGCTGACCCACATACAGTCGGTCTAATATAACATGATTGAAGGCACTGCCGCGGAGATCGAAATGCGGCGTTAGAATTTTAATTACCATTTGATAGGATAGAGTTGGACTTGGACGTATCGATAACCCAGATACCAGATTTAATAGGAATCTTCTCAATTTAACTAACTAGTACAATATTTATTTAAATTCTTTCAATACCGGCATGAATTCGGGTAAAGGTATCTCTCTCACTTTAGAAGGCAATGATTTGAAGATTCCCTAATATCATGATTCAGCCGAAAAAAGTCAATTTCAGAAAATATGCCTCTCATATGAAGCTGTACCTGTAGGTAAGTTAATAAACATGCACCTGCAAAAAAGGCAGTCTCAATAGATTTCAAGTATTATATCGATAGTATCTGTAACACATGGACATAAAGGATGCTCGTAAACTTTGACTCATGTGGCTTCTGTACCAGCTGTCAAAATATTTTCAACATTAACATGGAGAATTGAAATAGATATTTTAGAATATTTTTCAATATCGTCCCACCTTTTGACCAAAAAGATTTAGAATTCCCCTCAGCTAGAATTTTGGACACCCCAGCAATATCACCTGATCCGTATCTAATGAAACTTGGTCCATGAAGCATCTTAGTGAAAAGAGAGTGACGATGTATATCGACGTAGGTAGTCGAAAAGTTTTACTTTAAGATCAAGAACAGATAAATATTTAAATTACTGTTATTACTTATATTAAGTCTACTTATAATTTTAAAGTTTTTTTTTTATAAAGGATCTGAAAGAGTAAAGTAATGCATTCTAAATTAAAATGGCATAATATGAGATGATGCCATCCATGTAAATTGTATTTAGCTAACTGTTCAAGGCGTGTTAGCTATAGGTGACTTAATATTATGACTCACATGTCCATGTACCTACAACTTGGATAGAACTCAACGCTCTGTGTTGATTCAACGACACTTCGATTGCTACGTCTTGCGAAAACTAAGCATCTAACGTCTTTTTCTTGTTAGTAGAAATAGTGGGAGACGCAATGAAGTTAACTATAGACAGATGAAACCTCAGAGTAAGTCAATTTTCACACTTAAAATCCCAGTGTGTACAAATATAAAGTCATGATGCTAACGATCCCACAAATAATTATAACATCGTCTTATTAAATTAATATAAACGCTGTGTTGTGAAATTTTGTGGCCAATTTCAATGTATAATAATATTTTTGTAGTTTGTATTTATATATTTTTTGTTTTCATGCATGTCTTTCTATATCGCTTTAAATCTCATTCCTATCGAACTATATCATCTAAACTCATACCTAAATAAGCATAATATAAAATATATGTTCCTTTATATTCCTTAAATCAAAAACTTCTTAAATATATTTACTAATATTGGTTGACAGGCTCGTATGTACACTTTCGATACATATATTTTGAATACGGTAAGTATGCAACGAAACTTTGGATTTTTGAGGGTTGGGGGTGAAAGTGTCAAAAATGTAGATAATATTGGAGAAGCTACCTGTGTGATGTGTGTTTAACGTAGTGGTAGTTTGTGTATGAATGCAAGAAGCTTGTGTTGTGGTTTGCAGCACGCCACTGTGAAGCACCCGTACCGACACGGCACGCAGCGGTCGCAGAGCCTAAACCGCGGCCACTCGCTGTCGCGCACCGATGGCACCTGGTGACATCACGGGACCGCGGGTGAGTGCACGCGCACTCATGTGCAGCACTATCTATGAGTATTTATTGAAGCGTACTCGACGCCTCTGAAGACTAGTTTACGTGGGTGGAGTACGTTACGTGGTGGTGGGTGGTCGATAGGGACCTACGGTACGTACTTATGATGAGGAAATATGTAAACAATATTCTCAATTTAAATACTTACTTATCTGGATTTATAAGAACTTACAGTATGGTCACAACAGGAGCCTAATACTTAATCTAGTCCATTATGTCTATATTGGTATCGTATCAGTCCACTACTAAATGGTGCCTGCTAATTTCAAACTTCTTTTAGATATATAATATATAGTCTTGGTATTTATTTACTTGGCAGTTTTTCTCAATTAGGCAATCAAGGCGAGCCTTGCATTCAAGAACAGTTTCAAATACACGAACGTACATATTGCCAAACCGTTTGCTATTTATACATACCTACATCTTGGCCAACAGAGTAATAATAATTTGGACTGTTAAGTAATTTATAGGGAAAAATAGTATTAAATCATCTTATTATAAATATTGTCGATAGTTTGATGTGTAATCATAACATCTTTCATCAGTAATGTTTATTAGGTTTAATGTTCTAAATATTTGACGATCGGAGTCTGAAAAGCCTACATGACTGTTGTTGGAAATACAAAATGAAAATGTTGTAAGGCAACAGAGTAGCAATTTGAGGATTTAGTGGCTTTGGAAATAATATATTGTTTTTTCACTTTCAATATAGTAGTAAAGTTAACTGTCACGTAAAATTTTATAAACCAAGGCAATTATAGTAGATTTAGGGCTGATTTTTCAATAGTCAGATAACTTTTATCCGAGGAATAAATATTGCGGTTTGACAGCTTTTGTATAGAGAATATGTCAAACTGTCATAATTATTCTTCAGATAAAAGTTATTGAAAAATCAGCCCTTAGACAGATAACATTATGTATGTAGTCCACAACTGATGTTATTTTATTTAAATGGTAATCGAAAGTATGACCCTCATCCTGCAGTGATTTATAAAAACTTTTTATAGGTTTGCACCGCATGCCCCATGTTAGAATCACCAATGCCTAACCTACGTAAAATTGTATTAATCAAATTACAATTTAATACCTAGGGTGGAAACGAAATACCTTTTCCTCGATATGAGACCTACGTGACCTAGTGAACACAGTCTCATACGTAAATAGCTTCCTAAAATGGAAATATGAAATAGGAACTCATTATTGCAGACAGCAGCCCGGAGAGTCTGAATGATAATTAGTCTAACATTAGAGAGAACATCGATATTCACTGGAAATTAGGTTGCAGAGGTCAGGTGGAAGTGTCTGAGCGATACTTTAATGTTTTGCTAGCTCCCGACACATCTAATTAAGCCGTGGGAACATATTTATGAGTGTGGTTTAAAACTTCCGTCAATTTATGTGACTAGTTGTTTCATCCTAATTTTTGGTAGACATACATGAAAATGTGTATTTTATAGTTCGTTAGATAGCCACTTCACAACATGTAGATTGTTTTAACTGTGACGTTTTACATTAGAATTTGACTATCTTTCAAACCATTTCACGTGTTGGTGGAATCCATATTCGACAACACTGATTAGGTTACTACTAAAATCATACCCTTAAAAATGATATATTTTTAGAAATTACAAAATTTACTCAAAAAATTATGGTCGGTCTCCTCAGACCTCCTGCCCCATCTCAAATTACCTCCCTGTATGTAGTACCTACCTTGGAACAGTTGTAACGAGTGTCTGTTTACAGGCAGCATAGTGCAGTGCGCCGAGTGTGGCACGCGCACGATGGGCAACAAGCTGTCGTCGTGCTCGTGCGCGCCCATCCTGCGCAAGGCGTACCGCTATGAAGACAGCCCGTGGCAGAACTCACGACGAAGAGACGGACATTTGCTAAGGTGAACTGAAGGACATAATTTCATTCTGAGAAAAACAACCATGAAGATCTGTAGTCTGTTCCAAACTATCTGATTAAAATGTAAACAAATGGATCTGAAAACGTACCTGTGGATGCCTATTTTGCAGTACAAATCGACTGCTTTAATTTGATTTTTGAATATTTAAACCCGAAATTCTAATATTAAATCACCTAAAAGATGTTTTTCATTTGCCAATTGAGGTAAAGTTTATAACCTCAATTTTCATTGATGATTTTTCAATTACAGTTTATAAATGCTATTCAAAGAATAATTGTTGGAAAAAGTGATGAGGCATAAAGTTGAAACCTTCTGAATACACCTGAATGTATTACAAAGTACCTCTAGTGAGTGATTACGTAAGAATTTAACCTGGACAGGGTTTTTTAAACTTTCAACTTTTGGTACAGACAATAGACCAAGTGCCTCTAGTAGAGATGGTATTAAGCGTAATGGTGCACTCAGACCAGTCAGCTATGCTACCATAAGCTTCTAACTGGCTTTACTATGGCATGAGCTAATATTTACGTACTAACAGCTCGTGCCATCGCGAGAGAAGAAGAAGTATACTTATTGATGCGATAAGCAGTCAATAATGGAATTAGGGAAAGCATTATGTTTACTGCTAGGTAATGTTTACATTTGCTTCACTATCCGTTGGACAATAAACTTTAAGTGATGCATTCAATTAATAAAATATACCACACCACCTAAGTACACTACCTATAAACAATATTAAAATTATTAGGTACTTAACCGCATCAAAAACTAACGAAAAGTAGTGTTGAATAATTACTTACTTAAAACTACTCAACGCCAATGTCATCAAAATAAAGTTTTAAATATTTATATTTATCGAACTGCTGTGAATATTAAATGAAGTTCCAGTAATTTACTCAAAGCAACTATGTCGTTGGTCTCTTGTACATTCACAGTGTAAACACAATATATCACGTTTAGTTTATTGGTTGCATCAAAGCAAGTCGTTCTAATTTTACTTACTAACATGTTTCTAAGTAAACTTTATGCAAGCAAACGGGGCGGCAGAAGTTTTAACGACATTTTTATGTGAATGTTGCGACAGTACTTACTACATGTTTATTTCAAAGCAAATGCTTTCTTTTTGTTACCTTCTTTTCGGTTTATTGTATCTAATGATGCACACAAGACATGCATGAAGTTACCTAAAGAGATAAATAGAAGTGAGTGAGTGTGGGTGTGGTATGTAAAAGTGTAATTCGAAATGACTACTACAACGCAGTCAGATTTATTTCAATAGTGTACCTACATACCTACTTGAGCATGCTCCATTTTTTCAGTGAGATTATTGTATTTACATACACACACATTATACAAACATAAACTTACGCCTTCTTCCCATGACATGATGATGTTGGGGCAGACAGAAACTACAGAACCCTACCTGCTACGATCCTTATCTACTCCCATTGCATCGTTTATGTTTATATAATATCTGGTCATACACCCTCACCGGCGTTTCCACTCTCTCATTATTGTATTTCCGAAGTATGAATCGCTGCAGATTATGGGCGGAGGTGTTCCACGTGTCTGCGAGCGGCGCAGGCACGGTGAAGTGGCAGCAGGTGTCCGAGGATCTGGTGCCCGTCAACATCACCTGCATCCAGGACTCGCCCGAGTGCGTGTTCCACATCACCGCCTACAACTCGCAGGTCGACAAGATCCTCGACGTCAGACTATTACAACCCGGTACGTTATAAATAAACTTCCCTTTGCTGATAAGTAAATATGGGCAGATACACATACATCCGCCAACCCGCACTAGGCCCGCGTGGTGGCCCACTCTCTCTCTCACAGAGAGGAGGCATGTGTCCCATCAGTAGGAACATTATAGGCTGATTATGTAGGCAATACGTAACAAAATATCCCGAAATATATGACAACTTTGATGATAAGAAAATCTTATGTTACTCCTGAAGGGACTACTAAATCAAAGCCAGGATAAAATTAGCTTAAAGGTGTTATTTTTAGTAGCACATACGTCATAACGGATAAATAAGTATCCTAATTGTTTTAGGTTCCAAAATTGGCAAAATATAGGTTTTTCTATATACAAGTTCCTTTCGGATATTTGTATTTTTTTCTATGCATTCTATCATGAGCGCCCTTTTTAATATGTTTTACTTAGTTCAATATGTAAACCAACACCAATACTGACGTTTCTTGTTTTATAACAGTCAGCTAAAAATAGTCGTACTAATGTAATATCGACATAAATCTCCTGTCTGATATATGGCTACAAATTGTGGGCTACTAATAATACCACGTGTAGGCTGGCCGCCTACTGAACGGTTTGAATGTGAGCAGTGGGACGTTACAGCTGTCCGTGTCATAATGTTAGCTCTAAGTTATTAATCCATAACACTAGTAGGATCTACACAATAAAGATGCTTGCTTGTGCTCTGAAGGTTTGGCAATCATGTTAAAAGTATAAAAAATGCATTAGGTTTCTGATGATGGAGTAGTATTCAATTAAATTGCTTAATATTTAGAGACGTAATAATGCATTTAAAATGACAAAACCGTTTCGTGAAATCTACATATTTGGTTTCAAAATCAACCTCACTACACTTTACCTTTTTAACGCCGTATTTATGACTGACATACATCATCGTACATTATGGACGTAAAAAATAGTTCCCGAAATAAACAGTTTTGTAACAAACGTGGAGATCACTGACAGTGCAACACCTACGTTTTACGGGGGCAATTCGGCAGACACGACGTGAGCGGCTCTAACCTAGTTTTAAATTTACACTGGATAGTTAGACGAGTAATCATCCGAATTCACCAACACGTACAGACGTCCGATACATTACTTCCTTCACAAGCTCACAGTATTAAAACTGTTGCTGAACCCGTTAAGAGTAATATGAAAACTACTTGCGTTTACATATCTATTGATTTTATTGCTAACTCTACTTCTGGTCATGCAACCACTATTTTATTTACATTCATTCATGGCAAATTCGATTTACATAATGCAACACCAGCTATATGGAGTTATTTGAAAACAACAACTGAATAAACAAGTTCTACCCGACAGTGATTTTACGTCTTGCAGAGGTCGAAAAATTTACCAATCATTTCATTGCTTAGTTTTACGAATACTAAATCTCTCAATCGTACCAATGATGGCGTTGAAAAGTGCTCTGGCCCTATTTGCTAATTTTCATATTTGTTTTCGAGATAAGATAAGATAAGACACTGTCTTCGTGCCCTAATATCGGCAACTTTAGAATTAGCACCATAGATTAACTTCACCGAATATATCAATGAATTCTCGTTCCAGGCACTCGCATCGGGCAAGCGTCCGAATGTTTCGTGTACTGGAAGGATCCCATGACTAACGACACATGGGGACTGAACTTCACCTCTCCCATTGATGCCAAACAATTCAGAGAATGCTGTGTAAGTATCATAACTGTAAGTTGACAAAAAAATACGGTCGTATAAATTAGAAGTATTTATTTACTGATAAAATTCACGAAATTCATGTAAATTAATGAATTCTTAAAAGTAGAAACCATTACATAACTGAAAACAAACCTTAATAGTCAAAGGATTCAATTTCATCATGCATGTTGTCAGTATAATGACAGAAAAATAGAATATACTCGTAAACGAGCTACAAAACACTGAAGTGTAGATTCTTGTTTACTTGTAATCAATTATCAATTTTTATCATTATAGTCACCATCATTCAAATTCTCCCGCAAGGCTTCGTCGAGCTACAGCCTCAAGCTGGAACCGCCGGGCAACAAGCAAAAGTTCAAGGCTAAGAGGAAGCCGCTCTCTACACCCGCCAGCCCCAATCGATCTAGGTAATGTAAAAAAAGTAATTCGATCAATGAATATAAATAAATCGATTAGGCTGGATTTCCATCAAAAATGCAATAAGTGCATTGCTCAACACACTATCTGCTTCCATCCAATATATAGTTACGAGTCACGTTACAAGTCAGACGCCAGAAAGATTCACTAATATAACATTTAGGATATTATCAGCGCTGTTCTGTATTTGAGTCTCTAAGATTACTAAATTATTGATACTCAGCCACATCTATTCCAACTGAACCTACAGACCGATATATTATTGTTGATCCCAACATAATTGGCAATAGGCTAAGCTAAGCCTGTCGTGTGATTTAGAACAAGTGTGAGTCCATACTAGTACAATGCAACGCTGCACGCGACTATTGCATAAGCTTAGCTCTAACCATAAGTTCTGTTACTCACAGAATGCACCTTTGTGATTGTAGCCTGAACTACCGCGAGCCTCAGTGCACATGCATGTCGCAAGAACAGTACGCACGACTGAGAGCACAGGACCCTCGCTACCGTGAGTATATTTTGAACTATTAAATTTTAAAAATATAAATACTAGCTCATTAGCGTCCCACTGCAGAGCAAAGGCCTCTTCTCATACAGAAAAGGCATGAGCGTTGATCACCACGTTTGCTATGATAATTATATAAGTCTAGGTTTAATTAATAATAGAAAAGTAAGCAGCACCCAGCACATTGAGTTTATCTTATATGTACCACATCTAGAGAACATAATATTAATGTAGTATTTTCCAACTATAGGACGATGTAGGTTTTTCAGAGAAAGGAGATTTTGAGAAACGTGAAGAGTGGAGTCAGATCATGAGAGATATTATGATTGCAGTTGGAGTATTCTCTTGTGGGATCGCACGGGGCAAATACTGTATTTTTGCGCATTATAGGGACTGAGGACATTAGCGATTGCAATAAGGTTTCCAAACATAAGGTGCGTTGTTTTTTGCGGTTACCAAGCATCATTTCATCAAAATAGTTAAAATTCCACTCCAAAGACCCCCGCACCACCTGACCTCTACATACCCCCCAAAAAAATACATGAAGTGAAGTATGGTATCGCCCGGCGATACCATACTTCTCGTTTTTACCATTTAATGATACTAACTGGTATAGGTTCATCGACCCTGCCCCGAACCACGACTCGCGCAAACGAAACAGAGGGAGGCGCGGCGGCTGGTACTACTGGACGCTCCGAGAAGGTTGCTGCCGCTACATCGTCCACCTCGCTGTATGACAACGTGGCCAACGCGCAGCCCGCACACCAGCCGCCACCAAAACGTCAGTATATTTGATTTAAACATAACTTTTAAAGCATTTTTAATAATGCATTGCTTTTAAATCATCTGCATGCAAGAATGGAGTAGGTATCAGATACTTTTCTCTAGAAGCTAAGTTTTCCCACGGGCTAAAACCGTCAAAACTGTTTAGCCATGAAAGCTTTGCAGACAGGCAGTCAGACATTTGTATTAATAATGTTAGTGTGGATCCTTGAGTAACACGGGAGGGGCTTAAGGCTAAATAATAACAGCTGCACGGGTCGATCAAAGGTTAAGTAGCGCTTGCCGCAGTCGGTTTGTGGATGGGTGACCATCCATTACACATCGAGACCCCTCCGTGCCTCGGAAAGCACGCTAAGTCGTTGGTCCCGGCGGTCATTCAAAGGTCTTTGTGTTGTCAGAAGCCTGAAAGTCTGACAACCTGTGAAGCTAAGGTTTATCATGTTACCCAGTAACTGGGCTGTGGTGCTCAGATTGGCAGTCATTCTATGTAATACTGGTATAAAGCCGCATCCCACTAGGAAGATTGATTGGGTCCACGAGTGACACAGCCATTGTATAATTAAAACACCTTATTTACTCACAAACATCATCGCTGTTATAAGGAAGTGGTCCTGCGCCAATCTAATGGTTTTTTCTCTCGATTTCAGCGGCATCACGACAGGCTGACGCATCGCAGCCTCCAACACGACCTCCGAAGTCACAAGAGACGTCTACCATGACTACTAATACTTCCACTGCGCCCAAGACTGTCACTGCTTCAGTGGGAACACATGGCACTAACGTAAGACAAACATTAGCAGATGATTACAAAATTCTAAACCTATTATTATTGTAAAAGGAGGAAGTCTTAAGTTTTTAACTTACCTATTAGCGGTTTTGGACGTCAATTTCTTTTAGACCTACCTACATGCAAAAAGTTATGACATTCATCGTTGTTAGGCGGTGGTGGACCAACGGTAATTAGTAAGATCTTTGAAAATATTCGGTCTCAGATACCAATTATGAGGCAACTATTCTGATAAAATTTTATATAGTTTGTACTGGAGCAAGGTAAGAAGAATGTTGAGTTGTTCGAAGCAACAACTCAACATTTAACAATTTCTTTATTGATGACATTTCGAAACTGACAAACAATAAAATAAATTACGCAAAGATTCTAACTTACAATAAACCAAACTCCTGTTTCTTAACCGCAGTTACCCTTAGCGATGTTGTGAAAATAATCATGGCATTAAAAAACACCAAAAGTACGGGCTATGATGGAATTTCAACGCAAATAATAAAACGTGTAGTGTACGTAATTGCCCCAATCATAACTCATATTATAAATCAGTGTCTTGAGGAAGGAATTTTCCCAACATTTTTAAAAACTACAGTGGTTACACCACTATTTAAGAAAGGAAACCCAGTAGATGTACGATGTTACAGGCCGATTGCTCTCATTCCAATATTCGCCAAAATATTTGAAAAAGTACTAAATAATAAACTTACTGAATATTTCGAGAAAAATAAAATAATAATAGATAATCAAGTAGGATTCAGAAAAGGGAAATCGGTAAATTCAGCAATTCATCAGTTTTTAGAAAAAATACTTACAGAACTAGATAAAAAAAAAACCAAGTTACAGCTCTATACATGGACATGACAAAAGCGTTTGATTATGTTGATCATGAACTTCTTTTGCAAAAACTGGAAATATACGGAGTTCGAGGTAAAGCACTACAAATAATCAAATCATATCTATGTAACAGAATACAGTTCACTGAAATAACACAGTTATGTCCATTTACAAAGACAGAGATTAAGTATACATCGAGTCCTAGATCTATAAAATACGGTGTACCTCAAGGGTCAATACTGGGACCACTACTGTTTCTCATTTATGTAAACGATTTACCTAATGCTATTCGGCAACCTATGGTTTTATTTGCAGATGACAGTACGGTTCTTTTCACAAATAATAAAAACAAAAATCATGAACAAGAAATAAATGACTCCTTATCTAAATTAATAAATTGGCTTCAAATAAATAATTTAAAAATTAATCTCACAAAAACACATTACATGAACTTTAAAAATAAAAACGCGACATCTATTCCTTTAACTATTGCACACAATGATGAAACTGTAGCTGAGGTAGCAAATACAAAATTTCTGGGAATCCATATGGATTCGAATATGTCATGGAAAACACATGTAAATATAATGTAGTATGTACCAAATTAAATCAATTTTCTTACGCTCTACGCTCTATACGTGCTTAAAAAAGTATCCAACTGGACCGCGCTTCTTACTGCTTACCATGCGTATGTGGGATCCACTCTGTCGTATGGGTTACTATATTGGGGAAACTCGACTGATAAAGAAATGGCGTTCAAAGCCCAAAAAAAGTGTATTAGGTCTATATGTGGGTTGCGCCAAATTGATTCATGTAAACCACATTTCGTAAATCTCAAGATTTTAACACTCCCTGCTCTATTTATCTACCAGGCCTCAATTTTAGTAAAATCAAACATCACAAGCTATGATACGTTAAAAAGCAGAAGACTTAAAAATACCTTAAGAGATAAAGCGTCCCACACTAGAGCGTACAGAAATAGTGTTTTCTGTATGAGCACAAAGATTTATAACAAGCTACCTATGGACATTAAGATTATAAATTCAATAATTATTTTTAAAAGAATGCTGAAAAATTTCTTAACTAAAAAGGCCTATTACTCAATAGCAGAATTTCTTGAGGAAAAATAATTTTGTACAATAAAGTACCTATCACTAAAATGAATATAATTCAGTAAAATATTTCTTAAAAGAATTATGATTATTAATATATTAAATGATTACAATACTGTGACATAATTGAATTAAAGAATAATGATAATTTTTAAATCAGGAAACTCATGACATGTGTATTTTTATTTGAGTATGACTTTAATAATTTATAATTAATATGATGTAAATGATAAAATTATATAATGTAATTAAAACGATGTCCTATCTAAAATTTAATATTTATAACTTTTTTCTTTTTAATTAATGAATGTAAATCAATTTAATGCATGTTTAACTGTTACAATTATAAGCATACATGCATGTTGAAATTGCAATGCCCTAACAGGGCCACTATGTTCTAAGAACTGATATCTTCTGTTAAAAACTTTATTTATGTACACATAGTTAGCAATAAAGAATTTGAATTTGAACAAAAAGTACTCAAAAAACCCCAAGATACCTGATAATCATGTTCCTCTATCATCAGACAAACGAAGAATCACAGACAGGCGGTGCGGGTGCTGCAGCCCAAGCCCAGCACACTCAAGACCTGAAGTCGGAGGGAGTGCAGGCTGGCGGGACCCTCACGTCTTCCAAGTCCTCGGCCACATCCACGCGCTCCGGCAAAGAACACCTGCAGCACATGCCCAAGAGCGTTGACTACGGAGATGGCAATGAATCAGTACGTTTTACTTATTTAGAATTCTATTTATTTATTGTGCAGCTGTGTTCGGTGTACCCCTATAGTACACCTACATAAAAGGTACTGTGACCTGCATTAATAAACAGCTAAAATATTCAATACCAATATTCTGGAAAACTTAAGGAAAATTGAATAAAGCAGGAATTGGACACGACTACTTCTAGTTGTATTGAATCAGAATAAAAATTATGATTATGTTAATAATCTCTTTGGAAACTCAACAGGACTGTATGAATTTTCAGTCCCGTGAATCGGACAGGCATGCTGCTCATCATCACAACGTGATCAATAATAACACATCGGGATCCCGACGCACAAAGTCCAAGAGTACTGAAGACATGAATATGGGTGAGTATATTGTTTCTTCATCAAGCAACTTTGAAAACGAGTTTAACAGACTAGGCTGCTTTAACCGATTCCTAATTATGAGTATTTAATGAGAATTTAACGACAAAAGGTAGGAAAGCGTTCAGCACCCTCAGCAAAAAAAACCTCGGCGTACAACAAATGTGCACACAACACACCGTGCATTTTTTTTAACAATGCTATTAGAATATCAGAATGATATTATTGCTTATTACAATTTAACTATTGAATATAGCAATGAGCAATGATAGTGAAAACCATAAGTTGTTTGATGCTTTAAACGAGTGGAAAACCCTACGATTCCAAAATCTGACATCCTCTGATTCAATACGCCTATATCATAAGATCATTTTTACCGATTGTCTACCAACTACTCTTCTAGACCAATACAACTGGGCTACTGTTTTTTCTTGACCACCTTTCTGCTGCAAACATCAACCAAAAGTCATTTATCCAAAATAGGCTGAGCACTTTACGAACGTCAAAATTACAGACAGTCCCACCCTTCACCACTTCCTAGTGCATTCGCTGGGAAAATGAAGTGGTGTGACAAACTCCCCAGCAGCACAGCTGGCTGTTCAGTTAAAAATACTAGATTCTTTACAATAGTAGTCTATGTTCTTCATCTCTAATTTAACAAAGTGTCAAGACCCGTTGATGATGAGCCCAAACACGATATGTTTGCTGTAAGATATGTTTGCTGCAGACTTTCCTTGCTGCAGAATCAGGTCAAACTATTACAGTAAATTTTAAGTCGATCGGACGAATGAAAGTTACATAAGTTACCTTTGTGTGGCTAAGATTCAATTAGAAAAGACCTGATTGTCTTTAGAATGACTGAACTGATCTTCATGAAACATAGCTAAGAACGACTCCGATTAAACCAGTCTTCCAATAAGAAAAACTGAATTGAAATCGGACTACCCCTTTAGGATTGACGATGCCATAGACAGAAACGATACACAGAACGTCATAGTCATAACTTATAACACGCCTTTTTAACGTCGGGGGTTAAAAAGTATTGCAATATCAATTTATCTAACCACTAAACATCCACTAAAGCTAAAAACGTAAACAGTCGTAAATAGAATCCAAATTTGCCTAGGTACACGTTTTATGTAAGGATCGCTGCTGATCCATACAATCATGTAGAAGGAATGTAATAAATATTTTCAATTTCAATGTAAGAGTTATTTTTAACTTCTACATAATAAAAGTACCTATTTATGAAACAGTTATATCCTTTATTTCATCTAAGTACTTATAAATTACATTTTTAAATATTTTTATAAAAAAAAAAGATAAAACAAACATTTAAAAATATATAAAATAGTAGACCACCGGTATCGGGAACAGGTTCCAAGCTACCGGTGGTCAGGGCTCCAGAGAGAGGAACCTCCTGACAATGCGAGCTGTGTCCAGTAGTACCGCTTTCTGAATCAAGCCCTTGATCCAACTGCCCAACGAGAGCCTCCTGAGATGTTGGTCGAGGCTCTTGGCTATTAAGCCATTACTTAGCTGTCTGGACTATCGGCACAATGATCGCTGAGTCCACATCCCACATGTCGACAACCTCGTGAGCCAAGTCAAGATACTTGATTTGTTAATCTCGGCTTTCACGAGGCGCCGCTCTGATCGACCCACCACCATAGTGGTGGTGGATCATCAGGCTTATTGGCAACAATATTCCAAAATAGTTATATATTATTACGTTTATTAAAACACGAGTGTTACGGTACTATTTTTGATTTCATAATTAGAAACGATATGAGAGTAGATCAAATAGCTTTATTTTACAATTATCATCTTTCTTTCAGACGCCAACACTCTCAAACGTATGCTGAAGCCGATGCCATCAACAGAGAGTCCAGTAACATCGCCGGAGATGGGCAGGCGAAGGTACGGTGGTGCGCCCCCGTGCCCACCGTCTTGCGGGTCGCACGGCCATCGCCAACCGCAGCACATGCACCACGGACACTACTCGCACATCGTCAACAACAACAGTCGCCAGAGCTCGCAGCGGTAAGTACTGTAGCTAGATTAGAAGAGTGGGTTTAATGAGTAGGATTCTGATCTTTTCTGGTTACTACTACTGCCGTGTGCCTTTAAACGTGGTCACATCATGTTAAGGGTCTATATTAAAACGATTAGAAAGTGGGCTCCACCTAAGAATACGAAAATATACTTAACGTAATAGTCGTGTCGGGTCTCTTTAACAAAAATATACAGACTAACTTATCGTTTACTAAATTAAAACCCAACGCAGCACTCGCCGAGCTGGTTTTCTGATTTTACCAAAGACTAGAATTAAGTATGGGAAGAAAAGTTTTTAAAGAGCGCAATGAAAGATACAACGAAATTCCCTCATCTATAAAAACAAATTACACTCACAATGCATTCAAGACTCAAATATTTGAATATTTAATCTATACTTATATCTATACTTATAATAAATCTGTAGAAGTGAAAATTCTGTACATTGAAAATATCAAAAAAATAAATGGCAGGGGGTGTTACTAGACCGACACCGAACCCAAAAATGTGATTAAAAAATTTTTTGGTCTGTCTGTCGGTCTGTCTGTCTGTCTGTCTGTCTGTCTGTCTGTTTGTTCAGGCATCACGCAAAAACTACCGGTTCGATTACGATGAAACTTGGTATAATTATTCTTTAATATCCTGGGCACCACACTGGGTACTTTTTATGCCGGAAAAGTATCTTCTAAATATATAAAACTCAAAGGTGACTGACTGAATGACTGACATAGTGATCTATCAACGCACAGCCCAAACCACTGGAGGGATCGGGCTGAAATTTGGCATGCAGGTAGATGTTATGACGTAGGCATCCGCTAAGAAAGGATTTTGATAAATTCTACCCCCAAGGGGATAAAATAGGGGATGAAAGTTTGTATGAAAAACTTATTCCTTGAGTTAATAAACTTGAAACTTAGCACGAATACTTATCTAAATAAATTATGAAGATTGTCAGTTTTTTTTTCTTCTAAACTACCCCCTAATAAGGGATTGGGGGGTTTCAAAGTTTGTATGGAAGAATTTTAGCGCGCTGTCCGGTTGACTCGAAACTCAGTATTTATACCTAATATTGAAAGTTGTCGGGCTGAAATGGGGTAGTCAATTTTTCAGGAGAGGATTTTACTGCATGGCTTGATTAACTCGAAACTTAGTATAAATAATCTTTGAGTCAAGTTATGAATACATCCCAAACGATTTTTTTTAATTCCGCCCCTGTGGGGGTGAAAAGCGGGGATACAGTTTATATGAAAAATCTTATTCATTTAGTTAACCCTTCGTATGCCGGAACGTAGATCTACGCGAGACACAATGGCTTTTTAATTGTGTCTGTAATTACGGCATACAAGAGGTTAATAAACTTGAAATTTGCCTAAGTAAGTAATAAAGTTTATCATTATAAGTTTTTCAAAACTACCCCTCAAAGGGGGATATAGGGGTGATAAGTTTATGTCGAAGAAATTGAATGCGCGGTCTGAGTAACTCGAAACTCAGTATTGATACTTTTGACAGAAAATAATTAATAATAAATATGTAAAGTCGTTGAAAATTTACCACTGACGGGACAAAAACGGGTAATTCGGTTTTTAAGGGGAGGATTTGAACTTGAAACTGTATGTTACATTTTCACGCCTAAACCACTGAACTTCTGATTTGGCATAGATATAGATGGCATCCTGGGGAAGCACGTACTTTTTATCCTGTTAGCACGTTCCCGTGGGATAATTTCCGACATCCACGCGGGCGAAGCCGCGGGCAGAAGCTAGTCGCAAATAAGTCCTTTTCTGAAACTAAATGCATTGAATGGGTGTCATAATAATTGATGCAGTGATGGTTGTGACGAACTTCATATTTATAATTTAACATAGAAACTTTGTCCTCATGTGGCTTTGTGTCTTGATAAAGAATAAAACTTTATTTAAACCAAAACCTGGAAATGTAAGACACGTTGAAACATATTCGCATAGTTATTGTGTTACGGTTCACGTTGCATTGCATACGTCTGGACGGCTCATTTGTGTTACATTTCATGTTATGTTTCACCAATCTGTACCGAGCATAAGGTACTTTGTCACCAACCAAGTACAGCGGGGTAATAGCGTAACACACTATTAGTATTATTGACGTGTAGTGTTTGTACAAATATACTTACAAAATAAAATCATTTATCATTTATATTGTTGACCAGACAAATTTTTCGAACATATGAAGCAATGGATTAGCAATCTATATATATAAAATTCAAAGTCCTGACTGACTGACTGACTGACTGACTGATAGATCAACGCACAGCCTAAACCGCTGGTCCTAGAGACATGAAATTTGGAGGGGTGCGTCTCATAACGTATAAACTCATTTGGTCTAATTTCATTTTATTATCGTTCATAAGATATAATCAACGTGAGATATACCAACTTTTGATATAATTTCTTTACATATAACATTTATTTATTCTAAAACTTAATTAGTATAACGTTGTTTGATATAACGTTTATGTAATCGAAAATCATTTGGTCTAACGTTTAATATGTATATTGTTTATTTAATCGAAAATCATTAGGTCTAACGTTTAATATCTAAAAAAAAACGTCATTATGGTTAACACCCCGACTCAGAGTACCCCGACTCGGATAGGTTAGGTTAGAAATAGGAGCCCCGCGAAGCGGAGCTCCGTCGACCTATCTTAGCAATTTTGCTGGTGGCATATTAGAAAATCAAAACTTTCTCGAGCAAATTTCAAAAGAACAATAAACGAAATAACAAAATTTAAATGACCAATGCTTTTTTAGAAAAAAATTAAAATCCCAATGTATGTGACATCAAATAAACGACTGATCAAAAGTTTTTACATCGAAACAGCTAGGTTAGGTTAGGTTAGAACTGCGACCACACAACGCACGAGCCGAGCGAGCGCAGCGAGCGGTGCCGCGGCAGCGGCCGGCGAGTGCCAGAAACATATTAATCGCGGGAACTACGTCGCCGCTCTTTGGGATTTCATCGATTTGGTGAATAGTGTAATAAATAATTTAAACATTGATATTCCAGACTTTGGTCAGCTGAACTTTTGATCAAATGACCATTGTTATTTTAAAGTTTGTTGATTTGTACGTTGTTCTTTTGAAATTTGTTCAGGAAAGTTTTGATTTTCTAATATGCAACCATTTTGCTTTGTGTTTTTAAGTAGGCGTTTTCATCATATTATACCAAATAAGTTTTATATCTTTTGAGTGGTATGTCAAACGATTTTATATTTAATGTATGTTATGTCAAACGATGTTATATTTAATGAATGTTATGCTTATAAAAATTAGTTCTTTTAAAATTATATCAATCGTTCATTATATTAACTAATCGATATATTAAATAAAATTATAGGTTCCGTTGTTATATGTTGTCAATATTAGAGATTTTGTTGTTATATCATCTATTACTTACCCAATTTGGAGGGTGTGTTCTTCGTGAAGAGTAGGCATCCACTAAGAAAGGATTTTTCGAAATTCCACCCCTAAGAGGGTGAAAAGGGGGGAATTCGTTTGTATGAAAAATCTTATTCCTTGAGTTAATAAACTTGAAACTTGGTACGAATACTTATCTAAATAAATTATGAAGATTGTCAGTTTTTTTTTCTTCTAAACTACCCCCTAATAAGGGATTGGAGGGTTTCAAAGTTTGTATGGAAGAATTTTAGCGCGCAGTCCGATTTACTCGAAACTCAGTATTTATACCTAATATTGAAAGTAAAGAATAATGTGTATCAGAGTTTTGAAAATCTACCCCTGACGGGCTCAAATGGGGTAGTAAATTTTTCAGGGGAGGATTTTACGGCATGGCTTGATTAACTCGAAAATTAGTATAAATAATCTTTGAGTCAAGTTATGAATACATCCCAAACGAATTTTTTTTAATTCCACCCCAGTGGGGGTGAAAAGCTGGGAAACAGTTTATATGAAAAATCTTCTTGAATTAATACGTTAATAAACTTGAAACTTTTCAAGAATACTCGCCTAAGTAATAAAGTTTATCATTATAAGTTTTTCAAAACTACCCCTCAAAGGGGGATAGAGGGGTGTTAAGTTTGTGTGGAAGAAATTGAATGCGCGGTCCGAGTAACTCGAAACTTAGTATTGATACTTAAGACCAAAAATATTTTTCGAAAATCTACCCCTAACGGGTTGAAAAGGGGTAGTTAATTTTACAAGTGACGATCATAATGCGTGGCTTGATTAACTCGAAAATTGGTATAAATAATCTTTGAATCAAGTTATGAATAATACCAAACGATTTTTCAAAATTCCACCCCTGTGGGGGTGAAAAGCGGGGGATACAGTTTATATGAAAAATCTTATTCATTTAGTTAATAAACTTGAAACTTGGCAAGAATACTTGCCTAAGTAAGTAATAAAGTTTATCATTATAAGTTTTTCAAAACTACCCCTCAAAGGGGTAGCAAGATAGAGGTGTTAAATTTATGTGGAAGAAATTGAATGCGCGGTCCGAGTAACTCGAAACTCAGTATTGATACTTTTGACAGAAAATAATTAATAATAAGTATGTAAAGTTGTCGAAAATTTACCACTGACGGGACAAAAAGGGGTAATTCAGTTTTTAAGGGGAGGATTTGAACTTGAAACTGTATGTTACATTTTTACGCCTTCACTACTGAACTTCTGATTTGGCATAGAGATAGATGGCATCCTGGGGAAGCACATACATTTTATCCTGTTAGCACGTTCCCGTGTGATAATTTCCGACATCCACGCGGGCGAAGCCGCGGGCAGAAGCTAGTATCCTTTAAAATGATTTAATAGAAATGGAGTAAGTAAGTAGTAATAGAATTTGATGAATGAATAGTGTGTTACGCAATCCCGGTGCAGATTGCTTTGGTTTCTTTCCTGCTCATCTCTACGAACGGTAAATGTTTTCCTCAAAACAACCCACTACAAGAAAATGTTTTGATCAGAACGCTATAATTTACCAGATTTACTATAAGCACATCTTTTTCACAGTCGTGGCGTTGGGGTCGGTGCAGCGCCTAGCGGTTATCCTGGCCGTGGCTTATACCTAGAGCTGGGTGGAGGAGAGCGCGACATGTCTCCACCGTCTGATAATGTGATGTTCGACAACCAGTGCTATGCCACCACGCCATCTTCGTCAAATGGAAACTCAGACCAAGAACCCTGTCAACGCCGCGATTCGAGACAGCCGCACCATCATTCGGTGAGTATTGAAAGTTCTACTACGTACACTGAAATACTGATAATGTTGTTTTATTAACGTAACAAATGTTCTCGCTTCGCTTCGTTTTAGTTGAGATCAAAAGTTAGTGGATCTCGTAAAAATATGGTCAAATATCAAATTGTATTGTAGTGTTCCATACTAAACACAATACATTAAATTATTTGCTATATGTCAGCTAGCACAAGTCGGCCATATATACCAACAAAAACATTGTAAACTATACTCAAGCAAAAAGAAACACGTAGACAGACTTAATACCTACATAAAAGACCCCAGGCAAAAAGGGCGTTTTAAAAATTCTGGGCGGTGTTTTAAAAACTCAAAACATTTATTTCAATTAAACCATTTTACAGGCACTTTTGGCGTGCCTGCTTACATGTACAATGCTGGATTATATTCATATAGCTATAAAACAAAACGTAATTTTAAAACACAGAAATTTACTTTGCTGACTTACATGTTTTTGCATCAGAAGCCATGCTTGTCTCGTCAAGCTTCCCAGTCGAGTGCTACTCCAGCGCCAGGGTCGCCCACTTCCCGTCTGCTGCTGGAGTACGAGATGCATCTGAGGAACACCCTCGCCAAGGGCATGGATGCTGAGAGCTACAGCCTGCACACTTTCGAGGCTCTGTTGAGCCAAAGCATGGAAGATTTAGGTAATTTATTCTTATACGAGTATTGTATAAAAGGTCTTTATAAAAAAGGGTTTAACCAATAAGTTGAGTTTGGCGTATTCTTATAGTCAGATAAAAAATACAAGATCTTGCAACAGGCTGCCTTTCTATGAATGTAAGATGGGTCTTCCTCCACCTTTATTATCCATTTCGGAAACACGAAATACCACTAGTATTCTTAAAACGCTGTCCATCTGATTTGATGTGTTCTTTATCGGATATCGATAAGGATACCCTTGGAATCCCGGTTTTCTACCCTTCACGAGTCCCTATAACCTGAACCTCTGCTTCCACACTCCACATTATTAGAAGTGCGCAATGTAAAACTTTTATGTTATTGTTGTGTATTGAGGTAATACCCATCGCGGTGTGAAGAAAGAAGCCGTGGTTTTCTGCAATTTAATAATATGATTTCATACTTATCAGACTGTTGACAGCAGTGGTGGCCCAGTGGTAACGGCCGCGACTTACGGGTTGTAGGTCGTAGGTTCGAACCTAGCGAGGCGCTTTACTTTGTGTAAATAATTTCATCACCACTGCTCTCAAAACGGTGAAGGAAAACATCGTGAGGAAACCGGCTTGTCCTAGAACCAAAAATTCGAAGAAATGTGACATCTACCAACCCACACTGGGCCCGCGTGGTGGATTATGGCCTACTCCCTCTCACTTTGAGGAGACCTATGTCCCAGCAGTGGGAACATTATAAATAGACTGTTGACGTATATTTTATCATAACATGAGATAATGCCATGCAATTCGTGTCGACGTGAGAATATTTCATATTCATTTTGAGACGTCAAAGTTTGGTTTTAATTTTCAAAACAAACACTAACGGATATATTCATGTTAACCTAGAATACAACGACAACGTGTCATCTTCCAATCAACGAAGTCCTTACCCACCGAGACGACGTAAGTATATACAATGAGTAAATAAGAATTTTACAATTACAAAACTTTGGCTTTTTAACACTTTTAAAATTCTCAAAACAGCATGCAACCAACTTTGATAAATCTGACTTTAATATTAAAATACATTTTTTACAACATATACTGCACACGATTTAACTTTGTTTGTATTTAATTTGAACCCTGTTTTTGTTTTGTTGAGGACCGACCCAAGAATCAATTCTACAATCTTTGAGACACCTTAAGGAGGCAGCGTTAAGGGACAGAGGTGATAAAAATTTATTATTTATTGTATGATTGGTATCATTGCATCATCGTGTGTATCTATGCAATATGTACCTATGTTGGAATGTTAATAACTATGTATTCTATTAACCTAACCCGTTAATTGTTTTGTTTGTTTTCTTTTTACCATGAACATTTCATTTTGTTCTTGTAAAAGGAATAGCATGTTACCCACATACCTATATTTTTCACATACTATAAATATTTGTTGCCAGCTATGGGATGAACCAATTAAACGTTATTCTTAGCACCTCATAATTTAAAAAAATATGAATAACTTAATTGATTGATTTAGTCCATAGAATAATTATCTGAAAAACACACACTATATCTTAAACCCATAGTTATATTTTTAACCCACGTAGATATTCAAGTTACCATGTATCATTTATGTAGTCAGTCAAACAAAGAGATGCGTATACAGGCAGCTAACTTGCAACTACTTAAGTACTTTTAAATATTAAATTGCGTACGCTGAGCAGGTAGTCAAGTCTTTGTCATCACTCTTCAAGTGTGTCCTACTGTAAGCTTGTAATTCCCATAAGCATACCCTAAGACCTCAGGGTATGCATTGTTTAAAAAGTTATTACAGACGCAATAATAGTGAATATAGAACATGTAGTGGAAAGTTATTTTTTGCCTATATACCTAACTATTTTGTTGACTCTACATATTAGTAACACCTCTCACAGCATCTACTGATTATACAAATCAAAGTCATATTATTATGTTCCTGTAAGAAAAAGCAGTCATGAGTTAAGTACAATAACATTTACTTACAGTACAACAACTTTAAACTTTTTAAATAACATACAACCCTCCGTAAACCATTGTGACGTTAATAGTAGGTATCATTTATTATTATACGGGTCCGCAAAAAAAAAAAAAACGCTGAAAGTACAGCAAGCGACTTCTATTTGCCAATATGATTATCTGTGCGCGGCGCGGTTGTTAAAAAAAATATTTTTGATTCCCAACAAAGTGTTGTGAATTTTATTTGACATTTACATATGTATAGAATTAAGAAGGAACAAAGAAGCCAAAATAAGACACAAATAAAACATCTAAATCATAAAAAAGCAGACTTACATATAATAAAATAAAATAATATCTCTAATTTAACAAATGCGGAATACCGTTTGTCACATTTGTCAGTAAAAAGTTTTCATTCAATAGGTTGCATGATAAAAAAAAAGTTTTCTTTTAACTGGTTGCAAAATGAGTAAAAAATTGTATTGAGGCCAGAAAAGCACCGAAAAGAAACAAAAATATTCGTTTTTATTTTACTTAAACGGCTGCACGAGCAATGGAACGATCACTTATTTGAGTAGAAAACAGGTTTTATACGAAATTTGTGCTTGAAATGTAATTTTGACTAATGAATAAATCTTGGTGTCCGGAAAGAAGCAGCGTCACAGTGTTCAGGAGGAGGGAGCCGATCTTCAACATTACCGCTGCCGCATCGCCTTGGCGTCGAGAGACAGCATAGCGCGAGGTCTGACCGCGATGGATACTACAGGTTTATATTATTTCCTACCTTATAGTTGACGTAAAATAAGTAGACACACAACCCCTAGTCGGGCAATATTAAGAGATATTTTTATTTCAGCTAGACCATTTTTCACCTCTAGAAAAACTTTGATGAAATAAAGAGGTACTAGTTCCACATGCAAATTGCAAGGGTGCAAGAGTTGAGATTTCAATATTCAGATAATTTTATTTCAAGGAGCTTAAATAAATCTATATAGTACATACTAATTCCATGCTTTTAACTATGGAACTCGTGGGTTTTGAACTTTCTACCTATTTACTCATTGTCAATTGCTGGCCATTTATAACGATGGCTATAAAACGAAAATAAAAATGACAATATTTTTCGCGCTATAAATAAATTGAGTACTTTATTTTGTTCATTTTATTTTTAGATGGTAATGAATTTGTAAAATGCAAAGAATTTTAATGATAGTTATATTTTCAGTGATCGCAATGAGCTGATGCGCGAACGAGAGCGGGAGCGAGAGCGGGGTTACTTGAGTGATCACAACACCAGGTTTGTTGAACTATTATTATGAGTTTATGAAGGAGTGAAATAGGAGCAATAACAAAAATAGGTCGGAATATATTAGAATTATTGTATTTTCCCACATTTAAACCTAAATTGGTATTGGTCCGAATAAGCACATAAACGCAAAACAGGAATCTTTGAAGTGGGTAATAATAGTATGACGTGTTTAAACAAGCATTGCTTACAAACTTGCTCGTACTAACTGAAAAAATATTCTGGGCACCGTTACTTTTTTTCTGTATGGCATGTCGCAGTTCAATCTATGAGGTTGTCGTCTGCTTAACCGGGTTTGCCTGTGGATGCCTCAATAAATGAAGGCTCCCAGCCAGGGCTTAAAAAAACTTAAAAACTAAGGGCGGGACCCGGACCCCGGACCTCGGCTTAGGGCGTCGCTGGGAGAGGACAGGAGGGGGCAGGTTGGATCGGAAGCAGGGCACCGTTACAATAATTCTCCATAATTTTAATTGCTTTTCTGTCTGTGCGAGCCATAAACACTATTTATGACATAACAGTCCTAACAATCGATTAGAGTAACGAGAAGATATGCGGTGTGAACCATAAAAATATCTATAGATATTTCTTTTTCTGATCCATAAGCAATTAAGAATGGAATATTATTTCTATTCTTAATTACCTACTCCATTTTTTACTGTTTTTTCGTTTGTCAGGGTGGTTTCGAGTAAACAACCTTGACTCAGCATGACGAGGTGCTAACTCGCTGTATATAACTACTAAGATTTTCTCTACAAAACAAAAACAACTTGCAAAGCCTTAAGCTTTGAAGCACCAAAAAACAATGCAATATGGTTTAAACTTACTGTTTTTTCGTTCTGTATACTGGTATAGGTAGAAGTTTTTCCAAATATCCACCTGTTCACATAACAGCTAGTTATTTTTAACCTGTATTGATTTCTCTCTCTGATGAGTGTTCTCTAAAAATTATTAACTTTATTCCAATTCAGCTTGACAGACTCATAATCCTCACTGACATTGCTTCTCGAAGACTGTCGTATAGTGGTGTTTCTGGTGTGTTTTGTGAGAAAAATATCAAGAACACTATGTCTGATTGCCTTTTGGTAAACCTTGAGTTAGGATAGTCAGCAGGACGAAATACGGTAGCATAGGCAAACATTTCGATAGTTTGTGCTTTAGAGATATTAGAAAATCACAATTCCGTAGCAGCTTTATGCATAGCAACCAATAGCTTTTCCAGTAATTTTCAGTAGCTAAATATACATCGTGATAACTGTTATTATCTTATCTTCGTTTCGTTTGTTTCAGGGACAGGGTTCGAGATCGTGATCAAGGATATCTAAGCGATCACCAATCAAGGTTAGTACCGACACAGTTTCAAGAAACATTACCTCCTTTTGGTCTTCCCTGCAGTCGGGTAGACGGGTATTACACCACTGAATAATAATTCAGGTTTTATAAATTTGTTTAAAGATTCAACCTAAATCGGGTAGAGATTAAAGATTTTTCAAATATAATGACTTTTTAGAGATGAGCGTTTGTTTCAAGCCCGGTGTTACTTTATTTAAACCAGCTTTATTTACAAGTGGTGTAAAACTTTGATTAGTCACTTAAATATGAAAGTAAAACTTTCATATTTAAGTGACTAATCAAAGTTTGTTTGCCTGAGAGTTATGGGATTAAATTAAATATCAAAAGAGATTTCGGAACTATCCAGTACCAATTACATTTTATTCTTAAGACAATACTTACTCAGAATATTTTGCAATATTGATTTTAATTAGTGCCTATCACACAAGGCATGACTTATCTACCTTTGTATATCAAGTGAAAGTGAAGACAACCTACTTTAGTTTAGGGCGGGGGCTCAGGAAACTTGATCAATCTTAAACTTCATCTATTTTGAACTTAACGTGTTTACTTATACCAAACTTAGCTCCTAGAAATACTTTAAAAGCAATAAGAAAGTACAAGCATAGTTAAAGATACTAAAGGTTGAGTTCAATATAATGTTTTTATATATAGAGTAAGTTATTTTGGGTCAGTTCCAGCGAGGTAGGTAGGTAATTGTTACTTACTATAATATGGGTATAAACGCAATATAACTGTACTAATAAAATAGTAGGTACAGACCTTCTCACCGCATACAGCAAAAACGACCCAGGCTACTTTTTTTTACTTTCGTGAGCTCTCTGATGACTAGCAACTGGGTCTTGAAAACCGCTATTTACGTTGTTGAGCAGACCATTTTTTTCGAACATATGAAGCAATGGATTAACAGTTTCCTTCAAAATTGATAGTTTGTTACGGAATTAGCGTGCCGGTCACACCGTGTACAGAAGCGCTGAACACTATCGTTATACGTGTGTAGGTATATGAAGACTTTGGGCAACTTTTGCATATTTAACGCTTCTTGTCTAGGTGTTCAAGATAATTTGTTTCAAAGCCTTCAGTTGCTTTGTGGATTGAAGTACGCCACGTTTCTCGGTTTCAAGCAAGCTGTTGCCACCTATCAACGTGTGTGCCACTAGTGGTAAGGTAACGTTAGAGAAGGTCTTTGACGCGCAGGTATTGCCCGCCATATGCACGTTTTCCTTGGGCGAGTTCAGAATAGAAAGCGCTTTACTGCTTTGCGCCTACTGGTATCCATGCATTGTACATGGTCACACCATCTGAGTTGGATCTTTACCGAAATCGCCTCCATGCACATTATTCCAATGCGCATTACCTACCTACAAGTTAAAAGCTATTAGTGTCCTTACCCTCGTCACTGCAGTTTGGGTCCTAATTTGAATTTTGAACCCTGTCTTGACCATAGAACTTCTAACTTTATTGCTATCTTAAGCTAATACTCTTATCTGCTGAACGCCCTGATTGCTCAGGAGCCGGAAGTTGACATATTTATATAAAGCAGTAAATCTATGTTTAATGTTTGTATGAAGTTTTTTAGTTAAATTTTATGTTGTTGGCTTGTTGCGCGTTTTGGTGTATACTGTGGGTGCAGCAAGCAATTGATATATAAATAAATTATCAACATTACCAGCAAGACCACGTCACTTAGTTTTATAGCACGCAACTAGACGGCTGTATGCAAATTATTTACTAAGTTAGGTATGTAAATTATAAAGTTACTGTAAAAGTTTTATCCCTTAGGTATAATTTTTCGTGTTCAACATAACATTGCTGACTATAAAATATGTAAAATGAGGTATCAAGGTAAAGGTAGATTTATAGCTATTTGAAATCATGTCGATAATTGTGTCCATAATTATTTTATGCTAGCATCGGAATTGAAACCTTTTAGCAATACCATAATACTATTTACAATTAATATGTCGTTATTAATAATTACATTTTATCGACGGCAGCAAAGCACAAATATTCAACGGCACTTTTACATAATTATTTTGACTCGGAATTCTTTGTTTTATCATAGGATTTCTTTTTCTATTTAATTCTCAATTTTAAAAACCACTACACCTATTTTGCAGTAGACACGGACGTATTTTATGTACGTGTATACGTCGGACAATCGGCGCGTTCAACTGTAGTAAACAACGATATCAGTCACATAGCCCTTTTTAATGTCAGATTTTTAATGCAATACCAATAATAAGTCACGTCGCCGTTAGAAATAATGGTTAAATGAGGAAAATTATTACATACCTTTTAATGAGAAAGTCCCGCATAAAATCAGATTTTATCGGATATGTTATGGGAGTTGACTCATTTCGTTTACATATTTTTTTGTACGAAGTAGATAAAGACACTTACCGTGTTTTGTAAAAAAACATTATATTACAGAACCTAATAATTATTGGCCTTAATCATTTTCTTGGTAATGCCCTATTAGCTACATACTATAGATTTGTATTTCTATTTTTTATTAATTATCAAAGTTTCACGTTTAAAACGCTCTCTTGTAAAATAATGATTTTGTAGATAACCGTACCTATATTTATTTATTTGATTTTATATTTACACTAACAAACAGTCATCTCACTCAAAACGCCTTATTACATCACGGCCCATTCGTGTAACAACAGCTCTTCTTACTCATGCTCATGCCCTAACCTTGAAAAGGTGGACTCTCTCAAGTACCTCGGTGTAACTGTAGACCAAAACCTAAACTTTAATTCCCACATCGATTTGTTGAACAAGAGAATTAGGCTTATCTTCATTTTTAAAAGCCTACGACGTGTTGCAGATCCTGTCAGTCTGTACTAAACTATTGTATTTCTGTTTGGGGTGGTGCCCCTAAATCGTTCATGATTAAAATCGAACGAGAACAGAGAGCAGTGCTTAAGGTAGCCCATGCTTTCCCGTTTTTTCACCCTACCTCTGAACTCTACGAAAAGTGCAAGGCTCCCACTGTTCGACAACTGTTTATCGTTGAAACAATCTTGCGTAAACATTCTTAATTGAACCACAACTCATCCTTGCATGCTCATAAACGCATTAAGACAAATGTATGTTCCACTCAAGTGTGTAAAAGTAGTCTTTCGAGCCGCAACTTTTGTTTCCTTGGCAGTTATTTATACAACAAAATAAACTGTACTTTAAAAATATACCCTCTTACTAAAGCAAATTGCAAGAAAGTTCTCACCACGTATCTACTGAACCTTGAATACGATAGCACTGAAACCCTCTTAATAGTGTTAAGATAAATGTGTTTTCAGCCTACCTATACACACACCACGCCACATTACACCACACCACAACACACCGCACCACACCACATCACATCACACCACACCACGCCACACCACACCACACTATACCACTCCGCACCGCACCACACCACACTACTTCACTAGTACTTACTCAATATCAAATTCAAACTTTGTATATTTTACTGGAAAAACATAATTAACTTTTTTAAACTTAAACTTTTGCCTAGTGCAGATACAAGTAACAAAGGATTTATCAGATGTGGTGTCTTCATATTTTTAAGGCGCCTTTATGGAAGAGAAATAAATGTTTATCTATTATTATTATATACTTTGCTGCGATCGATATTAAAGTCAAATGGAACCTTAATTTGTTAACAGATTAATATTTGGGTTCATATTTGAACTGAATGACTGATGCACGTTGCGATGACACAAACCGCAACCAATATAAATAGTGGTATCGGTATCCTTATTTTCAAAAGCAAACTACATTAATTCAATTGCATTCAATTACACGTTAGTACAAATAGTTAGTACATCCACTAATGAATTGCCTGCGTTACAAAAATATACAACATAAAATGTTGGTTACAAAATTAATTGGTTTAATTAAAATGTCTCATTACAGATGCATTTGCAAAGTAATGTAATGCACCTGTATTATATTGGGATTATTGGACTCTGACTAATTTTGATATTTCATTTATTTTCAGAGCATTTAACTAAAATAACTAAGTAGGTACTAAATGAGTAATAGCTTAAATATATGTATGTTTGCTATGGCTATAACTTTTACCCATTTACCATACCCATTGTTTGACTACACCGACCTACGTAGGTTTTAGTCCGAATAAGAATTCAAAAATGGCCGGAACGGATTTTGGTATCCCCAAAGCAGCTTCTCTCAGTTTTCCATATTTTGCAATATGAAGTACTAAAAAGAACCAGAACGGTAATGGTGGACTTTTTTGTTCAATTTTAATCATAGTATGCAATGAACCAGATATGAATACGCTTAAATAGAAACTTACATAATAATGTTGACCGCTCTGAAATTACCATTTAAATCATTGATTGCCATTGCCACGCATGATAAACTGATTGGTGATCGATTTTTGTAATGAGTGCAATTTATAGCCCAAAGCGCGTGGATGTTTTTATATTGTTATTTAAATGAGACATTGTAAAATGTTATTATTCTCTATGATAACTGGCCATAATGATTATTTTAACTGCATGTTATATTACAGCTCCTTAAATAATGTAGAGTGAAAAAAACAATTCACTTCAACTACTTACGTATGCAAACGAATAAAAAGTAAACGGTGAAACTTAGGTACATACACTGCCTAGACAGTGAAATTGACTGTGATAAGCGACAAAACAATAACTAACCCTAATAATTAATTTTATGTACTTAATACCTACCTATAACTAATTAGGAGAAATCTACTCAAAATGATAAAAAAGCAGATGAGAGTGTATTTAGTTTAATGAGTAAAAATTTAATATTCATTTCGTGTTATTACGTAAGAGAAACAATGTTTGATGATGTATTCGGTGAATTAATTAATTGGCCAATTTATTATGTAACGTTCAAAAGTAGTCTCGAATAATTGAAGAAGGTTTCAGTTGAACCATCCGCATACTGAGAATTACTCGTAAAATAGGTCAATTAATGTTTTTCCCGAACGGATGGATCCACGAATTCATTGGAAACGGACAATGATAAAATTCGATTTTGAACAGAGCTCCAGTTGTCACGTCTGATCTACGTGTACAAATGCACACAGATTGAATGTGACAACCGGTCCTCTGTTGCACATACGCATTAGTGCGAAAAAGCTTTTACGGAATTCCATTGCATGAGCTTCGTCATCCCTGTCAAGTAGAATTTTGTGTAGAGGTTTAAAGCTGAAAAAAACGTGACTACGGAAAGAACGTGACGGTATTCAATCAACTTATAAGTCTATCACATAAATATATTAACGTGAGACTATTGAACCGACAATTTAAATAGATTTAACTACATTCTGCAAAATCAACTGAACTAATTAATAATGCGGTTTTAGAATGAAGCTATTTATGCAATAATACGTACTTTATAATAAGGAGTTCTGATCTCGTCGACTTTAAGGAAAATTTAAAAAGAGCACCTGCTTTTCATATTTGAATACATAATAATACCTACTTAAGTATGTTATTTTCATAATAATGATATCTAATCACTAATCACAAGCAAAAGCACTAGGAAGTGGTAAAGAGCGGGCGTTTTGGGGGGCTTTCTTTTGTAACTTTGACGTTCGAAAAGTGCTGATTATCAGCCTAATTTGAATAAATGACTTTTTTTTAAACTGATTTTGGATTTAATAATAACAAAGACAATCCGACTGGCGGAACAAAGCGAATAACATCGTAATCTACTTGCAATAACCAACTGCTTAATCTTCGCTCAGTCTAGTCTTTGGCTCGTGTCATACGTGGTACGTAACCGGCTTGTTTGCTAAACGAAAATTATTTTCGTAGAAAATATGCACATTGATGTTATGCATATAGTTACACATTGTGAGATTGCAAATATCGTAATGGTAAAACGACTCGACTTGACTACGGTATATTTTCGTTAGTGTTTTATAATTAAGGCCAGTAATTAGACACATAAATAATTTTCTTAGATGTGTCAAACAATCTGACGGTTGGTAATCAAAGGAGAAAAGGATAGTGTCGGTAAAAGTGTAACTTATGAAGCTCGACATTATGCGTTTCTGCTGATAGTCACTCTATATGTATACAGTAGGTTTCCTAAATCTCTTTGAGTATTATACCCAAAATAAGGATAAAAAATGGTATTTTATAATTGACTCATTCATCTCTCATTCATACGAGTAGGTATAAGGCGAAGAAATTCCGAAATTTTGATTTTCCAACAAAGTAAGTAGGTACTCGAATGTGTGAAAATTCCGTCACCGACTTTTTCTCGCTCGAGGTATGGACTATCCTTGCGATATTTACGCGCCATACAATAAGTTAACTACGCATAAATACACTCGAGAGCAATGAATCCGGGTCACTTAAAGAATCCTAAAAATCTCGGAAACTAAAAATGCTAGGTTAATGCAATAAATAGTATTTAATAGACAATGTAATACTCCTTAAATGAAGGTATTAAAACTTCTTAGTTATTGTAAGGTTATATCATAAAAAATCAAATTTGAAAAAGGGCCACTTTCGAAGTTACAATGTACAAAATGGAACTACGAAATTACAGCATTTGGTTTTGCTTTTGTTTGTAATCTGTCATTTATGTGGGTACATAAACCATGTTGATAGTGCTCTATATTCATTATTCAAGCTGAAATTATGTCGCTTACGCCTGAAGAATGCACCAGAATACTTACAATGCTGGAAACCGGCCGGAGTCAGCGCGATACAGCCAGGACTGTCGGTGTGTCGCTGTCAACAGTACAAAGAGTTCTCCGACGTTACGAAGAAACTGGTTCTAACCTACGCAGACCAGGAACGGGCAGAACCAGGTGTACCACAGCACGAGAAGACCGATACTTGGTGAACACCATGCTTCGAAATCGCTTTCTCACAGGAACTGAACTCACAAATCAGTTTCGACGCCTCGGAGGAAGTAACCCAAGTGCATGGACAGTAAGACGTCGGCTTGCTGAATCTAACTTAAAACCCCTTAGACCTGCAAACGGCCCTAAACTGGAGCGTGGGCATCGTATTTCAAGACTAAGATATGCCCAGAGCCACGTAAATTGGAGTATTGAAGATTGGTCAAAAGTTATGTTCTCCGACGAATCAAAATTTATGTTCTACAAGCACGATGGAAGACACAGAGTGTATCGAAGGCCAGGGGAAAGATTCAAGCAAGCATGCATCGAAGAAAAAGTAGCCTACGGTGGTGGGTCTGTACTTGTGTGGGCCGGAATTTCTTCTGAAAGTCGCACAGAGCTGGTGATCATAGAAAACGGCTCTTTAACTAGCGTAAGATATGTGGAAGAAATCCTCAATGATCACGTTGGTCCATTTATGGTCAATTTAGGTAAGGATGCTATATTTATGCATGACAATGCCCGACCTCATACAGGTAGGATTGTGAATGACTAACTTCAAGAGATGAACATTACTCGTATGGAGTGGCCAGCGCGCAGCCCGGATATCAACCCGATCGAGCATGCTTGGGACGAGCTAGGCAAATGCGTAAAACAACGAAACCCTCCCCCAATCACGCTTCGTGAGCTCAAAATTGCTCTCACAGAGGAATGGGAGAATATTCCCCAAAATCGTATAAGGAACTTGGTGTACAGCATGCCAAACCGCGTAAACGCAGTAATGGAAGCACGAGGAGGCAATACGAAGTATTAAAATTCAAGAAAATCGTAATAAAGTTCAAAAATTTCATGTTTCCTATTTTTGTTTTAAGAAGAGATCAGCAGTTTTTTTCTTTATGTAATTTTGTGTTAATAAAATGTATGGTGACTCATATTTTTTTTACTTTCATTTAAGGAGTATTACATTGTCTATTAAATACAATTTATTGCATTAACCTATCATTTTTAGTTTCCGAGATTTTTAACATTCTTTAAGTGACCCGGATTCATTGCTCTCGAGTGTAGTTATAATACCTATTTATGTTCTTAACCCATTACGATATTCCCGGTTCGCGTAAAGCAGTAATTCATTCCACACCTAATCATTGAATTGTATATTATACTAGCTTCTGCCCGCGGCTTCGCCCGCGTGGATGTCGGAAATTATCCCACGGGAACGTGCTAACAGGATAAAATGTATGTGCTTCCCCAGGATGCCATCTATCTCTATGCCAAATCAGAAGTTCAGTGGTTTAGGCGTGAAAATGTAACATACAGTTTCAAGTTCAAATCCTCCCCTTAAAAACTGAATTACCCCTTTTTGTCCCATCAGTGGTAAATTTTCGACCACTTTACATACTTATTATTAACTAGCTTCTGCCCGCGGCTTCGCCCGCGTGGATGTCGGAAATTATCCCACGGGAACGTGCTAACAGGATAAAATGTATGTGCTTCCCCAGGGATGCCATCTATCTCGCGGGCCCTTTGTGGCTAATTACAATAGAAAACCAATTGTGTCTCATTAGTGGTGATTAAGAGGGTACCTATATGATATCTTCACCTAAGTACCTACCTAATTTAAAAAAAAAACCTACCTAAATAAACCTATTTCTGATGATAACTAATCTAAACTCAATAAATAAGCAAATTCCCTAAAAACTAATATCTATACGAATGACTAATCCTACCTAACAGTATTATAAAATAACCTACGGTCACTACGTACACTAAAAAATATACTACCTATACTTTACAATTAAAATCTATACCTACGACTTATAAAATTAAACCTAAATAACTCTAAAAACTAAAAGAAATAAAAAGGTCGCACAGATAATACTGCGGGTGACGTAACCTACGACAAACTTATTATTTACGGTTGGTACAGTAATCGGTCTAGGGATCGAACCGCAAAATTAAGTTTGTTTTTTATTGTATACACTTTTCCGGGATAAAAAGTACCCAGTGTGGTGCCCAGGATATTAAAGAATAATTATACCAAGTTTCATCGTAATCGAACCGGTAGTTTTTTCGTGATGCCTGAACAAACAGACAGACAGACAGACAGACAGACCGACAGACAGACAGATAGACAAAAATTTTTTAAATCACATTTTTGGTTTCGGTGTCGGTCTAGTAACACCCCCTGCCATTTATTTTTTTGATATTTTCAATGTACAGAATTTTCACTTCTACAGATTTATTATAAGTACCTATAGATTATTTTCTGTCAAAAGTATCAATACTGAGTTTCGAGTTAATCGGACCGCGCATTCAAATTATTCCACACAAACTTCAACACCCCTATATCCCCCTTTGAGGGGTAGTTTTGAAAAACTTATAATGATAAACTTTATTACTTACTTAGGCGAGTATTCTTGAAAAGTTTCAAGTTTATTAACCCAATAAAGAAGATTTTTCATATAAACTGTATCCCCGCTTTTCACCCCCTAAGGGGTGGAATTTAAAAAAAATCGGGTGGTATGTATTCATAACTTGACTCAAAGATTATTTATACTAATTTTCGAGTTAACCAACCCATGCAGTAAAATCCTCCCCTGAAAAATTGACTACCCCATTTCAGCCCGCCAGGGGTAGATTTTCAAAAAACCCTGATACACATTATCCTTTACTTTCAATATTAGGTATAACTACCAAGTTTCGAGTAAATCGGACTGCGCGCTAAAATTCTTCCATACAAACTTTGAAACCCCCCAATCCCTTATTAGGGGGTAGTTTAGAAGAAAAAAAACTGACAATCTTCATAATTTATTTAGATAAGTATTCCTGCCAAATTTCAAGTTTACTAACTCAAGGAATAAGATTTTTCATACAAACGAATTCCCCCCTTTTCACCCTCTTAGGGGTGGAATTTCGAAAAATCCTTTCTTAGTGGATGCCTACTCTTCACGAAGAACACACCCTTCAAATTTCATGTCTCTAGGACCAGCGGTTTAGGCTGTGCGTTGATCTATCAGTCAGTCAGTCAGTCAGTCAGTCAGTCAGGACTTTGAATTTTATATATATAGATGTCACCGTACAATTATGAACATTGTTAGTTTTATAATATTACTCGCGAGATTATAAACTACAATTATTATAACTAAGAATTGTAAACTGCAACAAACCATTTACAATTTAACGCATTATTTTTCGATAGTTTATAATCTGTTCATGGCAAACATTGATATCAATGATGGCAAACCGATAAATTGTGAACTGGTATCAAACTTGCATGTGATGGATCGCACCTTGCGCTAATACTAAATGGCCAAGTAACTGCGACGAACTTGGAAGTAACGTTCGCCGGCCGCTGCTGCCGCGGCATCGCCCGCACAGCTCACGCGCGGTCACAGTTCTGACCTAACCTAACCCATTCTGTCGGGGTACCCTGGTTAGTAACTGCGACCAATTCGGCTACCGCCAAGACCGACGAAGCAGGGACGGTTATAATTTTACGGGTGATAAAATCGGACAGATTTTAAACCCTGCCGGTACGTGCAGGTTCGTTCGTTCGTTGACGGTTTGACAATGGATAGATTACAAACTATCAAAATATTTATCGTTATATTGGAAGCAGTACGGTACAATTCAAAAATCAACGGTTTACAATCTCACGAGATAGATTATAAAGTAAAGGTGTTCACAATCATATGGTGACATATCAATCAAAATCAAAAGTCATTTATTCAAATTAGGCTGAGAATCAGCACTTTTCGAACGTCAAAATTACAAAAGACAGTCCCCCAAAAACGCCCGCCCTTCACCACTTCCTAGTGCTATCGCTGGGAAGAAGAAGTGGCGCAACAAACTCCCCAGCAGCACAGCTGGCTGTTCAGTATACATTGCATTCAATATACATTGCCGAATCAAACATGAATTCATGTTATTATACAACGCTTCAACTTTTCAAATAAGTTGAAAGCGTTGTTTAATAAGTTAGTTTTCGATATACCTACTTAATAAAATGCTATGACTTATCCATTTTAGTCTGGAAAAATAAAGTACCGTATTTTCTATTTCCCAGCTAAAAATAACAAGCTAGATATATGAGCCCATATTAATCTATTATTAATTTCAAGAACATTATTTCAGTACATGTAGATGATAATGCGTCAATATATTTTGTTAGACAGCATGCATCATTTCGCCATCGTAAAAATTGCTAAGTGGTAGTGTACTATTGCAAAACCATAGTAGTGAAGCTGGTATTTCCCCAGAGGGTTGTGTTCGCCTACAATGTGGAAAACGCAATGTAACAATAAAGCCTATTCACAGAGGTTTAGTAATATGTCCTCATAAGCATTGAGGTATCTAAACGGATTAAGGAGATTCATTCCGAAAACAATAATGCCCAGACGCTCAGTAGAATACAAGGAATTCCCCTAATCGGTATACGAAATTGTACCTACGTGTTTACGATACATTTACAGAGATAACGATTTCGATTCATCCCTCGCTCAACCACTTAGTAAAGGGCTTTATTTGAAAAATAACAATAGTTAGCGCGAGGAAAAATATCTCTTACAAAGTGGTCAGCTTACTTGGTTCGGCGTGTTGGGCTTTCCTTTCACTCTCTCACATAAAAATAGATGACCAAATAAAAATTCCTAGGTGTCCTTGATTGAACTGAAATAACTATATATATAACTAAAAATAACTAGATATATAAAATAGAGAGGATTGAACAGTGGAGTTACGGTTTAAGACATTTATTTTCTCAAAAGATTACATTAATCACGTACAGAGAAAATACAATAATAAACAAATAAAATAACCGATTAATTAGCGTTTTTAGTAGGGTAGATGTTAAAAATGTTAGTGGAGATTGTGTATAGTGCGCGCATAAGCTGCGGCGCGTGCAATGCTTATTTCTTAAGGCCTATGGCATAGTGCGTTTGAATAAGCGAGAGTTGAACAGTTTTATACATTGTTTTAGTATTTTACAAATAATATGGTGCTTTTCGTAGGGAGTAAGTGGGTGTAGGTTACTTAGTTTAAGGTTCGTTTTCGTAGTGTTAGTAAAGTTTATCCTTATCGTTCTATTAATGAAAAATCCTTCAAAATGTGGCTTTAAAGTAGTTTTTTAAAGATTGATAAGCTTTTAGCCTCTTTTGTGTCTTTAGGTAATTTATTATAAATCTGGGCTCCTTCGTACAGAATGCTCTTTTTTCCATAGTTAGTTCTAGGTGGTTTCAAACGGATATCATTTGCCTGTCTAGTATTATTAGTAGTAGTGGTCTATATTTTTAGTAAATTTTATTTGTGAGTGAATATCCTTTGTTATAATTTTCTAATCAGAATGTAGGTGTTGTATTTATAGCTTTATGATAAATTCATTAGTCCAGTTTCCTTATAATTTTTTATGGTCGGTGTTAGGTAATCATATCGAAATAACGTTTTAACTAATTTATTTTGTGATCTCTGTAGTTTATTTAAGTTGCTTTTAGCTGCTGATCCCCATACTTCAATTAGGTAATCCAGATGAGGCTTGCCCAAAGAGTTATGATTGCGTACCGCACATGTCTGGGCAAGCATCGAGATATGGGCCGTAGGGCACCTGATAGGGCTAATAGTTTGTTTTGTATTTTTTCTTTATGCGGCTTCCATGTAAGTCCACTGTCAAGTAGTAGGCCCAGATATTTTTTATTTGAGTTCGTTTTGTTTATTATTTCACCGTTAATTGTTAATGGACTATAGGTGGCATTTTTTTTGTTTTTTTATTTTTTGTGTGAAAATAATATAATTAGTTTTTGAAGCATTTATGGGCAGCAAATTTGACTAAAGCCACTTGGCTCCAGTCAAATTTGCTGAACACAACATGATTTGGACATCCTACACACTTGTGTAGGAATCCAAATGTTGTGCTTCATTCATAACTACATCTATCGAGTCACCAAAATAGAACAGGCTAGTATCGCCAGCGTACAAAGTAATTTCTCCCTTTAGCCCAATTTCATGTATACTAATTATATAAATTAAGAATATTAATGGGCCCAAAATTGAGCCTTGGCGCACGCTACAGGTGTGCTGTCTAGGTGTGCTTTGATGGTTACCGATTTTAGCAATTGGGATCCTATTTGTAAGATATGATTTGAAAATATCGTATGCATCTGTAACACCCAAATTTTCAGTTTTTGTAATAGTATTTCATGGCTGACTGTATCAAATGTGTGACTGTTTTAGATCAATGAATATTCCTAGGCCTATTTTTTAATTATCAATATTGACCCTTATATTTGTCACTAGGTCAACAGTCGCAGAGATAGTATTGGACTTTGGTCTGAAACCGTATTGTTTTTTAAACAGAAAGTCAACAGTTAGAAATTGGTTTAGACGGTTATACAGAACCTTTTAATAGACTTTAGATAGTACTGACAGCACGCTAATAGTTCTATAATTACTTGGATCCATTTTGTTTCCAGATTTAAATATAGGACTTACTTTTGTACGTTTAAGACAATTAGGAAAATATCCTTCGCTTAAGCATTAATTCATGCAATTTGTTAGGTTTTTTGCTATTAAGTCTTTAACACATTTTATAGTTTTTGTGTTAATGCCATCTAGACCAGAACTAGTGTTGTTTTTAGCTGATTCAGTATTTTTATTACGTCATTACATTTGTACTAGTTGGATTTAGTTTTGATAATTGATCATGGTTTGTTTTAAGTTTACTAGTTGTTGGAGTCCGCGTAGTAGTGGTATTTTTTTAGCTAGATCGCTTCCTATTGTTGAGAATAAATAAATAAAACACTCACTTATTTCTCTGATTTCTGTAGTTTCACCCGAGACGGTATTTATTTTTGATGGCCCACTGCAAACTTCCGTTTTGTTTTTTGAGAGTCTGTTCATTAATTGCCACTTTTTTAAAGGATCCCTCTTACAGTCTTCGAAAGATTTACTATAGTACCTATTTTTGGCATTTTGGATGTTGATGAATGTAGTATTTCTTTTATGTGTAAATTATTGTTTCAGGAGAATATCATCTCGTGTTTGTTTTAGTGTTTGCCATAAGTAGTTTCTTTCATTTATCAGGGTAATGAGGTTGCTATTTATCCATTCCTTGCATGGTGTATTTAGTATCTTGGTTTTTCGTGTCTTGTTTATAGATATTGCACCCAGTAGTGAAGCTTCTAAGTCATCGTGGTCAAAGATATGCTTGGTTTCCATAATATCACCTACGGTTGTGTATAATTTTGAATACTTTACCGACTCATACTGTACACGTTGTATGCATTCAGGCTCAGTCCTATTTATCTCAAGATATATTTGTTTATGGTCAGAGACTGAAAAATCAATAACTGTCATTTGAAATGTATTGTCTTGTAAACTGGTAGCTACATGATCTATGATAGTTTTTGTAGAAGCTGTTTCACGTGTAAAATATTCTAAAATGATTTTACTTAATATTTTCATATTATTTTCCTGTAGCATTTGCTTATATTCTTTTACAGGTTTTTCAGTGCTGAGTAGGTTCAGGTTTAGGTCACCGAAAATAACAGTTCGTGTTCTTTTTGAAAGGTGATGATTGTAGTTCTCAAGAAAATTGGACGTATTTGCTGCTGGTTGTTTATATATGGCCCCTATATCCAGAGCGAGGGTGTTTAGATGTACCCATAAGAAATGGTTTCCGTCTTCACAGTGTTCCTCCACAAACTCATGTTTTAAGTCGGCGTGGATGTATATGCATACACCACCACCCCGCGAGTTTTTATGTAGTTGTAGTAGTGTTTATAGTGTGGTAATTATAATATATTATCGTATGACTTACGATAATATAATTATTAAAAACAAATAATTATTAATTATTAAGCTAGATGAAATAAGGTGTGTGAGGGGCTTGTGGCTAAGTAATAACAGCCGCACGGATTGCTCGATCAGGTTAAGCTACGCTTGCCGCGGTTGGTCCGTGGATGGGTGACCATTTTCACAAACCAAGAGCCCTCCGTGCCTCGGAAACCACGTTAAGCCGTTGGTCCCAGCTGTCAATCGTGGATCTTTGACAGTCGTTACGGGTCGTCAGTAGCCCGAAATTCTGAGTCCGACTTTCAGGCCAGTGACTGGGTATCGTATTACCCACTCACTGGGTTGTGGAGGTCAGATAGGCAGTCGCTCCATGCAAAATACCGGTATTCAGCTGCATCCGGTTAGACTGGAAGCCGACCCCAACATAGTTGGGAAAAGGTTAGGCAGATGATGATGACTGACATAATTATGTATGACTTACAGACTTTATGGATTATAATAAACTATATTTTCATACCACTTGCTCAAAAAAGTGACATTCTATGCCACAAAAAGCGAACATAACAATAGTCATTTTTAATCTGTTAAAAACAGGGAAAGAAAATTGTACTGAATTTCATTCATCCTCTAGGGGGAGAATGTGCTTTAAATTTTGAATACTTACCGAAATTTATTCTGAACTACATCTGTGTTTACACTATTGAGTTTGTATATATAAAGCATTATACATCGTTTTGAAAAAGGAATACGCATTTATTATGCAGTTATGATTATTAAATAAAATTACGAAAACCGACGAGGCCGTATGAGCTTGATGCCTTTGCTTTTCCGACAAAAAAATATTAGTCTAGGAATTTGCCAAGTTCCTCAGACGCAAGAACAGAGAAATACTCAAATCAACTCATCAACAACAAAATGTACCAAACAAAAACTCTCTATCAATAATTGGACCAATGTTTCGAATGTTATCTTTTACTTTTAATTGTCATTATTTTTAACAAATGCTTATCTCATATTATTATTGTGTTAATTTTTTCGCAAATGGTACGAAAAGTAGAGTATTTTCCTCGGTGATAAAGCTGTCTTAGTCTTGGGTGAACTTAAATCCCTCGCTACACTCAGGACTCGTCATAAATCCCTCGCTTCTCTCGTGATTTAAGTTTTTAACACCCTCGCTACGCTCGGGAGTAAACCTCGAGTCCTTCGTTACGCTCACGATTTAAATTGTCACCCGCGACAGAAGACACTGCTTTATCCCCTCGGTTAATAATCTACTATTTCCGCTCCGCTTAGTTAATACGTGCACAACTTTAATGAGTTCTTGATTTATTTTAAATAGTATCCGAAGTAATAACATAAAGTAAAAGGGTTTCGTTGTAGTGTTGTAAAAAAAAAGTACAATTTGCAGGATGGCACGTTGACCTTTCTAGTAATTCATCTGTCAGCAGGCGCACTCGTAGACCATTGATTTATTTACCGACACGCCTATATCTGGCGGAGGGATATTAAAGTTGAACGCACTTGATGCCCGGTCACCGTTCATAGATTTGAATATACTTTTTTTAATTACTTTCTGATGCAAAATATTGGTTTTCAATTGTTGTTACGAACTATCTAAATCAGATCAAATTCAAAACCGTGTGTCATAGATTTGTGAATTATGTAGTCTACTTAGTGACAATGACTTTGTGGGAAAGTTATGTCTGTTTATTTTCTGTCAATTCCTAATCAGTGACATAAAATCTACGTTTCCTCTCTATCTAGCGCTACTTCCACTTGTCTGGCTGTTGTTTTTGTGAGGTTGTGAGAATCTTATTATATAATTTTCAATCCCTAGACTTACCACCTAACATATCAATAACTCTGTAACCAGCCGCTAGTCCCTTGCGGTCGAGCAAAAAGTCAACGCGTACACTTTTATCAATTACATTTAGGTAACATATGTTATTTTGGTAAAGAAATGTTGATATTTCGTCCCACAAGACCCATTGTCGTGTAGTAGGGTAGTAGTATCGATCGCGCAACTCAGTTATTGTCATAGTTATCGTTTTTCCTGAGTCACGTATGCTCCAGGGTATACTCTTGGGACAGAATTAGCCATTCGCGATCCAAGCAATTTTTGTAATACTAAAAGGCCGACAATAATTTATGAACCTTTTGATAATATTACACAATTTCACGATCTATAATCCTGTTCCTCGAGGTCTATGAGGATATTAAGGCTGGCAAGTCGGATCTTATTAGATGATTGAATGATGGAAACGTTGAAGATGCTTTTGCAAATTATATGAAGTTATTTTGCTTTGTTGTGAGAGCGATGTTTAATGAAGTGCTTGACAAAAATTCGTTACAGTATTTTTTCTTTGGTCTCGAACACAATGATTGATTAGGTAAAAGAATCCGCGCCCGTATGAAAGACGTAAGTGAAAAAGGTATATCATATTTATATCCTCCCCTGCCTACATATTTAGAAAATAAAAGACCTGTGCCTACTGCTTTGAAAACTGCGGTACCTCAAAGAAAGGTATTCATGATCCTGTTATTACTAAATTGACTTTGTCTGGCTTACATTAAAGCTTTTTCTGCTGTGACTATGAATAAATACATCCACGTAACTATCATGTATGTATGTGACACACATGACCAAACCTGATTTAAAAGAGTACCCTTACATCTCTCTCTCAAGAATAATACCCACTCTTGAAATTATTAAAGCCGGATTTTATTTTACTTCATTCAATATGAATGTTTCCGCAAAAGGCCACAGTAGGAAATTGCCAAAGATTGTTTATCATGTCATTCAATTTCTTGGTTGCTGTTGTAAAAGGTTCATGTGCAGTTTTATTTTTGTAGACGTCTGGCGTCCCCTTAGCGTACTGTTTGCCTTCTAATGAGCTCCTGTATGAAATGTGACATTTACTGTTTGTTTTAAAGCCAAAAGTCGAATCGCTATTAGTTTTTGTATCAACAATACGTATTCAAAACAACATCAAAAACTAGGAGCCGTTAATCTGACACGGAACAATGGCGTCCAATCCCATTGGTTGGTCCGTCCCAGTCGGGCTACGTCCATTTCAAATTAGTTTAACTTTGGACGGTTTGTTTATTTTTCATTTATCTGAGGCACGGAAAACGGAACCTTTACTTTGTAGAGCTCAGTTGTTTCAATGTGAAATAACGAATAGATGCAATTTTTATGCAAACATTTGTACCAGATTTAAAGTTACTTTTTAAAGTCACTGTAAATATTTGATCATGCGTTCAGTTTTAGGTCGTTCGTAGAATAAGTCAAATTAAGTAATTAAGTCATGCATTTGGTTGAGGCTTTATTAAAGGTTCATAGATTTGATAACACAGTTTATTTTTGCTAACTTTAGTTTCGAACGTAGAAATATTATTTGAAACGTAGGTTACGTTTCACGTGTTTCCAGAGTACCGTACCTAGAAATGAAAACACGAACCCATTACAGGATCATTTCAATTTGTATTCAACGTAAAATAGCGCCTGCGTTAATCTCAGCTACGAGTATTAAAGGCAGCACGACAATTATAATGTACGTTATGCACAGTTTCGTGAGCGCATCCCGGTGCGCTTCATGCATCGGTGAGTCGGCCCGCGCGGCGTGGTACCGCCACTCAGACGGGTGGCGCGGCGCCCCGCCCCCCGGCCCGCGCCGCTCCCCCTGGGACTCCCTCCCCAGCCTTCGCCATGAAGGCAGCCTTAACGACTCCGGCTACAGGAGCAACAGGGCTGACAGCTTCGAGCAAAGGTATTATATAGTTCTACGGTGGATCTTATTTCGAATGGTTTTACGGCACAAAAATCACTTGACGACGGTGAAAAACATACCGTACTGAGTTTCTAAATATTTAAGTATTATTACTTACTCCAATATATAACTCCTTTTCTTACTTTTTTCCTTATACAGTAAACAAAGTAGAGAAAATGTACTGAAAACATTATCTTCAGCATGTCATCCCTCACGTTTTAATTATTTACTTGCAAATTTCATGTAATAAATACGGCCTCTACCGAAACTCAATGTTCATTTTAACAATTTATGTCACTGAAGAAGATTGGCAGTGAAATCCGAGTCCAAATGAAGTTCTCATTACTTGCCTGTCTATCGGAACCCGGCCCGAAATGGAATGAACGGATTTTGATTCCCCTTGACAGGCCCATTTTTAATACTTAATTCATTAGGTGAAATGGAAAACGAAAAGTTTCCAGTACGGGTAACTTTAACTTGTTCTGAAAGTAAAATTAATCGGTCGATTCCGTACTTACCTTTGTGCCGGCGACATTTTTATGTTCGGTCTTTGCATTTGATTATAGTGCCGAATTTCTGCAGTACTATTTTTTTAATTTAATCTGCTGGAATCTTATGTCAAATTATATAATTAGTAACGTATGATTTGACTAAAGATTTACTTATACCTAGCACTCAAAGTTATTAATCAAATATAGAAGCCTACAGATTTTTAAAATTGGTATATATAAATTAAATACATAATAGCTTTATTAGGTAACATAATATATCTGAACAAGTTTAGGAACCAAATTATTTACAGAATTCAAAGAATTACTCAGTATAAGTATCTCAACTCGCGACTCCAACAAAATGTTTCATTATTTTACAGGATCTGACGTTGACCTACAAACAAAATTAACTTTACTCCCATAGGAAGTAAATTTGGTTTATAGGTTCATTCTCTACACAATAAAAAAGTTTTGTAATTGGACGCAAAATCACGATTACAATACCAAAATGTTTGTTTACTTTAAAGTAGGCAGGCAAATATTACTAACGACCGATGTAACTATTCAAAAAACATTTCCTAATTCTCGCGGGGGGATGAAAATTGGAAAGTTGGCCCAAAACGTAAGCCAAAAGGTATTTCATGTTTTTTTCAAGTAACGAGGGTCCCATGTGTCTTTATTTCCGCTGAGGATACATGAATATGTACATTTCCACATTCTATCAAGGCTGTCTTGCCAAGTAACGTGCTGTTGACTAACTAAAAGGTCGTTTTAACATTCGATAAAAGATAAATATTTGGCAATAGTGCCAACATCGTCAATCAAATCTGTTCTTTTTTTTCATTTTAATTTAAAACCCCGCGTCAAAGTTCAACACAAATCCGTTAATCAAGTAAAGTTAAGAAAGGATAAATATTAAGCTTCTGTTACAGGGGTGTTTTCGACCGCCAAGACAGCGTTCGTTCGGAATACACAAGCGATCGTGAATCTACCCGCTATGGGATTGTTCAGCAAGCTTCCATTGATAGCACCGACTCCAGGATTTGCTACTTGACATCGAGTGAGGTAAGTTACTCTATTGATTTCTCCCTCCTCCTCATCCTATTGTTTTTACTGTCTATAGCTAAGACAAGCTTATCTTATGAAAAGGAATTTATGTATGAAGTAAGTATCTGGTTTATTGCTGACATGCCATACGTTTTATTAAATTAGTAGCATACATTTATACGTTTTACGATCATTTGGTAACCAGAAGAAATCAGATTTTAGTGTTATCTCTACATTCATCTACCATAGTTCACTTAACTTGCTAAAACTAAAGGTTTATCCTTATAAAGATTCTCCCAAGAATAAGAGAGACTTAGGTACTTAAGACTATTTAGGTAGGCAACACCATGGGCAAAGGATGAAGATCTCGGCACTCTCGCCTCTGTTTGTATTAATTTGAAGTTAGTAGTAGCCCGATAGATGTCAATTACAATTACCCAAGGTTACCAATTTCAGAAATTACTTACGGACTTCAGAAAAGACTTAGGCGGTCTAAAACTGCCAACACGCAGCGTGTAAGCGCGGAAGACTCAGTGGAAGGCAATTGCTGAATCTATAGTAAGACAGTTACAGGATGCTATTTTAAAGTTTATCTAAATCAATCAATCAACTGAGCCTATCACTGCTGGACATAGGCCTCTCCCAGGCTGCGCCACAACACCCTGTCGTCCGCCTTCCGCATCCAGTCCGTCCCAGCAACCTTCTTAAGGTCGTCCGTCCATCTAGCTGGGGGGCGTCCCACACTACGCTTGCCGATACGCGGTCTCCTATCCAGTTATCTAAATGAAGCAGAAGTATTTTACATTGGTTACTAAAAGTTGTACCCAAAACGCTCCTTACCCATAAATAAATTATAACATATGAAATGGTCATGGGTGGTGGTGGTGGTGGTGGTGAGTGGTATATAATTATAAATGGTCTTATGGCTGATTCCTATAATTTACAGACCGTTATTGGTTAAAATATTGACTGTTGTATCTTTACCAATAAGGAAGCAAAGACTTCATTAGCTTTGCATAGTAGACCCTCCCATATGAAAGTAGCACAGGGAAAATTAGCTTACGAATGTATTTATACGCCCCGTTTGGCAAAATAAAATGTTACCAATGGTAAGCAAAAGGATTCGTTTTGTTTTATAGGAACCGAGCATTAGTAATTAAGTCAAACTAATGGAAGGAATATATAATACACGTTGTGATTTTCATAACATTATTGCTGAATCGTTCCGAAATTGTCTGAAATCTAATTGTGAATTCTAAGGGGTACCTACTCTAATACACGTCTTAACAAATCTATTCACGTATTTTAAAGCCAAAAGCAAATCGATTTACTGAAGCAACTTTCATATACAGTTATTCGTTTTGTTTTCACGTAGGCTAGAGGAAAGCATTATGAGAAATAATTAAAATGTATCGCTAACTTTATCAAGACCCCTCATTACCTTTATTAATTAGCCCTTATCGCCCCTCTGTTAAGCAGAGGCCTTTCACTAAGTCTTCCACTACGTATTAAAGGCGCCGAATTTTTCTCTCTACCTTTTGCGACGTCTACATTACCACCCAAAGGTTTTCCTCGTTTATATTTTTGCCAACAGATTTTCCCCATTTTCTTTCATTTTGATGCAATATCTAAAAATGACACAATCTTAATAAACTAAATTCTTGATTAATTTCCGATTTATAGATACCTTCCGGTAAATTTTTCAGGAGCCTAGAAAAATTAAGTCTTAAACCTCAAAAAACCGTGATTATTTCAGATTATAGTGACATTAGCCTTCAAATCCTATAAATTATAGCTGTACGCACTTCCAAGCTTTAATAATCTCACATCAGTGGGCAATCTATATGTAAAGTAGTTACCTGGCCTACTGGTTTTTGAATTAATTTTATGTTTTCTGAGCCATTCTGTACATAATGAAACAGTACTATCTCATTTGCCTATGCTGCCCTGCCCTGATTGACGATCTCAATAAAGTTGAATTAATTTTTTTCATAACAACCTTCACTACGGCACAAAAAACTGACCTTTTGATGAAACCCATTAGTCAAATTAATCTATGTACCAAAATAGCGTAAAAGTAGCTTTTGTTCGCAAGCGATTTAATTATAGACCTAAGATTCGCTAGTTATTTATAGCATAGTGCACAAGCCAAACAAAATGTAAAATAGTGATGGTCGACAGTCCGGAGGAGCGAGATCTGGGATGTTCGCCCGAGTTCGGAAGCAATCGGCGGAGCCTGCGCGGCAGGCGCGCTGCGCACTCAACTCCTCCAATCGTATCCTGAACGTAGTATTAAAAATATTATTTTGAGGTTAACTTCTCTCTAGTATTACAATGAATTGAGGCTAATCGTGGGTTTCAAACAACTAAATTTGTTGCAAAATAGGCGTGTCGAATGTCGCGAAAGAGAACATTAAACCGAAAATTGAGACGTTTTGTGTGTGTAAATACAAAGCTTTTACTGTCAAGTGCACGGACAAAGAAGAGTTGCGTCGTCCTCGCTACGTTTAGCTGCGATACTCTGTTGTAATTTCATGGTTGTTATAGTTAAACTAAAAATCGAATGAAACTATTGTGAAAATACGTAAATTATCTATAAACATATCCTACGTGTTAAAGTGAAGTCAATTCAAAGGCCTACCTACGCACGAGTGAATTGTTGACTTATATGAATGTTCCATTTCCATTAACAATAAGGAGATATTTAATATAATTAAATATATTACATGTTGCTAATCAAGTAGAGTTCCTGCCTGTATATCGCTTGATCCACCTGTGATATTTCGTCTTCGTAATGAATGTTAACCTCTGGTGTGTAGGTGTTTTCTAAAGCTGCCAATTCTAAGTAAATATTCTATTGTAACTCATAGAGGGTTCAATGTTATTTTGTTTATATTGTAAAAATCAGTCATAAATTTATATAAATAACTCAGACTCGTAAATATTTACTGTTGTTAGATGTAATATAAATATAAACAAACAAAAAGTAGACTTACTTCAAGACAATTGCTAAGCGACATTGAATAATATATAATGTTTGTACTATAACTTGCATGGGGGCCATCAAATCTAAGAATGCTGTATTCTTGAAGGTATATTTTTTATTCATAATACATATTTTAGAAAAATCTTTTTGAAACTCTCAGCATAAATCAACAAGATACAATTTCAATTAACGTGTTCACGTGTTTTAGAAACTATCATAAGACTCCTGTGTTGTGAGCTAAGCATACAATTTCACTTGATAATAAGAAAACTGCTTGTCATAAAAATAACTATTGAACCAGCAACATTCAGAATTGTCTAATTGGCTACTTGATTCGATTGTTATTCTTTTTGTTGTGCCTACTTATTTATCTCAAACAATTGAATACAACTTTACCATTCGATCCATAAACATAAAGATGTACCTATGACCTTGCTTAAAAATAAAAATCCTCGCTCCTACACTTTCCTTGGGGAAAGGCAAGGTTTATTTTAGCTTGTTTGTTGAGCCACCCTCTCTATTTCACTGTAATGGGATACTGAAGGCCTAATGTTTATTCTTGAACGCGGCCGCGAAGGTACGGCCACTCTAAATTGTGTCAAGGTCGAGTTTCTATTGATCCCCTTCTTTCGTAGCGAGAGCCAGCCCGTCCCATGTGTTTTCCGGTTTATACATTCTGATGTGATGTATAATTATTTCAAGACCCAGCGGACAAATTGAATAAAAAAGGGTTGGATACTTGGAAGTGATTTTTTATTGTGCAAGATCTTTTTTGTTCTTAATGTTCATTATACGTATTTTATTTGGGTCCCTATTATTTTATTTTCCTTTTATTTTAAAAGCCTAGTCAATTTCTTTTTCGCTTTATTATACCTACTTATAGATGGAGCCTTTTAGAAAATATTCTAAACGGCTGCATCAATAGGTGTAATAATTGTTGCCTGTAAACAATCAGGTACCTAATAAGTATCTAATAAACAGCAACAGAAATCTCTATAAATGTACAAAGTAATAAAACAAAAACTTTTAGTTTACAATCAGCTGCATGAAATTAAATATAACTTCTTGGTGTTAAAGTGGACTTACTTTCTTCATTAGTTATTTTTATGGTTGCTACATTTTTTTTAATTTAGCATTCTCTTCACTTTTATTATACGCTATATTTTAGGTGGACCTTTCACAAAATAAATAGTCACCACTCAGGTACCAACCACATTTTTGGAGTTCTTAATGAAAGGTGTTCATTTTGAAAGTCCCTTTGAACATTCTGAAAAGTTATAACTGGCCACTTGTGTTGCCCAATTTTAAGCGGTACACACGAAGTAATTATGTTGTTGAGCCATAATTCATCAACGGTTTTATAGTTTTCACGAATAGCTGAAAATTAATTAAAATGCGAACTGTTGTAATGCTCAATTTTGTTTCTTTATTTTCCAAAATAAACCTCTTATTTACCTAGTAATAAATATTCCAAGATTCTAATCCATTGCTCATAAAACAGCGTAGTTTCGCTTTTTCCTCTAGTCAAATCATAAAACAGTAGATGCCATTATTCATGCAACATAAAAATAACACAAGAATGATAACAAAAACATTTATAAGTGCCAAATATGAAACATTTTTCGCTAGTGACTAAATAAATGGCTGAGAAAACAGCTCAACATGATGTATATCCGCAGGAAACATGTAATACGTTGAAGACAGGTTATATATCGTAGGTAACGCAAACCCCATTTGTTGTAAAAGCTTTTAGAGGTGGCTATAAACCTACAGCGTTTTTCTTGTTACAAAAATTATATCAAGTTTAATATTTCCATAGGAAATTAACTCTCAAAGATGATTGTAAATGTAGAGTAATTTATTAATAATAACTTTTTTGTTACAGGTAAGTCACTTTTAATTTATTTCTCCAGTACTCAAAATTGTGGTAAGTACTTAGTTATAATAATTAATTAGTTAGGAAAATGATAATTTATGAAGATGAAAAACTTTAATATTTTAATTGACACGGCATCTTTCTGTTTAATTTTGGGATCACATGGCAGTTTCATACTGCATTTATTTTTTACAGTATCATCCATAGATTATCAATTGTATGAACAGTGGGTTTTCGACGAGTGTGTGATGCTCACTTTTTCCGTAAAGTATCTTACTGACCACCACCGAGTGAACGGAGAGTTTCAGGCTAACGAGGGGTAACGATTGCAAAGTATAATTTTGAGTTTCATTGCATGGATTGATGAAGCAAAAACTTTGTAAGGATTTAACAAAAAAACAGACATTTATGCAATTGCTTATTCAGAATGTTATATTATAGGAATGGTTTTACAGCTTGATAAATTGACTGGATTGATTGTTTAACTGGGTTTCCTTTTTAGCTTTCTTGATGGAAATGTTTATTAGGTCATAAAGCCAGTGCTTATGTCAATAAGCGGCCAAACTTTCGTTAAACTTTTGAAAAACAACCATTTTTTATATATCAATTCATTCATGAACACAATTTACTAACACCCACAAAGTAATTTAATTACTAACATCGAAAACCAAATCAAAACACTGACCTAACTAACTCAATTTTGCAAGTAGAGCTCTGACCTGCAAAAACACAGGTCACCCATAACGTAATAGCTCAATAACTTTAATAATGTTGTTATCATCATTTTAGGATATATATAACGATAAAATCAAGTTTAAAACCCTACTATAGGCATTATTCCTATAAGCTTACCCTGTGGAGTAACTACAAACATTTCGGAAATTGCTTTCTCAGTGTAATTGCAGTGATAGAAGAAAAAAAACATAGCTCTTTCCTTTCTCAAATACGGTCCGCATAAAAATACATTTCAGAGCCATTCCACAAAAGTGGCCCGCCTGATATTGTTGCTATTTATTTTATACCTACCCCACGGCAACTACTGTAAAATACGTTCTCCCCTTTTTCCTTGCCCGTAGGTTTCAAGTACGGTTAAAGCCAGTTTTTATAGAGTTGGAGCCATTAAAATTAAATCGTAAGTTACAATGTAGGTACATACTACAGTAATTTTAAATTTAGTGATATCCGCTTGACGAAATATCGATGGAAATCTGACAAAGAGATTGTGATAAAAACTTAGCAATTTTACAGAGGGTTTACAGTCAAAATTACATTTTACGAATATAAGAGTCCTGAAAAGTGAGGAATAAAAGAGTACCCACCATTTGATTGTTAAGTAGGTTTGTCAATGTATCATTATACCTAATCTATCGTTAACCTGTACCTTTATGGTTGACAAGTATGTAAGTATATATAATTGTTCGGTAAAACTAGTTTATATTCAGAAACGAAGCTTATACAAGAGATTGTTGTATCGATCGTACTGGCCGTCATTATTCCGTAATTGAATAGCCTGGACAGTCTCTCAAAATTCTTGCGAAACGGACGTTTCGTTTGAAATCAAATTGAGAACACGTCGTTCACTGGCCATGTCAGGTCTTGTTGCAGGCCGATGGCCCTCGGTCGCCTCGGTCGCTCGCATCGATGTCGAATCAAGCTCTGCTCCGCTTCGCTTGCTACGTGCATCGGCCAATGCATGTAGCAAGCGAAGTGGTAGCGGGACGCGCGCGGGGCGGACGCATGACGTGCGGGGGACTGTAAAGCCTTACGCCTGCGCCTTGCCGCCAGCGCCATTTATCCTCTTGTAACATACTCTTGGTTCGTTTGCTAGGTCAATTATCTTTAACGTATTGAAGCTAGGATGGAACGTATTATAGTTACAGGTTGCTATAAATAAATCTTGATTTAGCTACAGTTTCACATGAAAGGTAAGCTTCGTGCAGGCAATAATCATTTACCTTTTAATGGGATTAATAAATGTTGGTATGTACTTACGTCGTTAATCACATTTGTTCATAAAAGCTTACCAAGTCATTTATAATATCGTCCGATAAATTTTGAAAAGGTAGGAGTTTCATTAAATCGATTGCGATGCTCAGCCAGACAAGCAATCATAATTTATGATTAATTAACTTTGCTTGTTCACTGCGTGATTTTCCAACTTCCTCGAAAATACAGATAGACGATGGAAATGTTAGCTACCAATTATTCTAACTGATTAAGTTTAAATGTGTTTTGAAGCTGTTGCGTAATGGGGAAGAAATTAATTAATTATTTTAACTTAACTACGCTTTTACGAAACTTCCCCAGAGCATTTCTTTATGGAAAAGGATAAACCTAGTTAGTTAAAATACCTACTTCTATGAGAAAATACGTTCTCCCTTTAGCACGTGTGAAACACATAAAAAATAATAGGGGGTGAGTTCCGGGCATCCAGCAGGCTTCGGGGGGAGTGGCTCTGATGACATTTTGTTTGCTAATGATTGATCGCTGGACAATTACGTATGATGGAGGATATTTATATAGCAAACTAGCTCATGTCAACAAATAATTCTAAAATAAATCTACCACGTTGAACAACAACAAAAGCTGTAATTTTTGTAAGAACTTTTTCTCTTTTTCTTCTAAGAAAATACTTAAGAAAACTTACTACTCGGTAACGCCTAGATTGTTGTGCCGTAACGTTCACTTACCGCTAATGTTATTAGTTTCCCACCGCGTGTTTTACAATTAAAGAAACTCGTCTATATTACCGCGCATTTACCAATGTCTCACAAATTAATTAACTACCTACTTGCACGAAATAGGTGCGATATTTTCTTGCTCTCCAATACCAATGTAATATATTACTCGGAGAATACCTAATCAGTAGGATTATAGTACCCTTTTCAACCCAATACAGGTACAATGACTGTGAATATATGTATTAAAAGGTCGGCCGTTTCCATGCCTCCGCTAAATAAAACAAAAAATATATTCAATAGCATTTCATGTAGGCACGAATTCCATTTACTGCTTATGAAGGCCCACAGTTTGAATCTAAATGAAAGTGTTGAGCTGCTGAAAGATTGACGAGAAGAATCTGTAATCAATGCAGAGTGCAATATTCCCAAGAAAACTTTCGACATTATTTAGGTAATCGATAGTATATCATTCACTTTGTTTCACAATTTAACAGCCAGTTTTATTAGACATATTCTTGAAAATATTTGATTATTACATCTTCAAATATTTTTATTGTTTTATAATAACATAATAAAAGACAAACGATATCTTGAACAATTATGTGACTTTGGCAGATCAGACCAAAACTTGTTTTCAAACTCGAGCAAGATGTTAAATAGTATCGATTACGATAACTACTATAGATCTAACCCTAACCTACCTCCCACCGCATACCTCGGGTTTAAGTAGCATCATACTAAAGCCCACTCATAATCTGAGCAGGTAAGTTGGTTTGGTGATAGCACTAAACCTTACCTCCAAGATTATGACATTAACCATTCCGTCGTCCCCTGGGTCGTTTGTTTTGCAAGTCTACGAATATACCGAAGTTTGTAGAGTCAATGAGTGGCCGCTTACCGAGCAGGTATTATTATTAATGCTAATTTAGTCGATATTTTATAACATGACATGTTTTCATACAGTTATTTGTTTGTGAGATTGTAATTACAACTCAGAAGCAAATAATTTACGGTATAAGATCTCGTTTAGAGACGGTATGAAAATGTCAAGAAAAGGCGATGAAGTATAATTGTTTAGTATTATGTATTTCCTGGTCTTGTACGGTTTGTCGGTTGTAAGTGAATATGTGAACAATGAAAGGTAACCTCTATTAAAAATTAGCAAAGTTTTTATTTATTATAAGTAGCTACTTATTAGTATAATAGATATTTAAACCTTACCAAAGTCTTCCCATCATAACAAGGGTGTGTTAAACAAATGTTACTGTAAACTTCCTTATACGTAAGTCATATAAGATGTAAACAGTATCAAAACAACATGAATAAATACTTAAAGTTGTGAATTAGGAAGAAGGCGCCGCGAGCCTCTCGCCGCGGTTCCCATCCCCAGACACATTATTATTTGCTTCAATACACAATCCGCTATCAAAACGTAAAAATTGCCTCGAGGTAACTTATTTTCGTAGTTTTACGCTCCGCTAACGAATATTAAAAATGATGGACGACTATCTATCACTAACGGACCGTACTTCGCTGTTGATATTAACGAAATATACGGGCGACATCAAAGCGGAAAAAAATGATATCAATCAATAATATCCCATGGCGTGCCCTACTAATCACACACAGAGTAAATAACCGCTGGAAGTGCATTCACCTCATGTACTAGATATAGATATAAAGCGCACGTTTTATGTCTTTTTACTTCTTCAGCGTAACACGAAGATGGTAAGAATATTTTCCGCGTGGGAAAACTCGTAGCGAAGCGTGACAGGCGCGCGATAACGTTCTGCAATGTTGTACTCTAATTAGATTAAGCCGGCACTGAGCAAAACTTCGTCTGCATTATACTATTTACTTAGCCTATATCTTAGTCTACTTAAATAAGGAAATCTACATTTACAATGTTACTTACTTTTACGCTTGTAAATTAAAATAATTAAATAAAGAGTACAGTAGGTGTACTATTTTGGATGCCACACATAAATACGCCGTTTTCAATTTCGACGTAATAACTAATAAAGTTAAGCTTTTTATAACATAAATAAAAAATATAATAATTTTTAACTATATTGAGTTGTATGAATCTTCCTTATAAATTTCTTTTTGTATAAAATGTCCTGTAAAGTCCAACCACATTCATGAAAGTCCCAAAAACCTTTAAACTGGATTTATGACCATCCTTATTATTGTTCTCTATAATTTAATTAATCTCTTTATCAATGTCTACACTTATCGAGAAATATCCGTTAATTCTAGTAGAAATAAATTTAAACAGTGGATTGTTATATCGTGTGGTGGGCGGGCAGAGCGGGGCACACGGGCGCCGCCCGCCCGCAGGCGCGCTTGCTCCGAGAGCGCCCGAGGACTTACGATCGTTTCATTCCGAATCGTAACGAAGTTCGACGATCGCGACCACCCTCCGTTGACGCGTGCTGGCTCCAGTCGCAGCGAGGGCCGCCAGGGCGTTGGAGCGGCTCTGTGTGTGCCTAGTGCTTGGTTATGTAACCCAAAAAACTTATTTATTTATTAACTTAAACAAATCGACTCGTGACTTGACTGTAGGCGTGCCGATAAACAATGGTTAAATAAATAAATATTAATGTTCGTGCGCTCCATTTACGTATTCTGTGCAAAGTGATGTGTACGCCTATCCTCGAAGCGATTGAAAGTCTGTACAGGTTTATCGTTTGCTTAAAAATATTCGATTGCACCTAGTGCACACATGTTTTAAACAGAACACATAAAAAATGTTTAAACCATTGGTGATTGTTTGAAGTGTGATATTTAAGGCAGTTGTTCTAAATTTTGTCAAAGAATAATATTGTTGTTGAAGGATTATAAATATGAAACGTGACGAACGTCAGGTGAATATTGGAACAGCGTAACTTATTGATACTTTACTGAACAAGGCAACATAAATATAAATGGCAGGTCACGCTTGTCGTTATTGTTCCAATTAAAAGAACAAATAGAATGAAACCAAACTGAATTTGGCGCAATGCAGGGCGCTTGGATGGAAACGTCCACGAGTTGCGGTGACTCATTCCGAATCCATAATTGCTTAGTGGATTCAACATTCAATGCAATCTCAATCACACACGAGTATTGTACACACATCGATAGGACTGACTATTTCGGCAATATATCTAATTCCTTTCGTACGATGTAACATTATATAGAAAAGCTTTTATCTTAGATTTTGTGTTTACCGATATTCCCGTCGGAACGGGGAGGAAAGAACTGCAATACTGTATATATTTGAATACGATACAAACAAAGCCGCTTATAATGTTTAATATGAGCTCATGTAGAAGCAAAAGAAGATTCAATAAAACATGACATTTTCCATTTTCAATATTTCATATCGCGCTCGGGTTGAAAGGTAATGCAAGCGAGATACGATTTGCGGTATTGTCAATGCCAAGTTGGTATTTCGACTTCTACTATTGTCGACGACAGACGTTTAATATAGACATGTTTTCCTACTTAGCGTTAGCTACTACCTGCTCGATATTTAATTGGTTTTCAGATATATCGTTTGGAAATTTATTCTAAGTGTTGAAACTTAGTTTAAAAGAATCTATAATACATCTTTGAAAGATCTTATCATTGTTTATCTTGTTCAGTGACAAATACTAAATATTAATATCAGTCTGAAACAAGATGGTTCTGCAGTCTATCAATTATTCAAAAACTTTTTACTTGAATGGATTCGGTAATAACAAAAATAGCAAACAGAAGGTAACAGCTTAACGAGGGCAATTTATCAGATCCAATTGGAGATTAAATTCCATTACTTTATCGTTTTGCGTTATTTTCAAGTGATTTGTTGCAATTGCTTTTACCGTTAGATGTACAAATGAATGCCGACCGATGTGTTGACTATGTGTTGTGTGAAAATCATTTTAATCATAAAACAGACATTACCTTTGTCAGGTTTTTAAAATTGATTCAGTAACTACTTTTCTGTTTATTAGGTTTTCTATCAAGAAACTAATATCGTATTCCATTTGCGTCTTTGGAGAGACTTATGGTCGCCAAAGTGTAATAGATAGAATAATACACACTAGTATTATCAGATACGGAATGACTATACAGCTATCAATGGAAAAATCATCACAGATTTTTTTTCTATTTGTACATCAAAAAATTATCGTCAAGTTAAAGAACGCTTGCCGAGCTAGGTCGGTGGATGAGTGATCCGTACATACCGAGGTTCCAAGTTAAGAAGTTGGTCCCGGCTGCCAATCGTTACGGACAGTCAAAAGCCCGACAGTTTGACAACCAGACTTGCCACGGGGTTTCGTTTTACCCAGTAACTGGGTTGTGGAGGTCAAATAGGCAGTCGCTCCTTGTAAAATACTGGTAGGTACTCAGATGCATCCGGCTAGACTGGAAGACAATTATTTGATATTTTTTTTGACTTGACACTACCACTAGATATATAATAATAATATATTAGTATATAACAGACAGATAAATCATATAATAATATGTCATATTTTTAGTATTCAATTTATAAAATAGCCCAGTAGCCCATCGCCCAAACGGAATGTCGCTTTGCTGTGGTGTGTCACGCCCTACTTCACTTGGAAAAGTTCGCGCCAGCTATTAGCGTAATTAAAACGCTACCAAACTACAAAAAGATTCATCACTACCATGCCGTGAATACGTCCAACTTATATTTTGTTAAGAGAAAAACTTACAGATTCGCTGCCTCGAAAAATTTCGTCTTGGTTACTTAGCAAGTACAAAACCGAAGTTATAATTAAAAAGAAAGTTTTTGTTACTTAACGTGTACATTTTTTTTTCTTCTGATATATCGCCTGACCAATGTTGGAATAAAACTAACTACGACAAGATTCCACAAAATGGTATAAAAATATCTGGTTAACAATTATTCTGACAGCTTGTTAACGTCTCTGCCGGGAACAAGCCACTTCAAACGCAGAACGTTTTATCGGATTTCTATTATAAACGCCTACCTATTTACTTATCATTCTATGCTTTCCATATTCTCTCATAAATCTGTCGTACCAATCGCGAGGACACTAAATCTTTTAGTTACTACCAAGCTTTATTAAATCTTATTTAAGCAATGCAAATGCAGAACTTTTGATGTTTGTTACTCAGTCAGAACGTTAAGGTTACACTTTGGGTGTTAACCTGGACTTTCATTCATTGGAGAACAGAGCTTTTTGTACATCTTGTGTATATCTATAAGACATGCATATGTAACATAAACTTATAGCTGTTTCACATGCAAACAACTTCAACTAGCCCAATTCTGTAGAATTACTGCCCTTCATATCACACTTCTTCTCATTAACACTCTTTCTATTACAAACTAAACCGAAAATGATCTGAAATGATATGAATACAGACGATTAAATATAGCATGACGTGTATCTGTATAATAAAACTTTGAACATAGTGCTTAGTGAAAATATTTGAAGTTTGAATCGTGAAGCGATTCCGATCAATCTTCAAAATGACTTTAAAAAGAATTAAAGTACATTAATGATGTTCGCAATAACATAATAGAAAAATAAAAAATTGTGGAGTAGGCGGACGCAGAGAATAGCGGAGTGTGGTGGTCGCGTGATGAGGTGACGCTCGCGCGCCGGCCGCTGACGCCGCTCCTTGCCAATGATGGTGGAGACGCACCGCGCGCCGCCGCCTCGATGTGCGCGCGCGCTCGAGCCTCGCACCAAACCCGCCTCAGCCTCGGCGCCGCCTTCGCTGGCCGGCAGCGGAACTGTCATGCACTTGCGGAGACGCCGACACAAGACTGTTCACTTCGGCGAAAATTTATTGATGCAAGTTTGCGCTGACCGCGCCCATCTAGCAGCGCTTGGAGCGAGGGTTCCCGATGTTTCATTTTGCCACAAAGCACATACAGGACTTGGTAAAGGCGATGCCCGCTTTTGCTGTGTTGCCCATCATTGCTGTCTAGCCGCAGGAGCTCTTGTAGCGTTAACGTCGAGCGGTCGACCCAAACCACGCAGAGAGCGCAGTGTTGATTCGCATTCGAGCGGTGGTGAAACTGGGGATAGAGGGGACGGCGGTGGCAGCAGTTCAGTGACGAAGGAATCAAAACGCAAATCTAAACATCATCACCACCACCACCACCACCATCACCATAAAATTCACAGCTGTCCCTATCACGACGTCGCGCCACCGCCCGAAGATGAGCCCGATGAAAAGGCCATTGTTCCAAAAAAAACCGTTTCGCCTTATCTCTATATACCTAGTAAGTTAGAGCCCAATGTGCAACAGTTATTTAGCTTTATAGAGAGCGTACTGAGTGCCTGGGCAGCTGAAGAGGGTCTCACGAGCACAGGTGAATATTCAGAGCCAGATGAAAGCATGGTGCGTAGGCGTAAGCTGAACAAGTACAAGAAACGCACTGATGTGCTCAACATAAGGCGCATCGTGTATGATGTATCAATTCTGCGCGGAACAAGACTGCTTGGCAATGTAAGATTTCGACATTATCATTGGAAAGGAACGGCACAAACCTGCAATGAAGCATTTCTCAGGAAGGTGAGGTATTAGGTCCATTTCAAAATTAACATCAAAATAAAATTACTTTTACCATAAAGATACTTATATAACGTATAATGGTTCATATTGTAATAAATAACAACGTTGGAAGTAAGACGTAACAATAGGGCTGAGAAGAAAATACGGTGAAGATACCTAACATTTTGACCTTATTTTAGTTTCCTCTTAGTGGAAACTGCAATTTCCTTTTTGCTAATGAGGGCTTTTATTTTCTTTACTCTATTTGAGCTATAAGACTTTGTGGGTATTGTTTCTTTTACATTAATTAGTATTTTTTGTTCTTTGTTCTCACATATTCAGATTAAGTAAACTTTACATAATATAACAATAACTCTTAGATATCATAAAGAATATTCTTTTATGAAATTTCAATGTGCTTACATGGAAAATCTTCAAGCAAGGAGTCCTGGCAAATCAATGGTCTATAATTGTTAATTTATTTAAAATAAAACGTTTCGCTTCTCCATTTATTGTCATTATTATAATTACGTTCATATAATTTGTAGGTATTAAATTAATACTGATTGTAAAAATAACTTTTTATTCTGTACAGTCACGAGCACCAATATGTCAAAACTTGGCAACTTTCAAATGCGATTTTTTTATGAACTATCGAATGCATCGTTGAAATACGATACATTAAATAAACCTATGGGTTCGAAAATGCTATGTTCTTAACAACATAAAATTTCAATAAAAAATAAAGGAGTAAATCGCTTTTGAATAAAGCCGAGTGTATACATACTTTTGCTCGTGACTGTACTTGGGAAATGTGGGAGTTCAGCAACTACTTACAGTCTTATTACTCAGTAACTTCTTACAATATTGCCCTACAAATTTTGCTGTTTTTTATTATACCAAATATAATATCTTTACGCGGTAAGTAATGTCTTGCTTTCATAATCGTAAAGTAAAAAAGTCTATAATCACTTTAAAGGTTTTGCAGGCATTACTTCCTCTTGGAGTGAATTTATCTTTTGTCTTCGAAAAGATCTGGGACAAAAACTATTCAAACGAAACGAAAGCTTTCGGACTTATTAAATGCGATGCTCAAGATTTTTATAGATAGCTAACATGCTTATGTTCAAACACGCTCCGGGCTGCCCATCTAAATATCCTACGTAGTAAATGCTCAAATAAGAAAAACTTACTGAACTATGTAACGTCATTATCTACCTTTAACGAGAAACGACGAACGGACGGACGTATTATGAAACTATCTATGTATGTAGGTATTACGCTAAACTATACCAAAGTTGAAGTTTGTTGCGGAGTTGCGATTCCTAGTTAACTAAGCGAGGTGCAATTAAGTATTATATCTAGGTAGAGCGAGTTGCCCGGTATTAAGCTTTGTGGTGACAAAAAGGAATGCAATTTCATTTAATGCGGTTGTCCAACTCACAACATCAAACCTTGCAGTTTATTTTCATCTGTAAGAGGATTTTAAATTAATTTTAGACATCTTTTTGTAAAGCTGAGATAAACTAGATTTGTAAATAGTACTCGCTCTTAGGAGGTTCATCGTGCAGAAATTCTGAACGTTTGAGGGAACATATCAAAGCGTAGGTCTGCTTCAAAGTAACATGACTCAATTATTGTATATTTTATAATATGTGGTGGCATATAGTCTTCTTTTTTTCGTGAAAGGCGGTGGCAAGGGCGCTGCGCGGCCTCAAGAGCCATCGAGCCGAGAGCGCGCTACCGCGGTCCGCATGCGCCTCAAAGCAACTCTTTTCTTGTATACTGTGTTGTGATCAAAAGCGCAAGACACAATATCACAAAATGTATTTTATAAAATTATAATGTCTCCTAAACCAAACCTATTGCTCGCTGACCATCAAAATAGGCTTTCGGTTATATGAGAGAAAACAAATGTTAAAAAGTTTGTTACACAAACTTAAAAGTTCGTGAATAATAAATGCAAGAATTATCAAACGTTTTATAAAACTTGTTTTAGAATATATTTTCCAGATTCCAAATGTAGGTATCTATAAATATTAAATATACACCTATGTAATAACACTACATTACACAAAACTTTTTAGCAGCCCTATATTATACAGAAGACGATTTTTACTTGGAAACTTGCATATGACATCTTAGTACATACATATTTATCTCAAAAATACTACAATTTGAACATTCCATGAGTTTTTCGCTTGTTGTACACTATGTCATACCAAACATCATTAATTTTTTCCTAAAATTCCTTCGTCATTACTGAAGAATAAGTCACCGTCTCTTTCTTTATACTCGTACATGATACTGTGATACACTGTATATTTAGTCAAATCTCGTTACAATCAGTCACGTCCGTTTGAGTAAATATAAAGTACGAAAATTAAGTGGTCCAAGAGGCTTTTAAATATAACTGAATTAATAAATTTCATCCTAAAAGCAATCAATTTCACAAAAAGTTGATAACATCACTTTGAAGTTGTCTAATTACTTATTAAAAAGTAGATTTCGTCTCAAAATAAATATATTCCAGGTAAAGTAATGAAACAGTCTCGTTTAGCACTCGTTCTTGTGCTTTGCACCACTGTGCACCAAGCCTCGTACCTGAGAGGCGAGGTAACAATTTCAAAAGTGGAAACGAGGTTGGTCTGGGGGTGAAAACTGCGTTACACTGTAAAATGTTGAAAGTGTCCTAGCTTGAACTTATGTTGTTTGCGCGAGATTTAAATGACGTCGGAACTGACATTTCCACCATCTTATTTTAAAACTTTGCTTGGATTTCTATGTTGCGTACTACCTCGCGCTGTAAACTGAACATAATTGTTGCGGTTTAGTCATAATCCGGTATCATTATTACAACTCTTTTTAATTCTCAATAAAGGACACCTATTCATTCAACTAATCGGCCTAGCACAGTCCTAGTGCCGATTATTTATAACCACCATGATAATAATAACCCAGAATAAGATTTCAGTATTAATTAATTATACCTAAATAAAAATTAATCGTAATTAAATGTTTAATTTATGTATAGATATCGGATGATGATCGCATGTCGTTAACGACGGCGGTGTCTGACGAAGAGGACCCCGGCGAGAGCGCAATGAATTCTCCATACAAAGGAAAGCAGACGGGCGCTGCAGCCGCATCCTTCAACTGCACCGGAGCTGTCAGGAAAGCCGGGTAAGTACTTCTATAGCATTACAGAGATCCAAATGTAATTTTCTACTTAGCGTTATTGCGGCTGGAGCAAGAGCTCGCTTTTAGATTTGGTCTGTTTCACTCTAGATTGAATAAGAAAAAATAAGAGATTGAGATTTTACCTCCCTTCCTAATCAATCTGAAATATTATTATTAAAATTACTCAATAAATTGTCTCTTATAAAAACTCACTAAAATATTAGTGACCCAACTAATTTTGATATAGGTAATGAGATTCTTAATTATCAAACTTATGACTTCTCATAATTTCTGTGTCCCGTTTGGAATAAAGCAATTAATTAATTATGAGTTGTGATCCCATTTATATTTCGCGTGCCTAAATTAATAAAGTAAATGATCACCGTGGTACTCAGAGACTCAACTTATCTAATAATGATAACCGAAAATTCTTAAAATTTAAATTTAGGAAATGTTTGGGTCGTAAATTATATTCGAAAATATGAGGTTTTCATATTTCTCTGTTTTAAATTCGATGCTTCGTTTCTTATTTGCTACTTGCAACTAATTTTCCTCTATGAAAAGAAATCATGACATAATATATTGATTTTCACTTTACATAAAGATAAGTTAGCAATGTTAACATTTGTCTGACTGTAATAATAATTGAGACCAAGCTCTCTTCCATCAAACCAGGGTTCGAATAAAAATGATATATTACGGTGAACGGAAGAGCGCAAGCTAAAATATTGTACATGCTAAATCTATACAAGTGAAATATAACCTTCGTCTTCGCGTTCCTCCGGCCTATTGCCAAGGTCCTCCTTGCTCAACGGAAATTCGATATACATAATGTCCAATAAAATACTTATAGGTATAGAATTTATGTAAATCTGCATAATATATTATGGGAGCGAAGTTATAGTTTGTGAGCGGTAATATTTCAAGACGGTGTCTGAGTTATTTGGTTAAGTCTAGGGATATTTATAATCCAATAAACAAGGAACATGCGAATAAACATGTTACATGATATATATTATGTGTGACTTAATTTATAACTTGGTAACTACGGTTACGATACAGTAGTTACACTTAGGTGAACCGCAATTTCACAACTGACAGTTTTGGTTGGTACCTAATTGAAGTTGTGCGAGATTTCTGTCTTTATTATACAATCTATCTAGTCAGAACTCAAATTAAACTCACGCATTTAGAACATATGACACTTTTTCAATAAAGAAATGTATTCATCTGAGTTGTAGAGGTAACCTCGTAAAGAGATAAAAGGCATAGATTTCCCAAAGCTCTACTGTTACAATAATACCCACGAGACTACTAGTCAAATGGACCATTATCCTCATTATAGGCATTTGCTTCACTCTGCAGACAAAAGATATTTTGTCTTTTTTGTAACCGTTTTCTATCCACCTTTACAATTGAAATTTATATTCAAAACCTACATAGACCTAACAATATCCTTGTATGCTACTTGATAAAATTATTTCCCCCATCTTACATAATTCACATGTACGAGTACCATGTACTTATTCACCGTTCGCATCGTGTGTTTTCATCGACACTTCATTGTGCACTGTAGCGCCCGTATGAACAAAACAACGACTTAATATTAAAACCTGTCCTTTGTGTCGTTTTCGAGAAGCCTTAATAAATGTAAGCGAGATGTGAAGCGAAGTAAAGGAAAATGATGTCGTGTGTCGGGCGCCTTCTGTCGAGTGTCATAGTCTCTATTAGGAAAAGCCTACGGCGTCCTTTATGTTCCTTGAGGCTACAATTCCTCTTCCATGAATTCCAAATGACCGGAGGGAAATCTTAGCCGTGACCTATTCAACGTCGTAAACGCGTATAGCGAGCAGACAAGACGGTGGTACTGCTTGCTAAGCATCCTTACAAATCCTACCAGGACATTGAGACAGCTTTTGTTCTCACTTCCTATTCTCTTTCATTCGACTTATGATTAATATTCAAAACTCATTCGTAGTAAACAAAATCCAATTGTAATTAATTTTCAAAAGCAATCATTTATTTAGTAGTGTACAGTAATTACAGTGACACAAGCTCAGCATTTGGCTTTTAATGAACCAAACTTATTTCGTAGCACTTTTATTCTATTTGCAATGAATACGAACTCAGTCTATAAATATTTATAAGAGGCAATAATTCTTGGGTACCTATCAAAATATGATGATTAATTTCCGAAGCTTTCCTTGATTGGTTTTTTTATTTGTTATTCGGAAATGAACCAGGATAACATTCCATGATTCGTTACCTATGTAATACAAAGACTTTTATTATTTTTGAATTAGTGAGTGGACCAGAGTTGTGGTTATCTTATTTTCTAGTGCGATCAATAACGAAGGTATTTAGTCTATAAAATAAAAATTACACACATTTACTAAACTGCAATTTAGTAAATATACAAAAGTTTAATTTCCTTAAAATAATAATATATTAATTATTACAGTTTATCAGAGTACTTAAAGACTAATAACCATAATAATGTAATATTTCAAGCACAAGAGCTTCGATTCATAGTTTTGGCCGTGCTTCCCAAACAATTCGAAACACCCAAACCGAACCGAACCATAGGCACCACAAAGGCACCTTCATAATATTAGAATTTGGGTGCACATTTGCACGAGATTTGTCGTTTATATGAGACGAACCTGGAAGAAATCTATTGTCACTTCTAAACGATGTTACAATATATACTCGTAATTACAGAGTTTATTTTAGGTACCTACTGCAACTACAAAGTGTTCATTTTCAATGAATTTTCTATGAAAACCAAATATTTTGGCTCGAAAAAACTTTAACTAGTAAAACAATTTCCTCTACCACGTTACCCTGTTATTACACTGTCACCCGTTTCTGGTAAACTTATTAACAAACTTTCTACCCGTTAGCCATGACTTATTTACTGTAACGAAGCCCGAGTACCCGTGTACCGATATCGGATAAAATTTTGGTATACGCATGCTTATAACATATTATCATAGTTATGAATAATTAAGTACTATGGTACTTTTTCACAATCCTTGTTAAACAAAGCGCTTTTTTTAAAGAATAATAAAAAAGGTCATGTTTCTTTTTTTTATATATTAAAAATTCATCCTGTTATCCCACAGTATATACGTACTCCATAATCAATGACTAACAATAACTACATAATTAACAAATCTTGGTTGGTAATTCGTGTACCTGTAGTGCTATTCTATAAAATTCTCACTGTGAAAACTTGGTGAAATGAGCTTAAAGTGAGCTGTCCTGTCAATAGTGTCAATTCCTAGCAACAGGTGGAATGACAGCTCACTGCAAGCTCACTTCACCTAGGTTTTCACGGTGAGATTTTTACAGAATAGTGGCTCGATCGATTCTGCAAACCACAATGCAACTAACTTTAGAATTATATATCAAATAGCAACTGGAATAAGGATTACGTTTTGTTTAGGTTTTTGAGTGTGAAGAAATGGTTACTCCGTAAGAAGCATCAGATTGAATTAGCACGCAAACGTGGCTGGAAAGGCTACTGGGTGTGCTTGAAGGGCACTACACTGCTATTCTATCCTTGCGATTCCCGCGAAGGACGCTCCGTGGAGGCGGCTCCCAAGCATCTGATCATAGTTGATGGAGCCATCATGCAGCCGATTCCAGAGCACCCCAAACGCGACCACATATTTTGTCTGAGCACCGCGTTCGGTGACGCTTACTTGTTCCAAGCACCGTGCCAAGTAAGTGAAACATGGAAATACTGAAAATTACTTTCAGCATTTTTTCAACATAATTTATTTGATAATAATTATAAATAACCTCGTAGATTGAGCTCGAAAACTGGGTGAACAGCATACATAGTGCTTGTGCCGCTGCGTTCGCTCGTCATCGTGGCAAGACTGGGACGCTTCATTTACTCCAGGAAGAAATATACCGCCTTGAAAAGGCTATTGAATCTGTAAGTATATAAAATGCATATTCATTTACTAGATTGTACGTCCCTTTCAATGTAGATTTTAATAATACATAACTCAACTCACAAACACTTTTAGAACTTCGTTATAGAATAAACGTTTCATTAAAAGTTGATATTGTTCGAATAATTGTCTAATCGTACAAACTTTTATTCTAAACATACCTACAACAAACAATGTTTATGACAACCTATTCATAGTTTGGATTTGTTCCGGGCAAAATTAAGCAGTTAAGCTGTCAGGCGTAGGGCCGATTTTTCAATCTTCAGATAACTTTTATCTGAGAAATAAAATTTGCCGTATGGCAGCTTTTGTATCGAAAATATGTCAAACTGCAATATTCATTCTTCAGATATTTGTTATCTGATGATTATAAAACGGTCGTCACTACTAAAGTTGAACGCTAAGTTAATATTGTTCGCAGCTGAACAAATGAAAATGTGCTGAGGCACAAAGTGAACTCGCTGAGAAATTATGCACCGCTCGACCCAAACTGCGCATCGTATGACCTAAACCAACAGGCCATTGTTTGAATACCATGAATCTAGTTTCGTCGAGCGATTTCACACTCTGCCCATAACACACATAGTCATAAAGACTAATTTCACGTGGCTCGTCACGCTTTTGTGTTGTGAATCCCGGATTTATCACAAATTCCGTGAATGAAACAACTCTGATTAACTCGTACCTATAGAGTGAGGTATAGTGCTGACACTGAAAAGAAAACTCTAAACGCCGATCGGCATTTTATAGGTAGGGGCAGACAGGAGAGGGCGGACAGTTGGTATACAAAAAACTAACTGACATGTGAAAACAAAAAAAATAAGGAAAATTACCCCCTTTTATTTTAAAACATATTTCCAAAACCGAAGAGTGCGTGCCTGAGGTTTTTTCATGAAAGTAGATACTTGTATGGTTTTTATTTTAAAAGTCATATAAAATGTAATATGGTTAATAGCATTACATAACACTAGCTCAAAGAAAATTATTACACAGCAGCATTTCACTTGCAAGCTTCAGTTAGGTACTAGCGATATTATGTATTAGCTGAATACATATGTGGACTCCGGCCAGAGTCGGCGGCGTGCGGTTCGAAACGTCCCTCGTGTAAATCGCGCCAATTTCTGACCCGCACCGGGTGACCGCAGCACGCATCAAAGCCTTTGTGGCCACCTCACACTACTACATATTTACCACATGCGAATCATATGCTCTCTCAGACATGTTTTCGATTAACTGTAACGGAAATTAAGCAAATACAATAGGCTAGTTTCCTAAAAAAAATCTAATTAGTCCGTCAGTTAGATTATCAAAAAATATTGGAAACGTATTTTTTCTTTTGACAATTGTATAAAAAATGATGAAGATATCGCCCGTTAAAGTTCCGCGTGACGTCACGCCTTGCTACACTTTTTAGCATGGCGTGACGTCAAGACCCCTACTCCCAAATTTTGACGCGCTTTATCTTTGCCGTTTTTTGTTTGATTGACAAAAGAAAATGCATGTCCATTATTTTTCGATTATCTTAATGACAGATAATAATAATTTTTTTACCCAGGAAACTACCCTATTGTCGGGTTGCAGTGTTGGGAATGCATTGGCTGAGATGCAATCAAAGAGCAATGCAGTTTAAACTAAATTAGTTTCACAGTATAACTCAATATTATAAAGCTTAAATCGAACTGGTCTGAAAAATAATAACACCTAGCTGCAATTTGCCATTGTAGCGGTATCTACAACGCCACATGCGAACAACGCGTCATGCTGACGTCACGCAAATCCAGCATCTCGCAAGCAGAGTTTACCGCGCAATTAGCATAGATACAATTTCTCAACATCAATCGTTGGGCAATTGCCCGCCAGACACAACATCCGTCTGGTCGGAGGATCCTCCCTTTTCTATGGAGGTTGAGTGAACTTTACACCCCGTTCCTCATACCTCCAAACCATCTTAATTACCAACCACAAAGTTTTATGACTTTATGAATTTCAAATGACGTCTTTTGTTGCAAAATATTCAAAATAGATACCGTAATTAAGATCGGAACACATGCTTGTAGTTGGAAACAATCTATTTTATCACCGTGATAGTTATCACGGGCAGGTGGAAGCACGCGCTCATTAATATTCATAGCACACGTCATCCTCACGCGAGTTCGAGGACCGCGTCCGGACTATTTGAAATATGTTACAGGCATACTTAACTTTAAGCCCAGTTGCCTGTAAGTAACACATTTTTTGCATAAGTAACGCTCTTTACAATTTTAGGATCACAAGCTAAAGCATATGGCAGACCTGCAACAATCAGTAGTCTCTGATCCCGAAACTCGGGCACAACTGGCTGTACAAATGCTCCAGTGGGAAGAAAATCTCGAACGTCTACATTGTGAACAATTCCGATTGCGTTGTTACATGGCAAGCCTTCAGAGTGGCGAACTCCCCAACCCCAAGGTAAATGTTCAACAAGATTGAGTTTTCCGTTTCTTCCTACAAAAGTGACCTTACCTAATGAAGTAAAATCTCCATAACTTTTTATTTGTTTATTTGGTGTTGGCCCACAACAACTTTGTAGCAGTAGTTCGGATTCATTCTTGCGATTCACAACTATTCTTCAGTGAATATGATAAGTTTGACAAAATTGACTTTATTTACTTTCGCGTTACGTAAACGTCACCTCGATAAATCATGTCTATTGAATTTTATTTATGCTAACTCACCAGTCGTTCATAATCCTGTTTTCCAAATATTATAACGAAAACAACGCGCTGATCGTAATTTATCACCCAATAATAAGACAAGAGAGGGGTGTTGAAATTGTCAAGTGATTTCATCGAGGTGTCAGAGAAAGGAAATTTGTTGGCTTCGCTATCAAATTGACAGTTCCGTTGACCGGGGAACGGGGTTGGAATCTGTTACGCCACGACCCATGTCACGGGACGTCATAATGGTCCCCAACATGCGAATAATAAAAGTTGCTTACAATTTTGCACAGAAATGGGTTTGATTAACGGATATATCAATATCCTTTTGAGGATAAAAATGTCCATGTAAATATGTTATGAACAAAAGATACGAACTAAATGAAAAAATGGAACTTGCAACATAGACTATACGGCAGTTTATACTCATTAAAGTATGTAACACTGTTTTGAAACAAGCCATTTTTATTTCCTATGCTTGGATTCAAGTGGGATACTCATAGAGATGTTTGTGACAGTCCCTGCTGACGCACGTGTCCCGTGGCACGAAGAGTACACTGAACAAGCTAGGCGTGTTCACCGTGTCGTCTTTCCACGCGTTCATCTGCGCGCGGTCACCGTCGCTGCTGAACAACTTGCTGGCCGGGCGCGGCGCCACCAAGCGACGTGCGCCGCAACTGTCGCGATCCAACTCTGGATCCAGTAGACGATCCATGCAGGTTAGTTTTTTTTTAAGTTAAATGTCCTAGAATATTTTACTAGGCCCATTCTTATAAAATATTGTGTTTTCTAAAGTGTTGCTTTTTAGGTTTTAATATCTCCATAATAATGTATTTAGGTGAATTAATCGGAGAGAATCTAATCGAAATACTCGATTAATCCTTACACTTCTTGTGTCGATGACTTGTGCTTGGTCCGACCAGTACCTAGCAACCTAAGTATTAATAATAGTAATATTTTCAATTCGCTACTACTTATATATAAATATATTATATGGAAAGTTTGCCCAAATATTTCCACACTTGTACCCATTCAACAAAGTAAGAATATCGCGCTTAAAGTTCGTTATTCTTGAAAATCTGCTAACATGCAATATGTTGGTATTTCACCGACATACTACTTGCAGAAATTATATCAAATATCCTGGAAATAAAACGTTTCAATTCGTGAACTATTTCGTAGACTGTGCTACGCCAGTTGCTACGGCTGCGTAGAGGGTCTGTAACTTACACATAAACAACTACCTGCAAATGAATGTGTTGTAGTCTAAAAATATCTTATTTTCTTCTTAAGGTAGGTGTACTTGGATATGCATTCTTGGTAATCATGACCCATGGATGATCTCATGACGCTTTAATTGTAAAACTACAACATAAAAGTTAGATATTCAGTACAGTTTTTCCATAAAAGATACTTAATTTGGTAATAAACTAAGCTTTGTGTGTGGCAAGAAAGAAACTAAGCGCTCCCTACGTTAAAGAGCTATAAAAGCAGTTGTATTACTGAATATGGCCGTACGTAATATACGTGACCGCTTTCCCCTCAGGTTACTGAGTCATTTGGAAGTGTACAAACGTGTCTCGTACAAAGCCACATGTATAGCGAATGTGCTTTCGTAATCATTTACTCTGTTTAATAGCTATAGGAGAGCACGGAACGAATAAAACGAATGGAAATGTCACCTGAATGTTTCTGTGCGATTTGTAAAACAGAAATATGCCATCCAAATGCTAGATATTGATGTACAAACAAGAACAATTTAAAAAATCATCCATCTCCTCTGACTCGAATTTTTACAATGTTAGTAACCACGATAATATACCCAACAATATAGTTCCCAAACGGGTTCTAATCGATGTACCCTCTATATTGTCTCATAAAGAAAGAACATAAAACCACAACAAAGCTTCCGAATTGGAAATGCCGATGTGGCGTGTCACCTAATCCTTGGCGAGGACGTAATACAGGACGTCACGAAAAAAGACTATTACTCGAGACAAACTGCTCGCCGCTTACTGCCTGTCATTACTTAATGTTGTTGTTTCAGCAATCCTAACGTAATAATTTAATTATTGACGAGCAGATTGGATATCGTTATTAATTTTCCGAAGATAGACATCGAAATCATGGGAAATGCTTGATAAGTTCAGCAATAAGTTTTTGGAATGTTTTATTTTACATTTGTACATTCAAATAAATTGAAATAAAAGTAATATCAATAACGGTAAATGGGTAAATTACCAATTTGCCTTCATCGATGACCTCGCAATATATTCTGGATTTATTCAGCCGTGAATATGGAGAGGTACCTATTAAATATTTCTGTTAATGCATTCCAGAATTCAGAAATGAAAAACAATGTAACTTTTGAGAATTTAAAATGGTTATTATCGTGTCTGAAATTCATGTTCTGAAAGTAACATAACACATTTGTATGCAAAAAACAGGAGTCCAATTAAATGTTTACATACTATCATACTAATACACAAGGTAATATATTTTTATTTAAGTATTTACACACATCATAAAACGCTACCTGTCTTAAAATAATAATATGTACAAGTATATAAAAAGGAGGGGAAATATTCAAAGGGCATCAAAAAATGACGTATGTTGTATGTTGAGTAAAGTTTATCGCAAAATAAATAATTTGCTTATTCAAATTTATATACGTAGGTACCTATCAAAACAAAACTCTTGTAGGACCAATCTAACCCCAGCTCGGGGGCTATTTGAATAGAAGTGTCGGCACTAGTGAACAGAGAGAGAGATTTGCTCTCCCTGACTCGCTATAATTTAATTTGAAATAGGGATTTGCTTCCAAATGTTGATTCAGTTTAGTTATGTCGTTTGTTCTAAGTTGTCTTCGACTTTTCTGTTGAGAAACTATTTTTATATAGGAAAGAATAACTTTTTTATTGTAATGAAAGTTTCAGAAATAGGTTGTTTTCAGTGTAACATTGCAATGAAGTTTAGTTTTATAAACAAAATGGTTAAACGTCTACTCTATGTAGATAAATGAGACAAATTGCTGGTTATCAGGTACCAGCCAATTGCAATCTGAACTTCAAAACCTCAATAATATGGTACTAGATGTCCCGCGAGGATGGCGAGGCCGCGGTGCGCGTGTCTCTCCCAGAGGGAACCACTGCGACGGTGGGCGTGCGCGAGGGCATGTCTGTCGAAGAATTCCTCGCCGCGGCATGTGCACGGCGCTCGCTCAACGCTCTCGAACACTTCGTCAGGGTGAAGAAAAGGCGTGACATGGAAGACCATAACTATTTCGTTCCCCATCGCAGCGATCTCATTGAAACTTACGTAAGTACTAAACCTTTTATATCACCCAATCTACGAGATTCAGCTACGTTAAAGTTTAGAAGAATTTGTCACGATAGTTCACGTTTTAGTCAACTCTTCCTCTCAAAAGATATTGTTAGAGCCACCAAGTAATTTTATAGTTCTCTCATAAACACTTTGCAAACTATAAGAACATTCAAACAAGCGAACAATCTCCGAAACAAAATCCTCCCCGCTTGAAATGTTCGTAGCCATTTCGTAGCGATTTCGTAGCCAACCTTATTTGTATTCACAAAATAATACAAGATACCATTTAAGATAACCAACGTTATTATTTAAAATCACGATAGTGTTAAACGTAAACGTGTGGTTACTTTAAAATTATACAAATATGCCACACATTCATGGAAGTGAAAATAAAAGTATAAATGTTTCGTGACCGAGGTTGACATGAGTAGGGTCTGACAGGGCCCGTTCCGTCACAGGCTTTGCGCGACACAGCGTGGAAAGGTTATCATAAAGTTATATTACTGTTACTTTAGGATCAACAAATGCGGAATGCATATGATGAAGTTAAATCCCATTTCGCTTGTTGTTCGACGAATTCCATTTGTGGAAAGATCTCGTAATCCTTTGAGTGGAAGGTGGAACTGAGCACAACAAAATTCGTAGAGACAGGAATTATTATTTCACATATCACCATTTTCAGAATTACTTTAGCTGTTTATTTATATTATGATAAAATAATAATTTTGTGAGTACAAAATAAGAAAGTGTGAATTTAAGTCAAATGAAATACTTAATTTACTAAGTTCGTGCTTAATCCACCAAATTATATTTTAAACCAAAGCTTTTTAGTTGTGCGAGAAAGGCTTTGCCCTGATTGAGGTCCGACAGTATGAGGATTACATTTATTACTTACCATGTATGTAATGCTCCCTCATCATGTTTTAAAACAAAAGGTCATTAAAAACTCTGTTACAGACTACTTGGCTCAGAATAAATTTCACGAGGTTTTTCGTTCATTAGAAGCAATACCGGTTGGTGATATTTTGAAAAGATAATGACTTAATTACCAGCTCATAATGAAAACAGAACCACACAGTGAAATATTTTTACGCAAATAAATTACAATGCGCAGGTAGGCTTGTAGGTAAATTTGCTCTACAAACAAATAATGCAAATGCCACCAAATTTTGTAAAAGTTATTAAATGCCAAGAAAATGTAAATTTTCTCAAATGAATTAATATATTCGTTCTTTTCCTGTGCGAAAACAATGTAGATACTCAAAGGTACATTTGTTCCATATACTCACACATTCTGCTAAGGAATATCTACGTCTAATTATCTCGTGTGTCCCACAAGGCCGTGTAAGCCCATCATCAATTTTCGGACCGTGCTCCATGTGGACGGGTTGTCACTTTGTCTTCAGAATAAACACAACTGTTCCTAAATATTATAACTATTGCTCTCTGAAGTAGAGAAGCAATTTATAAGCCCGCGTTTGACACATATATTTAAACCACCATCGTAATCCTTTGAATTGCAGTTTGAATAAAATGACGCAACAATCCACATTTCAAATAAAAATTGTTTGTAGCTACCAGTTTTTACTTTGAGCAAAACTAATTTCGAAATACGATAGGAAATTATACATTAAGCGCATATCTAATTACTACAATCTAATTGTTATATAGTTGCATACCCACGAAGTAGTAGAAGTGTGCGCCAAGATCCTGTATCAAGTAGAATTACAACGCACAACGCTGGAGCAAATGTGGGGCTTCAGTGTGGAAGCCGAGCTCATTGAGAACGCGGAGCGGCAAGACGAGCTCTGCTGCTACGTGAGCCGGGTTGAAGACAAGAGCGTCGCCATGCAAAATGGTAATTTATCATCGTTCAACGTTATATTTCCATCTTTACCGCTTGCATTTTGCTGAAGTTTATAAGTAAAATACGTCATAATATTTCTTATGGTAAAAGTTCTACGAAATCTGTAGCTTGCATAATATATTTTTCAGACAACGCTGCCGCTAGCCGCATTCCGCTACGTATAAATCTCGAGTTCTTCACTAGTTCTCTCACTCTTTTTTTAACTAAATATACCTAAATATATAAAATGCACATTCATTTTAAATGACGTCCGCTCCCAACTCGTAGCAGTGCAAAAGATCAAAATCATATGGAGCTGGTATTGATATTTCAATCTACATTGTGTACTAGAAACCCTGATGTGAACAAAATAAGAACATTCATTCCGAGTACAGTCTTTTTCATTTTTCTGTCAGGTATAATCAAAGGCGACGAAATAATGGTAATCAACGGAGCGATCGTATCTGACCTAGATATGATGTACCTGGAGAGCGTTCTGCAAGAGGAACTGTCCCTCGTCATGATGATGAGGTATTTATGCACGTCGACGCCGTTTATGTTTACTTCTGTGGCCTTCAGTGTGTGTTTATAATCCCACCTATTTTCACCCTATTGTAGCAACGTAAACCTGTATTTTGATAACTTTTTTTTAAAATCTTTCAAACATCGTTATAGACAGTTTGTGTTCATTAATCGACGAGCTCGGCTACGAGGGCTCGTTAAAATAGAATAATTCATAGCAGACAGCAGCGAGAATATTTCTTAATATAAAAAAGGTCGAACAGCGTTCCCATTTAGCGAGGTTCGAAGTACCACTGACAAACAGGAAAGCGGGCGCCTAGCACCTAATAAAACGGAAGTTAAAGAGCGCGCAGCCGGGGCAGGGTGAAAGGCCTGTTCATCGGCATTTCCCGCCCTCATACACCTGACCTTTCGCGGCCGCGACAAGTTTACTGAAGCGCTCGGTGCGACCTACATAGTCAGCCGCCTGCAGCCCTGCGCCGGCCTCCACCTGGCTCGCAGCCTCTCCGTCTCTCGTCAGCGCGTCACCGCGCTACCGTGCCGCAGCCATTGTGAACGACCGCAATTGAGCCTCTCGACGTTACCGCACCCGCGTCGCGTGAAATAATGCTCCCCAACAAATGTCATCTCGAAACAAGCACTCGCGACACGATATTATTGTTGTTGTGAGTTGTTTCATCTCCCCGTTCATATAAAGCCTTTCCGGCTTCAAGGCGCTCGGCTTTATTGTCTTGTTAAACCTGGTGAAGTTTAAGCGAATAATTAAAGCATTACGTAACTTACATTATACACCTCGGTTCGCATGTTATCCATATTACCCTATTATGAAACATTTCCATCCGGAATAGTGCAAAAGCAAAAAGTGTAAGGAATATTACAATACAATTTACCTACCTAACGTTTTTTATATCAGTATAAAAGGCTATTATCAATTCGGCTATTTTCATTTAGTAGTTGCAATGCCGTTGCCTTAATAATTGTTGAGCTAGCCTTGATAATCGTCTCCGTCAGAAGAAATAAATCGTTTCCGTTTCATTTTGATGATCGCGGCGCTGGAAACGAGTGATTCGTATACTTTGATATTATCTTTTGTGCTAGCGTTCCATTCCTTTCAAGTATCGAGGCGCTCATATAAAATCTAGAGTAAACACATCACGTGTTGTTTCTGTAAATCGAGTAATCCGTTTTATTGTTCGGAAGAAGATTGTTATTTAGATAGCGGTTTGAGCAGCGATTTATACCCAGGTCGTCTCGCACGGAGCCTCCGGAGCTGACGGGCGTGATGCGCGCGGCCACGGACGACATAATCGATTCCCTCGTGTGCCCGCCGCCGCCCAGCGAGCCGCCAGTCATCTCCGACGACATGATATCCGGTCTCATCGTGCCCGCACCCGCCTGGAGTGAGTACTCAACCACATACCTCTTCAGCTATTTTAAAACCATCAGTAAATACCTACTTTGTGCCTTTGTATGTTGTGCGCCTCCACAGATCGTCAATCGTCTTTTTCACTTTTTTAATGATTATTATTAATATCAATCATCCATACACGAAATGGTTAATAGGGGATGATTTAGTAAAACATTCAAATAAACTGTATGGAGACAAATAAGTACGAACATGATATCGTGTATTTATGAACACTCCTAATGTTTTCATACGACCCACAGCCTATTTTTCGCTTTCGATGACGACGCAGATTGCTTAGCGAAACGTTTTTAGCTTACGTCCTGTATGGCTGACTATTGAAAAGTAACCGCAACGTCATGATGATAATTTGAGTAATGCAGTATTTAACCTTTTGAACGGTGTATACCTAAAAACAGCAGTTCCCTTATTTGAATAATTCACATTACATTTACAATTTCAGTTTTTAATCAAATTTAAATAAATGCACTGCTCCATAAATCGTGTGAAAGCGTGGGCTACCCAATCAACATGACAAGTGCTCATGGCAAATAATGTAATGAAAATATGGAATAAATTCACATGAGTACTTATTATTTATTTGTTGTACCATAGCGTCTAACAAGCAACTCTTCAATATTTCCTTTTACGTAATACTTGGCATCGTTTCGGAACCACCCTGAATCTTCATTTTCGAAATGTGGCTGTCAGCCAGTAATGCTTTGTGCATAACAACTACCTACTATCGCACGATGCGGATTATTTATCGATCATAGTTATAACTCCGGGTTCCCGCTTATTGTCGTTATTTATACCTTTGCTAGTTATGCGAAGGCTTTGTTTACCGTATACACAGTCATCAGATGCTCTGAAAGCCACAATCAGAATGCGATACGATAGCGATGTAGATGGAGCAAATAAACCTCTACAAGCCGTAGTAAACGGAAGATATGCCAGTAGGTACTCTCATTGAACGTTTCGCTCGCTCGTCTGATTGTGTCTTATTAACTTTGTAACAATAGAACGTTTATATAGAGAACGTCTCCCGCTCGTGTTCGCAGTAAACACCTCATATACAAACACCTAATGGTGCCCGAATACATGTATTGTACATATTCAGAATATTAAATAGTCATAAAGCTTGACCTATTTAACACAGGATGACCATTTTTAATCCCCGAAAAGGCAGTTAAAATCTGTTTGGATCATATTAAAATTTAATTCATTTCGAGAAAGTCAGCCTGGTTTTCCTTATGAAAGAAGTAGGTAAATTGAGAATTATTATTTCCTTACGAAATTTTTTCCACCCCTTTTTTCATCCTCGTTTCTGGCTGGAGGCATTTATGCGGTGGGTGCCCGGTCATTATTTAAACTTACCGATCCGAAATTGCTGCCCTCTCGGTTTGCAGTAATTTATTTCACGGCTCGTGCTCTAGCCGTACAAGAGGCAATTATGACGACATATTGACTCGACGTGTAGTTGTTGTTTGTTTTATGACGACTATAGGAGTATCGGAGTGCGGCTTGACGCGGCCTGACTTCGAATCGCGGGTGGTCGTTACAATGGGAGGCTTTCACTATCGCAAACACATTATTTATTACGACATTCCCGACTAATGAAACTACTCTTCTGTCTTCTCACTTAATGGAAATGTGAACAGAAAAATACTTCATTATTTATAAGAAGGTTACGGAATATTGTTCATGGCATACATGTATATTTCTGATTATTAGATTATATTACTATTTGTATGTAGGTAGGGATATACCCAATATGTAAGTGTTGAAATGTAACTCATATTTTTGTTAACGGAAAAAGATCTCCCGGATCTTTAGTAACAATGGGAGTCCCACAGGGCTCAATTCTTGGTCCTTTCTTGTTTCTTATTTATATTAATGACTTGCCGTACCTCATAAAGGATAATCATGATATAGTGTTGTTTGCAGATGACACTTCACTTTTATTTAAACTTAAACGTCAGCAGCAGGTTACTGACGATGTAAATAGCGCGATCTCTAAAGTAGTCCACTGGTTCAATGTTAATAATTCTCTTCTCTCCAATATGATAAGTTATGCAGTTCCTAGGACCGTCCATAAGCGAAAGGTGCGCGCTGGCAGATTATTTTCAGTAGGTACTTGCAAGACCAACTCCGGCATGCGCTCGCCTGTTCGCAGAATGGTCGATTCCTACAATAGGACTTTTGAACATATAGACATTTTTGCATGTGCTCCCTATAGGTTCAAAAGTCTTATACTTAAGGAGCTTTCATGAATTTTATTCTTTATTTTTCTTTTATTGTGCCATTTTTTGAGTATTATAAACATTTATTTTATATACTACTTTATATATTCATATTATTATTTATATTTTTGTATTATATGTATACATCTTAAATACGAGAGTTAATTTAATAACTTAAAAATTGTATTTGTAACCTTAGCGACTGTTTTCACTGTATTGTATCCTATTGTTAATCTGTGAACAGCGTTGTGGGCTGCAATATTGTCTATATGTTTTGTGTTTTTCATGTTTCTATATTTTATATTGTAGCTGTTTGTTGTTCCACTTGAATAAAAATAAAATAAAATAAAAATAAAAATAATTTACTTCTAAACGAGAAAAAAACCAAATGCATTAAGTTTACGTTGCCTCACGTTAGACAAGTGAAAACTAATGTGTTGGTAAAGGGCGAAGAATTGAATCCTGAAGACAGCACAGTATTCTTAGGCATAACTTTGGATGCTAAGCTTCAGTGGGGTCCACATATAGACAAATTGTCAAAAAAGCTAAGTTCCGCAGCATACGCTGTTAGAAAAATTCGTAATTTAACTGATATAGAGACAGCCCGTTTAGTGTACTTTAGCTATTTTCATAGTGTAATGTCGTACGGTATTCTATTGTGGGGAAATGCCGCTGATATTCAGACTATCTTTGTTTTGCAAAAGCGAGCTGTTCGATCAATTTATAAATTAAGTCCGAGACACTCGCTCAGAGACAAATTTAAAGAAATTAATGTTATGACTGTGCCTTCTCAGTATATTTATGAAAATCTTTTATATGCCCATAAAAATATAAAATTGTTTAAAAAATACAGTGATATCCATGATATAAATACTAGGAACAAACACAAATTTGTTCTACCTACAACAAGGCTCAAGAAAATAGGTGGCTCGTTCAGATGCCAATGTATACGCTTTTACAATAAAGTTCCAAGCCCCGTTCAAGATCTAAGCCTTAATAAATTCAAATCATTCATTAAACGTAAGTTGTGCCAGAAAGCATTTTATACCGTTAAGGCTTATATCGAGGACAAAAAGGCTTGGGATTAAGCTGCTTCCAATTTTTACATATTGAATGTGTTTATTTTTTATTTTAGTTTTGTTGATGTTTTTTGTTTTTTTTTTTTATATACACTTTGACATTGATGAATTTGATATATACTATGACATTTGCTTACTTTGTAAAGTATTCTATTATTTTAATTATTGTGAATGTGAAGACTATGTGGGTCATTGTATTTATATTATTTTTCTCTCTGTTCTCTTAGTTTTTGTCGTGGTCTGGCAGTTTGAGTAATTAATGTGGCCTACCCAAATGTCCTTTCTTTGGTATTGTTCGTCGGATCGTTGAGCTCCCTAAGTTTTGAGTTGAGCTGCACGATTTCTGACAAATGCGTGCACTGACTGGACAGGTCCTCTCAAACTGTTTGGTTCTTTCTTCAAAAAAACCATCTCAGACATAAATCTACATGGTCTTCACATGATCTGACCAAGATTATGTCTGGACTTTAAAAGAGACTGTGACGTCTGAGTTTGTTTCGGCCTTTCTTCTCAGACTAGTCAGATAGGAAACGCCGACCTCATCTAGTTTTAAAATATGATTGACGTGTAAAAGTGTTTGTACAAACCTACTTACAAAAATAAAATCATTTATCATTTATCATTTATTCGTAACGTCAATTGAATCGCTTATCCCTTAGGAATTAATGCTCGGAACATAATTTTTAGTTTTGAAACGTACTGAGGTGTTCATTAAATCCACATTGACAGATAAAAATAGCGCTTACAGTGTTGTGCTAATTCTGCAACTAAAATACCGGTTCTCTAAATAAAGGCCACGACCTCGCCTAGGGGCTATTTGCTTGTGCCCGATGTTGACTTACCGCGGCCAAAAACTCATTGTGTGACTTCTTGTCATAAAGCGGCCACAGAAAAAGTGAAAGTTTCATCACGAACAGTGTAATTTCCTCTCATGTTATTGAAATCTGAGCATCTCTTTTCAAACCAGTTTTATTGAACATTTTGATTTCACATTTCTTAATCTTTTCGTATTAAAAGAGGATTTGTGGAGAGATCGTTAGTATTATATTGACTGACATATATTCCTGTGTTAGTATGTGTGCCAAACGACATATTTTTACAGCTTAAATCTATATCGGGTGAGTGCAAATATCAAAGACATAAAGGATATGATTTATGCGTAAAAGGTAAAGTAAAGTAAGGGCAGGTCCTATGTACACAATGAACTGTTCAATTTTGATTTCGCGGAAGCTCTTACAAATGTTAAAATTTTGGTTTAGAATATAATAAAACTCCGTCGGAGCGTCTCTATAATAACATCTTCCGTATTTATCATGACGAACCAACATTGTATACCTGATGTTATCCGTCTACTTGAATGATGGATATTCATAAAACTTTTGCAATTTCTTCGTTTGTTATAGATACGTTTGCATACCATGATTTACATACCTGGAACAATGAGTTTCACAGAATAAGAACGTATTTTATTGTTTATCTACGTTTACCGGATATACTTGGTATATTTATGTCAATAAATAAATAGTTTTAATAATTACTTATAGTCTTAACGTTGATCTGTTAATACTAGGGTTTGATATGTTTTATCTATGATCCGTAATGTATCAATTCAGATATGAGGAAAAACAACATCTACCTACTTCAGATTTTACAACGGACAATGCCTATGGATGTATGGAATCCCGTACCATGCTGCATCAAAGTTAACCTTTAGTTTTTATAGATTACGCTTATCATTATCTATATCATTAACTCCTACAGTTCTTTTTGTAAACAAAACCCGGGTATCGGAGATTTTCAAAAAAATCTAAATAACCTAAACACTAGGTACCTACTTTATTTTGTTTGACATGTCATATGCAAACGGCTATTATTGCTGTAAAAAAATGATAATCGTATAAGTAAAAATTCTATTCTATCATATTTTAGTTATTTTTAATTAATGTAGAATCGGAAAAGTATAATTTTTGTACATGTTTTTTGAAAGACGTGATCATGACACTTTTAAAATTCAAGGTTATATTAATCATAAATCATTTGAAACGGAACGTCATGTTAAGAGAATAATACAATATCAACACTTTTTTACTTTAAATTAAATTCCCTGTTCAAAAATCAAATCCCCGACGCGTAATGTCGTAAAAAATTATGATATTATCTTTTGATCTTGATTGATGCATGAGACTTTTTGGTCATTCTCCTTTAGGTGTGATTTGCATAACATGTAACATTAAATGCGGCACAGGTAAGGAGTTGTACAGCCCGGACACGGACGCCCACGGCGGCGACTCCGTCAACACCGGTCCGCCCAAAGTCAGCTCCCGAACTAACTCGTTTGAGATCGAAAATCTACTAAAGGTATTTTACAAAATAACAAAAAATTACATTACTACGCTCGTCACATGCACGCCTCTGCGACTTAATCCCCGATTCAATTATCTAGCTCTTCGAGAATATTCCCGTTTTATTTCGTTAGCGTAACCGCATGGTAATGTCTCTCTCGAAAATAATAATCGTCTCTAGAGATTCAGCCAGCGTCCCCTATTATATCCCTTCCTCTACCTTTAAGAATTGTAGATATCTATTGATTTTATCATTGCCGAAAGTGTCTCTTTGTTTAGTATCATAATCTTTCAAGTTCAATTACTTAGATGATGAGTCATTGATTAATTTATTTTGAAATTGGTATTTCTTGGTAGGTGAAATTGGTATTTCTTGGTTGGTAGTTCTATCAACTGTGGTATGTACATACGTTTAGTGTAACCTTATTTACATACCACATATACTTGTTCGCAAATTAGAACCCAATGATCATAATGACATCATTAGCGCAGTTTAGCAACGTGTGTGTACCCGTACAGAGCGCGGAGCAGGTGACGGGTTGGTGCCGGTCGCCGGCGGAGACCCGGCGCGGCAGCCCGACCGGCAGCGTGGCCAGCGCCGCGGCCGGCACGCCCTCGCGCCACCTCTCCGACGCCGACAAGCTGCGGAAGGTGCTGCTCGAGCTCGTCGACACTGAACGAGCCTATGTCAAGGTAATAAATCGTTTATTAACCAAAAAAGAATTCGTACATTTGCAAAAAAAAAAAAACTAAAATAAATAAACTGCTCGAAATCTAATCTCCAGCCGCACGACACGGACTAACGGTCTAGTTTGGGGCTCACTGACAAAAAATTCTTTGTAGCTGTAAGGAATATTTCAACTAATCGTGTGTTTTACCTATGTCGCTACTTAGTATAGAGTAAGTAGCGACATAGGTATATTTTTCTATTTCTATTTAACTATTTTCTATTTCTACTCTTAAAATTATTGTTACAAAGGACACATAATTTTAATATTTTAACTTGTGGACTTCGAGCCTGTCCCGTGGATAAAGGGTAGCTACCAACGAGAACTAAATATAGATAGGTAGGTTCTCTTCACAACGTCCAATTGGATCCTAAGCATATTTACGGATGAAATTGAATAATATCAAGACAAATAATCTTTAACTATATTCTTGAATCTCAAGGTATAGGTACTTACTGCATTATTCAATTAGGATCTACTTATTTGTTATTTACGTACCTTAGCGCTTACTATGTGTTGTTTTCGGCAATTCAGCCTCCATGTTTTTGCATCCAGTAAACCAAGTCAACATTTCATCGCTGCAACGTTTAGATGTGTATTCTCAGGTTCCAAATCAAGCTAACTGCACTGACTCCACAACTAGTTATCCTTATAATATCTACGAACCAACAAGTTCGAGACACATTCGCGAGTAGTTACTCGTAGTTCGTCGGAACTCATGAACTCAAATAATTTCAGCTGCGGGTAGGCTGCTTCCTAACTTAATAAACGCCGGCTGTTACGATTCCTGAATCAGATTTCTGCCGCACGATTCAATCTTCGGATTCAAATAGAATGAATGATAAAGCAATAGTAAAAGTTATCTTCCATATAAATATTCAACACCGGCCAAAAGTTTTGATGGATTTATAAAACGTATTTAAAACTTGGTAAACCTGGTCGCACCTGCTGAGCGATATAACTACCTGTTCACGATTAAAAAGTTACTTTTAAAATAAATCCTAAATGGGGTTAATCCAAGATTTAGAGGTACATTGCGGTATTCATAAAAAAACTTTTAACCGCAACCAAGGTGCTTATAAAAATAATGGATGGAGCAAATGAAGAAGTAAAGCTATTAAACCTCTCAAAATTTATTTTGATATCCTGTTAAATAAAATATTGTCCTAATCATTTTGCGATAACTTGGTGTACTCTGTCTAACCTCAGCTTAAAAGAGATGTATCTATCTTCTCGCCTATACTTCTTTTGAATGACAGATTTTACAAACATGATGATATACGGACAAGAGATTTAGTGTTTCCTTAGCATAAACAAAGGCACTGCTCGAATACCTCTGCCTACAACACAAGGATATTAATAACAAAGCACTAAACTATCCCAAGAATACCTTTACGAAGTTTCAGGTATCAAACAAGCTCTCATTACTCGAGAGAATACATGGAAATCTGGACAGTTTGCAATAATACCACCGCAACGATGTAGTCCACTGCGAGCATATACTCGTATATGCTATAGGTACATACTAATATGGCTATATGAAACAGAGCTATCCAATATCAAAGCACTAATTATTATAGGCAACTCTTTATGCAGTATTAAGTCCCAAACAAGCTCTTGGTCTCCGAGAAAATACATGAAATCCTAGACAGTATGCAATAATACCACCGCAACGATGTAGTCCACTACGAGCATATATAGGCTATAAATACTAATTGCTATATGAAACAGAGCTATCCAATGTCAAAGCACTAATTATTATAGGCAACCCTTTGTGCAGTATTAAGTCTCAAACATGGATACACTGGATAGTAAACTCATCCAACTTAAAACGTTTTTACAGGGTACACAACACAATAACCTTGTAATACTCGGTTGAATCGAGTTTGAAACAAAAAGTTTAAATGTTAATTCAGACACGCGTAGAATATAACACGGAGCGTTATTACTTCCAGCACCTGAACAACTTACTGGAAAACTACCTGGAGCCGCTCAAGAAGGAAACTTTTTTATCAAACGCCGAGATCAACGCTTTGTTCGGCAATATACAGGAGATAGTGACTTTCCAAAGACAATTCCTGCAAAACTTAGAGGAAGCGCTTGAGGCTGAACCTAACTTCCATCACTTTGAATTTTCAAACCAGTTTAAGGTACACAATAACCATTTCTTTTTTGTATTAACGTGTAATTCTTCTCAGTATTCTATAGCGCCTATATTTTTTGCAGAATGTGCTCTTCTCAGTAGGGAATGCTTTCCTGTACTACGTAAACCATTTCAAATTATACAGTTCTTTCTGTGCCAGTCACAGTAAAGCCCAGAAAGTGTTACACCCAAGTAAGTATACGTATAGTATACGTATCTTCAGTACATATTATAACATCGAATGTTGTTTAATAATTTGTTTTGCCCTCGTATTATAGATGAAGGTAATCAAGCTTTACAAGAGTTTCTTGCGGCTCGAAATCCAAAACAGCAACATTCATCAACATTGGAGTCGTACTTAATAAAACCCATTCAGCGGATATTAAAATATCCGCTGTTACTCCAACAATTGAGAAATTTGACTGATGTAAATTCGGAGGAGCATCTCCATTTAGTGGGTAAGGAACTTGACATTTAGATTTATTATTTATTGTAAGAGTTTCTTAGGATATGAATTATGTCTCGAATATTTTTTATACTTTCAGAGGCTCTGAAAGGCATGGAAAAAGTTGCAGAGCACATCAATGAAATGCAACGAATACATGAAGAATATGGTGCTATATTTGATCACTTGTTTAGACAACATCAAAAGTCTTGCAAGCAACCTATAGATCTAAGTCCTGGTTTGTATCTGAAACAAAAACATAATGGAACAAATGTTAACCTCGACGGTGTAATGAACTCACCTTATTTTTCAGGCGATTTGTTATACTACGGTGGAGTAGAATGGTTAAATATTTCAGACTTTTTAGGAAAAATAAAAAAGGGATTGGAATTGCACGCGATGTGCTTTGTGTTTAAATCGGCTGTTGTCTTCCTCTGTAAAGAAAGACTGAGGCAGAAGAAGAAACTTATGGTATGCAGTCCTTACCTTGATCTATCCGCGGGCAGTTTTTATAATGTTTACTCCTAAATACTAATTCTCAAAACCTTTTTAGGGTGTATCATCTAAGAATAGTTCCAACGAGGTAGAAATTATTAGGTACCAGGTACTGATACCAGTAACCGAGGTGCAAGTTCGGGCCTCCTCTGCCAAAGACATGGACAGTCACTTCCTGTGGGAGCTCATACATTTGCGGAGCCAACTGCAGCGCCGCTCCGAGAAAGTTTACGTACTGTCTAACAGGTGCGAGTTTGAAACTATGATTGATTCGATTACCATTCCAGTCGAACTTTAGTTTTGAAACTATTTAAATGTTAATGATGGATAGAGGCGCCGTGTTGTATAATCAATTTGAGTTAAAGTTGTTTTAGTTCGTGTTTTTAATGTTAAAACTTTTACATTATATTCTTTTAAAATCGAGCTTCTGAAGGGTTATTAAAATGGCACTCAAGAAACGAAAGTTATAAAAGTTGATCACCTTAAGCTTGGCAATCTTCACTAATTAACACGGGTTATAAAATCTCGCCAACTTCAACGTACCGTATCTTTCCTGCCGCGTATTTTCCTTTACCTTTGGAAGGACCTATAATAAAAAATCAAGATAGTATTTTATATTTACCACTGGTTATCTTCTAATAGCACGGCGGACTTCCGCAACGCGTTCCTGAAGACGATCCGTCAGATCATCCGTGAGTCGGTGCGCAACATGTCGCTGCCCACCACGCGGCCCGCGCCCGCGCCGCCGCGGGCCCCACACACGCTTGATCGCGATAGACCCAAGCACCAGGTAACTTTGATGTTCTTATTAAATTTTGCTTTGGTTTTTTTCTGTATCATGATGAAAGGAGATAAAAAGATAATTTTTATTAACATACTAGCTAATGCCTTGTAATGCGTTGCAATGCCTTCTTTATTAATTATTTTGTTAGGAACCTTCCCCGGCGCGCACTCAACAACATACCAAAGGCTTATCCTAATCGGTCGAGCCATATTCGAGTTTTTGCGAAACTAACGAACCACAATATTGATTTTTATATAGGTACAAGATTGGCTTCATTATATGATTGGCTCTGTATTTAAAAAATAACTATAGTACCTACTCCGCGTTCATATAGCACATCAGGTTTTAGAAAGATACGTCCATAGGTATAATAATTACGAGCTCTATAAAGCCGAACTTTTTCTAAAGCTCTTTGCCATACTAATAGCTGCGCACTGTGCCATGTACGAAGAATGTCGTGATGATTGTTTCATGGCCTTTTTGATAATGCCATCTCGTCATCCGGCAGATGGTCTACCTAACAGTTCAGCTTTCGTTTGGATGCTAATGTTTCGGTCCTAAAAAGACATAATGTTTGCACAGGTACAAGTGATGCAAGGATCACAAACTCTCGGCAAAACGAAGAAGCCTAAAATCACTGGACAACGACTTTCGGCTGGGAATATTGAGGTACGTAGGTATTTGATTATCCCAAGCTTGTCTTAATTAATCTTAAAAGCTATGACTCGCTGATTTAATTGGCATACTTTTAGTTATCAGTTTAAATGAAAGACATATTTTTATTTTTTTAAGTATCTACTCTAGTGCGTATATTTCAGCTGAACCATCAATAACAAGAATAGCTGCGAAACTCCAAAAACATTTCAATATCCTTAAATCTCTTTGCGAAACTCATATAAATACCACACCCCTTGCAGGTGGGTGACCTATCACGCGAGAACTCGCAGGATGCTGAGGAGCCGCCGCCAGAGCCTCCACCCGAAGAGCCCACCTTCAGGCACCGCAGCAAGACGCTCGGCGATGCCACAGGTTAGTACCTACTAGCGTTTTAATAAGATAAATTTTTAGTTATATTTTAACAAAGTAAAACTTGATTCCATAACTTATCGTATTATTAACCGCTTTTTAAAGCAATACTTGGATGTAGCAATAATGGATTAACAAAGTGCCTAAAATCATATTTTTTGTACATATTGACATCTTCAGCTTACGTTACCTTAAAATTATCTACCTGCTGATATATGCCGTAACGACTCAGGTGTTTGGGACTACAATAATCAGCCTCCTATCCGTGGCTTGTTCTAACAAAAGCATGTGGCACCACTAACAGAGAGCGTGCCGAAGCGCGCGCCGCCGCCGCCGCCGCCCGCGCGCGACGCCGACAAGTGCGACCCCGGCTGCAAGTCCGAGGGCGAGGACGAGCAGCCGCCGCCGCCCGCGCGCCGCGGGCTCGGCCGCACGCCCAACCATCTCACGCTCAGGTACGGACGCGTGGTCTACTGCACTATCTCAGGAACAGTGACGGACATTATTGTCAACAGATGGCGGTTTTATTAAAATTGGTGATCCACTCGACAATTACCTACTCGTATTAGCGAAAGAGTATAGAGTAAGTATTCAATAAAGTGCTTGTATTTTCCACAGCACGACGTCGACGCTGAGCGCAGGCAGCACGGGCAGTCAGGCCCGGCTCATCCAGTCGTCACATCAGCCCACCCAGTACCAACCCGTCATGATTAAGGAACTAGGTAAGCAAGAATCGCAGTCTCTCAAATCTTCTCCAGAAAGGAAAAGTTCCACCGTACCCGAGAAGAGGATCAAAGTCATACGATCTTGCAGCGGCAGTAGCATCAATAGAGATAGGTCACCCAATCGTTCCGTCGACCACACCTCACCGGATCGGGATCGTGTCACAAAAGTGATCGTTTGCAAGTCTCCTAACAAATCGAGCCTGAAGCAAACCAAAACCTTGCATCGGTCCCCAAGAGGAAGCTTCGACCAAACCAAATCTCCCCGAGGATCCATCGACAAGTCGCGATCTCCGCAGCAGAGCTTTGATGGATCTCGATCACCGCGCGGTAGCATCATGAAATCACGTGAAAACAGCGTCGATCGTTCACGATCACCAAAACCTGCCCCAAAAAAGGGAATAATGCGAACGCCGCAGGCCAGTTTCGATAAATCGCCCTGCAAGTCACCAAATCTAAGCCGAAGATCTTCTAAAACCGGAGGAGAGAAATTAGCGCGACTTGGGACGAATTCGCTGGATAGAATGACTCACTATTCTCAACTAGCTAAAGCTGAAGATAAAGCAATCAAAATGGGCATCGTTGTCTCGAAATCAACAGAATCGATTGCTAAGGCTATTGAACACCCAACTTGTGTGCAATGTTACCTTTCCGGAAAAAAACAGAGCAAAACCTCCTAGCATAAGGGGAAGGGCAAGTCGCCCAAATCTCGACGGAAGTCAATGACTGCTCAATCGATTCAAACTTCATCAGACCGGAGCAGCGTCGAGACCCTAGACGACATGCCCCAAGAGCGCGCGCGCTGCACGCCCACTCGCCATCACGAGAGATATGACTATGATCAAGAGCGGGCGCGCTGCACGCCCACTCGCCATCACGAGAGATATGACTATGATCAAATACATGTATAATCAAATTCTACAAGCTCCAAATAACACCAGGAAAATGAAAATCTCGGATGATACATTTTTTCTGAAAGTTTTCAATACAATTCCCATTCAATAACATACAATCCTGCTATATCAGAGGGGCAATTCCGGTAATTTTAAGAACATTCACGACCGTATGTATAAAGTTTACCTGCATTTTTGACATTTGGTTGTCGCCGAGATGAGATTGCGACTAGATTTTGAACGTTTTTAATTACGGGAATTGGCCTTCAGGTTCTTCAGTAACATATATATTGCAAAAGACTTTCACATAGTGGGATTTTCATTGAATGCTTTCAGAAATCAAGCATATTATAATGCCAAATACCTATATACACCACTTTACAAGACTGTTCTACCAATTTGTGACTATCAGACTACCAAAACGTTAAATCAATTGTAAACGTATAAGGCATGAATCACATTCTCGAGCCCCAAGACAAGATTCAATCAATTAGACGTTCAAATAAATGTATACGTTAAAAAAATTTAAATCATCGTAAATTCAATGTCACAGTTGTAGGAAACTGTACTAGACACATAGAGTAATTCCACGACTCTCAAAGTAGAAATAAATGTACCTCCGTAAAATATAAGTAGACACAATAATAATTACAATCGTATATTATAACATAATATATTAAAGTTACTCAATCCTAATTCTAGATAAATCCAAGTGCTAAGTGTTACATAATAATGGCTGTGGTATCGTACTGATGTTAATCCTTTTATCATCTTCGTCATAGTATTCTTCTTGTTAATTTATACTGTTATTATACATCCCGATAGATTTAATGTATTATTGTGTAGATGGCCATGGATTTGTATCGTTAATTAAGTCTTCCAATTCTAAGTATGTATAAGTAATGATATTAATTTATTTTACCTCTCGCATCTCTTCAGTACCTGCTCAATTTAGTATTAAACTTATCAATTTATTAAGTATATTCCGTAAATACTTTACAATCCAAACAATATTTACATGCAATTGTACGCTATACGTAATCATTATAAATATTATTTATGGCATGATTATTTCGTTCGTTGGTGAATATATATATATTTAGATAGGTTATTTCCAAATATTTGCACGAATACATTTAAAAAATATTAATGTGGCCAACTTTCAAAGCTTCGTAGCATTATTAATAGGCTGGTTGTGCATTGTATTATCGAAGCAAAATATACTTAGCAGCAATTATTATTGTTCATCTTACTCTAATAGTAAAATACTGAACTACTTTTATGGATACATTCTACAACTGAGGACTGAAAGCTAATATCCTGGAACTGTTCAAGTAGCCAAAAAGTGTTTCAGATTTTTATGCATGTAGTGAATCATTGTAAACCGTTATATTTAAAGTACTCGTCGGACTACATAATATTATATGCATTATTAACGATATTGACATATATGGTAAAATATAATGCTATACAATTTACTAATAAATAGGCTAGCTGTGTATCCAAATTATAATCTAACCAAATCAATGTAGGCAAATACACTCTTTGTTCACGTAGTGCTTTACCTTACCTCTGTAGCGTTGCACAGATTCTCTGTCAAATTAGATGATGCACCCACAAGCAGAAATGAATGTCATCGTATATAAGTACCTAATCAATAGTGAGTAAAGTAAATATATTCAATGCATAAATAATGGATCGGTGCACCGTAGATTCTATCGTCACTGTGTGTATCTAGGCTACCGCTTAAGTAAAGTAAGTAGATGTTCTATCTAAAATAGTGGACGCCGCCAAAGCTCTGGAAGCCCCCTTGAACCGCTTGAATGTTCGATGACACGCGACTCGGCGGCGCCCCCCGCCCCCCACACACTCATCAAACATTCAACTCTTTGCTCGCGCGCGCGACTTCCCGGCGATCGGTCCCATCCATCCAAATTCCGTTGGCGCCCCGCGCGCCCTCTGCCGCGAGATGATGTAAGCCTAGATCACACGGCACTTGTTTCCTTGATATTGCATACGCGGATGCCACAGTACAGTAAAACATATTAAAATTAATGGTTCTTACGGAGATGACTTTTACAAACTTTAATTACTTCATCGAATAATATGTTTATTTGCATCTGGAAGTTCTGCTAATTGACGATACATTTTGTGACACGGTGAGAATCAGAGAATTATTTATGATCATTTTCAACTATCAAAATTCATTTACGGTACGACAGAAGTCGTTACTGTACTGTGGCATCCCCGCATACAATTATCTTTGGAGCAAGTGAGGTGTGACGTGGGCTTTCTAAAGAGTTCGGTGTTTGGTGTGTTGTAGGATCGCCCGTGTGGAAACCGCGCACCGACATGTCGAGCTCGGCGGGCGGGGGCGGGGGCGCGGGCGCGGGGGGCGCGGGCGCGGGCGGCGCGGCGCCCACCACGCTGCCGCGCTCCACGCGCGCGGCGCCGCGCCCGCACCAGCTGTCGGCCAGCCGCAAGTCGCTGGCGCCCGACCACCGCCACTAGCGCGGCCAGCTGTACCTGCGACTGTCGCGACCCTCCGGCTGTCCGGACGGAGCCCGAGTTTTGTTACCCGCCGCCTACCGACCCCACAATAGTCTAATCACTTGACCGTTCGATGTTTATGTACCTCTTACCGTCTTTCCTTCAAATTTCCCTCAGTTGTATACCTATTAGTTTGCCTAAAATTTCCCCACTGCCCTATGACCTAACCTGTGTTTAAATCAGTCGACCGTTCATTATATTTTCATTGATTGAGCTCAAAGAATTTTTGTGTTAGGTGCATAATCCTGTGTACGAATAAGACTGCGTGCGGCTCTTTTGTGAAGTATAGTGTACCTACCTAATTATATTAAAAATAATTTGACAATACCCTCATTAGTACAACTCATAATTTCGTGAGATCTTTCTTTTGTAAAACAACAGCATTCTATTTAATGAAAACCAGACACTTCGTCTGAAAAACGAAAACTACCTGAGGGTTCTACCAGGTGTTGTACATGTGCCCTGAAGATTCATTTGTAATTGATAAGACGTAAATATATGGCAATGCATTTGTTATGGGGTTTGAAATGTAAATCAACATGTTGACTCATAACGCGCTACAATAGTGTCGCATCCTGTTATTGACTTCCACGTCGAATATAATTTGTTGTTTCAGAATATAAGTATCCACTGGATATGAAAGTAAACCTCATATTAATAGAAAATAAGTTTTATTTAAAATCGACCTACATGACACTGTTTATTTAGGTAGGTCTATTTTATAACTACAAATAAATGACAATATCAATAGAAAGTCGAAAAAAATATTGAGTCACTTTACATAATTAGTTTCAGTGATGAATTGTTATTGGACATGTTACTTTTTTATGGAAACTGATTGTAACCTTCGCGTAGAACGCAAACTCGTAATAGCGCCTACACCGTAAAACCGTCAACTGTACACTGAAGGTACTCAGCATGCCACCACTATACAGAGATATCTATCCTCGTAAAGACTTTCTACTTTAGCTTTATTTAAGGCATTCCTTTAATATCTACTTGTTTAAGCATGCGAATTGCGAATATCCTATAGATTCGTTTTATACGGACTGCTCTGTGCCAAATTAGGTACTCTACACCTCCTTGTGCTTGAATACTTATCGTGAAGATATTCCTGAATAAATAAATATATCGTGAGAGTAGTTAGCTGTAATGTATTTGCGTTTCATTTTCGTCACATTGGCAACTCACTACCCTATAGTTCAAAATGCACTAACCCAAAAGGAAATATACACTAGGTAGTTTTGATAATAATTTCTCTTCGTGATCAAATTCGAAAGTTCTATCATAGGCTAGGTGAATGATATAACATGTATCCACAAATTGAGTTTTACTATAATTGAATGTATTATAATAATTATAATATATATGATTGTTTATTTGCTGTAATATATTGTAAATGTGTTGACTGCAGTCGCGGAAAACTATAAACTGGATCGACGAAATACTTTGAACCCGTGATATTTAGACCGCTACGGCGTAGCCTTTTGTGATATATTAATACCGGAACTTGGCGCAGATGGACGGCAGTTTGAACCTTCTGTAAATGTATTAATAACTACTGATCTATACTGGTAAGAGGAAATGTTGGTAAAAGATTCCGACTTGTAATAATATATTATGAAAATGGTGACGACTTCGACATCTCATTGTTGTTAGGCGAAGTCGAGTGTCTCGTAGCACTTTGGTAGTTTTTCATGTCGGAACATATCAACGGCGGTGGAGCTATCTCGTTCAGCTTATAAGTTTTCTCGTGATCTAGTAACTGTTTATTGTTTTAGTTATTTGCAGTTACCAGGAGTATGTATACACAGTATGCACTATGATGTTTAGGTAATACCTGTGTAATATGTATGTATATTATTGTGACCACATTATATTTTGAACTTTAAATATTGTTTAAGTGTTTGTTTTGTGACTTATTGAAATAAAACAGTTTATTAATATACATATGTTAAAATATTCGAATTTAATAATTACGAACTTATACAATCAATTTATAGATTATTATTATACTAAGAAAATTATAATTAATAAAATGAATAAACAAATATGAGTGAAAATTAAATGAAGGATGAACTCATTAATTGCGATTGTATTTCATACTTCAATGACATTTGAAAGTAAAGTAGGAAAATGAATGAATATTTAGAAAGACTTATTGAAGTAAAATACGAAAGTAACTAATGTTATAATAAGTATTGAACCTTTATAATTTGTTGTTGACATGATTTGCTAATTCCGTTGTTTTGTCATTACTTTCTGTCAGTGTATTATCGAGAATAATCTCACCTGTATACAATGTATGTGTTACCGTTGTCGAACTACTTTACAGATTTTAAGTACGGACCTTCACATCTCAATGAATCTACTTTCGTGCACTGTTAAGTATGCTTTCCCTATATGTATTACCGGAATGTATTCCTAACTAATCATATCTTCTTTCATTCTTAGTTCAGTTTCAAATAAACAAAACATTTATGTTGTAGTCACCACATACCTAATGGTTTATATCTCTTGGACTGAATATATATACTTAATCGCGTCACATTTCTAAGTAACCATTTTGTTCGATCACCTAAATTTAAAGTGCCTTCACATGTTTAAAACAACGTGCACGTGTGTTTTAAGTTTCATAGGTGAATATACAAAAATCTTTGAAGTAGTTTGGCAATGCCTGCTAAATGAGAAATGTAATTAATTCTAGTATCCTTTAGTGGCTTCCAAAACAACTAGTCTAATTTACAATTTTAATGATGTATTTATTGTTTTCAAAGTATTTGATATGTTAAATTTTGTGACACGTATGGAAATTACTTTTTATTGCTTATGAATAAACATAAAATATGATATAATCTTTTTACTTATTTAACTACCCTGCAGCAATTTCTCAGTTGGTTCCTAGGTGTAATTAGTTCCTGCAGATTAGATTCATCTTTCTCCTGTGGGGAGTTCGGCTCTTCTTTATCTATTCGCCGAGAAAATAGCAATTTACTAGTGATTGTGAGGTGAAAATCACTATTCAATAACTTACGCTTGGCCAAAAGGAAATGTATTTTCTATGACAATTAATAAAACGCATGCATATAATCGGTATAATGTGTTTATTAAATCGTACATCGACGTCCATAAATCAAACATTTCAGTGTTTCCGGATTCAAAACCTTACAATTTGCTAATAAAACAGATTTTCTAAATTGATATGAGTGAAACATTCAAAATATAATTAATTATGTATTTACAAGGTTAATAATAATTATAACTAGATAGGTACACAATATTTTATCATAATATACTTTTGTTCAGTAATTTTAACTGCCTCAACAAATTTACATAAAACTTACGCATCTAAATTTGGTTGGCCTAATATTTTTAACGAATCTTGAGGAAAACTTAGGGAACAATTCACTCATACCTGACCTCAACATTAGGTAAAAAACTATGGAGGTCTAATAACTACAATATTTTAAAACGATTTAAGTTCATTACACAGTCATGTTTATTATTTATTTATAAAGATTTTAGCTATTCGATTGTAAAAGTAAAGGAAATATTTTTGATAAACTTCTACGTGAAAAATGCTCTAGAATCTATTTGTGGCAAGTAGGTTAGATTAAAAAATATTATTTTTAGCAATGATTTAGTTCTGAATCCTATGTAAATTCCATAAATAAGTGCAATAAAAACAAATAGGTACACACTTACGGACAGAGGGGCCAATGACAGCTGAATTGGGAATTCTAAAACGTAAATGCATATGGAACATATGAAAGAATATTAATTCGAGAAGCGGTAGGTTCAAAGGTAATAGATTCAAGATTAGGTAACACAGAAAAACTTTCTTGGTAGACAAAACTGTGATTTACTCACTCGGGAAGCTCTATTTGTGAACACCTATATAATGTATATCGCTTTAACTTTATATTACGATCTTTACATCTCTCTACATTAGAAATTATATTCCTTTCTAATATTTAAACAATAACAATAGGACTATCTAAGGAAATGTATATATCATAAAATACATAATTTATGTGGCACTGGCTACATATGTATGTATTATACTATCATAGTTCTGATGATCACCTCGCAGGGTATGTCTCAATTTTGTTGTTGGCTTTCAAGACTGAAATGTACAACATTTGCTCATATTTAGTTTCTTTAAATGTAAGCCTTGCAGTAATATATTATGTATGAAAGTATAACGCACCTTCTAAATAACGCTCGAAATCGGAAGAAATGGTGTACACCCTAATTACACAAAGTCATGCCTAAATTGATTGCACTATAAACAAATATAATCGGAATAGTAATTTAATCTTAGTAAACACTAGACGCTAAATCATACTTCGTTTTTTTCAACTACTAGTTATAAACAAAAAAATATTAGAAATTAATATACTTTGCAATAAAATAATTTAGTGCACACCACGATTATTTTAAATATTTAATAGATATTTATATTATTACATGTAAAGATAATCATTTAATAACTCTTATTAAGTTCATTACAATATCTATCAATTAATGAAATACTCGATCTAAAAGAAGTTTCATTACGCTATTATATTTTATTATGGTGTTTCATCAAATTATGCTAGAATAAAATTCATCCATCCTAATTTCATATCATATTAAATACGTAAGGCACTCCATTTAATTTTGCTGTTTTTTTTATCGAAAAAGACCGAAAATACTGTCACACAAGTTTCCTCTATAAAAATGAAGACCACTGGAAGTTACTGTTATTCATGCACCGCACATTATAAGATAAATTTATTTAAATATTAAGCTCGAAACAAAGTAACTAACATCAACTTTAGCTTCTGCTATCAATCGAATAGATCTAACAACAAATTTGACAGGCGCTATACAAACGTAGTCACTTGTCCTGTTAGTGGAACAGCTGGATTCGTTGTGGGTTAAAAACGGGTATGAAAAAATTCGGAATATTTAGGTTTATCTACTCTTACATTAATTTAGTTTCCTCGTAGAGGTTCACGAAAGCTCTTCACCGATAAATAAAAAATCATCTGCAGGTGGATAATTTGATATCTAATAAATGACAAAATTATAACAAAAATGCCAAATTTTAATTATGTAGGACAAAATTTACATAGCAACCTATACTAAACATATACATACACAAACAACTCTATCACAGACACTAATCATTTATAAAACTCAATATAATTATATACTCATTTTCTAAACAAGAAACGACATTGGTTTGCGACACCAATCAACCATCTGATTAATTAAAAATAACAGATATTATGTTGAAACATTAAATCAGGTAGGTACTCAGTAATCGATGACCATTTATGATTATCTACACGATGTATGTATTACTGCCATGTAGGTATGATTCTAAATGGGAATTTAAACTCACGACAAACTCTTTACATCAACGTTGTTGGACCCCTAAATATTCAATTAAAAAGCCATTTTTATTCATAAGTAATCTCTTTAAAATTTTTATCAAATTTAACTACCTATATAAACCTACACACATGACTTGTTTCATTACTTCCTGAAAATTTTCGAATGTTTATAATATTCCGCGCGGCGTCTTAAAGCCCCTTCAAATATTTATAATATGAATATTTTTCTAAGTTATATTATGTAGGTATGTGCCAATAATGGAATAAAAAAAGTATCGAATAGTCTCTACCTCAACACATGATAAACTTGTTTAATTTCAAAATGATAAAGGATACCTTAAGAAAGTTAATATCAATTTAAGGGAACTGTTTGTTAGTTTTGAAAGATCAAGATTTATTTATTTTATTTAGATAATGCTAATTACAAGCTATTAATTTGTCTTTATTGTTTTTTTATAATTTATAAGTTATTGTTGTTATAATTTTCATTAAAATCCCAGAACATTCATAAAGTATTTCGTTGAGCTTATTGCGCATCGAGCGTGCACGCGACCGGGTCGTGTATATTTGTCTAAACGTTGGTCCCTATAATTGCTATTGTAATTTTATGTCGTACATAGCAACGCAGAACGGGGCGGACGACACCGCGCGAGTAGCGGCCGGGCTCTCCGAATAAAGGCACATTGAGTCATGATTCATTTGTTATCCTATATGCAGTACCTAACCATCCCACTTCCTCGTCATAATATTTCTCATTTTTTGAAGGTCGGCCTAGAACTAGTTAAAGGGAATAACTAATTAATATTCTACTTTATATATGAATTAAAAGTCACACCACTATTTTATCCGGTCGATTAAATTTTCGTACACTTTAGTAATTTTGACATCACATCATAATAGTCCTATGACATTCAACTCCTCATCTCAATTCTACTCATTTTGGCAACATGGTGGTGGAACTACAATTTCTCTAATTTAACTAAAAGGCATATTTGCCTACAAATTAGAACTAGGGCAAAGACCACTTAAAAGTTATCTTCGCATTTAATCTCCCGTGAGCTGGGCTGAGAGGCAGGCTGGGAGGACCACTGCGGCTCGGCCGGTCCATCCCAGTCGGGAAACGAGTCGTACATAAAGTTATCGGCGGGAGTGTCGTCAACCGCGATCTCGGTCCGACTAAACGCCTCGGCGAACTTCCCTATCTCTGTGGAGCCGAACGCTTGTTGGAAAGCGGGCAGCGGGACGACAGGCGGGCGCGGCGGACGCTTCTCTTCAGGCGGCGAGCGACGCGGCTCGGTGACGGGGAAGCGCTCGCGAGCAGCGCGGGTAGGATCGTTCTGCGTCACATTCGGCGGGAATTCAGGCGTATTTCTCTGTCTCGAGCCAACCTCTCCGTTGAAAGGCGAGTCTTCATAAACAGGATAAGGCGTGGATCTCCCATCTTGTTGACATGCCTGATTCTGACTATGCAAATGAGCACCCTGTAAATATATAAGAAAAACAAAGTTTATAATTTAGATACACTAGCTTAGTGCGCAGCAGTAGTATGTCCAAGCAAAATAAAAAGGTTATACATCGCGTGGAACAAACAAGTACAACAAGAAAAAATTGTGTATAATTTTTGTGTTTTTTTTTTTTTTTGTTCAAAGAAAACTTTATTTTACGCGGAAAGCTGTTATCGATTTCAACATATCCTTTTAATATTTTGAGTTAAGACATCACCGCACATCAAGTTTTAGAAAAAGTTCGATTTTGTAGAGCTTCGTCGTTGTCACTCCTAGTGTAGAAATATTTACATAACAAAAAGAGTATGTCCAGTAATAACCTTCATTGGTCGGCATTCAGCAGGATACCGCATGTGGTCACGCGAGCACGCACTGCGCGGGGCCCAGCCGGCGTTAGCTGCGTTAGCGCCACTCCATCCGCTGCTGCCCATAGCACCCATCTGCTAAAAAATAACAAAGACACATATAAAACCGGCCAAGTGCGAGTTGGACTCGCGCAAGAAGGGTTCCGTACCATTATCTATAAAAATCAATCATGAGTTGATTGAATGAAAGGTAAATTGCGGTTTATGATTTAAGACGTATTAAAAAACACTACTTACTAGATCTCGTACAAACCCATTTTCGGTAAAAGTTTACATCATATATTTTTTTTAGTTTTATCATTCTCTTATTTTAGAAGTTACAGGGGGGGGGACACATTTTACCACTTTGGAAGTGTCTCTTGCGCAAACTATTCAATTTAGAAAAAAAATATATTAAAAACAATTCCATTTTTGAAGACCTATCCATATATACCCCACACATATGGGTTTGATGAAAAAAAAAATTGAGTTTCAGTTCTAAGTATGGGGAACCCCCAGTTTTTTTTTCTATTATGTGTGAAAATCTTAATGCGGTTCACAGAATACATCTACTTACCAAGTTTCAACAGTATAGTTCTTATAGTTTCGGAAAAAAGTGGCTGTGACATACGGACGGACAAACAGACAGACATGACGAATCCATAGCGGTTCTGTTTTTTGCCATTTGGCTACGGAACCCTAAAAATTGAATAATTTACTGCTCGAAAAGTTAAGCAAACGAGTCCACAGTGTTTCCTAAATTAACGCAAGGTAAAACCTAAAATACCATACTAAATTTTTTTCTAAGAGTTCTTCGAAGCAGACTTATGTTTATTAAGCAACAACATTGATATTTGTAAATAATAGAAGACGTATAATGATATTATACCTGATAATGTGGCCACATCTGCGGTTCGCAGTACGCGGGACCCCGACCGTTCATACCACATTCTAGCGGTGGCTGAAAATGAAAACAACAATATTATTTTCCCCTTTTTCAATTCCAAAATCGGCAACTCGATAAATTAATTAGGGTTACAGAAAAAAGGTACGCTATAAAATTAAAGAGGACTAGCAACGCCCCGTGGTTTCACCCACATAAGTTGAGATTCCATGGGAATATTGAGCTAGAAAGTATTTTATGTGTTAATCCGGGTTATAAACTATATGTGTGCCAAATTTCATCCAAATCCGTTCAGTAGTTTTTGCGAGAAAGAGTAACAAACATCTATCCATCCATACAAGCTTTCACGTTTATAATATTAGTAGGAACGGAATAGGATAATCCTTTTAATCCTCGGTCATAGTAATATTATATTGGGTGTATCCTATTTTTTTTAATTTTTAGGCCGACGCCATCATCATGATGTTCATAATGTCATAATGATGTTTATATTATGGCTGCACGTCACGTTTTTTAGCGAATCTTTATATTCTACTTTACAATTTGCCTTTAAATGTATCGCGACTCTTCAAACATCATGAAAGTATGGCTTCATTAATTAACAGTTGAAAAAGTTCGCCTATTATTTTACAAAACCAAAAAAGAGTTGGGCGTTATTGATTACTGACTAGGGGACCGTCTGTCCCACGCGTACTTATCGATTCAGACAGCTCGGTAACAGACAGCTTACAGCGAATTTGACGCTAAGATTGCTTCCGATACACCCTGACTTTACGGTCTGCAAAGTAAGTCTCCGTGTTATTAACTTTGTATGTTGCTTTTTAAATGAAAAGATATATTTTTGAAAAGTGATGGATTAATTCTCGATACTTACGATGTCTAATAAGTTTATTTCATATGGCAAACTTTAAGTTCCAATAGCCTTGGATTTTTTCATATATGTAATATAAATTTTTAATTATTCATGCAACATAATTATATATTATTTCGCTATACAACTATTACACCTTTCGAGTACTTTTCGTAACTAAACTATTTCTTCTCAGAATATACATATACATTAGAATTTTTTCTTGAAAAATCAATCAACTTGAAAAAATCCCCCTGTGTATATGATATGCTACACATACTCGTAGCACCCAGTGTGGCGTAGCCCTTGATATTGATACGACAAGGGGTTCTGCGCACGAAGCTTGCATTTATTTTTACGTGAAAAATATATACGTATTTATATTCATACCTATTGTCTTTATTAAATAATATAATTGGCTGCTAGCCGTTTTGTCTAAAGTGATATACCTGCTCGAGATTTAATTTATTTTAAAATAAATCTCGAGCAGGTATATCACTTAACGTTTCTACATAATCGTCTAATAAAAGTCCAAGATGTTTTTAAGTTTCTACCTAACGGACCACGAAACGCGACGATTATAGTGGAGCGTGTCCACAGCATCTAAAATAGATTCGTTACAGTAACGTCTGATACAATTTCAGGTGGTTAGTACCGCGGCATCTGTATCACCAGAAGACGTCTCGCTGATAGTTTACATAGACACTCAGACGTAAAGTAATCACAGTACAAAAACGTTTTTAAAATGAACAAAAAACATTATTCCTGATAATACCTATTAAAATAAAAATAAAGTAACTTGATTTGTCATAAAATATAACACATTCATAACAAAATTGTTGACGATATACCGCTACGGCGTTTTTGTTTGTCAATATTTATGTTTAGTGGTGAAATATGTGCACAACCTGTACACGAGATAATGTTTAGTGTAGCGCGAGGGTGTGATGGGGCGGCGCGCAGGGGGGAGGTGGGGTCGCGCCACCGATCGATGTCCGTTACTCCCTGTGCAACGTTGCGTTGCACCAACTGCATTCATCATCACACATCACCACCTTGACGAATCACAACCACGGCCATTTTACCTCATCTTTTTATTACAATTTGACGCTAATCTTAGTTTAATAATATTCCTAGTAATCATTTTCAAATAATATTTAAATATCCGGAATTTTAAAAAAATCAAATAAATAGTGCTACGGTGCTACGACGGCGCTACGCGCTTCTACACGATTCTTATCCCAAAATACTATGAGGTATTTAAGGTCCATCCTAGATCAACAATATCCCTAGCAATCATTTACAAAATTACAAATAATCTTTAAAAAATCTGTCATTTTTTTAAGCATCATATAAATAGTGCTACGGTGCTACGTCGCCGCTACGCGCTGCTACGCGGTTTCAACTTTTTGCTCCTTTAAAGGATTTTGTTTTTTTTTAGAATATTACTTTTAGTTTAATATGTTGAGATTTCCTTTGCTTTTATAAGTTTTTATTTAACAAATCATTGATTACGTGCATAACTAAAAAAATCGAAATAATCTATTGTTAATTTTTTTTATTATATTATTTCGTCCTGAAACTATTTTAATTGAAATATATTTGGCATATGTAACTCGATTATAAAATATAAAAATAAGCCTTTATCAGTGTGTTTTCGCTGCTCTAAAGCACCACAAAGTACCGACATAAAATAATCCTTACGCTAGGTATTTCAATCGTTCAGACATTATATAAACTGGTAACGGCCTGAAAACTGTTCATGTGTGGGGGAAGTAGAATAGTTACGGGAGATTTGCAGAGGCTAACTAACTATCGAGCGGCAAGCGGCGAGCGCGCGAGCCACGTGACTTATCGATCAGCGCGGCGCCCACGACACTCGGAAAAATCAACCGCTGACAGCTTTCATAGGCCACCTCCACCTCTCGACTCACGACCCCCTCTCCCCGAACATGCCGCGCCAGCCCTCCCCGCCCTCATTAGCGCCTTTGTGACGCTCACTTGTCTCGTAATATGACGCCGTAATGATACCACTTACGACTCGATTATTCGTTAACATTCCTACTAGTTGACTGCCTAAATCAGAAATGACTTTTAATTTTAGTTATCTAATTTTGGTTTATTTTTGTAAATTAAATATATACGCCAACCAACTATTTAAAAAACCAAACTATTAGCCAAACTATTTCTAACTTCCTCTAAAACGGCCATAACACTTCCACAATAATATATGTTACCACGTTAAATATTTATAAACAACTCGTCTCATTTACCTAATTTGTAACGTCTGAGTAGAAACGACAACAAACTTTTGTTTTCAATGAGCAGTCATTTCAGAATTTGCACAACAAACTTTCCCTGACTGAATTTTATAGTGTGTCAGTTGAATTTAAACTCTATCTGCTTTGCTTACGATTGATAATGTATGTATAGCACCGCAGAGGAGTGAACGTTAGTAGCGAATGAGGATGTCAACTGTCCTCTGACACTGACCTACATAATTTTAACTAGTCTTTTTGTATGCCGATGACCTATTCCGCCGTAATTCAATAAGCAGTGGACAAATCATTATCAAGACAACTCATTTATTTAAAGTGTTCATGTCAATAAGTAACTAATAAAGTCTTTGGATGTTTTACTTATTTAAATTACCGTTGAATGCTTCTATTTTTATACAAGCGCAGATAATGTTTGTTTTGCATCATAAAGCCATCGAACGGTATCGCTTAAGGTACGAGATAAGTCCTCGTTTATTTCATGTAATATTAACATTCATAATTTCCATGGTTCATTGTAAGTAACAAAATATTCACATACTGCTCTAGACTGACTAGATAATAGATATGTATCAGTTGCTTGGCGTTCTTGAGCATATTGTAAAGATCAGCGGAGGGGAATAGGGCATTTTGTTGTATTCGTTGTTTGTGAGTCAAGTACCTTAGACACGTATGTTCTATTCTATTCAAATTCAATTATCTATGGCTATGCATTATTTCAAATGGCCTCGACACAATACAACAAAGACTTCTTATTGGTGTTGCATACTCACGAGGAAGTAAACGTAACCAATATTATGTTTATACAGTTATACTTACTTGCATCGACAAGAGGAAAGTTTTGCATTTATTGCGAGTTCATAAAATACTTATAAGCAGTTTTCTGAGCTGATACTTTTACTTGCGAACTATTAGGTTTCCGCAAGATTGCCGCAAAGTACATTATCCTTGCGAATTAAGTGACATTGAAGTCACGCCGCGTCCCCGAAGAGTTCTGGAGTGGTTTTCTAAGAATCACGATACGCCCACGTCTACAGCATTGTTATAATATTTTATGAGCTGTTAGATAAACTTGTCTTCATTTTCCAGGTTAATTTAATTAAATTTTACCAGCTTTGAAATCGAACTTTTAACTAAAATCAAATCAAAGTTCGCATTTTTATTATGCTTAACCTTTAGATTACTGGATTTGTGCCGAGTTAATGGCAATAGTCTCCCATCTAAAATGAAATGAGAATATAGCTACTGAACACATGTGCCTACCACTTTTGCGAATACAGATTCGACATATTATTTATATCAATTAAAATAACAACGCAAAATCTGAAGTACAAGACTTAACCCCTTATTCACCCCTAAAGGTTTTATTAATATAACAAAGGACTGTTATGTAGGGATCCCTTTTTTACAGACTGCTAACACTTTCTGGCAAATTGTTTGTGGTTGATATGGTTTCATCTGAATTATATAAAAGTCACATGAAGGCCTTACTCACCGTGGGCGGCAACGGCAGGTGTTGTGCGGGGGTGTGCGCGCGCTGCTCCCGCCGCGCCAGCGAGCGTCGCACGCGCGCCTCCTTCGACGCGTACCCGCCGTAATCTAAACACGCATTGTTTATCATTATCTGTCCAACTCATTATAATAGCATGCGTCAATATTGATCAACAACGTCATTCATATCGTCTGACAAATTCCTTTCATCTCTACGCGATACAAAAGTCAACAGGTTGTACTGATATTTTCAGCAAGATACGCCATTTTTAGATAATTTAAATTATTGTTTTAATTACTTTTCCTCCACCACATTATTCCATCCCAAAAAAACATTTAGGTATAAACACGGTTAACGGAAATCACAGAAAGGTCGAAAAACACTGGACTCATAACGTAGACCTACTCTTAGTTTACGTTCGTACTGACTTTGCTGAAGTAGCACTCACGGCTCCTACGTCATAGTAGGTGCCATTCCATTTAAAAATCGATCATAGGTGTTTTATGTATGTAGCGATGCAGCTATAGCAATCGAATCGTGACCCTGAACATAGAAGACGGGTTTGTTCATTCGACATTTGTTCATTTTGCTGACTCAGATCGTCCTACATAATTATTATGACTTTGTACATTAAGGTCGGACATTTTCTAAATAAGCAACGTTCACAGAAAAACTATAATAGGAAAAACTTTTATCTTACCGTAAATGAAATATACATATTTATAAAAAAAAAAGGTTTGTCTATTTAACGATTTGCAATTTAAACTTTTCGGTATCCTACACCTACAAAATACTGTTGCTAAGCATGTCTGCGAAACTTTGTAATTATTTCCTTCGCACCGCATATAATGTCCCTCGTTCTATCACCATTGTAAATGCAGAGGTCACTGGAAAATTCATGTTCAGTAAGTAAATATCTATGGGCTGATGAGAGAGATTGACATACTTTCGAGTGTGTGGTTAACCCTAACCGTGACGATTTCCTTTACTTTAAAGAGTACGGGATCATCAGTAAGAATACTCCGGCCATCCAGAAAAGTGTCCATAAAATTCAGCATCATATAAAATGCAGCTTAATCAACTCTCAGAAATTTCGATCTGAGCGATATCTACATCGCGATATCTATTTTTGTAAATCAACGCAAGAATCGAAATATTATACTTAATTAAGAAAATAAGATAATATATTAATATTAATTAGTTTATAGTTATAGTCTTACTCATTTCAATTTCTTCAGGAAACTCGTGAAAAACGAACACAACAATTTTCTATTTCATATGCTCATCTAGAAGCCAAAGAATAAAAGGATTGACGCATAAAAATGCTATACAGGCCACGATATGATAAATGGTAAATCTACAAAGGAAAGTTATTATCGTCAGTAAAAAAGCAAACCGCATAAATGGTTGTAAATTGTCGGATCTGTAAACATTACATTATTGCTCCACATAAGTTAAACTATCGCGACATAAATAATTTCATGATGACATAACTCAACTTACTCCGTCCGTACTAGTAATAACTGAAACTCATTTTATTTTTACGGTATCGTTAACATCACTGAAACTCGTTATAAATTCAAGAATAGAGCAGTTATTCTACAAATAATTCGATAAAGTGTAATAAAAAAATAAGGTATCATTTAATTTCCCGAAAATATACTTAGCACCCTAACTTTTTATAAGTTTTATCAAAGTATACGCGTAACATTAATGTAAATGATAACTGTTACGCATAACTGTCAAATTGGAAAATTAATTTGACACAATTAAAATACAAATTGTTTGTTGTCGGGTTAAATTGCGCAAAGAACTCCATCTGCATATTCATTAATCGCTGACCTGGCGATGACGAGTTTTTTTAATGATGAATGTATAAACTAGAATTGGTAAACAAGACAATTTCTGCTTGCACTGTACATTTGTAAGTAGGCTATATGCAAGTTATATTAAAATTGATGATCGCCCCCTATCCTCGCGTCAGTGCGAAAGTCGTTTCATGTTTTACGTAGCATTTATAAGGAGTTGAGCGTGGATAGCGGCACGGGTGTTAGTACCCCGGTCAATATGTAGAGTGGCTGTGCTGTGCAGGCGATCAATCGCGTTGCGGCGTGGGGGCGGGCGGTCGGGGGCGAGGCGGGGCGGCGGGGGCGAGCGACCACCTGTAGCGCTCCCCGCGCTCCCCGCTCACCCCCGCGGCCTCTGACATCGACACGTGACGTAGACACCGAGAAATCCGCCCAAACGTAAACATTAATTCTTACTTCATTCTTCATTGTTCAGAATGTCGCTTCGCGCCACGCGCGCGGATTCCGATCTCTCTCGTATTGGTAAACAAATTCAGGTCGACGCACACTACGTGTCGTCGCCATCGCCAGGCGTGTTATTGTGCTGACTAGCTCCACTGTTATACATTATACGTGAAATAGTTCAATACTTGTAATTCAATTACGTTCAAGGGATTAGTTACATATATTTTGCTGCAGCATGTGTATGCCTGAGTATTATGAGGGTTTATTTTCAAATTATTAAGAACACGAAATTCAACACAAACTTTTGTAAACTTTTAAACTAACAAGTAGGTTTCCGATTGACTCTTTATTGAGACTCAAAATGAACCAATTTTCTTTTTCATAATTAATACTTAGGTAGTACCTATGCGTGATGTAGACATTCAGTAAAGTTTCAATATCAATTAGAAGGAATAACTGGACTAGTTACGGAGTTAAGAGTAGGTTCTGCAACTGTACTTTCATGTACGTGACATCTTCGTGGAAATCTAATTTTCTGAGTGATTCTTATTGAGATTGGATTGAACTAGAATAGAAAAAGCATTTCCTATGCATTCGTTCAGTTAGTGTGTTTTGAGCCAATCAGATCCAAAATACAGTCGTGCCAACGACACGAAGAAGTTCAAGAGTTCAATGAATATTAATAGGACTCGACACCTACGCAATAATAAAAAGATTTTTTCAGAAGTCTTCGAACAACCATGCACTGTCATAAACGGTGATAAGGGATCAATATCCTTAGAGGCTGTACACAATCACCACTGGAACCACTGGAAGAGGAACGGATTAATGATCCTCACTATGAACTCATGAATAGGGAAACCGATCAATAATTTTAAATTATTATAGGAAAATATTACTCCTCCTTTTCAATACATAATTTACACCTAAACAAACATAATTTTCAACCGCAATTTATCCCCTCCCTATTTTCAAATTCAGTAGTTTATAAAAATTATTCGTGTGATTTTCACTTTACTCTATCGCGTCCAAACGTAACAAACTTTACTCAAAACCCCAAAACAAAAAAGAGCATATAGGTAGGTATCTACTCCAATTTATTGATTTTGTAAAAGTTTTGTTTATGGATCATCTTTTCTTGTTCTCTCAAAATTAAAATTAAATCGTTCAGCTCCTTATCATCCACTAGTAAACGTAGATAAGTCTTCCATAAACCATGCATTGTCATAAACTGCGATAAGAGATCAATATACCCTAGTGGCTGTCCACAATCACTACTGTCACAGAACGGATTGGTGATTACTATAAACTAATTAGTACGGGAAACGATCAATAATTTAAAAAATATTGTTGGAAAATTTAACCCTGTAACCCCAAGTTTAGTCAATACTTACATAGGGATTTAACATTAGAGCCACATCAACGTAGCAGACATTCAACGACGTAATTTTCAGGAGCAATGTATCCCATGATTTTCAATTCCAGTGGTCATAAAAATCTTTCAGTGATATTAATTTTACAACATCGCTCTGAAACGTAAGAAACTTTTCTCGCGAGTGCGAAAATATAAGATAAAGTAGGACATAGAGACCAGTTTTACTGATTCAACCCTTACTTTTAAACGTTGCTTAAAGTTAAGTGGTGATAAGCGACTGTTTAACCATGCATTTTTGACGTTTTTAAAACATCAGTTAACTTTAATCATCGTTTATAAATAAACCCCATAATGGTTATTATACATTTTGTGATTATGAGTTATTAAAATTTATGTTGAATGTCAAATCTCTAGATTAGATTGTTATCGAAAGAGTTACTTGTGTACAAAGATTCAAATCGCTTATGTATAGATTTTCTGCAATTAGGCATAGTATTGCACTAAATTGTGTCGTTTATCATAAATAAATTTACTATTCAACGTCATGAATGTACGTACGTACGTACGAGTTTACGTATTCGCTACTTCGGAATTTCCTACATAAAAGTGCACTGAAATATACTAGTGTTTTCTACCTGTAAATACCTGAAATATAGATATACCAACCCATAGGCATGACATGTTCATGGTGCATGTGGTGGCTGGGGTAGTCATAGCGGTAGTAGCGCGCGTAGGGATCGTGCGCGTGCGGCGCGTAGTACGCGTGTGCGTAGGGCGCGTAGGGTAGCGGCGCATACCCGTAGCCGTCCCATGCGCCCGCGCCGTACGCCGCGCCCCCGCGGTACTCGCCGTAGTTGCAGCAGTCCATGGCGCCGGCCCTACGCGCCCGCCAGCGCACGCGCAGGCCACGTCCGACATCCTCGCCCGGCTGCGCACCGCCACATCACCGCACTCTTACGCTCAACAACCCTACCAACTATTCAAGTAAACTCGACAAGTTCATGACTATAAACCCACTTTCCCAATAAACAAACAAAATATTACATTAAATCTACGACCGTTTAAATAAAAACTTTCAACCAAAATGTCTGTATAATAGTTTTGCTGAACTCTGAAAAATATTTCAGAGTGCGATGACTACGCGTAGAGATCGAGCGCAGTTTCGCGGCGGGAATCGGACGCGGGTGCGACGTTAGTTAGCGAAAAGAGGTCGTTCGAGTTTGCCGGCGACGACGAGAGATTCGATGGACGAGGGCGGTTGCGGGGCGCGGGCCGCGAGGAGGGGCGACGCCCGCTCGCCGGCGGCTCGGCGCAGCGCGGCGCTCGACGGACGCCGACTGAAGGCGCCGCGGAATCGATACGCCGCCGCCGCCCGCGGCCGCCCGCCGCGCGCCCTCCCGCCCGCACTACCTGCCTGCGCCCGTATTGCGCGCGAACTTTGTCTTCCCCGACGGAATTTTATATTTAGAACCATGGTGAAACGATTGATCGATACTTTGCACTATTAATTAGTACCTACACACTTTCACTAAATATTCCAGAGGGAAAATACCCGCTCACTTTGTTGCTACTTTCTAATCACTTTATTCAAGTTTCGGTGTTGGAAGTCTTCCTGCACATTGTTCGCTATAGTTATTGATGTCTAAAAGTGGTGTTTCCGCAGATTCATGCGGTACATTTTGAATTTGCTAGCAAAAAAGTTTGGTTTAGTTTGAAATACTAGTGGTGCAAGAGTTGCGCTCTGTTTGTAGTCAGGTGGTGGATACTTGCAAAGTTTTATCGAATTGCGCGTAGGCGGCAGTGACCCACATCGCGACAATCATGTGGCGCATCACCCGCCCTTCGTCCTTCGCCTGCCACTGCCGCCGCCGGCACCACCGACAACTTTCAATAAAGATCGGACGTTACTGATGTACTTACTTCACTTAACATTGCAATCACGTTATTTTCAGCCAAATCACAGGCGTCGATTGCAAGTACCCTCACTGCACAACATGCATTTTTTTTGTTCCTAATTATTGATCATGTTTTAAAGTGACAACTTTTAACTGTAATCAAATTGTGATTACAGTTAAAAGTTGGTTTCAATTTAACTATAAAAATAAATTATTTCTATACTTAGGTATATGAAAGAAAAATATAAAAAGAAAATTCCTGCATGAACTAACCTGTATATTTATTTTCAATATACATATGTAATAGCTACACGAACTAATCGCATTTATAATATTAAAAATAACTGAGCATTTTAATTAGGCTCCTAAGGCTACTAAGGTTAAAACAATTTAGCATTCAAACTTAACTTGAAGAACATTAACTTTACAGTTAGCTTAGCAATCTTATGCCAAAGATAGCTAAACTTGTGAATCTATAGACGGAGGAAGTTACAAAAGTATGTAGACGCGTTAACCTTTACGTTAGCAAAGAGTTTTCTGCGCTAACCCTGTAAATAAGCCACCGTGAAGATAAAAACAAAAATTATTTTTTAATAAATCACGAATCACTTAGATAGGATTTTGTGTGGATTATAATAAGTATGTTCAGTTTTATAAAATTTACACACATATTTTATTAAATGATTGTATCTACATTGGCCGGAAATCAATAGTTGTAAACAGATATTTTATAATTTTGGCAAAATATAACGTGTAAGCGTCAAAAAACTACTAAATGCCACCTAATAAACTATTATCCAGACAAAACTACCAAAAATCGTTTGAATCGACATATTTGAGTTCTGCGCAACTCCACGTTGAAAAAAGCGTGATAGTACGTAGGCCGGTCGCCTGTGTGATAGATCCTTCTAAAGCTATGTATACATAGTGCCTATGTATCATGTTACTTACAGGAGTGAGTTCACTCCATGTGGCAACTACGCCGGCGCGAACATTCAAAATTCTCTTGCAGATCTTTAAGGCGCGTATTTACAGTTTTAAATTTGTTTTAATATTATTAAATGTGTAGATTTATACGTTATTATGTATTTGCTAAGCCCACCACATGATTTTTCTTCAGTATGTAAAGAATTTGACCTATAAAACTGTAAGTACCGAATAATGTGTTCAGCGTAGCATTCTCGTAGCAAAAATTCGTAGACTTGCTACGCCTAACATTTTTAAACAGTGATTGTCCCTAAAATGTTAGTTTTATTAAAAAACTATATTTAAGTGAATTAAAATCACTAATATGTAACACAGCAAGCATGCTATTTGCTTCTCGATATGAACCATATCAAATAATACGCTAAAATTGCTACGAGTAGGTAATGCAAAATGGGAAAAGTTTTAAACAAACGATTTTAAAACAAACTTCAGTGCAGACCTCTTTTCTTAGAAAAGTGATTTTAATAGTGCGCCAACTGATATCAACGATATGCACATTTGTCTCTATGAACCCCTTAGGTCAGCCAGACATCCCGCAGTTAGCAACAATATGAGGAAACAAAAGTTGTCATACCAGTACAAGTGCTTCGCTTCGATAACGTATCATGAAAGTCGTCTGTAAATGTGTCTCGGTAATTGTGTTCTAATGTATGTTGTGTAGTAACTGTAGAGAAGCCAGGCGCGGGTTATCATGCAGATTGCGGCGAATCAATAGGGGCGCCTCGGCCACTGACGGCGGATGACGATCAATAGCGTCCCAGTGGAGCTGTCTCCGCATTAAGGGGCTTCCTCGAACGCCCTTACACCTACCCACAGTCTACCTACACTTCGTACATAACTTAGTGTTACAATACGACCAATGTGCCGACTGTTTGTGTCGAACGCGTGTGAATATTATAGATTTCAACGATATTTTATGATTTATGATTTGCACACTGAAACCTGAAGCAGGGTAGTTACTGAGTTTATTATCGAGTTCATTTCCCACTTTTATGGACATATTATGCTTTGCTTAAGCGGTCTTTAAGTAGTTTATAGCTCATATTTTTATCAAAGATCATAAAATACGCACCAATTAACACAGGTAGATATACCTTATACGATAAAAATAAACTTAATTTCATTTCGACCGAGGATCGGGTTATAGAAAAAATTTATAAACCTGAAATCAAGCGTTGATAACAACACAAGTTCTCGAAATCTGATTAAGATTTACGTAGTTAGGTACATAGACAAACATAGTTCCCAGGCTGATCAATAGCAATGGAATGAAAACATGGAGTGTGTGAGCAGAATCCCATCCCGCGGAAGTTGTAACAAACAGCTATGGGTTGTTGGCGTTGTTGCGATCAGCTAGCAATCCGATAATATCTACCTACTACACTGTTAAGGTATGCGCACATTACGTGGGCGCATCAACGGATTATTCAGTTACGGAATGACTGAATAATCCGTTGATCTGACATTCTGTCACTGACTGAGACTGCGACTGTCTGTATTTTTGCGTGCCGATTCGAAAACCTCCCCTCCTAACCATTGTACCGTCGACAAGAGGGGCGGGCAGGATCCCACGCTTTGATACTTTACGCAATGTATCTGACTACTATATTCGTACCTGTACTATTCGTAGTAGATATTGTATGTGCATTCGTTTATATAAAATCGTAAAAAGTGAGAAAGTGATTCGTGTAGATTCCTGTGCCGCAACCGCAATGCGACCCTCTATAGGTTGGCATAAATGTGCACTCATCTTTTAGTAGGCATACCTACTGGTTCAGCAAATCTACTGTACCTGTCTTGTACTTTGTGGAAGTTACGAGTTTTTGGAGATTAGCTCATGCCGTATGAAAAATATTCATACGAAAATAACAATAAAAATCTGTTTGTAGGTACTTACAACGTTATTCTTAACTATAAAACAAATAATTTTTGCTTGTTAGAACCCTGGCTATCCTGTTTATTATATTATGTAGGTACCTACCCAATAATTAGGTCGGTACCTATCCTAGATGCCAATATTTACTCCTACAGCTAAATGGCTTTCTTGCTTACGAGCCAACCCAGCCTCTTTGGGGTGTAGACAGAGAATCGAGCGGCTGAGTTTCCCATACCGGGTAGGTGGTAGGTAGGTAGGTATGCATTCAGTTGTCTATCTCTACATCCATAATTCATTTTGTTCAGACTCGTCGGTTAACCTCGGTTCGTTTGCGTGATATTTCTTATGAAAAACCTGCAATATAGGTATTTTTCCTTCACAATCTACACGATGTCTGCGAGGTGTGAGTCTGAGTTCGCACTATCGTAGACATTACATGACCTATATATTTTATGTTAATTAATATTTTAATTTTATATGCCATGCCTAGGTATTATTCTACAACTAGGCCCGCGACTTCGTTCGCGTGGAATTACTTGTTCCCCCGACAGCCCCGTCGCATCGCATCGTCAGCCCGCGTTGTTACTTCCTTTTCGCTTAGCGTTCTGTCTGACCTTTTGCTCGGCTCCTAAGGGTCGTAGCGTGGTCTTAAATAGCCTATAGCCTTCCTCAAGATCAAATGCAAAAAGATTTTTTTCAAATCCGCCTTCAGCTTTATTATTAGTACTAGCGCGCCTTATCCACGTGAAATTTCTTGTTCCCCGCCTACCCTGTCGCATCCATCGCATCGCCTACCCGTGCCATTATTTCATCTTCGCTTACCGTTCTTTCGGACTGTTTCTTTTTAGATACTCGGCTCCTAATGGTCCTAGCGTGATATTAAGTAGCCTATAGCCGTCAAGAATTGGCTATCAAAAGCAAATATAATTTTTCAAATTCGACCCGTGGTTCCATAGATTCAGCGCGTTCAAACAAACAAACAAAATATTCAGCTTTATTATTAGATAATATAGATAGATATTCGTGTATGAATATATAGGTACCTACGCCTTATATTCAGCATTCGATATTTTTGACAAGTGAATACCTTGAATACAAGAAGCATCTCACGATCTTTATGAATCTCCTTCAGGTCTTATGAGATCATCATCACCTGCTTAGCAATTTCCAAAATGGGGTTGGCTTCAAGTCTAACCGGATGCAGTTGAACACCAGTATATTATACATGTAGCATCTGCCTATCTGACCTTCACAACACTCAGGTACTGCATAACAAGATACCCCTTGGTAAGACTGGTTGTCTCACGACGACGACCACAAACGAACCTAACGACCTTCAAAGATCTACGAATGACCGTAATCGACGGCTTAGCCGCTGACCAGACGATGGACCATTTGTCCGCGACGATAAAATGTATGGAAATCTATGCAATAACGCACTCGAAGGACAAAGCGACCGCGCCGCCGATGCTAACCGGATGAGCGCTCTCGCCGTCATTTAAAATGTCCGCCATCTACTGAGCCCCTTAACGTGGTATCCGAGACACAGAAAGGGGTTGATATAAAACGAATGGTCAACCATCCACAGACCAACCGCGGCGAGCGTAGCTTAGCTTTGATCGATCGACCCGTTCGGCTTTTACTTGCACGATACAAGCATGCCACGACCCTCTCCTTCGACAGCACGTCCTTGATGATCTTACATTGATAGCAACTTTACGCCATAGCAATAAGAGTAGCTTTCGTAGGCCCAAGACTTACCACTAACCCTCTCCTTCGACAGCACGTCCTTGATGATCTTACATTGATAGCAACTTTACGCCATAGCAATAAGAGTAGCTTTCGTAGGCCCAAGACTTACCACTAACCCTCTCCTTCGACAGCACGTCCTTGATGATCTTACATTGATAGCAACTTTACGCCATAGCAATAAGAGTAGCTTTCGTAGGCCCAAGACTTACCACTAACCCTCTCCTTCGACAGCACGTCCTTGATGATCTTACATTGATAGCAACTTTACGCCGTAGCAATTAGAGTAGCTTTCGCAGGCCCAAGACTTACCACTAATTAAAATAACTACTGAAAAATCATGATCGCCACAATAGTACCAGGAATATTTGTCTATTTCATTATCAGTGTTAGAAAACGGTTAGGAAAAATAGAAGAAGTAATACATTTTGTGTATAAAGCATACTTTTTATTTATAACATAATTTAAAATCATGTAAATCGTGTAAAATCTGAATAAAATATCCAACAATATTATATCAACGCAAATATAATATTTAATTTAACCTAACTATATATTCATAGTTAGATCTAAAGGTAATATTCCGTAAAATAATTAACAATTTTCACTAATGGCATTCGCAGGAGTAATTCAAATCAACAATAAAATTCATTCTATAAAAATATTTGAGATAACAGTAAGTAAGTAGAAATAAGGACGTGTCATAGCTACTTACGAACTTCAGTTAACTTTAACATTAAAACTAACAAATAATAATATGAAACGACAGAGAATTACAGGTAACTTATTTCTATTCCAAATATAATCCTACTAATTTAATAACTTATTAAAAAGAACATTTTGGCACAATAGACCAAAATAAAAGAAATTTCAAAATACTTAATACCTTATTTTTATATGATATACTTATCAATAGAACATCCACAGAGTATGTGGTCAAATTATATTCGAAAGTAATAACTTATTTAAACATTTATCAACAATGAAAGGACAACTTACAAAGTAGTAAAGGAATATCAATCTAGATTTCAAGACATTCTCTAACAATTTTTGTTTGGCATTATGGACTTCATTTACGGCTTCGATAACAATGAAATTCATATTAAGATTCAACCGATTGTAAGCACCTATTTATTTGTAACTGCAACTTTAACCCTTTTCTTATTACCAATAAAGATCACTGATAAATTGTATCAGCTTTCAAACAATTACAATCTAAAAAATTCCTTCTACACTAACATATTTGTAAATCAGCGTCAAAAATGTATTTTAACGGAAACTATAAAACTAAGATATTTGAATTATGAACTAGAGCATTCGTTAACTTGTCGCCTCTGTTGACCGATATGAGAATGCTGTCTTACAATTTATCCAGCTCTGGCTGTACTAGACAACCTTTCGTAATAAAACATCCTTAAACTAAATACAGCCAATTATATCTATAATATCACTTACTTCAATGAATCTAATAAACAGACGCTACTATATCAAAATCTGCACCTCATAATACGCTGATTAATGACAAACACAACAGATAATGAGTTTTGCCACCATTACACAGTACAGTTCCAAGATAATTATTTATTTTTCGAAATGTAAGTTTACTTTTCTTTTTATATTCTTTCATTTTCATGTAAATAGAGCTGCACTGGATCAGAAGGCCAATTCTCGTAATTTAAAACATTCAAAATCGAATCGCAGTCTCATCTCGGCGACAAACAAATGTCAAAAACTTGTCAAAATGTAGGAATATTAGAGGTACTTTTGACAGATTGAGACAGATCAGACTGTGAATGTTTTTAAAATTACGAGAATTGCCCCTCTGATTAATTCTAAAAATACTGAACTGGGTGATACTACAAGGACGAAAATAGCCCTTTAAAATGTTATAAAAATTTCAATGTTTTAACAAGCAAAAGCTATCAGTCTCTTCCACTGCATAATTTGACCTAAAGTATTTTAGCAAGGCATTGATTTTCGTTCAACAAGGCACATTAGCTTTCCATATCACCTATCCAATGTCATACCATAATTGACAAAGAACCTAAGGCACATACATATTTGCAGGATAATAAATGAAAATTAATTCCTTTGACCATGACTTGTCCACATATGCTCTTTGAATGTCTCACGCATAGTGAATGACCTTGGACATAGGTAGCAACACAGCCTATTGGTCAAGTCAGAGTGCATTAACCTGACGTGATATTTTAAGGCTGACTGGTTAGAATACTTCATGCCGCAGTGGGGGCAGTCGCCGCAGATGGCTGCGTGGTTCGACTGCTGGTGCGCGAGTCCCTGCGACGTGGACGCGCCGCCGCCCAGCACGGGCACGGTAGACATTCCTGCCAGCATCAGAAGAGCTTGAGATTGATCTTGATTATAAGTACTGTCAGAATCTGCACCATCTTGATGTTCTGACAGTAACACCTCTGGTTCATATTCCACATCAGATTTCGGTGACTGCTTTTCTGGTTTCAAATGCAGTTCTTCAGTAAATACAGTTTTAATAGGACTTTTAGATGGTGCATTGGTGAATGTAACTGTGTCCGTGTTAATATCCTTGGCCTGTGTTGAACAATGCACATCCACCATGACATTTGACACTTTCTTGAGAGTTGAATTGTTGGCACTAGCTTCACTTTTCGATGGATTAATCCCTGCAATGAAAACACATAAAATAAAATAACAAAGAAAAAAAAATGTGGCAATTTGATTGGCTATAAAAATACCTTAAAGCAGATTAGAACTAAATCTAGGTCAATTTTGGGAATAAATTAAACAAACCTGAAAGCAGGGATCTGGCAAGCATGCTGTTTTCATAATCAGGAAGACTATCGTCATTTTCAGAGTTGGCAGTTATTGATAAAGGGGGTGAGTTGTTGTCATCTGTCCGTTCTGTTTTGATTGTTATCGGAATGTTATCGCCTTGAGCAGTCACCTGAAAATGGTTAAGAAATAAAATTAATAGCAAATCAGAGAGAAAAACAAACTCATAAATATATTGGGTGTAAAAAGACACTTAACAAGGCCGAGAATCACTTGCACTCCTCATCGTTCTAATCAATTAACCTTTACTGATGTTTTTTGATAAAAACTTTTTAGCACATCTTTAAATAAACCCAAACCCAATACCCCCACAACCACTATACCGTTGCAAGCAAAATATTTTGTGCACTACTACAAATTTTTACACCAAAAATAAAAGTTGTTTCCCAGCAAATATTATTTTTGTTTGATGTACAGAAAGAAAGCATAGTGGACAGCTATGTGATGAGTCTTTCTACACTCTGTTTAATACACTACTAATAATATCATGTATAAATTTTACCTGAGATGATGCAGAACTTTTTCCATTAGCCGTTATTGTTGCCGGTTCAATCTTGCCCTCACATTTCTTGTCAATATTATTTTCTGGTAAGAACACTGGATTATCAAGTTTAGTTGTTTGCGAAAGATTACTTCTACTATAAATATCACAAGTTTCTAAAAATTTACTTTTTTTGGGGGCCTCCCCAATAGTAACATCATTAGGTTTGTCAGAAGTACTACTTCGTCTCTTCTTCAAAGCGGGCAGTTTTGCTTCCTTATGAGCAGCACCAAAAATTGGCTTTGATGAAATAGTCAGTTGTGTGTATAGTTTATTTGATGTGTTAGGAGATGAGAAATTTTCTTTCTGTAAAGAAGAACGAGGTAATTAGTAAAAATAAATATTTGCCAACATCCATTTAATTAATAGGGCTAATTCTGCATGCTTTTAGTTGCAGTTCTTATGTATCTACAAAGTTATTTACCTGCTGTGTCACACCAGTTAATCCTTTCACTTGTAAAAGTGCCGCTGTGTGCAGGAATGAAGACAGCTTGCTCTCTTCAATGAAAACTTCTCCTTGGTACATGTATGAGAGCAGACTGACAATATCATCGGCTGACACATCTTTTAGTATTATTACTGGATGCTGGCAAGGATTCTCCTGAAATTGTAAACCCTTCAATGAAATAACTGCTTCAAAATAGTAGTTTCTTAATTACAATTTATACGTTTTTTTATGTTTCATTTAGAACATTTTCATTTATTGAAAAAGCTTAATAATAAACATGCAATAGTTACTATTTACATGTCAATGAATCAGTTTATTTAGAAGATTTTGTACTGATTGTAAGCAATATATTTTATGTATAACATAATGTTGACATAACATTTGATGCATTTTAATGCAACAGCATAACAGTAATAGGGTCAAACAGAATAGAAAACTAAAAGTATGTGTACATGTTATGTTCATTGGTATAAATATGAAGGTTATTAATGTCCTAAGTCATTCACCTTGAACACATTCCTGAAGTACGGGCTGCACGCTGACAATATGACTTTGTGGGCCTTGATATTTCTGCCTTCACAGGTGAGCGTAACGTCGACCAAATCTTCTGAACACTTCAATGAATCCAAGGCACTCACTATGTTTGACTGGAAGTTGTTCCAACGTAAACAGAATTGATCAGCCATCCCTATGGTTTCTGTCTAATAATCTGCAAAACAAAATTATTTACGCTGACTTCTAGTTTTGACAAATGACAGTGTAACGAAACCGTTCAAACTACACGTTAGAGAAAATATTCACAAACCTGTGGTAGAACGATCATTACAGTAAAATAAAACATTAGTTTTAGTTAAATATTGCTGTTTCAAGATTCAATAACTTTGTAAAATGCATAAAAATGCAAGGCATGACCTCCATACGCTTGACACTGTCTTTTTCTTTCACTTTCTTGCAAAATGGTTGGTCTATGAAGCCCATAGACTAATTATTCTATTTCTATGGAATAGTGACATGGCAATCGACTTTCACCACATGTAATGTAATCTACTAAGAATTAAAATCTTAGTCGACTTTATTTAGTAGGGGACCCTAGAGGGTTTTATAGCTACTAGCTAGCACATGTAGGGCGAAAAGTTGATAGCTATGTCATTGCCGCATGAAGAGAGAACAATGAAAGTATATTCAAAAGTTTCAGATGTGAACCCCGTCTCATGTGAACCCCAATTTCAGATTTCCAGAATGGACAAAAACAATATTTGATCTTGAGCGCCGTTAATTTTCGTATTCGAAGGATCTAGTTGGGTTAGGCAACATTTGTAAAACTTTCTCAAGTCTTCTCGTCCTTCTTAAACCAGTGCCTGTCATGACGTCATTATCAGCTGATAATGTTTCCACTGCTGGGGCACAGGCCTCCTCAGGAGCGGGCCGTAATCCACCACGCGGGCCCAATGCAGGTTGGTATATGCCACATGTCTTCGAATTTTTGGTTCATAGACATGCCAGTTCCCTCACGATGTTTTGCTTCACCGTCTTAAGAGCAGTGGGGATGAATTACCTAGTTTACACAAAGTAAAGCACCTGTCGGGGTTCGAAACTACGACCTACATCTCGTAACTCGCGGCCGTTACCACTTGGCCAATACTGCTCTTTTACCACTCTGTGTCACTCATGACATCGGCGCCGAAACATGGACACTGACGGTCAGGCTGGTCCACAAATTCAAGGTCGCTCAGCGCGCTATGGAGCGAGCTATGCTTGGATCGGAGTTTCTTTGAAGGATAAAATCAGGAATGAAATTTTGCGGAAAAGAACCCGAGTTACCGACATAGCTTGCAGATTATGCAAACTCAAAAAAAAAAAAGTGGTAGTGGGCTGGCCATGTTTGTCGAAGGATCGATGGCCGGTGGAGCATACGGGTCCTGCATAGCTATTCACAAGCACTCGATACGCTTCCGTAGGTACCGTATCGAACATCAATCAATGTTATCTATCATAGGAGTCCTCAATGCTGTTCACAAGTCCAAAACCCAAAAATGTTGTTAATGTTTAGCAATCGTCACTGTCCGCTATTTTTCCGACAGCTATTCTGCTGTCATACGGTAGCCTGTCGGATTTTTGTGAATAGCTATGCTGGAGTGGACTAGTGGAGACCGCGTATCGGCAAGCGTAGTGTGAGATGCCCCCCAGCTAGATGGATCGACGACCTAAACAAGGTGGCTGGGACAGATTGGATGCGGAAGGCGGAGGACAGTTGTGGCACTGCCTGGGCGAGGCCAATGCTCAGCAGTGGACTGCGATAGGCTGAGTTGATTGGTGTACAGAGCTTTTCTTCATGTCGGAAAACTATTGATTGAACTCAATGTAGTTAGGCTTGTGATACCTTGCAAGGTGTGGTGATGACACGTATATTTGTGCGTGGATGAAGCAGAAGGATCGAACGTTCGGCGGCAAGATGGGTGGACGAAGTTGTTTGTTACCAGTGCGGGTGAGCCATGGATGAGGTGTGCACAGGAGCGTGGAGATTGTATGGGCACAAACGCCGAAAGTCTCAGAGGCTAATGCTTACGGACCTGACCCATTTTCCTGACATTTCCACATAATTATAAGAAAAACGAAAATTTTATCAGCCTGGTAATTTAGAAACAGTCACATGTGTAGAAGTGGGTGAAGATGGACTAGTGGAATGGATTATGTTGATTGTGATCTGTGGACTGTAGGTCTGACGATATTTTCACAGTCACTTCACTTCTGCAATGTTGGAGAGTTTTCGTTCATTTCAAATAAACATAAACATTTCCGCGCAATGACAAATATTTCAGAAATGCAATAGTATTAATTTTTTCATCTATCTGATGTCAGAAAAAAGTCCTGGATGCCTCTTACTCAAAAAGCCAAAAAAACGGATACGGTGCATCTATAGCTCAATCACCCAACACCATCCAAACACATTTCATTTCCATGCACTTACCACACGAAGTACTCTGTGCACACGAATGTCACCAACAGCAAGGCACTTTGTAGTATTCAGGGCTGCCAGATTGTATAATTGGATACAAAAACTGTATAATTAGGTGACTGATCGTATCCTCTATGTATCCTGGATCCTCATGTATAATTGGATACGGTAAACCTAAATGTTATAATGTGAGTTCATATTCATTATATTCCACCGTGTACTACAATAGGTACTACAAATTCGGACCCATCGCTACGTTAACGTTCACTAGTTGTAGGCGAGACAAGTTCACATGATAAAAATAATCATTATTGTGTATGTGAAGGATTTTTTTTTTATGGAGTGTATCCTGTCATTCAATTTCGTATAATTTCAGAAACGTGGCTGAATAATTTAAAATTATCTACTGGCAGCCCTGGTAGTATTGTAAAAGTTACTGTCAATGTCAAATTCAAATGTCATCTTTTTGTCAAACTCAAACATCCGAAAATTTTGTTTGTTCGCGACGCCGTGACTCGTGTGAGTGAAGGCAAAAAAACAACATCTTTGTTTTCGTGAGGCTCTTTTATCTGTTTTAAATCCCAATCTTGATACATAATATTGCTTAACAATGGCTAACGATCCTGAAAGATTCGATTCCATGCTGTTAGCGATGGCCCAGCAGCACGAAGGTGGTGTAAAGGATGTAAGTATGATAGTAATTTAGCAGTAAACCTTATTTCGTTTCTTTTTCCCTCGTTTAAAAGGCGAACTTTCAATATTCCAGTCCAGATTACCCCTAAAGTTAAAAGTAATTCAAGTTCTCGATTGTTCTACGAAGTTCTCTCCGATTATTGATCACATGGTGACTCAACAGTCTGGTTTGCTAGGTTACCGGAACAATATTGAATAACAGCAAAACGCGCGGTCACAATAAAAAAAAACTGGTACAATGGTTAGGAACTTCAAATTGACAATAAATATAAAAATACAAATTAAGCTTACTATAAATTGCCAGTGCCAGTAAAATGATAAATTACCTGAGCAATATAGTAAGAAATCCTTTACAGAAATAATACATCCTAGCAACACCTTTTGCTAAGGATTTCTATTTACTCTTCCCCAGGAGTAGTAGGTACCCATCAAAACACTGGTTAGACATAATATTAAGTCTTGTCCCTAGTGCTTCGTATATTGCTCTGTTTAGGGTTAGATGGTATTGGGCATTGTTTAAAGCAACTTACTAATACACAGTCCCTACTAAAGCTAACTACAATATACTTAATGCTTCAGATCAGGGATAGGGATCTTTCAAAACTTTCCTATTTGCTATCAATATGCCTATTGGTAAATAATAAGCAAGCAGCATGGTGGATGAGAGGTGTGGATTTCGGCCCACTCAGAGGGAGTCCATCTCCACACCTCTCATCCATCTCTACATAGAGGAGAACTGTGTGGTAGCAGTGAGAACATGATAGACTGATTATGCATTAATATGCTAAGAAGAAGAAGGGACATAAACATTCTAGAAACATAATTTAGACTGGTCATATTAAGAGAAGGCTTTTGCACAGCAGTGGGGCTGTTTATCTTACATGGAGACTGTTTTATATACAGGAGATTTGCTTAAACCTGTGGAAATTACTTCATTGCAGTATTTTATTATTAAGAATTGTTTTCATGTCTATTTCAGTTGCTGGCTACAATAGTCAGTTTTCTTTCAAGGAAGACGGACTTCTTCACTGGGGGCAAAGGAGGTGCATGGGAGCAAGTAAGTTGTCATTAATATTCCCTAATCCCCATCTGCCTAGCTTTCTCCCAACTATGTTGGGCTCGACTTCCAGTCTAACCGGATGCAACTGAATACCAGTATGTTACATGGGCTGCTTATCTGACCGTACTAGCTCCAACCCAATGGGCATTGTCGTGTTCAAAATTCAATAGTTCCACGGAGCAAATACAAAGAGATGTTCTAATTCGATTTCCTTAGGAAACAACGCGTGACACTTTACGGGGTGAGGGGGGTATTATATCCCACCCACTTCTATTTTCCATCTACCGGTCAATAGCAAAACTATTTGCTTGTTCTGTCGATTTTACTTTGTAGTTACGTAACTATCTCGCACTAGATGTCACTAAGTGCAGGACGCAACAGTGTCGTACTCAGGATTTTCGTACCAGGGAGTAGTTTTTTAGGTTTATGTTTGTTGTTCATAGTTGACGATAGATGGCGGCCTGTTTACAAAATTAAGATAAGAGACTAAGAGATTTCTCAACAACTATTTTAATAAATTACGCATAAAATTACTTACAAATGAAATGTGATGCCATACATAGCATCGTAACGTCTATCCGAGTAATTTTTACAAGATAAAACACAACACTTCATTTTTTTTTTCCTCTAGCGCGTATAATGTTGTAAAATGAGAACGTTTACTAAGTTGTGCATAGTACGAACGCCAACAATACACTGACTAAGGCCACGCCCACATGGTGGACCAGTTTTACTGAATATGAACTTTACCTAGCTACCTATTGCATTCAAACTACTACAAACATTTTAAAATAAAAAATAGCCCTATTTGTCCAGTTGTGGTCAAGTGATATGCAGTGCATTTCATTTTTATTAGGGTTCCGTACCTAAAGGGTAAAAACGGGACCCTATTACTGAGACTTCGCTGTCTGTCCATCCGTTTGTCTGTCACCAGGCTGTATCTCAAGAACCGCGATAGCTAGACAGTTGAAATTTTCACAAATTATGTATTTCTGTTGCCGCTATAACAACAAATACTAAAAACAAAATAAAATAAATATTTAAGGGGGGCCCCCATATAGCAGACGTGATTTTTATAGATAATGGTACGGAACCCTTCGTGCGCGAGTCCGACTCGCACTTGGCCGGTTTTTTTTAAACAATTCCTGTTTCCTTTCAATTCTAAGTACACACGGCTACACATTAAGCTATGCAAAACTAGTATTGGCTGACCGTTCATTGTGAGAAAATATCATACAAAGTGAGGCCAAGACAAACTGGTTTTGTATAGCTTGATGTGCCATGTGTACAATTATTTATTTTACAGGTGGTGAAAGATACATTTTATGCTCATGCCAAGAAAGCAAAGGAAGAGGCTGACAAAATTAAAAAAGAAAAAGAAGAGGCAGACAGAAGGTTGAAAGAAATCCAACAGAAGAAGGATCAGGAGAGAATGGCTCAGGACTTTGAACCTGCTTCTGTTACTGAATTAACGGATCAGGAAGCTGCTAAAATACAAGAGGATATTGACCAAGAAAAAAAAACCAGTGAGTAACTAGTTAAATTAGTTTTGTAACACACATGTGTTGTTGCTCTTAAATATGTTCAAGGCACTTATCTTGTCATTGAAATTGGTGGTCTTTACAAAATATTGCCATCAAGCAGTGATATTATGATAAAAGAGATGGTTACCTAACCAATTTTCGATCTTCAAAAACGGCACAATGTCATTTTATTAGATGACACGTGGAAGTAGGATGTCGTAATTATCGGCAGCAAAAAGAGACAAGACGAAGAAAACTTGGCTTATTAGCCAAGTTTTGAAATGCCACTTGCGGAACGTGTATATTATACACACTCCGCAAGTGGCAACCCTCTTTGAACCTATCTACCTCTTTTAATTTATAATATCATTGACTTCTCTTTTAATTTATAATGGCATTTGCAATTAACTATGACAAGGTATTGTTTTGCAATAATTGCTTTGCATGTCTGGTATATTCATAAGGGGTAAGAAGGCACTGTTAGTGCCTTTCTTAACTGCATAAATTTCTGGCCCTGGCCTTGGTTTGGACCACGGAACAGATATTTTATCTATTCCGTGGTTTGGACAGTCCCTGAAGTTTTCACAATGGCCTCTGTTGTGATTGAATCTGGCATGGAATATTTTTATAATCTTTGTCTGCTTGCTTGCGTTTGTGGAATAGTATTTTTCCTTGATATTAAAGAAATCAGAGGATACTTACTTTTGCTTTTATTATTGTAAATGTAAAGAATATAATTTCTAAACAATTATATTTTTAATCGAATTTCTAAACAAATCAAACAAGCCGTGTTGCCGACAGGATTTCTTATTGGCAAAAAATACGAAGTTCCATACAAACTTTCATTCCTTAACCACTTTAGGGGATGTGATGTAGTTTAAAAAAAACTTACTTAGTGCTCACATTCGTTATAAACGGAACTCTTATGCAACATTTCATGCTTCTTGATCCAGCGGTTTGGGCTGTGCATTGTCTGACAGTCAAATTGAAGTGAATGAATTATTATTGATTATTTTAAGAATTTTATTAAGATTAAGACAAGCCGTGTGGCCGATGGGAGTTGCCATCGTCAAGAGTGACGAACTTTCAAATAAATTTCAAGTCCTATTGAATTCCTATAAGGCCTAGATTCTCAACCTTATTTTGCCCAACACCCACTTTGAGAACATTTGGTTTCTAAGGCCCCACATTTCTTTTTACTTACCATCTGTCGCGAATCTGAAACAGCTATTGCCACGGTATTTAAACGTGTAACGTGTGTATTTTTTCTGGACTTTCTACGGCCCTGAAAGTCAGAAACACCCACGACGCATTGTCGCCCAAGTTGTAGTCCTATGCTTTAGGGGATGAATATTTAAAAATCTTTCCTTAGTGCTCACATTTCCTAAATAAGGAACTAGGTATTGAGCAAATTTTCATGCATCTAAATCCAGCTGTATGTCGCAAATCAGTGAATGAATAAAAAATTTAAGATTTTTACTAAGTAGATTTTTTTCAATTCAAACAGAAACTGAAGTGGGTAGTGGAGATGGTACCTCAGGTGACCCAGAGCCAGTACCTGAGGAGGAAGATGATCCCAAAGAGAAAGGCAAACTGAAGCCCAATGCTGGCAACGGTTGTGATCTTGAAAACTACAGATGGACCCAGACCCTAGAAGAAGTTGAGGTAAGTGTTGCCATCATTTTGGCGAAGTTTATTGCATTTCAAAATCTGAAGCAGACTGCCAGCATCACCATTATTAATATCAACCGAAGGACATTCTCTGTTGTTACTTTGCTAAGCGTCGCTACAGCAACCGAACCGGCAATGCCCGCATCTAGCAATTTTCTCGACCTTTACTAAGTCGTCGGTCCACCTTGTGAGAAGCTTACCCACATAGACTGGAGTAAGCCGCAATAAAAAATTGCGAATATGCAATCTGTGCGATTTTGCGACTGCATCGAGTGAAGCATAACTACAAAGCATTTTTCTCACGTGTCTGCATGAGTTATTCCTACGACTTAGCTCATGTCGCAAGATGTTGGTAGTGATACTTCTTCTTAGCATATCGATGGCCATCTAAATGGACTCGACCCAGAGTGCGGAGTACGTGTTTGGCGCCATCACTAGCGTCCATCAGTTCCTGTAACGTGCAGCTGACAGGATATGATGACATGATATTAAGTGTTCCATTGTTTGTAAAACAGCATCTCATTTAAACCCTAGGCTGGAGTCGTCTATGAATCTCCACCTGAACTGGTTTTCCTCGCAGCAGCCAACCTGGGTCCGGAGTCTGTTTAAAGACTTCCAGGTTATCCAAGGCCAGGTGGGAGATGGTGGTCTGATAATCGCCACTCAAAGAGGATCTCATTGAATGATAATATAGGAAAGTAGGTACGGCAGAAGCTGATATGGGAAAAATACATAGAACTTGTCGTTTTTGTCGTTTATTATCACAGTTTGTCGATAACAATTGAATTAATTTACTTTAAAAAAACCAAATTAATTATGCCACTGCCTGATTACAAAATATTCCTATAACAAAAGTAATGATGTATAGGCAAATACTAAAGATGCAGATTTTCATGAGACCTACGAAAATTTGCAACTTGTACACATTCAATCCCGAAATCTAAATAATACTTAATTCATAAATTAATCACGTTATAATTTAAACTATTATTCTACAGAATTCACTTAAATCATTTAAATAATTTTAATTAATATGTATTCATGTTATTAATATTTCATACAATTTAGAGGAAACCAATTTAGCCTTCAGATTATTAGAAAAATAATATGAACATCACAGCTTAATAGCTTATAAGACTTATCAAAAATAAATAGAATGTTACTTATATTATTCTTAATTTTAAAGTACTGGGTAAGAAAGATATTGCACTATTTTATTGTCTATTTGTCTAACTATTGGTATTCAATGTAGAACAAATTGCCTAACAATTTTAAATAACTTTATCTCGCTAAATTAATGTTTTGTTACTAACATAATAATTGATAAGTAACATTAAAAATAGCTAGTTAATTGTAAACAATTAATACTTATGCTTATCACATCTTCTGATTTTCTAGTTTCTATGAATATTTGTACATTCCGGTCTCCTTACGCATTCGCACTGAAACAAAAAAAGAATCGGTTAATATTTATAATTTTATAGCACAAATACGGAACACTGTGGTTCAATTATTTTTGGCCAGTGTTATTTTTTATTTTATTACTTAATTCTACTTTCGCTAATGGCACGTGTCCTTGTTTTCTTTTGGTACAAATCTCGACCGAAAGCAGCAATTTTGTATTTTATTATTAACGACACGTGACCTTAAAAAGACAAAAAACTTTCAAAAGGAATGCGTTCGGGTTTTTCCTTAATTCTGGTTTGTACTGTATTGGTAAATATCGAACTTCACGAATGAATGAATACTCACTTTCAACGAAGCATATGGCTGCGAGTATGCACGCAGAAAACAGTATAGTCATTGATATAACCAGAACTGTTATCTGGTGCGAATGATTGCAGCAGCAGGATTTGGGTTCTTTGCCTGTGCGGTGCTTCGTGTATCCATTGACGACAGTGAAGTGAGTCGAGCTTGCCACTGACTGCGTGTCCTGCCCAGGACCCGAATTCCGCTTAACACCATTCCAAACAGAATCCAAACCGTCGTGCGTCTCTTCAGGAATGGCGACTACTGCCTCAGAATGTCCAGAATTGCGTCCATAGCTTCCTAATTTGGTGTGGTAGCTGCCAAGATCGTCTTGCTCTGAATTTCTGCCGTGCATGCGTGCTAAATGCGCCGCACTCAGTAGCAGCGAGCCGGATGATACACTCTGGAATTAAAATAAAGATATTAACTAATTTGAATCTTACAATAACTTGATAAATATTCTTAACGACATGCCTACAATATAAAATATTGTGCGGTAACAACGCGTGCGTAGTAAAAGTAAATTCATTGTCTAATCGGTTTGAACTCGTCGACATTAAGTGCTATGGAGTGCTGCGTGGGACGTTGTTACCATGTGTTGGTTATGTCACGATTCTTCAACGAGAACTTTGAACTTATCATAGCAACGCGAAGTAGAGTCACTTCTTTCGTATGAAATAATTTGGGTGAGATCGAGTTTCGTAATTTTGACATAAAAACTCTGAAAGTTGTATCAGGATTTTATTGGTTAGGTTTCAGGCTTCTACTCTTGACAACCAACTCGTCAAGTTTCGGCGTATCGGAATCTACATTTTAAAATTAATACTTCGTGTTAAATTAAAACACAATTTTGTAATGGTGCTCTTTTTATATATATATATTTTTATATATATAATTAGTATTATATAATTCCAGTATCATATAAATTCTTAATCTCTGCATAAAATCACCCAGCAATAAATTAGCTAGCTAGCATCTCGCTGAATTTAATTAAAAAAAAACGCCACCAGCTTATAAGATTTCTATGAGTCTCAAATTAAAGAACGCTAAATGACGACGTGACCTCTCATTGCAAAATTTAAGGCCTGCTTTAAAAAACTACCTACTTACATAAATTGAATACGTAGGGATTTTTTTGCAAATCAAAAATATCACGCAATTTCAAAAGTTTCAAAACGGTTGTGACGCCAGTATGACTCAAAGTCTCCACACGACGAAATGTTTCGCCAATCGCGAAATATTACTCCATCGAATGAAATTCGAATTCTTCCGACCTACACATACTTACCTATATCAAAAAGTATTATTATTGCTATTAACTATTTAATGGTACCAGAAAACTTTTTGCAAAACTAAACTTTTCTTGATACTTTTGTATCTAGCTAAAAAAAAAAAGATACTATTTTGATAAATTGTAGTTTTCCAGAATATAATGTTTCCATGGGTTTCCTTATAATATAGAAAATATCTCACCAATGCTACTGCTAAGCAACAATAACAAAATCTGGGCACTGCTGAATTGACTTGTTTCTTGAATAATTAATTAGGAAACTACTATGGAACAATATCATTTCTGACGTGTTCCTACACTTTTTAGAGTGAAAGCTAATAATCAAATAAATGGAATTGATGTTCTGTTTCTTTGTAAAGAAGCAATTGGCTAACGTGATTAAAACAATGTTTGTGGTTGTGTTTTATCCGTGTGTGACAAAGCTGATGATATTTATTTCCGTATTTTGTTTGCATATTATTATATTGGATACTGATAATGTTAAATCATTATCAGTATCCAATATCCAACAATACTTGTTAACGATATTTTCGTGCGCCAGTCTTGCACCAGTTGTCAGCTCAAATTAAGCAATCTCTGGAATGCTGTATGAGAACGTACAAGTTTAGTGGATCCTGTACCGGACACGGCAATATCAACCAGTTTCTTGACCCCGTCGATTATTATCAAAATGTGTGTCTAATTTGTATACAAAAACACCGTCAAATTAATTATTCTAATAAAAAAATATGTTTTTATTACTAAGGTGGTGGTTGACTCGTTTCTAAAGGTTACAATAATAACGAAGCTGCAAGGTGGTTCGTGCATTTTTTGTGACAATTAACTGAATGTCATGAGGAGATTGAAAAAAGTCTAGGTGCATTAAATATTGAATCTGCTTCATCAACACAGCGTGATTCTTGACTTAATAATTGAAGCGGAAACTTTGTGTGTAATCGTTGTGACGCACGATTTAGAAGGTCGCCTTACGTGGGTACTGTGGTTGCTTGCTGAGCCTTGGCTGGAGGCGGAGCCACCACGAGATCTCGAATCGCTTAAGCTCCCAGCAGCGCTGCTGCCCGACAGAGATGGCCGCGGTATGTGCCACTCTTGAGTTGAGATCTGAAATGTTCACATTAATAAAGATGAGATCGTAATTTTCAACACACAAATCTGATTCAGATAAGGCGAAAACTAGGTCTGCTCAATCGAAATTTTAGACTTCTTTCTTACATGCATGTTTAAAAATATCTCCGACGCAACGCTAGTGCTGTGTCGATAAAAGTGGTCAATCAGCATAATACTTCTGAATATATTATAGATAGACATTGATTTATGAAAGTACTTTCAGTTTGTTTTTAACTTTCATTATCTGCATGATAAGCTAGACATGTTTTTTGTATAATAAGTTATGTTCAGTTCAAACACTACTACAGAAAGTATGTCGAGTGGTGACAAGTGTGTCATAGTATATTTAAAATATTCAAATCAATAGATGGTCTGTGTTTCTATCTAGTCGTCTAGTTGTCGAACAATGACGTGGCGTTCTTACTTAGTATTAAAACGAATCTTAATGTTCTGTATCTGTACAGGTCCTTGCATACATATTCATATTACAGTAAAAGGACGACATGTTGGACATTCTCTTTCCTTCTATCTTGGCAAATACCGTCAAATGCATATTTAATTGGTAGCAAATCAACTTGATCAGCGCGTAAGTTATAAACATTCACATATTCTAACAATGGACAAGCATTTACTTAGACAGATTGTAAAAAAGGGTTTTTTAAAAGCTTTGTAGAAGAATTGCATGACCCTGGTCTATTGTATAGCTGTTGCAGCCGTCTGTGTATTTGAACATACCTATTTGGTAATTAAATTTAAATAAATAATTAGAAAATTGTTTGCTGCAGTTAAATATGAACGTCAGTTACGACGTGGGTTACCGAATTATAATTTTTCAGTACGCTTCTGTAGTCTGCTTCTTTTGGTCCGACAGCAGATTGATTCAGGCATACCAATTTAACAAATCAATCGATATATCTTTTATTGACTTTTTTTTACTGACACCTTGTCACGTAATGATATTAAATTATTATTGACAGTAAATCGAATCAAAAAAAATTTTTCTAATAATCCGTTACGTTTCGTAATGGACATTGCATAAAGGCAAAAAGCACTGTTAACCTAATTGTTCAAAATTCATAACTCTTTTCAGTACAAAGCTGCAGCTGTCACGTTTTATAATTTTCGTATTCTGGCTCTTGCAAAAGTACTTCATGCCTTGTTTCGTCGACTAAAGAGTCTGCTATTGATCATCAAACAAAGACGTCGACATAAAAGTAACAGGTACATACATCTACACATTCTGTAGTGTCGTTGTGTTGTGCAACTTTGTCTGGGTGTTACTGAATGCGTACGGAAATCATTGCAGCACTCTTCCTTGTCGCGTCTTTGGAGATTAGTTTCATCTTAAGATCGCCTTTCAATCCAATACATCTCTTTATGTAACTGCTATGAAGATGTTTTACACAAATAGAGCTTTTTAAATTGCTGTTCGTTTTGTACATTGATATATGCATCTGAGAATCTGCCTTACGTAATCGATATAAAACAAACTCTTCCTGTGATTGTTCTACAGATAGGATCTAATTCAGTTCCATCAATTACATTTTAGGTCAAGTTTTGTTCGAAGTCCGATTGATTTTGTCAGATACGGTATTCAAGGTCCATGTTCTCTTTATTTGCGGTCTCGTTTCGTCGGCCTCTGATGCAATAAATCTTAGCTTTGCTTTCGGCTTCATGGTCCTCTTTGTTACTCTGATAACATGATGGATAAGCATTTTAGGTAGTCATATCATTAATTCGTTTTACTTTTTATTGTTATAAGGCAAGGTCGCGCCATTATTGTGATATTTTAACAATCTTTTGTTTATCCGAGGGTTACGAAGTGTCTGCTAAGGTATTTACTTTGTGCAGTTCAAAGATTTCATTGTTAAAACTTCAAGCAATATTGTTCAGTCAGCTGTCGGCACTAGAGCTTCGTCTCAGATCAGCGATAGAGGCGGTGGGCGATGTTGCAAAACGTTTCGCCAAATGCAAAGAACCGGTTCCGGGGTCTACGTCGATGTGGTTACACTGTAATGTTCAGCAATGTCTTGACAATGTGCAGAATGCATATACTTTCGCTCTTTGTGTGAGAATTAATTCTGCACTACAAAATAAAGTAGATTATGATAAGATGTAGCAAGTGGGAACTCGGTCGATTTGTTTAAGTTCTATTGTGTGTGCCTATGAGGAAACGGTATCTAATTAGAATGTTGCCAGGTATTAGTCAACGTGATAATTACTTACTTTATTTTTAAATTAATCAAAGAATTTATGTAGAGTTAAATGTTAATATTCTTAGGAATGATGTAAAAAGCATTACTCCACGTGATGTGTGCATAAAGTAATATTGATTTAGTTCCTGTCGATGTCTTTTTATCTCAGTTCATTTGAATATAATGCATTTTGTATATATTAGCGTTCTGTGTTGCAGCGAGGACACGTGCATACTTACGGATATGCTCACATGAATCAACTTTTAATTGCTATCAACACGTGGTAAGCACACGTTAAGAACCCCGTGAGAACAAGACAGTATTGAATAAACGTTTATGTTAAAATGTTATTAATTATTATGCGTACGTCTGCTCGTCCACGTGTATAGAAGCACGTGCTTACTGACATGTAGTGGGCTGTGTGCTCAAGTCTCAAGTCGTAACCATTATTTGTCATACCATTTACAAAATAACGTGTATTGATACGTCTAAGAAGGATTTGTTCATCTTTAGCAATGTTGGGATCATACGAATCATTCATCTCTGTTTTGTGACATTCAACTATTAATTACAAGTTTTTTGTCGTTCTTGTTGTTGTTGTGTTGTGATCAAACCCATTTAATGACGATGGCTATACATTTCAAGCTCTTCATTAGTTCTGAGGTTAATGAAGACGTCAAAATTCGTTTCGGACACGACATTGTATCCATATAAGCGATTGTTATGTTCAGTTGGGACGTTAATGTCATTACTAACCGTGAAGGTAAATCTGACTGCAAGTACACTTCTGTCCTATTTGGATACATCTCGTTATTTTTATCTTTACAATGTGCTTGACTTATCGTACCATTCATCTTCAGAGTATCCAGCTTGGTTTGCTACATTTATAGGGCGCTTATGTACTTATGCTTTATTAGTTTAAAAATAAACGTCCCTGAAAACTATTCTGTTAAAGTTTTGCTAACTGAAATGTATTTATAACATTTGTGTCATTATGTTCAGTGTAGAGTCTGTAATTGTGAATAATTAACGGTAACGAGCCAGTTAGCGCCAGAACTACAGGTGCATGTCGTAGAACATGTTCGGTCGGTACGTCGCGGTCGTTGACGAGGCGCTCTAGTTATGCAACATGTAATCTTTACGAATCAACAGTCAATGCGTGCTCACGCTGCGTGCTCATAACGGTTCATTGTAATCGCGGAAATCATTAGATAGAACCCAAGTTATGTCTTGTAACACTTAGATCTCATGACACTTTCCTGACAGCAAGGCCAGTACAGGCCAGGCCAGTACAGTACCTACAGGCTGGCGGGACATCGACGTGCAAACTGTATCCATGAATTCCGCACAGGAGTCTAGACGTAGACCTAGCGTAAAAATGTATAGTCGGTTATAAAATAAAAAAAACTACTGTTTCATAGAAAAGCGCCAACATAACCTACGCGGTCAAAATGTATGGAACAGCAATTTTTATTTTATAACCGACGTAAAAATTTTAGTTGAATCCATGGCAACATGGTTGCGCGTCGATGTCCTTGCCACCCTGTATGTATCGTGACATTTAAGTACGTTATCTGCCTATATCATCATTAAACATTTCATTTTTTGCAGGAGGTAATTAAAATAGAATTACTGACAAACATAATTGGTTTTACTAACAAGTTTTTCAATAACGGAACTTCTTGCTTTAAGTGTTTTAAAGTCACGAGCTCACATTGTTTTTTCTTAGAGATGGACTTGAAGTGACGCCTCCGACAACTTTCATAATCTCGAACAATAGTCGCTACACTTACTATGATAATCAGTTAAAGACTAACTAGACTGTTCCCCTTACAAGAGAAAGCGTACATTCCTGATGCATTGCTCTTCTTAGAATACTTTCGTTACTGCAAATGTCACAATGGATAACGGGTACGGTCCACGATTTCGATACTTTTAATTTCACGTCTCTCTGTGGTCAGGCGACTGAATTATGGCGTTGCAATATTGATCTCTATCAACGCTACCGGCGATACGGCCAGGTTGCAAACTGTGTTTAGTTTCTCCTGAAACGCCTCTGTATGTACTATCTCATCTTTGTTTAGTTATAAATGAGTAAGTAGTCAATTTACATGCATCACTGTGTATCAGCAGTTATGCTAAAAAGCGGTATGAGTCGTCTAATTGTCTTTGACAATGCGAAGTTCAGTTATGACTTTAGGTCGACTGAAGCAAGACGTTATTGAGTATCCAATTATCATATTTTATACGTGATTGCATGAGGACGCCGCAACATAACTCATTGTTCACGCTGGTCACAAACATTGGCTTGATGCTTATGGTCGTCCTTGAACTCAATTGCAATTGCTTGTATTTATGAAGCTAACGGGATTTGTGTCAATGGAAATCGCAGAAGATTTTTAATTTCATATTTTACAAAACAAGTTAAAAACTGATTCAACGGTTTCGTGAAATGAGTACCTACTTATCGACAAAAAATCCAATCAGCGATTATTAGAGTTTGTTTTATGTTAGACGTCGATATAACCAATCAGTCGTTAAAAAAACGTGGTAGGTTGATTGAACTTTGGCTTGAAATAGATTTTCCGGAGTATATTTAAGATGATTATATAATTAATTAATGACTTTGACTACGTTATTCTTCCCTGTATGTTAAGTAATTACTGCATTCTTTAAGTTGTTATCTATTAGATTGTTGTACGTATAAGTATGTAGTGTCTATACAAAGAGTAGGATGTTTTAATAGAAAAAGTGGCCATGAGATAGGTTACTTAGCCGGATTCTCCTATTATTTAGGTACGTTACGATGACATCATTTGCTGACGTCCGTGATTTGCTGGTATACTACGTGATTGGACATCCCCTACTCGTAGGTAATCATTACGCATCAATCCTTATTAATATACTGATGTACTTACCTACTTCTATCACCTCTTTTTTCAAATAAGACAAATAGGACGTTAGATCGAATAGGTACTTAATGTAATTGCACATTTTAATGCCAAAGCTTTTTACCTTGACAGATTGGACTTTATGAAAAAATAGTAGCCACGAAATCGTTTCCTGTCTTTGATGTTAACTGTATGACAAATATAACATCGCACACTGTTACTTGTGTCAATTGAGTGTAAGGTCAGTATTGATAAATATCATAATCTGGTAACTGGTAACATTTTTATAAACACAACAAACGTATATGAAGTGTTTGATTTGGACGGTAGCTTGCTATGATAAATGACTTTATTTCTGTAAGTAGGTTTGTACAAGCACTTTATAACACCAATCATATTAAAAAAAAACTAGTTGAGGTTGTTGTTTCCTCTCCGACTACTCTGAGAAGATAGGCCGAAACAAACTCAGAGGTCAGTCTCTCTTAGTCCTGGAAATGAGTATGAGTATGTAAAATATTCATGCCATAAACATTCTACCCTTTGCGTAAAGACAGACAGATTGATGGTCTATTGTGACTATCAATGACCGACATGCCTATAAAAAAATAAAACCAAAAGTGGAAAATACCAAATCACAGCTATTGGGAATGAGGTCTCGTAACGTTACTTATAAATTACAAAAATCCAACATTTCGTCCGTCTCTTGAATTTGAATGCAACCAGTTGAAATTCCTAAGTTACTTTATGGTATATTTTTCAGAAGAGGCTTTTACCATTAATAATGCTGCTATCTGAACTTAGCTATTAATAATAAGTTCATTGGTTATGATGACTGTTTTGCAGGCTGCACGATAAATTACCAAAATATTTCACGTTTCGGAAATCAAGCCAAGTAAATCGAACGACCTTAATTATTTGTTGTGTGAAGAACATTCAGCGGCGCGAAAAATTTTATTTACCAATTATTTCGTAATCCGAAACTTGTTCGGTACGATGTCGTCATTACACTTTACGAAGCACTGTGCGGAGATAAAAATATAAACATCATATTATTCAATATCTACATACTTCTTTATAAAAAGAGCATTCATTTTACAAGTGTGCTTGATACTAGAACTAGAACAGTTCCTTAGAAGTGTTCATATATTCGGGCTTCATGAAATACCTGTTATCAATTACATCATACAAGACTTTGTTGTTAGATCCGCTTTTAAGTGGGAAATCCTAAGTATACCCAGTATTACCCATTCCATTTGTGACTAGGATCTTATTTGAATAAAATGTCGTTGACTTTCGCACGATTCACAACTGCTTTATGAATATTACACATCTCGATGCAAAAACACAGTCCTTTTATCACGCGAAGGATGAGAGATTAAATTTGCCTTGTTGCTAGCCTGACCTACTCTTACAATAAACTTATGACATGTGACCCAATGACGTTTTGAGCAACACGTTGCGTGTGACGTAATAGAAATATCTTACCTCCCATTGGCGTGGTGTTCAGAAACTAAGTACAAGAGGTCGTTAAGACTTAAGTTTACTAGATGCTAAAAGCGATTTGAACCGTGCATAAACATTGAAAATGCCATTACAGGCTTATCTACTACGTTAAATTTTCTGTGCCTTACTTATTTGATCCTTCCTCGCCTGTTTCTTGTTGTATCGGTTGTTTTCGTTTATTTCCGAAGTCGAGTTCATAAATTATCTCGTTGGTTCACGGATATGCCCCCCCCCCTTCAATCGAAGGTATAATCTCACCCTGTTTTTTCATGTTAAGTTTTTTGGATCTAAAGTGAGGTGCAGGATATTTAGATTACAGCCAATTCGTCGTCTGCCTAGCCTGTCTCCATTGGCAATTATTATTATTAGATTACAGGCAACTAAATGAGGAAAATGAATTATCTCTATAAGTCTGATACACTGCCATTTTCGAACGTCATTCGTCATTCTGGGCTTGTCGTGCTGTGCCAAATATTTCGGCCGTTGTGTTAAGACTTGACAGTCGACTTATAAGTGTTATTTTGCCTTAAGGACCTTTAAAATTGAGTTTTCATGTACCGTTGATCTATGGACATCAAGATGACATGTGTGAATGTATACAAGTATAATTTACTCACTACCAGCGTTACCATGTAAATTGAAAATAATACAAAAGAACAAAAGATGTTCGTGGAGGCAATGAATATTAGAAATATTAAAATGTTATCGGGTCTTTATTCACTAACTGTTTTGCAAACAGTTGACCATGAACTACTATAACACTGTGGCCAAGATTTCATTAATTTGCTGTGACACTGCTGACTTATAAAATTAGCATAACGGAAATTTCCGCCTTAAGGCATAATATAATCGTAAATATTTATTTGTATTATATTTAAAATGTGAGTATTTTTAGGCATCTCTCCTTTTAGTTCCGGTTGAAACTAAATTGAAACGTTACGAAAATCATCAGGTAACGTAGCCCATGGACTGTGGTTACTTTGCACGTAATAAATAATTATGTAAACCTAGAATATGTAAGTATCGTGAGAGAAAATTACCTAGATTGCCAGTAATATTAAAGTTAGCTCATAACTTTAATAAGCGACGGTTCAAGCGCCACCTGTCACGTTCGGCATGCACTACCAAAGTAATGCAAAAGCACGAACTGAAACATTAAAGCATTCACAGAGCAACTCTAAGAATATGATCCTATTTGCTTCATAATTGGTCAAGTTATGCTAAACAATGAACTTCTCGAAATCCTTCTATCTGTTCAGAGATTTTGTATAAATGAATGCACCGCAACCGTTCGGACCGGCTGGATGTACACTAAGTCCGGGTGTTGTGAAATGTGAAGGCCGCGCGTCGAGGGCAATTTTAGTTGTCAGTCCCTGTGCCATTTACCTCGGACTAATAGAACTAGCCCAGGCGCACGTAGCCATCGAGACTCGATTCGGTTTTTACAGACGTCCATATTGAAAAGCCAAAGTGCTTAAGTACTTAAGTATTGCGATAATTGTCTGGGATTTTTTATAATTTTTAATATATTCCTGTACAAAACATTAAATGCAATCTCTAGAATGAATGCTCACTCGCTTTTCACGACATTTCAGTTCTTAGTTATTCTAACACGCGGAAGGGATGTATGAAGACTATTCTTCCGGGTTTTTAACCTTCAGTTTCATAATAGGATATACTATGTAAGAATATATTGTTGTCAATTCAATTGAAGTGATTCACAGAAGTTATTATATAATAGTAATTTACATATAAGCTTGTATTTGCCAAACAACTTTTAGTCGCTTGATGGCTAAGGAGGAAATGCTATTGCATTTTTATAGTTCAGAAGATACGGGCTCTACATATTTTTTGTCATTAATACGTCATTAGCATACGTCAATTCTATGTAGGTACCTACTTCCAAGTTGATTTGCTGATTTAGGTAATCAGGAGCTGCATTGATGTAATACGACATGCAAGTCAATTGATGTTAATGAGAATCTTATAAGGCTTTACATTTTTTCCACACACGGACCAAGATTGATCGCTTGAAAGAAAATCGCATACGTTTTCTGTTTAAAACATTTTGTTTAATTGCACTGACGGCGACCATCAAATAGTTTCGTTGCAAACGTAATTACGTACATACGAATGGTCAATCACATTCTAAAAAATATCTGGGTAGATATAATCATAGGATATGGGGACTGAAACAAACATTATGTCTGTTTTATAAAATTGCTAAGTTAAACAAACTTAGACACTAGTAAAAAATTTTATGGCTTGAGAGGCTGAATTCAGATAATTACTTATAATTATAATTACGTTCATAGATATATACAGTTTCAATTCAACTTGATTTAGAGGTTATACGTTCTTTAATGACTCTCGAAAGAGATAAATGTAATTTCGTAATATAAAATTATTAGATCTACTTAGACTCGCCAACCACCTGTTGAATAAATGGTGGCGCTATTGTCGCTAAAGGGATGGCAGTTAAAAACTGCTCGCTTTTTTTAGGGAAAACAATGATTCATTAATCGAAGAAGGTTTGGTGAGTCTGGATACATTAGTGCTTAGTGCAATATTGCATCAACCTTAAATTTGAATTTATTAGAATAAATAAATGTTTCATTTACAAACAGTGGAATTTATACTAGGGAGGGATATTAAAAGGATATTACTAGATTCTGAATTTAATAAAAATAAAGTATACACGTTAAAGAAATCCTTATTTTTAAATGGCAAAAGTAGTGTGTCAGAGTATTAACAGGTTTGGATTTAAGTTTAAGCTTTCTGCAAGAAATGTGTTTTTTTTTCCTTTAGCTTTTTAGGATTTTTAATGACTTTTTTGCCTCGTTCAACACGCTTGTAAACTATTGGCAGCCTACGATGCAATCAATATACAATGACTCCTCGCTAAAGTTGAAAGTTTAGCCAAGACATACCTACCTAGTCCATATCTTAGTTAAAGCTTGGTGTGTGTGCAGCATCCATGTATACTTCCTAACGAGAAAACACTAGGTACTACACTACAACACTAATAGTGTTATCAAAAGAATGGTGTCCCTCCAGGGAGCATACTGTTACCAATATTTTTGTTAATAGGAAGAAAATTATTGCTGTCAATTTTTAATACTTACATTTTTTTCAAATAAAATTACAATGACTATGCGGTCAACATAATCATTAAGGACAGAACTAATTATATCTGAGAGATCCTGTACACTTAACCGCACATCAGTGGTGGCACGTGCACTACGAAAAATCTTTTACATACGGTACTACTGCGATACAAAAGGCACAACCGCTGTCAATGTCAAATAAATTGTTACCTCTGATGTCCGGTTGAATGTACATAGAATAATTATGAAACTTTCAGTTAGTACGTATACGTACATTTTTGACTAATTTTGTAAGTCTTCTTTCTGGGGCAAACAACTTAAAATGTGTGTAATCAATCGATGTCTTCAATCCCCATAGATACATATTTTATAGCAGCAGTTCGTAATCATGCATAATTTAGAGGTTGAATCGAGGAAAATGAGTTTCAAAATAAATTATATTGGAAAAATAACGGCGTGTTATTGCACATGGTAGTAACCTTATGATCATCATTCTTCGAAGAAGTCTGATTCAGTAGTAGAAAAGACGCTTGATCATTCCATCACGCAAGCTCAATGTGTGTTGGTGATTGAAGACGAAGTCAATTTTCTCATGGCGTAGTCTGTCATGCCTCAGGTTAACTACGATGTCATGGCATATATGAATAAGACAAATAGTAAAAAAAAAATATGTCAAAGCAGCTCTAAGAAGTGGGTCTGTAACCTTTGGTACCAGGATTTGATTCAAGAATTTGTGAAACAAATCAAAATGTTACGCGCACCTAATGCGATTCTAAATATTTATTCCAAAGTTTACGACAATCCAATTTTTTTATTCAAGTCGATGAGCTGCTGAATTGGTTCCTGGTGACCTTCTGCACATTCATAACAGCTTTACTAAGTGTTGCTCCACCCATATTGGTAAGGAAAACTCATATATTCACGCTATAAGTTTGCCTGATAAGCAAAAAGCAGTATCACACTTTGCATCAACAAGTTTTGTTATGTTTGCTCTTGCTTGGATTTCAATATTTAAGTTTTTTTTCTCATACATAGGCGTTGAATGTCAATTTTGGTTTTAGTGTTTACACGTACTGGCTACTGTGTGATCTTATAAACCTCTTAGTTCAATATTCTATGTCAACAATAGTGTGTTCCTTGTTTTATAATGTGATTAAAGTATGATTTATCTAAATAAAGGTCACGGACAATATCTATTTTAGTGAGAATCTAGTCTATTTATAATAAGTACCTACAATAATGTCAACACTATTGATGTTAACCACAATAATCCATTTTCCGATAATGCTGTAGGTACATTTTAAGTTATTTCTTGTGCTTACAACCACAATTGATAAATTAGATATCTATTGATAAAGCGGTTCTGGGAAATGATCATTACTAAATATGCCTTAATTATTTATAATCCTTTATGCAAAAATAATTAAGCTTATCATCATAATTCATTAGAAAAAACTACGTAAAGTTCACTTGTTTGTTTTTATTATTGATTATAATTCAGGTTTTTTATTAACTGAACCACTTTAAAAGTGATATGGTATATATATAGTATTGTGATTAATTATTCATGAATGCGGATCTCAGCTGCCAAAAAAAGTTGTTTTTTTTTTGGGATTGTTTCGCGATAGTGGGTTATTTTTTTATGAATCCTACATCCTTTTTGGTAAACCTGTACATATTTACTGCTTAACTTATAACTAACGCGGTAACACCAATAGTTGTGTCTTCTGATCCTTAAGTTCACTCATTTATTATACAGAAAACCATTAGGCAATAAATATGCTAAGGATTTGCAAAGAGCGAACCAGCTGATTAAGATTTTAACGTCACTTAGTAAGATTTATAACAAAAACTGCTTAGTTTTAGCCACTATTCTGACAAAAATCTACCGGCTTTATGGGATAATCATCAAGATAAGTCATTGTTTAATTTAAAAAACTTGCATGCATCACTTACCGTGCTTTTGGTATCCATTGTTTACTATTGCCACCTCCACTGTATTATTGTTGTTCTCTTAAGAGCTGTTCACTAATGTTACGTCACTGAACACTGCATTCACTCGGTCCACATGTCTGTCAAAATTGCGTTAGGTTGTAGTTTCGAGTTAAACCTCTCTCGCCCTCTCCGTGTGGCCGGCGTCGTGTAACGCGCCTGCTCCAAGCGGCAAAGCGACTAGAGTCGTACTGAGAGTGTTGCAACAATCACCAAGGTTTATATATGAGGTTGCACGCTGCCAACTTGTATACAGATTTTTTCTCGTAGTATTTTGAAAAATATTGCCTTTTTTATAATTTTGTAATCGTGTTAGGTCTCGGACTATTTTCTTGTATTTTCAAAAATCATCGATCAAAGTATTTTTTATTCTTATTTTGAAATCGAATTCGTCATCTGCTCTAAATGTTTGCGGTGTTCAAGATGCGTTTTATTTACAAATAATGCATATTATTGCTAAATAATTGACCAATCTATTGTATTGTAAAGGATGATATCAAACGTTCATGGATTCAATAATAATAAAACAATCAATTTCGCCGGTAGTGAGTGTACAGAGGCTTATGGGTTTATAAGATCAAGGTAGATATTCATCACGGAGCGCCTACTATACAATAAAAAAATATATGTATGCTAAATTCTTTTTCTAAGAAACCTTAGTAAGTTTTCAACTTGTAAGAATATATTTTTAATGATTTTAAATCATAACCAAAGAATATTAAAAGTACAGTTAGTTTCCTAAGAATCAATCTCCTGTATAAAAACTTTAAATCAAATAAAAATGCAATCAAATACCAAACCACAACATTCACGAGTAATTTTCAAAAAGTAATTATAAAAGAAAAATAGCAACATTAGCCTGATTTTGTACGCCTGATGGGTGTCAATGTCCTTACCAGTAAAGGTGCCACTGCCATTTTACAATTGTAATTTTTTGCTTGCATTAATTTAACACATCAAATTAATTAAATAAAAAAAAACACAACACCAGTGGTCAGGATCAGGACAATTTTCGTGTGGCCATGTACGACGACTGTCGATAGCCTCTAAGCCCACAGGAAAATAGTAAAGAAGCAATACGGTGGCTATGTCACGTTGTGTGCATCGGTTTGTGTCAACTCAAGTCCGAATGACGTATCCATTGCCGATGCCAGGAGTTGCGTAATCGGACGCGATCGCGAGGACGAACTTTCCGCTCATGGAATTTCATTACAGGACGCCGATGACTTGGCTACACCTATTCTGATCGCCAAAAAACTACTTAATCACGATCACGACATCAACCGGACGTTGCGCTGAGCAACGAAATTCTTACAGGTTTTTTATTGGAAAACTGATTACACCGCCGCTAATGGTGATAGATCTCCCAATTTCATTTGTGTAATTTTTTAGACAAACTGACCTTCGATTAACTTTGAAGAAGTCAATTATGGTATCAATCCTAAGCGATTAAGTTTTGTGAGGTTTTTTATAATTATAGTTTTTTTTGCCACATATTTGTTCCGTATAATTTAGATTTATGCTACTACTTTTAGTACGTACATGTTTTATACTGAAAAGGTTTTTTTCATCATTCGTCTTTTCTTCGATTTTATGATCTTTGTCTTATTCAGTCTTGATTGGAGATACTCAAATTTAAAGCATTTATTTCAAATTGCAAAGCAATTACAGGTCAAATACTTACACACGGCTGATCCGGTGAGACTGGAAGCCGACCCCAACATAGTTGGGATAAGGCTAGGCAGATGATGATGATGATGAAACCAATTACAGGTACTTTTGAATTGTCAAGGGGTCGGTCAGTCAGAAAGATGAAGCTAGTTGCCCAATCCAAAGCGTAGTAGGTACCTATGGAGAAGAACGGGCAAGAAACTCCACGGACACTGTACTGTAGTCTTCATTATAGTATCAGCCCTAGCTACTATTAGGATTATTACTACGGGAGGCTCGCTCGATTTTTCGGGATTTCAGTCTTATTTCAGAACTTTTAAGCATATTTTCAAGTCCTTTCTTTAGACACTCCATAGCAAGTTTAGACGTGATTATAAACATAGCCACTAAAAATACGTCAATTTACGTCAGGCGCTGACTAATTTGACAGGACTAAACTAATATTTATCTTCTGTCCTTTTCTTAATGAAATAGAAAGAAAAAGTCGTTTTCTTAATTTTCATTAAGAAAACGACTTTGGTGGACAACCGTTCACCTAGCTTCTGACGTTTCATAATTTGAATTTGTAATTTGATCACGTTGTAAAAGCCTAGTAAAGATTTTAAGAGAGTAACCGTGGAGTTTCTTGCCGGATCTTCTCCTCAAATTGCTGTTCTTCTCTTAAAATTGCTTTGTCGAAACGTTTTCAAATTACAGTGTTACAAATTACATTAGGGACTGATTTGCTCAAGAAGTCATCGTTTTTGTTACGGGGTGTAAAGATATTGCGAATAAGTTTCAAGATGACGACACTAATGACGTTAGAGGAAACTGATGCACTTGCGCATAACAATGTCCGTATCGACGAATAACTTGACAACGATCTAGATTCTCCCCTACTAGGAAGAAAATAAAATGCCTTAATAAGCCTACACGTCACGCCAACATATTATTCCGGTCTTTATTCGTGTTGCATAAAATCTGCTATATTTATATTAGATTCTTTTATCTGGTAGGTACAGTTCCTCGTCAACATTATCTGACCCACCCTAAAAACAAACGAATTTGGACCCTCTGGCTGTAACATTAAGGTTTATTCAATTTATATGAGCTTAACAGACAAGTGCACGAGGACTTACAATCAATACAGACACGCAAATTTCATCTTTATAACGTTAGCATTAGGTTATATGTTATAACTACTTGTTATAATATAATTAGTGTAATAGCTTATTTTAATGATTGCGTTCAAGTAATTCTGGTCTCGTGGTCTGTGTATAAGACTGAGAAAATTAAGGTGCGAGATCAAATCCTGCGACGATGATATTGTTTTGCTTTCAATTTAGAATTTATTCCAAAACTATTTCTTGTATTATTATAAAGAACTATAGACGGATAATCTTCAAATATAAACTTTGTAAAATGGTAATATTTTCGCATAACTTGTAATAAGTGGGTAGTTGAAAAATAAATATTATTTATTATAAAACTGGTATTCAAATGCTACTAAGGGTATGCAGTGACTACGCTCAAACATATTTGACCTTGTCTTACTAAATTACAAAAACAACGTCTCTTTACCATTTTTTATTTTCTATTTTGTAGGTAGATTTTTTTATTATCATGTCTCAATGGAGTGATTATTTAAAATACAAAATAATCTATTTGCACGAGGAAAAGGTTGGCTGCTTGTGCTGTGCAAGAATAAACTTTATGAAAGTATACTATATGGTTCAAATTCTTTAGAATATTGCGTCTAGCATAACAACTAAGATCAAATTTAAATGCTACTTATAAGAGTTGAGTTGGTCTTGTGGTCACTAAGGTAGTGCGGTGTTCATCGTTGTCTACGTTCGAAACCGAGTTTAACCTAAATGTAGCTTTTTGCTCAGCTGTTTTTTTTATTACACTTTTTTTTTACATTTCTTTAATGGACGACGTAGGATCTTGTTTTTTTAAACGGGCAGTTTGTATAGAAATAAAATTAAAAAGTTGCAAGTTTAAAATGTTTATTATTTCATTAAAACACTTAGGTAAGATAAAATAAGTAAATGCTCATATATATTTCCAAATTAATATACCTACATTTTATATTAATATGCCATAATCAAATCTAACCATTTATTAACATTAAACAAGGCATGCTTATGCTTAAAAGTTTGTTATCGAGAAAATTAATTCATGTGTGAAATGCTTTACAGATTTATAGCTGCCTATATGTAGTGAATAAACATGTTATTTAAATAGAAACAATCTATTTATAACAATAACATCACCGCATAATCTGCAACATTTTAATGGTTTAACAATCAATCCATTGAGCATTTACTTACATGGTGTGTTTAAAAATAGAAAATAAAAAAAATAAAATTTAAATATTCCTGGGCGAAACGGACCCTTTCTTCGCGATGAGCAGGTGTCAATGCAATTTTCTGTGCCGGTTTATAATTCCTTATCCCAGCAGCGTGTAAATGCCTTCTCACTGTTTCCACTGAAATATTGTGGTTTATTGCGGTTACACGAATGGGCAAAAAATGGATTTTCAACTTGACTTGAAACAACGGTGGCGTTCGAATTCGGGACTATACTTGATGGCTTTTGCTCCTGGACGAATCCGCTGAATATTTCCATTGTCTCCATAACGTCTTAGGCATAGACTGACCGTATTTCTCTAAAACAAAAAAAAAACATTTTTGGAACCGTGTATGTAACTTGTAAGGAGTGAATGTAATGGTAAAATAGCCAACTACGCGTTCGTTAATCACAATCAATAAAATAAAATAGGTATAAAAAAACACTGCTATATTAAGTCGATGACCAATCTCTCTAATTCCAACATTCTACTCATGTAAAAATATGATTTTATGTTTGGTAACACCAAATTGCTTAAATATACTTATCGAGTTATGTGAAACGATTTACAAATGTGTGAGCGCAGTCACTGCTATTAGGCGTAGTGTAACTTTTGTCACTTAGATGAATTTATTATCTACCTCACGAAGCAAATATATTTTTTACTTCGTTTCCAAACATTCTTGGTAAATATAAATTCTGTGAACTTAAAGTTTTTCAATTTACCCACCTGTCTACAAGATAAGTTATTAGGCGTAAATCATATTGGTCGTTCTTTAATAATGCAAGCAATATTGTAGAAATGAAAACAAATTAAAAAAGAAACTGATAATATAGGTGGACTGTATTTTCGAACCCACATGTTGTTCTTTGCCAATCCAGCATCAAACCGCTAAGCCACAAGAACTTGTTGGAAATACGCGAAATTAATGATTGGGTTGTAATTATGTAGTGTGACTTAAAAGCTTTTCAACTTTAATGTCAACGAGATAATGATTAAAATAGCTTAACAAAATGATATATAATGCCGGTGGCTCCGACAATGTTGGGTGGGTTTACCTTAACCTCACGTGTTAAAGATCAAATTTGCGTGTCTGTATTTTTACTGTATTTGTCCTTAGAGTGCTCGAGCACTTGTCTGTTAAGCTCATATAAATTGAATAAACCTTAATGTTACATTCAGAGGGTCCAAATTCGTTTGTTTTTAGGGTGGGTCAGATAATTGTGATGACAAACTGTACTAGTAGAAAAGATGATTTCGTCAATGCATGATTTTGTTATGTAGGGTAGGTGTAGGAAATTCAATCTATAATTGAGATTGAATTTATTTCTTTGCATAGGCTTGTTGGCTGCCGTTGTCTTTTATCAAAGGACGACAGCGCGATTGAGGTGACCGTCAGTCACCGGTTTTAGAGTTTCGCAGCCAAATGGCAAAATCAGAACCTTTATAACTTCGTCATGTCCCTCCGTCCGAAGAAAATTGGAAAAAAGGTATTCTGTGCAAACAATGTGCTAATCAATGGTGTAGTGAAATTGCAAAAAAAACAATTAGGGGTGGCTCTCCCCATACATGTAACCGAACGATAAAAAAGATGAATAAAAGAACAATGCACAAAGGGTATATCATAATTAAAAAGATAAAGATTTCCAGAATTTTTTTTATTTACGCCAATAGATTTGTTTTACCACCGCAATAACTTAGTTTTTCATAGTTTATACTGTGAAATATACACTCATTTTGACGGTCGATATAATCAATTGATACTTACTGTGCATGCGTAAATATTCATCCCAACTACGGAACCCTTCACTATGCCGACACGTCCGACACACACTTACCGGATTTTATTTTTACTTATTTGAACAAATTAAAAACGCCGTAGCAGCTACGAGCTACGCGGCGTAGCAGGGCAACAAAAGCGCAATGCGGTCATTATTGATTTTAGGATTTACAATATTATAACAATAAAAATTTCTCATACACGTATGACACACACTTCACGCTGCCGCGCTGGTATTTTAGAAGGAAGCCAAAGTTTCCGAACAGTCAGCAACAATAGTAAACCACACTACCTATCCAAGGTTTTCAGAAAGGATTTATAAATAAAAACTTGCTATTTGTTTCTAACAAATGATTGTTGTTGTGCTTTCCATATCTATACGGTTTGGACCATAACCCGCCCGCCGCGCTGGTATTGGACGGAGAAAGCCCAGCACAAGGACAGGTGGAAGAATATGGGGAACGCCTTTGCCCAGCAGTGGGACAAAATAGGCTAACTGAAAAAAAAAAAGATTAATAGAGAGGACATTGATTATTATATTATGCCGTCTACTGATTTGTTTGCTCAATTTTTCTGCGTATAGGTACCTAATCCTTTCTTCGACGTGATACTCAAAGCGGTCCGCTCCATGACTTGGTTTAGTTTGGTTTCCAAATCTGAAAAGAGTAAATATACTTTACCAATATGAGCATATACACGAGAATAAAGTGCTTATTTATTCTATGTTGGTAGTACTCACACGTACAGAAACGTGTGTGTAGTATAGTGATTTTGTAATTACGTTAGGTGTGAAGTTTACGCTTCTATGTAATGCCCTCCCATGACCATGACGTATTGCAATAAATCTACTCGTGGAATCAAGAGTTCAATGATGTTACAACATGATAAATGATAATTGATTTTATTTCTGTAAGGTAGTGTAGGTTTGTACAAACACTCTTACAAGTCAATTATATTTTAAAAACTGTGATTTACTAATGAGGTCGGCTTTTCCTATCTTACTACTTTGGAGAAGAAAGGCCATAAAAACTCAGAGGTCCCAGTATCTTTTAAAGCCCAACATAATCTTGGTCTGATCATGTGAAGACTATAGATTCGTGATTGAAATGGTATTTTGAGGAAAGAAACACTAAACACACAGAATGAGTGGACTTGTCCAGTAGGTGCACGCATTTGTCAGTAATCATGCAGCTCAACTCGGAACTTTAAGGAGCTTAACGATACGACGAACAATACCAGAGGAAGGACATATGGTTAGGCCGCATAAATTACTCAAACTGCCAGACCATGATTAAAACTAACTAAAAGAAAAAAAAAACTATACGATATTACTACAGAATCCAGTGCCTTCAAGCGTTTCATTGTCATATTGTGTGGAATGATCGTTATCACTCTATGTATGAAACTACCAATTAATATTCCAAGTCATTAGCACTCATGTACTAAGTATCATAAATGTAATGCTATTAATTCTGGAGGGGCTTGATTGACTGCTGAAGTATATCATACGTTTTGACCATGTACCGCTGCTTGCTTTCCCCTAATGTGCAGCTTGGTAATAGCAGTTGGCCTGTGCAATTATTTATTTCACAGTAAAATGCTGAAACGAACAAACCTAATATTTCATGGAGAGTGAACGATGTAATCAATATTTTGTAACAATATTTTGATTTAAAAGAGGGTCCGTGGAGTTTCTTGTCTGTTCTTCGCCATAGGACCAACTACGCTTTGGAGTGGGCCACTAGCTTCATCTTTCTGACTGACCGCCTCCTTGACAATTTAAAAATTGGTTTAATTGAAATAAATGTTTTGAGTTTGACCCACTTTCAATATCATTCCTGTTTAATTATAATTGCAAAATCAAGTTAATCACAAATAAATAATATTTTATGTCTAAAAATCTAGGATATAACAGTTTTTAATGAAGGATGTTTCTTTCTTATTTAATTTGCATGAACTAGCTGGTTTTTATAATTTCGGCCAGTTTTCTTAACATCCTGTTCTGTTAGTCTGAATATGTAGAACTTCAGCCATAAATGATATGCCACGCTAAAACACCTACATAATTACCTACAATTTAAGATTTGTTTTGTGAAACATATCTACTATTGCGTAAGACTATAAATATTCCAAATATGTATCATATCGATTGACTCAACGGACCGAAATGAAGACATTTTTTATATTATGTCTAAGAGAACGCCGTTTAAATATCAAGTAGTAAAATTAAGGCGCGTTGATATCTAACCTACTGAGAATTTCGTGAGGCGACAACGAGGCGCCTAATTACGGTTCTGGTTGAATACTATTATCATGTGTTTGGTGCAGAGTCTCCGACGACTTCGGCTTCCATTAGAACGGGGCCGTAATCGGCGCGTAATCGTGTGAAGGTATTATAACACTACGCTATTGAGCGCAGTTACCGCAAGGTTCTTATAAGAAGTTATTCGTTAAAGCAACAAAGGATTGAAGGCTTGCTTAATTTCTCAGTCGCACGCACGACTCGAGCTTAATTGGAATGCAATTATATCATTAAGTTAGCTGTATCGTTGCCCAATTATCAGTCGCTATGAGTTCTGATAACTAACGCCCACTTCTTGACACATCCTTTGATAAAGGAGGACAGTTTTGCAAACATTGACCAATTTGTTCTAAGATATCGTATGTCAATATTTTGTATAATTATGTTTAACATAATTTAAATTTACTTTAAGAACAAAAGTGTTAAACATTCTAAACGGTGGCATAAAACATGTTTTATTTGATTAGATTATGTCACTGTAAAGAAGCTTGTAGGTACTACATCATAATATGTAATAATACACGATTGACATTTTCAATTTGAGGTAACTGAAGATTTAGCAAAAAAATGAGGAAAAGGCGTTGTGTAGATGGTTTATGGGGAAAAACATGTAGAATTGATAATAATTAGTAGTAGACAGAATTTCTAAATAAGGTTAACATTGAACCGGGTCGTATCAACTACGCTTAATCATTTTATTATGCATCATCTTAGCATATCTGAATAATGATCATGGTCACGGATCACCTAAACATTATGTTGTTTATTTTAGATACTTATTAATAGACCGAATTACTAATTACATATTTTGTGTCAACGCAATTTCATTATTCAAATTGTGAAGGTCAAGGTTAAAAATCGTATTTTGTTTACAATTAAAAAATAGTTCCATAGGTGGTTTCAATTAGCGCAATGTTACATTTTAACTACCGCGTTAAAATGTATGTAGAGACACCAAAGAAATAAAATGGCTTTACACGATAATATTTAATGTCTAGCCATTATAAATACAGACAGATAAACTTGTCTGAAGCCGAAATAGGAAAATGAAAATTGCCATCCTCATTAAAACTTGTTTCGCAGCAGCTGGTCATCATTTCGGCATCTTAATTTCAACTGATGGTCACTATGGGGTCACGTTAATGATTCACAAAGAACGTACATTGTCCGGTGCGGTCCGGTTGTGCGCAGACGCTGGTATATTCATGCACATCGTCCTTGCCAGGAATGCGAGGTCATCACGCCTTCGTTCGAAGAACGCGTTCTGTCTTGGCGGTCCTCTTGTGAAACATAATTATTGTTGTTTTTAGACTTATTCATTCCGTATTCTATGCATGTCATTATGATGTCAGTTCGCGGCCAGCACCTTGTTGCTTAGCGAGTTGTCCTGTTCAGCCTAGCAGCCTAGCTTGATAATTGTACTTAAACGGTTTACTACGTGACTCGTACCTCTACATTATTTATAGTACCTATGGGGTTTGACTTTCATTGCATAACGTTCTATTTATATCCAAAGAAAAAAATTGAATGCTTAAGTTCTTTTTAAAGCAATTAACTAGATAATGCGAGGCTGTACCTACCTATGACAGTTCTTCCAGCCGTCTCGCTCGATACATTAAACTCGAATAACAAATTCAAGTTGGAATTTTCCGAAAAATAACTTGTTTTATTATTGTATAAGTTCACATTTATGATGATATAAAAATATTGTTATTTAAAATATTCTTACATACCTAATAGCTTGGATTCTCCCTAAATCAAGTTTGTTTATTAGGCTACGAAATCAACAGGATGCTCAATGAGAATTTCCCACAGACGAACTCCGATACATCCTGATAGGAAAATCACGACTTTGATTTTTACGTTGAATGTTGTTGAATGTCCTGGTTTTGAATTTGTGACGCTTCATTTTATAGACTCAAACAATACAGTTTTACCTACTTCAAAATTGCAGTTTCTTAATTTTGTATCCCATTCAGTACCAAACAGGACATAACGTTAAGTTTTAAAACAAGGTGAAATAAACGCGCAATCATGTGTGAAAGTATTAATTGGGTTAAACACTCGTAATTTAATTAAATTCTTGATAAAAATTAATACGGTTACTTTTTGAGTATGACGTCACACATAATATTCGTAATTATGACGCAACGCAACGAATTGTCGTGTTACTTACATTTTCCAAGTGTTGAAATGTTAAGGTGTCAGTTTGACCTTTTACCTTTACTTTTGTACGTATACTGAATGAAAGCCCCACTGATTTAATAATATTGTTTATATCCGTTTACGCAAATAACCAATTAAATGACAATTATGACGACGTGAGGTATGTCAACTACATTATTGTAACTACTTCAATATCCTGCACCTGTAAGTCGAGTTTTGTTGCAACAACTAACTTGTTCGGTGCTTAGTCAGAACCTTACACTAGCTAACCCTATACTGGCTGCCTTAGGTTTCCGCGTAGGACTGGAGGTCCGTTGGCGTGGAACTTAGTAACTGAATAATAAAGACATAACTTGTCTTAATGATACCTGTGTTCCTTCGTAGAATGTAATTTATGCCGAAGAACGATCATCTTAGCAACGACTTTATTAATAGTTATAGGCTAGACAGTTTTCTATGAATTTAAACATTTAATTATTTTTACCTATTTGTGATAAAATACTGCCTCATTAATTTAGAATAATTTAATTAATTTATTGGACGCCGAGAATGTTGCCTACCTTTTACTAATTCAAAGTATACATTTTGAAACAACAGAGGGGTAATTCTCGTAATTTTAAGATCGTTCACAGTCTGATCTCAATCTCAATTTGTCAAAAATACGTCTAATTTCCCTACATTTTGACAAGTTTTTGACATTTGTTTGTCGCCGAGATGACACTGCGACTAGATTTTGAACGTTTTAAATTACGGGAATACGGGCCCTGATTCAGGTGTTGCATGGCGGATAACATAATCATAAACAGGCTATAATGTTCCCACTGCTGGACACAGGCCCTCCTCTGTGTGAGTGGGAGTGGGCCGTAATCCAACACGCGGGCCCAGTGTGGGTTGGTGGATAATATAATAACAAAGTTTTATTTATTCGCAGCTCCGAGTGCCACTGCGTCAAGTTCTCAGGCCACGTGACTTAACTGTGATCATCACCAAGAAGCATCTCAAAGTCGGCATCAAAGGCCAGCCGCTTATCATCGACGGCGAACTGGATGCCGAAGTCAAGATTGAAGAGTCGACGTGGGTATTGCAAGATGGACGCAACTTACTTATCAACATAGAAAAGGTGCGTAGCTAGCTCTACGTGCGCGTACTTTTAGACATGAGTAATATAAGTTTATCTTATTCAATCGTCTGGCTCTTGGAAATGGTAATTTTAAGTCAATGTTATGTTGATTTTACCGTTCAAAAGCATTTACACATTTCAAATCTATATTTGGCAATGTTGGTTCTTGCTGTCACATCAGGCTACAATAAACAGCTGAACATTGGCTTCCTAATGGATGGTTACAAGTAAAGTTTCTTACATTGGCTTAGCATATTACTGCAAGTTAGCTTGATGAACGTCAACAGAATAGGCAGAAAAGGAACGTAGTTTGATCTTTGTCGGTATCCAACCATTGCTCGTCTCTATATACCTGAGTAAATAAGTGAGCCAAACATTGTTAATGCTAATGCATGAGTTTTTTTTTTCTAAAATGTCATAAACAAACCTTGTAACACTTCTAAAATTGCTTTGTACAATTATTTAAACATTTTAATGAAGTTGTCATTATGTAACGTAAAACGGTGTTTGTTTTTTTTTTTTGTAGAAACCAATTTAAGGTAATGATGAGTTTCTTAGTGAATAATGTTGTAAATTTTTATTATATCTTGTAGGTCAATAAAATGAATTGGTGGGGAAGACTAGTCAGTACCGACCCGGAAATATCCACGAGGAAGATCAACCCAGGTAAGCATTTTGGTGAAGTTAAAGCATGTATTTATGGTAATTAATTGCTCACGCAGAACTTGCTCGGTACTTCGTGGTGTTTTATACGTCAGTTAAACTGTTAAATAGACAGAGAGTTGTTAAAATAATGGAGTCTGTTTTATACTTATTGCTTTTTGAGTATTTCCGGAAACTGCATTCAATTTACCAATTTAACGGTTATCTTGATATACGTAGGCATGGGTTTTATTCTGTGGTCTTAAGATACGACTGCTTGGCAATTTAAATTACGCATTATTTTAAACTCAAAGTTTGAAGGGGGTGCCAATCAATAGGAAATATTTATTTTTTCCAGACTAATTAGTAAACAAATGTTTCAGAACCATCGAAACTGTCGGATTTGGACGGCGAGACTCGCGGCTTAGTTGAAAAAATGATGTACGATCAACGACAAAAGGAAATGGGTCTACCCACTAGCGATGAACAAAAGAAACAAGATGTGCTCAAAAAGTAAGTCTCATAAGTACCTACTCATAAAAATGCCTAATACGGGAGTTGTGATTTGTGGCTATAGCAGAATGATGTCTTACATACGAAAAACTGTTTTAGTACAGCCGATCGATTCTGTAAAAATCTCACCGTGTAAAGTTAGGTGAAGTGAGCTTAGAGTGAGCTGTCAATAGTAGCATTAGTTGGAATGAGAGCTCACTCCACGCTCACTTCACCTAAGTTTTCACGGTGAGATGGTTATAGCAACGTGTCAGAAGTAGTGTAGCCCATAACAAAAGTGTTTACTATATAGTGGAGCTGGTTCCTACACGTAGTATGCAGACTGCATACTTTATAAATGCAGATATGCATATTGGATAAACCGTAGGGTTATTCTGTTTATCTACCCCAAAGAATCCATCCTAACCCTACAAATTCCGTTTACCCAACTAGATAAACGGAATTTATAGGCTCAGGCTGAATTCTCGGACATGCGCCAATTTAAAATTTAAAATCTCTATGGTTCTTTCCTCAAAATCAGACATTAATCCGCATGGTCCTTATGGGTTGACCAACATTATCTTTGGACTTTAAAGGAGACCGACCTCCGAGTTATATTCGGTCTTTGTTCTCAGAGTAGTCAGTTAGGAAACACTGAACTCATAGTTTTAAAATATAATGTGATTTTAATGTACATTTAAAAAAAAAACAATTTACTGAAATAAATAATTATCATTAATCTGTAAAAGCATCTATGTTGGATTCCTTTCAAGATTTGACGTTATGATTTTGTTATTCCATCCATGATATCTGTTTAAAAATATTTAAAATTTTACAGAGAACAGTAGGTAGGTAAGCTTGTTCACAAAGTCGGTGGTTTATAAAATCTTCTAATCTGTTTTCTCTCTATTCACAGGTTTATGGTACAGCATCCTGAAATGGACTTCTCAAAATGCAAATTCAACTAAACAAAATAGGAAATCCACTTACTTACTGTTACATTCTTACGTCAATAATTTGCGGTGTTAATGTCAAGTTTAATTTACCTACAGCAAAATAATTTAATTTAACAAGTCTTTTTCATTGCGCGTTCTTGTACCTAGATGGTGTATTTAAACGTAAGATTATTATAGGACTTGCGGTTGCTGCACGTATGATTTTTTTTATTCTTAAGAGTGCGTAAATGTTGCACTGTAAGACAGATGGCGCTCTAAGCGACTAGGCCGGTGCGGCCAACTTAACGTACAGTAATCGGGCGTAAATATGGCAGAGTTAAAAAAAACTGCTTTGTAATGCCCTCTCGGTCACTCATACCTGGGTCAAAGCTCTATGAATCAAACGCCCGGGTACTGTACCAAATGTGATTACTTTAGGCTTTGGGTGCCTTTTCCCGTTGGATTAACAAACGCATTCGTGACACGGTCTAGCTGCTTAATGCATTACCTGTCGTTTAAGCGAACTTTAGTAAACTAGCATATTTACTATTGTATTCTTATTGAATAAACAACAATTGTGAAAAATGGTTTTCTTTTGTATTTTATGTAAAACTTCCCGAAAAAGGGACTTAGTAGCTCTATACGTGTGATTTCAATTATAGGTAAAATAGTCATAAAAAAGTCAAAGTCAAAGTCAAAGTCAAAGTCATCGATGTGTTTGTATGACACTGTGCGTTTTTTTTTTTTTTTTAATTTTTAACATGACGGTATTATCGTGGACGTCCACGCACACGTCACGGTATTACGACAACACACGGAAGTAAAATGCATGAAAATATATAAAGAAGCTTTTAAATTCCGGTTACCATAACGTGCACGTATTTCCATACATTTTATGGACGTGGACGTCCACGATAACAATATATCGTCACGTTAAAAATGATAAAAGCGCTCAATGTGTTTGGTGGTAGGTAGCGACACCAGCGATATATATCCGTATCTTTTTGCATCCGCATTGTTGGGTTTGCACCATAAAAACGAGGCCATTTGCAGCTGTTTACGGGCCATTGTGTTGTTAGTGAAATTATACGTAAATTGATCGCCCTGCACTAGGGTGGCCACGCGAACCATGTTAAACAGGTTGAAGTTGTTTAAAAAACCTACCAAGTCTTAGATACCTGACAAGTTATTAAACTTTTTCTTAAAAAGAAAAACTATACGTATCGACTTGGGAACCTCCTTTCTTTCGTCGGTTAAAAATACTGCACAGAGACGACGATCTGCATTTGATATACGAAAGATCGTCGGCCTAAACTGGGGCTTGAACTGGCCTCTTGTGAAAAAGGAAACCTTTGTTTTAACCATGCTGTTACGTGGCACTTACCGACAAGGTCTTATAGAACAATTTATTATTTCTTAATAACTTCAACTTTCTACGATTTCGATGAAACGCAACGAAATGTCTTGTCAAGAAAAGAACAAAGAAAACTTTCCAGCAATCACCTTGAAGGAAACGAGCGGGCAGGCTGATGGAACAGTCGGCTACATCAATAAGTTTGCTGTCGAAAGAATCTAATCTTAATTTAAAATATTAGTTCTAGTTAATAATGAAGGTATGCAGACGCATGGCTACACATAAAGCTATATACATACAGTAAGCTGACTTCTGATTGTAAGAAAGACCTATACAATGTGAGGCCAGCTAAAACTAGGATTTTGCGTTAATCAACTCTTAGTTAAAAACCGGCCAAGTGCGTGTCAGGCCACCCATAGAATAGGGCTACGTAGTCACCCATAATGGCACGTGGATTTAGAAGGATATTTTACATGTTTACTTATTATTTCGTTATTTTTGTAAGAAGTTTTCCAAGTAAGCGCATTTTACAAGTTAGGCCTCTATAACTCCTGAACTAGCAAAGTTATCTAAGCCGTTATAGTTTCCCTTCAAAGTTCATCACACGGACTACCATCATGAATTTTTTCAGATTTTTCGACCCAGCCATTTAGCTTTTAGAGGTGGGAGACGCCTAAATTAATAAAAAAATGCGCTATAAAGTTGAAATCTCGCAAACGGATACCTAAATCAAAAAATCGTGCTAGCAACTTATCAATGTTTTTAAAAGACCTATCTAATGATACCCCACAATATGGGGTAGACGCGAGAAAAAAAAATCATCCCCACTTTCGCCTGAGGAACCCAAAAAAATATTTTATAAGTACGTGATTTTATTTTAGCACTGTCGACGTGGTACAATTTTGTACATAAATACACATATCCATGCAAAGTTGTGTGACAGGCTGGCTGGACAAATCTTCAAAATATCTCGCATTTAGCTAGGTCAATAGAGCACTTTATGCGACGGCTAAACACCCTTATTTCAGAATTTGTAACGCTACAGAATCTTATATAATGGATCGAAAACGTGTCCAGCCAGCTTGAAAAACCACTTTTCGCTGGTCTCTCAATCTCGGTAACGGAAGTGATTTTGACGACTTTTTGCATATCAACGGGCGTTACATATAAATTTGTAACGGGCATCGAGCTAAAAGTTTTGTGATACGTACAGTGGTTTAGTAGAAAATTGCAAAAATCTGTGTCCAGCCAGCTTGAATTTACGTATAAAACTTCTGGCTGGCACTTCCGAATCTCAATAACGGGAGCGTTTTCGAATATTATAGTTACTCTAAGTGTCAATGAGATTATCTTTGAAACTACGCAAAATTTCTTCGTTCCAGATTCAGGTTATCATTTTCGTCCCGTCCCACAAAATTTTGAACACATTTCGAAGGTCGTAGATCATCAAGCAGCGGAGATACATGTGTCCAGCTAGTTTGAACTCAAGCTGGCTGGACATTATGTTTTTATTGATTTCTCGTAAACCCTTACATGTGACGCCATAAATCAAACGTTATTACTGTTACACATTGCGTCACTAAATGTTAGCAAAGTAACCATATTCGAAAACGCTCCCGTTATTGAGATTCATAAGTGCCAGCCAGAAGTTTTATACGTAAATTCAAGCTGGATGGACACAGATTTTTGCATTTTTCTACTAAACCCCTGTACGTATCACAAAACTTTTAGCCCGATGCCTGTTACAAATTTATGTAACGCCCGTTGATGTGCAAAAAGTCGTCAAAATCACTTCCGTTGCCGAGATTGAGAGACCAGCGAAAAGTGGTTTTTCAAGCTGGCTGGACACGGTTTCGATCGATTATCTAAGATTCTGTAGCGTTACAAATTCTGAAATAAGGGTGTTTAGCTGTCACATAAAGTGCCCTATTGATCTAGTTAAATGCGAGCTATTTTAAAGATTTGTCCAGCCAGCCTGAGTCACATAAGTTTCATCTTTCTAGCACTAACCGTTTGGAAACTAAGCCGAGGACGGACATGACGAAACTATAAGGGTTCCGAGTTCCGAGACGTGAACTACGAAACCCTAAAAACGACTATTACGTACTTATACACGTAAAATACGTCTAACGAGAAAAAAAAATCATCTCTACTTTATTTACGTGGTACACGTAAAGTAGGGATGATTTTTTTTTACCGTACCAACCATACCGCGATTCAGAAAGGAATGAATGCACAACACCATCTATAGCCTGTTGTTGTAAACTTTTTTAAGCCCCTGACTTATTTTTTATTTTAATTTTACCTGAGTATAATTTTAATGGCAAACCTGGACTACGGAACCCTATTCTAAGCGTGGCCTGACACGCACTTGGCCGGTTTTGGAACGAAGTTCCTTATCGCGCGTTGCGAAAGGGGGCTAGACGGAAAAAATTAATTGACACCTCTCAAGTTTTTTTATTGATGTCGACTCCTTTCGACCGATATAAAAAAAAAACGTCTATTGTCTTTAGTACACCATAAACAATATTTTGTTGACACCATTGACATAGAAAAGTATGGACTGGAAATACCTACAAAAAAAGGGTGCATACCTACAACTCATATTGTCGCATAAAATGGCTGCCATTGCTAGGGTTGTGTCAATCAAGGAACAACTGTTATCTCGTTGTTACTATAACGAGTAACGATACTATATACGAGTTTTACTAGTTATCACGTTTGGATCACGATGGATTTTGGTGCTGTGAAGTGTGAACCACAGGCCGGACCTAGCTAGGTCACTCGGACCGAATAAGACGCAAGATTATTTATGTTAACATCGCAGAATATACTGATATCGTTCCAGCGGAGGAACTAGTTTCGGAAACTATTACGGTAAGTCGGCAACGGTACAACACTATTCCATTATGACATCTGTTTGTAAACAAACGAATGAATTAACAAATATAATAAAAAGGCCTGTTATATGGAAATTAACCCAAATATCAATACTTTAGCCATAAATTCATGATCGCGTTACAATTGTATCATCGATTGTGTATTATTGTGTGTATTAATGCATGAAAACCGGCTACTAACTTGTGCAACTACAATTGAGGTTGATTTTCATTCTTTCTTGCACCACACTTCACAATACAACACACAGGCATGTTGAACTTCTGTTTTCCAACATTTACATGCAGTTTTAAAAGGTAAAATCCTCGTAATTTTCTCGCAAATCTCAATAATACAAAAAACAAACAGCCATTTGACAGCAAAACTACCACGAAACTCGTCACTCAAGATCATTGAGATAGGAAAAACATGGAGATGCCGCGCTATTCTGTACATACATTTGCTTATACAAATATGAGTGAAAAATGATTCAGAATTTGAAATATCGTTATGTCTCATTCTTTCTAGTGAGATAATCTTATTTGATAAAAGAGACAACTATATTTTAAGTTGTTGCTAATTATGGCAACATTTTGTCTTGACGTAGTGACAGTTGTAGGTAAGTGCCGTAGCAGCCATCTTAAGCTACGAGTTTCATGGTAGTTTGGCTGTCAAATGGTTGTTTGTTTTTTGTATTATTGAGATTTGCGAGAAAATTACGAGGATTTTGTCTTTTAAAACTGTATGTAAATGTTGGAAAACAGAAGTTCAACATGCCTGTGTGTTGTATTGTGAAGTGTGGTGCAAGAAAGAATGAAAATCAACCTCAATTGTCTTTGCACAGGTTAGTAGCCGGTTTTTATGCATTAATACATACAATAATACACAATCGATGATACAATTGTAACGCGATCATGAATTTATGGCTAAAGTATTGATATTTGGGTTCATTTCCATATAACAGGCCTTTTTATTATATTTGTTAATTCATTCGTTTGTTTACAAACAGATGTCATAATGGAATAGTGTTGTACCGTTGCCGACTTACTGTAATAGTTTCCGAAACTAGTTCCTCCGCTGAAACGATATCCGTATATTCTGTGATGTTAACATAAATAATCTTGCGTCTTATTCGGTCCGAGTGACCTAGCTAGGTCCGGCCTGTGGTTCACACTTCACAGCACCAAAATCCATCGTGATCCAAACGTGATAACTAGTAAAACTCGTATAAAGTATCGTTACTCGTTATAGTAACAACGAGATAACAGTTGTTCCTTGATTGACACAACCCTAGCAATGGCAGCCATTTTATGCGACAATATGAGTTGTAGGTATGCACCCTTTTTTCGTAGGTATTTCCAGTCCATACTTTTCTAGGTCAATGCTCAAGATGGCTGCTACGGCACTTACCTACAACTGTCACTACGTCAAGACAAAATGTTGCCATAATTAGCAACAACTTAAAATATAGTTGTCTCTTTTATCAAATGAGATTATCTCACTAGAAAGAATGAGACATAACGATATTTGAAATTCTGAATCATATTTCACTCATAATTGTATAAGCAAATGTATGTATAGAATAACGCGGCATCTCCATGTTTTTTCCTATCTCAATGGTTGACACTGACAAGACAATAGTTGTGACAGATCGGAGAGATGACAATGACAAGGCAGTAGAGAGAGAAGAGACATGTTGCAAATCTCAATTCTATGACACGACAAAACAAAGCTTGCAATTCACTTTTATTCTTAAAATTAGGCTAATTAAACGGAAGATCTCAAACGTGTTGTGGCAGCATATGCAACCAGATCAATATAAATTGTAAAAGATGGTCCGGACAGTGTATTCTCCGGAATATTGCTTGCAATATTTAGAGCAATATGCTTCTAAAGAAATATTCGTAATAGGATTAATTCTTGGTCAGGTAAGCCATATTATCTCATTAAATAATATTGAACAAGTACTCCTACAATATTTCATGCCTGTGCATGTTGAATAGCTTAGGAAAATTTGTATATTTCACATGCTGTATCAGTGTAAGTTTAGTAGGTAACTATCAGTATGCCGCTTCTGTAAACACTTTTAATAATCATAATCTTTACAAAGCCTTATCACTTAATATATACAACTACTATGCACAAGTATACTCTTCAAAATACACCAATGAATACCAAGACAAGCTTTTATCTATGATTATAATTTTAAGACAACTGGGGCTCGGGAGAATGTTATCCACCTGGCTCGGACACCCGACGAGAAAAGCTCAGAAAATGTATCAGAAGCAAGTTATGAGTTGGACAAAGAATCAAAGACACTATTGAATGTGTCTGAGGCATGGGTTGCCGACCACGCTAAACATGTTACTAGAATGCTTCCTGGAGGCATGTTTGTTCAAGGTAAGCCAGCATTTTTTAGATCCGTTTTAGAATAGGTATTATGAACAAAGTTCACATAATATTACATCATGAGCGATTTGCATGCACATATGGATATGGATTTTTTATTATATTACATAACAAAATTAATTCGCATAAATCAATAATAATCTTGTTAGGAGCTGACACCAAATTATTTAATTATTTCAGGCATCTTCATTACAAGCGATGAAGACATATTTGAGGACCCAAATAGTTTCAGTAAAGTGAAATCAGTTGTGAATCACATATACAAAGTTATGAGTGCTAATCAGTACATGTTTGGGAACTGTCCATATTCAAATGAAAGACTTATTTTACATATGTCCACAAGTACAAAAGTGCTTACTTGTAAGAGTATTGAAGTAGGCATCCCTGTGAAAGGCACAGTTATCAAGCCCGTTGAGTGGAAGTTCTTGCCCAAAGCCCAGCAGTGGCAGAGGCTAGACTGCTACTACGAGTTTGATGATGTCTACCCTGTGATAGTGAAGAAGAGTGGTATATCCGTTAAGCAACAGTTTCAGGTATCTAGTCTATGAATATTTTACATATAGATAATTTTCATTATCTAAATAGGTCAACAATTTGTATTCAATGTTGCTATTATCATCAGCATGTTGTTGTTAACAACTCAATTGATTAAAATGCTTGGATAGTGTATTTCAAAGACAAAGAAATTTATTCGTAGGATATGGTAGGTATGGTATTCCCATATTAACATATTCACTAATATATTTTCAGCAAATCCTGGAGTCCGCTCACAAAACAATTGAATCCAGTATCATGTTCATAGATGGTGAACTGAAAGATAATGCAGAGGTCCTTGAACAACTCTTTAAAAAGAAGAAACCTAAGAGTAATTCCAAAATGCAGCAACAAGAACTTCCTAAATCAATGAATATTTCTCTATTTGTGCCATTTGTAAGTGAAAACAATACAGTACCTATTATTATTACATAGTTCTCTCATCTGTCATGCATTGCATTATTTGCATGGCATTCAGGACTGTAATAACTCCTTATATTGAAAGATGAATGTGTTATTATTATACTTAGTTACGATGATTAGTAATGGAATTAGCTATGTATTGTTTTTAAATTTTCACTAAAAACAAATTAGTCTCATCAGAACTAATACCAACACAGATACATATACATTTCTTATAATTACAAACTTGTCTATACATTTCAGGAGAACTCTCTCCCTGAAACAGTAGAATACTTGGAATGTGATGGCAGCATACATTTCAGTGGGGTGGTATCTTCAAGCGTGTTCCTGTACCCCAAAGCAACAGTTAGCGAAACTATTGCGGCTGTGAAACAAGACATAATACGGTCACTAGCATCGAGGTTCACAATGCACTGTGATGCTTTGATTGATGACAATTTACTGCCAGAAGGTAAGAAATAATATAACAAGGGATTGATTAGAATAGTAATTATAGGCCAATTCAGTTAGAAAGTTTTTATTTATTTATTTAAAAAAGCACAGCCACATCTCATACATTATACTTAAGCTAGAAATAATCTTAATAACTAAAGGACTAATGTACTATCGCCAAAATGTATATGGCACCACCGTAAGGACTATTCCTGCTTGCAGCAGATATTATTAGTCATCTAAAAAGGATCCTCTTTTGTTTTACTTACGGACACAGCTGCTGTGGTCATCATGTGCACGGGATTTTGTTTTCAAAAAGGTCAGATATAGGTTTTGGCGATAGTGCATGACAATTACGGTGTTTACAGTATTTAGCACACAAGCCTATTGCATGTTATTCAATCAATATTTCATACCAACGCAACCTGGCAGAAAGCTGATATTGACATTGTCAATACTAGTGTTGCTAAATTGAAGAAAATTTTATCTAACTGCTTTTTCGAGCGTAAACTTACGCTCGAAGAAGCAGTTAGATAAATTTTTCTGATTTGTGTTAAATGTAGTCTATTATCAATTTTCTGTTTTTTCTGTTTTCTGTGTCATGATTTATACTACAAGTGGAAACTTGTAATTGGCTATATTTTGTATAAACTATTATTCACTGTATCTGTTTAGCTGTAAGTTTTCCTAAAATAAATAAAAACCAATGCACCAACGTGCAAAGATGAATAAAAATAATTGTCTGTTTACCAAACAAGACGTTTTTACCTGACTGCCGAATTTAGCAATATATAATATTAACTTCTCAAATGAATGTTTCAGAAAATATTATTATTCTAAATATTCTTTAACTCTGTAAACTGCAGAAAAAGTTTGCTTCAACGAGCCACCGCGCCGAGTGCTAGTCCCTGTGGGAGCCCTGTACCTATGTGATTACCTGTTTCCTGGCGAAGCACCCGCCGAGGCCCTCCTCTCAGTGCGAGAGTTGTTAGACCTTCAGATTACGGAGGCCGATGTCGTCTGCGATGTGGAAACTCCTGCTGGTAAATATTGACGCTTCTGTTTATAGTTTTTATAGACACAAGAAATAATAAGCCATTATTTTGACTTAACCACGTATTTTATTAATCTTTTACTTTTTCTGTTCACTGGTGTATGGCAAAAGATACAGTTATTAATGAGTTAATCCTAGCAAACTATTGTTATAAAAAACATAAAAATAAAGAGTGTCCTTGGTAGCATAATAATAATATCCCTGGATATTTTACACAGCGCCATCTAGTCCCAAGCTAAGCAACCTAATGCTTGTGTTATGGTAACAAGATGGCTGATAAACTACTTATATACTTTTTTTTTTGACTTTTTTTTTTGTAAATACATACATATTATAGATAGAAAAACACCCAGACTCAGAACAAATACATGTAGGACTTACAAATATTTGTTCTGTGCGGGAATCGAACCCGCGACACGTAGCGCAGCAGTCCGATCGCTCAGCCACTGCGCTAACCGTGTTGCATACTTTATTATTTTGTAGTAACTATTTACACCGCCATTTCTTCCCCAGATACTTCTGAATTCGATGCATTAGACAGGGATGCGAGCAGCGAAGAGCTACTGGCGACACCTCAAGAAGCAAGCCAGTTTATGTATATCACAGGCATTTGTTTTGCCATGTTCGTTCTAATTGTCTCCATCATCATTCACTACTACGACGGCATCGCCGAAGTTTTAAGTAAAGTCTTCTCTAAATCTAGTTTGAAATAATATTCTTATTTATGTACAGATGGCCAGCAGGTCAAGTTACCCGAAACTGTCAAACTTTCCCAATCAATCTTGAACCTATTACTTTAGCAATAAAGTTGAAAATCTATTAAAGAAATTTGACAGGTTGTAGTAGCTTGATGTGCTGGCGTCTGTACAAGACCGATTCAAACTTTATGGTGGCTTTAAAGTGCGCTACTCGCTGCGCAGTACCTCACCCGAATTTGTTACTGCGCAGCGACTCGCCTCATGTTCCGAGCCGCTATAAAGTTTGAATCGTAACTGTTAAAGCTTAAAGACTTATTATTGTTGTGAATGACTTGTGTAAGGTTCGTTGTTTTAATTTCTTTTGCGTAACAGATTATAATTTTGATTTATTATGAAAAATAATTATTTAACGCTTATTTTTATGTACAGACTCATTGTGTAATTTGAACTGTCGCATTTTAATAAATAACATTTTTTTTTACTCAATCTCAAGTGTTTTATTATTACCTTTATATTAGGACCAGCTTTTGCCTGCGGCGGAAAATATCCTACAGGAACGTACTACCCGTATTCAAAATATTTTATGTGTCAATCGTAAGTGATGCGTAGTACTTACTGGTCGAAGTGGCGGTGCTTGGGGGAGGCCTATGTCTAGCAGTGGACCTCTTTCGGCTGAAATGGTGATGATGTCACGTAAAATTTCGACGCCGACCCACCCTCTCGCATCGCGTCACCTGCCCACGCTATTAATTCGTTTTCGCTTAGCGTTCTTTCTTACTTTTCTTTTTGCTCGGCTCCCAGAGGCCATAGTGTGATATTAAGCACCCTATAGCCTTCCTCGAGAATTGGGCTATCCAATGCATAAACAATTTTACAATTCCAACGGGTAGCTTCAGAGATTAGCGCGTTCAAACAAACTTCAGCTTTATTATTAGTAATATATATATATAGATAAGATATATGTAGATAGAAGATGTAAAATATATCTATAGATTACCTATATTATAGTAGGATCAACACTACACAACCAAACAAAACAAGTCATTAAATGTGGGTGTAACATACAAATACAATACAACTTTGCCTAACCCTTGAGGGAACACACGCTTAAGTTTACGTTATCTGTCAAAAGTTGAATCTAAGTTACAAAGATAGATAACTCAGTACAATTTTGCTGCTAGTTGCGATAAGACATCTTAGCACCCTAGTCCCTGCTCTATTCACTTCCTATGGGTTGGTAAAATACACAGACTGCGGGTTCAAAACTGAGGGGTGAATGGTGATTGTAACTACAATTCTGTTTAGTTACTATACTCTTTGCTACAATTTATTAATGTTCTTGGAGCAAAAGTTTTTGCTTACCCACATGGGAAGGAGGAGTGAGTTTTGTCCTCCCTGCCCTCCTATGTACAGACGCCAGCAGGTCAAGCTACCCGAAACTGTCAAATTTTCCCAATCAACCTTGAACCTTAAGCTTCAGCGATAAAGTTGTAAATCTATTAAAGAAATTTGACAGATTGTAGTAGCTTGATGTGCTGGCGTCTGTACCTATTAATTGCATCCAGTGAATGAAATTAAACTATTTGCATATAAACTAAATTAATTTTAAAATAATTACTAGGACTAAACTAGTATTTATCTTCTATCCTTTTCATAATGAAATAGAAAGAAAAAGATGCACTGAACTTAAATTTAGTTTGTGAACAAGGGAATTGGCGCCAATGTTTATCGATTTAGTTGCGCCATCTGTTGTAACAAAGTAATAAAACTACGTCCACTAAATATAGATGGCACTGTTATCACACGGCATTGAAGGGTTAGCACATTCATGTCTCTTTTTTGTGGCGCTAGTGTAACGGCAGAATGCTAATGTTAGAAAGAGAGATCAGATTGTTTCCAAGCCAAATGAATGCATCATTCATGCAAGTACAATTTGACAGTAGGACCAGTGACACTATCTACGGTGAGTCTGAGTATGTATGCGCTCATCAGTCAGTCAGTCATACTCATACATAGCTACGGAGTTGTATGGGTTTACTTTGAGTGAGTTTTATTATTGTCGTGCAATGGTGTCCTACTCCTAAACTCACGGTGTTGTGTTTATTATATTCTGACGACTTCATAAGTGACAGCGAGTAGTTGTGATCGTGAAACGATGAGGTCGTACGATATCGATCGTATTGCGTGATTAATTATTCAGTAAAACCGGTTTAATGCGAGTGTGATACGTGATAGTTAGCAACGAGAAGACTTTGTTTACAATGGCATTTTCACTTAATAAACTGAAGAATATTTTGAATACGAATCGGGACAGCCAGCTGGCTGGCAGTGGTAGTTTGGAACCGGAGATAGGATTCAAGTTGGCCTTGCATCCAATCAGTAAAAATTTATATGTGACCGTTATCGGCGCCCGGCACCTTCCGTCCTTGTTTGGGTTGAGTCGCGCCCATGGATACCTTGCTAAGGTAACTTTCAACCATTGTTTACACCTATAAAATACTAAAAAATGCTACGCCTTCAACAATTGATTCGCTACTGTAAAATTAAAATAACCAAAGAGACAAAGACAATTTCTAATGAAATTGTAAACTTCCGAGTTTTATTTGAGAAACTTATTTAGCTACTTTGACTGTAAACAAAGATTAAGTTTTTCTTGGACAGGGTAATCAATATACTTATTATATATTAGAGGTAAGTACCTGCCTACTGCCTACCTACTTACCCTACCTATCTACTATATCTACCAAATCACTTTAGTATCGTTGATGTCGAGTTAATTTGCAGATTATACAAATAGGTAAATCGCATAATATGTAGGTTCGTAACTAATAGAAGCAGGTGAAAATATGACAACATAGATCTCACAAACCTGTCAGGCTCACAGGCTATCATCATAATGGGGTTGAACCTAATGAATCTTGCAATAATATTAGTAGCAGGGGGGGCGTAGCTCATCATAATGGGGCCCTTTAGCTAAATTTTTGGGGGGCCTTTTTACCCAACTTTGAAGCTACAGAGGGTATTGTTTTTACAAAATAAAGAATATAGCATACTGACTTAGAAGGTGAGGGGCTCGTGGGTAAGTAATAACAGCCGCACGAGTCGATTGAAGGTTAAGCTACACTTGTCGCGATAGGTCCGTGGATGTGCGATCATCATAACATACCGAGACCTCTCCGTGCCTCGGAAAGCACGTTAAGCCGTTGGTCCCGGCTGTCATTCGTGGATCTTTGACAGTTGTTACCAGAAGCCCGAAAGTCTGACACCCAGTATTACCAAGGGACATCGTATTACCCAGTAACTGGGTTGTGGCGGTCAGATAGCCAATCGCCCCGGGAGGTAAAATAATGGCATTCAGCTGCATCCGGTTAGCTTGGAAGCCAAAACCCAATAACACATTGAATTGAATTGAACACCCGGGAATTGAACCTAGGACCTAATGCTCAGCAGTAGCGATTGCGACCACTAGACCAATGAGGCAGACACAGTTTTCTTCCATACTTCTCTATTAGTCGTCATCACGGTACTCACCCCCCTTTTTAATCATATTTTTGAACCAATTTACAGAAATAAATATCATTCATCAACAAGAATTTTAGGTTCTGGATATTATTTTAAAAATGTTTGCATAATATACACGTCACGTTTGGGGCCCCTGTAGCTCACGGGCCCCGTATCGTCGATACGGCTGATACAGCGGTAGCTAATTACGCCCCTGATTAGTAGGTTCATAATTAAATACGGCTACGTTGAAATGTTGCAATAACAGCTACACAGGTCCTAGCATTGAGTCCAGCAAATTCGTTTTCGAATAGGTAGGTACCTAGTTCCAAATAAGAGAAGACACAGAATAGGGACGAAAAGATAGACTTGCACTAAGGATAGTGCAAGTCTATCTACTTATTTGTCCCAAAAGCAATGTTAATCTTTATACATTTTTGTCCACTCCCCTTTATTTATCAGCCCAGCATTGCGTTTCCCGCCTATTATATTTTGTATAAAAGTTATGATCTGTATGAATCGGCGTAGGTACACGACCAAGCAAGCAGTGAGAACGTTGGTACCTACCTACATAGGTACATTCTTTGTTAATCTTGCAATTAACAACACTATCTTCATCAGTGCGTCATACGAGCGCTGGTCGCTGACACTGCGTCTACCTACATTACATCTACTATTTAACATCCGTTTAATTGTTTTTCTAATTGAGGCCAACCCGGCGGCGTTACCGCGGCAAACTCGTTCGTTTATCTGCACTAAATTGATATTGAGGCAAAAACTGCAGTTAAGTAAGGTAAGCATAGTGTTCGGAGGTGTCGTGTAAATAGTGTTTAACCGCTGTCGTTTCCTATGAAGGTTTAATAAGTACCTACCTACTTACGTAAATTCTGAAGAAAATGGGAAACTGGGAACATTACAGCATAGGTAGGTAACAAGATAGATGATCTCATAAACTTACACCGTGTGTAATTGAAATAACTGAAAACCTCTTTAGGGGTCATTGTGCTCTTTATGAACAGCTTTTAGGTACTTTGAGGTTTTCAGTTTTTTCGATTACAGGTGTACAAACTTACCTATCACACACTACACGATATTTAGGGGCCCGATATTTAAGTGATGTGTTTTTTTTAATGGGAACCTTTCCTCCCTTTCTCTTATTACAACATTCCGATTTAGGGAAAGGGTCCCTGAATATTGCGTCATGTAATCGGTGTAATATGTAGCTTTTAGGTTGGTTAAGCACATATAAAAATCGCGCGTGTCAATATTGTAAACTTACCTGAGCCAATAGATAACATTACCGTGCCTGACCTGCGGGGTAATTGCGTAACACTCAGTAACAATGGGTTTCATATTGACAGTTCAACAACATTCATTGCGTTGTTTACGATGTTGAGCAGTCACATTTTTAGGCTTCCGTAGCCAAATGGCAAAAAACGGAACCCTTATGGATTACTGTTGAAACTTGGTAAGTAGATGTATTCTGTGAACCGCATTAAGATTTACATACAAAAATAGAAAAAAAAAACAATAAATTTTGGGGGTTCCCCATACTAGAACTGAAACTCAAAATTTTTTTTTCATCAAACCCATACGTGTGGGGGTATCTATGGATAGGTTTTCAAAAATGATATTGAGGTTTCTAATATCATTTTTTTCTAAACTGAATAGTTTGCGCGAGAAACCCTTGCAAAGTGGTAAAATGTGTCCCCCTCTAGTTTTATCATTTTCTTATGATAAAACTAAAAAAAATATATGATGTACATTACCATGTAAACTGCCACCGAAAATTGGTTTGAACGAGATACGTCATAAATCGTAAACCGCAATTTACCTTTCATTCAATCAACTCAACGGAACCCTTCATGGGCGAGTCCGACTCGCACTTGGCCGGTTTTATTTAGAACATATGAAGCAATGGATTAGCCATATCTTTCCACATGATTCATATTGCGATTGATAGCTGGGATGTTATGGAGCTGGGATCTCCTATTATATAAGTTTTTGTGTTACCTATTATAGATTACCTACTCGTAAGTAAATATATATATATGTAAAAATAGTAGGTATTTTAAAAAAATAGCTACCTATTTACCCTTATTTACTCGTAGATTTATTTTATGTTACTGTTATTAACTTTTTTATGTGAGCGTAATATTTTAGTTTTCATGTAGAATTTTATTTTTGATTTATGTTTCTACGATTTAGATTTTTAATAAATATTTATAAGTATAATTTTGCTGTGCCCTGACAGGGTCTACAACGGCTCTTAGCTATAAGCCTTTTGTGAACATCTGTATACCTTGTAGAATGCAAATAAAAAACGAATATGAATATCCGAAAGTAACGGATAATCCGAAATAATTACATATCCGAAACCGATATAATTTTATTCCTTTAACCATATCCGTATCCAGATCCGAAATATCATATCCATTACATCTATTTGATAGTGTGTTACATATGCAATTAGTGTGGATCTGTGATGCCGGGACAACCGTCACCATTCTTATGGATATTATCTACCTACATACATAATTATGTATATTGTTAGGTACGCATCAAACCTTCGACATAACAGAGGGTCTCCGAGGGTTCCCGAGGGTCTTCGGTCTTCAAGACTTGCCTAAGTTTGTAGTAAAGGCAATCCATCAATTGGATATAAATTGTTGATGAAATAGCTCTGCATCAGTGATAGATCAATCCCTCCTGAAATCGCTAATGGACCCACGCGAAAACGACAGTATTGTGTATTGTTTTATCCTGTTTGTAATCGGCACGAGAAAATACATGCAGAAACTCACCCTTTTTCCCCATGCGGTGAGGGTAGGTTGCAATAACGTAAGGTCTGACGGGACCTTCACGTGCTACAATCCTGACCTTTATAAATATATTTACAGACGTGTCTACTTTATTTTTCAAATTGATGTTATTGTAAGTTAAACAAATATCAACTTTATTACAATGGCAATTGAGTTGATTTCAGAGTGACTAGCACTCTTGAAAAAGTTATAAAAATGTTTGAAATTGTAGCGTAAACTAGACTTTATTGTGTAGAAATTAAAGCTATTTTTCTATAAACTTATAACTCTGTTTACATTTTTGGCAAATAAGTCGCGATTTCAGAATAGGTAAGTATACAGGGTGACAGGGAAACTCGACGTGTTCCTTCCAGGGCGTGATAGTGTGACCCATTTGCAACAATTAAGCACCCCATAAAGCCTAGGCGAAAATTCATGGAATCCGAGAAAAACCGATTTTAATGTTTTTTTGAAAAAATTCCAGAATTCGTCACTAAATATCGCTTATCTCTAAATTCTCTAATTGAGTGGCTTTCATAGCTATTCCATTGGCTACGTAATACTTTAACACACCTATTGATGTTACCAAATTTTCTAAAATATCAAACAGTTAAAAGTTAAAGTAAGAAGTTTATTAACTATTTTCAAAAATCATCTACGTACACGACATTTGACACCAGTTATCTCAAAATTTTACTAAAACAATAAGCGTACAAATTACGGGAAAGACATCTTCATTTAATCAGCTATGCAATGAGGTACTAAAGTTTCATAAATGTTTAAAGATGCCGATGAAACGGTCGATAATGTTGGCAAAGGTCGAATTTGCAAATTGTTGAAATATTTTAAAATGCTGTGATAATCGAATTAATTAACTGGTTTATGTTATCTCTTTACCTCCTCACTACCCAGCAATCATTTCTACGTCATGGAGCTAGATCGTCTTAACCAGGTGGCAAGCTAAGGCGCCACTTTCGAGTGGTTAGTATTACTCGTAGTTGATGAGCTAATCACTGATCACTTGTCGTTAAGTTCGCGTATTTTTACCCTGATTTTGCCTGCAAATTGTTGAAATATTTTCAAATGATGTGATAATCGAATTAATTAACTGGTTTATGTTATCCCTTTACCTCCGCTCCGCAAGTTAAGACCACACTTTCAAGTGGTAAGTATTACTCGCAGTCGATGAGCTAATCACCAATCACTTGTCGCTAAGTTCGTGATTTTTAAATTACTGCGCACGTGTAAACTCTTAAATTTTAAACATACTTCGGTTTTTTAAGCTTTAGACAAATAATCTTTTATTTATCATGTCATTAACCTGCAATGTGGTAGACTCTTCACATAATATTTGGTCGTTTAGAGAAAGATCTAGAAAAAGCATTGCCTTAATCTTTGACGACAGATTGATGATTGTTGTTATTAGTAGGAGTAAAGAGTTCGCTGCTGCCAACTTTATGCCTAAGACAACTTTTTACAAAGTAATGGTCCAACCCAATCAATTAAGTTAATCTATCGCAATTCACAGCTGGACCTTGACCTCTCCCGAGCTACTTGCATGACATAAAATGATGTGCTTCACAAGCCCCTTAAGAAATTATGAATGTAGTTGCCGTTGGTTACTTAGACGCCACTTTCGAGTGGTTAGTATTACTTGTAGTTGATCTACGAGTAATACTACTATAACTACTCGAAAGTGGCGTCTCAGCTTGCCACCTGGTTGCGGCGATCTAGCTCCATGACGTAGAAATGATTGCTGGGTTGTGAGGAGGTAAAGGGATAACATAAACTAGTTCATTAATTCGATTATCACAGCATTTTAAAATATTTCAACAATTTGCAAATTCGACCTTTGCCAACATTATCGACTGTTTCATCGGCACCTTCAAACATTTATGAAACTTTAGTACCTCGTTGCATAGCTGATTAAATGAAGATGTCTTCCCCGTAATTTGTACGCTTATTGTTTTAGTAAAATTTTGAGATAACTGGTGTCAAAGTTCGTGTACGTAGATGATTATTGAAAATATTTAATAAACTTTTTACTTTAACTTTTAACTGTTTGATATTTTAGAAAATTTGGTAACATCAATAGGTGTGTTAAAGTATTACGTAGCCAATGGAATAGCTATGAAAGCCACTCAATTAGAGAATTTAGAGATAAGCGATATTTTGTGACGAATTCTGGAAAATTTCCAAAAAAACATTAAAATCGGTTTTTCTCGGATTCCATGAATTTTCGCCTAGGCTTTATGGGGTGCTTAATTGTTGCAAATGGGTCACACTATCACGCCCTGGAAGGAACACGTCGAGTTTCCCTGTCACCCTGTATAAAAGTCAGGTCAGGAGAGAAGAGGTCTTCTCTCTTCTATTTCGTCCATGTTCATACAGACATGCGTTTATTCCTTTTGCCCGCGACTTCTTCCGCGTGAAATTTCTTGTTCCCTGACCTACCCCGTCGCATCGCATTATAGTATTTTTGCTTTTTTTTTTGCTAGGCTCCTGAGAGTCCCAGCATGATATCCTTCCTCAAGAATTGGGCTATCAAATGAAAGAATTTTTCCTATCCGACTGGTATTTCGAGAGATTGGCGCGTTCAAGTTAAAACAAACAAACAAAAGTTTTATCTATACTTATATTATAAAGAGATATTTGGTTGTTTGTTTTTAAGTATGTTGAGGGTAATCTCCGGCGCCAATGATCCAATTCTAAAAAAAATCAGTGCTTGCTACGTGATTTTTTTTATAAATTATATTTATATTTTGCATTTTAGCTGAGTTATCACAATTATTACTATATACATATATACAGGGTGACAGGGAAACTCGACGTGTTCCTTCCAGGGCGTGATAGTGTGACCCATTTGCAACAATTAAGCACCCCATAAAGCCTAGGCGAAAATTCATGGAATCCGAGAAAAACCGATTTTCATGTTTTTTGAAAAATTTCCAGAATTCGTCACTAAATATCGCTTATCTCTAAATTCTCTAATTGAGTGGCTTTCATAGCTATTCCATTGGCTACGGAATACTTTAACACACCTATTGATGTTACCAAATTTTCTAAAATATCAAACAGTTAAAAGTTAAAGTAAAAAGTTTATTAACTATTTTTAAAAATCATCTACGTACACGAACTTTGACACCAGTTATCTCAAAATTTTACTAAGACAATAAGCGTACAAATTACGGGGAAGACATCTTCATTTATTCAGCTATGCAATGAGGTACTAAAGTTTCATAAATATTTAAAGGTGCCGATGAAACAGTCGATAATGTTGGCAAAGGTCGAATTTGCAAATTGTTGAAATATTTTAAAATGATGTGATAATCGAATTAATTAACTGGTTTATGTTATCCCTTTACCTCCTCACCACCCAGCAATCATTTCTACGTCATGAAGCTAGATCGTCGCAACCAGGTGGCAAGCTGAGACGCCACTTTCGAGTGGTTAGTATTACTCGTAGTTGATGAGCTAATCACTGATCACTTGTCGTTAAGTTCGCATATTTTTACCCTGATTTTGAATGCAAATTGTTGAAATATTTTAAAATAATGTGATAATCGAATTAATTAACTGGTTTATGTTATCCCTTTACCTCCGCTCCGCAAGTTAAGACCACACTTTCAAGTGGTAAGTATTACTCGCAGTCGATGAGCTCACCGATCACTTGTCGCTAAGTTCGCGTATTTTTATCCTGATTTTTAAATTATTGCGCACGTTTAAACTCTTAAATTTTAAATATACTTCGGTTTTTTAAGCTTTAGACAAATAATCTTTTATTTATCATGTCATTAACCTGCAATGTGGTAGACTATTTACATCATATTTTGTCTTTTAGAGAAAGATCAAGAAAAAGCATTGCCTTAATCTTTGGCGACAGATTAATGATTGTTGTTATTAGCAGGAGTAAAGAGTTCACTGCTGCCAACTTTATGCCTAAGACAACTTTTTACAAATTAATGGTCCAACCCAATCAATTTACTTAATCGTATCGCAATTCACAGCTGGACCTTGACCTCTCCCGAGCTACTCGCATGACATAAAATGATGTGCTTCACAAGCCCCTTAAGAAATTATGAATGTAGTTGCTGTTGGTTACTTAGAGCATCTTAACTCGTCTGGCACTACCAGGGCACGTTTTAGAAAACCAGTTATTTCTTTTACTCAAAGTTTATGTTTATTATAGAATTAAGAGTTTGCACGTGCACAGCAGCTTAATCACAGGCGAACCAAGCGACAAGTGATCAGTGATTAGCTCATCAACTACGAGTAATACTAACCACTCGAAAGTGGCGTCTCAGCTTGCCACCTGGTTGCGACGATCTAGCTTCATGACGTAGAAATGATTGCTGGGTGGTGAGGACGTAAAGGGATAACATAAACCAGTTAATTAATTCGATTATCACATCATTTTAAAATATTTCAACAATGGATCACGCCCTGAAAGGAACACGTCGAGTTTCCCTGTCACCCTGTATATATAGATTAGTAATATATATAGATTAAACGTATTTTAACACTGACTGTGCTAAAATAAATAAATTACCTACCAATGGACATCGTGTCAATAAAAATCAAATTGATGTTGTAAGCCAGCCTTATGCATATATTTTCCTTTTTGGCACGTACCAAATAGTTTGATAGATAAATATGTTTTGGGTCCTGATAAAACGCCTGCCTATTTATTTTGTATAGTTGAATAGTAATCACAACAAACAGCAAACTATACTGGTGGTTATTAAGTTAGCAACGAAGAAAATGTTTGAATTTATGGGAGGCTGGGGTACGATGCCCGATTCCGGTCATTAATTTCGCATAATTTCCGAAAATGTCTTAATTAAGGCTCATATAATTATGCGTCCGGTGCATAAAAGAAGCAGCGCAACCAACCCAACCCATTTATACGTTGATAAAAAATTGTTAAGAAAATAATTTAATGTCTAAAAAATAACCTACTTAGTTGTTTCTGTAACATTGTTAATTGTGGTGGATGTTTATCAGTTACTTCCTGCAAGTATGGTCAGCATTTTTATTTATACCTACCTACCTAAAATTAATCAAGCACCAATTGTCCCGTTCGTGAATGAACAATGCAGTAGAATGGATTAGCCACTCTTGTAAATCTTATAAGTAACATGTCGTCCAACGTGTACAATAAAAATTATGTGACATAGTTAAATCTTATCACTTTTTCACCAATCTGGAATGTAATCAGTGTTAACTCAGCCTGAATGCAAAATTCAGGAAGAATGCAGACACAAAAACAAAAAATAAGTACCTACGCGAAACTGCGAAATGCGGCAAAATTTTATAACATTTGGAAATGGAATCATCAATACGAAGAAGAAGAAGCCTGTCATAGTACCAGCAGACCAGTGGATATCCCGCTCGAATTCTGCCCCTAATTGCGTAACACACAATTAATCGTAATCTGAATCATTTTGAAGCAAATTGCTACCTAATCCATTGCTTCTTATGTTAGAAAAATTTGTCTGCTCAACACGTAAATAACGTAATGAATGTTGTTGAACTGTCACCCCTATTTTCCCATCCTTAGGGTTGGATTTTCTTTTTCAAATTTATATGGGACCAACTTTGGGGTATACCCTTTCCAATAAAAAAAGTATTATCAAAATCGGACTACTCTGTAAAAAGTTATGCTTGGTCATACATAAAAAAAATATATATATATATACGTGTCGAATTGAGAACCTCCTCCGTTTTTTTTCGTCGGTTGTAAATGAAACCGATTCCGATTGATTGTGTGTTACGCAATTAGGGTGCCGATCATCTGAATACAATTTGCATCCGAGTCGTCGGTCCAAGAACTTTTATGCTCTCACTCTAGAACCCTTCTGCACCCCAATTGCGTATCACTATCAATCTCAATCTGAATGATTTTGAAGTATTTTACTAATCCATTGCTTCATATGTTCGAAAAAAATTGTCTGCGCAACAACTTAAATAACGCAATGAATGTTGTTGAACTGTCAAAATAAAAGCCATTTCTACTGATAGGTACTTAGTGTGTTCGCATTAATTACCCTGCTGCTCTGGCCATCAGTCCTACACTACCTACAACGTATATTTCAGGCTCCCCATTCTGCAAGCTATTAGGCACTAATGGGTGTATCTAGTCATTCTAGTTACTGTAGTGTTATCATTCTAAATGTTTAAGGAAAAGTCAATGGTACTCATTACGCTATCGCCGATAAGTGCGACCTCGGTTTTTATCAATGAAAGTCACCAGTTCATGTTATGGCATGGTTATTGTCCATGTTATCTTTCTGCTATGCACCTGAAATCATTTGTTGTATAACTAGCTTTCGCCCGCGACTTCGTTCGCGTGAAGCAACTTTCTTCTTTTTTTTCCGTAAGAACCTTGTACAGAGTATTAGAAAACTACAAAAAAAAAATCAGCCAAATCGGTCAAGCCGTTTTCATGTTATGTCGTGACAACGGAAAACGGGTTTCATTTTTATATATATAGATGATAATAATATCCCTGGACATTTCACACACAGCGCCATCTAGTCCCAAGCTAAGCAACCTAATGCTTGTGTTATGGTAACAAGATGGCTGATAAACTACTTATATACATTTTTTTTGTTGTAAATACATACATATTATGGATAGAAAAACACCCAGACTTGGAACAAATACATGTAGGTCATACAAATATTTGTTCCGTGCGGGAATCGAACCCGCGACACGCAGCGCAGCAGTCAATCGCTTAACCACTGCGCCAACCGTGCCGTCAATGTATACTTATCAACTTCGATAGCCATGCTATTTCCTTTTATAAATTCAAACAAATCAATCTGCCTAGCCTTTTCCCAACTATGTTGAGGTCAGCTTCCAGTCTAACCGGATGCAGCTGAATACCAGTATTTTACATGGAGCGACTGCCTATCTGACATCCAACCCAGTTACTGAGTTGACAGTGACACGTTAACCCATGGTATGGTTGGTAGTCAGACTTTCGGGTTCCTGACTACCCGTAACGACTCAAAGATCTACAAATGACAGCCGCGTCTAACGGCCTAAGTAAGGTGCTATGCGAGGCACAGAAGTCTCGAGTCTCGATACGTAATGAATGTTCACCCATCCACGGACCGACCTCGGCAAGCGTAGCTTAACCGTCGATCGATCCGTGTGGACGGCTAAATAACAGTATTATATAGCCACCAGCCCCTACCGAACGCAAATGAACTTGATCAAAGTTTATTTCAATGTCAGAGCATAGCTAGGGTATTCAATTGAGGTTCGATCACACTGGTCATACTCAAGTACATAAAAAAGGTTGTCTGTTCTTAAATGGCTCGGATCGAAAGTATTTCTTAAATGGCTCATAGGACCGAAATTCGCCCACGAAGAAATAAGTTAAATTGGTAAAAGACCTTTGACAAATTGTCCAATTTTATGAGGATTATTGAATCACAGCCAAATTTTCCTATCATACTTATTACCCTAAAGGGCAATAAGAAAATGTTGAGAATTTTATGGGACAGTGACTCCAAATTTTCTTTTGGGCATATCGAATTACATTAGGTACCTTCATGATACTGAAATGATATTTGACATGTACTAAGTAGGCACCCTATATGCTACAAGAGCCAATGTTTATACTATTTGCTTTGTAACTATTTTTAATTGTGCAATGAGGATAAAACGCAAAACTTACGTTTATCAATTGATCAATGAGAGTACCTACTAGTCGGAAACCATAATCATGAGAGCATGAATGAAAGCTAGGTACATTATAGGTAAATCTGTCACCGAATAAATTATATTCTTTAAAGTGTATTACGGTACGTCCCCCTCCCCCCCCTCACAGTGAGCAGGCCGGTGTCCCAGTGCTGGGAACAATATAGGCTTATTTTGTAATTAATAAATAGGTAAGTTGACATCGCAATACACGTGTAGGTAGTTCAGCTAATTAAAAATGTAATTATTAATTAATTTAGATATTACAGTAACACTGATAGCCAACACGTTTTGATGCAGGGTTTAATATTGGTTTTCAGCCAATAATTGAACCATCTCATTGATTGTAACAATATTTTAAGGTCTAGTAATCGTAAGCGTGACTGCTGAGCGTGGGGTCCTATGGGTTCGATTTGATGCCGAGGACGACCAGTTTGTTTCCACTGTACGACCAAAGTAATTCTCAGCAGTAGTATTTCTACTAAGGCATAGATTTGTGGCCGGTTTTTGGCAGAAAACTCGACTCTCAGCTCTGTTAAAAATGAAATTTTACTATAGGTTTATTACAGAATACTAATATTGCCTAATACTTCAGCACATTCAAGGGTGATGTTATGTATTCAGGTATACGGACCTACGACGAGGTTTGCTTCCCTCTCACAGAGAGGAGGCTTTTTCCCAGCAGTGGGAACGTTATAGGCTGATTATGATGCTATACGAACCCAGTTATTGAAGATATTAAATATATTATAATATATATTAAATATTTACACAAGAAGGTGTAATCAGCAGTGCGATTCTGTAACCATCTCACCGTGAAGCGTGGAGTGAGCTGTCATTCCAAATAATGCTAAGGATTGACACTACTGACAACTCACATCAAGTTCACTTCATTTGCGTTTTCACAGTGATATGGTTACAGAATCGCACTGCTGATGTTAATTATTTATTTGAAGAAAACGATTTCCCAAAATAAAATCCTATTCAAATAGAGTACCTTCCCCGGCGGAGTATTGTTGGTACAACTATACTGAGATGGGCCATTAATTTAAATTCAATTTGCTGCTAAAATGAGTGGGGTCAAATGGTCTTGACTCCGAATTCCGGAATGGCTTGTGTGCCAAAGGCAATCAATAGGTTTCTATTTGTATTGCTAGAGTTTAAAGCCATGTTTCTAGGTACCTATATGTATAAAGGTATTTTCACTAACATCGAACCGGAATGAGGTATGGGGACTTGATTGATGATTCTTGTTTTCTGCTGACAGTTTCGGTCGTTATAACCCTTGTATGTAAAACTATAAATATTCAATGTGGGCGAATGGACGAAGTATCCCCGAAACTATCAGAATCGGAGACTCGGGTTACATAATATTGAAGATAACAAATTGCTACTATATGACTTAAAACAAAAACCTTAACATTCAAATAACTTGTCCTGTCCTGCCTAAACGGCTTGTTTTTGCGCTCAGGATGAAAAGTTATGTGCGTATCACTTTTTGAGGCTTAACCGCCTAATAGCAATCAACAACTAACAATGTTCATGGATACTTTTTATCCTGGACTGATCCGGGCCCGTTTTATTATATGGCTGGCTGGCTTTGACAATTTGCCGGTACCTATTTATCTGCCCAACCCCAAAGTTATATCGTAAACGAAAAAAAAAGGTATTTTGCGTTGGTAGGTACGAGTACGTTGTAGAGACTAATAATAGTTGAATGTGATACCTTTCTGAAATATCGTAGACACAATTGATGTCATTAGTATTTACTTACCCAATTCAAACTAGTTGTGAAGTCATTTATATTCAGGTTGAATATAATAATGAATAACGACATTTTAATCTTTTCAGGTCAAAGTATTTCCCGGAGATAGCAGATTTGAGACATCATTACAAGAGAGTTCGTGGCCCGTGTGGAACGAAGATTTTAAATTCCAATTGAAACAAAAAGATGCGAAGAAGGGATCAGAAAAAACCGACCTTCAAAGTTTGCTCGCCGGTCATTTTTTGTCGCTTACCATTTATGCTATTTTAGAACCTCCAAAACTAGATTCAGATAAACGAAAAAATAGCAAAACATTAGACCCGAAAAAAACCGCCAAGGTGGCGGAACAAGAAGAACCAAGACCTAAGACTGGATTTTTCGAAAAAACATTTAGCAGTTTTAAGTCGACGAAAGCCGAAGCGATGGCACAAAAGTCAATTTTGGAGAAACGAAGAACAGTCGGAGCTGCAACGTGGAACTTCGACTCAAAGTTGTTTCAAAACGACCTCAAGAACGGTTTGACGGGGACTCCTGACATTTGGCGGCCAATCAATGCAATCACGAGTGGTATCACTGCCGCTGACTCACGGGTACGTACACACTATTCAAGTGTAGGGTAATTAACAGCAACCTTATAAGTCTGTCACGAGCGATGCTAATCACTGGATGATAAAAATTGTCGTAAATGCGCAAGTAAAATATAACAGTCGCTTTATGGTAAGTAAACCTATTTCTGATAATGATAACTGCCGATTGCCTACAGAGGAATGATTATTTATAAATGTAGTTTCAACTTCATCATTCGCAAAGTATTTTTCTATCTATAAATGAGATCATTATTTCGTATTGAGGCTTTATTTCTGTTAAGTATTAGGTAAGTAGAAAATAATGATGACTTCAAAGACTTCAGTAAATATAGTTCATAACGAGAGCGAGCTTCATTTTCTTTTAATTAATTACAAAATGTCGTAGTCTTGGCTACGAATAAGACCGCCCCATAATTTTCCTGGTGTCGTAAAAAGGGGCTCAAAGTGGCATATTTTGTGAGTGGGTAAAATAAATAACAAGCGATGAATACCGTGGGATGACCATCGTTATTATGAAAAGTGTCTCTCGATTGGAAGCTATAGAAAATTTCTATGTTGAAGATAACGATATCAATTATTGTATGAGTCATACTACGTCTGATTAAGGCCCGGTATTATGCCGTTAACCTTGCTCAAATGGGCGTTACCGCTGAAAATGCCCCGCGCGCCCCTCATCGTACTTACGCGCGAAGCGGTCACGAAGTTTCTATTTTGTAGGGCTAGCTGCCATAGTGTCAGACGCGCGACGCTCACATTAGGTAGCTAACAGCATTTATTGCAGAGCAGTGGTGTATATTTATATTTTTTTACAAACAAAGAACTCGTAATATTAATAAAATAGAAAATATTATCAATGTAACCGGGCGGCAGAATTTAGACAGTTATTATTAAATTAGCTTTTCCCTACAATTTCGCTCACAAATAAAAGTGAATAAGTTAGTACCTACTTACTTTTTTTTCTTAACGCAGAATAGATCGACTGGAAATTCTGAGCAATATACATATCTGCCGGCCGAAGATCAAATGCCATATTGGGTTCATGGAACCCATGAACCACAATGCGCCCTATATCGATACCTCGGGGCTCAAAGGATGAACACGACTTTTCACGAAATCCAATAAATCGATAGAGAAAGAAAAACTGAACAAGATGGTGTAAATAACTCTAATTGGCCAAAATGTGCTATATATACGCCCTTTGAGCCCCGATGTATGGAATTATGGTTTGTGGGACCCGTGTATAACCCGTGACCCCCAATTTAATTTATTATCCAGAAGTTTATCTAGAAGCCACAAGCGGTCGTGGGCTCGAAACTTTTTAGTTCAATAAGGCCGGCCACATACGGACGGAATTCCGTTTCAAAATATCGATTCGGCATTTTCGAAGGCAAAGAATTCATACAAAATCAAGGAAATACCTCACACGTACTTACAATAGTTCTCCATTCGAAATTTTCTGCCTTCGAATTTATTTTGTATGGATTTGCTGCCTTCGAAAATCCGAATCGATATTTCTGAACGGAATTCCGATTTTGCCAGCCGAGTAAAGACTATACAGGGTCCAATTTTTAGTTTGTAATGAAAGAAAAAGAGAAAGAGAGCGAGACTGAGAGAGAAAGTGAAAAAAATTGTGAAAGTGAGAAAGAAAAAAAATCAAAATGAAAGTCATTTATTCAAATTAGTCTGAGAATCAGCACTTTTCGAATGCCAAAATTACAAAAGACAGTCCCCCAAAAACGCCCGCCCTTCACCACTTGCTAGTGCTATCGCTGGGAAGAAGAAGTGGCGCAACAAACTCTGCTGGGGAGATTGTTGCGCCACTTCTTCACGCACAGCTGTCTGTTCAGTTAAAAAATACTTATACAATAATAGGTATGTTAAATAAATTAACATTACAAGACACAGAACATTAAATTAAATTATTTGCCACATGTCAGTTAGCCACGCCAATATACCATCAAAGATACTAAAAACTATACTAAGATTGATGTAGGGATTAATTTTGTTCAGGTAAGCGAACATTGGCGCCGATTCCCGATTCGAATTTAGTCATCAACCTGACAAACGTGCAGATACGATTTCAAATGACTTTAAACCGCAGTCTAAAGGTCCGGCTTGATATTTCTTGGAGTGATTTAAAAAAATTACTGATGTTTACTTTACGTCCACCTATCGATAATTTTTCGGTTTCCCTAAAACAAAGTAAAATATAAAATTCAGTTGAAGTACTGACGGCTTAGAAATATATATAATATTCAAACAGGCAGGTTATGATCAAACAAAATCCACAATGTTGAAAACTACCTTTCAGCTTCATAGGTCGTTTGATCTAGTTCTTCGTGTAAATTTACATCGAAATCAAAATCACAATCAAAAGTCATTTATTCAAATTAGGCTGAGAATCAGCACTTTTCGAACGTCAAAATTACAAAAGACAGTCCTCCAAAAACGCCCGCCCTTCACCACTTCCTACTCCTAGTACTATCGCTGGGAAGAAGAAGTGGCGCAACAAACCCCCAGCAGCACAGCTGCTGTTCAGTTAGAAAATACTTGATACTTGATTGTATACAATACTGGGTGTTAAGTAATTAACATTATAAGGCACAGAACATAAAATTAAATTATTTGCCATATGTCAGCTAGCCATGCCAATATACCAACAAATATAATAAAAACTATACATAGGTACTCATAAAATAATTAATTAAAATTAAAATGTAAATAAAAACTTACTACCTAAATAAAAGCCTCCAGGTATAAAGGGCGTGACTGCTTACATATTTACGCATTGCTGGGTTCTGGTCACATAGCTGTCACTTGAAGTCACAGATGATAAACTAGGACCATCGAAGTAAAATAAATAAATAAGTTAATACTAATAACAATAACCTGTCAGTAAGCCAATTCTGGAGAAAGAACATGAACATTGTCTTGAGTTAATTAGGGCGACCAACTATTCTTATCGTGTAAGTAGTCGTTGATGGAATAGTAAGCCTTTGAACAAAGGTTGAATTTTACTTGATGAACACTTTACTTTGATGATGACATCGAATTCAATAAATGATGATGGCTTTTCAGTAGGAGGACTGCAAAAAAACAACAATTATTTTTGAAAATAATACAATGTATTCTATGATAGGTATGTTTATATCTATTACTTTGTCATTTGTTGTCGGATACTAAGTTCAGATTTTATTCAATAGATTGATCACTAAATATTTCATTAAACCCTATAATGTCTTAATCAAGATGTTGTAGTCATAGATCACTAAATCCCACAGGACTAGAACAATAATACGAAATTCGAAAAATTCCGTTTTCTTCTTGAAATGCCTTTTGATTTGCTTGAATATTGTGAACAATAGATGATGATGGCTTTTCAATAGTAGAACTGGAAAAATACAATATTGATTTAATATACACTAGCTTATGCCCGCGAATTCATCCACGTGAACGTATAAAAGGTATACGTAAGTAAAAAAAAAAAATTCAATTCCGAACCGATATTTCGAAACGGAATTCCGACTGTTTGTGGCCGGCCTAATATTATTACCCCGTATTTAACAGTCTGGTAGTTATGAGTAATAAAACAATAATACAGAGTGAAATTAAATTAGCTAGCGAAACTATATAATATTTCAACGGGATAAAACAGATTTTATCAACTTACACTTCAAGTAACAACAATAACAGCGGTCATTGACCCCAAACAAAACATTTTTTTTTATTTTGTCGTGTTTAGTAGATATCGATAGTCGATACCCATCATGTCTTGAGACAAAATAAAAAAATAATGATTTTTGGGGTCATTGACCCCACTGACCTGAGACCGCTGTTATTGTTGTTACTTGAAGTGTAAGTTGGTAAAATCTGTTTTATCGTGTTGAGATATCGACACCCGTCTGTAAAGTATACAAAAAAAAAACGGATATTTTAATTGACTACACTACCGACGGTGGATGACCCCAAAAAAGTCCTAGCCCAACTAGAAACAACACCTAAAGTTGTTATTCCCCGTGGGAATCGAACCCGCGATCGAGAAGATACCTATCCTTTTCACCACTAAACCAAGGAAGCATTCTATTGTAATGAGTAGGTAGGTACTTATTCAACATCCAATCGAGAAGCAGTATCATCCAGTTCTTGAGTAGCAATTTGCTTATTCGCCAATCTAAAATAATAAAATCATTGAAATACAATTGGAAGCACAGCTGACCCTACTGTAGGTACTTACTCTGTGGCCTTCGGTGAGTCTCAAGTCACTCAGGTGATGATATGATTCGGAAAATCAATTTCAACTTAGTAACAATGCCTATAATATAGTGTACTCTATATCTATAGGCATTATTAATTACTAAGTTAGAAGTATTAAATTCACGAGAAATATATTTATTTTTATCATTCTTTATTTAGGTAGGTACTTATAATAAAGTTTCTTACAGTCTTCGTGCTATATTCTGCACACTCTGGAGTAAACGCTTTCCATCTCTTCCCACTATTATATTTATTTCCCATTTTTATTTTCACGGTACAAAACGTAAAAATTCCACTGCGGAGCAAAGCGACACAGGTCCGTTCTCAACAACGTTCCAAGGAACACTGGCGCGGTGCCGGCAGCAAGGAAATGAGCAAGCGTATGTCGTAAAAACGTTTATAAAATCGTATAAAATTAGATATTAACTATTTATTAAAAACTACTCGATCACTGGATGCAGTTTGGCATTAGAAATTTTATGGTATATTTTTTATTATAATTATTGTTGTTAATAAAGAGATAAACTGCTTTTAAAGACAAAGAAGAGGTTTGTTTGAAGATTTTTTTGATGCATTAATGTATGTTTAATTATGATTTGGGCTCGATCACTGTATTAAAATAAGACTTGAAAATATCATACTTTTTTTTTAGGTCCTAATTATTTACGGTTTAGGAGATACACTGCTTTAAAAAACAACTTTTTGACCGTTTTCGAGAAATCTGCGCCTTAATACGCGAAGAGCGTCCGTGTGAATAAAATCTTATACTGAACAGTACAATAGAATAGTTTTGACCTCGGCCAGTCCCCATCTGATCGTCTACCTACGTTTATTGCGATGATATAAGGCCTTAAGTATGCTTCATCTTCGTGCACAGATATTCGGAATAATTATGTTTTATAGATGTTAAAATACCTACTGATAAATCTTTGATTTCTCTTGCTAATTGCGTATGTGTATAGCTACTTTACATACCGATCTTGATTGTTTTATAACAACAATGATGAGCAACTTTGAATTGGGCCAATTTGCAAACGTAAAACTTGTACTAATTAGGCCATAGTCACGTTCTTGAAACTTAAGAGCTTTCTTGTAATAACGTTGATTAAAATCCAAATAAGTACCTACTTAGTAAAATTAGTTCGGAATAATGACCATAAAACTGTTAAAGTGCTTTATGTAGGTGTCTCTGTCTTAAGGCTTTCAAGATTAAGTACTTTGCGGTAGTGCGTATACCTACTGATGAAGTCCAGCACTCTAATTACGTAACACACCATCAATTACAATTTTAATAATTTTGAAGGATATTGCTAATCTATTGCTTCATATGTTCGAAAAATTTGTCTGCTCAACAACGTATACTTATACAATGAATGTTGTTGAAATGTCAAAATGAAAACTATTCGTACTGATAGTGTGTTATGCAATTTCCCCGCTGACCCTAAATCGTCAGTCCTTGCTAATGTGTTTTGTATTAAACTACATATAGGTTAGAAACTAAACATCAGACAACCTTGTTAAAGGGTCCATTTAGTGGTGGTCGGGTAGACCTTAGTCCTGAGTACAATACGAGGCACTAATTTACATACGTATGACGTAACTAGGTTTTGCTGAACAGTTTTACATGAAATGCAATAAAAATACACTGCCGAACGTTATCAGTGTCTTATCTTGTAGGAAGAAAAACTAAACAAAATTGGTTTCTGAGATAAAGGCTTACATGGCACACGGCTTAAAGCCTTGGCTTTATTTAAATAATAACTGAGGAAAAACGATCTAGCGACGTAATAGTTCTCAAATAGGATAATAAAATTCGTTGTTTGAATCGCACAAACATGAGGTCATGCAGTTTTTATACCATTTCACTAATATTATTATTACTAGTAATACAGCGCCTCCATTTATTCATACTCGTTTTACTTGTTTTGTTTGGAGCTCTGCCCAGTTTCCTTCCTCAATGGTCTAGTAAAATACATCTTACATATATCTCGGTACATTCCAAGGCAGTTCAGATATGGTTGATTGTGTACAAATTGCCCATGCGGGCCTCTAATCTGTGGCAATTAGCATGAACACCGTGTAATTTGTGTCTACAGCGGGAAAACAAGAAGGGCCAGTTGGAAGTGACGTTACTGTACACGGCGAGCGAAGATGGGCTGAACGATATAGTGCAGCTGACGGTCAGCAGGCTGCGCTGCAGTGTGCAGACGATGCAGCAGCAAGAACAGTATAAAGGTAATTATTAACTATGAAAAATTAATTTTACGATTTTTTGCAGTAATCAAATGGTAATGAAGAAACACTTTTTGTTATTTTAGCTCTTGAAGAACTCGAGGTTAACTTAAGTAGTAACCAGTTAACCTGACTGATGGCCAATTTTTGTAATTAAAGTCTAATTGCAATCTCATCTCAGCGACAATGAATGTCAAAAACTTGTCAAAAATGTTGGGAAGTTAGAAGTATTTTTGACAGATTGAGACTGAGATCAGACTGTGAACGTTATTAAAATTACGAGAATTGCCCCTTTGTCATTGCTAGTCAATATTTATTACTCAGCGTGGACTTGAAGTATCTAACCAGCTACGTCTTTCAAATTCAACATCAAAACGAAGAGAGCCAGTTGTTTTGACTCCACTTCTTTCATAACAGAAAATACTCCGAGGTTAGACGCATATACGTATCACAACATGATCTCTTAAATAGCACTAACACATTACACCGATACACATTGTTCGATAACACGGCGCTAATTACATACATTTCGTTCAGTACCCGATAAGACCGGCGTTTTATGTTAACCGGCATTACTTATGTTGTATTTGTAACTACAGGAAAAAGGGCTAAATAACTGCCGCTTCGACTCGAATCAATTTCGCACGGGTGTAGTAATTCCTTAATATGCCATGTATCTTGTACCCTCGCTTAATGATATAGAGGGAAGGGATCGATCTATCGTTAGTCCTTAAGATATATGGTTACGCTATACGGTTATATAGGTGGTATCCCTTTTACGAACTACTTGCTGAAACAATGTACTTGAGTTGAGGGTTGAATCGAAGGAAACGTTCGTTACGTACGGTTACGTTCTGAATACATTTATAGGCACATGATGTTGACATACCTACTCGTAGATAGGTGTTTCATACGGTGGCTTTTAAATATTCAGAAATAAAGTCACCGAAAATATTATCATTTAGGGGAAGTGCTGCCATACACTCCGAATGGTGTCACGATAAAAATGGTTACGAATACGATATGGTTAAGATGTGGTTATTCTTTGTAGCAGTTTATATCAAGAATAATGGAAACATTTTCCGTCCAAAAGTAACGTAGGTAAATATGTGGAGATCTAGAGATATACAATACAACATTTATGAGGGAACCCCACTTGCACAATGTTTACACGAGAAAGGTGTAATATTTACAAAATATTACAAAAATATACCCTCTTCTGTTTGTTCTACGAAAATATAGTGACCCGTGACCTGAATAACTGAAACAACGAACAATGTTATTATTTGGGACACTTATCAAGTGGTCTTAAACTTCTTAGACTTCTCCATAATTTATTGCTGGGTCATCTAGGTGTCAACTCTAGACAGTCTAGACACCACTACACTGAGAATGGACCTACTTTCTGTCAACCAAGCAAGAACTAGAATGAGTAATGAACCATTTGCTGACGTGCGAGAGCGAACAAAAAATGTTCTCCTAACGGGATGTAAGGACCTATTTTTGGTTGGGTCATCCTACTTCAATTAGTATCCAGGTATATTTCATGAATACTTGATCAGTTGAACCTCGAACTGTTTATAGATTCATCAGGCCGCGTCCGTAACTAAAATTCATTCATAATATTATTTATCTATAGAGACAGCCACTCGAGGCGACGCGGCGGCCCACGCAATGCTGTTTGCTTATTAAAGAGGAGAGAGTTACGCTCAAGACGAATGTGCGTTGAATTACAACTCAAATAGCTAAGGCTACGTTTACAGCGAAAGGTTCTAAAATCTGACGCTTTCTACGCAGATTTTTAGCATTTTTATCCATACTTAGATCACATACGCCACGCATGACCAAGTAACGGTTCATTCATATAAGGTTTATTTTGCAGTTGAATGGAGCCCAACCTTACTGGCTTTTGTCCGGCCACCAGTAGGTGCTATCCTATAGCGCTGCCATATGATATGACCCGTCTGTATACGTTGGATAGCTTCCGCATGCTTCCAAACCGCGCGTGTCCGCTTGCACATGTGTTTTCACGCAATAAAAGTTATGTATAGACACGTGCGCAAGCCCTACATTCACGTCTTTATGTCAACAAATAAACAGAAGACAATCGACTCAAGATTAGTAAACATAGTGGTAAATAATCCTTCAGAACAAGACGCTAATACTCCAAACAGATTGTCGGTATTCCGTCATTCCTGATTTTCCACAATCGCTTTGTTTAGATTTAGACTATTCAATTAACTGACGGAACTAATGGAGCAGGGAAGCGGATTACCTGCCTCATTTTACAAAGTCAGGTTGATTTACACCACAAGCTACACAGGACTCGATCCTCGTCATGATCAGACGTCAGTAACATACAACATCAATGGAAGTAGGGACAATCTGATAAGAGCACCAATGCGCCTGTTAATAGGTACTATCGATGTAGCACGTGTAGATAACAATAAAGTAACAATGGGCCAGTGGTTGGAAGCGCTACTCCTAAGCATGAGGTCCTGGGTTCAATTCCCGGATCGGAAAAAGTGTTAATGGGTTTTTCCATTTGGTATTCCTCAGTAACAGCCCGGAGTCTAGATTTATGTCCGGTTGATGGCAATACAATAGGCTCGCCCCCTATCACAAGGGAAAATATAACTAGCGAAATACCTCTGCCTAATCCTAGGTGGAATACAGGCGTGATGATATGTTATGGATTAAATAAGTCAAATCAAATCACAATTCAAAATATTTTATTTCACATAAACCAACATGGGCACTTATGAAGCGTCAGAAGCTAGGTGCACGGTTCCAAATGGTCGTTTCCTATGGAGAAGAGCCGGCAAGAAACTCCACGGTTACTCTTTTAAAAATAATTGGCTTTTTCAATGTTTTCAAAGTACAGTAGGTATGAGGATAGCGTAGGCCTGTCAACAAGTACCAGGTACTTGATAAAATAAAAAATTATCTACAGACCTTTTACGGTTCATGAGATACATCCCGCTGGCAGACGGACGGACAGTGGAGGCTTAGTAAAAGGGTCCCGTTGGCACTTTTGGGTACGGAACCATAAAAATCCTCACGTTTACAAAATATAGAAGAATCCATCAAAAGGACAGATAAAATATAAAAACCTATTAAAACCAAGTGACATGACTGCCATTACAACCACTAATAAAGAGTTGAAACTAGAATTGTCGGTATAATATCAAAAAATAAACATCGTAACTTGAGAGCCGTTAATAGACATTTACGTAGATAGGCCGTTAATGAGGTGCCAGGGAAGTCACATGTGCAGAAGAAATCATTGCCAAACTACCTTGAGAGAATATACTAGGTAACTACTTGGTACATTTACCTAGTAGTTAGATTAAAAAATAGTTCATTCACATTGTTATCGGGATTTGCAAATTTACCTTCCTTGTTCAATAACTAACAGAATTTCCTTATTCGGCTACTATGTTGATATTATTGTTGAGCTGAGTGTTTTTGGAACGAAGTTCCTTATCGCGTGTTGCGAAAGGGGGCTAGACGGAAAAAATTAAGACCAAAAGTTGGAACGACACTTTTTGCTATAGTTGTAAGCTAAGCCGTGCGGCGTGCGTGTGTTTTTCTGTCTGTCTCTCTCTCTCTCTCTTTGAACTTCGTTCCATCCGGGTGTCCCTTGACACCTCTCAAGTTTTACACCATATTTTAGGAAATCCCTAGATTCATATCTTTTATTTATTTATTTTACCATTTATGTACACACATATATAAACAGACAAGAAAAAAAAAACAGAACAGTAAAATAGGTACAACGGTTATGCTTATTTTGTAAGAAATCTCTCCAGCATACCTGCGATAGGACGATTGATAGAGAGATGTAGCGTGTGAAAGAGTAGTCTTTTTCCTTAGTTAGGAACGTGATTCAGGGGTATATTTATGAAAGTTGCTGTAAACGTTAAAAATGTATGGTTAAACAGCCGCTAATCATTACTTAACTTTAAGCAACGTTTAAAAATAAACCCCTTATTGTTGAGTTTTAACTTTACTAGAAACTTGACTTGTCGAAGTCAGGTTTGTCTCCAGCTCTAAGCGATTTAAAAAAAAGGAATATATAATATTCACTTTCTTTATTCAGAAACTAAACAGAATTTCCTCATTCAGCTCGTATAAACTGGGAGTGTGTCTGTAGAACATCCCAAAGAATCTAGATCTTTATCTCTGCGTGATTCATCTTAAGTTTACACCACCACCACCACCTCTATTAGGTTTTTCGTTTTACTTTATTTAGGACTGATTTAAGATAAGTTTTTCATGGTTATAGTATAAGTATAAGCTCATCAGTATGCCAGAGATGCGACTTCTGCACATCTAGCATGGAATGACATCCATCTATATATATAAAATTCAAAGTCCTGACTGACTGACTGACTGACTGACTGATAGATCAACGCACAGCCTAAACCGCTGGTCCTAGAGACATGAAATTTGGAGGGTGTGTTCTTCGTGAAGAGTAGGCATCCACTAAGAAAGGATTTTTCGAAATTTCACCCCTAAGAGGGTGAAAAGGGGGGAATTCGTTTGTATGAAAAATCTTATTCCTTGAGTTAATAAACTTGAAACTTGGCACGAATACTTATCTAAATAAATTATGAAGATTGTCAGTTTTTTTTTCTTCTAAACTACCCCCTAATAAGGGATTGGGGGGTTTCAAAGTTTGTATGGAAGAATTTTAGCGCGCAGTCCGATTTACTCGAAACTCAGTATTTATACCTAATATTGAAAGTAAAGAATAATGTGTATCAGGGTTTTTTGAAAAACTACCCCTGACGGGCTGAAATGGGGTAGTCAATTTTTCAGGGTAAGATTTTACTGCATGGCTTGATTAACTCGAAAATTAGTATAAATAATCTTTGAGTCAAGTTATGAATACATCCCAAACTATTTTTTTTTAATTCCACCCCTGTGGGGGTGAAAAGCGGGGATACTGTTTATATGAGAAATCTTCTTCATTAGGTTAATAAACTTGAAACTTTTCAAGAATACTCGCCTAAGTAAGTAATAAAGTTTATCATTATAAGTTTTTCAAAACTACCCCTCAAAGGGGGATATAGGGGTGTTGAAGTTTGTGTGGAATAATTTGAATGCGCGGTCCGATTAACTCGAAACTCAGTGTTTATACTTAAGACCAAAAATAAAGAATAACATGTATCAGGGTTTTTAGAAAATCTACCCATAACGGGTTGAAAAGGGGTAGTTAATTTTACAAGGGAGGATTATAATGCGTTGTTTTGATTAACTCGAAAATTGGTATAAATAATCTTTGAATCAAGTTATGAATAATCCCAAACGATTTTTCAAAATTCCACCCCCGTGGGGGTGAAAAGCGGGGGATATAGTTTATATGAAAAATCTTATTCATTTAGTTAATAAACTTGAAACTTGGCAAAAATACTTGCCTAAGTAAGTAATAAAGTTTATCATTATAAGTTTTTCAAAACTACCCTTCAAAGAGGGATATAGGGGTGTTAAGTTTGTGTGGAAGAAATTGAATGCGCGGTCCGAGTAACTCGAAAATCAGTATTGATACTTTTGACAGAAAATAATTAATAATAAGTACCTATGTAAAGTTGTCGAAAATTTACAACTAGCTTCATCTTTCTGACTGATCGACCCTTTGACAATTTAAAAGTACCTGTAATTGGTTTAGTTGAATTAAATGATTTGAGTTTGAGTTTACCACTGACGGGACAAAAAGGGGTAATTAAGTTTTTAAGGGGAGGATTTGAACTTGAAACTGTATGTTACATTTTCACGCCTAAACCACTGAACTTCTGATTTGGCATAGAGATAGATGGCATCCTAGGAAAGCACATACATTTTATTCTGTTAGCACGTTCCCGTGGGATAATTTCCGACATCCACGCGGGCGAAGCCGCGGGCAGAAGCTAGTCTATATATATAAAATTCAAAGTCCTGACTGACTGACTGACTGACTGATAGATCAACGCACAGCCTAAACCGCTGGTCCTAGAGACATGAAATTTGGAGGGTGTGTTCTTCGTGAAGAGTAGGCATCCACTAAGAAAGGATTTTTCGATATTCCACCCCTAAGAGGGTGAAAAGGGGGGAATTCGTTTGTATGAAAAATCTTATTCCTTGAGTTAATAAACTTGAAACTTGGCACGAATACTTATCTAAATAAATTATGAAGATTGTCAGTTTTTTTTTCTTCTAAACTACCCCCTAATAAGGGATGGGGGGTTTCAAAGTTTGTATGGAAGAATTGTAGCGCGCAGTCCGAATTACTCGAAACTCAGTATTTACCTAATATTGAAAGATAAGTATAATGTGTATCAGGGTTTTTTGAAAATCTACCCCTGACGGGCTGAAATGGGGTAGTAAATTTTTCAGGGGAGGATTTTACTGCATGGCTTGATTAACTCGAAAATTAGTATAAATAATCTTTGAGTCAAGTTATAAATACATCCCAAACGATTTTTTCTAAATTCCACCCCTGTGGGGGTGAAAAGCGGGGATACAGTTTATATGAAAAATCTTCTTCATTAGGTTAATAAACGTGAATCTTTTCAACAATACTCGCCTAAGTAAGTAATAAAGTTTATCATTTAGATAAGTTTTTCATAACTACCCCTCAAAGGGGGATATAGGGGTGTTGAAGTTTGTGTGGAATAATTTGAATGCGCGGTCCGATTAACTCGAAACTCAGTGTTTATACTTAAGACCAAAAATAAAGAGTAACATGTGTCAGGGTTTTTCGAAAATCTACCCCTAACGGATTGAAAAGGGGTAGTTAATTTTACAAGGGAGGATTATAATGCGTGGCTTGATTAACTCGAAAATTGGTATAAATAATCTTTGAATCAAGTTATGAATAATCCCAAACGATTTTTCAAAATTCCACCCCTGTGGGGGTGAAAAGCGGGGGATACAGTTTATATGAAAAATCTTATTCATTTAGTTAATAAACTTGAAACTTAGCAAGAATACTTCCCTAAGTAAGTAATAAAGTTTATCATTATAAGTTTTTCAAAACTACCCCTCAAAGGGGTAGGGTAGGGGCCCCCCCTACCCTACCCCTTTGAGGGGTAGTTTTGAAAAACTTATTAAGCGCATTAAATTTAATGCGCGGTCCGAGTAACTCGAAACTCAGTATTGATACTTTTGACAGAAAATAATCAATAATAAGTATGTAAAGTTGTCGAAAATTTACCACTGACGGGACAAAAAGGGGTAATTCAGTTTTTAAGGGGAGGATTTGAACTTGAAACTGTATGTTACATTTTCACGCCTAAACCACTGAACTTCTGATTTGGCATAGAGGTAGATGGCATCCTGGGGAAGCACATACATTTTATCCTGTTAGCACGTTCCCGTGGGATAATTTCCGACATCCACGCGGGCGAAGCCGCGGGCAGAAGCTAGTAATACATATAATTCTTAACCCTTCTTTATAAGGGCAGCCTTCAACCATCAATACGAACGTGCCATGAATTACGTGATACGCCATATGAAAGTATGCTTAGATATTACATCATAATATGGGTTCTCGCCCAGTACATGAAGGCTAAAATATAACTAGTGTAGGTATACCTACTAAGCATAATGAATCTAGTCTATAATCCTACTGCTGATGCTGGGACCACAGAAATATAAAACTTTCTTATATCTATGGCATGGGACACAGGCCTCCTCTCGACGAGAGGGAGTGGGCCGTAATCCACCACGCGGGCCCAGTTGGTAGATGTAACATATTATCTTCAAATTTTTTGGTTCTAGAACATGCCGGTTTGCTCAAGATGTTTTTTTCATTCACCGTCTAGAGAGCAGTGGTGATGAAATAATTTACACAAAGTAAAGCGCCTGCATGGGTTTGAACCACCTACGACACGCGGCCGATATATACCGTGAAGTTTTGATCGTTTTAATCCTTAAAGTTGTAGTAGTAAAAGTTGTTCATAATGATGAGTATGACCCCTTTTAAGGATTACAACGATGGATCGTTGTAATCCTTAAAAGGGGTCATACTCATCATTATGAACAACTTTTACTACTACAACTTTAAGGATTAAAACGATCAAAACTTCACGGTATATATCGGCCGCGTGTCGTAGGTGGTTCAAACCCATGCAGGCGCTTTACTTTGTGTAAATTATTTAATTTAACGGTGTATATACTAAACTATAGGTAAATCTCTGCCTACCTCTACGAAAAATACCAGTTTGATGAAGTGTATAGGTACTCGCTGTTATATAGTAGACAGCGGAGTTTGATTACAAAACAATTTTAAAATCCGATGCTCATTAGAAGGTCGTTGGCAACTTTTTGATAGGAACGTTCTCAACAATAAATTCAAGTAGAAGTTACAAACAATAGGACGTTAATCACAGCCGAGTGAAAGTATGGTCTTACGAGCCTTTTTACGTAAAATATTATGTTCCAATTCATTCACCGATAAAGTAAATTAATAATAAGAATTTACAACGGTAATCATACCTTGTCTATAGACCGTTTTTGGTTTTATTTTAATACATATTCTTCTATCCTAAATCGGTACATAATTTCCATGCTACTTTGAGCCTACTAATATTATAAACGTGAAAGTTTGTATGGATGGATGGATGGATGTTACTCTTTCACGCCAAAACTACTGAACGGATTTGGATGAAATTTGGCAAACAGCTAGTGTTTAACCAGGATTAACACATAGGATATTTTTATTCGATATTCCCACGTGATCGAAACTTATGCGGGTGAAACCGCGGGGCGCAGCTAGTAATTTTCGTTGAGGTTGGGCACCGTGACCGAAATCGGTCGGGAGTCAATTATAATTGTAAAAAATAGAAGCCCTGGGGGTCTACTCCGAAGTAGTACTATTTGGTTCGGTCAGTTCCGATCCTACACTCCTACACTCTTTCGAATATTGACTATGGTCCCGACCCAACTGAGCCGATCCGAACTTTTTTCGCATTTTTCACTAATATTCGGTTCGGCCATGTGTCGGTCCGATCCGAACATTCGCACTTTGCACTTCGGAGTAGGCCCCCAGGTTTGCACGGGCGTGTTTTCCCTGCGGTGATTTTTTTCCAAGTACTGGATTTTCATCGTACTGCTCAACACCGTGAGTTGAAAATCCAACGCGCGATAAAATCCCGCCGATCGTGGACTGAGTCAGCTATTTATCGTCAAGAGTTCATGTGTCACAAACAAACATATTTTGGTAAATACGTGCGTTTGTAGACAAATAATCCCATACGGGTAGCTTTAACTATTAAACTCTTTAAAACCGTTTTGTGTTCAATTCCATGTAAAATTCATAGGTATAAAACTTTAAAACAAAGTTTCAGCAAATACAACAAGTGGACCTGTATCCACTCCGGGCCCCATGGTACAGACTAACTGTCTAGTTAGTCCCCAACCAAATAATATATTGTAATAACCAGTGAACCTGCGTATTGTATTAGCTGGACAATAAATATTTTCTATTTCAACCAATTAACAGTTTATCGTATCTCTGTTTTCAGCCCCGCTGTACCTGAAAGCAACGATATTGGAGGCGAACAAGGCCGAATGCTATTGGAAAAGCGATAGATTTGCCCCCGCAATATCTGCCAGATGGGACCCAAAGTCTGCTACGGTGAAACTAACAGTTTACAAGGCTAGTTTGAATAAAGTCAGTATTTATATAAGCCTCGGCTGTAAGACAAAGATGGCGAAGAAGGAAATCTTGGGAAAAGCGACGATAGACGAAAAATCCGCCTACGCAGACAGTTGGAACGAGTGTCTCCGCCAACCAGGGATACCAAAAAGTTTTTGGGTCAATTTCGAATAATGGTCTCATTTTTTTTTTTGAAGAGCAACTATGACGAACTTAGATTAAGTCGAGGGAAAAACTTGTTTGTGAATATTTTTCGTTTTGTTCAAACTAATGACTACGCACGTTGTGAATTTTTGTTATGCTTAAATATTTTATGACAACAATTTAATTTTAAATAATAATATTTTAATGTATTACTTTTTATATCACAAAGCTTAATGGATAATACACTGTACTGATATTGTTTTATAGTTTGATTCTTTTTCTTGAGGAGGGTTTTATACCAGGTGACCGGTTCACACATGAAGACAATTTAATGGATTAACCTTAACGTTTGTATTAATATCGATCGCTATGGGTTAATACGAGCAGGTACTTTTCCATCGTCGCAAATATTATGTTGTCTTTAGAGTTAGCATATGACAACTTTTAATTCTTATAAATGGCAAGATAATTTTCCTGCACCCTATTTGCGTAACAGACTATCAATCTCAATTCGAATAATTTTAAAGGATATTACTAATCCATTACATCATATGTTCTAAAAGAAATTCTGCTCAACAACGAAAATAACGCAATGAATGTTGTTGAACTGTCAAAATGAAAGCAATTAGCCCCGCTGGGTCTTGACAATGAACTCGTAAACAATAACTCAACCAACAGCTGGTTACTATCAGCAACAAAACGATCCATTAAATATGCGTATAAGGCGTAAGTTGAGTCATTCGAAATTAATGTCTTTTAAACGAAATATAACAGACAACTTTCTTCGCAATTTCTGCCCCCTCGAAACTTTTGAACAGTTTCAGGACTTCGTTTAGAGGCATTAAACATTTCTTTGTAACTGTCATCTGTCAGGAACATTTTGGAAGTCCCTAACTTGAATGTGTTAAATAAATTGTTTACCAAAGGTCGAACGTGACAGCTTGATTAAATAAACAATTAGAACAAGTACGAGAGGCTGATATGAAACCATAATAATAGGTATGTATTTAAAGTATTTTGGAAGTCAGGAAATGTGTTGTCTATGGATTGTATTGTTTATGGGAAACTTCAGGGAGTGTAAAATGATTAGATATTTAATGTGTGTAAATTAAGAAAGAAAGTTTCTTTATGTGGTTGCCACAGTGCAACCGATTTCAGAAAAATAAAGTGTTTTTTTATTGAGCAGTAGCTTCCGCCCGCGGCTTCGCCAGTGTGGTATGTCGATAAAAGCACGTAGTCTATACTTATTATTCACCAAAAACAGCCCAGCCTTTTCAGAAATTAGCCGAAACAAACATACAGACAAAGATTTTAAAAATTGTTTTTTTTATAATTACCGCATATACTTTCATATGCATTTAATAAAAAGCTGTTATTTTGACATCACAAACAGACACTTCAATTTTAATTATTTGTATAGATTGCACTACCATTGGTACATACCTAGGCTTCCAATAATAGATCAAGTTCTTCCCATTACAGTTATGGGTATGTATGATGGACCTATGACAGTTGGATGGACAGACTGAATACTGAATGAGGAGGCTCCTCTCTGATCCATGTCAGAGAAGAAACCACGACCATGATCTTCTATGGAACGATTTGATTGATATAATGTAATTATGAATACTAATGTGAAAAAATACCGCGGAAAAACTTGATCGACGCATTTATTTTGCCACTTAGATATGCGACATACGGCCTTCCCGTATCCTATCGCGTATGTTTATAGTTCTGCACGTGTGGACATGTTTTACAATAAGTCGTAAACAGAGCTAGTATGGTGTTTTGCCAAGGACAAATATCGGATCGCGACCTTTGTAGAGGATTGCCACAACGCTGTGTTCCGGAATTTATTCAGCGCGGAATATGGAACGAATTATAAATATGGGTATAAGGTAGGTGAGGGGCTTGTGGCTAAATAATAACAGCCGCACTTGTTGATTGAAGGTTAAACTACGCATGCCGCGGTCGGTTCGTGGATGGGTGATCATTCAGTACATGTCGAGACCCGTCCGTGTCTCAGAATGATGTCATACGTAAAACTTTTACAGTCGTTACGGGTAAGTCATAAGCATTAAGTTACAGGGTTGTGGAGGTCAGATAGGCAGTCGCTCCACGTAAAATACTGGTATTCAGATGCATCCAATTAGACTGGAAGCCGACTCCAACATATTTGGGAAAAGGCTCGGCAGGTTGATTGAGGTAAGTACTTACTAGGTATAAGCAACTTCTTGAAATAGTAGGTACCTACATAGAAATATAATTATATCTATGGGGTACCTGGTCGTTGGATGGCAATGCTTATTTTAAATAAGTAATCACACTATAGAGATTGAGATATTTTAGACATGTCTTTTATTAACTTTATGCAACTTTGAACGTTATATCTTGAATTGTAATATGACTCAAAGAAAAATCATAATATTATTTTGATTTGTTGCATTTCTTCTAGTTAGTTGTCCTTGGCTGTGCGATATGATTCTATGAAATTCCAAAAAAGAAAACATTTTAACGTGGGTTTTGATGTGAAGTAGCCTAGTAGTAGTAGTAGAAGTAGTTCCTCAAGAATTGGTACCTATATCAAATGCAAAAAGAAGTTTTCAAATCCGGCTGGTAGTTCCAGATATTACCGCGTTCAACACGTACACACAGATCATATTATGAATTGTCAGTTTGTGACCATTTTACGATTTTTAATATGATATTGTTATCCTATTAGAGGGGCCCGTGGCTAAATAATAACAGACGCACAGGTCGTCGGTCAGGTTAAGCTACGCTTGTCGCGGTTGGTCTGTGGATGGGTGACCATCTTTACATACCGAGACTCCTCCGTGCCTCGGAAAGCACGTTAAGCCGTTGGTCCCGGCTGTCATTCGTGGATCTTTGACAGTCGTTACGGGTAGTCAGAAGCCCGAAAGTCTGACAACCAGTCTTACCAAGGGGTATCGTATTACCCAGTAACTGGGTTGTGGAGGTCAGATAGGCAGTCGCTCCATGTAAAATACTGGTATTCAGCTGCATCCGGTTAGACTGGAAGCCGACCCCAACATAGTTGGGAAAAGGCTAGGCAGATGATGATGATTGTTATCCTATTATGATTCTGCCAAAGTGGCCTTTTTAGGCACCGAGGTCTATGATGGATAGAGCAAGCCCAGAACATGTCTATCTGGATCCTCACGTACCTAACTAAGTGAAAAAAAGGAATCGTGAATTCTTGATAGAGCGGCAAATATTGCCGCGTCGTCCGTAAAAAGGTTTGCTATGGAATCAAAAGGTATGCGCCCGAAAGAAACGAGGGGCATCAATCACAATCAACATGTCGGGATTGCGATGCCTACTGCAATTTAGACAAATACCAGTTGATCCTTACTTTGTTTCAAAGTTTATACCTATCGATTTTCTCAGGGGGAAAAAATACAGTGTCATATAATTTTCTTGTATAAAATTGTTAGACTGGAAGCCGGCCCAAACATAGTTGGGAAAAGGCTAGGCAGATGATGATGAATAAAACATAATAAATAGTTTATCCATAGCTTGCAGAATTTGACTTCACGTTTCTTAATAGAACATTCGTTTAATCGGGTGTCAAATAGACACCAAACTGATGAACAAAATAAATTGGGGTCCCTCAATCTTACAAGACCCAAATAATGCCTGCTTCTAGACATTGGTAGATTGAGCAGTAAATGGGCATCTATCTACTTTTGCTCTATTTCGAAGATTCGGTAAGTACTTTTCTAGTCTCTGGGTGACAGCCAGACAAATGAGTAGGATGTTTAGGTTTTTACGATAGTAATTATTTGAGTTCAGGCTCGAGACTCGTGTAGGTATATTGCTTTTTTATTTATACGTTTGTTGGACTTGATATTTCAAATAAAAATTAATACGTAAGTATCAGTATCCTTTATTATATTTACTAAACGTCAGTTTTTTATTTATTCCAAATGGAACAAGTTTTTCTAAAAAAAAAAAAAATGAGAAAAGTTAGATTCATGTCACACAATTAGAAATCGTTAAAAAAAAAAATATAAGTATGATTTTTATTTTCCTATGTGGTTTATCTTCTATAAATACAGTCGGTCCTTTATATGTCTGTACCTACCTACATTGGCAGATTGTTACAGAACAACTAAGCAGTAGGTAGTTATGTTAAATGAACGTTAAAATAGTCATCAATGTAGGTAATAGCGGCAACCAGGGCTGGATCTAAGGCAGGGCAGGGGCCTACACAATTGGTTTTTTTCTCATTAAAAAATACATCCTTTGCGTCCATCAAAGAGAAAAAAAATCAGTTAAGTACATGGTACCTTTTTGAATTTTATTTTCAATGCGTTGATGGTCTTATACCTAAATAGTAGGTACCTACGTCGAATTACTTTGATCCCTAAAACCGAATTAAATAAAATATTTGGATGTCCATTTTATATTTCAAATGGACACTTCCACTACCAAAAAACTCGAAAACCGCAGCTACATTTCCAAATTTCGAAATTCCGTTGAGATTGAGAATGTGGTGTCGAATTGCACAGGAGAGCGCTCATTTTCAAAAATAAAAAAAGGCCGATTAGAGAATATGACTTCAAATTGCATACTATTATTGTGTAGGTAACAGAAAGTACCTATCCCTGCTAATTTACAAGATTCTGAGGACACAGGCTACTTAGAAATTAGAATAATGAAAAATGCAATAGGTTGTTTTGATAAGATTGAAACCCGTTTTTTTTTTTTGCAAAAGAGTTGCAATCTTTTGCAAAAAAACGGGCTTTATATAAATGGCTGGCTTCTACCCGGTTCTTAGTCCGCATGAAATGTCTTGTTCCCCCGACTCACCCGTCGCATCGCATCACCAGCCCGCGCTATCACTTCGTTTTCGCTTAGCGTTCGATTATTTCTTTTGCTCGCTCCTAAGGGTGATGTTAAATAACCTATAGCCTTCCTCGAGAATTGGGCTATCAAATGCAAAAAGATTTTTTCAAGACCGACTTGTAGTTTCAGAGGTGCCCAACACAAACTTTTACGTCTTTATAATATTAGTAGGTATCTATACTTATAATCTATACTTATAATAAGAATGTAAAAAAGTTGTGTCTGTACATTGAATATATTTAAAAAAGAATAATTGAGGGGGTTTCAGAAACAGTAATAGAACACGAATCTAATAAAAAAAGTCTGTCTGTTTGTCTGTTTGTCTGTTTGTCTGTTTATCTGTTTGTCTGTTTGTCTGTTTGTACACGCTAATCTCCGAAACTACTGGACGGATTTGAATGAAACTTTTTTTGTTAACTAGCTATTAAGCCTGGGCAACATATAGACTATAATTGATTTTGGAAACTGGAACACCTGATGCAGAACCGCAACAGACCAGCTAAACTATAAGATTTACATAAATGGCGCCTTAGAAAAAAATGTTGTGTCTGATGAGCATTTTCTGTTTAGAGAATAAAAATGAAGATCCGGAACACCTGATGTGGAACTCTTAGAGCACAGCTAAACTATAATATATATAGATTTGACATCTTAGCAAAAGTTATTCAGTCTGATGAGTATTTTCTACTGCGAGAATAAAACTCGAAGATCGGAACACCTGATGTGGAACTCTAAGAGCACAGCTAAACCATAACATATATAGGAATGACATCTTTGCAAAAGTTGTTTAGTCTGATGAATATTTTCTGCTGGGAGAATAAAATTCGAAGATTGAAACATCTGATGTGGAACTCGGAGAGCACAGCTAAAATATGGCATATACAGACATGACATTTTAACAAAATTGGTTTGGTCTGATGAGTATTTTCCGCCGAGATAATAAAAATCAAGGATCAGGAACATTTGATGTGGAAATCAGTTTATACTAATATATTAACATAAGCTAGGAGTACCTCCACGCAGTGAAGGCGGTAACAGTTTGGGCCTTCTTTTCGATGACGATGGTAAATTCATTGAAAACTTGGCTTCACTGGCTAAATCATAATATAATAGATATGCCTTCGGGCTTATGTTATTTGAGTGTTTAATTTCCTTTTCCATTTATCTTCGTGACACGGTAGCCTACCCGGTAATGCAGGGGAGCAGTCACTTAGATCTTAATTGCAAAGTAACCATGCCACGAAAGAGGTCAAATCTTTCGCAATGTTCGAAATTTAAAGATCATTAGATCCCAAGAATCGAATGAAGAACGCCAGGCAAGACTTGATGCTGTTCGACAACATCAGGCTGTATCTCGCCCAGTGGAAACTTCTTCGGATCGTGAAGCACGACTTAGCGCTGATCGTGAGCGTCATGCATCGTCTCGCGTTTCTGACACTTTCACACAAAGAGAATCACGCCTGCGTTCTCAGCGTATTTACGCATCTACATCTAGGTCTCTAGAGACCAGTGAGGATCGTGATGCGCGACTGATCGCTGATCGTGATCGTCATGCATTGTCTCGCGAGTCGGAAACGTTAACGGAAAGAGAATCACGCTTGAGTTCTCAGCGTATTCTCACGTCGACTTCTAGGTCGTTAGAGATCAGTGATGAACGTGAAGTGCGACTGGCCGCTGATTGTGATCGCCATGCATTGTCTCTCGAATCAGAAACGTTCACAGAAAAAGCATCACGCTTGAGTTCTCAGCGCATTCGCACGTTGACTTTTAGATCTCTGAAGACCAGTGAAGAACGTGATGCGCGACTTACGGCTGATCGTGATCGTCATGCATTGTCTCGCGAGTCGGAAACATTCACGGAAAGCGAATCATGCTTGAGTTCCCAGCGTATCCGCACATCCACTTATAGGTCTCTAGAAACCAGTGAAGAACGTGATGCGCGACTTACGGCTGATCGTGATCGTCATGCATTGTCTCGCGAGTCGGAAACATTCACGGAAAGCGAATCACGCTTGAGTTCCCAGCATATCCGCACATCCACTTATAGGTCTCTAGAAACCAGTTAAGAGCGTGATGCGCGACTTACGGCTGATCGTGATCGTCATGCATTGTCTCGCGATTGAAGACAGACACTGAAAGCTGCTGGTGTTGATTTGAGAACCGGCTGTTTTCTCATGGCCAACTTTATGTTGCTTTCTCAAGGGTTAGCCTTCCGGGTTTTATATTCTGGCACCCGACGGAAAAACCAACAATATAGTTTATAAAGATTTTTTTTTAGAATAGTTATTTTAACTAATTGATATTAATTTCGCTTCATAATTTCGGAATGAAAATAATTCTACCTTTTTATTTTAATGAAGTTATAACCTACCTATTGTCTACAACACTCAATCTAAGGTATACCAAACAAAACCGATGAAGGATTTCGATTAAGTAACGCACAGTTCAAACTCTTGCCGAAATTCCTATCGGAACGAGAAAGGGACTGGATCCGCGTACGAAGTCGCGGGCAGAAGCTAGTAGATAATAAACTGTAAAAAAAAAAACAGTTTAAATGCGGTCCTGGCGGCGGCGGCGGCAACTATCTTTCAAGTAGGTACGTGGGTGAAATTAGTATTAGTTATGTTATGTAGTTTGGTTATTAAGCTCCAACTGTAATAAAGTGACAAGATAGCGCAGCTTACAAAATAGCCTGAAAGACCTAGAATGGGATAATTGTCTAAGTACCTATAATTTGATTGCCCTGACTTGGTGAACAGTTTGTGTTACCTGAAGGCCAATTCCTGTAATTAAAAACGTTCAAAATCTAGTAACAATCTCATCTCAGCCACAATCAATGTCAAAAACTAACTTGTCAAAAATGTAGGGAAAACAGGTATTTTTGACAGATTGAGACTGAGAAAAGACTGTGAACGTTCTTAAAATTACGGGAAGTACCCCTCTGGTTCCTCGAACTGTGCTTGGGTGGGAGATGCGCATCAGGAGACTGTTCGCGACCAGCTTCTGTAAATCGAATGCTGGTGTGCGTGCACCGCTACACCGCTTAGTCGACATATAATCAGCGATTTATTTAAATCGACATACCTAGGTAGGTACTATTTCTTAACCGAAATACTTTTTTTTATTGATCTCCAGCAAAGTATACACATATATAATAGAAATTTACAATAATAAAAAAGGTTATTTTACGTGTGCTGCTTCAATTACAGAAGACCACACATAAAAGTTATATACTTATTTAAAATTTTGGAGGATCTGCAGTAGATTCCGTATGCTTATTATTATCATGATAAGACCCGTAGGATATACGTAATACACATCAAGAGTCTTGTTTTGTCATTTTTAGTTTGCCTTTTGTTTATATCATTAATTTTGCCCTGAATACAATTGGGTATGGTTGCCACCAGTTTGTAAATGTCCATCTGTAATCTGTGGAAAATGTGTGATGTATTAGGTATACATCGTTAAATTTTGATCGGTTTAATCCTTAAAAGGGGTCATTGTACTCATAATTATGAACAAATTTTACTACGGGACCAATCCTGAAATCGTGAAAAAAAAAATCAGTTGATCCATAGATCTATGTTCGTATAACTCGGCATAATGTATGGATCAACTGATTTTTTTTTGCAAAATTATTTGCAGTAGGTCCCTACCTATTACTAAATTATTATCAACATTTTAATTGCTTTCATACTGATATGATATCTATTCTTTTTTCCTATGTACCCTTGCAAAATATTCATCCCATTTTAACGTATTAAAAAAAAAAACAGTCATGGCAGCCACTCTTCGTGGAGATTTTTGTTTAACAAACGTATGATCGCGTTAAGAAACGCCCCGATGAGTAATTACTCAAACAAGAAATGATTATTATAAATGATCTTTGAGATGATAGAATGTGCCCTTAATTTAGGAATTGATCCTTAAAGTTAGAAAGCCGAAATTATAGGTAGGTACCTAACCCATATTTCTCATGCATCCCCAAGATTCAACTTCCTCGATGGCGTCTCCACCATACTCTTGGACCGAGCTCATGACTTACATTATTTAAAACGTGTGCTTTTAGTTGTTAGTCAGACAGACCGAGGATATTTACGAGGATTTCCACAGGAAAAACTCATTTTCCTGCTTAATATTAATATCCTTCACATTGCGTCATTCATCATTCTTGCTAACCTGCTAGCGTGGGCTCTCATATCATCTTATATAATGTAACAGTAAAGTACAATATTAAGAAAATTACGAGTTGCTCGTCCCTCCCATCAAACTCCTTGGTAGCCCTTTCTTCAGATAAGGGATATATACGACATGTAATAAATACTGCCTAGGTACCTACTTACTAATCTCACAATAGATCTCCTTTCCGAAACGCGACATTAAAATGAACATTCTCGAAAAATAATAAATTCAAATTACAGAAGCAATAACTCAATTTATTTGTAAAGAATTTACAAAGGGTCGGTGATATGTCGATGTTTATTACATTTTGGCATATATTTTATTGAGATATGAGTGAATTATGAAAAGCCAAGTTTTTTATAGAAGAGTTGTAAGGTAGGTATTCGAATTTTACAATGGGCGAGCAATATGAAAATCATTCGTGTTAGACATAAGAAAACAAAATAATGAAATAAACTTTTGTACATACCTACATGAGATGTCATTTATAGAAGAAAAAACAAAAGAACATCTATATCTATATATATACTTATAATAAATCTGTAGAAGTGAAAATTCTGTACATTGAAAATATCAAAAAAATAAATGGCAGGGGGTGTTACTAGACCGACACCGAACCCAAAAATTTGATTAAAAAAAATTTTGTCTGTCTGTCTGTCTGTTTGTTCAGGCATCACGCAAAAACTACCGGTTCGATTACGATGAAACTTAGTATAATTATTCTTTAATATCCTGGGCACCACACTGGGTACTTTTTATGCCGGAAAAGTATCTTCTAAATATATAAAACTCAAAGGTGACTGACTGACTGACTGACATAGTGATCTATCAACGCACAGCCCAAACCACTGGAGGGATCGGGCTGAAATTTGGCATGCAGGTAGATGTTATGACGTAGGCATCCGCTAAGAAAGGATTTTGATAAATTCTACCCCCAAGGATATTTATTTAATCAAAATAATTACTATTATTTTCTATACATTGCTGCCATCTAATAGGAAGGTCATTTATGCCTTTGCGATAGAACTCTCGTGATCTAGATTCGACAAACTGTGTGAAAGCATTTTGTACTGCCTCCTGAAAAGAAAACTTTTTATCACGTAGAAAATTGTCCAAATCACGAAAAAAATGGTAGTCCGTTGGAGCAAGGTCTGGCGAATACGGAGGGTGACGAATGGTTTCTAATTGCAGTTCCTGTAGAGTTAAAACGGTTTCTCGTGCTGTATGAGGTCTCGCGTTATCATGGAGCAATAATGGTGAAGATCGATTCATGAGTCGGGGCTGTTTCACTGCTAGTTTTGCTATCATTGTTCGGAGTTCGGCACAGTAGACATCTGCCGTTATTGCTTGACCAGATCGGAGAAAGCTATAGGGTGAATAACACCAAACAGTTACCATTACCTTTTTATTGGTAAGCTTTGCTTTAGGACACTGTTGCGGCGTTTGACCTGGGGTCAGCCATTGCATTTTTCGCTTACGGTTATCGTAAAGAATCCACTTTTCATCACATGTCACAATTCGATCCAATATTCCTTCATTTCTGTATCGATTCAACAAGGCAACACAAGTTTCAACACGCGTTTCTTTCTGCAGATCAGTAAAATCATGAGGCACCCATTTCTCATATTTTTTTATTTTATTGATTTGACGCAAATGAGTCAATATTGTTGGTAAGGTAACGTTAAACCATGTCGCTAATTCCTGGGTAGTTCGGCTCGGATCGGCTTCCACCATCTCTTTCAATTCATTGTTATTCACCAGTGTGGGTGGTCTTCCCACGTGGTTCATTCTTCAAATCAAAGTTTCCATCACGAAAGCGTTTAAACCAAAGTCGTATGGTGCGTTCATTAGCAGTCCCCTCTCCAAACGTAACATTGATATTGCGAGCTGTTTCTGCCGAAAAAAATAACTAGAATTTTCGAAGTATCCATCTTTATTGTCTAAGCTGAATAAAAAAAAAAACAACTAAAAGCCGATAATCGAATGTTGCACATTTTTTGAAAGAAGAACTTGGTACCATGTGAAAAAAGGTTCACTAAAAATCTCAAACTATGAAGGTTCTATATCAATTCGAAGTACCAATTACAATAAAACGGCAATTTCATACTTTAACCCCTATTATTATTCACTATCGTTATTTTCAGCATTTCATTAATTTCGTGCAACAATAGACTCGAGCTGAGGCGTGGGTGTTAGGCGTTCGAGGGAGCGTGGGTGGCAGGTTATCGAGAGGGCGTGAATGAGAGAGTTGTTTCATTGCTGTGGTAAATATTCTAGTTAGATCATATTGTTGAGTCACAAACGGGTTGAATGGAAGGCAATTGCATGCAGCTGAGATGAGAATGATGTGATGGATTTGATGGTAAGAGTGACCATATATTGTCTATCCCTTTAGAGTATCGACCCATCGGATATTCAGAAAGCATTTATGTAATTATAATTTTCTTTGTGAAAAAAAAAACGGCTTGTTGGTATTCAAACAATACTGCGAGTAATGTACATTCTTATTCTAAAACTAGCTTCTGCCCGCGGCTTCGCCCGCGTGGATGTCGGAAATTATCCCACGGGAACGTGCTAACAGGATAAAATGTATATGCTTCCCCAGAATGCCATTTATCTCGCGGGCCCTTTGTGGCTAATTACAGTAGAAAACCAATTGTGTCTCATTAGTGGTGATTAAGAGGGTACCTATATGATATCTTTACCTAAGTACCTACCTAATTAAAAAAAAAAACTCAATAGCAGAAAATTAAATACCTACCTAAATAAACCTATTTCTGATGATAACTAATCTAAACTCAATAAATAAGCAAAATCCCTAAAAACTAATATCTATACGAATGACTAATCCTACCTAACAGTATTATAAAATAACCTACGGTCACTACGTACAATATCAAATATACTACCTATACTTTAAAATTAAAATCTATACCTACGACTCACATAAAAATAAACCTAAATAACTCTAAAAACTAAAAGGAATAAAAATGAACTCCACTGCGGGTGACCCAACCTACGACAAACTTAGTATTTGCGGTTGGTACAGTACAGACAGTGGTAATCGGGTAAAGGGATCGAACCGCAAAATTAAGTTTGTTTTTTATTGTATATACTTTTCCGGGATAAAAAGTACCCAGCGTGGTGCCCAGGATATTAAAGAATAATTATACCAAGTTTCATCGTAATCGAACCGGTAGTTTTTGCGTGATGCCTGAACAAACAGACAGACAGACAGACAGACAGACCGACAGACAGACAGACAGACAAAAATTTTTTTAATCACATTTTTGGGTTCGGTGTCGGTCTAGTAACACCCCCTGTAAATTATTTTTTTGATATTTTCAATGTACAGAATTTTCACTTCTACAGATTTATTATAAGTATAGATTATTTTAATAAAATTTAAGCAACTACAATCAACTTATTTTCTAAGTAGTGCATGAAAAGCAAGGGGGCAAGGGGCCCGTGGGAGACGGTTTAAGTAAAATAAAATCGAACCGTCCGAATGGACTGGCCTGAATGCATATTCATCAAGACATTGCTTCAATGAGAAATGCTGAAGTAGTACTACTATATCATCAGCAGTAGTGGCGTACCTACTTAGGTTCAAAGTGGTACAGTCAGTTCGTACTTGGGCACAGAGGTCTGTTATATCAACAATGCACCAATGAAAGGATTTCAGAATAACATATAATACTAAAAAGATAGCGCGGTCTGAGGGGCCCCCGCGCGTCCAAAGTTTTTATACAGCTTTCCTCAATTCGTGAAAAAAATCTAGAAAAAATGAAACGAAAAAAAAAAAAAAAAAAAAAGAAGAATCAAGAAGAAGAAGAAGAGAGAAGAATCTATAAATGGTTAAAAGAAAAACTAACCAAACTAATTCGAGGTAGGGTGGGGACCAAACGCCCTCGGCCCTCGGTGGCCCTTTACGGGGCACCGATATGGGCGCGTTCCCTGAGGCGGCGACCAGCCCGCCGGTTGAACGCGTCCCAAAGGGTCATGGCCGTCCGGCTGGTCCGAGGATACCGCACGGTTTCCGCTGAGGCGGCGAGCCTCGTTGCCGGACTGCCGCCATGGGATCTGGAGGCCAAAGTTCCTCGCCCACATATGGGAGTGGCGAGATGAGGCAAAACGCCGGGGCGTAACTCCGCTGCCGCGAGAAATCACGGTACAGCGGACAGAGCTGTACTGTACTGAGCCGGCGGGATCTCATAGCGGCATGGAGAGTGCGATTGTCGTAACCCAGTGCTGGGCACGCCACAATTGCGGCGATAACTCCCCTCTTTGAGGAGTGGCTAGAGAGTCCCCTCACCTTCCGCCTGACGCAGGTCCTCGCCGGACACCGGAACTTAGTATATGTATACACAGTCACTATGATGACTTTGCTTACCAGGTTCATCAATATAGAAAGTCGAATTATATGTATGAATAGACTCATCATATTTAATGTGTACCATGGCTGATTTATAGATGAAATAAACGGCTTTTTGGAATTGGTAATCCAAGTAGCGGTTTAACACCAAATACTGATAGGTGTAACTTTATAGTTTCAGAGAATTTTCATTTACTAGAACTGCATTTCAACCAATATGAAATACAGATCTGTTTAAATTTAGGTTATTCCTAACTAAGTTAGTGTCCGGTCTGTCCAACTGCGGGTGGCGGAGTAAATCAGCGACCGCCATATCCTGAAGTCCGCAACCCAATTATTGGAGCTACCAATAACCAATAACCAGAGGTATCTGAGTGGCTACGTCATAATGTTACTACGTGTTCCCGCCAATACTACATCGATCTCTAATATACTTTTCATAGAAACCAAAAATGAAATCAATCAATCAATCAAAAACTTTATTTCGAACAAGAATCCATATGGGTTAGTAGCGAGCACTTAGGAGCTATTTTAGTACGATATTAAAAAAAATGAAATGGTATCGGTGTCCTATATAAATTACGTATTTATATAGGAAATCCTGTAGGTATGGGAGAGTTTGTTTCAATTTATAATAGTTGTATATCCGGACTATCCTAATTATTATGACCTCTAGCAGTTAATCACATACTTTCTCTTGTATATAAAGCCACTGTGGAACACATCGAATACTACCACACATCCGGTCATTGTGGAACAGGCCTTTAGATTGACGTATTTACACTTTAAACTTCAGTTAATTCATTGTTGCCTAGGATTGGGTCTCAGAAGTTTGGTACACAATGTGCCGGGATACCGAACCTTTTAATAATGTCGTGAGAACATTTGACTTACCATATTATAATTATTCATTGTTAAACAAACCAGGGTATATAGTATTAGGTCAATAGAACCTAAACCTTTAGTAATAAAGCTTTGAAAGTGCTTTTGTTAGTTTTCAACCGAAATCTCGTATTGTTGGTCACAATGTAATTTGATTTAATCAAGTTATTAGGTAAATATGTGATTTATATTAATTACACATAACCGGTTACGGTTACGGTTTGCGAGCCAAGAATAGGTTCTATTTCTTTTGGGGTTATAATAATATTCGGCTACTGAACATTGGGAATTTAATAGAGAGAGCTCTACAGAGAACAGTTACGAGGAAGTAGGTATTGTTGGTGTAATCACTTCCTCAACATGTTGCACCTAATAACAGACAGAGCTACTACCTATGTAGATAACGCTTACATGATGACATTATGAGAGAGAGCACAAAGAACATAACGAAACGTCTAAAATCAAGTCGTAGACTCGTAGCTCGGAGCTACGCGATTGCTACGAGCTCCGACCTACGAACTAATGTGACCTCAGCAATGCCAATAAATCGAATGTAAGTCAGCAAAACTCGATTTTACTATGTCGAAAATTCCGTACTCGGGATTCTTGATAAAACCTACGAACAGCTGTTCCCAGGAGATTCGAGTTCCCAATGTTGGTATTGTAGAAATGCTATCTACGTTTGAACGAGCCGTATAATTGCGAAATTGTACGTATGTCTGCTAGAGTTACTGCGGCTACTGTGTCCTGCCAAACAAGAATTCGAATATGTCTCTGGAGGGTACCGACATGCAGAGTAATTACGATAACGACGTGGTATTGTGTGAAAACATTGGAATTACTCCGAGTTTTGTAATTACGAGGAATGGGGTGACTTTCCAAAGGATTGAAGAATGTTATTGTGTTGTTAATTGCTTCAGAAATGATTATTACTACCTGCTTGTACCTAACTTGCATTACCGACCTAATATTAATCTTATTAAGAAGGCACTTGTCGAGAATAATAACCTAAATTACCTATTCAAAAAAGAGTAATGGCAAGGCCAAACTTCAGTTTCCAGAAATACCGTCTAGACTAAACTAAAAAGCCGCTTGAGTCATCGCTATTGGCATTAATTTGGCTTCGCTGAATACTAGCGCTAGGGCTCTCTCTCCTAAGTATATCTCGCGCGGTCTTAGCCGGTCTTAGCATTATGCTGAGCGATGACCGATTTGCGTGGATGTGACGCATGCTTTCCCCTAACTTGTTATTTTTTTAACCCTCGACGCAAAAACGACATAAGTTTGACGTCTCTCTCTCTCTCTCTCTCTCTCTCTAGGTGTGTGAGTGTGTGCGTGTATGTCTGTCTATGGCATCGTAGCTCCCGAACTGATGAACCGATTTCGATTTTGTTTTTTTTTTGTTTGAACGGTGAATTTGTCGGGAGTGTTCTTTGCTATGTTTGCAATCGGTCCAAGATGACCGCCGCCACAAAATGGCGGATTAAATTTTTTTTTCACAACTCCCTCAATATATACCAACCTCGGTCACTTCGCCGTTTTGCCAAGGCTCTGTAGGCAGTATAACGACGTATTGAAGCATAACGAATTGGATATTACATGCAAACTATCAAAGTTTAAAAAAGACCTAAAAGTCCTAGTATTTAACTAACATTTTTTTCAAATTTTCCTTTTTCTCTGTTGATCTATGGTTATTTCTTTAATTATTAATTAATTAAAGAAATAACCATAGATCAACAGAGAAAAAGGAAAATTTAGTTAATTTTATTTGAATTTGTTTGTCTGAAATTGGTTTGTATTGTTTTATTTTTATTACTTTGTACTCGTACGTTTTGCAGGTTTCGCTTTAGCTTTTAAATTTGTTTTCCCTTCTTGTAATTTTCGTGTCTTGTATTGTGATTTATTTTAATGTGTTCGTTCTTGTCAAACTTGCTGTACCTAGTAGTGAATGATGTGGTCGCCTATAATTGGAGGCGCACACTTGTATTTGTCCTTGTTAATGTTTACATGCATGTAACTGTGTACTGTTGGCGATCCAATAAATAAATAAATATGGGTATCAAATGAAAGGGCTTGACTAGTAGAATACTATGTATACACTATGATAAATTTCAAATCCAAGATGGCCACCACCACAAAATGGCGAATTACAAAAATCCTGATTAAACACCAAATTACCTGAATCTTAAAACGCAAGAAAATAAAAGAAATGAAATAATAAGGAGTCCCTACAATAAGCATCAAATAAAAAAATAAATTACAAATTTAAAAACCCCTGACACAAAATAATAATAAAAATAGTGCCTAGGTACATATGAATGTAAAAAGCCGAAAACAATTTTTTTTTAATATTGAAAAAGTAGCCACAAATAGAACAAAAAAGGTATAAACGTGAAACCCTATAACAAGAAAAAAATAACCTTGAATTTTTTTTATTAAATGTTGTCCCGTCGGGGAACCGCTACTATTTTAAACTTTAACAGAACTTTAGGCTAATAATTAGAGCGGTCCCCCGACGAATCATAGAAAGCTTTTTGCTATGGGGTATTGAAACAGTGAGTTGCTGTTGGCTATCTACGGCCAGGGTTACCCTCAACTCGAATGTTTTCACTTTCAGGTTAATTAAACTAAGTTTTGCAACTTTATGTGGTAAAATAGGTAAACCTACTTCTGGCAGTTCTGCTATATGTTCGACTGAGTGACTCCGTTCGTATATTTAAGTATGAGCTGGCAATGTTCCAGTTTCCGTTTATGTATTAGGTACTGTACTGTGACTATGTAGTGTGAATTCTGTAGTTCGAAAAGTGGCCAAGTTTGGGCTTGGCAAAAGTTGAGATATGAAGTATAAGGCGCAGCATAAGGCGTAAAACGGAATGATTTTAGCACGAATTCCCCTATAGCTAAAAGCATCCAAGCTACGTTAAGAAAGTAAGTTGAACCAGAATGGCTAATAACGAATGTCCGGGTTAGGTGCAGACGTGATTTGGAATGTCTATCTGTATAGGGTAATCACTGAAAACGCCTAATATTATAGGAAACGCCTAATATGGAAGAAGCATCGTAGTAGAAGTATCGAGGTGCAATCCTACAGTACAGTGTTATCTGCCGTCCGATCACAGTGGACAAACGGTAACTTTTAAGTTTAAAACACCTTTGCAAAAAGTGCAAATACAATTTAGACCAATAACGACTGGCAGATTTAATAGTAACGTAAATAATAAGTTAAATGTTCTGGATCATAATATGAACGATGCAAATAAATTGTATGAGGATTTCTTTTCAATAGTGCACACTGAATTCAATAAAACTTTTGAAAAGAAAATAAAAAATATCTGCCCTAATTTTATATTTAGTGACTGGGCAACTAGAGGTATTAGGATTAGTAGGGAAAGACTGTTCGAGCTGTACGGCCTTAAGCCTTATATCAACACTGAAACTTTCAACAAGTATGTTGCTATGTATTCCAAAACTTTTAGAAATACCTGCAAGATAGCTAAAGCCCTGTTCATTAGTAACAAGATCAAAACGGCGGAAAACAAAATAAAAACTGTTTGGAAAGTTATACACAACGAAACTAGTGCGAATAAAATACGAAACAATGATTGACGCATTGGAGACTTCACGTGGTGCCATAAGCTCTAACTTAGAAGTAGCTCAGGAATTTGTAAATTTCTTTACTAATATACCATGTAAAACGACGGAAGTTTTAAATTCCTCACCCGTTATCTCAATTGATCTATTAAGAGCTAACGTTCCAGGCTGCTAGGTTGAATTTTAATTTAAACATATAAACCCGATGATTGTTATAAAAGCTTTTCGGCAAATCAAAATCAAATTGACCGAAGATTTATGGGGAATGTCTATCAAAGTTTGTACATCCATAATCGAGACTATAGCGCCACACTTAGCTTTGATATTTAATTTGTGTGTAGATCAAGGAGTCTTCCCGGATTTAATGAAATACAGTAAGGTTATACCGCTTTTTAAATCTGGGGACAGCAAAGACACCAACAATTATAGACCAGTATCCGTGTTGCCCGTATTCAGCAAGGTGTACGAAAAGGTAATGCTCAATCAAATGCTTAATCATTTTAACACCAACAAAATCTTACATGATCAGCAATATGGTTTCACCAAAGGACGTTGTACGACTGACGCCGGTGTAACCTTATTAAAGCACATCTTTACAGCGTGGGAGGAGGCCCAAGATGCCATAGGAATCTTTTGTGACCTCTCCAAGGCATTTGATTGCGTCAATCACGAAACCTTACTTTTTAAACTCGAGCATTACGGAATAGGTCAACTTGCGCTCAGATTAGTAAAATCTTATTTATATGATAGACAACAAAAAGTTCAAATAAATGGTGTCAATTCTCTTGCTTTAAAAGTAAAAATGGGTGTTCCACAAGGCTCGATTTTAGGTCCTTTCCTCTTTTTAGTATATATTAATGATCTACCCCATTTATTAAAGAACCAACCACAAATGGTGTTGTTTGCTGACGATACTTCCTTAATTTTTAAGATAAATAGGCGTGCATCAAATCTTGACGACGTAAATAACGCCTTACTGCAGGTACAAAATTGGTTCACTGCTAATAATTTGGTATTAAATGGGAAAAAAACTAAATGCATAAGATTTGCTTTACCAAATGTTAAAAGTAGTGATTGTGACATAGTATTGAACAAAGAGAAACTAGAATTCGTCGATAAAACTGTTTTCCTGGGGATCACGCTCGACTCAAAGCTGCAATGGGGTCCTCATTTAACATCTCTTGCAGGACGGCTAAGTTCAGCAGCTTATGCTGTAAGAAAAATCCGTCAAGTTACTAATGTAGATACCGCGAGGCTAGTCTATTTCAGTTACTTTCATAGTATCATGTCTTACGGTATTTTACTATGGGGACGGGCTGCAGATATCGAGTCAATTTTTATTCTGCAGAAAAGAGCCATCAGAGCAATATATGGCCTCCGCAGGCGCGATTCTTTAAGGGAACTGTTTAAAGATATTAACATCATGACGGTACCTTGTCAATACATCTATGAAAACATAATGTACGTAAGAAAAAATTTAAATCTTTTCAATAAAAGAGGTGAAAGACACAACTATAGGACTAGAAATAGGGACCAATTAGTTCAAACAGGTTTCAGACTGGCTAAAGTAGACTCATCCTTCATGGGGTACTGTTTAAAATGTTACAATAAAATTCCTCCCCACATACTCCAACTGAATGAAACGAAATTTAAATCTTGTATTAAACGCACACTATGTAGCCGAGCATACTATAAGTTAGGGGATTACATCGCTGACAAAAATGCTTGGCTCAATGCTGGTCCTGCTCCACAGAGGCGCATAAACTAATTAGCATTCGGAAACATTGTTGGAGCTGCTGAACATTGGAAAAAAAAAACTATCTTTGCATTGTATAAACTTAATTGTTTAGAATTGTATAATTGCATAGCACACGTGTGAGCACTATGTACTTTCTATAAAGCTACCATTTACTGGGTACGTCTTTCATTGACTTGAATGTGCCCTAGCAGCTGTGAGTATGTCATGCTCACTCAAATGTCTCGCTGGTGGTGGCGTGTGTGTTGGATCATTAAGTTCCCTCCAAAATGGTTGAGCTGAATGGTGCTGATCCATACGTCATGTTCGTGAACGGGCGCCGCCAGTAGGGACTGGTCATCTCTTAGCTGCCTCGGCTTATTTTAATTTCTGAATTGTTTTTGTTTTTTTATAACGGACGCTTTTAACGTGCACGTATTTCTACATCGTTCTCACATGGTTAATTTCAACACGAATGATGTAATCAAATATTTTGTAACAATTTTATGATTTAAAAGAGTGTCCATGGAGTTTCTTGCCCGTTCTTCTCCATAGGTACCTACGCTTTGGAATGGGCAACTAGCTTCATCTTTCTGACTGACCGACCCTTTGACAATTCAAAAGTACCTGTAATTGGTTTAGTTGAATTAAATGATTTGAGTTTTGAGTTTGAGTTTGAAAAGTAAGAATCGAGTTATTGCATGGTTATCCCGAGAAGGTGCTATTAGGGGTTTGTTGCCAGATAATTTACTTAAGTATCTATGGTCTGTTCCAAAACTATTCGATGAAAATGTAAACAAATGTATCTGAAAACGTACCAATATGTCAACTGCTACTTCCAAATTGAGTGCTTTGATTTGATTATTTGAATAATTAACACAGGCGCTTTACTTTTTGTAAATAATTTCATCACCACTGCTCTCAAAACGGTAAGGGAAAACACTGTGAAGGAACCAGCATGTCCTAGAACCAAATAATCGAAGAAATGCGACATCTGCCAACCTGCATGGGCCCGCGTGGTGGATTACCGTTTACCGCCCACTCCGAACAACTCGTAACCAGGCTAGCATCATGATAGGTAAGCGTTAGTTATATGAAAAATTGAAGGTAACTTTTATAATAATTTAGGTCAAGTCCGTAAAATGATCTTAAAACGTTTTTACTAAGGATTTAACGTTAGAACACTCATAATTTTTAGCAATAAATGTATCTATAAAACCACTAGACCGGAATAAAATGTTCACGATTAATATCGCTGATAGAAACTGTTTCTGCGGCTGACAGCAGTTTTTAATATTTGAAAGGGAATAGAAAACGAATTTTCTTAATATTCACGATTATTTTCATTAATTCTATAGTGTTTCTTGGAATGGTTATTGATGTAAAATGTTATCTACAGATTTTATCAACAAAAGGGCTCCTTCATAGATTAGCTAATTGGTTTCTACTAAATTGAAAATGGTTGGATCTACCAATAACCAGAGGTATCTGAGTGTCTACGTCATAATGTTACTACGTGTACCCACCACTACTACATCGATCCCTCCTTTTCCTTTTCTATCACACTTAAATTGGATTGTATTATTTTGCTTTATGTACGCTGTACCAGTACAGCGTCCTAATAACTGTTTACATAAAAGTAATCGTTTTATACTTGTTTATGAATAATTGTTTGCTGCACCGGACGACGTCATTACGTCGGCGCTGGCTGTCGCTGAAAACCAGCGCTGGGGCTCTGTCTTGCATAGGGTCGCAGCATAATGCGGAGCGATAGCCGTTTTGCGTGGATGTGACGCATATCGACCATTACTTATTGTTTTGTTTCTTTATTTTGTTTTTATGTTCTTTTTTGCGTCATGCTTACCGCAAATAAACGTATTTTCTTTCTTTCTTCTTTCTTTTCATAGAAACCAAAAATTAAATGAATAGTGGGTGCCCAATATAAATACGTAGATACCCTGTAGCTGTGGAAGAGTTTGTTTCAATTTATAAATGTTGGATATCCGGAATGTCCTAACTATTATGACCTCTAGCATTTAATTACATACTTTTTCTTAAATATAAAGCCACTGTTGAACACATCGAATACGACCACACATCCGGTCATTGTGGAACAGGCCTTTAGATTGACGTATTTACACTTTAAACTTCAAGTATTTTACTGTTGCCTAGGACCCAAACTTAGGCAACAGTGAATTAGTTGAAGTGTTAGAAGTTTGGAACACAAAGTGCCGGGTTACCGAACCTTATTATAATGTGGTAAGAACATTTGACTTACCATTTATGTTCATTGTTAGACAAACCAGGGTGTATAGTATTAGGTCAATAGAACTTAAAACTTTTGTAATAAAGCTTTGAAAGCGCTTTTGTTGCTTTTCAACCGAAATCTCGTATGGTTGGTCACAATGTCATTTGATTTAATCAAGTTAGTAGGTAAATATGTGATTTATTTTAATTACGCGTAGCCACAAGGTTTGCGAGCACTCCCTCAACGTTGCACCTAATAACAGACATAGCTACTACCTATACAGGGTGGTAGGGACATCGACGCGCAACTTGATACCATGGACTCAGTACATGATTCTGAACTGGAAAATAGCAATTAAAAAAAATGCAATGCAATTTGCATACGACCGTGTTTCGACCGCGAAATAGACTTTTCCATGAAACAGTAATTTTTTTTTTTGATTACGCTCGAAATATTTCTACGACACTGTCTAGAATCATGTGTTGAATTTATGGTTGCAGTTTGCGCGTCGCGCCACTCTATATAGATTATGATGTCAGGTACCCAATCATGGCCATGGTACGGAGCGAGAGTGGATGGGAGGCCGTTACCTCCTGCGAAGCAGTAATGCTCGTGAAGGAGGAGGCGGAGCGCGTGAGGGAGCCGCAATCTCTGCGCCCTCACGCCCCATAGTCGCCGCAGGAGACGCCCTGGACGGGAGTCAACAGCCGACTCCCGGCCACCGAAGGCGTGGGCTTGCGGGCGGCGAGCAATGGGCAGCTCGCCGCCCGGTAAGGACCAGGCCCGGGTCGACAGCGCGTTGTGTTCCACGCGCGCCTCAAAGAGTTGTCAGCACGAACTGACGGGGTCCGTTAGGGCCGATGCCTGCCAGGGCTGCGGGTTGTTCGAAAGAGATACCATGGCCCCTGGCACAGGCAACTGAAGGAACACGGGTGGGTTTTAGTAATTGTTTTAAAATTGTTCTTTACATTAAACGGTAACATGATGACATTATGAGAGAGAACACAAAGACCATAACGCTGTTGAACTTATCACAATTTTTGATAAATTATGGATATATGTATGTATACTACCTAGGCCTACCTGAGCTATACGAAAGTAACAGTACCTACACATGGTCAGTATCTGACACACTTTGCATCGAAAATATTTTTCCTTCACTCTACGTGATGCGAATAAATAAAAAAATTAGGTACCTACACACAGCTACAGCTAACTAGAAACGTCTAAAATGAAGTCGTAGAGACGTAGCTCGGAGCTACGCGATTGCTACGAGCTCCATCCTACGAACTAATGTGACCTCAGCAATACCAATAAATCGAATTTAAGTCAGCAATCTTAGATTTTATTATGTCGAAAATTCCTTACTCGGGATTCTCGATAAAACCTACGAACAGCTGTTCCCAGGAGATTCGAGTTCCCAATTGTAGAAATGCTATCTACGTTTGAACGAGCCGTAATTGCGAAACTGTACGTATGTCTGCTAGAGTTACTGCGGCTACTGTGTCCTGCCAAACAAGAATTGGAATATATCTCTGGAGGGCGCCGACATGCAGACTAAATATGATAACGACGTGGTATTGTGTGAAAACATTGGAATTACTTCGAGTTTTGTAATTACGAGGACTGGGGTGACTTTCTTTTCTTTCTTTATTAATCCTGTCAAGAAGGCATTTGTCGAGAATAATAACCTACTAATACCTATTCAAAAAAGCGTAATGGCAAGGTCAAACTTCAGTTTCCAGAAATACACGTAGTAACTATTTAGTAATCTGTGGAAATACTGTCTAGACTGATAAGTCGCTTGATTCATCGCTATTGGCATTCATTAAAACAGCTCGCGTTCGTCAATCATCTAAAAATAGAAAGTGTGCCGTTATCAATAAGGCAGGAGTTATTTTTATCAACTCTCTAACAGATTGGTCCATGAGAGTATTATCGCCCACAATAATCTGACATTGATAAATGTATGACTTTATCATTAACTGAGCGAAGTGACTCGTGTGGGAACCTACCGTCAGTCGGTAGGGTAGTTAGTCAAAAGGATCTATGTAACCCATGGAAATGACATGTGTAAACGCCGGTACTGAGCTTCACGTGGACTATGACGGGGTGGAAGAATGATGCAAACTTGATTTTTACAATAATATTGGTTTAATGACCAAGAAAAAAGTTACAAAAAACAAATATGTATGCATATGGCGGTTTCAACGATCTATGGGCGAATGACGTGACATCGTCGCTCGCGGCTGTTGTCTTTCCGTGTCGTGTGCGTGTGTGCGTGAGACGTTGGTGAGCGCACACATGCTAGGCGTTAACATGTTGCCGCCCCAGGAACGCAGTTCTGGTCCATGACTGGTAGCGGGCACAGTCGGTTGAAGGCTCGTCGAAGAGTGCCCGAATTGGTGAACACGTCGGCCACGCGGGTCACGCCGTCGGAGCCGGGGTACAGGCGCACCACGCGCCCTAGCAGCCACCGGGAGGGAGGCAACCGGTCATCTTTCACCAGCACCATTTCTCCGAGCTGGAGTTGCTTTCCTTGCTGGCGCCATTTCTGTCGTCGTTGGAGTTCTGTAATGTATTCTATGTAATAACGTTTCCAGAAATGGGCTTTTAATTGCTGGATTCTCATATATCGTGAGAGAGTAGGTATCACCGAAGGTTCTGTGTCCTGAGGAGAAGGTAAAGCTGTTAGCGTTCGTCCAATTAGAAAATGTGATGGGGTGAGCGCTGTAAGATCAGAAGGATCCGATGATAACGGAGTAAGAGGCCTAGAATTCAAAAGACCCTCGATCTGTACAAGAACTGTATTCATCTCTTCGTAAGTTAAGTTAGCGAAACCTAGAACCCTCTTTAAATGATATTTTACAGATTTTACGGAACCCTCGACTAATCCATTAAAATGTGGGCTATATGCTGGTAAAAATTTGAAGTTTATATGTGAGTTAGATGCTTGAGAGCTAATTTCCTCAGAATTTGACTTTAAAAATCTAGCCAACTCATTACATGCACCGACAAAACAGGTACCATTATCAGAATAAATGGTTCGCGGTCGTCCTCTGCGGGCAATAAACCTGTCTAATGCAGCTAAAAATGTTGTGCTACTCAAATCGGTGACAAGTTCTATATGAACCGCTTTAATGGCCAGACAAATAAGTATACAGAGATAAGACTTTATGAGTCTGCTTCCTCTGCCCTTTCGGTTCAGTATCATGACAGGACCGGCGTAATCGACTGCTGTGTTGTTAAACACATAATCCGTATGCAGGCGACTGGAAGGAAGGTTCCCCATGATGGGTTGAATATTTGTGACATAAGCGATAATATCGTACGTTTAGTAAGAATTTTATCTTCGTCAATATTGACTGAAAATAATAAATTATCTTCTTTAGACGACCAAAGTAAACCTAACGTTTTAGAATATTCGTTATTTACATAAGTTAAGTAACTCGTCGCTACTATTTTCACCATCTGCAGTAACGAGAAACCTATGCTGGCGCATTCTAATTAAGATACTGATAAGGTCATCTTGGACTGTCGCACCTACCATTTGAAGTTGATTGAATGAGACACCAGAGGTCGTCACCGCAGACGCGTCGTATACAACCCGTAATTTTGTCGATAAGCTTGAGTCACGTAAGACACCGTGGTGTGGTAAAATATAAGTGTGAGTATCATTTTCAGGATTTTCATTTAATGACATATGATTTAACGAAATGTACTCTTTAATAAAATTGCAATACTGCTCTTTAAAATGTGGTTCACGTTTAAATCTACGTTCCAAGGACAAGAATCTGGACAAAGCTTGTTCGTAAGAATCGCCCAGCTTATCAGGCGAATCCTTTAATGGAATCGTCACTTCAAATCGCCCATCAGGCAACCGAGTGGTATTATGTATAAAGCTTTGTTCACATTCGAGCTCTTCCTTAGATATTTGTTTACGTGTAGCGACTGTTTCCAATTCAAAAAATTTAGATAATTGATTATGTAATTGATCGTCGTTATTTTGTAAAATAATATGATTGCAGTGGACTGTATTAATGAATTTTGTATGTTGTGGTGGCACTGGGCCTGATATTAAGAAACCCAGTTTAGATTTATTTAATGTTGGTTTATTTTTACCCAACGATATATTTTGAGAACCGAGTATTGTCCAAAATATATCAGCTCCAAGAAGCATATCGACTGGAGCAGGTATGTGGAATTTAGGGTCTGCCAATGTAATGTGTGGCGGTATATTTAATGTTGTGTAGTCAACTTTTGTAGTTGGCAATAACTGAGTGATGCGCGGAACGACAAGACAGGAGACGCTCTCGCTATAGTTGTTAAATAATGACGATATGAGTACGTCACAACGCTTTGTTAAGCATGATATTTGGGAATTTAACCCTTCGACTACGGTTGAAGTAGAAGAAGTAGGTAAGTTAAGTTTAGCACATATGCTTTCAGTTAGAAAACTTGAGGTACTTCCACTGTCGAGTAGTGCACGTATTTGATGGCAATCACCATTGATGTCTGTCACATGAATTAAGGCCGTGGACAGTAGAACACAATTATTTTGAATAGTTGACAAAGCTATGTCTTGAGGAGGACTAGGAGGTTGACCGTTAACGTCAGGCTGTGGCAGAGTGTGTAACATGACGTTACTTGTTGAAGGTACAGGCGCAGACGGCGCAGGAGCTTCATGCTCGTGTAACAAGCTGTTGCGCCGCAGGCCGCATGAGCGACATGGCCCTAACTTGCATACATCGTCAGCATGACCTTGACGTAAACAATTTAAACACAATTTAAGTAACTTAGCTTTGCCAAGTCTGGTTTCTAAGGGTAATGATTTGAATTTTTGACAAACATAAAGTGCATGAGTACCTTTGCAATATGGACAAGTGTATTTGTGAGCTGGGGGAGAAGATGAGTTGTCCACGAATGTTTTTTGACGAACATGTGTAGTGTCACTTGACCTACGCATTTTATGAGCATTATCCATTGTTTCCAAAAAATCAGCACGATCTTTTAGAAAGTCATTAAACATTTTGACCGTAGGCAACTCTTTCAACTTATTTCGATATGATTCCCACTTAATGCTCGTGTCTGTGTCAAGTTTGTTTGAAATTATTTGAATTAATAGTACATCCCAGTGCTCAGTAGGGAGGTTAAGTTTTTTGAGTGCTCTGAGGTTCCTATTGACCGTATCAATTAAGTTTCGTAATGATTTAGATGATTCCTTCGCTAATTGTTCCAAGTTAAAAATTGCTTGAATGTGATTGTTTACTAATGACCTTTTATTATTATAGCGATCGCAAAGAAGTTCCCAAGCTACTTCGTAATTATCACTCGAGAAATCTAAAGACTGAATTACTACAGCGGCACTGTCTTTCAACGCGGCACGTAAATAATGAAATTTGTTAATGTTTGGTATCGACTTGTCTAAGTGTATGAGAGTACTAAATGTGTCACGGAATTCCAGCCAGTCATGATACTGACCCGAAAAGATAGGCAAGTTAATAGTAGGAAGTGCAAGTTTTGGCCCACCTTCAAGCGCAGTACAACAAGAACCTGTCCCCGAGCGGTCGCTGCCCGCTACGCCGGCTGCTGGAGCCAGCAGATCACGAGCGCGCGCGATCGTCCCGAAGTACTTGGTCTCGAACGCCTCACGTTCTTTGTACTGCTCGTCTGGAATTTCCATAGAATTTTCTATGTCACACTGAATTGAATCAAAATCGGTATAGATTTCTTCAATTTTAGATAAACGGACGTTCAATTCATTTATTTGCAATCTACTCAAGCTGTCACAACTCTCGACGGTTTGCAAATAATTTTCAAATAGCGTAAGCTTAGCTTTGTATGATGCACGTCTTTTAATTAAAGTTTTATCTTCCATGGTGAAGCAAGTAAATGGATGTAAGAAATGAAATCTATGTTTAAAGTGACTATTGAATTCAAATGCAAGCTAAGTTAAGTGAAAATAAGAATATATTATGTTTATTATATACCAAACAACGCGATGAAATGAGTTGCTAGAAAGAATCACAAACAATTATTACAATGCAATTAGTTTAAAGATAAGAAAAATGGAACGATTACTTAAATCAGCATAATGACGCGAAGTGAGGGTACGCGTAAAATGTGCAAAAGCAAGCAGCGGGTGGTACGCAGAAACAGCAATCGCGCGACTAGCCGGTCCGGCCCGGGCCCGCTGTTAGCGCGGGCGATAGGCAGCGGTCAATCGAATGCACTAGAACATGCGAAATAACAAGTAGGTAGTTAAATACGCGATATAATACAGTTCCTATACACACCAATGGAATCTGGAATACCTGGAGCCTCTGAAATGAAATTTACGTTAGATTACGAATAAGTTGTAGGCATGTTTTTAAATAAGATTTTAATGAGTGTAATAAGTAATGCAGGAATAGATAAGAACAGCCTAACCTGTTTTTTATGTATAGGTTGGGATGTTTGTTGCGCAATGCAATAAATGACTGATCTTTAGATCTACGTAATGGATCACAAAATGAAGGATTTGTGAATATGTTATGATATTATACAGCACTAAATTAAGGATTAGTGGCCATTTTAATGGGGATAAATATAAGAATCACAAAATAAAGGATTTGTGAATATGTTATGATATTAAACAGCACTAAATTAAGGATTAGTGGCCGTTTTAATGGGAATAAATTAATATAAGAATCACAAAATAAAGGATTTGTGATTATGATTTAAGACTCACAAAATAAAGGATTTGTGATTATGATTTAAGACTCACAAAATGAAGGATTTGTGGGGAAATTTAGAAGATTTACGGGGCAAATAGACAAATTGGAACGAACTTACAGTAACGCTACCCTCAGGACTCACGTGTGACCTTCGTTGTAGGTGTAGTTCTCTTTGTCTTCAGCTCCCAACTCCAAGTAACTCAATGTTCACGAAATTATTCTAGGTATAATGATGAGATTCCTTGTAGAAGAATCGTTTATATGATTCGTTGAATGTTGAACCCGTAGTATGAATCTTCCACGTGACGGCCGCCATCCATGTCAGCGCAGTATTTCCTTTGTTCGTCTTGCCTGTGGGTGATTCAATAATCTGGGGCCGCAGGTCAATCCGGCTCGAAGGACCAAATGTAAACGCCGGTACTGAGCTTCACGTGGACTATGACGGGGTGGAAGAATGATGCAAACTTGATTTTTACAATAATATTGGTTTAATGACCAAGAAAAAAGTTACAAAAAACAAATATGTATGCATATGGCGGTTTCAACGATCTATGGGCGAATGACGTGACATCGTCGCTCGCGGCTGTTGTCTTTCCGTGTCGTGTGCGTGTGTGCGTGAGACGTTGGTGAGCGCACACATGCTAGGCGTTAACAACATGAGCTCATTGTTGTGCGTTGCTTTGCAATGATGAGTTTTCCCATGAACTTCGGTTCTCGCTATGATCCTTTTCATTTGGTATGTTATTTGGTGTTCAACTTTGGTGATTTGAAAGCACTTAACTTGATTCCCGTATGCATTTGAGACGGATTTCTGAGAACATTTTGATAATGAATGGGAATGGTCAGATACGCCCGGCGACCGGCCGTGTAGAATATTTCAGCCTTATGATTTAACTTGTAGCTTTCCATGTTTATTTTAGAAAGCAGGTTACTTGCTCGGTGTCTTACCGCCTTATTCCAAAACACGATCTAAATTTAGTACTGGGATTGTGACTAGGTTTAAACCATGACTAAATAAAACGTTATTACAAAATGAAGTTTATCACTAGTTCTTGAACTAACTAAGGTACTAAAGTTAGTCCGCCGAGACCCCTAGTTTAACCATGGATTTGACATCGGTACTAATTTATTTGAGGTTAGCATTGATTATTATTGTCTTTTTATTTACAAATCGTCAAAAATGGATATTGTTATAATTGATTTGATGGATTTGGTTATGCTGGAGACGTCTCGGCGACCTTACAGATGTCGTCATCATGTAAATCCTTTTAAATTGAGTGACGAAGATTTTAAATATAAGTATAGGTTCACAAAACGTTTTCGGGAAAAAATTGTGGATGTTTTACGTGAAGATTTACTCCACGACCCTCGAGGATGCCCATTGAGTCCTGAAGTGCAAGTGGTTTACGCATAGGACACACGCGCACCCGCGTAACAACGAAATAACGCTGTCGGGATTATTATATTATTTTATAACATTATTGTATTAAATAAACCAGTTCCTTATTGATAATACAGTCCACTTATTCCGCAAGGATCCAAACCCAACACTTACACAACTGGGCTCGCCATGAAGTAAGTACCCTTGGTCAATGCTAACATTACATTAAATAAAATCCAAATAATATCCCAATATTATTGTTTTATTTGTCATATTAAAATAACAGAGACGTGCGGTCACTTTTCAGGCGGTTTGTGATGCTGGCCTGAAAATCATGGACATTGTTACCAGATGACGTGGACCATGACTCCAGAATATTCCGAGGATGTAGATTGAAACAGAGGTTTGAGGCTGGCGCTTTATCTGGAATATTATTCGGTGGCTGTGGCTATCACTGCACTCCATATTTATTTACACCATTGCGTAACCCCACAACACCACAAGAAGAGAGGTATAACAGCAGCCATATATACCCGGAAGACGATGGAGAGGTGTTTTAGTTTAATGAAGCAACCAACGGTTTCGTTGCCTATTACGAGGCATAATCGGACACATCCACTCACGAACAAACCATAACGAATAAAAATAAGAATTGTATTATTTGTTTCTTCAAAAGATAAACATTCGCTTCAAATGACGCGGGCTGTCGCCGAATGTAATTCGCTCCATTTCACGCTAGAGGTGTTAAAAATATAACAACTTGATTATGATCAGCGCGCCAAAAGTACAAGTTGTTCTTGTTCATTATATTGTAATCCAAACAAAGAACCATTTATGACATATTTTTGTACTGATAAATAATTATTAAATCATTTCAAGTGTTATTTTAATATCACTATTAAGAGAAACAGAATGTTGCTTCAAATAAAGCCTGTACGAACGAATGAAAGAATGCCATTTTTATTTCTTATCTGTGGATATTATTTGAACCATGGACTTTCTTTGGTACTAACAGATCCTCAGATAGTCTTCGTTTTGTAATCGGGACACATTTTGATCCTGGTACTAATCTTAATACCGTCACAATCCTAGACTTTTTAGTCTTGGTTTAAACCAGTACTTAAGCAATTTTTTGTAATAAGACCGTATGTGTCTAAGTCGAAGCCTAATTGGTACCGTGCATTTTGTTGATTTTCTTTGATTATATTTTTATGCCGATTTTTGTTTACAAACATTATTTTCGAGTCTTGTTTACGCAGTTGTTGTATCAGTTATTATCCACTCGCTCCGTCTCACACAGAGGAGGCATGTCTTCCTGCAGTGGAAACATTATAAGCTGATTATGCACTGAGGTAAATAAGTAATTATACGACGCTGTGAATCTAACCGCACTGTGTTATCGAAATTGAATTTATGCAAATATTTAAGTAGGTACAAATCAAATTAGGAGGCACATATGAAATCCAATAATTACCAAACATTTGGGCGCGAATGTCGAATTATGAAATCGTTCATATTCGGTCGGGTGTCGGATAGGTACTCGATTACTGTTGTCATGCCTGTTATCTTGACACGCTTGTAATTGTAGCGATATTGTGCGGCATTGTGTACCTTAAACCAATTAATTTGGGAATGTTAATGGTTTCCGGTGACAATGGAGCTACAGATCTGATTATCTTCGGACATTGCATCGACATTGACGATATTGATTGCACTGCCTATTTGGCGGTAGTTAATGGTGTCCTTAATTAACTAATCATCAGCGTAAGCGTATCCAATTTCGCTGCGGTCGGCTTGCAGGTTTACCTACAACTATGGACAGATCTATATTTAGTATTAGTATGTTCTCAAATTGTTACCGCAAAATAGACTCTATCTGTTCAAAAACACCTAGTTATCGTAAGTAGCACAAAAAGATTAAAGATTGGAATAATCGTAGAAAACTTTTTGTTATGGGGTATTGAAACAGTGAGTTGGCTAACCACGGTTAGGGTTACCCTCAACTCGAATGTTTTCAATTTTATTTTAATTAAACTGAGTTTTGCAAATTTATGTGGTGAAATAGGTAAACCTACTTCTGGCAGTTCTGGCATATGTTTGACTGCGTGATTCCGTTCGTATATTTAACTATAAGCTGGCAATGTTCCAGTTCCAGTTTATGTATTAGCCACTGTGACTATATGTACCTAGTGGGACTTGTTTCGTTTGAAAACTGGCCAAGATTGAGCTTGGCAAAAATTGATATATGAAGTATAAGGCGCAGCATAAGGCGTCAAACGGAATATATACGTATACCCTATAGCTAAAAGCATCCAAGCTACGTTAAGAAAGTAAGTTGAACCAGAATGGCTAATGACGAATGTCCGGTGCAGACGTGATTTCGACGTGTTTCTGTATAGGGTAATCCCTAAAACGCCTATTATTATAGGAAATGCCTAATATATAGAAGCATCGTAGTAGAAGTATCGAGGTACAATCCTACAGTAGGAATCGAGTTAGTGGTTATCCCGACAAGATGCATTTAGGGGTCTGTAGCCCGGATAATTTACTTAAATATCTATGGTCCGTTCCTTCTTCTTGGTGTCGCTGGCACGACTTTATTTGAAATCTTGTTTTCCCAAAACTTGCCACCTCCACGGCGTTGTCGGTGGCAGTGCAATGATCATTTTGACAGCATTTTTTGGGAAACAGAGGGCAGGATATGAGGTGGAGCATGCTTTGTGACATAGTTCCACAATCACACCCTACTGCCGGCCGTTCCGTCAAGGTAGTCCCACTTTACCAGGTAGGACTTACATCTTCCCACCTGTGCCCAGAGACGGTTCAGAGACTTCCAAGTGTACCACGGAAGGTTCAAAACACCAACACCCTACAGGGTTCCAAAAGTATTTGATGAAAATGTACACAGATGTATCTGAAAACGTACTAATAAATTGCTACTTACAAATTGAGTGATTTGATTATTTGAATAATTAAACACGATTGAGGACAATTAGAGCAGTGGTAGCCCAGTGGTATTGGCCCCGACTTACTGAGTTGTAGGTCGTGAGTTCGAACCCAGGCAGTAACTTTACTTTGTGTATTTAATTTCATCACCACTGCTCTCAAAACGGTGAAAACATCGTGACGAAACAGGTATATCCTAGAACCAAAAATTCGAAGACATGACATCCACCAACCCTCACTTGGCCCGCATGGTGGATTATGAACCACTCCCTCTTATAGAGAGGTCTGTGTCCCAGCACTGCCCAGCAGTGGGAACATTACTTATATGCTGATTATGAGGTTAATTTAAAACCATAGTTTTCATCGAGGTTTTTTCAATTACAATTTAATGGGGTACAGGGTTGCGATAGATACCGATCCATTTTATCGATTGACATGTTAACGTATCAATACCCTCTCGAACAATGCTAACTCGTAACAAGGCTATATTGTAGAGGTTGTGTTTGCTTGTTTGTTAAAAAGTTGTGCTTGCTTGTTAAAAGTTATTGAAATCACATACACAAGAGGCCGAATCTTGGCAGTCTTTTCACAAAGTTTGCTTTCGGTTGCCATGTGGAAGTTCGGTTAGTGGTACCTTGGTCCCTATATAAGTAGGTATTCGTGTGCCAGAAGGAAGGTACTCATGTAGACTTACTTCTATACTTCCTGTCATAATCACACAAGATCAACTAATAAGTACTTATAGTAAGTTCTTATAGTTAACCCGACTCCCTTCGGCGTCACTTTCAAATATATGTTTGCACCTAAGTATCTACTTTTAGACTGGCTTCTGGTAAAATTCCATCCTTCGTCACTGTTAGTACAATTACAGTCAGAGAATTTATTTATTAAGCAAATGGACACCCTTTGTCTATTTTTTATTATGGCAAGCAAAGCCGATGTCGGCCATTCTGCCAATGTTTAGTGAACTAGAACAGACACTTTGTCAATTTACCGCCTTATAGCCATTTCATAGAACTGTCAAAGAATCACAGTTGTGATTTAGTTAGGTAGTTTAACAAGTTTCTCTGTATATACGTAGCACATTGACAACTGATCGCGTCGGGCGAGTCCTATGGAACAAGCAGGGGAAGTGAAAGTTATTGCTACCTAACAAATTGTTTAAATGAAAGTGAAAAAAACCTTACTCCTAAAGCATCATGATAGGTAAGAAGATACTTAGATGAAAATTTAAAGGTAACTTTTTTAATAATTTGGGTCAAGTCCGTAAAATATTCTTAAAAAGTTTCTACTAAGGATTTAACGTTAGAACACTCATAATTTTTAGCAATAAATGTATCTATAAAACCACTAGACCGGAATAAAATGTTCACGATTAATATCGCTGATAGAAACTGTTTCTGCGGCTGACAGTAGTTGTTAATATTTGAAAGGGAATAGAAAACGAATTTTCTTAATATTCACGATTATTTTCATTAATTCTGTAGTGTTTCTTGGAATGGTTATTGATGAAAAATGTTACAGATTTTACGAACAAAAGGGCTCCTGCACAAATTAGCTAATTAGTTTCTACTAATTTAGAAATCAGATGGATGATTCTTGAATTGAAAAAGCTTGAGATTATCTTATCTGCCTAACTCCGCCCAATTACACATAATCAAGCCTATAATTTTCCCACTGCTGGGACACAGGCATTTTCAAGTAAGAGGGAGTGGGCTGAATCCACCACGCGGGCCCAGTGAAGTTGGTAGATATCGCATGTCTTCGATATTTTGGTTCTAGGACATGTCGGTTCCCTCATAATATTTTCCTTCACCGTTTTGTAAGCAGTGGTGATGAAATTATTTTCACAAAGTAAAGTGCCTGTCTGGGTTCGAACCTACGACCTACAAAGTCGCGGCGGTTACCACAGGGCCACCCCTGCTCCTGCCCTACTACAAATTTGATGAAATACCTAATCAAGCTATTGAGCTGTATTAATCAATGATTAGATAAGTATTTAATCAAGTTATTGACAAGTCAAAATATAATTATAGTAGTATCAAGTTATGTACATAATTAAGTAGGTACTTAATTATTACATTAGGTACCCATTATTAATATCAAATTAATAATTGTAATTTGCTACATACCTACTAGTTTGTTAACGCCCAATGAAATAGTGTTAAATGTTAATAAAATAATACAAATAAAACTATTTTCACGGATTCTTAGCATATGCTTATTATTGGAACACAAAACTGAATAAGTAACTGTACCTACTTTATATAGAAACTGTTGTGTACTTTATGTTTTATCTATGGTTTCTTTTATGTCACCTTGACTTGAAAAATAAACGTCAGTGTGCTTCTAGCTATCCATCAGTTCATTCCTCCTTCTTAAGTTCTAGGGCTTCGCCCTCCGCAATATCCGCATACTTATCATTGGCGACGAGGACCCACGACACAAAAAAAAAATGGCTCACTTCGGTATTTTGTCAAGTTTTGACCATGTCAACCAGACATGGGAAAATTACAAGCAGCGGATTTTGCAATCGTGCATTGCAAACGATGTAGACAGCGTGAAGGACCCAATAGGAGTGAAACGACGGGCAATATTGCTGAGTGCACTCGCCGACGGCACATACAAGCTTGCAGCTGATTTGGCTTTGCCAAAAGAAATTTCGCAAGTGCCCTTTGAAGATATTCTCACTCTTCTGGATAATCATTTCACGCCAAAAAAATGTGGTTTTGGCGAGCGGTATAATTTTTATGCCGCTACTCAAGGTCTGGAAGAAACATTTTCGCAGTGGGCTGCTAGGCTTCGTGGTCTGACCACGCATTGCGGATTTCTGAATGTAGAAGAGGCGCTACGCGACCGCTTTGTTATGGGTATGCGGCCGGGACCGGAGAAAGATAAGCTTTTTGCGCGTGAACTTCAAGAAACCACACTGGCTAAAGCAGTGGAGTTGGCGGAGAGTGTGCACAGCGCACGCAAGGGAGCAGCAGCATCGTCGTTGGCAGCGGTACAGGCGCCGCCGTCGAGTGAGCCGTTGTTCAAAATCGAAACCAACTCAAAGGAATCGAGTGTTCACATTGAAAAGTGTTCAGTTTGCGGCTACAAGAACCACAAAACATCTCAGTGTCGGTTTGCAAGCTATACATGCAAGAAATGTAACGTAAAAGGCCACCTACGCCGAATGTGCAAAAAGATAAATTTCGTAGGAACTGGCGGGTCGGGCGAGAGTGACGATGACGGTAAGACAAAAAAAATACGTTCATTCAGAGGTGAACCCATGACTTTAGTAGTTTCGATTCAAAATATTAAGCTAAAGTTCGAAGTAGATACCGGATCGGCAGTCACAGCGATTTCAGAAAAAGTATACAAAAAATATTTTAAATTGTTGCCATTATCACCAACGACGGATCAATTGTTTACATACACGGGGTGTGTTATTCAGTGTTTAGGAATAGTGCAATTGCCTATTAGATACTTGGACAAGACTCAGGATGTTAATGTTAGAGTGATTCGCGATGGTGGTCCCCCAATTTTAGGGCGAGATTTTATTAGTTTGTTTGAATTACACATTACACATGTTGCAAATCAATTATTGTAAATCAACTCAAATTGCTGAACAGTTAAAATTACAGTTTCCATCTGTTTTCTCAGATGAATTAGGCTTATTTACAAAATATAAAGTTAAGTTACAGTTGAAAGAAAACGCCAAGCCAATTTTTTATAAAGCTCGTCCTATAGCTTTTGCACTCAGAGATCAAATAAACGGTGAGATTGATCGTTTGGTACGTATAGGTGTGTTAAAACCAGTTCAATTTTCAGAATACGCCTCACCAATTGTCCCTATATTAAAGCGCGATGGTTCAATCAGGTTGTGTGTTGATTACTCTGTAAGCGTAAACAAACAGCTGGTCGTCGAACAGTATCCGTTACCGACTGCTCAAGAACTTTTTACAAAATTACACGGGGGTCAACAGTTTAGCAAGTTGGATTTAACGCAAGCTTACTCACAATTTGTGTTAGATCAGGCGTCTCAGAAAATAACTCGTATCAATACTCACCGCGGTTTATTTGTTTATACAAGATTAGTTTTTGGTCTTGCTAGTGCTCCTGCTATTTTTCAGCGGGCTATGGAGTGTTTACTGTCGGGATTGGACGGTGTTATGTGTTTCCTTGACGACATCTGTATTACAGGGGCAACTAAAGAGCAACACTTAGATAGGCTATGTGCGGTCTTGCAACGATTACAAGACGCAGGATTAACACTTCGTAAAGATAAGTGCGTGTTCTTCGAGAACCAAATAGAATACTTAGGTTATACTATAGATAAGAATGGTTTAAGAAAATCAAATGAAAAGGTCAAAGCTATAGTCCAAGCACCTACACCAACAAACGTGAATAAGTTACAATCGTTTTTGGGATTAGTCAATTATTATAGGAAGTTTGTCCCTAACGCATCATCAATTTTGAGCCCGCTCTATTCATTGTTGCAAAAGGGCAATTCATGGAAATGGGAGGTGATACATGATAATGCATTCAAAGCAATTAAGAAGTGTTTAGCCTCAAATCTGGTTCTTGCTCATTTTGATCAAAATGCTCAAATAATTTTGACGGTGGACGCTTCGCCCAGCGGCTTGGGAGCTATCTTGTCACAGATAGGGTCAGACAGGGTGGAGCGCCCTGTATCGTTCGCTTCACGTACCCTGAATGCAGCAGAGAAGCGGTATTCTCAGATACAAAAAGAGGCCACAGCTATTATTTTCGGAGTGCGACGTTTTCACCAGTACTTATATGGAAGATCAGTTCCGTTTGTGCTCCGTACCGACCACAAGCCCCTTTTATCTATCTTTGGTCCATATCGGGGTATTCCAGAGGTCTCTGCAAATAGGTTGCAGCGTTACGCGATGTTCTTGAGTGGTTACAATTATACCATCGAATACATACGCAGCGTCGATAACAGCGCAGATTTTTTATCGCGAGCTAGTCTGCCTGACAGTGAGTCAACGGCGGCTAGTGGGGGGTGTGGCTACAGGGCCGACGATAGTTTAGTCCCTGTAGAAGATCGCGCGTCTTATGTTAATTTTGTTACCGATGGTATAGTTTACCCATTACAATTAGCGAAATTCGTGATGAAACTCAAAAAGATCCAGTATTAATTAAAATTGTATCATATATCGTTAAAGGCTGGCCTAAGCGACTATCAGATATATTAATTAAGCCTTATTTTTTATGTCAAAATCAGTTGTCGTATGAAGGCGGTTGTATTATGCGAGGGCACAAGGTTATTATTCCAGAGACACTTCGGGCAAAATTATTATTAGAGCTACATAAATCACATTTGGGTATTGTGAAAACGAAAGCAGAAGCGCGCAGCAGATTTTGGTTTCCAGGAATTGATAACGCTGTAGAGAAAATGATTGCGGATTGTGAGGTCTGTTTACAGTTGAGACAGTTACCAGCGCGTGCGCCACCAGCGCTGTGGCCACATCCACCGCAAGCTTTCTATCGTATTCACATAGATTTTCTCGGCCCCATACATAACCGTTCCTATTTGGTGATTGTGGATGCGTACTCGAAGTGGATAGAAGCTTACGATATGGGAACGAGTACGGCATCATTATCTGTGATTAATAAAATGTATGAATACATGGCACGATTTGGCTTACCGCATACTATAGTCAGTGACAATGGCACACAGTTTACTTCCTCAGAATTTAGGACGTTTTGTGTTTCAAATGGTATTTCGCATGTGACGTCGCCGGCTTATCATCCGGCTAGTAACGGGCAGGCGGAAAGCTACGTGAAGGTGGTTAAAAAAGGAATCAAATCTTGTATGTTAAGTAGTAGTAATGTCACGGGATTAAATAATAACTTGCTTAAATATCTATTTGATTATAGAAATTCCGTACATTCTGCAACGGGCTGTTCACCTGCCCAGTTGGTTTTTGGTCATAAACTGAGAAGTGAGATCACGGTTAGATTTAATTAAACCGGCGTCTATCACTCTCACCCGAAACGTCGAAAACAAACAGTGTTTGCAGTCTAAACAGAAAACTGACAAAACTATTAAATTTTTTAAGCAAGGAGACAATGTTTTGTATAAAAAAAACAGTACTAATAAACAAGGGACGTGGAATAGAGGTGTAATCGTTAAAAAAATAGGAAAAGTTGTTTATATTGTGCAGGATTGCAATACTTTGTTAAAGGTAAAAAAACACAAGAATCAATTATTAGCATTCCACGGCACAACAAGAAACATGCACAGGCCGAGTGAATGCCCTATTGAATTTGAAGATCTACAAGTAACTTCGGAACAGTCGGAACCGAACCCGGCACCTCCTTCCGGTTCCGGGGATGTTAGTGCGTCGGACACTGGAGGGGAGGGAAATAGAGAAGACGAAGTGTTCTATGATGCAACAGATGCGACCCATGGAGATACTCAATTAACACAGCCAATTAGACAAACGGGTGATGGAAAAAGACTGCGAGCTATTCCTAGAGTAGACTATAAGCGTTTTTATTAGTTTTTGATTTATGTTTTATTTTGTCAAGCCAGGGGAAGGAATGTTGTGTACTTTATGTTTTATCTATGGTTTCTTTTATGTCACCTTGACTTGAAAAATAAACGTCAGTGTGCTTCTAGCTATCCATCAGTTCATTCCTCCTTCTTAAGTTCTAGGGCTTCGCCCTCCGCTATATCCGCATACTTATCAGAAACTAATAAGTTTTTGAAAGTTTTATGCCTTTACTGAAAGACTCAAGATTTCAGCGATATATAATAAAGTACATAAGACACCTTACCAGTAGATTTAGTTCTTCAGCTTCAAACTTTCATGAAACTCGAAGAAAGAAGTACGAAGATGTTTTTGTGAGATGAGAAAATAAAGTCGTGTAAGTAGAATAATTTTCAAAGCGCTTTAAGCGGTTCATGAATCTTAAACCGCTGAATAAATCATATCCTATAACTTTATAGTAGTTGGTAATCAAACGTTGAGCTTTTTAAAATGAGATAAAAAACCTTTTACAAAAAAAATCTTAAATGAATAAATTGTCTTTTAGAAACTTACCTTAAAATGATTACTATAGAAGACTTTCCTTTTGAAAGGTTAGAATAATATTATAACCTCTCAAAAGTTATGACATAGTAACAAACCTTAGGTACGATAAATAAATACAAATTACAATACGAAGTATTATATAAGGAATTTATTCCGAAACTGACATTTGGGACTTAGATTATCCTCCTTCAAATTTAGGAAGACAAGTTGTTTAATAAGCTGATATAATACCAACATTATATCGGAAAGCCTTATTAAAATGTCAAGATAATATTTGGGAAACCTTCTTGGGTCGGGTTATTTTTTTGAATTAGAATCATTTTGTAGGTACGCCCACATTACTTTCCAAAATATTATATACTAACGACGCGCCCTTGCTTCGCACGGGTACAATCTACTAATTTGGTAAGATATCAAAATCTCTTCTTAAATAAAGTCTCTAAATGTTGATGAAAACCCACGGATGAATACCGCATCAAAGTCCATTGTGTAATTTAGAATAGCTAAACAGGCAGATTTGTAACATCTTTAATTGCATGGCATTTGTAATTAAAAAAAGAGAGGGAAGCGCCACGCCAACCCGCGAAATTCAAATTTTATTACGTTTTTTTGCAATTTGCACGTCATTTTTAACAGTATCCATGTGTTGTTAACCAACACTGTTAAGAATTTTTACGCGACCAGTGAGGAAAGATAAGCTGGAGATACAAACTCGTACTACTCGTAGTACGAGTATAATATGTAAGTACCATAATCCAACAACCACAAAAAAATAATACAACGGGTTATAACATGGGAGCATCTGTAGCTGAACTAGGACGAGTCCTGTATCTCGTAGATTGGTTTTGGTCTACGTGTCCTAGAAGACTTTTCCTTTATTACTTTTCATGATTACTCGTGTGTCTGTGATATGAAAAGGGAAGTGTCACGTAAATAAATTAATTTTGAATACGGGAGCCACTTTTGGGCGCCAAATAAGAAAATTAAAAAAGTTTTGTACTTATACTGTTCCATGGGATATCAAATGAAAGGGGTACTGTGTAGCCGGTAGTCGTTGCCCGGAATGTTACCACATCATATATTTCATGTTTATACCATCTTTTTGTAATGTACGTTTATTTTATTTCATATTTTGATTGTTGTATTTATTTATGTCTAATCGTATGCTGCACTGGTTGACGTCATCACGTCAATGCCGGCTGTCACTGAAAACCAGCGCTGGGGCTCTGTTTCGTATAGGGTTTTAGCATTATGCTGAGCGATGGCCGTTTTGCGTGAATGTGACGCATGTTTTCCCCCAACATGTTTTTTTTTTGGTGTTTGTGTTCTTTTGCGTCATGTTTGCCGCAAATAAATGTATTTTCGTTCTTTTCTTTTACTTTCTGTGAGGGTCTCAAATATATTATAAAAAAAATGTTTTAAAGTTATTTTTAGAAAATGGGTGAACATCTACCATCTATTCTCTTTACCACTTATATCCGAAACTATTGAGCCCAAAATTAAAAAAAAAACGGACCTTAGTTCTAAACTTGCAGATTACAGAAAAAACCTTTAAAAATCCATGATCTTAAAAAATAACATGGTAAATCTCTCAATATTGGGCGTATAAACTTACATTTTCATTTGGAATGTATGGGAAAACTTGTTTTTCAATTACAATGTTAAGATTGTTCTCAGGATAAATTCATACTACCTACGGAATCCTTCATTTTTGCTGGTTTTTTACTCAAACCCATTGACCATTATTTTGCCTATCCATAAAGGTTGATGTTGGCTTACCAAGTTATTTATTATGACGGATAAATATAAAACATAATATTTCATTCCGGTTAACAGCAGTGATTTATCTAAATAAAAGTCTTGATCATAGAAATATAAAGGTATTTTTTTGTTGGCATTGATTTCACTTCCAGTCCATTTATATAACTTTTAGAACCGTCTTTCTACTGCCTTTTGTATTAAATTTATACCTTTAAGAATAATGAGATAGGAAGAAACCTTCTTTAAGTAAATATTGCCATTCTACCGTACCGTGACTTAATAAGCTAAACCACACTCGTATAAACCCACATATGTTTAGCCTACCTACCTACCCACCTACCTAATTTTCTCTCCCGTGGCATTTGTTTTTCACCTTACCCAATCATCTACTTTAATATTCCAAACGCATTTCGCGCCCTTTACCTGCTAGTTAATTCAATTACATTCTTCAAATTTTCTTACCAAGTTTCAAATTGGATAAAATACTTGCAAATATATCAGTGGGTCAAGCCTGTGTACACGTACGAAGTGCTTACTCGGGGCGAAAATCTGATTGAACTTCCTAAACCGGTCATCTAGATGAACGATTCGCTAAGTCCCTCTGAACTTTATACGGTCCTATGAATACAGCAATACTTTAATAGTACAGTAAAGTAACGAGATGAATACCTTACAGTTACGCAAAATATGTTTTCTCGTGAAATAAAAATGGCAACTTCGAGAAAACACCTATTCCATTATAGTTTGGTTGCGATAATACTAAGTTAGTAACACTATAAAAAAAAAATCTGTTAATAATTTAGAAGAAAATTGCTTTTGAATCTTGCGTAAGCGTAAGGTATTTATGCTCGTGACTATACCTTCCCAAAAAAGCGTACAGAACATTCGTGTCAGTCCAACAGCCGTCGATATTGTAAATAGCAAGCTGTATTCATATGTTTTATAGCTGTAATAAAATACGAACGGCAGCTATGCAGTTACTGTTTCAGGTATTAAATTTCAGTGAGTTGTGCTCTTGTGAGCCTGTCAAATTATAACACATGTCGCGCTTAGAACATGGAGGTAATTACTTCAGCTTTGACTTAGTGTAGTGCATTTATAACCAGTACGCCTGCTGCTTCTAAATAGCAAGTCGTTCCATTCCAACTAACCGAGCTAATGTTATTTCATAATGAAATGTCAGTAGAGTTGCCTATACAGCAAAAGACACAGTTTCGACTGTAACTTTCAGGGGCGTCACTGAATTTCCGAAAACAAACCTAGGTCACAAAAAACATGTCAAAAAAGAACTGTTATAGGCCTTTTTGTGACAGCATATATTATAGTTACCGAAAAATCTAGCAGGCGCAGTGATGATGGAGTAAGGCTGTGACAGAGTGTCTTCCAAGGAATGGAAGACGAGATGTCGGTCGTCCGGCAGCGAGATGGGACGACATTGTTACCACCGCGGGCTAAACCTGGATGAGGCTGGCACTGGAGCGTGGGAATTGGCACATGAAAAGACAGGCCATGGCCAGGCCAGGCTATGTCCAACAGTGGGTGAAGTCGGGTAGTGGATGATGATCAATCTTCGATAAGTTTACAAGGACAAACCAGTGTAAGAACAAAAGTGGTCTACTCAAATACACAAGTTACCCAGTACCTATCCTCCAAGTATGTAAGAGCAAATGGAGTGTAAATGCTTGTTTCCCTACTTTCTGTAAGTACTACTTGATTTATTTTCGTTGTTCTGTAGTATCGGCCTGTAACATATTGCAAAGAATAGGTCCTACTGAATGTAATGTGTTATAAAAGTTACAGTACCTACTATTAGTTTCGGCCACTTTTATCTAACGCTGCCGGTCGCTGGTGTGTGTAACGATCTTTAAATATTTATGTTCCAATCTATCTAGGCTCAGTTTTAACCAGTTCTATGAAAAGCGGCCATTTTACGTAATTTCGATTACATTGAAGATTTATCGGTCTGGATTTTCGGAGAAAGGGTGCCAAACGAAAATGTAGCTAGGTATTAGGGCTAGGCTTTATAAGTGTTTAGAGGCTTCAATTCAGTTTAAACGAGCGATTGATCACGCGATCCAACGTTCCTCTGAACGAAGTAATTTTAGTTAGTTTCCGAAAATTCTTGAATGGTCTTTTAGTTTTGCCTTTGCTTCTAATTAATACCAAGAATGTATCCTAATACATAATATCTAAGATTTCGGCATCTCAATGACTAACATAACAAACAGCTACTGTGTTTATAGAAACTTGACCATATCGGGCGATTTGAGGACAGGCTAACAGTCCATAATTTTAGTTTAATCTCTAAGAGTGTACCGTTTATATTCAATTAACTGTAACACTTTCTGACTTCATAAGGCAGTGAATGGCGTGGGTTAGAGTGTAGCACCTAGTCACCCACGTGACGTGGTAATAGTTTCACTAACGAGGTATAATAGATGTTACAGACGTTAGCCGAGATAACTCTCACCAGGTTATTGGGTCAGGAGTATTGTTAGAGCCTTTAGTCATCGGTTTTTAGTCGTCGTCCACGCAGAGATAAACGTATCATTCTACTTGGGTCGCCTCCCCCTTACAAGTTTTATAAATTACAATATAAATTACGCAATATAAATTACGATATGACATAATGAGAGCAGTGGTGGCCCAGTGGTACGAGTTGTAAGTCGTGGGTTCGAATCCAGGCCTTAATTTTGTGTAAATAATTTCATCACCACTGCTCTCAAAACGGTGAAGGAAAACATCGTGAGGAAACCGGCTTGTCCTAGAACCAAAAATTCGAAGAAATGTGACATCTACCAACCCGCACTGGGCCCACGTGGTGAATTAAGGCCCACTCCCTCTCAAAAAGAGAAAGGCCTGTGTCCCAACAGTGGGAACATTATAGGCTGATTATGACATAATTATAAGGCTGTTCACAGACGTGATTAAAAACTGCTTCATCATCCTATAGCAGTTTACTGTTGGACACATGCCCCTCAGATACATTTCCAATAGAATAGAATAGAATACTCTTTATTGTACACCATACAAATTACAGAACATAAATGTATAAAATTTTACAAAGAATGACACAATGAGCGGTCGTTATCGCTGAGAGCGATCTTTTAAAGACAACCTTTGGATGGATTAAAATTAAGGAGAGACAAATATAGTAGGTAGTCTGTGGGGTACCATTCACATTATACAATTAATATATACATAAAGTATATTATACAAGTAGTAAACTAGTATCTAAATCCTACTATATAATAATATTATAAATGTGAAAGTTTGTATGGATGGTTGTTACTCTTTCACGCGAAAACTACTGAACGGATTGGGATGAATTTGGCACACCAAATGGTTTATTTATTATTATTTATTTATTTTATTGTCTTTTGGTGGTTTACAGATATCAAATACAGAAGTAATAACCAGGATTAACATATAGGATACTTTTTATCCTATATGTCGCCATCGATATTTCCACGGGATCGAAAATTATGCGGGTGAACCGCGGGGCGCAGCTAGTCCAGCCATAAAGTGAGCATAATTATGTCTATCACAGCAGGATTAAGTCACAATAGGATCAAGTTATAAATACGTTATTATGTTCATAGGTCAGCGCTGGGCGTACGCTGACTGGCAGGTTGGTAATCACTGAGCTGTTTTCACGCACCGCTGATTTTTATCAAGCGTATAATTTTCACAAAGCGTTGATTGCTTAGATAAGATTTCACATGCTTTAGTTAAGGGCCTATACCTATATAAGGTTTCATTTAATATTTATTTACTGGATAAACTTCTAATACTAAATAAACTAACGAACGATTAAAATAAACATTATAGGGGTGTATTTATAAACGATGATTAAAGTTAAGTGACGTTTACACGTCAGTAATGTATAGTCATCATATGTCCCTATACATATGTATTGTAGTCTTTGCGTATGGTTAAACAGTCGCTAATCACTACTTAAGTTTAAGCAACGATTATGAATAAAGGGGAGTACTTATATCCTACACTAACTAAAATATGGCGTCAAAAAATTCCTCCGCATCGCTGTCGGCTAGTAATGTACCCAAGAGACGGCCACGTTGTACGGCAATACTTATAATAGCCTCTGACCAGAGTAAAAGCCAGCCCTTGGGTCCCGGGAAGTGTCAACCAGCCATTTGTAGATTTCGTTGAACAAACGGTCTGAATGGCCCGAGGGTTTCAACCCCAAACGGGTCGAAAATATAAAATATTTACACCGCTTTAGGTTTTCTGCAGCCGCAGCAACAGCGCCAGCAGACCACGCCAAATAGGAAGCCTATATGTATAATATGTAAGTATGAATGTTTTTGTAAGAACGACCGACGCGTGAGTTCTAAACAGCCGGGAGCCAGAAAGTTTCACAGGGCAACATAATATTTTGTTGAAAATATTTATAAAAAAATGCGTTTCCGCCGAGGAAGTCAACGCATGTATGCATTTTTGATACTGAAATTGTACCACAATGCGTCTGACTGAAGTGAAATTTCAGCGTGTTTGTATGGAGAACGTGTGGGTGGAAGTGTAAATATTTGCAAAGGTGCACAAACTGCGCCAGTGTGGATGTATCGGGTACATAGTTTTATTTTTGTTTCGAAAAACGTTTCGTGAAAACATCGTGTGAACAGCCCCTTAACAGTACATGGTCGTATTTTATTTCCAGCTCGTTACGTTCGTTTGTTTTAGAACTATGGCCTGTGATTATAGTACATACGACGTACATTTTAATTGTATGTTACTGAAGTGTAAACTTTAGTTACCTACACAAACAAGTTTATAATGGATATTATAATTAAGAGTTAGGGTCTTAACTCACATGTTGCTTAAATTTAAATTACAAACCGCTGTATGGACTTATGGAGTTTTTAGAGGTACTTTAAAAATATATTTTTTTAAATTTTTCTCAAGTAAAAGCAAACAATTGGTCACCGACACCCAAATTACATAACACACTCATGTATAGCCATATCTGATTAGTTAAACAATCAGAAAAGTATATTACTTTGTGTGCTTTTGAAATTCATTTCGACAACACATTGGAAAGCTAATGAAAACAAAAGAAAGCGGTTGAGAAACTTTGGAGACCTGAGGGGCAATTCTGGTAAATTTAAGAACGTTCACAGTCTGCCCTCAGTCTAAATCTGTCAAAAATACGTCTTTCCCTACATTTTGACAAGTTTTTGACATTTGTTTGTCGCCGAGATGAGACTGCGACTAGATTTTGATCGTTTTAAATTAAGAGAATTGACCTGCTATTCAAAATAAAATTTAAAAAAATATGAAAGAGAGAACATAAATTTATATAAGACACACAATAAACACACAGAAAAAAAATGTAGTAGGTAACAGTATTTTGTGCCTAATGGCTAAGTTCGCCAAATAGGTGCAGTTTAGCATAAATGCCCGAAAACCTGACGCTGGTTTTCAACTGAACCTCAATAAATTTCTGACTTGACTGGACAAACATGATAACAATGTGTTCTATTTTTTATTTCTATTCATTCTATTCAATATTATGATTAATGCAATCTATATAAATAAAATTGACTGACTGACTGATACATCAACACACAGCCTAAACCGCTGGTCCAAGAGACATGAAATTTGGAGGGTGTGTTCTTCGTGAAGAGTAGGTATCCACTAAGAAAGAGTTTTTCAAAATTCCACCCCTAAAAGGTTGAAATGGGAGGATTTTGTTTGTGTGGAAATTCTTATTCTTTGAGTTAATAAACTTGAAACTTGGCACCAATACGTAAGTAAGTAAGTAAATTATGAAGTTTGCCATTTTGTTTTTTTAAACTACCCCCTAAAAGGGGATTGGGGGGTTTCAAAGTTTGTATGGAAGAATTTTAGCGCGCGGTCCGATAACTCGAAACTCAGTATTTATACCTAGGATCGAAAGTAAAGAATAATGTGTATCAGGGTTTCTCGAAAATTACCCCTAACGGGTTGAAAAGGGGTAGTTAATTTTTCAGGGGAGGATTATAATGCGTGGCTTAATTAACTCGAAAATTTGTATAAATACTTTTGACAGAAAATAATTAATAATAAGTATGTAAAGTTGTCGAAAATTGACCCCTGACGGGGCAAAAAGGGGTAATTCGATTTTTAAGGGGAGGATTTGAACTTGAAACTGTATGTTACATTTTCACACCTAAACTACTGAAGTTCTGATTTGGCAAAGAGATAGATGGCATCCTGGGGAAGGACGTACTTTTTATCCTGGTAGCACGTTCCCGTGGGATGATTCCCGACATCCACGCGGGCGAAGCCGCGGGTGGAAGCTAGTTAATTATAATAATGTGTGTAACAAGGCAAAGTCAAGCATTTCTCCAGTTTTCAGTAAAAAATCAGAACTTAAAAGTTCAAGAGTGTTTCAAGCTTCAAGCAGCGAACGAAGTAGAAAAACAAATAATTGAACACTCTTCAGTAGCTAACGAGCTGTTTCTGTTCTCACTCAAATTTCGGGAACAGAGAGTAAGTACTTACAGTGAATCGAGAACAGCATACTTTGTCGCATAATGAAGTAGCAGCTATCAAAAGCAGCTTTTGTAATTTAACACAACTCATTTATGGACTTACTTATTAATTAACTCTGTTTATTTTTTATAGGCGTTACAGCCGGACTCAAAGTTTAGCGGCTTTTGGCGGCTCGGAACATGAGGCGTGTCGCTGTGTAGTACTGTGCAGCGAGTAGCGCACTCCACACCCACCAAAAAGTTTTGAATCGGGCATTTTGAATTTACGTAATAGACGTATTATGTAAATTTTAAATAAGGTACAGACCTCCTTAAGGTTATTTCTATTGGTGTCCAAAAATATAGTGTGGGTAAATTACCGTAGGTATCAGTTTACGTTTCCTATTTAAAAATAAACTTGTAATTTTGAAGCAGTTAATTTAAATAAGCTTATGGGCTAATGGTATCCGCAAAAAGGAGGGAGAGCTAATGCAACTCTTGACACTTGGTATTTCATAAGTACCTACCTAGTATTTTTAACGAAATTATTTCGCTTTAGATTTGAATTGATATTGACATAGGAATAAAAACAATATGGACGATTTTCATTTAAAAAAACTAGGTAAGTACCTCTTGCTTAGCCATAACTCGGCAGTAACGAAGTTCAAAATAAAAATCCAAGATGGCAGCTGCGAATTTTTGAAACTTATTGCAGGCGTCATCTTGAATTTTCATTTTGACCTCACTATCGGCTTCAGCACCCTCGAAAACCATGGAAACTATACTTCTCTCTCTCAGACTCTCTTTATTATTTATGTAATAAAAAGTAGCACGGATGGGGCATAACGCTGTTTTGTTACGTGACGATTTCTCCAAATTTATCCTACCGCAAGCTCCGTTAAAGAACTTCGTTCCTTAAAAATCTGAGAAGTTCTTGAAAACTTCTTAACCTGTTCGCCAAACTCTTAAGTTTATATAAGCCACTGTCCTTTCATTATAGAAGAACTTCGCTAAAGTTACACCAAGTTATGAATATTATACTTAAATGAGAAAGTTAGAATTTACGTTACTTTGTTACTCAATCTCTCTGTAGCAGCGGTTGGACGGATTGAAATCAAATGCTAGACACAGGTAGAATTCTGAATTACTGAACTGTCGAAAACTTTCCAGACGGGCGGAGTCGCACGCGCAGACCGTACTTAAGAACTAATGTTTACTTTTATTTACATAAAACCACATGTATTGAACACGTAATGTTATTCGACTGGTGAGTACAGTGACGCCGATGCACTTCTTTCTGTCTGACATCAATACATATTAATTAAAATAAGTGCATTAATTACTTATATAGTTATGTTTAAACGAATACGTTAGAGTTATAACCTACTGGCAGTCATGCATATGTTGCAGCCAACTGGTTTAATTATCCGTTTAGTTAACCGCCTAGCCTTTTAACTAAACGGCGGCCGTTCCACTAACGGTAATGATATTCAATAAATTAGGTTGGAATTGTAACCAATCACGTGCGAGTCGAATTGATCGCAGTAACTAAGCCAGGGCACCCCGACCAAATGGGTTATGTTAGAAGTGTGATCAACCGCGTGCGAGCCGAGAGAGCTTCCAAAGGCCAGTTGACTAAACCAGTTAGCTGCGACACATATATTGACAAATCCGTGACATGTATCTTGTTACAGCAATGTTGCTGTAACAAGATAAGTATACTTACTTGTCACGGATTTGTCGCTTTTCACATACGAATACCGATTAACTTATCAAGCTTATACAAAATTCAATTTAACAATCTGTTAATTTGAACAGATTGAATAAGTACGACACGTGCCCGATACCCGTGTAACGTCTAGCTTACGTAATATCTAGGCATTAGGTAATCAGTGGCATCGGCGACACGGTTCATTAAGAGTAGGTCGTTAAACAGTCAGTATGAAATATCTTCTAGTGTGTGATTCAACAAGCCAGGATAGTTGACAAGATATATATGTCACGGTTTTAAATATCTCCATCCACAGTAGTACTGCATTTTACACAAAACATTTTAAACAAAGAGGCGAAAAAAATTTTTTTACGTGTGGCGATACTTCAATGCAAGTCGTTTGACGGGTCTTGTGTTGTAATTTCGAAACACAAACAGTAGGAATGGATTTCATTTTGACAGTTCAACAACATTCGTTGCGTTATTTACGTTGTTGAGAAGACCATTTTTTTTAACATACGAAGCTTATTCTTGAAAATGATTCAAATTGTGATTGAAATTACGCAATTAGGGTAGTGTATGGGAAATCAACTCTGCTACCATTGATGATTGATGATTGACAAATATTTTAACCACGGTATGAGCTATTCTCCTTGTGTTCTGTCTGATACGAAACAAGAAAAAGAAGGCGAAATTAATTTCTGTGCGTTATCTATAGGTACTGTATTCAATACTCAATTCTTTATTGCATTCCACAATGTAGGCTTACGTGGTAAATATTTGCCAAAAGAAACAATCATGGACCCTGTCGGGCACAGCAAAAAAAAAAAGATATGTGGAGAAGAGGACTTATCTTTCACGTATCTTATAATCTAACATTCTAACTTATTCTAAACATACTTTTAGAACAATAATTAATTTATAATAATAATAAAACATTTTGCTTCTTGTATACTTGTACTTGTTATGTGTTTCAAGGATTTATCATTTAAATATTCGTTCACACTACGTATATAATAACATTTGCTTATAAATAGCTTTTTTAATTTGTTCGTAAATAAATGGAGTTTTTTTTCTTTTCTTATATATTCGGGTAACATATTGTACATTTTGATTGACATAACTAGAGGGTTTGTTGAGTGTACTTTTAAGCGGGATGTTGGTATGTTGAGTCGTGTTTTGTGTCGGAGTGTGTATCTTGTTTGTATGTCTTCTCATCTAGTGTAAAAGTCTTAGTGTTTGTGAGCGAACTTGCATATTTCAAGTATATATAAACAAGGCAGAGTTAAAATATTCAGATTTACGAAATGGAGTTTGCAGCTATCTGTTTATTATATACGAGTATTTACTAAGATACGGATTAATTTCTTTTGGACCGTGAACAGTGCAAGGGCGTCTGTACTGTATCCCCACATTATTATGCCAAGCCAACCCACGCATAAGCATAGTCATAGTCTATAAATTTGTGGTTTTTTTGACTTCACACAAAAGCGTATAAAAATGTTGTTTAGATTTTATTTTTTGTACGTGTGACTTCCAATTTATATTCTTGTCTATGGTTATGCCTAATAATGTGAATTCATTGACTGTTTCTATTGTATGATTATGATTATTAAAGAAAAAAAATACATTTAGAGGATTTTTTTTTGTGGGGATGGAAAGTTGTTAGTTTATAGTCTTTGAAAAGTTGATTTCAAGATTGTGTTTATTCATCGAGGTTATTATTTGGATAAAGATTTCATTAAGGGTACTGTTTAGGTTTATGTTGTCATGGCATTAGGTGAGAATACACCCAGGTAGGTGGGTGTATTATTGTGCCTGGGTGTTTCCCAACCCTTCGGGGAAACAAGGCGTGATTTAATGTTCTTCTTCTTCTTCTTCTTCGTGTAGCTGGCACGACTGAATTTCAAATGTTATTGTTATGTATGTGTTGGCCAATGTTATTAACTTCTAGGTTTTAGGTAGGTACTACGCATTTTGTATATTTGAGATAATTTAATTCTTAAATTCTTTAAAAAATTAAATTATCTCAAATTAATTACAATTTTGCAGTCTAGTCCAACACTGGAATGTGGAAATTCCATCTGTAGAACTATTGCGGTGGCCCGTGGCCAGCAGTAAATGCGGACAGTTAATTAAGGATACAATATCTAGTACTTAATATGCAACCAACTCAGTAGGTGGGAATTTGGCTACTAATGTGGTTTACACGGGTCGATTTCTAGCACAACAAGAATTATACTAATCGGCCGTGTAAATATAAATTCGTAGAAGCAACAGATGACAGATGACGGCCTGACCTAAAGCCTACTTTAGGTCAGGCCGTCCTATGTCATCTGTTATGTCAATCGACCCGTATAACAGCCTACTGTTATAGTACCTAGTCCGGCCGCAAGCGTTAGTCGTTCACCAAATGAAGGAGCATTGTTTTGTAACAGAATACCAAATTTCGACTCGATCGGACCTGTGGAAGATACTCACATCCATTCACCAACTAGAAAAGAGCTGAGAACCTTATAACGGCCGAAGTGATTTTGTTGAATCATAGCTAAGAACACTCATTCAAGTCACCTTTCAAACAACAAAAAAATCAAAATCGATTCAGCCGTTTGGGAGCTAAGTACGTTGCCACAGAAAGACACACAGATATACACGTTATAAAGCTAAGCAACCCTCTTTTCCGTCGGGGGTTTAAAACGAATAAACAAATGGCAATCGACTGCCTAATGATGTGACATTATGGCCTTGTGACGCGATTTGGTAGATAACTACATATATACGTGCGGCGAAAATCGACCCGTGTGAATGTTCCCTATTGAACTGCACGTGATTGCTGTATTTCGCGATGTAATTGGAACGTGTTTGGACTATTCGCTACCCGGTAACATTGACACTCCATTTAACCACAATGTTACAGTAATTCACACACAATTTTATTGATGCATGTCCGACCAGCACTTCGATGAGCTTACATACATTGTACCTAAGTTAACTAGGTACTTACTGCTTACTGCTATGCGTCTAAATGCCGAGTGGTCGGATCGAGAAAGAAGGCGTAAATTATTTATTACTAGCTGACCCGGCGAACGTGTTGTACCGCCCCAGAGTCAATAAGAGTATGAGAAAATGATTTTTTTTACGTGAAATTTTCCCATTCAAGATCATAATAATCGGTCCAGCCTTTCTGGAGTTATAAATGGTGTAACTAACCCGACTTTATTTTATATAAATATATAAAATTTTACACTTGTACGAGTCTATACTTGTATATTTGACTTACTTATATCTAAAAGTAATGATGTGGCTTGTAAGAATGTAAGAATCTTTTACCAATAAACTATTATGAAATCGATCAGAGGTTGTTTTAAGCTTTTTCATTTGATCTAGGTATTCTTATGTATCAAATGGTAAGACCAACTTTCGATGAAAAAAAAAAACGAGTTCGCGATACTTAGAGCCGATTTTTCCAGGAATAAATTTTTGAAATTTTGACAGTTATTTCATACAAAAACTGTCAAACGTCAATTTTATTAGGTACTCGAATAAAAGTTCACCTGGCGATGGAGAAATCAGCCCTTAGAACAATGCTTATTGGATTGAGCGAAACATGTTGAATGAAACAAATGAAAAAGTACTTCGAAGTTTTAGCAACTTTTGGCAAAACAAAAACCGAAATATTTAATTCTATATAGGCAGGTTTTACAATCTTCAGATAATTTTTATCTGAGGAATAAAAATTGCGGTATGACAGCTTTTGTATATAAAAAAAAAACGTCAAATCGAAATACTAGTTTTTCAGATAAAAGTTATTTGGTGATTGAAAAATCGGCCCTAAGTATTGTAAGTGAGTTACATACGAGTAACTGGAAAGATTTTATGATTTAGTATAAACCATCTTCACTATTTCAAATAAATAAGAAACTGAAGCCTCTAACGTTTCCTTGAGTCATAATTATCTGGTAAAGGAGTGGTGTTACTGGTCGTAAATCTTGCATGAAATTCTAACTAGTGCTAACTTATTGGCCTAGTACTAGTTAGATCGCAAATGTAGTTTAGCACAAGTAAATCAAAACTTTGATTAATATGCATTTTATGTTGGAATCTTGATTTATCAGATTTGATTTAAATAGCCGTTCGATTGGATATTATTAATCGAATTCTGACTTATCCATTCAATGAACATAGCATACAGGCACAGATTACACAGACACACACACAGGCACAGATATAGACACATACGCACACAAACACAGGTACAGATTTTTCTACATGTGTGGTCGTAATTGGCATGGTGTACATACTAGGTATTCTCTTCCATTAGAAGAGGACGAGATTTGCAAAAACTTATCTACTTCTGGAAGTAAAAGTTACCCACAATGTGTCACCATTATCCTAAAATATTTACACTAAACGCGTGCAAAGTTTTATACGGGAAGAAAAGTATTATTATATGAGTCTGTTGTGTCCCACTGAATAAAAGTAACGAGTGAAATTTAACCCCAGACACAGTTTTGAAGCGCTGGAAGCTAGGTGTATAAGCGTAAAGTTTTTGGTTTAGCACAGTTATCACAGAGATTTTAGATTTTATAGCAAAAGTAAATCTCAACTTTCACCAAAATACCGTTATAAAAGTCTGAAAACTCAATCCATTAAGCTTTAGCATACCGCAAGCTTTTCGCAGACGCTAAAGCTGTGACCACACATCCGAAACATCTCGATCTCGACGTAAATGATAAATAATTGGGTGACGTACGTTAAGCAGATCACGAAAACTGATGAAGTTCATGTTGCAAGCGAATAAAAAAACTATTGCCTGGGTTTTATGAATTAGTTTGCAAGAAACAAGTTTGACATTGCAGAATTTCCAAACTCATAGATCTTACAGATGATATGACTTTGTACCTGCTTAACTACGTAAAGCAAGTTTTCTTCTGGGGTATAAATAAGTTAGCCAGCAGCCATACTTAGCCAGCAACTATGGCAACTAGGGTAAGTTTAATTTTGTTAGGTGACTTATGTTGTCGACTGTACGAGCATGCAACTTGAGGCAACGTTTCTGCAAGGCCACCGCGGCGAACAACACACGTAGTAATAGCCAATGAAAGCACTTATTATTTATTAATTCACTGAATAGTTTAAGTGGCATAATCAGCCTATAACGTTCCCACTGCTGGGACACAAGCCTCCTCTCTGCGAGAGGGAATGGGCCGTAATCCACCACGCGGGCCCGGTAAGGATTGGTAGATGACACAAGTTTTCCAATTTTTGGTCGAGGACGTGTAAGTTGATGCAATCATAAACTCATTGGAGTTTTATTGTGCCCCAAAATCATCGAACACATAATTAAGAGAATTATAACCACTTAGGTTCAAAAAAATTATAACGAAGGAATTAGTGAAAGAAGCATGGTGCAGATGGAGCAGCAGGTGGTCCAGTGAGTGGTAACGGCCGGGACTTACGAGTTGTAGGTCGTAGGTTCCAACCCAGACAGGCGCCTTACTTTGTATAAATTATTTCACCACCACCATTCTCTAAACGGTGAAGGAAAACGTCGTGAGGAAACCGGCATGTTCTAGAAAATCGAAGATATGTGACTTCTGTCAACCCGCCCTGGGCCGGCGTGGTAGATTAGAGCCTAAACCCCTCTCGAAGAGAGGAGGCCTGTGTCCCAGCAGTTGCTACATTAGGTTGTTGTAAGTTGCTGATACGTTTGTACACGGGTAGTTTTATATTAGTAAAATATTTATCTACTAGGTACTAGCGATCATCGGTGACCGATCTGACCGTAGTTAAAACAAAAAGTTGTGGAGGAATGTGTTTGAAATTGATACAGGTTGTTCCTAAAAGTATGTTTTTAACAATAGTTTTATTTTCCTATTTTTTGACTTGACAATGGTTTTGACCACAGGTGAAATAGGCTTTTAGGTACAAAAGGCAGTACCTATTTATATAGAAAGTTAAATGTGTGTTGGTAATTTAGTGGTCCATTTGCGTGCAACTGTTGCTAAGCTATTACTACCAATTTAATTTAACTTTTAAATTGGTAGTAATAGTCGAGTTAGGTTAGGTTTCATGTAATGTAGCTATGTTAGTTGTTCCGAATGTGGTTACCGATTGCATTGTAATTAATTTACTTGGGAAACACGGTTAATATTCAATTAATGCTGTATGGCTGCGATTGATATAGGCACTAAACCTTGATTTACATTAATACATATACTAAACAACTATGTTTAGTCACTTCAATTAAACTGTTGAAGTGACTAAACCTTACAAAAAACTTTAGCAAAATTACTTTTGTGTTGTTCTTCTTCCATGATCATTTGTAATGATTTCCTTTCTGATTGATCATTTCTATTGGCACTGATTGAAAGAGGCAGTTGTAAATAGCGGTTTTGGTAAGTTAAAAATTATAAATGGCACGTTTAATAACTAGTTCAGCAGTTAAAACTAAGCAGTAAAGTAAACAAAAATGAGTAATAAAAAATAATGAAATGGATCAGTGAATTTATAATTGAGCAGGAAAATAATTAAATGGGCGGTAAAAATTATTAAATGTTTGGTTTTGTATTCAAAAATATGCTTCTGGCACTCGCCGGCCGCGACCGCGGCACCGCTCGCTTCGCTCGCTCGGCTCGTGCGTTGTGTGGTCACAGTTCTAACCTAACCTAACCTAGCTGTTTCGATGTAAAAATTGTCATTGTATGATAGAATAACCGACTAATTGATTTTTTATTACTGTCCATGTTTTACTGTCGCAATAATTTATCAACCGCCATTAAATTAAATAACTGCTCAATATGTTTTTCAACTGATCATAATAACATCTCGAATATTTAAATAACAGCTCAAAAAATTAGTTCCCGTTTCTATTTTGCTTCCTGAAATTGATTTGACGCTTATAGCTTCTGGTCGCGACTTCGTCCGCGTGAAATTTATTTTCTCCCATCTCATCGCATCGCCTGCCCGCGCTATTACTTCGTTTTTGCTAACCGTTATTTCTGACTCTTTTTTTTTTGCTCGGCTCTTAAGGGCCTGCCAGGGCGTGATGTAAAACCTTCCTCGAGAATTGGGATACCAAATACAGGAAGATTTTTTCAAATCCGATCGGTATTTCCAGAGATCAGCGCGTTCAAACAAACAAACAAGCTTATATCATGCGACTCTTAATTGCCCAGCGAGGCTGGTGAAACCGCGGGACACAGGTAATAATAAATAAAACTCTAGAACTTGAGATTGTATTTTTGACCACTGGCGAAGTGAGGGTGACATATAGGTACTACAACTCAGCCTAAGCCTTTGGGGAATACAGTCGTGATGTTATGTTGCTATTTTAACAACAACCAATTGTCAAGTTTTTGTTCAGTGGACAGTGTGCAAGGATACACTGGCCATGAGGTAGGTAATGTTAAACTTTACTAATGGTTCATTAATACTCAGATTACAAGACGGGCGAAACTTCCTGTTTCCTAATTGAAGGATTTATCTTTTTTTGCCTCCTGGCTATGTGATAGGTATATTATCTTTGGAGCTTTCTTTTTGGCTTCCATGTTTACCTCCTAAAAGCCTGCAGGTATGTTCAGAAACAATATCGAATTCCGAATTAATGTTGACATTCTAATTCTAAACAATTGTCGGCTTTTTGTTTGTCTGAAGTAATATTTTCATCATTAGGTAAGGGCTGATTTTTCAGGGCACGCCACGATAGCGGCGGTAAGACCCCTCTTTGAGGAGTGGCTAGAGAGACGTCACGGCGTTCTCACCTACCGCCTGACGCAGGTCCTCTCCGGACACGGATGTTTCGGGAGGTTCCTGCACATCATCAGGCAGGAGGAGACGCCCGGGTGTCACCACTGTCAGGATCGCCCAGAGGACACGGTGGAGCATACGGTGGAAGTCTGCCCTGCTTGGGCAGAGCACCGCCGTGTCCTCGTAGAGGCGATTGGCAGCGGCGGCGACCTCTCGCGTCCGGCCCTGGTTCAAGCCATGGTCCGGGGTGAGAGGGAGTGGGAGGCAGTCACCTCCTTCTGCGAAGCAGTCATGCTAGCGAAGGAGGTGGCGGGGTGGGCGAGGGAACGCACTTTGCGCACCTCACGCCTCAGCCGCCGCGGGAGACGCTCCGGGCGTCGGGAGCCGCGTGACGACTCCCGGCCACCGTAGGCGCGGGCCTGCGGGCGGAGAGTAATGGGTAGCTCTCCGTCCGATCAGGACTAGGCCCGTGCCGGACGGCGTGTACGTGTTCCACGCGCGCCTCAAAGAGATGTCAGCAAAAGAGACGGGGCCCCATAGGGCCGAAGCCTGCCAGGGTAGCGGGACCATCCGAAAGGGTTTACCGCTGCCCTGGAACATAAAGGGCTAAGGAAGGAACACGGGTGGGTTTTAGTCAGTAAAAGTCTGACACTCCCTTCTGCTCCACCCAGAGCGGGAGGGGTCATTTGATGATTTCCCAACCTCAAAAAAAAAAAAAAGGGCTGATTTTTCCAACGCTAGGTAACTTTATCGGAAGAATAATTTTGAATTTTTGACAGTTCTTCCACAAAAAAACTGTCAGACGTCAATTTTATTCCACGAATAAAAATTATCGGTCGATTGAAAAATCAGATCTAAAATGTAAAAGGGTTTATTTTTGGATTCCATTTCTAAAAATAGTCGTGAAAAGCATGATCTTCGTAGCTTCTTAGAAAGAATTGGATCTTTAAAGAGTTCGGTTTCTTTCAAAATGTGTTTTATTTTATTTAGGTTTTTAGGGAGATGTTTTTTCACAGGAGCCGCTCGGAGGTGGATTTGTGCTTGATTGATGGCATGACTGTTCTATAGTACCCACCCTTCGTGAATACGGGCGTGATATTATGTGTTATATATAAATGGTGCAATGTTTATCTAATTACATACAGAAGGTACAAGGAGTAACTCGAAGGCTCTATTAAACAAGAGTCTTTTAAAGACTCTTATTTAAGAAAAACTGTTGATACTCCCTCCTCTAAACGCGAAAGTTTTTATGGATGGATGGCTGGGTGTTTGTTACTCTTTCGCGCAAAAACTACTACACGGATTTGGATGAAATTTAGCACACAGATAGTTTATAACCAGGATTAACACATAAGATACTTTTTATCCCGATTTTCCCACGGGATCGAAATTTATGCGAGTAAAACCGCGGGGCACAGCTTGTTGATAATAAAATTAAAATGATAATTTCCTTTTAATATCGTAACAAAGGAAAACCGTCATCTTGACAAGAGCTAAGCCGTTGACATTGAAAGAGACTTTAAGAATTAATTAGATGAATTGCGTTGAAAGAAGGGATTTAGGTTAAAAACCGACATCTTACTTTGTTTAAAAATTCATGTTTATATATCCCAGTTCTTTCCCCCAACTTGAATGAAAGTAACAAATGGTCTTTGTAAGTAATCCCTAAGGAAACTTTTACGGACACAAAAGGACGTATTCAATGTGTTATTCAAGAGTGAATTTTCGGACTAAGGTAGAGTTTTCTACCTGTGTGCTAAAATTCGGCCAAATCTGTTAAGCCGTTTCGGAGAGATTTACTAACAAACAGCGTAACTTAACTAATTTATTTATTTCAGGCGACACTGGCCCATAGATATAAATACCTTAACCTAAACGTACATATTTTTATTATTTTTAGTATAAAACTTCACATCACTAGCTTGTTCTTGAGCTGTTCTGTGGTTGTCCACGGAAGCGACGGAACACAACGTCCTGCAGCCAGAAGTGTTCTTCCATGACGACGGGCGGATCGTAATTCGGTCCGCGCACCAAGGACGCCTTGTTTGGTTTCGTCGAGGGTACCGCAACGTCAACTTCAAGGCGTCCTTGGTCGCGCGACCAAGGACGCCTTGAAGTTGACGTTGCGGTACCCTCGACGAAACCAAACTAATTTGCAATTAGTTTGGTTGGATGCAGTGTTCATTTGTCTCTTCGTGGCTTTCTGAATTAAGATATATCTGTATACTAGATACACTTGTTTTCTTTAGGGTTGCTGATGTTCTGCAGTTATTATTAAGTATTTGAACGTTATACAAACTGTTAAAGTGCGGTCAAGAAGCGGTAATGATAAACAATTTTTATACAAATTCCTTTTCCACATAGCAGGCGCATGTCACCATTTCAAACTGTCATTTTCATTTAAAATGTTGACGATGAAGTAGTCGGAAAAATAATAAGGTGCAAGTAAAAGTTTACCTTAAGGTGCTAAGTATATTAATTCTTGACTGTATAAAATCAATCTGCCTAGCCTTTTTCCTAACGTCTTTGGGTTGGCTTCCAGTCTAACCGGATGTAGCTGAATACTAGTATTTTCCATGGAGCGACTGTCTATTTGAACTTCACAGCCCATTTACTGGGTGACAACCCCTTGATAAGACTAGTTGTCAGACTTTTGGGCTTCTACCCGTAACGACTGTCAAAAATCTACGAATGACAGCCGGGACGGCGGCGGATGAGATGGAGGGGTCTCGATCTGTAATGGATGATCACCCACCCTCGAACAGACTGCGGTAAGCGTAGCTTAACCTTCGATCGATCCGCGCAGCTGTTATAATTTAGCCACGAGCTCCTTGTCTATACATTGGTGTTAATTTTATCACTCAAATGGCCAAAAATACCCAATAAAATAATAACAACGTCTTATTCTTTGCTTACATTCTTCTAACACGATTTATTGTCTGTTTAGTAAAGGTAAAGGACAATAGCTTCTCTTCTTTAGTTCGTATCAAGTTGTTAATTAAGTTGACTGTACAGTCACGTACAAAAGTATGCATACACTCGGCTTTATTCAAAAGCGATTAACTCCTTTATTTTTAAATGCAATTTTATGTTGTTACGAAAATAGTATTTTCGAAGTCTATGTAATGTGTCATATTTCAACGATACATTCGTTATTTCACGTAAAAATTGTAATTGAAAGTTGCCATGTGTTGACATATTGGTGCTCGTGACAGTATAGGTACCCTACGGCAATTTACCGATCTCCGGGGCGTCCTAAACACCGCCATTGCTTAGGATTTTCACACAAGTTACGGTGGTTGGAGTTTGTCGCAGGCGCGGCTTAGGAGCTGTGGTGGCCCAGTGGTAACGGCCGCGACATGTGACATCTACCAACCCTCACTGGGCCCGCGTGGTGGATTACAGCCCACTCCCTCTCGAAGAGAGGCCTGTGTCCCAGCAGTGGGAACATTAAAGGCTGATTATGCGGCTTAGTTATACGTATTATTATAAAGGTGTCTACTTACTTATACAGGTAGGTATACGATTTATTAAATCTATATATATAAAAATCAATTGCTGTTCGTTTGTCTCGCTATAACTCGAGAACAGCTGGGCCGGTTTGGATGAAATTTTGTGTGTATATTTCAACGGGTTCCTGGATGGTTTGAAAATACAATTAGACCTGGTAGGTGGCGCTGCTGTCGGTATATGATGACTCAACCGGGCAGGACGACGTCTGCCGGGTTCACTAGTAATATATAAAGGTAAATATAAAGGGTTATGGTTATTATTCTCGGATGATGTAGTGCCGTTTAAGCCGAAGGCACCTTCATATTCTCGGACACCTACGCGTTCAGTAAAAACCCCATGGGCACCTGCTCTGGCTCTGGGTAGTGAACTTAAAAGAAATGTTTTAATCTTTTTATAGGTTTGAATACAAAATACAGAGCAGATAGGTATAATATATCCCTTCACCAATTCCCAGTTTTATGTTGAAAAGATGAAGTTATAAAAAAGGTGTTCGGTCAAATTCCAAAGAAATAGCACATAAGAATCATATAGGTACCTATGATTCTTAGGTACTTCTATGAAATATACGGTAAACAACAACACACGGATGGTAGGTAAAAAGTAAAAAAAATCGTTTATTTTATCTACAATATGAGTATCGTTGGCCAAAACTACGCACAGCATCTTGGGTACCATTACATAATATGTGCAAAATTTTGATAATTTTAGACAAAACAATTAAAATTGAAATTGGCTACAGTTAAGCTAATTAGCCTCATCGAGACTTAGAATTTACTTAAATATAAAAGATAAAATAACACTCGGTATGATTTCCGTTTATACACCATTAAATAGGTATAATATTTTGATAATTTTTAAAATAAATTAATATTGAAGTTGAAATTGGCTACAGGTACGGTCAGCAACAAAAGTCGTTTAACACTTCAGTTGTTTAAATCTTAATTATTGAGCAAAATATTCTTAAAAAACATTTAGTAATAGAATATTACTATTATTATATTATTATTATATAACTCTTTGCTATTAGGTACATGGAATAGAGAACACCAATGTTTCGCATCATTTTGTATCAATTTAGATGATTTGTAAAAGTAACAGAGTTAATTGACTTTTGTTGCTGATGGTACGTAATAACACACCACAATTTCTTATTCTACCCAGTTCCGAAAAGTTTTAGTTTGATACACAATACTAACTTACTTACTTGTGTTTACTTGAGAGCCTCGATTAATTCGAGTGTCGGCAGCGGGACTAACCACGGATTAACTCCACCATTAACCCGAATCAAAGCAGTTTTGATTAGGGTAATAGATAGCCGTTTGTGTGGTCGGGAAGTACTTATTATGGCTTGGACTATTAGTTTCCACTTTGAAATTGGTATAGTTTTGGTATTGTTGCGGTAGTGGTCATTATAAGGTTCATAATTCATCAGGAATCGTTTACAGTTAAAATTCGATACCAATTTTAAAGGTTATTTTTGAGGGGGTCAACGACCGCTCTAATTACTTGAAGTATGACTTGAGAAAATCAGTTTTATTTGTTTTATCGTGTCTAGACATTAATAATAGACATTTTATCATGTCTGTGAAGTTTACAAAAAAAAAAAAACGATTTATTGAACTAATATTTCAAGTGAATAACTCCACAAAAAAAATATTTTATTTTTGTTTTATCATGTTTCTATATTGATACCCATAACGTCTGCAGAGTTTCGCTAGCTAATTTAATTTGACCCGTATATTTGTTTTATTATCCCTATGCAGCAAGGAGTTTTGTTTTAGATTTGAGCTTGTAATAGGTACGTAAGAGCTTAGTCTACTTCATTGCTTGTACACAATAGCCGAAATATTGGCTATAAGCCAATATACTCACAAATTCTAGAAAAAAAATGCAACGATTTGTTTTGTCATGAGTATTGTGAAAAGCAATCAAATGAAAAATGACTTCTAAATCAAGATGATCGACAGTTCCCCGTAGTAATTACTGGTGATTACAACAGGGTACTGTCACGTGTAAGCGGCAGAGAAGGACACCGTGGACGGATAGTGTGTTAGAGTCCCAAATAGCTGCACTATCTCCCCGTGGTAGTGCAGAATGCATGAGCATTACTCCACGATAAAAAAAAAAACAGGCGCGGTCCCCCAATGTAAAAGCTGCATCCCTGAACCTGAATAGCATAAGTAATGTGGAGCTGGACATGTTCATTAAAGTTAACATAACGCCACGCCTTTAATCCCGGTAAGGTAGACGTGTACGTACAGTACTTAGTACCTACACCCGCATTTCGCCAGTTATGTTTAAGTTACATGTCATAGAGGGCGAGCCTACTCCGACCTACCGAGCACAAATCCCGAACCCACGCTGCTGCTGAGAAATTCCTGATGAAAAAAACCTAATTATACCCTACCCGACCTGGGAATCGAACCCAGGACCTGATACTCAGCAGTAACGCTTGTGACCACTAAACCAACGAGGAGGTGTACCTCGCTAAAAATATTCCCCCCCAAATCTTGGTCTGCGACCAAAGACTACTATAGTGCTGCGACCGCGCCTGACGTGTGGACATGGCAGACATTGTAATACAATCCCTTCGCTATGTGTGTAAATAATACTATATATTCACGGTTTGCGGGAGGCCCATTTGAATATATCTTTGGGTACAATCATAATCTTGTCATGTAATAGTTGTTCACATAGAGATTTGTGATAACCATTATCCCCTTTATTTATAAACGTTGCTTATAGTTAAGTAGTGATTAGCGACTGTTTAACCATACATTTTTGACGTTTAATAAACGTCACTTAACTTCCATTATTTGTCTCTGTATCACCTTAAGGTCCAGTCATGTTAAAAAATGCCTCAGGCATTAACTCCGCCTTTGTACTTGTGTTTTTTACTTGTGCATAAAGTTTTAATAAATAAATAAATAACTTTAATCGTCGTTTATTTGTTTGTTTGACGGCACGGTTGGCGCAGTGGTTAAGCGATTGACTGCTGCGCTGCGTGTCGCGGGTTCGATTCCCGCACGGAACAAATATTTGTTTGACCTACATGTATTTGTTCCGAGTCTGGGTGTTTTTCTATCTATAATAAGTATGTATTTACAAAAAAAAAAAAAATGTATATAAGTAGTTTATCAGCCATCTTGTTACCATAACACAAGCATTAGGTTGCTTAGCTTGGGACTAGATGGCGCTGTGTGAAATGTCCAGGGATATTATTATTATTATTATTAAATAAACCCCAATAAACCAAAAAAACATATTATGATTATTATAATATTATGTAGGTTTCTTAATCCATAAATCTTATATGATAAGTACCTATTCATTATTTTCACCGACGATTAGTGGTTGGCATCAATTATTGGTTTTAATCAACAAAAGGAGTTACAAAAGAAAAAGTTGAACAGTAATCGCGTCGCCTACATAATGTTAGAAGCTGTTTCAATATTTGATTACGCGGTCACCGCCCGCGCTGTTATCATTTCCCGTAGTGAAATAATCTGCTAAGGCATGGTTTTATTATGATAATATATCGTAGTTTTAATTAACTACAAAAACTTCTTTGAGATTTATCAAAGACCGGGTCTGTTCTGTGTGTGTTCTGAGAACATGTTTGTTTTGAGATTCAATTAACTAAATTCTTTGACAGTTATTATTTCTTTATCCAGAATTACACAATCTTGTAGTTTTAGCGATGCTAAAAGCAGGCTCGGAAAAAATAGATCTCCTGATTATTTTTACTAGTAAACTATTTATACGTAGTATGAACTAGCTGAACATTATCTAGATTCGTACGTTTGTTGAAATGAATCAAAGTCCGATTATGTAGACTAGAATAGTTAAGTCTAACTATTTTCAGCACGTTAGACAAACTACCTACTGAAGAAGTAAGGAGAGTATCAATTAATTTACACTGTTAGTACCTACTTTCTCTATAGCAACTAGACGTCTATATAACTAATAGTATGTTCAAACAAACCTACTTTTTTTTTGTTAGGCTTATCTTGGGTTTGTATCAAATATGTACCTAAAAGGGAATATCAAAGAAATCTGACGCCGCATGAAGTTTTACAGATAGATAGACTTTACATTTTACACGTCGAAAGTAGCATTTTTGATGAAATGGTGATTCACAACATTTATGTGAGGATTAAGGTCCGAATTAAAAAAATGACTAAAACGCGGTTTTTGTTTTTTATATCTACATAAATGAATAAAAAGAAAGTCTAACTCAAGAACGGCTACACTGATTGTTATGATATTTGATTTGTTGGATTTGTCTCCGCCCCGAATAGCAGAATAACAATTAAAACATGGGAAACATTAACGAAAAAAAATTCTGAGGCGGTACGAAGTCAGGTCAGCTAATAGCATATACATTTACAATACGTACCTAATAGTAAATGGTAATTAAAATTCTAGATCGGGACAGTACGCAATCAAATTATCGACATGTGCCGTACGTAATTGAAAGAAGCAAAAGCGTAACATTGAACTCATAGGAACAACAATGTTAACAGAGATCTGTTATGTTAAATGGACTATAGTTTAGTTGAGCGGGTAGACGGCAAGCGGCGCGCGCGCAGCTCCAGTGTGCCTCTAGTCGTGAACGCGTTGCCTCGATCTCGATATCTGTTGTAGTGTTGTACTTGTTATCACCGAGCATCTATGTTGTGCGTATCTCATAAACAGCCGAACGTTTGAGGTAAGACTTGTTAATTACTGAACTGTTAATCAATTAATATTGTAAGTCAGAAATATGGGTTTATAACCGGGTTTTTCGACTTACAGAAGTATCCAGTTATTTAATGTATAATTATCAAGATGCTTTCCAGTTACTGAAAAGTCGTGGTTTTTAGGGATTCGCTGGACGCTTCTTGAATAATCACATGTGCAAAATTATGTATCCGAAACCAACTTGATAATTTAACTACGGCATATAATTTTTTTTTTATCAGCGTCATTAAAAATATAATTAAATAATGAATTTAAATTAACTATAAACGTAGCTCAAGAGGTTGCGAATTCGTGCAGCTGTGTTCACAATGTAGGTATAGTTACTTATACTAGAACATAAAAAAATACTGGTTTTAAAATATTTCTCATAAAACAAAAATCAGAAGAGATAACAAACAATTTCTTGCATGATAATAGCTTCTATTTCGTACAGATATAAATTGTTTAGGTTCGCACAAGGTCATAGAAAATAGTTTTGACGATTTCTAGGGTCAGCTGGTCCCATTATCTATGTATGTTTAACTAGAACACATTCTCATTAGAATCCGACAATGTACTACATAAGATGATTCACATTAATTGTTTTTTTTCTGATAACATATAAGCTGACTTTTGATACATTAATCTACAGAAACATTGTGATAATAGTGTCTGGCTTTTGTATAATAAATGGAATATGGTTATCGAAAATATTGGGATGTTTGTATTGAAAGTGTTTAGTGCAAACATCACTATATTTGCGAAGACCTAAGTATTATAGAAAGTTGTATAAAGTCTAGGAAATCCGATGTCGTGAGTTGAATAGCTCTACTAATACCCACGTACCTAATTATTAAAAAAAGAAAACATTTCTAAGTAAGCAATTACAATTATTATACATATATTATTATTTTATTAACTATTTCTATAATTAGTTATTTAGTCATTTAATTTAGTATCTAGTGTAAATAGTTATGTGAAATATTGTAAAAGTTATTTATAAAAGTAAACCAATAAACAAAGGAATATCGAAGGATTATAAATGTATTTCTCAACGTAGCCGTCAAAGTTTTTGGGAAGATTTCTAACTTTCTAACTACATATTAGTCTATTAAATTTAATTCTCCCTTATTCCTCACATTGCATAGCACATTTAGGTCAATGTGTCCATCATAATCAATTGCTTGTTATAAAAATTCTGCAGGCGATTCAAAGTTTTTAAGGGCTCACAATTTACGAAATGTTGCGGCTGGCTATGGTTAGGCAACGGTAAGTTTTAAGCCTATGAAATAGTAGAAGGGTTTCAAATTATTCCAAGGAACGTTAGAATTTGCCTTTAATACAATGATTCTAAACCTTGAAACTGTGGAGTGTTTAAAAGGTATAATTTTAGACAAACGAGAAAATGTAGAGTACCAGATTAATTACACTATGATATTCCTAAGGACCTCTTAGAATCTATATTATATGACATCATAGGGGCAATTCTCGTAATTTTAAGAATGTTCACAGTCTGATCTCAGTCTGAATCTGTCAAAAATACCTCTAATTTCCCTACATTTTGACAAGCATGTCACATTTGTTTGTCGCCGAGATGAGACTGCGACTAGATTTAGAACGTTTTAAATTACGAGAATATAATTGGGCTTCAGATTATAATTGCGAAAGTAACTGTATGGCTGTCTGTTATGTTTTCACGTCTCAACAACTTTGACAGATAGGTAGGCTAGGATCTGGAGAGGCCATACGCTATTTTCAACCTGGATCATAGAGAAAGTCGCGGGCAACTTACAGTTAGTATAATATAATTCTACTATACTAAACTACTAAAAATCTGAACAGAAATAATATGTATAATAGTGGAGCACTTCTATTATGACACTTAACAAGGGTTAAACAAATTAGAACATTTAATTTATTAAACAGATAAAAGGGTCAATTGTATAATAAAAATAGTGTTTTAAGACACATAGGACGATGTTAATAAATAATTTTAAACAGCTGTCGCATTAGTTTCTGGACCCGTAAATAAAATTCTTAATATGAATAAATAAATAAATATTACCCCCTAAACGCAGAGTTAAGTTGCAACCAGAATAACTTTCAGATTTTCCATACATTTAAGTTTGGCATAAAAATTACCTACTCCGCGTTTATTAACCCTTCGTATCCGCCGGAACGTGGATCCATGCGAGATACGGCTTTTTAATTGTTTCTGTAATTACGGCATTCAATTCATGAAAGTAGTAATTAAGGAAACTTTAATAAGTATTGCTCTACACCAAAAAAAAAAGAAAAGAAAAAAGTCTACGTAAATAAATTATAATCTGGCAGTGTGTTCATTTTTTTATAAGTCAACGGCTTTTTATAAATTCTGTAACTGTTTAGTTTTAGATTCTTCAGTCATTTTATCAGTTTTTTCAATGGACATGACGTAAACAAAGCGTTGCGAATCTAATTGATCAATGGATTGGGCCGTGAAAATGGACGCTGATATGCAATTAATAATTGTTATAATCCTATCAGCACTCCTCTACATTTTCAGCCAAACTCGCTGTTGCCAACAGTATTGTAATACTAAAATAAACTTGTATATACTTCACTCATCCGCCAAAACATTAGTTGATTGCACTTAAATCAAATATTCATTATTTTTCGGAAGATACCTACTGTTTTTGTTGGCGCACCATTTTGATATGTTTAAAATAAATATTTGAGTTTAAGTACAGTCACGATCGACGGTCGATAACATCACGTAGATAGTTTATGAGACTAGATTTTATATACATGATGATAAAAATAGATCATAGTATTCTTTAGTAACCTTAAACTTGGAACTGTATCGCTCAACACTCAAGAACGAAACTGGCGTGAACGTATTACGCAATTATTTGAACACCTGGATCATTAGCTTCATATTATGCTCTCAGAATAATTGCGGTACGTACGGTAGGTACTAGGTAGGTAACCAGGTAGAAGTTACGCGATTTGCAATCATTTTTTAGTTAAACTATGTTATGAAATCTCATTTAAAGTTAACGTAACCTAGCCTAGCATAACTCTTGGTTTAGTTTTTTTTTTTTGCCGTTGTGAGACCAGAAGCTTTAATTAATTATGTCGTGCTGCTACACGCGACTCTGATGTTTTTAGCAGTTCATGCAAAAAGTTTCGTACCCTCAAACTTCCTTTTGCAGCTGCAATAACTTTAATGCAAACGTCTGTATGTTTGGAAAGTTTAAGAACAGTCCTATAAGTTTTAATGCATTTCATGAAGATCACGAATTGTAAGTTCTAAATATTCCATTTCAGTTATTTGCATTGTCTTCAAGCTCGATGGAAATGTTGTTTTGCGTTTAATTTTATGTTCTCATTATAACTCTCCTTTCGAAGTTTATGTCTTATAGATATTTCAAATACAAAACTCCGTCTGTAAGAAAGTATCCAAAAGTAACTTACCTTCGTAATGGAAACTACAAGCAGGGTAGTATTAGGTAGCTACTTCCATTATTTGAGTTCAGAACTATCTGCAATGGTACCTATTTCAATCATCTCATCGCATAACTTTAATCAACATTGGCCTTATCGGCTAGTGGAACGTGGGCTATTGAAACTTTGCAAACACTAGCTCAAAAGTTAGCCGTTATGAACGAACGTCAAAGTGCCCAGTCGTCCATCGAAGCGTTTTAAGGTCAGCCTTGATGACGGTTGTGTTTGTGTGTGTAAAACTGACTTTTATCGGGAATTAATACGTTCAGTGGAAGTTTTCAACTTCAAAAACAAGAATAGGTACTTCAGGAAGTTAGGGTAAACGGGGAACATACCTACATAACGGTGAGTGAAGTAGTCATAAAAATGAACACCCTTTTACTATGGACTGACTTCAAAATATGGAAAAAAACTTCTGCTGTTCTCTACATTGTGCCGAGTTATACAAACATAAATGTATGGAGCAGCTGATTTGTTTCCGCGATTTCGGTGTGGGTCTCTTTGTAAAAGTTGTTCATTTTTATGAGTACCTACTACATTTCTTTTTCAAGAATAACCCTCGTTCAACCTAACACCCTGTACAGAAAATAGTAAAGTGATGTAATGTAACAACTATCCCGAGAATAACAGTTTCCTGGTAATATTTTGATAATTCGAAAACCACAAATATTCCGGGAATGAAGTTGCGTTCAGCGGGAAATGGCTAAAGCCGTATTTATGTGAATAGTCAAATAAATGAAAGAAAAACGTGAATCCGTTAATCTTATTCGAAATCCAACAAAAAGATTTCGGATACCGTTGGATATAACGATTTACTTTTATCTAGGAGCTCTGAGATTTTATTTCTGCTCTTAGTCCAGTCGAAGAAATTCGCTCGTTTGCCAAGATTGCGGTTTACCGGTTTCCTATAGAATGGTTTTCAATGAAGAGACGAAGTTCTTACTGAATCCCTTCTACGTCACGGCTGCTGATTCACTTAGGTACCTACTTCGTGTTATTTAACTTTCTTGTTAAGTACTTAGGTACTGGAGTTTGGTTCAAGCTTATTTTTGGTCTGCTTCCAATTATCGGAATTGGCTGATTTATTTATAGCTCTCTGTAGATTGATTCTCGAAGAGTTTTTGAAGTTTATGATAGGCTTCTTTTTCTGTATTCTGACTTTTAAAATACCAATTTGTCAATTCTTTAGATAGCAAATCGTAGTTGGATGGTGTTGGTGGTATTTGTCATTCCTCCGATAAAAAAAAAATTAGTTACAATTTTGTTTTCACTATATCTGTAACCATGCTAGTCCTGCGTCTGTCCTACGTCCAAAATAAACTCACTAAACAATAAACATTTAGACATAAAAGTTTAAAAACTAATGTATTATACAAACACTAACGCTGCTCATGTAATCACATAGCTAAACAAACACGATCGTTTATACAATAACGTTGAGTTTAGGCAAACGGTCTGACTGTAGAACGTGGTTACTTTAGTACCTATGCTAGTATGGACTTGTGTAGTTTACTAGTTTAGCACTACACGGTGCAAATTCAAGACGGAGAAATCGACAGCTGTCGAAACTATTGTGCGACGTCAAAGTTCCTAACTACACAGATATGGGCTAGAAATGCAATGAACAGTGGAGCGCTACGTTATTGAACATGAACACACGCCTTCTAGCGGTTGAGAGTTAATTGGGAATTTGTGTTCTATCGGGACTTGTCGAATACGACTGAAACAATTCACTGCATTTGATGAGTGCTGGTTTCCATTGAAATTATTTAAGTAAGATGTACAAGGCTTCTTAAATTTATTTTAGAAGAATATGTTTGGTTATCTTCTATACTTAAATGCCATTACCATTAATAAAATAAAGTTACTGCGTTATTTCTAATAGAAGTCACACCATCGTTTCTGGTGTTCTATCTACGAAAGCACTTTTAAAACAGGATCTATTTGCGATATTTAACATATTTCTGGTTACACGATAACCTAATTTAATTAGTTAGGTACAGTACAAAATATGTTACGTCTTATATTCTGAATATTGTATCAAAGTTGGCGGGCATGCCAAAAAGGCATGGTTCCAAGCATCATTCAACGCCGACTGAATTGTAACTTAATCTCGGCTCCACTTAGCTTTTACACGAGTACCTACCTAAACCTACTAGCGAGCCGCCCCTGCGGGCTGATTGCGTAACACACTATCAGTAGCAATGGGTTTCATTTTGACAGTTCAAAAACATTCATTGCGTGATTTACGATGTTGAGCAGACACATTTTTCGAACATATAAAGCAATGGATTAGCAATATCCTTCAAAATGATTCAGATTGAGAGTGAGTGTGTTACGCAATTAGGGTGCTGGTTCGCACTGTTTTTACGACATGATAAATATGCAAAAAGATTCCGGAATAAATTCTCTAAATGATTGTGAAAACCGCATCAAAATCCGTTGCGTACTTAGATTGGAAAAACAACTCTGCCAGACAGAAAAAAAAGACGAAAAAAATTGATTATCAAGGTTTAGGTATATTGATTTATTTAGAAAGTATATTTACTTAAATTTATAGGTATTTTTTAAAGCTATTAATGTCATTAGTGTAGATTGAGTTACCAAAATACCAAGGTAAATACATTAGCCTTTTTAGTGAAAATAAGGTGGAGGAGCTCCCACGTTTAAGAGTAAAGTGTAGGCTTATCAAAATATCGTACGTTATTACGTTTGGTTTGCTATTATGTAAGTATGTAATTGAAAGAAAAATATCTCAAGTACATTACGAATGCGCTTAAATATTAGTAGGTAAGTGCTAAAGTTTAGATGTATGTGACGTTGCACAGAATTTCTTTTGGACTAGCACACAAAAGACAACGCTGCGGAAAGTATCTTGGATAGTCTTTTCAGTTGACGATATTTTAAGGCAAAATATTGCAAAATCTACATTTCTCGAAGTTTCTTCTTCTCAATTCCTGACTAATGACGGAAACAAAGATATAGTCGGCATAGATGTAGCAATCAGAAATTTATTGAAGTCGAGGAATAATTGGTAACAGTATTTAATTAGCCACCCACGAGCCACTATTACGTTGAAATCGCAATCAAAGCCAATGATAAACAATTTGCGGTAATTACATCAATAAAATGGACGAGTTCCCAAAAATAAAGATGTCTAATTGGAAATGTTTATTATCATTGATATCTTTGTTAGACGCCGAACTTTATAGGAGTTTTTAACAACTCTTACACACCTAAATTAACTAGAAAATTATGGGTTGCGTACGATACGCAGTAATTTTATGGAGCATAAATTCATTTTAGCTTGTTATAGGTAGTACAGTTATGGGAATAATTAATGTATGACTAATGTATGCAAGAGGGGTGACGGTATGGTATTGTTCTGTTCCAAGGTCTGTAGGCCTAATTTTGAAGATGACATGGAATCAATGATGCGATGTCGCAATTTTAATCAAATTTTTACACAACTTTTGTTGTTGATTGTACGAACATTTTCATTTAGGTATTTAGCCTACTCTAAACGGGGTGACTGTGTTGCAAATTAGTGTACACTCGAATACTAGTGATGAATGCGATCAGTTTATGCATGATATCCGTGGCCGTCGAGTCGTCAAACGATAAGTCATGTGTTTGAGGCGAGAGATTGGTCACAGTTTAATCGCTAACCTCCAAGATCGTGTTATCTATCTGTGAGTCTGGCAGGTCCCTCATCTCCACTCATAAATGAAAGAACAGTTGCATGTTTATCTCTTTTGCCTTACAACTTCTTTTAAATAATGCCCGCATACTTCCAGAGTCACTGAACCAAAGTTTACAGCCAACGTTAAAACTGCTAAGAATACCTAAGCGTTGCGATTCCTTAAAGTTGTTTTATGAGTTACTTTACTACATCGTCGTAGTTTGAGTATATAACAGTTATGTAAGTAGGTACAGGTTTATTCAATATGTTATGTATAACTTGATGACATGCTTATGTCAAGTCAAAGGTCGTCTGCCGAATGTCTGGCGAAAACATGTGTATCCAAAGTTTGCAAGTTTGGTAAAAATATTGACTTACAACATTAAAGTCGTATTATATGTCAAGTAGACTAGGTTTTGAGTCGCAACAAAATCTTTTTGGGTTTAGGTAACTTTCAGGGAGACGTACTAAGTTACTAACATATTTTTGAAATTGAAATAAAATGAAAAATGGTTTATTATTTTAACAAGTAAACCTTGTTAGCTAGTTATTGGAGCCTCCTTTTAAGCAGATAAGCCTGTGTTAGGAGACTCCGCTCTTCCATAACTTAATTAAGTATCATCTAAGCATCATATATTTATATACTATATTTTTAATGCAGCTAAAAGTTTAAATAGCAGTAGTTAGGCTACGGGCCCTGGAAATCGTATAAGATGACAGCGTCTCAAAAACGTTTTAAATCTTTGATCCTCCAATTTTATGCAGGGAATAAACCCAATAAACTCAAATCTAAATAAACAAGGAATAAATAATGAATCGTTAGGTTGAAAGTAATTTTATCGTCCGCCTTTTGTTTTTGGCACTGTAGCCAGGGGCTGTTTGTTTTTCAACTTAGTCAAACAATTAAACAAGGTTTGATGTCTCAGCAGATTATCTTGTTGGTATTTAGTTCCGACTTCGAGTCTCGGCGGGCAGTGGAGCGCGCCGTGTGTTATGATCCGCGACTGGCAGTTTGTAGGTCTGTAGGGCATAACATAACAATATACATATATTATGAGCCGACAAGTGCCTGTGATTTATTGTTATTGCTATTATTTGTATAGTATGCCACGCCCGTTCTGTTATATCAAAAATAAATCGGATTTGAACCAACTGTTGAAAAAAAATATAGCAGATTGGTATTCAATGCTACTGCAACTGAAAAAAAAATTTTTTGCAAAAAAGAAAAAGTATTACCTCTTTATAATATTATAATAAACAGGTAAAATTTGTTTGTTTGTAAGTAGGGGGTAATATCTCTGGAACTAACAGTCGGATTAGAAAAATTCTCTTTGCGTTTAATAGCCCAATTCTTGAAGAAGGCTATAGCTTATTTGACATCACGCTATGATCCTAAAGAGCCCAGCAAAAATGAAAAAATAGTCGGAAAGAACGCAAAGCGAAAACGAAGTAATAGCGCGGACAGGCGATGCGATGCGATGCGATGCGGTGGGGGAACAAGACATTTCACGCGGTCGAATTCACGGGCAGAAGCTAGTCCTACTAATATTATAAACGTGAAAGTTTGTATGGATGAATGGATGTTTGTTACTCTTTCACGCAAAAATTACTGAACGGATTTGTATGAAATTTGGCACACAGATGGTTTATAACCAGGATTAACATATAGGATACTTTTTATCCCGATATTCCCATGGGATCGAAACTTATGCGGGTGAAATCACGGGGCGCAGCTAGTCTTCTATAATTATGTTGCAGGGAGTAACCGAGAGCAGTGGTGGCCCAGTGGTAACAGCAACTTACGACTTGTAGGTCGTAGGTTCGAACCCTGACAGGCGCTTTACTTTGTGTAAATTATTTCATCACCACTGCACTCAAAACGGCGAAGGAAAACATCGTGAAGAAACCGGCATGTCCTAGAACCAAAAATTCGAAGACATGTGACTTCTACCAACCCGCACTGGGCCCGCGTGGTGGATTAAAGCCCACTCCCTCTCACCGAGAGGAGGCCTGTGTCCCAGCAGTGGGAACATTATAGGCTGATTATGTGAGGGAGTAGGTAACTACAGTAAAATCAGGAACGCTAAAGAGTGCTTTCATAGCGTACCTAAATTTATTTACCCGTGCACAATCATCATAAGCCTATAATATTCCCACTGCTGGGACACAGGCCTCCTCTCGGTGAGATGGAGTGGGCTTTAATCCACCACGCGGGCCCAGGGCCCGTGTGCTATAAACACTATTTTTATTTACCGGTGTATATCAAAAGACAATAAACACAACAAAGTAGTGAATACCGAAGTGGTTTTAAATCAAAGATTATTGGCACAGTTACGCCTTCAAGTCAATCACATCGCCAGTAAAAAGACACAGTAAGCTCGACAACCGGAAAACTAAGAGATATCACACATGTTCACCAAAAGAATCGATTTGGGGTTACCCGCTACAGAATCGCAAATAAAATATCAATGCAATATATCATATTCGATGGTGTAGGTATTCGAAAGATATTTTCAGCATATGATTCAACGGAGAAATATCTAAGATATCTGGGATAGTAGCACGGAAATGCCCTTTGATAGTGAACTATTTGTTATTGTTTTAATAATAGAGTTCTAGTTGTACGAGTAACATCTGTTTCACGCGATTTAATGAGAAGGTTGGTGAATCTAAAATAACTATTAAGGGCAAGAATTTGCTCATAGAAATAAAATGGACGTGGGAACTACCGTTTTATTTATTATTATTTATACAATGCTTTTCGCCCACTGCTGTACAGTGTACCCTTATAATGTCACCCTTAACCCTAATAGAATCTAATAACTTGACTTGAGAAGAGATAGGTATGCTGGAAGAGATTCCTTTATAAATAAGCATCACCTTTGTACGTATTTTTCTGTTCCTTTCTTCTTGTATGTTTATATAGTGTACATAAATGGTTAAATAAATAAAACTATGCAAATAGAAGAAGTAGGTGCGTTGACCTTTGCCTCGTGGCTAAAACAGCGGCTTTGTTGTTAATTTTCTTTTAAGTTAATCCGGTCAACCTCCTTTTGACGCTTATCAAAAACGATGGGGTGGTTGAATTCGAAGCGTGGAACTGGCAGCTCTTGATTAACTAATTTAAATATCGAATCGAATCAATTAAAATAATGAAAGCGACCAACAAACAAGAAGCAAATCCAATAAATCAAGATTACCGCCTAATTAACCAGATTGTATTTTAATTTATTTTCAATATATTTCCAATTTCGTATACTCATTTAAATAATGTAACGGTGAATGGTAATAAGTTAAATTAAGAACATATTGATTTCGCCACACGTGTCTCGCGAATGCAATTAGTTCCATATTACGCGTAAGTACGAACATTGTTTACGCACAGCTGGATGCCAAGGAAATGAATGTTACTTAGATGAGGACGAAGATATTCGGTAGGTTTACATCACGGCCGCCACGCCTGCTCGTAAAACTGTGATATTATGACATTACCGAACACGGCGAACACACACGTCTGCCTTGTTTATGCCACAACCTTGTGTCAATGCAGATAAAAAATCTCATTTTACACTTTTGTGGGAACTTAATTAAGGGCACGTATGAGTCGTTATCATGTACATATGCTACGGTACAAATTTTAATATACATCAAGCTTATATGTTTGTCACCAAACAGGTTTACTATCGTAGGTAAAAGTTAAGATAAAGTTGTCCTAAACAGACGTCAAGTTACGCAAAACTTAGTATTTATTACTGAAACTTGGAGAGTCCGTGACTTATTTAAATTTCTGCCTAATCAGCCTCAAATAATAATATTAGTCTTCCGACGGATGCCAAATTATGCTGTATCATAAGAGTTTCGTTAACGATAATGAACAGGCCTGTGAACCTGTAATTAGTCGGTTTTTCATAAGCCCTAAATGAAAACCGTTGCCGTTGCCCGTTGTTTTTCTGCTATTTGATACATATACCATCGGCATATTTATATAAAAAGAATAATACAGGTAAAACTTTTAAAGCACATGTGTTAGTTTTCAAAATGTTGGTAGGTACACCATTGAAAAACAAATTAACTTATTTATAATGGGTTGTAATTGCCAAGAAAACCTGTTTTTTCCCAAGACTACTGATTACTAATAGCAATGTAAGTGAAAAAAAACCAAGAAACTGATTAAGTAAGAAAAAGATTTTGCTAGGCTATGCAATTCAAAATAGCCAAATGTTTTCTTATAGCTTAACAATGATTGACGATGATCATTTGCTTAAAATTAGTTAAGTACTTATTGAGTGTAGGAAGGCAGATAGATTACCGAAGCAATCGCTGTGGGAATAAAGTTTTTACCAGTCCGCGTTGAATGACGTTGAATCAATGACCTAACCGTGAACTCAAATGTGCGGCTTAATGATCTGCAGCATGTTAAGTGGGAGGTTATTAAACCATCAATCATATAGTTGAATGACTTTAGCCATAACTGAGCGAACGATTTAAAGTGAAATGAATCTCCTTTTTGTTATGACTGTAAATCTATTTTTAGGTACCGTTAAGACTTGTATTACACAGCGATGGCTATTTTTTATCTGATACCAGCTGCGCCCCGCGGTTACACCCGCACAAGTCTCGATTTCGTGAGAATAATGGGATGTAAAGTAATATGTAAAGTATCCTATGTCCTAATCCAGGTTATGGTCTACCCATGTCCTAAATTTCATCCAAATCCGTTCAGCCGTTTTAGCGCGAAAGCGTAACAAACAAACATACAAAAAATCAAATCTTTTTTCTTTATAATATCAGTATAGAAATACAAATTGACTTTTATGTTACGAGCTTTTCTACTATCGATAGGAATAGTAAGGTATAGTGTCCTTTTTCCTCGAAAAAAAGCCAGGTAGGCAGAAAGGCGATAGTTTATGATCAGAATCTATATAAACCAGTCTTTGTTTTCGATTTACTCAGAATGGTAATGATAAGTTGTCACCTCCAATTCCTTGGTGCCTTTGCCCTCTCATATTGGAAATATAACTTTCTCGAAAACGAGGTATTGATTTCAGAGAATGTCTCGGATGTATTCTGATACAGTATTTTTAGTATAGGTACCTATGTCTCGATCTCGAGCTTGTAAAGTGTCCCAGCTTTACGACATGCCGAATTGGCAAGAAAAACTATAACAATGTTAATAGTCAGTCAACTTTCTGCCGTCAATGACATCAATGTCAATATTACTAGCGTGCAAAGAATTCTCACACATCATAACAATCATTGAACCAGATGAAACTGATTCGTTTTTATTGCGAACATTAACGGATTACAGTTTATTATTCCACTGTTCGTTTAACAAGACTTAATGGAATAGTTTGATATTAAAATCAAAATGAATGAAAGTGTAAAAATTTAATTAACTTTTAATGAAAGAATTCCTCCTCGGAGACATTAGTTTTATGTTAAACTAAATGTGAACGTTTTTATGTTGGAAAGACTAGAGACAAAAGACTCTTCCATTTTTCATTTGGTTATCTGTCTCCGTAACAAATGCTTTTGTGCATAACCAACGCAAAATTTTAAATGCACTGAGCTATCACAGTAGAATGTCCACTCTACATATAGATAGATAATAGAATAGATAGCTAACAGCTATTCTATTCTATTTATTTTCTATTCTATTTTTTCTATTATATCCTATTCTACTGTGATAGCAAAACGAAGTTAAAACGGATATGGGAAATGGTGTGGAACAGCGGAAAGCTGCCGTATGACAGTTGAATGGGTTGGACTGGTCTATAGGTACAATAAAAACATGTAAATTGACGAGGGTGACTAACGGGAAAGCTGACAATAAACGGGAAAAAAATTAAAACACGCAAACGCTTTGTTTGTATTACGTGATTTATGTCATATTTTATTCTGTTTTGTTCTGAATTCTGAAAAAAGCTGCGAGAGCTATAATTTCCTTTTATATTAATGCAAGAGAACAAGAATATAAAGAAACAATAATTCATACGAAACGTTACGCACTCAGGAAATACCGTAGGAAGCTTTTAAAAGTAGGAATAAAATGGTTAAAATTTTTAGTTTTAATAATGTTTAAAAGAAAGACTTTAATGGCTTCTGAATGTTTTATGTCCATGTCTGGATTTATAAGCTTTTAAATCAAAGTGTCGCTGACTTTTTTTTTTTTTTTTTTTTTTTTGAGGATAGGGTTTCAGTCGGTAGGAATCCGACATAACCCTCCGTTTTCCCAGAAGGAACCCGGTATCCATGAGGATTTCCCCACAGCAAAAAAAAGGTACTTTCGTCCCAGATGATAAAAATATTATAAGTACACGCAGGTAGAGCTGCCGGAAAGCTGGTTTTATAAGTTTTGGTCCAGTTTAGAACATTTTAATAGTTGTCAGAGAACATATTATTAATAGTTTAAGCAGCTGTTGCCGCTATAGTGGCATTTCTCCGAGTTTTCTGAGACTTGACTCAATTAAAACCACTAAAGTGTGTTTAATGGCGTTTAATTTTAACCCACATGTTAAATAACTGTTCAAAGGGTCTCAGGTTCTATTTCGAGTTCATTTTCTCAGAATCGTGCACTAAATCTGACATAATGTATTCACAAACTTACGTTGTTTGTTCGTAATGGTGTTCGTCTATCACAACGATCCGTTTTTAGATAAAACGGATCGGGGAAATATTTGTAGACTTTACGGTAAATGGGTCCACAAGACATGTATTTTTTTATTCTTCACAAGAGCTTAACGTTCTATTATTGCTCTTTAGACTTTTCCTGGATATACAGGAAAATTTCGTCAAATGTTTTTCATAGCTGTAGCTGTTTCGTTTTTTCAGCATAATAGGAAAAGTTTCAATAAGGGAGAATTTGAGTTGAAAGTGTTTCGCAGAGTTGTATTATTCGTGTTCAACTAGGTTAGGTAAGCTACTTTGAACTTGAGTTGTGTAAGTTGTCTCAAAATGTTATTAGATAAGGTACTTTAGGTAAACCTGTTTTCTTAGCAATATGATAGTTTATAAACTGTCCTAAAAATATGCTTACCTTATAATCATCATCATCTGCCTAGCCTTTTCCCAACTATGTTGGGGTCGGCTTCCAGTCTGACCGGATGCAGCTGAATATCAGTAGTTTACATGGAGCGACTGCATATCTGCCTTCCACAACCCAGTTTTGAGATAATACGATACCCCTATTCTTACCTTATAATGTTACATCAAATAAAATAAACTTACGGAGCTCAAACAATGGCATGGAACTTGCAATTTCACACCAATATCTTCGTAAACGGTGCAATTGTCTTTGTTCATACGATACTCCATATGAGAACTATGCGCGAAACAAATTCAAAGAGTTTTAAGAGTTTCAACATACAATATTATGACTGTTTCATGCATATATTGGTTTAACGTGTTGGTTGAAGTATTTCGGTGCACGTTTTCTCAGAAAATTTTCAAAGCTTAGACTGTATGAACTTTGTAAGTCTCGTAAGCTACGCGACCTAATAAAAGCTTAGTAGGTACTTATCTAAAATAATTAGATCTACGAAACATGATGAATGTTTAGAGACCGAGCTTATGCTTAATTCTTTAAACCGGTATTGGATAATTTCATCTGTTTGTCGTTGTATAGAGCAGTACGTACCTATAGGTAGGAAGGAAAGGTTGACCTCATATTTGCGTTACCTACTACTTTTGACAACAATTTCTTGTGAATTGAAACTTCACTAAAGTTAAGATTACCTAGAAGTGGTCGCCACGTACTTAGCGTCCACAATTTACCGGCTAATGACTGAAAAGTTATTTATAAAAAAAAGTAAGGGGCCGTCTTCACGAGCGAGAGAATCCAATTCTCGCCGCGATGACATCGCCGTGTGGAGACACGTTCTAAGAGAGTGCATAGAAATACATAGCACGACGATGATATCGCCGCGATTCTCTCGCTGGTAGAGACGAGACGGCCCCTAAGTTGGGGTGTTTTCCTAGAGAGCATGTTTTGACACCGTAAAGTCAAACCCCGCTGCCATAATTTTCATGACTGCCGTCACTGCGGCCGTAATTTGGCGGCCATCGCTCTTCTAGAAACCCAGAGCTTAAGTTACATAGACAAATAGACCTTGTCGGTTTTTGACATGCAAGTGACATTCTAGTTGAGGGTGGGAAAGCAATAACAAGGTTACGTGACTACGCAGTTTATTTATTTATATAATACACACAAATGTACGGAGGCGGGATTATGCCATCCATAGGCATTTTCTACTTAACAGTGGTAGGTGCAATTATGAAAATTGAGGCAAAAATATTTTTAAATATAAAGACGATATACGATATAAAACCTATTAAACCATAAATATAATATATATATACCTAATTATACATAAATATAAGTACAAATAAATATACATAAATACAGGAATATACTAAAAACAAATAAGACACAACAAGAAAACATTACCGTTGTGATGATGCTACTAGCTTCTTGCGAATGTGCTCTTTAGCTCTATAAAAAATAAAAACTACCATCGCTTCGTCGTGATATGAGATAGATATATATGCCATGAAACGATCGATCATACCGAATTTGGTAATGCTATGCATGATATATCACGGTCACGGTAACGGTTATTTGGGATGTCATGATAGACATATAGGTGATATATTTTATTATCAACCATCACAATAGAACGACTGATTGGACAAAAAAAATATAGAATTATTGGCCTAGTCAGACTGTACAGTGTACAGCTATATTAGTAGACTGTATAGCTAACGATGAGGTCTCAGGTTCCATTTCCAGGTCAAGCTCAATGTGCCTATAATTGGGATTTATTGTTAGGAAAACGTTGCCTCTTGGAACATCGATATCACAGAACAGATACTTTTAACTGTTCTGTGATCGATATAATGATCAGCGGATGGATCATCAATTGCGTACAATAGGAGGTTTTTACTTATATTTTATTTGTGCTTTTTACTTATAATTTGATCGCTCTTAGCGATAAGACCGCCCATTGTCACCCTGTGTAAAATTTCTATATTAATGTCTGTAATTTACTGTATGATGTACATAATAAAGAGTAATCTATTCTATTCTACACTGTCCTCCGATACCTATTTACACTGTAATTTGAAAATATTGTAAAAGCTAATTATTTTTAAAAGAGTAACCGTGGAATTTCTTGCCGGCTCTTCTCTATAGGAAACGACCAATTGGAACCGTGCACCTATCTTCTGACGTTTCATTATTGATGTGACCCAGGCTGGCTGAACAGCGGAAAGTTCCGTTACCGAGATTGAGAGACCAGCGAAAAGTGGTTTTTCAAGCTGGCTGGACACGTTTTCGATCGATTATCTAAGATTCTGTAGCGTTACAAATTCTGAAATAAGGGTGTTTAGCCGTCACATAAAGTGCCCTATTGACCTAGTTAGATGCGAGCTATTTTGAAGATTTGTCCAGCCAGCCTGTCACATCATAAGTGCCGTTTCCGTAATCAAAAAAAAAAAATCACGTAAACCTACATGGCTTATGTGAAATAAAATATTTTGATTTTGGAGACCAATAGGCAGTCAAAAAGAAAGTCGTTGGAAAATACTCAGGCATTATAAACTTTTCAGCAAACGAGCGCTAGTTTATAATTTTATATTTACATAATAAAGTAAAGAAAAGGCTTTTACTTTTTATTCCGTTCGCAGATTTATGTTATTGTTTTAAAAGCTCTTTTAGTGCCAATTTAGGAGTCGTTTTTTCTCTTCTTTCTCCTTGTTAGTGGCATTGCAAGCGTCATTTGTTGGCTGTTTTATTTACACCACCACCCAATTAAGTTTTAAAGAGAAAATACAGCGCATTTCGCGGACAGAGAAGTTGGTATATCTTTGTTAAAGCTAGCAAAAATACAAATGTGTAAAATGTTTAGAACAAATGATTGGTAATCAGTATGGGGTGATTTGTATATAAGCGTTTTTTACGGTTATATCCAAATCACCCCATACCAATTACCAATCATTTCAGATTGTGTTTCAGATTGTTCTAAAACACGTCGTTTAGCAATTTTTTTAAAACTAAGGAGGCATTAACTGTTATTGCTTGCTCGATAATTCCTTGTATAGATATAGCACATTATTCAGTGAAGTTAAAGTCTGAGTTTCTCTTCGGGTCAATTAACTTTTGACTAAGTTGTCAAGTTATAAGTAGATTGCGCGGAGTTAGTCAGACCTTTACATGAGAAATAATTTATGATAACGTCCCTTAGAACTTTTAGATTGTTAGAAATCGAGGCAATACATTCCTGGAACTGTGTACAAGGTTCAAATTAAATTAGCCGGGTGAAACTTAAAAGACATGATGGATACCGATATCTAAACACCAAAGCAGTGTAGAACAAATAGATGTTTATATAATATAGTATAGGTTCGAAGGTGGATACAAGTTGTGGGTTAAAAACCTAGCTTGTACCTTTAACCAATTTGAATTTTTAATATTAACGCGTCGTCATAATTCAATTTACATTTCATTTCTGTATCGTTTTGGACGCTACAGCCTTTACCTTCATCACAGCTACCTGAACAATAGGAATACTAAAAAAAAAAGCCTTAGCGAGTAATAACGAGGTCACGTGTTTCGGATTTGCTCCTAAAAAGGGATATTCGTTAAATGAACTTTGCTAACAGGGAAAAACCAGTCATTATTTATCTATCAGGATACCATTTCCCGATTACTTGAAAAAATCGAGATTGGATCCTAAAATAATTACTTGTTTTGATTTTGTTTATTATTTTTTATCTTTTAGATGCCGAGTTTTGACGGAGAGTTAGTTGCCAGGACTGAGGAATATGAAGTGGCTATGTCCTGTCATCATTTTTAGCATCATCATCATCGAAACCATTCCGGGACACGAAGTGAGTATTATTTTGTCTAATAAGTACAAGTACTTACATAATACAAACTTAATACTTCTTTTTGATAAGTTTTTGCATTTTGTGTGTTATTGGAAAACATTTAGAACTTACCTGGGCAAAATTTTTATGAATAAAGTGCATTTAAGTATCTTAAAAGACGAAGCTCCACAAAATACCTCAAGATGGTTAGTTAGACCGGTTCTAGTACAGATAGGTGACGCGAGAATAGAGGTGATCCCAAAGCTGTTCTTCCTAGAACTCACGATAAAAATATTCCCAATACCAATAAACTTTTGATATTATATTAAGGAAGATCTAGACTCGGCTCGCTTTTCCTAGACATATTGACTAAGTAAGTATTTAAAAACTAGCTGGATCTCGGTAAAAGAAGTTTTGTACCGAGTTTTCCTGGAAACCGTCAAAATTACCCATAAAAATGCATGTGGAAGCATGGCACAACATGGAAGAGGCAAGGTAACAAGGCTGCCAATGATGATGATGATGCATTTGGCCCGATTTTAGGTCTACATAATTTGTATGGTATATTTTCATTTCCGCTATACCTAATTGTCAATGCATGTAATATTGCATTATTGCACACGGACGCCATAGATTTGAAAAGTTCTAGATCCATTACTAGCATTGCAACTGACAATGCACTTCCGATCACAAAAAATATCTGGCTCACCGCCAAATTGATATATGTCTTGGTTGATTGCAGCGACTGTATAGAAACGGTGGCTTTTCAAAGGATTGACCCAGTTATCCATGTAGGAAACTGATTGTTATCTCAGCTATTATGTATTGTGAGGATATTGATATATTGTATGAGTCTTATGCATTACAGATTGAAAACGAGGCGACAACACAGCATGACATCGCACAGATGATTTATTCCGAAGATACTAACGATTTAAAACATTATGGTAAACATAAGAAAGGTTGGTATTTATTTTAGTATTGTCACATGTATCTGATTGTAACACAAGTAGTTCTCGATATTGTTATCTTTTCCAATTCCAGGGTTACATTTAAAGCAGACTTCATACTCTCCGTGGGGTCCCTGGGGCGCGTGTCGGGGCGGGCACAGGACCCGACGGCGACACTGCTTGCGTCGTCAAATATGTGGAGACTCACTCCGCATAGAAATCACAAGGTGATGTTTGAATATTTTATCGAAACGATTTTATAGGTCGTCGTGAATAAAGGTACACAGAATGTGACGATATGATAGCTTTTGTGAATTTTCCGAATAATATTTTATTATTTATACGATGTTATGAAACAAAAATCTGCACTGAATATAGAGTCGATACTAGACAAAGCTAAAGTATGACTCATCACAAAATTCCTCGTAGTAGATTTGTTTACAAATAATTGACCAAAGAGACATTCAGAATTGAATAAGATCATTTAGATACGATTATCTAATTCTGCTTAATATGCGAGTATAAATAACCACAAAATAAACGTAAACAAATTAAAATGGGTAAAAACTTTTTGTATACCAATCTGAAACGTCTGCATCTATTTATTACATCTTTCGGTTTTCAGCCGTAATCACGTAATTTTCTCAGAAAACTTTAGGTACGAACTGACTCAAAATAATATAGCATGAGTAATATTATTTTGTTTACAGTTGTAAAGAATCATCCCACCCACGCAGACCGAACTCGACGACGGAAACGCAAACAGAAGAAAATCTTGCTGCAGTACGTACACAAGTAATTACCCTGAAATAAATAGGACTGGGAGTGCCATAAAGCTTTGTACCACAGACCACAGCCGTCAAAAATATATGAGGACTAATTTTGCCTTTACCACATAAAGTCAAAATTGTACAAATTCTCTGTGAATAATTTCCCGAGACGCTATGAATATTCAGATAGATGAAATTTTAGTTAGTTTAATGGGTATGTATCATGTTTGTTTATATAAGGCTAGATACGTAAAACAAACAGCGTAAACGTCTGAAGTGGTTTGTGGTGAATACCTAACTAATAAAATATTGCGTACTGACTGAAGTAACTAGCACCGGCAGGCGGCGTTCAGTGGCGTAACTATACCCTTTGGGGCCCGTGGCAAATTCATGAGATAGGGCCTTCCCTCAATGTGAAGAAGCTCAACCAACGTTATATTTTTTTTTACTGGCACTTCGCCCGCGACTTCGAGCGCGTAGATTTCGCAATTTCCCCTACAAAATTGAATACCTGACTACTTTGTTGGTCTAGTGGTCGAAAAAAGTTTGCATTTCTATACATATGTTAGGATCCTCCTGTGCTCACGGCCCTCTCGGGCCGGGGGCCCCCTCTGACTGGGGGCCCGTGGCATTTTGCCCCTCCTGCCACCTTATTGTTACGCCACTGGCGGCGTTAGATAGATAGATAAGAAAGTGTTTAGATTTGAAAGTTCGATAGTATATATTGACTGTTTTGTTGATCTAGTGGTAACGAGCGTTACTGTGGAGCATGAGGTTTTGGGTTCATTATCCAGGTCGGGGAAAATGTTACTGGGCTTTTCGGGCTTAAATTTCTCAGTAGCAGCCCGAAGTCTGGATTTGTGCTCGTTTGATGGACATAAGCTCGCCCCTTGTTAAATGGGACTTAGACATAACTGGCAAAATGTGGGTGTACTATTGATACGTTTCTGCTCAACCCTTCGGGGAAACAAGACATGGGTCCTCGGGTTCGCAGCCCTGGTACCTACGGTCAAAAAATCCAGTTCTCAGAAACAGCTTGGAGTTGGAAAGTTGGCGGTGTGACTTCCCTGTGCCTCGGAGAGACCGTAAAACTGTAGGTTTTGCGCCTGATCTCTCGTGTCTGATTGTTGTCCCATTGGATTATGAGAATGAAGAAAGGAGTGGACCAGTGTTTACGCAAACACATTTATGCACTGTAACTGTACCTAACACGTGTAACTACATAATGTAACATGAAACTAAACTCTAACATATCAACTCACAAAAGTCTCTGTTGAGGTTTCTACGAAAATGATTAATGTATTGACAGCCGCAAGTACGACAGCTGAAGGGTGAAGATGTGCAAAGGAGGTTCCGGGGATTTTCGCAGTGGAGCTCTTGGAGCGCTTGTTCTAGAAAATGTACTACGACGAGACGGAGGTGAGAACATACCTTTGTTCACTTATCTGATTTATTTTATTGAACGTCACATTTAATGCTAATAATGATGATTTTCTTTCTTCTTTCTATCTACTTATTTGAAAATCAAAAGGGGTTAGGTCAATAAAACGCATACGTATTAGCGTCATAAATAGTAGGATTGTATGCTCTATATTCCAATTATTAATGTGAAAGCAGTGGTGGGTGCTCAGTGGTAAAGGCCCCAACTTATGCTTTGTAGGTCGTGGGTTCGAACCCAGACAGACGCTTTACTTTGTGTAAATAATGCCTGTCCCAGCTGTGCGAACATTATATGCTATGATGGATGCAAATATAATGCGTGATCCATCGCCACTCGTTCGATGTCCACCGCGCACAGGATAGATGGAAAGCAGCACATGAAGTGATTTTTTGCTCCATTGGTGTAATTGCTGTATGGCGTTCCAGTGTGAGGATAAATAAATAAACAAACAAACAATAATGTGACCTTAACCCTACAAATATTGTTCAAGCAGCGTAGGTACGGAAGTGCAGCGCAGAGCACGCACGATGCCTTTTGGCAACTAGAGGGCGTAGAGCATGTTTTGTATTTCGGTCACATACGCGCGTAGTCGAGAAAATCCGCTAGCGTGCGCAGACATTCCACATTCTGGTATATTCTATCCATTCCCTATAAGACGACACGACCAGAGGTGATCGCAAGTTGCGGGAATACATATTTTACTAATTCTATAAAGCATATGCAAATATGCACTTTATTTGTCGTGGATAAATATCAAATTTCCTTTATTGCGTTGTAAATATTACTTACGTCCGCGCCGTTGCGCCCGCTTCGTAACGCGCTCGGATAGCTTTAAATTAAAATTTTAAAGTGGAAATCTCCTACACTTTTGAACTTTTCACAAATACGTGTTGCTAATCATAATCCGTTTTAAGTCGAATACGAGCGGAATGTTTTTCTAAGTATCCAGTGACTTCATTAATTTCAAAATAAATCGCTGGTTTAGGGGTCGCAAGCGCTTCTGCTGAGGCCTTGGGTTCGATTCCCAGTTCGGGGAAAATATTATTGGGTTTTTCTATCTGGAATTTGTCAGTAGCAGTCCGTGTCCGGTTGTTGGATATAGGCTCGCTCCCTGTCACATGGGACAAAATAATGGTATATGTGGGTGTACCTACTATAGGTACGACTCTGCCTAACCCTTTGGGGAAACAAGGCACGATGTAAATCAAATAAACGGTTTAATAGACAGTTCGCATAAACCATTATTTGTTTCGGATTAGGCAACTAGTGATTCATATTTTTATCCTATTATGATTATGTCAAAGTGGCATTTTTAATGAATATTCTTTGTGACAATTGATTAGAGCCGGTTTCCTCGTAACATCGCAGAACTCGTTGTACAGTTGACAGCGACACACTAACTGTCCTTGCTGTATCACGCTGACTCCGGCTGATTTCCAGCATTTTGAGAATTCTGGTGCATACTTCAGGTATACGCGACATTATAACAGCTTCAATAATTAATATTGAACATCAGAAACGCTGTTCACATACCTTTTTATACGACAAAATAGAATCAAAAGCAAAAACAGATATAGAAAATTCGTAGTTTCATTTACAAAAATCCCATTTTTTTATTTTATCATTTTTGATAGTATAACTTTACAATAACTTTGAAGTTTTATTACTTTCATTTAAGGAACATTTGATTGTTTATTAAACACAATTTATTTCATTAAGCTAGTATTCTTTATTTCCGAGACTTTCAGATATCTTTATCTGACCCTAATTCATTCGCTCTCGAGTGTATTGATATTGAAGCATTTAGAATACCGACAAATTCAATCACCACAATATTCATTACTGTTTTCGTCACAGGAACTAAGTAAATATTAATTTTAGGAACCATGTCGCTCAAATGTACATACTGATAGTAAATTAGCAAAGTAATTCCCACAACTTAGTTAATGATTCAATGTTTTATAGATAGGTAAACGAAATTGGAAAAACACAGCTTAATAATGATAAAAATGAGAAAACCACAATTTGTGAAACTGCTAGAATGTGAGCTCAACTGGCAGTTAATTAATGTATCTAATAATATTAAATCAATTTAAAATATTTCAGATTTTCAGCACAATATTTAATTAAGAATTCGTTAATTAACGTGAAATTTCACTCTTCGTTTATTTCCATTAATCATATTGAAACGCGGCCACTGTGATGTTTATTAACTTTTGCGAACAATCGAGGAAGTTGATGACTTGTACTGATAGTATTGGCGAAAGATAACTATACAGGATTAAATTAAGTTAGCAAGCGAAACTCTGCAGGCGTGATTGGTATTGACTATCGATATCTAAACACGATAAAAAAAACGTTATTTTTGTGCTGGTATTTTTGTTACTTGAAGTATGAGTTGAGGAAATCTGTTTTCTTTTGTTTTATCGTGTTAAGATATCGATCGTTACCCATCATGTCTGTAAAGTTTTTTAAACTGATTTTGTTTTATCTTATGTATATGTCGGAGATGGTATGTCTGTCTCTCGTTAGCATCAGGCATATTTTAATTACTGTGGGCATACTATGGGTAGTGTTGGTTTTAGCACCATAGAAAAACGGTTTGCAGTTCAAATCAGATTATAATTTACGAACCAGTTAGTCACACTAGCGAATCACATACACACACAACTCAATGATACGGAACGCGCAACAGTTTCTAAGCACATGTTGTTCGTACGATGTCCAATGTTTCGATGATCTCGAGAGCTCAGCTTACACCGTCCTTTGTAGCGGTCGCTCCCACCACGAACTCAGGCTAGACTCTGTCCAGCGCCACGAGATGGCGCTAGCGTTCCGAATAGTCAAACGAATGACTCCGACATATACTTATCTTTTATTTTATGTTTGGATATCGATACCCATCGCGTCTGCGGATTTCGCTAGCTAATTTAATTTGATCCTGTATAATACTCAATAAAATATGTATTTATGTAATGAGTAGTTGTTAACTTTGCAGAAATGGGCCCGTAAGTAGCTTCAAAACATGTTTTCCCTATAGGTTCCTATATCGAAATACCTTTGGCCTTTATGTCAAATTATATGACGCAGATTTTTACGTTTTATTCTTTCTAACATTAGCTGTCATCTCGGTGTGATACTTCTGACAGTGTAATCTATAAAATGCCAAATAAACTGCTCTATGGAAATTAGTGTCGTATTTTTATGTTTTAAGGGCTGATTTCTCAATCGACAGATAACTTTTATTCGTAGAATAAAATTGACGTTTGACAGTCAATTCTAAGACCAAAAATTCTAAGTCATGTGAGTGACATCTGCCAACCCGCACTGGACCCGCGTGGTGGATTACGGCCCACTCCCTCTTAGCGAGAGGAGGCCCGTGTCCCAGCAGTGGGAACATTATAGGCTGATTATGCTATTATGCTTTTTATTCCTCAGATAAAATTATCAATTGGAAAAATCAGCCCTAAGACCATAACGCAGCTATCAAACACCTACCATTATTGTTCCTAATCTAAACTAATATTTTAAAGAGAAAAGATATGATTTTTTGTATGTTTTTTGTAACACTTTCACGCTAAAACGGCTGAACGAATTTAGATGAAATTTGGCACATGGGTAGACCATGACCTGACCATTTTTATCCCGATATTCCCACGGGATCGAGACTTATGTGGGTGAAACCGCGGGGCGTTGCTAGTTCCTAATATACTGATAAACAATTATTTCACAGGCACTGTCTACGACGAGCGATATGTGGTCGGCAAGTGGTGAAGCAGTCGGCCTACTGCTACATGGAAGGCAGCTACTGCCACCTCTGGATCCGAAGCAGGATGCAGAGAAGAAAGGACCCAGGTGATCTAGCACATAGGTACTACGCTAACAGTATTTATTCACATTAACCAGGCTTCTATATTATCCAGGCTTTTATATTCACGTTTGTTCCATTAATACTTTAATCATTGTTGAAGTTACAATTATTTGGAAATTCTATCAGCATGTGTCAATAATGTATGAAGAACAATGTTCTTGTCTACAAAAGTGAAAACCTTTAGTCTTTTTACCAGTATTATTTTACTTTAATACCTTATTAATTTGCGATTTTCATTGTATAATCTATGTGTTTGTTTTAATTGTGAATGTTATGATTTCTTACAACATATTTATCGTCTTGTGCGCTGGAATGTTTTATGTATACCTACTTGAGGCAAATCGAACTTGTTATGTAACGAACAGCATGTCCAGTACAAACTTGGGTAACTGGTATATCGATAAGTGGGCATTGGATAAATAACCTAGACGAGTAGATACGCGTTTTGGTAGCGTAGGCCGGGTAAGAATGTTGTTATAGAAATTCCTACCTTGAGGGTCTTGGAGTAGAGGCATAAATTCCTATCAGATGAGATAGGATCGCCGAATATTAAAAGTTGAACGGCCGCTAGTAATTTATCTTAACTCGTTATGTAATATCTAGTTATTCGTGAGGTTGGCCTTTTTGTAACTATTTTGGGGTCGGTTTCCAGTATATAGGGACCCGTTGAGATGAGTCAGAATGGACAAATCTGAAACCATGTAGTAGACAATTTTGTACTTAGGAACTTTAGAACCATATCGTCGAAAAAGTAAAGAAAAGCATCTTTTTAAAAGCAAAACTGCTTTTACACAGGCTAAATAATAAAAAAAATTAAAAAAAAAACTGGTGGAATCACAGGTAAGTGCAGTACTAAGAGTTAATTTTATTTTATCAAACTCAAAATTGTGACAGGCCCCTACAAGATGGCGCGATGAGCTGGAGAAAACTAACGACCAGTGGTTCACTTTAGTCCTGGATTGAAAGAGCTGGAAGCTAGCCTTTGCCCATCAGTGGGATGCTGCAGGCTAACAGAAACACAAAACTCTCGCTATTTTATATATCACACAGTATACTCGTGAGTGCCAACTTGGCATCGAGTCGAGAAAGAGCTAAGATAAAGAACATTGAAATATCTGTAGGCTATTTGTATATGCCGCACGCTTTCAAACTTTGTACAACAAAACTTAAGACGAAGTGGTTGCGAGAGCCATGATTTATGTCTGACACCCGACACATGCAGAGATTATAACTTGATTTCCGCAAAATATATTATGTTCAGTTTGTGGCTTTGTGGTATGTGTATCCTTTGCTGATAATGTCATTCCTATTCAGTAGCGCGTTAAGCGTTTTCATTTACAAGTCTATCACTTATCGTAATTTGGTCAGTTGTCAGTTAACACAAGTTACTCATCTTTTGCCAAAGTTGCAGCATTCTACCTAAGTAAATACAGAAACAGCAATAATATGAATGTACAACATTCATATTATTGCTGTTTCATGTAGGTACAGTACAGTGGTTATATATAATAACTTGACAAATTGAAACAACGATGTGTGCAGGTGTACTCGAACTTACAAGGTCACAATATATTATAAATGCCAAGTTGTTCACACAACAGGAATTTAATTTTGAAACTCGAAACTCTTTGAAAATGTACCTGTTTACGTGGCTTTTGTTGCCTTAAGCATGAAAGTAACTGTGCATAAAATTTTCTTGTTTCTCCAACAAAAGTTAGCAAATAGACTTCGACGAGGGAACAGGCCAGCAGTGCGATTCTGTAACCATCTCACCGTGAAAACTTAGGTGAAGTGAGCGTGGAGTGAGCTGTCATTCCAACTAATGCTAGGGATTGACACCACTGATAACTCAAATCAAGCTCACTTCACTTGAGTTTTCACGGTGAGATTTTTACAGAATCGACCGGCAGGTGTTGCAACACATGGCGATGATCAGAATGATTATTATTATTATTTATACCTCAATGAAAATTGATTGATTGCTCTCCGCTTGTGAACACTTTACTAACTCTTTTATCGTAATAATAATACAGCTTTGTTACGCAGGTGGTCTGGATTAATTACCTAGAAGTTATTATTTAAACAATTTTGGTGGGTGTATTTTGGATAAAAATAATATTAGCGATTACGAATATCTTTTGACGAGTAGTACGTAACGTAGAGTTTCAGTAAAAAAAGTTTGTGGTATCAAGCTAGTTCCGCATTAAAATAAAAGTTAAATAAACCCTTTCAAGGGTTCAAATAAATACTTTATCTTGTTGACGAGACCCTTTTGCGCTCAATTTAAAAAGTTTTTCTCTGCTTTTCAGGTACTAAAATGCGCAGCTTCCTTTGCTTGCCACAGAAAAATTCACGCAAAATTTAGAAAGTGTTCTTCAACTTACAGGGTATACAGTAGAGAGAGTAGAGTCAATGGTGACTCCGGCGCCTGCGATCCACCCTGAAGACACCCGGGCGACGCCAGCACCTCCACCATGTGGCAGGCTCGGCCGGTATCGTGGCTCTGCGTCTGCGCGGCTTCGACAGCGCATGCGCGACATGGTCCGCATCATTGGTGGACGGCCTGCGCCGCCCGGCAAGTGGCCCTGGCAGGTCGCTGTGCTTAACCGATATAAGGTAATTTTATTGATAGGCAAGTCTTCAAACATAAAAGTAGGTATACTTTCACAAATATACTGAATTGGGACATGAACATAACTGTTCTGGCGAAATGTGTGTGTACTAGGTACACCTCTGCCTAACCCTTTGGGATTACATTCGTGATGTTATCTGGATCAATGCCCTGGGATCTGGATGCGAAAATCATTGCGTCCCTATATCGCTGGCGGAAGGTCCCACGGGAATTCGAAGCACGAAGGACCGAACTTCGTCAGATTCTAGTGGCTGAATGGAGGGAGCGACTTGAACAACCCAGGTCACCAAGCCACAATAGTGGCGGTAAGGCCTGGCTGGCATGGCGCCCTCAGATTCCGGCTGAAGCAGGTGCATACTGGACACGGATGTTTCGGAAGTTCCTGCGTGGCATAGGTCGGGAGTGGACGCCCGCTTGCCATCACCGTGGATTGCGCCGAGGACACGGCCCAACATACGCTGGAAGAGCGCTCAGCTTGGGCCCAACAGTACTGTGCCCCCGTCACGACATTTGGTACGGGTGATCTCTCGCTTCCGGCCGTGGTTCATTCCATTTGTCCACTGCTGGTCTTGCAAGGGTCACGTAATAGGTACCGCTATTAGGGACCCGTTCCCTATAGCGGTACCTATTACGTGACCCTCTCTCTTTCTAATTTGGACGGCAAATTGGATTACGCGCTAGTACTTTTATTTTTTGCATTAAAAAGTTTTCAACTTCACAGACCTCAGTGGGTAGAGTTTGAAATTACTGAAGTAATTTTATTCATCACTTTGTAAAAAGTAGCTACGAAGTTATTTATTACACAGACAAACGAAGGGGCAATAAAATTTTAGCTTTTTAATAATTACTTAAGTATTTCAGGCAGATTTAGGATTAAATTCTCGGCGCTTAAAGAAGGTTGAATGAATAATGAAAGAGTAATTAAACGCATGTGTATTTGAACCTAAATCATACCTGGGTCGAAGTTTGGGTTGTGTTCAAAAATATAAATTGATTACAAATATTTTGGTAATACGACAGGCATTTGTTTTCTTGGTAAAAGAAATCGATTAAATAATGACTGTGTAACTGTTGACACGAAATGTAATCAAGTGTACCTACGTCCAAACTTCAAATAAAAGTAATTGATACAACGAGAAAGGCGCAGTCAAAGCATAGTCACGCACAAAAGTATTTGGCTTAATTGTTTAACTAATTGGTTGGGGAAATATTGTGCACGATTTAGTTGTTAACTGTAATTTGCATAATCACACGAGGTAGTTCTAAACGCGGTTGTATGTACATAATTATATGTATACATTCCTAGATGAGTACCGGGTTTTGAGAGTCTTCAACAAAATCGAACTGCACTTGAACATCTAATATGATTTGATTTTGGGGTCTCTGACAAACTACTACTATTAGTTATTACTTTATTATTTACAAGCTGCGGCCCATGGTTTCACCCACATACGTTTCGATCCTTTGGGAATATCAGAATAAAAAGTATCCTATATCCTAGTCATATCCTAGGTCATGGTGTATCCATGGGAAAAATTTCATCCAAATACCTACTTTATAATATATTATTATTAAAAGTCAAATCTTTTCTCTTTACAATGTTATTTTAGATGTTGGTAATGTATCCCTCTTGTACTTTGACAAATATATATTTCAATTAATTTGGCTCCCTCATTAGCTGTCATTAAAATGACACACGCTGAAAAGCCAAAACGTAGGCTCGGTTCTCCCTTCAAAATTAAATATCTTAATTTTGTTTATATCATTGATACTAAGTATATTTACTTTGCAGTGTACATGTCTACAGGATGATATTAAACAGGTACGACCAATTAACTGATTCGACGTGTTATAAAGTAAATTTAGAGCATGGTCATTAAGGACTCTTGCCACGTTGTGCATCCCTTGATGCACAACGTGGCAAGGCGAGCGGCGAGGCGAGCGATTTGGCAACGTCGTGTTCGCGCGCCCTTTTATTCGTAGGAAAGGGTCAAAATTAGGTAAATACCTACAAACTAAAAAACCTAGCTAAATGCGTTGCCTACTTACTTCATGGAGTTGGCTATGAATGGATTACTTATCGGGCGCGCGCTAAAACTGATACTTTAATATTCTTATTAGTTTTCATAATGTTGAAAAAAATAAAAATCTGGAATGGCGATAATTCGTGTCTTCTTGAAAGCAATAACTTAGTTTGCACTATCTAAATCTAAGGCGATATTACACGATGCACGTTTTTTTCTAAGAATTTAGATTTGGGAAATGACAATTTATAATGTTCCACAAACGATGGAACACTTAATATCGTGTCCTGTGTGTCCTGTCAGCTGCACGTTACAGGAACTGATGGACGCTGGTGATGGCGCCAAACAAGTAGCCGAATTCTGGGCAGAGTCCATTTAGATTGTTATCGACATGGTAAGAAGAATTTATAATGATTATGTAACAGTTACTGCATCTCCTATTTCGATTTGTCACAAGTTTTCAATTTCATCCTGTATATGGTCTATTAAGTAAATATCAAATTGAGTTTCGGAATAAATTACTATTTAAGATAGGCACCTAATTTCGTCCCCGTATAAGTAGCAGGATAACGTTTTAAGACGGCTTTAGGGTAGGATAAATTTATTTCCTTTGAATAAATCCTGGTATTACGATGGATTAGATAAACTTTCATTGGAAATAAAAATACAGTTCGTTTGAGAAACTCAGTAAGCCGGAGATAATTCAATGTAATCTCTTAAAGTCGCTGTTTTGTCAGAGCCATACCTACGAACGTTTTTACTAATAAAATTAAGGTAAGTAAGAAACCTTCATAATTACTGTGCAGTCGCTATGAGACATTTTTTTGGTAAAGATCTGGCTCGAGAGAAGGGCTATCGGATAACAGTTTGTTTTTCATAATTAGTAAATTGGTACTTACAAAATAGACTTGAATATTATTGGACAATTTCATGCTAAAGTTTGTGAAAATGTTCAAGATTTTCTATTCATCATCATAATTTCAGCCGAAGAATATCCACAGCTGGACTGAAGCACCGCTACTTCGATCTTCGGTTCTGTGCTTCTCGCATACAGAAGATTCCAGCGGCCTTCACCAGGTCACCAGTCCACCTTGTGAAGATGTGTTATTGTTTTTGGAACGAAGTTCTTTTATGGAGATTGCGGTAGGAGTAAAATTGGAGAAATCGTCACGCAACGAAAAAGTGTTATGCCCCCTCCATGCGACTTTTAATTTATGTAATAGAAAGAGACACACAGAGAGAGATTGTTTACAGGCTTTTCGAGGGTACTGAAGCCGATAGTGAGGTCAAAATGAAAACAAATGAGATCAAAATGAAGGCGGCTGCAAAATGTACAAATTTTCATCATTTTGAAATTTTCGCAGCCGTCCTCTTGGATGTTTATTTTGAACTTCGTTGTGTCCCCGAACACGAGGCTATTATTTGTTTAATTTTCTAGTGCGTTTAAACAATGTTACGTTATCCATTTAACACGTTATCAAGGTAAATGTGAAACATTCAAAGCCAAAAACGTCGTAGTAAGCTACTACAAATGGGCTATTACGGCTATTATGGCTCACAAAGGCCCTTGTGTGCAGAAAGTTATTTACTGCACCTGGATGGAAGATAGCCAAAGGAGTTATTATAGAACACTATTTTGTGCTTTGAAAGTTTCAATAGCGGATTGGATTTTGGGTTTAAATCACTTTTGACGTACTTTCTACACCTACTTATTCAGTATGATTCCTCCGGTTGCACAAACACAGTATAATTATACAAATCTACAATAGTATTGAATAAAATAAAAATAAGTATAATTCTGTAATCATTCTACAAAAATATTTATATCAAATGTTAATTTTTAAACGACTTCTTTTATTATTTTCTTTATTTGTACAGTCACATCCAAAATGACGCACGCGTACCTACATATATATATATATATAATCGTCAAACCAAAAAAAAACGTTGTTTCAAATTACAATTACAAACTTATGTATGACCTTGCCGTAATGTGTTGAATTGATGATGTTACGTTAACCAACCGTTTGAAACAATCGGACCTAAGAAATGTGACTCTGACAGTTAAATTTAAAAATAATATAAGTAATTACATACCTATTTCATAAAATGACCAAGCCATTAAAAGGATCAATATACCTTTGAACAATATCGAGTGGATATGAACCTATTTTGATCTTTGATATTAAATATATCTAATCAATAAAATGTACTTATGAATAATAGTTATTAAATTAAATATAATTTTCTATGCAATAGTCTGCTCAGCCTCAAAAGGTATTTTGTGTCCTGACTTGATAATATATAGGAAACAATTTGAAAACTAAAAGACTTGACTATAAGTAGATACATATAGTTCAAAATACGTGGGTACTTAAGCTAAGAAAACTCTTAAAAACTAGCTCCAACTTGTAAAGTGTATTATCACTCGGGCTTGTTGTACACATGTGTACCAGCTCGTCCTAATGAAGTTAAGCACCAGTGAAAAACTCCGTCGAACTAACAAGTTTCATGCCAGAACATTAATCGTAAGGAGAACATAAATCGTTTTCGTACTTCGTTCGTTTTGTTCTACCTTTGTCTTACCGGCGCAACTTTTTTTATGTATTTTACTTTACAATATTAATTTTGTGATGTACGACACCGCCGAGATCGGCCCAGAAAGAGCAGGCAAGATGATTTCGATGCGAGGGTTGGTCGAGGTGGCGCAGGGAAAAAGTGCCTCAAAATCTTTGCCTAGAAGTGGTAGAATAGGTACAGCCGACGGCGACGGCACGTCTGTGGTAACTCTTTGACCTTGAGCTGGCCTAGCGTAGTTGCAATAGGACTATTGGATTGGTTATCACTGCCACTGATACACGGGCTACTGTACATTGGATGTAATACAATTGTTTAATCATTTTTGTACACAATAAAGGTACAAAGGCGCATTTAATGTTTAGGCATTTAATTGAATATTCTGTTTTTCAGGAAGCATTTTGCGGCGGCACCCTCGTCTCTCTCCGGTGGGTAGTGACAGCAGCGCATTGCGTGCGCAAGCGGCTGTATGTGCGTCTAGGCGAACACGACCTGCTGCTGAGGAACCGCGGCGAGCTGGAGATGAAGGTCACGGAGGCCGTCATCCACCCCCGCTATGACCCTGATACCGTCGTCAACGACGTCGCTATGTTACGGTAACACTTAATTATACTTTGAAATATTTTATTTCACATAAACCAACATGGACACATAAGAAACAAACATCAGAAGATTGGTGCACGATCCTAATTAAGTAGTCGTTTCCTATAAAAAAAGAGCCGGCATAAAACTCCACGTTTACTCTTATAATACCACCACATTCCTACCACAGACCTTTACAAAACTTGCAAGGTTCTGTCTGTTCGTAAATTATATATACTTAATCTTTTAATGACAACTCACGGCCACACTCCCTACGATCCTTCCTTAATATCCCAACGACGTAAGCATTCGGTCTGTCCCTCTATTCGTACAAATTGTGCTTTGGCCCAACGCTTCTTCCGCTTCCTAAGCAGTCATGTGTATAATAACACTAACAAAATTTTAAATATACCCCTTGTGCAAATCTAAATGTAAAGCCAAAATAGTGAATTGGCTTCTTGATTTAGATTATTCTGAGACGGAAAATATTTTAGCTGTTATAAAATAAAATAGATAGTAAATTTGTAGACCACACACACACACACACCATATACTTCACACTCACAGACACACCATTCACTACACACTCACAGATTTTTTGTTATTTAGTTTTAAAAAATTTCCTATTTTTGTTTTTCAATATTCCTCTCTGTACGTGAAGGCCTTGATGTGTTCAAATTAGAACCAAATAGTATTTTTTAAGAGGGTGAGAGCCTGGAGATCTGTCATACAGGTCCCGAACCCACTATAGACTCCAGCTCTCACAAAGGTTATTGATTTGACTTAATATGACATGAGCCAAAGTTTGTACCTTTTTGAGAGAAATAAATCATTATTTTATTTTTTATTTTTAATAACATGGGCGACGCGGACGCGATCCAAGTTTGTTGCCTGTGGCATACATTATATTATTTTATTTTTTTATTTTATTTTAATAATTAATTTAAAATTTTTGCTGTGCCCTACAGGGTCCATAATTGTACCTTAGCTTTAAGCCATTGTAACACCTCTACAACATTATGGAATGCAAATAAATATATGAATATGAATATGAATACATAATTGAAGCAACAAATGACTGACTTTGACTTTATTGTTTCTTCAACTAAATGACACAGACAACCGTGTAAAGGAAAGCAGTGCTCGTCGGTTCGTGTTTACTTTGTGTAAATAATTTCATTACCACTGCTCTCAAAACGGTGAAGGAGAACATAGTGAGGAAACCGACATGTTCTAGAACCAAATTCGAAGACATGTGACATTTACCAACCCGCACCACGCTTCTGCATGCGGGAACATAGGTTGATTATATATATGTATGTATGTGCAAATCAGGCTTTATCGTACATAGTTTACGATGAATTGTCTCACCCTTATTGTGTCCAGTCCGTAATTTGACCCTAAATGGTTGAAAACTGACCTGACTTTGCAATGTTGGGACATTAAATTCGAGTTATAACATTTTTCGTCGTAATGGATTATAAAGTGGATAAAACGAAAGTTAATTTTAATTAAACGGGTAACTTATCTGGCAGATGGTTCTATACAAATTCCGTTCCTCTTTTAATTTATTTGGTGTTTATCCGAACACTGTGAAACAGGCTTTCAGTATTTTTGACGATTATGTGGGTGGAATTTAATAAAGACTGACTACAGTCGATGATTAATTTCCATTAGGCTGGCTCCTACGCTTTGAGTAAACAGGCTTATGTAGGTGTATATCAATTTGGAGTTATGCTATTTTGGGCCAGTATATAACTTCTTAGACATATTTACGGTTCTATTACTTCTAATTCAAGTGAACTTAATAGCGTTTTCATTTTCTCTTAACGAGGAAATTGATAAGGTACGTAACGGCACAGTATCGCTTTTCCGTCCGGGTCTAATCTTCAAGGCTATCGCAATCTATTTTTCTCCGAGGCACTTTAATAGCGAGTTATCAATTTTATGACGGACTGTACTCAAGCGTCGACCCTTAGCTTTAGAATTTGAGTGTTTTGTTTGAGTTATAAGTATCATTGTATAATTTTTGAGCACTATCGATTAAAATACCTTGACCGGCATTGCCTATACGTCAATCATTTTTCAGCAATCACAAAGTAAAAGTTTACTGTAAATCTAATTGCCAAGACGTTATTATCATGAATGTTCTAAGTCAGCGGTTGGCCACCTTTTGGCAGGCAAGAGCAACAAGGTGGCAAAATAAACTAAAGGCGGGCCGCACTTGTGATGTTAACCCTAGAAGCCCAATATACCTAAGTATAATTGGTCATATCCCATAGAAAAAATCATAATGCTATTAAAAATTGTTAAAAAATACGGAATTTAATTCGTACACGTTATACACTGCCGAGCAATGAAAAAGTTCCACCCACAAAATGCCGGAAAACACCTTAATATCTCCTAAGACATAATTATAATTTAAATTTGAACACAATATTTACGTTTTTAGTTGGTAATATTCTGATGCGCTGTTAAATATACTTCAATATTGCAGACGGCGTCATTAAGCTAGCCTTTCCCGTTTAGGAGTAATTTGGTGCTATGTCACTAGAACTTTTTCATTGCTCGCGAGTGTACTTATATTATGTTTATAATTATGTTTGGGCTTTATAGCAACTGTCGAAGCGCATACTTAAGAGACGCGCTTACTCATTAATTAATGCATTTATTTGGATATTTATAACTTATTTACAAAACATTCACGGGCCGCAAGTAAGACGTCCCACAGGCCGCATGCGGCGCGCGGACCGCGTGTTGCCGCTGTTCTAAGTTATTATATGTTTATACACACGTAGACGTACTAATTTATAAAACAGAAAGTGTATGTTAAAGTTATTAAGGAGTCTAGAATTTGTGAGTGAAATTCGGTGTAGCGTATGAAGGGTCAATTAGGATTATGAAATTATTCTAAGCGGCTAATTTTAGGAAGCTTTGAATTTTAGGCAAGGACACGTAATGTCACGTTCCAACAAAACATCGCGACTTTATTCCACGAAGGAGTAGGTCGAATATTTAATTAAAAAGTAAATAAACAAGAGCAGCCGTCCTTAATCACATTTCATCTATTAAATCGGTTAGGGTAAAGGATATTGACCAGCAGTTGTTAGCACTTAAACTGATGTGGGTCGTCTCTATGATTGTTTCGGGCGATATTATTCAACCCAGCTTGCGTCGAAATACATGCTATGAATAAATATTCCACTTGATGGCAAATATCTAAGCCATCAAACCCCTTTTCAATATATCTTATGTTTCTATCCGATCCAATAAAAGAAAGTAAAATATTTTCCTCCATCTTTTACTGTTTATCGTCCTATAGGTACCTACTTGATTGAAAACTAGCGACCCGCCCCTGAGGGTCTACTCTCTTAATCCGTCAACGAAGGTATGGGTCCGTCTGAAAGTAGTTGATCATTGAAGCAAGTGAAAAAGGATAGCTGCTATTTGAGTTGAAAGTCCCAAAAATCATATTTTTGCCAACAATATTTTGGACACAATCAGTTATTGATTCGCTGGTTTTCAGTCCTAAACCTGTTTCTACATGGTAAAAATGGACATGAGCGTTAGGTAGGTAGGTATACATAAAAAGTAAGTATTAAAAAATTACGGGGAAAATGTTTTTATTATTTTTCAAGACAAACTTCAAAGCGAATTATATTAAAATAGATACGCCCCGCGGTTTCACGAGATCGAAACTCATGCGGAGTTTCGATCTCGTGGGAATATCGGGATGAAAAGTATTCTATGTGTTAATTCTGGTTATAAACAATCTGTGTACCAATTTTCATCCAAATCCGTTCAGTAGTTTTTGCGTGAAAGAGTAACAAACATCCATCCATCCATACAAACTTTCACGTTTATAATATTACTAGCTGGGCCTCGCGGTTTCACCCGCGTAAGTTTCGATTCCGTGGGAATATCGGGATAAAAAGTATCCTATATGGATGGTTGAATGGATTGTTACTCTTTCACGCAAAAACTACTGAACGGATTTGAATAAAATTTGCCACACAGATGGTTTATAACCAGGAACACATAGGATACTTTTTATTCCAAAATTCCCACGGAATCGAAACTAATGCGGGTGAAACCGCGGGGCGCAGCTAGTAGTGATCAAAATATGATTCGCGGTTGCAACAAATATTTATTTATGGAATTATAATCATAAAAATCATCAATACCTAAACTGTCTAAGTTCATATTACCCTATTGAATGACTATTTCATGAAGTCATACATTTGAGGTCAATTCAAACTCAGGAGTTGTATTGCTGATTCTAATGATTATAATTCTGCAAAGCCATATTTGTGACGGTCGCGAATCCTATTTTAATCCTCCTTAATAATATGGTCAGTAGCTACGAAAAAGTTTGACAGCAATGTAGGTCTAAATAATCCAGAAAACCGTTGATTAATATGTTACAAACAAACTGCTATTGGTAAAATGCCGCGGTTTGGTTGTCATTGTAGCTTGCCGCGCTTGTGGTCTTCCAAGGCACAACCAGCTCGTTATTGAATAATATTCCATTTTTATCCTTTGTCGAGCATAGGACAGAGCTTTTTGTGCAGAACGCTATAATATACACGCTATAATTGCTTCGATAGAGACCCCACTCTAGCGAATTGTTATGGCGTTCTTAATATAATGGTATTTCCTCCTACGTAGGTTGCCAAAGTAAAGTTATTATTGGCAATATTTCGAGTTCAGAAAGTAATGCATATGTGAAAAGCGAACTGTAACTGAAATGTGGAGCGATAAATTGAATTAAATTTCCATAATATGAGAATGAAAAATTATTATAGGAATAACGGGTGCTTTTCTTGTAAATCATGCCAACCTAATATTAACTTTAGATAATATATTTCTGTGCTGTTTCGTAGTCTCATACCATTTTAGCGTGGTGTTTATACAATATATCTTATTCATTATGAGGTAAATATTTCCAAGACGTTATCTGCCCACTTATCTTGAGTAGGTTGCTTGAAATAACAAAAAATATTGAAGTATCTATCTTTAATAAGGTAAGTAATGGACTGTGTATGAAACGATAACACCTACATACTTAATGGTTTTCAAATGTAGCAAAATCTATATTTTATAACTAAGTTGGCATCATATCTTCTATCTATAATAATTATGTATGTATATACAAAAAAAAAAAAAAATTATAAGTAGTTTATCAGCCATCTTGTTACCATAACACAAGCATTAGGTTGCTTAGCTTGGGACTAGATGGCGCTGTGTGAAATGTCCAGGGATATATTATTATTATAATCAGCCTATCATGTTCCCAATGAACAGGCCTCATCTCTTTGAGAGGGAGGAGGCTGTTATCTAACTTGCGGGCCCAGTGCGGGTTTTTAGATGTCACATGAATTTTTGGTTCTAGGACATGCCGGTTTCCTCACGATGTTTTCTTTCTGAGAGCAGTGATGGTGAAATTATTTACACAAAGTAAAGCACTTGTCTGGGTTCGAACTCACGACCTGCAAGTCGTAAGTCAGGGCTGTTACCAGTAGGCCAACACTGCTCTCAAAAAATTTGCATGGACACAAAAACACGAAAATAAATTTTCTTATACTTGATTTTAGAGGTTAGCGAGTGATATAGATGTGAGATTATATTTTCGTTTAATTAAGCGTTCTTTACTTTTACTGCCTCCTAATTATTATTTTTTTGTTAATTGACAGATTGCCGGGGCCTGCGCGACCGGATTTGGGGCACGGTGTGGCGTGTTTGCCCCCACCCCATCAGCCACTGCCGCCCCATACCTCTTGCATTATACTGGGTTGGGGCAAGAAGAGGCCTACTGATGTCCACGGGACTAGAGTGCTGCATGAAGCTCAGGTTTGTTCATGTCTCAGAGCATGGAGATGCCTCGGCGGCCGCTGCTAAAGATGGCATTGTTAACACTTTCAATACAATTCAAAGTCACCGTTTACTTGCATTATGACACAAATGACGTATTCGTATAGGAACTGACGGCTTTGATTGGCGGTCCGCGATAATAGATTCAGGAAAATAATAAAACTTGCGAAAAACAAATTAACTTCCAGCGATCTGTGGTTGACTGTAATACTAACTAAGCTGTGTAATTACTGAAAATTTAATACAAAATTAACCGACAAAAATTGTATTTAACAAACAAACATGAAGCTTATTCAAATTATAATTCTACGAAAAATATTCTATACTTTCAAATAATAAACTAAATTTCCAAAAAAATACTAAACTTCCGAAAAAAATACTAAGTTTCTGAAAAGTTATAGTTTAGTGAAATTTGCAATGTAACACGCATATATCTTCTTTAAATCGAAAGAGCTAGGTTAGGTTAGGTCGGAACTGTGACCACATAACGCACGAGCCGAGCGAGCGAAACGAGCGGTGCCGCGGCAGCGGCCGGCGAATGCCAGAAACATATTTTTGAATGTAAAACTGTGTAAGATTGATTCTAAATTTATAATATAAAATAGGTAAGTTACGATAAAAATGATGACCTGTAGATTTCGGTAAAACGCAATTTAAGCTGGTGGAAAAATATAACGTCAGCAAATATTTTTTCGGAATTGTCAGCATTTTATTCGGTCGTTTCTTTATTTGTATTCGCTTATAAGTTGTCGAAAAGTTAGTATTTAAAGCAGTAAATTTCATATTTTGAGTATGCTCATATTTTAATTTTTTTTCGGAGCCAGAATCATGTGCTGAATTTATGGTTTTAGTTTGTCCCTGGCAAATATTCGCCGTAGCCGTTTCATTCAAGTAATAACTTGAATAAAACGGCTATTGGCGTTTGTTTTTGCCTTATATTGCTAGTAGTACTATAAATATTGGGAAATGTTTACGGGATAACCTCAAATAAAAGACCCTTAGATTTTTAGGGGTGGCTTATATACGCACACAAACAGCTGAAAGACTGCGTGGGACAACCTAATAGATAATAAGTCCCTCCTGCTACACAATATATATTTTTAAGAATAAAACGTAATCGTGTATTCCTCGAACGGGTAGGCAGAGATCTATGGTACCCACACCCACATTTTTCGAAGAAAACGTTAGTATTTGTAGAATTGTGTCTTTGAAGTCCCTATTCATCTTACGCACCATTATCCTCGTTTTATGTGTACCCCAGCAATGTCGTGAAACGTTAAGCCGTACATACTGGTTCGCCACCAACATTATAATCTGTGGTTAACGAGTTACTGCGGATCGCAAACTTCTCAATTGACTTGTGCAACTTGTACGGCACACAGTGATAAGGACTTGATACACTTTGTGTTTCATGTATACAGTTTATCTACGAGACACTCAGTTTAAACCACAAGAGGCAAATAAGACTACAAACTCGTAACCTTGTGTAAGTTGTTTTAGTCATCTCGCAAATACTCAAGTAAGTGCTTTAGCATTTAGTAGCATGTTTACATTTAATTATATCGCTGAGTGATTCCTATAATTTACTGGTCGTTAGCAGTCAAAAACGGTGCTCTCAAAACAGGCGAAGGAAAACATCGTGAGGAAACCGGCATAATTCGAAGACAAGACATCTACCAACTCGCACTGAGCCCGCGTGGTGGATTACGGCCCATTCACTCTCACAGAGAGGAGGCCTGTGTCCCAGCAGTGGGAACGTTATAGGCTGATTATGTAGCAGTCAAATAAAGACTATCAGTTTCATCTTTAAAAACTATAGTATAAGACCCAATATAGCTTTATTATAATTATGTAAGAGGCCGTTAGAAGTCTCTTGGCCTTGTACTGGACTTTGTTTCTTTTTAATTTTCTTTTTTGTGTTTTAATATTTAGTCTGTGTTCTTTCTGTGTGTCCAAATAATACTTTTTCTTTCTTTCTTTACCAGGCCATTTTAAGGCTCAGTTTTGACTTAAAAAGATTTAATCCTCGGTACGCAAAAATGGAATCCTGATAAACGGACATGAAGAAATGAATTCTGACAAATAACGTATTTGATGGTCCTAAATATAATTTCGTTGAAACCTTTTCTTGCGAGGAGGCTCAGTCAAGGCTTCTCCTAGTCCCCAGGGGCTCATACACTTTTTGTCGGGATAATCCCGTATCTCACAAAAGAGTACCTACTATTTCCATGTGAGAATCCTTGTAATGTAGGTATGTTAGGTAAAGCCATTATATACAAATGTAGGTATGCTTCAAATCCCCCAATTTCACGCCGGATTTATTGACCTTATCTCTTATTGAAACCTTCCTTAACTCATCACGTTGTACCGCAAACCGCATATGTACCTATGTACGAACATACAATATTAATTAGGTTCCTAAATCCAAACTAATATTATAAATGCGAAAGTAACTCTGTCTGTCTGTCTTTGCTTCACGCCTAAACTACTGAACCGATTTGTGTGAAATTTGGTACAGACATAGTTTGGAACTTGAGAATGGACATAGGATAGTTTTTATTACAAAAAATAAAATAAAAAATAAAATTTATTCCGGACATACAGCGCCATCTATTGGTCAAGAGTCGGTGTCATCTATTGGTGAAGTCACTATTCCACGCGAACGAAGTCGCGGGCAAAAGCTAGTCTAAATATAAGCCGTACCTTCAGTTTCAGATATGTAGATAAGGCACTATATTAATTACGTTCGTGAGATCTTAAATAAATTTTCCTTTAAATCTCCCTTCTTAACTTCGTACAGAAATGATAATTGAAAGAGCGACACATATTAATTTACTAGCTTCTGCCCGCGGCTTCGCCCGCGTGGATGTCGGAAATTTACCCACGGGAACGTGCTAACAGGATAAAATGTATGTGCTTCCCCAGAATGCCATCTATGTCGCGGGCCGTTTGTGGCTAATTACAATAGAAAACCAATTGTGTCTCATTAGTGGTGATTAAGAGGGTACCTATATGATATCTTTACCTAAGTACCTAACTAATTTGATAAAAAAACTCAATAACAGAAAATTAAATACCTATCTACCTAAATAAACCTATTTCTGATGATAATTAATCTAAACTCAATAAATAAGCAAAATCCCTAAAAACTAATATCTATACGAATGACTAAACCTACCTAACAGTATTATAAAATAACCTACGGTCACTACGTACACTATCAAATATACTACCTATACTTTAAAATTAAAATCTATACCTACGACTTATATAAAAATAAACCTAAATAACTCTAAAAACTAAAAAGAATAAAAATGAACTCCACTGCGGGTGACCCAACCTACGACAAACTTAGTATTTGCGGTTGGTACAGTACAGCCAGTGGTAATCGGGTATAGGGATCGAACCGCAAAATTAAGTTTGTTTTTTATTGTATATACTTTTCCGGGATAAAAAGTACCCAGTGTGGTGCCCAGGATATTAAAGAATAATTATACCAAGTTTCATCGTAATCGAACCGGTAGTTTTTGCGTGATGCCTGAACAAACAGACAGACAGACAGACAAAAAATTTTTTAATCACATTTTTGGGTTCGGTGTCGGTCAAGTAACACCCCCTGCCATTTATTTTTTGGATATTTTCAATGTACAGAATTTTCACTTCTACAGATTTATTATAAGTATAGATAGGAAGTTGTTGAATCGACGGACATCATCTAAAAACCTTCAGAGTTAGCCAAAGAGGCGTTGGTTGGTCGATGATAATGTTACAAATTAAATAGATACTTTTATTTATAAATAGCTTCTGCCCGCGGCTTCGCCCGCGTGGATGTCGGAAATTTACCCACGGGAACGTGCTAACAGGATAAAATGTATGTGCTTCCCCAGAATGCCATCTATGTCGCGGGCCCTTTGTGGCTAATTACAATAGAAAACCAATTGTGTCTCATTAGTGGTGATTAAGAGAGTACCTATATGATATCTTTACCTAAGTACCTAACTAATTAAAAAAAAAACTCAATAACAGAACATTAAATACCTACCTACCTAAATAAACGTATTTCTGATGATAACTAATCTAAACTCAATAAATAAGCAAAATCCCTAAAAACTAATATCTATACGAATGACTAAACCTACCTAACAGTATTATAAAATAACCTACGGTCACTACGTACACTATCAAATATACTACCTATACTTTAAAATTAAAATCTATACCTATGACTCATATAAAAATAAACCTAAATAACTCTAAAAACTAAAAGGAATAATAATGAACTCCACTGCGGGTGACCCAACCTACGACAAACTTAGTATTTGCGGTTGGTACAGTACAGACAGTGGTAATCGGGTATAGGGATCGAACCGCAAAATTAAGTTTGTTTTTTATTGTATATACTTTTCCGGGATAAAAAGTACCCAGTGTGGTGCCCAGGATATTAAAGAATAATTATACCAAGTTTCATCGTAATCGAACCGGTAGTTTTTGCGTGATGCCTGAACAAACAGACAGACAGACAGACAGACAGACAGACAGACAAAAAATTTTTTAATCACATTTTTGTGTTCGGTGTCGGTCAAGTAACACCCCCTGCCATTTATTTTTTGGATATTTTCAATGTACAGAATTTTCACTTCTACAGATTTATTATAAGTATAGATGATCACACACATGGCAATTTTCGTATGTGAAATTATAGGGTAAATTCTAAAGTGACTGTCACATCTGTGATTATCATGATTATAGAAACTTGCTTACTAAAGTAAATATTTTTATCTTACTGATGAAGTAAGATAAAAATCTGTCATCTGCTTAGCCTGTCCCCAACAAAGTTGGGGTCGGCCTTTGGTCGAACCAGCTGAGTACAGTATTTTACATGGAGCGACTGCCTATCGTATGACCTCCATAACCCAGTTACTGGGTAATACAAGACCTCTTAGTAAGGCTGGTTGTCAGACTTTCGGGCTTCTGACGACTGTCAAAGAACCACGAAGGACAGCCGGGATCAACGGCATAACGTGCTTTTCGAGACACGGAGGGCTCTTGGTATGTAAAGATAGTCACCCATCCACGGCGGCAAGCGTAGCTTAACACATTCGTTTAATTCAAATGAACCTTATTCGTGGATTTTACACTTCATTTTACACTTGTGTTCACACACAAAGCAAATGCTAAGTCGTTAGAGACTGTGACCTCTGAGTTTGTTTCGGCCTTTCTTCTCAGACTAGTTAGACAGGAAACGCCGACCTCATCTAGTTTTAAAATATGATTGACGTGTAAAAGTGTTTGTACATACCTACTTACAAAATAAAATCATTTATTATTATCATTTATCGTTAAAATCGTGATTTAGCGTTGATTTTAATGTGACAGATACTATGGGCTATGTAAGTAGGTACGTATAAAGGTCAGCCTCATTTCGAAGAACACAGTAATAAATAAAAATCGTCTACATAAAAATACAGTTTGAAATTCATAATTTATGTGATCAATACTGGTTACGCGAGCAATCTAGTTAGTTACTGCCGTCAAAGTTCTAGGAAAAGATAAAAGTGCTGCAGGGCTATCAACATGATACTGTAACGGCAGGTTTTATCAATGAATCATTAAATGTACGGCGGAGAAAGCCTGCGGCGAGAAGCGATTAGGTCGTTGACGATAGTAACCTAAGTGGGCAGCGTGACAGTAATCTCTATTTTTTCCCTAATAGATTTCTTTCCGAGGTATTTTTATCCGGAGATTCTGTACTCAATAAACATTATAGCTGATATCTTAATATTTTGACACGCTGAGTTTCTGAAGATTAAGTAGGTGAGCATCTCCGAAACATCGAATCAATACTTAACTGTTGAAAGTTCATCTGAGGAACTCAGATACCGGGAGCCATAAGAGTTCCAGAACTCCGATTGATGCAGGAAATATAACGCTTAAACCGACAATGAATCTAAATCGGTGATCCGTCACCATATTGTCGAACACTACCCCAAACCTCACGTATCACCATTTCACGGGATTTTATTACTCTAATCCGGGATTCATTTTGTCACAACCATAATCCTCTTTTTATATACATTTGTCACTGAGACATAGGCAATATATTTTGTTATAGCGCACAATATAAAGGCGTTGTTGCAGATGAACGTATATTTGGGGCAATCTACCAGATAGGAAATAGTATGTTCAGGAGCACCGCACTCAACCAATCAACGTAGCCTATCCGATATCCACTGCTGGACATAGACTTCTCCCTGGCTGCGCCACCACACCATTTCCTCCGCCTTCCGCATCCAGTTTGTCCCAGCCAACTTCTTTAGGCCGTAGGTCCATCTAGCTGAGGAGCGGCGATGTTAGCCTTCTTGTATTAGGTACATTGTTTTCATGTGATGTGAAGGTACGTGTAATAGAATGTTATCAGATAACTTAGTAGCAAATATTCAATCAAATATTTCAGTTAACGAAGCGAGAATTGAAATTCATAGTTATGAGAATAATTTAATATATCCGAACAGTTAAGGCATTTGCATAGCTGTTAAACAGCTAAAAAGTCTTGCCGCTATTAATTTAAAAGTTTTGATCGTGATTGCTTTAACTTTGTTTTTAATTTAAGCTTTACTTAAATAGCAAAGTGATTGAAGAATTAAAAGGGATGTACCGTAGTTGCTTTTAGGTAGAGAAACGTGTATTCTTTCCAATATTTTTCGTGTCCGTTTCAATGGCGCGGCCACGACGTTTTTTTTTAAAAAAAACCATGCCAATATTTTGTAACAATTTGTAAAAGTTGATTCCCAAAACCATAAATTTGTCAAAGCTATGGTTAAAAAGTTATAAGGGTTTGAACGTGGCCGCGCCATTGAAACGCGGCGAACCGCGCGGCCACGGAGATCTTTAAAACTAAGCATTGCAGAGACCTGAAATTTAGGTAAATAACAGATTGAATTTGTAAAAAATTTGTAAAAATATAGGAAAAATTCCTGGGTTTATACTTTAGGAGCTACAAGACTTAAACCTCATGGCCGCGCCATCGAAACGGTGTGAAACACGTTATCGCCGATATCTCGCTGAAAAAGCATCGCAGACGTCTGAAGTTTTTTGTAAAACCCAGATTTGAATTTGTCAAAACTAGTAAAAATACAACAAAAAATCCTAGGTTTATATTTCAGTAGCTGTGAGACTAAAACCCCATGGCCGCGCCATTGAAACGGTGAAAAATACGTTATCACCGATATCTCGCTGAAAAAGCATCGCAGAGGTCTGAAGTTTTTTGTAAAACCTAGATTTGAATTTGTCAAAATAGGTAAAAATGCACAAAAAAATCCTAGGTTTACATTTCAGGAGCTGTGTACGGAATCATCAATACGTCTTGAATATGTCGATAGGGTGACCATGGCTTATTGTTTACAGAACACTTTCCACCTATTTTTAACCGACGAACAAAAACGGAGGTTCTTAAGTCGACGCGTATATTTTTATTTTTTTTATATACGACCACACAACTTTTTACAGAGTACTCCGATTTTGATCATTCTTTTTTTTATTGGAAACTACTTTTTTCGGGATAAAAGGTACCCTATGCCCGTCTCCGTACACCTGAAAATCTATATGCAAAGTTTCAGGATGATCGGTTCAGTGGTTTAGGCGTGAAATAGTAACAAATAAACTTACTTTCGCTTTTATAATATTATATATATATAATAATATATAGTAGGGATTTTCATTTAATTTAGAATCCTTGAGTTATTCTAATATAATACGTGCAAAGTTTTCTGTAAAACATAAGCCATGGTCACCTTATTGAAATATTCAAGACGCACTAAAAATTATATTATTATGATAAAAAAAAAATACCTACTGTCGGTAACTCTACATATTCATAGGTGTTATTTACAAAAAAAAAGATCTCGCTATCACTTACTTTCATCGAAAGAGAATCACGACTTATTTCTACGCGATACCGTACCACAGCTCCTGAAATGTAAACCTAGGATTTTTTTGTGCATTTTTACCTATTTTGACAAATTCAAATCTAGGTTTTACAAAAAACTTCAGACCTCTGCGATGCTTTTTCAGCGAGATATCGGTGATAACGTATTTTTCACCGTTTCAATGGCGCGGCCATGGGGTTTTAGTCTCACAGCTACTGAAATATAAACCTAGGATTTTTTGTTGTATTTTTACTAGTTTTGACAAATTCAAATCTGGGTTTTACAAAAAACTTCAGACGTCTGCGATGCTTTTTCAGCGAGATATCGGCGATAACGTGTTTCACACCGTTTCGATGGCGCGGCCATGAGGTTTTAAGTCTTGCAGCTCCTAAAATATAAACCCAGGAATTTTTCCTATATTTTTACAAATTTTTTACAAATTCAATCTGTTATTTACCTAAATTTCAGGTCTCTGCAATGCTTAGTTTTAAAGATCTCCGTGGCCGCGCGGTTCGCCGCGTTTCAATGGCGCGGCCACGTTCAAACCCTTATAACTTTTTAACCATAGCTTTGACAAATTTATGGTTTTGGGAATCAACTTTTACAAATTGTTACAAAATATTGGCATGGTTTTTTAAAAAAAAAAACGTCGTGGCCGCGCCATTGAAACGGACACTATTTTTCTAGGTAAAAGAAAAATAAATAAATGCTTTACACAATTTTTTAAAAGTTACTCGTAAACCTAGTCCTTTGTACTTAAAAATCTGTAAACCTAATTTTAATATTAATTACCGGCAGCGAGTAATACATATACCTGTTGTGGTAATAGAAATTTTATGTACCGTGAATCAAAAACACTCCATCTCCAGGAACTGAAATACCGATTATATTCGATTATGCCCGAAATAAGGTTTCGTATTTGAGTGTTTCCAAGAAACAAATTGACATTAGATATTATTAATTCTCGTCGAATTTCCATGTGGGTATTGATGATAAAGCTGAAGAGTTTGTTTGAATGCGCTAATGCCTAGAACTACCAGCGGGATTAAAAAAAAAAATATTTTTGAGAAAGATGCTATTTAAAATCACGCTACCCTTAGAAACCGAGCAAAAAGAAAAAAAGTCAGAAATAACGCTAAGCGGAAACGAAGTAACAGGGCACAGATAAAGGATATATTTTATGTTAAAACAAGAAAATTCACGCAGACGAAGTCGCGGGCAGAAGCTAGTGTCTTTATAAAAAGATCAGGTATAATAGTATATGTTAAGCTGTGGAACCCAAAACTCGTAATAGATCTCCATTGTTCATTCTCTCGTGCAGTTCCTGCATAAACCATCTTTAATTCAGATGATAAGATCATCGTCTCAGCGTGTCCTAGGTGCGAAGGAGACTTACTTCCCACACATAAGAATACAAGATGATAATAATTATTAGAGTCTTCCTTATGTCCAGGTGTCGACGATACAGCAAGGCGTGTGCCGACGTTCGTACTGGCAGTACGCCATTACTGATGACATGGTGTGCGCGGGGCGAGGACGAAGAGACTCCTGCGCCGGCGACTCTGGCGGCCCGCTGCTCTGCAGAGATCGAACTATGAGATATTTCTTACAGGTAAAAGCTTTTAATGACGGGTGTAAAAAGATGCTTGATGAAGCCTAGAGTCACTTGTATCTACTCCCCGTCCATGTGATATTTTTTTGTATTGGTCCATATCTACTTAGGATTCTTCTGGTTACGGAGATATTGAAAGACTAACTTCCAACTTATATTCACTTTTTTTCACAAAACCAGTTTTAAACATTATAATTTTTAAACTTTAAATACTCCCAGAGCTCCTGTACCGTAACATGTCCATACACATTCGCACAATTTTTTTGCGTGGCTTAAACAGCAAAATCGCTGTTTTTTTGTTACTCCCTGTATTACTTCTATACTAATACTATAAATACGATAAGTTGTTTTTGTGAGTTTGTATGTAAGTAAAAGGTTATTTACTGATCCCATTACGAACTTTCTTTTACCGATACAAAAATACACTTTTACTGAGTAACATAAGATAGGTAGGTATTGTAAGCTGATGAAACCGTTATATCGGTATACATGTTATGCCAATAATAACGTAACAAAGCTAACGTCTTTTGTTACGAAAATCGAGAGTGTGCCAACAAAAATTTCACGTTTATACCTTTTTTGTTCTATTTGTGGCTATTTTTTTAATAGTTTTTTTTTATTGTTTTAGGCTTTTTACATCCGTACTGTTTTTATTATTATTTTGGATCGGGGTTTTTTTTATTTTTAATTTAATTTTTTATTTCATGCTTTTTGTAGGGACTCCTTATTATTTCATTTCTTTTATTTTCTTGCGTTTTAAGATTCAGGTAATTTGGTGTTTAATAAGGTTTTTTGTAATTCGCCATTTTGAAATTTGTCATAGTGTATAGTATTCTACTAGTCAAGCCCTTTCATTTGATACCCAAACCCAAAAAATACCACTTTGGAGATTTCTTACAAACGATACCGCAACTACTGCAATCAACTTACTACTTAGAAAGTTAAGAATAAATCACGAAAAATCAGCTTTAAAATCCTCACAAAATGAGAATGCTAGCTTCCGTCTGGGACATATTCCACGTTTTAACATAATACATGTTACAATATTGCGAAAAAATATGTAATCCGCCATTTAGTGGCGGCGGCCATCTTGGACCGATTTTCATCAAACATAGCTAAGAACACTCCCGACAAATTCACCTTTCAAACAAAAAAAAAACAAAATCAGAATCGGTTCATCCTACGATGCTCGGTTCGGGAGCTACGATGCCGCAGACAGACATACACACACACACACACCAATGATATTATAAGTAGTTATAATATCATTGACACACACACCCCACACACAAACACACACACACAGAGACATCAAACTTATAACACCCCGTCGTTTTTGCGTCGGGGGTTAAAAAAGGAATTTATAGCGCATCTTTTATAAACTGTAACAAGAAACAATCACAGAATCCACAATTACGTTAGTGAAGTTTTCTTCTCTCCCAGGAATTAAAAAAAAAGTTTTAATGAACAAAAACTGTTCCACAGAAAGAAATGAACTTAGAACAAAGATGACTAGAAAATTAAGGAATTAGCGGTAGCCGCCCTGTAATCACGGCCGACCCTTTCATAAGGACTGTTAATAAACTTGAGTTATGAAAGACTACGGGAAATAAAGAAAAAAATATTTATACAGGGTGTTATTGACAGCCCTCCGCAAACTGATAGGGTGGCTTCAGTACATCATATTAAGATGACCGGTACATGTAATTCTTTCAGGAACATTAAGGGAATCCAAAAAACCAGATTTGTTTTATTACCTCACACGCAACGTATCGTTACCGTGGCAAAACGCACGTAGCGGACGGCAGCGCAGCGAGCTTGAGCGAGGCTGTTTTCAGCTGTTTTATTTACATAAATGGAGTGTTGCATACAGAGAACGTAATTTTATATTGAAATAAAGGAATATCAGCAGAAAAAACGGCATAATTTTTTTTTTCCTGAGAAAATTTCCAGTGGGATATGATTCAGAATAACGAGCTGAATCAATCCTGTGTTTTTGTGGAGGGCTGTCAATAACACCCTGTATATTCAAGAGGCAAATATGACGAAAAATCAGGGGTTTTACAAATGTTGCTGACACATTTTAAGGTTGCCTGACTCTGTGCCACGGGTCTGTGTGATTTTCAATCTACATAACGTCACGTCTGTTTTTTCCAAGCGAGCAGGCAGAGGTACAGTCACCATAGGAGATAAGTTACCAGGGTCATCTCCTTTGGTGACCGTACCTACATTTCACATAACACATGTAATACTATTGCCAATAATCGGGAACAAATTCAGGTCTGCACTGCTTATTGAAATACCTAAGGAAAACTCCGGTCCGGATCTGCTACTTAGATACTAAGTGCTTATAATTAAGAGACGTGACAGACAGCAAACAAACGAATATTTAACCCTTAACTGCTCGCATGGGGTCATCGCATTTTCGCGCGTCGAAAAAATGCACTTGCAACGGTCGGAACCCCCCCGCGCGCCCGCTAGCCTCTTTATATACGCTAAAGAACATATTTTAGTACCGTTTAGACCCTAGTTTGGAAACCCTACCTGCTAAAAATCTGAGCATTTCCGCTTGGAGCCTTTACAAGTCACGTTCGCCTAGAGGTCGCAAGCGCCGAGCGTAGGGGTCCGGCCCCTACAGCAGCCCCTAGTTGTTCGTTTTATTCGGTTTAATTTATATTTCTTCAACACGTATTTAATCACGCAAAACATAATTTTCATCCTTTATTAACAGTCTCAAGAGAATATCTTAATTATCTCGGTCACTAATTCTTCTTCAATAAATCTTAGAAAATATAAGTACCTGCTATTTTTTTTTAATGGTAGTATGGTACTGTTGAGCCACAGCTCACTCCACGCTCACTTCACTTAAGTTTTTACGGTGAGATGGTTACAGAATTGCACTACTGCCGGGACCCACCGCGTCGCATTGCCCACCCGCGCTCTTATTTCGTTATCACTTATGTTCTTGGAGTGACAGCTTACTCCACGCTCACTTCACCTAAGTTTTCACGGTGAGATGGTTACAGAATTGCACTGCTGCCCCCGACCCACCGCGTCGCATTGCCCACCCGCGCTCTTATTTCGTTATCACTTATGTTCTTGGAGTGACAGCATACTCCACGCTCACTTCACCTAAGTTTTCACGGTGAGATGGTTACAGCAGTGCGATTCTGTAACCATCTCACCGTGAGATTTTTACAAAATCGATTAGCTGAAGTTTGATTTTATACCCCCCGTATACCGTAAAGCTCGTAGAGAGCTTTACAGTACTAATAAAAAGATAATGAAAGTTATTTGACAAACTTTCGTTTAATTTATTCATCTTGGTACTGTGAGATCGCAGAGAGCTTACAGTATTTACCTACATTGCTTTTGATTACGGCATAAATACATAATATTAATAAAAAAAAACCACGTGAATAAATATTCTTTAATATTTAAATGGTTTGCGGGTTTCTTTAGTGCTTGTGGTCTCATAATAACCACAATTAAATACTCAGGTAAATGTTTGCTTCTAAAACGAATGGCTCTTAAATTCAGGATACAAGGTTGTCACTTTAAATGAGGAAATAATAAGGAAGATTTTATTTCAATTTGAGAAGTAGGTTCACAATGAAATGGACAATTAGGTATAATGGAATGACTCTGATGCCTTTGATGAGTCTTATGGTGTAATGGGTGTAATTCATTTCTTGTCAAACTGCTAATTAGGATGCTTGTCCTTCCAACTTCGAAACGCTTACAAAAACAGGAAACTTTCCGGAAAATATAAAATTTAAATACATCAAAGAATAGCCTTGTGAAATTCATCCAAGTACGAGTTTCAATATAAACATTGCTCAGAAAGAACTGAACACAGTCGTGTCGTGCACAGAAAGAAATGAATTTCAAAAACGTTTTAATAAAGGTGAAAAACTTTTCACCCACAGTTATTTGAACATCTCGTTTAGCTTGCTATTCAACTCGGCATAAATTAAATTGCAAAAGAATTGTCTGAATTGTGAAATGCTATAGCACTAAAGAATAGGACGCTCTACCATCCCGTTTGAGTAAAGTTGTTTACGATTATCCCGTTTTGTATTGCTCCAGTTGGTAGGAATTGAAAAATCCAGCCGTAGGTATACTGGCGGTACAGCCGTGTCTCTTTTTATCCGAATTTTAAAATGTAGTACTTGGTATTTATTGAAATGATTACGTTTTGCTATTTAACATCAACGATCCATCGTTAGAGTCCTTGTGCGGAGACAATTCTTGCTGTAACATACATATACAAAAACTTCATTTCACCAAGAGAACAATGAATGGATTGTGTGAAAGATGATACGGCTTGAAAGGGGGTGATTACTGAGATGACTGCTAGTAGATGTATGGAGGAAGAAGACATGCTGCACCGAACTCCAATAAATTGGGATAGGCGCAGGACGATGATGATGGTTCAGATGAGGTCTTCTGCACAATATAGAGACGATACAGTACCTCAACTAAGCCCTTTTTGCAGCTTCTGACGTTTCATAAGTGTCCATGCCCATTTATGTGAAATAAAATATTTTGAATTTTATAGGAAAACATCAAAAGTTATGGTTACGGATTTTTGTAGCCGATTTTCTAAATGAAAAGAATGAAGGTTACTTATGTAAATTTATGACGGAGTTCATATTTTTACGATGAAGTGAGCAGCCCTGCGTGAGACTCCGGTGTTACTTCCGTGAAACAAATAGAAACGTGCGCTTTCATAGAAAATGTTGTTCGAAACGGGTAGCTACCGGTGATATCTACCGGTAAAACTCCTTTTTAGTAGACCTTTTTTATATCCAACTAGCTTCTACCCGCGGCTTCGCCCGCGTGTATGTCGGAAAGGATAAGAAGTATCTCCTTTCCCATGATGCCATCTATCTCTTTGGCATCTGCTGGCAGGCAATGTTATCTAAATCCGTTCAGTGGTTTATGCGTGAAAATGTAACAAACAAACAGAATTTATAATTTTATTTAGTAAAGCACTTTGCCCGCGACTTCGTCCGCGTGTACTTTACTCAAAAAATTTTGAAGATGTATGTTTACGATCTTTATCATTTATTTATTTAATTCGGGTTAATTTTAAAGTTTACAGATCAAATGAATAAGATTTTTAAATAAACCATGTCGTCCCCTTTTACCACGACAGGCTTTGTTTTTAAAAAGCGTTTGATACGTTCCCATTGTATGACTTAAAGATTATTTATACCCATTTTCGAGTTAATGGAAGCAAGCAGTAAAATCCACCCAACTTTATTACCCTTTTCCACCCCGGTAAAAGACGATTTTTGAAAAACCTTTAAAACACATACTTTTTGTTTTAAGTATTAGTACCGAGTTTCGAGTTAATCCGTCCGAACGCGGTTTAATATTTTTTCTTACCTATTAACTTTTTTACCCCCTGAAGCCTCTGTGAGGAGGTTTTTTAAACTAAAAGTGTCCATCTGTATTAATGAATCAGTATTTTAGCTGACTCCATAAGACTCTACTACTCTTGAAAAATGCTCTTTGGTAAACATGTAGAACGTTAATGAATACGTGCCTTATGCAGATCAGATATAAATACCTTTCCAAAATTATCAAAAAAAAAAAACATATGTGTACCTACCTGTTTTTTTTCATGATTGCCCCGTTGGTCTCGTGGTCGCAAGCGTGACTGCTGAGCGTGGGATCTTGGATTCGATTCACGGATTGGTCTTACACTAACCCCGTACCTCGAATAGCACGTGTCGCTGTTGGCCCTGCATCTGATCTCTCTCCGGTCGTGTCGTATTGCCGTCCCATCGGACTGTGAGAGTAAAGGAACTCCTGCATACTTGACTAACCTCCGTTAAAATTGGACACCGTGACCGAAATTTGGTCGGGAGGATTATTCTTTTTCATGATTAAATAAACAACGATTGCGCAACCTCATTGGTATGATTTATGACCCCTGATAGGGTAACGACTACGGTTATCGAGTGTCAACAAATGCTCCCGTCCTAAAACCCACTGGGGGCTTATATAAACCCCTACCTTTTAAAAGGTTCCTTCAATCACAATAAAATGGACGTGACATTTCACAATTTGACGAGAAAGCAAGAAGCTTATCGAACATTAAAGAGTGGCATTTATTTGAGGATTCCGAATTAAATGACACAGAGCCATAAACCTAACGAGGATAACGTCCTTTGTCATTTGCATTTATGTAAGTACGTTTTAGGTATAACTGACATTTTTATTTTTGTATTCGCCTGGACTGCTTTGTGTTTGAAAAGGGCGTTGGTAAGATTTATTTGCTGGTCTTTTGTTAGCATAATCAGCCTATAATGTTCCTACTGCCGGGATACAGGCCTCCTCTCTGTGAGAGGAGGCCTGTGGTGGGCATCAGGCCTGGCCGGTACCACGCGCCTGGCCCACCACTGCTCACTAGCGTAGCGACTCAAACCTGCCGAAAACTACGAGACGGAATTTCCGCATGCTTATGTTTCAAAAGAAAGTTACTTAATTTTGGTCTAATGGGTTATAGGTAATTTTAAAATCATTGCAGGCGTAAATTTTTCGTGTTATCAGAGATTCTGGCCTGAAAGAAAAACGAGTAAAGAAATAAGACGGTTTTTATATATTTTAGTTAAGGTATTATCAAAATCATTCCAGAGTTCCAGACAGGGTTTTACTTTAAGCTTTTTATTCTTCATTAGCTTTCGCCTGCGACTTCGTCCGCGTCGCATTGCCCATCCGCGCTCTTATTTCGTTATCACTTAGCGTTCTCTCAGACTTTTTTTTCATTTTACAGGTATAAGGGTCTTAGCGTGATAATTAATAATCTATATAACTTTTCTCAAGAATTGGGCTACCAAATGCAAAAATAATTTTTCAATCCGACTGCCAGTTCCAGAAATTAGCGCGTTCAAACAAACAAACTCTTTAGCTTTATTATGCATCGCCATCGGCATTATGCATGCGATGCATATTATGCATCGGCATCGGCATTATGCATGCATCGGCATTATGCATGCAGGGCATCGATGCGCAAAATGTAACCATGAATGCACATGATGATTCTAGACCCCTAGCGTAGGAATTTCGGTCGGTTATCAAAAATAATTCAGCTGTTTCATAGAAAAGTGCACTATCTACGCGGTCAAAATGTATGGATCAGCTGATTTTATTTTTAATAACCGACGAAAAATTTCAACGCTGGGTTCAGAATCATGTACTGAATCCATGGTAACAGATTGCGCTTCGATGTACTTACCTGCCACCCTCTATTGTTAAATATGTATACATTACCGACGTAAGAATGACAAGCTTTACTTTTAATCCGTGTGGGTGGGTGGTGAAATCTGTTAACGGTGTTGCTATGCGATCATGCGACTCATATGTCGCTTTTTTTCTTATTTTCAGGTTTCATCCACAAGGAATTTTGTATTAGGTCTTCCTACAACATCTATTCCGAAAATGTGCATACCATATTAATCTATTAATTATCTGTCTAATTATAATAAAGAGGTATTATTTTTTGTTTGTAAGTTTGTATTTTTTTAAATCTCTGAATCGATGGAAAACGAAATAAGACCGCGGGCAGGCGCTGCGATGCGACGGGATGCGTCGGGGGAACAAGAAATTTCATGCGAACGAAGTCGCGGACAGAAGGTTGTATACGAATAGATTGGCCGTTACAACCCAATGGAAATTTTATTCGTAATCCTGAGTTTAATGACTCGTTTTTAGGATACTGAATCCCGTAAAACGTTTTACATACCTACAGGTAGTTTCTTATACAGGTATAAACCAGAAATTGCCTAACAATTGCGTAACATACCTACAATAGGGTAGTTGCCTGGGTAAAAAATGATTATTATATTTAGTCCGTAATTAGATTATCGAAAAATAATGTATACGTAATACGTGTCCATTATTTTCAAAAGAAAAAAAAATTTTTTTGTCAATCAATCAAGAAATGACAAAGATAAAACGCGTCATAATTTGGGAGTAGGGTACTAAAAAGTGTAGCAAGGCGTGACGTCACGCGGAACTTTAACGGGCGATATCTTCATCATTTTTTATATAATTGACAAAAGAAAAAATACAGGTCCAATATTTTTTGATAATCTAACTGACGGACTAATTCGATTTTTTTAGGCATCTAGCTTATTGTCAATATGAACTCACTGGTCCTACTGGCTGACGGCACTGTAGTGCAGTTTTCTGCACTAGGTAAGGCATGACTGTATAATGCTGTAATTACTAGTCATTCCACCGCACGTTTCACCGCAGCATACGATTTAACCAAATCCGTATCGAACAGCATCCTAATTGCGTAACACACTATCGATTGCTAATCCATTACTTCATATGTTCAAGAAATTTGTCTGCTCAACAACGTAAATAACGCAATGAATGTTGTTGAACTGTCAAAATGAAAGGGAATTCCTACTGTTAGTGTGTCACGCAATTACCCCGCAGGGACGTTGCCGTGTGAGCTTAGCATGTGAAAGTGGGTAGCTCTGTATTCTTCCGTGGATACTAGGGAAATTATTTAATAAGCAAAATTACATTTCTATAGACACCCACAGTGCGATTCTGTAACCATCTCACCGTGAAAACGTAGGTGAAGTGAGTGTGGAGTGAGCTGTCAAATAATGCTAGGGATTATCGCTACTGACAACTCACATCAAGCTCACTTCACTTGAGTTTTCACGGTGAGATTTTTATAGTATCGACCGGCTGTCCCATCGCTGACGACGGAGTGACTAGCTATCAACCATTTCCTCACTCAAGAAACGTACAAAATATCTAGAAAATCGGGCTCCGTTTTCAGCATTCTAAGAGGTGACACGTCTTTTTGAAGTAGCATCCTATATTTTGGCGTCGCTTGTCTCGTCAGATAGTTTTCGTGGTGCCAACGATGTCACATATTTGTGCTGCCACTTGTATAAGCCTTCCACAAATGATCACATATATTTGCCTTTATTTTGACCATAGATATTAATTGAAGAATCATGAAATTAGATATTATTGCCGGTGTGTTCATAGCTATAATATATTTAAGGCCGTGACTATATCCCTCCTGGCCCTTCTGTTTCCCACCTGTTGAATTCTGAAGAGACTACGAAATAGAGTTGATTTATATGTGCATATTAACAGCTGGGTCCCAGTTGGAAAATCCATGTTACGCCTGTGACGTCATGACAAATCATTGTACAGTCAGCTTTAGATTGATGTTAGAGTCTAGGGGAACAGATGAGCAAGGTTCTCTGAATATATTGTATTGTTGTATCCCAAACTGATCTTTGCAACATAGTTCACATAACAGTTACAATCTTTGCGATACAACTGTTAAATAGTATCCTCGTACAGAAGTTCTATTTCAAAATTTTCCACAAACAACAAGTAGTAAAAAAAAAGATTTTGATGGCACGGTTGGCACAGTGGTTAAGCGATGGACTGCTGCACTGCGTGTCGCGGGTTCGATTCCCGCACGGAAAAAATATTTGTATGACCTAAAAGTAGTTGTTCCGGGTCTGGCTGTTTGTGTATGTGAGTTTAGATGTTTGTAAACGCACGCACGATACAGGAGAAATTCATAGTGTGGGGCAACGTTTTAGGGTGGGGGGGGGGGGGGAGTGAATACCTAATTTTGAACATTCAATATACAATCAACTAGAGAAGCTTAAAATGTTTACTACAGGTAATTGCAATCATGTTGATAACGTGTACCATTTTGTATTGACAGGGGATCACGAGTTTCGGCGACGGTTGCGGCAAGCGTGGCAAGTACGGAATTTACACTCGCACCGCGGGCTATGTGTCGTGGATGCGTGACGTCATGAGCAACAAGTATTTTGATTGAAACCGCAAAAGGTTTGACGAGACCTTTCACATCGACGGTATAAACCTGTGGTTTCCGACCTATACGTGAATGCGTTACATTAAAAGGGGATTTGTGTATTGCTACCACTTTGTGATCGATATTACATAAAGTGTCCTTGTTTCATTACAACCAGATAGACACTATTCACCAGAAAAGTAAAAAACTGTGTAAAATCATAAGCGAGATTCTATAATTCAACCGGAACTCCCCCGGACGACGTAAAATAGCCTTTCGTTATTACTAAGTAGGTAGTTATGTATTAAGTACCTATACCGCAAATCTGCTAAAATTCATTCATATTTTGTACAGGAACCTGTTAAATATTTTAATCTATCTTCTGACTGGGCGGGTTTTGTTTTGTAACAGCCTGAAATATGTTCGAATAAACCGAGGGTGGATTGGAAAATTTACATAAAAGGATATTCATTATTTTGCATGTTATTCATGCCACGTTAATACATGCAAAGAATGTGTTGTGATTATACAAGTATTACCTATACATTGCTTTCATGTTAAAATTCAGATTATTTGAACGAAAAACTGAAAGCTTCAAAGTTTTCTTTTCTTATTTTCCTTTTCGCGTATGCATGAGCTTAGTAAGTGTAGCCGTGATGAAAAGATTAGGCCAGTCAGCGGCCGACACTCGTGGAAGCTTTAATAAATCTCAAACATTAGGTACTTACTTCGGTACTACCAATTCTTTAAGTTAAGGATTAAGTTTAAATATTTAAACTTTTTGCCATCGATACGCTAAGAAGAAGAGGATGTTAAGGATTAACAACAGCTAATGGGCGATTGTTATAATTTACGGATCGTTATTGGTTAAAATTTAAGATTCTAGTATCTTTACCAATAATGAAGCAAAGACCTCATTGCTTTGCATAGTAGACCCTCCCATATGGAAGTAGCTATTACACACATATAAAATGAGCTTACGAATCTATTTATATGCCCAGTTTGGTAATAAAAAATGCTACCATTGGTAATCAAAACGACTCGTTTTTGTTTATTTCTGGAATAAAATAAACCAGGGCTGTTCTGCCTAATCATGCTGATTTTTTTACTTATAATTATGTCAGCATCAGCATCAGTTCTGTAAAGTAGGTATGTCTTTAATAAGCATGGGGAGCTGATGGAAATGACTTTTGGATCATTATGTCAGTATTCTGTACCCGCAAAAGGTCGTTTTATCGTTATTAGAATTGGTTTTAGAATAGAAATCCACCTCATATCTCTCTCATTTCATTTGTCGAACGATATGTTATCGAGTTTACAGAGCGAGCATATTTTTATGAGTACTTTGACAAGTAATTTATGGTTAAAAGTGTTGAATGAGAACTGATTGAACCCTTTGTTGTTATGGTAGCTAACCGTAATAATAGTGATTGTTACGAAATACCCAGACGTTTTTTTAATATTACACAAAATTAAATTTTTTACACTAACCTGAGTTTGTAAACAATTTACAGCACATTTAAGTTCTTAAGAAGTTTGCAAAAGATGAAGGATAATTTAATTATTCATGGTTCTCTTTTTGTGTGTATGTAAATACAAGATTAATTTAAATTTTGTTCACAATTTTATTAGAATTTTAAATCACATTGCTTGAGCACTTTGCGAAACTTTTTTTTGAACATTGTATTTTATTTTAATCTAAGTATATATAAGGTAAAATGATAAATAAAGTCTCTCTAAGTTTTGTATAGCTGTGTTTGATTTACTACCTTCTAGAATATAGTCTGGCACCGAAATATGATGATGTTATCAGCTGTAAGGTACGTGTGAAAGTCGCGACAGAGTTCAATAGTCTGCGATAGTGCAAAAACCTTCTTGATAAGTATCTTACATACATAGACATCAAAGTCCTTGCGTTCAAGCTAGAATAAATGCTAAACATTTGGGATATATCTCAAATCCTTAGTATGTATCTTTTACCTTTTCAAGTTTACATAGGAGTAGGTATACTTCAAAATTTTACCTCCTTAATGTTTTCTCTATTAATTAAGGTTGCAGACATTAATGTATATGTATAGGGTTTCTAGTTTGTATTAGAATTGTATTTTGTTTGTATAAGTAATTTAATGTCTTCTACTGCCTAATTCATTCATTAGGTTATAAAGTCCTGCTCAGGTAAATTAAACAGTTTCTTTGCAAAATAAATTAATACTTATTACGAAAACACCAATAGGTAAGTAAAACAATACTAAAAATAAAATTAAGAAAACAATAATAATAGAAAGTTTAAAAGTAGAATTATAAAAAATACTATTAAAAAAAATAACAATATTAAAAATAAAATCATATCAAAATTAGAGGTCGAGGGTGAAAGTGTCCACGTCTTCGTTCTCTCGAGCGACGTTCAGTATCCACGGGACAAGACGCCAAGTACCTGTGTACTGGGCACACTGATCACCCCAAGGTCGCCTTTCCTCCTGCAAAACAAGCAATAAGGTACAGGTACATAATTTTTGAGAGAGCAGCGGTGGCCCAGTGGTACGTCCGTGACATACGACTTGTAGGTTGTAGGTTCGAACCCGGACAGGTGCTTTACTTTGTGTAAATTATTTCATCACCACTGCTCTCAAAACGGTGAAGGAAAACATCGTGAGGAAACCGACATGTCCTAGAACAAAAAATTCGAAGACATGTGACATCTACCAACCTGCACCGGGCCCGCGTGGTGGATTACGGCCCACTCCCTCTCACAGAGGAGGCCTGTGTCCCAGCAGTGGCAACGTTATAGGCTGGTTATGTAACTAATTTTTATAGCCGAAATAATTGGAGCCATTTTAATAGCCAAATGAATTCAAACTAAACTCCCTGAAAACTTATGCGTGACTAATCTGCACTTTGTGTAGCACACTTTTAATTACAATGTGAGATATTTCAAGCATACTGCTAATCCATTGTTTCATAGGTTTTAAAATTTCTTCTGCTCAACAACGTTAATAACGCAATGACCGGGGTGAACTGTAAAAATGAAACCCATTGTGATAAATTGTAATTTTTTTTTTCACAGTTTATTTAAAGTTCAATTAAACAACCATACACTAGAAATACTCATATGTTTCCAGTTTACAAAGAGAGCACACTGTAACACAAATATTGCTCTTAACTATTAGCGTGGGATACGTTTGGGGAAAAGTAAATGATTGTGAGTTTCAGCGATATTCCCGTTTTGTGTCGTTTAGTTTCATCTGATAAAGGCGAGTGACACTGTCAGGACCAACACAGGGAAATCAAAATAAATGGTTAATAATCAAAATAAATGGAATCCCCACTATGACGTTTATAGTGGGGGTTCCGTTTATTTTGATTGTTGTCCATGGGAATTGAATTGATCACTAGCCATGGGACATTTCACGAAACAAAAGAGCAATTATTTTGAGAAATCCAAGGAATTTAATTACAGTTGTGCGCTGAATACTTGTAATGACAGCTCGTGAAAATAGTTGAAGGTAATTGCAGAGTGAGCTTTAGTCGTGAGAACGACTCTAAAGTTATTTATTAACGGTTTTTTTATCCGATTTAATTTAATTTAATTCGAGAACGGTAGCGTAGAAGCAATATTAAAATTAAAACGTCGGCGCCGTGAATGAAAAGTCATTATCTCAATTCCCCTGGTGAAATTGCACCCAGCAAAACATTTATTTTATCAAATGAAAATGGATTCAAAGCAATTTTTTGCACCACTACGTATCTCACTAACTTTATCCACGGTTTCACTGAAATTAAATTAGTTGGTTAGAGGTACAGTCAAAAAAAGAAATAAGTAAGCAGGCAGTCAAGTATAACTTTTTAATCGTGTTATGCGTGTGAAAAGTCTTTGTTATAGCTGGTCTGAGAACGCCTTTGTCATATTCAGCCTATAATGTTCCGACTGCTGGGACACAGGCCTCCTCTTTTCGAGTGGGTCGTAATCTACGGGTTGGTAGATGTCACATGTCTTCGAACTTTTGGTCCTAGGACATGCCTCACGAAGTTTTCCATCACCGTTTTGAGAGGTGATGAAATAATTTATGCACAGTATAGCGGCTGCTTGGTTCGAAGCCACGAAAAGCCGGGCCCGGGGCGAGTTCCTAAGTTGGGGCCGTTACCAACGCTCCCTGAGAATGCCTTATGTTTAAAAAAGTGTCATTAACTGCCTAGTAGTAGTTTAGCACACGTATATATACCACCAATATATTTGACGACACGGTTGGCGCAGTGGCTGAGCGATCGACCGCTGCGCTGCGTGTCGCGGGTTCGATTCCCGCACGAAACAAATATTTGTATTGCCTACAGGTAGTTGTTCCGGGTCTGGCTGTTTGTGTAGATATGTGAGTTTAAATGTTTGTAAACGCACCCGCGATACAGGAGTAATTCCTAGTGTGGGGCAACCTTTCATAAAAAAATAAAAACAAATATTGCCTTTTATTTTGAGGATAGCCAGAAATTACAGAACCTACGATACGATTCTTATTTCATTGACAGGTTGGGAGTACTAACGCACATGATTATTTTTAAGGACATCCCCAATAAGGTCAGACTATATTCTTCCGATATGTAAATATAACCCGTGCCGTAAAACAAACGAATTGAAAATGGCGATTATGCCTTTTAACCGCTCGCTATAGGTACTGTGCAAGTGAAGGAGCACATAAAACGTATTTGTTTGGCCGCCATTTTTAAGTCGTTTCTTTAATGACGCGGGTAACGGGTTGTAGATGTTTATTTCTTGCCTGCAAACAAAAGCACTTTGTCGAATGTACACAATTTGGAATTCGGCTTCTACCATATAAACAGCAAGGTCATGGCAGTGATTAGCTAACAAAACTTGGCTGCGGCTGGCGGTCGTCGAAATAGGAAACGGAGCAAGCTTTAGAGCCCTATTGTCTCGGTAATATAGTAGGGATCACTGTGGTGTTTGAAATTGCAAATAACAATAGTTACATAGTTAAATATGAATAGTTTTGCGTCAGAAGTAGTTAGTTATTAATAATTTTACGTCGTAAGTTATGAATAATTTAACGCCATGTGGGTAGCAAAACTACGAGTTTGTGTTTACGTAAAATATACATACACACACACTACTCTTCATAAGTTTTGGGCCAACAAAATTTAATATCAGTATATTAAATTTTGCACGAAAAAAGCGCCCTTATAGAATTACAAAAGCAGCATATGACTGAAGAACATGATTTAAAAATAAAGCATGGGGACTTAAAAACAAAAATATTAGAGGCTGTGTTGAAGAAAATACAAGATGAGAAAAACTAATGACACTGGCTGACCAGGGAATTAACCCAAGACCTCATGCTCAGCAGTAGTGCTTGAGACCCTCTAGACCGCCGCGGAGTGCGCACGTCATAAAAACATATTCATATTCATATTCATTTTTTTTTCATTTATTCATATTCTTCACTTTAATTAATTTGTAAACCAAGAAATACACCAAGTCTTATGTTATACTACCAAAAGTTCGTTTCATTGAAGAAGCACCCGTAGCGAAACCCAACATAGAAAAATTCCACACATCAGGACAGTTCCAGCCATCGACACGACGGATGAGAGTTCATACGGACTAGATCATTTTTAAGAATTTATTCATTTGATTTGGAATATGAAATTAACTTTGATGTTTCTTTTTCAATTAAGCTTGTAGGTGATTTCAAAAATTGTTCACGTAGTGACATCATCAAAGGAAGTGATAAGGAAGAAACGAATTGGGTACGTTTAGGAAATCAAGCCACGATGAAAAGCTGATTGTACCTAAAGCAATACAACCAATATCCTGACTCTTGAAAGCCTTATATTTATGCTATAATGTAGATACGAATCACGTGTAACCTTTGTCGTTGGTTGTCAATACCATTGTCATTGTCACTATTTTGTATTGAGACAGATATAGGGGGAGACAAAATAAGGTTGTATGTATATTTTCTTTCACATGGTTACACGAAAGAAATCTTTCAAAATACAAACCTTTTTATCTGTCTATCAGAATATATGTTCTTCAGTAACTGAACAGAGGGGCAATTCTCGTAATTTTAGGAACTTTCATAGTCTGATCTCAGTCTCAATCTGTCAAAAATACCTCTAATTTCCTTAAATTTTGACAAGTTTTTGACATTTTTTTGTCGCCGAGATGAGACTGCGACTAGATTTTGAACGTTTTAAATTACGAGAATTGGTCTTTGGGATGATTGGCATCTGGATCGGGTCTTCTGGTCATAAACAATGTAAAGGGATATGAATTTGCTACGTCGTAGACTCGTAGCTGTCGCGTAGCAAAACTTCGTAGGTCACACATGTTGAAACATTTTTAAATGTTCACGGTTCTAAACTATTGTTATTTGAAAAGCCAGATAATTGATTCAAATTTTTGCAGCTCAAAGTTATCAAGCGCTCCGCCTAAAATGTTTAATCACACTCAATTGAAGACTCTCAAATGTCTGCACGAAGACTACAATTTTTAGGGTTCCGATTCTAAAGTGTGTCAATGAGTCCTATTACTAAGTCTAGTTAGTCTATTTGTGTAACTTTTCAAACGTAGGTAGAATACGCATTATTACGACCTCTACTGACAAGCAAAAATATGACTTATAAAGATTTTTTTTTACATCCAAGGTGATTCCAGATATAAGAAACCTCGAATAAAGAAAATATGATTCTTTATACGAGGGTACAAAAATTTCCGTCCCAGCTCTATCTCAAGGCCAGGAACCCTTGAAACGCGAGACCGACTCGCACCTGCCCTGATTTTTATTGAAAGATGAAGTGGATTATGGATGGAATTAAGTTATTATTCTTAAAAAACCTACGTTCGCATATTAAGTAAGGTATATTTTTGATGATCTGTGAAACTTGGTCTCTAACTGGAATTGGAGACGTTACGAAGTCTCATAGCAAGATTAAGACGGTTCTTTTGTAATCTCGCTCTTAATGATGTCTACAATTTAATTGTGCAAATATTTTTCTAAGATACTTTAGAAGGTACTAATTTATTTCGTCAATTTAGATAATGAGTACCTTACGACGCGACAATACGCTGAACAGATTGGAATTAAGAGTTTATAAATCAATTTATTTATGTAAGGATTAGGTACGTGCGAAGTATTGCGTAGTATTTGAATAAAATGAACACCAAAACACCTATGCCTATCAAGGGTTTGTGCTTCAACTATGTGGTCGTATAAAGAGTGGTGATTAAAGGGGAAATCCAACAAACCTTTATACCTAGAATAAGTAGTTATCCTGAGAATATAATTTGAAATATTGACAGTTTTTCCATACCAGAACTATCAGACGAAAAGGAGATTGGCAAAACCCATGTATTTTCAGTATCACATACAGGCTTACCGTTTCATATTGATTTGAATGCTACAATAGAGTATAACAAAATATGTAATGGTAAGACGTACATTAGACTTGGGAATATGAAATTGATTTATACATAACCTCAAAATGAATCACTAAAAATAATACTTACAGGTACCTATACCTACCTACTTATGTAACTCAAGGCAGACCCTTAGACGTCGTCCTATTTGGCTAACCCTGTGCTCGCGCGATGATTTGCAAGCTTCAGTTATAAAGAAATGTGTGTTTAAAATCTCGTCGTGCGACGAAATCACATCGTTCAATCGTACGATGGTTAGCCAAATAGGACGACGTCTTATAAATCACATTTCAATCAGATAAAGTGGATAGATCGTATGTACTTTAATAACTATAGAAGGATTTTTGTGTTACTACTTAGTAAGATTTTAAAGTAAGGTGTTTTATGTTGAGACTAGCTTCTGCCCGCGGCTTCGCCCGCGTGGATGTCGGAAATTATCCCACGGAAACGTGCTTACAGGATAAAAAGTATGTGCTTCCCCAGGATGCCATCTATATCTATGCCAAATCAGAAGTTCAGTGGTTTAGGCGTGAAAATGTAACATACAGTTTCAAGTTCAAATCCTCCCCTTAAAAACCGAATTACCCCTTTTTGTCCCGTCAGTGGAGTGGTTACATACTTATTATTAATTATTTTCTGTCAAAAGTATCAATACTGAGTTTCGAGTGACTCGGACCGCGTATTCAATTTCTTCGACACAAACTTAAAACCCCTATATCCCCCTTTGAGGGGTAGTTTTGAAAAACTTATAATGGTAAACTTTATTACTTACTTAGGCGAATATTCTTGAAAAGTTTCAAGTTTATTAACCTAATGAAGAAGATTTTTCATATAAACTGTATCCCCGCTTTTCACCCCCACAGGGGTGGAATTTAAAAAAAAATCGTTTGGGGTTTATTCATAACTTGACTCAAAGATTATTTATACTAATTTTCGAGTTAATCAAGCCATGCAATAAAATGCTCCCCTGAAAAATTTACTACCCCATTTCAGCCCGTCAGGGGTAGATTTTCAAAAAACCCTGATATTATTCTTTACTTTCAATATTAGGTACAAATACTGAGTTTCGAGTAAATCGGACTGCGCGCTAAAATTCTTCCATACAAACTTTGAAACCCCCCCAATCCCTTATTAAGGGGTAGTTTAGAAGATAAAAAAACTGACAATCTTCATAATTTATTTAGATAAGTATTCGTGCCAAGTTTCAAGTTTATTAACTCAAGGAATAAGATTTTTCATACAAACGAATTTCCCCCTTTTCACCCCCACAGGGGTGGAATTTGGAAATCGTTTGGGATTATTCATAACTTGATTCAAAGATTATTTATACCAATTTTCGAGTTAATCAAGCCACGCATTATAATCCTCCCTTGTAAAATTAGCTACCCCTTTTCAACCCGTTAGGGGTAGATTTTCGTAAAACCCTGATACATGTTACTCTTTATTTTTGGTCTTAAGTATCAATACTGAGTATCGAGTTACTCGGACCGCGCATTGAATTTCTTCCACATAAACTTAACACCCCTATATCCCCCTTTGAGGGGTAGTTTTGAAAAACTTACAATGGTAAACTTTATTACTTACTTAGGCGAGTATTCTTGAAAAGTTTTAAGTTTATTAACCTAATGAAGAAGATTTTACATACAAACTGTATCCCCGCTTTTCACCCCCACAGGGGTGGAATTTAAAAAAAATCATTTTGGATATACTCATAACTTGACTCAAAGATTATTTATACTAATTTTCGAGTTAATCAAGCCATGCAGTAAAATCCTCCGCTGAAAAATTTACTACCCCATTTCAGCCCGTCAGGCGTAGATTTTCAAAAAAACCTGATACACATTATTCTTTACTTTTAATATTAGGTATAAATACTGAGTTTCGAGTCAACCGGACTGCGCGCTAAAATTCTTCCATACAAACTTTGAAACCCCCCAATCCCTTATTAGGGGGTAGTTTAGAAGAAAAAAAAACTGACAATCTTCATAATTTATTTAGATAAGTATTCGTGCCAAGTTTCAAGTTTATTAACTCAAGGAATAAGATTTTTCATACAAACGAATTTCCCCCTTTTCACCCTCTTAGGGGTGGAATTTCGAAAAATCCTTTCTTAGTGGATGCCTACTCTTCACGAAGAACACACCCTCCAAACAGTCAGTCAGTCAGTCAGGACTTTGAATTTTATATATATAGATAAGAAAACGGCAATTAGAGATAAGAAGATTTTGAATTATTTTAGGCCATCCAATTGCTAAACAAAAATATCATGACGGTTTATATTTTTTTGTATTTGACATAAGTGACAGCTGTATTGCCAAATATTGATTAACTAATCGAATCGATTAAAATCATCGAATCGATACGAAAATTGAAACCACCCGTGAAAACACTAATCATTCTTGAATGATTAGTATTTTCACGGGTGGTGTGAGTAAACTACGTAAAAAACTACGTAAATCAGATTTTACGTAGTGACTCTTGAGTCACTACGTCAAATCTGATTTACGTAGTTTAATTTTTTTTTATCAAGTATATTTTGTTATAAGTTTGCACATATTTCTCTCGTATTGCACTTATTTGATTGAATAAACGATTTTTTTTTCTTCTTCACTAAAGATTTAAACTCATCATCATCGATTTGGGTTTATTGTATGGTAACACTGACGTAATACGTCTATTTGATGCGTTTTGTTTTGCATTAATGCGTTTTGTTTCCGTAACGGGGCTGCACCCTAAAATCATGGTTTTTTAATTACTCCCAACAACTAATAAAACATTTTAGCTTGGAAAATAACTACGGATATAAGACCTACCTATAATTTGCATATAACTAGATTTTGAAACGTTTGGATTTGATGAGGTACCCAACTCGCCAATCTCCTTTGTTCCATGGCTAAAAGATATTTGACTTTCATAAAATCAGCCCTTAGGCATTCGTCAAGGAGGTGATTCTACCCATTCGCCTCCCACTGAACAACTTTACTTACGAACTCCACATCCAATTCTTAAAAAAAACAAATCTTTTCATACATACATCGGAATAGCCTGTTTACTGTTTTTGTTTTTCACGAATCCGACATGAGTTTTACATCGAAAGTTGTCTAGTATGTCGGGTAGAATCACCCTCTTGGCGGATACCCTGTATTTAGAAATAGTTAAAGGAAGAACGATAAGATAAAGCTACACTAAATTGCGGGTACATTAGTACGAATCTGACGCCTGCCAGATTACGAAGCGACCGCGTAAGCCGACGCCGACGCCTTCACTATTGTCTGCGAGTTACGTGAACTTGATAACAGGAAATGAGAAGCCCCGCAAAGCAAAGCTTAGACTATATTTATGTATATACATATATATATATATATAACAAAGGGGAAACTAACTGATATTGCATTATATGTCGGATGTGTTTTTGTTACACGTATTTCCGTCATACTTTAAGAATATCTATGGCAAAAAGAGTATGGTACGAACAAAGAAACGATGGATGGACTGTGTGAATGATGATATGGTTAGAAAGACTGCCGAGAGTCATCTCGGCAGTCTTGATGATGATGAGGACTTTAAGACTGTCTACCAAACCCACGTGCGTTGTTAATTTTTTGGGTTTTAGTGGTACCATTAGCGCCATCCAGGAATAAGTACTAGACAATTCTTTCAATAAATTCGTCACAACAATACCTACTTAGCTACTTTCAGTTTTTAACTTTTAATCGAATTAGTAAAAACGTTACAACGTTGGTACCAATGTTAGGATCATCCCAGAATAAATGCAGTTAGAAATTCTCTCAATTAATGCAGCTGGATACGCGAGCAATTTAAATGCAAATTCTATTGGAGAACTGGACACAAACTCGATTTGTTACAAAAATATTTTTGACGCCTCATGTTCCCATCTGATCTTAATAAAATACCACTACATCAAGTTAGGTCAAGTTATAATAAAAGGTACCAAAGTACCTTTGGGTATTTTAATTTCCTGCCTTATATCCTAATTGATGTTTCAGTAATTTAATTAAATCCCCAATAACTCAAAGTAAACAATTCAGCGGATCTGCCGAATACCAATTATCAGCTTAAATAAATATTTAAGGGCGCATACGTATTTGAATACGTAGGTAAAAGGTCGGTGTAAATAACCTGTAGGTATAAGGCAACCAATTTCCCTCCCACGAGGAGTATGCCTCCATGTATCGGGTCGGTAGCCTCGCCTAAGTATGGCGGCAAAGCCAGGCAGTACACGTTTTTGATGCCACCTTCCTCGTCTAGGCGCTTCGCTTTACTGAAAACAATATTAATGTATTTTAAATTAAAGGTCACAGGTACACGGTAATCTGTGAATATCACACAGGCGATTTAAAATATAATATCCCTATATGTTGTTGTGTAGGACTATATGCCAAAAATATTTAAAAAAGTATCCCAGGTCAGGCAATGTGTTACTGGATTTTTCCATCAGGAATTTCTAAGAAGCAGTCCGAAGTCTGGATTTTAGGACGATTAATGGCAAGAGGCTTTTTACATATGATTTAAACAAAACTGGTGAAACATGGGTGTAATATAGGTACACCTATGCTTAACCCGGATTACAGGCGTGGATGTTATGTTATGCTTTGTAATGTTATTAACCTAACCCGGATTACAGGTGTGGATGTTATGCTATGCTTTGTAATGTTATTAACCTAACCCGTTACAGGCGTGGATGTTATGTTATGCTTTGTAATGTTATTAACCTAACCCGGATTAAAGGTGTGGATGTTATGTTATGCTTTGTAATGTTGTTAACCTAACCCGTTACATGCGTGGATGTTATGTTATGCTTTGTATTGTTATTAACCTAACCCGGATTACAGGCGTGGATGTTATGTTATGCTTTGTAATGTTATTAAAATTTCACTGACATGGTAATCTTTATTTATCAGACGGGTGATTTAAAATATCATAACTGGATATATAATACTTACCCATATTCAATGTTTCCAGGACAGGAATGAGAGAAGACATAATTTTTATAAGACATGAGCAGTGATTTTGGTAAATCACTGGACGAATATCGTGTATCGAATCTGTGAAAACATTTTGAATTAGGTTCCTTAGTTTATTGTAGCATTAATTTAGGAATCGAGAAGGATCTTTTACAAAGAATGTTATAGTCTCAGCCATGGTTGAGGATCGATCCGGAATACGGACCATATACGTTACAACTCTAACTGGACTAATATTTTATTGTATTAACATACTGCCGTCTACTACAGTAGCTTTGGTCAATGAACTTGACATAGCAAAATACAGCTACAATAAAAAAATGCTACAGAGAATTACGCGTAGGTACATACAACGACACATCAAGCTATTATACATTTTCAGTTTTAGCTGACTTTGCATTGTATAGGCTTTACATACTCGTACAATGAGAAGTCAGCTTATACTAGAAATGTATAGCTTGATATGTCATCGTACTTACGTACCAGTAAAGTAATTAAGCAATCAACTACGCTACTCTTTATTTATTTACAGTACCTGGGTGCTTAACACATCGACCTTGACAAAGAGACTGACACACGGGTAGAGGTGACAGGGTCAACACTCTATAAAACTGAACCAGTGGCTAAACTTTAACTACATTAATGTGTTATATTTACGACCGTTTCTGGTGGTTACCTGTCCAAACCCCATCCAACAGCATTAGCTACAGCGCCCTCTGCTTCAGCTACTATTTGATGTGACATCAACGAGATCGGTGACCAACCGTTGCATGCAAATGCCATCGAATTCACTACTTGAATTAATCCTAGAAATATACAAAACTTTGTGATCAGTTATGAAAGCATTGAAGTAACATATAGATTATGTTACAGTATCATAAAGTTTTTAGTAATAAGTTTAGATATAATGTAGTTAAAGAAGAAAGATATCTAAACAACACGTAGCCCTCATGTTAATTATCGTTAGGTACCTACTGTGAAGAGCGTCAGCCTTTAATTTAGAACTTTATATTAAACGAGCAGAAGCTAGTTACAAAAAAAGAAAAGTTAATTACACGCAGACGAAGTCGTGGGCTTCTGCTCCCCCGACCCACCCTAGCCGAGCAAAAACAAAAAAGTCAGGCGATGCGATGTGACGTCGCATCGCCTGACTTTTTTGTTTTTGCTCGGCTGCTAAGGGTCCTAGCGTGATTTTAAATAGCCTATAGCCTTCCTCAAGAATTGGGCTATAAAATATTTTTGGAACGAAGTTCCTTATCGCGCGTTGCGAAAGGGGGCTAGACGGAAAAAATTAAGACCAAAAGTTGGAACGACACTTTTTGCTATAGTTGTAAGCCGTGCGGCGTGCGCGTGTTTCTCTGTCTGTCTCTCTCTCTCTCTCTTTGAACTTCGTTCCATCCGGGTGTCCCTTGACACCTCTCAAGTTTTTTCATTTCAAATCTCACCGATACTTCCAGAGATTAGCGCGTTCAAACAAACAAACTTTTCAGCCTTATTATTGGTATATTAAGCACATCAAATAATATGTAATTGTTTTAATTGCCACTCAGCTTCCTTCGTCTCTCCTAATTTTTGCTGTGCCCGACGGGTCCATATTGATCTTTTACCTTATAAATACCATCTATGTAACACATAGGGAATGCAATAAAGATTTGAGTTTTGTTAGCACTTGGAACTCTGCCCATAAAGGCAGCCTATTTTCAACAAAAAAAAATATTACTGCCGACCGCATGGGGTCAAATTTTGCGAATTGGGTCGTGCCAACTTTCCACGTGCGTATTCATATAATACTTTGGCCCTTAATCGCCTTCTACATAGACCATGAGTATAATATTATTATGTATATGGCTTGCTTGAAGAGCGGTGGTGGCCCAGTGGACACGGCCATAACTTATGTATTGGACGTGGGTTCGAACCCAGCACTACTTTGTGTAAATTATTTCATCACCACTGCTCTAAAAATGGCGAAGGTAAACATTGTGAGGAAACCGGCATATCGTAGAACCAAACAATTCGAAGACATGCACTGAGTCCACGTGGTGGATTACAGCCCACTTCCTCTCCCAGAGCGGAGGCCTGTGTTCCAGCAGTGGGTACATTATAATGCTGATTATGCTATGGCTTGCCCAGAGCTATACAGCACACTTTAAGAAGATTATTGCTATTAAACTACATGTATGTTAGTGTACGAGCAAACCGCATACGTAGCTGGTACAGTCAGCGTCAAAAATATCGGGACGAACAGACTGTTCAAAATGATCTTAACAACTAAGAAAATTAAACTTTGTCTCAATTGGATAAAGTTCTTATCAGAATGACAGTTGTCGTGTACTGTCTTGATTCTGAAACATTCCTTGTGTCATTGAATTAATATTTCATTTTCATAGTTGCTTAGATCATTTTGAACAGTCTGTTCGTCCCGATATTATTGACGCTGACTGTACAACACAAAGATAAGGGTAAGAAAAATACCGATATTATAAAGATGCCTTCGCGTTTTATCTCTTGGGTGGAAACGTGGGTGTACAACACTATACTTGACGTAAGCCACTCGTTCAGGTTTCCACCAAGTGACTCCACAGTATGTCACAAAGGCGGAACGACCTACTCCGCCAGGATTTTTGTGATGCCTTGACAAACATGACCCAGAAGTTACCAGCCAGTGAGGACTTATTCCTGCCGCGTCACAGTGTACCTAAAATAATAATTTAAATTAAGATAATTTCTTTTCATGAGCTTATTGCATTTGCATTTTCGATAGAAAATCACTTACATTAACTTTACGATTATATTAGAAAGTTCTTGTTAGTCTTACTGGTGAACTTCTTAAATTAGAAAAAGATTCATAATAAAAAATAAAGAAACTACCTGGGAAGGTTTATAAATATAGGCGGCAGCAAAAGGGTATCGAGACCATTTCGCTTGTTTGCTGTTCCTATATTCACGTAATTGAGGAACTTTTGAATCAGGCTGTAACAGTTTAGTTATTGGTTGTTTAATAACATTTTTATTGGTAATATTTGGTATAAGTGCATGATGAATCACATTGGAAACGTTCAACTTCGTTGGTTTGACTGTTATGTTTGATCCTACTATTAAATTTGCCTTACTTTGATTATTGGATACACTTTTAAAATTGTCGATTATGTGTTTCTTGGAATGTTTTGCCTTGTGATGTTGACTGTACTCATTACCAATGCTCTGATCTACATGTTCCAAAAGTACTTTGCGTTCATTATTGTTGAGTTCGTTTCCTTTAATAAATAAGTCAACGTTCTCGATATCATATAATCTGCCCTTCTCATCATAGTGTGAGAGGGGAGTGTGCTTATCAAACATTTCGAAAAATTTAATTTTATCATAAGCAGTAGTAGATTCCTGTATCTGCGTTACGTTAACAGTGTCACTAGTTATATTTTCACTTTCAGTCGTATCATTAACAATAGCAAAATCTACTGTAGTCGGACACGTCTCGTTATCATAGATGTATTCACTAGTAGAAATCGTGCTTGTCATATTTAGAGTACTTTGTTTTTTAGGAATACTTGAAGTTGTTAAATTCGTCACAAATTTATTTTGTTGCGTACGTAAACGTGGAAATTTATTCGAAGGTTTAAGAGAATTAAGAGAATCGAACCCAGTCAGAGACGAATCACGGGTTCTAGCTTTTCTTCGCTTAATTTTGTTTGTTTGTTGCATAAATCTAGTTGTTAATGCTGGTTGCTTGTAATGTGGATCATTAACGCGAAAAGCAAACATTGGAGAATCAGAGAGGACAAATTTATGGTTGCCATGATTTCTAATTAAATGTTCTCTAATTGTTGGAACCTGGATATGCTTTTTAGTTGTGAAATCTTTGATACGTTCATCAGTCTCGTCCAAGTAATAGAATTCGATGTAACTTGAGGTTGTCGACAACAAACTAGGTCGCGATGGAAGCCGGATAAAAGGTTGGTGGATACTTCTTATAGTATCGTTATTTTGTCTAAAAAAATGGTTAGCGGTAGTGGACTCGACGTCGACGAATATCTTTGTTTTTTTCCAAAGCATGTTTATGATTTCATATTGTTTTCGGCTGACTCTCCCAACTTGCCACTTTTTATGTGGATTCGCCTTAGGAATACCTTTATCATTATTGGAACCAATCTTGTATTTGTCTTGGCTGTAGTTCCCGCCTATTCCCGGCGGGGCTCGACGTGATATCATATAAGCATTTATCTTATTGTTTTCTCTTGGAGTAGTTGCATTGGTATAATATCTAGTGATATAGTTATTTTTTTTGTTTCGATATGCTGATGCCAGTTGGAACCTTGTTGGATCTTGTTTGATTTTACCGAAATTTTTATTTTCATATGAGAGATTGCTTGCAACTGGTTTCACTGCATATTGAACTAGCACAAAACTGAGGACCAGAAATATTTCATGGAGTTTTGCTACTTTCATGATGTTTGGTAAAAACATTATATTTACACTACAATTTATAACAAAGATTTTACAACAATCAAATAATAACTGTGACACTGTGACATGAATGAATTTTACTTTACTCTATGATTCTTCGTGACATTCTTGACTTGATACACAGATTATAATGACTAATTAATAGCAAGGAGTTCGCGGACAACGTCGAACTTATTTTTTGTTGTTATGTTACCTGACTAAGTACTGGCGTACTGGTAATTTTAAATTATGAATATTAAAAAAATATGTTGGCGATCTAAGAAGCATCTTTTGGCATTTAATTAATTTTGACATTAAAAATTTTGTGTAAATAATTTTGTGAGAAGTCCTTAGCATCAGGTAAGCAAACTAAAAGTTTTGGAAAAGTTATTTCGTATCAAAAGTACCGTAAGAAAATGGTTAGAAGTTCGTAACTTAATTTTATGAAAACTTGTGTTACAAAAGATTCTGATGAAAATGTAAACACACGGATCAGAAAACGTACCTGTGGATGCCAATCTATAGATGATAAATGATTATATTTTATATTTTTGTAAGTAGGTTAGTACAAACAGTTCACGTTTAAAAGCTAAAATAGATGAGATGAGATGAGAACGGGCGTTTCCTATCTGACTACTCTGAGAAGAAATCTCTTTACATGTGGCATATTGGAAATGAAATGAGTCATATAACATCAAAGCCGGCAATCTCCACTTGCCACTCTCCACTTGAGTTATCAACGAAAAACATTTTTTGTTCATAATACATTGAAAAATAATGTTTCATTTATGAGGTCTAGTTTAGTAGCAGTTAATAATTACATTTATCGATTAAATGTAGCAGTTTTTTAACATTTTACTAATAATTTATTTATAACTGAAATGGAGATTTCCGGATTTGAAGTGTATTTTTCCCAAAAAATCCAGCACTGTCCTACTTTGATACGGACAGTGCTGGATATTACCGTATTTGATTTGAACCATTTTAAACTAGAGACAAACGCCAAACCTATAGTATAAAAGTTGTCTTCATACAAACGCACCGCGCGCGGCTTGTATGTGTGCGCCAAAGTATATATGCGTCGCCGCACGTACACATAAACAAAATCTCGACCCGTTTCATAGTGCGCTAGTCGGGGGGCTAACACCGCACGAGGTTCGCGCGACACGGCTTTTCGGCACCGCTAAATGAATGAAAAATGTATGATAATCGCAGGAGAACATATTCTGTGTTTGGGTGTTTATTTTATTGGTTTATTTTATCCCTTTTTTTTATAAATAATACTGCTCTGAATCTTGAACCCATTTCTGTATTTGTTAGGAAAACCATTGTTGAACTTTATTGACTAATGATCACTGAATTAGTTATACAGATATGTGTTATCTTTGGCCGGGCCGGGCTTTAAACTAAGGAATTGGTGACAGTACTATACCTACCGTTTACTCGTGCTCATCACCGCCCCGCGCCGCCCGTCTGCTGGCCCGTCGCTCTTTCTTTCATCGTGAACGGTTTCATCATCGTTTAGGTAAAACCGACCTCACAAACCCTGTACCCAGACAATACAAGTAAAAAATACAACTTCCCGACTCTTGCCAATTTATATGCACAGAATTAAAATTTAGCTAAAAGTGACATCCCTGAGATAGTAGGCAAATACATCGAGAATTGGGCCGGAGACAGCCTACTTCCCCTCTCTAAACTATGGCCAAACGCCATACCACATGCTGGGCTCTGATTGGTCGGAGCGGAGACGGCCATATTTGAAAGAAACATTAATGGAGATTGCCGATTTTGTTACCAATACTTTTATTTTGGTCGCGTTTTCTATGAGAGAATGTCGCTTTTGAATTGAATTTTGTTTTACAATATGATAATTAACCAAAGAGAAAATATTTACATTCTTTTTCAACTTTTTTTTTTACCAAAACTGCGAGATTGCCGGCTTTGATATTATATGACTCAAATTCAGAATAACATACTGGAAAATTTGTTTAAGTTAGAACTCTGCAGCAGTTAATATAATGAACTGCTCCAGTTCTATACAGGCTATTTCAATTGACTCGCTCCTTACGGTCTATAAATGTAAGCTGGTCATTTACTAAAAATTTATGAGCCTAAAGATAATGTAGGTACATGGTTTACTCTGCTGAACGAACTACCTACCTGGTGATTACTAAAATTGAACATAAACTGATGGCTTTTAAGCCAACGTTCTGTCATACAGAGAATATCTATATTTTTACAATTCGGGAATAATTCGACTTCTAAATCTTTGTTCAAAAACTCTTGAATGTTTTGATGAACACTCTTGATAATTTTATTTTTTTTACATTTTTGATTTATTATTTGCCATCCATACATTTTTGCAAGAGGTTGCCTTTATTGTCATAATATTCTAATTTAAATGAAAATCACTGTAATTAATTGTTACCAAATTATTGGCAGAATCTTTTGATATTGATTGAAATAATTGTAAGGGCTGGAGTAGTTAAGTTCTGGGGATAGACTCAATTTAACATGAACAGCCGGTCGATTCTGTAAAAATCTCACCGTGAAAACTCAAGTGAAGTGAGCTCGATGTGAGTTCTCAGTAGTGTCAATCCCTAGCATTATTTGGAATGACAGCTCACTCCACACTCACTTCACATAAGTTTTCACGGTGAGATGGTTACAGAATCGCACTGCAGGGTTTGTTTACACTTTCTTCAGATACCTACTTTGTGAACAGGTCAACCCTACTTTAGTAGATACAAGACTTACTTGAACTACAAAACTACTTACTGGTAGTACCTACAAAGTGGGGCAAAAGTAATGTCATAATTTGACTGTGCCAAAATTTTTGCTAATGGCGTTATAATGTCATTGTGATTTGATGCATATTATTATGTTGTAGACAGATAGAGAATTAGTTGACAATGCAATGGAGCGATACACACAGTCACACAGCTCATGCAACGGTGGAGATAACCACAAACCTTGCAATATTGTAAGCCAACATTGAAGAAGAAATCACCAATTTGGCGGACGTTTTGCGAGCAACAATTCAAAATGCCGTAAAATAAACTATGCACTCTTTGTGCATCAACTCAGGAGGTGGTCGTTGGACCGATATCGCTTTTTCGACTTAGGGCTGATTTTTCAATCGATAGATAATTTTTATTCGTAGAATAAAATTGACGTCTGACAGATTTGTATGGAAGAACTGTCAAAAATTCAAAACTATTCCTCTGATAAAATTATCTGGCGTTGGGAAAATCAACCCTTAATGTAATAAATAAACTTGCCGTCAAAACAGAGCCCAATTAAGTACTTTACATTACTTTTGCCATACCTTGTACAGACGCCAGCACATCAAGCTACTACAATCTGTCAAATTTCTTTAATAGATTTTCAACTTTATCGCGAAAGTATTAAGGTTCAAGGTTGATTGGGAAAATTTGACAGTTTCGGGTAGCTTGACCTGCTGGCGTCTGTACACACCTATATACCTAGACGCTTTGTCCATATCAAAATTTGTTACTATGGATGTGCGTTTGAATTGAAGGTTATCAGCTTAGAGCTGTCATTGGCTCTTCTCATGACACATTTTAAAATGTTTTCAGGTGCATCGCATAAACTATGAGTGAACTGCCTCTCTACAAACCAGAAGGTAAAAATTAAAATTACTTCTTTACTCTTAGTTTACTAAGTAGTAAGTACTTAGGTACTGAATGCATTCTAATTAAACGAAATTATATTTTTTTACGGGCTAACATTCAGTATACTTTATCCTGGAAAAACAAAGGGTTTCATCGGAACTTGTCTGAAGGTTTTTTATCAACAAAAAGTTTTGCCGCCTCATGTCCTATGTAGTTCTTCAACTGGAGACTCAATATGGTTTCCTTGCCTAACGGACGCAGTGGCGGCCACAGGTAGTGGAATAATAATCATTATTATTACATTACGGCTACCTAAAACAACCAGGAAGCAACATCTCAACTCGCCGTTAAAATTTAATTTCATGTCTTCCCGTAGCGACGGCCATATCTCTTCCTTACCGTAAAAAGCGGAAGCACACAGCAGGGTTCGTTTGTTTCATTATTTTGCAAAATAATGCGACATCCTGCTGTTATAAATAACCTCAAAAATCGCATTTAAAACTACCACTAAATTAAAACCTTATTTCTTCAAATAGCTAGGATATTATTTATCATGGGTATGAAAGGTTTTTTTAAAGAAATACTCCAACAGCTTTAGATTTCGGTTGATTGAATTATCTCAATTACGTTACTCTCGTATTCCATGGATTAAAAACAACTTCATCTTGACATTTTAGGTATCACGATGAATTCGACACCGGTTCTCCTGAACAAGGCAGCGATGCGGAAGTACGAGGATCTGGAGATCCCGTGCCAGTTGCTGCTGGCCAGCTACGTATGGGTTGACGGAACAGGAATAAATGTCCGCGCTAAGGACAGGACTTTCGACTTTGTTCCCAAAATAGCTAAAGGTATGTTAATAACATACCATCACGCCTGTTTTCCTTAAAGTGTTAGCAGAGGTGTACCATAGTCCACCCACACTTCGCCAGTCATGTTTAAGTTTCATACAATAGGGGGCGAGCCTATTGCGTTACAAAAAAAAAAACTTACCACAAATCCAAACTCCGGTTGCTTCCGAGAATTTCTAATGGAAGAGCCAATAACACTTGAGTTGAGCTGCACGATTTCTGACAAATGCGTGCACTGACTGGACAGGTCCTCTCAATCTGTGTGGTTCTTTCCTCAAAAGACCATCTCAGACATCGACCTACATGGTCTTCATATGATCTGACCAAGATTATGTCTGGACTTTAAAAGAGACTGTGACCTCTGAGTTTGTTTCGGCCTTTCTTCTCAGACTAGTCAGATAGGAAACGCCGACCTCATCTAGTTTTAAAATATGATTGACGTGTAAAAGTGTTTGTACAAACCTATTTACAAAAATAAAATTATTTATCATTATCATTTATCACTTGCCCGACCAAGGAATCGAACCCAGGATCTCATGCTCAGCAGCAGTGGTTGCGCCCACTAGACCAAGAAAGCAGGCAGATGTCTTAATAACCATATAAATTGCACAATAAGTAACGAAGTCAAAAGATTGTCCCCTGAGGAATTTTCGGCGATTTGTATTTAGAAATCGGAAAGGTTTGTGAGAATGTGTTATGACATTAATCGTTACGGGTCGTCAGAAGCCTGAAAGTTTGACAACCAGTCTTACCAAGGGGTATCGTGTTACCCTGTAATTGGTTGTGGAGGTGGAGGCAGTCGACCCATGTAAAATACTGATATTCAGCTGCATCTTTGGGATTCAACATTTTGCGAATTCGACATTTTGCAAATTCAACATTGTAGTCCAGAAGGCATCCGTTTAGCCGGGAAGCCGACACCAACATATGTAGTTGGGAAAAGACTAGGCAGATGACTTGTGAATGCAGTCATGGAAAGAGAAATGTGTTGTCAGGATAGTAGCAAACATCTCTCAGCTAGGTACTAAGTATTATCATCATCATCCAGCCTGACTTCGAGCACCAGGTTTTGGTCTCATTTAGACTGTGCTACCTAAGGTCTATTCATATTTGTTTACAATTGATGTTATTTCAAGTTTAACAAATATCAACTTTATTTTAGTGACTATTAAGTTGATTTCAGAGTGACTAGCACTAAGTATTGAACAAGTTATAAAAATGTTTGAAGTTGTAGCGTAAACTGAATTTTGTGTAGCATTTAAAGTTATTTTTTTGTTTACATGTTTGGCAACTATATCGCGAACACAGATTAACCGACCGGCATCGTTATTCGTAAACATTCGACAGGTTGTCAAATAAAAAATGACATATTTTCAATACCTACTTTGCCTTGCTACCGACAGCAAAACCTGTCGGAAGAATGATGGTCGTTTAATTGATTTGAACTGACAAAATTATCGGACTCTTTTGATAAAATTGGTTGATGTTCGATTCAGATAAAGAAAGAAAGAAAAAGTATTTATTGCGACTCGCACAGGAAGATCATGAAGAAGAAGCGTATCGAACGGTTATGAATAGCTTATATAATAATTAGTGATGACCTTACCTATGGGATACCTACTACACAAGGAACATAATAGTAACATGGCATGTGTGGTTGAGGCTTCATTTGATCGTCCGATTTTATGAAAATCACCGCTGTACACATAAACTCTGCTTTTATATCATGTGATAGGATAGACATATTGATGTGTTGTGTTAAAGCATATATTTAGGGTTCCCCGTACCTCGGAAAAACTGAACCCTTTATAGGATCACTTCGTTGTCCGTCTGTCTGTCTGTCTGCCTGTTCGTGGTCTGTCAAGACCCTTTTTCTCAGAAACGCATGGAGGTATTAAGTTGAAATATTAATATAGGCAGGTACACAGTCCCTTGGAACTCTAAAAAAAATCAAGCTTTATGCAACATATTTTGATATTTGCATGTAAATTAAAACCTATATGGTAATTCCCCTTGACTTAGAATCATAAAATTTTGCAAGAAGCAAGGTCTCAGTACAAATAAAGGAAAAAGTCCGAAAATCGTTAATTTAATACTTTTTTGAGAGTACAAATTTACATTTGCAGTTGGAATATCAATGTTAGGGAGAACATGTTTTTCAACTACAATGATATGTTTGTTTTTGGGATGAAGTCATCCCAACTACGGAACCCTTTATTTTGCGTGGTCCGACATGCACTGGGCCAATTTTGTTTTATATTAAGTATCTACCCCAATTTTCTTCCCTAGCAATAATTCTTTGTGTGAGGATAAAAACTGAAGATAAACTATACGTCATATTCATCGTTTTCATACCACTACAAGTCGACAGAGTTTAGTTTAGGTTAGCAATTAAATAGATCTTGTAAACATGAAATGTTTTGAGAAACATCAGTGAGTTGAGGAGACATGTCTAAAGCCAATATCAGACGCTCCACTCGAGTGAAGGTTTATTTCATTCAAACTCAAAACTCAAACTCTTATTTTTAAATAAGCCAATTTATTAATTACAGGCACTTTTGAATTGTCAAGGGGGGTCGGTCAGTCAGAACGATGAAGCTAGTTGCCCCAACTCCACGGACACTCTTATAAATGAAAATATTGGTTACATCATTCAAGTTAATATTCTACATGTGAGAACGATGTAGAAAGACGTGCACGTTAAAGCCATCAGCAAAAAAAAAATAAAAATCCGTAAATTAAAATAAGCCGTGGCAGCTAAGAGATTATCCGGAAATTAATGTTCTGTGTTTTGTAATGTTAATTACTTTGCATACCTAGTATTGTATACAATCAAATATTTTCTAACTGAACAGACAGCTGTGCTCCTGGGGAGTTAGTTGCGCTACTTCTTCCTCCCAGTGAAAGCACTAGGAAGGGGTGATGGGCGGGCGTTTTGGGGGACTGTCTTTTGTAATTTTGACGTTCGATAAGTGCCGATTCTCAGCTTAATATGAATAAATGACTTTTGATTATGATTTTGTGATAGCCATTCCCTACTGACATTCACGAACATTACGTATGGATAACACCATTCAGCTCAACCATTTTGTAGGAAACTTAATGATCCAACACATACGCCACCACCAGCGAGACATTTGAGTGAGCATGACATACTCTCAGCCGCCAGGGCACATTCAAGTAAATGAAAGACGTACTCAGTATATGGTAGCTTTATAGTAGGTACAGTACTCACACATGTGCATTCCACGTTCACACGATACCGACAAAATTATATAGGAATTAACGTAAATCTGCTCCTTTCAATTCATTTTTCGATTATTCGGTAGGCGAGCCGAAAATCTATGTAACGTTTGGCTTGGTTCACTATTAAATTAATTTTCAATTTTTGTGTTCAAACGTTTTACTTCGAGTGATAAATGCTGAATAAAAGGCAAAAAGTGGAAAAAAAGGAAAGCGTCTGATATCGGCTTTAGAGAGGCTTAACGACCGGAGACATATTCGTGTAATGTGTGTATCTCCGATACCTGACATGACATACTCAAATATTTATGCTGCCAAAATGGATTTGTTAGTTTTGACAGCTGTATTGCTTTGACTCCCCAGTTTGTGCAAAATACTACTTACTGTTTTCGATATCATGACAAATATTTCTAGTAAACGACACTTTATTTTATTAACGGCGGGTATGATTTGATTAAAAGGAAGACTAAATACAAAAGGCCCGTACAAAAATAAATCCCATTGAAGAACTACCTCTGAAGTGTCGTTAGCAAAACTTTTTAGTCTCTTATTTGGTACACAAAACCGGTAAACGTAAATGTGTGTATACGATCTATTCTGTAAAAATCTCACCGTGAAAACTTAGGTGAAGTTAGCTGTCATTTCACCTAATGCTAGCATTTAACCACTGGGATTGACACTATTGACAGGTTACTTCAAGCTTTCTTCATCTAAGTTTTCACTGTGAGATTTGTGTAGCTGGTAACAAAAACTGGGTCTCAGTATTGGAACAAATGGGCAATCAAAGTAATGAGTTCAAAGACTGGAAACGTTTAAATTACGTTAATTACTAGATTTTACTGTTTGTTACAGATCTACCGATCTGGTACTTTGATGGCAGCAACACGGCGCAAGCTAAAGACGAGAATTCGGACACATTTATCTTCCCACAAGTGATTTACCACGATCCATTTAGACGCGGAAGCCATATAATGGTACTGGCCGACACCTATATGTCCAACTACCAACCAACAGGTCAGGCATTTACATGTTCTATTAATTTCGAGATAGCACTTTGACCCACTAGATTTTGTGATCATCGTTGATCAACATTGTCAGCATAATCTGCTTCTTCTTTTCGTGTCGATGGTTCTCTTCCTCATTATTTTTAGGGTTCCATACCTCAGAAGGAAAAACAGAACCCTTATAAGATCACTTCGTTGTCCGTCTGTATACCCATCCGTCTGTCAAGACCATAGATATAGGATAAAAGGAGGTATGCCCTGTAGTTGAAAATGTATCAGAACTCCATGTCATTCAGACGATCCCACTACCGCGCCACTACCTACACAATCATGTAGTTCAGTAAAAGCAATAGATACAAAATCGCGCACACACTTGCAATTCATAATTCAGAACGTACTACACAATTAATTATAAACCTTGACTCATCATTGATGAGTCAAGGTTTATAATTAATTGTGTAGTACGTTCTATCAAACATAGCGTGCATTTACCATGCACCGTACAACTTAAGTACTCACACAAAAAACATCTGTCGCTATCGTTGTGCTGTGCAAAAGCCATTTATTTTACATATACGCTAGTGATTGACTAAATCGGAAAGTTATCGATTCTCCCATTTAATATTGTACAGACGCGAGCAGGTCAAGCTACCCGAAACTGTCAAATTTTCCCAATCAACCTTGAATCTTAATGCTTTAGCGATTAAGTTGAAAATCTATTAAAGAAATTTGGCAGATTGTAGTAGCTTGATGTGCTGGCGTCTGTACTAAAAAAAAAATTGGGTTCTGAAAATAAATTAAATAAAAAACGATATTTCCAGAAAATATTATATTATAAATCAATAAAAAATAGAAAAAAAATTGATAATTTTATTTAAATATTATATTACATCTTCCAACGGGAATTTAACGTCATCTTTTTAGGTCTTCCAACTGGGTTAAAACGGTTGACAAATTGTAAAATTAACTATATATTCGTTGGGTAATCGACATTGTTGTCGATAGCCTATGTTAGTGGATCTGCACAGTCACATCACTAGCTGGCCGCAATAAGCAGCGGCTGTACCATGCGATGCACCGCATAAATAAAGTATCGTTTTGTGATTTTTACATTGCTTGTCTAGTCACTTAGTGACAAACTTAGGCAGTGGTTAAGGAGCAATGTATTTACTGCGAAAATAGTACAGGCGTTGCGATATTTGAAAATAAAATTAACGTTGTAAAAGCAAGAAATATTTTACAATTTGTTGTTTTTCATTATTTTAAAGACAAATATAGTAAAATACTTATATTTATATATGGTAAGTGATTCAATGAATTACAAAATTTTGGTTTTGGCTTCGATTTTTACAAGAAACCACTGAACAATACGGCATTCTTATATTTTTTCACGATCACGGTCGAAAGCGCACTAGTTCGCGGAGACGGCCATTTACCTAGTGCATGGTCATTTCGGGCATGCTGCGACAACACAGACAGGCCTCCTTGCCACTTCTCCTGTTTTTTACATTCCTATGGAGACCCTTTTTCTCAGGAACGCGTAGAGTTATCAAGTTGAAATTAATACCAAATACTCAGGGCTGCAATCCTTTGAAGCAGTGAAAAAAACAAAGTTCGAGTAAACGCAATCAAAAGACACGGGCGTTTATGTTTCGTTTATGCCGCATATCTTGACACTCGCAAGGAAAACAAAACCTATAGGGTACTTCCCGTTGACCTAGAATCATGAAATTTGGCAAGAAGCAATGTCATGTAGTACAAGTAAAGAAAAAAAATCCGAAAACCGTAAACCCTTGGTTCGCGAGTCTGACTCGCACTTGACCGGATTTTTTTAATATACATACTTAGTTTGAGCCTAGTTGGTGACGTTGATTGTGCGGCATCAGTGGCATTCTTTAGGTCATACGAGGTGCAGGTGAATGGGCACTTAGGAAACTCCAGTAAGTGCGGCAGGGTCTGATCAGCATGATAATTATATGAAAAACAATTAATATTACTGATTTAAAGGAAGACGTCGTAGCTGGCAGAGACCCTGCTGGAACTGAGAAAAGCCTGTTACAACAGTCTTTAGGAAGAAGGATTTATCAATAAAATTATATTCAGCAGTATATTCCAATATCGTATTTGACTTTCATATTTTAGTTGCTAACATTAATTGGTAAACTGCACTTGCTTGACGTCGACCCACACGTAATCTACCTTCTTTTGTACACATGCAAAATGGTCCTATCATTTTAGTACACAAATGGCTAGCGAAAAGCATTCTCGAGGTAGAATTTATTTAATTATACGTTTAGAAACAACACAATTGGACAAAGCGACCGCTTATTTCGGTTTACAGCGTTATTCACTTTATATATCCGTTTTGCCTTAATTGTATTAAATGAAACTTTAGGAAATAAAGTCAAATTAATTACATTTGCTAACTTAAATTTGGATAAATACAAATCGTTTTATACCTGAATAAACACAATACGGATCATAGGTAATATATATTTTGGGATGTTTGCTTTCGTTCTCGAGAATTGCCAGCAGATAGCGAGATTTTCAGAGTTGTAAACATTGTAAACAAGCTCTAAAGGGCACGCCAACCCGTTTATAATACCATCTGGTTTAATAGTCAAAACAAAACTTATTGATAAGTAGTAGGTATTTATTTGTAATATTGTTACAGAGATGTTAAGTTATTAAAGTTCATAATATTTTGCCGTTTCCGGCGTACAAATACATTTTCAGGGTTTTGGTTAGTTTGTTAGATATACTTAACATTGAATTGATGATATCAACGCGTACCGCGACGGCTGGTAGCAGGATTTGGGGGAGGCGTTTGCCCAGAAGTGGGACAGTATAGGCAAACAAAAAAAAAACATTGAATTAAATAACACGAATTATTCAAAACATTTGGTTAAAAATAATTTTATATTTGAGCGTTACTCTTTATTGATATGGAAATATGAACCGTCTCTGCTTCATATGTGGTGGTTATTAAGTGAAATATGCGTTAAGATGTATTAAATGTTTTTATTCCTTAAGGAGTTTTTCATTCGCAATAAGTGTCTGAAAATCGTTTTATAGTAAGTGAGGCCACGCGTTAAACCATTTACCAACACAATAATTCCCGCTGGCGCTAATGGGTAGCTTTTAGATGTTTCTGAAGTCCTTGTTGAGTGGACAGCCAGTATATCATGAAATCCACTTACATTACCAGTTTCATAACTCGATTGTTCGGCGCCACGGTTCATGTGATTTTCTGTCGTTCGATAGGTTTACCTGCCGCAACTAGTAACACGATTTGCAGGAAATTGGAAATGGGTTGCAATTTACCTCTTTTGAAGATAGCTATGTATTTCAAACTGCTAAATACTTGAGCTCTATGTTTACGGTGTGATAAATGGTGAAGATGTCACCATGTAACCAGAATGTAATATTTAGCATTCAAGTGACGAGGAGTGCCAGTAAATTAGAATTAGTTTGCTTTCGCGTGAAAATGCACTTTCAGTTTGGCAGTAAGCTCAGTTTATGATTTGAATTCCCTCCAAGTTCAGCAGATTGTACATTTTATGTACACAAAACCTTTTTCATGTTGCCATGCAATATCAATGCTGATGGTAAGTATAATAAAAATTGTTACTTTTATCACTTTTGATTGTTAAGTAAAAGGGTAATTACATAACTAGCAGATTTTGTTAGTGTAACCCATAAAGTTAAATGGCTTTAGATAAAGACGCTGCCAAGATATAAATGAATTAATTTACTAAATTCTAATAATATCTATTGTTTAGTCCACACCATTCAATTTAAAAATGGTCTTCAAGGTTGATTTCAGATGGCGCACATACAAGTACAGACGCCAGCACATCAAGCTACCCGAAACTGTCAAATTTTCCCAATCAACCTTTAACCTAATCACGGCCTTTCTCGAAAAAAATCCGATTACCAACAAAGACAATATGACCCAAATTAACTGCAACGACTTCAACAATCTTACCCACGACTCACCAGATCGATCCTTTTGAAACTAACTACAATATCATACTTCAAAACGTACAAAGCATAAAAAACAAGACCCATTTACTAGAAAACCTACTTCAACAATACCAAGCTGTATGGCTTTCAGAAACTTGGATCACCGATAAACAACGCCCCTACGTGCAAATCGACGGTTATGAGATCGCTGCAGCATACTGTCGCCGATAACACCGCGGCGCGCGGCGGTAGCGTATCCGTATACGTAGGTATACTGAGAGGTCACCTTAGCAACTTAACTATGGAATATGGCATCGAATGTTGTGAGGTAGAAATAAAACCTAATATACTTCTCATTACCTTTACAGAACGGACCGAAAAAAGACGATTCTTTTATATTTCTCGAACTGTTCTGTTGAACTCACAAAACTAAAATCACACCACTACAAGAAACATATAATAATACGAGGCGACTTTAATATTAACGCAGTACCGAGTTCCAAACACTATAAAAACTCATGGCAACTATGCTTGAATATAATTAACATCAAATTGTTAATAAGCCAACTAGGGAAACATCTAGGTACGTCATCAACCCTTATACCTAGTCATTACAAATAACAAAAATGTATCGGTATCCGTTGAGGATAAAGGAATCTCCGACCATAAATGCGTAGGTAACTTATATATTTCCGATGATGATTATAAATGGTCACCCTACTGCACTTTTCCCTAACAATAAAATTAAAAATGTAATAACTCATAAATTAAGCTGTATATGTAAATTATTTTTATGTAAAACTTTAGTCATAAAGTTGTACAAAAATTAATCGTAGTTTGTGTAAATCAATACGAAACAGGTAAGTTACCTTTAAGTATTCATAAGGATCACTCAGTTCAGCAAATTTAAAAACATTGAGTTACTCATAAATTTTTAACAAAAGGTATTTGTGTTATGACATTTATTGTACAAATATATTCGGAATATGTACATTTTAGGATAAACAATAGATCTATAGAAAAGTCATCCGAAACCATATTACAACGATCTCTCAGACAAAATAGTGTCTGTACTGAGTGATCCAATGATACTGTCCAAAGATACCTGGAAGAAGCTTTAAATGCCTTGATGGGCTTAAAAAATGTTGTGACTAATTCTTTACAAATTTTTGAGATATAAATTTAGTCAGTGAAGTAAGTTTTTGTTGAGATTTAGCTCACAGCCGTTTTTGCAAAATGTCTGAATTGAGTGATCCACATTTTCGGCAATAACTGAAGACCCTTGAGAGTGACAAATATTTTACTTTGGGCTATGAGTTTTGACTATTTTTGACTAAATGTACAATCACATTTCGTCACGAAATAAAAAAAGATCACTCAATCCAAATGCACATTAAAATATCACACTCGATCCTGTTAACTAAATTAAATGGAGTTGGCATCAGGGGAGACGCACTTGACTGGTTAAAATCTTATCTCACTGATAGGATACAGTGTTAACAGATAGAACACCGAGATGACGAGACGTGTGAGTTACAAAACGTGTGCTCGAATATGGTAACCACAATCTGGTCCATTCCACAAGGTAGTGTAATAGGATGTATACTTTTCCTTATCTACATTAATGACCTAAGTACCAAAAATATGTGACCATCTATTTGTGTTGTTCGCTGATGACTTCTCCGTACTCTTTAAAAGCCCTACTAACAACCTACAATATAACTCCCAAATTACTGAAACTCTAATTACTAGCCTAACGTTCTGTTAAAGTTTAAAATATGTAGTAGCGGTCCCCAGACGGGACAACATTTAATCAAAAAATTTCATACGTACTTACGTAGGGTCATAATTTCAAGGTTATTTTTTTCTTTTTTTAGGGTTTCACGTCTGTACCTACCTTTTTTGTTCTATTTGTGGCTATTTTTTCAATAGTTTTTTTAATTGTTTTAGGCTTTTTACATTCATACTATTTTTATTATTATTTTGTGTCAGGTTTTTGTAGGGACTCCTTATTATTTCATTTATTTTATTTTCTTTTAAGATTCAGGTAATTTGGTGTTTAATCAGGTTTTTTGTAATTCGTCATTTTGTGGTGGCAGCCAACTTGGATTTGAAATTTATCATAGTGTATAGTATTCTACTAGTCAAGTCCTTATATTGAAGGAGTTGTGAAATAATATGTAATCCGCGGCCATCTTGGACCGATTTTCATCGAACATAGCTAAGAACACTCTCGACAAATTCACCTTTCAAACAAAAAAAACAAATTCAAAATCGGTTCATCCGTTCAGGAGCTACGATGCCACAGACTGACATACACATACACACACACCCCGACACATCAAACTTATAACACCCCGTCGTTTTTGCGTCGGGCGTTAAAAAGTTGTTTTAATTCAAATTTTAGTTCTACGGTCTATTTAAAAGAGCTGCTATTAGCCACATCTGCGGGAGTGTATCACCAACGAAATTAATTAGTCAACTGGAAATCAACGCAAAATGAGCGTCTGGTAATGTTGCCAACAGCGACAACCCATAATGAAAGACGAGCTTAATGAGTTGAAATGATTCGCGAAAATTGTAGCCATTATTTGCAAAATCTTATTAAACAAAAACAAAGGATTTATCGCATAACTCAAGTACAAATTGAAACTAGATCCTAATTCTCAGTTTTGTCAAATTATTTTGACTAAATCACTCTTTGTTGCTGTCTGAGTAAACGTTCGCTCTTATGCCTGGTTGATAAGGTTTGAAAACGGATGATTTTTCTCATCAAACCAAGCTTTTCGAATAGCCATAGTCTTCAAGATCCTTGAAGTAATAATTTTACCTGTAGGTAAATTGTTCTAAAGGAATGTAGACATTAACGGTATATTTGGTTATTAAGACTGTGGGATTTAATCAATGATGCTGGAAATCGGGCATACATATTATTCAACCAGTGGGTAAACTGTAGAGTTAATGAAATTTTTCAGTGGCAGTCCTGAGTCGTGACCCGCAAAACAATGCACTGGCGAGCACGAACTTCTTACATTTTATCGTACTTGATTCTAGCAAGTATACTTAACTAAATCAAAGATTTCCTAACAAACTTTAGAATGTGTCGCCTCTTTTATTTATAAGATTGTGTTAAGAATGAGAATAAAAATATGATAGACGGATATGTTATTGGAAAAAGCTAGATCACTCCCCAAATACTCGGTACAACATTCCAACTTACATAATAAATTGAGACATGTCGGTAGAAACAAATGTCACATCGGGAGAACTCCGTTGAATAACGTTATTAACAGAACGAATTTTGTAATACTATCGTCTCTTATTGCATTCCATATGTGTTACATAGATGGTATATACAAGGTAAAAGATCAATATGGACCCTGTCGGGCACAGCAAAATTTAGGAGAGAGAAAGAGAGCTAAGTGGCAATTCAAACAATTAAATATTATTAGATGTGCTTAATTGGGTGTATAATTATGTATACAAAACAAAATATATATATATATATATTTAGTTTTGTGTACCTATATAGGTATAGTATATTAGTTATTTTATGTATAGTGTAAGAATATGCAGGTATTATTATTTAATTCATAAAAGTGTGTTCATTATTATTAAATTATGTTATTATTCATTTATTTATATTTTCATATCTATATTAGGTTTGCTATATTCCATATTATATTATATATATTTCATAATGTTTGGTGTATACGAGATATATAGATAATTTTATTTTGCAATCGATTTCTCATTTAAAAGCTCCTTTACTGACTAGTGTGACTTGGATTAAGAGAAACGAAGCCATTATGTACATAATACAGAGTCATATATTTGTAAGTCTTTTGACTTTTGAAATTCGTCATTCCAACACGATTCCATTCCCATCCCATTGTCATTTTGCTTATAGTTCGTAATCTGCTAAATTCTTAATGGCGATCATTGGTTGGCCAATGGTTTCGTAATAGAACTGTGTCATAATGACATTGACGTATTGCCTTTATTATAAAACCCGTTAGTCGAAATGATTTTCGAAAAACTACCACTACTTTATTTATGCCAGATTTCATTTATATATATTTTTAAATATTATTTAAGCAAATAAAGACCTATTCTATTCTATTTATTCGTGTTTCATACAAAGTCAAGTGTTTTATGTAAGTCAGTCATTCATCTATCATTATGTACGAGATTACCATTCTATGCCATTTCTTTCAATGGAGTTTCAGTGGTTGATCACTGGAAAGTCATAATGACGCCATTATATTAGTAGATTACCAAACTTGTCAAAATCAACAATTATGAAATCAGTGATAGACCATTCTGACACTATTGTAATAGCAGACTTGAGGCCCTGGGCCCTAATTAACTATGACCACTCAATGATTCCTTACTTCAAAACCACGTCAATTCCTTAGCTAATCACACCAACCTCGCGTACATTTATTTCGCGCGGTTTCGTTCATTGTGTTATAGAAAAAATACGGCCCCAGCTAGCATGATGGCCTTTAAATTGGCTTTATGCCTCATATACAATTATTATCCTTCTGATATAGCTGTTGGTTCACCTATAAATAAATAAAATCTCCAGCTATAATACATTTACATAAAAGCGAAAAGTGAAAATACTTGTTCCTAGTCGGATAGACTTGTACGTTCCGATGACGTACAGTACTCGTATATTAGTACGATAATATATATTTTATTACAGTTTAAGAGTTTGATTGAGACTATTTCTATTCCTAACTATTAATATTAACAAAATTTTGTTGTACTTTAATCGACTTGTGAATATTTATAGCTATTCCGCTGTATCCGTCAATCCTATCATTTCTAAAGATATTGTAGCCACTTAAACATATTTATATGCTTATTATTATATGCGATTCCGGTTGCAATCATGTTTCGGATATAACCGCGATGTGTATTTTATCTTGTAGCAAAGAAGTTCTAATGCATTACGTTTAGGTCGCAAGCTGCTTGCATTACACTATATTATAGTTAGTAAAACCCTGTTATTAGTGTCGTTAGTCATCATTAAACATACATTTATAAAAATCATATATCATATTCTCCACTCAAAACATTAAAAAACCACTGACCACATATTTCTATAGATAATTTTCCAAGTTTTTGAACTTTAGTGGACCAATTACCGTCAGATCAGTTCTGTTATCCGTTTACATAATATCATATTTACTAAAAGTTTATATATTTAAATATATTTTTTCCGTACGCAAAATACGCGCATTGTCGTGGAGTTGCGGACACCAGCCCGCTGTACCTATTACCTATTACCTACTAAAAGTTTTTTTGAATTCATCAGAACCTAGATTCTTTTCTTTGTCCACTGCATTAGTCGTTTTTAGCTAACTATAGTTACATTCTTCCGCCTTTTTCTTTTGGGATATTTTATTATACTCCTTATTTTTATTTTGAGCCATACTTGCTTGTTTCTGCTTTTGACCTACACTTTTTTGTTGATAATCTTCGACCTCCATCAGATGTACCGTCTTTTCATTACTAACGAGAGTTTCAGTAATAATTATATCCCTACATGATGTCTCATAGTTATCTTTTGTTGTCTCATCTTGTGAGTTGATTATCGTTTGTTGCGTGTTTTCATCGATCAATACGAGAACTTTTTTTTTGTTTGTTTTTTTGTGATTCCTAATCTTTTAAATATATAACAGTTTTCGATAATTACGAAGATATTTGCGGTCGTAATGCTTCATAATTCCTTTTCTTTTAAGAAAATAGGACACTTTTTGTATAGGGCCATATGTGATCCTTTACAATTCACACAAGTATATATTTCAGTGTCACAATTATTAGGGTGATCATTACCACATTTGGGACATATTTGTTTATAATAGGGTACCTCGTGATGTGCTGTGGTGGGCCTTGAAAGAGAAAGGTTTGCCCAGTAAGTATGTAGAGTTAATTTGTGCTATGTGCAGTCAATCTCGTACCTACGTCCGGTCGGCTGCTGGCTATACCGACGAGTTCAGTGTGGCTCTATGCTTGCACCAGGGATGGCCTTTAAATCCTTACCTCTTCCTGTTGATTGTGGACGATCTTACGTCAGACATCCCGGAGGAGGCACCCTGGTGCATGTTGTTTGTGGATGAAATGGCGGCAGGTCACGAGAACAATCTGCAACTCCCGCATTCCCCTTAAACTTAAGGGGAAGATATATAAAACCACGATTACACCTGCTGTCTTGTATGGATCAGAATGTTGGGCCACAAAAGGGATGAATGAAAGGCAATTGCATGCAGCTGAGATGAGAATGTTAAGAGAGATGTGTGATGTTACACGAATGGATAGAGTAAGAAATGAGTACATAAGAGGAAGTCTGAAAGTAGCACCGGTAACTGAAAAGTTGTGTGGAAATCGGTTGTCATGGTATGGGCATGTGTCACGGAGAAATGAGGAAAATGTCGTTAGGATAGTTTTGAGTATGAATGTCGATGGCTATAAGAGTAGGGGAAGACCAAAAATACGATGGATGGAATGTGTGAATGATGATATGGTTGAAAAGGGGAAACTACCGAAATGACGACTAATAGAGAAGTATGGAAGAAAAATACGTGTTGCGCCGATCCCAAATTTAAAGGAATAGGGGCAGGAGAATTATGATTTGGGTCATATTTGTTTCTTAATTGTACACGACTTTGACAGATGAGCAAATCTCCAACATACTGAACACGGAACTTACGCGAATCCCACACCCCCGGCCATAGGCAGAGGTGGAACACCGCGGTGGTTTTAGCCGGTAAGAGTCCGGCATACCCCTCCGTCACTCCCACGGTGGGGGAAGTCCATGAGGATTTACACCGCGAAACAAAAAAAAAAAGGTAGACCTATTTAGGAAATACATATTTAGTTTGATGATACTAAAGGTTAAAAACAACATGTACCTATTTGGTTGTTTTTCAAGAATTTCCAGAAAGTGTGAATTTAACACTTGTTTTTAATACGGAGCGAAAACCAGTATTTAATTCACAGTTTGTTTCTTGCTCTCTCTCTCTGTCTCTTGGTCCTCCGGTCGTGTCGCTACATGCGCGCAGTTTCATACAAACCCATAGACTTGATGTGAGAGACAAATTTGTTGTGGAGATAAAAGTTGCTGGTGGGCACCTTTCCTAAAAGTTTAAGGATGTTCCTTCTAATGCCATAACCATGTAATTTTTGCAGTAAAATTTTATGATCCACAAAATCGAACGCCTGCGTTGTATAATATACATAGGTATATTGCAAAAATATGACATTTTTTAGCGATAGTGCCATTGATATTGACATTTTTTATGAACACCTTTTGTTCATCGCGAAATAATCGACTGGTTATATATGAATTTCTCAATTGATGGAAGAAATAAATTTTGTTGAAAGAAACTATGTATTCACGTAACTTAGTTTTGTCACATGTATTAGCAGAGAAAACGGAATCATCATACCGGCAGTTTGAATCTAATTAGTGCCACCGAAAGTACGTTGAGCGCATCACTTCTGTCGCGGACGCCATTCAAAGCCATCAGTTTCCACACGTCATTTATATCGTAGTGCAAGAAAACGGTGACACGCTTGGTTTGTAGGTATAGACAGTATTGTCAATGCCGCCTCTAGCAGCGGCCGCCGAGGCATCTCCTAGCTATGTATAATATTTTCTAGCTTATGCCTGTTTTTTTTTTTATTGTTTCCCCGACCAACCCCTCGCATCGCATCGCCTACCCTCGCTATTACTCCATTTTCGCGTAGCGTTCTTTCTGACTTTTTGCTCGACTCCTAAGGGTCTTTAGCTTGATGTTAAATAGCCCTCCTCAAAAATTGGGCTGTCAAAATGCAAAAATATTTTTTCAAATCCGGTAGTTCCATAGATTAGCGCGTTCAAACAAACATACAAAACAAACAAACTCTTCAGCTGTATTGTATATCTTTGTATATATAATTATATAGATTAGTTTTTTTTTTTTTTGAGGATGGGAAATCATCAAATGACTCCTCCCGCTCTGGGTGGAGCAGGAGGGAGTGTCAGACTCTTACTGACTAAAACCCACCCGTGTTCCTTCCTTAGCCCTTTATGTTCCAGGGCAGCGGTAAACCTTTCGGATGATCCCGCTACCCATTAGGTAGGTACTTAGGTAAGGATATCATATAGGTACCCTGGCAGGATATAGATTAGCTTTAATTAGCGTATTCAATTCTTAGCATCATATATGTGCTGAACTACTCAGGCTTAGAATAATGTTTTTTTAACGAACAAGGGTGAAAAGTTTCAAATATTCTTTTACCGTTTTTCCCGTGACTAAAAATATATTTCTGCTAATTTTGCCGATATTGGGACGATATTTTGTAGGGACGTTTTACCAAGAACACGTTTGTTCTGGTATGGACGGTTGCATTTATTAGTAAAGAGTAACTGATTTTCTAAGGGTACGGGTCAGGGGAACCCAATTAGGGTCTGTACGAGTACGAATGTTTATTTTTGAATATTTTCTGTTACTGGTAAAATCTGTATTATTAATGTGCTTTAGAGTATTTTTAAATAGGGTGTGTTGTGGAGGGCTTCGGTCTGAGCTAAGTGGGTGGACGAGCGGCCGTGAGAAAAGTATTATAACCTGATTGACCCCTTTTTTCATAAAACACTTACGTAAATTCAACTCATTTGTGTTTAGGAGCTTTTTGCTAGTAAGAAGGAAATTTGACTACATATATTGGAACTTCGATTGGCCAGAGAAGGGAACAAAAAGAAAAATGTGGAAGTCCACAGGGGAAACCTTTGCCTTACAGTAGGACAGGTTCAATAAACGAAAAACACAACATACGCTGTCCATTCCATTTACTTACGGCCACATTTAACTACCCAGATAACAAAGTAAAACAAACTTTTCTACAGCATCAAACCACCGTAAAGCCTGCGTGCTAATATGCGAGAAGGGTGAAGTTGAGGAGCCGTGGTTTGGCTTCAACCAAGAGTTCTTTCTCACTACGACAGATGGCCGGCCGCTCGGTTGGCCCCCCGGCGGCTTCCCCGCTCCACCGGGGCCCTACTACTGCGCCACAGGAGCCAACAAAATCGTCGCAAGAGATCTTATGGAGGCTTTCTACAGGTAGAAAATTTGATGCTAAAAATAACCATAGAAACTCATTTAAAAACCATATAAGCTTGCTTGTGGATACTCCAAGATTTGATCGTATTCTAAGTGTTCACAGTTTTGTAATAAAGCGTGGTATCAGATTTTCCGAAAGATAAACATTTAATAAGAAAATATTCGGATTGCGGCTAGAATTTTTCACATGAGAAATAGCCAACCCGTTTTAGGGTTATTGTAGCAAGCCTTAGACAATATAATATAACTCACTTTAAGAAAAGAAGAACAGTGTCCAATAAACGAAACGTACTGTAATGTCCACTCGAATTTTACGTTTTCACTCTCTGTAATACGGTTCTAGATGCTGCCTTTATGCGGGGATACAGATGAACGGTATAAATCCAGGGACCACACCGTCCCAGTGGAATTTCCAGGTAAATGCCCGTTAAGTGAAAATGGTTCATGAAAATTGGATCGAGAGAGATCTTTTGCTTGCGGGCAAAATTGTGGTGGGCTGATTTTTCAATCGACAGATAATTTGTATTCGCGGAATAAAATTGACGTCTGATAGTTTTTGCATGGAAGAACTGTCAAAAATTCAAAATTATTCCTTCGATAACATTATCTGGCGTTGGAAAAATCATCCCTTAGTTATAAATGGTCGCAATATTATTTGTTATCACTCTCGATTTAGTTGTTTACGCTGCGAGGTTTTGCCTTACTGCTATGAAATACTGCGGTGTGAAAATGTACATAAACATTCTCAATTAACTTCGAACTTGCTATGACGAATTACGTCATAGTAAACTTTCAAAGTTCCGTACATCGCGATTACTTATTTATTTAAACTTTTCGCACAAAATGCTACAAAGGCGGACTTAATGCCTTAGGCATTCTCTACCAGTCAACCAAGGGTAGTGAAGATATTAGATAGCAGGTGTTTTGGTTGAGAGGCACAATGATAAAAAAAAATTATTGAAACTAGGTACACAAATACATAAATAGGTATTAAACCTATAATATATAGGTATATACATATTTACAAATTCATAGGAATTCACAAATAGTGTAGTCATCTCAACACATCTCGTGTTCAACGCTATTTGTTTTGAAAATAACACAGCAATTTCCGCTATACATACCGACTGGTGGCCGTCCTGACATCAAGAGGATTAAGAACATTCTCAGTGAAATACGTCGTCATAGCGTACCTTCTAACTCACGTAATTCGCACTTTTAAACTTTATGAATACAGAACATCGATATTTTCAACTTCCAAGTTCAGTATGACAGTTGTATTTTCCATGATAAGTGTTATAATAATAGTTATGGTCACGAACATAATATATCGTAGATTTTTCATTCTTTTGTCTGATGTCTAAAAATAAGTAAGAACTAATAAGTACAAAGAATTCAAAGTTCAACCTTGAAACATTTTCTGTGTTTAAGGCTAAAATTACTTTTTGCTTTCTATAACATTAAAATAACATTATGATTCCTGCAGTGCGATTCTGTAACCATATCACCGTGAAAACTTAGGTAAAGTGAGCGTGGAGTGAGCTGTCATTCCAATCAATGCTAGGGCAATCCCTAGCGTAAGCTGTCAATAGTGTCAATACACTATTAACAGCTTACGCTTCACCTAACTTTTCACGATGAGATTTTTACAGAATCGATCGGCTGATTCGTGACTAGGCTTAACAAATTTGAAAAGGAGACCAGAAGGCCAATAAATTCTCTTAATTTGAAATGGTCAAAATCTAGTCGCAGTCTTATCTCAGTGAAAAACAAATGTCAAAATGTAGGAAAATTCGAGAAATTTTTGACAGATTGAGATTGAGATCAGACCGTGAACATTCTTAAAATTACGAGAATTGCCCCTCTGTTTTCGGGCTATGTGTGTCTATACCATGATAATAGTTTCTTTATCTTCGTGCATGCCTGACCTCGCTCGTCGCAAACAAAATTGGGCTTCGTTAAACAAAGTCCCAGAACAGCCATTACCGTACTCCATATATCAAACACGGGGATTGTGGCTCTTGGTTTTCAACCCTCTCCGATTCGTTATGTCACGTGCGCCCAGATGGCACGGCTGTTTCCTCTACTGTTACATAATAATTTATTTCCTCTTGACAATATTTACTTATTAATTTGTATGTGGGGTAATCTCTGAAACTACCGGTCGTATTTGATTTTTTTTTTTGCATTTGATCGCCCTATTTTTGGTGAAGGCTATTTAACATCACGCTATGACCCACGAAACGAGCAAAAAGAAAAAAAAAAACAGATAAAACGCTAAGTAAAAACGAAGTGATGACGGACAGGCGATGCGATGCGACGGGGTGGGTCGGGGAACAAGAAATTTCACGGGGATGAAGTCGCGGGCAGAAGCTAGTTCATAATAATTTAAACATGCCTTATAACAATAATTAGATATACAAATTAGATTTTTAAATAAATAAATTGAATTTATAGATTAAGGGCTGATTTTTCCAATGTCAGATAATTTTATAGGAGGCATAATTTTGAATTTTTGACAGTTCTACCATACAAATACTGTCAGACGACAATTTTATTCCACGAATAAAAATTATTGGTGGATAGAAAATTCAGCCCATAATAAAATAAAATTGCTACATAATCTTTTCCTCAATTAATATTATTGGGTGTACATTTAAGGGTGAAGACCTCCTCCAACTTTGGCCATTTCCCTCTGTCTTGGGCTATTCTAGTCCTCGTGGGGCCGGTCATGGCCAACAGTTACTTACTCAACTTTAAAGACGTTTGATAATTTTGTCCAGTTTGTATGATAATGTAGGAACAAGATTTCTCAATTTTGGTACCTACAATCACATTACAGGTCTCCCATTGGGTTTGCTAATAGCGCATTACGCTGAAATTTGGACGAATTTAAAGGCAAATTAAGGGAACTGGGATATTTAACATGTGAAACGTGATGGAAATTACAAGTTACTGCGGAATCGTAGTAACATTTTTTAGGACATTTTCTGTTGGCTTAGATTAGATAATTATATGTAGGTAGATATGTGTAATACAGTAGGACGTACGTCAGCAGTGCCGGATTAAGCCAGCGTGGGGCAAATTTTACCTAGAGCTATTTTAATAGAGCCCTTTATGGTAGAACATAGTTTGTTTAAGATTCTAAAGTTTACAAGATAAAACAGAACTTTTTCATAATAGGTTTAGTTGTATAGTGATTTTGCACTAGTCAAATCAATGGCACATTGATTTTCAGAGAACAGACACAATAGAAAATCTATTGTTGGCGGATACCGGTGACAGTCAATGCCTTAACAAATACGTTCAATATCAGTTCAAGTACTTGAGCCAAATTACTTGCTTCAAACAATGCTCAATATAGTAGGTACTTTTGTAAAAACCTACATGATTAATTTTCCGCATATTATCGCGTAATTTAACAGTGATTGCAAGTTTTAAGAGAACCTTGTATGCAAGAGCGAGCGAAGCGAGCTCGAAAATTTTTAGCATCCCGCCACGGAGAGCTTAGGTTTCTTTTGATGATTCTTATCTAATAATTCAGTGAACCTAATGGTGGTATAGGGTAGCATTTAATTTTTAGTATGTCCGAGCGCGGCGCCCCCACAGTGCGGGGCCTGTAGCATTTGCTGCAGTGTGGGTAATCCGGCACTGACGTCAGTGGTAAAAAAACCAGTATAAGCTAGTCTCTTATTCTATTGAATCTCTAGGCCAGCTCAAGGTCAGTTTTACCTCCTTTGTGCGGTCGTCGGTACCTACCTACCTATCTCTGTTTCGAAATGATGGAGGATTCGGAAGATGCATTACTTGGTTTATCTAATGATGATGTATAGGTGGGGCCAAGTCCGGGCATCAAGGCTGCGGATGATTTATGGATGGCCCGCTACATACTGGCGCGGTTGGCGGAGGAGTATGGCACGGTGGCCACTTTCGAGCCGCAGCCCATCCCTGACTGGCCGGGCAATGGCACCTTCGTGTATTTCTCCTCGAAGGACATGAGGGAAGATGATGGCATATTGTGAGTAATTTTACTTTTGATTTTAGTGGTTCATGACGAAATTATCATGAAGGAACTTTGGTGTCAGTCCGTCCGTCACTGACAATTTTCTCTAAAACTATTCGATGTTATTATTTACACGATAATAATTGTTGTCTTTTTAAATAATAATTAATATATGTAAATTGAGTAGAATTTTGATTCTGAGAAACTAATTAATACGTAATTGCGTAACACACTGACGCAATGACGCAGTAGCAATGGCTTTCATTTTGACAGTTCAACGACATTCATTGCGTTATTCACATTGATGAGCAGACACATTTTTCGAACATATGAAGCAATCAAATGGATTAGCGATATTCTTCAAAATATTTCAGATTGTGATTGATAGTACCTACGTTACGCAATTAGGGTTCCGATCGCAAAAAAGGCACAGCGACTTTTGGTAAAAAATGGCATTGTAGAACGTCGTCTTCTTCACTATACCATACTATACACCACCACTACCATTCATGTACCATACCATACTCGGAAATACATTTTTATTATTATTATATCCTTTATTTCATCTGATTACTTATTAATTACATTTTTAAATATTTTTATTAACAAAAAGATAAAAAAAACATTTAAAAATATAAAAAATAGTAGCCCACCGGTATCGGGGACAGGGTCCAAGCTACCGGCGGTCAGGGCTCCAGAGAGAGGAACTTCCTGACAATGCGAGCCGTGTCCAGAAGTACCGCTTTCTGAATCAAGCCCTTGATCCAGCTGCCCAACGAGAGCATTATTATTATTACTATAATATCTGTCAGACAGTCTCCTTCTTTAGAAGACAGCTCGTTGAGGATGTTATACCCGAGTAACTACTGTGCTATACAATCCCTATTCGTTCACATATGAAAAGATTTTTGCTTACAAGAGGCGGCCAAACTTTTACGACACATAGTCCTTACTGAACAAAGAAGTTCAAACTCAAGATTTGCCAACAGGCGATAGAGCGCAGCATAATATAATATCCCTGAATAATATCCCTGAACATTTCACACAGCGCCATCTAGTCCCAAGCTAAGTACCTAATGCTTATGTTATGGTAACAAGATGGCTGATAAACTACTTATATACCTACATTTTTTTTTTTTTTGTAAATACATACATATTATAGATAGAAAAACTCCCAGACTCGGAACAAATACATGTAGGTCATACAAATATTTGTTCCGTGCGGGAATCGAACCCGCGACACGCAGCGCAGCAGTCAATCGCTTAACCACTGCGCCAACCGTGCCGTCAAAAGCATAATTATAGGTGTCAAGCGAACAGATCGCGTTAGAAACACCACCCTGCGCTCCATAACATAAGTAGCGGGCGCTCCATAACACATAAGTAGCGGATGTTGGCGAAAAAACAGCCAGGCTGAAGTAGGAGTGGGCAGACCACGTTGCACGAATGCACCCGGAGAGACGGGTAAAGATCGTCACTCACTAGACGCCTGATGGAGGATATCGCCGTCGAGGCAAACCGCGGCGAAGGTGGTGCGACGATCTAATCATGTCTGTATGTTTGGCCAATATGGCCAGGGATCGCACAAAATAGAGAAGTATAGAAGGAAACAGGGGAGGCTTTTGCCCAACAGTAGGACACAAACAAAAAAGTCCTCCAATCGGAATTTCGCCCATGGCGACCAATCTTAGTGGAGGCTAGCCTGCGGCGCGGGAGATATTATAGCGCACAGGTGCGACACAGGTGCACTCTCGACGCATAAAGTAGAGTTAAAGTGGCTGGTTATTTGAATCGAAAATTTAACGTTTTTCCAGATTGTGAGGTCACTTGTTATTTTAATAAGGTTTTATTTTAAACAGAGACCACTGTTAGAGTATTGTTCGCCAATAACGAAATTCTTGGTATTTTTTTTTAAATAGGTTTGTGCTGGTTACTATGTATTTAACTCGACGTTCGACTTCACCCGGAGCAGACGTGCTATCAATTATATTAAAAGTTTTTAAAATCAGTGTACTTCAAAAGTAACTAATAGTACCACTACAAATAGAACTCAAATTGTTATAACTGTGTGTTGTCAATTGCTACTATTCGTCGCTGTGCTTATTAACAAGTGTGTGCACACTGCTGCGCTGGCGCACCCCGCGCTCGCCCTGCCTCACCGCTGCGAAACAAGGACCCAATTATTCATCTCGCTCGCACAGAGACTCCGCGTTCAGCATAACATACTTCACCCCCGCAAAAGAGTACGTACAATATTATTCTTTGACTCTTGTACACACACATACTGTATGCACGGACTGGAAAGTTCCGCGATATTATAATACACGACAACTTAATTATTAAAATCTGGAAGAAGGTACGCTCACTGCTTACCGCCTGCCGCTGTCAAGTAATTAAGTGTAAACACGATGAATGTACAAAGATCGCCACCATCTGCTAGTTCTAGCTCGCAACCCGACCTATCGAAGTTAAATGAACTCGTAGCCGAATCACAAATTACTTTTCGCTCCAAACGTAAAGAACGGCCGACGGACTGCGATTGTACTATTGAGATAAAACAGATTCATTCGGAGTTAAGCCGTATTGGATCGTTACTAGAAAAATATGTGCAATCTAATGAGCAGATCATAAAAAACATGCAGGAGAGTATTACAGAGGTCAAATCACAAATCTCTGAGTTAAAAGTATGTAACGAACAAACTAATCAGCTAATCCGCGAAAATACCACTCAGATTAACGAAATCAAATCTTCGACGTCTAACGTCGCTAAAGAACAAAACGAACTACGTCAAAGTGTACTAAAATTGGAAAAACAAATTTGTCAAGATGAACACAAAATCGTTACACTTGAATCAGACATCAGTGCCCTAAAACATTCATCCCCACTTCAACCCGTCACATCTAAAACAAACAACCAACTATATTCAAATGAACAACTAATTAAGGAGGTAACGGATCGTAACTATCGGGAAAAAAATATCATTATAGTAGGAGTGCCAGAGACAACAGCCACTAGCACAGGAGAAGGTTCACCTAGTGACGAAAAGGATGTCTGTGAAATTATTTCTCGGATGTGCCAAGACCTCCAAAAACCTACAAAGATTTTTCGAATAGGCAAATACACACCCGGAAAGAATCGCAGCATCAAAGCGTGTTTTACCTCATCGGACCCTGCAAAATATTTATTACGGAACAAGGATAGACTGCCTCAAAACATAAAAATATTTTCAGACCAAACCCCGGCACAGCAGCAATACCTAAAGAGTTTGAAAGATGAATTATTACAACGTCAGAATGACGGTGAAGACCAGCTCACAATTAAATATATTCATGGGGTACCAACAATAATAAAACAGCCTCCAAAAAACTTCAATTAGTAAACGAAAATATAACTACCAATATTAACTGCAATACGTATCAAGTACTCAATAACTACCATAATATTACTACTAGCAAATCTCGACTAAGATTTTTATACCTGAATGCCAGAAGCATTAGAACAAAAGGAAAGCTGGACGAGTTAAAATGCATTTTAAAGTCATTACCGAAAACAGCACATGTAATTCTAATAGCAGAAACCTGGATAAGGTCAGAAACCCAAGCCTTAACATTACAAATAGATAATTATACGCATTATTATAACTACAGAAACGACTCAAGAGGAGGAGGAGTCTCGGCATATATTCACAACGACCTCAAACACAGTCTATCAGAATCTACGTATTCAGGAGGCAATAACTACTTATGGATATATTTGGAGAGGTATGCTTTTGAAGTAGGGGTAGTATACTACCCAGGTAATACCAACTACAGGGAATTCTTACAGGAATATGATTCACAGCTACAAAAAAGAAAAAGAGCAATTGTATTTGGTGATTTTAACGTTGATTTATTGGACAAAAACAACAAAGAAACAAAACAATATAAAGCTATAGTTAAAGAGGCCGGACACGTACTTCTGAACAAAATAAGTAAAAAATATTGTACGAGAAATTCTATTACAAAAAAAAGCATTATTGATCATATTAGCACTAATTTCAAGAACGACCACTTCCACATGGTAATACTTGAATCTTCTCTGTCAGACCATAATCAAATGTACCTAGAACTAAAAAAAGTCAAATCACCACCACGAATGAGATCTCAGTATGAAGCAATAGACTACACACAATTATACAAACATACAGAATCAGCGGAATTTAACCATAACGAAGATTACTTGAAATGGGAAAATGTTATAAAATTATGTGTAAAAAAAAGTAAAACAACTAAAACTAAAATTCTTAACCCTCCGCAAAAAGACTGGATCAATAAGGACATCATTGCAGAAATAAATCAAAGAAATGTAATGTGGACGGAACTTGAAAATAACCCTAATAACGAAACTCTAAAGAAGCAATTTAGCAAAAAACGAGACTGTGTAGAAAAACTAATACAAAGAACAAAAAATACTTACTACTATGATGCAATAACCAAATCTATTAAAAAACCCAAAAAAATGTGGAGTGTAATAAACTATTTAGCCAATAACAAAATCAAACAAAGTAGTGCTCCCTCGAAGCTAGTTGTAGACTCTAAAATCACTACTAAACCGAATGACATTTGTAAAATTTTTAATAATTACTTTGCCACGATAGGACCACTTTTAGCAAAAGAAATACCTGCAACATTTCACGACAACTATTATCGCGCTTTACCAAATTATCTTCCTCAAGAATCAGGTGAGCTGTCCAGTCTTAAACCATGTTCTGCCAAAGAAATTTTACAAATAATAACAAACCTTGATCCAAATTGTAGCACAGGCATAGATGGAATAAACACTAAAGCAATAAAGTGCATTAAAAATCTTATTGTAAATAACTTGTGTACATGTTTTAACAAACTATTAGCCGACGGAAACTTTCCCGACACACTAAAGATAGCAAGGGTTACCCCTATTTACAAATCAGGAAGTCTTACAGATCCCGGAAATTATCGACCAATCTCAGTATTGCCAGTAATGTCAAAAATATTGGAAAAAGTTCTTCACAACCGATTACAAAATTACTTAAACTCTATTAATTTCATTACCGATCGCCAATATGGATTTAGACCAAAAAGCAATACTACCACTGCTACCATTGATCTCGTCACTAAAATAAAGCAAAATATAGACAATAAAAATATAGTCGTCGGTATCTTCGTCGATCTAAAAAAAGCATTTGACACCGTCTGTCACAAATTACTATTAAAAAAGCTAGAATCCATTAACATCACTGGAAGTGCACTAAAAATGTTTAAATCTTACTTAACCAACCGCTCACAAATAGTTAAACTAGGTAATCATGATCAAAGTAACGCGTTACCAATAACATGCGGCGTTCCACAGGGATCCATTCTGGGTCCTCTGCTCTTTCTCATATACATTAATAACATCACCGAAATAAACCTACATGGCCACCTTACCTTGTATGCCGATGATACATGTTTATTTTACTTTGGTTCTTCCATCCACGACATTATTACACTAGCCCAAGATGATCTAAATTCCCTTTACACATGGTTTCAGTTTAATCTTTTAACAATAAACATATCTAAAACTTGCTATGTAATATTTAAGGCAAAAAATAAAATCATTCCACCATTTGATCCACTTAAAATTAATGACGTACCACTGCAGCTAAAAACAAGCGAAAAATACCTCGGTCTGAGAATAGACAGTACTCTTTCGTGGAATGCCCAGATTGAATATATAAAAAACAAGCTCTCGACACTAGTAGGGGCATTGCGCAACATAGTTAGATGTATTCCGCGAACTCTAAGATACACCATCTATAACTCACTAGTAAAGCCGCACCTACTATATTTGATTGAACTCTGGGGCAGTGCTACGAAAACAAAACTGTCAGAACTTCAACGATCGCAAAATAAATTAATAAAAATGCTCTTTAACTATCCCTATTTAACATCAACTACAAAAATCTATAATGACACAAAATTAATGAACATCAAGCAACTCTATATCTATAATACATGTATATTCATTAATAAAGTGCTAAATAAAAAAATACACACAAACATTATATTAAATCAATATCGACAAGTCAGCCAACGAAGCTCACGACGAGCGAGCCTAATAGTGCTACCTAAAACTAGAACCAATTATGGCAAAAAAATGGTTACATTTGAAGGAGTGCAACTATATAATAAATTACCATCAAGTATTAGAAATGTACACTCACTCAACGCATTCAAAATTCAGCTCGGCCAATATTTAACAGCAAGAAAAACACCCTCGCAGAAATGAATGCGTTGGGTGGGTCGTGTTTGTGAAACTGTACATAGAGGTGAAGTCGGACCTATTTATATTGTTAACATTAATTTATTGTTCTCAAGTAAGTGACATTTGTTATGTTTTATTGAGAATAAAGTTTCTTTAAACCTATTTTCATTTCATGAACACAACACAACTGTCATAAGATTTAATAGTTTTTAAAAAACTACTTTATCTGAAGTGATCCATTCTCCCATTCAGAGCTATTAGAATATATAAACCACTTAAAGTTTATATGTATATTCTAATAGCTCTTACAGTTTCCTACAAGGAGACAGCTGCTCAATATTGGTCTATGAAGTTAACTTTCAGCATTCACTATCCTGGGTAGTAAATGTCGCGAACGTCGTTAAAAGTTGTAAAGACATTTTTAAATTTTCTAAAGACTTACCTCTGCTACGTTTAATAATGTTATAGACCAATACATTTATCATAGTTAAAAATAGCCTGGAATTGATTCCGATCGATGGCAATAACCTCGACCCTATTACATGGGATTCAAACTTTTCTGGCGAAGTGGTGGTGTACAACACCTTCGGAGAATGCAGGCCTCAATTTATTTAATGTATGTAGCTAACATAGTTTCCGTAATACAAAATAAAGATATTTTCCAGGGTGATCGAGCGTGCCATTGACAAGATGGCTCGTCGCCACGGTGCCCACATCAATGAGTACGACGCCAACAATGGTGCGGACAACATGAGGCGGCTCACTGGCAAGAACGGAATGCCGCATATCAAAGATTTTACTGCAGGTAACGTTTCAACTGCCAAATGACCTTTATAATGAATAACACAATACCCGGCCGTGATTATGGCCCATTCCGTCTTATTTAACACTAGCTACGCCCCGCGGTTTTACCCGCACAAGTTTCGATCCCGTCCATACCAAATTTCATCAAAATTGGTCCAGCCGTTTGAGCGTGAAGAAATAAAAAACACACACACACACACGCCCCACTCACAAACTTTCGCCTTTATAATATTAGTGTGATAAGCCGACCTTACACATACGAGACAGTTTTTGTATTTCGATCTTTATTTCGATGACTGTAGAGTTCTTCATACTCAACTGACAACTTATTATCGGACTAAGTTGTCAGTTTTAATAAAGAACTATATTTTAATCACAGCTAAGTAGGTTTTTATAACAAAAACTCGCTCGATTGTTTAAACCTTATCAAAAGAAAAATACCGTTTTGTAATAAGACCGTACGAGTTTTAGAAAAACAAACTTGATAAAGAGCCGTCTCAGAGTCTCTCACTCTGTGCGACAGTCTCTTTCTTAAGCTCTATGTGAAATTCTAACGTATACACCCTGAGGTCCTTGGAACACGGCACGGTTTCTTTACAGTACGGCATATAAACCGCGCCGTATAAAAAACGTGTCCGTCAATAAGCTTCCTTAGTGATCCATTGGATACAGCAGGATTAACGTTCGTGTACAGAGGGGCTAATTGCGTAACACAGTGCCACACTTTCTAACACAATCCGAAAGACAATAGATTTAATAGATTCGTCTGCTCAACAACATACATTGGTGTAATTGCCGTATGGCGTTCCAGTGTGAGGATAAATAAATAAATAACGCAATGAACATAGCTGAACGGTCAGAATAAAATAAATTGCGATCCAGGTGATCGCAATTTATTAAGTAAATATATGTGTACCTACGTAGTTCTGCGGCTAGTATGAAAGGTATAGTTTGGTTGCAGAGAGCCATTCGGACTTTCCAAATCTTTAAATAAATCATTACTGCCTTATGACATGCGATAATGTTTATGATTATTATTGTGTCGTGGTCTGATATTATTAATATTTGCAATCGAACTCAAAAGCAAATATCATAATGTAAATTCAACGAGACACCAGCCACATAACCAAAGCATGGATACAACGCTGAAATAACAAGCATTACAATGATTGATACAAATCTCCTCGGCTCCGTTGCACAACAATCGTGAGTTTCCAAAATGTTGCACGTGTTACGCTTTTGAATAAAGCCCTTTGTATCTCTCAGATTTATTGGCTCGGACCAAAGCATAAATGAATACAAGGCATAAAATGGACCTGTCCCACTGCCGGCGATTAACGAGAAGCGAGTAGAGCTAGCAACTAAAATCGAGTTGGCGAGCAAAGATCAGTAAGTGCAAGAGGACGACGAGTGATTACTCGCTGGTATGCGTATGTACTTACCAAGCGAAAGTCGCTCAGCGAATGTTCTGCCCTTCAAGCGACTGTCGCTCGCTGAGCGAGTAACTCTCTTTTTATAGCTGTTACGTAATTATATTGCTTTTTAATCGACTTCTAAAAAAGGAGGAGGTTCTGAATTCGGATGTTTGTATTTTGTTTTTATGTTTGTTCGCGCATAACTCCGTCGCTAACCAATCGATTTGAAAAAATATTTTTTTGTTGGAAAGGGTATACTTTCCAAATGGTCCCATTGAAATTTCGACAAGATCAGAGCCCGTATTCCCGTAATTTAAAACGTTCAAAATCTAGTCGCAGTCTCATTTCAGCGACAAACAAATGTCAAAAACTTGTCAAAATGTAGGGAAATTAGACGTATTTTTGACAGATTGAGACTGAGATCAGACTGTGAACGTTCTTAAAATTACGAGAATTACCTCAATTACCCCTCTGATGATGAGTTTCGGAGACAGACAACGAAACTCTTCAATAAATTCCGGCAAATCAACGGCTATTGCTGCTATGTATGTATTGTTTATGCTATGTATGTATTGTTTACGCAATCACACAACATAACATCACGCCTAGGGGGTACTGGCGTGACGTTATGTTGTGTGATTGCGTAAACAAAAAAGGGGTACGCAGATTACCACGTGTTCAGTATACCACGGTACAGCCTCATTTCTGTCAAAGTTGTTATTTGGGTACCTCTAATCTTATAAGTATATACAAAGTGTGGGGTAGGTACAACTAAAAAGTGAAAAATATAAACTTTTTTACAAAAAAAAAACAACCGCCTTCCAAAAAAAAAAAACTACGAAGAGAAAAATAACTTAAATTTCGGAAGTCGGTGTCGAAAACCTGCGACACCGACTTCCGAAATTAAAGTTATTTTTCTCTTTGTAGTGTTTTTTTTAGGGTTCCGTAACCAAATGGCACGGAACCCTTATGGATTCGTCGTGTCTGTCTGTCCGTCCGTATGTCACAGCCACTTTTTTTCCGAAACTATAAGAACTATACTGTTGAAACGTGGTAAGTAGATGTATTCTGATAAATTTTGGGGGTTCCCCATACTTAGAACTGAAACTTTTTTTCATCAAAGCCATGGATAGGTCTTCAAAAATTATATTGAGGTTTCTAATATAATTTTTTTTTAAACTGAATAGTTTGCGCCGGAGACACTTCCAAAGTGGTAAAATGTGGGCCCTGTAACTTCTAAAATAAGAGAATGATAAATCAAAAGTAGTTTTTTTTAATACGTCATAAATCGTAAAACGGAACCCTTCATGGGCGAGTCCGACTCGCACTTGGCCGGTTTTTTTTTGGAAGTCGGTTGTTTTTTTTTTTGTGAAAAAGTTTATATTTTGCAATTTTTAGTTGTATCTACCCCACACAAATTCGTATATACTTACAAGATTAGAGGTACCCAATAACAACTTTCATTTTTCAACATTAAATTATTATTTTACGTAGAATGTCACATAGACGTTTTTTACTCCTTTCAATCCACAAGTCTTCAAGTCTTGGATCTGGCACTCGAAAACCTGGCAGGATCTTGTCAAGGTGTCTCTTCCATACCATACCATCATCAGTTTGTTCCTCGTAGTGGAGGAGACCGATCTGTCGTGAAATTTTGCCAAATTTCCATTTCTTATGTGGATCTGAGTAATTTCTGGCTTGCACCAATAGCAAAGTTCCTTAATGTTTTAGTTGGGGTTTCTGGTTACCCTGAGTTAGGTTTACACCGGTCCTCTCATTACATTATACATTAATTGATAGGGCGTAAGCCCGTTTCGACCGGGGGTGCGCCGCAGTTGTCAGAGGTAGACTTCTTGCAATGTTGAACTAAGTCTCTTTAGTTCAGCCGCGTATGTCGCAACTGGTTCCGTCGGTTGTTGCATCCTTGAAATGAATTTGTGCTGTAGATGCCAAACGATCAATATATTCACCTAGTATATCCGATAATTCATCGAATTATTTGTTCAATGGGTCTTCGAGTGAGCATAAATCGTAAATCTTTTGATGTAACTCTAGGGCTTAAAGTAGCCAATAGCGTGTAAACCTTTGCCTTTGGATCCATTTTTACAAGCTTTTATTTAACTTGCGATGTATGTATGTAACTATGTTTGACCGGGTGGACTCTTGCAACTTAATTTTGAAGCAGATATCTTCAACTGATTGAGCAAAAAATTTGCATACATGTGTAAATCGGATGACAATGCAAAATTATTATAACATGGTGCTTATCTGATGATGGAACCGGAAGGTGGCCATTGGAACTCGGTAGTTAAACGACACCTCCCCATCGAGTTTGGACTCGTTTGATCCGTCTTGACGAGAACTTTGGTGCTAGATGGCAACCAGGGAAGATGAACAGGTAGCTTAAGTGCAGTAAACGCATATAATAGAAAAACACTGCTACGCGCTACGAACTACGCCGTAGTCAATCTCGCATCAAAAATACTAAAAAGTTAATAATAAAATTAAAAGAAAAAATAACTTTTTAAAAACAAGCTTTTATTAAGTCATTATTCTTTCTCATTGTTAGTCATTTGCATTTGAGGGGGGTATATATAGTTCCTCAAGTTCGTACTTGTATTGAGTTTGCTCCTCAAATCCGTCGTCCAATCGGTCGGCCTCGAGCTCAATTTCAGATTGTGATTCTTGAAATTTTTGGAAGTTTTCTTGTAGAGTTTGTAATCGAGTTTTTATTTCTTCGGTTGAAAGTTCAGTTTTCGTAGGTAATGTGTTTCCCGTTCGTGTAAGCACGCCCCGTAATGAGGCACGAAGTTTTTTTTTCTTTTAATATCATTGTTCGGCATTTCGTCGCCAATTTGTTACTTAAATATATATGGCTTTTTATACATTCAATAAATTATTAGTTTAAATAGAATGTCACATAGACGTTTTTTACTCCTTTTAATCCACAGGTCTCCAAGAAGTTAGTATTGTGAACAAGAAGGCTGAGATATATATCAATAGCTCTTGTATCTGCGACACACTAGCACTCACCGGCGCGTGTGAATAGTAAGCGATAAACTATTTATATATGCATATTGTGCATGCTAAGCATAGCATAGCATATACATGAAAAGAAGTTCTCAAAGTTCGAGAAGTAGAAGTACACCCAAACGTGCAAACATCCTATCATAAATACCCGGTATTAAAACAAATGGGCAAAGCACCTGCCATCCTCTTGACCACCCTTGGCTGACTGGTTGAGAATGCCTAAGGCATTAACTCCGCCTTTGTACGTTTTTTGTGCGCCAAAAGTTTAAATAACCAAATAAGTACGCTTACCCTAGGTACTTTATAGACTACAAAAATATTTATATAGAAAATAATTTAAAGCCCACGTGTTTCCAGCGAATAAAAGTTTCATTGAGTTTCGTGTTTATAATAAGTTTGAAAAGCCTTAAATTATACGAAAGTAAACCCTACTTTATACGGAATCATAAAAGGATTTATGTTTCAATGCTCTAGCTCTTAATGTATTTACTGAACAGGTCTCTAATCTCAGAAAACGACTTCGCATATATTGGAAGAGTCTATTATTCAAGAATGATAAAAGAACAATAAGTACTTGGGATAAGTAATAAAACATGCATGTAAGGGTCGTGGCAGTTTCAGTTTCGGGGAGATAGTCGTGGTAGGGGTATACTTCTCTCCGAGCCGAACTCTCGCCGAGTTCCACGACTCCCTTGCGGAGCTGAGAGTCAGGGGCTCTGGAGACAGGCCTGGTCGTCCTAAACCGAGGTTCGGTCCCAACATGCGTGCGGATGCGGGGTGAATCAATCGTGGACATCTCGTTCGCCAGCCCCGCTCTGTCGCCGCATGTCGTCAACTGGCGTGTCTTGGAGGAGGTGGAGACCTATTCCGACCACCGGTTCGACGTCTCCGCCCAGACCTCGAGCGCGCCAGTCGGACAGGCCCTGGGTGGTCCGCGGTGGGCGCTGAGGCAGCTGGACCGGGAGCTCCTCCTGGAAGCCTCTATCTTGCAGGCCTGGGTGGCACCACCGGACAGCCCTGCTGACATTAACGAAGAGGCGGATTGGTTCCGGGAGGCCATGTCCGAAATATGCGATGTGTCAATGCCCCGGGTCCAGCCCGGACGCGCCCGGCGCCAGGTGTACTAGTGGTCGTCGGAGCTGACGTCTCTGCGCGAAGCGTGCGTGGCTACGCGACGTCGGTACACCAGGCACCGCAGGCTCCGTATCCACCCTCCGGATACGGAAGTCATGCAGGCGGAGCTGTATGAGGGGTACAGAGCGGCGAAGCCCGCCCTCCGAGCGGAGATCCTACGGCCAGGGGTCTGGCCCGCGAGGAGTCGCTGGGGACTCTGAACAGAGACGCGTGGGGACGCCCCTACAAAATGGTGCGGGATAAACTCCACCCATGGGCTCCCCCGCTGACATAGAGTCTCCGGCCCCAGCTCGTGGAGGACGTGGTGAGCGCTCTGTTCCATTCGCGAGGGAATACTCCGGAGGTGACCGAGGTAGAGCTGAGAGTGGCGGTACGTAGGCTGAATGCCAAAAATACCGTCCCAGGACCCGACGGCTTACCTTTCCTTTCGTTCCTGTTCAGGATAAAGCGGGAGGAAACGCCAGGGTGTCACCACTGTGTGGATCGCCCGGAGGACATGGTGGAGCATACGGTGGAGGTCTACCCGGCTTGGGCGGAGCACCGCTGCGTCGTGGCGGCGATCGGCGGCGGCGATCTCTCGCATCCGACCCTGGTCCAGGCCATGGTACGGAGCGAGAGTGCATGGGAGGCCGTCACCTCCTTCTTCGAAGCAGTAATGCTCGCGAAGGAGGAGGCGGAGCGCGTGAGGGAGAGGCAATCACTGCGCCCTCACGCCCCTAGTCGCCGCAGGAGACGCCCTGGACGGGAGTCAACAGGCGACTCCCGGCCACCGTAGGCGCGGACTTGCGGGCGGCGAGCAATGGGCAGCTCGCCGCCCGGTAAGGACCAGGCCCGGGTCGACGGTGCTTTGTGTTCCACGCGCGCCTCAAAGAGATGTCAGCACGAATTGACGGGGTCCGCTAGGGCCGATGCCTGCCAGGGCCGCGGGTTGTTCGAAAGCGATACCATAGCCCTTGGCACACCTTCGCCGCTAAAATAATGATCCGCTTAACGAATTCCGCTAAGAAACATTACTAAGTACTTACATTATGTCGCGATTCAAGTAGCGGAACATCATGAGAGTCAGTTAAATTGTATCAATCGGTAAAAAATATCATAGCTTTCGACTTAGTAAATACAGTGTAGGTCTATTTCGGACCTCTTAGATTAGTTTGCCGTAAAATCAACATCCATTTTACGAAGTTTCGCTTTATAAACTTGTCAAGTACCACAGATACGTGCAAAGCAAACGCGGCACCGCTACAAAATAGTGGGTGACTTCAGAGCAATTCGGCGAATTCACGCGAAAGAGAGATAGAATCATAATCACTGTGCGTTAGAATAGATAGTTCCACTTCTGATTCGAAACTACTTACTGCGGTTCCGCTGCTAGGGTTTCGCGGCGAATAGAGCACGATGACAGCTACTTAAGCAGGCACCTCCACACAAGATAAATATCACAATAGTTTAAATATGCTAATGATTAATAAACCATTATTTTGACGGTCGAAAAAGTAGACTCTGATTTTAGAGAAACGTGTACGTTATCATACTAAAGTAAAAATAAAAGTTATGACAACAGCAATATGGCACGAAGAGAATACTCAAGCGGGCTTAGAGAGCTTTATTTATTTTCTAGCAACTTTGAGATTGCTTTATTGGGCTTTTGCCTCTTGCAACACAAGCGTACTTCCACCAGAATTAGAGATAAAAATTGCTTTATTGGGCTTTTGCCTCTGGCAACACAAGCGTACTTCCGCCAGAATTAGAGAAAAAAAATATAAGTAAAACAAACTTCCCCCAGGATTAGAGAAAAAAATATAAGCAAAACACTGGTTTCGTATGTCGAGTTCAAATTGTTTATTTTTGGCGACGACCCGGGCTTTCGCTGTAGGGGGTAAAGTTTTCCGAATATCACCCCGATCCAAATTTTTCAAATGATTGCCGAAAACGTTTAATTCATATTCTATTTTCATCCAATACTGTTTTCTATCAATTCGTTTTCTCATAAATAACAGATTTGTTAAAAAATTATGCCTAAGTATTCACTGAGAATAAGTGGAATTTTGTCAAATATTTCAGGCGTCGATCTGTTCTTTTTCCCAACAATAATATCTTAAGTATCTATTCAATCTAAATTGAATTTTCTCGGATATTGATCTGGGAAAATGAATTATTTTATTTTTGGATTATTTTAATTTTATTTTTAGATATCACCTTATTTACTAGGGCCCGATCACACGTATGTACCTACCACAACCACACCACATCGCACCGACAAAATGTGGACAAGCATTGGTTATGTGTGAATAGTGTCGCTGCAGCTTCTTGTAGTTGCGTTGTAGTAACAAAAAAAAAATCGATTTAGGTAGTTGCGTTGTCGCTAGTAGTTACAATGTGGTTACGTTGTGGCTTTCGTAGAGGAAGACGGCGACGCAACGTTGTGTTTGCGATGTGTCCGGTCGCTAGTGTGCAGTCTCGTTTGTGTTTGTATTGTGGCTGCGACGTGGCCCTGATATGGTCGGCATCGCCCACAAGTTTGATTTTGACGGCCAAATGTGGTCCGTGTGCATAAACTATTAATTTCCATATAAATTAGCACCCATCCACGTATTGTCGTTGGGATGTGGTTGTGGTTTGCTTGTGGCAAGTGTGTTCGGTCCATTGTCTAGCCCGGAGAATACAACTATTAGAAACATTGAGGTTGAACATTGAGCTTCGGCTACGTATACTTTATCGGGTTTTCTTAATAATATTTACAGCCTATAAATCTTTTTTTAATATTATTTGGATAGGCCCAGTAATTTTATTAGGAAAATAAACTCTGTAGTAACGCCCCGGTTATTCAACATATTGACGCCTCAAAATTGTTTATGTTCTTTTGATGCCTCGTTGACTCACATAAAACTCTTTATTGCTTGAATAATGAAATCATATACCCACTGGAAACAAAAAAATCCTCATCAAAAATGTAATAATGTATAATTGTGTACTGAATTATCATTTATGAAAACAGGGTGCTTAGTGTGTTGTATGTGTTAATAATTAGTATATAGTGGGTAGGAGCACAAAATATAATACTGTTCATGATTGTCAAGGCGCGCCAGTCTGCGATTATACGCTGTGCTACACCACCGCGTCGCATCGAATCGCATCGCATCGCCCGCGCTATTACTTCGTTTTCGCTTAGCGTTCTTTCTTACTCTTTCTTTGCTCGGCTACTAAGTGTCCTAGCGTGGTGATAAAATTTGCACATTTTGAATTTTATGCAATAAAGTCATAGCACACTAGAAACTACACTTACCAATTATTTTTGTACAAGTTTATATTTTATTCAGCAAAATGTTTATGATTAAATATAAAAGATAATATTTTTATAAACAAGTTTTTTTCTTGCTAGATAATAGAAAATCTAATTTATTTGATTTCGAACTCTCTAGCTAAATATATATGCCGCTTACGAATAAATTTACTTAAAAAAGGGGTTGATTCGCAGTTTCGGGCGAGTAAGTTCGTGCGAATGGATCAATAAGCCGCTTTTTTTTATAAAACATATTACAAACGATAAAAAGTAAGTTTCACCGAAAAAGCGCTACCCTGAACGAACATTTTACGTCATCCGAGCATTCAAGTCTGTTAATCGCTTTAGCCACGCCGCTCTAGTCAAAACTGTTTAGTTAAATACAATTTATAGATCGTGTTTTTTCAGGTTCCAAGAAATAGGAGTTTATTTATAGTATTTTAGCAGAAGTATATTTTTTAAAGTGTATTTTTATAAAGAAGTCCGTTTTTGGAGTACGTTTAGTCAATTATCGTTGCTCCCAATGTACGAGTATGTGTGTGTATTTCTTCGAAATGGTTTAGTAACTATGACACAGTGAGCACCAGAGCAAACAGTTTTTGCTGACTAACATTCCTTAGATTAGTTACAACTTAGTACATACTTATAATTATATTTTGGTAAAACAAAATATCATTGTTATTAAGTATGTACGTAGATACATGTGTGTTGTACGTGAGATTTCGTTCCAAAGCAGTTGATGCTGACTGATTGATTTGGTGAACAATACACCGCAAACTGCGTTCGTGTCCCTAGTGTGAACTCTCCATTCAAAATAGTAATGGGCGGTAACTCAAGTCAAACATCCAGCCATAAAATGTTGGCCTGTGCGGCCACGATGCTGCTAAGAGTATTTATCATTTAGTTTGAGCCACAAGAATAGAGTTGAATGGGTTAGTAACCTTATATATTTTGAAAGCATTATAATCCGAGAAAGGCCGGGACACAGCAATGAACTTTACTTTAGTAGATATGACGAATATCGCTCCTGTGAGCGGCCTGCCTAGCTTTTTGAACTTTGCAAAACAACAACTTTTCTCGTTACATAAAATATGGTACATAGTTTGGCCCCAGATTTTCAAATTAGTTATTCATATTCAACTCCTCTTCTTTCATTTCCGCAGTATTTTGGTCAGACGTGTAATCCAGAGAGGATTACACGAAATGCTACAAATAATACTACCTTTTTACTAAACTTTTATTAGATGGCTGCCGGGCGTGGTTACTGTAAGCTTTTTGCATTTTGTTAGTATCCATTGGCTAACCAGAAAGTGTAATATTCATGTTATTCAGCAGAATTAACTTGTAGATTCAGTAGAGAACTGGAGAACCACTCCGTCTTATTGTTTCCTCTGGTTATATTTTAAGTAGGAATATATTTTTGTTTCCTGAATACGATCCAAATGTTAATTTTATCATTGTACTAGCTTCTGCCCGCGACTTCGTCCGCGTGAAATTTAAAAATAGGTACATTTTTTGTTCAAACAAATGGTGTTATAAAACAAAACGCATGAAAGTCCCTTTCCCTACCGACTTCACTTCAGTCTGTGCAGCGTGGCGAGATATTAAGGTCAAAGTTCACGAATAGGTTTTTTCGGTACGGTTATACGCTTTCAAGAGATTGAAGCATTGACCTTAATTATCTCGTAATTCAAAAATGATAGCAGTGAGCTTGTAACACAAGTTCGCTGCTATCATTTTTGCATTTGAAGGTCGTTCGCAATGCGAATTTCTATCATTAATATGGAATAGTTTATTTTTTACAATAGTCGTCAAACGAAGATTTAAAAAGTTTTTGGTTTAACGTTGGTTGGGTCTACATTGGAAAGAAAGAAACCCCAATAAAGAATTTACGTGTAGCGTTGTGATTGATGCAGCTTTGTTTTGCGAGCACAAACAAATCTAAATCAACATAGCTTAGAGTAAATTGGAAAGGTTTTTTTTGGGATCTTTTTGGAGAGGTATATAAATAAATGTTTTTGGGTTTAAAGGGGTTCCTGTTTACTTGAATTCGTATAGAAAATACTTGTCAGTCCTCGTTCCTTTTCTTTGCGACCGTTCTTCCGTTTGATACCTACATCCAACAGAATGAATATACTAACTTTCAGTTTGTCGTTTCACGTCGTATGTAACTTATGCTTCATTAGTAGAAGGAAACTTTTGTGGGTGTAAGTTCTGTTACTTGGTAATTAGCATAAGTAATTTGTTACAGGTGTAGCTAACAGGGGTTGTTCTGTGCGAATACCGCGCCACGTCTCTGAGGATAAGAAGGGATACTTAGAAGATCGTCGTCCTGCCGCCAATGCTGACCCCTACCGAGTCATATCCATCGTACTGAAAACCTGTATATTTGATGAGTGAAATTTGTAACCAATTCCAGTGTGTTGTAGTTTGTTTGATAGTGTGGTATTACTGTGTAGTGATATTACTCGTATTAGGTATAAATTGATTGAAATCATTGTAAATATGTGCCTGTACTGTGCTCGTATTAAATTTTCCATTTTTATCCTCGCGCTCGTTTCCTTGCCACCATCCCACGACAAAGTGTTACGTGCGCACAACATTTAGCTAAAGGAATTTTTATTACTTTTTCTTTAGAACTGAGAAATCTCATATTAGAACGAGTTTGTTTATAAAAGAGAGTTGAATAGCTCTCACATAAAGATATATCCCGTGATTCAGATTTGATTAGTCCATGATCTTGAATCACAAAACAGTTGATGATCATTTATTTAGGTAATTTCCCCTTACAATGCAGTTGTCAGTCATTAAAGCTAGAGGCTGTTTAAAATACTGCAGTGCAATCACGAAATAAATATTAATATAAATTCCATCAATGGTGACGAGTTTGTGACCTCAGCTTCATTAATAAGTAGTTAATTGGATCATACTCTCGTATTTTCGTCGCCATTATTTCAGTAGAAAAACGTTGTTAATTAATTTTCAAAGAATGAAACTACAAAAGTAGGACTCATAATTATTATGTTTACTTCGTTAACGTAGTCATAGTTTAACATTATTTATATTATTAATTCTATCACATCACATGTTTGATTACTTATCATTAAATTCTAAATGTAATGTAAATCTCAACTTATTTACACTTTGTCATCATATGATATGTCTGTGAATTCTACAATGTTACTGTTTGGGAATATATACAGCTCACTGACTCTCTCGTCGCCTGTAGGCATGTCTTCTCTATTCGATAGCTTATTTCCTGATCTTCTTTTACCAATATCGGTGTTACTCATTCTTATGTTCATGTACCTCCTACTGTTGCCGTGCCCTTCCATGTCCTCAGTTTTCATAAAATTAAATCCATTTTCTCTGCTCTGATTTCCCATGCAGTGGCATGAGTTTCTCGAGGGAACTTTTAACGTGTCCCCCGGCGGCATGTTTATAGATTTCCTGGTAGAATAGCTACTTCTATCGTTTGTTGACCGGAACGATAAAATACGGGTTCGGTACGACTGGCCATCCTGTAATCAATTCATTCAAATTTAACCCGCCCGAACTTTAACACAGAAACGAATAATAAGTCTATAAAAAGCCAGAACACTTACCTCGTAGCTATCGTTAACAAATCTGCTTGGCTTTTTCCCGAAAGTAAAGCGTTGTTTGAATTCCTTTTTGAATTTTTCCTGAAACGAAAGTAATTCGCTGTTAATTGGCTTGTGTATATAGTGTGAAAGGAATAGTGCCCTTGCTTTGCATCAATTATATCGGCTAACAAAAAAGAGGAACTGGTATTTTATAAAGTTTTCACCATAACCGGTAGTTTCGTACTAGTTCTGAAGTTCAGTTTTTCGGATATAGCGCGGCAATTTTGCGCGCCCTTCCTAGTAAAAGTCTCTTTAGGGAAATATGTGAGAACAAAGCGGCGAGGGCAGCGTGCGTCACGAGTGACGAGAGCCTATAAAAGGCAGTGTTATACCCCCTTAGGTACTTGTTTGATGGATCGGCACCCTAATAGCGTAACACACAAACAATCGGAATCTGAATCATTTTGAAGCAAATTGCTAATCCACTGCTTCATAAGTACGAAAAATTTGTCTGCTCAACACGTAAATAACGCAATGAATGTTGTTGAACTGTCAAAATGAAACCGATTCCGATTGATCGTCTGCTACGCAGTTAGGGTGCTGTTCGTGGTGGGTAAGAAACGAAATAGATCGGAAAAGCTAAAGAAAACTATATAAATTTAGTAGGTACTTTAGATTTACAGTACCTAATAAATTTATATGATTGTCTATTTGTGTGTTCCTGAAAAAGGATTGGAATTACAACGGCCACTGTGAGATTTCATAAATTGATAAGAGGTAAACTTTGGTCAAGCCAAGAATCAAGAGAAGTTGGTACTATTATATATCAGCCCCATCGTAATGTGGGTTTACGAATTTTATCGCAATCTTATTTATTTTAATTGAGTTGAATGTACCTACCTACCTTCATAACAATAATATTTTTTCCGTTGAATATAAAAGTGTGTGTGTGTCGTTTTTATATTTCAGTGTATATGAATAAAACGGGAATTGTTAAAGCTATTCCATCATATTCCTGGAGCGAACTGATATGTGAAAATTTACTACGATATCTTTCATAAGTTGAATACATCTATAGAAAGTTACGAGATCCCTTAGACACGAAGACACCTTCCGCTCATTAAAATTTGACGTATGGAAACGGCACAAGCATAAATAAAAGGAATATCTCTGACGTGAGTTTAATATTCAAGGAGTTCATAATATATTTTTAGTTGGGATCCATGTTTATATAAACCTTGTAGTGTTAAAAGATACTTACGTTGTAAATAGCGTAGATGAAAGGGTTGTAGCAAGAGTTGCTCATTGCTAGCCAGTCGAAACAAAAGAAAAGTACGTTGATGTACTTGTACCTGAAAAAAACATCATAATGTTATTTGCGACGCAAAACACTGTTTCGATAGCAGGTATTTCATATCCGTAGGCGTTTTGGGCACGTTATCTACTGAACCAATTGACGCGACACGGCCGAATCGAAGCGTGCTACCAACGTAGTTCATATTTCGTAGCGATCATTTGTAGCAACAGCTCCGAAAATCGGAGCTTTTGCTACAAATGACCGCTTTTGAGTTGGATAAATGGGCGGTACTATTGTTCGCAATGTATTTCGAGTCGCCTGCTATAAGTCTTAAATAGACAGTTCCATAATGCATTAATGATTTCATGAAATTTCACATAAGGGTGCTCATTGGGTGCTTGGGTGCAGGCGTGAAAATGCGTTGCAAAAAAATGGGGGCTTTTTCATGCGAAAAACGATCCGAGTGATTTTTTTCGCTTACCCCATACACAGGGGGTTGTTGAATAGCGAGAGGCCTCTTGGAATTCATTGAACTGATCACGCTTCATATTTTACGTTCTATTCAATCGCAATGAAATCTCCCGCAATACTGTTCTAATAAAATAAGAAATATTGGTTCAAAGAAAATGTCTATAAATTTAAAAGCGGTGACCCTGAAATTCACAGAGCAAGGTTTAGAAACGTTAAAATTATAAGAGGTTCTGTTGTTTATTGAACATTTATTTGCATAAAATTTTACTTCCTTTCGCGGCAGTAAATAATAAAGCTCATCTAAAGACTTTAGATAACGAGGTATTTAAATGAGCTGGTTTACTTATTGCCACAATGCTAATCCGCATGTAGTCTGTTTGTATTTCACTTGTATGCCGAAGAACTCATCCATCTCAAAATGGCAAGTAGATAAACAACGTCAAACTAAGTCGGGATCGCGGAAAACTTCTTCCCCACAAAGTTATTAATTGTTTAAATATTGTTTATGTTCACAACATGGGATGGTAGTTGGGTACAAGCTTGTTCGGTATTCCATCTTAGTATTGACTGAATCGAAGTTGAAACTTCGTTCAAATCCATGCTTTAGTTAAAGTTTGACTCTTAATATCGATGTAAAGGTGCATCCAGACAAGGCGAGGCATGCGCTGCAAATGATTTTTTTTATATGTTAGATGCCTCAGCCCGAGGCAGCCGTTATATGCGTGGCTTACCATTCGAAGCACACGCCTCGGTAATGTCTGGACGCACCTTTAGAGCGCAGGAAGAGAGTGGCATAATACAATAATTACATGAGGTTGGTAGATTTAATTGCGTTGTCAGTTTGGAATTAAATCATTTGGATTTCCTAAATCAATGATAATTTAAGCTGATTCAGGGATTTCCTAAATCAATGATAATTTAAGCTGATTCAAGGATTTCCTAAATCAATTTAATTATTAATATGGACACAATGACATAAATATTAATGGAGATTTTTTATCAATAATGATTTCATAGTGTCCAAACTATTACTTTCAACATTATTGCACATAGATCATAAAAATTAGGCTGGGTACTCACTCATTTATCGACGGGAAGAATGATTGCAGCAATAAGTAGCTCTGAAGCGGCAACCAGCACAGTGCGAAGAGTGCCACCACCAGCACGAGCATTTTTATGACCTGCGAAGTAATTTAATTTGTTAAAATAAGCAATGTTCATGTCTTAAACGTGGTAAAGCTGTCGAAGATTAATTTATTCACGACACGCTTTTTCGCCTGATTTTAATCTAAATTGTTTTTGTTAGCCACCGCATTTTCAACAAATATTATTGAGAGAAGCCAATTCGCCTTTTGTAGGCTAATTATTTAATTCTGTGGAAATCATTCAAATGTGTGTTTATTCAACAAAACAACACATCATTCAGACGACCCATCCTATATCCAACTTTATTCTATGTGGTGCGTAGTACCCCTACGCTGCATTTTATAGGGGTTGTGTGTTCTCCTCAGGTGCATTTTATAATGTATATCAGAACGTTCGGCCAGTTTTTAGTGACGATTATGTGACGCATAAAGATGCCAGCCAAAGAATTTGTGACAGAACAGTTCAAAATTTAGAAGCATTTATTTACGGCGACGAACGACCTGATATCAGAACGTTCGGCCAACCTGAATCTCCTTGATATAACAAAAACACCAAAAGTGGACACTAGTATGCAGGCGACGTGTTTTGCTTCATTGTGTAGGTAATTAAGTAGGTACTCGATAAATACTTGTTTCGTTGGAATATATGGTCACACTATTTCAGTCGCCATCCGCCATAGTGCATGTTTATAGATTAATTTTAAATTAACAAAAATACTGACACCACTGCACTGAAAACCTATGAACACATCAGGGGTTTTACGAGTCTTCTAATAGGCTTCTTCGTATGTGCATTTGGATTGAGTGATCTTTTTTTATTTCGTGACAGAATGTGATTGTACATTTAGTCAAAAATAGTCAAAACTCATAGCCCAAAGTAAAAAATTTGTCACTCTCAAGGGTCTTCAGTTATTGCCGAAAATGTGGATCACTCAATTCAGACATTTTGCAAAAACGGCTATGAGCGAAATCTCAACAAACTCTTACTCTACTGACTAAATTTATATCTTAAAAATTTGTAAAGAATTAGTCACAACAGTTTTTAAGCCCATCAAGGCATTTAAAGCTTCTTCCAGGTATCTTTGGACAGTATCATTGGATCACTCAGTTCAGACACCATTTCGTCTGAGAGATCTTTGTAATAAGGTTTCAGATGACTTTTTCTATAGATCTATTGTTTATCCTAAAATGTACAAATTCCGAAAATATTTGTACAATAAATATCATAACACAAATACCTTTTGTTAAAAATTTATGAGTAATTCAATGTTTTTAAATTTGCTGAACTGAGTGATCCATAAGAATGCTTAGAGGTAACTTACCTGTTTCGTATTGATTTACACAAACTACGATACATTTTTGTACAAATTTTTGATTAAAGTTTTACATAAAAATAATTTACGTAGACAGCTTAATTTACGAGATATTACATTTTTAATTTTATTGTTAGAGAAAAGTGCAGTAGGGTGACCATATAAAATGAGATCTTCGGAAATATAACTGATACAGTAAGTACCCACCTATATAATCGTCAGTTGTAATATCAATTAATGTAACCAGGACTTAACTTGACTTTACAGGAGAGGCAAAAAAACTAAATTCTGTTCACAAAAAGAGTGGTAACTTTTTGTGTTTTCATCCTATTGCAATGCTGTTTAGAGCATTTTTCTCTAAATGTTGTTATCTGAAAGAAACCACAATGAAACGTATTTTCAGATCATTTAAACTAGAAATCAGGAAATTACAGTTCTTAAAATTTTATCCCAAGCTACAGAACGGCAGCTTGGGACATAAAGAGTGCCTACTTAGTCCCACAACGCGTGTCCGCGAAAACGCCCGCGTTAACCCCCTGTATGAAAGGCGTTAACCCCCTGTATGTGGAAAAGGCCGGTGCAAATTGGTCAAAATGTAGATTTTACGGTTAGTTTAGGTTTCTACAGACGGACAGAGAGGAAGACCGACCGGCACATAGACAGACGGCCTGTTCGACTTGCTCGTTGGGATAAATGAAAAGAGTGGACTGTATAAATAGGCAATGGTTTAATGCCGTCTCAAATTCCAAAAGTAAACTGTCCCGGACAAACAATTAATAACTTGAGAGTATCGTCCGTCGCGGTGGAGTCCGTTGAAGCGAGTGTCCGCCGGCGTCCGCCTCGCTCACGCGCCGACGGCGATGACGCGTAGGTCGGTCACGTCGTCTGCGCGTGCCCGCTGCGTGTTTGTTCGCTGCGATCCCAACACTCGAGCGCCGCTCGCTCGCCGACGGCGACGACACGTAGGTCGGTTACGCCGCCTGCGTGTGCCGGCTGCGTGTATGTTGGGTGCGATTCCCAACACGGCCACATAACTTTTTGTTTTAGTTATTAAGCAAATATATATAAAACCCCCGTAACAAGCCCTTTCATTTGATATGTCACACGGAGGTACAGCAAGGATTTGTTTTTTAATTTTCTAATTTGCCCCCCAAGAGTGACCCTATATTCAAAATTAATTTATTTACGTTACACGTCCGTTTTTGCGTCACAGAAATTCATATGTGTACCAAATTTCAATTTAATCGGTCCAGTAGATTCGAATTAAATAAGACTAATACATTAAAGACTATTAAAAAGTAAACTTTGTTATTTATTTATTTCCGAATTTTTTAATTGTCATCATGTTTCTATCATTGCAACTGTTGTATTCATAACGAAGAAGCTTTTCCTTGAATTAAGTAAAAGATAGAGTTTATTCTAAATTAGACCTTAGTACAAGTGAAGTAACTCCTACAATCAACCTATCACAACGTATGTCCACGCCTATAAAACTGTGTGATATACGTTAAACTAGATTTTATATTCTATTTTTTTTTTTAATATCGTGTTACTTTAACGTAACTTACGTTAAAGTAACACGATAATAAAAAAAAAAAAAACGTAACCACCATGTCATCTTCGAAAATACAATAGCAGGTTTCATTACGATTTCTTTCAGATAGCAACATTTTAAGAGAAAAATGCTCAAAACAGCATTGCAATAGGATGAAAACACAAAAAGTTACCACTCTTTTTGTGAACGGAATTTAGTTTTTTTGCCTCTCCTGTGAAGTCAAGTTAAGTCCTGGTTACATTAATTGATATTACAACTGACGATTATATAGGTGGGTACTTACTGTATCAGTTATATATGGTCACCCTACAGCACTTTTCTCTAACAATAAAATTAAAAATGTAATATCTCGTAAATTAAGCTGTATAAGTAAATTATTTTTATGTAAAACTTTAGTCAAAAATTTGTACAAAAATGTATCGTAGTTTGTGTAAATCAATACGAAACAGGTAAGTTACCTCTAAGCATTCTTATGGATCACTCAGTTCAGCAAATTTAAAAACATTGAATTACTCATAAATTTTTAACAAAAGGTATTTGTGTTATGATATTTATTGTACAAATATTTTCGGAATTTGTACATTTTAGGATAAACAATAGATCTATAGAAAAAGTCATCTGAAACCTTATTACAAAGATCTCTCAGACGAAATGGTGTCTGAACTGAGTGATCCAATGATACTGTCCAAAGATACCTGGAAGAAGCTTTAAATGCCTTGATGGGCTTAAAAACTGTTGTGACTAATTCTTTACAAATTTTTAAGATATAAATTTAGTCAGTAGAGTAAGTGTTTGTTGAGATTTCGCTCATAGCCGTTTTTGCAAAATGTCTGAATTGAGTGATCCACATTTTCGGCAATAACTGAAGACCCTTGAGAGTGACAAATTTTTTACTTTGGGCTATGAGTTTTGACTATTTTTGACTAAATGTACAATCACATTCTGTCACGAAATAAAAAAAGATCACTCAATCCAAATGCACATCTTCTTCGTTGTGGAGGAATCGATAATCCCAATGTTTTGAGGTTATATGTTAAATATTCAATTTACTATTTAAGTAAACGGGCCATCACAAAAAAAATAAAGCAATAAAAATTCGTTTGTCTCGTTTCTCGTCTCCATTAACGGTTTCTCTCAGGTCCTCAGTTACGGAGATTACGTTGGCCGAACGTCCTGATGTTCCAGGAACCAAAATTCATTTTATTTTTAACCGGTGGCATTACGAGTAAAGCAGTGGTTGTTTGTCAACAAATCGTCACTAAATCTTTATTCAGTAACAGTTTCTCTAAGGTCCTCAGTTATGGAGATTCAGGTTGGCCGAACGTTCTGATATCAGCAGTGCGATTCTGTAACCATATCACCGTGAAAACTTAGGTGAAGTGAGCGTGGAGCGGGCTGTCACTCCAACTAATGCTAGGGATTGACATTATTGACAGCTCACTCTAAGCTCATTTCACCTAACTTTTCACGGTGAAAATTTTACAGAATAGATCGGTAAGTCGTTCGGCCATAAATAAATGCTTCTAACTTTCGAACTGTTCTGTCACAAATTCTTTGGCTGGCATCTTTATGCGTCACATAATCGTCACTAAAAACTGGAGTAACAGCCAGCTCCCTACCTCGACTGGCCGAACGTTCTGATATACATATTTTATAGGGGTTGAGTGCCCAGTTTCTGACCATACAGGTCGTTAATCATGAAGCTATTTGGGCAACTCTGACAACATATTTTATATGAAAAAAAAATGCATTAAAACGAATGATAGTACTTAGCTAAAGACAAACAATATGAATAAATTATAATCATTGTACTTTCGACATTTGAATCTCACAATGAAAGAGATTTTTTAGGTTTTCTGAAGCTCTACAATCTAACAACTCTTTGTAAAAAGTTCCCTAATGAAAGGAAAGTAATTCAGAAGAAGAGTAGCCATTGAATAGCAGGCAAATGTTCCTGTAACGGTCACTTATGTTCAGCTGAATAGGTCGTTGAGAAGGTCTATAACGAAGTCTAATAATAGTGAAGCTAGCAGTGAGAAAGCTGTGGGCTCGATTACCAAATCCGACGTAATGGAATCATTAAACCTACACCCAAATAATGTTCTGCGAAATAAGATAGTAAGGGTGAAAGAGGGAATTTTAGGGATCCATAACTTTCGAGTTGTAATGCCCTTTTTGTATTATATTAATGTCCTACCGAAGGTGTTTTTGAAGTGTTTAGCGGTCGTGAGTCCGAAAGCGGTAACGGACGTCAATTTCAAGTAGATTTTTCTAATTATAGTACAGGTTAAGTGCGTGAAACATGGGACAAGAACAGGAAGATGATGATAGTTTAAGTCATCATCTGCCTAGCCTTTTCCCAACTATGTTGGGGTCGGCTTCCAGTCTAACCGGATGCAGCTGAATACCAGTATTTTACATGGAGCGACTGCCTATCCGACCTCCACAACCCAGTTACTGGGTAATACGATACCCCTTGGTAAGACTGGTTGTCAGACTTTCGGGCTTCTGACTACCCGTAACGACTGTCAAAGATCCACGAATGACAGCCGGGACCAACGAGTTAACGTGCTGTCCGAGGCACGGAGGGGTCTCGGTATGTAAAGATGGTCACCCATCCACAGACCAACCGCGGCAAGCGTAGCTTAACCTGACCGATTGACCTGTGCGGCTGGTATTATTTAGCCACGGGCCCCTCCGATGATGATAGTTTAAGTGCGAACTATAAACTTCAAATTTTATATCATCATTGCGATCCTGTCGGCCAGGTATTATAGCATAATATTAGGAGAGAGGAAGTTTTGAAAACTGAGAAGCGTGTTTCTAAAATAAAAGAATAGGGTAAATTGAATAAACATGTGCATGTGGATTGAGAGATCTTTTCGAAAAACTCTTCTCTACTAGCTTCTGCCCGCGGCTTCGCCCGCGTGGATGTCGGAAATTATCCCACGGGAACGTGCTAACAGGATAAAATGTATGTGCTTCCCCAGCCATATGCCATCTATCTCTATGCCAAATCAGAAGTTCAGTGGTGTAGGCGTGAAAATGTAACATACAGTTTCAAGTTCAAATCCTCCCCTTAAAAACTGAATTACCCCTTTTTGTCCCGTCAGTGGTAAATTTTCGACAACTTTACATACTTATTATTAATTATTTTCTGTCAAAAGTATCAATACTGAGTTTCGAGTTACTCAGACCGCGCATTCAATTTCTTCGACACAAACTTAACACCCCTATATCCCTCTTTGAGGGGTAGTTTTGAAAAACTTATAATGATAAACTTTATTAGGTAAGTACTTACTTAGGCAAGTATTCTAGCCAAGTTTCAAGTTTATTAACCTAATGAAGAAGATTTTTCATATAAAATGCATCCCTGCTTTTCACCCCTACAGGGGTGGAATTTAAAAAAAATCGTTTGGGATGTATTCATAACTTGACTCAAAGATTATTTATACTAATTTTCGAGTTAAACAAGCCATGCAGTAAAATCCTCCCCTGAAAAATTGACTACCGCATTTCAGCCCGTCAGGGATAGATTTTCAAAAAACCCTAATACACATTATTCTTTACCTTCAATATTAAGTATAAATACTGAGTTTCGAGTAAATCGGACTGCGCGCTAAAATTCTTCCATACAAACTTTGAAACCCCCCAATCCCTTATTAAAAGGTAGTTTAGAAGAAAAAAAACTGACAATCTTCATAATTTATTTAGATAAGTATTCGTGCCAAGTTTATTAACTAAATGAATAAGATTTTTCATATAAACTGTATCCCCCGCTTTTCACCCCCACAGGGGTGGATTTTGAAAGTCGTTTGGGATTATTCATAACTTGATTCAAAGATTATTTATACCAATTTTCGAGTTAATCAAGCCACGCATTATAATCCTCCCTTGTAAAATTAACTACCCCTTTTCGACCCGTTAGGAGTAGATTTTCGAAAAACCCTGATACATGTTACGCTTTATTTTTGGTCTTAAGTATCAATACTGAGTTTCGAGTTACTCGGACCGCGCATTCAATTTCTTCCACACAAACTTAACACCCCTATATCCCCCTTTGAGGGGTAGTTTTGAAAAACTTATAATGGTAAACTTTATTACTTACTTAGGCGAGTATTCTTGAAAAGTTTCAAGTTTATTAACCTAATGAAGAAGATTTTTCATATAAACTGTAGCCCCGCTTTTCACCACCACAGGGGTGGAATTAAAAAAAAATCTTTTGGGATATATTCATAACTTGACTCAAAGATTATTTATACAAATTTTCGAGTTAATCAAGCCATGCAGTAAATAATAATAATTTATTTACTCAAAAAAAAATCCTCCCCTGAAAAATTTACTACCCCATTTCAGCCCGTCAGAGGTAGATTTTCAAAAAACCCTGATACACATTATTCTTTACTTTCAATATTAGGTATAAATACTGAGTTTCGAGTAAATCGGACTGCGCGCTAAAATTCTTCCATACAAACTTTGAAACCCCTAAAATTTGTGAAACCTAAACAAAGAAAGTTAGAACTCATTAACTGGATCTATCAATCTGGACAACTGAAGAAAAAGCTATAACGCGTATCCAAGAATATACTGCCTATGTGTTTATAATTTGCATTTTAATTAATTGTGAAGGATTTGTGAAAGCTGCTAAACAAAATTTCGATTCGTTTCAAAGCCACGTTTAAGATTTATAACGGTTTATATGGATCACTCAGAGTGGACAATTGAGTGATCTTGTAAAACACGACCTAATACTGAAAAAGTATGAATAATTATCATGTTTATTGCAAATTATACTTCTGGGAAAATTTGTAAAACAAAAATCGTGATCGAAATCTTACTGGTTAATGAAAATCTTGTTTTTTGTCGATCGTCCCAACTGAGAGATTGGAACCATTATTTTGAACTATATTTAATAAACCAAAACTTATAGGTAGAAGGTAGATACATCAGAAATTGTGAAAAATGTTGTACTAAAATTTGACGAATCAGTCGTAAGTGTTATACTTAAAAAGATAAATCATTTTTTACAATATTTGAGGAAAACGTTGAGTAGGGTGACCATATCGCCGGTCGGAATCATTACCGGTACAATTCAAATTATGATGTACTTTAAACGTTTTTATACAAGTAATTTGTGTCTAGTTTCACTTTTCAAATTTTATATATACCTTACCTTACCACTTCGATCAATAATAGTACTAGATTCCCAATAAGCGCTACAAAAACGGCCCGAAAAATAAGACCACAAATACTTTTGTGGTCTTATTTCAAATTAGTATGTTTTTAACCTTATTACTTAGACTATGTTTCATTTTAGAATAAATGACTGAACATTTAAAAATATAATGATTTTATTTTCAAGCGACATTTTAAATATATTTTGCAATGGTAATTAAACTTTATGTTTAAGCATTAAGGTTTATCATAAACTGAAGTTGTTAATATTATTAAACTTTTTTCTAAGAAATGTAGATGTTTACGTGTGTGCAAACGTGGCCACTTGAGCGACTGATTTTTGTTGCTGATCCTTAATCTAGTGCTATTATTGATCGAAGCCTTACCACGAAGTTATCACAATTATTTCCTAAATCCTCTTATAATTTGGTTGGGATTGGAAGAGTTTTTCGAAAAGATCTTTCAATCCACACGCACATGAATAAACTACCGGTTTCCTTTTTATTTTTAACCTACCACTAACTTCACATGTCGGGGTTCTTAAATAATTAATGAAATTATTAATTATAGTGGAGCATCGGTGCTCGGACCCTCATTAAATCCGTTACCGGTTGGTTAATTGCGTAACACACTCACAGTAGGAATAGCTTGCATTTTGACAGTTCAAAAAAATTGATTGCTTTATTTAGATAATTTCTCTGCTGCAGGATTAGCAATATGCTTCAAAATCATTCAAATTGTGATTGATCATGTGTTACGCAATTAGGGTGCAGGTTCAATCAAACCGAAGTGCACAGCCGGTCGATTCTGTAAAAATCTCACTGTGAAAACTCAAATGAAGTGAGCTTGATGTGAGTTGTCAGTAGTGTCAATCCCTAGCATTATTTGGAATGACAGCTCACTCCACGCTCACTTCACCTAAGTTTTCACGGTGAGATGGTTACAGAATCGCACTGCAGGACTGGTGTGACTACGAGTCGGCAAGGGATCAATTTTGTATAAGGTCCTGTCAGTGTTACCTATCGTACTATTTATTAAGATTTGGATACTGACCAGCATCGAACAAACAAAAGGTACCGTTGTATGTAGTATGAAATAGTTTAAATATTATCGTGGAATATTGTACTTGAAAATTATCTCGATTCTCAATTTAGCCGTGTAATGTACCGAAAGTTACTGGTGAACTTTTCCGTTTAAATAAACACTAAAATGTAAAGCTGCCAAAAGCTCTGTAGTAAAAGTAGGTACTTTTATTTGCTGAAAGCTTTTAAGTGAACATTCTAATAACATTTTAACGATAGTTTCGAGTTAAATTGCGAATATATAAGATAAGATAGATAAGATAATGTTTATTTTCCAAAAACAATAAAGGGTTCAAATATGTTTTAGCATCGGAATTTAATTTTCTTTGACCTCAAATATCGTAGCTAATAAAAATAAAAATGTTGCTATTTATTTCCATCTGGTTTTCGGAAGGTCACAATATTTATTAGATAAATCAACAGCGGAACAATTTTAGTCTCAAGTTAACGAAAATAATGGAATATGACATTATACATAAGTCTATCTACAGCATGTGTCAGAAGGTGTGGTCATATTGAAGGGTGTGGTACAAACCATCAAATTGAACAACTTTCTCTATGGGACCAATATCTTAACCGCGAAAACAGGATCAGCTTTCCCATACATTTAGGTCGAGTAGGTATTGAAGTTTTGTATAGGAGAATTGATGTTGGTCCCATGGGAAAAGTTGTTCAATTTAATGATATGCCGCATCCTTAAAAGAGACCATGCACGTTTCATACAAAGTTGAGCCCAAAACCCAAAGTGCCCCAAAACCAGCGAAAAAAAATGGTCGGGGAAGTCCTCCTTATCATTTTTTACTATTGCCGAATCTTTACCATCTCCTTAAGCTGTTTTTTAAAGTTTAAAAATCTAGTTTTATATATTTTAATAAAATATAAAACTACCGATTGGCGAAAATAAATGTAAAGTGATCTTTAACAAGCATTACCTACTATGACAACTGAGGGGAAATTCTCGTAATTTTAAGAACATTCACATTCTGATCTCAGTCTCAATCTGTCAAAAATAACTATAATTTCCCTACATTTTGACAAGCTTTTGACATTTGTTTGTCGCTGAGATGAGACTGCGACTAGATTTTAAACGTTTTAAATTACGAGAATTGGCCTTCTGACCTCTGCGTGTGTTCCTATTTTTTTTTTTTTGCATAATAAGTTCTAAAATCAGCGTGACCACACCTTTATGATACATTCTGTACCTATACGTATATGACACCCGTGCAACGTATGCGTTTGACTAAAGTTTTTAACGTCAGACCGACGTCATTATGTGTTTAACAAAGTATCACCACGTCATACTGACACATTTGAACTTCTAACATTATCAACTTTACTTAATTGCCTTAAACGAGGATAATTGATCGACTAATTACGAAAGGAAATTGCGCGTGAAATCTTCAGTACAATTTAGGGCACCTTGCCGCCTGTTTTGTGTTATATCATTAATTAATCGTAAAACGTTTGACAGCAAGTCTTGTAGGTCAATGTTTTATGTTAAGTATTTTCTACACGTATTATAAATTAAAGTCGGTGTTCGTGGCTGTCTGTGTGATCATGTTGTTCTTCTAAACTAAGTAACGAATTTTATACGGTTTTCATTATCATTTAGAGAATTTATTCCGGAAGATGTACGAGTATGTGTATGACACATTAAGCTTACAAATATTAAAGATTTCTCGATGTTTTGTCAAGTTGTAAAACCGTGCGAAGCAGGGGCAGGTCGCTAGTACATATACATATAAAATCGATGTCCATTTCAACTTTGTACCTACTTATTATTGAATTATTTCCAAAAGATTCTTAAACGGTCATTATCATTCACCATAAGGTGCTTTTTTGTCAATCTAGTAATCTTATTTGCCACTCAGTCGAACATAATATAAATTGGAATTTCAGTGGGGATTCTCTCGGTTACGCACTATAATATTGATTAAGACTTATTTTAAACGTTATTGTGATGAAAAATTCAACTGTCGAACATTTTATACACAAAAAGGAAATTGCAGGCTAACAAAACCGTACTATTTTCTTATCAGAAATAACATCTTGAGCATTTTTTACTATTACAACGAACGTCTACAATCAAATTAACCCCTCAGTTACCATATTTTTATAAACAGCATTTTAAGCATAACATTTAAAAAATACCACAAACATGTTAACCCTGGCTGCTATTTGAGATTGAAAGTACGAAAAATCATATTTTTGCCAACAATATTTGGAACATTTGTTTAAAGACGCAAACAGTTATTGATTCGCTGGATTTCAGTTAGTTACTCTAAAAATGGTCATGAGCGTTAGATATAATAATAATGTATTAAAAGTAATAACAAAAAGATTTAGGGAAATGTTTTTATTATTTTTTAATATATTGTAACATTAAGTATGTACATACTCACAGTTATCTTCATTCATTCCTCCAGGTCAGAACAAGCATTCTGTTACCGTTAGGCGCTGATCTGATTATTCCTTACGACACATTTTATCCACAATCAGTACACAGACACAGCTCCAACTTTAACATGAGACTATGACGATTTAGTGACATCCAAGGGTTGGTAATTTCACCAGCATTGATGGATATCATTTTTCCTATAAACACTATACTTATAATACAAAATAACTATAGATTTTATTGTGTTGTAGTAATAATATATTTTACTATGACAGCTTTGACAACGACGTTTAATACGTCGTCATGGCAACGTTCCTTTCAAATCCTTATTGACCTGTATCTTTTTAGCTGATTATATATACAAACTTATGCAATCACTGGCCACTTTCATATCTCAAATTCATATTTTCTATTTATGATGTTATTCTACGAGTTGACTTAATAGATCCACGCAATGCAAGAATCAGTTTGGGTTTCGCCTCTAAAGCGAATACAATATAAAGCCTGATACTCCAGGGCTACCTATCCTGGGAATACCCAGCGTACCTTTCCGCTCCTGTACCTGACGGACCCTGCCTACGCCTCCGTCCTCCCGCGCCTCATCCGAGGGCCGCCTCACCTGGCGGGCTGACAGCGTCCCCGCCGTGCCTCTCTCTCCTGCTGCCATGCTGCGTCCTGGCCTGCTATGTGGGCCCTCCTACGGGTGTCCTCCGTGCTGCACACGCACCAGCACCTGCCCTCACCTGCACCTGCACCTGTACCTGTACCTGCACCTACACCTTTACCTGCACCTGCACCTGTACCTGTACCTGCACCTGCATCTGTACCTGCATCTATCGCTAGCACCTGCCTCGCGTCTACCTCCTCAGCTCCAGCTGTATCTCCACCTCAGCCTCCTCAACCCACCTATCACGCATCGTCATCCATACACCCCACCTCCACATACTTCACACCACCTTCAGTAAATCTCCCATCTTCTAATTGCTTGTAAATATATCTTTAATTGTTTTCTATCTCCCTTTCTTTAATTTCATTTTATTTTTGACTTTAAAAGTTTAGCTTTACTTGTCGCTACATGACAATATTTGTTATTACATTTCGGTAGTCCTTAAAATAACGCTTTCTCTGCCTTTTGTGTTTGGTCTTCTATGAGCTTCATGTCTTGCATAACTCATATACCATACCAAACACATTTTATGACACCAGCAAGCGACGTTTCGCTTGTCTATATTTCATATTTCTGCATCATTATTAGCAGCTAAGGGGTTAATTGTAGACGTTCATTGTAATAGTGAAAAATGCTCAAGATATTATTTCCCATAAGAAAACAGTTTTTTAAATTTTTGGGTACGAAATGAATGATGTCCTTTTGCGAATTACCTGCCTAGAGCATATCAAATTCAATTTTTAAATTTCAAATTGATTTATTAATAATCAAGAATACTTGTAAGCTTCAGAAAACTAAGAACGCTAATAAAGCTTACATCGAACAACAATTATCATTTTAAGACAGAAACAACAAATAATACAATATCCATTAACCCTTTAACCGTTAACATTAAAATTCCAATGTAACATGTGGTTTAACAAGCTAATGTTCAAACCTGTTTATTTACATTAAATTGCATTCAATTTGCACCAGATGGATTTAAATGGCTAACCATCTGTTTCTCGGAAATAGAATGCTATTTCGAGTTATAGCATCTCCATTGGGCGGCTAACCTGACGCAGCCAAAGTGATCGGCCTTGCCCTTAAGTAGGTACATCATTATAATGGTGATGATGGTCGTTCTTTCGTGACAGCATGGTGTTATTATTACCTTTAATTTCGTTTACTTAGCGATGGATTAGGAACGCCTAATTAGATATAAATAGAATACCGTATTGAATACCGTGTAGAGGAAAAAAAAAACAAATGAAGTTCGTGGAAACAAAGGCAGTCTTGTCACATTGTCCCAGCGCGCGTATTCTGAGGGGCAATTCTCGTAATTTTAAGAACATTCGCCGTCTGATCTCAGTCTCAATCTGTCAAAAATACCTACGTCTAATTTCCCTACATTTTGACAGATTTTTGACATTTGTTTGTCGCCGAGATGAGACTGCGACTAGATTTTGATCGTTTTAAATTACGAGAATTGGCCTTCTATTCAACAAGCTTAGAATGGACATAAAGAAAGAAAAGAGGAGAAGAGTGGAGAAATAGAATAGAATAAAATGAAAAAAAAAACAATGTTTATTTTTTATTAGTTCTAGTATGATAATTTATATAATTTATTATTATTTATATAATTTATTAATTTTTTATTTAATTTTTTTTTTGTGCTGTGCTTTCCCATAATTTATATAAATACATATATAATCAGCCTATAATGTTCCCACTGCTGGGACACAGGCCTCCTCTCTTCGAGAGGGAGTGGGTTAATAATCTACCACGCAGGCCCAGTGACGGTTGGTAGATGATTTGTATACATACATTTCTATATTATGATGACAAAGACTTTGGGTTAATATTGTGTTTATGTTTAGTAGGTAGACCTTTTTATAAATAAATAAACAGAATGTATACTATCTCTTGTCCAAACTGGAAAAGGTTAAATTGAAGTCTTAGATAATTGTTGAATCGTTAACGTTTAAGTAATGTATGCTGATGTTGGCTGCCTTACAAATGGTCAACACTTTGATTATTTATTATTGATCGACCTTGTTTTGCTCAAATACCTTTGTTTTCTTCTTTAGGTATATAACGGTATATTTTACAAAGAGCAGTGGTAACGGCACCGACTTACCGAGCTGTGGCGGTGGGTTCCAACCCAGGCAGGCGCTTTACTTTGTGTAATTTATTTCATCGCCACTGCTCTCAAAAACGGTGAAGGAAAACATCGTGAGGAAAACGACATGTCCTAGGACCAAAAATTCGAAAACATCTGACTACCAACCCACGCTGGACACTCTTGGTGGATTACGGTCCATTCCCTCTCATAGAAAAGAGGCCGGTATCCCAACAGTGGGAACGCTATAGGCTGATTATGCTTCTTTTTTTTTTCAGGATGGGAAATCATCAAATGACCCCTCCCGCTCTGGGTGGAGCAGAAGGGAGTGTCAGACTCTTACTGACTAAAACCCACCCGTGTTCCTTCCTTAGCCCTTTATGTTCCAGGGCAGCGGTAACCCTTTCGGACGATCCCGCTACCCTGGCAGGCTTTAGGCTGATTATGCTTAGGTATGCTTATGCTGCTTTTATTTTACAAACCTTCCACAATAAAGCATAGCTTTCTTATCGCCATCACCATATTCAATAAAATTATATCAGGCCGGATTTTCCGGAGCACTATAAAGGTAACTTTATCTGTCTACAGAAATTGTCTGTCGTCGCCTGTGGAAGTTAAAATGTAAATAAGGGTAATGGGGTACCTATTGTTTGTCCGTCCTTATTTGTCACTATCACAACACAATAAATTATTATTGAAGTTTATCCTGCTGATAGACCTGGCTCCGGGATTGTGCCAAGATAATAGTAAATAAATTTAACTTTCGCTGAAAACTACGTTATGCCAAGACGAGACGTGTGCCAAGAGAAAATAGTTATTCGACATTAACGGGTAGAGTAAAAGGAGTGATCAACTAGAATTTAATCTGGTGGATGTTACAATGAAGATCACGTGATCTACATTGTAACAAACTTTCATCAGATACGTTTATACGAAAATCATACGCAATCACTCGCTAAAGGTAACACATTCAGGTTTCAACTTTATATCTCACCACTTTTTCCAATACTTTTACTTTGGATCCCATTCTTAAATTGTATAATTGATAAATCTTCGTCGTAAATTGAGCTAAAATCAACCTTATTTGTCAAATGAATAACATATTTAATTAAAATTAGAATTTCCAGTTTAAGTAATTAAGGGCTGATTTTTTAATAATCCTATAATTATATTATTTATTTGAGGAATAATTTCGACATTTTGGCAGTTATTTCATACAAAAACTGTCAAACGTCAATTTTATTCCTCGAATAAAAGTTATCTGGCGATGGAAAAATCAGCCCTAAATCAAAGCGCTTTATTTGATCAATTTGTTTACATTATCTTCAGATACTTAAAAACACACTTTTTTGTGTTTTAGAACAGCATAAGGTTAATAAGTCTATAATGTTCCCACTGCTGGGACACAGGCCTCCTCTCGGTGAGAGGATATATATTATACTAGCTTCTGCCCGCGGCTTCGCCCGCGTGGATGTCGGAAATTATCCCACGGGAACGTGCTAACAGGATAAAATGTATGTGCTTCCCCAGGATGCCATCTATCTATCTCTATGCCAAATCGAAAGTTCAGTGGTTTAGGCGTGAAAATGTAACATACAATTTCAAGTTCAAATCCTCCCCTTAAAAACTGAATTACCCCTTTTTGTCCCGTCAGTGGTAAATTTTCGACAACTTTACATACTTATTATTAATTATTTTCTGTCAAAAGTATCAATACTGAGTTTCGAGTTACTCGGACCGCGCATTCAATTTCTCCCACACAAACTTAACACCCCTATATCCCCCTTTGAGGGGTAGTTATGAAAAACTTATAATGATAAACTTTTTATTACTTACTTAGGCAAATTTCAAGTTTATTAACTAAATGAATAAGATTTTTCATATAAACTGTATCCCACGCTTTTCACCCCCACAGGGGTGGAATTTTGAAAAATCGTTTGGGATTATTCATAACTTGATTCAAAAATTATTTATACCAATTTTCGAATTAATCAAGCCACGCATTATAATCCTCCCTTGTAAAATTAACTACCCCTTTTCAACCCGTTAGGGGTAGATTTTCGAAAAACCCTGATACATGTTACTCTTTATTTTTGGTCTTAAGTATAAACACTGAGTTTCGAGTTAATCGGACCGCGCATTCAAATTATTCCACACAAACTTCAACACCACTATATCCCCCTTTGAGGGGTAGTTTTGAAAAACTTTTATTGATAAACTTTATTACTTACTTAGGCAATAGGCAAGTATTCTTACCAAGTTTCAAGTTTATTAATTAAATGAATAAGATTTTTCATATAAACTGTATCCCCCGTTTTTCACCCCCACAGGGGTGAAATTTTAAATAATCGTTTGAGATTATTCATAACTTGATTCAAAAATTGTTTATACCAATTTTCGAATTAATCAAGCCACGCATTATAATCCTCCCTTGTAAAATTAACTACCCCTTTCAACCCGTTAAGGAGTAGATTTTCGAAAAACCCTGATACATGTTACTCTTTATTTTTGGTCTTAAGTATAAACACTGAGTTTAGAGTTAATCGGACCGCGCATTCAAATTATTCCACGCAAACTTCAACACCCTTATATCCCCCATTGAGGGGTAGTTTTGAAAAACTTTTAAGGATAAAATTTATTACTCACTTAGGCGAGTATTCTTGAAAAGTTTCAAGTTTATTAACCTAATGAAGAAGATTTTTCATATAAACTGTATCCCCGCTTTTCACCCCCACAAGGGGGGAATTTAAAAAAAATCCTTTGGTATGTATTCATAACTTGACTCAAAGATTATTTATACTATTTTTCGAGATAATCAAGCCATGCAGTAAAATCCTCCCCTGAAAAATTGACTACCCCATTTCAACCCGTCAGGGGTAGATTTTCAAAAAACCCTGATACACATTATTCTTTACTTTCAATATTAGGTATAAATACTGAGTTTCGAGTAAATCGGACTGCGCGCTAAAATTCTTCCATACAAACTTTGAAACCCCCCAATCCCTTATTAGGGGGTAGTTTAGAAGAAAAAAAAATGACAATCTTCATAATTTATTTAGATAAGTATTCGTGCCAAGTTTCAAGTTTATTAACTCAAGGAATAAGATTTTTCATACAAACGAATTCCCCATTTTCACCCTCTTAGGGGTGGAATTTCAAAAAATCTTTTCTTAGTGGATGCCTACTTTTCACGAAGAACACACCCTCCAAATTTCATGTCTCTAGGACCAGCGGTTTAGGCTGTGCGTTGATCTATCAGTCAGTCAGTCAGTCAGTCAGTCAATCAGTCAGTCAGGACTTTGAATTTTATATATATAGATAGATATTCCCTATGCTCAATTTATAAAATCAAACTCACCGTCTAGTGATTAGAGTTGTCACATGAAGGTATTTTTTCATTTAGTGTCTAGTTATCTTCGATTAAAAGTCTCCTTCAGGTCCAACTCACCTTTTTCTTGTTCCTCATATGGTTGGCGTCCCTCGTTTCCTGAGCATTTCCAGGTGCTCGCGCTCCCCACAGTTTCATCGCCATGTGCGCATACGCAAACGTAATCACGCACAACGGGATTACGTACTAAAAGGAAAGTAAACCAATTAACTCATGAGCAATGATATAAATTTAATCAATTTTGCCGCCAGCACAATATTCACTCCGACTAATGCTTTCCACGAATGTAGAAACTAATATTCTTCAGTATTGACAGTCTTGAATATAATTCAATAGAGATAATTTTATCATCGGCGTCCCATTTTATTTGTGAAATTTATACAGAATCCTGTTTGGAGAAAATATATTCGTGAAATTTTATACTTAGCTGTCCCTTTTAATTAGGAGCCTTTGAAATTTTATCAGCTCTGCTGATTATTTTATCGATATAATGACAATAATGCACTTCAAAAAAGTGGCTACTTAGGGAGTTAAGTCAAAGCACTTATTTTGGGGTTGTTAACGACTTAGTAACAAACTGTCATGGGATGGGATGTGAGCTTACTTAACTTAGGTGAGGTGAGCTGTCAATAGTGTCACTATTGACAGCTCACCTCACCTAAGTTGTCACGGTGAGATTTTTACAGAATCGCTCGGCTGATGCCAGAGATTGATAACTCACTTCACCTAAGTTTTCACGGTGAAAATTTCACAGAATCGCTCGGCAGATACAAGAAGGTACAAAGCCGTACAAATCTCTACGTTATACGATCCACACATGTAGATATAGGTACCTATGTGTCACGAACCCATGTATTCATAGGTACAACAAATAATTAATAATGTATAAAGACGAGATACTCTCATAAAATACAGCTTTTTCATTTATTCTGTTTATAAATTATTCGTAAAAAGTAAACATGCAAATAAAAGGGAAAATATTGCGTGCGTTTGTTATTATTTTCTGTCTTCTTTGCTCACATCGTAAACAAAAGAATGAGTCTGAAGATGCGTGTGTCCCGAAGATCGGGGTCGTGGGGTTTTCGTGACCGGGACCGCGGTCCCGAATTCCACCTAGAGATACAATAATTATTTTTGGGTAGTATTTTGGGGACCACAAATGAAATAATCAATGTTACGTCTTGGGACGTGTAGGTACTGACATTTCAGTCTTCGTTAGTTGCTATGTTAATTATGCATGATGAAATTGAATAGATGCGCCAAATTAGAATATCTAATTCAACGTATTATAAAGAAAATTTTGAGCATGTCATTAAGGAAAGGGATGCGCATAGGAAAGCGATTTGGCAACTTTGTCGAGTGCCCTAAATTTACTTAGTTTGATAGATTGTGATATGTATTTTTTTACTGGAACGCCGATAATTCTTGTTTACTTGAAGGCAATAACTTAGTTTGCACTAACTAAGACGATATAATTACACGATATTTTTCAAGAAGTTAGAATTTTTTTATAATGATTAGGTAATAATTACTGCACTTCCCATTTCAAGTTGGCGCAAGTTTTCAATTTCGCCCTGAATAAAACATTTAAATAAAAGGTATTTCGAGATTAAAGGACCGAAACAAGAAGATGATATTTATTTACCGCTATAAGAATACATAATTATTTAAAATTTTACTGAGATCCTAGGCATAACTAGCCTAATGTAGACATAGGACTAAGACTACATAGACTGTTGTTGTGTAAAGTTACGACAGTGAAAACAAAGCACTTAAATATTTCAAAGTTACATACTTGCGTAACGACCTTTAAAAAACTTATAATAATTATAATATCAAAATATTAGAATAAAACTAAATTAATAAGAAAACAGTTTATAGTATGAAGTAGTGTAGTGTAGTTTTAATAGTACCTAGTTGTTGTTTGAAGAATGAGTGGTGTGTGACGAATAACATTTAAAGTAGGTACAGCATGGTATATCATGCAATGAGTGAAAATAAAATATACATCAACAAATAAATTGAACCAATAAAACTCACCTGGAATACATACAACAATAGCCTGTAAATGGCCAGCGAATGTGAGCCGAACTCGGTTGGAGCACAAAAAGGCTTTTTGTAAAAGATTTTTGTGACTGCAAAGAAACAAAGAAACTGTTATCGCTTAGACGCTTAGTTTGGTGGAAACTCTTTCTAGCATCGAGTTTAATTGTAATTATGAACAAAAGTTTTGAAGTTTGTTAAAACGCAGCAATAGTACCTCTCATACATAATGTACTTTTCATTACTATTTTTGCTCGCTCCTATTCATTAGGGGTACTCTAAAAAATCCTTAGTGTGTATACACACGAGCCGTCGTCAACGTGCCGCTTCCGTATTTGACGACGATGCCCAAAAACACGAGCAGCACGTTGTCGACGCGTGTCGACGGTTGCAGTTGCTTCTGCCGTCGACGCGTGTAGCTCGTGTGCACGAACACTTACGTTTATGTCCAGCTAAACCCGTCGTTTCAACATTGTTATATTTTAATAGCTATAGAAAATTTGCCAGTCATATTTTTAGAGTTAGATATTTGTGCATTTACACACAGCGATAAACAATGCAGTGTCTTATTTACACGGCGGTTTTGATGGACGTTTCTTTTTTTTTATTCATCATCATTTTTCCTTAACTTCTACGAAGCAATCTGAGTTAAGGGATTTCTCATCTCGATTGCTTTGAAGGAATTAAAATAGTTAGCTCGGAAAAGTTTCACAAAACTGTAATGGATGGCAGTAGTAGGCAACCAAAGTAAATGAATTCGCTTTGATGTAGTAGAAACGGCACCACTGCCGTTTCTACTACAAACCAGCGTTAATTGAATGTTTTTGATCGAAAAGCTTGCTCCGTTTATGTGGATTTTGTTTTTATTCCGACACGTGGTATTTCAAATAAACCAGTTATTGAAAGTTCTTTCGTAGATTGTAAAAAGTCACTTCAATACCAATTGTTAAACCGATATCAGACGCTGCATTTTTTGTTAATTTTTGGCTTTCTTTCGGCATATTTTACTCTAAGTGAAACTTCAGACCTTTCACAAAATGAATCAAAAGTAAAAAATTAACTCATTAATGAACTTATCCAATGATCTTGGATTTCGGCACTCGACATCTTTCACGCACCTCTCGAATGATTAAAATTTAAATGAAAGGAGCAGATGTTCATTCCTATATTTTTTATCGGTGTCGTGTGAACGTGGAATGAAACAACAATGAACCTTAACTCGAGTGAAGCCTCTGATATCGGTTTAGCTGTCGTTTTCCTTCCTAAAAATTTACATACCTGGATCTAATTCGTCTTCCATGATGACCTCCCAAGACATGGCCATCGGAGCAGCCAAGGAGAGCGCCAGAAACCATATAACTACTATTATTACTTTGGCTATGCGCTTCGAAGTGTGGGCACTGAAACAAATATTACGTATTTTTTATCACAATCAAATATAGGTACGATTGTAGCGGAAACCTTTCATGTGCACAATAATGTACTTGAAGCTCGAAGAGCAGAGCAGGTTGTTGGAGCAAAATACGAGCTAAAACCGTACTGCAAAGAATATTTAAGATGCACAAGACCGGGCAATCTGCAGCAGAAGAAAGATCTTAGAAATCCTGAAGATGGATTGCGTGAATTTCATTCCGGCAATTTATAGTTAGTGCCGTACATTTACCGTCTCTGCACAAAACATCGTAACTTAGTCCGATCTGATTGTTAAAAGATCTATGGTTTAAACTATGTCTGTAAAAGTTATAGTGCCAAGAGATAAAAGGTGAAATGAAGAAGAAATAGTTCGATACGTCAGCCGTCATGTAGAAAACGGAGGTTTATATTACTCTTCGTGGTCGAGTCTCCTTTTAAAATAGCGACTTTATTTAATTTCGACATAGCTTTCAAAGTTAAAAGTTTTTCTCTAACTTGTAATCGAAGAATCTTTAATAAGCAAAAAAAAAAAGAGAAAAAGGACAATAAAAAACAACTAAACATACGCCTGACGGGTTATATAGTCGGATGTCCGTTTATCGTTTAGCTAGATTGGTACCTATTATTTTGTCCTCTGGGCCTAACCCTTGAGGCTTCAGACAATGGGTAAAGGTTAACGACAATTGGATAAACTATTATAAGCTCTTAGGCGGATCACACACTACAACCCGCCACGACGGGGCGACGGAAAACGGAGCCCACCTAGATTTACAAGCGGCATTCGGTCATCGTCCACCTGCTTAGTTCATCTGGACCACGGGCACTTTTTCTTGCCGGTGGATCACCTCAGTCCACCTAGGTGGACCACGGGCACTTTTTCTTGCCGGTGGTCCAACTTTATATAATAATATTGCAATCTCTGTTCTTTTGAACTTTGTTTAATTATTAATAGAGAAATAATTTGATTGAGCAACTAGCTTCATCTTTTTGACTGACTGACCCTTGATAATTCAAAGTGCCTGTAATTGGTTTAGTTTAAATAAATAGTTTGAGTTTGCAGTGACTTTACCGTCAATTTTTCATTCATGTAATGGATTTAACAGAAAAAGAAGTAATGTCACAAAGTTATGATAAAGATTTTGGTGAAGAAACCCATGTAGATCCTGAGATATGTGTTATTAATAGAAAAGATGGCACGGTTCTAATGTATGGGGCTTGTCAGTTTTATAAAGTAAACACTTTTAAGAACGGTAGAGTACTATGGCGTTGTTCTCAATATAAAAAAAATAAATGCAGCGGAAATATTATCATGCAGGTAAATATACTTATCATCGTTACGTTTAGATCACCTGTTTTGATAAAAAACTAGGTACCTTTCGATTTAATCTAGTTTAAACGAGGGTCGCGTGGGGCGTGGCGTCTCGCGGCGCGTCGAACGTTTTTTCCGTTTAGGGACAGGCGGCGCGTGCAGCGGCCCGCATCATCACACGCGCAAACAAACAAACATTATGGCAATGACGCGGGGCGTGACGCGGCGTGTGCATTGGGAGCGGTGGACGGGTATCGCTGTATGTTTGTATTGCCGCGTGCAACGCCGCGGGCACCGCCGCGGGTGTCGCTACGTTTTACCGTGAGCGGAAAATTGCAGGAATAGCTGGTTGCAACAATGCGTGCGTCGCCGCGATATACGTCGCGTGCGAAGTGGCGTTGCCAACCGCGGGCTCCGTCTGCATTTCAAGCAAACGCATGTAAAATCGCTTGTCGTAAACGCTTTCATACAATGCCATAATTATGTTTAAATTTAGCGCGGACCGCGTCGACGCACGCGACGCGTGACGTAAACGAGCACTTCGTCACGTTATCAGCAGGCAAAAGCGGCATAACTAAAATATATAGATTAACATTAAAAATGAAGTAGGTAAATAATATAATAATAATTTAATTGTTTCACGACAATATCGTCGTGAAACAGAAACACCACATATGTACCTAGGTACAAAAAATTTGGCGAAAAATATAGTAGACAAAGAGTTTATAAAATTAAAGGAAAATGTAATCAATCCAATAGATCCTGTGCCAAAATTGTATTACGAAACAAGATCTAAAATTGAGCAATTGACTTTTGATTTAGCAATTGACGTTCCTTCATTATCGAATGTGTAATATTTTTTTTATATAAATTGAGAAATCAATCATAAAACAGTTTTCAAAAGTTTTGAAGAAGTGGAAGTGCCATTAAAATTTCATAATTTAATTTTAGCTGATTATTATTACGAAGGTGTACGTATAATACTTTTTTGTAGTCATGCAAACAGGAAAAAAATTGGAGAGATAAAAGAATATTTTGGCGATGCAACATTCTGTTCTTGTCGAACCATTAAGTAAGTTACACATCATTCATGGCGATATGGGAAGCACCATCACCAATACAAAAACAGCACCATTAATTTATGCATTAATGCCAAACAAAAAGCAAGATAGGTACATAATAATATGCTATTGTTTTCGAAATCATTAAACGAGAGCTGCCTAACTTCAAACCAAATAAATATCATTGTGACTTCGAAAAAGGAGCTATAAATGCATTTTCGGAAGTTTTTCCATAAACAAAATTAACAGGTGGTTATATCATTGGAGTAGAACAATATGGAAAAGGGCCAAAACTTTAAAACTTAATGGTAAAAAGGAAAGAAGGCTAGTAGGACTGACTGCAGTTTTGCCGCCTTTGCCGGCTGAAAACATGACTGAAGGTTTAAACTACATAAAATCGGAAGGCAGTAGTAATGATAAAATGATACCGTTTTTTAAATACCTGGATGGATTTTCGATGACAAAACAATTTGATTCTGTATTATCTGTGTTTGGTGAAAGACACCGCACAAATAATATTACGGAATCTTTCCATTCAAAACTGAATAAAATGCCCACGGTATCTTAATGATACCGTGGGCACAGTTAATTGCCTTTTTGAACTACTACGGTCAGTGTAATCAAGATAATAATTAGGCAGGTAAATTTAATATTTGGTCACCGGCGACGATTTTATTATTCAGTTGGTACGGCCGTAATGGATAATCCATAAGCCTGTGCGTGTGATTCGTAATTACGTTGAATTAATTGCAGCCTAATTACGTCATAACCATTCACTCAAACTCAAAGTATAACTAAAATGTCTTTTGTTTCAATAAATATGACAGATATTAATTGTACCTTCACCTTCGAAAGTAATAATTATACAGCGTGTAACGGAAGGGGGGTATCAACCCTGAAGGAGGTGAATGTGCTCATGAAACCCAACAACTTTTCCCAAACAACATAGGTCGAAATATGAAAAAAAAAAATTTGGCCCTCCCTTACAAAACTGACTACCAGCTGATTGATTTACTATGGGAGGGCCAAATTTTTTTTTCATATTTTGACCTATGTTCTTTGGGGAAAGTTGTTGAGTTTCATGAGCACATTCACCTCCTTCAGGGTTGATACCCCCTTTCCGTTACACACTGTATTTATTACTTAGGTATACAGGGTGGCAGAGACATCGACGCGCAAACTGTAACCATGAATTCGTAGACATTTTTCGTCATTTATCACAAAAAAACATGGAATGTTCCATAGAAACGAGCAGCACCTACGCGGTAAAAATGTATGGAACAGCTAATATTTCATTTCAGAATCATGTACTGAATCCATGGTAATAGGTTGTGCGTCAATGTCCGTGGCCACCCTCTATATTAAATATATTTTCTTATTCTGACAAACTTTTATAATCCCAGAAGTTGATAATCACAAAGTTTTGCTTCTCATAAAAAATCTGTTCCATACTTTTACTTCAAAAGAATTCAAAACTCTCGGTCGAATCTCGGACTTACGTACGAGTAAAATATGAATAATTGTCTTCTTAAGTGCCACGAAACGGAAGCAAATCGTCTTCACATACCAAACGATTTTCATCCTTTTCAAGGCATTTTTTTTTTGGCATTTATTATTAGTTTACTCGACATTTCTATCATTTCGCTGGCACTTGCTTCAAATACTGGGATTTCATGCTTTTACAAAAATGGAAATCCGCTTTCATAACTAATCCGACTGACCTTTCAAATTGTAAAATCCCTGTGGTTCTGGTTAATGGGCTTCTGTTTTCATATGAATAATGAATTACAGTAAATATACAGTTGAAAGTTAAGTTAGAAAGAATAGTGTTTGGTTTTCAACGTGAAATTAAAGTGTAGGTACAGTAAAGGTCAAAAGTGGAGTGACATTGTCACGAAGCAATAATAATAATAATTTATTAAAACCCAAACTCAGTTTACAGAAACTCTGTGTTCGATAACAACTGCATTTGTATAATACTGTGTAGCAGTCATTAACGCCCACCTCCAAACAGTCGAGACAAAAGTAAAACTAAAAGACTAAAAATTAAAACTAAACAAAATATTAAAAACTTAGAACTTAAAATTAAAGCAACAATATTTCCACTGTGTAATTTTATGTGAGATTGTGTGTTTGTATGGAAGGATTGTGTATGATTTGTGCGTGTGGTGTATATGTGTATCTGTGAGGATGTGTGTGAGTGTGTGGGAGTGGGGTGTCCGTTTGTGCAGGGGGTGTGTATTTGCGCATGTTATTCATTTAAAGGGTAATTGAAAAGTGAGCTTACGTTTTACATATGATTTTAATTCTTCATAAGAGAGTGTATGAAGCGATTTATCCGTGATCTTTTTTGTGAGAAAATAAACTGTTTTGACTAGAAGTTTATTCATTTTTTTAGTTTATAAAATTATAACGAATAAACATTTTGAAATCACTTATAAATCATTTTTATTTTAACCCCGTATTACAATAGCAATATAATAATGAAAATAAAATTATTATTAAATTATGATTCTTGTTTATTAATCTATAAAAAACGTATAACAAAATAACCGATAAAGATTATTGTTGGAAAAGAAAATCCCAACTCGAGATTGGAACTCAGACCTATGCATTCAATAATCCAATACGTAAAGTCTTACGTATTGGATTATTGAATGCATAGGTCTGAGTTAAAATTGTTAAAAAAGTTAAAATTGAACTCATTACATCAAGTACCGACAGCTGGTAGTCACCAGCTATCGGTAGTTGATGTAATGAGTTCAATTTTAACCAACCAAGTTCATACGTAATTACGTAGCCTGTGTTCAAAAGCGACGGTATGTTTTTTGTTTCGTTCGACGCCAGCCAATGTGCGAATTATGAGGTGATCGTTCTGTGTTGATACATCACTTTATGCACACAGACGTAGGTACGGCTTTTACCGCGCGTTAACAGCAATACAGTCTTTAAGGTGATAATGGATTAATGACCCCTACTTTAATTAGGGAGCTCTTTTATTGGAGTAGCTCTCGTAGTCTGTTGTCACCTTCTATTTCAGCTGATACCTATTAAGAAACGCTGCGACCAACCATTGTAGGTACACGTTTGCCTGAGACTTACTTGAAGGTTAAAATGATCTATTTTCCAGTATTTGTCCGAAAAAATATGAATTGTACATAAAATACCAACATTTTATAATTCCGCATAAATCATTATTCTTAAACACTATAAAAACGTCGGAACCCCTATTAAAGGCTTACGAAAGAGAAAAAATATTTACACTTGCAAACGGAAAATTTACTTAACGATTTGTTTTAAGACTCATATACCTTCTATTATGAGATTGTCAGTGTTTAAATATTCTTATCAGCTTTTAGATAAGCAAAACGCAAATGGCTGGACATTAGTTAAAATAAAAGCAATGTTTTGGTACGACCTTCTCAACAGAATTAATTATCATGCATTCGATGCAATTAGTATTACATAACAGGGTATACCTAATTTAGTTAAATGTAAGCATGTACATTTGAACACACAACCATTAAAATAGATAATTGATAAACTTCCGAAAAATAATTATAAGGTAAATATTATAAGACTAAATAGGCGTGTTCTGGGCATGCTCGTTCCATTGTAGACCATATCTATCGCTTTCCATCAGGTGAGATCGAGGTCAAGAGGAGAAAAATTTCGAATAAAAAAAAAATGTCGCAGTCCACGTGTATTGACCTACGTATGTTACTGTGAAAACTGTTATAAAGTTTCTATAAATTCGTCCTTTGGCCTCCTTATAGCAACGCTGTTTTAAATAGGAGCAACCTTTTAGTTTTCCGCATTACTTCCTTTATTTCACTCAAGCTGGTGGAAACAATTAGGTACGTGTAGGTAGTAATTTGTTTACTGCCTATTAAAGAAAGGTTGTACACACATTTGTGCGTGTGCCATTTTGCTAAAATTAACCTATAACCAAATAGTGTTTTGGCTAATTTGGTAATCGATGAACGAAGTGTTTCGGTGTTTATATTCAAATGTTGTGCGTTTTTATCCACGCCACAAGCGCGCGCGCCACGCGTTTTCGACGCATCGTTGAAATACGACACATTATTTATTTCACAAAATAATCGCAATTGAAAGTTGCCAAGTGTTGATATATTAGTGCTCGTGACTGTACTCACATCTGAAAAAAAAACTTGTTTGCGAAGACAACATGTGATCTCATGACTCGACACGATTTTTTTTTTGTTATCAGTCAGTCTGCTAAATTGTTTATACAAAAGATAGCCAGCCATCGCACTCTCTTTTTACGGGTTTACGAGGCTTGAGGATATTTCGACTAAGTTTCCTGGGAAAACTGTATTATTTAAGTTGGACAAAGTGGTTTCATCTCTGAATAACGGCTTTTACTTTTCTAACTACACCTGAAAGGTGCACAAACCGCTGCTGGTGCCTTTTTTCTTGTTTATGTTTTGAATAATGTTTTCTGGACCATCATCTTTTACTATGCATCACTTTTCTCAGTACTTCTAGCAATGGATTCACCACGTCTTCTTTGGAAGTAGTAGCGGTAAACTCGGGCAATCTTGAAGGCTGCTGCATGTCGCAAAATCGAGAGATGAAACGACCGGAAGACAATTATTTAGCGGTCTTGTGGAGCGCGGCGCTCCGTTGTTTGCCGTCGTGTGTTTTACATGTCTACTTCACAAAAATATCAAAGTCATCATGGCTTAAAGCGCCATTTGAAAAACGAGAGTACCATGTACGCACTACGATACATCAACCTATACATTGCCGGTATAAGCTGACTTATCATTGTATGAAAAGCATATGCAATGCGAGGTCAGTTAAAACTGGAAAAGTACTTATAGCTTGTTATTTCGTCATGTGTACCTATACCATCACTAGTTGTTGCCCACGACTTCGTCTGAGTGTATTTTGTATTTCGTCTTTTTATACAGATATCCAGGATAAAAGTAGCTTATGACCTTCTCCTGGGGGCCTACTCCGAAGTGCAAAGTGCGAATGTTCAGATCGGACCGACACATGGCCGAACCGAATATTATTGAAAAATGCGAAAAAAGTTCGGATCGGCTCAGTTGGGTCGGGACCATAGTCAATATTCGAAAGAGTGTAGGAGTGTACGATCGGAACCGACCGAACCAAATAGTAACTTCGTAGCAGGAAACGGCCGAACATTCGGCCGATACTACTTCGGAGTAGACCCCCAGAGCCCGTACTAGTATTCCCGTAATTTAAAACGTTCATAATCTAGTCGCAGTCTCAGCTCGGCGACAAACAAATGTCAAACACTTGTCGAAATGTAGGGAAATTAGACGTATTTTTGACAGATTGAGACTGAGATCAGACTGTAAATGTTCTTAAAATTACCGGAATTACCCCCAGGTCTCAGGATACCTATCTGTCAAATTTAAGAACGATCGGTAGTTTAGGCGTGAAAAGGTAAAACTAGGCAAACAGACAGAGCTCCTTTTACATTGATGATATTAGTAATATAAACAGATTTCGAGTTCGACAGATTATTTATGCTGAAACAGGACCATTACGAAATATACTTATATTTATTTGTCAGTTGCTGTTTATGATTGAGATGGGATGATGAGTATACCTACATGTTTCTTCAGATCAACGTCAAACGACATTTCTAAACAGAAATGTATATATTCCATTTACCTAGTGACGTTTATGTTTGTTTTTTGTACATTTCGTGTAATATTCCAAGAAACAGAAGATTGCCAATAAAATTGGGCATGTATTTTTGACTTGCTATCAGCTTTCTTTAAAGTTGGTTTTCTGGGCAACGAACTCAATGTAAGCCGATAAATTATACAATTCAGTAACATACCCAGTGGAATATTATGAGAAAATTATGTACGTACCTATATGGTGATAAATAATAATATGTACCTAAAATGGGCAAGTTTAATTTACATGTAAGTACTGTGAAAGGCTAGACGAGCCCTTCGAGGTACCGGGAGGAATAATCAAACTACGGTTTATCTCGTAATGTTCAATAATTATTCCTATAAAATATATTAAGTATTTTAGGTTTAAGAACAACTTTATTTCTCATAAGAATTGCATACATAATTCACTTACTGAGAAACATATTTTACATCTTAATTCTTTGGCTAGTCAGAATAATCTCTTCTAAACTTAAATCTTTATGTTTGTCTCGGTCTTTTATACCAATCACTTTTTAGGGTTCCGTACCTAAAGGGTAAAAATGGGTCGCTATTACTAAGACTTCACTGTCTGTCCGTCGGTCTGTCTGTCAACAGGCTGTATCTCAAGAACCGCGATAGCTAGACAGTTGAAAATTTCACAAATTATGTATTTCTGTTGCCGCTATAACAACAAATACTAAAAACAAAATAAAATAAATATTTAAAGGGGGCTCCCATACAGCAGACGTGATTTTTATAGATAATGGTACGGAACCCTTCGTGCGCGAGTCCGACTCGCACTTGGCCGGTTTTAACAAACTCGCGGAGGTTGCATGTTAGCACCAAATAGGCTATAGTCTCTACAGTACTTACGAGTAAGTAAGAAACAAAAGATTGCCAATAAAATTGGGCATGTATTTTTGACTTGCTGCCAGCGTTCATTCATTCGAAGTTGCTTTTCTAGACAGCGAACTAATTTTAAACCAATAAATGATACAACTCAGCAACCAGCTAAGTATTATGAGAAAATTATGTATCTAAAAATATACCTAATAATATGAGCAATGTTAATTTACGTAGGTACGTATCATCATCTGCCTAACCTTTTCCCAAATATGTTGGGGTCGGTCGTAAGTAGGTACTTATACAAGAACAAAATAAGAGCAAAGAAATCTCAGTAACAACCAAGTTGTTTTACATAACTTACAAGGCCCCTTTTTTTCAGTATCAATTTTCTTCACTGTCTATTATACTGCGCGATGAAGAGCCTTGTAAAGTGGAATTCACCTGGATAATTGAATAACCTTTTTCTCTAAAGGTAGGGGACACTATGGTCCGTCTAAGTGGCCGTGACAACTGACAACTTAATATTTACTTCTCTATCGTTGGGTTGGAGATTGCCATCGATCGAAAAAGGTTCATAAGCATAACAACGTGACCGACGAAACTTACGATGTGCTTGACTAAACAGCTTTCAGTTTGACTTTCGGGGTTTTGTTTACCCAAAGAATCATTTACCTAATGGACCGGCAAAACCCCTTCCCGCAATTTTCGCAAGAAATGATGACGTCATGAGCCGCTTTTAGCAGCTTCCATAAGCATATACACAGGCACAGTGAATAGGCCCAGAGCTTGTCCCGTAAATATTACGAAAAAATCTGCCATTTTTTTTTACATTGTTTTGCCTATTTCATGTTGAAGATATGAAATGGAACATTGATCGCCTCAGTTTTTTTACTAAACGTACAAACAAAACTTCTCGACGTGTATAAATAGGCTAGGATTCAATCGAATTCCTCAATGTTCTGCGCCCGTCCGTCGTAACGTTGATATTCAATGTTGTACACTCGCAATTTATGAGAGGTTGAACTTGCAATAAGAACGTTATTGTTAAGCACTGAAGAGTCTATATTGCTTGTTCTTTGGCAATATTATTATGTATCAACAGACTTCAATAACAATCTCTACTAACAGCTGAAGTATTACAAGATCTCATTTTATGCCTAGAAAAGATGATGTTGGATATAATGTCAAAAGATGGAAAAACTAATCCTCTACTAAGAGTTTGCTGAAGATCACATTTTATTATGGCTAAAATGATGTTTAAAATAATGTCAATAAGGAAAAGTTAAAATAAAAGCAGAGTTAATATAAAATTACCTGAGTGGCGTGATAATGGCGCGATGCCTGTCAACCGCGATGGCGGTTAGCGTAAACACGCTGACGTTGACGCTCAACGCTTGCACGAACGGACAGAACGGACACATGAAGTGCGGCAGCAGCCACCGCTGTAACAGCGCGGCTTGGAACTGTCAACAAACAAAACATAATTATATTAATACTAGTGACCCGCCCCTGCTTTGCACGGGTGCAACTTGTAAAGTGGCATCATGTCAAAAAAGCTATATCTTAGTTATAATATATTCACATATTATAGGTACACATAAACCTATCGGAATAAAATCATGTCCCCATCAAAGTGTAGCTTAGAAGAAATAATCGGTCACGCAGACTGACACTAAAAGCGCCTTTATTAATATAGATTAAAATACGGCAAACAATCACGTGAATCACATTCATGATCAAAAATGTGTAGGTTTACAAGTAGCGTAGCGAAATTTTGCTTTGGGAAGCTAAATGGCGCAAATAACCGCATTCTAGGCCACGTAGCGTACTCATAAGACAAGCTACTTAAAGTGTCTAGAGAAATATACATATGTCCAGTATTCCTGCAAAAAGATAACGCCATGCTGAAGGAACGAGCTATTGTATAGAAACATACTAAATTCTGATAGCGCTGCATTGTGAGGCGAGTGTTTAGTTTTTAGGTTTCCGTACCGAAAGGGTGCCAATGGGACTCCGTTGTTCGTTTTTTTCTGTCACGGAACTGCTTAATAGGTATAAAATAAAGTTAAAAGTTAAAGGTCCCCAAGAAACGTGTTTTTTATTAATAGTGTTAAATATTGTACCGCACCTCCGCACCGCACCGACCTACCGACCCACCCTTCGTGTGCGAGGTCGACTAGCACTTAGCCGCTTTTTTACCTATGCAAAAACAGTGAAGAAGAAAATCAGCAAGTTTCATTACAGGAAAATACTAATGTAACTTATGTAAAACAAATTCTCAGAAACAAAATGCCCATTCAAAGTTCATCTTTGAACGTTCCGTCAAAGTTTGTGTGAAGAATTCATGTAAATTCCGCTATAATGAAACGGAATGAATATTTACACTGTAGGCGGGACTTCTTAAGTATGATTGCTGTTCTGGATGAGACAATAAGTTACTGTCGCTGACCACTAACTGGCGGCAATTTGTTTAAAAAAAAAAAAAAAATACCTAACTTGCAACTGTTGACTTCGTAAAAATACTATTAATTACAAACGTATCAAAATCAATATCAAAATCAAAAGTCATTTATTCAAATTAGGCTGAGAATCAGCACTTTTCGAACGTCAAAATTACAAAAGACCCCCAAAAACGCCCGCCCTTCACGCCATACTATTAGAAATAAGAAAACAAGCCAGTATGTCACATATATTATGTCTATTGTGGCAGAGCAGGTTGTAACAAAAGGAAGGCCTCAACCCAAACAGCCCATAGATACGACACTAGAGAGCTCAGTGTTGCATCACTAAAATTTTACCCAGTGTTATCCACATATTAAAGCTTTGGACACGTGATTGACGCAATTCAGTGTCCGCTTATCTTTATAACGATGCGATATGAAATGTATAAAAAATTCTAGGATTTTTGGCTTTATATGAAGCACCAGATTATAGGAATCGCAGGTAGGTATATGAAACATTATATTGTTAACATTCATGTTGACAGATGACGTCATCAACAACTTAACGTTAAAACCCGGGCCATTCCACGTAGTATTAACTAGGTATATTGTTTGTATTGCAAATATTGAGCGGATCAGTAAGGATCATAATTGATTACTGAGCTGGCATTGGCACGCTATAGAATACTAAAGCATGGAGCCATTAGCCAACTGAAGAATTTTGGGCTGAAGGCCAGGCTACGAGATTGGATTGTATGCAGTTTTTTACTGTAGCAAAAATACATTTTTCGCTGGGTAGAAACTGAAACCTAACATTCCTGAAGTCAACTAATGGAACTAGCATCGATAAGCTGTCAGGCTAACGTTGAAAGGTGTCGTTTTACAGGTGATTCCACCTTAACGAGGTTTTCAGTGCATTGGCTTGGTTATGTTATGAGAAACTTTCTCCACTTACTCATGCAATGTAGCTAGTATATACCTATACACCTGTGTTACTACATACAACAGTCGACTAAATAAAAGGAAACATGTAGGTATCTAAGATAAAGTTATCTCACGTCAAATAGTTTTGAATAGGAATAATAGGAATAGGAATAATAGGAATAATTTTGAATTTTTGACAGTTCTTCCATACAAATCAGTCACACGTCAATTTTATTCCACGAACAAAAATGATCTGTTGATTGAAAAATCAGCTCTTATTTAAAGATCTTAAATGTCAGTTTGACAACTTTTATATATTTTTATTTTCTAGTTTTAGTTATATTGAAATCTAGTAATATATTTTTGTTTGCTGGTCTGAGATTTAAGATAGCCTACATTAAAATTATGGACATATTGTACCTACTTGTATTTTATAACACGTTTGTGAAGGGAAGGAACTGATCTTCAAGATACAGTATTTTACTAGTTTGGAGGTCAGGGTCTCACCTCAATGATACCCTGTAAGATGTTCATAATAAAGATTATTATTATTATTAACTTTTGCGGAGAAAATATATCAAATCGCCGAATTTATTCACCGAAAAATTGGCCCAGAATTTGCCCTTAAGCTTTGGTTTCCCAAGCAAGAGGATATAAAGCGCTTTTTTACATACAACCAGTATTTTTAAAATGACAGATTTTCATGACGGCCATTGCAATATCAAGAAACCGCTTTCCTAGGAAACCCACGCGGTATAAAAATGATGATGTTTTTATCTATGCTCATGTTTTTAAAACACTTCAACCCATAAAATATTCGGTGGGATAAGAGAATCTGCTCCTATATATTTGTGGTGGCACGTAAAATACATTCGTTAAATGTACCGTGAAATGGTTTGAAATAACGCAGGAGAAAGGTCTGGGTTTAAGGTGAGTAGCATTCTGTTAGAAACGTGACAATGGAAGTATTATATTATGCAAAAATATTTTAAAAGATTACCGAACTCTTTACCAATTGAGAGGTAAGGGAAATGACGAACAACACAATTTTTCGATTATAAAAGACGTACCTACAGTCACGAGCAAAAGTATGTATACACTCGGCTTCATTCAAAAGCGATTTACTCCTTTATTTTTTAATGAAATTTTATGTTGTTACGAACATAGCATTTTCGAACTTATACGTTTATGTAATGTGTCTTATTTCAACGTTGCATTCGTTGTTTTACGAAAAAATCGCAATTTAACGTTGCCAAGTCTTGACATATTGGTGCTCGTGACTGTACCTAAGAAGAAAATACGCAAATTGCACCTACCAGCCGATCGATTCTATAACCATATCACCGTGAAAAGTTAGGTGAAGTGAGCTTAGAGTGAGCTGTCAATAGTGTCCCTAGCATTATTTGGAATGACAGCTCACTCTACACTCACCTTCACCTAAGTTTTCACGGTGATATGGTTACAGCCGGTCGATTCTGTAAAAATCTCATCGTGAAAAATTAAGTGAAGTGAGCTTAGCGTGAGCTGTCAATCCCTAGCATTACTTGGAATGACAGCCCACTCCACGCTCACTTCAACTAAGTTTTCACGGTGAGATAGTTACAGAATCGCACTGCAGAATCGCACTGCTGTTAGCAAAGTACAATAAGGTTTCTTTCTCAACCTAAACTACCTCCTACTAGCAACTGAAGCTATCGAAGCCTAACTTTATCAATTTGAAAAGTAAACCAAGATTTCAGAACAGTTCGCACTTTAAAATCACACTCGCAAAAATTGGTTGAGTATGGGTTCAAACCCCTTTATTCATAAACGTCGTTTATAGTTACGTAGTGATTAGCGACTGTTTAACCATACATTTTGACGTTTGTACGTCACTTAACTCTAATCATCGTTTATAAATAAACCCGCATATTATTATTAAGTGGGAAAGTAAAGTCAATGTCTTACAATTCAACTTGTATACGCTTGAGTACGAGGCTTTCGTCTACGTTGTATGCTGTGCTATGGCTATTTTTTGTGCAAAATAAACATTTTTTTTTCTTTTTAGAGTTACTCATATTCATACCTACTACTACTTATTTAATGGAAAAGATTAATCTGAATATGGCGAATGTGTTGTGTTAAATACATGTTAATAAATAAATGAAACTAATCATCACAGCAATCGCCACCAAAACTCGGATCGTTAAAATATTGATGAACGTATCAGATTAATGCACTGCAGTGAGCTGAATATATTGAAGGTAGGTATCTAGGTACAACATACATCATGCGGCATAACTGCTCTTGGATATCTGTCTACCTATGTCAAAAATTATCATTGAGTATATAAAGCCTGGGCCGACGCGATAAGAAAAACCACTGGACCCAGTAACAGATACTAAGCTTTCTAAGAGTTTCTAAGCTTATGAGGCTTGCCTACTTCTGTAGGGTTGTGTACAGAAGACCTCGTAAGTCGTATAAAGGTCAATCCATACTTAAAACCTTTTTAAACTTTGCTAATCTGGCGTGTGTTAGCAAACTTTATACTCTGTCCATTAGGTTAACCGTTTTTTGACAGCTGTCTTGGAACGTACATATTCCAGATTACGTAAAAGTCAACTTTAAAATGCGTAATTAAATAAAAATATAAACAAAAATCGGTTTACCTAATGGACAGGGTATATATATATAGGCTTCGTCTCGTGCATGTTGAAAGGCATCACGAGGATAATATATTATGTAAATGCAAGATTGACAGCATAATATTAATGGATGTTGAACGCTTATTGTTAAATTATAAATTACGTATTTGTTTATAATATGTAGAGTATCTCAGGAATAACATAATTTTCTTTAGATACGAAAGGCGAACGTGTCATACTTTGTAAAGAGATATCTACTTTGTTCCATTATGTTCTAACGCTTGCAAGACTGCATTTCCTCTAGAAAGATTCTCATAATCTACGTTCGTCAAAAGATGCAGGAACGCTTTTTTACAGCTCCGCTTTGTAATGGTTTTTCACATTTACACCACGTAGGTATATCTATCTATCAATATATATAAAATTCAAAGTCCTGACTGACTGACTGATATATCAACGCAGAGCCTAAACCGTTGGTCCTAGAGACATGAAATTTTGAGGGTGTGTTCTTAGTGAAAAGTAGGTATCCACTAAGAAAGCCCCCATTCCCCCTAACCAAACCCCAAACCCCCAAACCCAAAACCCCATTTCTCCCTAGAAATGGGGGTTTTTCGTTTGTATAAAAAATCTTATTCCTTGAGTTAATAAACTTAAAACTTAGCACGAATACTTATCTAAGTAAATTATGAAGATTGCCAGTTTTTGTTTTTCTAAACTACCCTCTAAAAGGGGATTGGGGGGTTTCAGAGTTTATATGGAAGAATTTTAGCGCGCGGTCCGATTTACTCGAAACTCAGTATTTATACCTAGGATTGAAAGTAAAGAATAATGTGTATCAGGGTTTTTCGAAAATCTACCCCTGACGGGCTGACAAGGGGTAATCAGTTTTACAGGGGAGGATTTTACAGCGTGGCTTGATTAACTCCAAAGTTGGTATAAATAATCTTAAGTAAGAGTCAAGTTATGAACACAACCCAAACCATTTTTCAAAATTTCACCCCTGTGGGGGTGAAACGTTGGGATACAGTTTATATGAAAAATCTTATTCATTAGGTTATTAAACTTGAAAATTGGCAAGGATACTTTTTAAAAATAAGTTTAACATTATAAGTTTTTCAAAACTACCCCTCGAAGGGGGATATAGGGATGTTGAAGTTTTTGTGGAAGAATTTTAGCGTGCGGACCGATTATCTCGAAAAATTACCTCTGACGGGCTGAAAAGGGGTACCTAGTCAATTTTATTTTAACTCGAAAATTAGTATAGTCAAGTTATGAATACATACCAAACGATTTTCATAAATTCCACTGTGCGGATGAAAAGCGGGGGTACAGTTTATATGAATACCTACCTAATCTTCTTCATTAGGTTAATAAACTTGAAACTATTCAAGAATACTCGCCTGAGTAAGTAATAAAGTTTATCATTATAAGTTTTTCAAAACTACCCCTCAAAGGGGGATATAGGGGTGTTGAAGTTTGTGTGGAAGAATTTGACTGCGCGGTCCGATTAACTCGAAACTCAGTGTTTATACTTAAGACCAAAAATAAGGAATAACATGTGGGTTTTTCGAAAATCCGAATCTACCCCTAACGGGTTGAAAAGGGGTAGTTAATTTTACAGGGGAGGATTATAATGCGTGGTTTGACTAACTCGAAAATTAGTATTCCTAATACTTTTGACAGAAAATATTTAATAGTAAGTATGTAAAGTTGTCGAAAATTGACCCCTGACGGGCCAAAAGGGGTAATTCGATTTTTAAGGGAGGATTTAAACTTGAAACTGTATGTTACATTTTCATACCTAACTAAACCACTGAACTTTTGATTTGGCAAAGAGATAGATGGCATCCTGGGGAAGGACATACTTTTATCCTGGTAGCACGTTCCCGTGGGATAAGTTCCGACATCCACGCGGTCGAAGCCGCGGGCAGAAGCTAGTCTATACATATAGTAACATTGCATAAACATTATATACAAACGAATTTTACGTTAATTAAAAGTTATCCAGACATACCTACAACTTTTAAGGCACTCGTGCTGTGTGAGTTATCTTAGCAAAATGATGTCCGTTAAAGCGGGAAGGGTAAAATTTGAAGTGAAGTAGGTATTACCAGCACCCTAATTGCGTAACACACGATCAATCGGAATCGGTTTAAATTTGACAGTTCAATAACCTTTATTGCGTTATTTACGTGTTGAGCAGACAAATTTTTCGAACTTATGAAGCAATGGATTAGCAATTTGCTTCAAAATGATTCAGATTCCGATCGATCGAGTGTTACGCAATTAGGGTGCAGGTCCTTTTTTCTATAGTTAAAATTAACAAAAGTTCAATGGTAAAGGATTCTGGCACGGATTAGTGAAAACATTTCAGTGTTGCCCATGTGTAACAAGCTCACTGTTCTACCAAGAAGCTAGGCACATCAAACGTGGTTGTGCGTCGCAACGAAGGAAAGGAGGCCTCGTTTTATGTTCCACTAAGCTAAACTGATGTAATGATGTACCTACCTACTTACCTATGTACTTCTCCGGTGCCTTTGTGAAGTGACTAGGTACGACATAATAGGGAGACCGTGTGTTCATTGTCTTACGTCTCAGTGTAACAGGCTAGGATTTGTAGAACATTACGAGTACATTAAACGCGAAGTCGCCTTAACAAATAAAGGCGACTAAAGGCAAATAAAGGCGACACACATTTACTTTCGCTCAAGTAGACAAATCTACTTGAGCGAAAGTAAATGTGTGTCGGATTTTCACGTAACTTTGTCAGTGTTATTACGTACTGAAACTCTAGTATACTTAATCGCGAGTTATAATTTTGTATTGATTCTTTTGTATAACTGAGCTATCTACTGTTTCTGAAAATAATTTATAGGTAAATCAGCGGATCCACATTAAAATTTATTTCGTGGCAATGTAAACACGAAACGGTTAATCGAAAATCATTCATGATGATGGCCACTCGGGACAATTTATGAGTTAATGGCTTTCCCTTCATAATACTCTTCCCCCTTTTGAATCCAATGAATAATTTGTGGCCATAAAGGTTTACGGAACATTTGGGCACAATTAATCAACCTGTGTTCCTACCCAATATGCGATTTAATGAAGTTGGTTTAATGGACAATGGAAAAGTTGGTTCAAATAATAATCCTTCATAGGATTATTATTTCAACCAACTTTAAACATACGTAGGTACCTACATTTAATTATGTGAATGAAAGAATTGAACAGGCAGACGATTTTGAAAATAAATTACATGGATAGGTTTATTCAAGGCTTATCATTTTCATCGGTAAGTATAAATTGTTTTATCTTGCGCTTTTACGTGTGCACATACATTGTGAAACTGCCTACGTCAATGGAACAGCGGTACCTACATATGTAAAGTATAAGTGCTTTTTGTTAAACGTTATTCCGCCATGGGAAGTAAATGTTTGTACCAAACGGTTTCGAAATTAAATACGTCAGCCTTGTCACATTTACGGTAGAGTGAATTAATATCATACATTCAGCCTTATTTATAAAAATCTCGCTAATCACTGATTAGCTACTACTGTTTAGCTTACCATTTATTTAGCTCTTATTCCAATGCTTAACTTTTCTGTGTTCATAAACGCTAGTTAGCAGGTGATTAGTAGCGAAACGAAATAGAGGTGAAATTATGCGTTCGGCACAGATTATAATCAAAATAGTTGACTAAAAAAGGAATTTTTAGAATAAACTTGTAAAAACTACGATTCATCTGTCGTGTCTTTGGCAGATAAAATAACTTTTAATGTAATAAAACTCGCCATTTTGGGCACAATTATACTACTTTGATCTTGGTTCTTGATCTACCTTACTTAGTAAAAAAAAACTGTCAAGTGGACAGTTGTCTGCTGCAGGCTTCAGCTGCTATTGTTTTTATTTCATTATAAATATTTTTATAGTATAATTCAATCTGAATTCAATAATAACTCTCATTGTATAATCGATTTTCGTTAGGCAAAGTTACCTAACATAAGAAAGGATGCTTAATACCCAAAAGTAGCTGAATACAAGCTGAATGTTCATGAACAGTACTTAATATTAGAAGAAGTGTTAGAAGTCTATCAGAGCGATTAACAAACTCGATAAATAAATGAGTTCCTTAGCGTCGATATCCAAGGGTTCCAACTTGATGGGACTCTGATCTCCGTCATATCCCAGCTTAACATAAATCAAGCCAGATCATCCAGGTTTCAGTGAATAGAAGTCGCATTTAAATAAAGCCTTTTATTGACTTTATCTTGATTTCTTGAAATAAATAAAACATTAAGCCAAGAAACATCGAATACTTACATAAAACACCCTTTTTTATGCTCTGCTACTATGCGTGCCATGCGATGACTGACGATGGTGTATATACTGAGTGATCCAATGATACTGTCATAGATACCTAGAATTAGCTTTAAATGACTTGATGTTTTTAAAAAATATTGTGACAATTTGTTAACAAATTTTTGAGATATTAATTTAGTCAGTAGAGTAAGTTTTTGTTGAGATTTGGCTCATAGCCGTTTTTGCAAAATGTCTGAATTGAGCGATCCACACTTTGGGCAATAACTGAAGATCCTTGAGAGTGACAATTTTTGTAGTTTGGGCTATGAGTTTTCACTATTTTTGAGTAAATTTTAATGCAAGTACAATTACATTTTGTCGCGAAATAAAAAAAAATAATTCAATCCAAATGCACATTCTTAACAGTGCTCCGGTGGTGTTTAATTTTGACAGCTACTTAATCAATTGCTTAGCATCCTCTTAGCGCTAAATAGCTAGAATAAGAATTTTGCTAATCAGTTGCTTAGCAATTGATTAAAGTTTTATAAATAAGACTGACTGACCTAGCGAAACTTACATCCAGTAACCTGATCGATCGACCTGTGTGGCTGTTATTACTTAGCCACAAGCCCGTCACATAGATAGGTACTTATTACTTTTATTTTATTTTTAGTTTATTGCTGAAAAGTCCTATGTTCGCCGCTCCTAGAATTATCGTTTTTATAACGCGGACAGACGCTCAGAAATGGTTTTTAATTTTTTTGTGGAATCTGGCAATGGGTGACGATCTCGCTTTATGCAAGTATCGTAGTCGACTTCCATTATTTTGTATAACTAAATCAAAAGTAACATTATTTAAAGTATGGGAGTTTCGGTAATTTGTTTACCAACTGGTTTCATGGAAATCGTTTAGGGACTTGATTAAAATCATTTGAAGTTATAGAGAATTACTCTTTATAAAACGAAGAAGCTGATGCACTTAAAACAACGGTGTATTTCCTTTTTCAACTACCTACTTAATCTGATAAGCACTAAGTAACAACTACATATTTACTAAAACAATTTTCTAACCCCATATTTGCTACGAGTATCATACAAATTAGCGTCATGTCACGAGTTACTTACTTGAAATGGTACAGCGAATAATCCTATGACTATATCGGCTAAAGCTAAATTGGCGATGTAGCAGTTAGTGACGCTCTGCATTCTCCTCGATGTGGCCACGACCCACATCACAAGGAAGTTGCCAACCACGGCCAGCACCGATATCGAGCCGTACAAAAATGACAGCAACACTATCATACCGGTCGGCACGTCATACAACGTTTCTGTAACAAATACGTTATCATTAAATCTTTTGTATGTGACCTTTTCATGGGTAATTGGATCATCTAGCATTGGATTGAAGGTAAATGAAAGCTAGCTGATGTAGGTAGATCTGATAGGTAAAGAAAATATGACTATTGTGACTGTAATAACATCGTTTGTGATCAAATGAGCCGCCAAAATATAATTAAAATAAATATATTTCTTATTGTAAAATGTTTGCTCAGAATCCCGGCTTTGATTTTTTTATTATCTGAAAACAAATTTTCTTTTCGTTTACTTTGTAAACGCTCAAGCTTCAACGTTTTCAAAAGATAGTCTTAATTGGAATTACTCATCATCAAAGACGAGACAAAATCATAGACAATTAGCATCATTTATATTTATAATTCAATTAAATCATCAAATATATTTTATGCCAATACCGACAACAGCCTGTAAGCTGGTTAAGTTTAGAAGACTTTGCAACAAATGAGAAATTCATGAAGTGGCCCTTTGACGTCTATTTCGCGAATAATTTTATAAAAGGCAATTGTGCGAAAGTTGTATTAAAACTTGACCTCTTTGTCTATGATGTGAACGACTGGTACGAGCTTAACAAGGACAAGTGCCACCTATCTGTTACAAAACAAAGAGTTAGAGTAGAGATTCAATCGGCAATCAATATGGGACGGTTGACGCCTGATCACGCCTGATTTATCTACCGGGCTCCCGAAATTTATAGCCACGACGATAAACGAGAAAAAACAATCATGGACTCTGTGCTTGTAGGTAACATTCAGGTACGTACCGAAGGTGTCATTCGTTCCATTATGTACTAGGTACTCGTCAATGGAACTGTTCCTTGACCAGTCCGCATCGTCATCTTGTGATGAATTTGTTGTACTGTAACAAAAACAAAACACGTTATAACAAAGGAAACACTGTTTACTTATGTGAGTATTTATTAAAGTAATACTAATTAAATGAAATGACACAGAACAATATTATCTATTCATAGAAACGGATTGTAATCATTATAACAGTGAGACCCTTATAGCGCTGTCAAGTCCTCGAAACGTCGCGTCGGGAAATTAACAGTATCAGATAATGAACAGAGGCGGGAAATGACAATCCTTAAAATCGCTTTTACTTTAATATGTTGGCACTCAGCGTTACATGTACTTACATATTATATAATAGGTAACAAACGTATAATAGCGAATTCATTAAGGGAATTGAAGATTTTTATATGGAGCCTGGCATACCTACTGTTGCGCCATTTTGTTTTTTTTTTTTTTCAAAATAGCGGCCTTACATGAAACCTATATAAATCGATAGCTGACATGACATCAATGCAAACAGAAAATACAACATAATAAGACGAAACCCCGTAAAGTGGCTGCGTGTCGCGGGTTCGATTCCCGCACGGAACAAATATTTGTATGACCTACATGTATTTGTTCCGAGTCTCGGTGTTTTTCTACCTATAATATGTATGTATTTACAAAAAAAAAATGTATATAAGTAGTTTATCAGCCATCTTGTTACCATAACACAAGCATTAGGTTGCTTAGCTTGGGACTAGATGGCGCTGTGTGAAATGTCCAGGGGATATTATTATTATTATTAAAGTTGATCACATGACAGCCATATTTTTTTGATCTTGCGTACATCTTGTTGCTTAGATATTTGATGTTTTTACGGGGTTTGGTCTTTTCTGGACAGGTAGGTATGCCACGGACCTTTAAATCCCTTTTCTTCCACGACCTCAGATGATTATTTTCGCTACGAGTTCAAAGTACTTCACTTTTTTACATTTTTAGCAAAAAAAACAACGAAGTTGAGAGCGTACTACTCGTATGTATACCTACTGATGGTAGATAATATTTCGTCATCTACTTTAAATTACAGATACACAATTTATTTAGCAGTTTCATATCAAACTCAAGTAGATTTATTACCCGACGTCAAAACTTTTCTAATACAAAGCACTGAAATATTAAAACAAATGATTTTAAAGTTGTTTCGTAACAAAAAGGGCCAGGCTGAGTAATAAATCTTTCCTTTTGTAACTGTGTACGTTTTGTGGTTTGGCTGAAAAGTTATTACTTCAGAGATGTAAAGTGCTACTGCCTAGCCTTTTCCCAACTAACAGGTTGGCCATTTAAAATTTGAATCGGCTATAAAAAAACTACTGATTATTTTTTCAAATTTCTGGTTTTATTGGAAAGGTTAAACTTTGTCATTTAACACGCTCAGCGCCAAGCCCCATATCCCAATACCATTACACCAGGAAAATTCCCTAGGCCAGGGCAACATTTTTTGTACCTATACAAAATGTATGGAAAGTGTGCGCGTTAGCGATACACGGCGCTTAGACTAGAATGGTGCTTGTGTATCAAAAAGGATACACAAGTGTTTAGACAGTGTGTATCGCAAAAGATACAGATGGCGCTGAGCGTGTTAAGAATGGAACATAATATCATTAATATGACTACCACGACTGGCTCGGCAGTACCCCATTCGATCAAGCCAATTTTTCAGTACATTTTCGATTGTTTCGGCTTGAATCTCTTGAAAGGCAACTTCGATTTCATGTTTCAACGCTTCAATTGTCTCTGAATGGTTTGCGTAGCATTTATCCTTAATGCTTCCCCACAGAAAATAATCCAAAAGGCTCAAATCACAGCTCCAAGGCGGCCAATTGACATCAGCATTTCGGCTGATTATTCGGTTATCAAAAACAGCGCGCAAAAGATCGATGGTTACGTTGGCTGTGTGACATGTGACCTCGTCTTGTCGAAACCAAATGTTGTCCATGTCATTCTCTTCAATTTCTGGAAACAAAAATTCGTTGAGCATAGCACGGTAACGCTCACCGTTGACGGTAACGGCGACTCCTTGCTCATTTCGAAGAAAAATGGCCCAATGAGGCCGCCAGACCACAATCCACACCAGTTCCTGAGATCGATGACGAGTTGATGTTGATGGATGTTCTTGCACATTCTGAGCCACAGCAGCAATGTTTTCGGTTGAACGCACTGGACGAGAACGTACACGGGTTGCTTTGTCCAATAACGATCCATTTTCACGAACTCGCTTCACAAATTGACGCACAAACTGAACTGAAGGCAGATCATTTCTCGAAAATTTTCCACGTTTTCTTACAGTTTGCGTTAAACTACTAACACTACTTTGGAAGTAAGTTTTTCTCAATTTTGGTCGAGCGTATAGCGTCCCATTTTGCAAATGTCAAACATAAAACTAACTTCCTGTCAAAAAATGAATGTCGTTCAACCTGTCAAAGTCAAAATAATTCAAATTTTAAACACTAGATTTTGGTCGGCTTCCAGTTTAACTGGATGCAGCTGAATATTTTACATGGAGCAACTGCTTATCCGACCTCTACAACCCAGTTACTGGGTAATACGATACTCCTTGGTAAGACTGGTTGTCAGACTTTCGGGATTCTGACTACACGTAACGACAGTCAAAGATCCATGAATGACAGCCGGGACCAACAGATTAACGTGCTTTCCGAAGCAAAGAGGGTCTCTGTATGTAGAGGGTCACCCATCCACGGAGCAACCGCGGCACGCGTAGCTTAACCTGATTGATCAAATCGTGCAGCTGTTATTACTTAGCCACGGGCCCCTCAAAGTGCTAAGTATCAACTTATAATGGTAGCTGCGACTTCTGGATAGCTATACCGATAAGTATGGCCGTGAATGAATTGAATAAAGGGTAGGTAACAATACGAGTATAAGTACACTCCTCACTTATTCATCACTCTACTAAAATTGAAAGTACAGGAACTTCACATAAACAAACAAAATACACATTAACAATATATTTTAGACGCGTTTGTTATTCAAAGCAGCGCAGTGGTGGTCCAGCGGTAACGGCCGCGACTTAAGAGATCGTAGGTTCAAACCCAAGCAGGTACTTTACGTTGTGTAAATTATTTCATCGCCACTGCTCTCGAAACTGTGAAGGAAAACATTGTTAGGAAAACGGCATGTCTTAGAACCAAAAACTCGAAGACATGTGACATCTACCAACCCGCGCTGGGCCCGCGTGGTGGATTATGGCCCACTCCCTCTCACAGAGAGGGGGCGTATGTTCCAGCAGTGGCAGTATTATAGGCTGATTATGCTTGTTATTAAAAGTGAGAAGTGAAGCTCTCTAATTCTAAGAGGCTTTTATAAGAGGTCATGAAAAAGATTGAGATACCCCACAAACGCATTCCATAACAGAACATATAAACATATACCAAACAAGGGAATTCGCAATCCCTCAATGGGATGCCATATTAGGAAATGCGGGTCAAATTGTAAATGTATCTATACAAACTTCGCTTTTAAGTACACCATGGTGGCGACAATTGATTATCTCTCAAGATTAATGCGTTAACATTGTCTGGATATGAAAGTGAGTGATGATGGCCATGCTTTAGTAGGAGTACGTTTAATGAAACATGGACGGCCATACGATATTGGGTAGGTAAGTCTGAAATAAGCTCTCGCTCGACGGATCAATCAATTTTATTAGTTTTCAAAGATGATGTTGGGATCAGTCTTTATCACGTACGTCCTTTAGATTGCCTGTTTTAAATAAGTGATAGGAATTTTATTGTATTGTATTCTGTCCGTTTCTCGTGTCTTTGTTCGCATAAAATTTTACCTCGCCTTACCCTCCTGGGGGTGAAGTGTCGAAAAATCTTTTATTAGAGGATGTCTACGCTGTCTAAGAAACCTACAAGATATTTGTTCGTATGTTTTATTGTTCCCAAGATGACGCGATGAATGAGATATCAGTATTTCATTATTATTTGGGAAAAAAGAAGATATATAAATCTTATTTCAGTAGCAATAAGGGGAAAGAAAACGAATTAAGAATGTGTTTTTTTTTTACGTTACCATGCAAAAGTATTTAATTTCGAGTCAATCAAGCTGGTGACAGCGCCAGGCTTATTTAATAATGGGTCATGCCCAGCGTGACAGATTATACTATCTGTCATTCAAGTGTCTAGGGATCAAGTACGTTTTAGAGTATCGCCGCAATTGAGGATTATAATTTTAACTTTTTTGGAACGTTATTGATTCTTTTTAGTTAATTTCACTATTTGAATAAAGAATTTTCTATAAAGGAGATAGTTTTTTTTTTTTTGTTCGGCGACTAGGCCTACAAAAAGTTTGACGTCTACTAATGAACCGCATGTTGATTTGTTCCATATGGTTTCTAGATTACAGTGGTAGTAATAATTATACTTCGTCTAACGGGAATACTGAGAACTACTATTATAACCCAAAAAATCACAAAAAAATGCTATTGTTTAGTGAGTAGGTTAGCCAAGTCTGTATTATAATGTAATAGAATAATGCACTGCTCTGTAACAAATAGAAGGGATATAGGGTGTTTTGAACGATTCATGAAATACAATATCGTTATGTAACAAAGCATTTTTATTACTATAAGTATTTATAAATTTCGACGTCAAGCGACTTAGATGTAGATAGTATTTCATCTAAAAAAGACACATCTCGCTCCACCACTCATCTTGATACCGTGTCTAAGATAAAAATACTTAAATACCGCACGCTCAATATTAGGTACATGTGCTAACTGCACCAACGACTGCCTACCAAACAACTTGCTGGATACTTGCAAGAAAATCCAGCAAGAGTAGCTCTAATTTTAGAAATTAATATTCTAGGTACCTAAATGCACCTGAAAACAATAGATTTGTGTTAGATAATAAAACCACCATCCAACCAACCAACCATAAATAGGTTTGTGTTTATTAACTGACCTGACATGACATCAATGCAAACAGAAAATACAACATAATAAGCGGAAACCCCGTAAAGTGTCACGTTTCCGAGATATTAACGTTCAAAGTTGATCACATGACAGCCATATTTTTACAAGCTTTTATTTATTATTATTATTACAAGCTTTTATTTTTAGTTTCACCTGTCCCGTTGTCTATCTGTAATCATATCTTGCAAGTTAAATTTGATCCACTTCCAGGTTTCCAATTGAGCTGAAATTTTGTATGCATGTATATATCGGATGACAATGCAATATTATTATGACATAGAGCTGATCTGATAATGGAGCTGGAAGGTGGCCATAGGAACTCCGTAATTAAACGACGCAACCCCATCGAGTTTGGGCTCGTTTGATTCGTCTAGACGAGTACTTTGATACTACATGGTAACCAGGGTCTGATGATGGAGCTGGAAGGTGGCCATAGGAACTCGGTAATTAAACGACACAACCCCATCGAGTTTGGGCTCGTATGATTCGTCTTGACGAGTACTTTGGTGCTAGATGGTAACTAACGTCTGATAATGGAGCTGGACGATGGCCATAGGAACTCGGTAATTAAACGACATAACCCCATCGAGTTTGGGCTCGTTTAATTCGTCTTGACGAGTACTTTGGTGCTAGGTGGTAACCAGGGACTAAAGATGAACAGGTAACTTAAGTGTAGTAAACGCATATAACGGAAAAACACTGCTACGCGCTACGAACTACGCCGTAGTCAATCTCGCATCAAAAATACTAAAAAGTTAAAAATAAAATTAAAAGAAAAAAAAACTTTTTAAAAACAAGCTTTTATTACTTATTAATAAAAATAACTAAAAAGTTAAAAATAATTTAAACCTGATAAGAAATAAATAAAAGCGTGTTACATTGTGTTCTAAATGTTCTTTAATGTTCCATCAAAATGTAACACGCTTTTATTTATTTCTTATCAGGTTTAAATTATTTTTAACTTTTTAGTTATTTTTATTAATAAGTAATAAAAGCTTGTTTTTAAAAAGTTTTTTTTTCTTTTAATTTTTTTTGATCTTGCGTACATCTTGTTGCTTAGATATTTGATGTTTTTACGGGGTTTGGTCTTTTCTGGACAGGTAGGTATGCCACGGACCTTTAAATCCCTTTTCTTCCACGACCTCAGATGATTATTTTCGCTACGAGTTCAAAGTACTTTACTTTTTTAGCAAAAAAAACAACGAAGTTGAGAGCGTACTACTCGTATGTATACCTACTGATGGTAGATAATATTTCGTCGTCTACTTTAAATTACAGATACACCAGTTTATTTAGCAGTTTCATATTAAACTCAAGTAGATTTATTACCTGACGTCAAAACTTTTCTAATACAAAGCACTGAAATATTAGAACAAATGATTTTAAAGTTGTTTCGTAACAAAATGGGCCAGGCTGAGTAATAAATCTTTCCTTTTGTAACTGTGTACGTTTTGTGGTTTGGCTGAAACGTTATTACTTCAGAGATGTAAAGTGCTACTGCCTAGCCATTTCCCAACTAACGGGTTGGCCATTTAAAATTTGAATCGGCTATAAAAAAACTACTGATTATTTTTTCAAATTTCTGGTTTTATTGGAAAGGTTAAACTTTGTCATTTAACACGCTCAGCGCCAAGCCCCATATCCCAATACCACTACACCAGGAAAATTCCCTAGGCCAGGGCAACATTTTTGTACCTATACAAAATGTATGGAAAGTGTGCGCGTTAGCGATACACGGCGCTTAGACTGGAATGGTGCTTGTGTATCAAAAAGGATACACAAGTGTTTAGACAGTGTGTATCGCAAAAGATACACATGGCGCTGAGCGTGTTAAGAATGGAACACAATATCATTAATATGACTACCACGACTGGCTCGGCAGTACCCCATTCGATCAAGCCAATTTTTCAGTACATTTTCGATTGTTTCGGCTTGAATCTCTTGAAAGGCAACTTCGATTTCATGTTTTAACGCTTCAATTGTCTCTGAATGGTTTGCGTAGCATTTATCCTTAATGGTTCCCCACAGAAAATAATCCAAAAGGCTCAAATCACAGCTCCGAGGCGGCCAATTGACATCAGCATTTGGGCTGATTATTCGGTTTTCAAAAACAGCGCGCAAAAGATCGATGGTTACGTTGGCTGTGTGACATGTGGCCACGTCTTGTCGAAACCAAATGTCGTCCATGTCATTCTCTTCAATTTCTGGAAACAAAAATTCGTTGAGCATAGCACGGTAACGCTCACCGTTGACGGTAACGGCGACTCCTTGCTCATTTCGAAGAAAAATGGCCCAATGAGGCCGCCAGACCACAATCCACACCAGTTCCTGAGATCGATGACGAGTTGATGTTGATGGATGTTCTTGCACATTCTGAGCCACAGCAGCAATGTTTTCGGTTGAACGCACTGGACGAGAACGTACACGGGTTGCTTTGTCCAATAACGATCCATTTTCACGAACTCGCTTCACAAATTGACGCACAAACTGAACTGAAGGCAGATCATTTCTCGAAAATTTTCCACGTTTTCTTACAGTTTGCGTTAAACTACTAACACTACTTTGGAAGTAAGTTTTTCTCAATTTTGGTCGAGCGTATAGCGTCCCATTTTGCAAATGTCAAACATAAAACTAACTTCCTGTCAAAAAATGAATGTCGTTCAACCTGTCAAAGTCAAAATAATTCAAATTTTAAACACTAGATTTTGGTCGGCTTCCAGTTTAACTGGATGCAGCTGAATATTTTACATGGAGCAACTGCTTATCCGACCTCTACAACCCAGTTACTGGGTAATACGATACTCCTTGGTAAGACTGGTTGTCAGACTTTCGGGATTCTGACTACACGTAACGACAGTCAAAGATCCATGAATGACAGCCGGGACCAACAGATTAACGTGCTTTCCGAAGCAAAGAGGGTCTCTGTATGTAGAAGGTCACCCATCCACGGAGCAACCGCGGCACGCGTAGCTTAACCTGATTGATCAAATCGTGCAGCTGTTATTACTTAGCCACGGGCCCCTCAAAGTGCTAAGTATCAACTTATAATGGTAGCTGCGACTTCTGGATAGCTATACCGATAAGTATGGCCGTGAATGAATTGAATAAAGGGTAGGTAACAATACGAGTATAAGTACACTCCTCACTTATTCATCACTCTACTAAAATTGAAAGTACAGGAACTTCACATAAACAAACAAAATACACATTAACGATATATTTTAGACGCGTTTGTTATTCAAAGCAGCGCAGTGGTGGTCCATGTGGCCGCCACTTAAGAGATCGTAGGTTCAAACCCAAGCAGGTACTTTACTTTGTGTAAATTATTTCATCGCCACTGCTCTCGAAACTGTGAAGGAAAACATTGTTAGGAAAACGGCATGTCTTAGAACCAAAAATTCGAAGACATGTGACATCTACGGGTGCGTCTCATAACGTATAAACTCATTTGGTCTAATTTCATTTTATTATAGTTCATAAGATATAATCAACGTGAGATATACCAACTGTTGATATAATTTCTTTACATATAACATTTATTTATCCTAAAACTTAATTAGTATAACGTTGTTTGATATAACGTTTATGTGATCGAAAATCATTTGGTCTAACGTTTAATATGTATATTGTTTATTTAATCGAAAATCATTATGTCTAACGTTTATTAAATATAAAAAACGTCATTATGGTTAACACCCCGACTCAGAGTACCCCGACTCGGATAGGTTAGGTTAGAAGGCTAAGGCGGGATCGAAACGGAGCGGAGCTCCCGCCTTAGCCTTCGTGGTTATTTTTTTTGTAAACCACCCAGAAATAGGAGCCCCGCGAAGCGGGGCTCCGTCGACCTATCTTAGCACAGGTGGTAATCAGTTACTAGTTATGTTTAATATCTACTTAGGTTACTATTACCTACAACTACGATAGAACTTACAAAGAATAAAACAAAGAAAAAATACTTTTAAATATTTATTAAAGGTTGCATATTAGAAAATCAAAACTTTCTCGAGCAAATTTCAAAAGAACAATAAACGAAATAACAAAATTTAAATGACCAAATGTTTTATTTAGAAATTTTTTAAAATCCCAATGTATGTGACATCAAATGAACGACTGATCCAAAGTTTTTACATCGAAACAGCTAGGTTAGGTTAGGTTAGAACTGTGACCACACAACGCACGAGCCGAGCGAGCGCAGCGAGCGGTGCCGCGGCAGCGGCCGGCGAGTGCCAGAAACATATTAATCGCGGGAACTACGTCGCCGCTCTTTGGGATTTCATCGATTTGGTCAATAGTGTAATAAATAATTTAAACATTGATATTCCAGACTTTGGTCAGCTGAACTTTTGATCAAATGACCTTCGTTATTTTAAACTTTGTTGATTTGTACGTTGTTCTTTTGAAATTTGCTCAAGAAAGTTTTGATTTTCTAATATGCAACCTTATTAAACTAACCCGTGTCTATGCAATTTTGCTTTGTGTTTTTAAGTGGCGTTAAGGCGTTTTCATCATATTAGATCAAATAAGTTTTATATCTTTTGAGTGGTATGTCAAACGATGTTATATTTAATGTATGTTATGCTTATAAAAATTAGTTATTTTAAAATTATATCAATCGTTCATTATATTAACTAATCGCTATATTAAATAAAATTATAGGTTCCGTTGTTATATGTTGTTAATATTTGAGTTTTTGTTGTTATATCATCTATTACTTACCCGGTATCTCAATCTTTTTCATGGCCTCTTATAAAAGCCTCTTAGAATTAGAGAGCTTCACTTCTCACTTTTAATAACAAGCATAATCAGCCTATAATACTGCCACTGCTGGAACATACGCCCCCTCTCTGTGAGAGGGAGTGGGCCATAATCCACCACGCGGGCCCAGCGTGGGTTGGTAGATGTCGGGTAAGTAATAGATGATATAACAACAAAAACTCTAATATTCCAACCCGCGCTGGGCCCGCGTGGTGGATTATGGCCCACTCCCTCTCACAGAGAGGGAGTGGGCCATAATCCAGCAAGAGAACATATAAACATATACCAAACAAGGGAATTCGCAATCCCTCAATGGGATGCCATATTAGGAAATGCGGGTCAAATTGTAAATGTATCTATACAAACTTCGCTTTTAAGTACACCATGGTGGCGACAATTGATTATCTCTCAAGATTAATGCGTTAACATTGTCTGGATATGAAAGTGAGTGATGATGGCCATGCTTTAGTAGGAGTACGTTTAATGAAACATGGACGGCCATACGATATTGGGTAGGTAAGTCTGAAATAAGCTCTCGCTCGACGGATCAATCAATTTTATTAGTTTTCAAAGATGATGTTGGGATCAGTCTTTATCACGTACGTCCTTTAGATTGCCTGTTTTAAATAAGTGACAGGAATTTTATTGTATTGTATTCTGTCCGTTTCTCGTGTCTTTGTTCGCATAAAATTTTACCTCGCCTTACCCTCCTGGGGGTGAAGTGTCGAAAAATCTTTTATTAGAGGATGTCTACGTTGTCTAAGAAACCTACAAGATATTTGTTTGTATATTTTATTGTTCCCAAGATGACACGATGAATGAGATATCAGTATTTCATTATTATTTGGGAAAAAAGAAGATATATAAATCTTATTTCAGTAGCAATAAGGGGAAAGAAAACGAATTAAGAATGTGTTTTTTTTTTACGTTACCATGCAAAAGTATTTAATTTCGAGTCAATCAAGCTGGTGACAGCGCCAGGCTTATTTAATAATGGGTCATGCCCAGCGTGACAGATTATACTATCTGTCATTCAAGTGTCTAGGGATCAAGTACGTTTTAGAGTATCGCCGCAATTGAAGATTATAATTTTAACTTTTTTGGAACGTTATTGATTCTTTTTAATTAATTTCACTATTTGAATAAATAATTTTCTATAAAGGAGATAGTTTTTTTTTTTTTGTTCGGCGACTAGGCCCACAAAAAGTTTGACGTCTACTAATGAACCGCATGTTCATTTGTTCCATATGGTCTCTAGATTACAGTGGTAGTAATAATTATACTTCGTCTAACGGGAATACTGAGAACTACTATTATAACCCAAAAAATCACTAAAAAATGCTATTGTTTAGTGAGTAGGTTAGCCAAGTCTGTATTATAATGTAGTAGAATAATGCACTGCTCAGTAACAAATAGAAGTGATATAGGGTGTTTTGAACGATTCATGAAATACAATATCGTTATGTAACAAAGAATTTTTATTACTATAAGTATTTATCAATTTCGACGTCAAGCGACTTAGATGTAGATAGTATTTCATCTAAAAAAGACACAGCTCGCTCCACCACTCATCTTGATACCGTGTCTAAGATAAAAATACTTAAATACCGCACGCTCAATAATTCCATGTGCCAAACAGCTAACTGTACCAACGATTGCCCACCAAACAACTTGCTGGATACTTGCAACAAAATCCAGCAAGAGTAGCTCTAATTTTAGAAATTGATGTTCTATACTCCATCTGTTTAGGTAGTTAAATAAAGGTAAACAATCTTAACATGTCTTTTATCTAAAAAAATGACTAAAAATGTAATCTAAAAATATTTACAATTAGGTATTTACATAAACCGATGTTAGGTAATTAACTAAATTTAAATAATATTTGTTGGTCTTTTATACGATTTATTTTATATAAAAAGACATATCAAGATTGTTTACCTTTATTTAACTACCTAAACAGATGGAGTATAGGCACCTAAATGCACCTGAAAACAATAGATTTGTGTTAGATAATAAGTGTATTGAAACTAATATTGTTATTGTTTTCTTTGGTATGCTATAATCCACTGCAAAATAATGTTCTTTTCCGCAATGCGTGTGTTGTGCAGATCGACATGGACTGTAAATATTCCTGTATCTAAATCTCCAAAATGAATCAATATTTTCCATACTTTCTTGCATCATCAATACGCACTTTCTCAAACTACATCTAGATGTCTTGTTTTGACTAAAATAAGCAAATAATCCATGCGTACACAAGTAACCGCACATCTGCAGTAGTCTCGGACAATGTCATAGTGATGCGAAGAAATAAAATAAAGGCTCGAACCCATTTTCTCCCTTGAGGTGCCACCTGATATAGCCGCGATTAGATAAATATCACCAATACTGCCACACTATAATAGTTATAGTGTCATTCTTTATTTTATAATTCAATACGAAGGTAGTTAATAAACCAGGAAATAGATAATTATATTTCCTGTAATAAACCGTCAAAATACTATGATGTATAGTCACAGAATTTTAATAAGAGTAAAAATTCATATTCTGTGAGTTAGTGCTGTCAGTTGATCACGTGTAATTGGCATTATAATCATCATCGTATCTTCATTGATTCATTATTTATCAGATTGATAGTGGAATATGAGTAGGAGAAGGCGCTCTTTGCAAAGTCGAACAGGGCCAATCCTAGCAGAATGTCACTGACTGTCAATGTCACTGACTTAAACCTAAATTTACCAATATTTAATGGTTGCTGTATTTTGGATCTTGCCATAATTCTTTTTTGAGTTTTTTTTTTGTATGCGTTTCAAACTTGCGACTCTTTTGGGATCTTCTTTTTCGAAATTACATAATCGAGATAATCGAGTGCCTGAACGTTAATGACTGAGTAACATCACTACAGTCAAACTGACAAACAACGCAAAGCTACAATCCGTTTCACGTTGATTTTTAAACCACTTTATGCTAGAGTGACAAACAAATGTCAAAAACTTGTCAAAATGTAGGGAAATTAGACGTATTTTTGACAGATTGAGACTGAGATCAGACTGTGAACGTTCTTAAAATTACGAGAAGTACCCCTCTGAACACCAAGAACGTTTGAAATTTTGTCAGGAAGTTCATTCATATGGACGAGGAACAATAATTGTTAGGGCCGGTATTTGGATCGGTGGAAGAACCGATCTCATTTGGATCAGGGGCAACCTCAATGCTCAGATTTATGCGGAGAGGATTGTTTCAGACGTGATCATCCCTTTGCGAAACCGGTTGGGAGATTCGTTTCGACTAATGCACGACAATGCACGTCCACACACGGCTAGAGTCGTAACACGTACTCTTACCGATGCTCGTATCAACGTTCTGCCGTGGCCTGCTCAATCGCTAGACCCCACCCAATTGAGCACGCATGGAATATGCTCCAAAGAAGAGGTCTGCCGAGTATGGACGCCGTGCATACCCCACAACAACTTTTTGACTTGTTAGAAAGAACGTGGGCGGCCATTCCTCAAAGTCATTTTGGTGAACTGATTTTAAGCATGCCAAATCGTTGTGATGGTGTGATTTGTGGCAATGGTGGAAACACAGATTATTATTTTTTTCAACTATACAGTAAAAATTTAAAAAATCCTCATTTTTACCATTTAATTGACGACATTAACTTAAGTTAATTTCCCACAATTTGCAAAAATTGCATTTTTTTTTAATTTTTACTAATATAGGGATAAGTTGTTAACTTAAACATAGGAAATGAAGTAAGAAGCCAGTCTGGAAGACTAGATTTGGATAATATTAATTGGATATTTTTTTATAGACACTTTTGATGTGTGTATATATTTACATATATTTACTTTAATTAACTACACCTTACAGCGCTGAAAAAACAAAACATGAAAAGAAATAAGCAAAGAAATTGTTTATCAATGTCAGATCAGTTGCATCAAAAAAGATTTTCATGTCGCGCATATAATCAGGCAGGATTGTATCTTAACAATAAGATCCTACAATACATATTTGTTGTCGGCAAGCCACTGATACGGCCAGGTGATAACAATGTTGTTTGTGCTACTTCTTATGTTCAGGCATGAACGACTCCCTAATGAGTCGGATAAAGGTCAATGTTACGTGTTTCAGTAGATACTTATGTTTCACGATTAAAACGACTGAAGACTGTAGGTATAACTCAGTATTCAGAGGATTTGTTTTATTTTCTTCAAAAGCATTCTAGAGGACTCAACTTTGTTATTCTGTTCGTTTCCATTCATTATGAAGATATTGCCCAGTCAGCGAGACCATGTAAAGGAAAAGTATAATCTCAAAGGATCAGAGGACGATCTAGATATTCCCTCCATTTATTTTATCATATTGAATGTGAAACATCTGTTGAAAATCAAGTACCCGGAAAAACATTTTACATAAGAACGAGATTTGCAAAATAAATGGCCTGTCTCCAAAAACCTTTTCTTATAGCATCAAAAGTAAAAGAATCCGTCCATAAGGTCCCGACTTCCGCCCCTTGGACCAGACACATTGTATAAATGTATATGGAATCTTCTTCAATCCCAGAAAATTAAGGCCAGCAGCTCAGGAAGTGTTTGCCTTACGATTGTCACGTAGTTTGAAAAAGTGTGAGTGGACGTAGCCTTAACGTTTTATTTGCTCGGGTTGGAAGCTAACTGGACCACTTAATCGAAGTCAAACGTTATAGCAAAATTAGAACTAATTCTGCTATAATGTTTGAATTCGGTTTTTTTTTTGTTTACTGCTGTCCGCTGGAATATGATTGATGGGGTAAATGGACTGAAAGTTTCTGTAAGTTATACAGATGAGGTGAACTTTTGAGATGGAGCTCTAAGATAAAAACTGCGACTAGAGGTAAAGGATGGCTGGTAGCAGCTGGATGAGAGTTGCCGAAAATCGAGTTGAATGGCGTGCAATAGGAGAGGCCTATGTCCAGCAGTGGACTGCTATAGGCTGATGATGATGAGGTAGAGAAAAAGTACCTAACAACGGAATCCTCCGGCAACACCATAAATTCTAAAGCACGTTAATATTCAGTAGTAGCTAACTTTTAGCTACTAACCCAACATGCTACCACAAAACCTAATTAAAGAAAGAATACTTACTTATCACATAGACATTTCAATAAAAAAAACCGGTCAAGTGCGAGTCGGACTCGCACACAGAGGGTTCCGTACAAATTTGTAAGTATGTAATAAAAAATGTACGGTTTTTGAAGTTTTTCCTTTACTTGTGCAATATGACATTGCTTCTTGTCAAATTTTATGATTCTAGGTCAACGGGAAGTAGGTTCATAAACGCCCGTATCGTTTGATTGCGTTGACTTAGAAATTTGATTTTTTCACTGCTTGAAGGGATTGCAGCCTTGAGTATTTGATATTAATTTCAACTTGATAACTCCACGCATTCCTGAGAAAAAGGGTCTTGACAGACGGACGGAGAGACGGATAACGAAGTGATCTTATAAGGGTTCCGTTTTTCCTTTTGAGGTACGGAACCCTAAAAATACAACAACAAGTTTAAAATAATAGCAGTTTCTTTGATAAAAACGTAGGACATACCTACGACGATAAATGTTGCCAGGTATTTTTAACTTTAGAAAGAATTGTGATATAACCCTTTTTCATATACATATTATGGGTAACCCTCGTCTTGAGCTTACCATAAAAAGGTCCTAACCTAATTGATACCGGTGCAAAGACATTAAATTATTTACCGGTGTAAGTCCGTTCACAGTCATTTTACCTCTGACAACAGCAACAATGATTTGGTCACAAAGAGATTTAAGATATTGTCAAGTAAATAATTTAATGTCTTTGTTTGGTCACAATGATTTTGACACACTTGTCAGTGGCAACAACTCAACAGTAACCTTATTAGAATGAGAATAAAGAGCACTGTAATTTGGACAGTGATGCAAAATCAGAAGTAATCAGACCAAGTAGGTACTTAATATTTTATTTATTGCGAAAAGGAATAAAATGGAATGGTCATTGTTTCGTAACATTGTAGTAGCTTGATATGCTGGCTGGCACTTGAACACAAGTATTTGTTTAATACAATTTTGCATTAAAGTAAAAATGTGGTAGGAAATTAAAATATTTTCATCGTAACCATCAATGTTTCTATGGTAACCACATAAGTCCAGGGCCCGTATTCCCGTAATTTAAAACGTTCAAAATCTAGTCGCAGTGTCATCTCGGCGACAAACAAATGTCAAAAACTGGTCAAAATGTAGGAAAATTAGACGTTTTTTTGACAGATTGAGATCAGACTGTGAACGTTCTTATAATTACGAGAATTACCCCAAAGATCTACTACAAAACATCTTTCTTGGAAAATTAATGTCATAAATCAATTACAAGTTTACAACAAAGAAATTGTGACAAGACGCCCTATCAACCTAGCACTAACGAGCGACGTACACGTACCTAACGTACAGTGCTCTTCAAAAGTTAGTTGACATTTTTCCACTTCAGCTGTAATTTATTTATTTATTTCAGGCGACGCAGGCCCATAGATAAATACTTAACCTAAACATACATATTTTTACTATAAAATAGGACTTCACTAGCTAGTTTGTGCCGTTCTATGGTACTTGTCCGCGGAAGCGACGGAACACCACATCCTGCGGCTAGAAGTCTTCTTCCATGACGACGGGTAGATAACAATTCGGTACACGCACCACAAACGCCTTGAAGTTGACGTTGTGGTGCGACTCCAGTAACTGCACCCTCGGCGAGTAGGTACCTTGTTTTCTGGCCCACGCGAACTCGACTCCTTTCACTCCTCACGATTTCCTCCGCCTTAGTGGGAGATGTACAACGGTGTGTTCGGCTTTGCGGCACGCAAGCTGACTTCAGGCTCCGTAGGAGCTTTGCCGCAGCGGTTCTTGTTCGTTCGCGATCGGCAATTCCTCCTTTGCACCGTCACGAAACCCTCATCATCAGCCCTATTCGATGCCTTTTCTGGCATAGGCTTCATACTTGCCACATTATGATTTAAAATAATAAAAACATAAGGTATTACTTGTTTTTTTTTTTTTATGATAAGTCATAGGTAGTTAAATTAGTCAATAAAAACGCTATAGTGTACAGTTAAACATTTAGAACCAAAATTTTAAATCATAATGTGGTGTCACAGCTGAAGTGGAAAAATGTCAGTTAACTTTTGAAAGCCACTGTAAATTCGAAAATTTAAAATTTTGTGTGACTAGCTCATTATATATAAAGTCAGAAAGAGAGAAGAGAGAGAGAGAGTATTAGTCATAAAGTCAGAAAGAGAGAAGAGAGAGAGAGAGTATTAGTCATAAAGTCAGAAAGAGAGAAGAGAGAGAGAGAGTATTAGTCATAAAGTCAGAATAAAGTCATAAAACTTAACAACAGGCATAGTTAATCAATCAATAGCCCTTTTATCCTAAAGCTCCTTTCTTACTGTTATTTTCTTTCCTGAGTTATAATATATCTCGGAGTTCAGTTCAGTTCAGTGTGCCTCTTGGAAAAGGCCTCCTCTGACGATTTCCATTGCTTCCTGTCTTTTGCAACTCTTCTTCAGGTGGTGAGATTGAGTTCGTCCTCCCATATTTTACATGGTAGGCATAGTAACTAAACATAAATATTATGTGCGAAGCCAGTATTTTTAATTTTGAAATATGTAATTTTAAACTACAGTACGTTTACTGCGCGTGTTAGATATATATCATCTTGATATAATTATAATATATTGTTTGTTGGCATCTGTCACAATTACGAAGCTTGTGACAGATTGAACGTGAACGTAGAAGTACCTAATTTGACTAGATATTGTGTTTATAAAAAACAACAGTCTTAACTTGTTAAAAACACTAATGTTATTATTATAAATGATTAAGTAATATTTGATTATCTTTGTAGTATATCTTAGATTTTATATTGCTATTTTAATATAGTAGGTTGTTTCAAATGATTGGTACAATACTGTCAGTTGATTTTGATATACTTTTTGATGATGTCTAAGAATTAAGAATCAACTCTTATTAAATTGATTAATTACCTTATAATGTTTTAAAATGGTTTCACTATATAAGATTTGTTTATTATTACCTGTGTTAGAAGATATTAAGCCAAAATATATGATGATCTGTGATTGGTTCAAAATGGCGGTAGATGTTTTACGTAAAAGACGTTGGTAGTGTATAAAAAGGATTGTAACGACGTTATCAAGACAGTTGCTTGGTAGATGTTCAGTTGGTTAGTTCTAGTGCCGTTATTATGTGGAATTGATCGACCAGATGTCACGTAAGTCAATTAATTTGATATTATACCTCAATAATAACTTTCATACACATGATACACAGTAAATAACTAAATAGTAACCATTCTGATATTTAAAGCTTGTTATTTGGATAATATGTAGGTACATATACTTATAGTATATATACTATACCTATACTATAAATCTAACACGCGCGTTCGTGACAGGCCTACAGAATATCAGCAATCATTCTCTGTTCCATTTTAAGTCAAGACCTTTTAACACCTGTTTTATCTATCACTTTTATTTCTTATTAATGTCTTTTTTATGTGCTGAATGTCTTTATGAAGAAACAAATTACAAGGAAATACCCGCCTTGATATCTGTTTGACGGTTGCTTAAATGAGCATAATGGCTTCCACAGACAGGCGCGACGCGATAGTGCGACGCGACTTTAGTAGAACAATGTTCATAAAGTTTTCATAGAAATTGTTCTACTAGAGCCGCGTCGTCCCGTTGTCGCGTCGGACCTGTCTGTGGGCCTTTACACTTTTTTACTTTACTTTTTTTTTAAACATTTAAGGTTCGAAAAAACAATTTACAACTACAGCTAAAAATGAACATAACTGAAAAAAGTGTATCGTTGATGCCTGTACTAATGAATGAAAATCATTGTATCACAGACACCAGCCGATCGATTCATCGATTCTGTAAAAATCTCACCGTGAAAAGTTAGGTGAAGTGAGCTGTCAATAGTGTCAAATCCCTAGCATTAGTTGGAATGACAGCTCACTCCGCGATCACTTCACCTAAGTTTTCACGGTGAGATGGTTATAGAATCGCACTGCAGGAAAACTCATTTAAATAACTGTAAAAGAGATATCAAAGGCGCGTATTTAGTAATATCGTTAATTTGTTTCTTCATAATGACATTCAGCACGTTTGCTCGAGCCTTAATAACTGACTGTAAAATACATTTGTCGACAGAATCGTTATCTCTGATGTTCCAGTAAACAGACGTTAACAATGTTAATTGTTGACTGTACCATGTTATCCGATTTTGAATCAAGGATTTTCAAATAATATTGTTTATGTCTTATGTCATACATCCACAAGGTATCTACCGAGGTTGTTCCAAAAATGTTATGTAAAGTATTTACGTAACTAGTATTTACTTACCTTAAAAGGTATAACAATAACAACTTGACAATTGATGAAATCTGTAGAAATAGTTGGTTTAATAATGATTTTCATTTCAACAATATTCCAGTTAACAAGACGTTATGAATAAAGAAGAAGTCTTTTGTACATTCCCTTGGAATTGATCGATACAGCTTAAAACTTACCGAACAATATAAATATATTTCCAGTTCAGACTTTAAAAGCATTAAAGTTGGCTCAACATGCCCTTTATTTGTGGATGACAAAAACCCCCACTGTGAGCACACAACGGAAAAAACAGTACAACTTCGCTTAATGATCACCGCTCAACGTTTCGGTTTTCAGCTGAACAACATGAAAATATAACCCAGATTAAAATAGTAAAGGAAGACTTTTTTTGGATATTATACTCGTATTTAACTAGCTGCGCCACGCGGTTTCACCCGCATAAGTTTCGATCCCGTGGGAATATCGGGATAAAAATTATCTTATGTGTTAATCTTGGTTATAAACTATTTGTGTGCCAAATTTTATCCAAATCCGTTCAGTACTTTTGGCGTGAAAGTGTAACAAACTTCCATCCATCCATCCATCCACCCATACAAACTTTCACGTTTATAATATTAGTAGGATTTAATGTACGGTGTTAATGATCGCGTCAAAAAGCAGTTATATTTTTCAGGCGTTGAAGTCGTTTAGGACACCTACTAAACGAGCGTTGGTAAAATAAACATGCTGTTTTTGTCTCCTTTGTTATCTATCTGATGGAGAAGGTATGTCTGTCCCTCGTTAACATCAGGCATAATTTAATTACTATACGATGTCCAATGTTTCTATGTTCCCGAGAGCTCTGCTCACACCGCTTTTGTAGCTGTTGCTCTCGTCTCCCCATGAACTCAGGCTAGACTCTGTCTAGCGCCACAAGATGGCGCTAACATTCCGAATAGTCTAACGAATGACTCCGACATAATAATATCTATATCTTCTATGGGTACTTATAATAAAGTTGAAGAGTTTGTTTGTTTACGCGCTAATCTTTGGAACTGCCAGTCGAATGCGAAGAATTCTTTTTGCATTTGGTTACCCATTTCTTGAGGAAGGTTACAGGCTATGTAACATCACGCTATGACCCATAGGAGCCGAACAAAAAGAAAAAAAGTCAGAAAGATCGCTAAGCGAAAACAAAGTGACACTGCGGGTAGGTGATGCGATATATAATAAATTTCACGCAGACGAAGTCACGGGCGGCGGCTAGTTAAGTTATAAATACAATTTGTAACTGAATTTATGCTCATTATGAAAGTAGTTTGTTCAGAATCGTTTGCTGAATAGATTTTTGTAAGTTATTAGTTTTTAATATAGCTAATTTTTTTAACACAAAAATAATTAAAACTACGGTACGTAAATTACAGTAAAACTTCCGCTGTGCAGTCAAAACAAACCAAAATGGACAAAGTACCAACTACGCCAGGCCCTTATACCTGTGCGACTATGTGCGTGCGTAGACTTTCCACAATCAATGTAACTAATTTAATAAATAAAAAATATTTTACACATAATACATAGTAGTAATTCAGTGTATGTATTATGATTATAACATAATATTCTAATTGGAGTGTTTGGTGGTGTGCATTAATACCGGGATATGTTGTATCATTATGTTGTTCAGAGAAAATTACTGTTTAGATTATCTTGCTACAAAATATTAGCTTCGTTTAGGTAACCAGTGGGCTTGTTATGAATATCGGGCAGCTCGAGGCCCAGTTCCGGCCACATTATATCAAACAAACTACTTACTTGGTCACGTGTGCGACACATACGCCGACCCCTATACTTAACACACTAGCTGCCCTATCACCCACTCTTTGGCCGGGCGAACTGACAAAGTACCATTAGGTACATGTCTAAGTATCAGCTAACATCCGGAACTCTGACATTTACATAAAAATATTTTTTTTTACGTCCCATAAATAGTTTTATTAAGAACTAGCTTCTGCCCGCGGCTTCGCCCGCGTGGATGTCGGAAATTATCCCACGGGAACGTGCTAACAGGATAAAATGTACCTATGTGCTTCCCCAGAATGCCATCTATCTCGCGGGCCCTTTGTGGCTAATTACAATAGAAAACCAATTGTGTCTCATTAGTGGTGATTAAGAGGGTACCTATATGATATCTTTACCTAAGTACCTCATCATCTCATCTGCCTAGCCTTTTCCCAACTATTTTGGGGTCGGCTTCCAGTCTAACCGGATACCGTACCTAAGTACCTACCTAATTAAAAAATAAATAAACTCAATAACAGAAAATTAAATACCTACCTACCTAAATAAACCTTTTCTGATGATAACTAATCTAAACTCAATAAATAAGCAAAATCCCTAAAAACTAATATCTATACGAATGACTAATCCTACCTAACAGTATTATAAAATAACCTACGGTCACTACGTACACTATCAAATTAATATACTACCTATACTTTAAAATTAAAATCTATACCTACGATTTATAAAAATAAACCTAAATAACTCATACTAAAAGGAATAAAAATTAACTCCACTGCGGGTGACGTAACCTACGACAAACTTATTATTTGCGGTTGGTATAGTAATCGAGTCTAAGGATCGAACCGCAAAATTAAGTTTGTTTTTTATTGTATATACTTTTCCGGGATAAAAAGTACCCAGTGTGGTGCCCAGGATATTAAAGAATAATTATACCAAGTTTCATCGTAATCGAACCGGTAGTTTTTGCGTGATGCCTGAACAAACAGACAGACAGACAGACAGACAGACAAAAAATTTTTTAATCACATTTTTGGGTTCGGTGTCGGTCTAGTAACACCCCCTGCCATTTATATTTTTGAAATTTTCAATGTACAGAATTTTCACTTCTACAGATTTATTATAAGTATAGATATAGATACTCTTTCATAAAAGTTGAACCGGAATTGAGAGGTTTTTAGTGTAATTTCGCTAATCCTGAAAATATGCTGATACGAAATAAAACTTTAGATGGAAGAGATAAAAATATTGCATGTTAAATATCTACCACAATACGAATCATCTGCCTAGCCTTTTCCCAACTATGTTGAGGTCGGCTTCCAGTCTAACTGGATGCAGCTGAATACCAGTATTTTACATGGACGATAATACCCCTTGGTAAGACTGGTTGTCAGACTTTCGGGCTTTTGACTCCCCGTAATGACTGTCAAAGATCGACGAATGACAGCCGGGACAAACAGCTAAACTTGCTTTCCGAGGCACGGAGGGGTCTCGGTATGTAAAGATGGTCACCAATCCGGAAATCAGACCAACCTCGGCAAGTGTAACTTATCCTGATCGATCGACCTGTGCGGCTGTTTTTATTTAGTCACGGGCCTACCACAATACGAATGAGGAGTTGAAATAAAACCAAAAACTGAAAGCTGAGTGATGAGGGCGAGGCAAATACAACTACTCTAGCGATAAAAACTATTTCCTTGACATTTCCAAGGCTTCGTTTCACGTGAAGTATTTTGTGTAAATAAGGAAAAAAGCAGGAAACAATTCCGTTCTGACTTAACCAACAACACTGATGAAGAGATTTCCCGGCTACTCTCAGTAGGAGCCGCGGTAAATAAGTTAAGGATGCTTAATCACGACTCCTCACGCAACTCACAGTAGTTAAATGAATCCTACGAGTACACTGATTCACGTTCTGCTACTGACGTTATAACTATGTCGTATTAAATTTTGTTTCATTGGTTGTAAGCTAATTCATCATCATTCTCCTGCCTTTATCCTAATTTATTTGGGGTCGGCATAGCATGTCTTGTCATATTTCTCTATTAATCAGCATCTCAATAATAATAATAATATCCCTGGACATTTCACACAGCGCCATCTAGTCCCAAGCTAAGCAACCTAATGCTTGTGTTATGGTAACAAGATGGCTGATAAACTACTTATATACATTTTTTTTTTTTGTAAATACATACATATTATAGATAGAAAAACACCTAGACTCAGAACAAATACATGTAGGACTTACAAATATTTGTTCTGTGCGGGAATCGCACCCGCGACACGCAGCGCAGCAGTCCGATCGCTCAGCCACTGCGCTAACCGTGTTGTCAATCAATAGTTATCCCCTTTCATATTAGAGCCAGTAATTTGAAATAAGTAATTTTCAAGTTATGGAACAACAAACGGATTGCCTTACTGAACAAAGTTTAAATTCCATTGTAACCAAAAACTTATTAGGACCTTTTTGTGGTGGACAAATGGTCACTCAAAAATCAACTTAGTCACTCATACTACTGTTAATTAGTTAAAATTTCTTAAATGTACTCTGAGTTAGAATGTAAATTATCTGAGATTATGAAAACTGTTATAGCTACTCGTATATCATCTTTCACACAATTCATCCATCGTTACTTTGGTCTTCTCTGTTATAGCAAATTTTTAGGGTTCTGTATCTCAAAAGGAAAAAGGGAACCCTTATAAGATCACTTCGTTGTCCGTCTGTCTGTCTGTCTGTCAAGGCCCTTTTCCTTAGGAACGCGTAGAGATATCAAGTTGAAATTAATATGAAATACTCAAGGCTAAAATCCCTTGAAGCAGTGAAAAAATTAAACTTCTAAGTCAACCTAATCAAAAGATACGGGCGTTTATGTTCCGTTTATGCCGTTTCCGTTGACCTAGAATCATGTAATTTGTCTAGAAGCAATGTCATCTAGCACAATTAAAGGAAAAAATCCGAAAACTGTAAATATGTAGTTAAATCCTGTGATAAACTATTTACATACCTACGTACGGAACCCTCGGTGCGCGAGTCCGACTCGCACTTGACCAGTTTTTTATAAGCTATCTATGCCGTATAAAAAATGTGTGCATTCATAATTCGTCTATTGTAGCTTTTAGATTGTGTATGTGTGCTGGTTCTTTCGCTTGATTATTTTAAAATCTTATATTAGAAAAAACGACTTTTATGCTTTGGGAAACATCAATATTTTGGTTCATAAAAATATCAACAGTTCATGAAACTATGCTATGACCTAAATAACTCACACAACCTAAACTAAATGATTTATTTATTTACTTACATCCAATTTATTTCTTGTTGAATCCTGTTTACGTAAAATTGTACAGCTATCTTCGTAATACAGAGCTCCGAATTAATTTATGGATATTATTTCCTGATATATTCTCTGTTTGTCATGCATTTAAATTACCTACTCACTTCTGTTTCATAGAGGTATATTACAAATGAGGTACAGTCGCCAAAAGAGATAAGTAAGGGTCGTCGTTTAATTTGTAGTTTAGTAAGAAACTGATGGATATTTTCGAATGAAATGAAATCTGATAAATTAACTGTTTGTTTTCTATTAATTCAATTAAATTTTATTCAATAACATACATCGGTTTCTTACTAAACTTCAACTATACCCGACGACCCTGGTTATATACTTATCTCCTTTGGTGACCGTACAAGTAGGAAGTTTGGTGTATCATATTGTATTAAGGGAGGTTCAAACGGCGGCCTTCCATGAAACCTGCACCCTAATTGCGTAACACACAATCAATCGGAAGCGGTTTAATTGTGACAGTTCAACAACATTCATTGCGTTATTTACGTGTTAAGCAGACAAATTTTTCGAACTTATGAAGCAATGGATTAGCAATTTGCTTCAAAATGATTCAGATTCCGATTGATCGTGTGTTACGCAATTATAGGGTGCTGATTCTATTTATAGTTCTAAATGACTAAAAACATAAAAAATATATATTGACATAAAACAATTTGTACACCAGAGTATGGAATTCTCTAAATAGTTCATTACTCTTTTATTGACAATTTTTTCTAGTATTTTGGATAACGTTGATAGAAGAGAGATAAGTAGGACGGTAATTCGATGGTTCAGTTTTATCTCCAGATTTAAATATCGGACACACCACAGCCCTCTTGAATACGGCCGGAAAGACACCTGTTTCCAGACTAAGGTTACACAAGAAAGTAATGTGATATTTTGTTTTAATATTTCTGCAGTAATCTTGTCCCATCCGGGTGCACTGTGCGATTTCAGCCCCAAAACAACATCTATAACGTCGTAGGGATCCGTTGGCATCAACGAAATTGAATGCATTGGTGTTTTATCAATTTTAGCCCGTCGTGCCAGGTCAGGCTCACATTCATTCATTCTACTTAACAAGTCATTAGCTAAGGTACCACCAATTGATGTAAAGTACTTGTTCACCCTGTCAAGTGATTTTATTGGAGTGACATCAATCCCTAGTAATTAAAGACTTATTTACTATAGACATTGATTGGACAGTTATTAGAAATATCAAATTAATTTTCGAGTTGCTCTTTGTTGGTTAAACCTCGTTATTTCATTAAACCTTTTTTTTATTGACAATGGGCTCACTCTTGACCTCAATCCAGCCCAGAGGCAGGGATGAGATCTACGGTGGAACGAGCTTGCCCAGAAGAAGCCTATTCACTCTCGCCTTGAAGAGATTCGGGTTGTATGAACTCGGGAATGCAGACCTTTGTAGTTATCTGCTAATAACTATTACTTATAGCAATTATTGTAGCAAGGTATCAGAGAGGTATTTAAATTAAAATTCTACTACGCATTAAGTTTGGGATATTTTCGGCGAACTCATTACTCAATACACTACAGACTACGTACCTACCAAATTGTCTGAACTGCTAGTCGGATTTTAGGATTTGAAAAAAAAAATGAAAGAATTCACATAACAAATTTTTTAATATTTTTTTTTATTTAATTCGGATTTGCCCAATTCTTGAGGAAGGCTACTACATCACGCTAGGACCCCTTAAGAGCTGAGCAAAAATAAATAAAGTTAGAAATAACGCTAAGCTAAAACGAAGTAAAGCGCGGACAGGCGATGCGACGCGACGGGGTGAGTCGTGCGACCAAGAAATTTCACGCAGACGGACTCGCGGGCGGAAACTAGTTCTATTATAATTGGTGCATTATCTAATTACATTATCATCAATCGTCTTTATTCGAAGTAGAAAATGTATCTCAATTCCAGAGCTTCCATGTATAGGTACTAAAATATTAAATGTGAAAACCATCGTTCTTACATAACATTAATATACCTATGTCATATACAAGACCAATGTCTTGTATTTTCGTTTTATTATTATACGAGTACATCATACGAGTACCTAACAGTAGTGCGATTCTGTAACCATCTCACCGTGAAAACTTACCTAGGTGAAGTGAGCGTGGAGTGAGCTGTCATTCCAACTAATGCTAGGGATTGACACTATTGACAGCTCACTCTAAGCTCACTTCACCTAACTTTTCACGGTGAGATTTTTACAGAATCAATCGGCAGTATCTCATTTCTCATGGTACTTGTGCTGAGCCCCCAGAGAGGACGTCTCAATACCATAAAAGGGTATAAATTATGTGTATCGTTTGTATAGGTAGGTACCTACAGTAAGTGAACCGAATGGCAAATATATACCTACTCTCTCCCTGTGTTTGTTTCCTGTCGTTTATTTTATTTCGTATACCTTTTAAATGGCCAAACTAGTGAGGTTTTAATAGTTAATGTAGTTTAGAATAATTCACAAAATATAGCGTCGGTGAGCGTGCAAGACCGCGTAAGAGCAGTTTGTAAATACCGCGTAACAGCAAAAGTCGCAATACTGACATAACGTGCCAACATATATCCTTTAACCTAATTCCCTTATACTAGATCCCACGCGATATGAATTAGCCAATAAGAAGCGTCGTTTTTGCCATCGAAACAATACCGCGTAATAGTAACTATGTCTAGTATTTTATGCCTGAAGTTGGCAAAAATTCCGCGTATTGTATTTACCAAATCGAAGAAGAAGCCACTACACGATCGATGGCGTGCTCCTGAAAATAATTATTTTGTTGTAAATAACTACCATGTAAGTATTTTAATGTTGTTTATTTAAAGTGTATCTTTATCAATATTAATTGAGTTTTTTTTTTCATTAATTATTATACATGCATTAACTGCAGATCTTCAGGCTGTAAAACTGTGTCCTTTCCTCAACGCCAGAACATTTAACAAAGACTGCTATGATTTTAATGAGAACCTAACAGACTTTTTTTTTTTTTGTTGTGCTTAATTATACTAACATAATCATAATAATTATAAAAAATATTAATGAGAAGTAAACATCTTTTCTAAGTAGATGGTGATGTTTTAGAAGTATTTTTTGTTATTTTGTCATAATTAATTCAATACTTAATGAAAATGTTTCATTTCTAATCCGTGTAAAGCCTACTACATTTTCTATTATTTATCGCTACAAAACCGCGTAAATGACTTTACACAGAATCTAAACAAGCTATTGGTAAATTTACGTTATTTTCCTATAAAATAAGTCTCAAATAAATAGTAAACAAGTTCAGTCGGAAAATATATATTTGAATGGCCAAGATATTAACTTTTTTTTTTTTCCTGTAAAATCGTGAAAACGCAGATACGCGGTATTTACAAACTGCTCTTACGCGGTCTTGCACGCTCACCGACGATAGGCAGTGTTCCGTGTGTTGTTGTTTAATTTTTGTTTTTTCAACGTCTTCAAATCACACCCCAACAAGAAAGACATGTCTGTTTTAAAATAGGTAGGTACGATAAGAAATTGTTAATTACCATTTTCCTCTAATAATATTCAACGAAATATTGTAACTAATATAGGTATATAAATACCTCTTATGTTTTTGTTTTCGAAGCAGCATATCACTTTGTCCTAATCGAATTTAAACACTGATGTTTAAAAGGTTTTAGTAGTTTAAGTTTCTCATAGTAATGGTAATAATAAACTCTTAACGCTTTAGACTCAAACTTAAAGCATTTATTTCAATTAAACCATTTACAGGCACTTTTGAATTGTTAAATAGTCGGTCAATTAGTTAGAAATTTGAAGCTTGTTGTCTATTCCAAAACAAAGATCTCTATCGAAAAGAACAGGTAAAAAACTCCAAGGACACTCTTTTAAATCAAGGTATTACAAAATCTTAGGAACATTATTCTTGTTGCTTACAAAGTTGTAAAATCGCCTAGCTGTACCTACCTAAACATTTTTTTGTTTACATTTCAGAGTTATCGTAAAAGCTCGGAGTAATTGTTTTAATCTGGGGCCTATTAGATAAAAACCGACAGGTGACAGGTGACTATCCAACAGTTCGACAATCTTACAAGTTGTTCATTACTTTTAGTACTTCATGACACAGTACATCTCGTGGAAATGTGTCAATTTTGTAATTTTTTGACAAATAAGTATATCGCATTGTCAGTTATAGTAAATAGGGCCCAGGTTGCAGGTTACAAGGTTGCAGCCCGGAGTCTGGACTTGTGCCCGCTTGAGAGCAACATAGACTTGCCTCTGTATAACATCAGAGGGGCAATTCTCGTAATTTTAAGAACGTACTTACACAGTCTGATCTCAGTCTCAATCTGTCAAAAATACCTCTAATTTCCCTACATTTTGACAAGTTTTTGACATTTGTTTGTCGCCGAGATGAGTTTGCGACTAGATTTTGAACGTTTTAAATTATGAGAATTGGCCTTCAGAGTAAAACAGGTGACATGTGAGTGTAGATACTTATATACCATTGTCTTCCCCTGAGTGATATGTGATTTTAAGTATTTACACTTATCAAGAAAGGTTACACCAGTTGGCAAATAGCGTTCCTACTATTAAAATAATTTAATTTTATATAAATATTATTATAAAAATTAATATCAAAATTGTAAGTCTTAAGTGCAAAATAAAAATCACAACGGAAGTTCGTCTAAATTCCTGTCCGTTCGCGAGAACCAATATGGCGTTCTCTATTTAAAATTCAGACGTGTACCGCAATGTAATCTCGATTGGGAGCCAAGTTGGCAGAGAAATCATTAACATGAAAAATCATTTGAAAAACGAATTTACTGCTGGACATAACTATGGTTTTTACATTTCCGCCTGAATTGGTGAAGAAACCTTGACCTTGCTGTTTCCAGCGCAGTACTAATCTGCTCTACTTCATAAGCTCTTATTTTAATGGAAAATCAGGCTTGCTTTTGCCGAAATATATTCTACAATGGATTTCAGTCTAAGGAAACACGGCTCGTTAATACAATATCGTTACTACAATTTGTTGTATTAACAATCGTTAATACATACAATAAATTGAAAGGGGAATCTTAACAACATGACAATGGAGGATTCCTATCGAGATTAAATAGACTTGAACAACTGCGGTCAACTGGTCCCTCACGGCTTTGCAATAAGGGACGAAGTGGGGAGTTAAAGTTCGGGCATGGGTCAGATTACATTTATATATAGGTACTGGACAACTATTGTTCCACCCCCGCAATTGTAAAAGGACAGGTATTCATGTATACAATGGCACTTATTACCCATTATATCATACACGGCACTTTAAATGATCGTGTTCCAAATTATAAAGTCATGTTTTGTACATCTCAATAATGCGCTAATTTTAAAATCAACAGTGAAACAAATCTTCCGTACAATACGATACTTTTGTAGCAAAGTTTACACGTACACCCAAATTTAATTATAATCTAAATAGGATTTAAGTGTATTGTGTGCAGGTTGGTTTTGATTCATTTAGAAAATAATAGATAGGTACATTTAATTACAAAAGTTTGTGTCGTCTCTCGATCATCACGGTTTCATTCTGAGGTAGCAGCAGCATCTTGCCTTTTCATTTACAAAAAAATCCAATAACATAAAAAAAGTACCAACTCGTGGTAGGTATATTTTTTCTACTCGATTTACTGCGACCAACGGTTGGACGAGAGACCTAAGGGAGCCGTATTTACGAACCTTTATTAAGCTGCCTTATCTAAAGCCTTATCACCTAGTTATTTTTATTCATTGAAAGTACTTGCCTAGTGTCCATTGCGAAGAGCGACGAGGCCACAATTTGGAGCAGAATGGTGGCTTTTGATAACGCCAGTTTTCTTTGTTCTGTATTCACTAAAGCCTCCTTGGCTCTCTGTGCTAACACACACGATACACAACGAGTGCACAGCTCGACGCCGCTTTACAGCGTGTTTGCAGAACGATTAGCACACTTGTCCCCGCTCCCAAAGTTGACATTGCGCACTTACTGAATTTTTAACCTTCACGTAGAAGAAATAACTTCTGTAAACTTTGGTTGATATTTGGTATCTCTTCACTTTGATTTACACGTCTGTGCTCACTTAACACAATAAAATTGATTTATCTTCACATATTATTTTACTCAGATCACAACACTTCAACTTCAAATGAGATAGTTGTAAATAAGTTAATTAAGTAAATAATTAATCACTATTATTGTTTCGTATTTATATCACCATTTAGTTGTAGTAATTTTAGACTTATTATTACTGTTGTCTACTTACTTATATTAAAAGAGAAAACTTAGCTATGCTATTATCTGAATGATGAATACACGAAATATTTCAATATTGATTCGCTACCAATTTCTTACGTCACAAAAAATTACATGTATTTATTTACAAGTTTTCCGTTTAAACAGTCGCGGCGGAAAATCGCGCGAGGGAAAGTTTCAGGAGTTGGCAGCGGAAGCGGCGCGCCGCGTCGCGTATTCGAAGTCGAATGGGCGACGTTGTAGGCGCCCGGCGCGTTCCATTACACTACGTACCGACGTGCCTACCCCTGACTAGCGCTGCTCATGAAAATGTTATTTGTCAACTTAGCTTGTTGACATATTCATTAACTCGAGTACACGTAGATAGCACCTACATTGATTATACTACTAAATTGTTTGCTTAGCTAATAATAGCGGGAACAATTAAATTGAAAAATGCTTTGTAGGAATCTAATAACTGAAACATTATTATGTACTTCAGAAATAAATAAAAAAAACGTTAAACGGGTATTTTTTCTCAGTGACAAATTCAAAATATGAAAATTCGGTACACTCCACTCCAAACTAAGTCGTTGCAGATTGTTCGAATAAGCACATACCTACAACAGCTAATTTAAATACGCCTCTTCGAATAAATGAATTTGATATTACGCAAATCTAATCTTTTCTTTATGTATTTTTAAACATACAGATTTATTTTGATACAGTTTCAAGACGAATTGTATTTCTACTATGTAGATTGTATGTGTGAGGTACAGTCACGAGCAAAAGTATGTATATACTCGGCTTTATTCAAAAGCGAGTATATACATACTCCTTTATTTTTGAATGAAATTTTATGTTGTTACGAACATAGCATTTTCTAACCCATGGGTTTATGTAATGTGTCGTATTTCAAGGCTGCATTCGTTATTTCACGAAAAAATCGCAATTGAAAGTTGCCAAGTGTTGACATATTGGTGCTCGTGACTGTATCGTTCCCAGGAGGAGCAATGTGGTTGTTTCTGTAGTTACAAGGTATTAATAATTGAAATGGGTGTCTTTGATGTTAGTAAGGGATAAGGATATTAGTAAGGATGTTACTAGATACCTACTTTAGTGCAAGTTGGGGTTAAATTTTAGTGATATCTTGATGATATTACGCTCCGCAGGTATGTACTATGCAATTAAATATCTCCAAAAAACTATTAAAACTGCCTCGTTAGTCAAGTGGTCGCAAGCGCTACTACTGGGCATGCGGGTTTGATGTCCAGGGGCTGCAGTCTCGACATTCATAGCGATCGCTTTACGACCGAATTCGGTCGCAAAGTCCCAGATTGACAGGTGTAAATGTATGGAGTGACAGGACTTTGTGACCGAATTCGGTCGTAAAGCGATCGCTATGAACGTCGAGACTGTAGCCCCAGGTGAAATGTATGGAGTGTCAGGACTTTGCGACCGAATTCGGTCGTAAAGCGATCGCTATGAATGTCGGGACTGCTGGGGCAGGTCGAGAATGAGTTTGTAGGTTTCACTTCTACCAGATACCTAGTTCAGAAATACGCCACTAGTAGCGCTGCTCTGATGTCAACCTTCTGTCATGGTTGAGACAGACGCCTTTATGTAGACTTTTATTCAGTAATTTGAATTAATATTATTATTGTTGTTTTGTGATCTCGTCCTATCGATTATGTTTCTTCTGTCTTACTCCTTCTGTGTCTATATTTATATCGTGCTGTGTACGGACATTATATTTCCATAAATTCTAAGTTGACTTTTGTTTCTTGTTCGTCCGTACATTTTCTATTAGAACTAAAAGTTATTGGGTTTTTCCAATAGAAATATCTCAGTAACAGTTTGGATTCAGACTCCAGACTATGCTCGCTCCATATTGCAAGGGACTTAAAAAAACATAACTGGCCAACTGTGGGTGTACAGACGCCAGCACATCAAGCTACTACAATCTGTCAGATTTCTTTAATAGATTTTCGATTTTATTGCTAAAGTGTTAGGTTCAAGGTTGATTGGGAAAATCTGACAGTTTCGGGTAGGTTGACCTGCTGGCGTCCGTACTATAGGTATACCTCTGCCTTACCCTACGGGGATTACAGGCGTGATGATATGTTACTATTAAAACATTCGAAAACCTATGTAGATACAGGTTTATTTTACAGTAAAATAGAATTTAATAAACTAAAACGATAAAGGTATACAATTTATTGGTTACCTTTGAACTTTAAAATTAAATTGTCCCAGAGGAAACCTAGTGTGGTTTTAGTTTGATGTATAAGAGATCTTTGAAAGTAGTTAGACATTTGGCTTCTTTTTACCTCAGGTAAACAGAACTATTGACCTTCTTATCGCTGTACTGTAGAACATATGTTTTTAGATTGGTCATAAAATCTAGAATCTGAACTACATATTTCGTTTCTTATCTTAACACTTGTTATGCAGGGTAGCAGAGACATCGACGCCCAAACTGTAACGACGAATTCAGCATATGATTCTGGAAATTAGCGTAGAAGTTTTCCGACAGTTATCAAAAAGAAAAAAACAGTTGTTCCTTAGAAAAGTGCAATACCTATGCGGTCAAATAGTATGGAACCGATTTTTTTTCTGTATCATGTTCTAACTCCATGGTAATAGGTTGTACAGTGTATCTATTATTAACCCTTTTTTAAATGTAACCATAACCATCATCAGAAAAGTGGAGACGAACAGATTCTGGACAAATTATTTTAAAGTCTACGGAAACGATTTCTCAATAGAAACGATACATGGGTGTTTCAGAATGGAGTCCCCTCTCCTCAGTATTTTTCCAGTTTTTTTATGTCATTATCTTGGACACTATACACTGTTTTTTGACAGCTGTCTTAGAACGCACGTAATAATCTTAATGCGAAATAAAATAAAAAACTTGAGAGGTGTCAAGGGACACCCGGATGGATCGAAGTTCAAAGAGAGAGAGAGAAAGAGAGAGTGACAGAGAAACACGCGCACGCCGCACGGCTTACAACTATAGCAAAAAGTGTCGTTCCAACTTTTGGTCTTAATTTTTTCCGTCTAGCCCCCTTTCGCAACGCGCGATAAGGAACTTCGTTCCAATATATAAATCTTACAGACATTATAATACCATAAAGGTGTATCAATCATTGTATTGTGTTTTGCTGCAATCACTAGTTCTATCTGTCAAAAAACGGTTTACCTAATGGACTGAACGGAATGTATAAATTAAATCTATCTGCTAACCTAATTGCGAGTTCTGGGTTTCTTTAGACACTTGACAACTGACATTTTCTTTAATTTTCTCAGTTGTTTTGATCATTGTAAAGTCAGTTCTTCCAAATTATTCTGATGCCGACTGTAACATACGACGCCACATCAAGTTTCCAGTTTATTGTATTTCCAGTATAAGCTGACGTCGCATTGTAAAGGATATTTGTGAAATGAGAGCCCAGCTTATAACGGAAAGGTATAGCTTGATATGTCGTCGGGTGTACAAAACCATTGAGAATTCTGCCAAAGGTAAATTTAAAGTTTATGGTCGATTTCGTGCAGATGGATAATAAAGTCCAGTCATGCTCTCGGGTTTATACATTTGCGATAGCGGCATAACTGATGTGGATAGGATTATCTGTAGTAAATTCAGAATAGCGTGACAATTTATTTCTTCTCGTTTAAGCCAGACACAGCCCTGTATTTTTTATGAAAATTTTGGTTCCCAATCTATTCTTCATCTAATTGATCCTTCTAAAAGACTCGAATGAAAGATTTCCGGTTCCTTTATGCTATGAATAAACCTTTTTTTTTGTTGTTGCTTAATGGGCCCGCTCTTGACCTCGATTACGCCTGATGGAAAACGATGGATGAGGTCTATGATGGAACGACCGTGCCCAGAAGATGCCTGAATGTGCACTTCGTCAACAATGGGCGGTAAAACATAGGTTGGCATTAATTAATACGAGTACATACTTATAGGTATATACAGTGACGATATCATTGAAAAAAGATCTAAGTGGCGATGACGAAAGTTTTATAGTCCATGTCTGCAAATACAAGGTCATATTAAATTAGCTAGCGAAACTCTGCAGATTTGATGGGTATCTTTATCTAAACACCATAAAATAAACATATAAAATATTTGTTTTTTTTTTTTTGGGTCTGCAACAGTGACGTGTGAAAGTCTGTTGTTTTTATTTTATCGTGTTTAGATATCGATACTTCTGTGAAATATAAAGACTACTACTACTACTGGCTACTTGTCTGCGTCTGGGCGCCCCTTGCGTGGCTCCGCATCGCTGCCAATGCGGTGAAGGTGTCGACTGGCTCGGACACCATGGCTTATCTTGAAGTAAAAGCGCAGGCCAAATGGCACGACACGCCAGCATCAATGACATCATCCGTCGTGGATCTGGCCAGGCTGTACACTGTCAATATCACAGCAAGATATCGACAGTTCATTTTGGCAGACGCAGATGCTCATGTTTAATTTAGTATGATGATGAGATAAACCCCGCTCCATGGAGCTCAGCAACTGATACGAAAAAATACTTAAGCCCGTAATCATGGAAAAACCTTTTGTGTATCTATGGGTTTGGCCCCCGATAGGCACTACTGGAGAAGGAAAATTAATTTTCATCCCAATTCCTTACCCCTCATTATTATTCTGATTAATTTTACAACGGAGTTGAAGACAGTTAAGCCAATTCCTTGGGGAGATCCCACCGTTCGTCCAATCGTAAAGGTGATTACAATGTAAATCTACTAACTTTCTTTTAAAATCAGTTCCCAGAAACGTTCAATACAATAAACAATTTTCCATTTAGCAATGTTATACATTTTATAGGATACCCAACTCGGTTGGTGACAAATTGATTGGTTCTAGCCTATCCTAAGGTTAGAACTGCGACACTCTGATGCACGAGCTACGCAGCGCAGCGATGCGAACATACCGCGGCAACAGCTGGCAAACCGCTACAGCTAAACTCTAACTCTGCCGAGTACAATTTGTTCTGATTCAACGTTGTAAAAAGTTTTGAAACGTGTTGTCTTAAAAAGCAATTAAGGTTTTACAATGTTAACAAAATGCTAGTATTTCTCGTAGGGTTTGTATTTTTGACATACCAATAAACTATTCCACGTAAGCTATTAATAGTCTAAACGCGATTGACAAAAAAACTCCGATGCAACAAGATTGTTCATAGAACTCGATCGTATCTACTTACGACATTCGTGGACACAATGTGCTTAGCAGGATCAGCTTAGTGTTACCAAGATTTTTCATTTGTATGCACGTGTTTCTGTGAAAAATAAACCTATCTTTCCCATCTTTTTTTTAGAAATTATTCCACTTTACCCCACCATTCTATGCCACCAGTGGGTTAAAGTGGAATGTCCACAGTTTTGTCGTCCTCTGTGTCACATTAAATTGCGGCCGACGAGAATGCGTTCTTGACACCTGTCAGTTTCATAAAAATGTATACGTGTTTTGCGAATTTGATATTTATTAATTACTATGTAGAATGCATTATCTCGACGGCCGGGCTGTAGCAGATTTTGGTAGGGTAAATTACACTCGCAATAAACTCTTTTTTCTTAAGTTAACTCTTCAGTTCTTTTTCTCAGTACAGTGCCACTGTTGGATTTAATAAAATATTATGGCGAAAATAAAAACTACTTTACTTATAAAAACAAAAAGAAACCATTCGTATGAGAGATGATTCTGACAAGCTTAGATAAATATTTTTTTATGTACGCTTGACGCTGACATATAAATAAATACATATGTCGTAATTCCGTCTTAGTCCCAGCCTTCTTAGTTGTATTTATTTCTAAGCCGCTTCAAAGTCCTTTGTCCCATTGGTGGAGCAAAGAGGAACAATCCTCTTTTAGACTATACAGAAGTAAGAAAGTCATTTCCAAAGAAGACAAATTTCATTGAAATCAGTTACTTAAGTTTGGCGAAGATTTGATAAATTTAAGTAGCAGTGGGTATATTTCTCACGGTGGCCGATGGGACCGAAAATTTCTCGAGTGGCGACTGCGTCCCGGAAGGGGCAACGTGGGTAGGCCCGCACAAAATTGACCGAGGAACAAGTGAAGGTCGTGGGAATTTGTACGATGCGGGCAGCGCTGGAGCGGTCGGTCCGGTGGTGCTCGGGGAAGGCGACCAGTAACCGACTATCAATTTCAATTTGACGAAAAATAATTATACTTAGTATCTCAAAACTGATACTGTTACAGATTTTCCTTCAACAGATTGGACATAAATACATATTTACAGCAAATATACAAACTTCTACAAACCTTTAGAAGTTTGCAATTTTGCTGTTACCCGGTTTGAGTAAACTAGCTAATCGGAAGTCTAAAATTTCAAAAAAGCGCCGTTTTCTAAGTAAATCTGAAAATAAGTGTTAGACAGTAACACCACTCTCCATTTTACATGACCGTTCCTAAAAATAATTTTCATTAAAGTCCAGTTACATGAAGTTGCTCTCAGCGCACTTTATAAAGAGCTAGGTATTTGAGAAGGGTCTCGCGTTTCCCCATTTATTACGACGCGTCGCTTGCATGATCCTCGTTCCTTGCAACAAGGGTCGCTGCATATAAGAATTACGGCATCATTTTTTGTTTCAGTTTGTTCATCATACAGGGTGTAAAAAGACATATCACATAGCCGTCAACTACGCATTCTGTACACCAAACTAAGTGACACTGCACAAAAATAATTGCTGGGAAATGACTTATATTTTTGGAGAGAAAATATGCTATTTGCGGTAGTGCGAAATGTAACACACGCTAAACATTGTGCTTATGGGTGCTTCCAACGATACAGGGGTCGTGAGGGTATTTAAAGTGGTGTTATTGTGTGTTATAACACCACTTTAAATAAGCTAAACTAAACAAGTTTTTAATGTTTCAAAAATTGGTTTTCGTAAAAAAAACGTCAGTAAAAGTTGAAACTTTGATCTTCAAAATAACAAGAAGGTTCCCGGGGAGGTGGCTCTCGGCTTCGTTAAGTGTCTTTTTACACCCATTATTTACCGATTTCATAATTGAGTGCATACGGTGCTGGTTGTTATTGGAAGGGGGCCCAAAGCGAGCACCAGCCTAAAGCGAGCACCCCATACTGAATCAACGTAAACAAACTCGACGCGGTCTCGCGTCTCATAGCCCTTACCCCCCGCCCCGCCACTGTCCGCAGTAGTCGTACGTTACACCTCGGGCGAACACTACGGCTCGTGTGAAGAAAAAAAGAATTTCGACGTTTTAATACAAAAAAGGAAGGCATGTAGATTGTGTTCTGTCTAATTTTAAGTGATCTATGCTGTTATCAAGATACGTATTGTGTATTGGGTTTATCTTACTTTAATTTAATAATATTTGCATGTAAATATGAAAATAAATGTTAGCTTAGGTCTGATGAAAACGTGAGCATGACATGAAAGGCAAAGCGAGCAGGGCAAAGCGAGCATACCCGCTATACCCTCGTGATCATGCTCGTTATGCCCTCTGTTGACTGAATTGAAATGACGCTAATTTATTATTTTCTTAAAATTATAATTGTTTTATTTACCTACTCTGGTAATTCTTTTCCTTTAGTATAGTGAATAAATATAAAAGGAAAACAGAGCAAGCTCTTTGGAGTGAAAGTACCATGAAAAGTACTTTTGATTGGTTGTGTCAAAGCAGAAAATCTCTATAAGTGGTAATTTCTAAATCAGTCAGATTTAATACAATTAATATGTTGAAGGCTGTTAAGATCTCAAGTTTCTGATGCGTGCCCATTTTGCCCCAATGCTCATGCCCGCTTTAGGCCAGCCTTCGGGCAAAGTGAGCATTCGGAAGTGTTTCATATTTTGGATCTTAGTTTAATATTCTTGACACATACGAGGATTTTATATTTTAGGTATGAAACTAGAATAAACTTAGCATTAATAGCTCAGCTACGTTTTAATATACGTTTTTCGCTTACTGCAACTTATGGTGCCCGCTTTGGGCCCCCCTCCCCTAAGTAATGCTAGTAAGAGGTCGGTATGTTTAGCATTGCCCAATCAATCATCATTATATATAGAACATGGTTGTAAAATATGTCCCAGTTACCTGCGATGATGCAGATGAGTTTTTAACTAAGCAAACTATTTGAATTGGAATACTACCATCATTTGTAGTCAGATAAAATATTACTACCTAGGTATTCGTTTTAAGAATTTTAGATATTTTTTATGTATACTTTGAGTGAGATGCAGGTTTATTCCTAGTTCAGGCAGAATCCTAATATATTAATAATAAGTATTTAAAGTTGTCGAAAATTTACCACTGACGGGACAAAAAGGGGTAATTCAGTTTTTAAGGGGAGGATTTGAACTTGAAACTGTATGTTACATTTTCACGCATAGACCACTGAACTTCTGATTTGGCATAGAGATAGATGGCACCCTGGGGAAGCACATACATTTTATCCTGTTAGCACGTTCCGTGGGATAATTTCCGACATCCACGCGGGCGAAGCCGCGGGCAGAAGCTAGTTGTAAATATTTATGTAGGTACCATCAACTATTTTAATAAACAATTCCGATTTCAATGGAATGATTTAGACTGTAAGTCTCGAAATTCCTATAGCACACTCTAACCAATATAATCATAGCATAGATAAGGTATTCTGGACTCCCGAATTTTATTTGAACTAAAAACTAAAATCTTAGCCTAATCTTTTTTACAGCCCGTTTATGCCGCAGGCTTTTTTAAAAGCCCTTCTGGGAACGGCCTAAGGGAGCACCATTCTACATTATTTTGATATTTATGGACCTCAAAATTAATCTATTAATCTAAATCTTCTGCCTACTAGCCTACTTTATACAATGTAAAATATTACTGATATTATTCTGCCCCACTATTGTCAAAACAGTTGTCCAGCATCTTACCGTGAAAACTCGGGTGAAGTGAGCGTGGAGTGAGCTGTCATTCCAACTAATGCTAGAGATTGACACTATTGAGCTCACTCTCTAAGCTCACTCCACCTAACTTTTCACGGTGCGATTTTTACAGAATCGATTGGCAGATCGTATTTCGGCCATGACGGCCAATCTCAATGGAGCCTTTGGCGCAACAGTTATTATAGTGCAAAAGTGTGTGCACTCTCTCCTCTCTCACTCTCATAGTTCGATGGGACGGCATGTAATCGGACTCGACCGGACAGACATCAGACGCAGGACCAACGGTTTAAAATGCTTTTCGAGACACGGGGGTCACACCGTCAACTTCCAAACTAAGAAATTCCTGGTGGAAAACCCCATTAACACTTTGCCCGACCAGGGAATCGAACCCAGGACCCCGCGCTCAGCAGTCGCGCTTGCGATCACGAGACCAACAGGGCAGTCAAAACAGTAGGTACATACCTGCTCACAACACATGAATTTATTATGTAAGTATCACTTACGTTGGAAATAAAATCTATTCTATTCTATTGTAAGTTGACATCGTTGTGCACTCACAAATCTATACAAAGCCTTCGAAGACGACAGCTTTGTCTCGCGTTTCATTGTAATAATTTAATCATGTCTAGTAGAGGGAGCCCTTTAAATATGTATGTTCATTTGTGAACCAAATGATAGTCCATTAGGGTCTCGATATTGACTGTCATACTGAATTTCGACAGTTATATTAAACCTCTGAATATTGATAACCTTAATTATTGTAATAGGTTTAAAAACGGTGATGTTTATTATGTTTAGAAATCCGATATCGCATAGAACTTAAGTTACCTATATCACAGAATACTTATTAGTACAACTTATATCTTAAAGAAATGTTGCATGATCGATTGCTTATGAAGAAGTAGAGTTTTGTCGCGGTTTCGCCCGCGTGGTGTTCAGAAATTATCCCACGGGAACGTACTACCGGAATAAAAAGTTCTATGCCCTAACCCAGCTCCTGGTCTACTGTGCGCCAAATTTCATCGAAGCCCGTTCAAAAGGTAACAGACAGACAGTTACTTTCGCACATATAACACACATAATATAAAGTATATATAGCACGTAGCACGCCTACTTGTCACAAGATGTACCCATAGAACTACGACATGATCGGGACCAGCAAGAAGAAGACCCAGAGAACGCCCACCGGAACGCTGGGTAGATGATGAACTTAACAAAAATATAGGCAAAGACTGAATGCTCAAAGCTAAAAATAGGTAAACTTGGAGAAAACTGGAGGAGGCCTGTACCTGAAAAGGGGCCATAACCTTGAAAAAAGTGTACATTATTATTTAAGTATATATTTTTAAAATGTTTTTTTTTTTAATAATCCACTTGTATAAATTGAATTTTTTTTTGGTCATGGAAAGGCTGTATTATTATAAATAGTTTATAGGTATGATGTCCGTTCCAAGAATGTCCACTCAATAAGTTTGTAGTGTACTTACCTACTCTTCAGAAAAAGAAAAGTAATTTTGCATAACCTCTTCCCAATTTCGAAGGTCCTATTCAAATAAACCTGTTTTCAAACGTATTATGTAGAAGTTTTTCTATTTTTGATGAAATCTTGGTCATTCAAAGATAGCCTACGTCAGCAGCAGATTGATCTACTGATCTAGGACTTGAAATTTTGGACTGGGAATTGAAATGAGACGCTCCACAGTCAGCAGAATGAATGAACAACCGTTATTCTAAATTGTATTATTTCCATTGGACCTGGTAACTACCGAACTCTATAAATATTTTGATTAAGAAGGCCAGCCTGATTATGTACCAAATATCCATATTTTGAATAGTGTTCGTTGAAAAAGGAATACTTAATTACTGTGTGAACTCGGCATGTAACGTAGACCAACTTCAAAAGGTCAAACAGCCTTCGCAGTCCTTAGGGATTCAACGATGTAAGATCAACAGAATCTCAAAGAGTTGACAAAATTGTATTTTTCATCTGAATGTCTAATGTTACTAAGCTTTGAAATGTATTTATTTATTTATTTAGGGCTGATTTCTCTATCGACCGATAATTTTTATTCGTGGAATAAAATGACATCTGACAGTGTTTGTATTGAAGAACTGTCAACAATTATTCCTCGGATAAAATTATCTGGCGTTGGAAAAATCAGCCCTTTGTTTGTTAATTATGTATGTATGTGTACATACTGTGTGCAGAAAAATAGATACATACAAGCTGTTGTTTTGCATCCTCGTCAAATTTCAGGAGGCTGTTGTGAAAGACATAAATAATCAAATAAAATTACGATCCACTTAAATAATGAATACATACTTGTTTTTTTAGTTATTTAAGTTTGACAGTATTTCAGAATACACCACTTTCAAAGGATAGAATCGCGTTATGGTATCGTATAAGTGGCCGCGTTTTTATGTGTGTGTAAAAGGGCAGTTACAGTGCGGTCTCAAACAGGCCGCGTTTTAAAAAGCGTGTCCCACACATGCCGATTTCCAAAAATAAAAATAATTTACTTTATTATTTTTATTTTATTATTGATTCGTGTCGAGAATCAGTAGCATAGCTACCTCCTTGAATTTGACGAGGATGCAAAACGACACCTTGTATATGACATAATACGTGTTGAGTACAAAGGTAGTGTTTATTTCTTAAGAGATTTCTTCCAGCAGTTCCAGCAGACCTGCGAAAGAAGAAATGAAAAACAATTGAAGAACAAATATTTATTTTTCAAACTGACATGAGAATTAAGTACTTAGTTTATCAAAATCCAAACAGTATTGAAGCCCCTTCAAACAATAATAAACGTGTTATTTATGTAGTGTAATCTATATAAATATTTGTTTTATAAGCCGTCAGAGTTAGTTTATGTATGTTGTCGCTCCTTCATTTCTCCATGTCATAATGTTTATGGGTTCAAGGGCTTGGACCTTCGCAGTTGTCAAGTAAGGGTCGACACTATAATATGATTAGAGTTAATGTAGTTTAAGAGGTCATAAAGAACGGCAGTTAACACTTAATAGTTAATACAATAAGTAGCAGCATACGCCCATCGTTGTGAATAGCGGTTGTTGAGAGGCCCATGTTCAGCAGTGGATGTTTACGGGGTAATAAAAAAGGTTATGATAGGCAGGACGTTTTTATACCTACAATGTTTAAAACTGTTATTATATAATAAAGTATCATATTAAAATAAGCCCTACCTTTCTTCCGTACTGTATGTAAGTAAATTAATACTTATAGTAATATGTGGAGACGTTGTTGATTGTACGTTAACCCACTTTATTGTATACTTAGATGTAAGACAAAATGTACAATTGTTTGTTTTCCCTAATAAAATAAAAATTGTGGCTGTCTGTCGGCGTGTATGACAGATTAGATCACGCACAGGGATACAACACTATCAGGTAATTAGATAAGAAAATGTAGATGATTACACCAAGAAAGTATTTTATGAAATCCATCGTACTAAATGAGAAGTTGAAGTTTGTATGCAGATGAAGTCGCGGTCATCACCATCAGCTAGATAAAGTCAAGATACTTATCGTTACGTGTCGCTGTGTTGCATTATAATTGTGCAATTAATTGCAACAATTGTTGCTATTAAATTGTTGCTATTGTTATATTTAATTTAATAAACAATTGTTGCTATTAATTGTTTATTAAATTAAATATATACGCAGATAATTAACATTATATATGCAGTTCCTTAGTCATCATTCCTTTAGTACTTTCGAAAAATGTCTTTGGTTAAAATAAATCCCTGATAGTAGTGGCATTTACTATGCGCCCTGAATTTATTAACGGTAGTAAAAATCCCCTTAACCTAGCCGAGAGTCACTTTTTCTTCCCATTATTGTTTTTTTTATTGTGAAAATTTTAACTTTATTTGAGGTTTTTTTACGAAAAAATGTTTTGAATGTTATAATTTAACTTGAAATACTTCCATGATCCCTGAACCGTTGCATGTACCAATAAGCACGATGTATTGAGCGCGTTACATTGAGCACTACCGTGAACAGCGAATCTTCGCACCGAAAATGAAAGTCGTTTCCCAGCAATTATTTTTGCACAAAGTTACTCTGTTTGATGTACATAATGCGTAGATGACGGCTTCATGATGGATCTTTTTACACCCTGTATAATATAATATTATGACAGCATAAGCGAGTTCTAATAAATAAATTGTCTGATATAAAATTGTGTTGATATCTGTAATTTTGAGTGAAAGGTCCTTAAAATAATCTGTGATAATATTAGTACTAAAACTAAAAAAGATAATGCAATGAAACAAATGCAATCAACCTATATCTACCTTATACCTACGTTAAAAGAGGTAAGCATACAGGTTAAGGACCTATAGGATAAGGAAATACTTTTACATCGATAAACTTATTTGTATTGTTTATTAATAAGCAGTATATAAGTTAGGTTTTATACCAACGTGTACATTAGGTTCACATTGTAAATATTCGTATGCCGCTAGTAGTGGCGGATGTGTCGAACTTATCCATATGTACCAACCATCTTTGCACCTACCATATCCGACTAATAAATCTCTTTGTCTTTGTCTGTTGTCCGATTGCATTATTTCAAGATAATTTGACCTAAAAAAAATTATACCTACATATATTATCATAGAGTGGCATTTTACCTAACTAAAACCACCCTGGTGGTCACCACACATGGAAGAACCTCTCAAAAGACCAATCCCTATACTGCAACACCGGTTAGAGCACATCCTGGGAGAAGACTTTAAAGGGGTCTTCCCGAAACCTACCAAGATTCGAAGCACGGTGCAACACACGTGACTACTCTGTGCCATCTTCCCTGAGGTCATCAAAAGTAGGTACCTACAGAAAAGCATCGAAATAGATAAGGAGGAACATTTTAACAGCAATAAAGTCGGGTATCTATCTTACATATAACAGGCACAAAATAAATAGTTTATGTGATTGGTTTTTCAATTCATTGAACAATACTACGTCCCCAATTCCGCTATGGTTCCGTCGGCCCTACTGCACGTGAACAGCGGACGCAATCAATTCAGCTAACTGGTTAATTGTGTATCACTGATGAAATAAAAAACAGCGCAATACAACATGTGCTCAATACGAAAAGGATTATATTTTATTTCACAAATAAAAGCTCTGCTTCACACTGGAACGTTCCTCAATAAATCGTACAAACTAGGTATAATAAAACCACCCCAGCAGAAGCCATCAAGCAGTTATAGTGTTCTGAGCGAATACTATGTAGGTTATTTACTACCATCAAATTGATGTTGGTACTAACCACAGATATAGATAGACATCTGTGGTACTATTCTAAGCAACGGAACATAACCTGATGCCACTGAAGTTACGGGTGCGATGCCAGTCAGTGAATACAGCATTCATAACAGGGTTGGTTTTAAGCAACCAGTAATAATTCGGCATGTCTCATTTAGAGCTGTATCCACTAACTTAGCGTGGGCAGATCAGCTCCATACTGGGCGCATATTCACCTGCGAAGAAACAAAGCGCCATCCCAGTTGTTCGCAGATGCCCCCCATCTGGTGGATGTTAGGCGATGGAGTAACTGGTTTCGGGTATGCACTTTCTGTTCACACCTACAGAAATTCGCAGGAAGGACTATAGCCAGCCGCGTAATATCGAGAGGGCGAAGCTACAGAATGACCCACGCCACTCAATGCACAACATTAATTCAGTGCCACAGAGGTTTAAAAGCTGCAAAAATTTCCTTGGGTGCGTGAGTCCAGTCAACGACAACCCCTCCACGGAAAGATGTGATCTTTGGAGAGAATAGCTTAAACCTCCTGATCTCTTTATAAAACCATCAGAGAGTCTTTCATCTGGGCACAAGTTACCGTGGCCTAATAAACTTTAAATAGTCTTCGTACCCAAGTAGACCCCAACAAGGACAACCTCCACAAGTGGGGGTTCATGGAAGGCTCAGACCTCCGGTGTGTAAGCGGTGTCTCTCCATGACACTTTTTGTTTGGTGACGAGTACGTGATCGTCGTATTCATGTCACTTTTTGTTCGGTGACGAATGCGTGATCGTCGTGTTCATTCCACTTCTTGTTCGGTGACGAATGCGTGATCGGGCCGACAGAGGACGCCTTCTAATTGACGATCGCTTTTGGTTAGGACGCGACCTTAGGTATAAAATAAAATAAAGAAGTATATTAAATTAATAGTACATTAAAATATGGACTACATAAATCACAGAAAAATGTGACCTGTGTGAATGGGTTTAGGTCATACATAGCTCTGTATGACCTAAACCCATTCACACAGGTCACATTTTTTAGTATTTTATGAGTAAATAATACCAAAAAGTAAAGTAGTCGAACTAATCTAATTACAACGCCTGACAACAAACTAAAGAAATTGATAAATATGGAAATACGTTTGTTTAAAACTAAGCTACCAAAGACTTATAAATATACTATTCCCAGAAAATATTACAAAAACTAGCGACTTACCACGTAAGTGAACCTAGCTTACCGCGCGGGCTTGCCAAAAATATGAAACTTTATGAAATGAAATGGTTTTTTCTGGATATCGGAATCACTTTTACACGTGATATAAAAAAAAACTCTTTTGCAAAAAAAAAACAACCGACTTCCAAAAACGACACTACAAAGTGAAAAATAACTTTAATTTCGGAAGTCGGTGTCGTTGGGTTCGAATTTTCGTTGTTTGTCACCGACTTTCGAAATTAAAGTTATTTTTCACTTTGTAGTGTCGTTTTTGGAAGTCGGTTGTTTTTTTTTGCAAAAAAGTTTTTATTTTTCACTTTTAAGTTGTAATTTTTACCAGTAATTTTGGTTTAAAAACTAAACTACTGAACCGTTTTCAATGAAATTTCTATGGAACCACCTCAGAAGTATCACCTTTCGAACAAAAAAAGAATTTTCAAAATCGGTCTACAATTGGCGGAGTAATCCCGTAACAAACACAGAAAAAAAAAACCGTCGAATTGAGAACCTCCTCCTTTTTTGAAGTCGGTTAAAAATAATCGAAATAGCGAAACAAACTCCAGGGTCATTCTCTGTTAAAAAAATAGCTTTCCAAAGCCGTTCCATAGTTTGCATACCTACGGGAATATTCAGGCCGCAATTTCAAAGCATTTAATAAAATTGTGCAATGTTACATAAAGAACAAAACTACACTTTAATACGTGAAACAAAAGCAAGTCATTCCATTGTTGTAGTTCTCCCCTTTCGTTCGGAGTGAATAACACAATGAACATCAAATTGCTGCAAATAATTATTGGGGTAACTCTGAAGATAAAAGGTACCTAATGATTTTGTTTATTTTTAATTCTCAATTAGATTTTTCGAATAATTATATTTTGATGCTAAATAGGTAAGAAAAGAATTCTGATAATCGTAATAAGTGTTCTATACCTAAGCAGATTGCAACTAGGATTAATGAAATCCATAATTATTATAAAACGTTTAGCAAACAATACCTCCTACTACCTAAAAAAATATAAGGTTTTAATTTAAACACCAAAACATGCCTTTACTAATAATATTAAGTCCAGTAACAAAGTCTGTATTGGGAATATTCCAATATTATGTTTGTAGAAGCTTTTGAGTAAGCGCCTGTCTATTTACGTTGACGCAAAGTTATGTAAACGCATTAAATAACTAATAGATTTAATACTAAACGGCATTTTGATATAAACCATACTAAGATACCTACTTGATTAATTTTATTTATTCTTTGCTATTTTATTTATTATGTATACTTACATAAATACTTAGTTTTTTTTAATAAATATTGATGATTTACTCATTTTATACGTAAACTATCTTAAACCATAGGTACTTAAATACCTACCTATTTGATTAATTTTCTGTGCTATTTTATTTATTATGTGTACATAAATACTTAGTTTTTGAATAAATATTGATGATTTACTCATTTTATACGTAAACTATCTTTACTAATAATTCGTCCGCGTGAAACTTGTTCCTCGCATCGCATTACCTGCCCGCGCCTGCGCCCTGTTTTCGCAACATTTTCCATTGATGCTCCGCTTCTATTCACTGCAGCGTGATGATTATATAGCCTAAAGTCTTCCTCAATAAATGGACTATCCAACACAAAAATAATTTTCAATTCGAACCATTAGTTCCTGAGATTAGCGCGTTCAACCAAACAAACTCTTCAGCATTATAATATTAGTTTAGATAAAGCTGTAAAGTTTGTTTGTCTGAACGCGGTTATCTCTGAAACAATCAGTCGGATTTGAAAAATTATTTTTGCATTTGATAGCCCAATTCTTGAAGAAGGCTATAGGATATGGGGTACTGTGCCTAGCCTTTTCCCAACTATGTTGGGGTCGGCTTCCAGTCTAACCGGATGCAGCTGAATACCAGTATTTTACATGGAGCGACTGCCTATCTGACCTCCACAACCCAGTTACTGAGTATGTATGGTGGTACTGTGTTAAATGTTACAACAAAATACCTTGTGAAATATTGCAATAAAACGAAAGAAAATTTAAAACTTATATTAAAATTACACTTTGTAAGCAAGGATAATTATTACAAATTAGAGGATTATATCCAAGATAAGAATGCTTGGAAACATGCTAGTCCTGCTCCATACGACACTCTCTAGAGTCTAGACAGAATCAAACTGGTTGCTAATGTAATTGTATAATTTATTCTTTTTTTTTTTTCTTTGACATTGATTTACATTCTGTAATTACTTAAAGTCACACCCGGACTTATTACTCCTTATTTATTTATGAAAATCGTCTACTTTTGGAATGTTTGTAAATATGTGAGCACCAGCACCATCACATAGTTAATTTATATGTCATGGTTTCATTAATCCATTTTAATTCTTTTACCTATTGTGGTATACTTAGTAATTTTATTTTTAGGTGCATCGTCTTCACATAATAATTAAGTAATTAATGTATGCAAAATATTGTAAAATATTTTAAAAGAGTAACGGTGGAGTTGCTTGCCCATTCTTCGCCATACGAAAACTACCTTTTGGAAGGGGCGACTAGAATCAATTTTATTTTAACTTTATTTTTGACGTTCAAAAGTGCCTTTTATGTGCCTATTTGAAATAAATGATTTGACTTTGACTTTGGCTACTTAACTTCATGCTAGGACCCTTAGGCGACGAGCAAAAAGAAAGTCAGAAAGAACGTTTAGTGAAAACGAAGCAATAACGCGGGCATGTGATGTGACGGAGAACAAGAAATTTGTAAAATTTGGGCAAAAGTTGTAATATGCAATCTGACACAAAGAAGTCCATCTATTTTAAATTTTCGTGTTCATATTTACAAAAAACAGTTTTGTTGCTCTCATAAATTCACAGAAATCAGACTGGAAACATACCTACCGTGCGATGTGCCACTTTCATGTTATCTATATTTTTAGTACAACCAAAGCCATTGATAGTTTCTGACACGCCTTCCGCTTCATTCATGCGTGCTGACGTGCCCTCCTGACATTGATATACGACTTTATTTTTTATACACTTTTCCCATTTCATAGAGGAGCAATACCGATGATTTATTTGAAAAAATATACAGGGTGGCATGGACATCGACGCACAAACTGAAACCATGAATTCAGCAACCTCTAGCGTCCCTTTTGCGACAGTTATAGTAACAAAAAATCTGCTGTGTCATAGAAATGTACAATATCTACGCGGTCAAAATGTATGAAAGAGCATTTTTTTTTCTTTAACCGGTCAGTATTTTCAACACCTGCGTTTTTCGTCGGTTTCAGAATGATGTACTGTTTCCATGGTAACCGGTTGCGAGTTGAGAGTTTTGTGTTGAGAATATCAGTTGTTCGTACCTAGGATGACGCTACTAAGTTGCCGCTTTTGTAAACTTATCGTAGTTTGTACTGACTTTGATTTGAAATGTCGGGAAACGCTATCATGCTTTTACACCAGCACTCAGGCCCGTGGGATAATTGCGTAATACACATAAAAACCTCCTTTAATTTTGACAATGTTTAGTTTAGCAACGTTTGTTGTGTTATTTACGTTATTGAGCAGATGATTTTTTTAAATCTATGACATTTTTTTAAAGGTTAAATCCGTTACGTTTACTAAGTATCAACCGATTTTTAATTAAATAAGAGTAAAATTGCTTGTCAGAATGCGCTACCGCATTACGCTGAATGTATAAATAAGTTTTTAATAAAATTTTACCGTGCGGTTTTATACCTATTTCCATTTATAATAAATAAATAAAATAATGATTTATTTCTCTCAAAAAGGTACAAACTTTGGTTCATGTCATATTATGTCAAATCAATAACATTTGTGAGAGCTGGAGTCTATAGTGGGTTCGAGACCTGTATGACAGATCTCCAGGCTCTCGCCCTCTTAAACAATACCTACTATTTAGTTCTAATTTGAACACATCAAGGCCTTCACGTACAGAGAGTAATATTTAAAAACTAAAATAGGATTTTTTTTTAAACTAAATAACAAAAAATCTGTGAGTGTGTAATGGTGTGTGGGGGTGTGTCTGTGAGTGTGAAGTATATGGTGTGTGTGTTGTGTGTGTGTGTTTATTTATATAATGAATTAACTATGACGACTTGCAAAGCGTATCAATATATACAGCCTTTTCAGATATTTTACCTCTGACAGCAACCTTATAACTATGAGAATTAAGATCACAATGATGCAAGATCAGTGATAAAATAACTTGAGTATACTAGCTAGATTGAAATCTCTGCAGAAACTAATAGCAATATCCATGATTGCAAACGTTTGCGTACGACTGTTAATATTCTCAATAAGATTATAGTTCCTACACTAAACACATATTCTCAATAAGATTATAGTTCCTACACTAAACACACTGTCAAAGGAAACTTCGTCTCTCGTAAACCTTCGCAAGACGCGATTCCACGAATCATCTGAGTCAGAACTAATAGCTTTGAAAGCCAAGTTAAGCTAATTGAACCATCCCTAGTTCAGAGATAGAAATGTTAACCTATATCTATGGCAAGTCTGGTTAAGTACCCCTAACGACTGTCAAAGATTTACAAATGACAGCTAAGACCAACGGCTTACCGTGCTATCCGAGGCATGGAGGGGTCTTGGTATATAATGGAGGGTCACCCATCCACGGACCGACCTCGGCAAGCGTGCTTAACCTTGAAGATCGACCCGTGCGGCTGTTATTATTTAGCCGCAATCTCTAGTTTACCATACTAAAAGTTTAGTTCATATACCTCTCGAAATGTGAAACTCGTGAAGTAACAACCTGATTATTAGGGTGTAGTTAATTACCTTCTGCTTCTTTGTTTTGTTTCCATTTTAAGTATAATGGCAATAATTTCTAGTAGAAATCGAGAAGATACGCAACTTTTCATTAAAAAAAACATAAGCTAGTATCGTCTAATATGATGTCTTTCTACATTTTATTATTTACTAGCTTCTGCCCGCGGCTTCGCCCGCGTGGATGTCGGAAATTTACCCACGGGAACGTGCTAACAGGATAAAATGTATGTGCTTCCCCAGAATGCCATCTATGTCGCGGGCCCTTTGTGGCTAATTACAATAGAAAACCAATTGTGTCTCATTAGTGGTGATTAAGAGGGTACCTATATGATATCTTTACCTAAGTACCTAACTAATTAAAAAAAAACTCAATAACAGAAAATTATATACCTGCCTTCCTAAATAAACCTATTTCTGATGATAACTAATCTAAAGTCAATAAATAAGCAAAATTCCTAAAAACTAATATCTATACGAATGACTAAACCTACCTAACAGTATTATAAAATAACCTACGGTCACTTCGTACACTATCAAATATACTACCTATACTTTAAAATTAAAATCTATACCTACGACTCATATAAAAATAAACCTAAATAACTCTAAAAACTAAAAGGAAAAAAAATGAACTCCACTGCGGGTGACCCAACCTACGACAAACTTAGTATTTGCGGTTGGTACAGTACAGACAGTGGTAATCGGGTATAGGGATCGAACCGCAAAATTAAGTTTGTTTTTTATTGTATATACTTTTCCGGGATAAAAAGTACCCAGTGTATTAGAGAAGGAGCCAGGATATTAAAGAATAATTATACCAAGTTTCATCGTAATCGAACCGGTAGTTTTTGCGTGATGCCTGAACAAACAGACAGACAAAATTTTTTTTAATCACATTTTTGGGTTCGGTGTCGGTCAAGTAACACCCCCTGCCATTTATTTTTTGGATATTTTCAATGTACAGAATTTTCACTTCTACAGATTTATTATAAGTATAGATTTAAACTTTTCACACACAAAAAATAATGCATGCATGCAATGGTGCATACTATTTACTATAATATAATAATACACACACTCACACAGACATACATTACATACGTACATTTTCCCACATATTTAATTCCAACCCTCGGATCACGTCAGCTAGCTAATAAACGTGTTTAATAAAAACCGGCCAAGCGTGAGTCGTCCGACTCACACTTGGCCGGTTTTTCACGCACAATGAAAGGTTTCGTAGTTGGGATAAATTTATCCCAAGAACAAACTTAACATCGTTGAAAAACATTTTCTCCCACACATTCCAACTGCAAATGTAAGATGGTCGACTATTACTCGTAAACATTGATCCAAAATCAAAATTTAATATGAGTAAAGAAAAAAATTCAACTGGTGATACAACTTCATATCGACAAATGATTGGTTCGTTGTGGTATTTATCGCAAGGAACGCGCTCAGATATATATTATATCCTATGCTTAAATGCTTTAAGTTAATATAATTCAAGACCGGAAATGCAGCATTTGGTGGCGCTGAAACGAGTCTTAAGATATCTGAAGTAAACTGAAAATTATAATTTAGCTTTTTTTATAAAGACAAAAAAAAACTTTTTTATAAAGACAAAAAGTCTTTATCATTTACTAGCGGCCCGTCCCGGCTTCGCACGGGCGGTTAAGTTTTAGTAAGGATCCCTAATCTTTTCTAGCAATAAATATAGCCTATGTCACTCAGGGTGAATGTAGCTTTCCAATAGTGAAAGAATTTTTGAAATCGGCACAGGAGTTTTTGAGTTTATTCATTACAAACATACACACAAAAATACAAATCTTTTCTCTTTATAATATACTAGCTGACCCGGCAAACGTTGTTTTGCCATATAAATTATTTATATGTTTATGTATATAAACAAAAATTTATTTATAAATAAGTGTTTAACTACATAGTATAAGGGTTCCTTGTTGGCGACGGAACCCTAAAAACGGTTCGATGGGTTACCTCTACCGTGAAGAATATTGATCGCAGGAAATGTATCGAGAAATTATTTTCTCATTGGTAAAATAAATTCGTTTAGTGATTGCCAACCATTGTACAGTCGATGTTTTCGAACGATGCCAATGTTGAGGTGTTAATTTATATTCATTGCCTGTCTGACGATCTACGTTATCAATAATTACTGAGAGATCCTTTCTGACGGCGACGTTTGTTTGTAACTTCCTTAACTTTGTGTTTTTGATAACCGAAACTTTGATAACTCAACTTAGGGTGTAACCTTACCTTAAGGGCTTGTAATACCTCAGCTGAAATTCATATTTTGCCCCCACTTCCCCGTGCCATGTATCAGTCTATCCCGCTCACACTGTTAAACTGATTCAGTTAGGGTGAACTAAACTGTTGATGGACGTAGGCTTGGTAATAATTGATTAAATTATGATTATATTATTATGCGAAATCGATGTCTTCTGTATAGAATAAAAAGAAAATATATTGAAAGTTAAATTATTCATTAGTACCTACATTAAAAATTAGCTAGCAAATTGTCAATTTATAATGTACTAATAAATAATTTAGCTAATTTACCAAGGTAACCTACGTACATAGGGGCAATTCTCGAAATTTTAAGAAAGCTCAGATCTCAGTCTCAGTCTGCCAAAAATACCTTAAATTTCCATACATTTTTGACAAGTATTTGACATTGATTGTCGCTGAGATGAGATTGCGACTAAATTTTGTACGTTTTTAATTACGAGAATTGGTCTTCTGATGTCATTGTCCAACAAAAAATAGGCGCTTCGGAAATCATCGTCTATCTTGTAAAATACGAACGCGCGATGATGAGATCTAATATAGATTTGTAACAACTCTCAAATTGATCGATCAGTTGACAACTCTCAAATTGGTTGTCAAATAGACATGTAGGTACTTCTACAAGTAGGACTTTTGACTCTATCGAGACCTGGTCTGTTTTGGAGACGCTGCATTGAACTAAACATATCCATGTAAAGGGGTGAGAGAAGGGGACGTAATTTCCCCGAAATTGTTCTCTAATATTATGGGGGGATCTATTTAAGACGCTGAACTGGAAAGGACGCGGCATTAACATCAACGGCGAGTACATCGCACACTTAATATTTGCAAATGATATTATCATAGCGGCTGAGTCGCTTCATAGCTTGCAGCAGATGCTGTACAGCCTAGTTGATTCATACGTATTGGTCTCCGGATGAACTTGGAGAAAACCCAGGTTATGTTCAACGATTGCTGTCAATGTTAATGCTTTCAAAGTTGTCCGAGAATACTTTTACCCACGAAAAATTCTGCAGTTTGGTAAGAACAACTTTGAGAGGTGAACAAAAGCATTTAGCTGGGCTGGGCAGCGCAGCGTTTAGGAAACTTCACCGAGTCTTTTCATTGAGTATTTCACTTTCATAAGACTAAGATCTTCAATCAGTGTGTCCTGTCTTTTATGACTTACGAAGCCTGTTTGCGCAAACAGCAAAGGACATTGCTCTGCGCCCATACATTGTTCGCCCTGGAACCAAGAGCATCGGAAAATTATGTGTTGAATTGTCGATCATTAGTAAACTCCTATAAGATCTTATTTATATAGCGGACTTGTTGCAGAATATATATATTTAAAAAAAAAGCATCAGATTTTGAGGTTATAATCGAACCATAACAATGAATATTAGATATAGATTTTCATAGCTCCGAGTGATATTTAAGAAACTAAAAAACAATAACATTTATAATACATTCAGCTATTTTTTGTACCTACCTAGATAATTAGGTATCTTTGCAGTTTTTTTCTAAAGCCTAAGTGTATATTATCATTGCAACGTTTAAATGCACAGAATCTAATTAAAATAGGTACCTGTATTCTTAGCATTGGTTTTAGAATGAGATAAAATGTTTGTGTGTATTAATGTAAAAATAGAAACAGTGCCATGTTATCGTTTGAGCGGTACACAGTTCCGAAAATCACAGCCAGGTAAGTCGTTTTTTAAAGCAGAGTCCGTTAAAATAGCCAAGTCGTAATATTCAATACTATTGCAAAGAGCAATCGACGCAGTGAGAGCATAGGTTAGGTAAGATACTGAAAACCGCTATTTAGTCACGTCAAAAATAAGGGTGGCAAACTTGATACGATTTATCGATATTTCCTAAGATTTACTATGGCCATACGTTAAAACTGAATTAAATCAACTTTTGTCATACGATAATATTAATAAGTACCATTACAACTAAGACAATAATAATAATAATTCTTTAGCCGCCTTAAAAAAGTATTTAATAGTCTTTTATCAGGTGGAAACAAGGTGCGCGCCTTCAACGGTTGGGTCATGCCAGTTTTGATGTACTCTTTCGGCATACTCAAATGGACTCAGACCGAACTCGATGCCCTGGATAGGAGAGTCCGTACGCTGCTGACTGCAAATCGAATGCATCACCCACGGTTATCGGTAATGAGGCTATATATCCCGCGAAAATGTGGAGGTCGAGGATTATTAAACGCTAAGAACCTCCACAATCGCGAGATATGCAGTCTCAGGGAATATTTCCTAGATACCGACGTGGGGATGCATCGAGATGTAGTCGCGGTGGACAAGGGCCTCACCCCGCTTTCCTTGGGTAAAGAGAACTGGTGCAAACCAGTAGTGCTTGACACTAATGAACGCATGGAGGTATGGCAGAGTAAGGAGCTTCACGGACGCTTCTTCCGGGCCCTGCATGGGCCCGATGTAGATCTATTAGCGTCCGTAGCCTGGCTGCGTTTCGGTGACCTCTATGGAGAAACCGAAGGTTTTGTCTGTGCAATTATGGACGAAGTTATCATGACGAACAATTACCGGAGATTTATTGTGAAAGACGGCACGGTTGACATCTGTCGGGCATGCCACCGGCCGGGGGAATCAATCAGGCATATTATCTCCGGGTGTTCTCGCTTAGCTAATGGAGAATACTTGCATAGACACAACCTTGTAGCTAGGATAATCCATCAGCAACTTGCTCTGAAATACAGCCTTGTGGATTCGGAGGTGCCGTACTACAGGTATGTGCCCGACCCAGTTCTCGAAAATGGTAATATCATATTGTACTGGGATCGATCCATCATCACTGACAGGACTATTGTTGCCAATAAGCCTGATATAGTGGTGGTGGATCGATCAGAGCGACGCGCAATGATTGTTGACATAATCGTCCCGCATGATGACAACCTCGTGAAAGCCGAGAAAGATAAACAAATCAAGTATCTTGACTTGGCTCGCGAGGTTGTCGACATGTGGGATGTGGACTCAGCGATCATTGTGCCGATAGTTGTGACAGCCAATGGCTTAATAGCCAAGAGCTTCGACCAACACCTGAGGAGGCTCTCGTTGGGCAGCTGGATCAAGGGCTTGATTCAGAAAGCGGTACTTCTGGACACGGCTCGCATCGTCAGGAGGTTCCTCTCTCTGGAGCCCTGACCGCCGGTAGCTTGGACCCTGTTCCCGATACTGGTGGGCTACTACTTTTTATATTTTTAAATGTTTTTTTATCCTTTTGTTTATAAAAATATTTAAAAATGAATTTTGTAAGTATTTAAACGAGATAAAGGAGATAATAATAATATCCCTGGACATGGCAATGGCGCCGATTCCCTTGTTAACAAACTAAACTAAATTTAAGTTCAGTGCATCTTTTTCTTTCTATTTTATTAAGAAAAGGACAGAAGATAAATATTAGTTTAGTCCTTTCAAATTTAGATACTCAGCTCTGTCCGCTGTACCGTGATTTCTCAAAAATCCTTTCAAAAATCCACTTGTATCTATACATTTGTGGTAATTGAAATATATTTCCATTACCACAAACATATGTAAGTAGATTGATCGAGAAAAACAGGTTTTGCTGAGACTTGGTTGTTTTGGTTTTGGTTTTTTTTTTCTTATTTGTATTTGTAATGATATGTATGTACGTGATTACTAGTTTATTTATTTATTTATAAGTATGTATTAGGTATGTTGAAACTGTGTGTACTCCCCGTCACTTTTCCCTAAAGGTTCATTAGAAAACCAGCGTCAGACAGCATCTGTCTGGCATTAATGCTGAAATGAACCTTTTTGGCGCAGCCGTGAGGCACACACTATTGTTGTCTGAAACATTATTCTTTATTTTATTAATTTTGTATTTTGTGTTTCACGAACTGTGTCCCAATAAACTTTTTTCTTTCTTTCTATCTCAAATAAAATTATTCATAAAAAAAGTTTTGCTGAATATTGAAAACACCATAAAAATTTGGGAACTGTCTAAAATAGGTACGCTTACCTCCCTAAATTTTTGACAATATTTTGACATTGACGTGAGATTACGATTTTGAACCATTTCGAAGATGATTTTATAAATTAAAACTACAAAATTTGGATAAAATTAAAATACGGGTGCCTTATTCTAACATCTAAATTTAATTTTACATTATCATATAATTTCTTCAGAACATAAAACATTGTCCATCGGGTCTTTTGAGCGCAAGCGAAGTGACACGGGTTCCCCGTCCGATAGCCGAAGCGGTACTGACAAGTACTGAATCGGGGTCCTGTCGGGGGCCGGGCGGCAGATCGGTTCAAGGTGTGAGTGGTTAAAAAGCTTGATATTTCCAATCCCATCTTTTTACGTTAAAAGTAACGATTAAAAAAAAAAACGAACAGATGACACCTGCTTTATGCATAGATCGATTAGCCTGCAAAGTTTCATGACCTAATTTGAAAGTTTTCATTGATAATTCTTCTTTTATTGTACGGTTTAGAGGTAACTTTGAGATTTATTTGTATCGAGAAAATTGTATGCAATCGTGTTTTCGAAACAGACGACACCTCGCAGCAGTCCTCGTCTTTATTGTATATTAATTTCAAAGAGAATACTGCAGTATTGTTGAAACTAGAGTCATTAATGCTAAGACAATTTTCGCAATCTGAGGTATTACAGGCCCTTAAAGCTCAGCTTTTTATACAATCTTTTTTGACGATACATCGTTCTAATATCAATGCTGACAAAATAAAATGGCTTTCAGATCATACTCATGTAAAGATTTTTATAAACCTGCAGGTGAGTCGTTTCACTTTAAAACGAGATTTACATTAAATTCTTAAGCTTATTAAAATTATTATGAAAAGTGAAAAAGTTGTTTACCTACACAAAATTAAATATTATTAAATTAATTGAACTTTACTGTAGTAACTGAACTTTGGGCTACTTTAAAAAGGTTTAGGTAATCAAGCGTACTACTTAGGTATTACTTTCGGAAAAATCGTCACGATTCTTTAAAAGCTTCAAAGAATTAAAGGGTAATTATTTAAAAATGTATTAATAAAAACCTAATTAAAAAAGGTATTTACAAGGCAGATGGGAATGGAAACGCCGGGAGAGGACACCCTTGGAGGACATATGTATAGGGACCTTATTGGTGATGTTCTTCAAAACGGTCAGGTGCGTAGTACTCGCAACCGGCGTGCGTGTATGACCATATGTTTGAATGTAAACGAGGCAAAACGAATATGTAACTATCGTAGCGTATCTGTCCCCATGGGAAGAAGCCATGAGTTTATGTAGATATGTTAATTTACAAAATTATTTAACATACCATTCTGCTTATAATTTTGGGTTATAAAATGCCTATTACTTTTAATACAATAAGAGGTAGGTTACCCCATCCTTCTTCCTTCCCATCCTTAATTTGTCCAAAAAACCCACCACCTTCTACCGATAGAATAAGAAACTATGTCTAATAAAAGCACCTTTAATACCCCTACTTTGCATAATATCATAAAGGTGTACGTGCATAAAGCCACGCAGAGATTATAGCTCGTTTGTTTTATTGCAAGTGTTCCAGGCAGCTGAGCCACCAATACCATGTAGTTTGAACGCGTGTGACGTGTTCGAAATGTTTACGAGGGGTAGCCGTACACCTGAGTCGTCTCCTCCTTCGGGTGCCTGCAATCCTGATCTGCATTGGCGACAACTAGACCGACGACTAAGGGCCATTGAACAACCTGGTAACAAAACGCAAACAAATTTAAAAACCTAAACCTAACCTAAACATTTTTCTTGCTGTTCTTTTACCTTAAAATAAAGCCAAGCTCATATATTTCTTGTATAAGTATTTTCACACAAATCACCAACACGAGGACTGTGTATGTAAATAATCTATTTTTAACTTGCTTAGTAGGGACAATAATATAATAATACTTTGTTTCATGTTGATACTTAACCTATTAATTATTTTTGTTTTGAAAATTTTAATCAAATGCGCAATAATTAGATTGTTATGAAAATCATTTCAACAATATTAATTTTCTTTCTGAGAACGCCTTCAAAAAAGTATTTAATTTAATTGCATAAACGCCGTTCCTAACAGAAATTAATACTTTTTATGAAACGAAAATTAAAGTGGCCACTTGGCCATCTCCTGTTTGTAAGAATAATAAAAACGCATCATTTATCTCCTTTGTTATTTCTGATTAGGTTATTTCATACTTTTATGCTTCGACTTTTATTTTACCACCAAGTTTTATTTTGCTAAACTAAGTAGTACTACTAGGTTATTGTAGTTTTTTGAAAATCCTACTATCCTACTAATAATTATTATAAACGCGAAAGTTTGTATGGATAGATGGATGGATGTTTGTTACTCTTTCACGCCAAAACTACTGAACAGATTTGGATGAAATTTGCCCCACATATATTTTATTACCAGGATACTTTTCGATCCCGATATTCCCACGGGATCGAAACTTTTGCGGGTGAAACCGCGGGGCGCAGCTAGCAACAAATAAATGTTCACATACTTATTTATATAAGTAACCTTATTTCACTTAGAACTTTATTGTTTGGAATTGTTTTGTTTTAAGTAAAAATCTTTTTAACAAAAAAATTAAACCGCCGAAATAACTGAAAAGCAAAAAATAATAAACCTTTTTTATTTAACCTTAATAACTAATTTCTTAAACTAATGTAAGTATACCTTAATATTATGGGTTAAAGTATGAAATTGCCGATTTGTACTGAAAATATGAAATTCGTTTTTTTTTATTTAACATATTTATTTAATCAAAATAATCATCATTATTATCTATACATTGCTGCCATCTAATAGGAAGGTCATTTATGCCTTTGCGATAGAACTGTCGTGATCTAGATTCGACAAACTGTGTGAAAGCATTTTGTACTGCCTCCTGAGAAGAAAACTTTTTATAACGTAGAAAATTGTCCAAATCACGAAAAAAATGGTAGTCCGTTGGAGCAAGGTCTGGCAAATACGGAGGGTGATGAATGGTTTCTAATTGCAGTTCCTGTAGAGTTAAAACGATTTCTCGTGCGTGAGGACTCGCGTTATCATGGAGCAATAATGGTGAAAATCGATTCATGAGTCGGGGCTGTTTCACTGATAGTTTTGCTATCATTGTTCGGAGTTCGGCACAGTAGACATCTGCCGTTATTGCTTGACCAGATCGGAGAAAGCTATAGTGAATAACACCATGCTGAGACCACCAAACAGTTACCATTACCTTTTTAATGGTAAGCTTTGCTTTACGACACTGTTGCGGAGTTTGACCTGGGGTAAGCCATTTCATTTTTCGCTTACGGTTATCGTAAAGAATCCATATATCTTCAATCTTTCTCACAATCATATCTTTTTATCACGTGTCACAATTCGATCCAATATTCCTTCATTTCTGTATCGATTCAACAAGGCAACACAAGTTTCAACACGCGTTTCTTTCTGCAGATCAGTCAAATCACGAGGCACCCATTTCTCTTTTTTTTTTTTTTTTTGTTGATTTGACGCAAATGATTCAAAATTGTTGGTAAGGTTAAACCATGCCGCTAATTCCTGGGTAGTTTGGCTCGGATCGGCTTCCACCATCTCTTTCAATTCATTGTTATTCACCTGTGTGGGCGGTCTTCCACGTGGTTCGTTCTTCAAATCAAAGTTTCCATCAAGAAAGCGTTTAAACCAAAATCGCACGGTGTGTTCATTAGCAGTGCCCTCTCCAAACGCAACATTGGTATTGCGAGCTGTTTCTGCCGCGTTAGGTCCGCGTCGGAACTCGTATGCAAAAATAACTCGAATTTTCGAAGTATCCATCTTTCTTGTCTAAGCCGAATAAAAAAAAAACAACTGAGTCGATAATCGAATGTTGTACATTTTTTAAAAGAAGAACTTCATAGGTACCATGTGAAAAAAGTTTCACTCAAAAATCTCAAACCATGAAGGTTCTATGTCAATTCGAAGTACCTATTACAATAAAACGGCAATTTCATACTTTAACCCCTATTACAATAGATCCACTTTAGCCCTGGATCGAGAAGCTAGAAGTCATGGGGAGGGGCCTTTGCCCAGCAGTGGGATGATGCAGGCTAACAGTAACAGTAATACAATAGATTTTCTTATGAACAATTCGTAACTCGTACTGTATCTACTTATATAATTATTATGGTTAAAAGTTATGCGCTGGTTGTTGTTTACTGATCAAAATTGCATGAGTTAAACTAAAAAAGAATTCATCAAGTCGAGTTGACAAGACAAGAATTTACTACAACTCTTGGCATTAAATTACGAAACTATGTCCTTTCAAGTTTTGAGAACCTTTTTTTGTTACAGATTTTTCCACTTAGGAAAACTTATTTTCGGTCCAGCTGAAACTGATTTTATTTTCTCGACAGTTACATAATAGCGTCCAGAATCGATCATTACGTGGGAGCTATGTTTGCCTCGTTCGTCTATGGATGTTAGCTATCCATTACAAGGATCGCAATTCGTCATTCCTCCATGCTTCCGAGAGCACGTTTAACAGCCGGACCTAGTTGTCATACGTATGTTTATGGCAGTCGTAATACTCGGACTCAAAAACCTGCTTTATGCATCGACTGCCACGGTACGTAGGCTGAATGTTAAAAATACCGCCCCAGGACCCGACGGCTTACCTGAAAAAGCCTGGGTTCTGGCCTTGGAGGCTCTCGGGTCTCCACTAAGGGGGCTACTAAGCGCATGCTTGGAAAGGGGCCGGTTTCCACTTCGTTGGAAGACGGGGAAACTAGTCCTCATCAAGAAGCCGGGGCGCCCTGTGGACTCTCCGTCCGCTTACCGGCCCATCGCTGCTCGACGAGGTGGGCAAGCTCTTTGAAAGAGTCATTGCAGACCGCCTTGTCGGGCGGCTGGTGCGGGTCGAATTTGGCGGAAAGCCAGTTTGGTTTCCCCAGGGGGCGCTCTACTGTGGACGCCATCATGCGCGTGCGAGCCCTCACGACGGGGGATGCTGTGGCCCGGGGTGGGGTTGTCTTGGTGGTTTCTCTAGACATCGCCAATGCCTCCAATACCCTGCCCTGGAGTTGCATCAGGGAGGCACTCCGGTATCACCGGATACCGACCTACCTTTGTCCGACCACATTGTCGAGGCCTATTTGACGGACAGGGCCGTCAGCTACCCCGGTCACCGGGGAGAGTGGAACCGGTGAGAGATGTCGTGCGGTGTCCCACAGGGATCGGTCCTGAGGCCGTATCTGTGGGATATCGGGTACGACTGGGTGCTGTGCACCGACCTCCCTAGCGGCGTCAGCTGGTTTGCCACAAAGACGACACGCTAGTCCTGGAGCAGGGGAGGTCGCACCAAGCGGCGGCCGAAGCAGCGACATGCGGGGTTGTGACAATCGTCGAGAGGATCCGGCAATTGGGACGCGAGGTGGCCCTGCACAAGTCTGAGGCCATGTGTTTTCATGGTCCTCGGGACGCGCCACCGCACACTGTATCATTATCACGATCTAGCGGAACTTAATTAAAAAATAATATATTTCTAAATATTCCTAAAACTCCCTTCATTGCACAGTTGTATAAGTATATAACCGATATTTAACCAAATTAATAAGTTAGCAACACCACATAACTCAGGGAAAGTCCCGAAACATGTTTGTCCGTACTAGCACGCGCGCTGTTGTTTAGTACTGATTTACTTAATACTGAATGCGAACAGGTGTGTTCTTGTCTTAAGTGCTATTAAGTGGTAATTTTTATTGCTTGGTATATCATCGAGCATACGTTGAGGGTAGGTTTGAACCTTTTTTATATTGAATGTTTTTAGTACATTAAGTTTTTGCGGAAGTCTTGAAAAATATTTTTATGTTTTGTATTAGAGTTGACTTTTAAAAATGTATACATGTGTATACACCGGGAAATCACTGTTATACCATTCTACGGTTAATATTCTGTGAAATTTAGTTGAAATCCCTTGCTCCTATTTGCCCCGCTCATACGTTTTTTTTTTGTTTTCTATCAGATTGATGCACAACGAGATATTTTTGATATATGGTCGAAATAACCTTAAAATTGAAAAAAATCTGGATAATTAAGACATATATGACTGTGAAAATCCTCCACGATCACTTCAAATGTCAATAAGTAGTCTCACCGCAAGAATACAATTCAAATGGGAGAAATGTATGCGAAACAAAACAAGATTCTTGGCAGAATATGCAGATTGGTTGGAAGAAATAAATAAATAAATAAGAAGAGTTGCAATATACTAAATAACATCATAATGTTAACATTTTATGTCACTTGAAATTAAAAAAGAACGATTCGCGCAAGAATGAATAAAGTTCCGCTAGATCGTGATAATGATACAGTGTGCACCGTCGGGTTCCCAAATAACGGAAGGAGGGGTTCACATCGCCGTCGAGTCGACGATGAAGTACCTGGGACTCGTCCTCGACAGCCGGTGGAACTTCGTGGAGCAGTTCACTTGTCACAACAATGCCACAGAGTGCTTCTGACACTCGGGGCATTGACAAGTAATGAGGTTACGTCTAGCGCGGATTAAAAATCTATACTTATAATAAATCTGTAGAAGTGAAAATTCTGTACATTGATAATATCAAAAAAATAATTTACAGGGGGTGTTACTAGACCGACACCGAACCCAAAAATGTGATTAAAAAATTTTTTGTCTGTCTGTCTGTCTGTCGGTCTGTCTGTCTGTCTGTCTGTTTGTTCAGGCATCACGCAAAAACTACCGGTTCGATTACGATGAAACTTTGTATAATTATTCTTTAATATCCTGGGCACCACACTGGGTACTTTTTATCCCGGAAAAGTATATACAATAAAAAACAAACTTAATTTTGCGGTTCGATCCCTATACCCGATTACCACTGTCTGTACTGTACCAACCGCAAATACTAAGTTTGTCGTAGGTTGGGTCACTCGCAGTGGAGTTCATTTTTATTCCTTTTAGTTTTTAGAGTTATTTAGGTTTATTTTTATATGAGTCGTAGGTATAGATTTTAATTTTAAAGTATAGGTGTAGGTTATTTTATAATACTGTTAGGTAGGATTAGTCATTCGTATAGATATTAGTTTTTAGGGATTTTGCTTATTTATTGAGTTTAGATTAGTTATCATCAGAAATAGGTTTATTTAGGTAGGTATTTAATTTTCTGTTATTGAGTTTTTTTTTTAATTAGGTAGGTACTTAGGTAAAGATATCATATAGGTACCCTCTTAATCACCACTAATGAGACACAATTGGTTTTCTACTGTAATTAGCCACAAAGGGCCCGCGAGATAGATGGCATTCTGGGGAAGCACATACATTTTATCCTGTTAGCACGTTCCCGTGGGATAATTTCCGACATCCACGCGGGCGAAGCCGCGGGCAGAAGCTAGTAAATAATATTTATTTTATTGCTAATATTTTACATAATCTATTTTATTATTTATTTATTACTGTGATTGCCCGTGACATCACAGCGGGCCCTATCAGAATACCAGCGCTACGACATTTATTTTTTAAATGTCGAAGCATCATGCTGAGATAGGAGCCTTTTGGCCTCGTATAGGACTTTCTGTTTTTTTTCCTTTTGTTACTTTTTTATACAATTTGTTTTATTTTTAACTGTGTTTAGTTTAGTTTATAATCCTGTACGAGTTGCAATAAATACTTTTTCTTTCTTTCTTTCTTCTCATTTCCGACGTTTGGCTCCCAGACTGGAGCGGGCCGGGGCTGCCTTGAGGTGGCTCCTGCCCGCCAGTTGAACGCATCCCAAAGGGTCATGGCTGTCCGGCTGGTCTGAGGATACCACACGGTCTCCGATGAGGCCTTGCCGGATGGCCGGATTGCCAATCCGGCAAGGAGGCTCGCCGCCTCACCATGGGATCTGGAGGAAAAAGTCCTCGCCCATATATGGGAGTGGCGAGAGGAGGCAAAACGCCAGGGCGTAACTCCGCTGCCGCGAGAAATCACGGTACAGCGGACAGAGCTCCGGCAGGATCTCATGGCGATATGAAGAGTGCGATTGTCGCAACCCAGTGCTGGGCACGCCACAATTGCGGCGATGAGTCCTCTCTTTGAGAAGTGGCTAGAGAGGCGCCACAGCGCCCTCTCCTTCCGCCTGACGCAGGTCCCCACCGGACACGGTTGTTTCGGGAGGTTCCTATTCAAGGACAACAAACTTTCCTGGCGGGAGGAAACGCCAGAGTGGCACCACTGTGTGGATTGCCTAGAGGACACAGTGGAGCATATGGTGGAGGTCTGCCCGGCTTGGGCGGAACACCGCCGCCTCCTCGTTGCGGCGATTGGCGGCGGCGATTTCTCGCGTCCGGCCTTGGTCCAGGCCATGGCACGGAGAGAGAGTGCATGGGAAGCCGACACCTCCTTCTGCGAAGCAGCAATGCTCGCAAAAAAGGAGGCGGAGCGCGTGAGGGAGAGGCAATCTCTGCGCCCACACGCCCCTAATCACCGCAGGAGACGCCTTGGACGTCGGGAGTCAATAGCCGACTCCCGGCCACCGTAGGCGCGGGCTTGCGGGCGGCGAGCAATGGGCAGCTCGCTGCCCGATAAGGACCAGGCCCGGATCAACGGCGCGTTGTGCTCCACGCGCGTCTCAAAGAGATGTCAGCACGAACTGACAGGGTCCACTAGGACCGATGCCTGCCAGGGCCGTGGGTTGTTTGAAAGAGATACCGTGGCTCAGGCCGTACCCTGGCACAGGCAACTGAAGGAACACGGGTGGGTTTAGTCAGTAAAAGTTTGACACGCCCTCCAGCTATCCATTTTCCCACCCAAAAAAAAAATAGGCATTGACTGCCACCGCGGTCACCAGTAACTGCTAACAATATATATTCTATTGTGTCTGTTTTCTGGTAGTCAACGTGTAAAAATCTGGAAATAAAATATGGGAAATATTGCAATTGGGTCAAGGAAATTGCAGTGATTCCATGTAAAATAATAATATTTAGCTGGCTTTAGTTGACTGCTAATGGAAGACGTCCCTAATGTAGCTGGGAAAAGTTAAACCGACGAAATTATGTTAGCAATTTTGGCACGCCTACTTTTTATATATTTACAGGCATTTTATAAAATTGACTATTATTTTCTAGGATGCTGATGTTAAAACATTCGATTGGTTTTTTCTCAGCATGGACAATAAGCTTCGGCCAATCTCGTTGGAGGCAATGTGCGAAAAGTGCCTGTCGATGCGATTCGGCCCGACGTTCGCTTAATTGTTGGAGGGCTGGGTTCACCACTCTCACACCAGATCTGATCGTTCCTGCTGACTTGGTTAATATGTGAGTAGCTTTCTATTTTATATTTTTCAGCTTCTACATGAACGTTTTGATTACTGTGCATTTTTATTTTTATTTTTTTTTTTATTGAGAGGAACGGCAAACAGTTACATTACAAGGACTTACAACTAGTTTAACTAAATAGCAATTTGGTTATAAAGTAACCCACAACGCTATCCATAAGTAGGCATAGAAGTTTAAGAAAAAAAAGAGCTAATCGCTAGGAACATTAATAGCAGTAGGTACATGTGGCAAATACTTAATTAAAAGTTAAATACTATGAAAAAAATATATATTTATGTTATGTAAGAAATATTTAAAAAATTAAGAATAATTGGTTCAAAAATTAAACAAAAAAATATATAACAAAAATTATACAATATTACTATATTAAGGAGCACTTATTGTGATATCTAATAGGGAATGGAGAATGAGGCTTTTGAATTTACTTATTGTACAATTAAAGATATCTATGTCTACAAAGGTAAGAACTCAAACTCAAATCATTTATTTCAATTAAACCATTTACAGGCACTTTTGAATTGTCAAAATTAAATAGTTGGTCAGTTAGTCAGAAAGTTGAAACTAGTTAAGTTTGAGTTTGAGTTTGACAAAGGTAAGAAAGAAAGACAAAACAATAGGTTTATTTGTCACAGAAACACGTGCACGCAAAAAGATAATTAATTGTAATAATAAGGAAAAATAAAAACAAAATATATCTATAATCACGAGCACAGCATCAACAACAACATTACGCTAAGTTAGATCTTAATATTTTTTATTAATTAAGATAATCAATCTTTACTAAGATCTAGATGCTATTGATAAAACTAATTATTTATTCAACGGATGCCTTTTTTAAGTTTATAGTTATATGGTTTATTTTTATATATGAAAATTACATACAAACTAATAATGAGTACCTACGCAGAAATAATTAAGCTATTACCTTGTGAATAAAAGAGATTATCATATCCCGAATAAATCGGTTAAGCAATCGGTTTTCCATTAGTCACTTTTTGTGGGCTTTCAATTCAGCCGATCCAACACTTGTAGTTCTCACAGACATTTATCAAAGTCACACGATACAACACTCGATAAAACCTAAACTTTACGTAGGATACAAATAAATCAGAGTTCGTTAGGTGAAACTTTTCATGCGTATTGTGTACATTTAATAAATCTTCACAACATCCTTTTGCGACATGTTTTCAGGGGTTCAATAACAATATGCGTTGACATCTGGCCTTTAGAACTTTTTCCCTCCACGTGTCTACATAAAATATTAAACAAAATAGCAGGGAAAACATACATTAACGTGAAATCTACTTGAGGTTTTGTTATTAATATCATGCCTGGAGTAATTAAATTCTATTGTAAGTCTTCCTAAGCCAATAGCCCTTGTAGGTACGCTACTTGAACGCTGGAAAGCTCTTACCGTGCTGTAGATACAGACCTCCAACACCAATAAGTGCACTGCAATATCCTGATTTGTATATAGACGCTGACAAGAGCTAAACCGCGGTCACAGTCGGACTGCATAGAAAAGAAAGAGATACGCGATGACATAAGGCACATTATGTGTTGCAAAATATAAAGCAATTATCTGTTTACTCAAAAATTATTTGAGTAATCCAAAATAGAGTACAAGTTGTGTGTTCAATTATGATACGTTTACGTTATTGTTATTAATTTTACCAAACGTTACGTTGTTGGTAAGTGATACCAATTGGTATATGTGCGGGTACGTTTTGCAATATCTATAAGTAAAAGAACTAACGTAACATAACCTACGTTCAAAATCCCTAAAATTTAAATACCTAATGTTTTTAAATACCTAAGCAACTAACACCTACCTACGAATTACCTAAGTTTAAAATAATGATTGGACTAAATAAAATTTAAAAAAAAAACAGAAGAATATCAACAGTTATTACACCTAAGTTTGATACACCAACATTTGAAATACCAAATGGTCAAAATACCTAAAATGATGCATCACTTGCGAGCTATTTGTATGAAGTAGATTAGGTTCCGCGAGCGTAAAAGAGGGTAGATTGATAAAATTGATCGTTGTCTATGTTTAAATATTTTCTGTCAGTTGTTTGTCACCCTTTAGATTGCAGAACGATTAGATATTGATTGATACGTGAAAAATTACGAAAAAATACTGAACACAGTATTAGTGTATTCAAAACTCAAAAAGGTGGTTACAAAGTCGACGTGAATGGTTTTGCGTATGCAAAAAGTCGTGAATACAATAAAAAGTGTATTGGGAGTGTGAATTTAAACGAAATGATTTATACAAGTGCAAAGCGCGGTTAACGATCAATGTATTTTCAGAAGTCGAATGTGTATCTGTGATATCATCAGCTGGGGAACATAATCACGAAGGCAATCCTGTGAGAATGAGCGTGGCTATAAATGTGCACGATTTAAAAATGAAAACAAAAGGGCAACCTACGGTGAAGACGTGTCAGATACTTCAAAATCATATCGCATCTACCAGTAGTGATTTTGCGACAAGTTTGCCATCTAAGGATTCGTCACGACAAATGATTAATAGAGAAAGAAAGAATGTGCTGAATGTACTAAAAGAGCCCACTAATTTTGATTTTGTTATTGACCACCAATCATTGTTGTTAAATGATGATAATTTTGTCATCAAAGAGAGAATATTTGTCCAAAATAAAAGAGTAATTATATTTAGTACAAAAGAATGTGTGACATATTTAAGCCAAGCAAATTATTGGTTGATGGATGGAACGTTCAAGATCGTCCCAATAACCAGCAATGAAGTCAGATGTTTGATGGCATTATGCTACGTTCATCCAATCCAATTCAATGGTTTATTGGAAACATTATCTGATGACAGCCTCAAAATTGCTAACTGGTTTGGAGAAAATTACATCCAGGGAAGAAATTATTAGCCACCAAAATATAATCCCAGCTTTTGGTGTCTTAATTATCTAGCTACGATTCCACGCACACAGAACATTAAAGAATCATTTCACCACCACATAAATCAAATTTGTTCTAAAAGACATGTCGGATTTTATCGGTTGGCATCTCAATTGATCAAGGAAACAAAGGTGAATTTAATTGAAATTCAAAAAATAATAAATGCTGAACTAGTACCTAAAAAACGGATGAAAAAGGGACATTACAAGTTAAATAATATTAGGTAACAAAATATTGCAAAATATTCCTGAATACAATAATGTCGATCTTTTGAGAGCTATTGCAGCAAATCTGTAATAAATAAAACGTGTTAAATTATTATTTGTACTTGTGAATATTATTTGTTTATTTCTGTAAAATTATTTGTTTTTTTTTTTTGGTTAACTTAATTAAGAAAATAAAAATGTGATTAACATTGATTATGACTTAGTATAGGAATTATAATTATTTGATTACTTCTTATTTTCTTTTTTCTTTCTATTTCTATTATTCTAATTATTATATTAGATTTTAGGGATTTTGAACGTAGGTTATTTTAAGTTAGTTCTTTTAATTTTAGATATTGCAGTACGTACCCATATGGGTACGTACTGCAGTATCTAAAATTAAAAGTACATGTACCATTTTTTTTCAAAAACCTTTTTTTGGAAATAACCAAGAATTTAGAAATATGTTATTTTTGCAACAGGCTTATTTTGAGCAATAGAGATATCAGCATGGGTGTTCTGAAAACTACGTTGCTCAGTAGTAAAAAACAATATTGTATACAAATTATCTACTAGTAGGTATAGTCGTTGAATTTATTTTATTAGTAAATATAAATATAAATAAAGTAAATAGTAAGGTATGCCTTATTATTTTATTTATATACTAGCTGTGCCCCGCGGATTCACCTGCACAAGTTTCGATTCCGTCGGAATATCAGGATAAAAAGCATACTATATTAATCCTAGTTATAAACCATATGTCATTCTGTGCCAAATTTCATTCAAATCCATTCAGTAGTTTTTGCGTGAAAGAGTAACAAACATCCATCCATCCATCCATCCGCCCATACAAACTTTTACTTTTATAATATACTTTATGTATTGTACACCAAAAAATACATTTTTCAAAATACATTTAACACTACAAAACTTACAATGGGAGGATTATTATCGTAATACTTGAAGTAATAGATACTAAAGAATTTACTTTTCGATCTCGAATCGCTTTGTTCTTCCAAGACATTCATCTAATTCTATACCTTTACCAATCTGCAGTAAGGAAAATCTAAATAGGAATCTTTGTATCTTTAACACGTATGTTAGAATGTTTTGTATAAGTACTACATAGCATAGTAATATTTACTGGGTGCATTCCTACACAGTCATTTTGCTTTTATTGAATAGGTACGTTTTGTCTGTTAGGTAAATATTGAAAGACCATCTTGAACACGCTTAAAAATAATGCTTAATACTCACAACACATTATGTAAACAATTTGCAGTATAATTTTCGAATACTTGCAATATACAATGTAAATGGGCTGTCGAGGAATCGTTACAAAGGCCATCTTTGTAACGATTCCTCTACAACCTATTTACAAGGACCGTAGTTAATATTATCATTTTCTTTTGTTTTCCACCCAACAATTATTGTGTAAACTAGACGCTAAGATCAAGTAAATATTTTAGCTTCGCGTCGGTAAGAAAATACCTAGTTTGTATTTTTTAAGTCTGTCTGTATTTATAAACCCCGAATCAAAGTTTTAAATTGAAAATAATATTACGTAAACAAAAACGGTTTATTACCGTGGAAAAGCTACTAAACACCGCGTTCTATGAATACTGGTTTTATGATTTCTAACCAATGATATAATATCATTGTTTCTAACTGTGATTCATTGTTTCTAACTGTGATTTGGGTTACTTTTACTAGGATAAATGAAATACCTACTGCTTGTCGCTAGGTTTCTTTAATGTTTAACCTGCAAAAGTGTTTCAGCAAAATAATGTCATACTTACATAGTCACTGTTATATAAATATCTTGTTTGCAGTTCGCCAGTTGAGTGGATTAATTGCAAACAAGACTTTGGGAAATCCGTCCTAAATCCTTTACTTACCTTGCGACGTCTACCTTTAGGTTCCTTAGACGAGGAGTTAACATGCTACACATAAGTTCAATATACACCATTTATCAGAAAGTTGCTATCAAATTTGAGGGTGTGGTACAGATCGTTATCGCGAAAAAATGATCAACTGTCCCATATAAAACTTCAATACCTATATACTCGCCCCAAATTTATGGAACGGCTGATATTTTTTTCTCGGTTACGATGTCGGTACTATGGAGAAAATAGATTAATTTGATGGTCAGTACCACACCTTAAAATTTGACCACTCCATTCTGATACACGCTGTATAATGTAGATTATTCTAGATCATCACAATGCCACCTTAATCATTTCCAGTGACTTGGGCACCAACAAACTGCGGACATTGCACAAGACGACGTTTAAAGGCATGCGCTCACTTGCTGAACTCGACATGTTCGACAACCATGTGGAATATCTGCCAGCTGGGATATTTGATTCGTTGGTCAATCTGAGAATACTGTGAGTACTGAGCCTTATTAAAAAAGTTAAGATTGAAATATTTCTGGCTGCTTTATTTTAAAGCCATGATTATGGATGGCAATTTGTGAATATGAATATGTAGATATGGATGATAGAGCTGCTGACTTAGATAGTTTGTTTAGTCTATTGGCACATCAATAAAAGTTAGTCCTTATTTCATGTTTCTTTATTGTTTTATAATAAGTACCAAGAACAGTAACATTTTAAGTATAGTAATATCAATCGATATGAATAAAAGGAACTTAGTTAAACATCCCAAAGAGTACGTAGAAATTATATAATTTTCCTCAAAATATTATCTTAGATAAGTATTTGCTCTTTATGATAATGCGTTATTATGACGAAACTATACAGGTGACATCATAAAATAATAATTACCTATACCTACTACACTATATCCTATTCCAAACTTTGATAAAAATCAATCTATTTTCAGGAGACTTCAAAGAAATTACCTGGAAGAAATTGATAGACACGCATTCAGGTCAACGAAGAAATTATTCCACGTGGATCTATCGAACAATTTCTTATATTCCCTTCCGGAAAAATTGTTCGCTAATAATTCATTTCTAGAAACCATCGATATTTCTAATAACCATATCATGTATATGCCTTCGGACAGCTTCGTCGGGCTCGAATCGTTGCAAATATTAGACTTGTCAAAAAATAAGATACAACGGATAGAAAACGGAACTTTTTCACTGAAGACACTTCAGATATTGAAACTGTCAGACAATAAAATATGTAATATCAGTGAAAATTCTTTTGAAAGCCTCCAAGCTTTGGAAACTTTATTGTTAGAACGAAATAAGTTACAAAGCATTCCAACTCGTCTGTTTCATAATGTGGATTGTTTAACCTTTCTTGATTTATCCAGTAACAATTTGATGAGTGTAAGTTTGTGCTTCTATTTCTATTTATATAACTTTAATTATAAACTTTTAAGGCAAATAAAGACTTATCTTATCTTTATAGAAAAGTTGTGAGCCTTTTGATCATTTCGTTTGAACATTTTCAGTTAACGGGCGTAGAATTTGAAAAATTGAAGCTTTTACGTACGTTGGATTTGAAGGATAACGCTCTAATAGAACTTTCGGATTACACGTTTTCGAATTGCACCAACTTGGAGAAGCTCGACTTATCGAAAAATAAATTGCGATTTTTAAACGTCACCACATTCCTGGGATTGGAAAATCTCACCTCGCTTTTGTTGTCAGAAAATAAATTGTTCGAGGTTCACTTCAAAACTTTTTCAACTTTGAAAAATCTCACTACTTTGTAAGTACTTATGATTAATAGATCATACTGTTTGAGGTTCCGTACCCAAACGCTAAAAACGAGTTATAGATCAGTGGCTGCCCAGTCGTAACAGCCCCTACTTACGAGTTTATAGGTTGTGGGTTCGAAGACATGTGATATCCACCAATCCACACTGGGCCGCGTGGTGGATTACGGCCTATTCCCTCGCACAGAGAGGAGGCCTGTGACCCAGCAGTGGAAACGTTAAAGACATAATAGATTTTTTATTGTTATGAAGGCTATAGCCGTATAGTGCCCTTAAAAATGTCAAGAAACATAATTATTTAATTAAACATTCTATTACAGGCATTTGGACAACAACATGTTTCCTTCATTACCATCCCGCACACTGGATTACATGCCCAAACTTGCGATAGTAAAACTGTCAGGCAACCCGTGGCACTGCGACTGCCATGCATTGTATATCTCAGCGTAAGTACCTCGCATTTCAAATGCAAATGACATTATCTCCAGATGCAGGTCGCAAAGTCCATTTCCGCTGCGCTACTGCGAACGTATCGCTAACTTTGCACATGCATTTCGTCGCGAAACCGCCTCTAGAATTATTTCAGGCAATATGGAGCTCGGAATTGAAAGGAATAAGCAGGAATAAAAACTAGAATGAGATTGTGGAAGAAACAGTTAGCGTTTCCTAGTCTCGTAGAATAGGCGGTTTGTTTTAAATATTTAACTGACTTTGGCTCTATTTTCTTTTATGTTGAAATTATTATAATTCAATTACCTATTTATTATTTTAAAATGCGTTCTTGAGATTCAGGTTACATGGAATGTAAGTTGTGTTATGTAAGAAAGCAAGCGACCTATTAGATTAAATTTTCTTTAAATTTTTAATTTTCGTTGTATTAAAATGATAACTTTAACTTCATAAAGATCTAGCTTCATTTAACTGCCAATTTAGAGTTCGGAGAAAAGGACGTTTTCAAAGACTCTTTTTCTGAGAGTCTGTAGGTACTTAAAACGGATCTTAAAGGTTACCTATATTTACAATAAATACACCAATTAAGTATAAAAGCAATAAAGGGACTAGATTTTTGCTCCACGTCTAACCCGCTTGATTTTGCTTTAGAAAATTCATATTTAGTGGCACCTCTGCACCTTTTGATAAATCATTGATTCATGTCGTTTTTGGCTTGTTAGTCAGGCAGTCACGGAACTGCACCCTAATTGCGAAACACACAATCAATCGGAATCAGAATCATTTTACCCCCAACTTGTCTTTTTTTGTATGTTTATGTCCTTTTTTTATGCGTCATGTTTGCTGCAAATAAATGCATTTTCTTTCTTTCATTCTTCTTTTCTTATTTTGAAGCAAATTGCTAATCCATTGCTTCATAATTTCGAAAAATTTGTCTGCTCAACACGTAAATAACGCAATGAATGTTGTTGAACTGTCAAAATGAAACCGATTCCGATTGATCGTGTGTTACGCAATTAGGGTGCTGTTTTATATACCTAATTATGTTGTGATGACTATCTAAATGTGACATATCAAAATGTTGTTTTCATTCAGTTCATAAAGAGGTAATTGGGTAAATGTAGATATGGCAATCACAGTAAGTAATAGAAGCGATTAGATCGATCTGTATAGACTTGGCTAACATTTTTAGAAATCACATTTTTGCTGACACTCTGTTTGTGATGATATCTTACTTACATCATCTGCCAAGCCTTTTCCCAACTATGTTAGGGTCGGCTTCCAAGTTCCAGTCTAACGCTCTAACCGCATGCAGCTGAATATCAGTATTTTACAGATTTTTCTTGTTTGTTAAAATATAAGGTGTAACATATTGTAGGTAGCACCCCCGCACAGTGTAGAAAATGTTGAAATAACTTTTTTTATTAATACCTAGTTTTGGTTAAAGACAATTACCAGGTTTAATTACCATTTACGTCCGTTCCATTTTCAGTTAAAACATTTCAGCCATGATTTATATCATTTTATTTAATATGTACCTTACTTTATTTTACTCGGTCATTAATTTAAAAGAACTAATTATAAATACCCTAAACGAAACACCTAATCTTAAACAGTGCCTTGAACAGATCTCAGGAAACAATTTGAGTATTTGCTTTACATACATAATATATGCAAAATAGGATCCTGTTCCATACATCGACAAATAAGAATAATCAACTCACAATATTGCTTGCCAAGTGTGACCTACATTTCCTGTAGCCTATAATGATGTGTAAATAATTTGCGAAACAGTCCTGATCCTTTATCAACAACAGGACGGGGATAGTGCAACTATGCTAGAGTTTAGTTCAACCTTGCGATAAGATAGCCCGCGAAATTCAAATTTTCTTAGCTTTTTTGCACTGTTAGATTGTAAGTATGTTGATCAAAATATGATTCACGGTCGTAAAAAATATGTATTTACAGAATCATAATCATTACAATCTTCAGTAGGTACGATTCTCTGTTAAGTCTCTTTAAACCAGGTTAATGATTGTTCACAAGGTCACTGATTTCCCTGTAATTTTCTTTTCTAGATGGGTTCGCCTGAATGAGATGAAGATATGGGACTACTCTCCGACCTGCGTGTCACCCTGGTACCTTGAAGGGCACTTTCTCAAAAAACTAAAGTTTCCTGAACTTTGTGCCGGTCAATGGGCAAGCATGGTGAATCTTTCACCTCGGTTACCCATACAACATTTATTAGCATTAAATGTGTCTGTAAATAGGAAACCTCAAGACAGTATGGAGCAAAACCATGACGTCACCACGATTGATACTTGGCATTAAACTGGCTTCATATTTGAACTTGTTATTTTTCTTTTTTCATATTGTTAACCCAATTTACATGAAACATTTTTTATATGGATGCTCTTCTTTTGTATCAAATGTTCTATTTTTATTGTATTTCTCTAAATAATAAAGTACCTATTTGTTTAATATGTTGGATTTTACATCCAAATCTATTCGTAGATAACACCTTAGATAATTTAAGTCTAGCTATGGACAACAGCGGTTATATTTCCGATCATACGCGTATGTCACAAGTAGAAATAAATGTAAAGCTAGTTTATTTGAAAAGATATTACAACTTATCGTTCGATAATAACTCATAATGATAAAAAAATCTGAAAGAAGTACAATGAAAATACCTGCAATGGTTGACAGTTCCAGGATATACCTAAAATAAAGGGGTCGTGGAGCTTTCGGGATTCCACCAATAGATACAATAATTCTTTATGAGTAGTATTTTGTGGCCACAAATAAAATAAACAAAGTTATGTCTTGGGAAAGTACGACCAACCAAAAAATTTTGAAGTTATACAAATAAAACTATTTTTATAAAACGATAAAATTTATCTTTTATTTAAAAAATGGCTGCCTTCTATTAGAATTAAACCTAATTTACTTCTATCATATGGTCATAAACACACCCGTTTTTTCTCACAGTAGCACATTTGCCATCATAAATCTCTGTTTCTGACATTAAGTATCGTAACGACCAGCTGTAGCTCTGTCCCTGCGGACTTCTATTTTATAAAAGTCCTTTGCTATATTACTCGAAAAGAATCCATGCCAACTAAATAACGTGAAAAGTGGGATTTCCCCACTTTTATAACGTTTGTAAGCTTTATAAGTAGTTAAACGATATGGCGTTATCTCGCACTTAATAAAACTTATTCGATACTTCCAGATTATCCTGATAACAGTGGTAGATACAAACTACAATTGGCCACAGTCATTCCGTCTAAAGATTTTGATTTCACCAACGCCCAGAAGGTACCTACCTATCAGCCACGTCCTAACCAAGTGATCAATCAAGTCACGTCATAATTACCAGAGAGCCTAATAGATGGCCAAGTCACAATCGCTTTCAAAGGGCCCCGTATTTCTACAACGACTTTCAACTGAATTGACATAAACTTTTCGGTAGCTTATGTAAATTGACTGATTGATCATGACTTTCCATCATAGTTATCGCTTCGCTGATAGAAATGTAATTTTTCTGGGGCCTCTTTTTTAAGTTACTGTTTGAGATTCTAATCTCACAGCAGAAAGAAGTGACTTCGCCATTGCAGATTGCCCATATTCAGAAATTAATTACGCTGCTGTATTTTATACTTATAGCCTACCTATAGTTAAAAAGATTAAAGCATCCTACTTAGAACAAATACGTTTTTAAGAAGTCCCCCGAAACTAATCACAAACCATTACCGCTATGGTAAGCCATATAATTTATAATGCTGTCGTTTTCGCTTCATTCTCCTAAATACCACAATTAAGGGGATTTACTCGGTATCTCACAAAAAATTACCTGTTTCCGACAGAGCACACCCTCAGGCAGAGATTTATTTTAAACACTTACTTTGTCAATCTTCTTCTATATAAATAATAATGAAATGCTGTTCGTTGGTAAGCGCAGCACTTGAGAACGGCTGGCCCGATTTGGAAATTTTTTTAATTGTTCGCTATAGTCCGAATAAGGTTTAAGAGGATAAAAATGTAAATGTTGTCCGGAAAATTGGAAAAAATTATGAAAAAATGAAAGTGCTTTTTTCTATGGGAATTGAAATTTGGACAGGGCAACGTCTGTCGGGTCAGCTAGTTTAAAAGAAATTCAAGAAATAAAACTAATGCTCATGTTCTCTTCTGTCAGGGCCGCGGGTTGTTTGAAAGGGATACCGTGGCCCCTGGCACAGGCAACTGAAGGAACACGGGAGGATTTTAGTCAGTAAAAGTCTGACACGCCCTTCCGCTCAGCCCGGAGCGGGAGAAGTCATTTGATGACTCCCCAACCAAAAAAAAATATTTTTTCTCTTTTATTTCGAAGACATGGCAATTTACGAAACTTCTATTCCACAATACAGTACAAATGTATTATTTGACCCTCACCTTTCGATCATGTCAATGTCCTGACAATAAGACATAGGTACCTAATCAAAAAGAGACAGCTCAATTATCGTGGGTAGTCAATTCTATTTATAAAGCAACTAAACTATACTTCAGTACCTACAGTAAAATTATGTTTACTTTTGACAGGACGTTGATCCGACATGTAATCTCGCTATGAAAATACTTCATTTGAAATAAATATAAAAACCGGATTTTGGTAATAATTATTTGTTATTCTTTAAAACTATATAGAGGGTGACAGAAACATTGACGCGCAATCTGTTTCCATGGATTAAGTACAGACGCCAGCAGGTCAAGCTACCCGAAACTGTCAAATTTTCCCAATCAACCTTGAACCTTAATGCTTAACTGATAAAGTTGAAAATCTATTAAATAATTTTGACATATTGTAGTAGCTTGATTGATGTGCGGGCGTCTGTACATGATTCAGAACCCCTGCGTTGAAATGTTTCGTCGGAATTCTGGACTCATGTACTGAATCCATGGTTACAGGTTGTGCGTCGATTTCCCTGCTGCCTTGTTGAACTAGACACTTAAAATCACGAATGTAGCTCTTGCTTGGCACCAGGCGCCGTTTCAGTGCGTCCACAGCGCGCGTAGCATTGACAATTGTCCACCATCACATAACACTTCTTCACGCTCAAACGGCTGGACCAATTTTGATGAAATTTGGCAGTTTATAAGTGTCCGTTTCAATGGCGCGGCCACGACGTTTTTTTTTTTAAAAAAATCATACCAATATTTTGTAACAATTTGTAAAAATTGATTCCCAAAACCATAAATTTGTCAAACACCGCGGTTTCACCCGCATAAGTTTCGATCCCGTGGGAATATTGGAATAAAAAGTATCATATGTGTGTATGCTACGTCCATACCAAATTTCTTCAAAAGGGTTAGGGGTCATTCGGCCCACTATGGAACTGGGACCGCGGACCAGTTACCCCTTTTAAAAATTGATAATGGTTAACTGGGCCCACATCTGTTTTATTAAGCTCATTGTTGCGACCTTTTTATATATTTTATGGTTTTTTACTCTTTAAACATGTTGTCAAAATAAAAGTCAGTTGTTTCAGTGAATCGTATATTTATTGACTTATAAAAACTACAGTCCACATTTTGCCTACACTCATCTTAAACTTTACAAAAAGTATTTTTGTCGATACTCATGTTTGTAAGAGTACCTACTTCGAGAAAAATTATGCGTTAGTGTCACAAATGTTTTCCAACTCGTAGATAAAACACGTAAGATTTGAATCGCAAGCGTTAATAGGTTAATTGGACACACCGCTGTTAAACCCGCGATGGTTTGTGTGGTATGTTTAATTTGTATCTGTTTTTGTTTATTGATTAATAAACAAAAAAAAAAAAAAAACGTACGTAACACAATAATGAGTATACGCACTATTGTGTTTCTTACCTATTAACCTAGATTTCCTATAGGCAGAGGTGAGTTTTGAATGATTTTCAAAACTCACCTCTATCGATTTCTAATCAGCTCAATTATACCACAATACTTTAATTTTTTTTTAATCTAAACTACCTAAACATTGCTTGCGATTCAAATCTTACGTGTCACACTAACGCATCATTTTTTACGAAGTAGGTAGGTAGGTACTCTTAGAAACATGAGTATCGACAAAAATACTTTGTGTAAAGTTTAAGATGAGTGTAGGCAAAATGTGGACTGTAGTTTTTATAATTCAATAAAATTACGAATCACTGACACATCTGACTTTTATTTTGACAACATGTTTAAAGAGTAAAAAACCATAAAATATATAAAAAGGTCGCAACAGTGAGCTTATTAAAACAGATGTGGGCCCAGTTAACCATTATCAATTTTTAAAAGGGGTAACTGGTCCGCGGTCCCAGTTCCATAGTGGGCCGAATGACCCCTAACCCCTTCAAAATTGGTCCAGCCGTTTGAGCGTGAAAAAGTAACAAACATACAAACCCACACACACTCACAAACTGTCGCCTTTATAATATTAGTGTGATATACCTATATGACTTTTGGGTAATAAAAGGCTTAAAAAATAAAATAATGTCTATTCTTTGACTAGGGTCAGTGAGTAGTGTAGTGGTCCTACAACTTACGCGTGAAAAATACTCGCCACTATTGTGTAATATTTACATAGCTTCTTGGTTCTTGCTTGACAATTTTATTGAACTCACAAACCTTCATGGCGTTCATTCCATTGCACCTACTGAAAAATAATATTATGATTTGTGGGTACATAAGTAACTGCTATACTGTACCATAGTACACAACTTCTGTCATCCTCATCATTTCAGCCGAAAGTCGTCCACTGCTGGACATAGGCCTTCCTCAAACACCGCAAAACTTCTGTGCCAGCAGGTTCTGTGCTGTAGGCGCCAAGCAGACGATGGGCAATTCGTCCGCAGCGATAGAACGTATGGAAATCCCAATAGTATACTTATTTGTCTTTCGTGTGCGTTATTGTATAAATTTTCATGCGTTTTTATTGTCTATTTCCCCAAATTGTCCATAGTCTGCTTAGCGCCTTGTAGCCCTTTTCTGTAATTTACGGAACTTTATTGGTTAAAATAAAGAATTTTGTATCTTTACCAATAATGAAGCAAATACCTCATAGCTTTGCGGCTCTCTCATAATATGGAAGTAGCTATCTCTAGGTAAAATTAGCTTATGAATCTATTTATATGGCCTTTCTGTCAGTAAAAAATATCACCATTGATAAGCAAAACGATTCGTTTTTGTTTAAAGGAATATAGCAGACTTGTGCAGGGTGTATTCCCGAGCATTTTCAACATATTCTATATAAAAAAATTGCATATCTAAGGGCAGATTTTTCAATTATCTGATAACTTTATTCGAGGAATAATTTTGAAATATTCACAGTTGTTTCGTACAAATACTGTCAAACGTCAATTTTATTCCTCGAATAAAAGTTATCTGGCGATGGAAAAATCAGCCCTAAATATAATGCATAGATAAAACCGATAACACTTTCGATTATCCGCGTACGTCATGTTGGTAGAATAATGAAATTCTTATTATCATTCGATAACAAAATATTTACACTGATAAAAAACGTCTTTAGCTATTATCTATTCAAATTATTCGTTAGTCATCGTAACCATATGCAGACATTTACAACACGGTAGGAAAAAGAAAAATCCTGATAGTTTCTACGATATAGGCATCAGGTACTCGCACTTGATTGCCTGGAACCAACTTGATATGGTACTGATTTTTTTCAGAAGCTAAAATACTTATGTAATAGTCGTCTTAGGACTCAAGTCTTCTGCTCGTGAGTCAAAAAGGGTCAGTGTTTTCAGCTCAGGGTACGATTCGACGACATGTTTTTGATAACTTTTAGGAATCCATATCTACATACACCTACACCTACATAGAGACATAGTAGGTATTACCTTCTATTTAATTAGCATATGAATTAATGAGTATTATTAAAAACCCCACTTAAAAGATATCTTACAGCAAGTTTTAAAAACAAAACTGTAAAGATAAACCAGTTCAAAACCTGATCTTCTGTGTAGCTGCAATCACGATATCAAGTCGCACGGAATTCAGTGAAGTTTGCGGAATACGAGATTTTCAGGAGATAAATCGAAAATCTGATGGGAAACTACTTATTATAGAAACGCGTTTGGATTACCTACTGTAAATTCAGATCTAATATGTTTGAATGACATTTAATTGCTATGTAGCATTATATAATAACAAAGTACCGAAAGGATTCGTTAAGAGGACAAACTAAAGACTTCTTGAATCTATTCGCTGGCAGTTGTTTCTCTGGTCCGTTTGCGGATCCGTTATCGCCAATCAGGCTCCTACACACTGCGCAACAGGCATGACTGGGCCACCGGTACATGCCTAATATGTGGCGTGGGCCTTTGGGTGTAGAGGCTCTTCGCACAATATTCTATAGTCCAATACGCTGCCCCCTTATTTCAGTGTTTTGAGATGACATACCTAATACACAAGAGAGATCATAACTCAAAATTGAGTTTCCTCACAGGTAATATTTTATTTAGGCAAATAACTGGTGTATTCTTTAAACATAAAAAATACATTTTGTGATACCATTAAGTATTTGTATGTATAATGATATTGTTATCACGTTATTTCCGCGCAGATATCAATCGTCAAAATATTGTAATCATCATTAATTCATTGATACTTATCAACACTAAATTCAGTTCTTTGTGAAGTTTTTTGGGTATCTGACGTACCTTCATAGTAAAGAACGCACAAACCGGATGTAAAAAAGTGCACAATAATTGTTGTTTGTTAGTTGTTTTGTGTCATCAAATATTTTATTTAGGCTTATGATACATGTTATATTTACGTTCCTACTCGGTAAGTGAAAGTGCGTGTTAATGATAAACTAAGTGAAGTTATGAAAAAAGTTACAAAAGTGAATGGTTACACCTTTTCCTTTAATTGCGTAATATTTAAGTTATGACTATATCCATGCGTTTTAAACCAAAGTAAGATCATGGGGCATTGGAGACAAAGGATTATATTATTTTCACTTATATTTACGGCGTGTTTCTGCTACAGTAATGGTAAGAAAAAGATTTTAACTAACTCACGGTATCAAATTAGTGTCTTTAAATTTATTAGGGTTCATCGTCTCCATTATAAACTTTTCAGGATGTATCGTCGAAGGTAGCTTTCCGCCTCTGCCCTCGAATGCATGGATCAAAGATGTATATAGAGGCACGTTTTGGCAAAATGAGACTACGGGTATTGAGGGTAAGCATCTGCTATCATTTTAACAAACAAGTCACCTTCTAAATATTTTGCGTCAGAGAGAAAAAAAAACTCCAGTATCCGGTCTGATACCGTATTTTGTATAAATAACGAAAATTTTCTTTTTCTAATAAAGACACTATCTAAAGCGTTAAGAGATACCTGTGAGAATTTCTCAATATAATTTGTTTTTATTACCTAATACATGTTAAAAAATGAAAGGACATCAGTCATTATGTCGTACCCAAAAATTTAAGAGATATATTTCATTAATCCTCTACAAAGTTTCTGATCCTTTTTTGTCTTTTTATAACTATCTGTACCGTTAACGCAAGGCGTAGTAACTCTGAATCTAACTAGGACTAACTAAATCTGAATAGGTTTGTTTGGAAATCTGACCAAAAACGTTGATCGCAGTTAGGGCATAAAATATACAAACAAACTTATTTATGCCTTCCAAAATTTTTAAAAGTAAATCATTGACAATTCACAACACAGACTTACTATAAATTTATAATTATAATATTTTATGATCAGGTATTATTTAATATTATAAATGCAAAAGTAACTCTGTGTGTGGAAAAGGCCATAGGCTACTTTTTTTCCTCGACAAAATAGCGGGCATCAAATAATAATGAATCATTGATCAACCAATATGTCATTTGCTCGCTTTACTCATGAACCTGCCCGACGATGCCTGGCTGGACGATGCCCGAAACCACACGAACCTGCCCGAGTGTTCCAGCCTCACCTCCGCGAGCTCACCGGCTATCCGTCTATCCAGTTTATAGGATGTCCGGATATTCGCTATCCACGACCAAGTTTCTAGAAACTGTGAATCAACTATAATAGAGAGACAATTTTCTCTATTACTGTAACCGTTAAATAGGGTTTTAAAAAAATTAAGATGATTTTCAATAAGAATCTTTATTTCAGGACTACACACTTTCGGTTTAGGTGAATTGACAAGCAACAGACCGTACATAAGCGGAGCTATCGTCAGTAATCGTTTCGAGTTGTCTACGACTGCACTTTTTGACCAGTATGAAGAAAACGAGGTTTCCCAAATCATGGCAATCTCTGTGACATTCATATGTACAGGAGGCTCCGTTAGTTCTCCGCCACTAGTAAGATAATTTCTGTACAACTTCTTATCTTGTATGAGTTAGGCATAACAATCATTGTTGATGTCAAGCCTTGTTCTTCTCGCGCAGAATAGGGTATCAGACCATAAATAAACTAAACCAAGTTTGCTTACAGCCTAATGCCCTAATCTTTTGGAAAATTAGCAATGTATCTACAATCATTTTCCTGAATGTATGACGTAAAAACTGTATTAAATATTACAAATCTGTGAAGTGAGCTGCCAATAGTGTCAATAGTATCATCGAATGGGATGACACACTAGAATCTTACAGAATACATCAAGCTTACAGAAGACAGTTTACAGAATACAATGGCTATTTACTTTATCAACCTACTAATACAATGACTTGCATTATTTAAAGTTGCATTACTTAGTTCATTTCCAAGGTTTAAGTATTCACGGTGCGAATTTTACAGAATACATCGGCTATTTACTTTAGTGTACTACTAATATAATTACTTGCATTATTTAAAGTTCCATTATTTACTAGGTTTACCTGTCGTATCTCATCTTTATTAAATATTATTTATTTTTAGCCAGTTATCATTAATGTGATTGATACAAACAATAACCCACCAACGTTCCTTCTGCCGCCGTCGGGCGAATTTGTTTTCACCATTGCCACGCCGGTACCGCCAGGGTTCGAAGTTACTGGCTGCTTCTACGACTTAATTGTGAGAGATATCGATCTCACGACGCAAAAAATTATCTTCGAAATTGAAGATAACCCATATTTCGAAATTGAGAAAGAAATCAAAGCAAACCCTGCTACGCCTAAAGACTTCAAAGCAATATTAAGGACAAAGACTTTTATAAGGAGTATTCCGGAACCAATGAAGTTAACCATCTTCGCTACGGTAAGCTTCACTTTTTATAATGCTCGAATTTTGTCATCATTCTCATAACAACTTATCTAGCTTCGAGCAGATAAATATCCTAATGAATTAAGGGCTGATTTCTCAATAGTCAGATAACTTTTAGGTTATCTAATTATAAGTTAGCTGACTAGTGAAAAATCAGCCCTAAGACAACTAAACAAAAATCCGTTCTCTTTAACGATTTAAATATCTATATTTGCGGAATAACAATTAATATGCTCATTATGCTTATTTATAAATACAATTTGCCCTCGCGTCATAAGTTTATTATGTTGCCATGGTTCAAAGATGTCGCAAAGGACAAGTAAAACCCAGAAACTCAATCAAAATTAAATGTAAAAAAAAAATGATGATTAGGTATATTATATTTATTTGTTGGTACAAATAAAGATAGGTAATATACTTAATCAACATTTTTTTTTAAATTTTCATTTTGATTAGTATTATGTGTAAGTACACATAAGACCGACTACCAGCATAATGTTAACTTTCACCAATTTTGTGCATTGTACATGCTGTTGGGATAAATAAATAATAATAATAATATCCCTGGACATTTCACACAGCGCCATCTAGTCCCAAGCTAAGCAACCTAATGCTTGTGTTATGGTAACAAGATGGCTGATAAACTACTTATATACATTTTTTTTTTTTGTAAATACATACATATTATAGATAGAAATAAATTAGGTAGACCATCATTAGGTAGACTTTAATGAATTTTGACATATATATAGCTAACTAGTGACCCGCTAAGTTACTTTGCTCGGGTGTTATCTACTAATGTGGCGACATGTCAAAACATCGAGATTTATGCTTTATGTATATTATGGAGAGCTAGACGAGCCCTCTGAGGTAACGGGAGGAATCAAACAACGTTACGACTCCTTAGGATTATATTATGAGCACGACTTTACATATTTACGTCTAAATTATGACTAATCCTTCTAGAACAAAAAGCCTACTATAAAATACTTGACACTAGTTTGAATGTTCGAATGGAACCCGCGCTAAAGTATAGCCGGCCTACATCATATGAGGCCGTCTTCGGTAGACAAGCCTCTACATCAGCTACGCCCATCCTTGAATAAAAGGACTGGTACACTCCCGCTTCTAAACAAGACTTTTATTCACAACGTTCGAACATTCAGACCCTTCCTGCCTATCCCTATGGTAACAATTACCTAACGCCAGATATCGTACAGTGTGAGGTCCAACTCTTGCAAGAGTAGGCTTAAGTCAGGACAAACGAATCGCGAGCCCGACACTATGACAAGTGTCAGGTAAATTTATATTTACATGTGCCACTGTGCACCAACATAAACTAACGCAGTCCTGCTTAAACCTCGTCGCGCCAAAACTGGCGGAAAAGAAGCGACGCGGCCTCCTAAATATAAACAAATCGACGTGACAATTCACATCAGCCTGGATGAGGCTTAAAAAAATAAATGGTCTTAACTTCAGACTCTTTTACCCCATCGGACGGTATTGAGCCAGAGGGAGGGAAAAGGCTAAGAGGTCAATTTCCATCGAAAATGCCTAACTCACGCCCGTACTCCAAAAGAAACATTTCCAAAAATCTATTCCGCTCTCAGTAAACTTCATATACCATCAGTCCTTACTGATATAACTGTGGGTCCTCCACTATAAGTTGAACCAATCGTGTCAACCAAACACACTTTGGAAAGGCTATGCCCCGTAAGCAAAGTTGGTTTCAGCTTAGGTGAGTGTGGTACTCCACCATTATATGGAGAGCTAGACGAGCCCTCTGAGGTAACGGGAGGAATCAAACAACGTTACGACTCCTTAGGATTACATTATGAGCACGACTTTACATATTTACGTCTAAATTATGACTAATCCTTCTAGAACAAAAAGCCTACTATAAAATACTTGACACTAGTTTGAATGTTCGAATGGAACCCGCGCTAAAGTATAGCCGGCCTACATCATATGAGGCCGTCTTCGGTAGACAAGCCTCTACAATATCTAAAGGAGAATGACCAAAAGTCTTACCAATTCATGGGCATTGTCCTTTGCTTCATTAGTCTAGTAGTCGCAAGCGCTGCTACTGAGCATGCGGTCCTGGGTTCGATTCCCAGGTTGACCAGTGTTATTGGGTTTTAACCGCTATTATATAGGACTTGAACATAACTTGCGAAATATGGGTGTACACTATAGGTCACACCTCTGTCTAACCTTTAGGGGAAACATACTTAGCGTGATTTTTGTTATCATATATTTAGTTACCGTCTTTTACGTTCTTTAATAGATTTAGGGCTGATTTTTCCATCGCCAAATAACATTTATTCGAGGAATAAAATTGACGTTTGACAGTTTTTGTATGAAATAACTATCAAAAATTCAAACTTATTCCTCGAATAAAGTTATCAGATGAGCCCTTAATAGTATAATTTTCGTTGTGATTGATGAGCTAAGTTTTTCGTCTTAAAGCATTGTCCTTTGACCTTGTCACTTTTTCATCAATTCATAACCTTCAATAATTATTAATTTGATAATATTTCATCGTGGATGAGCCTGCAATATTTTTCTATTTACTGAATGTTCTTTATGTTGATATCCGAATGGACTTACATACATACCCCACTGTAATACAGTATCAACTAGTACGGGGGGTATTGTGACGGTTACTGGCCTTATATACAGGGTCAAATTAAATTAGCTAGCAAAGCTCTGCAGACGTGATGGGTATCGATATCTAAATACGATAAAATAAAAACAAAAAAGAATATATGTTTTTTTTTTTGGGGTTCAGCGACCTCTGGTTATGTTGTTACTTGAGGAATAAGTTGAAAATATCTGTTTATTTTAAGTATTTATTCATTTAAACTTTTCGCACAAAAAGGTACAAAGGCGGACTTTAGCCTTATGCATTCTCTACCAGTCAACCAAGGGTGGTGAAGAGATTAGTTGGCAGGTGCTTTAGTTGAGAGGATCAATGATAAAAAAAAAACATACATACACAATTATAAATAGGTTTATCCTGTTGTGATATCGATATCTATCACGTCTGCAGAGTTTCTCTAGCTAACTTAATTTGACTCTGTCTATTGTGATGTCAACAGTAGATTGAAGGTAATACTGTTCACAAATAAATCAAATATATTTTTAATTTTTGACAGGACTCTGATCTAACTGGTGATCCCTCAAGAACTAAGGAAACAACTATTACTATTGTTGGAAATGCCGATTTTGTGCTCCCCGAAGAGCCAGTGTTCTCCGAAACGTTTTATCTTGCAGACTATACAGATGACAATCGAGTGGTCCTAACTGAACCGATAACCCTAAATAGTGGCTATGACAGTTTTGTGAAATTTAATATCGAAGGAGGTAACTATCTTAACACTAAGTTATACGCAATCTAAATAAAGATCCCAAAGTTTAATAATAATGAAGTGAATTACCTAAATGAATTAACACATTGGCGCCTCTTTTACGAATTCACATCCAGCAGTTGAATGCATTGTTATAAAGAGGAAATTATTGATTTGGACATCATTTTGTAAACAAAAAGACCGATTTTTTTGTGTTGTGTGTGATGTTTCTCGGCTTCCTGCATGGCCATGGCTGGTTAACAAATACAGTGGCTTCCAAAAGATGACATTTTCACTTCACCTGTGACACACTACATTAAGATTTAAAATTCTAGTGATCCAAACGTTATAGCGTGCAGTTCGAAAACTACACACTATAACGTTTTTATTGTCTAATTCAACCAGGTTAACCTAATCTGATTGTGTTTTATTTTAAATCATAAAGTGGCATCACAGCTGAAGTGGAAACATGTCAACTAACTTTTGGAGGTCACTACAAATAAGTATACATAATAATATGTAGACAATACAAAAGCATCAAAAGTAGAATATATACGTATATATTAAAATAAGTACAATTTCCCTTTTCTTTATTCCGGTCCCTCTAATTTTTAATAATATGATAGTAATAGTAAGATAATAAGTAGATAATAAGAAGATGCACATTTAAATTTATTTTACAGATTTCTCAGAGAACTTTGAGCTTGTCCCGAATCCAGACCAGGAAAATCAGAGATCAATCTATGTCGTTATTCCGCTGGAAGGTGACGTTCTTAGAGAAAGCAACATCCACTTAATAGTGACAGCAGACCGGGAACACACGAGCGGAGCTTCGGCAACAGTCGTACTACGGTTACCTGAAGGTGAACCATGCGCCTGAAATCTGTTCTTATGTTACAGTGTCTTTGCACTTTCGAGTGTTACTGAGACCGTCATCAACAAGTTTGCCATTGCATAGTGAAAATAATAATATATTTTATATAAACAGAATACAAGTTTACTTAGATCTTTCTATCATAGTAAGGTGAATCATATGCATTTGTTATTAAAAACTAGGCACCCGGCTTCATTCTAATGTTGTGATAACATTTTTTTTTAAACGTTGCCCCACACTCGGAATTTCTCCTGTATCGTGGGTGCGTTTACAAACATTTAAACTCACATACACAGATAGCCAGACCCGGAACAACTACTTGTAGGCCATACAAATATTTGTACCGTGCGGGAATCGAACCCACGACACGCAGTGCAGCAGTCAATCGCTTAACCACTGCGCCAACCATGCCGTCAATTTGATCATCAGCATCACTAATACAATTTACTGTTTTAATTTACATTCTTAGTACTAACCGATTTATAAAGCTTACCGAAAACCATGTTTTCCAGTGGCGCCTCTGGAGTTTCAAAGAGCTCATTATGAGGGAACGATTGAAGACAATTACCTACGCGTTCCACAACTGACTTTAAGTCAAGGATATGCGGGAGAAACTGTTACTGCTACTGTCATAAATGGTGAGTTAAAAATGCATCTAATAGTTTTTCCAGCAGACTGTCATAATCAAGATGACAAAAAAAAACCACAAAAGCTATGTGTTAGAACTTTTGTTGAAACAAATTTTATAGCGAGGGCTGTTACAGTCAGCAAAAATAAACCTCCTAGGAGAAGTGACACAGTTCAACCGTACTTTTTTGCCGAGTGAAACCTTCTTACATTTCAAACTTTGTTTTCCAGAACACTCATCTCACTTCACTGCCAACGTTCAGGGGAATACAGTCACGCTATCAATGAAATCATTGAACGAAAGTATCATAAATGAGAATAGCTTCCTTAATCTCGAGATAGTGGCCACCAATGGCCACAGTACCACGACGGCTATCGTCACACTTGAGATTATAAAGGATGACAACGTAACACCGGTCTTCAATAAGCCTATATACATAGGATCGTATGACCCTGACGGTTTGACACTTGAGCAAATTGTACTAGTACAGGGTCATGGTGGAATTGATGCAGTGGATTTGTTCGGAGGTAAATTAATATTCTCTTGCATCGGTTATTTCTTTAATTTTTGTATGTATCATACTCATTCTTTTTTCAGTTTTAACCACTTATTAAAATCTTGCAGTTCAACGTATTCCGTGAAGTTTGTTTCCACAACCTTTTTTGCACAAAGTTGCTCAAAATTATGGAGTAAGTAGGTGCTAAATAAGAGCTGTTACATTACTTAAAGCAATAAATCGTTGTTAGATAAGAGTGGTTTTAAATCATGTCAAAGGGAGGATTGTTTCACGTCCACTTGACACACGCGTACCTATACGTCAAAAATGATGCTAAGTAACGTCAAACCAAAAAAGCGTTGTCTCAAATTACAATTACAAAATTATGACCTTGACATTCAGCAAATAATAATGATTACGTCATCGTTATTATTTGACGTACGTATGTTACGTTAACCAACCGTTTGAAACAACTCGCCTTAAGTAATCAAAACTTCTTCAACTGATTCTCGAATAAGACAGCTTTTATAATTTCCTTTTTAGATCCCACCTTTTATAAAATCTCGTAACCTTACTGCATTTGCACGAGTACTTAAAACATAATTTTTTTGTTTATTCGTAGATAGCAATGGTTACTTCAAAGCAGAGTTAAACGGAGCCACTGTGACAATAGAAGTTTCTGAGCCTATTCCGCCCGAAATATATAGAAGAGAACGTATCGTCTTGTCCTTAGAAGTCGAGAAACCAAGAACAGTAGGCGCTAGTGCTACAATTATAATAAACTTGCCTGCAGGTGAGTAACTATACTTTATTATTAATAATAATAAATGATACTAATACAGTTTATTAGTATTATTATATTATTCTGTATATCACTGCTGTATTTATAATTTATCTAAGTGGCATATTATCGAAACTCGTATTTTTCAGTGTTGCCTCTGGAATTTCAAACAGCCCATTATGAGGGAACGATTCAAGACAATTATCTACGCGTCCCACAACTGATTTTAAGTCAAGGATATGCGGGAGAAACTGTAACTGCTACTGTCATAAGTGGTGAGTTAAAAATGCATCTAATAGTTTTCCCAGCAGACTGTCATAATCAAGATGACAAAAAAAAACTACGAAAGCTATGTATTACAACTTTTGTTGAAACAACAAATTTTATGGCGAGGGCTGTTACAGTCAGCAAGAATAAACCTCTTAGGAGAAGCGAAACCGTTCAATCGTATTTTTTTTGCCCAGTAAAGCCTTCTTACATTTCAAACTTTGTTTTCCAGAACACTCATCTCACTTCACTGCCAACGTTCAGGGGAATACAGTCACGCTATCATTGAGATCATTGAACGAAAGTATCATAAATGAGAATAGCTTCCTTAATCTCGAGATAGTGGCCACCAATGGCCACAGTACTACGACGGCTATCGTCACCCTTGAGATTATAAAGGATGACAACGTAACACCGGTCTTCAATAAGCCTATATACATAGGATCGTATGACCCTGACGGTTTGACACTTGAGCAAATTGTATTAGTTCAGGGTCATGGTGGAATTGATGCAGTGGATTTGTTTGGAGGTAAATTAATATTCTCTTGCATGTGTCATTTCTTTAATTTTTATATGTATCATACGAATTCTCTTTTGATTTTTAACCTCATATTAAAATCTTGTATTTCAATGTATTCCATGAAGTTTAGTTTCAGAATCTTTTTTGCACAAATTTGCTCAAAACTGTGTAGTAAGTAGGTGCTAAATAAGAGCTTTTACAATACTTAAAGCAATCCTTAGTAAATCGTTATTTATTAAGGGTTGTTGTAAGTAATGTTTAAGTCCCGTATTACAGAATCTCACTCCACAGAAACTAGTTTCAACCAAGTAAATGGCTCTAAATTAGCTTTAAGTAGCACTTGAGTCTTGAGTCAGGTTCTGTATTACGAACCTAAGTAATCGAAAATTCTTCAACTGGATTACGAATAAGACAGCTATTGTAATTTCCTTTTTTAGTTCCCACCTTTTATAAAATCTCGTAACTTTTACACGAAAAGGTGCTCAATGTGTTTATTTATTCGTAGATTACAAAGATTTTTTCAAAGCGGAGTTAAACGGAGCTACTGTGACAATAGAGGTTTCTCAGCCTATTCCGCCAGAAATGTATAGAAGAGAACGTATCGTTTTGTCCTTAGAAGTTGAAAAACCAAGAACAGTAGGCGCTAGTGCTACAATTATAATCAGTTTGCCTGCAGGTGAGTAATTATTTATTTATTTATCTACTTACAGTTACCATTACAGGATATAACCCAATGCGGTAAATGCGCTTATCCTAACTTACACTATACTAACACCTATAACTTATTATAAATAAATAATAATAATTTTATTATTAATAATAATAAATGATACTAATACCGTTTATTATTATTATTATATTGTTCTGTATATGTCGGAGATGGTATGTCTGTCTCTCGTTAGCATCAGGCATAATTTAATTACTGTGGGCGTACTATGGGTAATGTTGGTTATTGCACATTAGAAAAACGGTTTACAGTTCAAATCAGATTATAATTCACGAACAAATCAGTCACACTAGCGAATCACACACTGTAGGTACACATTTAACGATACGGAACGCGACAGTTTCTGAGCACATGTTGTTCGTACGATGTCCAATGTTTCAATGATCCCGAGAGCTCTGCTTACACCGTCCTTTGTAGCGGTCGCTCCCACCACGAACTCAGGCTAGACTCTGTCTAACGCCACGAGATGGCGCTAGCGTTCCGAATAGTCAAACGAATGACTCCGACACGGCCATCCTGCTATACACACGTCCTCGTGTGTTAATCTGTAAAGAAACATACCCGCAAAGTATCACATAGCTCGGCCACTCCTGACCACATTTGGTATAGGCAAAAACACAATGAAAACTCGAACAAACTAACAATAGCAGAGTTCAGAGTATTACCCACTATTTGATTCCCAAATCTCAAAATTACAATCAAAATAATCAACTAAGATGCATGTGTCTCATACTATCTAGTAACCTCCAGTTACTTAACTCGTCAAATTCCTTTGCGCATTCCCATCGAATCGCCAAGTCACTCCTGGACTTTATGGTTTCTCACGAAACTCCACACAACACACACACAACTTAATCTCTACTCTGTTTCATCAACAAAACTATTACTGGACTTTCCTCAAATTCGTTAGTAATACTCTAAACCAAACTATCATCGATAACAATAGATTCCTCTAAGCCTTAGTAATAATTGGTCAGAAACTATATCAACTAACTCGTAGATTACATACAACGCTCATGGCACGGCTATCCAGACCCACGTCAGGGACATTATCACAAAAATAATTGGGTCAAATTAAACCGTCTGAGTATTGCGTTTAATGCTTAATTGATTGTGAACCAAACAGAACACTAAAATGAAAGAATAAAGGCACTCAATTAAGACAGTATTTTGACTCTACCAAACAAATCCACAGCACTTAACCAGCACCATGCATCACTACTTACCCAGTAGTGAAATTCATTGAAGTACTTAACCAGTACTTAACATTTTAGCGCTTAACTAGCGTTAAAAATCCTATCACTTAACCAGTGATAATAATAACGCTTAACCAGCGATATTAACCCACTAACGCTTAACCAGCGAAAGCACATCATAACACGCTTAACCAGCGATTCAACAGCTAACGCTTACCCAGTGATTAGACTACTAACACGCTTAACCAGCGATAGTCAACATAACTCGCTTAACCAGCGATAATGTATTGGGAAAGAGTAATGTAAAAAAATCATAGCAGAGCCATGTACCATCGTTATCCACATTAACAATCTTTTTTATCACTAAGAGCCTTAGACACCTAGAAACCCACACACGAGTAAACCACTCTAACGCCACGGCTCTCGAGCCGACCAGCAATCGCATTGCTCTCACACATCCAGCTCATGGATCCGTGTGTATCACCCTGTGACACCACACAACTTTACTACGGCCGATAGAGAACCCGTACTCGCGTGCTTCCCATAATGTAGGCTTGTTCATCACCAGTGTGATCACTATCTACTTCGATCGGTACATGACCTACTAGAATCTTTCTTTACCTATCGTGAGCATACTTATACCTACGCCTAGAGTTGAAGGCTTTTAGAGTATTGATTCAACCAGAGTATTGTAAACAAATTTTGATTATCTAATCATAATCATTTTAAATTTAACTTAATCTTTTATCAAATTAATCATTTAAATCCAAAATTAAGTTAAGTAACAATTGTAGGAATGCATGAGTGACCAAGTACCAATGTCATATCAACCTGCCATTTGCAGCTATCGTTAAATTATCACAAAACAATAACACAAAGTGTGAATCAGATTCGTGGCTTGTGGCTTTTCACTAAGCCCTCACACACTATTGCATTCCCTTGAACGCCGAGTCCCACGGACTCTGTGGTCTCTGCAAGACCCGACCTCCGCCAGAGCCACCCCGCGCACCGCGCATCCACGGATTACATAACGTAAATACCGACTTCTTACGGACTACGGCTACGAAATGGCTACTGGTACGGTCCGACCAGCCGAACTAAGATTCACCACTATCACTCAACTCAAACTCTTCTACTTCAAGCGGTACTTGGCACTCAGGCACTCTTTAACCTATCATGAAGATACTTGTAAGGTTAGATTTTAAAGTTTTTAACGTATAGCGATCACCCGCCAAAACTTCTGCTTCCGTAAACGGACCTCTGAACTTCTGATCTAACTTAGTCTTATAATCTGATTTCACTTTTCGTTTTCTAATAACACGAAATCGTCAACCGAACATTTTGTTAGAGCTGCCTTTGTTCCATCAAATCTAACTTTCTGCTGTTGACCGTTTAAAACTGAATTTATTACAAGAGCTAAGCTAAGCAACAAAAACTCTGTCGCCGAAATGTTAATCGAAAAGCCTAGGTTCAATATTTCACGTACTATCATAATATTACTTTGCAAGTAAATGTCGGGTAGATCATAGTAATCAAATCTCAAGCTGTTTCTCGCTAATTGCAACACTACATACGATTTGTTCTGTGCTGAATACACATGTTTGACCAATACCAGTCAATGCAATAACGTTATTAACTCGTTTGCCACTTAATTTGGCTGCACAACTCGCTTTTACTAACGAGCATTCAGCACCAGAATCGTAAACAAAACAATACAGCTCACCTTTATTTTCCAATGTATCTGAGGGTAGTTGTACGACGTCCACTCGCCGTTCACGACTTCCAGCACGTTGTCCACCATCCGCTTGGCTTGGCTGCAACTACTTGTACACCCGGCTGCGATATGTCCTGGTTTCCCTCACTTGCAGCACACGAAAGGCTTCGCTGACGGCTGCGAGGCTGCTTGGCTCGATCCTTAGTCACTCCAAGTAATTCCATGGTATGCTATTTGCGATAGTCACGTTGATGCTGCTCCTTTGTGCGTCTTACTGATGTTGTTGTTGTTGTGACAAGTTGACCACCTTGCAGTGAATTTTTGGCAAAACAAATCAGCTGTTGCGTTTGCACACGCCTTATACTGCGCGTTCAACGTGTACGGGTACGTGATACGTCGATTTCAAACGCCGGTTAGAGATAGTCTTCTTTTTTTTCAAACATGGCGGTAGGCGCAACAGTCGCGTCACTCGGCAAAGGTATTTTTGCATACAGCCTATGCCCAAAACAACATGTATCATGCTCGCGCATCCGTATCAGCTTTGTCTAGGTCGAACTTGGACAGATCCACACGATTATTAAGCGTTCGCATGTTTGCACTTTGTTTCAAATGTCAACGGTCACTTTCACTTTAAGCGTTCTCATTTTGTGCATAAACCAACACGAATCCCACTTCTGATGTCGGAGATGGTATGTCTGTCTCTCGTTAGCATCAGGCATAATTTAATTACTGTGGGCGTACTATGGGTAATGTTGGTTATTGCACATTAGAAAAACGGTTTACAGTTCAAATCAGATTATAATTCACGAACAAATCAGTCACACTAGCGAATCACACACTGTAGGTACACATTTAACGATACGGAACGCGACAGTTTCTGAGCACATGTTGTTCGTACGATGTCCAATGTTTCAATGATCCCGAGAGCTCTGCTTACACCGTCCTTTGTAGCGGTCGCTCCCACCACGAACTCAGGCTAGACTCTGTCTAACGCCACGAGATGGCGCTAGCGTTCCGAATAGTCAAACGAATGACTCCGACATATACATATATCACTGCTGTGTTTATAAAAAGTTATAATTTATCTAAGTTGCAAACATTGTTAGCTTGCAAATGCATTTTGGGCCGTCTTACCTACTTAAATGAAATAGATCATTATCATAATATATAACTACATTATACAAGGGAATTTACTCACTCATATCTGAGATAAGCTTATTTTATCTTGATTAATACGTACCAAGATCAAAATATTTTTTGATAATTATAATCAAGTATAAATGTGAGTAATATGCTTACCCAAGTACTCACAACAATGACGACATCATTAAAAATATTATTTATTTACTTAACGAAAAACATTTCGTAGTTAAACATAACAAGTACCAACCAACAACAAACAAACAAACAACCACCGGTAACAAGTACCTACTATATTATGTATTACTGGAAAATCTTAAGTCATTTGGGATCATCTCGCCTAATTGAAATTCCGTAAAGCCCTGATCCATTTTCTTAACAAGTTAGATTTATTGCGCTTCCGTATTCATTTACAATGTGACTTAGACATCATGAGTTACGCCTGGAATTAGACGATTGGGTTTGATGTTTCCAAATGTTAATTTTAGGTAGGTACCTAAAGCTTAAAGTTTTTCCATTTTTTAAGATTGTAAAACGAAAACCACAGTATTACCTATATGTGCGTGTGTTAAGTATAAAATACGTGTGTGTTTTCCTTATCTGTTTATATATCTGTAACATAAATGGTAAAATAAAAATATATAAGTATATAATAATGATTTATTTATTTATGAAACAGAAAAATACATTGGGAAAAGTTATTAAGGTGGATCGGGGCAACATCGAACGAGATTTTGATGAGATGAGGTATATCTTTTTTAAGCATCTATATGGATCCGAAACACATAATGTAGCAGCAAATTAGAAAACTTTCAATAGAGCCAACAGATTGTACTTTACTTTACACCAGGCTGAGAATCATTATTCTTATATATTAATATACTAGCTTCTGCCCGCGACTTCGTCCGCGTAGATTTCGGATTTGTGACAGGATTGCGTATCTCAAAAGGAAATCAAAATAACCCATAAAGATACAAAATAACTTTTCTGGTTGATTTTTTACACCTTGTGTCCGAAAAACTCAAATATCTTACGGAACCCTATTTTTTTCCAAAATAAGCCTATGTTACTCGTGGATAATGTAGCTTTCGAATTGTGAAAGAATTATTTAAATCGGTCCAGTAGTTTTTGAGCCTATTCATTACAAACAAACAAACAAAGTTTTCCTCTTTATAATATTAGTATAGAAATATTATTAAAAATATACACACAAACGAAAATAATGAAAACGGGTAAAGATCGTAATGTAGGGGGGAAGACCGACAATTGGTGGTATTTTTTAAAATTTTCGTTTTAGATCCCTGGATTCACTGACAAATTATGTAAAGCATGTAAATATATACGTGTTTCTTCATCGAAGTATTTTAAAGTAAAAAGAAGTGTGAAATATTGTAAAATAATGAATTTCATATTCCGGTCTTTCCCCACTTCTACCAAATTCAGACAGAGGTTCTCAACTGTTTTAATATCATAATAGTTGTGTAAGTACATTACTATCCATTGTCCCTTGTCGATGATCTACGTTTGAATGTTGACGTAGTAGTTATCATAACTAGGAAATAAATGGAAACAAAAGGCAATAACGTAATTTTATAACACATTCTCAACAATTGAAATATAGCTGTTTAGGTAAATCGTGCATTCAAAACATAAACGGCCGTTTTTGTTACAAATGCACGATTTAGCTAAACAGCTATATTTCAAGTGTTGAGAATGTGTTATAAAATTACGTTATTGCCTTTTCCACAGTAATAATAGAACATATTTTGTACTTTTTATTCTATTTACGAGTTATGACATTTTTTTCGATTGGCGGCGCTAGTGGACTGTAAGAGGGCTCTTAAGTAAAAAAACAAAAATGAAATTCCGGACATTCTAAAGAAAAGAGCATATTTAGGAATTGGTCATATGTGTAAGAACTACACCACTTTCCCCAAGGAATATAATCATTCATCATCATCATTATCATCTTAAAAAGGAAAATCTGCATTGCACACAAAACGACTTTTCTATGAACCTGATTACTTCCTAAAATATGCACAGTCCTTTTAATATTACATAAACAGAAATATACCTCAACAATATTCATGTTTTATCATTTTAATTTGTTATGACAAACTTAAAACGATATAATATGACCCAAGTTGAGAACCCCTGCCTATTGTATGAGCTTTTGAAACGGGGCAAGATCGAATGAATAGTATTCCGAACTTACCTCTTATCAAAACAATTGGTGAAGATCGAAAATACAAAAATGTCCGAAATGGCACTATTTACGAACTATCTACTGCTTTGTTATCACTAATAACGTAATAATAAACCATTACAAGTATAAAACATATAAATATCTCACCTGAGAGGAAAGTTATAGATGATGGGTAAAGATCGAAAATCTTCAAAACTTCGTCGAAAATGACAGTTGGCAAAAAATGCATTTCGCACACAACCATACGGTTAGAGCGCTCTAGGCAGACTGAGGTGGGGGACGGCATGAGTTGTCCTTCGCCGCTAGGTTGCCATAAGTAAAATTATTTGCCTAAATCTCAGGTAAATGAGAATTTTCGTACTTTACCCTTTTACGATGTTACCCCGACTTACCTTAGTACGAAGTAACTTCTTAGTAAGTACGAAGGTGAGAAATTTCTTTTATCAGACCTGCGAAAGGAGAAATTGAACTGAAATATAGGAAGACAACAGGAAGTGAGAACAAGAAGAGAAAACAAAACATTATTACTATTATAAATTTCTTCCAACCCTATATTTCTGTCTTTTATTCTATCTTATAATTTTCTACTTAGCTTACTTTATTCTATTCTAAGCGGCTTTCTGGGCTCTCTTTCCTTTACTTTTTTCTTATCTTACCTATTACAGCTAGAGAATTGAAATTTGGAGCATCTACTTACAGAGGAAGTTTGCAGGATAATGTGCTAACTCTTGATCCGATACCATTAACGGTTGGTTATGATAGTAGCGTGGTATTTACTATTACTGGAGGTGAGTCAATAACTGATAATATCTATATCTATATATGACATTTGCTTCTTCTTCTTTGAATATTCTTCAGAAAAAAAACAATTATTTTAGAAATACCTACCATAATCAAATTATTTTTTTTTTTTTTTAGATTCAGCAGCTAACTTCCGCGTAACGAATGATCAAAATCCGGCCATAATATCTCTAGTGGAACCGATTCCCAGCGGTGTTATATCAGAGAACAACGTCGTAATCTTGACTCTCGCCGCGTCTGGTCTCAACGCTGTAACGACCACCACAAGTGTACTACTGGACATAATAAAGGATGACACAATGACACCTGTATTCAGTAGAAATATTTACTACGGTACTTACTCGGGCTCATCGAACTTTATTATAAACGATATTTACTTGATACGAGGCTTTGATATTGGCGTAACTTTCAGTCTCGATGGAGGTAAGCTAACACATAATATAATTCTAGGATATTTTGTTTCTTTTAACATATTTAATAACTCTAGCGAATTGTTACAGACCATGCTCAGTTCTTCCAAATTTCAAATACCGGGAATGAAGTGACGGTTGTTCCGCGAGCTTCAGGGATCCCTGAAGACGTTATTTTTACGGAGAAGGTGTTGGTGTTTAACGTTTTAGCTGCTAAAGCACTTACTGTTGGCGCGAGCGCGGCTATCTCAATTAGATTCCCGTCAGGTGAGTAAGCTACATATGACTAATGTTCTATCAACACAGCAAAACTTTCATTAACTAAAGCCAGTTGTAATAGGATTGCTTTTCTAAACAATACTACCGGGATCAGTGTTAACTATGACAAATATAATGAATACTACATCAACATGCCGATTTATAATATCGAAGAAAACTTATTAATTCATCATTTCAATAAAAATTAAAGACACGAGTGTTCCAAAACATAAAAATTAGTAGCGGGAAATGAAAAAACAACTCACAATACATATTTTACCAGAAAGTGTCTGGTCTAAAAACCAATAGTTACGGGAATTATAATTATACAAGCTTCTGTCCGCGACTTTGTCCGCGTGGAATTTTTGGTTCCTCCGACTTTTCGCTTCTCATAGCGTTTTCGCTTAGCGTTCTTTCTTCTTAAGAATGTTTTTTCTTTCTGCTCAGCTCTGAAGAATCGTAGCGTGATGTTAAATAGCCAAACAAACTCTTCAGCATTATTATTATTATCTTAACAAACAAACGTTTCAGCTTTATAATTATTATTACCTCAACTTGAGATAGAAACAATCGTAAACCAGAATTACGAAGAGGAGCAGGAACGAAGTATTTAAAACAACCAAAACCAATAGAAATCAATAGAATGACATCCTATCAATTTACATCAATGACAATACCGACAAAATTATCAATCCGCGTAAAGTAAGACTAGGCCCAGTCATATTGAACATTAAAATCGCAAAATAACGGCTAGTTCTGATTTTTTAATATGTGGTTAGGACTACTACCAGTAGCGTATATCTAAGTTTCCAGCTTCCAAAGACCTGCTATCACACATAATGTAGCTTTCTACCTGTGAAAACATTTTTAGAATTGAATCATTAACTCCGGAGATTACCCCCCCTACATACATATAAACAAACAAATTTTACCTCTAGTATAGATATAAAATTAATGAGCAGTTCCCTTTAATTTCCTTTGACTGAATATGTAACGGTAACGTTAACCGTGGGAAAAAATAAACAATGAAACAGATGTGAAAATGTATGTAGACCAATTTTTGTGAAAAAACGTTACACGCAGCAGTGCAGTCATGATTTTATTTACTTTTAGACTTAACAGATCGAGTCATCATGAGGTTCTCGCAGAATACCTACACCGGAACCATAGGAAGCAGTGGTCTAACAGCTGATAGCATTGTCCTTAGCTCCGGATATGCGCCAGGCACTGAATTTATACTCACTGGAGGTATGATTTTCATTACAACAAACACTACTTATCAGCTTAATATTGACTCGCAAAACTAATAAGACTATGAACTAATCCCCTTTTAATTATTTCAGATTACGTCGAACACTTCACGTTAACGCCCAACAGCAACGTTGTATCATTGTCGCTTTCCATTCCTCTGCCCATTGATGCAACTGAAAACACATTTATACTGTTGGAGATAGAAGCCAGAAGAGCAGGAGCTGTATCCGATAGGACAAGTGTAGTCATTGATATTATTAGTCAAGAAACCATTGCTCCAGTATTTACGCAAGCGTATTACAGGGGTGCTTATAATGCTGAATCGGGATTGCAGTTCAACCAAGTAATTGCCTTAGAGAACGGCTACGACGATACGGTTTCCTTTTCCTTGGACGGAGGTAGTCTTCAAAACTAATTTAACGACAGTTTTAGTTCACATTCAGCGTTCTTATTTTATTGACAATTATATTTTGTTACAGAATTTAGCTCGCTGTTTAACTTGGATCCGAAGGATACTAATTCGCTAAGCATCGTTGTTTCCGCGCCCATATCAAATGAGGTATTACAAGCAAATAACCAGTTTCTATTGACTGTGGTCGCTACGAAGCCTGGAGCGTCAACTGCACGTTCGGTTGTATCTATCGATATTGAAAAAGGTAAATGGCAATCGGGTAGACTACTCATATTTTGTCACAGATTCTAAGTAACCATTGCACACCACAGGTGCTTTAGGGCAGTGTTATTTATAACATCATTCTATTTTATTTTAGACTTAACAGATCGAGTCATCATGAGGTTCTCGCAGAATACCTACACCGGAACCATAGGAAGCAGTGGTCTAACAGCTGATAGCATTGTCCTTAGCTCCGGATATGCGCCAGGCACTGAATTTATACTCACTGGAGGTATGATTTTCATTACAACAAACACTACTAATCAGCTTAATATTGACTCGCAAAACTAATAAGACTATGAACTAATCCCCTTTTAATTATTTCAGATTACGTCGAACACTTCACGTTAACGCCCAACAGCAACGTTGTATCATTGTCGCTTTCCATTCCTCTGCCCATTGATGCAACTGAAAACACATTTATACTGTTGGAGATAGAAGCCAGAAGAGCAGGAGCTGTATCCGATAGGACAAGTGTAGTCATTGATATTATTAGTCAAGAAACCATTGCTCCAGTATTTACGCAAGCGTATTACTGGGGTGCTTATAATGCTGAATCGGGATTGCAGTTCAACCAAGTAATTGCCTTAGAGAACGGCTACGACGAAACGGTTTCCTTTTCCTTGGACGGAGGTAGTCTTCAAAACTAATTTAACGACAGTTTTAGTTCACATTCAGCGTTCTTATTTCATTGACAATTATATTTTGTTACAGAATTTAGCTCGCTGTTTAACTTGGATCCGAAGGATACTAATTCGCTAAGCATCGTTGTTTCCGCGCCCATATCAAATGAGGTATTACAAGCAAATAACCAGTTTCTATTGACTGTGGTCGCTACGAAGCCTGGAGCGTCAACTGCACGTTCGGTTGTATCTATCGATATTGAAAAAGGTAAATGGCAATCGGGTAGACTACTCATATTTTGTCACAGATTCTAAGTAACCATTGCACACCACAGGTGCTTTAGGGCAGTGTTATTTATAACATCATTCTATTTTATTTTAGACTTAACAGATCGAGTCATCATGAGGTTCTCGCAGAATACCTACACCGGAACCATAGGAAGCAGTGGTCTAACAGCTGATAGCATTGTCCTTAGCTCCGGATATGCGCCAGGCACTGAATTTATACTCACTGGAGGTATGATTTTCATTACAACAAACACTACTTATCAGCTTAATATTGACTCGCAAAACTAATAAGACTATGAACTAATCCCCTTTTAATTATTTCAGATTACGTCGAACACTTCACGTTAACGCCCAACAGCAACGTTGTATCATTGTCGCTTTCCATTCCTCTGCCCATTGATGCAACTGAAAACACATTTATACTGTTGGAGATAGAAGCCAGAAGAGCAGGAGCTGTATCCGATAGGACAAGTGTAGTCATTGATATTATTAGTCAAGAAACCATTGCTCCAGTATTTACGCAAGCGTATTACAGGGGTGCTTATAATGCTGAATCGGGATTGCAGTTCAACCAAGTAATTGCCTTAGAGAACGGCTACGACGAAACGGTTTCCTTTTCCTTGGACGGAGGTAGTCTTCAAAACTAATTTAACGACAGTTTTAGTTCACATTCAGCGTTCTTATTTTATTGACAATTATATTTTGTTACAGAATTTAGCTCGCTGTTTAACTTGGATCCGAAGGATACTAATTCGCTAAGCATCGTTGTTTCCGCGCCCATATCAAATGAGGTATTACAAGCCAATAACCAGTTTCTATTGACTGTGGTCGCTACGAAGCCTGGAGCGTCAACTGCACGTTCGGTTGTATCTATCGATATTGAAAAAGGTAAATGGCAATCGGGTAGACTACTCATATTTTGTCACAGATTCTAAGTAACCATTGCACACCACAGGTGCTTTAGGGCAGTGTTATTTATAACATCATTCTATTTTATTTTAGACTTAACAGATCGAGTCATCATGAGGTTCTCGCAGAATACCTACACAGGAATCATAGGAAGCAGTGGTCTAACAGCTGATAGCATTGTCCTTAGCTCCGGATATGCGCCAGGCACTGAATTTATACTCACTGGAGGTATGATTTTCATTACAACAAACACTACTTATCAGCTTAATATTGACTCGCAAAACTAATAAGACTATGAACTAATCCCCTTTTAATTATTTCAGATTACGTCGAACACTTCACGTTAACGCCCAACAGCAACGTTGTATCATTGTCGCTTTCCATTCCTCTGCCCATTGATGCAACTGAAAACACATTTATACTGTTGGAGATAGAAGCCAGAAGAGCAGGAGCTGTATCCGATAGGACAAGTGTAGTCATTGATATTATTAGTCAAGAAACCATTGCTCCAGTATTTACGCAAGCGTATTACAGGGGTGCTTATAATGCTGAATCGGGATTGCAGTTCAACCAAGTAATTGCCTTAGAGAACGGCTACGACGAAACGGTTTCCTTTTCCTTGGACGGAGGTAGTCTTCAAAACTAATTTAACGACAGTTTTAGTTCACATTCAGCGTTCTTATTTTATTGACAATTATATTTTGTTACAGAATTTAGCTCGCTGTTTAACTTGGATCCGAAGGATACTAATTCGCTAAGCATCGTTGTTTCCGCGCCCATATCAAATGAGGTATTACAAGCAAATAACCAGTTTCTATTGACTGTGGTCGCTAAGAAGCCTGGAGCGTCAACTGCACGTTCGGTTGTATCTATCGATATTGAAAAAGGTAAATGGCAATCGGGTAGACTACTCATATTTTGTCACAGATTCTAAGTAACCATTGCACACCACAGGTGCTTTAGGGCAGTGTTATTTATAACATCATTCTATTTTATTTTAGACTTAACAGATCGAGTCATCATGAGGTTCTCGCAGAATACCTACACCGGAACCATAGGAAGCAGTGGTCTAACAGCTGATAGCATTGTCCTTAGCTCCGGATATGCGCCAGGCACTGAATTTATACTCACTGGAGGTATGATTTTCATTACAACAAACACTACTTATCAGCTTAATATTGACTCGCAAAACTAATAAGACTATGAACTAATCCCCTTTTAATTATTTCAGATTACGTCGAACACTTCACGTTAACGCCCAACAGCAACGTTGTATCATTGTCGCTTTCCATTCCTCTGCCCATTGATGCAACTGAAAACACATTTATACTGTTGGAGATAGAAGCCAGAAGAGCAGGAGCTGTATCCGATAGGACAAGTGTAGTCATTGATATTATTAGTCAAGAAACCATTGCTCCAGTATTTACGCAAGCGTATTACAGGGGTGCCTATAATGCTGAATCGGGATTGCAGTTCAACCAAGTAATTGCCTTAGAGAACGGCTACGACGATACGGTTTCCTTTTCCTTGGACGGAGGTAGTCTTCAAAACTAATTTAACGACAGTTTTAGTTCACATTCAGCGTTCTTATTTTATTGACAATTATATTTTGTTACAGAATTTAGCTCGCTGTTTAACTTGGATCCGAAGGATACTAATTCGCTAAGCATCGTTGTTTCCGCGCCCATATCAAATGAGGTATTACAAGCAAATAACCAGTTTCTATTGACTGTGGTCGCTACGAAGCCTGGAGCGTCAACTGCACGTTCGGTTGTATCTATCGATATTGAAAAAGGTAAATGGCAATCGGGTAGACTACTCATATTTTGTCACAGATTCTAAGTAACCATTGCACACCACAGGTGCTTTAGGGCAGTGTTATTTATAACATCATTCTATTTTATTTTAGACTTAACAGATCGAGTCATCATGAGGTTCTCGCAGAATACCTACACCGGAACCATAGGAAGCAGTGGTCTAACAGCTGATAGCATTGTCCTTAGCTCCGGATATGCGCCAGGCACTGAATTTATACTCACTGGAGGTATGATTTTCATTACAACAAACACTACTTATCAGCTTAATATTGACTCGCAAAACTAATAAGACTATGAACTAATCCCCTTTTAATTATTTCAGATTACGTCGAACACTTCACGTTAACGCCCAACAACAACGTTGTATCATTGTCGCTTTCCATTCCTCTGCCCATTGATGCAACTGAAAACACATTTATACTGTTGGAGATAGAAGCCAGAAGAGCAGGAGCTGTATCCGATAGGACAAGTGTAGTCATTGATATTATTAGTCAAGAAACCATTGCTCCAGTATTTACGCAAGCGTATTACAGGGGTGCCTATAATGCTGAATCGGGATTGCAGTTCAACCAAGTAATTGCCTTAGAGAACGGCTACGACGAAACGGTTTCCTTTTCCTTGGACGGAGGTAGTCTTCAAAACTAATTTAACGACAGTTTTAGTTCACATTCAGCGTTCTTATTTTATTGACAATTATATTTTGTTACAGAGTTTAGCTCGCTGTTTAACTTGGATCCGAAGGATACTAATTCGCTAAGCATCGTTGTTTCCGCGCCCATATCAAATGAGGTATTACAAGCAAATAACCAGTTTCTATTGACTGTGGTCGCTACGAAGCCTGGAGCGTCAACTGCACGTTCGGTTGTATCTATCGATATTGAAAAAGGTAAATGGCAATCGGGTAGACTACTCATATTTTGTCACAGATTCTAAGTAACCATTGCACACCACAGGTGCTTTAGGGCAGTGTTATTTATAACATCATTCTATTTTATTTTAGACTTAACAGATCGAGTCATCATGAGGTTCTCGCAGAATACCTACACCGGAACCATAGGAAGCAGTGGTCTAACAGCTGATAGCATTGTCCTTAGCTCCGGATATGCGCCAGGCACTGAATTTATACTCACTGGAGGTATGATTTTCATTACAACAAACACTACTTATCAGCTTAATATTGACTCGCAAAACTAATAAGACTATGAACTAATCCCCTTTTAATTATTTCAGATTACGTCGAACACTTCACGTTAACGCCCAACAGCAACGTTGTATCATTGTCGCTTTCCATTCCTCTGCCCATTGATGCAACTGAAAACACATTTATACTGTTGGAGATAGAAGCCAGAAGAGCAGGAGCTGTATCCGATAGGACAAGTGTAGTCATTGATATTATTAGTCAAGAAACCATTGCTCCAGTATTTACGCAAGCGTATTACAGGGGTGCTTATAATGCTGAATCGGGATTGCAGTTCAACCAAGTAATTGCCTTAGAGAACGGCTACGACGAAACTGTTTCCTTTTCCTTGGACGGAGGTAGTCTTCAAAACTAATTTAACGACAGTTTTAGTTCACATTCAGCGTTCTTATTTTATTGACAATTATATTTTGTTACAGAATTTAGCTCGCTGTTTAACTTGGATCCGAAGGATACTAATTCGCTAAGCATCGTTGTTTCCGCGCCCATATCAAATGAGATATTAAAAGCAAATAACCAGTTTCTATTGACTGTGGTCGCTAAGAAGCCTGGAGCCTCAACTGCACGTTCGGTTGTATCTATCGATATTGAAAAAGGTAAATGGCAATCGGGTAGACTACTCATATTTTGTCACAGATTCTAAGAAACCATTCAAACTCAAACTCAAATCATTTATTTCAATTAAACCATTTACAGGCACTTTTGAATTGTCAAAATTAAATAGTCGGTCAGTTAGTCAGAAAGTTGAAGCTAGTTGCCCATTCCAAAGCGTAGATCTCTATGGAGAAGAACGGGCAAGAAACTCCACGGACACGCCAGAGGTGCTTTAGGGCACAGTGTTATTTATAATATCATTATATTTTATTTTAGACTTAACAGATCGAGTCATCATGAGGTTCTCGCAGAATACCTACACCGGAACCATAGGAAGCAGTGGTCTAACAGCTGATAGCATTGTCCTTAGCTCCGGATATGCGCCAGGCACTGAATTTATACTCACTGGAGGTATGATTTTCAATACAACAAACACTACTTATCAGCTTAGTATTGACTCGCAAAACTGATAAGACTATGATCTAATCCCCTTTTAATTATTTCAGATTACGTCGAACACTTCACGTTAACGCCCAACAGCAACGTTGTATCATTGTCGCTTTCCATTCCTCTGCCCATTGATGCAACTGAAAACACATTTATACTGTTGGAGATAGAAGCCAGAAGAGCAGGAGCTGTATCCGATAGGACAAGTGTAGTCATTGATATTATTATTCAAGAAACCATTGCTCCAGTATTTACGCAAGCGTATTACAGGGGTGCTTATAATGCTGAATCGGGATTGCAGTTCAACCAAGTAATTGCCTTAGAGAACGGCTACGACGAAACGGTTTCCTTTTCCTTGGACGGAGGTAGACTTCAAAACTAATTTAACGACAGTTTTAGTTCACATTCAGCGTTCTTATTTTATTGATAATTATATTTTGTTACAGAATTTAGCTCGCTGTTTAACTTGGATCCGAAGGATACTAATTCGCTAAGCATCGTTGTTTCCGCGCCCATATCAAATGAGGTATTACAAGCAAATAACCAGTTTCTATTGACTGTGGTCGCTACGAAGCCTGGAGCGTCAACTGCACGTTCGGTTGTATCTATCGATATTGAAAAAGGTAAATGGCACTCTTGAGTCACGATTTTTACTTGATTTACTTAGTGAAACAGCCATAGCCACATTATAGGTTCTTAATTTTAGGCGTTGAAACTGTTTTAAATAATATTATGTAACACTTTATGTCAAGCAGTTATTCTGACCGCCCGTTGAATCGTGTTGACCGATATGTACTGCGTGTCAATTAACTTCGCCTTTCGAACAATGCCATAGGTATAGTTAATAAAAGAGCATCGGATTTCTCCTTCTCCTACACATAAAATTTTACTACTTCTACGTATATTTTAAATCTAATTGTTGTAATAGTACCAACGTAAAGTCATCCTCAATAAGATGTAGGAAGCATCGTCAAGAAGTCATTTGACTGTCTACAATATTTTTTCCATAATGTTATATCAATGTGTAGCCACAAAATATATTATACACTAGCCTCTGCCCGCGGCTTCGCCCGCGTGGAAGTCGGGAAATATTCCACGGTGTGTGTTAATTTAGGTTATAAACTATGTGTGTGCCTAATTTCATCAAAGTCCGTTCAGCCCGTTTTGCGCCAATCCAGAACATACTGCATCCAGACAAACGGACAAAAATTGTTAAAACTATATTTTCGGCATCAGACTCGTTCCCACAAACAATTACTTTTTTTTTTCAAAAATACTCAGTTAGAGTTATCACTGTACAAACTAATCCGGGACGTTTCGTAGCTCTGTAACAATTGATTGATCTGAGCTTAATCCGGATTAGCCTACATTGTGCGCCTGAAATTACGTCCCAAGCTGACAATTTTGAAATCCTTGAACTACTCGTATAATTAAACGTAACTCGTGTCGTGTTGTCGTCAAGAAAATAGATTTACTAAATCCCTGTACCAAGAGCGTTACGCGTTGTGTTCTCAAGTACCTAATCTTCCTTACTCAGAATATTCGCTAACGTAATGGGCTTTATTGAAAACTGGGACATTGTCAGCTCAATTTCATTAGAATTAAATATTATGGCTTTACTAACACTACTGTGGTCCAATTATTCAAGGTTAACAGGTAAAATTTTAACAAGTCCGTTGTACGTCTTTTACCATTTTGAAGACCACTATCACCATTTAACCTGTCTGTGAGACCCTCTCACAGACAGGTTAAATGGTGATAGTGGGCCGTTTTCCACCGCGCGGGTTTCAAGGGTCATTAATATCCAAAATTATCTAATGAAAGTGTAGACAAATGGATCCGATAACGTACCTGTGGATGCCAATTTGTAGTGCCTCCTTTATTAATTATTTGAATGCACGTGGCTTAACCCATTGAACGCCGTATTTACAGACACAATTAAAAAGCCAATGTGTCTCGCGTGGATCTACCTTCGTGGATATGAAGGCCCGAAATTCTTTTAAATCACCTTAAAGAAATCTTTCAGTTTCCAACTGAGGTTAATTTCAATTTTTGTCGATGAGTTTTCAATTACATTTGAATAATGATATTCATACAATAAATGTTGAAAAAAGTGGAGAGATATAAAGTTGTAACCTTCATAATAAATACACTTGAATGTGTTACTAATTTCCTTAAGTGAGTGTTTGCATAAGAATTTAACCTGTTTACACTTTCATCAGATACTTTTTGAACAGACTATATAGGTACTTACCTGACGAGATCAATATGTTTACTCTGATTTTTGGTAGTTTACCAAAATTTTTGTTCTGGTTTATGAGGTGGATATAATCCGTGGAATCTAAAAGAAACTGGAAGCTTTATACGCAACAGAATAACAATATAAAAATATTTATAACACACGCTTTTCGAACGTAGTGAAGCGTATCTCTAGTGAAACCAAAGGCAACGTCGTTTGAATAGCCTTCAAGGCTTATCCCGTCCAAGTCAGGCTGCCACCTTCAATGGAACCCGTGTATGGATTGCGGGCCATTCCCTCTCACAGAGAGGAGGTCTGTGTCCCAGCTGTGGGAACGTTATAGGCACCAGCCTATAACGTTCAATAGGCTACCAGTTTAATTAGTTATATGACTATGCTAAATAGGATCTAAATTAAAATTATAATACGTGTGTGACAATTTTAGCAGTATTAACTGCAAGTAGGAGTTTTACTTCTGCTCTTCGATCACAGCTTCACCTTCAATACGCATAAGAGGAGACAGGTAGAATACCTTCCACCTGTGTCTCCAAAATGTCTTATCTTGATGTTTATCTATTCATATGTTTTTTATAGACTTGCCGAAATGATAAACCATGTTTTGTATATTTATATCATTTCTTTTTTATGTGTCCCTGCAGATTCGCAGACTGGAGATGATGTATCGTTCGAGAGAGTTCTCTACCGAGGAGATATTCAGCTGGATGAGATCCAACACGACTTGATCACAATTTCTGGCTATGAAGGAACAAGTGTGGCGGTAGTTGGAGGTAAGTGCGATTCATATCATTTTAAGGGAAACAATTTTTTATTTATTTATACATTCAATCAATACAATTAACGTAAACACTGAACATTCACTTACCGTATTTGTATACGAGTGCATAATGCGATTTCAATGTAACTGCTTCTGAAGGGGTCTACCTGGTATCCTGAAATAAAGGCCTTAAGCGTAGCTTAGGCACCAGTCTCCACAGTATAATTTAAACCATTATGTATTGTTCTTGATCTTTTGATGTAGGTACGTTTTGGTCCCGGGTTGGGTCGCGGGACGTCTCGTGTCTCGAAGTCCCGGGACTTTTCGTAATTTTAGTTATCTCGAGTCCCGGAACTTTCGGGTCGAGACCCGAGACGAGACAAGATTGTCGAAATTGTTAGATTAGATACTAGAATTATTAGATAATAGTAAAGTTATTAAGAATTAGTATGATTTTTAACTAAGTTCGTTTTTGATTTAGTTTTCGATTGAATAAATGTTGATTTTTATAAAAAAATGCCTTTTTTTAAATACGTTTCACCAGAAATTAACTACATTAAAATTCATAAAAAAAGGCTTTCCCCTCTTAAAAAAAAAATTCTTGAAGTCCCGGGAATTCCCGTGACTTTGATTGTAGGCTGTCTCGTGTCCCGGGACTTTGAAATGGTCGGCAATTCCCAAACCCTAGTATACATATATTGTGGTGAGAAATAAATCATTATCTAAATTCGAATAGGTAGCTAAATCCTAATACGGAATGGCAAAGAAAGACGGTAAGGTAAGTTACAATAATGCAGAATAATATATTGTTTGCAAAATTATTTTCCAACCATGTATCACTAACCATTATTATTCTCATAATGATATAGATTCTACAAAGTTCCCAATGTTCAAGTGTTAGACTATTTTAATGACTTTAAGATCTAAAAGGTATCAAAACACACAAATGTATTACTTACACTGAATTGTAACAATAACTCTTTGATCAAGTGGAGTGGATTCAAGTGGTTTGAGCACAACAAAATAACATTGAACGTAAAAAAAATGCCATCATAATATAATATTCACCAAAAATAATAATACCGTGCAGTTAGTTTACAAATTGAATGGCAAGCGGCTTGAGGAAGTCGAAACTATACGAGACGTAGGCGTTCAGTTCGATAAAAAGCTAAGTTTTGTCAAACATATTGTCAAAACTATATTAAAAACATCAAAGATGCTCGGCTTCTTTATGAGAGAGTGTAAAAACTTCAAAAAACCCAATGCTAAAAAAATTATGTACAACTCGCTAGTTAGAAGCCATCTCGAGTATTGCAGTGTGATTTGGTCACCTGAGTATATAGGGTTCACATCAAGCGCATTGAACGGCTGCAAAAACGGTTCTTATGTCATCTTACCTATTACAATAATATGGGAAAAAAGCTCAAGTCATACCAAGAGAGACTGAAGTATTTTAATATAGTGTCGCTGAAGAAACGCAGGAATATGCTGGATTTGGTTTTCCTTATGAGATTAGTAACGGGTTCTCTGAACTGTCCCGATCTGCTCAGTAGATTTTATTCCACGTGCCGCGTAATCTGCCAAGAAGTTCTAATAAAAGACTCTTCTGCATGCCAAGATGTCATACCAATTTTTTTTTTTTAATTTAAGGCAATACTGTCCACTGTCTAGAATGTATACCTACTGCATACAAAGAGCATGAAGTGGACATTGATCTCTTTCACTCATCAGTACCTGCTCTAAAAAAAGCTTGCCATCTAATGGGTTTCTCTAAAACCCAAAATCAAATAATCACCTAATCTTATATATATATTTGTTTTAAATAGAATCTATTCTAATTTAATTTAATCTATGTTATTTATTTCATTGTAATCAATTTAGCTTTAACAGTTCATTTTTTATTATATATTTTTTTCAAACTATTTATATGATTAATTGCTTTATTTAAATAATTGTATTATTATCTGTGCATAATGTAGTGCATGCTGTGCTTTTCTGTAAGTGATGAGGCACTTAGACTTAAGTTTGCAATGTACAAATTATAATGTAACAGTGTACACTTATAGTAGGAACCTATTAAAACCGGTTATATTGATTATTTATTTATTAGGCTTTTCAACAATGTACATTGTTGAAAAGCCTAATAAATAAATAATCAATATAACCGGGTTTAATAGGTTCCTACTATAAGTTTATCGCTGTCGTTGTAAATACTTACATCTAACATTTCCAAAAAAATATATTCGCATGGTATTCAGTATACAGGGTGGCAGGGGGGACATCGACGCGCAAACTCAAGCCATGAATTCAGTACATGATTCTGAACGTGATGTTGAAATTCTTCGTCGGTTATTAAATAAAACATAGCTGTGCCATACATTAATTTAACCGCGTACGTATTGCACTTTTCCAAGAAACAGTAGATTTTTTTTTATAATGAAAGATTTTTTATTTCGGTATTTTTCGTTCATGTTCAGTATCATGTAGGTACTGAATCCATGACAATAGCTTGCGTTGATGACCCTGCTACCCGTCTAGCGTGTATCAGAAACCTGTGGTCATATTCTTCAAGCTGGACAACTTTCTCCATGAGATCAACATCGAAAATAAAAACATCAGCCGTCCCATACACCTGGGTCGAGTAGGTAGGTATTTAAGTTTTGTATGGGACAGTTGAGTATTTGTTCAATTTGATGTGTACCACATACTTAAATATAATAATAATAATATCCCTGGACATTTCACACAGCGCCATCTAGTCCCAAGCTAAGCAACCTAATGCTTGTATTATGGTAACAAGATGGCTGATAAACTACTTATATACATTTTTTTTTTTTTGTAGATGCGTACATATTATAGATAGAAAAACACCCAGACTCGGAACAAATACATGTAGGTCATACAAATAATATGATCACAACTTTCTGATACACGCTATATCAAGAATACTTTACGTTTTCGTTAAAACTTAAGAACAATATGGCGTAAACAATACAGGTAAACTTTTAACCTGAAGGCCAATTTTCGTAATTTAAAACGTTCAAAATCTAGTCGCAGTCTCATCTCGGCGACAAACAAAATAAAAAAATCAAATCAAATTTATTTGTGAACCAAAAAGTTTTACATTAGTTGGTGATTGGAGCCTCCTGTTAAGCAAGTAATGCCTGTGTTAGGAGACTCCGCTCTTCTACAGCAGTATACAATTATAATTTTTTGATCCGTCGATATAAACAGTATATAAACGGTGTGCGTGTGTGTGTGTGAAACAAATGTCAAAAACTTGTCAAAACGTAGGGAAATTAGAGGAATTTTTGACAGATTGAGACTGAGATCAGACTGTGAACGTTCTTAAAATTACGAGAATTTCCCCTCTGTGCATGTTACAAGAACTTGGAATCAACAAGCGGCAAGTAACGTTATACCTACTTCGTTCATACCTGAATCAATCTGCCAAGCCTTCCCAACTATGTTGGGGTCGGCTTCCAATTTTACCAGATGCAGCTGAGTACCAGTGTTTTACATGGAGCACCTGCCTATCTGACCTCCACAACCCAGTTACTGGGTAACACGATACTTCTTGGGAAGACTGGTTGTCAGACCCTTTGGGCTTCCCACTACCCGTAAAGACTGTCAAAGTTCTACGAATGACAGCTGGGACCAACGGCTTATCGAAGCACGGAGGGATATTTAATGGATGGTTACCCATCCATGAACTGACCGCGGCTAGCGCAGCTTAACCTGTGATCGACCCGTGCGGTTGTTATTATTTAGCCACGAGCCGATGTTATGTCAAAATGCAATAAAAAGGTAACATGAAGATGGGTTTGGTTAAGATAAAACTTTGTGTTATATTCATTCAAGACACGTGTAACGATCCGAAAAAGTTTGAGGAAAGTTGATAAGTAATAATAACATTAATAATACCTAATAAAACTTTTGTCACGGCCATGGAAACAATAAAGCCAAAGACATAAATAATAGGTAATAACTATTTTTATTGAGAACTTATTTATTTATGCAGTAGTTACGTATTAATAGGAATGAGCTATGATGTATACCTACATGTTTATTTTTAGCAATGATATCATTACCGGTATTATGTCATTATTTTATGTCATTTCCGGTTTTGTGTAATTCATTTTAAATATTTCTAAACGAATTACATTTTGTCTGCATTGTACGGTCACCAAAGGAGATAAGTAACCAATGTCGTCGGATATTGGCGCCGATTCCCTTGTTCACAAACTAAACTAAATTTAAGTTCAATGCATCTTTTTCTTTCTATTTAATTTAGAAAAGGACAGAAGATAAATATTAGTTTAGTCCTGTCAAACTAGTCAACGCCTGACGTAAATTGACGTATTTTTTTAGTAGCCATGTGGTTAACCACGTCTAATCTGTCTATGGAGTACTTATCTTAATTTGACAGGACTAAACTAATTTATTATCTTCTGTCCTTTTCTTAATGAAATAGAAAGAAAAAGATGCACAGAACTTAAATTTAGTTTAGTTTGTGAACAAGGGAATCAGGGCCATAGTTGAAGTTTAGTAAGTAATTTAATTAATAGGAAACAAACAGTTCATTTACCAAACTTTCATTCGAATACATCCATCGTTTTCTTACTAAACTTCAACTATTCTCCTTTGGCGACTGTACATCCCAATACCTAGCGTCCTAGGCGTTATATTTAAATGATGATTCATTTTGTTTTTCCTGGCAATGGTCAATGACCATAATTTAATAGACGAGACTTTAGGTAATAAAAAATCCCTGTACTTTTTTACCATAAACATAGTGTAGAGACTATAGCCTATTTGGTGCTTACATGCAACCTCCGCGAGTTTGTTAAAAGTATTGATATAAAATACGAGACAAACATAAAGATTTAAGATTAGAAGAGATTAGGCTGACAAGAGAAACAATTAATATTCAAAATACGTAATATTATATTTCATAGGAATAATTATTGAACATTACGATCTACGAGATAAACCGTAGTTTGATTATTCCTCCCGGTACCTTGAAGGACTCGTCTAGCCTTTCACAGTAGGAACATGTTATGTTACTACCATATGTAGGTCGTGCTTCATTATACTTACGGAAAATCTTATCATTTTTCTCCCCGTTCCTCCTCGTTTGTGGGCATTTCTCTTTTTTATCGCTTAATGGCTGTGAAATAGACTGTTCTACCTGTCCTACTTAAAATATCACCGTGATTTCTTAGGATGAAATGAGCTGTCAATCCCTTCTTTCCCCCTAGCGTCAGGTAGGATGACAATTCACTTCAAGCTCACTTCACCTACATTTTCACGGGAAGATTTTAACAGGATAGAACAGCCGATAGATTCTGTAAAAATCTCACCGTGCAAACTTATTTGAAGTGACCTGTCAAGTGAGCTATAAATGTCTTCACAATAGAAAATCAAGCTGTCAATGTACTAATTTAGAGCAGGTAAAAACGTACAAACGTATTCTCATGGAGCATACACATAGACACGGTTTGTAATAAATTTCGATCAGTTCTGGGTAAACTGTATACCCTGAAGCCTGTAGTCAAGAGAGGACTATTGTATGCATTGTACTATGCACTTGCCGACTCGATTATTAGTTATGGGTTGTGTGGTTATGGACTTACTTTTAAAACATATCTAGATAAAATTAAAATATTACAAATACGACTTTTAAAAGTGTTAGTGAGCAGAAGAACTAAGCTTGAACAAGGAGTATGAAAAATTATTTAAGAAGTGCAATATATTACCAATTGAAATGAAAGTAAAAATGACAATGATTCTTGAACAACATAATAATAACAAACACAAAAAAGAAAAAGTACATAACTACCCAACCAGTCTTGCAAAGAAAAAGAAATTACATGTGCCTAGTGTAAATAATTATTATGGTAAGCGTACGAGACGATGGATTACACCTACATTCATTAATGAATTACCTGAAGGAACTGTCTACATCTCTGTATCTATTGTCCTATCTCAGGTATGTTGGAAGAGATTTCTTATGAAATAAGCATCACCTCTGTACCTATTTTTTCTGTTCTGTTTTTCAATGTCTGTTTATATATGTGTGTAAATAAATGGAAAAAAAAGGAATAATCGATCGTGTTCAAAGTAAAAACCACCTTAAAAGTGTCCTAAGGAAATATTACCTGTCGATGTGTCCATTGTTGCTGCGGCCGATCGGTGGCGTCGGTCGGCTGATGTCGTGGATTCTAATCCTAAGTTTGCTTACCACATAGGTACTAAGGGATGGTCTCATGGCGTTTGTAGGCTGATGCCGCTGAATGTAGTGACTGTGGTTATAGAATCTATGGTTGTGTGGGTAACTGCTCTGTATTTACATGCGGAATCTTTGCCTACAGAACCATGGTTTTAGTTTTTCTATCTTAGATTTAATCTTAATGTTTAGTCAAGCAAAAAGTCGTGCAAAATCCACGAGAACCTACTGCCGACAAATTGCTTTGCAGTTTGGCAGGTGTTATATAAATATAAAACTGTAACATTATGGATTAAATAAATATATTTAAAAAAATATTGTCAATCCCTAGATTCGGGTGCAATAACGGCTTACTTCAAGGTCACTTCACCTAAATATTCACGGTGACATTATAACAGAATAGAACTGCAGTTATTTCTTTTAAACATCTACATTCTTAGCTACTAAAATATTTTTATTTATTTATTTATTTCAGGCGACGCAGGCCCATAGTTAAATACCTTAACCTAAACATACATATTTTTATTATAAAATAGTACTTCACTAGCTAGTTCTGGTGCTGTTCTGTGGTACTTGTCCGCGGAAGCGACGGAACACCACATCCTGCGGCCAGAAGTCTTCGTCCATGACGACGGGTAGTTAACAATTCGGTACACGCACCACAAACGCCTTGAAGTTGACGTTGCGGTGCGACTCCAGTAACTGCACCCTCGGCGCGTGTTTTACTACATATATACCGTTGTGCATTGTATGTGTAACTAGATACTTATAATATATCAACTCTGTGATATTTCCTCAAGTAGGTCGACTTCATTCAATATTAGCAGGCTTTTGACGTCACCCAATAACTAATTCAGTTGATGTGTAGATAATCCGAGATTTACGTCATTGCTGACATTTATGTCAACAATGCTTTGTAAACTGATCTACCTACCTCAAAACGTGAATCGTTGTAATATAGGTACATTTATCTATAATATTCACAACAATATAATTACTGAAGGGTTACATAAAAGGTCTAACACTCTATCTACAGTTTGTTGACAACGTAAGTCGGTCACAGAGAGAAAGACAAACAATACAATCCAATTTTAAAATAGAAAAACTATCCTCTGTTTAGATCCGACATTTTTATATTAACGGTCGCAACGGTTGGAAAACTAATTTCCCAGGCTCTGACTACTATACGCAAAGTTTAAGAGTCAAAAGAACTTAAGTACTTACATACACGGTGCAAGGGACCCGCAAATTATTACCATGAATTCAGCAGATGATTCTAGACCTTCAGCGAAGAATTTATTTATTTATTTATGTTTATATACTTTATTATACACCAGAAAATACATTACAAAAGCAAATACAATTTTTAAAACAAAACATATATCATATTCAGATATAATGATGATGATGACTCATATTTATCATATTATTTATTATATTTATATATCATATTTGTCAGTTATTTAAACCTACACGGTCAAAATGTACGGTAACAGGAGATTTTTTTTTTTATTAATCGGCAATAAATTTTAAATGTTTTTCTGATGGGCTCAGATCGCCACCGCTTTAATGGCAAAATTAATTTAACGCACGTATACATACGGCTTCGCGTTTTTGTTTTATGAACATATTTGAATTTCATTAAACGTTATTATTTATTTAAAATTTTCTAAAATAACCTCTTGGAACAACCTGTACTTAAAGAACTGTAGCGCATTTGCCAGGGTTTCGGATCATAACATTGCATCGAATAAGTGCAAAGGATAGGCGAATTGAAGGAAAGAGAGAGCCTTATAGCCCCTATAGCCCTGAGAGGCGAGTGGCGCAGGCAGTAGAGTTCAAATTACGAATTATTTTATGTTATTATAATTTTTATGATTACTGGCCACTAGCCCTACCTGTGTGTTAAATTAATGTCGCCATTGTAGCGGCACGTTGTATAATCATGTACTGGTTTCAGATTTCGCGTTGATCTCCTGAATATAAATTTATATAACACACCCTCGACAACAACTCTCGGCGGAATCCGAAAGTGAAAACCAGCCCCTGTGACACTTATCGTTCGTTTTAGTTCCGTTTTTTTCAACAGGATCGTGATCATCCAAACCCTTTTCTAACAAATCTTGTTGGCATCGGATTACACAATCTATTTCAGCCAATTTGCGGCTAAAAATATAGGAGTTCCCATATTTTTTTAGATGTTCGCAATCTAATCCCAATCCCAATCTATCAAATATATATACAATATAACCTATAGCTGTACAATCAGATCATATCCAATCAGATATTATGAAAGATAAAATAATACGATCAACATTGTTTATTTATTAAATTAATTACAGTGATTGTGCGAGAAAAATGTCATCACATTACAAATCTACGCACGCATATTGTTGCACATATATAACGCAGAAAATCAAACCGCAAATCGACGCGCGTGTGTAGTCTACCCTAGTAGGTACAGACGCCAGCAGGTCAAGCTACCCGAAACTGTCAAATTTTCCCAATAAACCTTGAATCTTATGCTTTAGGCATAAAGTTGAAAATCTATTAAAGGAATTTGACAGATTGTAGTAGTTTGATGTGCTGGCGTCTGTACTTCCTCTACTTTGATTTGTTTTGACTATATAGCGGAAGTGTGACTGTAATTTAAGTATTTTAATTATTTTTGGGATAAAAAATTACCTATATTGAATGTTACAGAAAGCGATTCGGGAAACGATTCTGAACAAACTACTTTCATAATGGGCTTTAATTATTGGACACATGGTATATTAAAGCATACCGATACGATTAGTATTAAAAAATAACGGTTCCTTGTAAAAAGAAATCCTGACGCACTTGACAAGGCAAAACCAGCGATAAGTTTCCAAAGAATTGACATCATAATGCAAAAGCGATGACCGAAATAAGCAAAACATTATCCTTATAGAAAAAGTTACCTAGCTTATCAATTTTCATTTTTTTCAGAGTACTCAATCTTTTTCGAGGGCCACGTGTCGGATAGAGAGGTGAGGGTGCAGGCAGCGGGGTCACTGACCCTGCCCGCTGACGTCAGAAGCCTGGCCCTTGAACTGCATGCAGCAGGTGCCAGAGCTGTGCTGTTTCTAGACGTTTTACAAGCAGGTATTTGGACTAACTGTAACGTAATTATACATAACATTTACTAAACTTCAATGTTAACCAGACGTAACTGAAGTGAGAGTTTCGTTTAGTGATCAATGCGGGGAGCATTGATCACTAAACGAAACTCTCACTTCATAGACCATTCCGATTCAAAGATTATCCAAGGGCATGGTTTGATGACTTGATAACTGGGGTCGATATAATATGAAATCTTAATTTTATATAATTTTGTCTCGTGAATAGCTAACATTTTGATATGGAGAAAAGAGAGAAAATCAATGGGAATGAGAATGAGATCGAAAAGGCAAGTGAAGCAAACATTTAGATGCACCGGAGCGTATTATTAAGTCTTGGTCCTTTCTGGATAATCCTAGAGATCCTATACCTAAACCTAGAGATAATGCCAAATATCTTTTATTGAAATTAAACAAAACATAGACAGGTATTTCTTTGTGTGTATGCTATATGGAGACAGACGTTCAATTTCAAATAGCCTTTATTAAAAATCTTAAAAATTTGTTTAACAATATATTTAAATTAAAAGTTTACCGAAATCTCCATATTATCTCCTCATAATCTAGACATCAGAAATCTCCACATTGCTTTGTTCTTTAGCTTAGGCCTCCCCCAAGCTTTTCCTTAGCTCACGACCGTGAGTTTTTCTCTTCCATGTCCGGGTCCCGCAGTAGTTTTCTGGTTCTCATCTTTCAACTTTCAAATGGTCTTCCTCTTTTCCTCTTTCCTCCTCTGGGATACCATTCTGTTACTACGAGACAGACATTAGGTAATAGTGTTTATTTATGAGAAAAACATTCGCAATGGTTCGTACAGATAAACCATGTTTATGCCACATGAATAAAAGAAAAAATATCTATTCTTTCTTTACTGCTGGTTTATTGTCAATCACGTCAGATCTAAAGGTGAGGATAACTTGAAATAAGTAAACAAAACCTGGACTTGTACTAAAATCTATACGAGCCATCATACCTGTCTCTCATAAAATTGTTATCTCGAAATAAGATATAAATATTTGCGTACACAATATTCAAGCTCATGATACCATGTTATAGCTCCACGTAAAGACAGTTTAGTATTCAATCTTTATTACATTATTCGAGGATTGTTTTCTAGTCTTATATCAAACATTTCGCCTTTCATAGGTAATCTGTTCAGTGTTCAACTCGTTGAAAAATACTACTTACCTACCTAATACCGAAAACTCGAAGCCGAAAAGATAAGCGGATCATTAGATCCACTTATCTTCTGTAATACCTATTTTTTGTGAAACAGCCGAAAATATTATTTACAGTACCGTATTTTTTGAAAAATAGGTACTATAATTCAAACGAGACAGAAAGTTAGAAAAAGATACTAAACAAGTGATGTAGATAGCGGTAAGCAATAGAGGCTAAAATGTAATTGCTCGTCCTGATATCAGAATATTTTCTCCGGTCGTTGCTGACGTAGAATGAAAGAAAGAAAGAAAGAAAAATGCATTTATTTGCGGCAAACATGACGCATAAAAAAAAAGGACATGAACACACAAAAAAAAAAACAAGTTAAGCAAAAAAGGAAGGAAGTTAGAGAATATTTTAAGGGTGAAACTGTGTCCTTGTTTTCGGGAAAATTACAGCTAAATTATACAGTGTTCTTAAACAATATGTAATTGAGGGCCATTTACAAGTTTCCACTGATAAATGCTATCAAGAACACATTAAACTATTTACTGCTGTTTTAGAGCCAAGCGTAGTAATTATGTCAATGTTACATAAAACAGTCTTATGAGGATATATTATGACTGCCTCGATGATCTATAGTGCTTGCAAGCGCCACGCGACATCTGAGCCCTAGGTTTGAGTTTGTGCCTGGTAATAAATAAGCTCGAGTTCTATTACATGCGTTTCATATTGTAACAGGCGAAATGTAACTGTATTCCTGTACGCTTAGGACAGATCTAACTTTAGAAATTAAGGACACTCAACAAATTCGATTTATTTCTAAAACTCTAAGAACGTGTCTCTTCGAATTAAGAAAAATCGGATTATAACGGCCTGGTACTGTTCCTATAAAACTGCACCTAAGACATAAACAAGTGTGATTTTATACTACAATGAAGATATTATGAAGTTCTCTTATTTGATTCCACCAGATGTGCCTTTGGAGCCATCCGTGACGTTCTCCTCGGAGTCGTACGCGCTGTCTGTGAGCATGGCGCAGACAGGCCTCGTGGGTCGCGTCTCGGCGACTTCTGACAATGGCGAGGCGGTCATCTACTCACTCGGAACAGATGATGGTAAGCATTTCATCATGGTATTTAACTAAAAAGTGGCTAATAGTGGGCTTCCTGGCCATAATTGTTGCTTTGTACAAGTTAGGTGGATACTGGATAACCTTATTTATTGATGAGCCTCAAGTGCTGCGCTGCGCTATATCCTGCTTCCCTGCCCACAAAAGTATGGCCATCTTTTCTTCTCGTAAGTCATAAAAAATAATTTATATACGTCAAAAAGTACCAAGTAATATAATGTTACCCTGGCTTGTTAGACCTTCTTGTTTTTTTATTCCAATCCATGTCAATGTATTTTGTTCCCAAAACCTTAAAAAACTTTTAAAAATACAAAAGTTCACATGAATAGCCAAAATAACCAAAAAAAAAATAACGCTTTGTTGTTGTATTTATAAGTTGTGAGCAGGATCAAACTTCACAAATACTGTTTTGCATTTGAATAAACTTGCTGTCTGAATGGTAAAACACAAAAGTTGTTTGTAATATTTCTACTTTGTTATTCAGCCCAAGCGCCCTCCGAAGATTTATAGCACTAGGTTAAAAATGTTTTTTTTCTAGATTTACGCGGGTGGAACTGACGGAATCCCAACCACATTAATTATCCAGGTTTAAAGCACTTACCCACGTTCATGGTGCGGTTGTACCTGCGAGATTGTACCGCCCGAAGAGCTAGTCTTGCCAATCTTGAATACAGTCATCCCTTTAAACAACGTTTTTCTTAAATTTAAACTGTATTTTATATAAAGATGAAAGAATATACGTTCATTTGCGGTAAACATGATGCAGAGACGACGGCAGGGTTGGCGCAGTGGTTAAGCGATTGACTGCTGCGCTGCGTGTCGCGGGTTCGATTCCCGCACGGAAGAAATATTTGTATGGCCTACAAATAGTTGTTCCGGGTCTGGCTGTTTGTGTATGTGAGTTTAAATGTTTGTAAACGCACCCACGACACAGGAGAAATTCATAGTGTGGGGCAACGCTTTAAAAAAAAACAGAAAGAACACAACAAACACAAAAAAGTACAAGTTGGGGGAAAATATGCGTCATATCCACGCAAAACGGCCATCGGTCAGAATAATGCAACAACAAATACAATAGATACATTGATAGGTCAATTTGCTACACTATCATCAGTAAGCACCCTTTTCTACCATTGTTTACGTACAGACGATCCATAGATATTACACAGGAGCTAAGACGAACTCATTACTTATCAGGCTGTATATGTTAAATTGCGCTTATGATTTGTAGGTTCAGCGTAAACAACTATAATAAATTGAAACTATTCATAAAATATATTAAATAGAAACACCTCATAAAGGTACAATTAATTTCGCGGATTTTGTGGAAAATATGGGAACCCACCAACTTCTCACTATATAATGAGATTAATTGCACAACGCAGATGCAATTCCCCATTTGGGAAGAATGTCTAGCATTATTCCGACCCATTAGTGCAGATACCGTCGTTATATTCATGTTTTCTTTTTAACACACGAAGTTAAATAATTGCACACTGACTGGGGAGAAATATGTGCGCTAAATTAAATATCATTTTTCGTAAAAGTCCTACGAGAATTCTTGAAAATTTTTGAAATCCCGTGGGTCATCAAGAAATAAAAAAGTATTTATCGTCTAGTGTTTAAGTTTAAATGTAAGCTTATAGACTAAATTCTCTTAGTTTGTTTATCGTGCCCAAACGGTAAATTTCAACGCGCGCCTTAAATTATTCAAAAGCAATTTTACTTCACGAAGTAATTGTTGATCTTAAGTAGGCACCAAGGTGAAGTTATTTCCTCCTTGACTACACAACACCATGCTTAACTGTTGCTTAACAGTTTGAATTTAAATCTGAGAAGTAGTAGAAATCAAATGAGATTTTATTCTAGCCATATTAACAAAGGTACATGTTTAGGTACTATATGTTTTTCTTACAAAAAACAACTGAAAATGCGAGCGTTGACCTACCAAGTTCAAAATTTAATATAAAATTCTCATATTGTTGCAGCACATCTTCTGACTCGTCTTTCTATAAGCAATGAGGGTGAACTGCATTTGTCTGCTCCGGCTAACAGTGGTGTCTACACGTTCCAAGTTATTGCCACTACAGTCAATACACGAGCGACGGGGACAGCTTCGGTATGAATTCTTCAAAATATTATACATAACCGTTCCCAATGTATGTTCTCATTCAATGAGAACAATCAATCTACTTACATTGTTACTGTTAGAGCCATGGTTTGATTAATTTAAAACTTCGGCCTTGAAGGAAAATCCTTAATAGTTTTTCGTTAAGAAAGCAGATGCTCGTCAGTTTCTCGACCCTTGTTATTAAATTGTGTTAATTGGTTTCGCAGGTACATTTAACAGTACAAGCAGTCACGGTTTGTGATGACCAAGGCACTGGAATGGCCCCGCTGATCGTATTAGATAGAAATGAGGAAGCGGCGCACAATAATCTCGTCGTTCTTGACTCCACGCTACATGCTGGCTGCCACTTCACCTTAACGAACCGTTGGCCCACTAACCAGCCGTGGCTATACGTTGACGAAAACGGACTGCACACAATTCCCATCGATAGAGAACATGAATCTATAGCATTTATGGCGCTTTCACAGGTTCAAGTAGAACTGACATTACATTGCGAAAGTGATAGCGCTACACGTGAAAAACGCTCAGAAAGAACAGATCGACTCGGTCCCTACGACTACGGTTCAAACAAATGGATTCTCACAGACTCGATCCCATACAACTCTAGACGGAGTTTGGTGAATCTAATTGTGAACGACATCAACGACAACTATCCCATATTCGTCGGTAAAGAACACGAACCAACTGTCGTCGGATACCCCACTGCGGAGCTCGAGGAGAGGATATTACCCCGTTCTTTGACGGAGTTAAAGGTAGGTTTGCATTATGCAAATGTTTTATATATCACCAACATGAACGTCGTAAACTGTGTGTCTTGCATGTATGTTTTATTTTTAAGTTCCCACGTTGTAACATGATTCACATCGGGAAAGAGTTTTATCTTTGAATATAAAACCGACTGTCTGACCTGAGTGACTCATTGCCGCCAAACCCAACATTATTAATGACAAGGATGTTTTGTCATTTAAGCATTCGTCAATACCGAATAAGTTTAATGTGTGACGACAGGTATAATAATAATGGCTAAGTATTTAGTAATCAAACCTACCTAAGCAATTCATCTATTTTATTTTTTACCTTTTTAATTGCAAAAACAATAATTCATTTAATATTTAACATAATGTAACTGCAATTTCCTGCACTTCGTTAAAATATGAATCTGTAGTGAATTAAAACTTGCTAGTTTCAATTTACTTGAAATGTTTTCATTCCAACTTTCTCAATTCGCTGAAAACTAACAGAGTCGGTGCTATTTCGTCATAAATTGTTAAGCAGACCCCGCTGCGCGCCGGGTCTGTCGTTTAATTTAATTTTGTATTTTGTAGTACATAGGTCAATGCATTTTATTAAACCCAAAGGCATTTTGTCAGCCTTATATACCAACATTGGACATTCAGGGAAATTAATTAAAAAGCAAATTAACTCCCATCGTCGCTATAGCTATTTCATACAACTGTGAAATAATGTTTTGAATATATTTGAAACTAGCTTCTGCCCGCGGCTTCGCCCGCGTGGATGTCGGAAATTATCCCACGGGAACGTGCTAACAGGATAAAATGTATGTGCTTCCCCAGAATGCCATCTATCTCGCGGGCCCTTTGTGGCTAATTACAGTAGAAAACCAATTGTGTCTCATTAGTGGTGATTAAGAGGGTACCTATATGATATCTTTACCTAAGTACCTACCTAATTAAAAAAAAAACTCAATAACAGAAAATTAAATACCTACCTAAATAAACCTATTTCTGATGATAACTAATCTAAACTCAATAAATAAGCAAAATCCCTAAAAACTAATATCTATACGAATGACTAATCCTACCTAACAGTATTATAAAATAACCTACGGTCACTACGTACACTATCAAATATACTACCTATACTTTAAAATTAAAATCTATATCTACGACTCATATAAAAATAAACCTAAATAACTCTAAAAACTAAAAGGAATAAAAATGAACTCCACTGCGGGTGACCCAACCTACGACAAACTTAGTATTTGCGGTTGGTACAGTACAGACAGTGGTAATCGGGTATAGGGATCGAACCGAAAAATTAAGTTTGTTTTTTATTGTATATACTTTTCCGGGATAAAAAGTACCCAGTGTGGTGCCCAGGATATTAAAGAATAATTATACCAAGTTTCATCGTAATCGAACCGGTAGTTTTTGCGTGATGCCTGAACAAACAGACAGACAGACAGACAGACAGACAGACAAAAATTTTTTTAATCACATTTTTGGGTTCGGTGTCGGTCTAGTAACACCCCCTGTAAATTATTTTTTTGATATTTTCAATGTACAGAATTTTCACTTCTACAGATTTATTATAAGTATAGATGATTAAAGAAATATAGTGCCGGTAGCCGGAAATGCCTATTACCTTTAAATGTAAGGACATGGAATAAACGACGTTACATGTCTGCCCCGACCCTTGCTCGAGCCAGCCCTCGCCGCTGAGCCTGTAGTCCCTAAATAATTCCGATCCAGCCTGTCCTTTGCGGGCAGCAAAGGACAGGCCGGATCGGAATTATTTAATTACCATTGTGCCCTAAGCCGAGGTCTGTACCACAGGGGGTGCCACAGGGGGTGCCCTTGCCAAGGGCACCCCCTGTGGGGTACAGACCTTATTAAATTACTTAAAAACTAAGCGACAACACGCTAAGGGCCCCTTAGCGTGTTGTCGCTTAGTTTTTAAGTTTTTTAAACCCTTGCTGGACGCCTTAGTTTATTGAGGCATCCACAGACAAAATCATAGGTGAGAGAAGCTATTTATAAAAAAAAACGACGTCACACTAAAAGCCTGGCGGCACACCGCACAATTATGTCGATATTTAAAACCTTATCGTACATTGCCCACGGCTGTTAACAAACCACTGTAATGAAGCCCGATAAGCTTTTCCAAAGCATTAATAAACACGCGGGACATGTTATTGTAATAATTAAGCGGCAATAACCTAACGGTTTGGCCAGGTTTGGCCTCGGACCTGACCAGCGAAAGGACGTGAAATGTTTGCAAAATTCGTTTGTGTAATCGTAGGGTAGGATGCCTTCAGGCCACGTGGATTAAACATTTTACAGGTTAGCTTTTGTTTTGTTTAGATATTAAAAACGTTGCCCCACACTAGGAATTTCTCCTGGATCGTGGGTGCGTTTACAAACATTTAAACTCACATACACAAACAGCCAGACCTGGAACAACTACTTGTAGGCCCTACAAATGTTTGTTCCGTGCGGAAATCGAACCCGCGACACGCAGCGCAGCAGTCAATCGCTTAACTACTGCGCCAACTGTGCCGTCAAGCAAGTTAGCTGGCAGCAGCTGGATGAGAGAGATCAAGGATCATGCTTTAACTATAGCGTGCAATACGGGAGGCCTATGCCCAACAGTGGCCCTGCTGAAATAGGCTAATGAAGTTGAGGATGCACCATTAACACGGTTGACTAGAAAGTTCACTAGGATGGCCTGTGGCGTAAGGGCCTGTGGGTCAAGCCACTTTAGGGCTATCACAAGTTTATTTAACTTAGGTGGACGGGCTTAACCCGAATGCTAGTAATTTGTAACGTAAACATCTATATTTTACATAATATTCCTATGCTTTTCAAAACAGGCTACAGACGCTGACATAGGCATAAACGCGGCGCTAAGGTACTCGAGTTCTGAAAGCGTGTTGGCTGTGGCGCCAACGACTGGGTTCGTTCACGTGCGCACTGGGGCTCAGCTGCAACACAACCAGCTCCTCAACATCACCGCCACCGACAAGAATGGACAGGGGCTCAATGGAACTATTGAACTTGTGGTAAATATCATGGTATTTGTGATTTTAGCAGCTCCAAAAGGGGACAGTAGGTATGTTGTGTATGAAGCGACCATAGGTGGCTTATGGATGAAAGATGTTACGAGCCAATCTTTGAATTTGGGAAAGTTCTCACTCAGAAAAGGTATTTAAATATTTTGGTATGATAATTGTCCAAACATAGAATAACTAAATAAAAATACTACTTTAGCATCGAATAAGCCCAGAACCTTCAACTTGTACGGATTTGGTAAGACATCGGTAAACTTGATATACTTATAAAAGCCTTATATATTTACATTTTAATTAAGACTAAGAAATATTTAGAGTGACCATACTAGGCTTCTATTAAATTAGGAATACTCGTAGTCATTGACTCTTTCTTGAATTTTTGATTTATTGATACAATGACACCATGATCGGAATGGCGCAAGATTTTACAATAATTATGAAGAAATCACACATATGAATGACCTTAACACCACATTTAAAAGTACAAGATTGATAGAAATGACCTTTTTATCACCATCATTATCGCAATCCTTCAAAATTGTTTAGAAGAACCAAAAGTTTGATATTTAAAAAAAAATTGTTTAGTTAAAGTAACAAGACTCATATACATAAATGGATATTGACAGGATAACAAGCACAGACAAAAACGAACACTCACAAGGTAGCAATGCAATGTCTGCTGCATCATTGCCAGATATAATGGCAATCCAGTCTGTTGGCGATGATCGCCAGGACGGTGTCACACTGACACAAGTACCTCAAAATATTCTGGTTAAATTAATTCTGGTCGAAATGTATTTAAAATTACCTCATATCAATGTAGAGGAAAAACACGCTCCACAGTATTGATTAGGTACCTGCTACCGACTTTAATTGGCCATGAAAGTTCATTGTTTGTTTAACATCATAAGCTCAAACACTTCATTATTTAAATAAAAAATAAGTCGGCACTCAACAACTAACGATAGGTACCTATGCAGTGTTGGTTTAGGTCAATGATAATATAATCATCTGTAATGAATCGTGTCCTTTAGTTTTGTATATAGATCTCTGTTGCTACGTTCTCTTATTTCAATTTTAACGAGAATACAGTTATAATTCTTAGTAAATTAGAACCAGCTACAATTTGTTTAGAATTTATTGCCCGCTAAATCTACTCCAGTAACAAATCAATGCTTTACTAAGCCACAAAAAAAACTTGCTCGGGGCAACAGAACTTACCGGATGGGACAACATCCTGTTAATGTTTAAGTAATCCCACTGCATGCAATAAAGAAACAACTTATTAATTTAACTTACTTACGAGTATTCCAACTACAAAACATTAAAGTTATGATAATTTAATCAACGAAATAACAACACAAGCTTAACTAAATATTGTTTGCTTCTGTGAGTGGCGACCTTAAACTTTAATTTAATCTAAATAAGCAAGCTAGCAGATATATGTATAGTCTTTTGTAGCCAGTGCGTTAACCTGCTAATTTCGTTTAGTGTCTCATAACTTGAACTCATAATAATATTTATATTTACAGGTAAAACTTTTAGACTTCAACCATATAGCTGTAGTGACCGTACGGGATGCCTTCCTAGACGATGAAACGACTGTTTTGACTCGGTTAAGTGATGCCATCGGATATGAAGTCAAAACATTGAGGTCAATCGTCATATCTGATGACTTAGATGAAGGCGGTACAAGGAATAAACGTGAAACTGACACTTCTAGAGCTTCACTACAACTTTACGTTTATGGAATAAACGAGAGAGAACCTGTCCCCGTAGACAAGCTTGCCGCGTAAGAATATTATGAATTTAAAGAAAATAATAACTACAAAGCAATTATCAAAGATTCTAAAAACACTTCCTTTTCCAGAGATATAAGTACTAATGCCGCAATGGCGAGTGTTATCAGGACTATCCCACTGGAAGATCATCTAGGAGATATGGATCAAATTGGCTTGTTAGTGGCCACGATAGTCCTCGGCGTACTACTCTTTGCAGTTATCTTGCTGGTAGCCATTTGGTTCTTCCTAAGATGGTAAGCGACAGTTATTAAAATGAGCTCTTGCCTGATATGCCCAGCCTATGAGATACATAGTAAACTGATTCATTCTTTTATCTCTAGGAGGAAGATTAAAACCTACGATGAATTCAATGACGAAAACAGCACAGCATCCAGAAATGCATCACTAGGGGAACTACCAAAACCCGAAGTTGTGCAACCGCGTCTAAAGATCGAAGATCTGAAAAAAAGCGAAAAGAGACTGCAAGAAATGTTGCAAGCTCCTATTGAAGAAGTTACAGTAGAACCAATGACGAGAAGAACGGAGGCTCCTGTCAAAGCTGTTCTTGATTTGCCAATACTCGAACCTAGCGCACCAATAGTCATACAATCAATAGACAAATTGAAAGATGCCGAGGAATCCTCGGATGACGAATTTGGAGAAATTAGCGCAAAGCCAAGGAAATCTGTAGTAACGTTCAATGAGAACGTTGAAAAGATCATCCACGTAGAAGACAATATAGACGACGACGTCGAAACTAACATCAACGTCGACGCCTTAAATTCCGGATTTGAAATTTACAGATTGTAATTAACGAAAACTATAGACGAAAAACTCAAACTAATTGTACAATAACTATTTCTATATATTTTTACTTATTCTAAGTGATACTCAACTTTTTTACAAATATATTTGTATCATTTTAAACTGTTATTTTTTCCTTCTTAAAAGATATAGGCTTGTTATACACAGACACACATATCCAAATTGTTGTTACCTGAATCAACTAATGTCGCAACTTTATATGTAATACCATAACATATATATGTACTTCATTTACTGAAACAATAAGTGTGATTATATGTACATACCTCTGAGAGCTACTTAAGGATACTGACACAAAACTGAATTCGGTAAAAGGCATTGTCCTGTTTATGGTATTTGATGCTATCAGACATACCATATTAAACTGTCAAGATATACATAACTACTTAAAAATGTGTCGTGTATGTCGACAGGCATCAAATGGTTGTGTTAGCTATTTATCAATTTTGTAGATACAGCTAGCAGAACAAAGTTCGCCGCCAAACGCTAGCACAAATAAATTGCGTTGGGCGTTTCTTTTAACGGTTTAAAATACGTTCACATTCTACAGATTGTTATTCTGTCATGTATAATTTACTGTCAGCGTGACCTTTTAGGCCACAGTCTAATTTATTGAAGCTCGCTTGTTCTAAAAGCAGCGATGCGATGCTCAGTGAAATTAACCTCTAAGGATATAGATGTAGGCTGTTGTCGGAACCTTTTCACTGGTTAAACGACTTACCAGTCCAGCATAGCAGCGACAAACGCGTAACAATATTATGACTAAACTCGTATTTACAGTTATACTCGAAAGAACCGTTTTTTTTAATGTTGCCTACCTATAGGATGTTAATATTCAAGTCGCAGTTTGAGATAGAATCTGTGACAGTTTAGAACATGGGTGATAAAACATAGCAGGTATGGATCATCAACTACGCCCACCCCCACATGCCTGTTGTATTAAACAGTGCTCTATCATTGTTGACATCTCCAAAACGGAAAGTAGTTGATGTCATCACTCATTCACTGTATAAACTACAACATCCCTACTATTATTAAACTGAAACAAAAAATTACTTGAATTTTAAAAGTCAAAATTTTCCTAACGGTATTTTTTCAATAATTAATGAAAACTAGGAAAAACACTACCATTTGTTACAAAATTTTATATGTAGTTGATAGAATTTCAGGAGACGAAATAAAAATGACATCACAATTTATAATAGGCATTCGATCATGTCACGATATCTACACGAGTATAGTCAACCTATTTAGCAATGTGTTCACTATACTTATCTAGTTTCAAAATAATCTATAAAAGGAAAATTTCGGTATCCTATTTGAGCAGAGAATTAGAACTAATGACTATTGAGCCAACTGAGCTTTTATATTCATTTCAAAGACGTATTTATTTCAAATATAAAATATTGTGTTTAAGATAATTCCTAATTCCGTTTTCTTTTAATTAGTTATTTTAGATGAGGCCTTATGGAACTAAATGGACCTTATGAACAGGTCCTGAATTTCTGCAGATGTTACCTACGTATACATATACTCTCGGACTTCTGCTGGTTTCCCCGAATGCAGAAGGTCATGAAAGGCAGAATAAGAACTTCAAATTAAAAGGACGAAGCTTCCAGATAATTGCCCCATTCTGCTTTGAACATTCACGTTATTAGGTTCAAGCTAGCAGGCTAAGTTTTCTATATCGTAAAGCAAAAATGTTGACACTGACAAGTAGGTACTACTTTGTTTTCTTCGTACAAACATAAAAATCAGTCCAACCAACTGTATTTCATATTGTCAACAGGACACATACGGCGTTGTTACCTTAAGTACAGGTTCCCCATTACGATGACAAAAACGTTGTACCTTAGTACCTTCAAGTAAATAATAAGTTTACGCAAACATTTCCACGAACATTTTTCAGAAGCTCGACGTGAAGTCGATGTTGAAGTCGATTTAAATTTTATCATATCTTAAGTTCCAAAATCTCCGATGCAAATGCAACACAAGGGTTTATAATAACTGCAAAATATGTTATGAATGTCAGATGACAACAAACAAACTACATATGTTAAACTTTGCACATTTACATGTGAATTTTATTTTATGACCACAATTATGATTTGCTTTGTTGCAAGTTTTGTACATTCTTCCTACCCGGTGTTTACGATTCAACTCTCATTCAACAGCTGATATAGCGCGTTCAAGCGACAGCTACGGTGATTTGAAGCAAATCACAATCAGATGCTGAGTCGTTGAGGAACGTGCCTCGAGTACCGAGCCGGTGTAATGCTAACACGGGATGCACTCCGAGATTATATGTATTTTCACTTGTTCAACACGGATGCACTCCGAGATTATATGTGTTTTCACTTGTTCAATACGAGCTTATGAGGATATTTGCAGCTTTCAGTATAATCAACGTCGACACCACGTCGTAAGATAGAACTTTTGGCAAAAAATTACATGAGCCAAAAAGTAATACTGGATCGATAAGTCAACAAAGTCAAAGTCAAATTATTTATTTCAAATAGTCACATAAATGGCACTTTTGAACGTAAAAATTTACAAAAAAAATTGAATTGATTCTAGGTCCCCCTTCCAAAAAGTAGTTTCGTAAGGAGAAGAATAGGCAAGAAACCCCACCGTTACTCCTTAAAAATGTTTTACAATATTTTGTATACATTCATTATTTAATTATATGTGAAGACGATGAAACTATTTAAAATGATAGATTACACAGTACCAGAATATCAAGTACTCGATTTAAATGAACAGAATGATAATAAGATAAGGTTGTATTTTCGGGCCTACTTTATTACTTATTAATATTAACATTGTTCACCCGTTCCTTTTCACCAAAAGGTATTTATTCACAAACATTCTAGGCTCTATTCAAAGTCTCTCTACTGGGAAGTTTGCAATCCTTCTTCCTAACTAAACCACAAGAAATTGGTGAAGGGTGGGCGTTTTGGGGGACTGTCTTAGGTAATTTTGACGTTCAAAAAGTGCTGATTCTCAGCCTAGTTTGTATAAATGTGTTTTGATTTTTTACACACCTAATTTGCTATATAATTTGTGTTTTATACTACGCGGATGTATATAAGCCGTTTATTCAAACTGGTTCCTGATACGACTAAGTACGATAATCCCATGTCTAACAAAAACTAATAAAAACGGTACTTCCAAAGATAGCAAGCGTATGATTTATAAACTATATGTATTTAGGATCTTCGAACTCTGTCGCCGCAATAAATTAACATTTATAAACCGTTTTGTAGAGAAATAACAGTTTCGAAATGGAATTATTAATAATTTAATAAATTTGATTTAATTAATAAATGATAATTTTAACTGATATATTCAATTTTAGATATCATTTTCGCCAGCCAAATCAATTATAAACCCTCTCTGATACCTAGTTAGGTAGCTGTAGTAGTTAGGTAGTATGAGTTCCTAAATCCTACTACAATCCTACATATATATCCTGTTTTTACCTACATATATGTATATGTATACAGGATACATATACACATTTATTATATTATATATCCTGTATTATAAATGTGACTTTTTTATGTTTGGATGTTTATTACTCAGCTAGTTTCTGCCCGCGGCTTCGCCCGCGTGGGTGTCGGAAATTATCCCACGGGAACGCGCTACCGGGACAAAAGTAGCCTGTTACTCCTTATAACATCAGCTATCTGCGAGTGAAAATCCCGTCAAAATCGGTCCAGCCATTTTTTGTTTTATGCTATACATACCTACATATATACTTCTATACGCAACTAGTAAAAACTGTTATTTTGACATTACAAACAGACAATTCAATTTTATGTATTTGTACCTATATAATATGTATGTATAGATCACGCAAAACTTGCTGAACGGATTAGGATGAAATTTGGTAGACAGATAGTTTATATTCTGAATTAACACATTTTTTATCCGGTTAGAACGGTTCCGTCGGATAATTTCCAACTTCTACGTGGGCGGGCAAAAGCTAGCTAGTGCATAAATGCGCTTAGCATGTTAATTATGTAAGTAAGTATATCAAGTTATGCCACTCTGCAAGAGTTTGTAAGCGTCTTAGCAAAATGTCGCACGGACATAAATTACTAGCTGTTTCACGCCTTACTTCGGCGAAGTTCATTCTAATGCATCTTTGTACTTATAACCTACATATTTATTATAATGTTATATTAATCTAGCTTCGCCCACGGTTACCCGCATAAGTTTCCCCGTCCCGTGGGAATACCGGGATAAAAGGTATCCTGATTATAAACCGTCCGTGTGCAAAATTTCATCCAAATCCGTTTAGTAGTTTTTGGGTGAAAGAGTAACAAACATCCATCCATCCATACAAACTTACACGTTTTTAATATTAATAGGATTTAAAATAAACTAAAGACATGATTTACGGCCCCTACGCTTGTAAACGGATCTAAGGTCCAATTTAAAATAACTAACTACGTAAACATACCAGATTTCGTAAACAATTCTAATTTTTTACCGAGGAATCACCGGGCATGTGATAATTGTATGAAGTACCACATAATGTACAACCAAGGTTACAGTAAGTACATAAATGTCTCTTAACTCAGTACCTAGTTCCGTTTAGTTATTGTTGATAAAATCCCAATGCTGTAATGTAGCTTCCCTAATTGGAATCTTTATTACTGTACCTTCGTATGTACTCTTTGTATGTACTCACAAATTAGTAACTGCTAGACTGACTTCCCTTTACGGATGTTGCGATGTGATAATTTTATAGAACACATTCCAAAATAATTGTATTTAACACTGCGATGTTAATAATATATTATATTTTTTCCAAAACAAAAAAATCATTACGTAAGCAATTCACAACAGGTCACATACATTGCATAATAAGTACATAAAAACTTCGTCTAAAATAATACTTCTGATAAAAACACTTTGATCGATAGAGTTTTAGTAGAATAAAGTCATAAAGTTTTTATTATTTGGCATTTTTATACCCAATGTAACTTAATAAATTTCTAAACTTTTACACTGCAATAATACTTTTATTGTTAGGTAGATACTGTGTTGCTACAAGGCAGTCGATGTGTGTCTGAAAGAGAACCGTAAGGAATTTATACGAGATATCTCTACAAGGAACAACAATATGCAAATCAAATGTCTCTTATCTATTCATTACTTTGTTTACAAGTTTAAAAAAAACTGCGCATTTATTGTAAAACTAGCTTCTGCCCGCGGTTTCGCCCGCGTGGATGTCGGAAATTATCCCACGGGAACGTGCTACCAGAATAAAAAGTATGTCCTTCCCTAGGATGCCATCTATCTCTTTGTCAAATCAGAAGTTTAGTGGTTTAGGTGTGAAAATGTAACATACAGTTTCAAGTTTAAGTCCTCCCCTTAAAAACCGAATTACCCCTTTTTGTCCCTTCAGAAGTAAATTTTCGACCACTTCACATACTTAGTATTAATTATTTTCTGTCAAAACTATTAATACTGAGTTTCGAGTTAATCGGACCGCGTATTCAAATTCTTCCACACAAACTTCAACACCCCTATATCCCCCTTTGAGGGGTAGTTTTAAAAAACTTATAATGATAAACTTTATTACCTGCTTAGGCGAGTATTCTTGAAAAGTTTCAAGTTTATTAACCTAATGAAGAAGATTTTTCATATAAACTGTATCCCCCGCTTTTCACCCCCACTGGGGTGGAATTTAAAAAAATCGTTTGGGATGTATTCATAACTTAACTCAAAGATTATTATTTATACTAATTTTCGAGTTAATCAAGCCATCCAATAACATCCTCCCCTGTAAAATTGACTACCCCTTTTCAGCCCGTCAGGGGTAATTTTCGAAAAACCCTGATACACATTATTCTTTAATTTCGATCGTAGGTATCGAAATTAAAGAATAATCGGACCGCGCGCTAAAATTCTTCCATACGAACTTTGAAACCCCCAATCCCCTTTTAAAGGGTAGTTTAAAAAAAAAATGGCAAACTTCATAATTGACTTAGATTTTCTCAGATTGGTGCCAAGTTTCAAGTTTATAAACTCAAGGAATAAGATTTTCCATACAAACAAAATCCCCCCATTTCACCCTCTTAGGGGTGGAATTTCGAAAAACCCTTTCTTAGTGGATACCTACTCATCACTAAGTACAAACCCTCCAAATTTCATGTCTCTAGGACCAGCGGCTTAGGCTGTGCGTTGATATATCATTCAGTCAGTCAGGATTTTGAATTTTATATAATATAGATAATTATACTTTCGACGCCAGGATAGAAGGTTAAAAAAAAGAACTTTTAATAAGGTTTTTTTCCAGAAACTTCCTTCTATTTCTTATCTTAAAATCCTGAAAGATTTATATAGCAAAATAATTTTATAATTTAGTAGATACTGGTTACCTAGATGATATAAAACCTCATTTTACATACAATGTCTATACACAAATACTTTTCAAATAAGTATTTTATTCAGTATTTTCAGTAGGAGACAGTACACTAAAGAATAATCAAGGATCACATCAAAATCAAAGCTATCAAACTACAAACCTATGTAGATGAATTTTGAAGAAAAAATAAAAAATAAAATAGATAAGTAGGTACCCGGAATGAAGATGAGAGATGAGAGAGATGATCCCGAGAGAGGACACGATTAAGAAGTAGGAAGCATCTGTGTTTCAATTACACAAGATTGCTATCGAAGTAACGACCGCAAGGGAACGACTAAAATAAAAAGACGGTGCATTCGTTTCTTCTCGAATGACGCAATCATTAGAGATAGGTACCTTTTTATTCAAACCATACATAAAAATATCTACTTATTTTTAAAGAGATGTTTGCTGTTTCGGCATTTAATAGAAACTTAATAGAAGCCATTAGTCTTTCGTCGGCATAAGGTGTGGTTTGTTGATAAACTGACATCAATGGACAAAATTAGCAACACTTACACGTCGTCACTTGTCGTGTTTTTGCTTAAAAATATTGCATACTTAATTTTCCTGTCATTTATTATCTAGTGTGCATAAACAGCAAAGCATTTACTAGTTTAACCGACAGGATACACAAGTTCGATGCAACTTTTATAGTCTCTACCGTTAGCATCAATATTTATAGCATAGGTATCTACGTCTGACATAAGTAGGTGTTTCTAATGCTCCCTCTAATTTAAATTATGCTCCCTCAATATAAGAGGAAACTGACATTTATAAAATAATTTACGTTCATTAACTTTACACAATACCTACCGGTGAATGAACTGAAAATTGGCAAGTGCACTTCCATGTCATAATAATATATACAATCTTGTTTTAAAGATTCGAGCCTTATTAAGTGCAGACTCCAGCACATCAAATCAAATTTCTTTAATCAATTACCTATCAACTTTATTGCTAAAGTTCAAGGTTGATTGAGAAAATTTGACAGTTTTGGGTAGCTTGATGTGCTGGCGTCTGTACCTAGGTGTGAATTAAAAGTGTGTGTGGTAAAATAACGAATTTACAATGACATAATTAAATTGTAAAAAAATTAAAGCCAATTAATTTAATAAGCATTTGTAACGGTACCTATTACCGAGGAGGTCAATAGTATCAAGTAATATAATTAAAATAATAGCTTAAAAAAGTTGGCACAAGACAACGAATAATTTACATTTTATAATGAACCGTTCCGAACCAACTCCTAAATATAAAACAGATTTGGCCGTAACTCTACCAATGAAATAGAGAAAACCAAGAGCTATTTTCGATTTGTACGTTATTTCTCAAATAATTCTACGTAAAAGGATTACCTTAGAAGGTAGCTACTAAAACTTGTATGAAGCTATTAATAAATAGTGATCTTTACTGCTATTTTCAGGGTTAACTACTGTACTTGACTGTCCCATTGGCCTCGTGGTTGCAAGCAAGACTGCTGAGAGTGGGGTCCTGGGTTCGACTCCAGGTCGGGCAAAGTGTTATTGGGTTTTTCCATTAGGCATTTCTTAGAAAAGTGCGGAGTTTTGAAGTTGGTGGTATGATATCCCCGTGCCTCGGAAATCACGTTAAGCCGTTGGTCCTGCACCTGATCTCTCTCCGGTCGTATTGGATTACGTGCCGTCCAATCGGATCATCAGGGTGAGGGAAGAGAGAGTGCACCTGTGTCTGCACACACAATTGTGCACTATAATATATCCCGCGCCAAAGACTATGCACCTGACATTGGCCGATGACGGCCGAAATACGGTCTGAAAGGACTGTACCAATGAAATAGAGAAAAACAAGAGTTATTTTCGATTTGAACGTTATTTCTCAAATAACTCACGTAAAATGAATCAGTCTACTTAATACTTAATTACTCAATCAACCTACTTAAATCTTTAGCTACTAAGATATTTATGAATGACTAAGGTAGCAATTTATAAAGTAAAGTAGTCTTTAAAACTACTTTCAGGGTTACTGTTCAAAGGGTGGCAATGAAAACTGAATAAACGGCCACGATTCTAAACTCTATATATGAATTTCCTTTAATGTTTTCTTGAAAGCAGATTCAAATTAATAATTTGGCCTCCTATAATTAACCGTCTTAATTTTAATTCAATTTATCAATGCAAATAGATCGGTAATCGATTGTATTGGTCATCAAATAAACTGTGATAGGTGCCCTTTATCCAAAAATACGGTAAGTACTTAAGTGGACTCGTGGCTTTATTTTAGACACAAATGTACCAGGTACCTACGTTAGGCTTTAATCTTAAATCTACATACAGGATTCCATATAGCCTACATACAATGTGACAAGATGACCTAAACCATGTCTTTTTTACCTGTTAGATAAAAATCTTGTCGCAGTTAAAATTGTTAACGGTCTACATCCTGGAGTTTGCGGTTTTGGAATAAAAGTTAATGTCCAAAATAACACTATTATGAGCATAGAAAGTCATAAATAAGGGATTCATAACAAAATATCCGCGATGAATTTACAATGCAAAATAGTCGAATGTAGGTGGATACCCTCTTTGTCACATGATGGGTCATTCACCCCCATAATCAACCGGTGAACACTCGTAGAACATTTAATTCTATCATATAAATCGATCGCCAAACTATTAAAGACCCGCTCACAACGGAACTGAAACGTGAATTAAGATCGACTTAATGATCGAATAACAATTCAGATAAAAATAATAGATATTATAAACCTCTGTGTGTTCAACTTAAGGCGAAAGCGTCTAAGTTCAAATTTTAAAGCCGCTAAGTTCAAATTTTCTTTCTTTTTTTTACTACTTACTTGGTCAGTAATAGATTGTATGTTGATCTAAATATGATTCGCAACTATAATGTAAGTATGTATTTACAGAATTATAATCATTGAAATCATCAATACAACTCTCTACGTTCAAATTACCCAATAGAATGAGGAGTTCATGAAATCGCGATATTTGAGGCCAATTCTAACATAATTAATTATTCTTGTGGTTATAATTTTGTAGATACTTACATATTTGATACGGTCACAAATCATATTTTGATCTACAAACAATCTGACACTGACTTACAAATTGCAAAAAACGTAAGAATACCTTGGTGCATCCCCCTTAAGCATTGACTATTAAAGATTAAGTATTATTTGTTTCAGAAATACTTCCCGTTGACATCATACCAAATCGGACTAATAAAAAAGGTGTATTAAATCCAACTACATGATCATTTGTATTGGAGATAAATGCAAACTTTATTGTTAATATAACCACATCATTTATTTGAAAATCAAATTATTGGATAACGTACTCGTATCTTTGGCGTTGGCATTGTGGGGAAGTTTGACAAAAATAAAACGTCGCCATGGACAAGAGTTTATAAGCAACATCCTCATTTATCACATCAAATTCAGGATTAAGTTTACGTAGCGTTGGTTGGTGTTGATGACCCTTGAAAGTTTTATTTAATTGTTTTTATGAATTGACGCATTGTTGAGTCATGTCTCAATGTTGAAATACCTTAATGTTAATACATAATAACGGTTTCATCACAGTTAGGTAAACTGATGAATAAAACTTAGTGAATTAATGAGTCTCGTCAATCTTAACGAATCTTCAAAGTTTGGAAGTAGTAACAATCTTATTTATTTACATATTCATTGCGTAAAGGTGAGTCATTCATCTTTAATCACATCATTGTCAAACCGCCCCAACTCATACGTAGAAGCATCAATCAGTAGCCCCTAAATGATAAAAGACTTTACGACAATTAAAACTGAATGCGCGTTTAGTGTTAAGACACTGATGATGCATAAATTAATTGCGAAGTTATACTCACGCGATAAAATATTGAGGTATTTCTGATGAATAAATAAAGCGTAAACGGAACGGGAGAAATTCGCCGAAAAAGAGACAGTCGCGAATTGATTTTCTTTTAACATGGAGCACGCAATCAGCTCCTGCCGTTACCATTCGTTATATTCGCTGGTGCGTTTTATTTTGTGATGTCAATATTGTTGTTTAATTATTTTGATGTATCTTATATATGATCTTTGGTAGAAATAGCTTTTAATAACCAAAATTAACTTGTGCGTGCTGCTTCTTTCATGGTCGATTCCGATAATTTACGCACCGTTATTGGTTAAAATTATAACTCTTATATCTTACCAATACTATTGTATCTTGCCAAAAAAAAATATATATAGTGAAGCAAAGACCTCATTGCTTTGCATAGTAGCTATCACAGGTAGAATTAGCTGACAGCTAACAGATCTATTTATAGGATAGGCAATAAAAATACTTCTATTGGTAAGCTAGTTCTACTAAGATTTAAACAGAGTGAAGTGGAAAGAGAGTAGGGAAGCCTTTGCCCTACAGTGGGACATCACCAGTTTTAATATTAATAATAAGCAAAACGATTCCTTTTGGAACGAAGTTCCTTATCGCGCGTTGCGAAAGGGGGCTAGACGGAAAAAATTAAGACCAAAAAAGTTGGAACGACACTTTTTGCTATAGTTGTAAGCCGTGCGGCGTGCGCGTGTTTCTCTGTCTGTCTCTCTCTCTCTCTCTTATATAAAGCAGGCCAGTTATACTTCGTTCCATCCGGATGTCCCTTGACACCTCTCAAGATTTTCGTTAATAGGAACTAAGCATAAGTGTCGTGGTAGCCCAGTGGTTAAGGACAGTACCAGTGGTTAAGGACTTGCCTGGATTTGAACCTACAGCCTCATGTACAACCACGAGGTTGTGGGGTTGGCAAGTTTCTGAGTCTGTCTTGGACATTACTAACATCGGTGAAGGTAAACATTGTGAGGAAATCTGGATTTATAGTTAATATATATGTCTGAAATCGCCAAGTCATCTTGAGCAAGTGTGGCGATCAATGCCTTCTCTATAATGAGAAGAAACATTTGCATTGCATTGGAACAATAACAAACTGGTATTAGAACCGAAATTAACAAAATCTTAAAAACCGTTTTAATCAATGGTTACGTCTAGATCAATGATAATTATATAACACTTATTCGAAGTAGTTCTAACGCCCTTATTATTTATTCAAAAAATAATAATTTACAGCTGTGCAACTTTTTTGTTTATCTCGATTCCTTTGCGTTAAGTATTTGAATCTCGATTTTATTGGGATTGTCCCTTTTAATATTGATATTTTAGGCGGCATTTATTATAAATAATGTGAACGTAAATTATCGTTTTCTTTTATACTTTCGTGAATATAAATAATGATATTATAATGAATTTAAACATTCTTAAGGTTTGGCATTGAGATACAATTTTGCACCTGCTGAGTAAAGCGCAGGCTAAACCGCAAGCTGGCGAGTGGGCGGCTGGTATTTACTTTGTTAAAAGATTTGTTTGAGCGGAATTGAGGTGATTGCAGTATCGTGCCGAATCTTGCCCGAACAAGTATGTAGCACGCCTGAAACACCTTATCTGGACTTGCACTTAGAATAAACAAACTGAAAGAACCGACGAAAGCTCGAATCTTTAACGTAACAAGTTTTGCAAACGCTGTCCGTCTGGTATAAATCGTATGCAATGTGCATTATGAAACCAATTCCGATATGAACGGCTGGGATATATTAATATCACAATATGATACACTGCCTAATCCTGTCTCGTATCAAATAAATTCTTCGGAATATATACTTCCCGTAGAAGACGTCACGTATAATAATATTTCAAACTTAAAGCCACAAACTTTTTAATGGGTTCTGCGAGTCAGCAGATTGGTTACCTGTTTCGAGAAAGTCCCGGAGTTTATCACAACTTTTTGCATAATTATATTATCCGCAATTCTATTTGGTTTGCCAATAAGAGAAACAGTTTTTAGTTTCTACTTATGTCATTTCTCAAGTTATGCTTACGTACTTTTTTCACAGTCTTTGATACACAAATTATCTGTGGTAATGCACACAAAATATGTGTACCAAAGTCATTTAGTTTTGGATTGAATTAGATAATAAACAGGATTGTTTTAGATAGTCTAAATTCTGAAATCAGACCGAGATGATAACAATTTATTAAGCTCTACCGTTTATTATTTATAAACCTGAATAAAAGATGTTTCAAGTAGGTACCACTGTAATATGACCTTAAAAGTTCCAATAAAATTTGTTTAGATAACTTCTGTCGAAGGGAGGAGAGCTAAAGAAACTGTTTCATCATCTTCATCTTCCTGCTCTTCATTCAACTTGTTAAAAAAATAAGCCTGCTACGTGACTTCGAAATATGTGACGCCGAATAATGCAGCGCCGAAAGTTTGCAATAACGAATAATCTGTTAATATTTTGAACAACTAAAATGAGATTTGACATCAGATCGAAGGCCAATTCCCGTAAAACGTTCAAAATCAGTCGCAATCTCATCTCAGCGACAATCAATATAAAAAACTTGTCAATAATGTATGGAAGGTAGGAGTATTTTTGACAGATTGAGACTGAGATCAGACTATGATCGTTCTTTAAATTACGAGAATTACCCGTCAGATATACTAACCTACCGATCAGGAACTTTATAAGATAAGGCTTCAGAATCCTTGGAGAAGTCTCAGAAAAAGGATCACCAATAACTTAATGTATACAACAACTCTTGGGCCATGAACTACAATGTCAGACTTGCGAAAAATAATAATAAAAATCTTGTTTTGTGTATGTTCAGCGACAATGTGTGATACAGGTGTTCCGAACAAACAGATAATTTGTGCCTGTAACGGTATATCCAGCACATTCCTCGTTCTTTACCTTAAAAGTAAGAATACAAGTACGTGTAGATACACAAACAACAACTACTGTCTACCACCTACTTTGCCCACAACTGTTTGTCCGCGTGTCCTTAAAACGTTGTTTGTTTATAAATGTTGCAAAAAACAAAGAACTGCTTACAATCTAGCGCAGTAATGTGGGATAACGTAGACCTCGAATGTAAAAGAATTGCCCTCGTAAATAAAACGTATTAGATTCAGTTTCGCTTTCCATTTAGGCTCAAATACGTTGCAAGAATAGCAATGTTCTATCGCCAAAATCTATATCTGACTACCTTAAGGACTCAGCGCATATTATTAGTTGACCTAAAAAGGATCATCTTTTGTTTTACTTACGGACGCAGCTCTAAAGGCTCATTCTCGTAATTTAAAACGTTCAAAATCTAGTCGTAGTCTCATCTCGACGACAAACAAATGTCAAAACTTGTCAAAATGTAGGGAAATTAGAGGTATTTTTGACAGATTGAGACTGAGATTAGCCTGTTAACGTTCTTAAAATTACGAGAATTGCCCTTTTTTTTTTGAGGATGGGAAATCATCAAATGACTCCTCCCGCTCTGGGTGGAGCAGAAGGGAGTGTCAGACTTTTACTGACTAAAACCCACCCGTGTTCCTTCCTTAGCCCTTTATGTTCCAGGGCAGCAGTAAACCCTTTCGGATGGTCCCGCTACCCTGGCAGGGAGAATTGCCCCTCAGGTCATCATGTGCACGGGATTTTAAAATGGTCAGATATGGGTTTTGGCGATACTACCTACAGAAGTTTCAACTAAACAACCATTTATCGAAAAAAAAAAATTAGAATAGATAAACACATAATTAAACCGATGGCTTAAACAAACTTGGTACTTACAGCAACATTAAAAAAGGTACCTAACTTTCAGTTTGATAATTAATTAAGACCCTAATTTTGATCACTCAGCTTGATAATATTAAAGAGAGGACGGTACATTCAAAGTAGCAATTTCTTCGTTAGCAACAGAATAAGGGGAAGCATACAAGGTAGGTTTGTTTTTGTTTTTATTATTGAGGTAAGATCTCGCTTCACGTCCGCATTTAAATTGGAAACTTCTTGCGAGGAGGGCGGATCTGAAATGAGGCCGTTGACCCAGAGAATCAAGAGGAAAAAAATCTTCCATTTATCGAATCTTGAAATTCTCGTCCTCTGCTTTCGAAGAATGGACGGTGGACCCAAATTTACCGCATGTTTTTTCACAAATATACCGCTACCTCGTTGTTGCGCCCAAAATAAATGTTACGCTACATTACGCACGCTTTATAAGGACATTATTTTTAGGAAGGTACGACTGGTTTGTATTGAAAAGGAATGCCCATACTCTTATCGAATCCGTGTCTCTTAATGTCCCTTTTGAGAATGCTTACTTCTTTCCTCGTCTGCCAAGTAACAATAGAAACAATACGCCAGTTGTTAAAGTGACATACTTGCGTACAGTAAAAGGTATGCAACTGTTATCCACATAAAACCACGACATTTTAAAATAGATAAAACTTGGACAAAATATGTATAGTTCCTTAAATCAACTATCACTACTGGCAATATAAAGAGTACTACAATATTAAGAGTATTATTGTGGAGAAAATAAACTATTTTTATTATTATTATTAATATTATAACTCTCTACCATACCAAGTCTAGGTACCTTATATTAGAAGACAAGGCGGCAACCCACCTGGGTCCCGAAGGTAAGTAACAGTAACCCTAACCAGAATGTTCCATAGGATTTATAGTCCCCGACCGCTTGCGGTTAAAATGTCCATGCCGCCTACACAGGATCTACGGGAGCGTAGACGTCGTAGGCCGTAGCTACGCGGCTACGACATCCAGAATAATGGAATAAAATAGCTACGTAATTTTGTAGCTCTAATTATTGCACTAACTTTAATGTTTGCTACTCATCTACGATATCCAGAGCATTGCAAAAAAAAATATAACTGCAGAATTGCGAACCTTTAACTATTTTTAGGAGTCCGTCCCTCAAAAGGAAAAACGGAATCCTTATAAGATCACTTATAAGGATGTGGAAGGACTGTCTGTACGTCTGTCAAGACCCTTTTTCTCAGGAACGCGTGGAGTTATCAAGTTGAAATTACTCAATACTCAAGACTAAAATCCCTATAAGCAGTGTAAAAATCAAACTTCTAAGTCAACGCAATCAAAAGATACGGGCGTTTATGTTACGTTTATGCCGCATATTTTGACGCTTGCAAGGGAATCAAAACCTATAGGGTACCTACATCCCGTTGACATAGAATCATGAAATTTGGCAAGAGGCAATATCATGTAGCACAAGTAAAGGGAAAAATCCGAAAACCGTACATTTTTACGGAACCCTCGGTGCACGAGTCCGACTCCCACTTGACCGGTTTTTTTTTATTTGGCGAAACAAAGGTATGTGCATAAATATTTGTCTTGATAGTTCAGGAAATTAAAAAGAAAGTTCTTTATCTTGAGTTATTGTACTTTTGTTTTACTAATAGTAGTTGTTTAGGTAAAAAATTCAAGATTAAACTTCAGTTTAAAAAAATGATAAAACACAACTTAACATTGAGGACGCTAATAATTTTCTAGCACACGCTATACAAAGGTTGATCATTCGTCACATCAATACATTGACGGAAACTGTGAATGGGATTTGTAAATAAGTCACTATAAATATTTTGACCAGTCATGATCAGCATTTTTTTTCAAATTTGAGTTAAACAATCAAACTTCTGCAATAACCATATATTATCTGAGTCACAGCACCCACCAATATACGGAAGCAATCTCTTTGGTAAATATTGTACAAGGACTGCTCAACGAGTATAGGTAATATGTAAACGTTCACTACATGTCATATAAATAGTAATTAGCATTACGTATTCTTCAATAATTACAATAATTTTCAATACCTGTCATAATTACTTAGCTACTGGTTGTTCAAGTCACATGGTGACGGAATCAAGTGATATCCGGCTAAATAGTATAAATGATGAGGTAATAAACATAGTTTATGAACTTACCAGTAATAACTATGTACTCGTATATTCTTCTGTATCTACAGGATGGCAGGGAAACTCGACGTATTCCTTGAAAGGCGTTATACGAGAGGTCATTAGTAACAAATTTAGTCCAGTTAACTAGGGTTCAAAACTGGATGGTTACTGAGCTGTCGGTTCTTCGATTTTTTAGAAATTTTATAACTTGGTACCAAAAACAATTAATTATCAGAAAAAACTACTCCACTCCAAACATTTAATTGATACTTTTCCGAAAGTTGAAAAATGAGTGATCATTAAAAAAAAATGCTTGCATAACTTACATGATCTCATTAATAAAAGGTATTTAATAGCAAAAATTTTATTTTTAACCATATAGTTTTGACCCCTAGTTCACTGGACTTAATTTTTTGCTAATGACCTCTAGTATAACCCCTTTCAAGGAACACGTCGAGTTTCCATATCACCCTGTATATCTTTACATATTATTATAAATTAAAATCGCTCTTCGTGTCTGTCTGTATGACCATTAATTAATTGGCTTTTACTTTGACAGCTCAATAACATTCATTGCGTTATTTATTTTGTTGAGCAGACAAATTTTTCGAACATTTATAGCAATGGATTAGCAATATTCTTCAAAATGATCGAGATTGAGATTAATAGTGTGCTACACAATTAGGGTGCGCGTTGTTCTTCTAAACTTTGCAACAGATTTTAATGCGGTTTTCACCATCATTAAGGAAATTAATTCCGGAAGATCTAACACCTTAGTATTAAACCGCCATGCCGTTCCAAGTTTACCAGCCGAAAGTATGCGGCAAATAGCTCTCGACTGTATAATAGAATACATAAACTTATACCCATATACTCCCTAACTAAACATGAAGTTAAAATCAAACTTACAAATTGGTTTCAGAAGAGGCTTAAGTTCGCCCTTTAATGTGACTCTATTGTATACAATATATATTTAATCTTGTGTACTTAAGTATGTTTTTCAAAGTCCTACAAATAAAGGACAATGCCCATGAATGTATATAATCCCGTACCATGCTGCATTAAAGTCAAACTTTGAATTTTTTTATAGACTACACTTATCATATTAACTCTTACAAAAGTACCTTTTGTAAAAAAAAACCCGGCTCTCGGAGATCTTCAAAAGATTCGATAAAAACTAGGTACTTTATTCTGTTTGATATGTCATACACGAACAGCCATTAGTGCTCTAAAAAAATTGATAATCATTTAAATAAAAATGCTATTCTAGTTATTTTTAATTAATATAGAATCGACAAAGTATAATTTATTTATATTATTTTTGAAATACGTGATCATGACACTTTCAAAATTCAAGGTTATATTAATCATATCATTTGAAACGGAACGTCATGTAAAGGGAATAAAACAATATCAACACTTTTTTACTTTAAATTAAATTCCCTGTTCAAAAATCAAATCCCCGACGCGTAATGTCGTAAAAATTATGAAAATAATTAATATAATATTTTGATCTTGATGCATGAGACTTTTTGGTACGACTTTTGGTCATTCTCCTATAAAATAAAAAAATAAAACTTAAGTATAATAAATTGTCAGGTCGTAATAACCGGGCGAAGCAGGGGCGGGTCGCTAGCTATGAATATAACCAAAAATAAACACAAACGGCCAATGCCCATAATTATGGAAACAATGTTCTGACTCAGCTGTTTGCCTCATAAAGGCTCTGCCAATCCACTGCCTGTCTCAGGGCTGTCAAATTAATACAATAACGCTGGACCATCGCCCTCCATGACAGTTCCATCAAATTGAAGGTAAAATAAAACCTGTACATAATTACGATGAACGTTGCAGAAGTTTTCAATCAATACAACCGCCCGGGCTGTAGAAAATAATTATTATGTGCATATTACATTACGCGATCAGTAAGGAATTTGTTTGAATCAGCGATGGATTTGAATTGGAATTTAAGTTGTTCACAACATAATAAGGAATGAAATTATAGTAAGAGTTTGTTGCCCTTTTGACCACTGGGTATGTCTGACAAGAACATCTAGCCCAGTGAAACATCAATTATTTGTACCTGCTTGCTTTCGTAGCTTTATTAAAACACTAGCTGCGCCCCACGGTTTTACCCGCATTCGTCTTGATCCAGTGTGAATCAGTGATCCAGGTCATGCTCTACCCATGTGCCAAATTTCAACCAAGTCCATTCAGACGTTTTAGCGTAAAAACGTAACAAACAAACATACAAAAATCTAAAAAGAAAAAACTTTTTATATACCTATTAGTTTTGAAAAAAAAAAAACATAAAATAGTTAGTTTCATCACCATCATCCTATTGGGAAAATAAGTTAAATATTACCCGTAATAGATAATGTATGTGTGCCTAAGCGTGTATTGCACAAAAGATTTATTATACAAAAAAAAAAACCCTAAAACAAGGAAAGCACCTAAGCTGCGTAAAAATTATGTCATTTATTTGCAAAGTTTCTAAGAATATGTTGGCGATGTCAAATGTTAACCACAAGTTAACGTCAGTAGGGTACAACATAAAAACCGCACGTATCTACCTACTTTAAGTCCACTGAATTCATGATACCTGAGTTTAGCCGGAAATTCAGAACATGTTGAGATAAAATAACATTTTATGGGATACTTAATAATAAAATGTATCTTATAAAGCTTTGGTTTGGCAACACAACAACAACCGGATGAAACTTACATATTTTTATATCTTGATAGACGAAGATGCAATTATATTTTGATTCGCATCAGATGATTAACTAAAGGATATTATTAAAATGTCCAAAGTTATTTTTTATGATTGTACATGTTAGTAGAACTAGATTCTAACAGCTAAACGGTTGTTAAAAATATGTATTAATTTATGCGTCCGCGCCGGCGTCGGCGGCACGATCGCGTTATATTAGCAATCTGGTCCAAGTTCAATAGACCGATTCATTAAGTATAACGATGCCAAATAAACACATTTCACTAAGAATTAGTAAACGACATTCACCGAAAAATATCTGTGTCGTACCTGCGTCACTAATCAAGAAATTAAAATAATCATAAGAATTAAAACATAATGCTTTTCCCATTGTTGTGAAAAACCCAAAAACCTTCGAGAAAAGAAAAAGGAAACCGAGTTTTTACATACATTATAGTAAGATACATTTATCTTACATCCATAACTTCACTGAAAGCTTAAAGAGCTTTATTGAAAATGTATGACGACAAGTAAAATCTAAGTTATTTATTAGGTACATTACTTACTCCTGGTAATTTATAGCTTTTCTTATCATGTGGCGCTTAAATGAAAGCAAACCGACCAAAGAGGCCTGTCATTCCCTGATGGGCTGATGACACAATTTTAATTTACTTCTTTCTATGCCATAACACGACGAACAAATGTTGTTTTTATACGTTAGCGTCTCAAATGTTATGTACCAACGCTACTAGAATTTTAAATACCTTCTTTAACCGGCTATGAAGCGAACACAGTCCATACTTGACCAACACCATAAAATTGAACAGAAGCTTTTATGTTTTATCTCCATCCCGAATTTATTTAATCTATGAAATAAATCAGAGTAATGCAAAGTTACAAAGGGATTAATAATAAATGAATTAGGGCGATAAGCGATTTACGTTTCTACTTAGTTTAAAATATGGTAAAAGAACACACATTCGCATCGTTCACAGGCGCGTCGTTATCACGCGTGTCGCCAAATCCACGCACACGAATGAGCAATCGGAGGCTTCATCGCCGAAATACACCCACACATGTTTACGAGACTACACCTATATGCCAAATACGTTGCGGTATCCGACGTTAACGTAAGAGGTAATATAAGAGGCGCATCTTCGAGTTTGCACATTTTAGTTTTAAAAGCCGGCCGTTGGCGAGCGGGTCATGTTAGCGAATTTTAGCAAAATATATGCTTAATTCGCGCCTTACGGTCTTTTCTTTGTGTTGTCGGGACTGAGGTTGTGTCGAGCAGCCTGCGCCTCAAGGTCGTAGCCAGGCCTACAGGCCGCATCCCGTGCCATGGGGCCGGGAGCACTTTTCTATTTCTTGGTAAGTTTTTTTTAAATAATAAACGTGTCATAAATTGACAGGTACTAGGTAATTTTATATACTTGATAATTCATAGTTTTATGAATATTTATTTCTAAACGGTAGACATTTTATTGAATTAATGTTATTTTTATCCAATTATTTTTTCTAAGTGCTAATAGGTGTTTAGGTTTCGATTATAAACGGAATATTAATTTTATAAGTTGTCAATAGCAAGAAGATAGGTTTATTTTATATTAACACCTCAAAGTTTTTTTTTTCTTATTTAAGTGTGTCACAACTTTTATTAGTAATACAACAGAGTTTTTAAGGTGTGTCTTCCGTTATCTAATACTATTTTCTATTCTCTGATTGTTTGGCAACTAACATTTTTTCATAAATTATGTTCCTCAATGCATATGAAAGTTGACCTATCTATGTCACTAAACACAAATCAAAAACGTAACGTAGCTGTTTCGACCTTTTAGCTTGCATAGCATTGTTCCCAAATGTTCCTATTTCATGAATGAAACGAGGATTGAAAATGCTAATGTTGCCAGTTAATTAGTATGTTTCCAGTAAACACCATTTGATTCAGCCACCATTTCACACACATATAAACTCAATCAGCTGAAATTCAATTACTGAAAATTGCCGCATTTACTGTTAAGTACTTCATTAAGGTCATTGTAGGTCATTGTCATTCAGTAATTTCTCGTATTGTATTGGTTACTGTAATATAATGTAAATACTTACTAACTAGGTACAGTCAACAGCAAAAGTAGATGATCAAAATCAAAAATTCAATAGTAATGAACGGAGTTCGCGTCAGAACTGTGTGGCGTCGCAGTGACTCAAAAGTACCTGATTGTAAATTATACCAAACATTTACTACTAGTACAGCTGCCATATAACTGCGAACTCCGTTCATTAGAATTGAATTTCTGATTTTGATCATCTACTTTTGCTGTTGACAGTACTTATGCTTTTAAAATTTTTTGTTTGAGAGATTAAGGAAGAGAGTTTTACTCTTTAAGTTTAATGAAAAACTTAACGACAGCATTATCAACAATAATATTTAAAAGTAATTCCACTATTCTAATAATAATAATAAACAGGAGTCACAGGAGTTTACTCATGCCCCATCTAAGTAGTTTTCTAACCAAACTTTTAAAATAACTACCGTACTGTAAGAGGTCATAAAATGTTTTCTGTTTATAAAGCCGTAATCTACAACTAAACTGACGTTCTAAATAGAAATACGATCACACTTTATCTCAACACAGGATGACAATTTGGACGTTTACGAGCTTGTAGCACGTGACCGACGTACTAATATACTCCGATTCAATAACTTATCGCGCCTCGATAAAGCAAGGCCTACTTTGAATAAATTTCAACTGGCTTATGGAAATAGAATACGAGACCGTGGCTTACTTCAATCACGGTTCTTTAATAGGTCAACGAATAGAAATTTATAGAGTTGCACACGAGTACATTGTATGAATTGTACTTTTAAAATCAATAAAACAAAAGAATTAAACGTTAATTTGCCCTTGAACTTTTTATGCGAAAATTTTATTACTGTATTCATAATATTATAATTGACATTTATTGCTAATAAATTTAAACATTATGTTTTACTCCTACGACAAATATATTCAAATCAATCGAAAAGAAACGAAACTTTAATATAATTATGTTGCAAAACCAATACCACAATGACCCTATAACACTAACTATAACATGCAAAACTGATGTGATTCGTTACATCAGTTGTTGTATCAATCATCAATTGTGTAAGTAAAAATCAAAAATGACGGGAAGACATGGAGACAAACGTTTAATTATTGTTTTTAGAAAGTTGTCAATTGAACGGGTCGTACAAAGTTCAATCACGATGTTGTATCTTGTCACTAATGATTATATCTTTTATCTCGTGTGTCACGACGTACAACAAAGCGTGTTTAAAGATGAGAAGTCACACTATCTTACTCCTTGATCTCAGTTTCTTATGCAAAATTAATTTAAACCCTTTATTAGTTAAGTAGAATGGTTTTAAAATGGCTCAGTCTCATCCAAATGTAAACGAACTAGCTCTTTCTGCTATTCTGTCAAAGCTTAAAGCTACACTGTTATTAAAAATATCAACCAAAGATTTGAACATGATTCGTCGAAAACATAGAAAATAAAACTTTTTTCGTAAATTCGTCAAAGCGCGTGTTCAGAATCAGATTATGTATGAGCAAATCATATTATCATGGAGAGGACATGTAAAGCAATTTTCTTGGAGTCGCACCATCGTCGCATGATCGACTCAATAAGGAATTCAAACCTATTACAGATGATACATTAGATTAATGTATGTAACTACCATTTTAATAATAAAATGACAGTTACATCGCTTCTATATTGTAATCATTCATCTCGTTGAATTGAATTGTATCTGCCATCTACATTAAGGTAGTATTTTTCTTTAAGTCTACGATTACAGTGGGGACATCATCAATCAGAGTGACATTATGATATTATATTAAAGATTAAAGTTGAATGCTCTCTGTTGACTGAAACAGAGCAATGGAGGAACGATGACATCAGCTCCATGCACAAATTAGGGATGTTTCGACCCACGCCTTTTTTTTCGCTGACGTGAACTATAAATTTGATTTATTCGTGCAGATAGCACGTGTTTTAATCAACTAAAGCGCGTAGAATTGCAATAAATATTGGCACTTTTTATCCAATACGACTGACTAAAACCAAGTTGATTGGATATAGGATTTAGTTGCGGCTATTGCAAATTAAATCATTTTTTCGTGCTAGCTTTATTGTTCAAAAACCTTTTATTAATGAGCGTGCAAATGGTGTAGCCGGAGTTGCTAAATTATAATTTCAATACGAGCTACGACTGTATTTTAAATCAAGTTCAAATGTAAATTCACTGTACCTTATCACAAGACACAAATGGCGTCGGAAAGAGAACAGATTTGTTTACAGAAAAAAAAAAATGTAAAAGGATATTTACAAGAATTTTCTTAACGGTAACAGCTATTACGAACAAAATATAGTGTCATTAGCTTAGAAAATACGCAAAATTTTAAATGACCTCTATTCATTAAAGTTTTCTGCTGGAAAATCTAACTTTCTGATTTGGTTTGTTCTCCTTAATAGCCTGTCACTTACACAATAAAATAGAGATCAATATTTGAACTGGAAAACCCCAAGCAATATTAATTTAGCATTGTCTTCTCGGCTGTAGTCAGACTATTCAGTGGCATTCAACCGATATTCGTGAATAGATTAAAACACAAAAGTGGAAAGAACTGGAACATGGTGTGTACCGGCAGACACCATTAAGTTAAATGTGACAACGCATTGTTTGGTTTACATAATGAATGATTGGATGGTGGAGCGTGGCGTCGGGACACGCGACAATAGCGGTCCGTTAAGAGATCTATGAGTGTCGACGTCGTCGGTGATGTGACTGACGTGCATCGTACACTGGCTGTCTGACTCACAATCTGCACTTGTCTTGTCTCCAGTCGCTAAGCACTTCTCATGCTCTCGCTTCCTCGAACGCTCGCGTCGCGCGGAAACGCTTGACCCTAAAATATATATTGTAATCATTCAGTTTGACATTTACATCTTTTAACTTCTGATACTTGAAAAAACATTTTAATCGAATCTATTAATAATAACAAGTAGAATAATAATTATGTCTACAAAATCTAGCTACAATCACACATCTTGGCGCGACAATCAACCATTTTGTAAAACCAATGTTGAACAATTTTTTTGTACGATACATGGAAATAAAAGAAACCCCACAAGTACCGTTTTGGGAGGGACGACCGCGTAAGTTTCCTACTTGGTTTACGTGAGAAGGTTAACGACTCACACGGGATCTTATAACAGGACATTGACATTGTTTTATCGCGAGGAACTACAGATGGGCGGTCTGATACCGGCCGATGGAGATCTGTCTCTTCCATTGTCCTGTCAATCATTTCGTCAAAAACCTTTGGCAGGATTTAAAAAGCCCCGCTTACCACCGGACACATCCATCGTACCTAATATCATTAACACATAACTTCTTATTTTTTACCGACGACGTCAATATTATGCAGGACAACTGAAACGCAAGCTCATGTAAGGTCATCATTATAATCGGATTACAATTTGATGTGAGAGCAAAAAAAAACAGTCCACATGATAACATTGTTAAGCGTGTTGTGGCATTTCTTTTTGATCACGGTTTCATATTAATCTAATTATGTGTGACCTCCTATTTACTAAGTACATTGTACGCTACCTTGCACCTTCCTTTTTTAACATTTTGCAAGAATGAAATCATATTTTAATTCAAACGGTGATATATTGATGCATTTTTTATTATAAATGTCCTGTTGTTTGTCTATGTACCGACATATGATGTCATATAAACATATATTTAAATACACATTTATTTATATTATTAGCTAAAAGGTCATCAAATGAAGATCTTATAAATTATGGGAGGTCACAATTTAGCCTTCAGAACATTGCCCCTTATATTTATGAAAGTTTTATAAAAATCTATTATTATATACCTGTTATAATAATAGATTTTATAAATAAAACTTTATTCAAGAAATATTATCGTTACTAAAATACTCTCACCGATGACTGATCTACATTAAATATTCTAAATATTCCACATAAATGAGACCTCGTTTGGGGCAAAGTTATTTTAAATTGAATCCCTATAAAAAAACCCGCCATTGGCATTAAATTACCATTTTAGAATGCGTAATGTGAGTCATCTCTACTTTTAAATTCTTCGGATACAGAGATACCGGTTGTTTCGATCGGTATTAAATAATGAAGTAATGTCGTTTCTACAAGGACACACAAATAGTTTAAAGGTTGAGGATGTTTGCTAGTCAGCTCACAGGCCGACTGTCGGGTCATGCATGACGTAAGACTCCTGGCTGATGCGACTACATCGGCCTTTCGAAAATATGAATCTCTGAAGGTTTAGGCTGTCTAACTCAACACAAGCACCTGTTTACAGCCTGACAGGTGCATATTAACACGATGACTGATGTTTAAGTTTAACACTTGATAATAAATTATTATGCTTAGCCAAAATAAGCATTTGTATACAAAATGTTATCCTACTGAATATGGTTAATCAATCACGAAGGGTTTTCTATGAAACGATGACAAAACCAACCTTTATTACATACCACTTACCCCATTTACTTAGAATCCTTTTAGAGTATGTACCTATCCTTGGCGCAATAAAATGAATTTTGAATAAAATAACTATAGGCACCTTGTTTAGAATTTTATTGCAAAAAGTGATTACATAAGTAAGTGCATTGTGGTTAGGTACTGCATTTAATTTACAAATAAATATCTCTACCCTTTAGAAGCCTTGTTTAAAATATTCAAAAGCTATCAAAGCTTTTATTAGACCATCAGCAGTCAAATTACGTTTTGGTTTTAGAAATATTTTCAGGAAAATACCTACGATATATACCAACTTAATCATTTATTTATAGGCCATGTCCGTTTCGCCCAAAAAGTCTTTGGATAAATAATATATCCGGAAGCTACTTCCAATCTCATTGAGTTGCCCGAACCACTCAAGTTTCCAAAAACTTTTCACTTTTCATCAATAAAACTGGGAAAACAATTGAGTCGAGCCGTTTTCAGAATATTTTAAATTACTTCCGGGTCGACAATTAATTTAGTAACCAACTCAAGTGTTATGGTACATAGCTTTCAAACGAAACCTAGGCCTTCAACCACGAAGACAAAATATTAATGAGACAAAAGTGAATCTCTTAATCAAACAAATGAAAGAGAATAATACTAAACGCGAATTCCGAGGTCACTAAACAAAATATAATATTTTTATTTTGTAATTTAAAACGTACATCCTTTTTGCAATTTCAATAAAACGCAATAGGTCATCTTTTATTTGCATCAAAACTACACCAAATTAGAACGTCCTATAAATATTTTTTGTAGGATTGAACATTTCCTGTCTTTAAAACGTTGAACTAGTTCGACAATGTTTGACATTCCGATTATAATAATACTTGACTGAAGAAGACTTGATAATAGTAACTACGGTTGAAGATGAACGTATTATCGGGTATAATAGGAGCTGTTGGGCAATTCTTTCTAGTTCTCACGCCACGCACAGAAATGTCAGACGATCGCTAGGTCGTTTTCTTTGCCCCATTCAGCCAGCGTTACTGGGTCGGATTGTTCTAGACTAGACAATGTTAGGAAAATTGGACTAATCTAGCCGAAGTGTGCTCGCCATCGATCTGTGTAACGTCGCAAGCTTTATCGTGATCCCGCAGATGTGGAAATCACGTCCAATTCTCACGACACTACTCCGCTAAACACGCTGTTTGACCGTTATTATGAAATTCTAATTGTCTTCTTAATGAGCAAATCAAGTCTAATGAGTAAATGAGAAGGTATACAAGGTTAAGATCGCTTTACATGCCTACATATTAATGAACAAACACGATTTTAAATATGGTTAGCGATAGTATTATCATAAGAAAAATATTTCTGAAAAGCTTGCCCCAATAATATCGATTAAATCATATTAAACACAGATGTCCTTAAACTTTTTTAAATAGGTTTGCTAACTGTTAAAAATATAAATAATGACTATCACGTCGTGAAATGTCAGATTAAAAATCTCTTTTGTTGATGACTTCATAATTAAAGTTCAAAGAATAAAAACAACATGAGAAGACCACGGATGACCTCTCGGATCAATGACGACATCGGCGCTGATTTGATTGAAAATAAAAGTTTTGATTCAACCTGTGATGCAAGTTTGTGTCATGCAAAAATGTAGGTTATTTATTTTATAACACAAAATTATGACCTATTGATATCAAAAGTGGTCAATAGCAAAGGTTAAAAGAGTCCAACCACTTTCACTATTAGTCACGGAGTAAGTAAATAAGCACGGAGCGCTATGGGTGCCGGATGCAAGCGACCTTCGACGGTTTGTAGTCTTACTTAGCGCTTAGATTAGAATCGAGCGTCGGAGAGTGTGTGACATAACCCGGTGGCGTCACCCAACCGCACCTTGACATAATATACATACTGGTTAACGTTTACTGATCAAAAATCTATTTATGATTCAGGTAGATTTTCATCCAATTATAGCATGTAGGTATTATAAATCAAATGCGTTATGGGGTCAGTTCTCATTCGCCTTGACTAAAAAAATATGATTTCAATCTAATTTGCCTTGATTTAAAAAATGATACAAGTTGAACACACGTGATTAAACAGCACATTAACCAAAGAGATAGACTTCAGAATCTCTAACAGGTTTTCAGAAACTCAAGAGGTAATTAAACAGCCAATTTAACATAGGCTATGTTATTTGGCTCTGAAAGCCAGGCTGATTTTCCGTCGTAATATAGCAACTATGGAATAACAAGTACCGCCGACCTAGACGAAAATAATACGCCAAGTCAAGTGTTGGCATTTGAACTCTAGCCTTAAGCACTCCCACTAAACTGCTAAAAATTGATTACGAACTACGAAAACTATACATTGATTAATGACACTCATATTCATTCAATGTCTTGAAGACTTTTATAAATAAAACATGTTTTTCGATTTAAGATAATACATATGCGATGACTATTCAGAGAGTCCTTATACAATATTTGTGCTCCCGCCCCTAATATTTCACAACACATTTTTGTAGCTTCGAATTACGTCGAGGATTGTGTGCCGTGTTCGGAAAAAAAGTATGAAAATCCTTTAAAACAGCCAGACAGGGAACACTGAAGGGCCATTGACGAAATAAAACAATAAAACTCGTAAAAGATTAAATCTCGATTCATGCGATGTATATTTTAGCATACAGAAGAATTTTGTACAAAATTTGACAATTCAGTATCGGATAGTGACAAAACAAGCTAAGCATACCTAGGTGTTGTAATTAGCAATTCCTCTTGCACAGTGTTTGATGCGTACTACTTAGCAACATTATACTAGTAATGATGCTTAAAATAATGACGTTGAAGTAGAGAATCATAATAGATGTTTGCATTATGAATTAGTTGAAGTTGCAATTAAATAAATATTTAACGGCAATGAGCAAGGGCACGCGTGCCGAAGAGATCCGCTTGGAAATAAAACCTCAGTAACCGCTGAGCCATAAAGATGTTGGGATAATACGACGTGTTTACAGTGAAACATTTCATACCTGCATACATGATTAACTTACTTACGACAGCAGTGTAGGTAAACTACAAGCAGGCTGAGTAAGCTACATAGAAATGATAGCAACTCTCTCATTTTTTTAATCTCTAAAGGTGGCACATCCTTAACAGACGCCAAAGTTAACAACAGACTGATATCGCTGCTGGCATAATAAACAAACCACATGTGACTGTTCCTAAATTAGCCTATGCTGATAAAATTTTCGTTTTTCCTAATTTTGTCGGATCCCCCATGTGACTTTTCCTAAATCGCCCCAGGCTGATAAAATTTTCGTTTCTCCTAATTGTGTTAATATTACTATTTAGGTCGGTATATATTTGTTGCCAAAGCTGAAATCTCTTTGGGTCTACGCCAAATAAGACGAAATTCAGGTCTAAACGAGAGACAAGACTTAAAACATTTAATCGATTTTAAATAAACCGAAAGTAGGTAAATTAATTTCAAAGTTGTTGAAGTAAATGAAAACAATTTATACGGGCGCGGGCGGCGTCACCTAAACCAGAAGTAACAAACCGTTACAAATCCTGGCTCCACTTAAGCTTTGTTAAACATTCTATGACTCCAAATTCTAATAATGATAAACTGTAGTTTGAGTTCAGTAACTTGACCATTGACGAACTCGTAAATTTAATCGCTCCACGGCCTTAGACCACGGGCCGCCATTCAGAGGATCAGAGCTAACTTTAGGTTTCTGTGTCAACTCCATTGTTTGGCAATTTTTCTCTTTAACAATTCGCCGCGACTTACGAATCCTTTTTAAATGCTTACACGTTTATGTCCCAGATCAAAAAACAATTTGTTTCTGATGCTTGTCTGGCTGGTACGTGAGATTGAAACATAAGGCGACAGGTTTGGGGGTTACGGTCACGGACATTGACGAACACTGCAAAAGTTTGAACCAGACGTGTTCAGCGTAACAATGGGATGAATTTATACAAACCCCAAACGTTAACTGAATACTTCTTTTACTTTGACCGACTTGATTGTTATCTGTGATCAGATTTGTTTACGAAAATAGAATTGACACAAAAAAATACCATTTCATTCCACTGGTCCTGCCGACAGTCTAACTTGACTCGTTAGGTGAATCTCAATAAAACATCATTCGTATTTGTCCTTGTGTCTATCTTTGCTTCCGTGTTATCATTCTATGTTCCCTTCACCTTAATATGCACTAAAATTCAAATTTGCAAATGTGTATGTAATAGGTACATCACGAACGTACCTATGCTGTGTGTTTCGTAATCCGATCAATAAAATGTGTTCATAAAATTATCATAACAACTCTAATGTAAGTCTGATGGAGTAACCTTTACTGAATACATCGATTTATACAATAGGTAAGCAGGCAATGAGCCTGATGCGTCAAGTGAGGCTCAATTTGCCATCATGTGTTGCTTTTATCAATAAAACTTGTTGAGCATTTGGTATTTACGATGTACTCAGCGGAGAGGCTCCTTGACAGTTTTGCAACACATTGCCTTGCCTCGCGTCTCATGTTAAATCAAGGAGCAAACAATAATGTTTTCAGATACTTACCCACCCTGTTTTTTCACACCTTACTCATGTGCTTTAAGAATTTTTGAGGTGTTAAAAACCTTAAATTATGTGAGTTCATGTATCCTTGATTATCTGACCCCAAAATCTAAGGACAATGTTTTTAAACTGAACCTACGTATATTATCAGTTTTATTTTTTATGAAGACATTAACGCTTTTCCAAATATATATTAATGCAGTCTTTCGAATAAATTGTCTAAGTAAATAAACTGAAAGATGTTAAAGATGACATAGTAGTGCCTCTAGACAATAATATTTGTAAACGATTGCGCATACTGCCTCGCCCAATAGTTTTATTGTGCAACCTGTCAGCGCAAGCGCCTGGCGCAGCTCGTCAATATGACCTATGCCTACAGCTGCTATGAGACTGATATCACTCAACTCATCCTATAACATAATCAAATTTTTTAAAAATCACTTACACTTTCTGTATCTTTTTTGCTGGAATCAGATTAATAACAAATACTTCAATTGTTCCTGCTTTCCTATAAGAATATTATAACGGCTCAGACAGAGTTGATTTTAGAACATATTTGACAGCTGTAAAATTGACGTAACCCAGGGTTCTGGGGCGGCGGCCCGCCAAAATGAAAAACACCAGAAGATCGAGGAATTTGAGAGATTTATTGTGACTGTGATATTGGGATCATTGTGCCCACCCTTGCAGTGCAGTGAGTTGATTGATTTGCGTTCACAACTCACGTACGTGGAACGTCCTTTACATTATTGTTCATTCCCTAATGTGATCAGAGACTTGTGATTATTTAGAATATTATTGACTCAATTTACTTACATCTCGCCCGCATACCCACGCATAAGAAACAATAAGACCTCTTCTGATAAAGACTACGTACCTATTGCCTTTATATATAATCCAATATTTGATCACACCACTACCCAAAGTTACGTTTAATGTTTTGACTGTTGATGTTACTTGCTATTTTTCTGAGCAAAGTAAACTAAACCTAATCTACGTTCCCATAATTTAATTATGTGTACGAATTCAATATTCGCTCTGATAACATTTAATCTCTCAGTACATAGACTGTTCCTAAAATACCCTGGCTGGTAAAATTTTGGTTTTTCCTAATTTTGTTAAGATTAGTGTTTAGGTCGGTTCCCCCATGTATTATAAAACAAAGTCACCGCATCTGTCTGTCTGGACGTGAAAAACTCAAAAACTACCGAACGAATTTTCATACGGTTTTCACCAATGGACGAAGTGATTGATGAGGATCCATTAAAGTTTTATGTAAATTAGCTGTAATAAGACGATGATTGTTGAAGATGTCTGAAAAAATCATGCCGTCTTATTATTTTATAGAGTTATATGAAAACAATATATTATTACGGAATTATTCCACTTTAACATAATATGTTTCCGTGAGATAATTTCCGACCTCCACGCAGGCAAAGCCGTGGGCAAAAGCTGATTAAATTGAATTTTTCTAGGTAATTAATATCGTCATCAGATTATTATTACAATTGGAATTAATGTAATATAGGTACTTAGCTCTGTAGTGTTTGTCGGCAAATATTTGCCTTTTATCGTGAAGGCTTATGATGAAATCTTACGTGTCTTACTACTTTTCCTTAACTCCTTACTTGCAGAGCTATAATAATTATTTTACTTTCGTTAAGGCAGAATGCTATGTAAACACAACAAAGTAAAAACTACCTATGTCGGCAGTCAACTAATTTGCAAATGTTATTTTATTAATTATATTTTGATAGTCCCAACATTAACAGTACACCGGCTAATTACCTAAAAATATAACTATCCTAATGGTCCTAATTAATTACTAGACTACTCAACACGGGTCGCTTTGGTGAAAATTAGATAGTTAAAGCTTGTTTCGTCCAGTGTCTACCCAATAAAACAAAACCGATGTTTATAGTTCATACTTAGCAGAGATTCGGTTGTTTTATTTATGATTTAAAATCGCATAGCGTTCCTATAAATCAGTTTAATGCAAGATAATTAAATAGAAACGAGTTAATATGCACTAATTCGGGAATAAGTTTGGCTTATCGTTGACAATATTCCTCTTTATTTATAAACGTTGCGTTGTAAAATACTGGTACTCTGGTACTGGCTGCATCCGGTTAGACTGGAAGCCGGCCCCTACATAAAAGGCTCGGCAGATGATGATAAACGTTGCTTAAAGCTAAGAGACGTTTAAAGGTCAAAAATGTATTGATAAACAGTCTCTAATCGTTGCTTAACTTGAAGATTTTTTTAGCTTTTTATGTTACAGAAGATTTAGAACTCTATTAAGAAATTCTTAATTAAACTCTTTTTTTCTTTTGTTCACAGGCCGCGCTGGCAATAATACAAGCCAGTGTGGTTACTCCAAAGAAACCACCAAAAGATGCCAAAGCAGTAGCAGGACCGAGAGAGGCTCGACAGTATGGCCCATACCAGGAAAACAACGAAGTGGTCGTGGACATCGAAGATGATGAGAAGAAACAGTATTATGAGACCAACTACGACACAAGTAAGTAGAGTTTTCAGAAACATACCATCATGTCTGCAGTTCTCGAAGGATTAGGAGATAGGCCACATATTGACAGTTATTATTAAGTATCATGTAATAGGAGGCAAGCAAATTGCCATCAATTGGCCGCCCAATTGATGGCAGCAATCCAGCAGCCATCAATTGGCTGCTGATAAGAAAATAAAAAAAAAAACACGATAACACATTACCCGCCCGACAAGCCGGTCTTATCTGTAAATATCTCATCTTGAAAACGTAGGTGAAGTGAGCTGTCCAAAGACTACAATAGTATACTGGCTAGAGCTGTCATTCCACTGAGTATTTACATTTTACATTATTAACAGCTCAATCAAAATCAAAAGTCATTTATTCAAATTAGGCTGAGAATCAGCACTTTTCGAACGTCAAAATTACAAAAGACAGTCCCCCAAAAACGCCCGCCCTTCACCACTTCCTAGTGCTATCGCTGGGAAAAAGAAGTGGCGCAAGAAACTCCCCAGCAGCACAGCTGTCTGTTCAATTAGAATATAGTTGCATGTATACAATACTAGGAACCTATGTTCAGTAATTAACATTACAAGAAACTTAAATTATTTGCCATATGTCAGCTAGCCACGCCAATATACCAACAAATATAATAAAAACTATACGTACTCAAGCCGAAAAAAAAATAATTAAAATGTAAATAAAAACTTACTACCTAAATAAAACCCTCCAGGCGTCAATATAATATAGGGTATATAATATAATACACAGACTATAATATAATATAGGGTAATACAAGCTCACTTCACCTTACTTTTCAGGGGGTGATTTTTACAGCATATATCGGCTGGGGATCGAACCCAGCTCAGCTGTCGGACTAGCGGCCACTAGACAAACGAAATAGCCGATTTTTGAGAGTTTCATCACGCATAATTCGATTTACGCGACAACATTACAAATTGGTCTAATGTCCGTTGCAAACCGGTATTCTTTTATGTGTGGGATGTACCTATACCTACTGACCTATGGGCAACTTATTAGATTTGTCTCGATTCGATATTATGTCATTGTGGAAAGACCGGCTCTTTCCGTCCTTGTAGGCGATCAACATTGATGTCAAGTCTCAATTTACTATCGATCATCCGCCGTTTCTAACATCCTATTCAGACGAGAAACACATTAATACTCATCTCAACTTTGAAGTAGAATGATTGATCTTTTCACAAATTCTTGTTGTTTGGAAATAATTTTAATTAAAGTTACGAAAAAAAGAAGTTTTCGAATCACATTTATGATTCGAAAACTTCTTTTTTGAAGAAACATGTCTCTCGCCTTTTTTGTGTTCGCTTAGGGCTTGTCTATCTACCATATAAAATCAGAAGGTAATACCTAAGTTTATTTTATTTTGGCCAGCTTGACACGTAGACCGTACCTACTACCACTACGAGTGGTGGCTTTTCGTCACAAAAACATAAAGCAAGTTAGGTACGTACTTACGAAGTTGTAAGTAGTTGCCAAAGCGCGTATTCTCATATAAAGTCTTAGTTCAAACCGTAAAAGTAAAGTAGTAGTACTTAACAAGTCGATACGCGATGTGTACATGTGTACATGCTACCTTTTATAAAACTTACTATGACCCATTAAATATTCATTTCACAAGGCATAAGGTTTATATACCTTTATTTTGCTTATTTACCTATAATGAAAATTATGTATTTATTTAGGTAGAACGCGATAATAACAATAAAATAAAAATTAATTCAATTCTGTTCATTGTCAAAACTGCATAATCAAATAATTAATTTGTTGATTTTATAATCTTAGAAATAATCTTTAAAATAAACGCTGTTGCATACAACACAGTAGACACCGCCTACTCGTTTCAATTTAATGGATTGTCCCCAGGTGGTCAGCACACTCAGGATTTAATTGTGGTCGGGATTCGCATTGTGAATTTAAATAAGACAGCTTAAAATGGATATGGATTCCCACACAGATACCTAATAAACATACCGACACGACGCGCGATAAGCGTGCACACTAAGAAAAAGAAATTCCGCGTGGAAACATATACTTACACAATTTTATATTAAACTTCGGGACTGAATCAAACCCGTTTCGCAACTCGTACGCAGGTTTGGTAACAGTTTTATAGCATTATCTTATTGATATTATGCAAATGTACCGTATAGTCTCGAACCTTATAATAATTATCTGTGATACCATAACCAAAACAGTTTAAGGCAAAAACTGAACACGCGACATTTCTAAACATTATGAAATCCAAGATAAATAGCCAGTAAAAGTGACGCTATAGGTATAAACGTGGAGTCTAAAATATCTATGGCGCCATAAAATGATACTAACAAGATGGAAGACATAAGAACAAATGACCGTCATCTGTCGCATATTAAATGCTTGTAGTCGAGTAACAGCTGCTTTTGTAATCATTCCTCGTGAGACACGCTTACTGTAATTTTCGTATTAATCTAGACATGTTTGGTTCTAACAAGATAAGCCAACATTTCCGTCTAATTTCTGTTCCTTTATGAGAACTTGACATGCCAATACCTAATTTCAATATTTAATACTCAATTTTTTATTGATTATTGCATTAAACACTGTGTACTTAGATGGTAACTTAATTTTTTATGAGATCAATGAACACTGTCAGGCATAGCAAAATAGTAGGAGGGGAAATTTTAAAAACTAAAACAAAAATCGAAGAATTTCTGCTGAATTATACCTATCTCCACAAATTTAAGTGTTAGTTAGCATTTAGGTAAAGTAAAACATTGCTATGTTTATGTTTATTTATATGGTGTTGGTAATAAAGAGTGTTCGTCATCTATCTATCTTTAATTGTTTTACTTTACCTAAATGCTAACTAACACTTCAATTTGTACAAATATATGAAACATCGAATGTATCTTAAAGCTTTGTCTCAATCGAGAATACAGAAAATTGTTACAGTAGGTACTTATATAGATGTTATTTCTTGTGAAACTTGTATTTTAATACTTGTAGAACCAGTACTTAACGAAATCCTAGATATATTGATATGAAGATATTATTAATAACTGATAGTGAATAGTGATTAACTTAATAAAGTTTAATAATTGGCAAGTAAATAAAATTTAAAAGATTGTCACCAAATTGATAAAGTCATTATCCAATTTGACATAGATTTTGCGATTTCCGCGGTTCTTGATTGATTACCTATTAAGTATATATTTTATGTTTGAATAAATAAAGATCGATTAGCTATGCTAAACCATGAACTTCCTCTTTCGCCCCGACTCAACAAAGGCTAGTGTTTCGTTTTCAGTAATAAACTTTGCCATTTATCATAGTGGCGCCGCCTGGTGAGATGAATGTTCTAAATTCGTCAACTCCCTTCACTGAAAAAACCTTGTAACACAAAAAAATTATAGTCACAATATGTTTTTCACAATCCGCGAAATAATCGCTTTGGAATGTTGGTTGCTCAGTTTAGGCAGACAGGTTTTAGACACAGCTTCATGGCTGTGGCTAATTTTATATCTTATGTCATTTCGTCTAAACCGGTTTTATCTTTCATCCAGGTGCATACGGATTCGGTTATGACGTTGGTCCGAATGGGCAGTTCCACCACGAGAACCGCGGTCCGGACGGCGTCACCTACGGTTGCTACGGTTACGTGGACCCTGACAACTTCCTCCGCGCTACTCACTACGTCGCTGACAGCCACGGGTACAGAGTAGTGGAGCCAGAGAAAGAGGTCGTAGTCTACCCTGACGAGAAATACGAATACGATGAAGCGTAAGTAGACACATAATGCGTTATTGACAATATTACTCAATAGCGATAACTTTGTTTCCTTGGTTGCAGTCTTCATTTGTCTAACGATGATCTAAACCTGATGTCACTTTTATTATAAAGTACTCGTATGCTACAAAGTTGTTGTTTTTTTTTTTTACAAAGTGGCACACATTATTTCTTTCGTATCAAGTTATTCATTATTTGCATGAACGAATCTATAAGGTGAAGCACGCATAAGTGAAACCAGACCCTTAATTTAAAACTACTTTTTCAGGACTGGACAAGCGGCACACTCTCAGCCAGGTCAGACCATCCCGTGGAAGAAACTTTACTTCCCCAAAGGATGTGGCCGTACTCCCGGTGGAGTGCCAGCCAAGCCTTTGCCGAAACCGAAACCGAAACCACCTCGCCCCATAGACAGCAGCAGTGGATCCAGCAACGTCAAACCTGTACAAACTGGACAAGGTAAAGACATGTAAAGATAATAGGGAACCCTTTACCTTCTTTCAAAGTACGGTTGGCAATAAACTGACATCCATATTTAAAAACATTCCCACTTGTCAACTGACACCCATTGTGATGTTGAGAGACCACTTCGATTGGTAACTTTTTGAAAGTTTAGTTTTTTTTTTTTTTTTTTTTAATAAAACGTTGCCCCATACTGGGTTAATAGTACCAACCAACTTTTGCTGCTTTCTGTGTGATGAGAAAATAAATAAATCGCCTAATTACGTTTCGTTCCGATTAAATTAATATGTATGTATTTACAAAAAAAAAAAATGTATATAAGTAGTTTATCAGCCATCTTGTTACCATAACACAAGCATTAGGTTGCTTAGCTTGGGACTAGATGGCGCTGTGTGAAATGTCCAGGGATATTATATTATTATTATTAATGATAAAATACACCTTATAAATTTTCCACATAACCGTTTTCTCAATAAAATGAGGAAAAAGTGCCCTTTTACTACAAAATTGCCTAGTACCGAGACCATAGATATCCGTGAGCGGGACTGATCAAAATTTACTTTCCTATCTTTTCAGGACCCAACGGACCTTACGGCCCTGGATCATGTAAGTTACCTACAATTTATTCCTAACGACAAATATTTCTAGAAAATGACACGTAATCTGTGTCTCGAGGATTTTCTTTTTGTTACCTGCCAGAATTTTCTATCAGAAGATCGGATAAGTTATTTATTTATTTCCCAACTTACATCTATCCTTACAGGGAAACCTATTGCGATAGTGTACATTTATATAAACTCTTATCCTAACTTATTACTAACTCCTTATTATAAGATCCTTCTCCTCCTCCACCCTACACCTCCTACTCCTTATTAGTTGATTTATATACTAGTTATTTCATGAAGCTTTAAGGGAACAAAGAAAACGCAAAGAATCGCAAAAATCTTCCTTTATCAGTTTCGTACATTTTCTATACGCTCTACAAGCGGGTCGCACCGTACTTTTTTGTATTTTCACGCGTGTTGCGTTGGGCCCCTTCCCAAATCTTCTTTAGTCATTAAAATGCTAAAACCTTCATTCCAATTTCTAACATTTACAATTTATTGTTTCCAGGGCAAGGCCAGCCAGGCACGCCCGGTACCCCCGGTCAGCCTGGCACACCTGGAACCCCAGGCACCGCTGGAACCCCCGGATCACCAGGCACGCCAGGTGGACCAGGTAAATACCATAATCTATACATAATATAAATTGAAGTCGTGTCCGTCTGTGACTTGTTCTTCTAAATTACGCGACGGATTTTGATGCGGTTTCCAACATCATTTAGAGAATTTATTCCGAAAGATTGATGTGTATAATACATTAATTTTTAACTATGACTTCTCGATGTTTTATCAATTCCGAAAAAACCGTGCGAAGCATGAACGGCTCACAGTCACACATAGTAAAACTCAAAACACTCAATTCGAGTGCAGTTAGTAGTTATCCTTCCCAAAAAAAATCGGTAAGCCCGCATGGTAAAACTGGGTGATCACCGCTTGTAAAAAGAACTGAAAGGAAAATAATTTGCACTAATGAAAGTGAAAATAACTAGAACAGGGATGTTTTCTGTTATGGGACTTTTAGCGGAACTATTGTTGTTTTTCCCGTATCAAATACCCCCATAAAAAAAAGATAAACTCAAATCAAGAATTAGTATCCAACAGCTATGTAGGAAAATGATTATTATATTCATTTATTTGATACTTCAATCACTAAGTGTATAGAGGCGGATTCTAATGTTCTCTCTTGGTAACAGGCGGCCCAGGCGGCCCCGGCGGCCCTCCAGGCACCTACTACCCCGGCAGTGAAGGGACCCTAGGCACCCCAGGTTCTCCAGGCACCCCAGGATCTCCAGGCACCCCAGGTACTCCCGGTAGCCCAGGTACCCCAGGATTCCCAGGCACGGCTGGTACTCCAGGCTACTACCCAGGTAAGACGTGACTAACGACCGTTAACGCCTAAATTATTGAAAAGTACACAGGGTAACATTAAATTAGCTAGCGAAATTCCGCAGATGCGACGGGTAGATATTTAAATGTGGTAACAAAAATAAAACAGATTTGCTCAACCAAGAAAAGAAAGAAAGAAAGAAAAAATATTTATAACCCGTACCCGTACCTACCCGTACGTCCCGTTTTGCAACCCGTACTTCAAATAACTAAACCAAATAAAATGTCACGAATTTTATTTTATTGTGTTTAGATATCGATACTCATTACGTCTGTGGAGTTTTACTAGCCCATTTAATTTCACCTTGTTGATTTCAACTGACCGACCTATCAACGATTAACCATCAATCAGTTTAATGGTGGGTTCATTCTAGTTGCTCGTTCATTCGAAACACGGGAAAGCCATACAAGTTTCGTTTGATGTAGAGAAACGAAACAAATTACGGAATTTTGTGAAGGCATTTAGAGAATGTCACAACTCTTAATGACCATATGCCTTCACTAAATTCCGTGATTGGTTTCGTTCGAAGTTTTTATTTTATTTATAGTCTAACTTTGGTATCTGTTCAGTGTCATGAGTAACCTAATTTTATAGTCGTTTTCATTCAAATTACATTCATTTGTCGTTTAAAAAGCGCCTGAAACATTTTCAATGCAATTTCACGAACCGCAGCTTTGTCGCTAACCCATCCATTTGTGATAACTCTTACAGGCAGTGGAGGATATTATCCAGGACAACCTACAGGACCAGGTACGTAATCAACTACTAAACAACTTTCATAACATAAATTATTTCTGATAATGGTAAAATGATCAAGAATTCAAAACAAATTCACTTATTTGTGGTTGTTCATGATATGAAAATCGAACACACATTTTTTGTTTCTCAAATATAAAGAGGAATGTATCATTTTTATGGCACTCCGCTATACATTAACATGACGTGATGCAGCAAAACCTTTTGGAGAAATATCATAAATCACGCTACGTCCATCAATCAGTTTGCTTTTCATGTGAAATGCTAAGGTTAGAACGCACTTCGAACAAACGCCTGATTGATTACGGGAATATCATATTTTAAAATGTCTACTACTTGCAAAGCCTCTGTAAAAGGATATTGTATCCTCGCATTCCGAATTTGAATCCAATACAATTCTGTTGATGATTTAAATACTACGAGTACATTTATTATTCTACCAAAAAACAAAAAGAAACGAGATTCAGACACACGTAAAATCTGAATCAGCAATTTAAATGTAATTTTACGGTAATCGTCGTAATTATACCTACCTAGTGCGTTCAAATCTGAGGGGTGATTCCTATATTCTTAAGAACGTTCGCATTCAAATTTCAGTCTCAGTCTATCAGAAATACCTCGATTTTACCTACAGCACTTTCACAGTTCTCTTACTGAATTTGCGTCACTGTCAAATAATGAGTGATCTTTATTCCCGTTACAATAAAGTTGCTGTTGGGTTGTTACCACTGACTAGTCTGCCAGACTCACAGTGATCTTTGTTGATGTTACAATAAGGTTGTAGTTGGGTCGCTCTTAGCGATAAGACCGCCTATTGTGTCACCCTTTGTAAAATTTCTATATTTGTGTCTGTAAGTAATTTATATGGTTTACATAATTTAACTGAGTAAAATAACTGAGTGGGGGCTGTACATTTTGACAAGTTTTTGATACTGATTGTCGCTGAGATGAGATTGCGACTAGATTTTAAACGTTTTTAATTGCGGGAATTGGCCTTCTGGTAGCTTATGTGTGTTAACAAATGTGTCTTAACATAAAGCAGCTTATTAACCGTTTGTGTCTAACCAACTGTGTGTGGCTTTAGGGGAACCATTAGGTCCTGATGGCTCATATGGTGGTTATTATCCGGGTACTCCAGGAATACCCGGTAGTCCCGGCTCTCCAGGCGGACCAGGGGGACCCGGCGGGCCAGGTAAATAGAAATAACGGTTGTAAAACTACCCTTAACGAAGCCGAAAGTCACTTGTCCTTCCCATTGTTATGATTTTTTTTGCACTGGAAGACACCTGTGAACCTTCTGCTTACGGAGATATTGAATACACCCATTAAGCACAATGTTTTGCGTACGTTACATTCCCGAACTACTAAGCGAATTTTCACACCAAAAATAATGCGTAGATGACGGCTTCGTGGTGGATCTTTTTACACCCTGTATAATTGTCAACAGTCACACTGTCAGTAATATCATTAGATCCTCAATGGTCTGCAGCAGACAGCACTGCTGACTGGTAAGTTTCTAATAACGGGTGACAAATCAGACAGTAAATAAGTGAGTGTTTGTTTTATTTTCAGGAGGCCCAGGAGGACCTGGAGGACCCGGTGGTCCTAACGGCCCCGGCGGACCCACTACTGGCGGTTACTACCCAGGACCACCTGGAACACCAGGCACCCCAGGATCACCTGGCACCCCAGGATCACCTGGCACCCCAGGAGGACCTGGAGGACCAGGAGGACCCGGTGGTCCTAACGGCCCCGGCGGACCCACTACTGGCGGTTACTACCCAGGACCACCAGGACAACCTGGAACACCAGGAACCCCAGGATCACCTGGTACACCAGGAGGCCCAGGAGGACCAGGAGGCCCCAGCGGACCCAATGGCCCTGGTGGACCTTCCACTGGCGGTTATTACCCAGGAAAACCAGGCACCCCAGGCTCTCCAGGAACCCCAGGATCACCAGGAACACCAGGATCACCAGGAACACCAGGCGGACCTGGAGGTCCAGGCGGCCCAGGTTCGTCTCTTTTTCTACATGTTTAAATCATCTGTGTGGACGCTATCTAATAATTTAAACTCGGTGACAGACAAGCACTGCCTAAACCTTTGGTCCTAGGAGAAATGACATGACATTTTGCACAATTAATAGTTTCTTTTAAACGAAAGTGAACACTAAGAGAGGAAAAAATCATCCTTTAAAGTAGTAAATAGGGGATGAAAGTTTGTATGGAAGTTTGTCTTTTTTGCCAATAGGAAATCCCATGGGCCGCACGGCTTGTACCTAATAAAAAAATTACTAATGATCTTAAATTTCGTTAAAAATAAACCAAGAAAGGCACATACATTCGCGCCTCATGAGGAATATCAGATACTAGGACCGTCTCATGCTTTGTTCGTAACATGCCTCTTAACTTTTACGACGTCAGGTTTCAATACAACATAGCAAAAATATTTTAATCAATTTCTACTTTTGTAGGAGGTCCTGCTGGTCCCAATGGCCCCAGCGGTCCTTCTACTGGCGGTTACTACCCAGGACCACCCGGCACTCCTGGAGCACCAGGCGCCCCAGGAACACCAGGAGGCCCAGGTAAACCATATGTACTTGTGTACCTATTTTACTTATAACTAGCTGTCCTGACAAACATCCAATATAATAAAGAAATAATGTTTTGAATACGTTAACGTTAAACGCATTTAAGTGATTTGTATCTTAAATGAATACTAAGCTTAATAATTTAACTTAGGTGGTCCCGGCGGCCCAGGTGGACCCGGTGGACCAGGAGGACCAGGAGGACCAGGTAACTTATAAAAATGTGCTTGTTACCTTTAAGTCACACAATAAAAATGTGCATGTTACCTTTAAGTCACACAATAAAAATGTGCTTGTTACCTTTAAGTCTATTTGACAGTTTTTTTAAGTCAATATCTCGAAATATACAAAAAAGGTACAGTGAAAATAAATTTGTTAAATATCTCAAATAATAGCGAAGTAATAAGTGTTCTAGAGTTTATGGTAACCAGAGACAGCACTACAGCGAATTTAAGTCACAACACAGAAATGCAATGGAAACCTCGCGCTATTTTCCACGACAATGATAAAGTAATGAATTACAAAGCTACACGCTTTGTAAATCATTCTTTCACTCCTCTACATTTACTCCGATTTTATTTATTTTTCAATAATCTTGATTTTTCTGTAACATCTTAAAAATAAGTATTGAATCATGTAAATTTTTGATAATCAAATACCACAGAGCACCACGGGCCAGGTCCGCCGGTAGCCCGTGTTGCTCTAAGTCAAATACCCTATTGATACTATTAATCTAAGACATGGTTCTGGCGTCGTCGTATGGTGCGATTCCTCAACATATTATACAGCCACACTACAGATTTCTTACACAATGCATGACTAAACGAGTACTTACATTATGAATAATGATGAAAATTATAACGAAGTAAATAAGACAGAGATAAATCATTTATTTAGCGGTTGACTGTACTCGTACTATGAATACGACGGCTCGTTTCTTTAATTTTGCGACCTTTTTTATATTATTTTGTTGTTTTTTACCAGATTCCCAGCCAGGACAGCCAATTCAGCCGGGACAACCTGGATATCCAGGCCAACCAGGACAACCGGGTGAGCCTGGAAAACCAGGACAACCAGGATACCCAGGCCAGCCAGGTCAACCTGGTAAACCCGGACAACCAGGATACCCAGGACAGCCTAGCCAACCAGGATACCCTGGACAGGAAGGACAACCCGGTCAACCCGGTGTACCTGGACAACCAGGTCAGCCAGGATACCCAGGCCAACCAGGACAACCTGGTAAACCCGGACAACCAGGATACCCGGGACAGCCCAGCCAGCCAGGATACCCTGGACAGGAAGGACAACCCGGTCAACCAGGATACCCAGGGCAACCAGGACAACCTGGTAAGCCCGGACAGCCAGGATACCCAGGTCAACCAGGACAACCTGGTAAACCCGGACAGCCAGGATACCCCGGTCAACCAGGACAACCTGGTAAGCCTGGACAGCCAGGTCAACCAGGATACCCTGGACAAGAAGGACAACCCGGTCAACCCGGTGCACCAGGACAACCAGGTCAACCAGGATACCCAGGCCAACCAGGATTCCCAGCACAACCAGGGTACCCTGGACAAGAAGGACAACCCGGTCAACCCGGTGGACCTGGGCAACCGGGTCAGCCAGGATACCCAGGCCAACCAGGACAACCTGGTAAACCCGGACAGCCAGGATATCCAGTACAGCCAGGCCAGCCAGGATATCCAGGACAGGAAGGAAAACCTGGTCAACCTGGTGTACCTGGACAACCAGGTCAGCCAGGATACCCAGGTCAACCAGGACAACCTGGTAAGCCCGGACAACCAGGACAGCCAGGCCAGCCAGGATACCCAGGGCAAGAAGGACAACCCGGTCAACCCGGTGGACCTGGACAACCAGGTCAGCCAGGATACCCAGGCCAACCAGGACAACCTGGTAAGCCTGGACTACCAGGACAGCCAGGATACCCAGGACAAGTAGGACAACCCGGTCAACCCGGTGTACCTGGACAACCAGGTCAGCCAGGATACCCAGGACAACCTGGTAAGCCCGGACAACCAGGACAGCCAGGATACCCAGGACAAGTAGGACAACCCGGTCAACCCGGTGTACCTGGACAACCAGGTCAGCCAGGATACCCAGGTCAACCAGGACAACCCGGTAAACCCGGGCAACCAGGATTCCCAGGAAAACCAGGTAAAACTTATTTACTGCATTATTCAAAACAAGAATTCAACTGTGATATAAAAGAAATAAGATTAATTTATAGGCGCAAGCAACATCCTGCCAAGACAAATGGTTTTTTTTTAATCAATGTTTCTAAAAGCACCTTCAACTCATCATTTTAAGTTCATAATATAATATACATTATACTAATGTGTACCTAACGTTGTGGAGTTTTTTGTGAGACTAGTACGTAACTCTTGCGAATGAATTGACCACCATATACATACGTCCCTTTTTGCAGCTAAATCTATTTTAACTCTGAGTCATTTTGTTTAGGTGAACCAGGACAGCCCGGACAACCTGGATACCCAGGACAACCTAGCAAACCTGGACAGCCAGGCCAGCCAGGATACCCCGGACAAGAAGGACAACCCGGTCAACCCGGTGTACCTGGACAACCAGGTCAGCCAGGATACCCAGGCCAACCAGGACAACCCGGTAAGCCCGGACAGCCAGGACAGCCCGGCTACCCAGGACAGCCCGGCAAACCAGGACAGCCTGGCCAGCCAGGATACCCCGGACAAGAAGGACAACCCGGTCAACCCGGTGTACCTGGACAACCAGGTCAGCCAGGATACCCAGGCCAACCAGGACAACCCGGTAAGCCTGGACAGCCAGGACAGCCCGGCTACCCAGGACAGCCCGGCAAACCAGGACAGCCTGGCCAGCCAGGATACCCTGGTCAAGAAGGACAACCCGGTCAACCCGGTGTACCTGGAAAACCAGGTCAGCCAGGATACCCAGGCCAACCAGGACAACCCGGTAAGCCCGGACAGCCAGGATACCCGGGACAGCCAGGTCAACCAGGCTACCCCGGACAAGAAGGACAAACCGGTCAACCCGGTGGACCTGGACAACCAGGTCAGCCAGGATACCCAGGTCAACCAGGGCAACCTGGGAAGCCAGGACAACCAGGATTCCCAGGACAACCAGGTCAGCCGGGATACCCAGACCAACCAGGACAACCTGGAAAGCCCGGACAGCCAGGATTCCCAGGACAACCAGGTCAGCCAGGATACCCAGGCCAACCAGGACAACCTGGAATGCCCGGACAGCCAGGATTCCCAGGACAACCAGGACAGCCAGGATACCCAGGACAGGAAGGACAACCCGGTCAACCTGGTGTACCTGGACAACCAGGTCAGCCAGGATACCCAGGCCAACCAGGACAACCTGGAAAGCCCGGACAGCCAGGATTCCCAGGACAACCAGGACAGCCAGGATACCCAGGACAGGAAGGACAACCCGGTCAACCCGGTGGACCTGGACAACCAGGTCAGCCAGGATACCCAGGCCAACCAGGACAACCTGGAAAGCCCGGACAGCCAGGATTCCCAGGACAACCAGGACAGCCAGGATACCCAGGGCAGGAAGGACAACCCGGTCAACCCGGAGTACCTGGACAACCAGGTCAGCCAGGATACCCAGGGCAACCAGGACAACCTGGTAAGCCCGGACAGCCAGGATACCCAGGACAACCAGGACAACCTGGTAAGCCCGGACAGCCAGGATTCCCTGGACAACCAGGACAGCCAGGATACCCAGGGCAACCAGGACAACCTGGTAAGCCCGGACAGCCAGGATACCCAGGACAACCAGGACAACCTGGTAAGCCCGGACAGCCAGGATTCCCTGGACAACCAGGACAGCCAGGATACCCAGGACAGGTAGGACAACCCGGTCAACCCGGTGTACCTGGACAACCAGGTCAGCCAGGATACCCAGGGCAACCTGGACAACCTGGTAAGCCCGGACAGCCAGGATTCCCTGGACAACCAGGACAGCCAGGACAACCAGGCTACCCGGGAAAACCAGAATCAGAAAATCAACACGGTGGACCCGGACAACCAGGACAACCTGGTAAACCCGGCCAACCAGGATTCCCAGGACAACCAGGTAAAACTTTTTTCGATTGCTGCATTATTTGAAACAAAATTCCACTTGTCTTAACCTACTTGATGATACCATAATGTTAAAGAACCTTTTGCATTAGTGTAGGTAGATGAAATAAGGTATTATAAGTACCTACAGTGGCACAAGCAAAACACTACTAAGATATGAATATTTAAAAAAAAAAACAATGTTTCCAATAGAACAAGCAACTCAGCATTTTATTTAAGTACATATACAGCTACATTAAGCAGACGTGTATTACTGAAAGTTCTAAACTTTTTTATTAAACTCTTGTACATAACTTTTGCGTACGAAATGACCCTCATTTATAATGTCTTTTTTTACAGCTAAATCTATTTTAACTCTCCGTCTTTTTGTTTAGGTCAACCAGGACAGCCCGGACAACCTGGATACCCAGGGCAACCTGGCAAACCTGGACAGCCAGGACAGCCCGGATACCCAGGACAGCCAGGCCAGCCAGGATACCCTGGACAAGAAGGACAACCCGGTCAACCCGGTGTACCTGGACAACCAGGTCAGCCAGGATACCCAGGCCAACCAGGACAACCTGGAAAGCCCGGACAGCCAGGATTCCCAGGACAACCAGGACAGCCAGGATACCCAGGGCAGGAAGGACAACCCGGTCAGCCCGGTGTACCTGGACAACCTGGTCAGCTAGGATACCCAGGTCAACCAGGACAACCTGGTAAACCCGGACAACCAGGACAGCCAGGATACCCAGGACAGGTAGGACAACCCGGTGTACCTGGACAACCAGGTCAGCCAGGATACCCAGGGCAACCAGGACAACCTGGTAAGCCCGGACAGCCAGGATACCCAGGACAACCAGGACAACCTGGTAAGCCCGGACAGCCAGGATTCCCTGGACAACCAGGACAGCCAGGACAACCAGGGTACCCGGGAAAACCAGAATCAGAAAATCAACACGGTGGACCCGGACAACCAGGACAACCTGGTAAACCCGGCCAACCAGGATTCCCAGGACAACCAGGTAAAACTTTTTTCGATTGCTGCATTATTTGAAACAAAATTCCACTTGTCTTCACCTACCTGATGATATCATAATGTTAAAGAACCTTTTGCATTAGTGTAGAAGAAATAAGATATTATAAGTACCTACATATATAGACGGCACGGTTGGCGCAGTGGTTAAGCGATTGACTGCTGCGCTGCGTGTCGCGGGTTCGATTCCCGCACGGAACAAATATTTGTATGACCTACATGTATTTGTTCCGAGTCTGGGTGTTTTTCTATCTATAATATGTATGTATTTACAAAAAAAAAAAATTATATAAGTAGTTTATCAGCCATCTTGTTACCATAACACAAGAATTAGGTTGCTTAGCTTGGGACTAGATGGCGCTGTGTGAAATGTCCAGGGATATTATATTATATTATTACATTGGCACAAGCAAAACACTGCTAAGATATGAATATTTAAAAAAAAATCAATGTTTCCAATAGAACAAGCAACTCAGCATTTTATTTAAGTACATATACAGCTACATTAAGCAGATGTGTATTACTGAAAGTTCAAAACTTTTTTATTAAACTCTTGTACATAACTTTTGCGTACGAAATGACCCTCATTTATAATGTCTCTTTTTACAGCTAAATCATTTTAACTCTCCGTCTTTTTGTTTAGGTCAACCAGGACAGCCCGGACAACCTGGATACCCAGGGCAACCTGGCAAACCTGGACAGCCAGGACAGCCCGGATACCCAGGACAGCCAGGCCAGCCAGGATACCCTGGACAAGAAGGACAACCCGGTCAACCCGGTGTACCTGGACAACCAGGTCAGCCAGGATACCCAGGCCAACCAGGACAACCTGGTAAGCCCGGACAGCCAGGATTCCCAGGACAACCAGGACAGCCAGGGTATCCCGGACAAGAAGGACAACCCGATCAACCCGGTGGACCTTGGCAACCAGGTCAGCCAGGATACCCTGGACAAGAAGGACAACCCGGTCAACCCGGTGTACCTGGACAACCAGGTCAGCCAGGATACCCAGGCCAACCAGGACAACCTGGTAAGCCCGGACAGCCAGGATTCCCAGGACAACCAGGACAACCTGGTAAGCCCGGACAGCCAGGATACCCAGGCCAACCAGGACAACCTGGTAAGCCTGGACAGCCAGGTCAACCAGGATACCCTGGACAAGAAGGACAACCCGGTCAACCCGGTGTACCAGGACAACCAGGTCAGCCAGGATACCCTGGACAAGAAGGACAACCCGGTCAACCCGGTGCACCTGGACAACCAGGTCAGCCAGGATACCCAGGCCAACCAGGACAACCTGGTAAGCCCGAACAACCAGGACAGCCAGGATACCCAGGACAAGTAGGACAACCCGGTCAACCCGGTGTACCTGGACAACCAGGTCAGCCAGGATACCCAGGCCAACCAGGACAACCCGGTGGACCTGGACAACCAGGTCAGCCAGGATACCCAGGCCAACCAGGACAACCTGGTAAACCCGGACAACCAGGATACCCGGGACAGCCCAGCCAGCCAGGATACCCTGGACAGGAAGGACAACCTGGTCAACCAGGTGTACCTGGACAACCAGGTCAGCCAGGATACCCAGGGCAACCAGGACAACCTGGTAAGCCCGGACAGCCAGGATACCCAGGTCAACCAGGACAACCTGGTAAGCCCGGACAGCCAGGATATCCAGGACAAGTAGGACAACCCGGTCAACCCGGTGTACCTGGACAACCAGGTCAGCCAGGATACCCAGGCCAACCAGGACAACCCGGTGGACCTGGACAACCAGGTCAGCCAGGATACCCAGGTCAACCAGGACAACCTGGTAAGCCCGGGCAACCAGGACAGCCAGGATACCCAGGGCAACCAGGACAACCTGGTAAACCCGGACAGCCAGGATACCCAGGACAGGAAGGACAACCCGGTGGACCTGGACAACCAGATCAGCCAGGATACCCAGGTCAACCAGGACAACCTGGTAAGCCCGGGCAACCAGGACAGCCAGGATACCCAGGGCAACCAGGACAACCTGGTAAGCCCGGACAGCCAGGATACCCAGGACAGGAAGGACAACCCGGTCAACCCGGTGTACCAGGCCAACCAGGACAACCAGGACAACCTGGTAAGCCCGGACAGCCAGGTCAACCAGGATACCCTGGACAAGAAGGACAGCCCGGTCAACCCGGACAGCCAGGATACCCTGGACAACCAGGACAGCCAGGACAACCTGGTCACCCAGGCCAACCTGGATATCCAGGACAACCAGGACAACCCGGACAGCCAGGATACCCTGGACAGCCAGGACAACCTGGTCACCCAGGCCAACCTGGATATCCAGGACAACCAGGACAACCCGGACAGCCAGGATACCCAGGACAACCAGGACAGCCAGGACAACCTGGTCATCCCGGCCAACCTGGATATCCAGGACAACCAGGACAACCCGGACAGCCAGGATACCCAGGACAATACCCAGGTATGTTTCATTAGATTACAAGAATTAATAAGGAATTTTTGTCTATTCCCCATATTTTTTTTAAAATTGTAAACAAAACACAGCAGTTTATTCTAATGCAACATTCATTGAAATGTCTTCTGATTTTTACAGATTCCGAAGGGTCACCATCGGGCACTGGAGTCCAGCCACCTGCAACTATACCATCAGGTCAAATGCCACCATTCCCCATCTACGTCATTCCGTACCCACTGCCTATCGTTCCTAGTCCAGCGTCATGCCCGTGCTATCTGCTGAAACCTGGACAGAACGATACAACGCAAGGACAGCCAGGACAAGCGCCACAAGCAACCGCCCCGCCACAGTACCAACATCAGAACCAGCCGCAGTACGCACCTTACGGTATAATTGGATTCGTTCCCGTGGTATTCGTACCATACTGCCCAGGAAACGGTTCCGGCATGAACAGTGCTCAACAAAACTTCCCAAATGCAGTACCTGTGCAATACAACTGCGCACAATGCCAGGCCAACAGAGACATTTATCAGTACCTCGGCAGACTGAATAGAGGACGTAGCGCTGACAAAGATTACTTAAAAGATCTCAAAGAAATTAAATCTCTTAATGAATTAGACGACCTCCTCAGAAATCAAATCAAACCTTTGAAGAAGAGCATACGCACTATTGCTGCTCATCCGCAAATACTCGATGAAACGAACGAAAAGAAAGAAGAAAAGAGTGATGTAAATAAGAATGAAAAGAAGAATGAAACTAAAAATGAAAAGAAGAATGAAACTAAAGATGAAAATAAAACCAGTCCTAAGGTGAAGAAAAACTAAGTAACTATGTTGGTTGGTATTGGTTGTATGCAGAGAATTTTTGTTATGTTTTTTGGGCACATACGACCTAGATAATTTTGAGACTGTCCGATGGTTTAAATTCTTGGACGATCTCAAAATTTGGAAGATGACGTAAAACACAATATTTATTACCCACAAATGTATACGTCATTAATTATAAGATTAAAGTAAATTGTATAATATTTAAGTATATCTACTAGTATTTTATTATTTCATGATACGCTTCTGTATGTAATATTTACAAATTTAAATTTTCAATTCAATGCTGCCATTTATGTTGTTAATTAAATTTCATCATTAGCGCCATATTTATGCGAACTGTGAAGAAATAATAAATTATATTTTCAAATAATAATCTTGTTGTTTTAATCAATGGCACTATATTCCCCATCGTACATACAGCTGAATTACATCCTAGTGGGTTAACCAAACACATTCTGCAGTAGCCCAGATGAGGTTCTCTAATTCAGCACACATTTAATTTTATAGATGTGTAGTTACAACTATACCGGTAAAACGGGGTGAATCGGGACGAAACTTTAAAATGGATTTATACTTTAAAATAATATAGTTGGTTGCTAACAAGGACACTTAATCTTTAGTTAAAAAACAGTAAACACATTAGTCTTTTCTGGCAACAAACTATATTATATTATATATCAACGTTAAAATCCATTTTAAAGTTTCGTCCCGATTCACACCTGCATCCCTATTCACCCCGTTTTACGGTACCTAAAAACTTAACATACTAACAACAACAGCACATACATCAAAACACTTAAAGCAAGTAGATTTTCAATGTCATCATCAACACCATTCTCCAATCTCCTGCCCTTATCCCAAATAATCCCAATATATTTAAGTTCGGCGCAACTTGTCTTTTCCTTCCATACTTCTCTATTAGACGGCATCTCAGTAGTCTCCCCCTTATGTAATCATTCACACGGTCCATCCATCGTTTCTTTGGTCTTCCCCTACTCTTATAGCCATCGACATTCATACGCAAAACTGTCACGGCATTTTCCTCATTCCTCCGTATCACATCCCTATACCATACCATGAAAACCGATTTCCACAACTTTTCAGTTACCGGTGCCGCTTTTAGACTTATAAATTTTCAGTGTCGTGGAAAATAATTAATTCCCAGCACATGCCCCTGGTCTGTAATATTAAACACCAAACTTAAATTGTATAAAACAAAATAATGATCATTCGAAGTAGAAGCGGAAGCATAATAAATGCTATGGACACCTGTACTCAGGCGCAGTCCGAGGGGTCGTGGGGGTCATGACCCCCCATGATAAAATCATTGAAGCTGTCGAGAGTCTGAATGATTTACTTGTCTTTGAGTGGGTTTTTAACGCACCTAATATAGTTTTAAATTCAAAAAGCCTGTATTAAATTATAAAATTTAGGATGCAAGAAGCGAGCCCCGCTCGTACTCATGGTTCAAAAGGCTTAGGTAAAGGCCAGATTGCAAAACCTAAACTGCTGTAAGAAATTACTTCATCGAATTATGACTAATTGCAATAAAACAAACAATTTTTTGTTTATAACATTGCATGACTCTACAGTCAACGTATAATGAATTAAATGAAGATTAAGCAAACAGTGAGCAATAAGTAATTCGACCATTTTGACTTGACGGCACGGTTGGCGCAGTGGTTAAGCGATTGACTGCTGCGCTGCGTGTCGCGGGTTCGATTCCCGCACGGAACAAATATTTGTATGACCTACATGTATTTGTTCTGAGTCTGGGTGTTTTTCTATCTATAATATGTATGTATTTACAAAAAAAAAATGTATATAAGTAGTTTATCAGCCATCTTGTTACCATAACACAAGCATTAGGTTGCTTAGCTTGGGACTAGATGGCGCTGTGTGAAATGTCCAGGGATATTTATTTATTTATTTATTTATTTATTTATTTTGCGAACATTGGATTAGGAAAAGTGAGTCGAAACTCACAATACTTTCATTTATTTATTCTTCAGAAAGCTATGTATGTGTATATATGTATAATTTATTTCTATATCTATCTATATATACTTATAATAAATCTGGAGAAGTTAATATTCTGTACATTGAAAATATCAAAAAAATTAATGGCAGGGGGTGTTACTAGACCGACACCGAACCCAAAAACGTGATTAAAAAAATGTTTGTCTGTCTGTTTGTTCAGGCATCACGCAAAAACTACCGGTTCGATTACGATGAAACTTGGTATAATTATTCTTTAATATCCTGGGCACCACACTGGGTACTTTTTATCCCGCAAAAGTATATATACAATAAAAAGCAAACTTAATTTTGCGGTTCGATCCCTAGACCCGACTAATGTACCAACCGCAAATAATAAGTTTGTCATAGGTTACGTCACCCGAGGTGGAGTTCACTAAGGTTATGCTCTAAATGTAGTGCTGAAGGTTGAATTTGGCTTGCACCGTTCGCAGCACACGCGTGGCGCGCGGCCGCCACGGATCGCTACCGTATATAGTGTCGAGTGGCGAGCGTTCGTTCTTATTTTATCTGCTACTTGCAATTTTAAACCGTGCTTTTCAGTGCGAACTTTTTATTCCTTTTGGTTTTTAGAGTTATTTTCGTAGGTACCTATGGATTTTAATTTTAAAGTATAGGTAGTATATTTGATAATGTACGTAGTGACCGTAGGTTATTTTATAATACTGTTAGGTAGGATTAGTCATTCATAAGTAGGTATAGATATTAGTTTTTAGGGATTTTGCTTATTTATTGAGTTTAGATTAGTTATCATTAGAAATAGGTTTATTTAAGTAGGTAGGTATTTTATTTTCTGTTATTGAGTTTTTTTTTTAATTAGGTAGGTACTTAGGTAAAGATATCATATAGTTACCCTCTTAATCACCACTAATGAGACACAATTCGTTTTCTATTGTAATTAGCCTTAGCCACAAAGGGCCCGCGAGATAGATGGCATCCTGGGGAAGCACATACATTTTATCCCGTTAGCACGTTCCCATGGGATAATTTCCGACATCCACGCGGGCGAAGCCGCGGGCAGAAGCTAGTATAAAAATAAACTAGAGAATAAAATATAAAATAGAATCTTAAACAAAAAATTCTTCTTTAAGACTTGCTTACAATCTAAATAAACCAAAATGCAATTACATTTTTTTTTTGGGTGAGAAAACATCAAATGACCTCTCCCGCTCTGGGCTGAGCGGAAGGGCGTGTCAGACTTTTACTGACTAAAACCCACCCGTGTTCCTTCAGTTGCCTATGCCAGGGGCCACGGTATCTCTTTCGAACAACCCGCGGCCCAAGCCGGGCAGACCTCTACCGTATGCTCCACCGTGTCCTCTGGGCGATCCACACAGTGGTGACACCCAGGCGTTTCCTCCCGCTTTATCCTGAACAGGAACCTCCCGAAACATTAACCGTGTCCGGTAAGGACCTGCGTCAGGCGGAAGGTGAGGGCGCCGTGGCACCTCTCTAGCCACTCCTCAAAGAGGGGACTTATCGCCGCTATTGTGGCGTGCCCAAAATGCAATTACATGTGCTTTAATTACTCCTGTAACTCCTATCATTACTCCTGTAACTCCTATCATTACTCCTGTAACTCCTATCATTACTCCTGTAACTCCTATTATTACTATTGTTTATAGTTCGTCTTGGACTGGTGCAGCATAAATCAACATTTAAGTGAAAGGGAAGATTATTGAAACTAGCTCCGCTACGTGAGAAGTAAGTATTCCGTCGGTAGTGTGTTGACTCTGCCTGAAACAGACTTACGTGATGGGTTAGAAATGGTAATTTTGAGGGGAGTTGGGAACAATCGCTAGAGCTATTGGCGATATTTAACAGCGGGGTAATTGCGTACCACACTAACAGTAGCTATTGCTTTAATTTTGACAGTTCAAAAACATTCATTTCGTTAAACAACTTAATATTATAGCCCCGACAGACGTTACATCAAGCATATTACGTTGACGAAAAGACGCTTGCGTCAACATGAAGAACCATTTTTACTCTGTGCCATAAATAACGTATCTCTTTATTGTGCTCCCGGTGTCCTAGTGAATAGATTTATTCATAGTAAAAAAAAGTTACATATGACAAATGTAACTTTCACGTCCCACTTGCAATAAAACTTGTGACGGTAATTGCTTTGAATTCATTTTCTTTTTTCTTTGTGTTTCGAATTCGGAATACGGAATTCGGAAATTGTAACTCAGGGGCGGTACAGTCACGAGCAAAAGTATGTGTACACTCGGCTTTATTCAAAAGCGATTTACTCCTTTATTTTTGAATGAAATTTTATGTTGTTACGAACATAGCAATCTTCTCTTACTCTGTCCCTTTCATACGTCTGACTTTGTTCATTCTTCTTTTCATATTCCGTCCATTCTTCTTTGGAATGCTCTTCCTCTTGATATCAGGACGGCCACCAGTCGGTATGCATTTAAGCGGAAATTGCAGAGTTATTTTCATAACAAATCTTAAAAAAAATAGCGTAGAGTCATCTCAACACTTCTCTCCCTTGATTTTGTATATATATATAATATATTATAAGTAGGTATATACACCGTGACTTTTTAGTCGTCTGACAACGGCAGCCCACTTCATGTATCCAATGACTGCTACACATTCATAACAAAAAAAATGGCATTTAAGAGAAAAAAAAAGAAAAAAAAAATCAGTATTATGATGCATAACGTAGTTGAAACATTCTGTTGCGAGCGAAGATCTATCTACTCGACTCGTGCGATGGTTACTATGGTTAGGTATGTTCTACTGTTTGATACGTAAACATTATTAACAGGATGTTTCATAATTCTAATGTATTATTTATTTTTCTTTGTACCTATTATCTTAATTAATGGTAAAAAAAAACACGCCTAGAGGTATTTTATGTCGGATACATTGAGTGGACCACCTTTGTCAGACGACTAAAAAATCACGGTGTATTATAGTAATAGTATGTATGTGTATATAACCTATTTATGTATTGGTGTACCTAGTTTTAAGAGTTTTTTTTATCATTGTCCCTCTCAATCAAAGCACCTACCATCTAATCTCTTCACCACCCTTGGTTGATTGGTAGAGAATGCCTAAGGCATTAAATCCGCCTTTGTACCTTTTTGTTCGAAAAGTTTCAAAATCAAAAGTCATTTATTCAAATTAGGCTGAGAATCAGCACTTTTCGAACGTCAAAATTACAAAAGACAGTCCCCCAAAAACGCCTGCCCTTCACTTAAATAAAATAAATAGCATTTTCGAACCCATAGGTTTATGTAATGTAATGTATTTCGTATTTATTACGTTGTTGAGCAGACACATTTTTCGAACATATGAAGCAATGGATCAGCAATCAGGATAGCAATATCATTAACAAGGCGTCTGTTTTCCAGCGGTAGGAAATAGTATCTTCTGCAACGATGAGTGTAATCCGTTGGGCATTGCCTTGTCTTTTAGTCCAGATATCTTAAAAACTTTTTCTGTATATTTTCTATTCTGGACTTATAGGTACACATAATTTTGTGGGTTCCATACTTGAGATGCGTATTCTAGGATTTCTAGGTGGCTGCGACCGTATGAACAGGGTAGAACTTTGAGGGGTTTTAGAGAGCTAAAGCCAGTGGAAACCTAGGGATGTGGACGCTTCCTTAACCATTTCATCAATATGCATTTCAAATACGAGTTATATGTATAACGCCCAAGTTCCTAATACTGTTTACCATAGTGATTGTTTGGTTGTTCTTAGCGTACCTTGAACCAATTGTCTTCTTTTGCCGTGTATAAGTTATATGAAAGCATTTCGATACATTTAATTTCAAGTTTGTTTAGTGTATAATAATGTACAAACCTATTATGATCCTCTTGCGAGTAGTTTTGTGTAAGTTGAACTACGTACTTTTTAAAAATTTGGATGTCATCGGCGTATAACAGAATGTATGAGTTAAAAAAACATTTCTTAATATCTGCTATAAATAAATTAAATAGAGTATAATGAGCTTCAACGTTCGCTGCTAAATCCCGGTTCATTGAACAGATTTGGGAATATAATCGCTTTAGAATACATTGCCGAATAAAACCATTTGTATACAAAATCCCCTTATCGCACGTTTCGCATATATGCATGTGAGTAGTGAATTACGTATCACAACAGCATTGTGTACCACAACAGCCGTGACTCCGATGCGTCGTCACGGGTCACTGCGAGGCTCTAGACATTATCCTACAGCCTACAGCTCACAGGGCTTCCATACAACTCAGAATGCATAATCCAACAAGTAAATTTACGAACATAGCATATTAAGAATATACTTTCATATAGATTTTTTTTAAATACTTTTAATATCTCGTTTGCGATAACTTTCTACCAAAGTTGGTTTGAGAATCTACTAATTTTTATCTCTTTTCAACATCGGTCGTTTTAAGTATAGTCTCAAATAATTTATTACGCTCATTAGCAGAGCAGCGCCTCTGACTTCAAGTGAGCGTACATTATGGTATTTTTGTGACTGAAGTACTTCATAAGCATAAGCATAATCAGCCTATAATGTTCCCACTGCTGGGACACCGGCCTCCTCTCTACGAGAGGGAGGGAGTAGGCTATAAATGCTATAATCGTATGTCACATGTCTTCGATTTTTTTTCTAGGACTAGCTGGTTTCCTCACGATGTTTTCTTTCGCCGTTTTCAAAGCAGCGGTGATAAATAATTTACAAAAAGTAAAGCGCCTGTCTGGGTTCAAACCCACAACCCACAAGTTGTATCTCGGGGCCGTTACCACTGGGCAACCATCGCTCTTGTAAGTCGGAGCCGTTACCACTGGACCCCCATGACTGCTCTAACTATTCACAAGACAAAGACAAATGTCTAGGAGTCGGGAATACCACAGGGTTGCATCGCGGGACATGTTTCGCTTAGTGAATACCAAGCTTTATATTGCTAGACCATGCCGAGAGCCGCCGACCTTGTTCTCAAAATCTAAATCACCTGAATGCAGAACAGACAGCGTCTTTTCATTATATGGTTGCATCGAGCCTCCTTAGTTAATAAATGGGTGTCATCAACTTCAAGAAAATGCTAATGAGATGATGGTTGATATCAATGTCTTGATGGTAACTATTTGTATAATCATGATAATTACCTAACGATACAAAATTAGATATTGGTATAGCCTAAGCACCGGAAACCTTTCAGTATTTCTACAAAGTTTTCCCTAAAGTCATCAATACTGTATGGCAGGGAATGTAAAAAGAATGTCAATATTTAAAATCCAATCTCCAAAACGCTGACACTCACATAAACTGGGAATATCGCCAAGAATTCAATGTTAGTTGCCACACCAGACAGCTGAGACATTCAAACTGAAACTGAAAGCTTTTATGGCGATTAAACCATTTACAGGCACTTTTTGATAGTTTTGAAGACGGTCAGTCAGAAAATATGAAGCTAGCTGCCCATTCCAAAGCGTACCTAGTGAGTACCTATGGAGAAGAACGGGCAAGAAACTCCATGGACACTATTCTAAATTATATTTTTACAAAAATATAAGTTAAGTACATCATTGATTTAAAATAAATAAATTACTGGACAATAAGATTTATCAAGGCGGCAACGTTCTCACTACATACCATGACAAAATCACAAGATTTTCATACATTAAAAAAATTGCTGTCGTAAATACAACAATCTTACATTTTTTAAGGCATGGCCATTACAATATTATGTGAGTCATGTCCTTGTCCAAGACCACCATACAAAATCATCGGACATACTGTTTTCAACTTTATACTCACATAGCAACCGTAATTGTCACACAAATTGTACAAAAACGACAATTTTGAGGAATTCATGACAAGATTATAATGGCTTCTGTAGGTAGCTGAATATTAATAATCCTAAGTTCTTCGAATACATATATGGTATATTATGCGGAAATTCTATCAAAATTATGGTGGCTAATTGACTTTTAACCAACATTAAAATGAAGAACGCGACTCACAAATCGTCATCAATACATCTAGGGATAGCTGCTAAAAATGGCGACTGTTGATAAAATGCTTCATGTTATTAAAAATGCTTTATATTAATTATGTTATGTTTGTTTGTAAAATAAACTAATATAATATTTATTTTTTAAATCTCAATGCTCTCACTCTGTTTTAGGTACCTAAGTGCAGGGGGAGATACTGCTACCTGTGTTAGAAAACATTACTGTTTCGCTATTTTTCGCTTTAGGGTTCAGTACCCTGCACTTCCAGACACTAGACAGTTTTTATACCTACTAAGTAAAGTATGGTCTATTATTTTCAGCTTTTCCACTTCAAAAGTCTTTTACGTTCCTACATAAACAATTTGTTACATTGTTACCGCATGCGATCAAACTTTGTAAATCAACACTAACGTTTGTTTGGCCTACAGACAGTTTTTAGGGTTCCGTAGCCAAATGGCAACGGAACCCTTATGGATTCGTCATGTCTGTCTGTCTGTCTGTCCGTCCGTATGTCACAGCCGCTTTTTTCCGAAACTATAAGAGCTATACTGTTGAAACTTGGTAAGTAGATGTATTCTGTGAACCGCATTAAGATTTTCACACAAAAATAGAAAAAAAATAATAAATTTTGGGGGTCCCCATACTTAGAACTGAAACTCAAATTTTTTTTTTTCATCAAACCCATACGTGTGGGGTATCTATGGATAGGTCTTCAAAAATGATATTGAGGTTTCTAATATCATTTTTTTCTAAACTGAATAGTTTGCGCGAGAGACACTTCCAAAGTGGTAAAATGTGTGTCCCCCCCCCCTGTAACTTCTAAAATAAGAGAATGATATAACTAAAAAAAATATATGATGTACATTACCATATAAACTTCCACCGAAAATTGGTTTGAACGAGATCTAGTGAGTAGTTTTTTTTTAATACGTCATAAATCGTAACGTAACGGAACCCTTCATGGGCGAGTCCGACTCGCACTTGGCCGGTTTTTTGTTTTTATCCAACCAAATACACTAGGTTCAAGAATCAAGAAACAAAAGATGGTACTTCAGTGTGTCAGGCAACTTCACAAGATACAGTCCATTCAAAGTGATTTTGCATCACTGTCAAAATCACAGTTATCTTTTAATACTCCTTGGACTAAGGTTGCTGTTGGATTACTGCTACTGACAAGTCTGTCAAATCACAATGATCTTTATTCTCGTTATAATAAGTTTTCTTTTGGGTTGCTGCTCTCAACAGTAAAATAACTTGCGACTGTATATAATAAAAGCCTAGTGCCCGATGGGATTTCACGTCGGCAAAAATTACGAACTTCTATACAAACTTTCATCCCCTTTTTAACTCCTTTAGGGAATACATTTTTTTAAATCCCTCCTTAGTGCTCACTTTCATTGTATGAGGAACTCTTTTGCAAAATTACATGCTCCTAGATCCAGCGGTTTAGACTATGCGTTGCTGTCAGAGAATTTAAGGACTTTTATTAAGTAGATGTATACTTTTCTACAGGAGGTGTGTATCAAATATAGAATTCACACGATGTGTGTTTTTGTACAGCCAGGAAATTAACCTTATAATACCGGCCTCATCTAGTTTTAAAAATATGATTGACGTGTAGCGAAGTGTTTGTACAAGCCAAGTTCATCATTATCATTTCAACCCAAAGACGTCCACTGCTAGACACAGGCCTCCCCCCTCTCCTTAGGCTTCGATCGGTTCTGTGCTCCCCGTATCCAGCGGATTTCTATTACTGTGATATAAACCTAGTTACAGAAATAAAATCATTTATAATTTATTTATGAATAGCTTATGACCGCAACTTCGCCCGGGTGTATGTCGGAAATTTTTCCACGGGAACAAGCTACCGAATCAAAAAGTAGCCTATATGTTACTCCATAACATTCAGCTATAGTAACAGTGAAAGTCCCGTCAAAATCGGTGCAGCCGTTTCAGGGATTAGCCGGAACAAACAGACAAACAGACAAAAAAATAAAAAGTTGTTATTAATAGCATTATATGCTTTCATAAGCATTTAGTAAAAAGTTGTTATTTTCATTACAAACAGTCGCTTCATTTTATTTATGCGTAGTAACTTTATATAGATGTAGGTATTATATAATTTCCTACAAGAGTTCCGGTTTGTATGAAACATAGAATTCACACAGTGTGTTTTTGTATAATCAGAAAATTAGCCTTCTAATACCGATTACCAGTCAGCAGGATGACAAATGACATATTGACTCACGTAACTAACATGATAGAGCTTGATAAATGTCTAATTATACCTAATTGTTCCCAGAGCATGCTTTTGCTTATCACTTAGAACTATGACAGTAATGTTGGGAGGTACCTACCATAACTGACTAAGAACTACGGATGACTAATGTACCATTTCAACATAGAATTGTGTCGTGAACTTTATGTCGCACAAGAACGGTTTTCCCCACTAACAACACTACTTTATTTAAGTACATACATCATTGGGCAATCCTAATAGGGAAGCGATAGTTACGGTTACGCCCGTACTCGTTCTTTTAGCATTGAAAAATAAAACAAGCTTGCTTGTTCGGACAAAGGTAAAGATCATTAGACGCTTTACTGACGATTGTACAGTAAAAGGAATTCATACCCTACGTCAAAGTCAATGTCAAAACATATATTTCAAATAGGCACGTAAAAGGCACTTTTGAAAGTAAAAATTTACAATAAAAATTGATACTAGTCGCCCCTTCCAAAACGTAGTTTCGTATGGAGAAGAATGGGCAAGAAACTCCACCGTTACTCTTTTAAAATGTTTTAGAATATTTTTGATTTATTTATTTATTAACTATGGATAACACACACACACACACAATTACATAATTTTATTATATGTGAAGACGATGCGTCAATTGGCCGGATTATAGCCATTTCACATACTATCAGATAATGACAGTTGTGATTGTAACAAATTTGACAATTTAAATTAGTAATCAATTAGCTATCAATTAGCAAGATGAATAGTTAGAAGAAGTTGTGTGACCAACGAAGGGATGAGCGCAACCTTGGTGAGGCGACGTCCAACCAGCCAGTCAAGCGTGAGAGGTACATCACCTCCTATAGACATTTCACCAATTATTTGTGTTAATTATACTTATTTTATGTTTACTTTGCTATGGCATAACATGTCTTGAACGTTCCTTTTGTATGATACTAGTAGGTACCTACTCAACTTTACTAAGTCCTTTACCATTTCCATGAGCTCCATAACTAGACGGGACAGCGAAAACTGAGTAATTTGACCTTGAATGGCATGTGATCGAAAATGACCGGTGACCTTCACGACGAAGATGTTTTATTTTTAGTTATTCTTTATAAATCATTTTGAATACATAATTATTTTTGTAAAATAGCGTAACTACTGCCTACTAAATATTTAAGTAGGCATATTGGGAGTATCATCATTTAATTTTTTTTTATTCTTGGGAAAATTACCAGCAATTTTTCAAAAAAATATATTTAGAACTTGAATCATGTCATCTAATGCAAGCCAACAGCGGGGTAATTGCGTAATACGTAATTTCTATCAGTAGCAACGGGTTTCATTTTGAAAGCTCAACAACATTCATTGCGTTATTTACGTTGTTGAGCAGACACATTTTTCGAACATATGAAGCAATGGATTAGCAATATCTTTCAAAATGTTTCTGATTCTGATTGATAGTGTGTTACGCAATTAGGGTGCTGCTCGTATAGTCGACATTAAAATTTCGGATTGGGTCAAGATTGAATCGAATCCAGAACCCCCCGCGCTTGACAGCAACTGAGCCTGTGAAAGCCAAATCAATGAAAATAATTGTTAGATTCAGGATTCCCATTCCTTAGGATTATTTATAATTTACTTATTGCTAATAGGAAACGTGTACGTGTCATTAAATAAATTAAACACAGTATCTACATAATAAAAATTCCCGACTATAATTTTATGAGATGCATGAACTTGACAACGTAAATATTAATAAATACCGCCATTGTCCATTACGTGGTACCAAAGTACCGATGCGAATAGTCAGCTTCAGGGTTAGTCGCAAAGCTTCCGTATATTGTCGTGCATGCAGTTGGGGACCACACCACTACCTCCTGGGAGCATAGAGGTGTCATTATATGTATAGCGATTATGATTGTATTACGTTTACGTGCGTATGCGTCATAGAGTCTTCTTGACAGAAGGACGAGCTGCCTACAAACGGACTCATTACCTCCCCAGTGACCATTGTCAATTACAAGACAAAAACTCCCACGGTTTATAAAGGTTGGAACGTACGCACACGTACACAGAGCGCATCTCCACCTGTAACGTACTACCTGTGTCTGTGGTTTACTCTAAACTGTTCGTGAAATTCAAAATACGTAGTTTGTTCCCGTAAAAAATTTCTAACGTAAGTAGTTATTTTAATATTTTTTTGGATTTTGGAGTGCGTAAATATTTACCTAATACAAATCAATGCCGTCAAAAAACTTTATAAATAATAATTAATTCGTACCAGCGGTCCAGCCCAGCCTAATTAAAATATAAAAAAATAGCTTAAAAATGGCTAGATTCAAATGAATATGAAAACTGTGAAAAAATTAAACAATACTTTGATAATAAAACTATTTTAAAATCAGTCCTATCATAATGTTGAACTTACCACGCTTTAATTTAAGAGGATTTGACAGCAGGTGTGAAATACTTCTCACACTCTACGAAAATTGTTATTGTTAAATCTGGATTCGAACCCAAAACGGTCTCGGAACATATCTGCTGCTAGCTAATTTCGAAACCGTTACATTATCAAAAGGATCTGTCAGTCAAATTACTTGTTGTATGTAGCTTACTACCTAATCCCCAAATTACAATTTCATATTCAATTTAGTGAAAGTTTGCAGTTCAAAAAGAGTTCAAACGTAAGTTTTTTTTGCAGCGGCCAGTTCACTTTTACTTAGAATCCATTATGCAATTCTACCTATTACATTTCTTACAAGACTATAAAATGTTACTTAGTGCCAGAAGAAATTATCATTGTTTTAATGTCGCTACTGCAGATCATGAGGCCCTGGATTCAACTCCCAGGTCGCGCACAGTGACAATGGGTTTTCCAACAGGAATTTCTCAGTAACAAACCCGGAGTCTCGATTTGTGTCCGTTTGAGGGCAACAGGCTCCTATTACATGAGACTTAAACATTGATGGCGAAATGTGGTTGTAGTACCTATAGGTATACTAGTTAACCCTTCGGGCAGGGCAGCATAGGCGTGATGTTACCTATATTATGTTGTTATTGTAAAGTAACCACCTAAGCAAAACATAATTCTGCAAGCTCATTCAAGCAATTTGCATGACGACGTCGTAGTAGATACCTACCAGGGACGGCAGTCGGCAGGCACCTACCTACATGAATATTTATGATTTAAATGCTTTTGTTAGGCTTATATGGGTTAGTGTCACTCTTTGTTCTTGCTCGGATTTAGCTTGTACACCTACAATGTGTCTTTAAAATATAGTTTTAGGTTCTGAAACCAACATTTCTTTGTACGTTGCCTGAAACACGTTGCTAAATAAAAGTGGCCAAGTGCACTGTGCAAGTCAGACGGGTTCCGTAACGCCATGCAATATTTAACACTACATTTATTTTAACCCTTTGTTGGTGAACCCCCTTTAATTTTAACTTTTTGTTGTTGCGGCAATAGAAATTTACACACTCGGAAAATTTCAACTGTCTACCTATTACGGTTCATGAGATTACAGCAGTTCGATTCTGTAACCATCTCACCGTGAAAACTTAGGTGAAGTGAGCGTCAACTAATGCTAGGGATTGACACTATTTACTGCAGTGCGATTCAGCCGGTCGATTCTGTAAAAATCTCACCGTGAAAACTCAAGTGAAGTGAGCTTGATGTGAGTTGTCAGTAGTGTCAATCCCTAGCATTATTTGGAATGACAGCTCACTCCACGCTCACTTCAACTAAGTTTTCACGGTGAGATGGTTACAGAATAGCACTGCTGTAACGATCTCACCGTGAAAACTTAGGTGAAGTGAGCGTGGAGTGAGCTGTTATTCCAACTAATGCTAGGGATTGACACTATTGACAGCTCACTCTAAGCTCACTTCACCTAACTCTTCACGGTGATATTTTTACAGAATCGATCGGCAGCTCACTCTAAGAGCACTTCACCTAACTTTTCACGGTGAGATTTTTACTGGCCGCTGACAGACAGACGGACGGACAGCGGAGGCTTATGCAATAGGGTTTGAATTGGCACCCATTGGGTACGGAACCCTAACTAGCATTAAAGTAGGTAAGAACTACATTCTAAAGTAGTACCTAAGGTCTAGTGCTGGACTGTACCAACTAGTACCATGTAACCTAGGACCCAAGTTTGACTCTTAGTAAAATCGTAAATGCCCGTGATTTATTTAGGTACCTATTTATTAAAACTTTATGCACAAGTGAAAAAAATAATACTGTACAAAAGCAAACTTACGATGTAAAGCTATCGTTTCGTGTAAAATTACTTTTACACCGCTTTCAATAATTCAAATAAATGCTGTTCTTATGAGTGAACGTTTGTGTATATTAAAATGTCATCATCTGCCTAGCCCATAGATATCGGATTACATTTCTATGGCCTAGCCTTTTCCCAACTACATAATATGTTGGGGTCGGCTTCCAGTCTAACCAGATATGCAGCTGAATACCAGTATTTTACATGAAGCGACTGCCTATTGGTAAGATATTTAAATGTATTAGTTATGTTGTAATCTGAGTGGGTAGCGAACTGCGAATTTACTTGAGCCTCTCCTTCTTTGGTTTAGGAAGATAATCAATAGGTAATGTCAAATTCTATCAATATCAACCTGTTACCATTGGGACTGCCTAATGGTAACAAATTGATATTGCCAGCGCCTTGATGTCGTAGCAGTAAGGAGGATTTTTGATTTGTTACTGTACCCGGGTCTATCTATATAAATAAAACAAAGTCGGGTTAGTTACACCATTTATAACTCAAGAACGCCAGGGGCTGCAGTCTCGACATTCATAGCGATCGCTTTACGACCGAAGTCGGTCGCAAAGTCCGGGGATTGACAGGTGAAATGTATGGAGTGACAGGACTTTGCGACCGAATTCGGTCGTAAAGCGATCGCTATGAATGTCGAGACTGCTGGGGCTGGACCTATTTTTATGATCTTTGATTTGTTGAATTTGTCTCTGCCCCAAATAGCAGAATAACTAGGTACCTACATAAATAAAGCAAAGAAGATTCTAGGGCGGGCATTGCCCACCCTTGTCCCCCCCTCCCTAGCTACGCCCATGTAGATATCCTTTCTAGGTAGGATGGTAACTACCTACTCAACCCAGCACCCATTTTAATCACGTCAAGTACTTACCTTAACCCTGCCGAGAATATTAAATGTGATGGTTGAGATTAAGAAACTTACAAACATTTCGAACTTGAACCTCGACAATGAATAATTGAGTAGGTTATCTAACTACTGTTGAACCTACCCATAAACGTTGCGTGAGAATAACATAGTCTTAACAACGTGATCATTATTGTTTCGAGGGTCAAAGGTGTTGGCATACTAATAACTTCGCATAGAGCTAATTAAAATGCAGCGGAACTTGGAAGAACGGAACTATTATATTTATGAGCGATACGGCACAATACCTACTTAACATAAGTACCTAATTATTTAAGATGTTGTGACGTTTCGTATTAATTTAATAATAGGGTCGTTACATGGTTATTTTAAATATTATATTAAACTTAATAAAATAATTTAAATGTCGTGGTGGCCTGGAAGTGTTTGCTGCTCAAGGACGAGGTTGTGGGTTCGAATACTGACAAGTTGACAACCATTATAGGTACTCTATGCTGACCACTAACAATGTGACAAGCGTCATCATCTGCCTAGCCTTTTCCCAACTATGTTGGGGTCGGCTTCCAGTCTAACCGGATGCAGCTGAATACCAGTATTTTACAATGTGACAAGCGTATTACTCATTATTACTCAATGCTCTTTCATTCTTTACACAAGAGGCGTTGGCGGTTAGATATGTAGTTTAATATCGCTATCATAATTTTACTGTCTTTACAGTCCTTGTATGTTATAATAACAAACTAAGTAGGTATAGCGCACATGCATTTTATTCCAAGAGGCAGCGGTGCATGGCCGCTGCTAACCAAGCGTGGGTCATTATAATGACAAATCACCAAACGGCCGTTCATTGATAGGTGTACCTACCTACCTGCACACATATTATTCGGTGGCTCATTCATTAGCCATGCTCAGCAGCACGTGCTTAATTCTTTGATATTCAATTTGGAGTTACATAAGGAAATAGGAACTTAGGAAGGTGAATTTTATTTCATACACAAGAACTTTTTTTTTTTTTTAAACATTGCCCCACACTAGTAATTACTCCTGTATCGTGGGTGCGTTTACAAACATTTAAACTCACATACACAAACAGCCAGACCCGGAACAACTACCTGTAGGCATTTGTTCCGTGCGGGAATCGAACCCGCGACACGCAGCGTAGCAGTCGATCGCTCAGCCACTGCGCCAACCGTGTCGTCAACTCGAGAAGTAATGCTTTCTGATGGATAAACGTTTTTAATTTTAGTTTACCTAGTCAATCGATAGCTCTACACTGATACATAGCATTACATATTATTAATTACATATTTCTAAGGTAGAATGTAGGTATTGAAATACTATACCTATAGCTAGGATATTCCTCCGCGACCACCCTATCCATTTCTTAAATAACTCCGTATACATTGAGGTAGCTAAAATTATTGCAAAGGTAGCACATAGTAGATTTATAGTATGAAACTTTTATGTAGGCTGATTTGAGATCGAAGACTCCATCTTGACGCTAACCATTTTTAGCCTGTAAATGTAATGATTTAGACAAACTCAACTTAGCTACTCATAACTGTAAATAATAAATTAATACTTTTGCCCGCCAGATGTCTTCGCGGATCATTCTCCTTATGGCTGCTGTAGTGTTATTTGAACACACGTGTGCAGCGCCGGCTAGTGAAGCTTCAGGATCACTTAAATCTGTTGCAGACTCTCAGGGTCTGAACGATGACAAAGATGACTTGAAAACTGCTGCGAGCAGTGGATGTAAGTGGGAATGATTAAGTGTATTAAAAACAAATTAATATGCCTAGTTACATAAATGAATAAGATCTAAGGCTTGTTGGGAAGTCCTTGTCCTAACGCAGTGATGTTTATAATAATAATGATTAGCAATTTTCTCATACAGGTACCGCCTCTGCTGAAACCAATGGAAATATAGATTTATTTTCTTTTCAGACGCAGGGGATCGCTATTCGGACTGGGGTCGCTACCCAAGTGCTCAAGGAGTAACAGGTTACGGTTCTGTAGACAGCAGATACAACTACGGAGGATTCGGGGGTTACGATAGCCCTTACGGCTACAATGGTTATGACAGCGACCCGAGATACGGCGCAGGGTACTCTGGTTACGCCGGCAACTCGGGTTACGGCAGCAACTCTGGTTACGGCAGTTACGCCGCGAGCCCTGGTTACAGCGGCTATAGCAAAGGCAGTTACAGCGGAGGCTATGGAGGCTACGGTGGTTACTCTGGCAATGGTGGCATCAACTCCTACTATGGCTACAACAATCCGTCGTACCAGGGAGCAAACCACTTAGGATACGGATATTATAGGAGACCCGGTTACGGCAATATTTACAATAGCGGCATTACTCCAAGCTTAGTTACCGGCTATAGGGGTTACTCGAAGAAGTGAGTTATATTTTAGTAAGATTCAACTATTTATTTTCAGTGTAAGTTACCAAAGTACATCCAAAGTTTATATTTTAAGTATTTCATCGCTGTGTCGTTACCAACTGTACCTATAGCCCACATCCCTAATAAATTATGTACTTTAAATTATAATAATCGTTTTCTTATCTAGACCTTGACGACCATTAATTCTAGTAATTTTGTACATTAGCTTTTGAATGTTATTTTTAAGACTACTGTTGGATAAATGTAAAAATAAAACAAGAAGTGCACAATTTTAAAACTTTATTACTAACAATGTGACATACACGTTATCTTAAAACCATACATGTTATTTCATGTTAAAGACGTAACATACCGTAAAATAAAGACAATTATTCTAAGCCATTGAACCTGAATTCAAAGTCAGTTTTGTAAACGCGGTGGACAAAAAATGTATGGGCTAGTCAGACCCTGAAACACTTGTTTGCTTTTTCATTGATTTCAATGCTCTTTCACGAAGTTTTTTTTCCAAATCTTCGTTATTCACCTTTCCCTCCTCTTCCTCCTCCTCGGCCTCTTCGCTGTCGGAAGAATCATCCTTCTTCTTTGAAGCTTTCTTATGCTTTTTGTGTTTTTTGTGCTTCTTAGAATGCTTCTTATGTTTCTTGGCCTTTTTAGACTTCTTAGGTTCATCACTGTCAGATTCTGAATCAGAGTCAGAGACCTTCTTCCTCGCCTTCTTCTTTGATACTTGATCACTGTCTGAAGAAGATTCTTCTTTCTCACGTTTCTTACCTTTCTTTTCAGTATCGTCTCGTGATTTGGATTTAACTTCCTCTGAATGCTTTGCTTTTACAGCTTTCTCTTCTGTCTTTCTACTTTTACCGCCACCATCTGGCGAAGTGGCACGTTCTTTCGAAGGATCTACCTTCTTCGATCGTCTAGTTTCTTTTTCAGAACTTGTGTCTCGTTTAACAACTTTCTTCTTGCTAGACTTTTCATCACTGTCAGAACTGTCATCACGTGAATCATCAGTGTGCTCTATTTTCTTTGACTTACTTTGCTTTCCTTCACCCTTTTCTGACCTCGAGTGTTCAACAGTAGTATCTTTGTTGCGCTTTTTGGACTTTTTGTCTACATCAGATTCTTCTGGAATGTTCTTTTGCTTAGATTTCGAGCTCTTGTGTTTAACTTCTTCTTCTGAGCTTGATTCCGAACTAGATGAACGCGCTCGTTTTTTACGCGATTTCTTTGCCAATTTCTTTTTAGCACTCTTTTTGCTTTTCTTCTTCCTATCGTCTTCTGAATCGCTTGACGAACTATCCTCTGAATCACTTTCACTTGACGAGCTTTCTTTCTTGGGTTTCTTGGTTTTTTTAGAAGTAGCTTTATCTTTGCGTTTTACTTTAGGCTTGGCCTTCGCTTTGACTTCTTCACTACTCTCACTCTCTGATTCCGATTGTTGCGTTTTGCGTTTGCCCTTCTTTGCTTCTCTCGGCTTAGCTGTTTCCTCTTCGTGTTGTTCTTTCACTGACACTTCATCTCCAGATCTTTCAGACTTCTTGTGTTCAATTTCGTGTTTTCGTAGGAATGGTGAAGGAGTACGAGACAAACTCTTTGAAAATTCACGCAACGTCGGAATCGCGATGATATCTTCTCTTTCTTCGTCATCAGATGATTGCGCTGGCTTAGCCTGATCATCGTTTTGCGGAACAGGCTTTTCATTCACCACAGATGATTCCCTACTTGAACTAGAAACAGCTCGTTCTTTAGACTGCTCGCGCGGCAGTGACTTTCGCTCGGACGACTTCTTCCGCAGCTTCTCCAAGTTTTCTATGAAATGAATAGAATAACGCATCATTATTGTTTTTTTTTTTACAGGATTCATAAATGGGATTGGTATAACGGATTACGTCCGCAACTCTACATCTGAGCACGGTAGTTGCATAGGTGATCCAACTACCCAAAAAACGTGCACAGATCTAAAAAAACTTTTTGACAAAAAAATTAAACCACCGAAAAAACTGAAAAGCAAAAAATAATAAACATTTTTATTTATTTAACCATAATAACTAAGTTCTTTAACTAATGTAAGTATACCTAAATAATTTTGCAAAGATCACTAAATTGCCTTAAATTTAAACGGCGCCGACTCAAAATTATTTAGGTATACTTACATTAGTTTTAGTACTTAGTTATTAAGGTTAAATAAATAAAAAAGGATTATTATTTTTTGCTTTTCAGTTTTTTCGGCGGTTTAATTTTTTTGTTAAAAAGTTTTTATTTTATATTTTTTTGTGGCTATAATCTACTAATTGTTTGCCAAAGGGCAGGCATATGTGGCACTGAGTAGAGTAATAATACACAACTCAGCATTCAAATCTGTGAGTGGACCATAAATCACCACTATTTTCCCACCCTTAGGGTTGTAATATTTTTCCAAATTTATATGGGACCAACTTTGAGGTATACCCTTTCCAATAAAAAAAGAATTATCAAAATCGGACTACTCTGTAAAAAAATTATGCGTGGTACATAAAAAAATATATATACGCGTCGACTTGAGAACCTCCTCCGTTCTTTATCGTCGGTTAAAAAAAAAAAGTTATTTTCAAGAAATGTCAACAATCCACGGATGTTACTGATTTCATAAATGGCAAATAATCAGAATAACTAACCTTTACGGGGAATAGAAACAGATTTTTCCAATCGTTCTTTGATCAGGTCGCTGGATCTTCTGTCACGTGACTTCCTGTCTCTTGATCTTCTTTCCTTAGTGCGATCCTTGGATCTCCTCTCCCTGTGGTAAGAGTTATATATCAGATGTTTCAATTATATTTAAATCTTTTCCACTGGATGTTAGGTACAGTTAAACAAACATACATTTTACGAAAGTCTTCATTAATTTAATTTCAGAATGACTAGTTCTGTTGAGAATTTCATGTGTAATTAGAAGTATTTTTTCTGAAATCACATAAATTGGAAACTAAATTGTGAACACAGTTTACACGAAACTGACAGGGACTATGAAAAAGAAATGCCAATTTGTGATTACCTAGACCTATCTCTCGAGCGCCTATCCCTGGATCGACGGTCCCTCGAGCGTCGCTCGCGCGAGCCGCGGCCCGAGCGGCGTCGAGAACGAGATGCGCTCCGCCTGCGAGACCGGGAACGTCGACGATCACGAGACCTCATCACACAAATGATCGAACAATATATACATTCAACCCCTTCAAGTGAATACTATGCTAATCAGCATACAAGCTACCTCAACTGAGTTGAACACAAAATAAAGTGATATGTTACCTGTCTCTAGTAACGCGTCTTCGTGAACGTGACCGCGTCCGCCTTCGTCGCTCCAGTGAGCGGCGACGTTCTCGGGATCTAATAATAAAAAAAAAATAGGCAACATTAAAAACCATTCTGATTATTCTGTAAAGCCTATAATGTGTGGGTGCTACTACGATGTCACAACGAAGTAGAAAGTTTAAAAAAGTGTTGATATTTTATTTGTGAGCGGCAGGATCGATATTTGTATACGCCGTGGTCAATGCAATGGCATTAGTAATTTATGAATTTCATCGCCATAATCAAAATTAAAAAGGCGTCGATTTATATTGAAATGACAAGGACAGATATAATTTATTAAGAGTTTATTAGTGTTCAGTTTCATTTACTTAATATGTGACATACCAACTATTTATTTATGCAATTTAACATGTACAATAAAAATTAAACAAACAAGTAGTGTTTTTAGGTATTCATATTGTTATACATAACTAGATATTGAGAACATGTTTATGAGTACAAAGAAATGTTAGGGATGTTCACCTTTCTCTCCTCTCCCTTTCACGTCGCCTACGTTCCCTTTCTCGCTCCCTCTCGCGTTCCCGTTCTCGCTCCCGGTCGCGGCGCTCCAATGACCTGCGACGGCTGCTGCGACGACGAGATTTACTCCTGTATCATTCATAAGAACGTATTAGTGGATAAATTGCAAAAGTGCAATTTTTAAGCATATTGACCTTGTGCGGCAATACTCACAGTTTCGGACTCGCCGGACGAGCCGAACTCTCGCGTGGTCGCGACCTAGCCGCGTAAGAGCATGAGTAAAGGCTCTGATTTTATAAATTAATCGGGTACCCCCGCAAAATATAATGCAAATAAAGTTGTTTCGCTTATTTACCTTTCTCTGCGGGAACTGCGTCGTGGGCTGACGCTAGTCGACGAATCGCGGTTTGAGCGATACTGGCGTTTCTTATGTGACGACCTTTTCTTTGCACTACCACCTATAACAATGATAATCTTTTTACTAACTTATCTATATAGAGTAAAAATTATTGGAAATGAATTAGAGGCCATCCATAAACTACAGGAGGAGGTAGGAGGAGGGAGGGAGGGAGAGGTAAAGATGAAAATATCAACTTACTAAACTATAGGTAGTTTAATCTTCTGTGGTAGGCTACAGCAGATTTTAATTATACTTACGTGATGATGCCGACGTGGATCGTCTTTCACTGGAAGAGCGCCTGGCTTTTTCAGCTGGTTTTTCTTCGGCGCCTTTATCTCCAGTGGACCTGTATAAAGGGTTTTGGTAAACATGAGCTTTGTTTAATAGTTCTATATTCTTTAAAGCTTGATGTAAAGATGTGGTTATTTCATTTCCTAAAATTTTTTCATCATAAACTCACTTTGCGGGTGAAGCTGAACGAGACTTGTGGCCTTCATCTTCAGTTTTATCTTCCTTGGGCACAATTTCTTTGCTCTCATCCCTGCTGGTGTCATTTGTTGTGTTGTGATTCACCTCCTCCTTTACCTCCGGCTCTTCTTTCTTCTCCTTCTCTGGAGATTTTCCATTTTCTACCAAAACACATTTATAATTACATGCTATTCCCACAAAATAAACTCTGCTACTCAATAAATATTAAATGTATGTATATGTCAGATGTTATAGTATTTGTATAGTTCAAAGATTGCGATTTATGAGTGTCTGTAAAGACATCATGACACCAATGACATATGTGTTACTGGGATTTTGATTGAAAATAATTAAATAAGAAATGCTGAATTCCCGCATACCTTTAGGTTCAGCTGCTTTAATCTCTTCTACATGTGAAGACTTCGACTGGCTGCTCCTTTCGCGACTGCGCCTCCTCGAACGTCGCGGACTGCCTCCGTTGCGGTGCCTAAATAATACATTAAAACAATAGAGATATAAGAAACCTAAAACACGTACTTGTTATGAAAACACTTCATAAACAATAATCACACCAGCATATACTTAGCAATGTGAATAAACATGCTCTATGAATTAGAAAACTTAATTCACTTTGGTATCATGGAAGCATGAAATCGAAATATTGAACATGAAAAGGGCTTTTACAAATATATTATTAACCATAAAAATTATAAAAAATGTGACTCACTTCCTATCAGCAGAACGGTCTCGTGTCCTTGATCGCGAGCGCCGCCGCTCCCGGGAACGACGCCGGGACCGCGACCGAGTCCGCGATCTGCGACGATCCTTTTCTTTATCCTTGTCCTTCTGCTGTTCCTCCTACAGTTATAATTAACACATTATTTTGTTTACACATACATAAAGATGTTGGCTAATGGATAGTATTTTAAGCAGAAGCTACTGTTTTACTGAATATAAAATATGGACTGCTTATTGCTTGATTATTTGAACAAGATGTCAATAATTATTTACCATTCTTTTCTTAATTTCTTCTTTCTTCTGCTGTGTGAATGACTCTGGTATACCATTCTCGCTAGCCTGAGCACTCAGCAGCAGCTCCCAAAGTTCGCCCATGAAGAGACGTGCATTCTTCCCGTTCAAGAACCCAGTTAAGTTGATCTGCATTTTCTTGGGACAAGGGAACTAGGAGTCGAGGAAACAGGATCGGGAAAGAAAAGAGCTTGCATTATTAATCTCCATCAAATTCGTTATTTTACACCCTACCTTTTGCCCGTATGTTAACTCTATTTGTTCCACTAATATTTTCTCAGTTGTACAAAAAAACAAATTTTAAGGAAAATAAAAATAATTGAAAAGCCGTTAAGAGCGCCGCGCTTAGGTAATTAGCATTCGATGGTCAGCATAGAAATGACTCGGGTAAGGAAGCAAGTGGTATGTACATGTTGTGTAATATTAATTTTCATTAGTGCTGCAGCCGGATCAGCGACGACGACGCGCCGGCTGCGAGAAGACGCGGCGTCGCGCGCTGGCTGCTACGAAGCTCAGCTTACGCGGCGCCGCCGGACGACGATGCAGCGCGGTCTTCTTTCTTCTCTCTTCAACCACTTGCACCTGTAAGGGTTTTGCGAACACAACCACATTATGCTGAACGCAAGGCCTAAACATGGGACTTCCATACCTCGAGTCAAATCAATCAATCTCTTAACGACTTTAACAAATCTGTTATCAATACATTGACCATTTAAATGTCGTAAACAAGGGAACATCCACTGCGTTTGATGCTTTACAGTTAGCATGGTTATAGTATTTAATTTCCCCGTAAATACCGATTGAGAATGCTAAGGGCCTCCGAAAGAGCGGAGCCGGCGGGCGGCGGCGGGAGCTGGCGGCAGCGGGCTGAGGCGGCTTCGACGGCGCACTAACCGGTGTGGACCATAAAAATATCCATACGCAATCAATATACATTTGACATCATACTTCAATTGCAGTTTCTTTTGAACAGTGATAGATTATATAAACTTCCTGCATTAGTACCTAATAATTAGTAATTTTTTTTAAATTAAGTAATATAATCTAAAGTCTGACTGTAAAGAAACTGCAATGATTACATTTTGTTATAATAAGAAATACAAACATAGGAAATAAAGGATAGTCACTCACCTTCTCCTCAAGCTGGTTGTTGACATAGTCAATGACTACATCATCTTCCATCTTGAGAATTTCTGTGATCTTCTGGGTGATCCAAGGCTTCAGCACATCCAGCTTCACCTTGGACATGTCCACCTACATACAATAGCTTATTAATAATAATACTGGAAGTTGCCATGAAAATGTATAATAATCAATATAAATACAGCACGGTTGGCGCAGTGGTTAATAATAGGTAATAGGTACAGCGGGCTGGTGTCCACGACACGACAGTGGCGCAGTGGTTAAGTGATTGACTGCTGCGCTGCGTGTCGCGGGTTCGATTCCCGCACGAAACATTTATTTGTATGGCCTGCAAGTAGTTGTTCCGGGTCTGGCTGTTTGAGTATGTGAGTTTAAATGTTTGTAAATGCACCCACAACACAGGAGAAATGGAACAGTGGGACAACGTTTTTAAAAATAAAATACACAGCCTAAAGTATTGAAGATTGACTCTTGAATTTTGGATAGTATTTCTAGTTTAAAAGGAAGGTGGAGAATCGGTTAAAATAAGTTGTAAAAGCTGCCAAGATTTAAATAAGTTTTAAGTTTAAACTGAAAACTTGGCAGAAATACATCTGTTTATAATAATAAAGTTTGACATTAGATTTTCATTCCCAAAAGACTTTTTAAAGATCAACCCGTCTGAAAAGGGGGAAAACAGTAGATATGTATTTTGAAACTTGGGAAAAATACTTATTTATGATTTAATTTAATTAATTTACTTTATAAAGTGTATTCAAGTTTGTAGGGGAAGTACGAAATGCGCGCAGACGAAGCCACTGGTGAAGTGCTCAACAATATTATACTGTAATACTAATTACAGTATAATATTGTTGATTTAAAACTCGTTAAAACAGATTGAATTACAAGTTGTATGTTATATTTGCCACTACTTGAATTCCGATTTTAAGTTTTTGTTTTTTAATCACCAATAATAAAAAAATCTTTTGTTACAGTTCATGTGTTATTTTTTTGAGAATTTCATGTTTATTTATGTTTCTAATGTACCTGCTGAGTTAAACAGTCACCAAACTTCATCTGCTTCATCAGCTTCTTCTCCTTGTCGCTGAAGCGGGTGTCCTGCTCCGTACTTGTGCCCTAACGAAACATTGAGGTTATAATTTTAACATTATATTTGAGAAATTACAACAGTTACACTGATTCTACTAGATTTTAACTACACTAAACATTCGATACCGTTGGAAAGATCCATCACGCAATAATATATTAATGGCACATTTTTAAAGCAAGAAATTATGAAATCACTGAGTTGTCAACCTATCAATTTATTTAGATTCGTGTACAATTTCTGGCTCTAAGTCTCGGCCGTAAAAGGTAAGTGTAAGTTACGAGAACGTATGATTTTAATACAAACAAGCCGAGCGGCATTCGCATTTAAGTTGAAATCTACTATTATCTGCTTTGTAGTTCATTTCCATTGCCAAAAAGTACTGTGGAAGCCTAAATGAAGATCGCAGTCAACCTAAACTTAAACATGCATTTTATAAACAATCGGACATACAAATGTAATAAATTTCGTTCGTCTTACCGTATACATCATCATTTTTAGGATGAAAGAATAAAATCAATATTTCACACGATGGAGCCTAGGGTGAAGATCCCAAGGCGTGAGGACGCCGAAGTCGTCCTCACTCGAATTCTCTTAAAACACGAAACTACAATTGCCCGTAATAACCAATTGCTGTTTTCTGAAAATAATAGAACGCATTATACATAAATCTCAGCACAATCCACTCTAAATTACAAATATCTGCACAACGCGAAAATGTGACTAACCGCCATATTGAAATCAAGCAAGAGTCATAGAGAAGTGAAAACAATCTTAGTTAGGAAGGAATAGAGAAGTAGAGAACTAAAAGAACTTTGACTATTCGTTGCTGTTTTTGGAAAAAAATGCCGATTATATTAAATTAGATGGGAACACACAAAGCTATGAATGGGTAGAGCTACTTGTCGCCTGATTCATAACTAAAGTTGCTGTGTGTGTATCTAGCATTAGACATAATTATTATACAAATTTGTCATCGGAGGACCTAAAGGCGCGTCCCCACTAGGGCCGCGCGGCCAAGCAGAGAGTTTGTGTAATGGGGACGCGTTGCTGACAAACAGCAAAAGCCTTGTGATGCCGGGCCTTGCGAGGCTTTGAGGCTGCACCGCCCTAGAAGCCTTTAAGGAAGCTATACACGATCAAGGGACGATGCGTGTAAAAAATCCGTCTCACGAAGGAAAGTTCTATAAGAGTAAAAATATTTATGTAAAACTAATACTAAAAAGTGGAACGTTGCATGACTTTGCGACACCTAGCGCCGCGTCTACGAGATAATATCTAATGATGTTTTTCTTTCTTTCTAGATTCCATAATCAGGATTGATTGTCAATGGGGGGACCATTGACAATCAATCGATCCTTATCCATCCTTATAACAATGTGAAAGTATATAGTAAAGTTTGACTCTAGTACTAGTGGCACACAGCACATTCTGTCTGGCTTAAGAAAGAAGATAGTTAAAAGAGTAAAATTTAGAAAAAAAAACTAAATCTGGTATTACCACTGACTTAAAATAAATTAAACAAGCTACGCTGGACTTCATACTACTATCGATGACAAGACATACTTACTTTACTCTTTGGACAAGACATTTGATTTTCGCCATTTTGGCGCTAATAGCCCATTGAGATAGGAAAAACATGGAGATGCCGCGCTATTCTGTACATACATTTGCTTATACAAATATGAGTGAAAAATGATTCAGAATTTGAAATATCGTTATGTCTCATTCTTTCTAGTGAGATAATCTTATTTGATAAAAGAGACAACTATATTTTAAGTTGTTGCTAATTATGGCAACATTTTGTCTTGACGTAGTGACAGTTGTAGGTAAGTGCCGTACATTGACATAGAAAAGTATGGACTGGAAATACCTACAAAAAAAGGGTGCATACCTACAACTCATATTGTCGCATAAAATGGCTGCCATTGCTAGGGTTGTGTCAATCAAGGAACAACTGTTATCTCGTTGTTACTATAACGAGTAACGATACTATATACGAGTTTTACTAGTTATCACGTTTGGATCACGATGGATTTTGGTGCTGTGAAGTGTGAACCACAGGCCGGACCTAGCTAGGTCACTCGGACCGAATAAGACGCAAGATTATTTATGTTAACATCGCAGAATATACTGATATCGTTCCAGCGGAGGAACTAGTTTCGGAAACTATTACGGTAAGTCGGCAACGCTACAACACTATTCCATTATGACATCTGTTTGTAAACAAACGAATGAATTAACAAATATAATAAAAAGGCCTGTTATATGGAAATGAACCCAAATATCAATACTTTAGCCATAAATTCATGATCGCGTTACAATTGTATCATCGATTGTGTATTATTGTATGTATTAATGCATGAAAACTGGCTACTAACCTGTGCAACTACAATTGAGGTTGATTTTCATTCTTTCTTGCACCACACTTCACAATACAACACACAGGCATGTTGAACTTTTGTTTTCCAAAATTTACATGCAGTTTTAAAAGGTAAAATCCTCGTAATTTTCTCGCAAATCTCAATAATACAAAAAACAAACAACCATTTGACAGCAAAACTACCACGAAACTCGCACCTAAGATGGCTGCTACGGCACTTACCTACAACTGTCACTACGTCAAGACAAAATGTTGCCATAATTAGCAACAACTTAAAATATAGTTGTCTCTTTTATCAAATGAGATTATCTTACTAGAAAGAATGAGACATAACGATATTTCAAATTCTGAATCATATTTCACTCATATTTGTATAAGCAAATGTATGTATAGAATAACGCGGCATCTCCATGTTATTTCCTATCTCAATGGTGCCGTAGCAGCCATCTTAAGCTACGAGTTTCATGGTAGTTTGGCTGTCAAATGGTTGTTTGTTTTTTGTATTATTGAGATTTTCGAGAAAATTACGAGGATTTTGTCTTTTAAAACTGTATGTAAATGTTGGAAAACAGAAGTTCAACATGCCTTTTTTTTTTTTTTTTTTTTTGAGGATGGGAAATCATCAAATGACTCCTCCCGCTCTGGGTGGAGCAGAAGGGAGTGTCAGACTTTTACTGACTAAAACCCACCCGTGTTCCTTCCTTAGCCCTTTATGTTCCAGGGCAGCGGTAAACCCTTTCGGATGGTCCCGCTACCCTGGCAGGCTTCGGCCCTATGGGGCCCCGTCACTTGCTGACATCTCTTTGAGGCGCGCGTGGAACACGAACACGCCGTCCGGCACGGGCCTAGTTCAACATGCCTGTGTGTTGTATTGTGAAGTGTGGTGCAAGAAAGAATGAAAATCAACCTCAATTGTCTTTGCACAGGTTAGTAGCCGGTTTTTATGCATTAATACCATTGAGATAGGAAAAAACATGGAGATGCCGCGTTATTCTATACATACATTTGCTTATACAAATATGAGTGAAATATGATTCAGAATTTGAAATATCGTTATGTCTCATTCTTTCTAGTGAGATAATCTCATTTGATAAAAGAGACAACTATATTTTAAGTTGTTGCTAATTATGGCAACATTTTGTCTTGACGTAGTAACAGTTGTAGGTAAGTGCCGTAGCAGCCATCTTATGTGATGAGTTTCGTGGTAGTTTTGCTGTCAAATGGTTGTTTGTTTTTTGTATTATTGAGATTTGCGAGAAAATTACGAGGATTTTACCTTTTAAAACTGCATGTAAATGTTGGAAAACAGAAGTTCAACATGCCTGTGTGTTGTATTGTGAAGTGTGGTGCAAGAAAGAATGAAAATCAACCTCAATTGTAGTTGCACAGGTTAGTAGCCGGTTTTCATGCATTAATACATACAATAATACACAATCGATGATACAATTGTAACGCGATCATGAATTTATGGCTAAAGTATTGATATTTGGGTTCATTTCCATATAACAGGCCTTTTTTATTATATTTGTTAATTCATTCGTTTGTTTACAAACAGATGTCATAATGGAATAGTGTTGTACCGTTGCCGACTTACCGTAATAGTTTCCGAAACTAGTTCCTCCGCTGGAACGATATCAGTATATTCTGCGATGTTAACATAAATAATCTTGCGTCTTATTCGGTCCGAGTGACCTAGCTAGGTCCGGCCTGTGGTTCACACTTCACAGCACCAAAATCCATCGTGATCCAAACGTGATAACTAGTAAAACTCGTATATAGTATCGTTACTCGTTATAGTAACAACGAGATAACAGTTGTTCCTTGATTGACACAACCCTAGCAATGGCAGCCATTTTATGCGACAATAAGAGTTGTAGGTATGCACCCTTTTTTTGTAGGTATTTCCAGTCCATACTTTTCTATGTCAATGATTAATACATACAATAATACACAATCGATGATACAATTGTAACGCGATCATGAATTTATGGCTAAAGTATTGATATTTGGGTTCATTTCCATATAACAGGCCTTTTTATTATATTTGTTAATTCATTCGTTTGTTTACAAACAGATGTCATAATGGAATAGTGTTGTATGTACCGTTGCCGACTTACCGTAATAGTTTCCGAAACTAGTTCCTCCGCTGAAACGATATCCGTATATTCTGTGATGTTAACATAAATAATCTTGCGTCTTATTCGGTCCGAGTGACCTAGCTAGGTCCGGCCTGTGGTTCACACTTCACAGCACCAAAATCCATCGTGATCCAAACGTGATAACTAGTAAAACTCGTATAAAGTATCGTTACTCGTTATAGTAACAACGAGATAACAGTTGTTCCTTGATTGACACAACCCTAGCAATGGCAGCCATTTTATGCGACAATATGAGTTGTAGGTATGCACCCTTTTTTCGTAGGTATTTCCAGTCCATACTTTTCTAGGTCAATGTAATAGCCACGTGAGTATCTGTGGAACTAATATTGTTGATAGCAAGTTTTACAAAATGCGCATACTCATGGTAAAAATGTTCTAAATATCTCGTAATTTAAACACAAAAAATAAATCAATGAGGTGCACTCCGGGAGTGCCGGCAGAAGTGAAAACTTGAACATTAACGTTGTGCATTTTTGATATTTTGGAATGCGGTCTACTCTCCCTCCGTCTTACGAATTTTCGATCAGGTCACGTGTTCTGACGCGAGCTCCATCTTACGAATTTTCGATCAGGTCACGTGTCCTGACGCGAGTTTAACATTTTTTACCCATCACAACAAAAGTGCACCATTTAATGGGTAAAACGGACTCACCTAATTGCACGGAGTGTAACGCGATCGAGAATGTTCACCATGTTTTGCTCGAGTGTGTCCGGAATGAGGGTCAGCGGCGACAGGCTCTTGGGAATTCGCAGTACAACATAGGGTTATGTAGCAGCTTCTTGGCCTTCCCCTTTTCGGAAGGGGCCATTCGAGGGTGTTGTATTATACATGTGCCATTTATGGAGCGGAAGCACCACCCAGCAATAGCTGGGCTCTGCTTCCACTCCACTGTTGTAATATTGATAAGATTTTAGAGAGATAAGATGTATTTAGCCATAAGAGTTATGTTATAATTAGAATTACAACTGTGCGGGGCGACATCGTCATTGTTGACCGAGTCCCCTTATATAAAGAAAAAAAAATTGCACAATGCCGCTAAAGAAGTTTTCACTTCAAAAATCGTATTCCACGTCTTAGACCTAAGTAATCAGCAGTGATAGGAATAGGTAGTGCCTATTTGCCTAAACTTCGAAGAACAGAGACAAGAAACGGAGACTTCCTTAGGACTAAATTTTTTCCGGACTTTTAAATACATTAAAAAAATATGTTATTTTGAATAAGTAATTCGTCTATATTTACCTAAAGTTTGCGACTAGACATAACAACAAAACAATATTTACATTTATAATTTATAACTCCATAATAATAACGTTATTATTATGGAGTTATAAATTATAAATGTAAATATAGACGAATTACTTATTCCAAATAACATATTTTTTAATGTATTTAAAAGTGTTGTCCCGAATTTCGGGACAGATGTCCCGGAAAAAATATAACTCATTATCGGACAACTTGAGGCGGTCGATCGATATGTTGCTAACTCTTCCTGGTAGTTGAATCGTGAAGTATTTGTCGTTACGTTCGGTGATCTTATATGGGCCTTTGTATGGATGCTGCAGAGGTTTGCGGACGGTGTCATCACGTACAAACACGTGGCTGCATGTCTGTAGGTCGTTGTGCACGAACATACATCGATCGCTTGTTTGAATGCAGTTTGTATGTAGGTGTGAGCTTCGTGATAACGTCGTGCAGGTGATCGACGTAGTTATGGTCCATTTTCGTTGCGGCTGGCGATGGTGAAATAAAATCGCCGGGTAAGCGTATCGCTTGGCCATAGGTAAGCTGCGCGGCACTTGTGTTGGTGTCGGTGCGCATGGCGGCTCGTAGACCCATTAAAACGGTAGGTAATTCAGTGATCCATTTATTGCTGTTTTCTAGTCGAGCCATGAGTGCGGCTTTCAATGTTCGGTGCCAGCGTTCGACGATGCCATTACTCTGCGGGTGGTAGGCAGTAGTACGGGTTTTTTCTACTCCAAGTAATTGTGCGAGGTCTTGGAATAGTCGACTTTCGAACTGGCGTCCTTGATCAGTTGTTATCCTGGTAGGACAACCGAAACGACATATCCAGGTTTCGTACAGCCTTCTTGCCACGATTTCGGCGGTTATTTCTTGAATGGGTATGGCTTCGCTTATGGGCCATCGTGTACAACGATCGATCATAGTGAGTAGGTATCGATGTCCACATGAAGATGTAGGTAGCGGTCCAACAATATCAACGTGAATGTGTTGAAATCGTTCGCTCGGTGGGAATGTTGTGACGTCACTATAATCGATCGTTGTAGACGATGGCCCGAAGCCATACCCATTCAAGAAATAACCGCCGAAATCGTGGCAAGAAGGCTGTACGAAACCTGGATATGTCGTTTCGGTTGTCCTACCAGGATAACAACTGATCAAGGACGCCAGTTCGAAAGTCGACTATTCCAAGACCTCGCGTATTTTACGAAACTTTTTAGTACTTTTAAGGATTTTTTGTATTGAGGGTGTTATTGCCCTTAAGAAAAGCGATTTTTTTTCTGGCTTGCACTTTAATTTTTTGTTACAAATTGTTTGAAAGCTTCCACTAATTATTAAACGGTTTCCTTAATTGAACTTACTTCGATATAGAAAATTGCCTAATAAACCATTGGCAAATAAACCATGGAACCATGGCCAAATAGAAACGGCCGTGACTTACGAGTTGTAGGTCGTAGATGCGAACCTAGACTGGCGTTTTACTTTGTGTAAATTATTTAATCACCAGAGATGTCAAAACAGTGAAGGAAAACATTGTGAGGAAAACGGCATGTCCTAGAACCAAAAAATCTAAGATATGCGACATCAACCCGACCCGTACTAGGCCCGCGTGGTGGATTACGGCCCACACCCACTCACCGAGAGGAGGCTTTTGTCCCAGCAGTGGGAAACATTATAGGCTGATTATGTAACTAATAAAAATAAAATAAAAATAAGTTTATTAACACAAAAACCTTAGGATACAAAACTTTATGATACAAATAGGAACATTAAACTTTGGGGAAAAGGTTGCATAAATAGGGATAAACCCTGCCTCCTAAACTAGGGGTACCCTGTGACTTAGGAGTCAGTGTTCTACTGTAACTTCGTGAACTAAACCATTTATTACAAATTATGCTTATGAGGTAAACAGTAAAGTGTATAGCTCAACGAAATCTGGCAAACCAACTGAGGCGTAGCTACCGCCGTATTAGCTGAATCAATTTAAGGGTCTCCCAAGCTACAGGGGTCTCTACGTGACGGCAGATGAATTCGCAAAATATTATCCAAGACCTCAAATTCATAACGTAATTTTTTTATAAGCCAAAGACTCCAGCTAAGCTACAGGCGCGGTTCAGTTCTCAAGTTCTTTCACTGGTTTAGTAACATTATACAGAAAATCTAACCTATCCGGGTCAGAAGCGGTCAGTGGGTCGTCGTCGGTCGGGCTCCAATTTTCTAGCTTGCTTCGCTTGCTTTTGAATGAAAAAATTGCAAAAAATACATATTTTCGATATTTTTTAAATGATAGACTGAAACTTACGGGAATTCACTGGATACGAGAAGCACAGGATCTGGGGGCTTACCACCAGCTCTTATAGCAGGGCAGAAGTTGAACTTCACTTCTTTTTTAAATGTACTAAGTCATAGAACAACAAAGCTGGTGGTAAGCTCCCTGTCGATGTGGTGACGCTCGAAATGATGGGACTCGTTTTTTAAATCGAATAGTGAGGCATGTGCTGGCTGTATGGCTGCTGCATACCTTTGCCAGGCCACATTTTCAAAAATTTTAAAATTATTTTGGTTTTGTTTGTTTTGGTTTTGTCAAAGAGTAAAGTAAGGTTTTGTTCTCGTTGTTGGCAGGCGAGTGGCGCATTTAGATTTCGTTTTCAAAAAATTAAAATCTAATTAAGTTCTTGAGTTAACACTTAGTGATAAATTGTTCTGCTGAAAATCCTCTCTTTACTTAAAATTGCTGGAAATAGTTAAAACTCTAGTCTTCTAACTTAGTTTTGCGATTTTATTCAGCTAACTAGATAGTTAATAGGTATGTAACTGGTGTCATATCTTGCTTGTCTACTTTCTGTGTTTGGTTTTAATTAATGAGTAATTTATTAATTTAAACCAAGCACATAGAAAGTAGACGAAGCAAGAATTTTCTGCAATTATTTCTGTAAGTTAGTTGAATACCTACTTCGCTTTATAATTATTTGAGAAAAAAAAGTTGACAATGAGAGTACTTAGTTACGTTATTTAATATACCTTTTACTCACTCAATTTCATGCTTGATTAATTTTGATATAAGAGCTTGGTTTGGTTTTGATTGATCAGTAAGATATTGCGTGGCTCTTGAGAGCACGTGTAACTTTGGCGAAAACGACAACTTTCGTAAGTAGGTCTTGTCTACCCTGTCACTCAATTTCCAATTTTTAACAGAAATGTTATAATAAATACTATGAGAAACGTTTTACACGTGACACCGTAAATAAATAATAGGTACAACCTATTATTAACACTGTAGGCAACAACATAATAAGTAATCAAAAAGTTTTAAATGCGGAATTAATGTCTACATACACTTTTTGGTGACTTAATTAAATCGTTCTCAAATTCATGCTTAGTGAGGACCTAGAAATTCCCAGGATCAGTATTTTGATATTTAAAGTATGATTACAATGTAATTAAATCCACATCTACTACCTAAGTACTGTTTTCCAATAAAGATTTATTAATTGACCTAGTCACTGCTAATGACCCCACAAACTACTGCGTTAGTTTTAGTTGAATGCTCATTAATAGAATTGCATAAGCTAAAGTTGTTTGTCTTTTATTTGTTACAGATAACATTGAATAATTGATAACAATTGAACTCTGACATTGATGTAAGATATTTACTAGCAACGTCTCTGAACTTCATTCGCCAATCATTCTAAATTCGGATATTGTTCTGTTTGTACATTGAATTCAACATGTGTATATTACGATTCTTCTGTTCTGAAGCATTTAGTGCACATAAGACGAAGGAAATCCTTGAGAAGTTGCAGCTAGTTGATGCTGACGTAGCACAGTTGTCAACTGAACACTGTTACCATGTGGAGCTGCGTGAAGGTTGTGACTATCTCAACATTAATCAGATTAAAGTTCTAAAGTGGTTGCTCAGTTCTCCTCTACAGCCTCAAGCATTGAGAAATGAAACTGTGTATAAGTATGTGCAAGGAAATCATATTGTGATTGAGATTGGACCAAGGTATGTTTTCCATATTTACTCAATTATGTTCTTAAATATAAATAAGGTTAATACTGCATAAAATAGTTGAACCTGAAATGAAATGTTGCAGGTTTAATTTCTCAACAGCCGACTCAAGTAATTCTGTTCAAATCTGCGAGAGTGTTGGCTTGCGTGATGTCACTCGGCTGGAAGTTTCCACAAGATACCTTATCACATTTGCAAAGGCAAAAAATGTCCCTGAACAGTTACGTGAAGCCCTGGCTGCACCATTGCATGACAGGATGACACAATGTATTTACACAAAGGTCAATCTTCCTAGGACTAGTTTCAATGAAGGATTGCCAAAGGATCTAGAAACTTGGTTTGTGGTACCTCTACTGAAAGAAGGTAGACCGGCTATGGAGAAAGTCAACCAAAAATTGGGTCAGTGTTATGGGATAAATTTTTACTTTTATTATTTTTTAAAGTGAGTAAATTAATGTAACTAACTTATTATTATTTCTTGTAGGGCTTGCTTTTGACTCCTGGGACATGGACTTTTATATGGATATGTTCGTTAACAAATTGAAGCGTGACCCAACAAGTGTTGAGTTATTTGACCTTGCTCAGAGCAATAGTGAACATTCGCGTCATTGGTTCTTCAAGGTACATTGTATTGAAATCTCTTATCATTACACTTATAAATACCTACAAATATTACCTATTATGATTATGTTTTTTCCACAGGGAAAATTATTATTAGACGGTCAAGAGATAGACGAGTCTCTAATTGATATGGTAGCTTCAACTCAGAAAACATCAAATGACAATAATGTCATTAAATTCGGTGACAACAGCAGGTATGTTGAATTATTCAATAGGATTTATACAAGAAAATTAAGAATATCTTAAACCTACATTTTTATTTAATTTATAGTGCCATCAAAGGTTTCAAACATACGAAACTGCGACCAACAAATGTCTGCAATGCATCTCAGGTTGTCAAGGAGGTAACAGAGTCTGACATCATATTTACGGCTGAGACGCACAACATGCCGACTGCAGTGGCACCGTTTAGTGGAGCCACTACGGGCACTGGTGGACGTATTAGAGATGTACAGGGAGTGGGACGTGGTGGACACACTGTTGCTGGAACTGCGGGTTACAGTGTTGGCAATCTGCATGTACCCGGTTAGTACATATTCAGTACATAAATAAATAGACAAACACAGTTTCATAAAATAACTGCATACTTTTTATACTTAAGTTGCATCACATAATTTAACTTATACTTTTGTGTTCTTATTTTGTAGGCTATGAAATGCCTTGGGAAGAGAAAGGTTGGGAGTACCCTAACAACTTTGCAAGCCCCCTGCAAATCATTATTGATGCCAGTAATGGTGCATCGGACTATGGTAACAAGTTTGGAGAGCCATTGATTTCAGGTAAAATTGTTTTATTATCTTCCATTTTTATTAAAAAAATAATATTTCAATGTACCTTATTATATATTTTTATGTATGTTCATAATTTTGCATTGCAGGATTCGTTCAATCATATGGCTTGAAGAATGGTGATAATGTCAGAGAGGAATTCGTGAAACCAATCATGTTTAGTGGTGGTATAGGCTACATGCCACACAACATGATTAAAAAAAATAACCCAGTTAAAGGTTTGAGGCACCTTCTCATTTTTGAACCATATGTTTCATAGACCTTTCTTAATTTCATTTTGAAGATCAATAATTACTTTTGTCTGTCAACAGCGTTTTGTCCCATGCATGCACTATGTGCAAAACAATATTTTAATTCATTTGCATCAATTATCTTTGTTTCTTGTAGTAAGACGTCAAATAATACTTTTGGAACGAAGTTCCTTATCGCGCGTTGCGAAAGGGGGTTAGACGGAAAAAATTAAGACCAAAAGTTGGAACGACACTGACACCTCTCAAGTTTTTTCTGTCTACTATAATAAGTTTTTTATTTCAGGTATGATGCTGGTAAAGGTCGGTGGTCCGGTCTACCGTATTGGAGTGGGTGGCGGCGCCGCTTCATCTGTGGCCGTACAGGGAGGCGACTCAAGAGATCACGCTTTAGATTTTGGAGCAGTGCAAAGAGGTGAGATAACAGAGCTAATCTTACGAAATATTCTCAAAATCATCAAGCGGATATTTTGTACTGTCGAAAGAAAGAAAGAAAAACGTTTATTTGGCACAGCGTGTATACAAGAAAAACATTAGTACAAATTACAAAAACAACATAAAATGTACTGTCTTGTGACAAAATGACGTTGATATTTTAACTACAACATAAAGTTTGCTAAAGATAGTATAGTCGGTCCAATTAGCTCGAGTGCTTCTCAAATTGTAGAAAATTCTGTTTCTTCACCAAAGCTTCCTTACAGGTGATCCGGAAATGGGAAATCGTCTCAACAGAGTTGTTCGAGGATGTCTAGAAGCGGAAAACAACCCAGTCGAATGTAAGTAAAATGAAATTCAACCTTAACTACTAACAAATAATATCACAAATCTTAATCTTCTTGTGTTCTTTACAGCTATCCATGACCAAGGCGCCGGCGGTAATGGTAATGTGCTCAAAGAGTTGGTGGAACCAGAAGGGGCAGTTGTTTATACCAAAGAGTTTCAGTTAGGAGACCCAACCATCACCACCCTAGAACTTTGGGGTGCTGAGTACCAAGAAAATGATGCTTTACTTTGTTCCAAAGAAAATAGACAAGTTCTTGAAGGTATGTCTTTAGAAATAATTTAGGTGTTATTCTTGTGTATATTATCTACTTATATGAGAAAACCTCATTATTATAGAGAAGTGGGAAGCCTTCTAAAGTATTTTTTTAGTGCTGGTGACAGTCATTTGTTTAGAAAACTTTATAGAAGCTTCAATTATACCATACTAGCTTCTGCCCGTGACTTTGTCTGCGTGATATTTCGGCCCTCGACTCTTCCCATCGCGTCGCATCGACCACCTGCGCTATTACTTCATTTTTCTGACTTTTCTTCGCTTTGCCCGACTCCTTAAGGTCGTACCGTGGACTTAAATAGCCTATAACCATCCTAAAGAATTGGGTTAACAAATGCAGAAAGATTTTTCAAAACCGACTGGTAGTTCCACAGATTAGTGCGTTCAAACAAATAAAGTCTTCTTCAACTTAGCCCACATTCGCACACTTTAAAATATCGCGGCGGGAATTTAGCGCGCACTGGATTTTCAACTCTCAGTGTTGAACCGAGCATTGAAAATCCAACACAGCGCATCCCAGCGCGTCGAAAAAACGCACTGTTGGATTTTCAACTCTGGGTGCTAAGCAGTGCCAGGAAAAACGCGCTCGTGCGTACCTGGGTTTACTATATTAGTATGGATACACCACTGTATCTTTTGAATTTCATACAACACTATTTCTCTGTCGCTATTTGTCTCCAGTTACTGACTACACGCAATGCTGCATAACTTGACTGTCTTATTTTTCTTTACAGATCTCTGTCGTCGTGAAAGATGCCCGGTATCATTTGTAGGCGAAGTCACTGGAGATGGTTTCATGAGTCTTGTGGAAGACTCATACAATGACAAGTATTTGAACAGAACTGAGAGACTTAAACCTGATACCAAGTCTAAATTGCCATTTGATCTCCATTTAGAAGCTGTACTAGGTACGTACACCCTTTTATTGTGTAAAAACAGATTTGGAAACATCCTGTATTTTTTGTGAGAACACGTAATTTTTTTACGTTATCCTGTACTGGTAAATACTACAAATAGTATAGATCAAAATCTATGTTCTAATAAAGAGTATGTATCTATCGAAATGGGTATTTCATCAGTTGTTTGTTTTTACGACAATATTCCACATAATTATCATATACGAGGTCACTTACACTTTTGCGTCATAAATATACACATATTAAATCTCGCTGTATTAGCAACATACACACCGTTTACTTGTATCAATACCGATTTATAGATAAGAGCGTTTTAATAAAGCATTTACGTCAAATGAGTAATCATCTGTTGATACGCAAAATTAGGTACCTCGAAAATATTTTTTTTTGTCTCTTTTCGCTTACAATCTGTCACTATTCATTAGGACATTAAGTAATTTCTATGGCGTGTTAGATGGCTTGTCTGGTATGCGTCCTATGACACAACTTCTTACATAAAAAGCATAATGCTAAGATTGTCCGATAAAATCTTGTGGAATTTTGTGTTTTAGCCTGCGGATTCCTTTCTTATCCATGAGATGGTTTGCCAAGATGTTTGGGTGACGACTTATTCTTTCTTTGTATGACTTGATGTAGCTTTTTATTTTCTCTTTGACTGTATCTTCAGATCATGGTGTAGAGCTTTATTTGGAACAAACAATGGGGCGTTTGTGATTGTTCTCAGAAGCTTGTTCTGAAAGCGCTGTATGATTTTTATGTTAGAGTGTGATGTTGTTCCCCATAGCTGGATCCATATAGGCTTAATTTTGGCTTTATATAAAAGGATTGTAATCCATGTAATTGTGAATTTCCTTAGTGTCAGTCCAAGTTGCTTCTGTTTGGTGAAGATGTGTTTTTTCCAAGTAAGGCGTCTGTCATCGCTAAAAAAAAAAAAAAGCCGTCTGTCAAGGTATATAAACCTAGGTATTTAACATGTTCAGCTTGAGGCACTTTTAATCTATTTAACTGTACTGGTGGGCATGTATCCTTTCTCCTAGAAAATGTGATATTTACCGACTTGGTCTCGTTTGGTTTTATCCTCCACTATTTGAGCCAGAGGGATATGTCGTCCAAACAGGTCTGCAGCATAGCTGATGCTACTCTATGGTCAGAATGGGATGCCAACACAGCTGTGTCATCCGCAAATGTTCCTGTAGTCGCTAAATTTGATATTGGGATGTCCGCAGTATGTATCAAGTACAAAATCGGTCCAAGCACACTGCCCTGAGGTACCCCAGCAGCAATAGGATACAGCTTTGATAATGCTTCTCTACTCTGCACGAAGAAGTAGGTATCTATCTCTCAAGTACGACATCAAGATAAGGAAGATGTTTTTTGGGAAGCTATTTTTGATTTTATAGAGCAGGTCTTCGTGCCAAACTCTATCAAATGCTTGAGAAATGTCAAGGAAGGCAGCACCACAATATTCCTTATCTTCGAAAGTGTTGTGAATTTTACTGACGAACCTGTGAACCTGAAGGTCAATTCTCGTAATTTAAAACGTTCAAAATCTAGTCGCAGTCTCATCTCGGTGACAAACAAATGTCAAAAACTTGTCAAAATGTAGGGAAATTAGAAGTATTTTTTGACAGATTGAGACTGAGATCAGACTGTGAACATTCTTAAAATTACGAGAATTGCCCCTCAGGTCTATTGTGTTGTGCCATGTCTTTGTCGGAACCCAAATTGATGATCGGGTATTACATGTCTTTCTTTAATTATAGGCATTAAGCGTGTTGACAGGAGCGTTTTATAGACTTTAGACGCTATTGAAAGCAGGCTTATTGGTCGGTATGACTTCGGATCTTCAAGAGGTTTCCCTGATTTAGGAACCATTAGGATCTTAGCCGTTTTCCATTGAGGGGGAAAAAAGAATAGTCTAGACATAGCATTGTAGATTGGCAACAGGAAGGTCAGGCCAGAATCTGGAAGTTGTTGCAAAATCTTGCCAGTTATCAAATCATAACCAGGGGCTTTTTTAGGTTTTAAGTTTTTTGTCGCTCTAATTAGTTCCTGCTTTGTAAACATTGCGATGGGGCTAGTGGATGAATCACAATCCAGCTGAACTTCTCGCTGGATTTTTTCTTTGTGCTCTGGGGGCCCTTCGTAGGAGTGAGGCTGAAATACGTCTTTTAATTGTTCCGCAAATGTTGTGCATTTTTCTTCGTCATTTCGACATTTCGTCGTTAGACGGCACGGTTGGCGCAGTGGTTAAGCGATTGACTGCTGCGCTGCGTGTCGCGGGTTCGGTTCCCGCACGGAACAAATATTTGTATGACCTACATGTATTTGTTCCGAGTCTGGGTGTTTTTCTATCTATAATATGTATGTATTTACAAAAAAAAATGTATATAAGTAGTTTATCAGCCATCTTGTTACCATAACACAAGCATTAGGTTGCTTAGCTTGGGACTAGATGGCGCTGTGTGAAATGTCCAGGGATATTATTATTATTTCGAGCCCAGCACCCGTCGGCTTGCCGAAGTGGGGGAGACAGTGTTTTAGGTCGCTTTCGTTTTTTGGTAGCTTTCCACAGTGAGTAGTCTGTAGCAGCAGTAGCATTAAGGTTGCTCAGGAAAGCCTGGACACTATTATTTCTGTCCTCGTCTAAAAGCTTTTTGAGTTTCCTAACAGCGTGGTTTAAATTACTTTTATCGTTCGGGCATCTAAATTGTTGCCATTGCTTTCTAAGTCTCTTTTTTCAGTTATTTTATCCAGTATAGAATGGGATATAGATTTTTTGCTATTCTTTAAGTTTTTGGTAGGAGTAGGTAGTTTTCTATAACGATTATGTAAGTGGCATTGGCTCGTTTGTCTAGTTGTGGCAAGCGAACTGCTAAGCTCCCAATGTTCTGGGTTCGATTCCCGTGTCGTTTAGTTTCACTGGATTTGGGCTCAGTTAATGGCAATCTGCTCGCAAAAACCCATGGGACTTATAGCACAACTGGCAAAATATGATATAATATTAGGAAACTAGCAGCGCCCCGCGGTTTCACCCGCATAAGTCTCGCTCCCGTGGGAATATCCGGATAAAAAGTATCCTATGTGTTAATCCTGGTATAAACTATCTGTGTGCCAAATTCCATCCAAATCCGTTCTGTAGTTTTTGCATGAAAGAGTAACAAACATCCATACAGCCATCCATCCTTAGAAACTTTAGCGTTTATAATATTAGTAGGAAGGGATATAGCCGACGTGTTATATCTTTATGTTTTACTAAGTAATGTTTTTTTTAACTAGGTAATATGCCACGGAAAACATTCGATTTGGTGACTGAGAAGAGAACAAAGCTGCCGCTGTCTCTGCCACAAAATATAACAGTTCATGACGCTCTTAACAGAGTTTTAAGGCTCGTTAATGTTGCGAGCAAGAGATATTTGACGAATAAGGTAAGTTGCTTACATCCTCATATTTTTTTTTTTTGAGTAACAGAATACCCTTCTGTAGTACTTAGCAGCAGCAGCAGCATCAGTTCTGCATTAGTTTCCATGCCAATTTATTAACTGAAATTGACGATCGACTGTTAGCACAGTGGTTAAGCGGTGGACTGTTGCGTTACGCGTCGCGGTTTCGATTCCCCCACGGAACAAATTTTTATGACTTACCTACTTCAAGTAATTCCGGAATGTTTTAAATACATCCATGATGCCGGTAAAACTCTAGTGTGGCTTCACCTACCACCGATCTGATTTCGACGATTATCTCTCAGACAGTTTCTCTCTAGACGGCGTTGCGGTCACAAATTTGGATATTATATAATTATGTTTACGCCTAACTTAAACATCTTTGATAAACCATTTCTGGAACGAAGTTCCTTAACGTGGCATGCGGAAGAAATAGACTGGTAGAAGTCGTTGCTTAAGAAAAAAGCGTTAGGCCCCCTCTATGCGACTTTCTCCGTCTCGAGTGTGTGTGTGTGCGTGTGAGCATCGCATAAGGAACTTCGTTCCTGACCGGGATCTCCCGACCGCATACGTGTTTTTGTTATTAGGGAAACTAGGGCATTGACTTAATTTATCTACATAATATTCACTTTGCTCGATAACTCATCTTATACAGAGATTTGAGATTTCCCGCGTTTCCGTTTCCATCAGCGGTCTTCACTTTACTCAGTACTCACGCAAGCACTGAACAAAACACGTAAGCAATATACTGTATAAAACCTAGCCTATTACAACTACATATATCTATGTTACCCAGGTGGACCGTTGCGTCACAGGATTGATAGCTCAACAACAGTGCGTGGGTCCACTACACACGCCCCTCGCGGACTGTGCGATAATCGCGCTGTCGTATTACGACCTCGTCGGGTCTGCCACGTCCATCGGTACTCAGAACATCAAGGGTCTATTGGACCCTGCTGCCGGTGCCCGCATGTCGCTTGGTGAAGCCCTTACTAATTTGGTAAGTATTATTTTTTGCTCTAAATTGAGTAGCAAGAGAATGATGACGATAATATTTTTCTACTTAGACCATAGGTTTTTATGGTAATTTCAGAGCGAAATGACTTTAAAAATCTATGATCTTGTCTTCGTTGATGTTATAAATTTGTTAATCAATCATGTACAACAGGCTGAACAGATTTATGTTGGCACGGGTTTAACAGATGCGATACTTTTTATATGGGTTCATGAAGTACTTACCCTAGGATATAAGTAAAACCTCTGCCAAATACTAGCAGATGATAATTTCTAGTAGATCAATTTCTTTTTCTATCCAGTGTAACATATTCAAAAGTTGCTGATAAGTCTTAAAAACTCACATTTGCATCAATTGTCTTCACCAAACATGCGTCATCTCCAGGTGTTCGCGGGCATAAGTGAGCTAGAAGACGTGAAGTGCTCAGGCAACTGGATGTGGGCGGGCAAGACAGGTGCGGAGGGCGGAGCGCTGTTGCAGGCGTGTCGCGCCGTGTGCGACGCGATGGGAAGCCTCGGTGTGGCCGTAGACGGCGGGAAGGACTCGCTGTCCATGTGCGCGCAAGTCGCCGGGGAGAAAGGTCTGTATATGTATTTGGATTTAGAAAAGTTTTGGAAGAAACTCAATGTCATACATGATAAAGTTTCAATCTGTTTAAATTTCAGTGTAAGTATATTTTTTATGGACCTCTTCACTATAAATGATACTTAAATCTTTTTTTTTTTTATCAACATAGAATACATAATGCTAAAGTAGATAGTTGAGCAAGTGGCGATGGAATTTAAATTATCTGGGATTATGCATTGAAGAGTAGTTTACTTCTGCCATTGAGTTTATTGCATATTTTGTCATCACAGTTTTCCTTGTGAATATTATTTAGGGCTATGTCCAACAGAGTAAGTTTTTCAACTGAATGATAGTGATGGTGACGAAGATCTATCTATCTACTAAAATATTCTGTCTTGGCCCATGATTTTTATTCTTGCTATAAATTTGGGTTCCACATTATTTTAATTTTTTATTACAGTGAAATCACCTGGAACTTTGGTAGTGTCAACCTACGCACCTTGCCCAGACATAACAGTCAAGATCGAACCAGCACTGTTAGAAGAAGGATCAGCTCTCATTCATGTGCCAGTCAGCCCTGGAAAGTACAGGTTGGTATTGCAAAGTGATTTTTATATTCTAACTTGATAATTAATCTTCACCTTATCAATTTAACCAAAAACTTGTAGTTATTTCATTTGCTTCCAAACAAATAGTGCTTTGCAATGATTCCTCTATAAAAAAATATGTTGTTGCAGACTTGGCGGATCGGCGCTGGCGCAATGTTACAAACAACTCGGTGACAACCCGCCAGATCTTGATGACCCTGCTGTTCTTAAGTCTTTGTTCAAGGCTACCCAAAAATTATTGAAGGGTTAGTAACATACATTCGTAAAAGCTACAGTACCCTCTCGTAAATATGGCATTTCGAGTTTTGGAAAGAGAGGCATGCGTGACAGAGAAGACACTACAAAGTCTAACTTTTTCTAAAACTATGTGCCATATTATATTAACTGCGGCGTATTTAACCTAAGCTTCCAAATATTTCCAAAGTAAAGCTTAGAATGGGCTGTTAATTTTCTCATACTTTTCTTGTGTATCTATTTCAGAGGGTAAGCTACTGTCAGGACACGATGTCAGCGAAGGAGGTTTTGTAACCACAGCCCTAGAGATGGGCATTGGTGGTATTCGCGGTATGAATATCGATATCAATGTAGAACCTAAAGTATCGGAAATTCAAGCACTTTTCAATGAGGAACTTGGAATCATTCTCGAAGTATCACGCAGTAACGTATCTCATGTTCTAAATGAATACAAGAAGAATGGAGTAAATGCCAAACAAATTGGAACCACAGGGAAATATGGGATGAATTCTGAGGTATATACTTCTTTCAAAATCTGTTTAGTTATATTAACATGGATTATATTCAGACCATTGTATTTACTATTTTGATTTTATTTGCAGGTCATTATAAAAGTCAATGGTAAACAAGTTCTCAACACAAAGTTGATTGAAGTGTTCAGAATGTGGGAAGAAACAAGTTATCAACTAGAATGTTTACAAGCAAACACAGACTGCGTTCGTCAGGAATGGCGAGGTATAGTATTTTATTGAAGAATTTTCACGACATACAAAGCCAAATGAATTTATCTGGCGAATCTTCACAATGGTGATGGGTATAAGTAAAAAAAAGTATAATTTTCAAAACTTATTAATTCTCATAATTCGTACATCCCGTGGCTGTTGACTCAATTTTATAAAATCATAAGATTATGTCAAGATTTGTTATAGATATCGATTCCCGTCATGTCTGTGAAGGTTTTGACCCCCGATTATAAAATGAAAATATCTAATGAAATGATGATAATATTTTTTTTTATAGGACTTGAAAAACGCAAGGGTGTGACATACAATGTAACCTTTGACCCTTCATCGGCTGTTATGAAGACAAAGCCGATAAGAGTAGCCGTACTTCGTGAAGAAGGTAGGTAAATACATAATTATACAACGTTCCGCTACAATGGCGACATTAATTTAACACACGGGTAGGGCTAGTGGCCAGTAATCATAAAAAACGGCCAAGTGCGAGTCGGACTCGCGCACGAAGGTTTCCGTATCATTATCTATAAAAATCACGCCTGTTGTATGGGAGCCCCCCTTAAATATTTATTTTATTTTGTTTTTAGTATTTGTTGTTATAGCGGCAACAGAAATACATAATTTGTGAAAATTTCAACTGTCTAGCTATCGCGGTTCTTGAGATACAGCCTGGTGACAGACAGACGGACAGACAGCGAAGTCTTAGTAATGGGGTCCCGTTGTTACCGTAAATAATTCGTAATTTGAAAACCTCCGCCTGCGCCGCTCGCCGACATATATGGCTCTCTTTTTCCTTCAATTCGACTACTCTTTGCACGTTATTCGTTTTAATTTCATTGATGCGATGTTATGTACTATGATCCGTGACCCGGCAAATAGCCCCTGCGTTCCAAGATACTATTTTAGAAAATTATAAGTAAATTAATAAATAATACCGTTTAATGAAATTAAAATATTTTCATCAAACGAAAATGCAAAACCGTATACTCGTGTTAAATTAATATAGCCATTAAAGCACCACGCTGTATATCTTAAGGAATTGAAAATGGAGTGACAGCAGAAAACTTTATTACGATTGCGGAGGATGTCAAAATTAAATGTAAAAATGCAAAGGTTTTTAGCGTGAAATGCAAAACGCATTAGACCAGTTCCAAATTTCCAATTGAACTAGTCTGGTGACTTTCACGCAACGCAGTACCAGCCGATCGATTCTGTAAAAATCTCACTGTGAAATAAAAAGTTAGGTGAAGTGAGCTTAGAGTGAGCTGTCAATAGTGTCAATCCCTAGCATTAGTTTGAATGACCGCTCACTCCACGCTCACTTCACCTAAGGTTTCACGGTGAGATGGTTACAGAATAGATCGGCTGATCCAATTTCATGACATTTAGTTTTTAACTCCCGACGCAAAAACGACGGGGTGTTATAAGTTTGACGTCTCTCTCTCTGTGTGTCTGTCTGTGATATCGCAGCTTCCGAACGGATGAACAGATTTTGTTTTTTTTTTAAATATATTTGGAGGCCCTAAAATTTTAATCTATATTTTGTTCTAGGCACAAACGGCGACAGGGAGATGATTGCGTCTCTAATGATGGCGAACTTCGATGTTTTCGATGTGACAATGAGTGATCTACAAAACAAGAAGATCACTTTGGATGCCTTCCAAGGCTTGGTGTTCCCTGGTGGTTTTAGTTATGCTGGTAAATTAAATTTAATATTTTCTTTTAATACTTACATATTAAATGTAACAATAATTTGTTAACAAAACAAAAAAAAATATTTTACTCTTACAGATACATTAGGTTCAGCAAAAGGATGGGCGGCCGGCATTCTATTCTCTGATTCTCTAAGCTCCCAGTTTGCCCACTTCAAGAATAGAACTGATACATTCTCTTTGGGAGTATGCAATGGATGTCAGCTTATGGCTCTTCTTGGTTGGATAGATCCAGAAACCACAGCAAAGAGCGCTAACAAGACTCAAGTATTCCTGGACCACAACGCTTCAGAAAGGTACCGAAATTTCATTTATAGTGCGTCGACTTAAGACAAACTATTGCTAAAGTTGAACGCGCATGTCAGTGTAAAATGGGCTCACGACGCTCATGACGATAACAGCACCTATGAGTATGATCGGGTACCGTCTACTAAACTTTGATGGTCCAATCCAAAATCAGTTCTGTGGAATAAAATTGACGGGGCGACTGCTGCTCGAGTTCGCCCGACGCGCTGTGTCGCTATCCCGTTGTGGCCCCGCTGTGCGTGTTTTCAAAACGTTTAGTTTGTTGAGGCGTTATATTATAGCACGATGTCAGAGCCGGTATAACGACCGCTAAACGTTTAGTACAAATTTCGTGTTATGTTTGGGTGCTATATTTCTTATCAACAGAAAACGTATAGCGCCTACTCTTAGGAGCACGTGTTAGGGGGAATTTCACCAAACTTTTATACCTAGAATAAGTCTTATCCTGAGAATAAATTTTGGATTTTTGATGCAGTTTTTCCATACTAGAACTGTAAAATCAGCCCTTACTATGATTGGGCACGGGCAACGTACTTTATCACTGATAGACTTATTGACAGTTCAAAAGTGCGTAACAGTGATTTATCCAACATCAGAGGATCGATTCTCGTAATTTTAAGAACGTTCACAGTCTGAGCTCAGTCTCAATCTGTCAAAAAAACCTCTAATTTCCCTACATTTTGACAAGTTTTTGACATTTGTTTGTCGCTGAGATGAGGCTGCGACTAGATTTTCAACGTTTTAAATTACGAGAATTGGCCTTCAGATCTTAATCCGTGGAATAAAAGTGATGTCTGACATTTTTGTGTAGATTTTTTGTATAGGATAAGACTTATACTAGGTATACCTAAAACTTTGGTCGAATTCACCTTAACTGAAATGAATACCTACACTAGTTTTGATCCTTTATAAGCATGTTATAAATCAATTCTTCCACTCTCCAGATTCGAATGTCGCTGGAGCGCAGTGAAGATAACCGAAAATAATTCGGACGTATGGTTCCGTGGCATGGGCGGCAGTGTGCTCGGTGTGTGGGTCGCACACGGCGAGGGGCGCTTCACAGTGTCCGAGCCGCGTCTGCTTCAACAACTGCAGAACAACGGACAAGTTGCCATGCAATATGTAGACGATGACGGCGCGCCTACCGAGGTCTACCCTATGAATCCAAATGGAAGCCCAGGTAGTTAACATAACAAATAAAGCCTACTAAACATTTCAAAATCGAAGTGTAGGTGTCATAGCCGCATTCTCAAATTGCAGTCACATAAATGCGAAATCTTGTGGCCCCATTTAGTGATGTTTCAAAACTTTCAATTTCGTGATTCACATTCATTTCTAATTAAAAGCCATTATCATCGTAATATTAATATATTTAAATATTAGGGGTTAAAGTATGAAATTGCCGATTTGTACTGAAAAATTGAAATTAGTTTTTTTTTTTTTTAATTTAACATATTTATTTAATCAAAATAATTACCATTATTATCTATACATTGCCGCCATCTAACAGGAAGGTCATTTATGCCTTTGCGACAGAACTCTCATGATCTAGATTCGACAAACTGTGTGAAAGCATTTTGTACTGCCTCCTGAGAAGAAAACTTTTTATCACGTACAAAATGGTCCAAATCACGAAAAAAATGGTAGTCCGTTGTAGCAAGGACTGGCGAATACGGAGGGTGACGAATGGTTTCTAATTGCAGTTCCTGTAGAGTTAAAACGGTTTCTCGTGCTGTATGAGGTCTCGCGTTATCATGGAGCAATAATGGTGAAGATCGATTCATGAGTCGGGGCTGTTTCACTGCTAGTTTTGCTATCATTGTTCGGAGTTCGGCACAGTAGACATCTGCCGTTATTACTTGACCAGATCGGAGAAAGCTATAGTGAATAACACCATGCTGAGACCACCAAACAGTTACCATTACCTTTTTTATTGGTAAGCTTTGCTTTAGGACACTGTTGCGGCATTTGACCTGGGGTCAGCCATTGCATTTTTCGCTTACGGTTATCGTAAAGAGTCATTTTTCATCACATGTCACAATTCGATCCAATATTCCTTCATTTCTGTATCGATTCAACAAGGCAGCACAAGTTTCAACACGCGTTTCTTTCTGCAGATCAGTCAAATCATGAGGCACCCATTTCTCATATTTTTTTATTTTATTGATTTGACGCAAATGAGTCAATATTGTTGGTAAGGTAACGTTAAACCATGCCGCTAATTCCTGGGTAGTTCCGCTCGGATCGGCTTCCAGCATCTCTTTCAATTCATTGTTATTCACCTGTGTAGGTGGTCTTCCACGTGGTTCGTTCTTCAAATCAAAGTTTCCATCACGAGCGTTTAAACCAAAATCGCACGGTGCGTTCATTAGCAGTCCCCTCTCCAAACGCAAAATCGATATTGCGAGCTGTTTCTGCCGCGTTAGTTCCGCGTCGGAACTCGTATTAAAAAATAAGTCGAATTTTCGAAGTATCCATCTTTCTTGTCTAAGCTGAATAAAAAATACAGCTGAAAGTCGATAATCGAAAGTTGCACATTTTTTTAAAAGAAGAACTTCATTGGTACTATGTGAAAAAAGTTTCACTCAAAAATCTCAAACCATAAAGGTTCTGTCAATTCGAAGTAGCTATTACAATAAAACGGCAATTTCATACTTTAACCACTATTATTATGAAAAAAAAAGGCTTGTATTGTAGCTGGTGGTGCTGTTTCTGCCTTCGGCTGCTTTTCCACCAGAGATGTGCTATGCAGCTATGCTGCGAGGATGTAATAGCTAAGCTGTGAAACTATGTGACCGTTTCCACTGACACGAAGCTATGTAGCGGTGCGAGTAAGATGTGCTACGAAGATGCGCCGCCGCAAAGTAGCTGCGCGGGGAAGATGCGCAGCTCGAGCTATGCGATGTATCGATAGTAGGGAAGTGGCGAGGGCGGCACACAGCTACACCACTCGCGACCATCCATAGCACACATCGATACCACGCATCCATAGCACGCATCCTTACATATAAAAAACATATCTTAGTTGAATCCGTTTCCATCAGTGCTAAGCTATGTGCACCAATGAATATGATTGGTGGATATCAAACGCATCCATAGAAACGTAGCATAGTACATCTCTGGTGGAAAAGCACCCTTAACTTCATGGGAAAATGGCTTGCGTTTAATAAGTAGTCAGTTGTATTTTAAACATGAAGTAAATCAATGAGATGTTGTCAACAGTGGGTATCGCCGGGGTGCGGTCCCGCGACGGGCGGCACGTGGCCATGATGCCGCACCCGGAGCGCTGCGTGCGGCGCTGGCAGGCCGCGCTGCCCGCAGGCGCGCCGCCCGGGGCCGCAGGCCGCGCCAGCCAAGCGGCGCCCTGGACGAGACTCTTCCAGAACGCATACTCGTGGGCTTCACAACAATAGATTGAGAAGCAAGACTATAACGGGTGTAAAAAGACCCTTAAAAAAAAAAGCCGACAGTCACATAGACTCCCCCTCATTGCGATATTTTTTTTATACTGGACCTTCTAGTTACGAGATATTGAAAAGTTTGTTTCCCCATCAATTATCTTTTGCACAATTTCACATATTTTGATGTTCAGGGCTTCAGAATACGTAGATAAAGGCTATATGATGGGTAATTTTCAGCGTGTATAGACTCCTTCATTGAGAAAATAATGTTGTCTAGCATTCCACTTTTACTACATGTCAATATACAAAAGAGCCATTTATTATAAGTTCTTTACTCCAACCGTTTTTATGCATTATATTTTTAAAATAAGAATATTTAATTGACATGAATTTTTTAATTAGAAATGGCATTCCTATTTTTCTCAAATATTGTTAAGTTTGGTGAGCAATGCTCATAATTATATGATTAATACTATAAGTTTAATCGTGCCCAGGATACATTTATGCTGTATGCAGTAACAGTATATTAGTACAGTTTAAAACAATTGATTACGGTCAAGTAAAGACATAATTATAAGGGTACACTATTGTCTTCCAATTCACATTCCTGGTTATTAATGCGTTTTGCCTTTTTTATAGGAAATCTATTTTTATACATGAAATTATATACTGTGTATTTTTTGTACTTTAAAAAAAGAAACAATATTTTATATTAGTAGTTAGTTCTATGAAGTACAAACAAAATCAAAATATTTTATACAATGATGTGTGTACCTATACGATCACTACGTACATGTAAGTATTGTTTCGGAATATTAAATTGTTTTAAGAAACACTTATTTTATTTTGTTAATTTTCCTTTACAACTAAATAATGTTGTAAGACTCCCATGCGGCACATGTTGCATGGGACTCTTATGAAGCTATATAAGACTCTGCAGTCTTTAATTAAATCCATAATACAACACATAACAACATTATAAAATTTCTTATAAACTAGAAACGAAGTTATAAAAATAACTGTTAGATATTCTTTGCTATAATATCCTGTATGGATCTTACTAGGTCTTTCCTTCGTGTTCTTTCTAATGCATCACAAAGTTCGAAAAACCACCTTTGTTGGTCTGCAGTGGCTTCATATTTTTCCAATAATTCTATAACTTTTACTTGTGTGCTTTTGTTTTGCAAATCTATGTATTCAATGTCATACTCAATCATTTTTAAATTCCTTCCAAGGACACGCCAGTAACTACCAATCTCTTTACTTATAGTTTTGAAAATCGTCTGTCTTTTGGTCTTGCTTATCGGGCCGAATGGACTACTGGTAATAAAACTTGAACTTGAAGCTGTAACATAAAAACATTACTTCATTAATTACCTATTTTGAATGATGATAAATTTTGTAGTTACTTAGCCTTAGATCATAGTGTGTTGGAAAATTGTAACTGGATAGCAGAATTGTATAAATGCATCAAATAAGTTGGTTAGTGCACCTCATTCGACTGGCTGATTTTTCAATCGACAGATAATTTTTATTTGTGAAATATACCTAGTTGACATCTCACTGTTTGTGTATAAAACTGTCAAAAATTCAAAAATAACAGGGGCAATTCTCGTAATTTTAAGAACGTTCACAGTCTGATCTCAATCTGTCAAAAGAATGGAGCTAAAACCAAGAGATGCTCTAATTCGATTTCCTTAGGAAACAACGCGTGACGCTTTACGGGGTGAGGGGCGTAGCCCTCACCCCGTAGACCCCATTAGATCCCGCCCACTTCTATTTTCCATCTACCGGTCAATAGCAAAACTATTTGCTCGTTCTGTCGATTTTAATTTGTAGTTACGTAATTATCTCGCACTAGATGTCACTAAGTGCAAGATGCAACAGGGTCGTACTCAGAATTTTCGTACCAGGGAGTTGTTCATAGTTGACGATAGATGGCGGTCTGTTTACAAAATGATATAAAAACTACAAAAATAATATTTTGGCCATTAAAGGGTCTTTAGGAATGAATGTTGAACGAACTTCAGTATTGAGATTATTAAAATATGTTAGTTCAGAGCTCTACGTACCTAAATATTTTTAGTTTCCATGACGCCAAGTGGCGCCATCTAGTGTCGGGTAGAATTATGTTTGGAAACGCCGACGCTAAGAGATTTTTCTAGAACTATTTTAATAAATTACGCATAAAATTACTTACAAATGAAATGTGATGCCATACATAGCATCAGAACGTCTATCCGAGTAATTTTTACAAGATAAAACACAACTCTTTATTTTATTTTTTCCTCTAGCGCGAATAATGCTTTAAAATGAGAACGTTTACAAAGTTGTGCACAGTACGAACGCCAACAATACACTGACTAAGGCCACGCCCACATGGTGACGTCAGGACCCGGTCAAGAATCACAGAGCACAGTTGCTTAGGCCGTCTCCCCTTTGTTTTAGCTCCATGGTCAAAAGTACCCCAAATTTTGATAAGTTTTTGACATTAATTTGTTTGTCGCCGAGATGACACTGCGACTAGATTTTGAACGTTTTAAATTACGAGAATTGGCCTTCAGGTGTTGGAAAAATCAGTCCTTAGTGATATTAAATTCATAAATTAATAAAATTGCCTATCCAGACTAAATCGGTTTTGTTGTTATATGAGATTATCATGGTGTTTTTAATGCTATCATATTTTTTATAAGATGAGGCATTTGGGGAGGAATTACTATTTGTGTGAATTGTGTGATTGAATAATAATTAAAATAATTATTAGTACCTATCTAAAAATACAAAAAACACTCACTATAAAAATGGTTACCATTCTCCCTCGGCATGTGGTGGCTTTCATAGTCTGTTATTTTCTGCAACACATCTTCGGAGTTGGGAAGTTTCAAAACAATATTCTTCAGGCACTCTACATTATCTTCAGATAACAAGTCTCGTACTTCCAAAACCTTCAAGAGTTGTTCAATGTTATTTATTTGTTCAAACATTCTCACTGAATTGATGGTGTCTCTGAAAAACTCTTTCATGGAATTCAGTATTTCACTATGTCTTTCGTTTGTTCTCACTGCGTGTACTATGTATTGTATTAATTGAAAATATTCCGTTAGAGCCATTTTAGGGCTGTGTGCACCGTTAGAATACTATAAGACTGCACCCAAATTAGAACAACGTAGGTAGGTATGTCTAATAAAAGTAACGTAAATATTATTTAGATACGTCGATAACAAACGATGCTTTGTGATTGATGATTAATTCCTTTACTTTTTGATTAATTCAAATATGTACTTGAGTTAGATTTCGGACTTTTGGGGTCATAGATTATATTTTTCTTATTGGGAATAGGGTCAGTGTTTCCTGATTGGAAAATTGAAATCACAGTGTTTTTTATCCTAAAACTTACCTACTCACTTTCAAAATAGTAGTTTTCTTTTTGTTCATAAACTAAATTTAAGTACAGTGTATCTTTTTTTTTTCTATACCAAATAAACAAAATCTTTGTCCAACGAATTACGAAGTAAGAGATCACACCACGACTAGGACAGAACACACCATGCTAAATGTAAAAACCTCTTTAAACCCATACCGAAACTAGAATCTAACAACATAATTTGACTGCGAAATAGGTCCCAAAACTAGAGTATTCTAAGAGTATAATAATAATACGGGAGGTAATTCCCCGTCGGCGAATCACAGACAAAGCCCACATTTGCATGGACGTAAAAATATCACGGCGGGATTTTATCGCGCACCCGATTTTCAACCAGCGCCTCAAAATAACACACTGTTGGATTTTCAACTTGGCGCTAAGCAAAGTAAGCAATGCGTTGAAAATAGAGTGCGCGTAAAACAATCGCCGCAGCAAAAATGCACCCGTGTGAACCTGGGCTAAACAATAATAAAACCATGGAGCTAAAACAAAGAATGAAACGTTTCGTTTCAACCATTTCTATAGGTAGATTTTTTTACGAGTTACAGTTAAGAGCTTATTACACCATCCTAAATATCGGAGTCGATATTTAGGATCCGATTTAGGACAAGAAATTCAGTCGCCGATTACACGTTCACTGATTTGGACACTAAATCAGTCGCAAAGAGTACTTTTTTATATGATCAGTCCAAAGAGTATAATAATAATACGGGAGGATCAGTCGGTAACTCGGTGAGGACGAGCGACGAGTGACGGACTTGTCGAGTTAAAAAGAAGTGTGTCGAAATGGCCCCAATATTAAATAAAACCAAAAAATTGGTATTATCGTAGCTGTTGGCCATAGAAAACAAAAAGAGAAAAAGAACGTGATATTTTTATTCATATAGTTTGGATCATTTTAGTTCCAATAATAATAATATTAATAAGTATACTATCACCATAAATTCACTACACGCTGCATTTACTTGGCTTTGGCCCAATGACTATAAAACCTCTTGACTGCTCATACGGGCGACTCAGGCTCACGACACATAAATGAAATTGCACTTATATTAGATGAAACTATGAGTGACCATTTTAGTCTTGACCAGTTTTTGGATCTCTCCACACGTGATTATTTTGATAACTTTTTTAAACATTTCTGCTTATATCAAATTAATATTATGAGTTCTTGTTCAATTAAATGGTGTGGGAAATCGTCTAGAACATCCAGCTATAAAAAAGATGGCATAACTTTTCATCGGTAAGTAAAATATATTTATAATTTAATAATATTATGAACAATTGCAGGGCTCAAGCTAAACTGGTTGTTTACGTTAAACGCACAAAAAAAGTATACCGCGTTGATGTCTTTTTGAAAAGTCCCTTTCTCTCACTAGGTATTGTCAATAAGTCTGTCCCTTTCCATCTGTAGGTATAGATAGAAAGGGACAGACGTATTGCTGTAGTATTGTGACAACTTCAAAACAAAGTATAATTAATAATACTGCGATGGATCCAACTTACTGCGATGGATCCAATCTTATATAAAAAATCGAAGTCAGGCGGTCTGTGTTAAAGGTTACTCATCTCAATTCCTCCCTGTTCCCTCTGGAGTTCCCCAAGGTTCCCATATGGGACCATTGCTCTTCAATCTTTATATAAATGACATAGGATCTATATTTGACTACAGTAACCACTTACTTTACGCTGATGATACAAAAATATTCAGAGTAGTTAAATGTGTCGGAGATTGCGCTAACTTACAAAGTGATTTATTGAATTTGCATAACTACTGTACAAAAAATCAACTCTATCTCAACATAGATAAATGTTTTATAATGTCATATACGCGGAAAACTCACCCACTCAATTTCGACTACTCAATAAATGGCTTATTTCTTAAAAGAGTTTCCACCATTAGAGACCTAGGTCTCGTTATGGACTCCAAATTAACATTTACCCATCACATAGATCGCATAGTCGGCTCCGCATTTCGCAGCCTAGGATTTATTTTGCGAATCAGTAAACCTTTTAAAAATGTTACGACTTTAAAAATTCTTTATGCTTCATTTGTCCGCTCTATTCTAGACTTTTGTAGCACTGTGTGGAGCCCATGTTTTGACATACATATAAATAGAATAGAAAGGATACAAACAAAGTTTTTAAAATCACTAAATTATCGCAATAATATTTACGACGCTGCATATGAAGATGCATTGCGTAGGTATAAATTGATGAGTCTTCGTAACAGACGTGATACATTCGACATCATTCAATTGTTCAAAATTTTAAACTCTTTGACTGATTCACCATCATTACTTGGTAAAATATCACTAAAAGCACACGCTCGCCTACCCGTACGCCCCTCACGTACAAAACCACTTTTTGTTCCTCCTCGACTAAATAAAACATTCACTCGTAATTCATTTTTATACCGTTCCACTAACAATTATAATAGAGAATTTACAGATATAGATCTTTTTAACATTTCTCTTAATAGCCTAAAATTAAAGCTAAAAAGTAAATACATCACCTAATTGAAACTTACCTTTTTTATCACTTTACGGACTTTAAAACTGATAATGATATGTGTTTCAATGAAGTCATGTTCTGATGCAAAAATACTACCTATGTATGAGTATATCTAACGCGTCTTTCCTTATAAGGAGTTTATTGTACTTATTTTTAACTAATTAATCACATTGTCGGCACTATAGGTCTATTGTAAGAAACCAATTGTCTTAAGAATTATATTGTTTGTATATGACTGTTTGATGCCAAAATAAAAAATAAAAAAAAAAAAAAATAATATTGTCGATAAAAATTACGATGTTCCCCAACTGTAAAAAAAGTAATATTACTTAATGTTTACATTTTAGATTTCCAGATATTCCAGAAGTGAAAGAAAAGTGGATTAATGCTGCTAACAGGGAAAATTGGTTTTCAAAAAAATATAGCGTTGTTTGTTCAAGGCATTTCACGGCAGATTGCTTTGAAACCTTAAAGAACCGACGCCGTTTATTTAGTTCAGCAACACCGACTCTTTTTTTGCCTGTTTTGGTATGTTTTATTATTACTTAATTTTTTCAGATTTTGAGCATTGATTTGAATAAAGTAAAATTTACAGTGTTACGTAAGTGTTTTATTTGCACCCAGTTAACGCCCAATCAGTGTAGTTTAAAAAAAATGTAGAATTAATAGACATCGTTATGTTCGATTTTATCGATATTAGGTATTGTAGCAAAACTGACTTGTGCATCACTATGTTTGGCACATTCGTCCTGACATTGTTGCATCGGCCAATCACAACCGCTGTATTTTCTTCGTCCCCCGACCCGCAGTGGTGAGTCGTGTGCCTAGACGAAATCGGTCTATCAGCTCTCAATGTTTAATTCTCTTTGGCTTTGGCCCTTAAATGTGGCTAAAACCAGCCTTAGTGCTGAGAAAAAAGAAAACACCCCCGATAATATTAATAACTAGCTTCTGCCCGCGGCTTCGCCCGCGTGGATGTCGGAAATTATCCCACGGGAACGTGCTAACAGGATAAAATGTATGTGCTTCCCCAGAATGCCATCTATCTCGCGGGCCCTTTGTGGCTAATAACAATAGAAAACCAATTGTGTCTCATTAGTGGTGATTAAGAGGGTACTATATGATATCTTTACCTAAGTACCTACCTAATTAAAAAAAAAAACTCAATAACAGAATACCTACCTACCTAAATAAACCTATTTCTGATGATAACTAATCTAAACTCAATAAATAAGCAAAATCCCTAAAAACTAATATCTATACGAATGACTAATCCTACCTAACAGTATTATAAAATAACCTACGGTCACTACGTACACTATCAAATATGCTACCTATACTTTAAAATTAAAATCTATACCTACGACTTATATGAAAATAAACCTAAATAACTCTAAAAACTAAAAGGAATAAAAATGAACTCCACTGCGGGTGACGTAACCTACGACAAACTTATTATTTGCGGTTGACACAGTAATGGGTCTAGGGATCGAACCGCAAAATTAAGTTTGTTTTTTATTGTATATACTTTTCCGGGATAAAAAGTACCCAGTGTGGTGCCCAGGATATTAAAAAATAATTATACCAAGTTTCATCGTAATCGAACCGGTAGTTTTTGCGTGATGCCTGAACAAACAGACAGACAGACAAAAATTTTTTTAGTCACATTTTTGGGTTCGGTGTCGGTCTAGTAACACCCCCTGCCATTTATTTTTTTGATATTTTCAATGTACAGAATTTTCACTTCTACAGATTTATTATAAGTATAAGATATTTTATTCAGTACCTATTAAATTGGTAAAATATTTACATAAAGTCTTAGAACTAACTTAAAAAGATTTAATAATGTTAGATGCCTGTACTAGGATAAACCTGTACAGGCGGCATGAGCATACTTTATGGTATTTGTAGGATAATAAAATTCTTAACAAGGTAAGGCAAGGCATGTTCTTAAATATAATTCCAATATATATTTTGAATCACCTCCTTTTTTGTACAGACGCCAGCACATCAAGCTACTACAATCTGTCAGATTTCTTCAATAGATTTTCGACTTTATTGCTAAAGTATTAGGTTCAATGTTGATTGGGAAAATCTGACAGTTTCGGGTAGGTTGACCTGCTGGCGTCCGTACCTAGTCATTTTGTTTTGCGTACTTATTACATAAGCATACAATCAACGAAAAACATGCGCTCGCGACGGCAGGCAGGGGAGCGGCAAGACTAGGGTTGCCAACCCTACTATATAATATAGTATCCTACTATATAAGAGGCCCGACTACTATATTTCTGAAAAAAGTATATAGTAGGCGAAACTACTATATTATTAGGCATAGGAAAAACCCACTAAGCAATAATCTGCCAAGACGAACCAAGCAAAGCGCAAGGGCACTACCTACCTTTTCTCGAAGCACTTCGTCGTATTTTTGAACCTTCTTAACTTGGGTTTGGATTATAAACAAAAAAAAAATGTAAACAAAATTGAATTGAATTTTTTGAATTGATAAACAAAATTTTCGGGATATGATGTCAGTGGTTGACTTATTAAACCTATAAAGTTTCAATTGCATAGCTCTTATACTTTAGATTTTATTGATATCTAAAATACCCCGATTTCGTCACTGACTCACTGATGATCCTCAATATTCTTAAGGTTCTTCCTAAAGTCCTAGAAAGCTGAAATCTGGTATGTAAGCTAGTAATAGTACACAAACAACAAAAAAATCTTAAAAATTGAAACTTTTACCCCCCCAACCCCTTAAACAAGGGGGTGAAAGTTTGTATGAGACTTCGGTAAATTTTGATGCTAGAGGTCTGAAAATTCATATAGGGGGTCCTTGTTATAAATAATAAGATATGTATTTCAGGATTTTAAGTAAATTATAAGCAACTTACAAAAAGAAATGAAATCCCTCAAAAACATTTCATGTTAAATGCAAACACGCCCAAACTTTACAAGGCCTAACTTCGCTTCGCTTAGTCAAAATATATGGCTTGGCCGTTTCGTTACTACAAGAACCATTGTATAACAGTTTTTCACCTTACGCTCATGTGAATGTAGCGAAATGGCCAAGCCACATATTTTGACTAAGGTGTAGAGTTTGCGAAGTTAGGCCTTGTAGAGTTAGGGCGTGTAGAATTAGAAGCTTGGCTCTAAATGAGATCTGATTACTTTTTGACAGTGCGAGCTACATGGTCTCGTCTTGGCAACATTTAACATGAAATGTTTTTATGGGATATCTGTTTCTGAACGATTCTGGTATGTCATTTTGAGTTTGACAGATTTTCAATTTCGCGCCTAATCCTCTGAGATTGTGTTTTGGAAATAGCTACTTAGGTACTTAATGATTTATTTATAGAAATAAATCAGATGAATAAAATTCTAGATAATTATTCTTCATTCTGATGATTTTTTTTTTTTCAAAAAGTACAGGTGAAAATGGCAACAAGTTTTGAGTGATGCAGATTTTACAAATATTTAAAAATAAAATTAATTCCGGCAACATCCACCTATACAGAGCGTATATTTTCTGAAATGAATGATACATGGCAATGAGCGCATTAGGGCCAGTATAAAATTAATTAAAGCTGAGCTGAGTTAATGGTATTTATTCATTTAAATTGCACTAATAGCTATGAAGGCTCAAAGTAGCAGAAAATATACTTTTAAGAAATAAAGTATTTTAAAACCTACAACATATATATTTTTTTATTTTTTCGCTATCTACTATATTTTTTGGTTAATTATTTTAAAACTACTATTTTTGACTGAAAAAGAGTTGGCAACCCTAGGCAAGACTGACCGTCCTAAACGCGATTACACCGTTCCGATTTAGGATACGATATACCTAGATTTAGGACGTCGGAAACCATTCTTGTCCTAAATCAGATCCTTCCTTCTTAGATGCGATTTAACTATCCTGAATTTAGGATCGACTAAATATCGGCTCCGATATTTAGGATGGTGTAATAAGCTCTTTACGTTTCTTTTGGAACGAAGTTCCTTATCGCGCGTCGCGAAAGGGGGCTAGACTCCGCTAGACGGAAAAAATTAAGACCAAAAGTTGGAACGACACTTTTTGCTACTAGTTGTAAGCCGTGCGGCCGTGCGCGTGTTTCTCTGTCTGTCTCTCTCTCTCTCTTAAAAGTTAGGTGAAGTGAGCTGTCAATAGTGTCAATCCACAGATATAGCTCTATATCTGTGTGTCAATCCCTAGCATTAGTTGGAATGACAGCTCAGCTCACTCCACGCTCACTTCACCTAAGTTTTCACGGTGAGATGGTTACAGAATCGCACTGCAGTTCTTAAAATTACGAGAATTGCCCCTCTGACTGTGAACGTTCTTAAAATTTCGAGAATTGCTCCTCTGAAGCTCTGCTCTGAAGTGACCAAGTGGCAGTTATTATCCCCCTTAAAATAAAATATATTTTTGTACTATCAAATTAAAAGAAACAATATTTAATATTAGTTAGTAGGTAGTTAGTTTATTTTCTTTAAATTACAAACAAAATCAAAATATTTTTATACTTCAATGTGTACCTTTACAATCACTACATGTAGGTACTTACATAAGTATTGTTTCAGAATATTAAATTGTTTTAAGAAACACCACTCTCTTTTTATTGTACTAAGTTATACTTTATAACTAACATTAGTAAAGTATCCATGCAACTTCACAGCAACTGCAATATTATTATCTACTATATAAAAATAAGTCGGGTTTTCCTTCCTGACGCTATAACTCCAGAACGCACAAACCGATTTCCACGGTTTTGCATTCGTTGGAAAGGTCTCGGGCTCCGTGAGGTTTATAGCAGGTAGGAGTAGGGTAGGAGTAGTGTAGGAGTAGGTTAGGAGTAGGGTAGGAGTAGGTTAGGAGTAGGGTAGGAGTAGGTTAGGAGTAGGTTAGAATTAGGGTAGGAGTAGGGTAGGAGTAGTGTAGGAGTAGGGTAGGAGTAGGGAAGGTGTAGTGTAGGAGTAGGGTTGGAGTAGGGTAGAAGTAGGGTAGGAGTAGTGTAGGAGTAGGGTAGGAGTAGGTTAGGAGTAGGGTAGGAGTAGGGTAGGAGTAGGGTAGGAGTAGGGTAGGAGTAGGTTAGAATTAGGGTAGGAGTAGGGGAGGAGTAGTGTAGGAGTAGGGTAGGAGTAGGGAAGGAGTAGTGTAGGAGTAGGGTAGGAGTAGGGTAGGGGGTAGGACACCACGCGAACGAAGTAGCGCCGGGCAGCTCGAAATAATTTATATGGCAAAACAATGTTTGCCGGGGTCAGCTAGTCTTTCTATAGTACATGATCTATGAAGCCGCAATAAATGATTTAGTATTGAGCCGTGCATGAATGGAGCTAAGCTTTGTTTTAGCTCCATGCATGCACGACTCTTAATTAAATCTATAATAACATTATAAACAAGAAACCAAGTTATAAAATTAACTGTCAGATATTCATTGCCATAATATCCTGTATGGATCTTACTAGGTCTTTCCTTCGTGTTCTTTCTAATGCATCACAGAGTACGAAAAACCACCTTTGTGGGTCTGCAATGGCATCATATTTTTCCATTAATTTTGTAGCTTTTACATCTAATGTTTTGTTTTGAAAATCAATATCATCAATATCACGTTCACGAATTTTCAAATTCCTTGCAAGGTCACGCCAGAAACTACCAATCTCATTAATTATAGTATCTAAAATCCTCTGTCTCTTTCTCTTGCTCAGAGAACCGAATGGACTGCTGGTAATAAAACTGTTTTCTGGCTCTACCTTATGACTTTGAGGTGTTGAAGCTGTAACATAAAAACAATAATTGAACTATTTTCAATAATGTAAGTATGGATTGGAATATAATTTTTTGTGATACTAAATAGATTTATTAAAATTCATGTTTATTGCCCATCTATGGGAACACAAAATGTTATAAAGTTAAAATGAGTGAGTATGTATGTAGGAGAAATTTTCAAAACAGTTGATCCGATTTGAAAACATGCAGTAATAATTTTTATAAATAGAAAAGATGTACTACTACTTAGGGGAAATACTGTTTGGGTGGTTGTATAAATATTTATAGATGAATATTACTCACTGTAATAGTTGCCATACTCCCTCGGGGTGTGGTTGCTTTCATAGTCTGTTATTTTCTGCAACACTTCTTTGGAGTTAGGAAGTTTCAAAGCAATATTCTTCAGGCACTCTACGTTATTTTCTGATAACAAGTCTCGTATTTCCAAAACCTTCAACAGCTGTCCAATGCTGTTTACTTGTTCAAATCTTCTCACTGAATTGATGGTGTCTCTGAAAAACTCTTTCATGGAGCTCAGTATTTCACTATGTCTTTCGTTTGTTCCCACTGAGAGTACTATGTATTGTTTTAATTGACAATACTCCGACAAAGTCATTTTAGAACTGTGTGAGTCTTAAAACAGACCTAAAACGAAAAGAATACACTGCACTCAAGTTACAACAACGTTGCTATGAATGTATTTATTAGAAGATGTAACCCCCTAAGATGACCCACTGACCAACACTGATATAATTAAAACACAATGCAGCAACGTATATTCATTTCTCGTTAAATAATTTTATTCAAGTCTGAAAGTGTTCAGCACAGAACACAAAATTATACTGTACTCTTTGCACTAAATACCCTAGCCAGTAACCAGCAGTGTTTGCTGTTCGCTGTTCCTTGTTCCTTCCTGTCAAAAACGACAATGACATTCCAATTCACTTATTGTTTGTACCCTAGCATAAAGCAAACATTAGTAATTTAATAGGATTTTGTGAGAATTATGCACTTGAAAGAAATGTTATATTCTTTAATGAACTTATTATTGGTACACTTAATTTATGCGTCTGCATAAACGCGGTTTGTATCATAGTTTACAAAAAATACAACTGCAGATAGTATAACAGTGTCGTCGTAAAAAGAACTGGCGCATCGGTTTTTGTCATTTTATTTACGAAAGGGGGTTTCCCATTTCCACTTACCTACTATTGGAAATGATATCAGGTAGCGAAATGCAAACTTGCATTCCTACAAAAAAACCTAAGTACCTAACGTAAATGGTTGCCACTTGCCAAATGTGTGAAGAGCATAGTTACTTATGGTCTTCCTTGAACTTGAACAGAACAGATTTTTTTGCTTTAAATATGATTGTTTTACAGGATCTTAATTAATACCTAATGACTGCCTCGTAGTCGCAAGCGCGACCTCTGAGCGTTCGATTCCCAGGTCAGGCACAGTGTTATCTGATTTTTCCACGTTTTTCCATTAGGAATGAAGTAGCCCGGATTTTGAAAGTGGACGGTGTGGTATCCCCTTGCCTCAGAAAGCAGTTAACCCGTCTTTTCTGCGCGGTCTCTCTCCGGTCGTCAGGTCAAATTGGAATTCCGTTCAGGGAAGAGAGCCCGCGGCATTTGTGTCTGCGTCATACACTTAATTCTGCACTAATTCTATAAAATCTCCTGCGTGGATGGCTATATAGCCTTCGCTGAGATTGATCGCCATGGCCGAAATTTTGCCAGGAATACTATTTTATTAACTTACATAACATCAGGCTAGTATTTCCCGTACCTAGTGTTCGGCAGAGGTGTAGGTACAGACGCCAGCACATCAAGCTACTACAATCTGTCAGATTTCTTTAATAGATTTTCGACTTTATTGCTAAAGCATTAGGTTCAATTTTGATTGGGAAAATCTGACAGTTTCGGGTAGGTTGACCTGCTGGCGTCCGTACCTACACCCATATTTCGCAATTGACATTTAACATCAGAAATCTCGATGTTTTGGATCGCCAAGGATCTCTAAAATTAAGTCACCTATCTCTACAAACGTCATCTGACGTTAAAAGATCTGAAGGTTTAATACTCATACTTAAAAAAAGGTTAAATTCAAGTCGCAATCTCCTCTCAGTCTCAATCTGTCAAAAATGTAGAGAAATAAGTAAGTATATTATATTTTTGACAGATTGAGATTGAGATTAGAATGCCAGTTCTTAAAAATACGGGGATTGCCCCTCATCTATTAAGGTGGGTAGGTTACCTATAACCATTTTGATCTTGAACTTATCCATTAACTTAGTACATATCAAATGTAGGTCTTACCTACAAGCCAGCTTAGATGCTATAACCGCCATGTAATTGAATCATGATGTAGGTAATTGGAATGTTCAGGTACCAATACCCTAACCATCCCCAGTAGGTATCTAAATCTGAATATAAAGAGTAAACGATGATGTGACGACCCTAAAACTTAAAAGTTAGCTATTTAAGCATTTAGTGAGAACGGTAGGGCAATTGGAAAAGCCCCGGAAATAAACAAATAGGGTACAGCTAATAAAGCCAAGCATCGACAAAAAGAAACAGTTACATTACAGCTACAAAGTCTATGCGTTTATGTGTGAACAGAACTTATTTAGTTTTACTAGAATATCATTGGTTTTAAGCTTTTTTTTACTAATAGAATGGATATATTGTTGTCTGAAATATAAATAAATAATAATAATATGCATTTGATATCACTAGCATCTTTCAATCAAGGGGTACAGCAAAGCATAGACGAACATATTCTCTTTACTTTCAGGATCCAGCGGACGTGTGGTGCGCAAGCACAATAGACAAGCAGTCAAGCATACCGATTCGGAGAAAGCACAAAACTCTTTACCCAGTTGGTAAGTAAGACTTCTCTTTACTTTATAAAGGAATCTAAGTACCTAAATAATATGTTTTACTTTTGAAATGATCATACCTACGCACTACAAACGCTAATTAATAAGAACAAAACCATTATCATTTACCTACATCCCATAGTTACAACAGTTTTAAGGTTACATTGGGGTACTAAGGTACCTATGTACATAATTTGTTAATTGAGTGTTTCCTTTCTTTCCATGTGGTAAAGAATCATACGTAAGTAGTGCCATGAATGAACATCTCCATTTGTAAACACGCTCGCTTAGATACAAACAGAACGCATTCCCTTCTTCGCCTCAATACTTCCATAACGAGCTTCGTATGCTCATATTTAAATTGGACAGCCTGAAAGCTTCTATAGTACCTATAACCCCCATAAATCAAAAGTCAGATTTGCAAATTAGGCTGAAAATCAGCACTTTTCGAACTTCAAAACTACAAAAGGCAGTCCCCCAAAACGCCCGCCCTTCACCAGTTCCTAGTGCTATTCCTGGGAAGAAGTAGCGCAACTAACTCCCCAGCACCACAGCTGTCAGTTCAGTTAGAAAATACTTGATTGTATACAATACTAGGTATGCAGTAGGTACCTAATTAATATTACAAGACACAGAACATTAAATTAAATTATTTGCCATAAAAAACCCCCGACACAAAATAATAGTAAAAATAGTATGAATGTAAAAAGCCTAAAACAATAAAAAAAAAATACTATTGAAAAAATAACCACAAATAGAACAAAAAAGGTATAAACGTGAAACCCTATAAAAAGAAAAAAATAACCTTGAAATTATGACCCTACGTAAGTACGTATGAAATTTTTTGATTAAATTTTGTTCCGTCGGGGTCCGCTCTAATTACCTATTAGCCTAACGTTCTGTTAAAGTTTAAAATAGTAGGGGTCCCCCAACGGGACAACATTTAATCAATAAATTTCATGCGTCGGGGGTTAAAAACTATACTTACTGAAACAAAAAAATAAAATAAAAATGTAAACAAAAATTACTAGGTAGTACCTAAATAAAAGCCTCCGGGGTATAAGGGCGTGACCGCTTACACATTTAGGTATATATGCAATGCTGAACGAATGATAAACTACGTAGGTACGTATCGAAGTAAAATAAATAAACAAGTTATTACAAAAAACAACAATAAAACCATGGTCAGCAAGACGACCAGTCACCACAGGCAGCACCCGTTCACGAGCATAGCCATTACCCCGCTCGCCATATTTGAGGGAAGGAGGCAACCCGACACCGACGCTACCGTAAGCAGTGACATCTAAGGGAGCATGAACTTGCTGCTGGTTGTTCAGGCAAGAATAATATGATCAATCGTCGAGGTCGCTAGCTAACCAACCACATATTGCAATCAACTCATTAAAAAACATTGAAATGAAATAAATTAAAATTAAACTGAATTGACTTATACAGTAAAATAAAATAAACAATTATATGATCTCATATAACCCGTCAATAAGCTAATTCTGGAGAAAGAATACCTATAAACATTGTCTTGAGTTAATCAGGGCGACCAACTGTTCTTATCGTTTTTAAGTAGTCGATGCCTTTGAACAAAGGTTGGATTTTACTTGAACCTTTAAACGCATTAAAAGGCAAATCTAGCAAAGAAGAGGGTAGCTTGTTACAAAAGGTTATTTATTTATTTTACCATTTAGGTACACACATAAACAGACAATGAAAAACAGAACAGAAAAAATAGGTACAGAGGTGATGCTTATTTCATAAGAAATCTCTTCCAGCATACCTGAGATAGGACAATAGATACAGAGATGTAGACAGCGTGTGATAGAGCAAAGGAGACAAAAAATAATATATATAATCAAAAAAACAATTCACTTAAAAACTAAACAAAAATTACGAGAATATACTAACATACCTACATACAAATAAACATACATAAATAATTCTAAAATAAATATTACTAGAATGATAATAATTATATCATACTCAAAATAATAAATACATACACAACTATGATGAAGTGGACAGATAGTGTTCTATCACTCTTCTCTTAAAAACTGCAATAGTTTGGCAGAAATTATATATAGTTAGTATAGTTATAACAAACCCAACAAATGAGTTATGAACCTTATGAAGCACGTAGTTTGTTCTTATTTCTAGTGCATTGTGAATATCACTGTTTTTAGTATACACAAGCGTATATTTTGCCTAATACATAATGTAATTTGAAGTATTTTGAGGTATTATTATTTGATTAAAATACGAATTCATTATTATTAAAATCTACAGGTATTATAGATAGATATGTATTTATTTACGTTATACTTATTAATCTAGTGGAAAATATTATTTTCTTAAACTGTAGGTATGTCGTCATTTACTGATGGAGTCAATAATATCAGTAACGATAATGACCCGTCTTATGACCACAATTGTGTACTACAATTATGACTACAATAATCATTATAATATTTACTTATTTCTTGTTATCATCTGTACTTGAGACTCGCTTTGACCTCTATATCAGTACATTACTGTCGCTTTCGTAAGTCGGACAATAAAATGGTTAATACATTTTAGTTGTTGCATATTTGCTAATAATTAAAAATGTACAGATTTATTAAACGTGGTTTAGTTCCAAAAAGTGCATGCTGTAGTCTCCAAAAAAACTTTCGTAATGGGAAGTTATGGAGAAATGGTGTTCGTTGTATAACTCAAAGCACGAAATCAGATAGTTTGTTTCCTGAACGAGTAGACTTTCCTAGCAGGCATATTGGACCTAGAGATCAAGATGTAGTGACCATGTTGGATTTGCTCGGTTATAAGGTAAGTAAATCTCATCATCGGAACATCTTGCTCCTATTTAAATTTTGATATCTAATATATTCCTTGATCTATTCCAGAGCTTAGATCAATTAACGGACGATGCAGTCCCAAAGAAAATTCAACTTCAAGGTCTCATGAACATCAGTGACCCCGTGAGTAAGTATCGAACCTTAACGTTACATAAATGTTATGTGCATCTGCATACTAACATGCTTTAACAGTTTGTTAATTCACAAAGAAAATGTATTTCAGGTGAATATGATCTCATTAAGACAGTGCAGAAAATATCTGAGAAGAATCAAATATGGAGGTCTTACATAGGTATGGGGTATCACAACTGCTGTGTCCCACATTCTATTATGCGCAATTTGTTCGAGAACCCAGGATGGTAACTTAATTTTTCTAATTTACTAAGATTAGTACTCCCCCTATTAACTAATAATTTATATTTGGTCTCAGGAAGAGACATAACGACAGTCTGACATCATTTCGTTTTTTCTGTATTTGCACAGAAAGTATGTACTACAAGTTACAGATTTTAAGTTTGAAATGATCCTTAAACTAACTACCTAAACTAAGGCATGCAATCAGTTTTCAAGACTTATTAATATATATTATTAACACATTCAATCAAATCAATATAAGTTTACCATGTCAAGATGCAATTCAGTACATAATTTGGGTTGGATCTAGTATAGTTTGGCAGGAGTTGGGGGGTAAAAGGGGTTAAAGCTGGTAGGGTCTCCGATTATATTCAAGAGTTGATAGCATTAGTAGTTCTTGAGATATCCAGCTGTGCCAGACGGACAGACAGACCGACTGAGTCGTACCATAAGGGTTCCTTTTTACCATTTTGGTACGGAAACGTAGCTAAAAACGAAACCCTTAAGTATAAGATAACTTTTTTGTCTGTCACAGAGATTTTTAACTGTTGATTTGATTACTTTCAAGGACAACACAATACACACCATACCAACCAGAAATAGCGCAAGGAAGATTGGAGAGCCTTCTTAACTATCAGACCATGGTCAGTGATCTCACTGGACTGGATGTCGCTAATGCATCGTTACTGGATGAAGGCACTGCTGCTGCTGAAGGGTTATCGCTTTGCCACAGGTACGTTATAGATAGTTCATTATTCAGTTACTATCCAAATTCTAATAAAAATATGAACCAAGTATGATAAAAGGTCAATGTAATTCTTATTCATTAATAAGACAGAACATGGAATTTTGCGCTCTTTTCAGACCTACAGAAAACCTCCACGAAATGTGACATTTTCTTTTGTTATCGTAATTTATGTAATCCATGACGATGATAATTATGAAAAAGGCTTTACCTATAGGAACTTGATAACAGCTATAACACAACTTTTATTCCACAGGCTCAATAAGAGAATGAAATTCGTGGTATCAGAGAGACTGCACCCTCAAACTTTAGCAGTAGTCCAAACACGCCTGGACGCTCTGGGTTTAGAGGTCGATGTGGTGCCCGATGTTCGACAAGTGGACTTCGCTCAGAGAGACATATCTGCGGTGTTACTACAGTGCCCAGACACCAGGGGCTTGGTATATGACTATTCTGGGCTTGCAGCTGCTGCACATGAACATGGCGTGAGTTTTCGATGATATATGTTGTTTTGATATGCTGCGCGTTTTGTTGGTGTTAGAACACATTCTGTGTTTGTTAAAGTTTCAGGAAAATCGTCTAAGGCTACAATATTTTGTAAATATGTGAGCACCATGTATCGCCTTCAGACAACTAGAATCAATTCTATTTTCTTGTTAACATTCAAAAGTTGAAATAAATTATTTGACTTCGACGAAAATGACCACTTTGATAAATTCTAATTATCTGTTCACAGACCTTAGTGGTAGTGGCTACCGACTTACTGGCCCTTGCTCTTCTGCGACCACCAGCAGAATGTGGAGCTGCTCTTGCAGTAGGAACTTCACAACGTTTGGGAGTACCTCTAGGTTACGGAGGACCTCATGCAGGTTTTTTTGCCGCTGAACATCAGCTGGTGCGCCTTATGCCTGGTCGTATGGTTGGTGTTACAAGAGATGCTACGGGGAGAGATGCTTACAGGTACAGTCAAACTCAAAAGATAGTAGAAATCCAAAGGGAGTATTTTACACTATTTTGTACGCTCTGTAATAAACCGTAATTTCTTTAGTTTTAGATAGTTGACGCCACATAATTAATCATGAATATTCACTTACGTAGGTTAGCACTTCAGACCAGAGAGCAGCATATACGAAGAGACAAAGCGACGTCCAACATTTGTACAGCACAAGCGCTGTTGGCCAATATGTCTGCTATGTACGCAGTATACCATGGCCCTCAAGGTCTGAGGGACATTGCCAACAGAGTACACAATGCCACACTTGTACTTGATCATGGTATGGAAGCTAAACACATATATTTATATCCAAACCTTGGCAGGAAATTTTCAATCAATGCTCAAGTATTTCGTCTTTTTCATTCTGATATTTGCCAATAGCTATCAGGAATAACAAATATTTGAACGCGACGGTACCGTGTGCATTACAAAATTTTGCTTTTTTCACATAAGCAAACATCTGAGTGATGAAAAGAGAGGAATTATACATAACTTGTGGTATTTCAGGATTAAGGCAACGTGGACACAAACAATCCAACGAGGTATATTTCGACACACTCCACGTAGTTCCCCTTTCTGAACATGACGCTACTGAGATCAAAGCTCGCGCACAACAAAAGCAGATTAACCTGAGGTATTTCGATGACGGGGCTGTAGGAGTAGCCTTAGACGAGACCACGACCGTAGAGGATGTTAATGACCTACTGTGGATATTTGATTGCAAGTCTGTTGAAGAGGTAAAATATACTTGTTTATTTTATATTGTACAGGGTTACTTGTAATTTGGTCCTTCCAGGACGTGATAGGTTACCCATTTGCAACAATTACACACCGCAAAAAGCCCAGGCGAAAATTCACTGAATTAGAGAAAACCCAACATTCTAGTATTTTGGAAAAATTCCCAGAATTCGTCACTAAATATGATTTTTCTCTAAACTCTAAAATTGAATTTCAAAAATTTTCAAAAAAAAAAGAAAGAAAAAGAAAAGAATGTCCTTCATTTCCATTTCATTGTTTGGTACCTTGGATACCATAAATAAACCTTTAGATGCAACCAAATTTTCTAAAACATCAAAAAGTTAAAGGAAGAATTGTATTAACCATTTAAAAAAATCATCTACGTACATGAACTTTGACACCTTATCTCAAAATTTTACTAGGTATGTCAAATTACAAGGTCATTTTTTTTTTAATCAACTAATTATCTAAAGAGATAATATATGAATTTAGGCCGTATTACAGAACCTCACTCAATACTGTTAAGTTTAGAGCCATTTGATTGGTTGAAACTAGTTTTAAGTAATGCTTGAGCTTGAGTGAGGTTCTGTAATACGGGACTAGTGATCGGATGAAGCAGTTGATTATGCTGGCAAAGGCCGAATTTGAAAATTGTTAAAATATTTAAAGTTGTTTGATAATCGAATTATTTGACTGGTTTATAATTATCTTTTTACTTTCTCACTACCCAGCAAACCTTTTGACAGGTCGCCGCGACCAGGTCGCAAGTTAAGACGCCACTTTTCACTGGTTCGTATTATTCGCAGTCGATGAGCTAATCACTGATCACTTGTCGCTTAGTTCGCGTGTTTTTAAACTACTGCGCACATACAATCTCTTTATTTTGGAACAAACTTTGGTTTTTTAGGATTTTGATAAATAATCTCTTATTTATCTTATATTTTAGTCATTAGCCTACAATGTAGACTCTTCACATCTTATTTTTGTTGTTCTTCTTTTCGTGTCGATGGTAATGTTCTTCGATATTTTATATTGTTTGAGCCCAGTAGGTGGCCACGTTGATTGCGGCATCAGTGGCATTCATTAAGTCATACATTTTTGGTTGTTTAAGAAAAAGGTCATCGGGATCGGTGATTGTGGTTAATAGTAGGAGTTCGCTGCTGCCAACTTTGTGCCTATAACAACTATTTACGACATCCAGTAGTAATGCTCCTACCCACCAATCAATTAACTCAAATCACAGTTGGACCTTGCCCTCTCCCGAATTACTTGCATGACAGAAAATGTGCTGCCCAAGCCCTTTAATATTTTATGAACGTGGTTGCTGTTGGTTACTTAGAGCATCTTAACTCGTCTGATACTGCCAGTACACGTTTTAATAAAAAGTTATCTTAGGAAATAGTTACTCCTTCAACTTTTAACTGTTTGATGTTTTAGAAAATTTGGTTACATCGTAAGGTTTGCTAAAGTATTAGGTACCCAACGGAATAGCAATAAAGACTATTCAATTTGAGAGTTTAGAGAAAATAGATATTTAGTGATGATTTCGGGGATATTATCCCATGAATTTTCGCTTCGCTTTATGGGGTCATTGTTGCAACTAGGTTACACTATCTCGTTCTGGAAGGAATACCTACCTCCGTCAAATTACAAGTCAACCTGTATAAATAGTTGACTCTGACTGAAACTAAGAGATCCCGATGGGTTCTATTATAAACTACTACGAAGCTCATGGTTATCTACACTAAGTTCAAAGGCTCCAACGTTATACTGTTTAGACATAAAGGTAGGCATGACGGCTCCGAACACTACGCATTCATTACTAGAACTCGTCTTTGGCCTGCAAAACTTTCAAAATACTATTTTCATATTTTCCAGGTAACAAAAACTGGAGACGTGAGAGCCCGCAGTGTACAGCAAGGTCCATTCAGGAGGACATCTCCATTCCTTACACATCCTGTATTCAATATGCACCACTCCGAAACGAGGATAGTTCGCTATATGAAGCGCCTAGAGAACAAAGATGTGTCGCTCGTACATTCTATGATACCTTTGGTTAGTTCAATTGAATATTATTTTTACTACTGTATGGATAATGTGGCTAACTTTAAATAGAAATATCTTTATCTGCTGACCTTTACTTGTACCAAACACATGGATCACGTATTACTAAGATAAGAAGAAGACGTGGACAGTTCGGGGGGTCTTTATCATCAGGTTATTTGCATGTGCTTATCTTGTTACGTCAGGGCTCATGTACAGACGCCAGCACATCAAGCTACTACAATCTGGCAATTTAATAGATTTTCAACTTTATCGCTAAAGCATTAGGTTCAAGGTTGATTGCGAAAATTTGACATTTTCGGGTAGCTTGATGTGCTGGCGTCTGTAAATAATCAGACTATAGTGTATTTACTAGATGGCTCCTTACAAATCGTAAGTCGCGACCGTTGCCACTGGGCCGCAACTGCTCTCAGTGGTGTTTATCATCAGGTTATTTGCACGTGATTGTCTTTTTATTAACAAATGACTGTTGTTTACTTCAGGGCTCTTGTACGATGAAGCTGAACTCAACCACCGAGATGATGCCTTGTTCGTTCAAACACTTCACTGACATCCACCCATTTGCGCCACTAGACCAGTGCAACGGATACCACCAGCTGTTTGAAGAGTTAGCTAATGATCTGTGCGCAGTTACAGGATACGATCGTGTGTCTTTCCAGCCTAACAGGCGAGTCGATGTTCACTAAGGAGATATATCTAACATTAAAAATACCTACCTTAATATTCATTATGTATATCGTGATTGCCCAAACCTTATGAACAAAGTGCCCCAAGCAGCGTGTCGATCTTATAGTTCTTTCTCTTTGTCTTCCATTAAATTACTAATAACAGGCCCGTATTCATTTGACCTGAACTATTCTTACAGCGGTGCCCAAGGTGAGTACGCTGGTCTACGTACAATAAAGCGGTACCACGAGTTCCGCGGCGACACTAAGCGTAATATCTGCCTGATCCCGGTGAGCGCGCACGGCACCAACCCAGCGTCCGCGCATATGGCTGGTATGCTCGTCTGCGCCATTCGAGTTACGCCCTCTGGTGATATAGATATGGCGCATCTTAAAGAAAAGGTAATAACTAGGTTTCTATAAGTCGAGACTGTGACTCTTGGTATAAGCATCATCATTAAAATAAGTTTGGTTATTTCTTAAAAGCCATTATTTTCAAGAGAACTCAAATTATCAGTAATAAATAAAAATAATCTGTTGTGACATAACAACCTTGGTGAAAGTCAAGACAAAATCCACACATTGACGTCTCGTTGCTACGCCGCGTAGACGCATCGTAGCTGCCGTATGGATGCAGCTTTAGTTAATCGAACTTTTAGCATATAGCACTAACTGGCTATACATTAATGTTCAACCAACGTTATTTATCTTGCTAAGCATTTGAATAATTACCACAAGTTTCACCATCTATAATTAGTAAAGACGTTATATTTCAGGTGGAGGAGCACAGCGACAAAATATCCTGTCTTATGTTGACGTACCCGAGTACGTTCGGTGTGTTTGAGGAGCGTGTCGCGGACGTGTGCTCGTTGGTGCACAAGCATGGCGGACAAGTGTACTTGGACGGCGCCAATATGAACGCACAGGTTAGTCAGATTTTAATAAAACTTTTAGCTAACGTTAGTTGCATATTATATTACACAAAACGAAGCGTATATTACTGATTGCTTACGCCTAAATTGGCTGTTTAAGGAATGGTTAGGTTTCTGTGTATTGAATTGAAAATAATATTTTGGCGCACATTCGAGATTCATAGAATTATAACTGACTAGCTGGGCCCAGCGGTTTCACCCGCATAAGTTTCGATCCCGTGGGATTATCGGGATAAAAAGTATTCTATGAATTAGGTAATCCTGGTTATAAACTATTTGTGTGCCAAATTTCATCCAAATCTGTTCAGTTGTTTTTGCGTGAGATAGTAAAAAATATCCATCCATTCACATTTATCAATCCATCCATACAAACTTTCACATTTATAATATTGGTAGGACGTGCCGGTAGGTAGGTCCGGAATCAGGCATTAGAAAACAAAATGATTGGTAACTGTGTAACTACAGTAATTTTGAATACCTAATGCATTTTTTGATTAAATGTTGTCCCGTCGGGGGACCGCTACTACTAACTTTAACAGAACGTTAGGCTAATAATTAGAGCGGTACCCCGGACGGGACAACATTTAATCAAATTTCATACGTACTTACGTAGGGTCATAATTTCAAGGATATTTTTTTCTTTTTATAGGGTTTCACGTTTATAACTTTTTTGTTCTATTTGTTGCTATTTTTTCAATAGTTTTTTTAAATTGTCTTAGGCTTTTTACATTCATACTATTTTTGTATTATTTTGTGTCAGGTGTTTTTTAAATTTTTTTTAATTTTTTTATTTATACAAAAACTACATAAAAAAACATGATCACTACTTGATAAAAAAACATCCGCATTTATAATTATGTTGATGAACTACTTATTTAAATTACAATTATGACAAATTAGGTACTAAATTAAAAGACTAACTAACTCTCGACGAATAATATCGTGGATGCTGGCGTCCCGTGCTATGCGACCTGTGCTCCTGCAGGCAATACCTAACCTATATTACCTATATTAAAAAACAAAATATTTGTTATTTTAGGTGGGTCTTTGCCGTCCCGGAGACTACGGCAGTGATGTCTCACATTTGAACTTACACAAAACGTTCTGCATCCCTCATGGTGGAGGAGGTCCGGGCATGGGGCCAATTGGAGTGTAAGCATCTTCGAAACCACATATATAATTATCTTAAAAAAAATGTTTTTCTTCTTAGGCCGCGTCCTAACCAAAAGCGACCGTCGCGCGAGAACACGATCGTCGCCCTTTTTAGGGTTCCGTAGCCAAATGGCAACGGAACCCTTATGAATTCGTCATGTCTGTCTGTCTGTCTGTCTGTCTGTCTGTCCGTCCGTATGTCACAGCCGCTTTTTTCCAAAACTATAAGAGCTATACTGTTGAAACTTGGTAAGTAGATGTATTCTGTGAACCGCATTAAGATTTTCACACAATAATAGAAAAAAAACAATAAATTTTGGGGGTCCCCATACTTAGAACTGAAACTCAAATTTTTTTTTTTCATCAAACTCATACGTGTGGGGTATCTATGGATAGGTCTTCAAAAATGATATTGAGGTTTCTAATATCATTTTTTTCTAAACTGAATAGTTTGCGCGAGAGACACTTCCAAAGTGGTAAAATGTGTGTCCCCCCCCCTGTAACTTCTAAAATAAGAGAATGATAAAACTAAAAAAAATATATGATGTACATTACCATATAAACTTTCACCGAAAATTGGTTTGAACGAGATCTAGTGAGTAGTTTTTTTTTAATACGTCATAAATCGTAACGTAACGGAACCCTTCATGGGCGAGTCCGACTCGCACTTGGCCGGTTTTTTTATATGAATGTGGCACACTAGCGTGATCAACCAAGTCGCGTATGTACGTCATAACTCATACAAACGATCGCGTCGATCGCTTTTGGTTATTCTTTGAACATATATAAGAGTTTTGTCCCGACTTGTGCCTGTTTCGATTCTTGTGCGTCTCAATAATTACCAGATTCTTTTAATGTGATGATGATTATATTTTCCCCTTTAGGAAAGCTCACCTGGCACCGTTCTTGCCGTCACATCCAGTAATCGATCCGTTAGCAGATTTGGGTGATGCGGCGCATAGTTTCGGCTCGGTGAGCGCTGCACCGTTCGGGTCATCAGCTATCCTACCCATTTCTTGGGCTTACATCAAAGTAAGTGCAAATTGTTTTGTATGGAAGTCAATTTTATCTTTATTGTTTTGATGTGAAAACTTTTACTTATGCAAACGAACAAGACGAAATGTGAAAACTTTCTTATTATATTCTAGATGATGGGTCCCAAAGGATTAAGACGTGCGACACAGGTGGCTATTCTGAACGCTAACTACATGTCTAAAAGACTTGAAGGTCATTACAAAACTTTATACAAGGGCGAGAGAGGACTTGTTGCACACGAATTTATCATTGACGTCAGAGACTTGAAGAAGACTGCCAACATAGAGCCTGGAGATATTGCTAAAAGACTGATGGACTTTGGTAAGTTCGAAATGTATAACTAAACAACCTGTTGATGGTACCAACTCTTAAATAAACGTTCAATCGTCCATCTAATCAAAATCATAACATAAACCGATTAAAGAATGGCGTTTTTTGAAGTTTCCATTTTCCTAAATCAGAATTTAATTTATAATACGGAAAATAAGACTAAAAGTTAATCTTTTTATGTTGCAGGTTTCCATGCTCCCACGATGTCATGGCCAGTAGCCGGTACTCTGATGATAGAACCCACCGAGTCTGAAGATCTTCAGGAGATGGAGCGTTTCTGTGAAGCTCTCATCGCGATCAGGAAGGAAATTAAAGACATCGAAGATGGAACCATGGACAAGCGGCTAAATCCTTTGAAGGTCTTGTCACTGTTTTCATAACTATGGTTTTTTGTTTCTATTGAGGAAAGACCCTTGAATGTACCATTTACCATGTACCATTGTGTGTAACATTTTGAGTTCTTTTCAGATGGCCCCACATACGCAAGAGGAAGTTATCTCTGAAGATTGGAGCCGCCCCTACAGTCGAGAACAAGCCGCTTTCCCTGCTGTGAGTATTAAGCTTTCATGCAGATTATGGTTTTATTTTATTTATAATCGTCTTAAATTTTTAACAAGTGCTACATATAAGAATTTTTATTTCAGCCGTTCGTAAAAGGAGAGACGAAAATATGGCCAACAGTCGGTCGTATCGATGACATGTACGGAGACAAACATCTTGTTTGTACTTGTCCACCGGTGCTCGACGATTTCTAAGTTATTAACAAGATGTATTTAATTTAAGGGATGAAATTAAATCAAAATGTTATGTTATTAGGATCCTCATCTCCCTCTGTTTTGTATTATTATTATATAATGTAGGGTTGTGACAATGAATAATAAACAAGTTGACCATCTGTCGCATTATGTATATTTTCTCAATACTGTTGTAGAATAAAATATTGTCTTCTAACAACATAATCTTCTTCATTTTGCATACCTATTAATCTATAGCAGTACAAATAAGTAATTGCCGTAAATTATATTGACTTCAAACAGTAATCTATCTACCTTATTATTGTACAAATATTTTAATATTGCGAAGGATTATTATTTATTTATTACGCATAACATTTAACTTGGATTCAAGGCAACGTGTTTGTTTTGTTACTAGCTCAAATAACTATCTGAAATACCAAAGGCTTCACATTACATAACAATATTATTAATTTGTAAACTTCCCGCGTGCATTTTATATTTAGTGAAACATTCTGTATTTCAAATGTAGTATAATATTTCTAAACTGTAATATTAATAGAGCAAACATTTTCAGCTTCAAAGCTTTAACTAAAAACAAAAAGTTAAACAAGTATGTAAACTAGTAGCAGACAAGATTCAAATTCAAAAATAGATACTTAGTAACATAATTAAGTAAAACATAAAACTACTCAAACAATAAAATTAAAAAAATCTGTGTTGACGTTATCTAGATTTTTATTAAAGCAGAAAATATCACTAAAAAAACATTTTCATATAATAAAATTGATCTTGAATGTTCAAGACAAAACAACCTTAGAAATAGTGTCTTTAACTATCGGTAACTTATTTAATTACTCTTATTTTGGTGGGGAACTGATCACATCTTTTGGGTACATACCCAATCTCACTCCTAACTCTTTAGGCATGCGGAGCGCAGGGCGCGTGGGAAAGGGGTGGTACGAGCCTGTCGACGGACTGCGGGGGTAAGATATTGACGACAAAGTGTCCGTCTCGATGAGCGAAGTGATAGCACTGCAAGTATCGTCTGACTCTACTTTTGTTCTATCACTCTTTTCTGTGTAGTCTTTAGGAATAGTGGGAGTTTCTCTGTTGGGAAATATCTTAGGCGATATTGGAGTAGACACTTGATCTAACGACGTGATCTGACACAGAGTATCGCTAGAGTTGGTCTTCGCTCCGGTTGGCGAGTCGTCCTCCGCTGATGCTTCGTACGTGAAACTAATAGAGGAAGTCACAACATGAGCAAAGTCACTAACTTGGCTGTTATCAGTCTTAGATACATTTTCGCAAACTTTCGGTCCTTGGTTAACCGTTTTGCTACAAATATCACTTGCTTTAGACAACACAAAGTCGTTATACTTGCTTGAAAAGGGGTAATTATAGTCATCGGATGTGAAACGTTTTTCATATGTCGAGGTATCTTTTTGTTCCGAAGACGGTAAAGTAACAGATGGTTTGGACTCGCCTGAAAAAGAATGTCGAGTCCAATCCGATGCCGTTGTAGGTTTGAGTTCTTTGTTTGACAAGTCACCGTAACTTGATAGATCACGGGGTTTTTTTTGGTAATCCAAATCAAAATTATCAGTTTTCTCTAAAAAACTTTTGTGATCACATTTTGCTAAAAACCCTTTATTTTCCCATCCATATATATCGGTTTTATTACCTAAGCACTCACTACTTGGACTTTTTGTGTTTTTAATAGAAAATTCCTCTTCTCTGGTGGTTGAATTTCGAACTTCCAAGGAAAAAGGGTCATCAATAGAAATAGGTCGTATTCGTACGAAATCATTATTTTCATTTGCTCCTGCATTGACATTTCTTTTCCTATAGCCTATTAACGAATCAGAGGTAGATTCTTTCAGTAAAGGCGATTCAATTAATTTACTCTCGACGGTTTTTTCAGGAACCGTTTTGGAGTAAATATTTCGTTGTTTTTCGAGCACATTTTCGTCACTTTTCGTGATATATTTAATAGGACTCTTAATTTCAGTAATATTTTGTTTCGTCAATATCCTACTCAAAATTTTTGAATTTTCTTGAATAATTTGTAAAGCTCTTTCACTATTTTTTCGTCCGGTTTGTAAAATGTAATCTTTTGGAGAAAATATATCTTTTTGTTCTTTGCTTTTTTCCGGCGTCTCCTGTTTTTGAATAGAATAAAAATCTGTGCTTTCTTTGTAGTCGTCGATAACTTTCTTTGCAAAACTATGACTTTGTGGCAATGATGATGCTCTCTCTACTTCTTCTTTGATAAGTTTATCATTGTGGTTACTTTGCAATGTCAATGAGTCCGGTTTTTTTGGCAGCCGTGAGAGTCGTTTGGTGGCACGCCGATTTGGAATATCTACGCTATTGGGATCTGTTACACGTGCACCAAAGAACTCTGGACTATGTTCAAAGTACTTATCAATTTTTAAAGGTATCGGTGGTTCGTCTTCACTTACTATAATACTTTCAGCTCCAGGACTTCCCGGTGGACTTTCAAAGTCAGATACATTTTTATCAGATAAATCTATGTCAGGCACAAAATTTGGATACATCGTGAAACTATCAATGATGTCTGGGGGTCTAGATATAGACTCATTTACAGCCGGTCGTTTAAAGTTAGTTTCAAAATCATACTCGAACGGGGATTTGGGACCTATGCCACAATTACAGGGCGATAAGTCAATAGGACTGAGTTCAGTAAAAATATTTGGTGATTTTGTAAAACTTGTAGGCCTTATTATTTCTCTACTTGTAGAGTTTTCTTCATATTTTGTTCTGTTGAGTCTTTGCAATACTTCATTTCTGTCTGAAGTCATGCGTGGAGAGCAAGGCGATAGATTAGTAGGATTAAAAACAGCGATCTGATTAGTAAGATTCAGACTGTCTTTCAATTTACTCTCAAAGCCATCAATGTAAGTTCGTAGCGGTTCCCCTGCTGCAGAATCTAAATAATCTGAAATACTTTTGATGGGTTTATCAATCAAGTTTATTTCTGCTTCCTTTTCAGGAGTTCGTATTTTAATAGTTTCTTTTTTGGTTTGCGAATGGCTAATTTTGGTTTGTTTCAGAGATGAGGAGGAGGCAATCTTCTTATTCTTAATATTCAAGTTATGCTTTTCTTTCTCATCGTCTGGAATTTCTGGCTCAGATTCACTACCACGTTCATTTTCATCACAAAGACTTGTATCTGTACTTGAAGCACTGTGTGATGAGTAAGAAGATGTGTCACTTGAGCTACGAGATCTCACTGTAGCAATCATTCTATTAGCTTCGATTTCAGAAACTATGATACCGTCGCCAGCCTCATCTAAGTCAATGGACGCTTTTCTTTCCTTTTGTTTGGTTTTATCCTTCTTAATATCTTTCCATTTAACTGAATTTCGCCTGCTTAATGTTTTACGACTTTTTTCTTCGTTCCAACTGATGGTTTCACTGGATGGCCCACGTGAACGGTGCTCTATTTTATCTACTGTTGACGTTTGCCGTGAGGGTGGCACCGCTCCAGGAGGTGGACCAAGTCTTCGTCCTCTAGAACTCACCAATGCACTTTTGCCCAAGAGTAGATTGTTTACCGTAAGTGATGTTGGAGAGGTAGGTACGCCCACTGAAAAAAAACATACCGTTTATTATCAGTAGTTTCAATCATGTAGAAAGAGTACTAAAAGTTCATACAAAGTGACCAGAATGAGTGTTTGTGTTTTATACCTGCAGCATGGCGAGCACAAGCCGCAGCTAAAATTACATGTGCTTGTCTCTGCCTTTCTCGAAGGCGAGCGTATTGACGTTTCAAGGCCCCAATGTCTAAAGAAAGTCTGTCCCCTGCCGCCAAACGGTCTTCACGCCGAGGAACGAACTAAAACAAGCCACCGTATTTTAAATATCCATGTTGGTACATCATACACGGAGTATAATTCCTATTTAAATATTGGTAAAATTACCGTAGCTAAAGCCATTTTATTGCCATCATCACTAGAATCTCCTTCATCCTCTGAATAAAACAGTCGAAGTCCGCGTTTTGTCATTGACTGCATCTGAAATTTAACCTTTGGATAGATTCTCATAACTCCTCGACTGTACAACTGTAGAGTTACAACTTAAAATCATATCATAGAATTAATCGTACGTACGGCAGAGTGTAAAGGCGGGTGATAAATGGGGGCTGAAGTGGGTGGTGCTGGTGGTGCCACGCGGTATCTGTGCAGGCTGCGCAGTCGGGGCAACTCAGGCACAGAGCCGAAAGCCACTACCCTCGCCACGAGAGAGTCACCTGCCTCCCATACGGCGCCGGCTCCTCCACCCATGCAGCTGTAGAACTCGTCTGCTGAACGGGCCGATAGAATACGACTGAAAAGAAAAACTTAATTTAAGTCTGTTTTGATGGTTGTCGAAATACATGTTAATAATGAAACGGGTAAATCTGTTAAACAAGAAAAACAACTTGAGATTATGGTCGACAACAAATTAGTTAATAATGCAGCTGACGTAGCTGAGGCATTTAATGAGTTTTTTGCCAACATACCGATAACTACGACTCGCTCCTTAAATTCGTCCCCGTCTAAAGCTGAAGACCTTTGGCATAGTAGTGTACCTAAATGTAGTCCTTTATTTAGTTTCGAACATGTAACCCCGCGTGATGTAGTTAATATTTTTAATACACTTAAGTCTAAAAACACCGGTGATTATTGGGGCATCTCCATTAAACTTTTAAGTAATATAATAGACATCGTAGCCCCCTATCTAGCTGTTACTTTTAATAAATGTGTTGATTTAGGAACTTTTCCTGACCTCATGAAGAGTAGCAAAGTCATACCATTATTTAAATCAGGTAATAAGAATGACGTTGGCAATTTCAGGCCTATTTCTATTTTACCTGCGTTTAGCAAAATATTTGAAAAGTTAATACTCAAGCAGTTGCTAAGACATTTTAATTTAAACAGCCTCCTCCATAATGAGCAATATGGCTTTACAAAGGGTCGTTCAACTACAGACGCGGGTGTTGCTCTGCTGAGACACATATTTGACGCATGGGAGAAATCGCAAAATACTATTGGAGTTTTCTGTGATCTCTCCAAAGCCTTTGATTGCGTGCACCATGACACGCTTTTGCGTAAGTTACGTCATTACGGTGTCCGAAACGTGGCTCTCAACGTAATAATTTCTTATTTACATAATAGGGTCCAATGTGTAGATGTTAATGGCGCGAAATCTTCCGGGCTACCAGTTCAGTTAGGTGTTCCGCAAGGCTCAATACTGGGTCCATTTTTGTTCTTATTATATATCAATGATTTACCATTCAATTTGAAGGGCATCTGTGACGTTGTACTGTTTGCAGATGATACCTCTCTTATTTTTAAAGTAGACAGGAATAGACAAGATTTTGACGACGTAAACAGTGCACTCTCAATAGTTACAGATTGGTTTACATCAAATAACCTAGTTCTCAATGCCAAGAAAACGAAATGTGTAAAGTTTGCCTTACCGAATGTCAGAAATCTAGGACCCAACATCGTCTTAAATAAAGAGGTGCTTGAAACAGTAGGCTCGGCAATTTTTCTAGGACTAACAGTAGATGCCAAACTTCAGTGGGGACCTCATATATCAAGTCTAACAGGAAGGCTCAGTTCGGCTGCCTACGCCGTCAGGAAAGTAAGACAATACACTGACGTTGATACAGCTCGTTTAGTCTATTTTAGTTATTTTCAGTGTTATGTCCTACGGTATTCTGCTGTGGGGCAAAGCCGCTGATATACAAAATATATTTGTCCTTCAAAAACGAGCTGTTCGAGCAATTTACCAGCTAGGTGCCAGAGTTTCTCTAAGAGATTTTTTTAAAGATATTGGTATTCTCACGGTTGCATCACAATTCATCATCGCCAACATTTTATATATTAGGCAAAATTTGCACTTGTACACTAAAAACAGTGATATTCACAGTGTTAACACTAGAAATAAGGACAAACTACGTGCCCCCTTTCACTGGCTTCATAAGGTTCATAACTCATTTGTTGGGTTTGGTATAACCTTTTATAACAAGATACCCTCTTCTTTGCTAGACTTGCCTTTCAATGCGTTTAAAGCTCAAGTAAAATCTAACCTTTGCTCAGAGGCTTACTATTCCATCAACGACTACTTACACGATAAGAATAGTTGGTCGCCCAAATTAACTCAAGACAATGTTCATGTTCTTTCTCCAGAATCAGCTTACTGACAGGTTGTTGTTATTAGTATTAACTTATTTATTTATTTTACTTCGATGGTCCTAGTTTTTCATCTGTAACTCAAGTGACAGCTATGTGACCAGAACCCAGCTATGCATAAATATGTAAGCTGTCACGCCCTTTATGCCTGGAGGCTTTTATTTAGGTAGTAAGTTTTTATTTCCATTTGTATTAATTATTTTTCAGCTTGAGTACGTATAGTTTTTATTATATTTGTTGGTATATTGGCGTGGCTAGCTGACATATTTTATGGCAAATAATTTAAGTTTCTTGTAATGTTAATTACTGAACATAGGTTCCTAGTATTGTATACATGCACTATATTCTAACTGAACAGACAGCTGTGCTGCTGGGAAGTTTGTTGCGCCACTTCTTCTTCCCAGCGATAGCACTAGGAAGTGGTGAAGGGCGGGCGTTTTTGGGGGACTGTCTTTTGTAATTTTGACGTTCGAAAAGTGCTGACTCTCAGCCTAATTTGAATAAATGACTTTTGATTTGATTTGATTTGATCATGCTATAGGCTAGTGTATGGAATTGAGGAAATTTTAGTATCATGTTCCTTTAGAATGAAAGTTTAACACTTTGCGGGACACTAAACGCCCCCAGACGAAATAACAATAAAACTTCTATTGTGTCTCATTCAGTGCCCCTCAACCGATTAATTTAAAATACTAAAATACACAATTCAATAATTAAAACAATAAATACATAGTTCGAATATATTACATAACTAGAGGTAGGCAAAAAATATTTCCAGAGTGAACCAAAATATTTGCAAAATATTTCTTGCCGCTTGGTGCGCAAATTTCTAATTATCTATCCTTTTGACTAAAACAAGAATCCACAATATAAACTTTTATAGCTTATCGTTCACATTCGGATATAGATAACACTGATATCAGGAAAGCGGGGGTGGTCTCCTATGCGATTATGCGTTTCATATCAGTTACACCCATGCCATAAAGAGTTGCATATATTATCTATAATTATACTTATAGTTTTCATGAAACTTAGGCCCTTTGTACACACGGCTACACATCAAGCTACAACACCAGTATTGGCTGACCGTTCATTGTGTGAAAATATCATACAAAGTGAGGCCAAGACAAACTGGTTTTGTATAGCTTGACGTGTAGCCGTGTGTACATGGCACGGTACGGTTTCTTTACGGTACGGCGAATAAACCGACCGTAGAAAAAACGAGTCCGTCAACAAGCTTACATAGAGATCCGTACAACACTGACGACCGTGCCTACACACGGCGAATAAACCGTCGTTTTTCACGGCAAGAAAATAGTGTGTGTACAAAGGGGCTTAGATTTACTTTCGTGGTACTAGTAATTAGTAATTATATATTTCTTTTCTTTTTCTGTGAACTAAACATAGAAATTCGTTATTGTTTACTCAGTTTCCACGGCATGGGAAAATCATTTCTTCCCACTAACCTTGATAGCTCTCTAATCTGGAGCGTTATAACCTTCATCTGTGTTGAAATACAATATAAATGTAAATAAAAGAGGAACGCATATCAATTCGGGATTCCCGGGATGCTGATGTCATACACTCAAATACCAAGTAGAATTTTCCTCATACTTTACAGTCAGATCTATATAATCTTAATCCGTCTGGCTTTAATGAAAGGCATAAATGAGTAATGTATAGTCTACATTTTAGGTATTTAATATGAAAGGGCTGCTTGAAGCCAAAATAGCATCAAGAAACAGTTAACAACAATAGTAATAGTCTGATGTTTTTTAAACTTACTCTTGGAGCATATCCCATATAGCCAGCGCAGTTAGAAGTAGCACTTCATTGCCATCCAGAAGGACAAGGTCCCATATCCTTAAAAGAAACTCCCTCGGTAACCACGTTGCGTACAATGTGAGGAACCATTGCATAGTAAACACATCTGGTAAAGGAGGTTCCACGCCTCCACCTACAATAATAAATAAAAATAAATGCTTAAAGTTTCACAATGCATCATATAATTTTTACATTATTTTTACTGCCAATATTTCCGGCGTTCGGTCTTATTGAAATAGCTTCTTTTAGTTTTTATTTCTTTAGTTGTTTACGCTTTGTGTGTCTGCAGGATCAGTTTAAAAAATAAACTATAATATATTGAAAACGTTGTTACCATCAGATACCCTTTGTAAGTGATCCATGTGCTGGGCTAGGCGGGGTAGGCGTAACCGAAGGAGGTCTCTAAACGCTGCCATGTCTGCTGATAAGCCGCGAAGGTCGTCTGCGAAGTAACCCTCAGGTAGAACGGCCTCCACTAGGTATATCATTACCTACAGATCAATATTACGAAGATTAGAACAAAAAGAATACCTAACTGATTACATAATTTTGCAAAAACACTTCTTCAATATGATTTTCTCTGTAATTCTTCATAGAAAAGTCATGGCATATTTGGTTCTCGGATTGTATCTAGGGACTTTGGTATCTAGATCACTCTAGTTCTTTAGTACTGTAATAATATTTACCTTCAGTGAATCCGATTCAGATTTGTCCATAACTTCTAGTATTATGGCAGCTAACATATTAAAACCTTGGCAGTAACCGACGTCTTTGTTCCATCTAAAATTATACAATTTGTGCTTATCAATTCCATATGTATACACAGCTTTACCATCTCCCCTAAACTAGATCATCTTTATCATCTGCTTTTTACAATCGTATGAAGGATGTTTTATCCTTATAAATATATATTATATAAAAGATAAAAACAATTATAATTTATAATACCTTGCGTAAGCCAACAGCACTCTTCGAAGCATCGCCTGATTTTCTCGCCCTTCTGCCCCGCAGAACAGAGAGCACCCGGTACGGTGTAAATCCTTGGAAAATATTAGGCTTCAATGAGAAAAATAAATCACCAATCTCTTCTAATATCGCGAAGAATATCTTGTTTCTAACTACAGTAGTATTTTCTAACAAGGCACTCGCCCTCCAACAACCTTCACAAAACCTCTACATTCACATTTCTTTCATAGACTAGAAAGACATCCAATTTGTTTGATCATATGAGAAATTTACGTCTAGTATTTGCATATTAGATGCCTACTTACACAAAATATGTATTCAGAGGTAATGTTGGGGGTGCGGGTGTTGTCTGCGGTGCTATACTTTAAGCAAGGAGTTCGATTTCTTTCTCCAGATCCTTATACGCATTTGCGATTGACGCCGTGAATAGCGCAACACCACATGAAATCTAGATTTTAATGGCTGCTCACTTTCAGTATTTGCGCGCCAAGCTCGGCGTCATCGGGTTGTGCGGTGCCGCGGAAACAGCCGCGCTCCGCTGACGGCCAGTCGATGCTCCTCGCCGTCAGGTGACGGTCCGCCAGTGTCAGCCATAACTGGGATTAGAATTAAGTTTTATCAAAGATACAATCCTCAGAATCGGTATCAATAATATAATCCTCATCATTCAGCCGAAAGAATTCCATTGCTGGACATAGGCCTTCCCCAATAATCGTCACAACGACCGGACCTGAGCTTCCCGCATCTAGTGGATTCCCGCGATCTTCATCAGTTTGTCAGGTTACCTTTAGGCGGGCTCAACGATATAATATTTTAAATTACAAACAAAGCGGTACTTCTACAAACAATATAGCCAGCTGTAAACAACAACAGCCAAGAACGAACGCCTTATGTAACGAGAGTAACTCTAAAAACGAATTTAGTTATCCCTTGGAGAGAAATGGGCGTTAGAATCTGTATATAATTTGATTGGCGGCATTGTTTGCTGTGGTACGCCTTCTAATTGACTTGAGTAAAATCTTTACAAAATAAAGACAAACTAGCATGGCAGCTATTCCAAATCTAAGTGAACAGGGCACAAACCACAGAACCGAAATCACCCGAGATAAATCTTATACTGACAACTAGTATTATACCATAAATTAGAGTGGAAATGACCGCAGTATTCTCACTTTGTTCGACCGTAATTGTGTGGAGTCGTGGATGAAAGCCACAATGGACTTCATCGCGAGTTTTTATGGACCGACTGTTACAAAGAACGCATAGATTGCTATCTTTTAACTAAGTCTGAACAACGACATCGAGGCAATCATTGATTTGTTGTTATTCACAAATTAACTATGTATATCAATTTACCTACTGAAAGTCAAGGAACCGTGATCTTGAAAGGTAAGATGTAAATACGCATGACGTCAAAAGAAACATATTTACGTAAGGTACGCGAGTGAGTTCTTCGAAATTTCGTAACTACGATTTCGTGGAAGTAAATAGACAAGGATATTTGGATATGTGTTCCCGATATATTATGATAACTTCGTTACGGTACGAGGTAACGAAGTTTATTTAAACGAACCTATGTATTGACTATTTGGATTCTTTTAGATTTCTCATTTATTTTCCGTATTCTTTAGGTAGGCCATCTATAAGTAGCTCTATCTCAAAGTCACAAATCTTAAGTGGCTCTCGCTTAGGGCTAAATGTGGTGAAAATGGTTGTACTTTCAGTAGGTTAGCTAGATCGATAAACGGTGACCGAAGCTATTTTTATTAAAAATCTATACTCCATACAAAACCGCTAAGAATACGGAGGATATTTTATTGAACTGGTGGCTAATGGGCGGGAAAGATATCGAGATGTCTGGAGTTATGGGATATTGAAGGTTGGTTGAAAAAGCTCTTGAGGCGTTTAAAGAGACGCAATCTCAGACATGATATAGGTATACCTACTAATGAGCTTTTATATCACAGTCCATTTTACAAATGAGTAAGTAACTGTACTCCTTGCCTTTTCCCAACTGTGTTGGGGTCTGCTTCCAGTTAATTGTATGAAGCTGAGAAGCAGTATTTTTTACATGCCTATTTAAATTGCCATTTTGACGAATAACTTGACATAACAGTAAAGTTCGATATAACAACTTCGTAGGTAATTCAATGCCGAGTGCCAAACAGTGTTTGGCACGTTATCTTAGTAGTGTAAGTAGATAGGTGGATAAAACATTAATTCAGTGCAACAACAAAAAACACACCACACAAAAACACACACACAGTTAAGACAGAGTAAAACCATTTAACTTTTGAGCGGGTTGTTTGTTGATAAATAGGCGCTGAGTTACCTTTCTGCGGAAGTGTTGAGGCACGCCGGCGGGCAGGCGCGCGACCAGGCGCATCGCATGGAGCCACTCTGCGTAGCCGCCCTCGCCGGGCCCTTCGCCTCCGCCCGGCGTCACACCAAAACGAGCACCAGTTTCGCCCGCTACACATCAAAAGCTACCTTTAATGAGCTCCATTATCAAGCAGGCCTATTGCAGGACACAGCACCACTTTTCCCGCTACACATCAAAAGCCGCCTTATATGAGCTCCATTATCAAGCAGGCCTATTGCAGGACTGCAGGACACAGCACCACTTTCTCCCACTACACATCAAATGCTGCCTTTAATCGACCTTATAATCAAGCTCGAGGGAGCCCTATGTACTGTGATATGCCTATCACAGTACATAGGGCTCCCTCGAGCTTAATGGGTCCTTCGATTATGTATGTCGCACGAAATATTTATTTAAAAACCAATCCCGTTTTCTTGAATATCAAAGAAAATGAAACAAGTATTTGTAGAAGACCACACTAACATCAACGAATGAATAAAAAAGTGTATGCTTTATCTATATCTATATACTTATAATAAATCTGTAGAAGTGAAAATTCTGTACATTGAAAATATCAAAAAAATAAATGGCAGGCCTAGGACTAGACCGACACCGAACCCAAAAACGTGATTAAAAAAATTTTTGTCTGTCTGTCTGTTTGTTCAGGCATCACGCAAAAACTACCGGTCCGATTACGATGAAACTTGGTATAATTATTCTTTAATATCCTGGGCACCACACTGGGTACTTTTTATCCCGGAAAAGTATATACAATAAAAAACAAACTTAATTTTGCGGTTCGCTCCCTAGACCCGATAACTGTACTGTGTACTGTACCAACCGTAAATAATAAGTTTGTCGTAGGTTACGTCACCTGCAGTGGAGTTCATTTTTATTCCTTTTAGTTTTTAGAGTTATTTAGGTTTATTTTTATATAAGTCATAGGTATAGACTTTAATTTTAAAGTATAGGTAGTACATTTGATAGTGTACGTAGTGACCGTAGGTTATTTTATAATACTGTTAGGTAGTATTAGTCATTCGTATAGATATTAGTTTTTAGAGATTTTGCTTATTTATTGTGTTTAGATTAGTTATCATCAGAAATAGGTTTATTTAGGTAGGTGGGTATTTTATTTTCTGTTATTGAGTTTTTTTTTTATTAGGTAGGTACTTAGGTAAAGATATCATATAGGTACCCTCTTAATCACCACTAATGATACACAATTGGTTTTCTATTGTAATTAGCCACAAAGGGCCCGCGGGATAGATGGCATTCTGGGGAAGCACGTACATTTTATCCTGTTAGCACGTTCCCGTGGGATAATTTCCGACATCCACGCGGGCGAAGCCGCGGGCAGAAGCTATTAACAATAAAACTATACAGGTAGGTAAATTTTATAACCTAAAAAATATTTTTTTTATATTTTTTTTTTAATTATTCATTAGTTCAATAGAATAAGAATTAAAACATCAACATTACTATAAATTTGTGTTTTTGACGCTACGCAACTTTATGCTACTCCGGATAGAACAATTCGTAAATACCTATAGTAGTCTATAGAAATACCTATATTTGGATAACAATGATGCCATAACTCCTTGAGTATAGGTTAGTTTTGTGTGTCTACTGTGCATAACATTACTTAACTATCTACGGAAAACTGTTCTGATAACCGCGTTATTGTTTTCATGGAAACCGACACATGCACGATCAGGATTATTTCACAAGGGCCGCCGATGACGGAACTACACTTCACATTTACATAATAAAGTAATTTAGTACAGACAATGAAGAAGGAGCGTCTAGCGCTAGGACTATGATAAATAATATCGAAGTAACCAAATAATGAAATAACATTAACGTGAAATTTAACATTTAACTGTAGGAACGGATCGTCAATCATTGACATATAACAAAGATCACGTTTAACGGAGAACTTCAAAGGTTTCATAAGGATAATTTCTTGTCAGCGCATACATTTGAAATACTCGTAAATGAATCGACGTACCTGAGCCGGCCTTCGATGCACCTGCCAAGCTCCTCAGGGAGTTTAGGAGTGCACTCATCTGTCTTGTAAGTGGCACGCATTTGACAATAAACGCATATCTTTACAACTGCACTAAGCACTAAGTTAACGACCTGACGGCTTAAGTCTATGCAGTGGCACTGCAGGCGGATACGGACACGACATCCTGGCGCTAAGAACCAACTTTACCAGCTACTTTAGGGTTAGACACCGATGATTTATAACAGAATTGTGAAAAATTATGAGCCATATCTCGAGAGCATTTGAGACTGCGTAGTCGACCAGCTGATGTGATGTTTACTGGGAAAGTCGTGAAACGAAGCGGCGAGGCTTCCAACCTCCTACCACAATACTGAATCAGTCTTCAGATTACGGTAGTACAAACTGCTTGTATGCTCAGAGGAAAAATACACTCTTGTCATGTTGTTTAGTGACAGTGTTTCGTGGTACACGCCAGGGAGCATGCGCAATCGGACCCCGGACAGTTGTCTGTGTGCGTTATGTATCGATTGAGCGCCGCTGTGTACGTCAGTTTCGGAAAAAGATAGACGGGAAAAGCACCCCATACCCAGTAGAGTTAGCTTTGATATGCGTAAATCTATTTTAAGTTCCCATGAATGAAACTATCGTGATACTGGCTATCCATGAATAAAGTTCATAAATGTTTCATTGGAAATTGTAATCCAGAAATGATTCATTGTTAAACCATTGAAGTTGTATGAAGAGCTTTTGGTAAGGCACCGCTGTGGTTATGATACAATTTGCTAATGAAAATGCACGAGCCATTAGCTGTAATATAGAAATTAGATTCTGCGAGTAATGGAGCCGGAGGCCTTTTACGGACATTAGGTGGTAATTCGTTTCCAGAAATTGACAATAATTTACACTTTTATCGTCTCGGTCGTAATACTATTGAAATAATACCCATCATATCGATCAGTGAACGTTGCGATACAATTGTGATAGTATCAAAATCACGGCAACTGGTAGTATTTTTAACAACAAACAAGATCAGTGTCATTTATGGCACTTACTATCGTTCTGTGATACTTTCACAATTCTTATTATCATAATCATAATCATCGTTTATTGCATTCAATGTAGTGTAGAAGATGTTACAATAATATTTGTTTCATACATTGACCCTGTCAGGGCACAGCAATTTATACATATGTTTTGGCATGCTACAGTACATAATAATAAATTAAATGAATGAAAGAAACCCACTGTGCAGAAAGACAATAATAAAATTTTTAACATAATAATAAAGTATTCGTAAATGTATAGTCCAGGATAGGGTAAAAACTAAAAACAATTATTTGGTCATAATTTCCATTAATAGTTAAAAGTTAGACAATTAAAAATAATCAAATAATTATAACTATAATCATAAAATAATATAGGTAATGTCAACTAGAATAATAGTATTAAGTCAACAATAGTGAGTGATGTATATAATAAGAATTTGAATGTCAAAATTTATCTATCGTTATCGTCCAAAAATTCCTTTAACAATAATAATAATGATAAAACTTAATGTTTACCGAAAACGCTGTTTTCAAATTTGATGTTTTTTTTTGGAAAGCCTGGTTTTTCGGAAGATTTCTGAGGGGCAATTCTCGTAATTTTAAGAACGTTCACGCAGTCTGATCTCATTCTCAAACTGTCAAAAATACCTCTAATTTCCCAACATTTTGACAAGTTTTTGACATTTGACTAGATTTTGAACTTTTTAAATTACGAGAATTGGCCTTCTGGACGTTCCGAAATATACCTTAAGTAGCTGCGCCCCGCGGTTTCACCCGCATAAGTTTCGATCCCGTGGGAATATCAGGATAAAAAGTATCCTATGTGTTAATACTGGTTATAAAATATCTGTGCGCCAAATTTCATCCAAATCCGTTCCGTAATTTTGGCGTGGAAGAGTAACAAAGATCCATCCATCCATCCATACAAACTTTCGCGTTTATAATATTAGTAGGATTTTGGTAGTGTATAGTGGGAAATTCTTTGGTGTCGAATGTCAACTTACTGATGTGTTTTAGAAGCACGGTCATGGCTGCACACAGTCTGTTCTGTTGCCGTCTCAATCGGTCCCGGATACGAACTTTCTTCGCAAGTCGCTCGCCCGTTATTTGAAGTCTCTCTTCCCATTCGATTTTTTGTTCCCAAAGTTCGGTAGTGTCTATGAAATAAATAAACATTCAATACAGCCCATGAATAATGAATAAATATGACTATATCCTTATGTAAAGTATGTAATTGGTATTATAAAATTTACCGACAGTAATCGCCGTTGACGATCTAATATGCATGGTTTATTGTTTCGGTCCAGAATTAACTTTCACATTATGTCTAACGGAATAATTAATGTTTGAGCTAAATTAACGATCTTATCGTTGTTACTCCACAATATTGCCTACCAGTGAATTGTTGTGTTTCATTGTTGGATAATTCTATGGAAGTTATTTCGGTACATTTCGTCATTTTAGTTCGTCTATGATTTTTAAATACCTGTGATTTATCAAAAATACGTCAGTCCACTAGACTCTAAAGGATGTATATCGTACCCCTACTATACTATATAGTATTATGAATGCGAAAGTTTGTATGGATGGATGGATGTGTGTTACTCTTTCACGCAAAAACTCCTGAACGGTTTAGGATGAAATTTGGCACACAGATAGTTTATAACCACGATTAACACATAGGATATTTTTTATCCCGATATTCCCATGGGATCGAAACTTATGCGGGTGAAACCGCGAGGCGCAGCTAGTGATACATATAGGGACTAGGATATTATATATGCCTTTAAAACAGCTGATAAAGATTCTTGAAAAGCTTGTAACTAAATCATAATACACGACCGATGTTCATTAAAGTGGACCTGCAAAATGAGTCCAACAATTTCCATTAAGAGAGTTAATTATAATGATAATGTAAAATGAAAGTTCAGCGATTCTATGAAAGGTTTCGTACCTAAAGATTCCAAAAAGCTTCGTTCAATGGCTTCTGTTTTCTCCCCGCAGTTAGATTGACACGAAGTGAACGATGCCGACGTGGACCTAGACAGACACGCAAATCATAAATTATTACCGCTGATTTATCGACGCGGCTACTACAAGAATATTTAGCTTTTCTTTGATACTACCTAAAGGACTTTAGCTTAATCTACTTGGGATACGCTTTTGCGCTGTGTTTACATATTTCGGATACCATTTTTAAATAATGATGCATATTTCGGCGTCAAAAACAGTGCTGTGTTAGTTTATTGGCGAAGTATATAGGTCATCACTTATTGTTTTCGACTTACCGCATGCAAGGTTGCATTAATAAAATAATAAGGGACCCATTTTGAGAGCTTTAATAGTTATATACATATACGTAAGCACGTATGTTTAAGTCTTACTTACACATGACTACAGTCGATCCCACTGTGGCCTCCCCAGTCACGTTGGTCTGAATACAATTCGTCGAGTAGATCTTCTACCAAATCCTTAACATCTCGTTTCTGCGTTTGGATATGTAACATCGAATGAGAAGTTAATTAAATATTGATATGTTAAGTACAGAATGCGGCAGCAAAGATCAATTCGTACATCAATGACTATCGGTATCTAGTTTTATTAGTTTAGTATCAGTTATAGGTACTGGTGATTTGGCTCTACGACTACATTGTATCCAGTATCCGGTAACGAAACGTGATACCCGTGTATCACGTTTGTTGATGTAAAAAGTAAGAAGATTTCACCAAAAATTATATTAGTAAATAAAGACTTTATAATATTTGCCGTGTCCTGGAAGGGCCTTCGATGTATTATTTTTCCATTACCTTTCAATAGCAATTGTTTACCTGTGAAGTGTTCTTTATGAATGGCGCGGGCGGTATTGGAGATTGCTTTTTCTTGTTGATCTTCGGTATCCTAATTTTCTTTGTTTTTTTCTCTGTCCTCGGTTTTTCATTTACCAGATCTGTGAAATCTAACTCGAACCTCACGACTTTCAGATTGATTGGTTGCTGCACACTTATCGTTTGCATTTTGTGTTTGATTGATAATTATTGAGATAATGATTTGTTTATTTATTTACCGGGTTTTTGATAACTGTTTGACTTTGTTAAATGACAGAAATACTTTTTAATGTAAAAAAAATCTTTGAAACAGCCCCAACAACACTTTTTGGTGACACTCAAGTAGTTTGATACACTGAACTGAGCGGTAATTAAAGTTTAAACTGTGAGCAGCTATTAGCAGTCGAGCAGTGAGTGACACAGCAGGGTGGGAGGAGGCACGATAGGCACCCACTCGTTTGTGTCGGCTGGCTCCTGATAGTGTTGATAACGACTAATATATTCATTCGAATGCATGCCCAATGAGCTTAAGGTCAGCGGGCACTGGTGTTTATAATTAAAATGGGGTTTTCCATGGGCTGAAATTTTGAGCGGAAAAAATGCATATATGCGCTTCAATATAGATTTGTAATAGTTATACATCGATAACCGCGTAAATGTTTGTATTAATGTGTAAGAGAAGAAAGTCGTGAGTTTATGTATGCCATTTTACTGATTTTTTTATTGGGTTTTTACGTATCATGAGGTCTGCAATAAAGATTTTTATATTTTTACATATCTTCACTGTCCCGACCTTTTGTACGAGGGACCGCAACCAACTCGCAGAGGTCACTTAGACAATTTTAATTAAATGCAGCATTAACCGACTATTATCCCTGTCTGCTGCCTGCCAGATCAATGTTTAGTATATACACTGATAAAATGGCAGGGGGGGACTAGCGCACTCAATAATGGGCCCCCAAGTAGCGTTGCCAGGCGTCCGGATAAAGCCGGACATAGGTAGGCTTTTTGATTGCGTGTCCGGCCAAAATAAACGGTGTCTGGCTTGTCCGGCTTTTGTTAGGCTTTTTACATTTCGCAAACGAGCGAGCGCCGCTGCGCTGATGACTGATTATGACAATAATCAAAAAAGCTTGATTTTACATACAATTTGTTTGTCGTACCTATTAATACTGAGACACAAAATCCTCAATAATGCAGGGTGTCCGGCCTTTCTACCCAAATGTCCGGCCAAACTGGCTGGTCTGTCCGGCTATTAGGTTGGGCGACCTGGCAACCCTACCCCCAAGAACTGTCACTACCACATAGTGACGTAGCGACAATGGGGCCACATGTCCTGAAGTGCTCGAGGAGTGGAGAAGCGTCCGATGGCTATCAGAAAAAAACCAGAGGCCGGAACATGGTCAAGATCCCAACAGATCACTTACTAAAATACAGGAAGTATTTTAGTAAGTGATCCTCCGAGCACATTTGCTCTAGTGAATCCCTACTCAAGCCGGCCAATAAAGGCAAGAAAAAGGTGAGAGCTCTGTTCCTTGTCAGTATTCACTCCAGACGGCCAATTAAGGCTAGCCAGAGGTGAGGAACAAGACTACTCTCGGGAGATGGGGTCCGTGGTGTCGCTGTTGCCCAACAGCTCGCCACATGCTACCCTGCGGGTTTCTGTATCTCTCTTGATCTGGCTCCACACCCTAAGACCAGTTCCGGCAAAGTAAACCCTACCGGTATAGACCTAGAGTTCGGAGCGCGCAAGCCCCACCACGACGTCAACGTAAAGATATGGTGATGTATTATTTATATGATCAGGTTGTTTGAGGATATTGAGTTATGTTTGCGATTGACCAAGCATGGAGACATTCCTATGTGGTAGGTGTTTATTACTTATTGTCATTGAGCGTTATTTACCTAGATTTCTTATTATGTTATGATAAGTACCTAATTTTTTGCACATTCTACGCTTAGGAACTATTAGGGCTTATTTTTAACATTTAGGAACAGGTGTTCTGCTATCCATCATTCTGGTACACCCACGGCAAGTGTTCTGTGTATCTAAAGCATGATCAATAAGTATGTCTATTGCTAACAAACGAAACGGAAAATTATATTATAATGTTGTACTCCCGGCTTAGGGTATTAGTGTTCTGTGGTTGTACTTTTCTGCTCGAATTGTGCAGTAGTAGCTCGTTCGACGTGTGTACGTTCAGCTTTATATTTTAAGTATGGAGTTCCGATAAAGCTACTTGTATTGTGAAGCCCAACTTAATTATTGCACACTAATCCTTGAATTTCAATATCTAATGTCACTTCTATTGGCCATTGCCCTTTTACAATACAAACATATTCATCATCTGCCTAGCCTTTTCCCAACTATGTTGGGGTCGGCTTCCAGTCTAACCGGATGCAGCTGAATACCAGTATTTTACATGGAGCGACTGCCTATCTGACCTCCACAATCCAGTTACTGGGTAATACGATACCCCTTGGTAAGACTGGTTGTCAGACTTTCGGGCTTCTGACTTCCCGTAACGACTGTCAAAGATCCACGAATGACAGCCGGGACCAACGGCTTAACGTGCTTTCCGAGGCACGGAGGGGTCTCGGTATGTAAAGATGGTCACCCATCCACAGACCAACCGTGGCAAGCGTAGCTTAACCTGACCGATCGACCTGTGCGGCTGTTATTAATTAGCCACGGGCCCCTCACAATACAATACAAACATATTGTTAACGAGATATGACCCCAAAGATTTTTTTTTAATGATATAAACTAGTGCTTGACTGCGATCCCGCCTGATGGAAAGCAGTGATGGAATCGTTGATGGTAAAGCGCACTAATTTATTATGTGCCTATTCACTCTAGTCTTTTTTTTTCTCTGCTCTCCGCTCTGGGTTGAGCGGAAGGGAGTGTCAGACTCTTACTGACTAAAACCCACCCGTGTTTCTTCCTGAGCCCTTTATTTTCCAGGGTAGCGGTAACCCTTTCGAACGATCCCGCTACCCTGGCAGGGTTCACTCTAGCCTTGAAGCCACTTAAATTATAATCGGCCGGGAAGACCGCTGCAGGCAAATTGTACCAGTCCTTCGATGTACGCGGTATAAACGACGAGGCGAAACGCTTCGTCGTGATCGTAGCGGTGTCAACATCGTAATGGTGGAAACTCGCCGTATGACGTGTTGTCCGATGAAGGAACGGTGATGGCGGAATTAAATCATGTAATTCCCGCGCACACACTTCAGAATGCATCCTATAGGGGCATGTTACATTGTCAATAATATCACGATACCGTGGTAATATTGATCGTATAATAGGCCGTATCACGGTATCGTACTCAATATTTGCGATATCGCGATATTAGGATCGTGATAATATTGACAAATGTAACATGCCCCATAGAATACCGAAGGGCTGGCTACCCTACGCCTGTGCTCCAGGCTTTGTTTTACTATAGAAGTTATTATTATTTTTTAAGTAGGTATGAATGAGGACATTTCAAGCTATATAATTCTAGTATAAGCTGACTTCTCATTGCACGAAAAGCCAAAACTGGAAATGTATAGCTTGATATGTCGTCTTGCTCTTTTCTCAACATTCGATCTTAGTAGTAGATCTTAGAAGTAACCATAGAAAATAACAACCAAAACAAAATATCGTATCCAAGGAAAACAAATCTGTCAAGTTGTCACGACAACCAACGGCAACGCCTTTGTTTGTGAATCAATTGTCGTACTGCTGCAATATTTTATTAAAAACGATAGGTTTCTGTTAGACTTCGTTACGAATTGGAATCGTGTATCATTTGACATTTTGACGAAACAATGAGTGAGCAACCTCAGGATCAAGGTCCACCACCAGCGAAGGCTGAGCCCGGTTTTTGCTCAGCAACATGTACCGACAAGCATAGTGGCAGAGCAGAACTTGCAAAGCCCGAACTGAAGACTTCAGATCTGTTTGCTACCTGTAACCTCCCGAAGAGATTCGAGCATCCTCGTGAGTTGAGAATATTTCAATTTAAACAAATGTATCGGAACTTTCAGCACATTGCAACGTCTACGTCGCGAGGTAGTAATTAACGTCACGACCGTATAAGAGCAATTAACCTGAGCCCGCTACGTGACTTCGAACTCGTAACTTCGTACTGTATAAAGTAAAAAAAAAAACTCTTGCTAGGTCTACCCCCAGTCTGGGTAACATGAACGGTACAGGAACTAATGGACGCTATTGCTAAGATCGTAGTTATTAAGGTCTGGGCTGTTGCAATTGATACGCTAATTTTTTTTTTTTATTATTTTTTTTTTTTTTTTTTTTTTTTTTTTTTTTTTTTTTTTTTTTTTTTATATTACCGTAACAGTTTAATATCAGTCATTTTATATAAAAATACACGTTTGATTAAGTAGTCGTATTTTGATTCGAAAGCTATTGCTGCATCCGGTTAGACTGGAAGCCGACCCCAACATAATTGGGAAAAGGCTAGGCAGATGATGATGATTTTGATTCTAAGCTAAATTATCTAAATCTCTTTACCTAATAATTGCTGTATCTATATTAAGCATATAATAAAATAGTAACAAAATCAGAACAATAGACTGATATTTTTGAATAAAAAGTAATTAAAGGAGTCTGATACCGAAAATATAGTTTTTAGAATTTTTGTCCGTTTGTCCATCTGGATGTATGTTCCGGATTGGCGTAAAAACGGCTGAACGGATTTGGATGAAATTTGGCAGACAGATAGTTTATAACCTGAACACATTGTACATTTAATCCCGGTAATAAGTTTCCGTGGGATATCTTCCGATAACCACGCAGGCGACGCCGCGGTCAAAGGCTAGTTATTAACATAGCAAAAGCGTTTTAGAACTTTCCTCAAATAGGTATGACCTATCGAAAATAATTTTGACAGCGACCCTCTCCTTTGAATTAATTTTAATTAAATCATCAAAAAGTTCCATTCAAAAATCAAATTTCATTCAGCACTCGATCCGAGTTGGCCAAGTAATTTCAATACCGTGATTACTGATAGGTATAAATAAAAATAATAAGCCAGGGAACTTTCCAACAAAGTTTTATTGAAATGGGTAGAACGAAAAATGTTTTTATTTTTGGTATTTTCTGTACAGAACAGTAGAGTTGAAAAATAAATTATGCGTAATAAATAGTAGGTAAGTAACCTGAAACAGTATGCCTGCTATAATATGATGGAACAACCTTACAAAATCTTTCGCATTCGATGATCTCATACACACACACTATAAAAAATGTAAGTTCCTTTCTTCAGCCATCATCATTGCCTATTACCATTCATCATCAAGTGCCTATTAAACTGACTTCTTTCATCAGTTTTTGTGTCCGTGTTAAGTTATAACCATTCACGAAAATCTGTTGCGTGCTCACCTCAGTCAAGCCTGTTGTCGATGCCGTGATACATCTATGATCTAAGAAAACTCCACCCTTATGAAAGACCCAGTCTTATCCCGCCCATAATTTCGGCGTCAGTATCTCATCATCATCATAATTCTTCTGCCCTTAATACAATTTATTGGGGTAAGATGCAACATGTCTTTGTCTTCCACACTTCTCTATTAGTCGCTCTCTCTGGGCATATCAAATCTTCATCCAGTCGATCTTTGAATAACCTTGAGTTCGCATTTCTGGGACTCGGTCAGGGACAAAGCGAGTACTGACAGTTTCAAATAATACCATAAACGCGTTAAACATTTATAGCGGCGAGTGAGGGTCCAAAAACCTAGACTGGTTAGATATAATTTACATGAAATGTCATAAGTGTTCTGCAGATCATAGAAATTAAGAACTATAGATGTATGTAGGTACCTACTGCTCATATGGATTCTGCACTATCACGGTGATTTTCTCCATCACTACAGTTCTACAGTTGTTTTCATAAAGACCATCCCGACAGAGAGGCGCCAGCGTACGATTGATGATGCGATTTGTGGGCACGCTGTCGTACGCAACGTTACGCACCACTTCAGGCTTAAGTTTCAGTCTGACTTCATAACTATATCTCTAGAAAAACTGTGTGGGTAATTCGATTGTTTTAAACAGCTTTTGTTTAATTAGTTACGGTTGGTTTACATTGTAATACAACAAAAAAACTTAATAGTGTCATTGATCCCGTACTCGTTTAACAGGCATGCGGGCTTTTACTTGTAATCAATAACGACCAAACGAAAAAGTAGCTTCAGTAAGAGTCCGTATCATTTAGGATTACCTACGGGCGTAACATATTTTATTAAAGTAATACTTTCGACTCATTTTAACGCAATGAAAATATATCTAACCAAATCTCGCTGGGGAAGAATTTCCAAACCTTAGCACGTGCTAACTTACATAATATAAGGGAAACGCTCTTTGAATTCCGTATTTTCAAACATGAGAGAACAGTTTCAATAGTTCGTTTTAACTTTCCAATAGTTTGGTTCTGAAATTGCATTTTAACATTTCAGTTGTTCTTTCATCTTTATTGTTCACTATTGTGAACAATAAATCGCATTGCATATCAACAAAAAGCTGCCAAGCTTAAGTGGGACTGGGCCGAACACGTTCGTTGCATGTCGAACGAGTCATGGGCCAAATCTATTACCGTGTAGTTCCCAGAAAATGTCCAGCGACATGGAGACAGACCCAGGAGAAGATGGCGGGGCGACCTTGACGCCTACAAACAGGATAGTCCACAGTAGATCAAGACAGGGAGGAGTGGAAAAGAGTAATGGAAGCCTTTGCCCTGCAGTGGGACCTACAAAGGAGATTCTGCCATTCCTATGTACCTCTGCTTGTAAGTTGTTTTAGAAACATTGAAAATGATTGACGTTTCAGATTGGTTCAACGGCTACGGGTGTCAGGTGAGCAACCAACACCCGTTCTACAGAACATCTGCCAGTGAATACGGGTGGTACCCCCCAGGTAAACATAGATAACAATTTAATTTAACTACATTTACAAATTACACAATTTTATTTAACTTCTACCTACGCCCAACCAAGAACGATTTAGATCTATGCACAAAAGCCATTACAAGAGGATACGGTACGCAACGTCTCATCAAACTCAACTAATAGATGATTGCATTAAATTGTGTTGGTGCTAAATATCGCTAACCTATTGTTGGAGAAAATCTGATTTTCGCAGTGATTTTAATAATCATATTGATCAGCAGAGATGATGGCCTTGCCTTTCATGCATAGGTTCAAATTCAGGAAAGTACAAAATGCGACTTTTCAATTTATAATTATCTACTTTCTAACTTTATACACCGTTAAATTTTGATCGTTTTAATCCTTAAAAGGGGTCATTGCACTTATCATTATGAACAACTTTTACTACGGGACCAAACCTGAAATCGTGAAAAAAAAATCAGTTGATCCATAGATTTATGTTCGCATAACTCGACATAATGTATGGATCAACTGATTTTGTTTTCACGATTTCAGGGTTGGTCCCGTAGTAAAAGTTGTTCATTATAATGAGTACAATGACCCCTTTTAAGGATTAAAACGATCAACATGTAAGTGCGTATTGGACATCACTGACATCGAAGAAGGAAAACTTCGTGAGGAAACCTGGGGATCTACTCCGAAGTAGTATCGGCCGAATGTTCGGCCGTTTCCTGCTACGAAGTTACTATTTGGTTCGGTCGGTTCCGATCCTACACTCCTACACTCTTTCGAATATTGACTATGGTCCCGACCCAACTGAGCCGATCCGAACTTTTTTCGCATTTTTCAATAATATTCGGTTCAGCCATGTGTCGGTCCGATCGGAACATTCGCACTTTGCACTTCGAAGTAGGCCCCCTGGACTTATAATTAATTTTATGAGCAAGCTTGTTCAATGCTCATTCCTCCTTCTCTGTATAAGAAGAGGCCTTTGCCTTGCAATGGGACAATAATAGGCTGATATTATTATTGATCAGCTGAGATGACAGATAAGGGCTGATTTTTCAACTGTCAGATAACTTTAATCTTATGAATAAATCTGACAATTGGACATATTTTCAATACAAAAGCTGTCAAACCACAATATATTTTATTCTTCAGATACAAGATATCTGACTATTGAAAAATCACCCCTTAATCGTATGAATATTTATATGAAGCGTATCTAAATCGAGGTAAAGATGAAAATGTTTTAGTAAACCGGTTGAAGGTACCTTTTTGTCGTGAAACTAAGCAGAGGAAAGCTAATTAATATTAATGTTTCGTACTGAAAGGTGCAGACGGAACATTATCATCCGCCTGTCCTACTTATTAGTTGGTCACACTCACAGCACAGCCTACTAACGTTTATTGGCTGGCAATTTCATGACTTCGGCATAGATTCTTATTACACTCATTTTATGATGATATGAAACTAAAGCTTCTGGGTAACAAAAGCTTTTTAAATTTCGTCTAATAAAAGATGTTCCTAATTGGCTACTATCAAGGACGATCTCGATTAATTTGTTATAGGGAAGGTAAATAATTCACTTATAAAACGCTAACCCCGTGGCTCACAAACGACATAACTGGTAATAAATAACACTCAGTGACACCCGGATAAAGTAGTAATTTTTTCACATATTTTCTTTTTTCTGTTTCCATGTTTTAGGTGGGTATATGGTTGCCAGTGAGTTTTACCCTAAGGCTCAAAAGTTTTCCTCAGAATTGGCTCGAGCTGGCATGTATCGGAATTATTCTCTTAACACTGGCTGCGATCATAAGATTTTTTAACGGCGGGTAAAATGTATTGAACCGTATTATATTTAAGCTGGTTTTTGTGTTACTGTTACTTGCACTGTGCATGGCATGAGCACGCACATTACTTTTTAAGTTTTAATTTAAAAAACGCCTTGTTTAGTCGCTCCAGTCGTGAAATTTAGCACCGCGAATCGGGCGCTGCTGAGGCTGCCTCGATGTCTGTCGAAGCAGATTTATTTTATATCCCGCTGGTGGCAAACAATGCTTATTTGTCCTTGCTTTGCAGGATGTGGGCTGCTTTTAACCGCGCATTGGCGATGTTAGGGCGGCGGCTTGACTAATACCAGTTTTCACAAATATTACTCTGATCTCACAGTGCGCGCGGAGGCACGGGGTTCCAAAAACCTATTCATAGACAATACTGGAGACACACCCTTACTCCTACACTCCTCGTTTTACATTTTTGTCGATGGTTTTCTCAAGTTTTTGTATCAGTTGCTTGGTTTTGCACAGCATAGCAATATCAAGCTGCAATGTTTCCACTGCTGGAACTCAGATCTATTCCCTGTGGAAAGGACTGGACCGTAATCTACGAGAACCACGCGGACCCAGTGCGGGTTGGACTTGGTAGATTGTTTTGAATGTTTTGGAATTTTTGCTATTCATAGTGTTGGCACCTATTCAATACCTATTATGAACACTATAATTTACTCTCTCAAAGTAGAGGTAGTTTGAGAGAGTAAATTGATATTTTTAAGCAGCTTGGACACGGTGTTTTGTGACATTGCCGTTTTTACTACAATTTGTTGTATGAAGAAGTATGGCAGACGTAATGATGTTTATATAGGTAGAAGGTAGCAGAACAGATATTTAATCAGAATGCTTTAGTGGTTAAAAAAGCACGTTGACATCGGCCGGCCATCGCTTATCAACTAGGACAAGACTATTTTTATTTGTCGACCATTACGATTTACTTAATTATACCTCAGCTTTAAGCCACTTTAATACTTCAATAACACCTCTATAACATCACGGAATGCAAATAAATATATGAATATGATTTATATTTTAGAAGCAAGCTGTTTATTTCCACGAGAAACCTATTGTCTAGTCTGACTTTCCACCAGATGAAAAAATCGCAAGGAGAAATCCACCAATAGAGTTCTTTCATATTAAAATGAAGAGATTTTATTGATTGTTTTTTCTTGTTGGTGAGAAGCCGGCTAAGTAACTCAAAACATTAACGGTTAATGATTTGTTTTTAATAATAATTGCAGGATACTATTCAGTTCCGTCAGTGTTCTTCCCCGCCGGCCAAAGATTCACGAATGCTCTGTCTGCTGCCGGCATGTACCGGAACTACAGCCTCAACACCGGCATGGATCAAGTAGGGTACCAATAGCTACAATATACAGCGGTTAATGTGGCATATCGATTTATAGAACAACTTTGTCGATAGAGCGTCGCGTCGTCTCTGTAACTCATACCTACGGGGTAATTGCGTAAGAAACACACCTCCAATGGCAATGCTTTTCATTTTAACTACTAAACATACTAATTTGAAATAAGACCAAAAAAGTATTTGTGGTCTTATTTTTCGGGCCGTTTTTAAAGCGCTTATCGGGAATCTAGTACTATTATTGATTGAAGCAGTATATTTTTTATTGCTGATTGGGTCTGCTCTGGACTTCGATTAGGCCTGATATAAAGCGATGGATGAGGTCTAAAAGCAATTTCCATCAAAATCCTTCGGATTGTGATTGAAAGTGTGTCACGGTCTCCTTCTAAAAATCGATGTGCCATAATTACGCCCAGGTAGTTTAGTTACATGCTTACAATGTTAACTAATTATTAATAATTGAGATGATGATCCACAAAATTTCTTGTGATGGATAATTTGTTATGTAATTCTAATGAAAGAGCCGTGTATCGCATGGAGAGATTGATCTGTACTGACAACCCTGCGCCAGATCGGTCTGTAGATCTGTCAGATCTGAAGATAGAACTGATCATGTATGGCAGCTTTAAGGGCAAGGTGACACTGTATCAGTACCTATCATTTTGTTCAATTATGTTCTCTGCACTTTTTTGTCAAAAGTTTACTTGTGCCAGTGAGGTGACGTCGGTTGGTCAAGCCGAGGGAAGAGCTAAAGTTTAGATCGTGATTAGATATATTTCCTAATCTTCTTTGTTTGCATATTAATGTATTCACATATATTTTCTAAGGTGTCAAGAATACATCAATTATAAATCTTCAATTGATGTATATTTGACGTTATGAAACGACATAACTGAAAAGTGGTTAACGTTGTTCGTATTCAACTGTAATGAGATATTAAAATAGAAGGTAAAATGGACTTAAACATCCTTCTCAAATAAAGTCTTTAAACTTAAAAGGTCGCACAAGTTAACGACTTCGGTCATTTCATTTAGCATCAATTCATAAAGTTTTTAATATTAAAATTAACCTATTCGTAGCGCACTAGACAACACAGATTAATGAGTACTCAAATTGATTAAAGTGCAGTACTATAATAACATTAAATGCTAAGTTTATTATTAACCTTATTTATTAACCTACAGACCTCTCAAAAACTATGTAGGAACCTGTTTTGACTTTTGACTCTTAGATTATATAGTAGATATTAAATAAAATACCATCAGCTCCGACCATTCCATTGCTGCTAAATGCTTGTAAATAGTATATTACAATACTTGTGACTTAAGTAGTGCGAGGATGCTAAACGCCGTGCATAATAGACCACTTAAGTCACACGTAGCGTATACTATTTTATAGCTAGTGTGACGTAAACTATCCGCACTTAAGTCACGATTTTCTGTGTAAAAATGTACTTCCTAAGTCACAGAAAAGCGTGACTTAGGCGGATTTAGGTCATACAGTGTTATATAACCCTTTTTTTTATGTATTTGTCTTCTTCTTTATCTTTGTAACACCTTTGTCATGTTTGTATATATCTTTAATGATTTGTAGCTTTCTTAAAAGATAATGTATATTATTTTATGGATTGGATTTAAAAAGTAGTGGCAGTAAAAACGCACAAATAAGTGCCACTAAAACAGAGGAAACCAGTGCCATTGAATGAACAAAACTATGGTGTCGCTAAAAGAGCTCAATCAAGTCTACCGACATCTACGGTTAATCTGCGTATCGTAAACACAACTTATTGTCATCGACGCGGAGTCTACGCCGGCCTAAATGGGGTCAACGTGGAGTCTACGTGAGGTCTATGCGGGGTCTACGCGGCCTACGCGGCAAGTTAGTTTCTTGAGAGTTTATTTTATTTTCGAGTAAATATTTGTTCTTGCTCTTCTTTCATGAGCTTCAAATGACATTAGAATATACTTACCTAAAAGAAGAAAGTGACATTTACATAGTAAATTAACTCCAACCGTAACACCATAAAATTGAGTTTAAAAAGGAAAATATACAACATGTAATGCTATTTTTAAATATAGTTTTATGCACATAATTTTTTAATAGAATTATATAACGCACCATAAAAATGCTTATAAATCATTTAATAAAATGTGTATTTATCCTTTTATGCCTGTTTCATTTTAAGGTTTCTTGTTATCGAGAAGGTACTTATAGGGTAATTTAAATGAAATCACCAGCGTCGGTATTGACTTACCAAAAGAGGTATTTATTATTATTCATATTATATAGATTAACATGCATTCAAATTCCATTAACATATTCCATCCGAACTAGGACATGGATGCCACATTCGATAAAAATATCATTTTATTGCAAACTTCCACAAAAAACCTCTCAGGGCTTAATAACTTTAATTATAATTAGGATCGTATGGAAGTCCCATAAACCTTCTGGTTAATTTTAAATCCGTCAAAGCAGATTATTAACTACTAATGTTGTGACATGCCATGCCCTTTTATTAGTATCTATAGAAGATTAAGTCACGATAAAACGGTTAACAGGTAAGGGACTCGTGATCCCGTGACCGAGGTCCCATCCCTTACCGTGACCGTCTCATAATGATTATCCATCACTTCCGTATTGAGTACACATTGTATAACTTGTTAGCAACAACAACAACAGCATTTAAATATTAATTTGAGTGTAATATTAAACTCTTAACAGTTAACAAATATCGAAGTCTTCAAAGGATATACTTAAATAAATTAAATAATATCAAAATTACAAATGAAACTGCGTTCTAAATGAAATACATAACACCCACTAAATATAATTCAATTAATATTTTAATTCATATGTATTAAAAAGTCGTAATAATTATCTAATTGCGCATTTTATAGACACGTAATTAGTAACACGTACTTACCTACGTCGTGGCTATCGATACTAAGATTCGTGTCAAAATCTAACTACCGGTGCATACTTAGAGAGTAAATTATGGTATATTTATCTAAACGTAACCTAGGTACTATATAGGTATGCCTGTACCGCGGCGCCAACAACGAAGGATAGTTATAAAATATTAACTAATATATCTCAACTAAACGCAGGTATCTATTGTTTTGCTCAAACTTAACGCTTGCTCCTGATACCACTGCCTTAACGTAATGAGTTATTTAACTTACATTTGTATACGTATATAACTATTTTCGTTGTAAAATCTACGATAACAAGTGGGCTTGGTTATAATATTATCTGTTTGTTATATAAAAACGCTTAAAATTTACTAGTATTTAATTAATGAATGTTCTACGAGAGTGTGATTAAGTAAATGAAAATTTAACTACACATTGAAATGTCTACGTTTGATTCGCAATAGCTAAAGAATAGTATAACATTGTTATATAATAGTATAAAGTTTTAAACTTTGAATAGTTATGATAGCACAATGCACTAGCCAAGACGCGCATCCAGTCATTCTGATATGACGTTTCATCATTCTTCTTTGACATCACTTCCATCATCGCTCCATAAAACCATGAAAATTACTTAACATGTAGTTATAAATAGATATAAGTCCCCATAGCATATGTTTAATACAATAGTTCATGAAGAAGTAGCATAAATAATATCTATTGATTTGTAGAAACCTACGTGATAAACGAAGCGTGATTCACACATACGAAGACGTACATAATTGTAACAATATATCCTTAATGCTATGAAATACAACTATAAGGTATAATATATATAAAATGTGGATCAATTCTTGCGTTTAACAATATTGTCTTCAATAGCATTGCTCATTATATCCCAAATGCCAACAATTTTAGATCTAACAGGACGACAGCGCAGAATGATTTTTCCTTTTCAACGTTTACAAAATGCGTAATATCCAGAATAGTAATAAATAGTAAACATTTCATCGAATGTTTTCTATTATTGTTCGATTTCCGGCATCGATAGTCGATGCTCTCAATCATTTCGAAGAAGCGTTACACGTCGTCTTTACATCCCAATCCTAGTATTGCTTTGAATTATTTGTCTTCCATAACAACTATTAAATAGAGAATAGTGTCTAATATAAAATGCCCATTTTTATACTGGTCTCGTACGAAGGTGCAACGAGTGTAGAAGGGAGTCGGAGACAGAGAGAAACACTACTAGTCGCGAGGCAACGCGCCTCGCGGATACCGAACGGGTTCGATCACAATGCAGCTCAGTTGATTCGTATTTTCATATTTATAATAAACTTATTGTAAAAATCTATAGTTACCATACATTAAACTATGCTTAATATTCTGTTTCATACAAGGATGCATTCAACACACGAGGGATGTTTCCTTCAAATAGATGCAGCTGGCTGGGATTTCCGGTGTTTCAAATCGGCATAAACACATTTGGGTTACAACTTCAGATGCAAATTCTGGACCGGTTGTTTAGTTCGTATATCTTTTCTTTATGTATGTTTGTTTCAGTAGATATTGTACTCAACGTTCAGTTTAAATTCATGGCTATTTATCAACATATTAGTGCAGCGGGCAACAGACGTGTAGTGAATGCATTATGTTGCCTTTGCCAAATATATGCATGCCTAAATTTGGCTTTTGTCCGCAATTTTGTAAATACGATCAGGTTTAATGTAAACGTTGTCTCTCATTCGTATCAGTATATCGTCTATTGTTCGAATATTTGGTTGACATTTTACATGTCACCAAATATTCCGGCGAATGTCTTGCGTAGATTCTTCATGGTGTCCTCGGCGTCTTCAGTCAGGGCCGCACTGAGGGAGCCCTGCCGTGCGAAGCCCCCGCGGCCGGGCGCGGCGCCCGCCGGCGGCGCCGGGGCCGTGGGCGCCGAGCTCGCGGTGCTCGGCGCAGCTGACACCGACGACACCGTTGACGACTGAGATGCTGTTGACAGAACATTGTATTAGCTGAGATAATGTCCTGAAAGTATGCTACAAGTTTAGTGTGAGCTCCATCTACCTTCAACCTTAGTAATCATGATGCCCTCAAAGATGGGTCCAACGAATGATAGGTGATAATTGCCATGGAATAAGAATTTTAATTGAAAGTCCGATTACTTCACGCCGTTGACGTCTCAGTCGTCTCAGGCTATCTATGCTAAATGGGCAACAGAAGTCAGTTTGGCTAACGCAGTTTACTCATACAAAATGGCGGCCCGCCCGTGACAATTATGAAAATGCCGGCGACAGCCAAATTTGCGCTCAAACGCTAATTGCGCGAACATGAATTTTATTAGTACTGGCGTCTCTCTCCAGTCCTCTACTTGTCCAGGGTAGGGCTATTATAAGGTGTTGACCGCAGTAATTGATATAATCTCGGAATTATAGAAGTAACTTACCCTGAGAATCACGCCGGGTGAGTGGTGGCGGCGGTGGCTGGGTCGGCTCTGCAGGTATCGGCGGCAGCGGGCGGTCGATGCTGGCGGCAGACGCCAGTGGGGCCGGCGGGGGCACGCTCGGCGGCCCCGGGGCCCCCACCGGGGGCGCACGCTCCTCTGTCGGGGACCCGGCCGCAGAGCTGCCCGATACAGAGCTCCGGGATGTTGTTTTTGTTATACCGGGACGGCAGACCGCCTGAAATTTTTTAACAAAAAATAATAATAATTTAGGTATACCATACACTGGTTCGGTCGTCATAGGGATGACTAGCTAATCTAGGAAAAACTATCGTAAAAACTTTATTACTCTGATATCATAAGTGCTTTAGCCGGGAAAGTAGTTACTAGGAGGAAGTACTTTTCCTCAGTATTACCAACAGTGTGGCTGTGTTTTGCGGTTGATTTGACGGTCCGCTATAATTATAAACACATGAGACATGATTTCCAGCTTTATCTTTAACGATGGCAACGCATCTGCGATGCTTCTGATATTGCAGATGTTCAAAGGCGGCGGTAACCGTTTCAGGTGCTTCAAATCAATTGAGCCGTCGTCTGCTTTTACTATTCAGTGGCATTAAAAAGTGCTAATATCGATATTTAAATCCTAAACCCAACAATAAATAACAATTACCTGCATACGCTGCAACACCAGTTCTGCAAGATGGCGTCGGTCCTCCTCCTGCGAGTCGCCCATGAAGGACGTGGCGGAGTCGTTGAGCTCGATGATGTGCTCGCGACCATCTTTGCCAACCACCAACTCCAGCGCACATACTTCCAGACCGCCGAATATCTCGCTCACCTGTAATCGACAATTGAGAGGGCAGTTAAGCAAAATTTAGTTAGCGCAGAAGTACTGGTTAGGTGCTCATAGAATCTGCGGTTGAGTTGAGATTTGATAAAGCAAGTACGATTTGAATTTTAGAATATACCAGTGTCACTTAGGCTCACTCCTCATCATGTGCATTTGGATTGAGTGATCTTTCACCTCCTCTTATAGCCAATACAATAACTTCCCTTTCCTCAGTCAGGTTACTACCTACAGGTGCAAGAAACTGCACACCTGCCGTTGTATTCGTTGACCCCTAGATAAGCGTGACAGTATTTAATTAATTGAAATCATGTGCTAATATTATGCAGTGTTTCTTGCCAAGGGATTTAAATAAATACCAATAATTAATCAATTAATAAGCTTAACAAGGAATAAATAAAATAAACTTGTAGTTTCCGTGTGCGAATTAATATAAATTGAAAGTCCATTCCCAAGACTGGTTTTCAAACGATTCTTATTTAAATTAATTTGTACCCGTCGTTCTCTTCAAGTTAAATGAAGAATAAAATAACTTCGTTAGAAAATTCAACATCCTAGGTTTCGACCGTAATATTTTTTAATCTAATAAAAGTTGTTCTTCAAAAGATTTAATCAAAAAACGGATAAGTCAGATACAAACCTCGTCGATCCACATCTTGTATCTATCATTCATGCCGATAGCTTCGAGCATCGCGGATCCTTGATTGGTTTTCCAATTTCCCGATATAGATTTGCGCCTGCAAAATATTTCAGGATTATTTATAGACGGCTGGTCGGACACCAAGTGTGATATCACACTTCACACGTAGTACCATTCTTAAATCTGTTTTACGTAATTGTGTGTTTGCCAACATTGAGAACGCCTGCAACATTTTGTTTGTAATCAGAACTGCAGACTACTTTGATCTTTCTCGTAGGCGCCAGACTATTGCCGATTAAAAATAGTATAATGATACTTACATGAAAGCTTTGTAGTTAGTGCCGATTTTTTGTATATGGATGTCGAATTTCGCATCGATGTAAGGCTCCACCGTGCAGTAGGTCCCCAGCATGGCTACGACCCCGGCGATGTCCTAGAAGAGCACATGAGTAATATTAACCTGTTACCTACTACGATGAATCACTATAACTTTACTCTTATATTCTGTTACTCATCCCTTAAATATTTTACCTTATAGTACTTTTCTTAGTAAAAACAGGACGAGGTTCGTGAGATGCCTAACAATTCATAACTCCATTATTTAACTGAAAGAGTGATGAGCATCGTTACCTGGAAGTCAGACACCGCATCCACTTTCACCTTGGCGACGCCGCTGTGCGCGTGCCCTATCTTGATCACCACCGGGAACCTGGGCGCCGTGACCTGCGACAATCATATGCGGCCGTTACGTCATTATCGTGATCACTGAGCACAGCCGACAGTTCGCCTGATCTCACAAGACCTTTATGTGATTCCATTGTTTCAGAAAGTATCCAAGCACAAAACCTTAGCCTTATTTTCTCTTGCAGCAATACATTTACCGCGCGAGATACAAATCTTGGAAATATTCAAACAATCAATAAGTTACGAAGTATTATTTATTCCGTGGTTGCTAGATTACTCAACTAACGCGCAAATCTCTCTGGGATCATTAATTTGATTTATGTTATGATTATTTTATGTTGACATGAATGATCGTTCGATTTGGTTTGCAATGAAGCACACTTCATGGCTAACGTTGAATTTGGCGAATTTCCCGAATTACGAAAACGGATTTTTGGAAAATTCCGCGCAGCGCATTCGTGAAAACAAAGCTCAATTTATAAGGGCGTATTGTGTAAGTCATGAACGTAATTATAGGTTTGTTATGAGTAAATCATATGCAACGTGCTGCTAGCGTTTCATAACCTTCAGCTAATTTTATGGAACCGATAATAATCTTAATAGCTTCGAAGCACGGAACGATCATCTATGTATTGTCACTGGTTAGATCATATCGTGTCTGTTAATCCGCAGCCGTTATTACGGTGAAAGCCAGCTCTACGGACGAAGTCAAACAAAATAAAAACAAAATATATTGTGTCCCCAGACGGTCTCGCTGGAAAAATAATTTCCTTTTTAACGTTACTCTATTATTATGTTACGTCGGCCGATATTTATTTTATTGAAACAACGTTTTTCTTAGAAATACAATAGTGTTTGTAGGATAAATTGAATTTTACGTTATTACAACCACTAACCAGCTATGTGTAATTTCTGGTTGTTGCTGCCTGGGCCTGCCAAATAAGAAATGAATGTGTCTACTTTTATTACCACTTCACATTTTCTGTTGAGGGATTTATAAATAGAGTTTATGGAAATGAATATTGGATATTATTGCTACATTTCAGACGTATTTAACAATAATGGATTGGATTGCAATTGTGTATTAAGTAGGTTGGTGGCACGGGTGTCTACGCATACCATTCATTCGTTTTCCTCTTATTGATCGCGCTGAGAAGGTAATGGTGCCTCCAAGCATTGACTTTGTCGATCAAATTTGAGATACCTTCCATTTTGTTGATTCATAATTACTATGATCATACTGTACTGTTGACAATCAATCATCTAAAGGTTCTTTAGGTACTATTCATGAAGTGATTGGTTTAATTGTTTTAAAAATGAGGAAATAACACCAAGACCAGTTATTATTCAGATTGAATATATTAAATGTAATAACTCTGCCCACCCCAGCAGTATAATTCATACTGGCAGATTGGAATAAATTGGCACTTGGCACTGCTTCAATATATAATCGTTTTCTATCTCGTGCCATTTTGATAATAGGCAATCCTTTATTTTTTCATTTATCTTACTAGTGGTCAACGCTACGTAGAACGCTTTACAAGACAACTAAGTAGATATTTAGAATAACAAGAACAAGTAGGTAATTCGATCTGCAAATACATAGGTTCGGCAATAGTGGACAGTGGTAATAACTAGAGACTTGTGGTTAGTAACTTAACTAGAAATGGTGTTTGTTACTTAGTATCAACAAAAACCACATACAGTGTTACCTATAGAAAATATTATATTAATAGCGTATGACTTCATATTTTGTTTTGCTATCAAAGTTTATGCCGATGTGGCCCACTGCGATTTTTTACTAATTGAAAGACAACAATGACGCGAACCACTCATTAAAAGTGGATGGCAAATATTTGGCATCGATTATAGCCTAGTAGTCGATAAAGTCGTCCATTTTTTGAAGTTCTTGAAGCGTTAAGTAAATGGCTCTCTTATTGCGTCAAACGACTGTTAGCCGTCGATGCTCATTCAATATTACGTAGTCTATAATTGTTTAGTTTTCTATGTATATCCTAATCATAAGAAAGGTCTGCATTTCATCTCGGGTTAGTATTAATGTGGTGTCAATCACAGTTAGTGCAGGCGGATGGCGCGCGGCTGATGTGGCTGCGGCGTCGCCGTGGGCGGCAGCATCAAGTGTTTGCGTTCGCTGTTCGCTCCAACAACACGCACTTCCTTCTCTGTATCGATGACGCACGTCTCCGTAAAGAATTCTCTTGTATAATACTATTTAAGGACAGTCACCAACATAGCCTCGTGACATTCACGCATAGTTTAGGGATACCACGTTTTGATTGTATATCCGTTCGCTTTATTTGCGTCCTTTAGTCACAATATTGTGGCTATATGCAAATATGGTAAAGAAAACAGGCGTTGTTACAATTTGTTCTTTAAACATGTTTACTGGATGATAGTGTAAATGACTAGTTCTATGACGATCTATGAGCAATTTTTCTAGTTTGGGCATAAATAATGCTGTGATTGTATGTCCGTTCGTTCTATTTGCATTGTTCCCTTAGTCAGGGTCCTATTGTGGTTATAGGTATGCAAATATGGTAATTAAAACATGCTTGAAGCTTTACAGATTTGTCCTAAAAGGTATGTTTGCTTGATGATAGCGTAAGTAAATGACTATTATAGCTTCCATTCTAAGAGCAATCTTCTTAGGTTAGGGATAAATATTATGTTGATTGCATTTATGTTCGGTACATGCCTCGGCCCATTACTAGTGTATTTTAATCAGTTTATTGTGGCTTAATGCAAATAGGTAAAGAAGACAAGCATTGTTTGTTACAGATGAGTAATTGTTCTGAAAGACATATGTATTTGCTTGATGATAGCGTAAATAAATAATAATTATTGTTCTTTGACGTTCTTTCAGCAATCTTCCACTGCAAAAGACCTTGGTGTGTATCCTAGTAATTGAATTCCTTGGCGCTACTGTTGAATGACATTCATTTAAGCGGCATCACTTTATCTGTGAGCTATCTGCTGATCAATCTAGCTGATAGTGAAGTGGCGACTGTGGAAGCATTCAATTCAAATATCGGTATATGGTCGCTGACAATAGTTCTTAATGATCATAAACAGGCGAGAAATAATATCGCACGCGCGGTCCTCGATGGTGTATTTATTGTCTGCAAAGGACAAGACAATAATAACTGTCATTTATCACTGTAATTGCCGCCTTTGAAGTTTGATGTTATCTTGCCGCCTTGTATGAATGCGATCATAAATCAGTTCTATGTGATCGGTGCTACATCAACGAAATTGAATGGCTGGCTCTGTCATCTATACCTGTATTCCTGTAATAAATCCGGTAATGGTATCATCGAGATCAATCAGGCAGGACATGCTTTTGAATTTGAACCGACTCGAAGACAATCGAAATTGTTTGCGACCACGCCTTCAGTTTCTGTATGAAATTAATTGATCATTTTATCCTGTAAACCATAATCGCGCAAATAAAACGCGTGCAATCATTACCTGTATTTAAGAGGCTCGTGAAGGAACATGACTTGTTGTTGTGATCTTAACTCTCGTAGCTTTAATAATATGTATTTGGCGGCACGGTTGGCGCAGTGGTTAAGCGATTGACTGCTGCGCTGCGTGTCGCGGGTTCGATTCCCGCACGGAACAAATATTTGTATGACCTACATGTATTTGTTCCGAGTCTGGGTGTTTTTCTATCTATAATATGTATGTATTTACAAAAAAAAAATGTATATAAGTAGTTTATCAGCCATCTTGTTACCATAACACAAGCATTAGGTTGCTTAGCTTGGGACTAGATGGCGCTGTGTGAAATGTCCAGGGATATTATTATTATTATATTATGTAGTCGTCATTTTAGTTTGTTGCATGTATGTATATTAGATTAAGTAGTATGTATGTATATATGTAAGTATCTATTATAGGGCATTTATATATTATATTTTTATATATCACTGTGGCTTTTATAGTGCGTTGTATCTATAATTATTTTGCACCAATGACAACCCCATTTTTGTCCACGCAATCACTGTCCATTCCAAGGTTACCTGGAAGAGATCACAGAAAGCGATACGGGCCGCCCATTGTATGTTTTATAGTGTTCAATGTATTTTCTTTTTCCGGGCTGAAATGGTGATGATGACAATGATATATTTTCTGGTGTTCAATAAAGTAGATATATATAACTAAATAAATAAATAAACATTAGACCTTTAAGTCTGCGTTTGGTTCATCTGAAGGTAAATAGTCTATCATTTTGCATAAATGTTCGTTCATACACTTGGCAATTTACACAATAATTATATGATTTTGATCTGTATTGCCGTAGTTGACCTCACTCAAGGTGAGGGATGTGCTCATCGACTGTAATACGTCGGCGATCATTATCACTTCAGTGCAGCTTACATTTTGTAATGTACCGACATGTGTGTAATAGGTGCTAATTACACAAAAAACACACGGCGCCAGTCACTACTTCAAATTCAAGTGCTTTTTATGATCATCGTGCTTTTATCCGAGTTCATGGTTAAGAACTAGGTGAGATCATGAAGCTGTTTTTAATCTTTGTACTACTATCTTTTATTTTACCATAAGTCAGGTAAAAAGGCGCTGTGTAGCAGAGAATTAGAATGTCATAGCACTATTTTGTTTTCAACCTTACTGGAGTAAGTCTTTCAGAGTAATAGAAGTACAGACGCCAGCAGGTCAAGATACCCGAAACTGTCAAATTTTCCTAATCAACTTTGAACCTTAATGCTTTAACGATAAAGTTGAAAATCTACTAAAGAAATTTGACAGATTGTAGTAGCTTGATGTGCTGGCGTCTGTACCTAAGCTGCGGCCCCGACTTACGAGTTGTAGGTCGTATGTTCGAACCCAGGCAGGCACTTTACTTTGTGTAAATAATTTAATCACCACGTTCTCTCAAAACGGTGAAGGAAAACATAGTGAGGAAAAAATTCGAAGACATGTGACATCTGCCAACCTGCACTAGGCCCACGTGGTAGATTATAGCCCACACCCTCTCGAAGAGAGGAGGCCTGTGTTCCACCAGTGGGAATATTATAGGCTCAATATATTAGCTGGGATAATTGTTATCGTAGAAGTAAAGTAAAACTGCACTCGCAATACAGAAGTTTCCCATGCTTCCCTACCTGTAATCTATTAATTTGCAATATTGTCTCCAACTTTTCTTACTTATTCTTAGAATCTCTGGATTCTCATGCTTTTTGTCTTTCGTTAACTTACAGTATGTGTGAAACCATTAAATAATCATTTAATTTATTCTATGGTGGGACCTTAGCTTACGATAGTAACTGATAAAATTTATAAGGAAGTCTTTAAACTGCTATTGTAACAGCAATGTCAATGTTAGTTATAATGTTATAAAACATTATAGCTTTTAAAATTATACGCACTTGACTGTCAATCGATAATGACCATTGTTTGAAATGTGAATATTGTTAAATTAGATTGTGTGCGTATGTAAATATTTTTACGAAGGATTATCTAAGTGTTATATTTAACTAATAACAGTAGGTACAATGTATATGGAATGTCGTTGTTATTTGAGTAGGTATCTCAACAGTCATCGACGCCAATGAGTTTGTAACTTTGATGTTTAATAAAACATCGAATGGAAATTGCGCTTAATATTAAGTCAACAGGAAATTCTAATAGCAATAACTAATAGGACATAGTTCAATTAAACTAAGTACCATTTTCCTGACCTGCCTAGTGCCTACATTATTTATGCATTACGCATTTTATTAACTGGAAAACTAAGATAACAATTTATAGGCTAATGCGGCAATATGCACTTTTAAGAGGGAATATTGTTTCTACAATAAACATGCCTTTGGAAGGGATTATAAGGATTGTGGTTATGACCACCATACTTTTAATTATTTAATGATGATATAATTTCGATTCTGATTAGTGATGATGACCCTTTCAAACGTGATTCTTGTGATATCTTTTACCCTTAATAGCAGAAGTCTGTTCATTAAAGATCTTCAGATATTTTAATATATAAGTTTAACGTACGTTAATAATATTATAGAATGCAATACGGCCTTGTCCCGGTATTCTAACAAAATATGTAGGTAACAAAAATCTAAAATTGTCATAATAGCCAATCGTAAAACATTGATGAGTCATAACTCATAACGTTTTCTGATATTGACGCGAAAGCTATTGGAACGGAAACGAGTCGAATGGAAACGATTGGAGCACCAATGGTGACGGTAATCGACTTAAATCCCAGATTAATAGGCGCTAGTCACCTGCCTGATGCGTCACTGATGCTATAAAAGTGCCTTAACGTTGCTGATATAAAACGCAAACAATAAACGCGAACTATATAATAGCTAATAGGAAACGGCACTAGTTCAAAACTAAAAGGCCCTATGTAAGTTCACCATAACCGCCCCTATCCTGTTGGATAATATCTGGTAATGTCGTAACAATCACTTAGGTAAGGAAGGTTATTATGAAGGGCAACTAACGTAAATTGGATCGAAACTTATAATAATAATAAATCGTTTATTTATAAAAAAGGGAACACATTTTACATTGATTACCTTAACAATTAAAAATAGCGCAGAGTTGCTAATTTGCTTGAACTAGGTTGAACCTGTGCTTCAGGCTAAGAAGTGCATACATACTTAATATAGTAAATTAACAATGCGTATAACGTAAAAACTAAATTAAAACTTAGGTAAATAAAAGTAAACTAACGTGTTAGCAGTTTTATTTGCATACAGCTATAGTAATTTAGTTTATAGATACTTAGTTTTCTATTTAATCTATTGTACCTACAGGAATGGACCTAAGAATGTTATAAATCTTTCTACAAAGACAAGTTTTGAGGCTGCATTAGACATGCATACCAGATCATTCCGTCTCTTGTTAGTGTTGTCGGCATTGTAGGCCAGCATGGTGTGCTGTTTTAATACTAAGTGCATAATGAAAAGCTGATAAGTAGGTAAGTACTTAGATTTAACTCTTACTACTTACATAAGAGTTCCTGATATCGTGCGTTCCTTACAACCCAAACTCGGCAATTGGCCAATTACACACACACATTGGCCAAATAAAAGATACAAAATAAGTGTCTACATAATATCTTTACACAGCAGTCATATAAGCTCATCTCTCAATACTCCAGATGTTCTTAAGAGAACTTTTCCATTCGAGAGATCCAGAGATCTTTAACTGCCCCACTTTCTACTTGAGTCCTTTTGTAACTACTACACAAGGATCCACGAAGGTACACAAGGAGGAGGAAACATTGCGGCAAGTTGTCTCGACCTACTTTGATAAGAGATAGCTCGTGTCTACAAACAAGCGTACTACACGCATCGAGAATTATTGAGCCCTTTGATAAATTGCACGTAATTAACTAGGTAAGTGTTGCAAGGCGTTAAGTAGAACTCCGTGAGAATCCAGGTGGCCTCTTTAAGTCTTCTTTCCGGTATAGATAGTTAAAAACAGAAAGGGGTTTTTATCATTGGGATGGGTAAGTAGTGTAATCCTGAAGTACGACGAAGCTGATGATACCTACATATATTTCATTGCCAAAAACAAATATGTAGGTACCTACATACCTAGATTATAATGTTCCGACTTTCACGACACAGGCCTCCTCTCAATGAAAGAGTGTAGGCCTTTTTTTTTTTTGAGGATGGGAATTCATCAAATGACTCCTCCCGCTCTGGGTGGAGCAGAAGGGAGTGTCAGACTTTTACTGACTAAAACCCACCCGTGTTCCTTCCATAGCCCTTTATGTTCCAGGGCAGCGGTAAACCCTTTCGGATGGTCCCGCTACCCTGGCAGGCTTCGGCCCTATGGGGCCCCGTCTCTTTTGCTGACATCTCTTTGAGGCGCGCGTGGAACACGTACACGCCGTCCGACACGGGCCTAGTCCTGATCGGACGGAGAGCTACCCATTACTCTCCGCCCGGAGGCCCGCGCCTACGGTGGCCGGGAGTCGTCACGCGGCTTCCGACGCCCGGAGCATCTCCCGCGAGAGTGTAGGCCTTAACCCACCATTCGGGCCCAGTGCGGGTTGGTAGATGTCACATACCTTGGATTTTTTTGGTTTTAGGACATGCCGGTTTTCTCACAATGTTTTCCTTCACCGTTTTGAGAGCCATCGTGATGAAATAATTTACACAAAGTAAACCGCCTATCTGAATTCGAACCTATACGATCTACGTAAAACTCGTAAGTTACGGCCGTTACTACTGGGCCACCACGGCTCATCCAAAAACGGATGCCCACTGAATCCCTAATAAAGAACGCTACCGCAAATAACTGCAGCCCGAAATAACGCTAACCTGAATCATTTAATCCCTAATAAACGTCATACGTAAATGTGAAGGTAGGTTCAGGAATTTTGTACAGGTTTAGACATTCAAGTTGGATTACTGCGGCCTTTTTTATGTAACTATGACACGATGCCGATGATTTGATTGCACCTGACCGTATCTATCAAAATCTTTACGCCTGATTTGAATTTTAATTTTCGAGAAAGGTCTGTGCGCTGGTCAAAAGTATATTTACATGGTTCGATGGAATTTATTATTGATTAAATGTAGGCATAAATGTTCACAATGTAGTTTTTGGTTATCTGTCGGTACTCCCACCGATGGATGATTTAATTTTCACGTTAAAATGTTTCAGAGTAACAACCAAATTGTATTGTGGTTTACGTCAAAAACGTTATCGTTCCCTGTTCTAAAATTGGATTTAGCTCGTAGGTATATTATTTAGACACGTCGTAAATTACAAAACCCCTAGACAATGATCCTGTTTGTTCCATTGTCTCGTGCACGTTTATCTAATAATCACCCGACCTATGACAACTATGGCTCGTATTATTTATATTCTAAAGACAGACCTTACCTAATCTATCCATATATGTATGCAAGATCAAAATTTACACTACTACATTAATACGATGTTGTAACAGAAGTTGTATCTAAACATTGTCTTCGAAGATCAAGCCAGACCGGTATTCCATCACAATTGCGTACTTCCGATGGCCCTCCTTCACGGGAAAGCGAACAATCGCTACGTTCTGTTGCTATTTTATCTCCAGACGTTTATAAAACGTATCTAGACAACACAGAATTACATGAAAGTGTCAATGTTTTGCTCAATTTAGTACCAGAAACTTCCGTCCGGTAAGACTGTGGCACACAAACAGAGGGGCAATTCTCGTAATTTTAAGAACGTTCACAGTCTGATCTCAGTCTCAATCTGTCAAAAATACCTCAAATTTCCCTACATTTTGACAAGTTTTTGACATTTGTTTGTCGCCGAGCTGACACTGCGACTAGACTTTGAACGTTTTAAATTACGAGAATTAGCCTTCAGGTATAAAGCATTGTTTTGCCAAAGATATGAATAGCGAGATCGCGTACGCCGTCAACATTGCATCTCAGTGTTACCTCTTTACGGGTAGGTAAGTGCCACTGCTGATGATGTAGATACATATTTAAGTTATGTGCATTGAGAACTCAGCGGAACGTTCTGTAAATCTACTTATTTTGTAGACGTCTGCGAGATCAAAGTAAACTGCAAAGTTTGCTGAGCTGACAAACTGAATTTGTTTGCTCGCCTTCCTACAAGTTGGAAGTGCTGTTGCTGAATTTTAATTTAATTCGAGATCAAGTTTACTTTTCTTCTTTTCCATGGATTTCGAAAGCGTCTACGAAGAAAATATATAAGATGTAGCCTTCGATCAATAATAGTACTCATTGATCGAAGGATGTAGTAAAGAACTGGTTGGCCTTTCATGCCTGAAATGTGCTTTTTTTTTGTTGGAAAATAACGATGAATGAATTCGTACGGTTTTCAATGCTTTACCTTGTAACTTATAATTACCTACTATTATTAATTATGATTACTGGCGTTAAAAACTAAATGAAGAGGAAGCCTTTTACACGTACACGCAACATCTACAGGGTGCTCATACTTTCAAAAACGCCCACGCTTCGCACGTTCGTGTGATAAGGGCCTTAATCGTCTGTTACATTATTTTATTAAGTGTTGTCAAAGAAGGGACAGAGGAATAAATCTTTATTAGACCTGACTCAACCCGTACTTTAGCTACCTGTGCCTCCTTTTACGGGCATACGCATTAACACAGCTGTTAAAATAATGGCTATCTTAATCATTTATTTATTGATTCTGTGTACTACAATTATATCATTTCAATATAATGACATAATCATCACGCTTATATAAAATTTATGACAAGAAGCCTTAGGGTTTACCGAACAACTTAATTGTTGCATTAATAGCCTGAATTATGTTTCTTGTTGGAATATTGCGCTTATCGATATCTACTCAAATAGAGGTCTATCGTATAAGGGAGGTTCACCAACTATATAAGGAAAATATGGACAGGTAATAGAACAACTTTCTATAAGTAAGCAACTTTTTAATTAAGCTTGTTTCCTTCCTGCTCCGCCCAAACTTATTAGTACAATCATTTACTCTGTTTATGTAGAGTCGAGAAATTTCCTCTCCATTACCAGTAAATAGTCTTTATATCGAGAGTAACTTATGCAATGCTATCTCTTCCAGTAATTCCGGCTCGGGTTTAAATCCTAACGATATTATTACGCAGAAGTGTGTCAGGAATTCTGCATTTCCAAGTAATGATTTTCACACATGGCTCGGTAGAGACAAATATTTACAAGTTACAACGGTGACTATAGTGCATACAGTTCTATAAGACACGATAGCTCGGTGTGCATAGTGCGCCGGCACATAACATGAACCTGCTGAAGCAGATCGCCACTCGAGCCCGTATTGTTTACATTACTCGCATAGCATGGTGATGTCACGAGCGAAACCTAATTCTGATGAATCATGAGCTTTTTAAAGGCGATGCACCGATAAGCGCGTTACGTGCATGTGTGATATCACGTCGTGTCGGCTGACATCGCGGACCCACGTGTTGGTGAAGTTATTGATGGCATCAGTGGGCGCATAATAACTGGTCCGAGTCAACCGAACGTTCAGTTACTGATTGTCCGTTACGGGGAGCGCGTGTCGCCTGCGATTCCGAGCCGGTGCGCGAGAGCATACACGACACATCCATATTTATTGACACTTACCAATTTGTTTGAACATCGATTTGACAGGGACCAGTGTGTCTTTGGCAGTGTATGTGCTTCCTCATTGGATGAGTTGACCTGATCAGCTGAATCGAAAACCCTACGAGTGCAGGTGCATTTGTTTACATATTTAATTTTGCTGATTTGTTTTTGCTTTCTTCAAGGAAAATGTGCTGTTTTGTTCTACAACATACGTTTGTCTCAAGGTACAAGATGCAAGAATACTAGGTCAGACGTGTCTTGTTGCATTTTATGTTTCAACAACAAAACACATGCATGCATCTTATTTAAATGAAATGTGCTATGAGCACCTAATTATTACCTTCAGATAATCGCTGTGTATTGTAAAGCAATGATGAATTTTATATTTAGTGGTGTTTAACTGTGCTGAATGCACGACGCTACATGTGCTTAAGAGTTAACAAGTCCTTTATAATTTATTTATTAGGCTTTTCAACAATGTACACTGTTACTTTATAATTTGTAAATTGCAAATTTAAGTCTAAGCGCCTCATCACTTACAGAAAAGCACAGCATGCACTACATTATGCGCAGATAAGAACACAATTAATTAATAAAACAAGAATACATAGTTTGAAAAAATAAAAGTAAACTATTAAAAGCTAAATTGATTATATGTACGGATATCGTTTGTGAAAACAATCGCTACGAGTCGACATTCGTAGCACATGCATAACTACCGTAGTATTACATATTATATAATGTGTCATATTTCACTTGACAGTCGTTGCACAACAGAAAGGAATGCAGAATTTTAAAATATGCGGTACTATCACAGTCTGTTCCTAATTATTACACAATTGAATGTATGTGCATTTGAGAGTTGGCACCGTTTCGAGTCTGCAACCTATCATAAAATCATAACATAGTACCTACGTATATAAAATAGATATTTACGAGACAAAATGTTAGACTGTTATAGCATAGGTTTATGTGTCGCGAGCTACATTATTAATCAGCTGCTTGTCCAAATGTTTCAAGGTTTGTTTACATCCGCTGTTTTAAGACTACGAAAAAATGCGACCTAGAGATTTAATTCCCCTTTAAATGTTCAAATAAGCGATAACAATCTAATTAAGAATGTAACTTTATCAACGTTCTAAAGTGTTTGCACAGTTGGAGTTAGTATAGGTATGTTACTTGTGAAGTACGTGATCCATTTTGTAAACATCGTTAGCGTTTGGTTAGCGTCCTCGACTACCTACTGAAGTACTGAGGACTGTAGAGTGCAGGTTAACTACTCACATGTTTAGAAACACTATTCTATACAAACAGGTGATATTCTTGGAATCTGTGTTACATGCACACTCGATCTGAATGCCATACTGCGCCTTATCAATAGGCATAAAGCCTTAAAGATTTATTTATCTTACTAGTTTTATTATTCAGAATACTAAAATTATTTCCTGAATCTGTTTTTTATGGTAATACATAAAATTGTTTAAACGATCTGCGCAGCTAAAACAATATGAGACAAAAATATTTATATATTTCTAAAATATTGTATTACGCAGCTTTGCAAAATCAATAAAATTCATTCAAAAGAATATTTTTTTATCTTATTTTACGACATGACATCAACGAAGGGAAGCCAAGTATCCTAAACTTTATAGAGTTCCAACTTCTAAACAGCATCATTACGTTATGAAAAGACATCGTTAACTTCCATGTAGAGAATACTGTCAATAGTATAAAACGTAATGTTGACATTGATTTCTATGTTAACATAATTTATAAGCATCGTGAGACGCCAGAATTATATTTATAGCACTATTATATAGTGCTCAATTCCAACAATAAGCGGGTCGGGTGCAGAACCCAGGGAGCTGGGCGATGTAGTGGCACCGGCAGCACAGGAGGAAGTGTGTCGTTAGTCGATTGTAGTGCCAGGACCCACTCTGCTCTATTGATTAATTCAAATGATTTTATTGCATAATGGCCATTTGGAGCGAATTGGTTGACTAGGCGTTTAGATCATCGTACCCTGTTTTGGTCCGTTGTGTTCACAATGTTTTGTTTGTTTCCGTTTCGTGACCCTTATTTGAAAAGGTACTACAGCAACCAGTCCACATTATTACGCCTCTACAAATAACACAATAATGTTTCTGTTAAATAAGTTTCGATAAATTCATATCGCATTTTATGAGTACCGTAACGTAGCAGTGCGTATAATCCATTGCCACAAATCATGTTTTATTAGAAATTTCCAGAAGGTCTAGTCACAGGGCCTGTCAGGCCGTAACCCCTGCACGTTGACCCTGCTCACGGAAGATGTTAATCATGAGCACAGCTTCAGGATGTAACGTAATATAACTCTCTACGACTATGATGGCACCTATAATATTTTATTCCCATAACAATATTAAGGATGGCTCTAAGCATAATTAGTCATTAAGACCTGCACCTAATTCATTGAGCAAACATTATTCATTCACGGTCACAAGACGCACAATTAATTGGGATTAAATCATAGTGACATGTGGTTAATTAATCAAACCATTATTTATAATCTTATTATTATTATTTAATTCATCAAATTTGTTTAATAATTTTGCGGTTCGATGACTAATGTGACTAACATAGGATAGTATTTGCAGCGGAATATAACGATAATAAACAACATCGGTAAAAGTCGCTAACTTGATAGGTTCAAAGATCATGGTTAAGTGGCTGAAGTAGTTAGTGAGATCAAGTTCAATCCTAGCGGCATGTAAGTAAACAGAAGCAGCTCTAAACTAGGTATATTGTTTTCTTCAATTGCAGTTAATAATTTCAATCAAAAGCGGCTGTTACAGTTGAAGCTAAATTCTTGACTATAAATAATCTCGTAGTTGACAATAAACCAAGGTCAATCGGGTATAATATTGTGCCGAGTACCCACATGCCGCCTGCGCTTATTGCACAGTGCACTATATTAATTGTCGCGCTGGATCGAACATACTTATTGCAGTACGCCGCACAATATCCAGCCCTGCCTCGTTGACCCAGTGTCGCAGCTCACGGGCCAAGTTCAAACACGACTCGTGATTGAGAACCAGCCGACGATTCTTGTCTATGCAATGTTGCAACTAACGTGAAAGCTAGTAAGAGCTTTAAGTGGAAACGATAAGAAAAATGCGCCACGAATTGAATTAGAAGCCAATAAAACTGTTATCTTAATTTAAAATGCCGCGAGCCGTTCCTCTTTATTGACCGAGTTCACTTACATAAACCCACTAGATGAATTGATATAAATTAAACACAAAACGCCAAATGAATATGCTTGTAATATTTTACGGGACCTGTTTTAGGAATCTTCGAGATAGTGTAGGAAATGTGAATAGTGTGGAGTGTGAGCGCGCGTAGGTCGCCGCGACCGCAAGTGAGCTGTAAGCTCACGTTACATTGCGAAGGAATGAAAACAATGAGCCCATCTATTGAATGCAAGTGACAAAAGCGGTTGTGTTGTGTAGCTAGCTTTTCAACGGTGAACCACCTATACAAATACCCAATAATAAGTATGCGCAGCACAACCCACAGCAGACTGCGACACATAAGTACCATAGCAAGGACAGCAAAAGATTAATGACTGAAGAAACCCAGGAAGAGTTACGTAATGTGAAAGATTGTGAGTGAGTGAAAGCCAAGGCGAATGTGAAAATGATTGAAGGTTGTTTACAGACAGAGCAAATCTCGATCTATCTGTAAGAATTGTACAAATAGACAATCTGGTACCTCATACTCTCATCTAAAACATTGGTTATCCATAACAATCACGCAAAATGATTAAAAAATTAAGTGATTGCGTCAGAATTCACAATTTACAGACACCGGCTAAAGAGTGTCCATTAGTCTATTACGTGTTGCTAACTGGGACATGCGCCATTTCAGCAAATTATAATTGCGAATGCTAGTAAATGTCGTTCACATTTCACCAACATCGGTATAACTGCACGTTACATGTGTCATTTTCGTAGAAAGATGATGAATATATTCATTGCATTCGGATTTCTTTTATGTGAGGCACTTTCTCACGATAACGTTTCTCTCGAAGGCGCGGGTCATCTCTAGCGTTTATCAGTAGAGACCGACAATTGTCCCCGCCCACGTAAGCCGACGATTTATATGTAATCCTGGACGTGAGGCGCCAGTAAATGCACGCCAGACTTTCATTTTTCCGATTTCTGATTCCTTTATTAATCTAATACCCGGTCATATAGATTGATTTATTTAATATATCTATAGATCTAGATTAAATTCCTTTGGGTTCTCCGTTCTACTAGTTTTCGATTTGAGCGAAGCATTCGACTGTGTAACTAACTTATCCTGGCTGAGTTGCATCAAATGAGATTCTATAAACATATTTATAAAGCCCAGTAGGAAGTAACAATGTTAGCAAACAAGCTAGAGTGTATTCCTCATAAATACAGGTAAGCAGCATGTATGCTGGTCAGATCGTGATAAGTATTCAATTTATAATATTGTGATATGGCGTACGAAGTGCACGGCCGCGGCCGGTGGTTGGCGCCTCGTCGCGGTAACGGTAATACAAGATGCCTAGCTTAAGCTCACTCCAGACCGTCTCTGACACTTCCCTTATATTCGGATCATCTGATAGTAACGATACAACTGATATTTACCGGGTGGTCCTTACCTGACAGATCAAAAAACATTTAAATGCAGGATATAAGGAATTATAGATGAATAAGTCGACGAGATAGATCATAATCAAATGACACTTAGATGCGTGAGAAATATTGATTTATTAATATCAGTTAACTTATACGGCTTCAAATATAATACAGGTAACAATTTATATTTGCCTCAAATTGCTTTATTTATTGCCTGGAATGAAATTTAATATTAGCGAATCCACTTTTCATAAAATATGTATTTTAACGACCTTCTTTTTTTATAGCGCAACTGAAACAGTTTCACCGCCGTTGTTTTCATGAAGGGAAAATTTATTTTAATGAAAATTATGCAAATCTATAAAGACGAGTGTATCAGAAAACTATCCTTTCTGGTTATGTTGACAAGTGGTGTGAAACTGAATTAGTTTCGCGTCGCAATCGGAAACGCGCGGTATTTAGGCGACGACGTCGGCGCTCGCGCTGGTGCACGATCTGTGTTGCACGAATGTGTACGTACACAATTATGCGTCTTTCTTTATTGATATGACCTAATAATATTGTATAAGTATTCAATCAAATTAAGGGTCACGATAATTACAAAAAAAACAAACGTAGTTCTCCAATTCTTCTAGCACTTTTCCTACACTTTTTTTCTGAAAACATTCCTAAGTATAAAGTAGGAACTAGTCGATGGCCTTTACAATATAATAGCTGATGGATGAACGTCGAGTTCCGTTGCGTCCATTTCAAAACGTAATATGAGCATGAAGATTAGAATAGCAATAAAAGCAGTATTCAGCTTAATACAAACAACGTTTCCTTTAATAATAAGATAGCGAACAATATACGGTGAGAATTTATAAAAGCTTACAAAGAATTTAATGAAACCGTCAGGGGAATCAGTTTGGTAATAAAACGTCAGCCTGTTTCGGTGTTGTAATAATAACAAATTCAGGGCAATGAAGACGACAGCGAAACAAAATTTATTATAACGAACATTTCGTTATAATAAATTTTGTTTCGCTGCCGTCTTTCGTACTTTTATCAACTTACAGCAGAACACCAAAGTTAATAAAACTATTAGTTTTACGATCCAATATCTGAAGTTCTACTAATGAGAAGTAAAATAAATGAGAAAATTTTGAAAAGCATTGTACAACTTGAACAGGGAACACTGAAAAAGTTATGAGTAGCTACGAGAACTCTTTAGCAGCAAATAATGAATCCGCAAATACTTGACTAGCAAATGAGTATGAATAGTGCGCATTAGAAACTAAACTCAAATACATTATATTACATGAAAAGCTGTCTTAACTCCTCTTAGAAAATATAAACACTATGTCGCAATGCCTACATCCTTCGTTAGAGTATGAGTATGCTCTTCAAGATTATTTGATATAACATGAGTGTTAATATCTGCATACATACGAGTATATCTGGTAACGTCGCAATTTGTCGCCGACTAGAGGTTTAAAGTGTTTACATTTAACATTTGCATATTACTGACGTGAGGTATTCTAACCAGTTAATTATATCTCTATCATCGCGGCATTCGACTGATAAACTTAAAACTTAGTGACATTATTATGTGACCCGGTTCAGCTCAGTACCCTTATGTAAGGCTGGCCGGTACTTACTTCGCTGAAGTAAACCCTAGCGTGCACTTGCGACATCGCTGATAAAGTCACGAACACGAATCTGAATTTTAATTTGTTTTAATGCCTTAAAATATGTATAATTACTTTCTTTAATCAATCAGTGAACCGAGACTCTTGAAAATAGTAATTTTAAATTATTTGAAAAAATATTTTACGCTACTATTAATTAAGAAAGGAGCGAAGGGTATCAGTTATAAGGTTGATTTTGGAAACTCGGTAAAGAATTTTCTTCAAAACTAATACTACTTAACTTACTTATTACCTTAATACGTAAGTCCGGCTACCTAGTTTTTGCTAGTGAAGTTCTTTGGACCTGCGTATTAGGTTTTACGTTTTGGGGATCATTCATAATCGCTCAAACAAATATATAGTGTCAGTTAGATCTTCGTTGCCTGTTTCATTGTTTGAATCCTATTTCTAATGATGATGAGATAAATAAGATTAGGTATAAATAGATTTATAATGATACTGCTGTTACTAAATCTGCTCATAAATAGCTATGACATGAAATCTTCTCTGTAGAAAATGAAATCATCTTAAATTCTCAAAAGCCATAAACTCATAATTTTCCTTGTCAAATCCGGATATTAAATTAAATGCACACGATTACGTAACATGGAATATTTCCACGTACTGTGTGTGAGATCTCAGAGATGTTCAATCAAGTGTTTAATTGTAATAGCGAGTTGTTAGAACTGTGCTCGGCAATCATAGTTCCGATTACGGCGAGGTGCATCGGGCACGCTTGGCCGCGGATGCGTGTAGTACGTACCTTAATACCTACGACTCGGGCAATGTTTGTGGCTCCCAAAATAAACGTGACCGATGACGATTTCGGGAAAGGCGTCATACCAGCCGATAATGTGAGTGCAGTCGCATAAATAAACAGTAGCCGTATTAATGACAGACATTTTTCACAGTTGAGCACGATTACTACGGTTCATTAACTGAATGAATTGAACTTAAGCTGATGCTGTGCGTAACGCGTGACTCACATCCTCACATGGTAATTTTTCGAATGCGTAAGTAACGTTTTGCCCGTACTCATTATTCAAGGATTTGCTAAACATTAAATAATATTTATTATGAACGTTTTCGTCTCAAGCGCTTCTTAAAAACTACTAATTCTTATTTAGCTAGCATAATATGAGTGGTGAGCTCTTGTATCATAACCATAAGGCGTAGAATAGATACAAACGAAAACAAATAAAATACATACGTAATTTGATTAAAGATACCGTATAAAAACGATGTTCTCTTTGATGTCGACATTGAATCACGACAATTTTTGGAATTCCGGTTGGAAAATGTTTAAGACGAATGTTTAGACGTGTATCAGACGAAGCCAATGGCGTGGATAGTGACCGGAGGCAGGGCGAGTTCTTTCAGTGATGCACCGTGACGTCATCACTATAAGCAGATAGACGATAAACTCAAGAGTAGCGATACTTTATGTTATTTTATGTGTTTGTACACCACGAGACATTCGTTACTTGTAATTGCCAAGGCCAACTGGTCATTAACCATTATTTACATTAACATTGAGTGTACAGTTCTTCGCACTTTACAGTCAGGACGTTGACGACGGTTTTTAAGCTACAAGTAGTCATATTGTGATGGATGACTTACATTACCATTATTTATTCAATCACCTCGCCCACACACGGGGTATTTTGTTTCATGCAATCTTTTTCTTCGGCATCAGAAAAAAATAGAGTCTACGTTCCGTTGTAATATTTTCTGAACGAAAATAAATGATCTTCAAAACAGAATCTTCTTACTTGTAAAATTATATTTAATATAAACATCCTGCGAATTCACGGACTGTGAATAACATGATCCAGGTAGTGTAGTCGGTCAAGGTTGAGCGCTGTTTTAGAAACACTCACTGTTTATCTACGTAGCTACTTTGTTTTTTAGCTTTCAGTTTGCTTTTGCTTAACTCCTATCTAAACTAAGGTATTAATCAGATAAGGGGAGTAAACATTCAGCTCACTCGTATTACATCTTTGGTATGCAAAATTCTTAGCCCATACGCAAACAAAATATTTACTCTATGGGTACGCAAACGCATACCGCTCGGTACAGTGTAAGCATTCGCATCGTTGTCTTGTAAAATTTTATAGATGTCGTCATGCGATGGTCATTGCTCTAAGTTGAGATTGAATCACAATTGGAATCGTAACGTATTACGAAGCATGTTCAGGGGAACATCGGTGGTTCGGCAGGAACATACCGGCTCGATGTATCGTTCCGACACATCGCGCTATTAATCATCCATTAATATAAACCCGTTGGATTATAGCCTGAGATAGCGCCGCGTAGCTTTACTATCCCACGTTACATCGGGAAACGCGTACAACTTCCCATTTTACAAGTATACATATAAACTGCAGTAATTCAATCTTTTTACACCACGCGCCATTGTGAAAGTACATTTATGTCGTCCGTAGAATGCAGACTTATGTAGGTGCTCTTGAGCTTTATGCGCATTTAATTAAACTTGAATGACTGAATGTTGTAGATAAAAAATAAATAATTATACCTATATCAAAGTCATTAAGTTAATCTGTAGTGTTGCAATTATAATTAGATTTAAGTAGTGTATAACACAGGGAAGTGTTATCAAAGGTAATTATTATCTGGGCTTTGAGTGTTTTTCTTGTAACTGCTTGTCTGAGTGTCTATTGTTATTCAATGAACCGTAATCATTATCTTGATACCTACGCGATTGAAGATAATATAAACTGTATTTTATTATAAATTATTTACCGTCACGGTGATGCATTAATTTAATGGAAATACATTATAATAACCTTTAAGTTTATTCAAAGGAGTGAGCGATTATATTATAATACAAAACATTTAAGAAAATAATATAAAATACACTTTAAAGGAAACGATGCGATAAGCAAATACTATAATGAATGCAAGAAAGTCAATTATCACCTATATTTGTAACCTTAACCTTTAAGGTGAACTAAAAATCCGGGTAGGTACAAAAAGTTGATGCAGAACAGCTGTTGGCATGCAGCCAAAACTTTCTAAAACGGGTTAGCTGCAATGTTTCAATTAAGACCAACTGCCGCGATGAATATGTACTTGCAATAAACGATTTTTAAAAGCTTGTTACTCATGTGTTATCGTTAAGCATCATGTACAATTAGCGAGCATTACTTTTGGTGTTACGTTACGTGCAATTTATTTTTGACTCACTTTCAACTACACAAGCGTTACTGTTCTTTTTAAAGAGATTAAAAAGTGGGTGATATTGAATATGTACTCACGTGCCTTTCGTTTTTAATATATTGTCCTACGGTGTGCAACTTATTGCAATTTCACCATATTACTCATAGCATGGTGAAATTATGAAAACGTCGTCGTTTACAAGATTATTGTCTTACTTAAGCTTAACATTTATGAGTAATCGATGTGAAAAGGTGATGAAACATTTAACCGCGGTTCGTTACCACGCGTAGCTTAGCGTAGTCTTGCGTAGCATTGCGTAGCGTAGACCTACGAAAAGCGTAGCGATATCCATAGGGATTATTTTGTTGACACATTTTATCCTGTAAAATTATTTTGATTTGCAAAGCTGCGTTTTATGCCTAAAGTAATATTTATGCGAACATTGCGCCAAATGTTTTTAAACGCGCATCTCATTTTAATGACCTCTTCATCACGTGCTGGCTCAGCTTGTCAGCGAAAACGTTGTCGGTCCAAAAATGTGAACACATCATTTTTCCTCAAAATAACCTTTTTGTGCGAAATTATGTTGGAATTTGATGCGTTTGTTATTTGATATGGACTTTGTACTTGAAACAGAAATGATTACAGCAGTTTTGTTTACGTACGTTCAAGGTTTTCGTTATATTATTGAAATATTGACGCGACGTGAAAGAATACCCATGTATCCTAAAACAGAACATTAAAATTGTATGAGCTTATGGAACTTAACGTCGCTTTTCAAAAGACATCATGATTTTCGACATTTAAGCAACACATGAATTATTCTTGTAGTTATGTATGGTAGGTATACAATAAATTCAATACATAATCACCAAGCCTTAATGACTTGCTGCAAAGGGCAGACACTAAAAATATCTCTATTATCTTCCTTTCAAATGTGACACGGTTATGAATGGCATTTTAATGCACAGTCAGAAGTTGTTTACTAGAAAATGGAAGCAAAGATGTACAACGGGGTTTCCCACACAATAATTTAATGGATAACTAATTAAAACACATGTAAATGTGTGCTTGATTTATTCATGTATCGTTGTTGTAAATGTCGAGTATATTTTTCATCGAGCGTCAGGTATCGCGACAAGCCGTAGAGCGCTATAATTAGACCGCGACTCAGATAGCTTATATGCGCATCGACGATGCAAATTCTTGGCCCATTTATTCTGACCAATACACGTGGTTATTATGCCCGGTTTGTAGAACAAGTGGGACACACATCATAATTATGTTATGCACGTCACCAACATACCGATGGCTTTAACAAAGACCTCTTTTCATAATATTAATATTGTTTTGACGTCCCTTCCTGCCTTACCGTCATTGTGTTTATTTATAAATTACAAAATTAAGATAATTTTACGAAATTTAAATATTAATACTTACAATAACATTGGTGACGTTAAATGAGTTACTCGCGTTGTTAGTTGTTTCTGCGAACTCTAATATCAGATTGTTCATGTGTTGTTGGCAGCTGATTGCTCCAAAATGGACGTAGCATCAATATTTTCAGGTGGGCGAAAACGTTAGTGACGTGGAACGCCAGTAATTGTGCGAAGACACCTGCCCAAAACATTTTTGAAATGCTTTTGTTATACAGTAAAATTCTGATTTTATAATCCAATAGAAGATAAATGGCATTTTTCGAACACCCACATGAACTATACTTCTAGGTGGGTACGAAGATAAAGAACATGTTGCGAGAGCGTCGCGTCGGTCGATCCCACCCAAGCGCCGACACAAAATGATTGAAAATGTACATTTGACGGCACAGTTTTATGACTTATTCAATTGGTAGTTCCGAGTAAGAAGTGAGAAACTTTATTCAATCATTTGTTTGGCAAATGCAATGGACCATAATCACCAAGTCGAAGTAAAGAGCTTGTCTGCATCAATTCATCTGGCGGTAAACTTTAAGTGCAATGCAAAATGTTTTTGGGAACTTTTAGAGGATAATTTAACGTTCTTTGTAAAGCAGACCCGTAACAATAAATTATTCGTGCAAAGCCGCGGGGCAGGTCCCAACTCGGTTATATTAGAATTTTTAACCAGCGTAATCGATTGAACAAAAACGAAATGAAGGGAGTGTGCCAAGCAATAACGTACCCTAAAGTTGGGCGGTTTCTGGTTCAAACTGAAAGGTGGCCAGTAATGGTGGTGTTCGGAGCTAATCACCGTGATTACAATGTGGGCCACCGACGGCGATACCGGCCATGCAGCCGCTAGCCCGCTTGCCGACAGTAATTGCTCTCTCCTTCTAACTTACAATTAAAAAACCCCAATCGAAACTTTTACAGAGAAAAGCTGTTGCCTAACTAAATTTTTAAGGTTAAATTTATATTTATTTTTCCTTCTTACATTGAATATTAACTGTCTATTATCTGATATATAATTTATATAACAACATTTCTATCGGAAATATTCTGGGAAACAAAAGTTCGTAGTAACGACAAATTATTATCAAAGAATTAAGTACTTACTATAACAGTTCAAACAAGCCGACAAGGATGTAGGTACTTACACTGAAAGTGTTATGTACACACAACGTGGGAATTACATGCGGTGATTAATTCGACACTCATTTAAAACAAACAGCAGTTTTATGGTTTAACTAGAATGAATTACTAAGTTTTGTTCTAAGACTCGACCTTGGCCAGACACTTGCGGTTGCGATAAGAGAGGCATGCAGTCTGTGATTGTGTCACCGAGTCACCGGTGCATAAGATTAACATGATAACGAGCCCGCCATGACACGCTAATCAGTGTTAATTATATTCATAATGTCACAGTGATGCTATCGCTTAGTAATCTGGGTTCGTAAACACCTAACTAAAGTGTAAAAGTTAGATAGTTTCATCCGCAACTTTGTTTCACTGACCTTTAATATTACCGATGAAAACATGTTGTAATACCTTGTCAATAATTAATTAATACGTTAGATGATTAAATTACGTTATCGAGGCTAGAGTATACTTCTGTTGCATCGAAAAATAAACAGCTTTTTATAATACATAATTTGATATCGGTGCTGTTTCCATTAAGTCTACGAAACGATACTATATAAGGATCAACAGAAACTGGGGTAATTGGCCAGCGTTCGAGGACGTCAGACTCAATGATGCTATAAATTGAAATGCTTTATCAAATCGTTAATCGACAAATAACAAACGGCTTTATTGTGTTCGGTAATCATAATCATGCACACGATGCCTATGAGCTCTATTACGCCGGCCAGCCGATCAATCGCCTCATTGCCAGAACTATTTATGTGATAAATGAACCTTTTGTCAATAAAGGATATTTAATCTTTTTGCCTTTCAAACATTAAACGCTTGATAAGTAGACCGTAAATATTATACCTAACAGTAATGAATAGATATAAAACTAAATAGTGTTCTATGCGAATATCGTACAACAAAGTTATTTCCAGATGTTCTGGCACAATTCCTCAGAGACATGACATGGTATCTGATATGACCAGTCAAAGAGCTGTCACAATAATGTTTCTACGTCTCTCATCTCGTTCGTATGTCCATACATAAATAACAAACAGTCTTCCAGATGTAAAGACGACGTCCTTCGGTGTACAACTTTTAAAACCAGCACCAATTATTCACAAAAACAGAAGATTAATAAAACAAAAATTGGAACAGACATGATGTTTGTTTTTATTATAAACAAGATAATGGATTGTGGAATAAAGTGGACAGGAATTTATACGTCAGGTGAATACAAACAGCCATCACTCAATGGACGAAAAGTTTATTGAATTCAATTGGAGACCACCTTTAGTCATTTACTTTCATTTTACTTAATAATAAGTAATGAAATACATTTACTATTGTCATTTCTAGATCAGTTTTCCACCATTGCTATAGGTACATGGTTGATATTTCCCTTAGTAGGCATGCGGTTATATTTATTCAGTGTAAAGCGAGTCTAGGTAGGTACTCTTTACTCTAGCCATTGTTAGAATTTCGCGTGATTCACATTGCTATCAGTTGCTTCAGTTTTCTAGGAACCGTAAATATCGTATGAACGAAACTTGTCCCGCAGATTGCTTAGGTAGATGTCGAGGAACTCCTAGTAAAGTTAGTAATGCTGTTATGAATCATAGTTAAACCAATTGTATTATTATGAGAAACAAAAGCCGTCAAATTGGAAAAGTAAAAAGCAAGGGGAAACTTCAAAACAAATACATATTTTCCTCGTTTATTCAACTTTGTTAGAAACTAACTAATACTATCAAGCGCCGTCTATCAAAATTAATGTCCTGAATTTATAACATTAAAAATTCCCAATTTACGGAAACCTCCTAGGTATTCCTTGAAAGCGTCAACGAGATAAAACTTATTTGCGACCGGCCCTCGAGACGTGCTCATCTGTCAAGAAGTCTTCAGATCTCTCAAAACTTTGTTATTTATTTTTACGTTGTCAAGTCTGAACGACTGTCGCGATCTAGTGAATATAGAGTGCTCAATTTACTTGATGTAACCAGTAAAGTATTTTACTTAAGTCTAAAATCAGCGAAAGATATTACTTTCCCCGCATAAAGTCTTTTTGATTTAGGTACCTACTATTTTAATATCGAAATTTGCTGCAGCTGTCAGCAAAGCTTTCGCTGCACATCAATAACTAATAGTATTATTCAAATAAAGAGACTTTGTTAGTATATGTTATCGTACGCATCACCAGTAATATTGATCGTAGCACTTGATATGCAAATTAATTTCATTCACACGACGTGTTTATAATATTCTTGTTCATCGTTAAAAGCATCGTAATTAATCCAATTCACAATCAGCGCATATCTAATTAATTTAACATAAATCGATTGCGTCTGATTTAATAATAAATTAATGTGATTTTGATTAACGACGGTCCTGTTCCCTCTATTAATGAATTGTTTATTTCAAGGGCTGGCGTCTCATGAATCATGGCAATTGATTCATTCAATGAAATTTAAATAAAGTCGAGATGGTCCTATTAGAACTTATGTTTCAATCCCGGTTTCCTCAATGATTGTTCGAATAACTGTTCTCAATAACTAAATTAGGTGTCATGCCACTACTAAATAGGTCGAGGCCGAGTCTATTGAGTGACCTAGACAGAGCACAGTATGCAAATTACAGCACTCGATATAGAAACGCATATTGTCGAATGTTAGGAGTTAGGAGTAGGGATTGGAATTATTCCTGGAATATAATTACGAGCACTGAAACGATCTAGCATTGGGAAATTCTAGAAATTCGACATTATGTTTCTCTGACACGGATTGCGTTACTCATGGCATTTTAGGAATTTAATAAACGGGAAGTTTGTTATGACTGTAGAGATGACGCTGATTTTTGACACTATTAACTACTTATATAACCTATTATTATTATTATTGTCTAGATCAATGTAGGCGTTATATTCTTCTAGTTGCTGGTTTTGGATTTCGTAATAATATTTGCTTCCTAATCATACTTGGAATTTTAATTTTTAATTCATTACAAACCAACACCGGGAAAAAAGCTGAAAGTGTGAAATGAATTAAATCAGTCACCGCGTTCTCAAATAAATAATTAATTTTCTTCTTCCTTATACCGCAGTTTGTCAACAAACTTAAGTTTCCAGTTGATCACATTAGCAATTAGTATTACATTACACACGCACCATAACAGACTGGTCTAACATTCTCACTCCATACCATACCCTGTTTTAGTCTAGGAGAAAGTACAGAATCGATTTTACTAGTGATACCGTTGGACTAGACTAGACTGACTCATTGTTTACGTCGTGGATACAGTTTATTTATAGTTCTGGTAATTGTAAGCAATTTTACGATCCATGTTATCTGTTTTTAGATTCTACCACAAATCCCTAAAGGATCTGATTTACCGCGAGAGTTAAAGGTTTCTGCGGTAAACACACAGGTAATGAGTTTACGTTCTGAGTGTTGTTCCGCGTACATACTTTCGAGGATTCCGTGTAAGTGAAGACTCTTTCCGTCTTGTTCAGTCAAGAATGTCGTGGAAATCGTGCGAAGTATGTCGTTAGTGTTAGGCGGCGCGGTGGTGGCGGTACGGGCGCCTGACATCTCCATATGAAGGGCCGCTAACTGCACCCGTGTCGAAAGTCGCGCTTCGTTTGTTTAGCACGCAACTAAACGAACATGTTGTAACATTCCAATGTGTACCTAAACCGTCGCAAATTGGTGAAACCGTGTTGAGTAGGTTTACAACAACAAAATAAATGCAGAAGGGAAACTATCATTATTTACTTACCGTTGCACCTGAACTCATTTAAATAGTTAAATGCTGCTTTCGAACGTAATAAAAACAGAATTAAATTTTATCTGCTGGTGGGAATTTAAAACACAAACAAAACCAATTCCAATTGCCACCGCATTTGCAGCCATCACATTAAGGCAGAATAGCAATAAAAGGCGACGTAAGCACTCGCAGGCGGGTCTCGGGAACAAAGGGTAATAAGTCTTGAAATTGACTTTTTGAGAACAGGTGAGGTCGCGTCAATCCCAGGCCGAAAGCATTCACTTTCCTTCGCAACAGCCACAAGCATAAATAAATGACGAAGGCCGAACACTGTTTTTACATCCGAAGCCCACCTGGTTTTATGTGAGAATGTGTTTTTCCGATTGTTTTTGAGCGTTTTTTCATAACCCAAACTTCATTTTAAAGACGTGAGCGATCGTAAATCCCAGTTTATGTCAGCACATAAGGGAACTGTTTGGTTCTAATATTAGAAATTATGCAACCAATTCTTGAAAATCAATATAAAATCTATTTATACAAGCTGAATGAGAGCGGTAACATTTTATTTGGGTGAGGTAAACCGTGTATTTTTAATAAAAGATTTATAGTAACTATCTATAAAGTGATTCTTTTATTTGTAAATACTTACACTGTATGTAATGTGCATGCGCACTTAAAATACAAGTTGCATTAAATTTAATGCGATACGGATAAGTGTAATGCTCACCAGGGTACATTATCACAAGAAATAAATAAAACAAAACAGTGGCTAATGACAAGGTTGACATTTACGAGGGTGCACGATTTATAAAGTGTCATGACAATTAGCGTAGATGATCATAAAGTTTTATCATTCCGTCACAAGTAGGGCCCTAAAAGTATCAATATCCATTATGTCCTGAATAAATGTCATGTGCTCATGTTCTGGATTATCATGCTTCATATGCGATATTTTATTTTGTGTGGTAATACTTTTTTAAGTATCAATACGATACGAGCCCTTGTTGATTAAAAGAGGTATTTTACGGTAAAAGCGTGCCTTACGCTCACTTGACCCTCCAAGTTTAGGAGCTTAACCTCATCTTAAAAGGTTGGGAACGAAATGTTTTTCAAAACATTGTTCATAAACTGTGCAGTGCAATTATTGTTCTCTAGCCGTATTACGAAACTCGTCGGAGATCAGTCGTGTCTACACTACAGTGGCACACTTCGTCACCTCTAACTCAATTTGTCGCCCCGCGATAATTTGACGATGTCTCCCGCCCGACAACAGCTTTTTGTACCGGCGCTCGTTAACGATCCGCGCCGTGTCAATCAAGACACGCCTTTCTCATTTTGATCAGTACATTGAAAACTCATAAATTCAGTTTTCTTACGTTGTCCGACCTACCTGTTGGAATGGTCTATACTCCTATAGCTATGTTGGTTAAGAAAATGCAAATGAAAAAAAGGAAGATAATTATGCCTCGAGCCATCTTACCAATGTCTCTTAACGTTCATCAGGCATTGTTATAACGTAAAGCATTTTTAAGGATACCTTTTGAGGTCAGTTTTCATATTCAAATCAGACATGTGAGACTATGCTGCCTGTCAATATGCTTACATCGTTATATCATTTTAATAAAAAAAAATACTAGCTCATCTGAATCAAAATCTCTCCAAAATGAAATACACCACGTACCGACGTGTAGTATAAATATTTGTCCACGCCTTCTATACAAAACAGCAAACATGAAATATTAATACCTAAAGAACGTTATTTATTGAACTATAAATATAAAATGATAATGCTCTCCTTGGCACTAACTACACACGCATACTTCCCGGGTAACCTACAAAGGCGTAATAATTTGTAACACTTGTCCCCGCACACTGAGCTTAACATGTTATTGGTTTGACAGCGACCGGTTTGTTAAATGTTTGATTTACGGCCGAAGACAAACGACACAACACACGTATGTAAGTATCTTTACGACTGTTTCAGTGAAACTCCAGTATTTGTGTATTGAGTTTCACAAAGCCAAAGAGATTAACGCAATTCAATGTTTGTGATACCTGTGTTGTGCACCTTTATTTGAATCGAATGTGTAGAGGCAAACTTGATTTTGAGAAATAAAAAAAAACTGGTAATCCTTTTAAGGCAGAGAATACTAAACTGTGAGACGAAAGCTGAAACTTAGAAGAAAATAAATGAAAAACTTAGACTTCAATTAAAACATTATCGCTCCTAAAAATGTTGAGACTTATCCAGGACTTAAGTTAGGGTTCTATCTCAAAAGAAAAAGTTAAAACCTTGCCACGATAATCCACTTCATTTAAAGGGCACTGAAATTGAAATCAGATAACATAATGTTGATCCAGAATATTCCGAAGCGCAAAGTAACAAAACATCAAAGTCATGCATAGGTTCACTTTTTGATCTATTTTTGGGATAAGGGCAAAGGTAACATGCCAGAAAGTCGTTTAATCTGTACGTGATTGATCACCGATTTGGCCGATATTCAGCATTCCTTATCCTTGCAACACATTATTGATGACAATGATGACACCACGGAGTTCATGTACTCCCTTAATCCTACATCATTATTTCTATCGACGGATGAAATCTTATAAAATATGATTCATGGTTGCCTACTTTGTTCCATAATTATTTTACCATGGGGCCAAGAATTATTGATTAAATCTTAATGCTCGTAAGTATAGGCTCTGTAATAATAAATCATAATATTTCTCTGAAATAATATAATTAATTGAACACAAACAACTAAGCCATTTCCCAATACCAAGGGAAATTGTCAAATCCCCGAGAACGTCCGACTTATGATTCGAAAATTCGAATTGGAATTCTGAAAATATACGTATTTTTGTTTATGCGGTATTTGTTTCATAATTTGAAATTGAGAATATGATATCAGTATTTCCGCAGTGAAAGATCTAGAACTGTAAATTGTCGGGAACTTATAACGGCGCCTGTGTCTACGTCTGAGGTCGATAAGGTTAGCCCAAACTTTGTGCTTGTACAAATAAATGAACACAATAAATTCCAAGTTCGGAATGCTATAAACAATACCATTGTTTGCTTATATAAAGCTATAAACGGATTTATTTCTGAAAATTAAGTTGTCTTTTTTTACCGCGTTGATTTCTACCGCAAAAACGAATACCACGAAGGTGCGTGTTGACTGTTGACCATTCATAGTTTTAACTAAGTAATTATAAAGTAACTAAAAGTTTTGCTTTACTTCTGAATCATAATCAAAACGTAACAATCTTTAATAATAATAGGTACCAACTTCTGTGTTTAATAAATAAATAAAAAGGCATTAAGTATTTCCGTCTCTTTTCAAGAGTGAACCAATTTCACCTTCCCAACAAGTGAAAAAGTTTTGGGTCTGTATATTTCATTTCCTACGTGCGTTCCTCGACGTGAAGTATCCACTTGTTCGTTGTATAAGAATCTTTGATACATTATTCATATAAAATCTCATTCAACTCTTTTCCTGATACTTTCGTAGTACCTACCTAAGTTAAGTATGAGCTTAAATCTCGAACATTTTTCATTTATTCGCCAGAAATTCAGTAATCCTTCAACCGCAGAAAGTCAGAATATAGTTTTTGGTAGAGGCTAGGTGGGTAAAGTGGGTAGGTACTTTCCCAAGTTTTCATACTTAATGTTCTCTCAACGCACTGCTCATACAAACAGTATGTACCTACCTAACTTATGCCAAGATTATACCCACATGTTAAATTATACCTATCCACCATCAGGAAAATGGTAATTTGCAAACGTGTAGTATAAATAAATACATATTATAATTAAATGACATGCAATTGCAAGTACATATCATTTATGGGATGACATAGTTCAGAATAAATAATTCATATATTTTTTCGTTACATGGGAATTTCGCGACTCATAATAATTCTTTGAGCCCGAGAAGTCTGCATAAATAGATAACATTACCATAAACAGGTGACTGCGAACAAAGAAAATATATTTTTACTTATTTCATATCGTCTGGGAACCGAAGCTCACCCTGAAATACTTCGATTAAATAAAAATAAAATGGTGGCGTATCGCCGCTATACCCTTCGTCCGTTAGTAGTATCGCTCGCTTTTTGTAGCAGCACCATGTATTATTCATGGGGTCCTGCCTCACTTGTTCCTGAATTGTCTACGCGTCTGCAATTACGAAATTTATGCGTAAAGCCTTTAGGCAGATCACTGTATTAATGTAGTGCGTGAGTCACCGGTGGCTGGAATTAACCGAGGTTGTCCACTTGTTGAGCTGACTGATGCTGATTTATCGGTCTCACATCGATATTGATCGATGTGTCTGCGAGTATGATTGTAGAGCTAGCAAAAAATATGAGCGCAATGTTGTGTTAAATTACGGTTTTCATTTACAATATAATTATACTGAGTAGCATCGTAAAACCAGTGAGGAGCTTTTTTGTCCATTCATCATCTGTTTTTATGAACCATCATTAAAGTTCCCTCCCTAATTAAGCGTATTGATGTATTGTTTGAGCAACACAAAAATAGTGGTTACACATTTTCGCCATACTCTAATGTATCAATGAAGTTGTCACAGTGTGTTCAATTAAAAATATCAGTGGGCGTGAGAATCATCGTAGTTCGTAGTAAATAGCATATAGCAATGTGCTAAAAATAATGTAGCGTGAATCATGGTCCATTCAGTGGTTATGTGGAGTGACGCAGGTTTATAACTCTTATCGTCGCGATAAAGTCAATTTCTACGAATTAATTTTAATTGACGTACGAAATTGTGTAATATCGTTAATTTTATAATGTTTACATTTGGTAGCTGTAGTACATTGACATTAATATATTGTGGCAGACAATGTTTACATCGTTTCTACAATGTTGACGACATCACATCGAACATAACACGTAACAAAGTATCGAAATTTGTTTGTGTTGTATTAAAAGCTAACAATTAAGTAGGTTCTAAAAACATTACTAGGTTCGATCGATACGTTAGCAATGAGGCATTACTATTTGGGTAGTAGGTAATATTCGGCGAATTCCCTCATGATGATAAATTATCATGACGGTATCGATATGCCGCCCCGGGGCGGTATATGGTAATGGGGCCGAGGACATAGTTTATGCTTGTCAGTGAAGAATAACATTTTATTATTTTCGTAATAAACTTTAACTATCCGGCCAGCAAGGCGCCAATGTCCAATGGTGCGAGCAAAATTTAAAAGTTACGTGACACTTAGGGAAATCGTTTAAAAACATGTAAAAGTTTCGTGCTGATGTACTTATTTTTTTCAATGGCGGTAGTCTAAGGGCTTATGCTGGGTGCAGCTGATGAGTCAGCCTGACATACCACAAAGTTATATGTCTATGGTATAGTCAACGTTCTTACACTCTCGTTTGTTTAAGCTCTAGCTAAGGTATGGTTATTATATTAATCTCTGTATTTAATAAAGTTTTGATTAGTTGCAATATCAGGTACTTTAATTCTGATTTTATATATTCTTTACTGTACAATAAAACGAGATCACAATCCGATAATTATTTCTGGATAATATAAGCCCCAATTCAAATAGTTACCTTAAAGTAGGTACCTTCTTAGGTACTTATAGTAGCAAAATATAAAAGAAAGTTTGAGGATAAATGTTGTTGTTGTATTTTATTAGTCACTGGAAAACTATAATAAATAATAAATAAATAATAAATCGTTTATTTCTCACCACAAACCAAGTTAAGAACAAAAATAAATGATAAACATATATGTTAACAAGTCACTGGAAAACTAAATACAAATTCAATATTTCGAAACTGGGTTTTTCGGAGACGCTTCGAAAATATGAGGTGCTCACTTCGACATTTCTCAATATGAAAATTATGAAACGACCATTCTTCTATGCAAATATGATCTCGTTTACCCGGATAGGTGTTTAATGCACGTGTTGCATCGATTCTGCGATAATGTGGTCGAACGGGGGCTGGCCGCGAAAGTTAACCTTGAAGCTTTAGTGCAGCATGAGATTAACGGTGCGCCTGCGCGGCTGCTTTCGCCGGCAAATAGCGTTTATTATAAGAGTACATGCTCACAGCGCTTCGACCCACCAGCCTCCAACATAATGCAAACGTGAACACCGCATTATTATAATGACTCACAACATTGTCATCAATATTTTTAGAATGTTTGTAAGCTCTTGACAATGTAGGTAACCGACTACCAATTAGTTACATTTTAATTTAGATCCTTTTTATTTTTTCATGCTAACTACCTTAACCTACAAACCAAACCGCAAACAAGTTCTGTTGAAATCCAATTAAAAATAAAGTAAAATTGAATACGCCCCTTTAACAGCAGTGTGGCCAGATTGATAGATTGCGATCAAAGAAGCATGGATATCCGATACATCTCACCCATATCGATTACGAGATAACAGTATCGGAACAAAAGGCAAAATATTCACATCGTTTGAACGTGGCAGTATTGTGATCCGACAAAATTGGCGAAAAGATTTATTACGTGTCGCCAACTGGAGATCTCGTCTCATAAATCGATGTAATGGTTCGATCGAAGCCGATAGGGTGTTATCGAGAACCGCTATCGATGTACTTTGTCGGATAATGATTGTGAAAGCTCGGAAGGTGCGTCGCCGGGCAGCGATGAGCCCCAAATCAACTGTAGTGCGGTGAAAAGAGTGACAATGATTGATTTTGACTGATAGAAACGTTAATCGCAACCGTAGTGAAACATATGGTGCTGTAGATTGTATTGATGCGCGTAGCAGATGCGTGTGATGTGTGGTGGTACGTGCGTTGTGGCTGTGCTCTGTATCTAGGGCTAAGTGTTGTTGTATGATGTGCGCATGTGGGCGGTCAAGTTCGCTTGTTCTGTTGTAATACGTTGTTAGATGGTCGCGGGGTCAGCGCTCAGCGCTCACCGCCTCGTACAGAATAGACGAGCCGCCCAACTGACTCACGCGGAAACTAATTTTGTTATTATAACAACAGGTTGTTTGCTCACATTTCGCAGTAATTGGCCGTATTGGTTAATGTATGCGGTTAAAGTGCCGATACACAAATAGAGAATGTTGTATAAATTATGTGGTCAAATGAATCGTCTTCAAACTAATGTAAATTGTAACAGCGTAAGGACGGCTTGTGGCAATTAAAATACCGTTGCAAAATAACGTAGAACGATTTTATTTAAATACAGTGAAATGACTAGTAATAGTGAACATCAATAGAACATACATAATTGTGATAAATACAGAGTTTAATGTTTTTAATTCATCAAAGACTTGCCGTCACGGTTTGAATAACGTGCAGAATTTGCAAATATTAGTATTTCCGGCAATAGCACATAGAACATCAGTATAATGTGTGAAGCGGGTGCATGCGCGTGCCCAGCCGGCGCCGGCCACAGCGACGGCCGCAGAAAGTCCACATCACCGCTATACGTGAGTTGGCCACACACCAAAAACACTCATATCCCTTATACGTGACATTGCCTCATTGTGAAACTTTGTGAAATTACAATGTTTTAATATTCACAACCTATTTTAAATTCTATCTTCATACTGTTTACGTTGATAAACCACTAAAATACATAAAATATTTTATTAGTAGTCGTTTACAGGTGTAATATGTATTTACGATTGAATCAGAAGTAGGTGCAGAGAAATTAAATTAATAAATAAACACAATACGCTCCCAACGACGCGTGTATCATGCACCGTGGTCATATAAAATTAGGTCAGAAACTACCGAGCCAATTGCATTTTATTGCCACAGTACTAAACCCATATAACCCAATAACTATAATTGCACTGCTATAAAAAGCGCCCATGTATACTTTAATATTACTTAAAAAGCTCTGTTCTTCCAACGTTATGACTTCGTCACAAAGCTTTTGTTAAAAAATATTGTTTTAATTATGTTTTTCATTTTAAAATGCTGCAGTCATTAACACGTTATGCTGAAAAATGTTATTATTTCAAGTGGAGCGCTGATTAAGTGGCAAGTGTGTGTTATGTAAACTGTCCCGAGAGGCGCCGCGGTGCACGACTCTCTTCGCTGACTTGATTCACACTTAACGCTTTTACTGACCCCTGTGTGCTGTTTCAACACTGTAAACACCAGCTTTCTTATGCTAAATCTAATTTAAAAATATCTAATTTTAACAGTGAACACAATTAGCCTGTTTCTTATATTAGAATACAAATTATTTCAGGCATGTTGCGCCTGTACGTGTTTTAAATAAACAACAGCGTATTTTCCACGCGTATTACATACTCATTCTATTTTTATTTTATTTGTTGATAACAAGTTTTAATAAGCACCTCTAGAGACCGTAATGATGCAGATTTGACTTAACCACTTAACATAAATAGGTATCTCATTATAAAAAGAATAAAAGTTAACAATTTAGCATCCAAATACACCTACGCATCAATTACAGGCCACTTACGGACATACGAACAGTTCATTTCAAAGAAAACGAGCTTTAGGCCATGTTAGCGGTACGCAGGCTTGAACCAAATGAGTTTACCTTCCACATCAGAATGTAGAATTGGTGATAATAGCTATCAAAGTGATTACATCCACCCCTTTTGGAGTCAAAATGTTCTCTTAACAAGTCGGCACTTTCTAAATGAAAACACATTTCGCGTTTTGTCACATAGGTATATTTTTAATCTAGTGCTCGTGATGGGGGAGTAATTACACGTGTAGGTAATTATTTAGAATTTGTTATGAGATTTTATAGTAAACAGTCAGCAGTTATTAATTTTATGTTGAAGCCGCAGACTTGATCATTTATTGCTTGTGTTTGTTGCTTGTGTTTGCTACATGGCGATTAGTTACAATCACCTTAACGTTTATGAAAGTTTTTATTTCCCGTAATTAGGTAGCAGTTGTCCGTCATTGTGAATGGATTATATTTAATCGTATGTAGCTACACTTACCTACATAGTACATTGTTGCAAGTATGCAGTTTGAAGTGTCACTGACACTTGGTAATCTGCCCGGTCTACAATAGAAATGGCCGTGAAAATAAGAACACTGTAGCAATATATCAACGCAATTTTAACTGAGCAATAATGAATGAGTTAAACACAGATACAGAGAGAGGTAAATAATACTTGATCTTGTTTCTATGTTGTACAGTTTTAAAGCCAATTAGTATCTACCTTCACCGCTCCATTGTAACATCCGAATACCTGACACAGACCATCTCAATACTTTCATTTGTTTAAGAATAAATAAGGGAAGTTGTTCGTCAAGTAATTCCAGTTTATGTGGGCTCGTGTGGGCTGACACAGGATCGCTTTCAACATTTTGATGAGAATACATCTTTTATGACGCGAACTAAAACTGTTTTCACATTTAAGCCGCGCGACAACGTGGCATATAAAATTGAGGCGAGGAGCAAGTTGTATCAAAGGACGCGTATGCGATCACTCACATTTTCCTTTATGAGATGCCCTTTTGAAAGGCGGCGCCGTCAAAAGGCCAACAAATAAAAACACAAAAGTGCAGCGCAACGCGGTCATGGTGATTTGTGTCAAATGATGTCAAACATGTTTGTGTGGCTCTGTCCTGACATGGCCGGGTCTCGCATAATGCAGACAATAGTCACCACGTGAATATGTAACCTAGATCGTATGCCCGTAAAATCATAACCTTAACGTTGAATTTCTTTCAGCGGCGCATGCACAATGCAAGTGGCTTTTTTATAATTAAGTCGGTTCCGAACAAATGTGAAAGCTTTGAATTCGCATAAAATGTACGAATTCAGCGTCTCATGACTTTATTATCTCCTTTCCTGACGGTCGTCCGGTTTTATAGCCTATATGTTACCGCACGTTTTCGGCTCCCTTTTACTGTGCGAATGTCTTATTCTTACATTTTATTCACTCGTGTTAAATCGAGTTTAATGTTCGTTTCGAAATTGAAGAATCGAAATGGAATCCCCTCGTGCTGTATCCCACTTATAAATAAGTATCTATTGTGATATCTATCAGTTTTAACACTAAGGTATAGAGTTGGAGTAACGATAATGATACTTATTAGATAAGACAGTTTCAATTGTTCTCGTGGCGATTACTAAGTGTAACCGTACAACCAGTGGACACTTGCAATTAATGACGCTTTCCACTAATACATTATTTATAACAATGCAAACGGACACCTGGACACCTGGGGTCGCGGTTAATTAGTGTTCCTGATGTACCTTTATTAACTGTGAAATGTGAATGTAATTTTGAATAGGTTTTAGAGTCGGTACGTTTCCGGGTTAATGATATTTCAAATGCAAAGTGATTTAGACCAGTATACCTACAGTGTCAATTTTTTTCTTCTTAAGATACATTTTTTGCAAACTTATTCAATATAATCCATGCGAGGTCATCGTTTAAGGTTTGAAGATCTTTGTATCGACAGGATTAAAGTCACCACCAAAGCTTAGATAAGTATCTTTGAGTTAGAATTGGCAATAAACTTCAGTGTGAGGCTTGTTGTATGAAAGGCTAAGTAAAGGCTAAGTTTACGATAATCAGACAACAAATACATGCAACACGTTTTTTAAAGCAAATTATGTAAATATTTACTCACAGAATGTATGCCATATCTTCCTTAACGCGTCGAGAGGCGTGTTAACGTCAATCGAGCAAAAAAATATTTACCTTTATATTCAACACTTAACATTCACATTTAACATTTCATTTTATGAACTTTTTTAAAGAATCTCTTTATCGGGCTTCATTTATGAAAATGAATATGCATATTACACTTAAGTACGTACTGTCAGCGTCAACACCTCTCGCGTACATTTCAGTGAAATATGATCGTTCATAAATCAACTTTCAAGGTTTTGCACATGAAACTAGCTGTTCCAACTAAAATATTCATAGAATCTTACTTAAAACTGTTTTCTGTGCTGTTTAGAATATACATTTACTGCTTGTTGTGTAGTTTGATAAACTCATCACATTGTGAACAATAGATTAAGTATACCGAAAGTTTTCTTGCTCATTTTCCCTTCAATTTTCTCGCGTCTTGTTCTTTGTTTGTCATACTCATTACTTAAAAGATTTACTTATCCTCCTTTTGAATAGAAAAGAATTGGTTCATCTTTGTGTGGCTCAAATCCAAAGAAAAATATAATTTTGTAGAAACTAAGTGCATTGCGGAATGTGTAGGTCTGCTGATACCATCACCAACTTCAGATGATATTCATCTGTATGATCTATCATTTACTAACATGGTCACCACGACAAGCAATGACTGGAGGATTCTTGTAACTTTACAAGATCATGAACGATACAGTCCTGCAAGCTTTGGTTAAGTTTAAATTGAAACAAAACTAAAACACAACTCGATTGCAGATCAACCTTTGATATGCCTTTGATGTAGCCCATTTCTTGCAAAAGATCGCTCCACACTCCTTTTTGTGACTATAAATAACATAATGCAAAGGTACTTGAAACTTAAATGTAACCCATCTCGATGTTATCAAACGCTGATCTATTCAAACAACCCCTTAATCTTAGCTTCTAGTTAACCTTTAAATATATCACGGACACGATCTGCTATCATTCATTTAGTTGGTCCATTTCATAACAATAAGAATCACGTTTCTCATCCGTGATTTATCTGTAATAATGATAACGAATACCATGTCACATTTTATTGTAATCATGAGAATTAGATTAAGAGCAGATACAGTCATTCTTTGATCAAATTACTTTGGCATGAGAATGCGCGTAATATAATTATTTTTATGGTAATATTATATTTCAATTTCTGTTCGAATTGTTTACAAAAATTATCATCTCACTTTAGAAACGATTCGTTTATTTACTCAGTGAGTATTCAGACCTCTCGTTAATATGAATGAATGCTAGAAACGTTTTACGCGCAAGAAGAAAACGCACGAAGCTGTCAAAATCTCGTCGACACTGACATACAGGTTGTAGAGAAAAAGCCTAACATTCCTCCACTGTAACTAATGGGCGGACATAGAAACGTCGAGCGAGCTTTTTCCATCAATTTTGCTGTCAAGTGCACCGACTGTATAAAATATGTTCAGACTAATTATTACGTTGAGATTTCTTATCCTAATTATATTCATCCGATAAACCTACTTACGATAAGCGGTCACCATGATGACTAATGATCCATGGGTACCCGATTTAATAGTATTTACTTATCTCGCCAGTAATGCCATTTATGGGAGAATAGTTTCATATTAGTTCAATAAATGATTAGGTAGTAGGTAAAAACCCCTACAAGTCAAAATTAATTTATCCTTACAGTTACCCAAATATGGGAATTAGGTACGTAAATTCCCATTTTAAGGATTCTCATTCGTAAGGATAAATTAATTTTGACTTGTAGAGGTTTTTACCTACTACCTAATCATTTATTGAACTAATATGAAACTATTCAATACAGTTTTTCAGAAAAAAACATTGCTCTTAACAAAACGCGACAAAAAACCCAATTTGGAAATTAAAAATACTTCTTTTTACTAATTGGATATCGAATATAATAAGTCGGGTATTCTATTATAGTTAGGTACTTACTGCTGAAAATATACAGGGAAGTGTTTTCGCTATATTTTAGACACCTCGTGAAAAAAAGATATTTAGAAGGTATCTATTTAAAAGATGAAAGACAATAAATCTCAGTGCTACATCAGGTAATCCGCAGAGATGAATAGATCACAGTGTGAAGATTGATTGACATGTTTACCGGTATAATTGAAGTGTCACGAGTCAGCCTAAGGATTGGCCGATGGATTTATGTGATTTGTGTGTTCTTGTGACTGCTGACGACGTCAAGGATGGTCGTTATTCGGTTGATAATGAACCGCGCTCTACGGAGCGATTAACGACCGGCGCCGAGTTGCGTAACCCGCAAGTATTGACCGTTCGCAGCAAACACGTGTAATATTGTAATGGCATTTGCAGAAACAATGTTCAGTGTAATATTAGTTTTATGTGGGGATTCGATCTTGGTTTGTTGTAGTTATGTAGTTAGTATGTTATGTTTGGGGTAGTTAATGCTGAATAGGGAAAGAAACGCTAAAACAGTTTTTGTTAGGGACCCAAGTTTCAGGCCAAATTATTGAAAACTATTGTTCCTTTTTATTGGGGCGACGCTTGTATTACTATACCGTACTTCTATTGTTCGAACAATATATAAAGTAACCGCAGAGTTCCTAACTCACGCCATTTTTGCTTAAGAAGCTCAAAGGAAACACCTACCCACAATCCATTTCAAGTAATAAGTTAGTATAGAGGTTCACAGACATTATTAAAGTATTAACGTGACACGTGGACATGAAACTTCAAGCTAATAAGTATTCCACGTACTCGAACTCCGAAGAAAAAAAACCTTATTTAATACTCTATTTAACTTGGGCAAACCGCAATTCAGATCACGCCTTGACCGAAAACCGCAGAATGTTGGTAACTCACAAGTCATACCTACATATAAACATAATAAGCAGGTAAATACATGACTGTATTACTGTTGAATGACTCTCGGAATATGATTTACCTTATATTTTTATATTTCAGGGTAAGTAATCTAATTCACCTTTTCCTGTTGCCATGTGTTCAGTCACGAACAAAAGTATGTATACACTCGACTTTATTCAAAAGCGATTTGCTACTTTATTTTTTAAAGTAAATTTTATGTTGTTACAAACATAGCATTTTCGAACCCATAGGTTTATGTAATGTGCCGTATTTCAACGTTACAATCGAAAATTTCACGAAAAAATCGCAATTGAAAGTTGCCAAGTGTTGACATATTGGTGCTCGTGACTGTTCATAGGGAAAAAAGTTGAGCATTCGTATCGTAACTTAAAAAAACGAGATAACTAGTTTCGTTAAATAACACAATCAGTAAAACTATTCAAGTTTTTCTTCAACAAATTACGCTAACAATGACTTAGAAAAAGCTTCAACAAAACAATTGTTAAAGCTGTGTAGATACGGAAACAACAGAACGTACAGGAGCTGTGTACAATTTGTACATTGTACAGGCCACTTAGTCAGCCTCAGGTTCCGTGAAGGGACGTGTTCCAATTTATTTCAACAGATAGCTGTTGTTACCGTAACATTAGCTACCTATCTATAAAAACACCTGTCAGTCATGTTTTCGACTCGCTGCTATCGTATAAAAAACGGCGTAAAAACGTGTTGATGGTTCTACTAACAACATTGTTATTATTAACAGCGATTTATGATAGATACTAATATAATTAATAGACAGCAATGCAAGCTTGCATTAAACGAAGGTCGTATTAATGTTATAAGCTTCTTAGAAATTCCTTTGACATGGAGAGGAGTATTGCACAGTGTGTCCATTGTTTGAGTGTTTATATCCCGCAAAGAATGAATAGGGTCACTCGTTTGTTGCCCAAGCCCTAACAAAGCAATGTACATAAACATTATTGGCGTACCAACATTAGAAAACAGACATTTTAGTATGCAATAAACAGCTATGATATGTGATAAACACCAGTACGTAAAGGTTTCCCGCAAGATGTGCGTATAGGGAAACGATAATACCTAAGTTAAAATATTATGGCCTAGAATACTTGTTATTGATCCTGGTTGCAGAATCGATCTAAATCATCATATAATGTAAAGTTTTAGATAGGTAGTGCAACAAGTTAAAAAAAAAAACTTGAAATAGTAATTTCATCCCGAAATAGGGTGTCCTATTGATCGGTCCACACAATCGAAGCTTCTGGCACATGGGAACCAATATAATTTGATTTGAATGCTTTACAAACGTGCCTACAGCGCGCTTTATGTTAGATGCCGGTAAACAAGTATAAACACATAATGTCAACATTCACCTCAGGTTTCTCGACGAACCCTGACAAACGAGGTATTGTTGCGGCGGCCCGCAGTCGGAACCACGGGTGCGACTATGGGAATGCACCCATAAAATTTCCGCATTGTGATTTTTATCCGAAATCTGTATACAACGCGGGATTATACCGCACTCATCGTAGGGGTACAAAAGGTATGAGCGCCGCATAAAAACGCAATCGCAAGGATACTGCCGACCGGAGTGCAGTGGGTTAACTGAATTTAATCTCACGTCTATGTAAGTAGATCAATTATTTTTTGTAATTTTAACAATGTCATCTTCTAATGAAGTTCCGTCTTGATTCGTTCTCTATCGTTAGTGGTTAATCGTAATACCTGCATAGCAAAACTAATGTGAGCTTCACTGAATTTGCATATAATTATAATTAACGAATTGATTGACAGGTGCAACCGGTACAGGAAAATATCTTGAGAAAATCCAGACGTTAATATTCTTAGCATGTATCGTAGACTTGCCTGTCACATAGAATCACTAATGATTGAATGTTAGCTAAGACGATTAGAATGACATTAATCATTTCGACGAAGGCATTAATTAATTTAATATGGTTACGTCATGCAAGCAGCGTTGATCGCGAAGTTTCAATAAAAAATCCGCGATATTTGAAGATTTTTTAAAGACAACAATATTGATATCGTGCCCCACACATAGTTCAGCAATTCAACCCGTTTGTTCCAAAGCAATAAATTCACTACATAATCATACAGTCAAGCTTGAGTTTTTATTAAACTTGTATACTTTTATTGCCATGTAATTTCTATAACGAATCGCCTTTAGCATATAAATAAAAGTTGTCTTTTTTACTGACCATTTAACGTTAATACATAGGTTCGAATAGTTTAATTTTGGTATTTTATGGCCGAGAAAAATTAATTATTTTTGTCAAGGTGGATTTAAAGGTTAGATTGCGTGATGTAAAGGCAATCAACTCTAGCGCATTTCCGAACTCTACCGACGCGTCAGCCTCCCACGCGGGGCTCGTAATAGCTGGCTCATTGTTCCCGACTAAGCCTAATAACGCACATACAACATATTTAAGAATTATTATCTTAATCTTGAACAAACATTTTGTGTGCTTTAATATCCAACCAATCCTGGTACTTATTTCAATTTCCAAATGTTTGAATAACATGTACACAGGTCTAGCGTGAGACAAAATGCGTGTATAGTAATCCTCTTACAAAAGCATCACAGGGCGTGAGTTAATGTGACCAAAACGGATTAACGTCCACAATTATAAAAGAAACTTCTCGTGTAACAATATCCGTGGCGGCAGACACGTCGCTCTAGTCAGTCAGCGTCGGATAAGTTTTAACAATCCCCATACAAAGTAACAATAAACACGAGGTTATGACATGGCGACGACGCAACGACGACGCGACGTTTTATTCTCGTGCATGCAAAAAATAGAGGTACAGCAATAAAAGTTTATCGCCGCGGTATAGAACAACAAAGTGTCAATGGAACAAACACAAGGCTCGCTCGCGATGTAGGTCACAAGACTCACAAGCATCATCGCAGTAGCCCAGAGGTGGTTAAGCTAATAAATTATCCGTAACATGCTCTCGCTTCGCCGCGCCCGCGATACAAATTGATGGGCTCCTTCGCAAACGTAATTAATTTAAAGTGTGAAGTCTTATATCACTTATTATAAGATTAGATTAGAAGCTTTCATAAACAGCTTTCTATTTAATTTATTGGAATATCGATCAATAGAATGTAATGAGATGTCATAAGTTTGCTTTATTGAGAATCTATGGCTCGGACTTCGAACCTCTCTGTAATGAACTGGTAGTTTCAGGTTTCATTGGAGGTAGGTAACGTATTGAAACATTCCTGAAGGTAATATCAATGCAACGTGAACGATTGCTATGTACATGTTTACTCATCAAGTCATTAAATATGAGAATGACATCAAACTACAACAAATAGCTAAACATAAACAAAACTACATAAAATGGTTTACAGCATCGTGTTTTATGTAAACGTATAGTTAGCTTGAAAATACGAAAGAAAATAAAATAAATAAAAGACAAATATACAAACATTAACGTCGGCTACATCGAACGCTTGCCAAAGGACAGTGAGGGTCAAACAAAGTCGTCTGCAAAATATTTGAGATGAAACAAAAACCGCAAATTTTAAACCAGATAAGGGTCACTTATCAAATTAAGGTTCAATTAAAGGTACTTATTAAGAGTTCTTTTACATGTTGTTTTATGAGTGCGGCACGTTGATTACAGCACAGATACGGCTGCGCCAAACTTTGTGGAATTCCAGACGGATCGTTAGTTATGACGGCATAACAAATGTACATCAGCGGTAGGAATCATAAACTGTCGTATTGTGTTGTGGCTGTCAATCTGATCGTATTTATCATTTAATTTGCGTGATCAATGTGTAGTAGGAAACAATAGGATTCTCTGATCTCTGTATATACTGGTGTATTATGAAGGTCACGCCTACAACAGTTGTCGTTTGTTCCAGATCATCAGATATAGCATGCTGACGAGGTGGTTGGCGCTGGCGCTGGTGGCCGCGAGCTATCGCGTCGCCGACGCCTGCACGTGCGCGCCTGCGCATCCTCAGACACACTTTTGTAACAGCGATTTTGGTAAGTTACTTTTAATTGACGTTCCACCCACTTCTACCTTCCAATCCGCCTGATCTGAAAAATCTGTAACGATCGTTCGGCCACGAAGTTTCGTGTTAGGTACACATATGTATGTACTTACCCGATCAGATCGATCTGAAGCAGATAAGTCAATTTAGATCCATCCCTCCGTACATAGCCTTAATATAATTTCGTGAAAATTAATCATTCAACAATAGATACAAGTAGGACAAATAAACGTCCTTCAAAATGTAACGGAATATTGGAAAGCTTAATTAGAAGGCTTCAATTAACTGTTTCGGCTGGATGGCGGTTAATTAATAGACTCTGTTACGTTACGTACTTGAGAAATAATTAAAATTTTCAATTTTCAGTGATCGTTGGAAGAGTACAAAAAACATTTCGAGGCAAAGATTTTTACGACGCATACAAACTGAAGATTCGAAACACTTACAAAGTAAGTACGGAAACAACAGTCCGACTAGATACTTTTATAGACATTCAATTCAGATGAATTACAATACTTATTTAAATACAATAGCTTGATTGTGACCAAACGTGTTTGGATCTAAATGAAAGTTTAGAAAACTTGCTCTATTTGCTTGGTAAGCTAAAGAAAATGTTATTATGTTGCAGGCGACGCCAAAAGCGAAGGTGGCCCTACAATCCGGCCGTTTATTAACACCGTCCCAGGAATCTTTGTGTGGGGTGAGGCTGCAGCCGAGGGAGACCTATGTTATTACAGGTGAATATACTCTCTACGACATGTATCTAATACGATTTTGATGTTGCTACGGGATTACGAATGTTCGAGTCAATTCTAAGGATAAATTCCGTTCACCCACTGCTGGTTTACCTCAACTAAGCTGCGATGGATCGATATTGCTCCAACGTAAAATGCTGACAGTGCGCGAGGACGAAGCTCCAGCTCGCCAGGAAACATTCAGATTATTTATTGCTCTACTACGTACGATATTCTAATTCTTTTCGAACAAATAGAATTCCAAACGGAGGTTGCAAAACATACTTGGGATTTTTAAGCTGACAGTACAAGGCCAAATCAGGCATTTGGTAAAATAGCTAACACTTGACTACTTCATTAGTATTAGACTTTGTAACGTGATAAGTAGGTATTGCCAGTATCGCTTAATATAGACATTCAAGACTTTAAGTACATTAATCAATCGCATTAGCAAACAAGCTGGCGCCTATTGCGACAGAACAATACAAGATTGGAATGAGTGTACTCTTCTTTGTACTGCCTTCAAAAGTTTTAATTTCTTTTCTGTCAGTGTCTGACTGTTTCTGTAATGTCGTCCTATTTGTCTAGATAATTTTATTCATTGAAAGATTGTTCTGATTATAAATGAGCCTGCTCAATAGAGTTGGTAGGAAAAAATGTAATCAGAATAAGATAAATGTAAAAGAGGGAGGTTCGTGTAAACTTTGAGGTACAATGTTCTAGAATAAAGAAAGTTCATTTATTATTTCGTTATACGAGTCGTCTACCGTCTACGCGGAAGATTTATGAGGACGCGACGTTGACGGGTTATTACCGCACCTACACAAAGAGGTACAAACTACAAATGTATCATAATTCCCTCTTTGCATGTTCCAGGTCGAGTAGTCCATTTAGAAGCTCACGTGCATTTGTGCGGTTTCGTCAGCAAATGGCGTGACGTCACTCCTCGTCAGAGGAAAGGATTCCGTCTCCTCTACAAACAGGGTTGTACTTGCAAAGTAAGTGGTCATTCTCATAACTAACAAATACTTGACAAAATCCAGAAGGAACTTTTGAGGAATGGGATTTTTAATTGGATAGATGCTCATAACTGAACGAACTTTAAAGAAACCATTACATAAACTATAAATCGTTTTGCAACGAAAAGATGCCTAGCAAACTGAAAAACATGAAAGCTTTACAAAGTTTCAGTTTGCATAACTACTTGCTAACCCAACTATTAAAAGTTATTATAAGTTTAAAACTAGAAGAAACGCCAAGAAATTCTAGTTGCCATTTATCAATAATAGCACCAAAATATATGCAGAAATATTCGTTTTCCCAAATTCGAGCCAATTTCCTTATTTTCTTCTCAGCTCGTTCTCCGAAACATATTATTCTTAAGTAGAACGGATGAATATTTTTGTGAGCAAGGCGTGTATTACTCTGCCTACTGCATATTGATATTTCACGGTCACTTAGGTCAAGCAGCATAACTTGTTAATGTCGGTTACATAAACCTGTGTAATACAATAAAACGGATTTATTATATTCGATATTCACCTTCTATGGATTGCGGAGGTCAGACAGCGATCGATCTGCGCAAAATATTGATAGATAGTTGTCTTGTATATGCTTGAATGAGGTTATCGGGCTACGAAAATGCTACGAGTTTTCTGCGTAGCAGTTAGATATTCTTTTGTTTCCATAACAGACTAAATAAAGATACGATGATGATAGGTGGTGTAGTGTATATCGGGAGATTAATGTTATGTTAATTTCAGGTCCACATGAACCGACGGCGGACCAAGTCGCCGAACACTTGCGTGACGGCCTACGACGAGTGCTACGAGCGACACGGCATCTGTCTACACGACCGCGAACACCGGTGCCGCTGGACTAGGTAAATATTAAATCCAATGAGTTTTATTACAAATAGATCTAATACCGATGTCAGATATATTATGATGACAAACAGCCAACAATAGAAAACGATGGAAAACTCCGGGGAGTCTATTATGTAAGGAGTCTGTATGTGACAGCCTACACGCGCACTAGATTCAGAAATAGACCAAACACTCACATGTTTCTCCCTCAATAGGTAAAACAAGGAAACAATAACCAACCAGCATAATACAATACCTACAACCTCTAATTACTACAGTAAACGAATCTTAGACAATAAATTTCATAGGCAACCTTGAAGCACATTACTAATTCGCACTCCTTGTGCCAAGCCAGATTACTCATATAATGAACGATTTTATGCTCCCATTCAAAATTCATATTTTATAAACACTTAAGAAATTCCGTAATGTTAAGCAGTAAGGTTTCTCGTTTCAAACAATATTAAAATCGAATAAACACCCTACGTTGTCACTGGTCGTTTATAATATGGGGAACGAGTTACAGTCGTAAACAAGCGAGCGTTTGATGTTCTGCTACCGCTGGCGGGCAGTGCCGGGTGCTGCTAATTGTCACTCAACACATGTGTTTATGTTGCAGGGCTCCCGCTCTCACGAGGTGCTTGCAAGCGACGCGCTTCAATAGCACCATGACTTGATTCACCACTACGATGCACAAGTTCACTCTAAAATGTACCTTTTGAACATCTCATTACGACGTCCTCGTGAAAAATTACAAATTCATTCACACTCATTACTAATCGTACGCAATCACAGCAGCTGATACTAAACCAAACATTAATGATAACACTTGATTCATTTTCGACCTTAAGTTATTCAGTTTTGAATGTTGTGTGTATGAAAAGTTAAATTAGCTCTATTGGCAATGTAACGAATTTATTGGTTGCAAGTTTTCGAAAATTGTTACTGTTGTGATTTTTCTTTTGGACGCTTCTAAATTGTTGTTTTGTCTTTCTAGACAGAAATAGTTGTAACGTTATTTTTGTATTATTTATTTGTAAGTTAATGATTGTAAATTAACTAATTATAGTGATATTTAGGTTAAAATAAAGAAATTTAAACGGATCATGTAGAGTTTGAATATTTTTGCTTAAGCGTTTTAACCGGGGTTGGTTCGAAGCATGTCAAAAGCCTAATATAAATTGAATAGCAAACTTGCTCCGCTATGACATGCTATCACATTATTCTCATTTATAACCTACAGAGGTATGAAAAGTTCGAACAAATAAAAAAACTGCAACTAAACTATATTCACGGAATAAGGCGTCCTAAACGCGGCATTAAAAAAATAACAACAAGTAATAAAGTAGAGACGGTGCGAACGGCTGTAGGTACAAAAAAGGCAGGTAAATTACCTATCTGTCAGTAGCTACGACATCAGAGGGGCAATTCTCGTAATTCTAAGAACGTTCAAAATCTTGTCGCAGTCTCATCTCAGCGACACACAAATGTCAAAAACTTGTCAAAATGTAGAGAAATTAGAAGTATTTTTTGACAGATTGAGACTTAGATCAGACTGTGAACGTTCTTAAAATTACGAGAATTGCCCCTCAGATAAGTGTAAATCTAAGTACTTACCATATCGGTGTGATTATGATAGTAGGTCTGCTCGATGAGAGGGAAGTTCTCCCTGCCGAGACGTCGTTGTAACTGGAGCAGATGACCGAACACCCAAGGCCGATCCTAAACAAACACAATTTATAACAAAAATGGACCTACTTTATCATACACAAAAGAAAAATGTCTGCATATTACGTAAGACGTTGTTAAATTACCTGGAAGTGGTAGATTGAGTTGAGGCTGTTGATGGAGGGAACCCCTCCGAACTTGAGGCCCAGGAGTAGGGCTCGGTGGTCGGAACCCGCGTCGCGGACGTTCTGTCTCACCAACACAAAGTCCGGCCTAGCAAAAGGAAATTTGCGTTAATCGTTTATCAATTTTAAATGGAACTAAAGCAGAAAGAAGAAGTAACTGAGAATATAATACTTTGGGAAAAGGAAACACAAATCGAATTTACTTAGTTTAAAATATTTCCATCGTTTCTGAGAATTTGAATTTTACATAAACATGTCCAAGTTTGTAGCACCGACATACAATGGAAGTAATATTGTAAGTTCAAATATTTTTCTAAGTCTCAACCATAGGAGGAAGTAGTTTACACAAGTTTGAACAAACTTAGTTATAGGTTGTGTCTTTTATTATGTAAATCATAAAGCGCCCACATTTCAATCACAGTAAGACAACGCAAACAAGCGCTGCTACAAACTTCCATTTATATTTTATCGTTTTATACTCAGTTTGAGTCACCGCAGTTTTATCTATAAATAGGATTTCGTTAATGTTTGTTTTGCGCAGATTATCTCATCGACCAAATTATAATACCTTTACAACTCTACCGGAACTAATTAGATTGTTTCGTGAGATAATAAATCTAATTATTAACTCACCATTAGAACTTTAATAACAGTAATGTTTCTCTTACAAATTCCCTCTAGAATCCGTATTTCTCTTAGAATTTAAAATGAGCTTAGAGCTTCTCTTAATTAGGTAAGTAATTTTCCTGAAACTCGTTTCTAGATGGAATGTGGCGGGTAAGTATTACTTACTTGAAGCATCGAGTGACTTTGGTGCCGCTGCGATAAACTGCCATGGATACATTGGCTCCATCAGAAGTGGCCGTCACAGTCAATTCCTGCACGGCACAAACGGCACAAGTTATAAAACGAATAACTAGTGACTTGTTTAATAAAGGAACGGGTTGACTTGATTAGCCCTTTTAACTTTAGCATCCAACCTTCATCCTTGAACCTGTTGACCCTGTAGTGTCCTCCAAGAATTACTTTGTAAAGTACAAAGTAGTTTCTGTCTAAAGAGCTTTTCTGAATACTCTGTGTACAGTAAGTAGTCTCATGGATCCAATTTGGACGGTGCTTTGAAGTTAAAAACATAATCTAAGTAAGTAGTTAAGCCTTTTCGTTTCTCATCATTTTCAGTGTTGAATTTTCTACAGAGGCAACTTGCTATATGTCCTTCAAACGATCGGCGGGACCGATGCAGGGACATGATATTTTCTAAAACCCCAATGACTTTATCAAAATAGACAAATGTCTTTCAAATTCTGCAAAAGCTGCAGTATTTTACTGAACAGGAAATGTAGAACGAGGACCGATATCACAAGCGTTTTATAAAGACGGCATTAAGAAAGATTTCATGAGTTTACGAGGGTAAGGTTAAACGTTCGTAATAATTAATAAGTCGAGGGTAGCTCAGCACACAGTGACGCTGACATGGGCAGTGTGCTCTGAATATTACAATAATTAGTTCTACAACACCTATTTTGTGGCGAGGGTACATAATTGATTGGAATGTTATGTGCGCGCCGCTGCTATCACGATTTTTATTACTGGTTAGATTTGTTTTAATTACGCCTGGCAACATTTTAACTAAGTTTTTAATTTGTTGAGCAATAGTTTACGATCTGTAGTATACAATGTTGTGACGCTCAAATAATTAATAGGCCATAAAAAGGGTTTCGTATTTATAATCCAATTAATTTAAAGAGCCATTTGATAGCACAATAACCCTCCGAAAACGTATGAGGCTACCATCTGGCGCCGTCAGCCAATCAATAGTTCTGAATGGAGGCTGCTAGTGACAAAAGTGGATGCGGAGAAATAAAATGAGGTTAACAGACATATTCGCCGAGATGTGTGATGTGTGTGTGTGTGTGATGTGTGTGTGTGTGTTAGAGAGTTATTTCAATTACGCCTTGTATAATACGTACATTGTGTTTACTCACCCTAAACTCAGCTTGTTCGACGCGGATGTCCCACTCGCCGGGCAGGCGGCGTCCTCGGAAGTACTTAGACCAGTCGGTGTTTTGGTCATCCACCACCAACAGGGTCACACATCGGTCCCGGTTGTACCCACGACCCACAGACGCCACTGAGGTCACGCTCCCTAAGAAAGTACTTATTGTTTGTGTCGCTGACCTACGGAGCTCTTCCAACCGACACACATTCAACGACAACAGCGTCACCAGTACAAAAGAGTATGGTAGAAGCTCTTATGAAAAGCTTAATTTTTTTTTATTTCCTATATCCAACAATGCGATGTACGATGTATTTACGCGATTAAAATAATAGGCGATGGTCGGCTATAAACACAATAAAAACGATCCTATAGGCAGTTTCGCTGCAAAATTACCTTATTTCAACCATTTAATTCCGAAGGCATGTGTTATAAAGATAAACCCCGAATTTCGTGCCAGCCGACTGTAAAAGCGGCCCCAAAGGGATGCCTGTAAACATACGTTACCTAATAAATTGGCGCCTTGGTCTCTTGCCGCGCCAGTGAGAGATTGTACTCGTTGGAGGAGCGACTCGCGGGACTTGGCCGGGGAGGAAGGCGCGGATGTACCGCGGGATCCTCCCCGTAGGTTCAGCGACAGGTCTCCTCCGCTGTTCGCTGCGGCTGCTATGGTTGCAGACGGCGCCGGGGGAGGACCCGATGCGCTGGTGATGCTGCCCCCGGTGGCTACGTCAAATTAAAACTACTTGGAACACGTCAAATATCTAATAAATACAACTAAAATATTATCATCCACAGTTTGTAATGCTAATCCCAAAAATTACATATCTGTTGCGTAATCCGGATTAAAAATTACGTGTAACACGCTACTCCTGAATAAACAAATTGTTTCTTGTTATAACTCTGTGTAAGTTATGGACTTGTAGAATGTCTACTTTGGTCTTACCCTGGGAGGTCGGCCTTTGATTCTGCGGTTTCGGCTGACTGGTGGTTGCCGGGCGACCGGTGTAGGGGTCCACCTCGCCCTCATCACACTCGGACTGCAGGTCTCCCGAGCTGAATCTGCGCAACGCCTCCACTGAACTACTCGCCGCACACCACCGCCACGCCGCGCCAACACACAGGGACACGCAGAGGAGGGACAAAATCGACACACACAATGTAGCCACTCATGATCACCTAACCTTAACAACTTGCCAACCAACGTGAACACTGCCATTAAAGCTATCATAATCAGAATTAGCTCCTACAGTGCGAACTGAGAAGCATTCTATATAATTCATTATCTGAGATAATTGGAATCAACATTATATCAGTAACTGTTAAAAGAAATAAACGCTATCCCAGCTGTAACAATCACTTTTGTTAAGCAGCAACATCGAATCACGACAAATGACATCGAGAGGAAAGCGCCATGCACTGAATGCAGGTAGTTCAGAACTGTTATTTGTTGTTGGACGAGGGTCCCAACAAGTAGCAGCAGTGATATGGTCACATACAATCACAGTCGAGGCTGATGAGTGGTGCTACACGGTATGTAGAGTGGAGCGGAGCGGGGAGAGGTAGGGGGAGCGAGCGGCGAGGGGGGGAGGGAGCGGGTCGAGTGCCGACGGGGGTGGAAGCAGCGCGGTGAAGCGGTTCGGGCTTTTTACGGTGTCATAAATATTATTTTATCCTTAAATTATAAAACTGAACTTCATATAAAATTGTGATTTTTACCCAAATTGTGCTACAAAGTAAACTATCTATCTACACTAAAGAGAGGGGAATTAGACAGTAAGTAGTTAAATAACTGTATTTTACTTTAAAATTCAATTCAATTTACTAAAGCAATTCTAATTGTGGCAGGTTTTAAATTGCCTATAGGTACTATTCTTGGATAATTATTAAAATCTGACACCCGTTTCACAAAAAAGGTAGGTAGTACATTTAAATCATTCATCACGAGGTAACTGAAAAACTGTAAAGCTTTAAAGAATAAAGATTAATCATGCATATACATCAAGACAGAGTTAAGGTAGGGGACAGATACCATGCGAACTAAGAACATACCTTCGTTTCAGGTAATTGACATTGCTGGTGAAGGAGGTTCGGAAACTTGAGAAAGACAGGGTTGATGTGGTCGCGGCCTGCGGGCCACAGATCCCAGGGCACCCCGAACGGTCTATTTTGCCGCCTCCTTAAAAAAAACAAAGATATTAAGCTGCAAAAGTCTCATAAAGAAAGCTGAAGAAGGCAATCCGGAAAAAAGAAATGTAGAATGTTTTCCCATTGTGCTTTCTCAGTCAAGCCTAACGTTTAAGTATGGAATATGTTGGGCTACGTATGTACCGAAATTTTTATCACACAAAGTACACGCCACGATTTCGGTCCGTGAAACTGACACTTCCGAGTTCCATTAATATAACCCAATCCTTTCCAAACCTTTTTGCACGAGCTAGTGCGGTAAAGCGTCGAACTGGGGAAAGTTATTTTAGATTTTTGTACGTTTTTACGTTTTAAAAGGAGAAATATCATAGAAGTATTTTAAGTTTCCACATTATTCTAGGAACTACTAGTTACACTGCATATTCCTGATGGTTTCAGCAAAGGAATTCTAATATCCGCATACCTAGGCAGTCGAGGACATTTGTCACTGTAATAAAACACATTATACTAGTTTATAACTACTGCTATTACTTCATAGATTGCGAATGTCCCACGCTATACATAATAGCTACAATTAGCTAAAGTTTAGATGGTTGCGCGATATTGAACATAAACGAGCGTTTGTGACTATCGACGTCCTGTAGCTTGGCGCAGGAATTCGCGCTTTTATGCGTAGAACTGACAAAGATCATCGATACAATATTTATGTATTCAATAAAAGAGCATATACAAAAAATCACTAGGTACCTATTATACTCCACCCGCAATCACTGATACAAAGTAAAATAGCGACAAAATCTGGGAAATTGTCTTATGCCTCCTTCAAACGTTTCTCCACTCTGCTCGTTGTAAGCATGAGTCTGTTTGTTTCAAAAGAAGCTAAGTATCATGTAAATGCTCTAAGAGTCTTTACTCTTTAGCATGACAAAAACACACAAGTGGTACAAAGGAGGCGAGTGGGACTTAAGTAGGTGCTACTCTACCCCTTTTTACTCACACGCCCCTTGCATGCAGCCGACGACGTGGAGTTTGCAGGTTGTTATGCTGAATGAAATGACCGCTCGTTTTATTTTTATGTTTCAGATGAATGGGCTCAGGTTAAATTTATAATAAAGGCAATGTTCGTGAAAGTGATAAAGTTTTTATTACAAACTAGCTTCTGCCCGCGGCTTCGCCCGCGTGGATGTCGGAAATTATCCCACGGGAACGTGCTAACAGGATAAAATGTATGTGCTTCCCCAGAATGCCATCTATCTCGCGGGCCCTTTGTGGCTAATTACAGTAGAAAACCAATTGTGTCTCATTAGTGGTGATTAAGAGGGTACCTATATGATATCTTTACCTAAGTACCTACCTAATTAAAAAAAAAAAATCTTAATAACAGAAAATTAAATACCTACCTAAATAAACCTATTTCTGATGATAACTAATCTAAACTCAATAAATAAGCAAAATCCCTAAAAACTAATATCTATACGAATGACTAATCCTACCTAACAGTATTATAAAATAACCTACGGTCACTACCTACACTATCAAATATACTACCTATACTTTAAAATTAAAATCTGTACCTACGACTCATATAAAAATAAACCTAAATAACTCTAAAAAGTAAAAGGAATAAAAATGAACTCCACTGCGGGTGACCCAACCTACAACAAACTTAGTATTTGCGGTTGGTACAGTACAGACAGTGGTAATCGTGTATAGGGATCGAACCGCAAAATTAAGTTTGTTTTTTATTGTATATACTTTTCCGGGATAAAAAGTACCCAGTGTGGTGCCCAGGATATTAAAGAATAATTATACCAAGTTTCATCGTAATCGAACCGGTAGTTTTTGCGTGATGCCTGAACAAACAGACAGACAGACAGACAGACAGACAGACAGACAGACAAAAATTTTTTTAATCACATTTTTGGGTTCGGTGTCGGTCTAGTAACACCCCCTGTAAATTATTTTTTTGATATTTTCAATGTACAGAATTTTCACTTCTACAGATTTATTATAAGTATAGATACCTGGCTTTACATTTTAATAACAAGTATTCCGTTCATAAAAGCTCACCGTTAGACCAAAAATTAAACGCACTATAGGTGGTCTGTTTCACGATTTAATAATTTATGACAAATTACACATTTGTAAGGAGAATAGAACCACAAGCTACTATCTAAGTAAGTACTTTAACCAGATTTACTATAAACCCAGAATACTTGATCTACGAAAACACGATTTCCATGGATCCGGAATAGCGGTAGGAACAAGCTTTGGGTAAATGTAAACCGAAGCGTAAAGCCGATTTCCTTTACCGGTGGAGCAGCAAATACGACCTAACCCTCCTTCGCAAAAAGATCAATTTACATCTTACCTACTTTAGATGTTTACGCGACGTATTCTTATAAACAACAAAGATTGCGTTCTGCATAGGTACGATACAAAGTAAATATGTACATAAACTTACCTCAGGATATCTACAAGCAAGTGTCGCCGATGTCAACAGTGTTAATGGTACAAACGTGGCTAGGTGGACGGCTTGTTAGGTGGGGGAGGATCTACCTGCAGACAAAATATTTGGAATCATTTCAAATGGATCACATTTTACATTAGGTAATATTTTTGTTTAGTTTTAATGGCGCATTCTCTGTTTCGATGTTGTTTTCTCAGGCCGCATTGAACACGCATTATAAACAAGCGCCTGAACCGCCGCAATCGTTAATCCTGTCCCGAACTATCTCTACCAAAGGGTTAGGGTTAGGGGTTGCCTTTCTTCCCAAGAGTGTTGTAAAAGGCGCCACGGTATCCTTCTTTAACGGATACCGTTGGGTTTCATTACCAAACTCAAATCATTTATTTCAATTATACCATTTCAGGCACTTTTAAATTGTCAACATTTTAAATAGTCGGTCAGTTAGTCAGAAAGTGAACCTAGTCCCCAAACATCTTAACCACAAAATTAAGAATCATGGCTAGTTGTAAAGTGTAACCATGATCACAAGTTGTGACACGGGCTGGTAGACAAATGTGTAACATGAATAATAATATGTAACTATAATATGTAACATGAATAATAATATGTAAATATAATATAAAGATATGTAACTTGATAAAATATCGTACATAAAAATGAATCGAGGAAAATTTTCTCATTAAACCGTAACCTGAACCTTACGAACGAAAAATACCTTAGTTTTTTACTTTATCTACAAGAAAAGAATATTTTTAGTCTCCTATCGTTGTTATTCTAACATATTCTCGTCTCTCAATAGAAAAAAATTAACGTTAAGTAACGACATTCGGTAAAAATATCACACGGATTCGTACTAATATAATTAAGGTTAATACAGATAAAGTACAAAAGCCGAGCGTCGAGTTATATTCCACAATTCCACATTGCTATCTCAGGTCCTGAATTCCAGAAATTCAAAAATAAAAGACGAAATTCGAATAATCTTACGTGAAACTCTCCGTAAATACCTACTGAAAAGATGTAGGACTGAATAAGTTAGTGTAAATATACTTACCTCTCATAAGTAATTACCTGAAAATTCATGACCTAGAGGTAGAACGAAGAACGTTATGCAAAAAAATGTCCTATCATTATTGTAAAGATATTAGCATGTCCTCCAATTTGTATTTCTCTCATGAGCTTGGGTAATATTACTCGTGGAATAATTTATTCGTTGGGCTCCGCTGAGGGCCGAAATGTCAACCGTTATCTCCAAGTTAACGTATCTAATGTTTTGCGTATTCTGACTCGGATTAAAACATCCCTTTGCGGCGTGCGTGTTAGTTACACGAAAAAGGTAATTAAAGTTTATGTTGTTATCAACAGTTAACACTGCGTGTGTACAGATTTGATAGTAACGGTTTTGGGCGAAGTTATCCTACTGGCTCTGTGTAAAATTCATTAGTCCCATATGAATTTAATTGAAAAAGATGTGCTTATGAAGCACATTTTGATGCCCGAATTATACTGTCTTACGTTTTCGAAGAACTTACTCGAATGACCAAGATTTGATTGATAAAGATGTTATGATATTTTTGCTGGTATGAAATCGTAGGTACAAATGGTGTTACAAGAATGACATAGTAGTTTGAAGCAAAACTAGACGGTATTGCGAACCTGTACTTTTGTAGAAGCAATAATATTTTTTACTAGAGCCTAATGTAACCCTAAATAGGGAATACGAATCGCTATTTTTTTGCTGTTTATTACACCTACGCTCGCCAAGCCACATTTGACACGATATACGATCCATAACGCGGACAATAGCCACGGCTAAAATAGGGTGGCAGCTTGATGTTATCATAGTCAATAATATACTGGCATAGTTATTTTATGCTTAGGTAATATGGTTTCACTTTTTAGTTTTGTTAATGGTTTATTTGTAACGCAAAATATGTATTAAATGATATCAAATTTATTACACTATTTGATGACCTTTTTTTCTAAAAGTTCATTGTTCATATTTTCTTTGCTATATTTATATAGATAAGTATAATATGCTATAAGTGTGTATTTAATGTATTATGTAAATACAGGTACACCACAGACTTCCTATAGTATTGTCTCTCCTTCCACTTTTTAATCGATCCAAAGGTTGTCCTTAACAGATCGCTCTTAGTGATAAGACCGCCCATTGTGTCACCCTTTGTAAAATTTCTACGTTTATATCTGTTATTTATATGGTGTACATAATAAAGGGTATTCTATTCTATTGTTTTCAATTACACTTTGCTGACTGAAACTGCTAATTGGGTGGTTTGAGTAACCGTTGCACAAGTTTTTGGCACAACATTCGTACTTCCACTTGACAGTTCTGTGCCATGGCGCAGACACGCCGGCGGGGACTGGCGGGCGGCCAACGATCAGCCCTCTGGAACCATGGCATCGCCCGTTACGCAACCAACCCACCCCGTAACCTATTATTGGGCCATTCACTCACCTATATTCGGACGTTTGTACTTTCTCATAGAATTAATTTAGAAATTCGCACGGTTTTGCTACGGCGTAGCGACGTAGACCTATAATTTAAACCTCGAAGTTTCTACGTTTGTAAGGAACACAGTGTCTTCTTGAATATAAACGGCAAATGTAAGGGATGGGGTCTCTAAGGGACAAAAAGCGAGGGGTTTGCAGCTGCTAATGTTAGGGCAATGTTTTAGAGGCGCTACATCAACCGTGACCTCAGGGGGCGCGTTATTGCCCTTCGTAGCTCTAAAAATCGTGTTAAATAGTGCGAGTGATAAGTTCACCTCGGGTTTTAAAAAAAAAGAGTGAATGTTTTCTACATCCGATAAAATAAACACGGTTTAGTCATTATTGATGTAGTAGGTACATAGGTTTTCAATAACAGTTACCAATGTTTGTTATAAAATAATAGATAAGCGGCTGCAGTTTTACAAACTATTTAAATAACTATAAGAGTCATTATCATTTGTCCAATCAGTAGATTAGAACTTTTAATGGAAAAAAAATTAAAGTTGTGGAATTGTTGTTGTAGTACTGCATAAAATACCCTGAAAACAGCCATTATTATTAGCCCCAATGCTACTGCAAACAGTAGGTACTAGCATAGTCTAGCTAGATACCTCAGTCTTGACAAGATATTCAAAACTCGGGGAAACTTCTCAGTTATGTAGATAGTGTCTACATGAAATTGAGAAATGTTTAACTACAAACTTTTCTTAAACGCCTGCAATGCGTAATAAATATAATACAGAATGAAAAGAAAAGTTAGAAAAAGCCCCCGGGACCAAAGAGTTATATTTGGAGAAATTAATCCAGATTTTTTCCTTATAATAGCTACGGTTGACGGCCATTAGAGGATATAAACAAAACAAACAATAAAACACTTTTATAAGGAAAAATAAAACAAATTGTGACAGCTTTAGCATTCACAAAGTTCACCCGACCAATAATAATGATTTTTAAATGAAGGCACTTCAGCATAAAAGGGTCAAATATGTTAAAAAGGTTCAGCTGGAAAAGGTATCTAAAAATACGTGAAGGTCTACCTAAGCTCGCTAAATCAGACTCTCGTTTTTTATGATGATTAGCCTCATTTGCATAATCTCAAATGTATGTTTGTTCAGCTTGCTATTTGACATTAAAATATTCAGCACTAATTTAATTGTCATTCAAATATAAAAAAGGGAGAAATAAATGTCCGCCCTCTACCAAATAATCGCGTGTATAAACAGAGGCTGCTAGGTAGGGGCTGGCGGGCAGCCAACCCGTGACGTGCTAGCGTTACGCAAGGATCGATCCTAGGACCGAGTGCCTAATGCTGGCACATTCACAAACAACTGGCTACGTGATTCAGCATTAAGTTGGCACGCAAACAATAGCTACTACACCACTACGTACCTCTATTCAACTACATTTCCAGTTCAAAAAAACACGAGGGCTTCGTGAAAACATGAAGTTACTCTATCCAGTAGCGATATTTCATGCCGACAACGGAGTACAGTGTACAACAGCGCTGTAAGTAATGTTACGTTCGCGTGTGCCACTCTTTGCTATTCATTATGTAGCAGGAGTTGCGAGAATCTGTGTCAGTACAAATTTGAACATAATAGGAGATAATTGAAAGCACATACGAAAGCATTTTATAAGATAATACATGCGATAAAGTTCGATAGTTAACCGTGCTCGTAATGCTGTTATTAACCATGTAGCAGGCGATGTCTCATGTGGCCGCTGTGGGATATGTTCAAACTAATAAAACGTAACAGCTAGTTCGGAACACTGGGTAATTGCGCACTAAACGCTGTCGATCTCCGCCCGATATCTAAACTAAATGGAAGATCGCCTTCGTTAGACGACTTTACTGCAGATAAATATATCTACCAATCGTCTTTTACTTCCCTAACGTGGAATAACAATAAAAATGGCACGTCCGAATTCTCTTCTAAGGGTATAAAGTAATGCATGAAAATTACTTTTCCTTTCCCCCCTGGAGGTTACGTAAAAGAACTTTCCCTCACTCTATCTATCCCCCAGAGTGTTCGGCAGTCCATCGGTTATAACTGTATTATATGCATACTGATATATTTATGTAGTTGAATCCCCTTTTTGCACATTAGTTAGAGCAAATAAAACTCTTATCTAACTCTAAACCGCTAGCCATTATTTTTAACGTTACCATTTTATTTCTCTAAATAAAAGTCGGCGCAGCAATACAAACAATAAAACAACGAAGTTGTCGTTGTTTTGTTACAAACCGAAAATATAAACTGATAGGAAAGCTTACAAAAAACCAAATATCTCCTTTCAAAGCTTACCGGAAATTGAAATGTTGATTCAAAATTTTTTCACCTTTTGGGGACATATTTTTCTATAGACATACAATACAGACAACGATTTTCTTTTTAAATAAAAATTCTCTAGGAAAGTATCTCCACGATTTTACTTCGCGTATAATGAATTTCAACGTATTGTTAACATAAAATTAGCTTAAGTGTTATTTACATACTGACGATCAAAATCAACGTTATTAGTACCTATAATTTGTCTTGGTAAATTAGGTTTTCCAATTAATTGGATACACAGTTAACGGGGAACATTGACTGTACATTAGTCCTAACCGTTTTGACTGATTATACCTACATAGGTAAATATGTACTAAAAACACCTAATATTTAATGATTTAGCAACACAGAGGGTGCTAAATCATTAAATATTATGTGTTTTTTTTTGCTTGTGCATTTTACATGCGATTTTCCATTTCGCAAGTAGTTCAATGTTTCCGACACTGTTAACCTAATTATAAATGTTTAAATCATTTTCGGTTATTATAAAATGAATCATGATTACAGTTTTAATTCGTTTAGGCAACAGTTCCGCCCTTCGAGGTCAGAACCCGTCCTATATACCGACTCTAAGTTGACTGTGTCGTAATACTTTCAATCTAGTCGCCACATATCTGGGGATTAATGAATGAATTTATGTGTCTGGATGCGTTTTTAATTTATTTATTTTTACTATTAAATAGATATAATAATTTTTGAATGGTTACTTACAGATTATAGGGATAAGTCCGATGATGCGAGGAATCCGCTTAAGAGCACTGGTTGCGCGTGTAACTGTATGAAATGTGGGCAGTAGGGGTGCCTCCTGAAACACTGATGAAAATCGGCGGGACGGCGCACGCCACACGAGATATTGATTTTGGGCGGCAACGTGCCCCCGCCACACTAGCGACATCTTTACCTGACACAAACTTTGGACATGAGCCTTCTAAAGCTACCTTTACTTGCCGATAGATGGCGCGACAGCCTTGACCGTAATGTGTAACCCTCTGTTATTGTTTATATCCTGTCCGCTATTATGCTTAATTTAAATAACAATAGTGCTTTACCATTTCACTGATAAATTGTAGCGATAAAATTAAATTTACTTCAAGCCTCCTAGTAAATGCTACTAAATGATCCTAGTTAATGCGACCTAACTTCGAATAGAATACTCTTTATTATCCCCACATAAATTGCAGACATAAATATAGAAATTTTACAAAGGGTGACACAATGGGCGGTCTTATCGTTAAGAGCGATTTTAGGTCTGTTGACTAACGTATTATTTTCAGCATTAGTCCGTTTAAATAAGATGTCACTATGATTGCGAAATTCATATTATTTGCTTTATGGCGTCATAAGACCTCCGTCTCTTCAGGAAACGACTTTTTTATCGTCGTGAACCAGGGTTCAAAGTTACTTAAGTCGTAAACTCACCATAAACCACGTTTTTTTTGGGCACATGGATAGTTATTTCGAGTAAAATCTTGTGTGTTTATGTCGTAATTGAATCACTACTACGCCATAAGGTTCTATCAAAAATTTATGCGTTATTTCTCCCCTGTCGCCCCTTTTAAACCGGCCCTTAAATGCCTCCTTATAAATAAAGTATTTCTAAGCCGTACTCTCTAATAACCAAGGGATTATTGCCAATAGCAATATCGTATTACTTCCAAGGGTTATCTATATATTATAATTATGTAGAATAAGCATAAGTTACCAGTTTCATTCATAAAAGTAAGTAGTCCTTTAGGCATTACTTCGATTATTATTATCATTCCATAAACAGAAGGCGTATTAATAGATAGATACCTACAAAAAAGAGTGAATAAAAAAAAAGCAAAAGTATAAACAAATCTACTAAAGTGTCGGCGAGCGCGTTGAATTCTAATGTGTGTGCTACGCGGCTGCCTAACGCCGCTGTCGTAGGTTCGTAGCAATAATATCGGTATAGCAATTATTCGAAAACAATGCTACATTCCTTTCTTTTAGCGCTCAGAAACGTGCCAGTTTCAGTTTTTACGAGATACATAAAACGTGGTTCTGTTCAGCCAAGGTTTTTCTGCTAACCCCGACTTCGAATGCGAAAAGGAGAAATAAAAAGGTAGTCTGGAGTATTATCTGCGGGATCTGTGTGGTATACCTGTGTGTGGTGTGTGTGTATTACGAGTGGTGCAGGTGTGGGCGTGTGTCGTAACGCCTGCCGCTGCCGACGCGCGACGCAACGTTGCGTAGCAGCTGTGCGATCACACTGGAGCTACTTTACTACTATTTGAGATAGTTTTTTTATTACTTTTACAAACTGGTGAAATGTGAGTGTACCTCCTATAAGTAAAAATGCCCAACTCTTTGAGGAAAAAAGGTGTGATGTTACCCCGCCTGTATTTGATGTTGTCATTTAATTTTTATTAAGTCAACTACTAAAAAGTGTAAGCAAACCCATTGACCAACTGGTAAAGGAACCCGCTGCCGCTACGCGACTTCCTAGCAATGCAATAAATAAGAATCATACAGTGTACTTGCACCCATCCTCAACTTTACAAAACAGATATAGGTAAGGGACCGTCCCTTATATCTATTTTGTAACAACCGATATGATTATAGAGTCGTATTTCTTTGTTGATCTTCATATCCAGAATCCAGGTCAAGTTGGTTCTATAGACTACAAAAAAGGACAATCAAAAACAAATTATTTGTTAATTTGCCAACCACCAATTACCTATCAATTGACATGACATCTTTGAGGATACCTGTGTATTTACAAAATGATTAAGCCACAATGATGGCAGCGTCCGGTGTGAACACGGCCGATCACAGAAAGTAAAGTTGGTGAGGCAGTGGCGGCGCAGTGTTGCTCCGTACGGCGCACAGACCGGTCCGCCATGTCGCGCTGACAGCCCGCGCACCTCCTGTCAAACTGACAAGTACTCACTGACAACCTCCGACTGACAAGTGAACAATGTGGCCAGTGCTCAGCCTCCTCGCCGGCGCCCTCCTGGCGGCCGCGAACGCACAGGTAACAAAGTGCATATTAACACAACGCATTATCATTCATCATGCACATTATTATCAACAATGTCTGCACCTCCAGCAACCTGTAACTATTCTTTGTACTCCAACTTAACACATCTACGGGTTTTTGTTGCGTTAATACCTGAATGTCGTCATCAACACAATGGAATAAGGAAAAAAAATGATTAACGGACCTTAGAATCGGCCTCAAAGTCACTTGGGTGTATGTCTTAAAAGTTGTTGCAGCTGGACGGTTGAACCTATTAATGTTTGTCATACGCCCACACCCCTACAAAGTCCTTACTAAACTTGGTGAAGTTTATTAAGGACTTTGTTGGTTAAGTTATGTCATTGGCACAGAATCAGAACTGTACCTACCTACATAAATGTTACCTAATTGGTGTTGACCGACTAACGAAAGTACTTTAAATGCCGAACCATTAGCATAGCCTTGACAAAATTGATACCCAGAGTTTTACTTACAATAAACGGTATTGTTTATGTTGAGTTTGTGATTCTAGCAAACTTGTTTTTAACAATAGTCAATAGGCCTTAAATGTAAATAAGATTACATAAAAGAAACGTAAGTTACCTAGTTTTCTGTAACTCCATTCCAAGAACTAGTTATTAAATGATTCATTCGCAGAAGAAATAGAAATCAAAGAGATTCATTTGTGCAGTACAAATGAGTTCGTTCTTATTGCATTACGTTGATAACTGTTGTAATACGATGTTATGTACGTGAACGTAACTCGTCGTAACCCACATCTCCCATCAAAGAGTTCACACCATGGCTCTACGTGTTTAATCAAATGCTATAAGCAAATATGGGACACAATGTATGAATAGTTTTCTTATGTAGGTATGTGATGAGGTACTATGTAAATGAGTTAGAGGAAGGTTGATCAGCTGCCGGCTGTATAAATAGCAGCTCAATTTAAAACGCCTCTGCTTTAACATTGTTTTTATATCATAGTTGTCGTAGTACATTTTATGATGTCCTTCGTTTTTTGTCTTAGAATATAATTATGTTTATCTGAGACGATAATTATTTATCGTCAACTAGCTGCGCCCCGCGGTTTTACCCGCATAAGTTTCGATCCTGTGGGAATATCGGAATAAAAAGTATCCTATACGTTCATTCTGGTTATAAACCATCTGTGTGCCAAATTTCATGCAAATCCGTTCAGTAGTTTTTGCGCGAAAGAGTAACAAACATCCATCCATCCATACAAACTTTCACGTTTATAATATTAGTAGGATGCGTAGTTCCTCAAGCTAAGTTATAAATTGAGAAGTTTTTTTAATTTTTTATTTATTATAATAAAGCTGAAGACTTTCTGTTTTTCGTTTGTACGCCTAAATCTCTGGAACTCCCAGACGGATTTGAATACTTTTTGCATTTGATAGCCCAATTCTTGAGGAAGGCTATAGGCTATTTAACATCACGCTAGGACCCTAAGGAGTCGAGCAAAAAGAAAAAAAGCCAGAAAACACAATAAGCGAAAACGAAGCGCGGGCAGGCGATGCGACGCGACGGGGCGGGTCGGGGGAACAAAAAATTTCACGCGTACGAAGTCTTGTTCAGAACCTAGTATGTTTATATGGTTTCTTCTATATATACAATATACAGGGTGGCAAAAAATCTTCGGTTTCATAGAAAAGTGAAAACCTACGCGGTCAAAACGTATGGAACAGCAATTTTTTTTTTTTTTTTGACGAAAAATTTCGACGCTATGGGGTCTAAACTCATGTGCTGAATCCATGGTTACAGTTTGCGCGTCGATGTCTCTGCCACACTGTATTATAAGTATAGGTAACCATTAATTATTTATTAGTCTTGACTTACACAGTCTACAGTGAGGTTAACCAGCATTCTCGAACATAAGTGTATAAACAGAAAAATAAGAATATACTCGTAAAAGTAATTTAAATTATGCTTCAGACTTATTAGCTGTGGAGCCTCGCCTACCTGACCTATACCTCAAAAATTCACCCTGTATACGTAACCACTCCGGTAATCATTCCTGCCCATCGCCTAAATTGTCCGTCGTAGGCTCCAATTCCAACACATGATTCTTTAAGTCACAGGTCAGTGAATAATAATACGCTATGCATATTGTTAATTAGTAATTAGCATCCTGTGTCCAAAATGTCAAACGGTATGTGAAATTAGCGGAAATGAAGTCCTACATTATCGCAAAATATTCATGAACTTTGTGTGTAATATACATCTATGTAGGTATGTGTAATATAGATACATATACAAAGAGAAATAAAAAGTGCAGAGCCTAAACCACTGAAGTACTTAGGTACATAATGATGTGGCTTAGATAATTTAAAGCGGTGCACTAAGAAAAGCTTTTTGAAACTCAACCCCGTGGGTTTAACTAGGGATCGAATTATGTATGCCAACGAATAACCACCAGCCAATTATATTTCGACATTAGCGATATTAACCGCTGTATCAAATTACCCATTCTCCAAAGTCCTTATAGTTGCAGAGCTCTACTCAATTTTCAACGTCAAACAATCGGTTTTCTTAATAATAGATCATAGTAGTAAACTGGACACCAAGTTATGCAACAGTAAGTACACAAGTTTTGCATTAGTAACTGGTCATAACCCAGTTAAACTAATAGTTAGCTGAGCACAATACCTTCGGTAACTTTGACTTAATATTCCACATACAATATTGCACCAAGTGTTAATATTTACTCGTCCATAGTACTACAGTGACTATACTTTTACATAATATGTTTCACGACATGTCAGTTGCATGATAAGTAACGTGAACAAAGTGTTAATAATTGTAAACTCACACTTCTCAAGCCTGCTCTAGTTTTAAATGTAGTTCTCTCAAAGAAACATTACGAAAACTACCGTCAAAGTTCTGTACCAAAGATATTAATCTATAGCTTACATACCATAGGCAACCTTTACAGTCTGATACATGTGAGGGAACAAAAACGTGCCTAGGTCAAAGACTTTGTGGCATTTAGATATGGACTCGCCTCTCTTGTATATTATTTTAGCCAGCCCTCATATGATATCGGTTTAAATTGTATTAAATTGCCCTTATCCATTTTCTAGGACACACATGAACGCATAAAGCAGACATTTTATCTACACATGTTAAACGAACCCTGCCTCCAATTTAGGCCATATTAGGTTCTGCATGGCACGCCAATGCCAGGCGTCTGGCGGCGCGGGCGCAAGGTCACAGCGGCCTACGCATCCCACGCCTCGACCAATACTCGACTTAATAACGATTAAAGGCTTTTGACTTTTAAATGTTAAGAATTACTGCCCTTTTATGTGGCTATTAACTGGACCAATAAAAAAGTGCAGCTTTTTAGGGTATGTAGTAATAGTCGTGTTCTAAATATTTTAATCGAGACGATATTTTTATGCTATAAGTAGCAGTTTGCTGAACCCATATTAGTTCTTGTAACTTGTAAATCAAAGTTCATTCATATGATTGATCTATGAATCTAAAGTTATTCATCAGGATTATTCCATACGCTGAACCATAAAGCTTAAGGTAAGAGCCTGAAGGTGCTAACGCAGTGTCGTAGGCGATGCATACCAAAATTACGATTGTTCATTCATTCAAGGAAACCAACGGTGAGTCAAATAGCAATATTGACTCATACGGGGTTCATAATACATACTTACATAAATTAATTTTGTAATGAATCACTATTTACCAGTATTGACTTTAAAAATACATGTTTGAACTTAAGATACTAATTTGTTTAAACTTGTACCTTGATTGGTTTCATATTTTTATACTCAGTTGAATGGTTTCTCCACTCAAATCCGATATAAAAAGAGAAAAATAATTTATTAAAATATTGTTAAACTAACAGCTAGAAAGCTGGAATCATCGGTTGTATTTTTGGCGGATCATTTATCTTGAATTTTTGATACGTAGACTTTCTTATGTTCAAGCTTCTATGTCAATCACTTGCTATCAACCATAACAATAGGTCGAATCAACCGAATGGTTATACTCGTATTTACTATAACTTAAATTCAAACTTGCGGTTCTCTCAGAAAAGCAAAAGTCGAAAACCTTTCAAAGTAGTTCATGGGATTTCTAATAAACTTCAGACAAAGAACGAATGGTTATTATAAGCAAGTTTCCGGCCCATGATCAATAATGATGTGATTAGTGTCAGATGTTGAAAAAATAACTTTACAATTTTAAAAAGTATCATAATATAATTGACATTGACAATGAGCATTGTGTCGAATACGCTTTGAAAAGTTATTAACTTTATTGCAGTTGAAGCAATAATTGTCATACTTTAAGACTAAGTACTAACATCAATAAAACAGCGAACCTATTGCGTAATTTTGTTAGACCATCACATAAGCCGCTTTATAGCATTGGTCTGAATTCTGAAACTTGTTAGTGTCTTAGAACTTATTTAATTACTTTAGTGCATTCTTGTATTCATGAATTATCTACAAAGTCATCTTTATTATGATACTGAGAATTAATCGGTTCATATTTTTTTTCGTTCAAGGCTTTTTGCAGTGCGCGCTCGCAGCTTCCAACGAAAATAACCAGCATTTTACTTATTATCTGATTCAGTTAATTTATATGATAATATTATGTTCCGTTGTTGAGTCATTGGTATTTACTACTAAAAGCAGCAAGAATTTATCCTTCTAGTAAGGAATACGTACGATTGCTCATGGATTAAAAACTAAGGAACGGGACGGGTCGGTACTAAGCAAGTGTATATCTACAGTATCTAAACAAAAGAAAATTCTTATTAGATTTTCACATCCTTATGACCTGTTTATGGTCACATTTACCTTTTATTAATCCAATCCCGTATCAATTGTATGCTAATTTCAAGTTACGCTAATTGATGGTTTTATGTTCTTTGCAAGAATTCAGTACATACCGTAAATCAATTATTATTCCTGCTATTTAGAATCCACTGAGTGGTGGTTTTTGCCTATTACTCCCCTTACAATCTGCCTGTTAAATGGTGGTGGGTAAATATGATGTTTTTCAACACTGATGACTGTTAGAGCAGTGGTGGCCCAGTGGTATTGACTCCGACTTACGAATTGTAGGTCGTGAGTTCGAGCCCAGGCAGGCACTCTACTTTATGTATTTAATCTCATCACCACTGCTCTCAAAACAGTGAGGTAAATCGTCGTGAGGAAACCGGCATATCCTAGAACCAAAAGTTCGAAGACATGTGACATCCAACAACCCGCACTGGGCCCCCGTGGTGGATTACGGCCCACTCCCTCTCACAGAGAGGAGGCCTGTGTCCCGGCAGTGCGAACAGTATAGGCAGATTATGCATGACTGTTAGTCAATGTTGTAGAGCAATGAAACTACGTCGGAGGTATATAACATCGGATATGTTCAGTACTATATGACATCACGTTAGTGTGAACAAATGGAACATGACTGCGCCCGCGCTGAGCTAGTGCAACGCGCATCGCATATATATGTGGCACTCAAGGCGATTTGACAATTAACTGCGCATTTTTTACGCATATGCTGTTCTATGTGGGCTTTTTATGATTAGTAGGCATTGTTATATCAGCTGTATGAATGTTTTGGATAGAAGCTAAGAAATAAGTATTCTTCAGACTAAAGACAGTTTACAATTTAAAACAATAATCAAAATAAGCATGACTTTTAAAAGAGACTAATTCCACTTGGTCCCCTGAAAAATGACTTCTGTTTTATTAATCTTTTGATTTATGTATCGTCTTTGAGATCTTATTGTAAGTACGACTTTGGCATCTAGGTAGTAAAAATTAGTCCCCCTTAATTTTAGTAGCCCTTAATCTTACCGAAGGATTTTTTTCGTAAAACTCAAAAAAAAAAACATTACCTATAGTAAAGATTTTCTTATTTTTATGAGTGCTGGTTGGTAGCTTAATAAATCTTTTTTGATTCACTGAATACAAAATATTTTGATTAATTTGAATTTCTATAAAAACTACAACAGTTTTCCCTTAGGGGCAGCGACGGGGCTTGACGATGTCAACCTTACCCAGGTTGATATCGTATGTATTGCTTGATTTGGCGTGCTATCAACTTGTACGGAAATATTAAACATTTCATAAATAGTAATGCCTGAAGCAAGTTGACAAAACCCCACCAGGATCTATTTTCTATTTAGAATTACATCCTACCCAGAAGTAAGTAGAGCATACACGATCACGATGACTATTACGAATACTATTACAATATTACACAATGCATTGCTTATGCTTTGCAACTGTAACGCGTTGCATGACTGCATACACCGAGTAGTCGCATGAAGTGTCCCGAAAACCTAGAACTCATTCATGAAAGGGAAATTCCCTAATAAGTTGGCCATTTGTACTTTAAAATACATAAAGTTTGCGTGATTGAGCTAAGTGATGCCGAGAGGCGTTAGCACGCGGCCTCCACGACACGAGCCGAGGTCGCATCTTCCTTTGCATTACCTTGTTTAATTTATGCTTGGCTTCATTATAAATGCTGTCTAACTAGGTAATGAAACGATATGATATAATGTTCAACATTATTAGAGCATTTAACTGTTACATAAACATACCTATTTATTTTCATATCTATCATTTTAGTACTGACATAATAACAAGGCTGATTCCCACGAGCTTACTTATTCTCAGTTAGTTATCAGATGCATCTCTATTTTCGGTGAATATACTATAGTGGGTGCTAAGACATTCGCCACGCATGCGCGGTGCAGGCAACGCTCTGATTGCCTCGTGGGCTGATCGAGGCTCGATAACGACGCTCGCGGAAGTATCCATTGCCCCAGCCGCACCACGTTCGGTATATTAAAGCATAACATCATCCTTTCTATCTATCAAATTCATAATGTTTCGTAATTTCCAGGAAAGCTATTATGATTTTTTTATTATTCATTGCTTGAAAACTGCACGAGGATACTTTACAATTGAGTAGGTAATTTATTTTTAAACAAAACCTTGGTCTCTCGAAGATGTTATTGTTATCAATATTTGTCAGGAAACATGACAACGCTGTGCTAATGTGTAAATAACATGAGATATACACGAGATTGGTCACGATTGGTATCTTACGTCACGGCTTGTCCAACATGTTTTGTCGGACAAGCGAACATATCTAATTTGCTGGCGTGTCTGTGACACATTGTCTTCGTCCGAAATCTTTGAAAGGCGAGGTGTTACAAAAGCCCTGTCTAATGCTGGGACAACGCACGGAGGTAGGCATTCGTATTGTGGTCAAGACACTAGAGTTTTATTCAATAATTTAATATTTGCATGAAGCGGTCTTTAGCACGGAGGTTAGAACAAAACCAAAGGAAGGTCTTTGAAGTTGTTGTTCTATGATGTTGTTTATCGGGATTTCAGCTCTTTTGCATGACCGTCTTGCCTTAGAAAATGTATTTCACATTTGAAATAATATGGTGTCTTTGTATGGCTGAACCCAAGTTATCATTAATAACGCTAATATTCAGTCTTGTTCAATAGTATTATATTGCTAGCCAAAGCTTCATTACTCGGCACAAAGCACATATTTTATTCGCTGACCTATAAAATGACAACATCATTAATCGTAACTAGTCGTTACGATCGATCATACAATCATACAATGTCGAAAGATCCTGAAACAATCACTTACGACAGTTTGGCAATGCAGTGGTATTTACATAGAGTTTTTATGCAATTTGTCGTAAAGTTGGTACCTGCGGAAGTTTGGATGGGCGGAGGATACCAACGACACACTGACAAGTATCTTACTACACCGTCGTTTGTTAAATGACCAGTCATTATTTACGCCGATCGGTAGCTACCTGTCACACCAGCAATCATCATAGACCACTTCCTACTCACCAAGTGTTATAGGCAACAACAATACCCTTTCCGTGGGAAGTCGCAAATTGGTAGCGTCGTTCTACCTTCTTTTAGTTTTTTTAAGACCCCATTCCGTTAATGATTATTTTATGGGCTGGCCGTATGTTTACCTACCTGCTCTTAGAAACCTCATCATCATCAACCTTCTTCTCATAAATTGGTTTTGTGTTCAAGTTTACCTGATGCGATGCATAGAGTGAATATCAGCGGTTAAGTTACACTGTTTCAATGTATTTTGGGATTTCATAATAAAGTAGGTACTTAATCCGCTCAATTGGTACCATTGCTAAATAAATTATGCATTCATATTTAGTAATCGTTTTGTAATAGTGACTAATCAGTCGAAATAAAGCCACACTGGAATGTAAGAGCAGGTATAGGAGTAAGGCTTAACTTTCATAGGATCAGTCGATGCCAATTTGTCGTTGCCCAAGCTTTAGGCTCTCCCTAATCTGCCAACATTTACCCATATCACGTACGACTGGAGGACGAAGATATGGCGTCAACCATGGCGTATAAAATAAAATTCTCAAGCATAAGGGGACATGATGAACCGATCTTTATCCCACTTATACTTGTGTATCTTATTCCTCATTATTTCTACTTTTCTCAATTTTCAATGGAAAATGGAGGAACGTTGGGAATAATGGGGAAAGGAGGGATTTAAAACTTGGTGAAATATAAGAATATTGGTATACCGTCTATGGGTGGAGACGGCATTTAGGTAAAAACGAATTAATCCTCCTTACAAGAGGATCACGGTTTCAATTGATTAAATCCGGATTTACGAAGATTACCCGCCTTTGTAAATCCTGATACGTAATTTTACCATCATGCTTTCATGGACGATAACACTGATTCATTTGCTATTTATACTACCTAGTGTAAAAAAACTAGAATTAAATACCTTCGAACTAATGTTAAGGTAAATACAGAACCAGAATAAGTCATTAGCACATCGTACTCCACTGCAGTCCAAACAAACATTACTTAGGCAGAACTTAAAAAAAAAACCAGAAACGCAATATGTAAAAATAGTGTGTGAGTTACCTAAGCAGTAAAGCACGCCCACTGTGCACTGAGGCTGTGGTGACGTAGTCTCGGCAGATATATTGGGGCCGTCGGAACCGGTCGGCCCACTGTGCTCTGTTGCATCAAATACTTTATATATGGGAATGAGAACTTTGCCTATAGGTATTATATAACTTTGCGGACCAATTATGTGCGCTACTTTTGTCTTAAATGTTTACGTTTTGACCTTTAGGCGTCGAGCCTTTTAAACGCAGGTATAAATGTCGAGGGTTTCGGAAGACAAGATTTAACTTAACATCAGAAAGAAAAAAAGAAAGCAATATACATTTATTTAGCACAGACTACATGACCACATCACGTCTTTTTTGGGTTGAGTTCTCGTCGGAAATATATACTACATCCACATTTCGGAAGAAAAATTTATTTATCTCCTAGTCATATCAATTTGTTTGTCTCGATCATAAATACACCTAAAATAAAATAGATAGATGTTTGGTTGAAATAATAAAACAATTGACGATTCATATAAAAATAAAAATGACGTACGGCAAGCCACTTACCAATTTATGGACGGAATATGATCACAGGATAATGAAAACCTATTAAAAGTATTAGGTACCTAGTAATTCAGCAGCATCGAGTCGAGATATTCGTGGTCAGGCTGTCGGTAAACTAAAGCTGCCTTATTTCGCCAGCAACTTGTTCCTCGAATCCCAAGTATAGACTACGCGTATCTAATGACGCTCCAAGAACAGTTTTAGCTTTCCAATTACGATAGTTGTTAAAATGAATATAATTTTGTTCATAATTATGTTATTAACTTAATAGAGAGAACACTTCTTTATTTATAACTGAATAACTACTTCATTTCCATTACGAACATGTTCAATTATCATAACGGAGGATATGACAACTCGCAAAGGCAAATATAGTGGAACTTTTGATGGTCTTCACGAAGAAATGGTCCAGTCATGCGATAACATAACACCCATCAGCGAAACCTATCAATTTGAAACAAACGGTTCTGTATCACAGATTTACAACTCATCTGTAATTACTCCGGATGTGCGTGACTTTTTGTACTTACTTCCACGCTATTAGAAATAGAAGGTAACATTCTCAAGTTATTGTAATTATAATTTTGAATACCGAGTGTGCTGACCGTTAAGCAAATAGCGGTGAATCTCCATAAACAGCTTCTTCTGCATCACATGCTATTATTACTAACGCCCATTCTTGTATCATTAGATACAAGATACAATACTCAATTGCCACTAATTACCTCACATTATTTCCGGCCCATATATACGGAGCTCGTTCATTTGTGTATAACAAATTACTTCCACCTCGATGGGCCAATGAAATTATACGATAAACCATTTTAACAAATCATTGCAGAGTTACCAAATATGAATATTGCAAATTCACCAAAAGCAAACATAGCGAACAATACATAAAGCATACATATGCTCTGCGTATGAGAGAGGTCCCCCCAGGATTCTGCTGGGGAGCACCCACCCTGCCTCCACCGAAATTCGTCAAAATGCAATTTGGAAGCAGCCGGGCAGCCCCCTGAAATCTAATTCTCGCAACGCGTGCCGCCTACGTTCTTCAAATTGTTTATTACGCTCGGCCGGATCTTACGGCTGTCGCCTGCACTGCTAATGCATTTACTATAACTACTACTCAACTTACGGTTATTCGAGCAGTTACTTACTATTTGCTGAAAAGTTCACGTGCCTAATGTAGATGTTTTCTCGAAGTCACTAAACCAAATGTCACAAAATATTGAGATGATTTAATAAAAATACATGTCACCTACAATAGGACCACTTTGTCCGAGAATAAAAGATTAATGTAACTGAAAAGATAATCTTTAGAATTGTTGCTTAATGTAAATTATAACAAATGAATACTAATTAACGATACAATGAGTAATTAAATATAAGCAACTAGTTACGCCCAGGCCCCAGATTAATACTATCTACAAGTCTGAGGCTGAGGTCAGGTATGCATGTGAATGTCTCAACGTTGAACATAAAACACTGACCCGATGACCAGATGACGAAAGGCTAATATTAGTATGATGATGAATGAAAGTACGTTCGATAGAGTGGCTTTATAATCTTGGTGAGTAATGCGGGTGGCAATTGTTAGACTTTGACTGCAAGTGTAAGATAGTGGCCTTCGGGCTTTCGGCTATTGTGTAACGTATCGGATTCTATACAAAGCTTTGATAAAATAGATAGATACCTAGTCACTCTGGTTGTTTTGGTTGGGTATGATAATTCTTAATTTCAGCAGTAGGTAAGTTCATGTTTTAGCACTAAAATCCCACCCATATTCAACACGAACAAAACCCGTTACGCAACCACTTATTTAATAAACCCACCCAACTTTGGTGTTAGAGCCATAAGCTGGTTGCCAGTCCAATAAATAAACAGCATGGCAAAGTTTAAATCCTATAAATTCTTTACCGCATTCATATAAGGAAATTCACCGTGTATCGCTATGGGAAGATAACATGACATTCCTGAAAAACCAATAAGAAAGGTTTGTTTCACATGGCTGATGCGTAGACCCTATCTAAAATATTAAATTCCTAACGGAACACCTTTATACGAGTATAAAGGGTCTGATGCTGGAATGCGGAGTTTGCCTACTATTCCACTCGTAAGGTAGAATCGCCTTGTGGCTAACTCATTTATCACGTACAAATTGCATAATAAACGCGTAATATTAATTACGATGCGTAGCACGCAGTTTTTTCTCGTAAGTAACATAGGCGGGTATCTATAAGGCACTTTAACGTAAGTTTTATTAAGGTATTCATAGCCACTCCACCGTCCGTTACGACTTTCGCTGGAAGAAAAGGAGTTTTACTTTGCATGCTCTTTCCCAACAATTAAAGAAATAAATTGAAATTGTGTGGTATTTTGTATCGATACTTATATCAACTTCGATACAAATCTAGAAAACCAGGCGGAGAGGCATCGCTCTCAAAATTCTATATATAGGTAAACTTATGGGTACAATGCTCCACCTTAAAAAAGAAAATACGAAAATGACGTAAACTTATTCGTCTCAAATTCCGTTTAAGGAGCACCCGTTTGACCGGCTCCCCATGTAGAAAAGCTGTCCGAATTTATAATGCGAACACAAAAGATTGCATCAAGGTGAATTTCTAGGTAATATTAGGCGGTGCGTATTGTTCCACGGTGTTTTTAAGAAACCGATGTTGCGAAGTGACCCGAGTCCCGTCGGTCACTCGTCCGTTGACCTCGCCAGCCCGACAACATCCACATTGACAATTGCCGACGTTATTTTACGAGTACCATCGGCGTCTTGAAATGTACGCCTGCCTTATTTCCAATAAAATCTGCATACACTTTTTACCGCGGCTCATGAAGACATAATAGCAGATATAAATGCTAAATAATCGCAGGCACGTTCTCGAGACTAGAACTCAAAAGAGAAGACTGGAAATCAAAAGAGTTGCAGCTGCAGTTATGTAGCCAATTAATGTAATGTACATCTAATAAACATAAAATTTTTGCGGCAATTAGGAACGTATCTTACACAATCAAACCAAGTTTTATTATCAAGGCTATAAATTAATAAGGATAGAATTGGATAGGACTAATATTTTTTGAGGAAAAATTCCTCAAAAAATGTAGAATTCGGGGAGCAAATTCTTAGAATACATAGATCTGGACTTAGCATTTATAAAAGCTTCTTGGGCTAATAAAAAACCCAGTTGGGAGGTTTAAGCTACACAACGGACGCTCAAATAGGATTGTTGAGGATATTATGAAAATAATCTTTCTCAGAATTCCTTTAAGAAATATAAGTTTGAATCTAAGGAAAAACAAGGTAAATCTAACTCGTGCCCGTGTGTAATATAATCATGTGATGTACTTACCTAGGCAGGATAACAAAAATAAAAGCTATGAATCTCTTGCGTTTATTAAGTATAGAAAACCAGTTTTTACGATGTTTACTTCAAAAACAGAAGATCATTTCAATGTCACTTAGGTAGGTATCTACTTACTAATTTTCATAGTTGTCAAATGGTAAATTCACTTGTAGAGTCTCATTTATCTTGTTGTCTTGTAGATCTCCAAAACATTCTTAACAAAAAAATGACGAATAAACAACGCAATTTCATGGCAATTCGTTATTACATACAATTTATTGGAACGTCAAACTTGTCAAGCAACAATATCAACCAGTTCTTGACCTTGACAGCGATGACTGGTACACTTGATGTTTGTTTTTTGCTAATCTACTAACTATCCATCTCGAAACCTCTTGAGGCGGATCGTGAGCTCTGCAAACAACAGCAATCAATGCAATCATCCTCTTAAATCTCCAGAGAAATCCCTTGGGTCCTGGAAGTTCCTTGTGTTTCCTGCAAATGATAAATGGCTAAGCATCTCTTGAAAGGCATAAGAAAATGAGTACGTAGTCTTGGTAATTTTACAGAAGATTATTTTGAAAGCAAAACAATAGCTGTTGGAGACATTAAAAACAATTTAGAAATCACACTTGTAGACGTAAAGAAAAAATGAGTAGTAATGTACATACGAGTATGTCGTGGAAAACAGTAGTGTAGACAAGGAAAATCAAACTGTTCCGTCACGCTACGACACACGCAATAATAAATGCTTCCTAAGACACAATAATCTTATAACAAGAAAAGTGACAAGTGCAAAAACTGTGACCATCTTCAAGGTCTGCACGAAAACAGACGATTGTTAAATAATGTATGATTTACTACGATTCTAAATCTAGTAATCTGCACTAGCACAGATAATTCTAGGAAGCTATCAAGTCAGGTCGTGTGGATGCGATCGTGCGCGCCCGTCGCCCTGAGGGCGCGACCCTTTATGGCCTGTCGGTTTATATGGTCGAGCCGTCATGCGACTTTGCGAGCATTTTCTAGCATCATTAGATAATTATCTCCCGTATGCAAATAAGCTTTTGTAATACATCTCACCGAAGGGAGATGTCCGACACCCCTTCCTTTGCGGGCTTATGTTCCATGTTGAACATACTCCATAAATTACCAGTTAGGTAAGTAGGTACATACTAGCCCATAAGAGCCAAACTAATATGTAACTTATCGCTAAAGTTTTATAAGGTATTCAAACAAGACCGAACGTCAGAGGATAACATCTTTATATATTTTTCACGCTCGTGCTATTTTCATATCTCTTCATACGTGCGCAGAAATATGGGAATGATAATAAAACTGCACGTACGATCTGTCCCATAACTCTTGTCTGCTAGTATAAAAAGTCAGTTTTATAGCATTAAAAACGAACAATATTTTATTTTATTATATTGAAGTTGAATCAGATCAAACGTAATCGATATTATTCAAAAAGCTCCTCCGGGCTTACGTTATTTATGACTTCCATATTGGCATTTATCATATCACCACAGTCCCAATTCTCTGTGTATTCATGTCTTTAATTATGATTGTATTTCGACGCAACAAAAGCAGACCCAGATACATATAAAAATAAAATAATTATGAAACCGGGCAACGCGACGTTTAGAATGGTTATCATAATTAAACATAAAACCATAGCAGAAAGGCAGTCCCCCTATTGTTCCATCAAGTCGGTGCTCGGTGCTCGGCAGCCCTACAGCTGGTGAGGCCGCGAACCGTCCACGATACAAAGAGCAGTGATTTGTTGTCGGAGATTTTACATTGTGGTGCCCGTGTCGTAACGGTTTGTTGGTTTATTTGTCGACTATAACGTACCCACGTAGCGATATTTGAGGTCACAATTCGAGATTACCTTCTGCTCTAACACCAACTCTTACTGCACCTTTGTATTACATATTAAAATAACTGATATTTGAGATTACTTGAAGGAAAAGCAGGTTTTCAAATGGGTTTACGCAACATGAGAATCGTTTCCTGGAGTAATTTCAACTGACTGAGATGTATGAAGCTTAACGGTGTAGCTGTAGAACATAATTTTCCCTTTTTTCTGGCAATAAGTCAAGCTAATGATGCCACCTATCCTAAGGAGCATGTAGCCATTGTGAACATATAAATCACAGAAACAATGCGAGTCCCACATGCCGATCGATCGCGTGCAGCGCCATACAAGGAGACTCGGACGGTAACGATGACTACAGGAAGTCCTTGTATATCTTTCCTTATGAGTGAACCGAACAAGTTATCAGTAATAAATTAAATACACTCAAAGCCTTAATCGTTCTTAAAGTCACGTATATGCAAGAGAAGTTGTGTAATATTTTCATTCATGTTTCTATAATTCACGTTATGAAATGAGCGTGCATTTAATTGCATTCTAATTATTATTATATTAAGTATTTATAGTTGTTGCGAGAGTTTCCCCATTTTCTGCTTTAATTAAAATTCCATTAGCATATTTTTACTGTATTATTCTACTTTAGTGTAGTTGTAACATTTTGTTTGTCTTCGTTAACAGAATGCAGAAAGCACGGGAGAGTTCTCGCCGGTGGTCACGGCGACATGCAAGACTGGCGTCATGGCGATCAACATACAATTCAACCAGCCATTCAATGGTGTTACACATGCCAGAGAATTCCGGTGAGTCTATGTTAATAGATGTGTCTTTTTATGTTATTGGGTTGCCCACAAGCAAGCTGCCTGCCTGATGGTGCATGGACATGGATATGCAGGATATGACATGGATATGCAGGTATCTGCATCTGCAGGTGCGTTGCTAGCCCAGGACATTACGATTCTTGCGTTTATCTAAACAAATACATCTGCTTTTTTAACAATGAAAAGTTAGTACATATTAGTGTCGAAAATGCTTATTTTTCAGAGAAACCAAACCCTAAAGCTAAGTAATCCAAAAAGACTTAGTATTAGCGTCTAAACTGAACTTGGCTCATGTCTTCTAATATCTAGGTTCAGCAATATTTCAGACTTAGGTCCAAACTACTTCCGTTATTGAAAATGGAATTGCATTCCGTTATTGAAATCGATACTTTGTTGCGGACACTAATCTATATTATTACTTATTGCGTTAACTTTAACGATTTATCGCGCTCCATAAGTGTAAATGGTATGGCAGTAAACTATTATGAACGGCCTGAATTTCTTACACTATCATACAAACTGTCTGTACTTGATCGTAAAATGAAATATCTGGAAGTTAAAGTATGGACAACTATGCCCATGCTTTAACTAAACAACATAGTTTAACAAACTATTGTTAAACCATGTAAGTATGTCATGTATTTATTTATTTAAACTTTAAAAATAACCGAACAAAGGCGGGGTTAATACCTTAGGCATTTTCTAATTAATTAATCAATTTCATTGCTACGACTGCTACGAAACAACTCCCGAACGTTGTTAAAAGTTAAGACGCCGCGCCGTTACATTACAATACAGAATCTGATAAAACAGTGACTGAAGAATAAGTAGCGAGTTTATTAAATTTACCTCTTATGTGCACATTTCAGAACGCCAGCTTGCATGGCTCTGGGTAACGGCAGTGACACGCTGAACTTCGACATCAACCTGATGGCAGCACAGGGGGCACCCGACTACTGTGGCGTGTTCTGGAACAACGTTAGTGCCTACTTTTCTACAACTCATTATTAAAAGTTTTTTCCATCCCCAAAACACACTTTAAAGTCTCCATCTCTTTTACCGTTTATGGATCATCATACCATACATAATATAATTCAGGAATCAATCATCCTTTGATCAACGAAAGTCTAAACACTTTATGAGAAAAAAGTAGATAAAACTAACAATATGTATATAACATGAGTTACTTACTGATATAATTCGTAGTCATTGCTTCAAAGCACCAGAACAAATAAAAAACTCACTTGCTAGATAATCTATAAAACATTTACATTCACTTACAACACATTGACCGAAGCTAATTCCCCCGACATTCTTATCGCAACATGACTAACCCATACAGCTCGAAAGCTCTACACCCTGTACTTACCTAACATTACACATGCACATTTCAGCGTACAGACGAGCGGTCGTTGCCGCTGGCGGTTCGTGTGCACCGAACCTTGGAGCTGGCCGATGACAAGTTCTACGTCATCACTTGCGGCAAGGCAGGCTTCAGAAATGCTCGGTACTTAAACTTTTTGTACAGTTTGTGCGTAGATCCGTGTATAAGGAAAACTCTCTTCGCTATCTTTCTTGTGTTAAGTTTTGATATTGAACTGCCGTTATAAATTGGATCAAACCTAATAACAGACTAGCTAGATAGTTCAAATTTATATTTACTATACCTACCTACTTTGAATTGTCACAATTACACTCAAAGTAATGAATTTACATAACTTGGTTAAAATTTATTCATAACTACATAATAAGTTACTAACATCCATTATTGTTATTGTTACATGTTTACAGAAACGAAACTTCGCTTGTATCGCTGAGAATGTTAGACTCACAAGGTCGAAAAGTGTTGAATGCAGCGTTTGGTCTACCTTACACGCTTAGAGCCGAAATCAGCAAGCCTGATGGTTAGATCTTTATCATTGTTTCGTAAATTATTATTTACATTAAGAATGTATTACAACAGACACGTAATGCATAATATTTATGGTTACAGGAACTCACGGAATACGTTTGAAGAATTGTTTTGTTTTTAACATGCGAAATAATACAACCGATCTTCTGGACAATAGAGGGTAAACATATAGCAATATGTACTATATTTTTGGGATATTGTTATGTAATACAATGATATTAAACATGGGTGTTGTTTACAGATGTCCTATGAAACAACAGTCGATTGTGGTGAGGTCTGAGACAGGTGCGGCCGAGCTCGCGATACCGTACATGTTCCGGTTTGTGGACTCCTCGCAAGTCAACTATCAGTGCGATATCGCTATTTGTAAAGGTAAACATTTACTTAGAAAGCTCAACGCTTTGGAATACTTACATAGATTTTATTTACTGGAATGAATACTTAGAAAATTCGTCAATATATTCATTTGAATGCATGGTGAATGACCCTCAAAAGTTTTCCCAGCGATTTGGATTTTCAGCTTTAAGCTTTGCAGCAGTTGTCTACGATTAGCCTAGTGGTTCATCAATGAACCACTAGGCTAATCGTAGACAACTAAGTAGACGTAAGTTACCTCATAGTAAATCCTGGAACTCTATAATTTCAGGTCCGTGTTCAGTCATAGACTGCAGTACGGAGGCTCGCTTCGAGAAAGGCGACGAGGAGAGCACTGTCACTGCATCTACGGGAATCTTCGTGCTCGATCCCAACGACAATGGAGGTAAACAAATAACATGAGAGTAACCAAAAATATAAGACGGGGATTACGGATAACGATCTAAAGAACGATAGTTGTTTTTTTTTTTTTTTGTTTGTTCCTCTCTCAGAGAGGATGCCTGTGCTGTGTCCTAGCAGTGGGAACATTAAACACTGATTATGCTCATTATTCTTTTTTTTGTCTCAAATGGGTTTGATTATGTAGCCCTAGTAATATAATGGATTACCTACTTAGGTACATAAATACTAAGCCCCATTCTAGACGCACCGAACCTAATAAATGACCTGCTGATGTACCTAATGTTTTTCGAAGATGAAGACAACATTTGGGGAAATGTTTATTTGCTACGATTATAACGCAAGAGTCAGGATGTTGAACATGTTTATGTTAAAGATATTCAATCATCTCTTTCATTCATGCTTTGATTTCTAACGAGAGGAATAACAATTAAGAAATGCAATCAACCAAAGTAGGTTTGTTCGGTGTTCGGTTAGATGTGTGTAGGAAAGCTTGAGGAATAATAAATAATATTCGACTTACGATAACCATGTGTCGAATATTATTTTACTTTATACATAACGTATAAAGTTTATTGGTTTCTAAAGTCCAGAATCACAGTAGTTACTCGGTTACACATACAATATTGTTTTGAAGGTGCATAGTTTAGTAATTAAGTTTACACGAAGTTAGTACCTAAGCACAGTCATGCAAGCATAGCGACTTGCGAGAACATAAATAAAGCATCAATCGAGCAATATGTATATTGTGTACCTATTGTTATTGTATAACATTATAAATGGATATTTTCGTGAATACTAATACGATAAATATGATAATATTATTACGAGAGTAGTAAGTAACAGTAGTAACAAAAGGTACTTTGGTACCGCCTGAAACTAAGTAATTTGCTACTGAATCAATGCCACGTATTCTTACACAACTCGGCAGGAAAATAAAGGTCAGATAGGAATCAGGCTAATACAATTTTGATGACCTTGTAGGTAAAGTTTAACAACCTAGCTACGTAAATTATGTTCTTTTTGTTGTTGAATAAATAAATACCTACTCGTAAAATAAGTTTCCATCTTGAAAAATAATGACTAATGAAAAATTAATTGTCTATGCGCCGTGTAATCCTTCGTATGACTGTATTGCGTACGACAAAGAAATATTATCCAAAAAACTAAAACCTTAAATTATTTTTTCTAGTGGCAGCACTAACGTGTTCCGACGGCAGCGTGCGTCCACTGTGGCTGCTGTACCTGGCCATCGCGCTCGGCGTCATGTTCATCGTGATGCTGCTCGTCAACTGTTTCCTCTGCACCGCCATGACCTGCTCGTGTGCGAGGACCGATGTGAGTGCAGTGAATATTATTATAATACACAGTATTTTGTTATATTTAATAGCACGAACCAAAAAAAATGCAATTGTTCGAAACCAATCACATCTCCTATTTCAACCAATTGCTATCTACAATGTTGGATTGTAACGTTAAATCTGAACGCGTAGCGTTTATCCAGCGTAGACGGTAGTCTGACGTAGGCACTGCTCAGAGGCTGCGTAGAAGGCGCGTAGCACTCTTGACCACGCGTAGCAATCTTGAAAGCGCGTAGCACGTCGGTGCTTAGCGCGTAGCAAACGCACATGACTTACAATATTTTTGTTTGTATACAATCGTTAACGATATTGATTACTATGAGTAAACTCTATACCTACAGCCGATCGATTCTGTAAAAATCTCACCGTGAAAAGTTAGGTGAAGTGAGCTTAGAGTGAGCTGTAAATGGTGTCAATCCCTAGTATTAGTTGGAATGACAGCTCACTCCACGCTTACTTCGCCTAAGTTATAGTTATATTATATTAAGTTATATTATTGTTATTATTATTTGTTGAAATACCTGCCACGTGACTTAGATGTAGATAACTGAAAGAGCATTCTTACGCCGGGCAGGTCTGTCATGAATGTATACATATACCTATAGGTACATTCATGACAGACCTGCCCTTGCATACTACATAATTACCAGCTATTGTATCTTGAACAATTAATTACCCAAGCATAACAGACCCAAGACCATTCACAATCAGGTATCTTACTTCATAATCAGCCTATAATGTTCCCACTGCTGGAACACAGGCCTCCTCTCTGTGAGAGGGAGTGGGCCGTAACGTAATCCACTCCAGATATCTTACTTATGTATGTAATATTATTGTCAGGTGATTGAGAAGGACCCATCCGTGGTGGAGGACTACGACCCGTACCGCAGCTGGCACGGCAGCCAATACGGAAGCAGGTACCCGTCCTCGACTATTCACTCGGCGAGGTATGTCCACTCGACCTGCTAAACTATGCTGTAACAAAATTGGTTGTAGGTACCTATATCACGAGATTTGGTATCCAAATAACGTGGAGGCTTCGCAATTCATATGCACTATCGGTTGCAGGCTTTATTCTCGCACCAACACTTACCTCATTTTAAATTCTATTAATAAACTTAACTACAAAATGTGCACCTAAAGGCCATTTATTTTGAGCACTACTTAATAATACTACTAATATTGTGAATAACCCACCAGATCAACTATGTATTATATCTGTTTTATAGGTCAGTATCGGACAACAGTGACCACTACGCGATAGTGCAATCAAGGCCAGGCAGTCGACATTCCGGCATGCACCGAAATAATAGGCATTGATCAGGTACACCGAACGTTCACCTATACAAATTCCTTTGTTGAAGTTAGTTTAAATATGGTCTAAAACCTCATATTAACGAGCACAAAACGACTCATAAAATGCATGACATTATTTTATCGCGTCGTGAATACAACTCCAACTCTCTCCCTATAATGACGGATACATGGTAGGTAATGGGTAGAAGATAATAGGCAGCTGAGAATGATGGGATACGCATCATGGTTTTTATGCGCTCCCAAATACCCCGCACCCACTGACCCCGCTGTGATCCAATACACTTGCTAAGCAAGATGTCTTCAAGACTCTCGTCTGCTTGTTCCTGCAGACTACGTACCTCCTCTACGCCGACGTTCAACAAAAGACAACTGAATACGATGTTGGTGGAAATAACTTTGGGTGTGCCACTGCCAGTAGTGTATCTATGCGAAGATATTATACTAAAATATTGTTTCTCTTATTGCAGATAAATACTGAAGTGATCCTGTGATGCAAGCGAAGGCAACAACGATTCCTACAAGCGTTGGTACATAATCATCATAGTCGCTTTACCAAAAGAGACGTTTTGTACGGATACGATCAATAAGTATCTTAAGAAACAACACATTCTAACTATAAATAAAATACATAATTATTTCAATATTCCTAACGATATTATTTGAATTAAATAATGGTGCTTTGAATCTCAAATAGAAAACGATACACTAGGCCAGCGATGTTACCTTTACGGAAGAAATGCGTTCAACTCTTCATGATGAATTTAATTTGTGCCATTTTTATATGCATGTACCTTATGTGGTTTGTAAGCTTATAGGCAATATTTTATGATTATTATTAATTATATCAATTTGTATACCTGAATCGATACAACGAATCCGTCCAAATTCATGTGTCAATTATTTAAATTCATTAATTAGAGATGTAGAGTGATAGGAGAAATAATTAAGGTCCTAACTGTAAGTAAAACTTTAATCTACATTTAAGGTTGTGTTTGTACATTTATGTAAAAGTATTGTTAGGCATTTACTGTGGTTATGCGATGCACACCTTTCTGACTTCGAACTGTTGTGAGATCAATGAAGAATAAGGAAAAAAAGAATTAAGTAAATGGAGATAAACCTTGCGAAAAATATATTTTAGAATGACATATAAACGAATGCTGCGAATAAAAAGACGTGATTAATATTTTTTCTACGAACATTTATAACAAGAAATATATTATTTTTGTTGTGAGTAGCAGGAATGATATCCAAGTATATAATAGCATAATCAGCCTATAATGTTCCCACTGATGGGACACGGGCCTCCTCCTCTCACCGAGAGGGAGTCCTATGGCCCACTCCCTCTCGGTGAGAGGGAGTGGGCCATAATCCACCACGCGGGCCCAGTGCGGGTTGGTAGATGTCACATGTCTTCGAATTTTTGGTTCTGTGACATACCTGTTTCCTCATGACGTTTTTTTCACCGTTTTGAGAGCAGTGGTGATAAAATAATTTACACAAAGTAAAGCGCCTGCCTGGGTTTGACGACGTACACCTCGTAAGTCACGGCCACAACTGCTCCCGTAAAACTGTAGAAGTTAAAATAGTGCTTATTTGAATCAATTCAATCAAATCGGTTACAATCCCTATTGAAACCTTAGTTGTAGATAATAATTTAAACAAATACCACATCATCACTGTGAAATAATATTTAAAATAATAGTTTGTATATTATTACCTAAACGTAATTAGGATTTTAAAGTGAATTTTTATTTTTAAGTGAACGAATGCGTCCTTTTTGCGTGTTTAGTGTCTACACAGAAATGGATATATTTTTAGAGCGCGAGTTTGTTAGTTTATTGAAATAAAATGTATTAAAAATAAATGGAAACGTGTCTGTGTGAATATACTATAAGTTCCAAACTTACGTATTAAGTGTGTACCTATTTGGGTGTGAAACCAATAAATTCTTTTAACACTACAGTATGTTTTCCTTCACATTCTTTCCTAATTTCAGTCAGACCAACCAGTTTGATTTCCCAATTCGTTGTGTTATTTGAAGGTACAGTCAGGATTTCAGGAAGATTAACAATTAAGCAAATTAAAACCCTACGTGAATTAGCCGTGTTATCTAATAGCCATTTCATACAACTGTCATGGAATATACGGACAATTTAAGTTTATAGTCTATTTGATTTTTACAATTAATGATTTTACCTACATGGCAATGACACGATTCACACGATCCTATTTGTAGTCCTTATCAGGCCTGTAAAATGATTAAATGTTTACAGCGAACTTGTATACATTTTTTCTGTTAGGCGTATTTAGAAAACGTTCAATCAATCAACTCGGCCATCGCAGTCCACTGCTGGACATAGGGCTATCCAAGACTGCGCCACAACACCCAGTCCCCGCCTGCCGCATGCAGTCGGTCCCAGCCACCTTCTTTAGGTCGTCCGTCCATTTAGCTAGGGGGCGTCCCACACTACGCTTGCCGATACGCGGTCTCCACTCCAGGACTCGTCTGCTCCACCGACCATCGGTCCTTCGACAGACATGGCCAGCCCACTGCCACTTCAGTTTGGATACTCTGCAAGCTATGGCGGTAACTCCGGTTCTTTTCCGGATTTAAAAAAACATTATCGTTAGATAAACGTAGTCCCATCTGTATGATGTAGGTATGTAAATAAGAAAACCAGATGATTTTGCACACATATCATATTTTATTGATGTGTCTAACATACGTCCGTGAATCCATTTAGATAAAGTTTATATCAATTATAGGTACATACATCATATGATTATTATTACAATATTTACTATAGAACATTTTAATAGATAGGTACATAATTAAAATCGATTGGTTGCCAAACTTTCTTCTGAATAACTATACTAAAAAGATTGACCTTTAATTTACTTTGATATAACTTACTTACTTAGGTGCCAACCTCACAATAAATGTCCACTTATACAATATTATAATACAGGGTGGCGGGGACATCGACGCGCAAACTGTAACCACGGATTCAGCACATGAGTTTAAACCTAGTGTCGAAAGTTTTCGTCGGTTATTAAAAAAAAATATTGCTGTTCCATACATGCACTTTTCTATGAAACAAAAGATTTTTTTTTTTGATAACCGACAAAAATTTCTGTGCTAATTCTATGGTTACAGTTTGCGCGTCGATGTCCCTGCCACCTTGTACACATTACTCAAAAATGCTCCTAAGTTACGCACACTTGAAAAGGACTACAAAATTGGACTAGAAAGTTCCTGGTCATGTGCAACAATAACTATAAAACATTACGATTAGAGGGATCTAAAAATATTTCATTTATTGGTAACTAACACATGGGCGTCAAGTTGCTTGCGTTATAACACGCTCAATAAAAAATCTAAAAACAAAAAATATAGATGTACAAATTATTATTCTTATCGGCCGAATTAAATTAGCTAGAAACTCAGCAGACATGATGATGACCCCAAAATAAGGGTTTTGTCCATAGAAAACAACGATTTTGTATGGACAAAAGCTGAACAGAGCTGAATAAGTGATTAATCCCTAAAGTGTCATCAAATCTTTTTTTTTTTTTTGCTTTAACATGTTTAGATACCGATTCCCGTTTCGCAAGCTAATTTAAATTGACCCTGTATATAATATTACAATACATATTAAATCACTCTAGAAACTAAACGTCCATTGAACTAATAGTCCTAAGTCCTAGCACAGATCAAATCGTGCTTTTATTATTTTCGTAACAGGGAAATATCCTTCTTTCTATGGCACATCATCTGGGCTAAATTAAAGTTGTGTTTTGAACTCGGTATCGCAAAAAGTAGATACTTAATTATACATTCATATATTCTTAATTACCCCTTTCAATCTAATTAAAAGCTATATACATACATAGATCAAGTAAATAAATCTAACAATTAACTGCCCGTCGCCAATTATGTAAATAATTTGTCTTAAGTGCGGTGGTTTGATACATTTATTGTTTCTCTTTCTCTGGCTCTGTTTTCTCTAGCATAGTCTTTGCCACTTGCTCGTATAGGGATCGTTTGTATATCCGTGGCTGACTATCGCGCAGTCCATGGGGATACGTTCCGAAAGAGGCATCATCGTCGAACCAGCTCGTTGTAGGCTGAAAATAAAGACAATATTTGTGTAAATGGTCGTTCCTTGATGAGTGTGGCCTCCGGGATCAACACCTAGGTCAAAACATTTTCATTGGGAATTCTGGGGACTTATAATATACCTAACTTTCGTAATGTCACACACCTCTGCCTTCGTTTCGGGAAATTGTTAGGTACTTGCGTGGTGTTACGTACAAGTTTCTTAGTAAGAGAATTAGGTGGATTTATGGATCGATAATTGGCTATGGCTGGATAGTTACAAAAAACCGGCAAGTGCGAGTCGGACTCGCGCACGAAGGGTTCCGTACCATTATCAAAAATCACGTCTGTTGTATGGGAGCCCCCCTTAAATATTTATTTTATTTTGTTTTTAGTATTTGATGTTATAGAGGCAACAGAAATACATAATTTGTGAAAATTTCAACTGTCTAGCTATCGCGATTCTTAAGATACAGCCTGGTGACAGACAGACAGACGGACAGACAGCGAAGTCTTAGTAATAGGGTTCCGTTTTTACCATTTGGGTATCGAAACCCTAATAAAGTAACAATAGTTTTGTACGTATATTTTGTGATGTAAGTAAAGAAACAACACTATTTAAGTATCCAAAGAAGATTATCGATCGGTCTCTCCTTAATTTTTAATCCATCCAAAGGTTGTCTTTAAAAGATCGCTCTTAGCGATAAGACCGCCCATTGTGTCACCCTTTATAAAATTTTATATATTTATGTTCTGTAATTTGTATGGTGTACAATAATAAAGAGTATTCTATTGAATTACGGGGAATTACTGGTCCAACCAACCTAATAAGATCGACAGCACTATCCGAAGATTAAGAGAATTTGATACCGCGCCCTTCGACAAGCTTTGCTGAATGAACTAAACACAGTAGGTACCTACGACTTATACTTTTTTACATATTAAGTTACGAATATAATCGTTACTTAAAATCGTAGAATAATAATAATGATACAACACATCGACGAACATCTGTCAGAAGCTAATCTTTAAACAAACATAATATGGATTACCTATAGGTGCAAGTCTTTTAAGGTCAACGGATGGCACATGGGCTGATAGTGATATCAGCGCACAATCACCGTTAAATAAATATGTTCATATGTAATATACATCAACATGCGTCAATACTGCGAATTCGATTTGTTTGCGACCACATACAGCAAAGTTCAGTTTGATAATAGAGTCGTAAGAACTGTTTTAACATTCAAACTCAAGCTTTTAGTTTAATTAAACCATTTACAGGCTCTTTTGGACTATCAAAGAGTCGGTCAGTTAGTCAGAAAGTTGAACCTATGTAGTTACCCATTCCAAAAGTTCATCTCTTTGGAGAAGAACGGGCAAGAAACTCTTAATCAAGATGTAGCAAGGCATTACATTATTACAGTAACCTTCCTCAAATCTTGATTTGGGGTACCTAATGGTATTAAAGTCCTCAATATTTTCTTTAGTAGGTACCGTTTTCCTGTCCTTCAAACTTCGTGCTTAATGTTATCACGTGCAACCTTTATGTCGACACCGTCTTCGCCGAAGGTCACATAAATGTGACATTCATTTATTTTTTATCGCGTGGGACGAAAGGTTTGCGTCAAAGCTTCAGTGGGAAGCTTTCGTGTGACGCAGGTGTAGCGTCATAGGGCACACATATCGCAAGCTATTAGGGTCACTAAACGAACAGGGCTGGACAGGGTTTCCTTTATGCTTGATAATATAGACATTTAAAATAATGAATGAATGGTAAGTATTACATGTGGGTGTTTTTCGAATTTATTACTGATTTTCACTCATAAATATGAGTTATATTGTAAAGCAATGGAAACAGTTATAGACCATTTTTTTTTTTTGGCGGCAATAAAACCATCGACAGGAAAACACTCGTGGCTCACTGCAGACACCTAAAGTAAGAACCTAATCTTCTTCGTGTCCATGGTAGGTACCTAAATAATAGAGATAGCAGTCGATTAATCCTTTCTAAACATGAGACTAATTTTAAGAACTAAGAATACTTTAATCCTTCGTCGCTGAAAAGTCGTTACAGTTTTCTAAATATTAAAGTAAAGCAACTCACCTCAAGTTTAAAGTTAAGGATATGTGCAGCAGTCTGGTATCTGGGCACGGTGGCAACGCGAGACACCGGGAAGTAGCCGGGGTGGCTCGCAGTCACCTCGTAGTGTCCCGGGGTAAGCAGGCGGTAGTAGTCACCATATGCTCCTATAATTAAATAATAGCATGGGTATTAACTACGGCAAAAGGTGCACCCCCAATTATATGGGACTTCCGACTGATGAATGTAGTGCTACACCAATGTGTCTATTATTCACCAGATGTATAAACGTAAAGGAAACAAAAGAAGAATGCAAGGATAGGATCAATCGTAGAAGGTGGCGTTCTGTAGTTTCTGCCTACACCCATAGGAAAAAGGCGTATGTTTATGTATTATACACCTCTACAAATTGTATCGGGGTATACAGGCGTGATTTTGTATTATTATAACAGTTCTTCCATATTATTTATCAATAAAAGGTCTAAGGTCCTAATGATAAAAAAAATAGACGCACGAATAAATTCCAAGCACGCTGTTCCGTTATTTAAAGAAGCTATACTTGCTGTTGGAACAATCCATTTTTATATCAGTGCAGCACTGCAGAATTACTAGCAATCCACCATAGCATTATGTCATACGGTATTTTGCTGTGGGACGGGCTGCAGATATTGATTCTATCTTCATTCTGCAAAAGAGGGCTGACAGATCCATCTACAATCTCAGCAGACGTGAATCTCTAAGGGAACTGTTTAAAAAAATTAACATCATGACGGTTCCTTGTCAATATATAGACGAAAACATTATGTGCGATCGAAAAAATCTACATCTTTTTAGTAAGATAAGTGACAGGTATAATTTTAACACTCAGGAATAGGAACAAACTAGATCAACCGCATTCAGATTGTCTAAAGTAAAAACTTCTTTTATGGGGTACTGTGTAAAATGTTATAATAAAATACCACTCGATATTCTTCAACTTAATGAGATGAAATTTAAAACATGCATTAAACGCACACTATGTAGACAAGCATAATATATTATGCTTATAAGTTGGATGAGTATATCGTAGATAAAAAGGCTTGGCTTAATGCTGGTCCTGCTTCACAGGCACTTGGGCTCACTCGTTGATCACAATTTCAATATTTGGAAGAGATGCTTCCCCTTTTTTTGTTTTTTTTTTTTTTGTTTTTCTGACATTATCAACTTAATGTTTATTTTATTCAATCAAGATTTAATTCTTAATACTTACTTCAATATTAAGTACCTCTTCCTGATTGGTAATTTTACCTAGTAATTTTTGTTTTCTCATCTCTTAAATAAATTGCAAACTATAGTTTTGTATAATTTTTTTAGCATTTTTAAAATTTTGTAAATGTAAGAACCATGGATCCGTTTTTTATGATATTTTGATGTTGACTTGAAAGAGCATGGCAGTTGAGAATATGTCATGCTCACTCACATATTGTCCCACTGGTGGTGGCGCGTGTGTTGGATCATTCGGTTCCCTACAAAATGGTTGAGCTGGGTGGTGCTGATCCACGCGTCATGTTCGTGAACGGGCGCCGTGCGTCGGTTGAGACTGGTCATCTCTTAACTGCCAGGGCTTATTTTTAATTTCATATTTTTAATTGTTTCTTTTTTGCATTGCTCTTACATATAGAAGCAATAAGAATAATGTACCCAGGGTTTTGTAATAATATCTTGATTTATTAGAGTGTCCTTGGAGTTTCTTGCCCGGTGTTCTCCATAGAGATCTACGTTTTGGAATGGGCAACTAGCTTCAACTTTCTGACTAATTATTGACCGACTATTTAATTTTGACAATTCAAAAGTAGCCTGTAAATGGTTTAATTGAAATAAATGATTTGAGTTTTAGTTTTGAAACAGCGAATCAATGAGATAATACGTATATTACCGTGTTTTGATAGGTACACACGGCGACATATCAAGCTATACATTTCCAATTTTAGCCGACCTCGCATTGTATAGGTTTTTAAGCTTAGGGTTTAGATTGATTATATCGTGCGTACACAGGTACCAAATGTACGAATTTAGAAAGCATGAACCCTTAGTAACAGTTTGTTTATAAACTACCGCAGTGTCGCGAGCTCATGTTTTGATAAGAATACTTCTCAGTTTGATCTTATTCAAACGATTGAGAAGGCATTATTTGATAATATTGACACGTTGACGCTATGAAGATGCTGCGCTTGCGTCGAGCAGCCATGACAGTGTCGTCGCGTTGACGTAACGTTAGTGCAGCATAACGTTTGACGAACGCCTACGCTAGATGCAAAGGGTGCCGAACTACCGATGCGATAAACACGCTGGACAATTTATTTGCTATAACAAACACTTGGCAACTGTCATCTCATTCAGCAAAGTAGGTAAATGCTAACGTGAACAACCGTGGTTAACGTGGTATTAAGGAACCGTTTCACAAAATTACTTCCGACCTTCAAACGCCCATTTATTTGCGTATTTAATATAATTGTTTGCCAACTTTACACGCATTTCTATTCAAGAAGAGTAATGATGCTCTTTTGTATTCAATCGGACGGTCAACCTATTTTCACAGAGTTACGAAATAAAGTTTAAACGTTGTTGTATGTAATCCGTATACTCTGTTGTACATGCACTTCTAAGTTGTACTCGCGTAAGTGAATAAATAAATGTACTACATGTGTGCCTCGTTGCTCTAGTGGTCGCAAGCGCTACTGCTGAGCATGGCGCCCTGGGTTAGATTCCCGGGTCGGGCAAACGGTTATTAGGTTTTTCCATATGGAATTTCTCAGAAGTAGCCCGGAGTCTACCTTTATGCCCGTTTGAAGGCAATAGTCTCACCTCCTATAACTGGCAAAATGTGGGCGTAAGATACATCTTTGCCCAACCTTTCGGGGAAACAAAGCGTGATGTTATTTTACTACATAGGTACAAGTGCCAAAGTACATGGTGCCTCATATATTAGCGATAAATTATATTTAGGTAGAAATAGCAACAGACCGCGTACGTATTGTTTGATAACCCAAATTAATATCGAATGCATTGCGATATTAATACAAATAATTTAGTAAAAGATCGTCATTCATCATCAACAGTCAGTAGAAATAATTGTAATAATAATAATTGTCCACAAGGAAACACAAATAAGTAATGTTTCCCTGTGGACAATTATTACAGCATTCACAATGGAATCAATGATTCATCATCATTCAGACCATATTCAAAGTTTCCAATCTTATGCGATTGTACAATTGCGATGTTATCTTGTGTGTGATGTGCATCTTATTTGTGCAGAATAAACAATTGTTCTTTCTTTCAATCTTTGCATATTCCTAGGTAGGTACAACTCTCACTGAAACGGTTTAGTCCATGTTCAACCACCACAATCTTTACCCCCGACCATGTTCAACCCCTAAATGTTGTTTATTTTTTAATGTCTTTAATCCACTTTCAACCCTCAATGGAAAGTAAAACACAAAAGTTTTTCCTCATCTACCCTATTGCTATTAGCTAACGTGTGATGGCCATTCACTAAAAATAATAAATCCCTAACCCACTAAACATTTATACAGGTTGGCAGGGAGGGACTTCGACGCGCACACTGTCTCCATGAATTCAGAAGTGCGATTCTGTAACCATCTCACTGTGAAAACTTAGGTGAAGTGAGCGTGGAGTGAGCTGTCATTACAAACTAAATGCTAGGGATTGACACTATTGACAGCTCACTCTAAGCTCACTTCACCTAACTTTTCACGGCGAGATTTTTACAGAATTGATCGGCTGCACATGATTCTAGCCCCTAACGTAGAAATATTTTGTTAGTTATCAAAAAAAAAGTGTGCTGTTTCATAGAAAAATGCAATACGCACGCGGTCAAAATGTATGGAACAGCAAATTTTGTTTAAAAACAACAAAAATAAATGCAGCCACATACCTACACGCAACCCAGAGACGAACTACATAACAAAGTGCAGCGGGAGAACAAATTTAATGGTCTCAAATGAGTCAAGACGTCAAGATGTCGCAGCAAGGAAACGCTTACTTACACCAATCAGTATCAATTACCGAACTGAATGCAAACAACCATTAATTCCCTTGCACCGGACCAAAGAGTACCTACATTTATTATTCTAGTTGTAATTGTGCCGCATTGTTCTACGCGTGGCAATAACAATTGCAACAATTGAAATGAAAACAAGAGTAATATTGTTGTTTTTCAATAGGTTGTATAACGTTTGTCGGTAGAGTTTGTTGATGTTTTGATGGGAGCTACGCTACCGATACAATTAATATTTATGTAGGTAAGTACCTACGATTGAAGTTGAACGCCATCTATATGCCTTTAATTTTGACCTTTTCTTTAGAAATACATAAGTACCTTTGTACGTATCAACCTCTTATCTACCCGGATGTAGCTGAAGAAACATTGCTGATATTGACATTCAACAACATTCGGAAAAATATAATGAGAATTTTCTCATTATAATTTTTACGTCTCGCTTAGTAGGTGACTATTTTTTATTTTATAAACATTTTGTTTTTTATGTGAATGTGTTTTCGGGTTCAATCAATAGATACAACTGTAGCTTAATAAAATAAATTAATCTCGCCGTGAAGACTTTATGTATACAATAATCTTATGCAACGTAACTTTAATTAATAAGTACGAGTACCTACTTTATACGCTTAAATATCATTTACACATAGCAATCACCAAAATTAGACACAGTGCACCTATTAGGTAAAACACATCGAGCTGCTTAAAATTAATAAAGATTTAATGAGCTAACGGAATTTATGAAATCAAATCTTACCTGTGGTGATATCATGACGAATTGGTCTTGGCACAGGTCCAGTGATGTTGACGACGGATATTATAGCGTTCTGTATGAAGCCAGAGTCGTCAGAAACTATTCCTTTAATGCCTGTATGTGCCTTCCATATGTAAGCCAACATAGCTTCACGGTTCCTCTCCCATTCATTCGCCAGGGCACTCGTAGGAGGATATTTGTCACAGCCAAGTTCCAGAGTGATTTCGAACGCGTTAGTGGCAAGATAGTTGAAATCTTGCATACCTGGAAAATCCTTAAATTTATTATGGGAACTAAATTGACTGGTCTGTCCAATACAGAGCTGTTAGTTGCTAGGAACTGAATTTGGATTTTCACTTAAGATATTATAATTATCAGAAGGGCTGGCAGCATTTACAAGGCCAGCAAGTAAGTAAACACCTGACGGAAGCAGGCGCAGAAAGTTACTAGCAACGGTTGACGCTGTCGAGCAGCATTCAATCAAACACAACAAATCGTTTGGAAACGGAAAAATAAGTGCTTACGTCAGCACTCATTTTTACTCTGCTATCGGTCTATTGTTAGATAAACTGACATGCATTGCTAATCGCTCTTAACATGTTGCCGTACAAAAACAATCACTCAACGACGCTCGCGTGCGCGTTACAATTGTTATGATTAAAAATCATTAACAATGCAGCTAAAATTAGCATTGCTAAGCCATCCGTGTTTCATGGTCAACTCCAGTTGAATGTAAATGCCAGAACATAAAGTAGGTAGGTAGGTATAAAGTCAAGTGATCCATTGCTTACGCTTCCTGCTTCTCGGACTTCATACGTTATTAAAGGTGTCAATTTTAAAGGGCAAAAAGTTAACAATCGCTTTTTTCTCGATTGCCTACGCCTACTCATAGTTTATGCTAGTATGACTGGTTATTGTTCATCTTTTGTGACACTTATAACGCTGTCTTAATAAATATTAAAATTAGAAATTGGTAGCTTGAACCTGTTTTATTTTCTGAAGTTGTAGGTAAGCTTTACCATCCAGTTATATGAAGGCCGTCTATCAAAAACACGAATGTAAATCTATGTTCGTTATTTTTCATTTTTAATATTAAACTCCACCGCCGCTTATCCGATTGACCGGAGAAGGAAGCAGACTAAGATGATATTAGCCCAGCAGTGGGACCGAAGAGGTGTTGAATAAAAAGCACAGAGTACATTATACTATATTTAAAAAGTAATGAGCTCCGCAAATTGCCGTAATGCATTTTTTTATAGTAACGACTTAACAGAACATTGCTGGCCACTATCCTAAGAAAAAATAAATGAAATGCCAAAAGATTCAAAAGAAAAAAATAGATATTTATTTTTAATATGGCATCTTTACATTTTTCTCATCAAAGCTGCCAGTAATTAGGTATTTAACACAGAGTTTTCTTTAATAAAATATTAATCAAACTTTTTTTAAGCCTATATATTTTTTTATTATGATTTGGATATTTACGTATACCATCAAACTTCTGTGAAGGTGTTTTTAATTAGGTAGGCACATAACAAAACTGAAAACATCGACGTCGTGTCATCGACGTCGTGTCATACGCTAGGATAATATTATTAATATTGGACAATTTAAGAACATGGAAACGGAGTTAAATCAGGTCAAGTAAATCACTAACAGTAAGTAACTTTTTTCTACTCACCTCCTTTTAGACTGTACCAAGCAGCTCCGTTAGTGACTCCTCCTTGCTTGCCAAAGTTGTATGTAGCAGAGTCATCAGAGCTGGTCGTATGGCAACCACGACGGCTCGCCGAAGCCATGTCTGCGTGGGTGGACGCATACGTCATAGCTAAGTCCCTACAAATACGTAACAAGTCTATTTAAAGACTTCCTATTTGTAATCATTCTCTCTTCTCTCTCTTCATCTCAAAAGAGAAAGTAAATTTATCCTCTTAATCTCAATTAAGAGGATAAATTTACTTTCTCTTTTAAAGTTTTAATGCAGGGTAGCTATGATTTGTGGTTTCATAATTACCACCTTATGCCTTAAGTATTAAAATAGGAAATCTATTACTTAAAACCCACCTTTTTTAATAAGTATTATTTTTTAGTATAAGACTATGAATATGATGAGAATTTGAAAACATATATTGCATAGTTTGTTACCTGAATGTATCATCATCAGGACTAGCAGAATATTCAGACACCGGTGCACCACTCCGGCTCTCATCATATGGATAGTTGGCCACAAGGTCACCTCCATGCATGGCAGCACTCAACACAAATGGCACTGACATTATCCAGCGCATAACAGCCCTGGTTTCAGGCTCCAACTAAAAAAAAATTATAATTTATAAGACCTGTTAGATTGGGGGCTGGAATAAAAATTGTTGTATAATTTAAAACAGTCTGCCTTTACATAATAAAAGCAGAAACCATTTAGTCTTAACCAGTGTTTCCTTGTACAATAATAAAATATGAATGATATGAAATACTCACCGGTGCAGCCAAACGGGTCAAGTCTTTCAACAAATGGTTGTTGTGGTTGATGCCCTGGCGTTCATATTCAAATGTTATGGCATCCAAGTCTGGGAAGTTTCTATTTAAATCCACTGAATGGTTATTTGTGCGGCCAAGGAGGTAATCTAGGGTACCCTGTAAATATTAATACATTAGACTACAATATAATTAAAGTCATGACAGCTGTACATTATTTTCTGAATTTCTGAGAAGAACACCAATAAATAATATTCCATTATGGTTTTGATAGGATGTACAGGCCACTTACTGTATCTGTAGATAGTGCCCATCCATCTGGATTCATAGATGGAAGTAAATGAATCCGTGTAGAATGAATAAGAGCGCGGATTCGACGGTCATGACTGTTGTACTGGTCACAAAGGTAATGGGCTAGGCCCAAAAGTAATTCGCGTCCCAAAACCTCATTTCCATGGATGTTACCAACATATTTTACTTCAGGTTTATCTGTATTAATAAATAAATGAAGGTATTAATAAAATTATTTGATGCACAAAAGTAAAGAGTCCCAAAAATATAATACTTTACTTACAAGGCTGATGAAATCCAGGTGTGTCTGAAAACTCTATAACATACAATGGAACACCACAAACTGATGGTTCAGACAAAGCATAAACTCTCGTAATATTAGGACATTTTGCGTGAACTTCTTCCAAGATCACTGGTAGTTGCTCATTATTATGGTGTCTCCAAACAAACTCAGCTGACGTCGTAATTAAGAAAGCCAGGCACAAAAATAGATAAGAAGCCATATTTCCTTTGTAAATAGAAATTATACACAAGATTATCTGAACATTATTTTCGTAAACGTAAATGAATGATACACACGACAATACGTCCAGCCGCCGCAACAACTAAACAAGTATCGATCGATTTTCCCGCCAGCACGCACACAAACATCAAAATTGATGACGCAAATCCACCACACTCTTTAGAGAAGTGCCATAAAAATCGACTAAATTGTGAAAATAATTACTAAAATAATAGACATTCCATTAATCCTCGATGTAATTCGAACATTAAAGCATGAAAGTCACTTTGTAACAATATTATTCATCCTCTTTCATAAATAAAATATAGTAAAATGGATATGGCAATGGATATGGAAATGGCTTATTCTTTTTTGCCGTGTGAAGCGCATAGCGGCCTCGCCTCACAAAAAATACACAGGGCACACTATAAATGCTCTTTTAAGCATATGCGGGTGTTTGTAGTCTATGGTATAATAGAATTTGGAAACACCAAGGGTTCCGTACCATCATATTTATATATTTTGAATGTGTCACTTTTAATTATGTAAGTAGTTTTGTGGTGTAGAATAATGCAGTTTTAGGTCAGCGCCATCTCTTGACCGATAGTGGAACTAGTGTAATTTTTGTTGATGATTTCTGAAAAAGTGTGCTATTTAGAGACATTGTTTTATTTTTCCTGTAATCTTTACATGAACTTCTATCACATAGACTTCGGAAATAATAATAATAATCTCTTTAATTCAGAATACAATTCCATAATTACAACATTACAAAGGGTACCAAGATGTTAGTAACATAAAAACTTAAAAACTATGTTAGTAGACATTACCAATATTTACAGTCGCATGCAGCTGACTTAAGTACCAGATGAAAGGACAATCCAGTTAAGGGGGGAACGATATTTTTTTTACATATCGTCGAAAAGCCGAAAACTATGAGGCTCAAAAAAAAAAAAAGAATGTTTGAGAATGTGCCAGCAGCACTCTTTTATATGATACCCCAAATTCCTTTGTAGCCCCACTTCGAATTTTTAAGCCTTCGAAATTTCAGTCACTGTTTCAAAAAAAAAAATTTTTATTTCTTTCTTATTTGCAAAATAGTTGAGCAAACGTCATCTAAAACTATTCCAAATTTCAAGTAGATAGCATTCGTAGTTCTTGAGATATCCAGCTGGGACAGACAGACTGAGTCGCATCATAAGGGTTCCTTTTTACCATTTTGGTACGGAACCCTAATTAAGTTTTTTTGCTATATTGAGGATTCAATTATTATTATTTAGTCAAATATATATCGTCATTTTTCACGGCTCACCGAAGCTTATAGAGATCTCTAAGAAAATCAAAAAGATTAATTAACTCATGCTGTTTTAATTTTATAATCTCAATATTTCGTTTCTTTTATTATGTTTTAAGATAGATAAATTTGAGGACCTACAGTCAGCAATTTTATAAATCTTAGATAATATACAAAGTTTCTTTATTTTGACAAATCTTAAATACAATATACCTACCTACAATCTAACACGAATATACACTAATTACATAATTATGTATATAGGAAAAAAGGGAGCTCATTGGGCATCAAAAAATTCATCCACATCGGTTTCAGTGGGAAAAGTGCCCAAAAGGCTGGTAGCGTTATCACGTTGGATGGCAATTCTTTGCGACGTAAAGACTAGACCAAACGGTTGGCGATGTCCTAAAATACTCGAGGAGCACTCGGACCCCACGGCCCCAAACGGCTGAAACATACATATAGATCCCAATATTTATAGGTTTTTTTATAGGTTGTTATATTTTATTAGGAAGATGGGATGGCGCGAGAGTGTCGACACAGGTTGCATCCCACACCAAAGACATATCCAACTTTCAAGGCAATATGAGAATTCCGTCTGGTCTCTTCCCATCATCGCGTGCCAAGCCATTGGGTTCTAAAACAGCTGGCACCGGCGCCGGCGGTGAAAAGAGTCCAACAGACGATGTCATTAATACCGTCGTGCCAACCGACCAGCGCTCTTGCTGCAAGATAGACCATGGTGTCTGAGGTGGTTGACTGCTTCACCGCACTGACATCGATGTGGAGCCTCACAAGAAGCGCCCAGACGCAGACTTGAAGCGAGCCGGAAGGTGGTGGAAGCGTACACTAGAAAGCGGACGTCGAGCCCACCAAAATGATATAGTGTGGCTTGCAGCCATGCGCAGTCAATGCCACATTTAAAATGGATGTTAGAGTACTTCAAATAATTTGATCGTTTTTGTCTAAAAGGTGCTCATAAGAGGAAGAGCGTAGATAAGGGTAAATGCCGAATGTACCTACCTAAATTAATTTTAGAAAGTCTATCCGAAATACGAGTACCTATCGTTAAAATGTTTAAATTTTTTCGTCAAACAAAGGTGAAAAACCGTCTTCTAAAATTGGGGAACCTAGGAGGTGCAGTGAACTTTTTTCAAACATGTTGACATCTGGGGCTATTGAATTGAATTTCTGTATAATCGATTGTGTCGGTATTATCACAAAAGTTTTCGCATTTTGAGTAGTTGAGGTCAAAGCCGATGGATTGGAACTGCTGCTTTAGGAATTGGAGATCTAATTAAGAACAGTGTCTAAGTCACCTCAGTCCCATCATCTAAACACCACACTTTAAATTTTGAATTTAGTCGTTGTATTATGGGTTAGTATGGAGATAGTCAAGCTGAAATTGACTGGCCCGAGAGCCAACAAAGTGTCCTTGTTGAGTTGAAGACGTTCTTAACGTCATCCTTCAGGATGACCTCACCTTTACCCGCATTTAAAAAACTAGAAAAGACATGTACGGTAGCCTCGCAGTCCCTTTTGGATCCATAGCCAAGCTGGAACTTGTTTGTTAAAATTTTGCAGTAAATTTGCAGCATATTTTGGCTGCCGTATGCCTGTAGGTGCACCAAACGGCAATGGGGCGAAAGCCGCCGTCCCTCTTGTGCAAGGGACATAAGTTAGCCCCGCAAAAGATATCTACGACGGCATCATTCACACCGCCCGTTGAGCATCGGGTTATTCGGAGCCGGAAGAAGCGAATCACCAGCTTCTCCGGTACCTGAACACAATAAACCTTAAATACTGAGGAATCAGCCCGTTGAGGCCATCGGCGGAACCACTTCGGAAGCAGTTCACGGCTGCAATCAGCTGACCATCCGCAGGCGCTGAATGTTTTGTTTTGATTCTGGAGAGTAGGGCGCCACTACATCGCTACTGAACAGTAGCCTGGCAGCGCCTCTGATGCCACCTACACTTAGTTTGGATTCTACATGTGTGTGTGATGTATCTAAGATATCATAATGATTATATACCTATTTTGCTTATAAGCAATAAAAAGCTAACTTGTTTCACTACACTAGAATGTCAACAATTTATTCAAAGTGCGCAAGCTCCTTCTTCGTTCTACGATGGTGCACATACAATTCTCCCACAAAAATCACTGTGGAGACCACTAGCCCAATTGCATACACGATGAAAACGCCCTGAAACAAAACATAAACGTTAGGCAGCCCGTCAGTCAAGTCAGCTAGTGGTACCCGTAGCCCGGCTGCAGTAGAACTAGACAAAAAAAATAAGGGATCTAGTCATCTAGAGTTCTAGATGACAAAATCTACATTTTCATTACTATTTTATTTACTTAATTTGACTCAAGTAAGAAGGTAGCGAAACTTCACAGACTTGTTGGGTATCGGGGTATATCTAAACACGATAAACATTTTTCACTTTTTTTTCTAAAGTATATACTTACTATACTTCAAGTAACATACTAAAAAAAAATACCAAATCATTTGTTAATCCCCACGACCAGCAACGTGCGACCCATTACGTCTATGGAGTTTCACTAGCTAATTGAATTTAGCCTCGTAGATAAATATTACATACCACAACATTGTCGAGATTCAAAGGCTCCAAGGTACCGACATCATTCTTGGTTCTCGACAGTCTCACTTCTACTTGAACTTTGTAATTCAAGTGCTTTAGCGCTACCTGCAATTAAATGCTGCAATTTAGTAGAAATTATAATAATAAGTGGGCAATTATATGATACGTCCACAGTGCAATCGATAAATGATGTGAAAGGACCACATTGCAATAGGCGACTTAGGTAAATCTATATAAATAAAAATGAATCACCGAAATGTATGTACGCGCATAAGTTCCGATCGTCTGCACAAAATTGGATAATCCTTTTTTTTGTGTTTGTTATTATCAGGACAAGGTTTGTATAGAAAAAATTAAAAAAAAAAAATTATAAAAAAATATGGCGGTACGTACGACGTTCCGCCGGGTCAGCTAGTGTCTTATAAAAGGAAAGGTAGAAGGCAGGAAGTAATTCAAAAATATGGCACCGTTGTCCGTTAGAATGTTGGTACCTAACTCTATCAAAAATAATTAAAACCTCCGAAAAAATCTGCTAGTCTGCGCTGTCCTACTCCTGGAGAAAGACCTCCCTCCACTCCATCCATAGTTCGCGAGCCCTCGCGTCTTCTACTCAGGTCTGGCGGAATCTGTCTAGTTCGTTCCGACTCTGAATGTCCAGACAAAACTAGCAAAATAAAAAAAAAAATCTGAACCTGAGTTTCCCAAGCTAACAATAGTCCGGACTGGTGGAGGCGTCCCACCAGTTGGCTGACTTTCTCCGTGTACGGAGAGCTCTTCCTCATCATCACCACACACTGCTCGTAGTAGAAGTCTTCAACCATCAGCATCATGTCCAAGATGGCTTCTTGCGTTACGTACTCACCTATAGCGAAGTTACCTATAACATTACTTAAGTTTGTAAGTAAAGTAATACCTAACAGTAATTTATTTTGAAACCCATAAATAGAAAATCATCGAGACCTACCTGTTATTTAGGTAAATATAGTATTATACTCGAATCGTATTAACCTAAATAACAGGTTTATGCTATAAATTGACTATATTAGATACCTAAGTGTAATTCAATTAAAAGACAGATTATTGTTCAATTAACAAATTAGAAAACGTCTATGCAAGTCACAAACACACTCTTAGTGCGTTAGTCCACCGCCCGCGTCACCGAGAGTGAGATGACGGCGTCGAAATATCGATAGATATATATTTACTATGGACAAGCGATCACCGCACATCCGTCACCCGAGAGCCATCATCCCGGCTGCACAAATTTCGCGTAGTTTGGCGTGACCACTAGAACTCGGCCCGAGACGTTGTGACAGGCCGAAGTGGCACTCACCGGCACCGTTCGCCGGCTTTTAAATTGTTTGGTCTATCATAATTTACGGAACCACCGAGTACGGTCGCGGTGGACAAATGATCGCAGTCACCAGGACGTCACTTTCGGTACGAGTCCTGTTGACTTCCCGGTGGCGACTGCGGTTGATAAACGCCCTTAGCGTCGTTGCTACCAAAAAGAGAGAGAGTGATTTTTATTTTCGTGTTTTTTCCTCGGTCATGCTACAATTAAAAGTCATAAGAAATGTACGGACTTGGACCAAGCAAGTATTGATCGGTACGTTGCACTCATTATTGCCATTTGTTATCCAAGTGTAATCTGTATTAAGTATCTGTGTGGTGAACTTGAATAAAATATTTACCTGCAGGTAACTTTTCAATACTGTATGCCATAGTTCGTGTAAAACTTTTTTCTTTCAATTTATCGAAAGAATAAATGCGAAATTGGCTCACAAGCTGTTTTACCAGAGGCTGGAATCAAATATGCGGATTAGGTACCTACTTACAAACGTTTTCAATCAATGGCTTTATTTTGCATTATCCTTACTTCGCTGGACAAAGTTAGAGAAAATATCCATGCATCATGTGTAGCGCCCCATTCCAGTTCTCTATCCACAATGTCTTGCACTGTATCTATAGATGGCTCGTATTTGGGCACAGTGAACGTGGAAGCAAGACCAGCTCCATAGGCACTGCTCAGAATTAGCCCTGCTATCAGCAACCAACCAGTTATACTTCTCATTTTCCATGAAAGACTTGAAGTATTTTCGTATTGGGACTGAAAGATTTCCAATCTCGTTTTAATTTATACGTACCTATTATCCTCCCCAAAATAGGCTTAGGTATTTTCTAAAACTTTTGTTTCACTAGAATGCAAAATCGATTTGATTATGAATTGTGATAGACGATATTCATAAAGCTTTGTAGGTACCTATGTACTTTTGTTTGAAATGTTGACTGATAAATGTTACACTAAACATTTGCATCGCAAACAAATGCGTGGTCATCAACTTGCAGTTGTACCCCATAAAATGTTTGTATATAGCTACACATAACAAAATGTATGCCGTCTGCTGTTTGTATTTGCGTAACTATAAACATTTCCGAATCAAATAACTACTTAGTAGGTAAAAAAGCCTAAGCCCATCTAAGCAGGTCTCTCTGTTTTATCCAGCAAGTAGTTGCTATATGCATGTCGTAACCTAACAGGTTACCTACTTGTCCAAGCATCATTCCAAAGGAGTTAAGAAAAGGGTATGAGGTGGTGGCAAATCCTAGTACAGTTATCATTCCAATTGATGCATAGAAGTAAGTGAAGGCTACCGCAAGCCACATATACCAAGTGAAGGGCATCAAAGGCATCTCCAAACTTGATAATAACCTGGAAACCAATCGGGAAAAAAGCATCAGAACTAAATAGTTCACTTCTAGTGTTGAATTAAACCAATTTAGGTAAGATGTCCATCTCACCTAGGTGCTGGAGCTATGCAAGTTATAGCAGTCCTTACACCAGCTGCCGAAAAATCCAACACACGCCACTCTTCATACCAAGAATAAAGGGCAGCTAAAAATCAATTTGTTAGATGAGATGAGACATGTGATTAAGTAGGTACATTTCCTCAAAAATAATTTAGTGTTACTTTACTCACATATTCCCATGTCTGACCGATCTTCCACGACACTTCCGATCACTCCAATGCCACCCGTTTCGTTTGGATAGATTTCTCCCCATTGGTCAACATCTTCTCTAACGATTTCAACAGTGCAATTTATCCATCTGTATTTAAAATGTAAAAACTTTTATTATCGTGAAGGTAGAACCACTTTCTTCAGCTTGGTATCTTACCTGCAAAGTTCATCGACTATCCTTATCTCCACACCATCTCTGCCTGAAGGTTCAATAGCAGTATCTAAATCCAACAACACGTAAGGTTTGTAAGTAAAACAAGCCACCTTTACCGTTTTCCCGTATAAATTAGTCATATCGTGAGGAAATAGATTTGCTTGGTTTTCAAACTCTTGTGAACAAGAATCCCAACGATCCAAGTATTTAGGGAGATGAGTTTCTTCATCTGGACCAACAAACTGATGAGTAATCAAATCAAATGTTTTGCAGTCTGAGTTATTGCTTGCAACGTTTTCAATCATCAACATGTTTGGAACAAAAGTGCTTCCTTTCAACGAAAACACCAATGAAGGCAGGTCTATATCACAATCTTCGTTGTAGTCCTCATCGAATGGCAAGAATATAATCTTCCTATCACTTCTTCTTACGTTTGCTTTATGAACAACTGATTCAAAAGCTGTCATAAAATTTTGCGGTTCTTGCATACGCACTATGTAATCGGAACACCCCATTTCAGACACATTAAGTATCTGTCCCACCAGATTTTCTTCATTTGGGATTAAAGAAATGAAACTTGTTTTCAAGGAGAAAGTTAATGGTGCATCCGAAATAAATGTTACGCAGTACGCCGACGCTAAGTACTGTTTGATTATTGTATTTATAAGTAACTCTAAAGGCAATAAAGTCGAGGATGTCGGGAATAACATCTTTGACCCAGACCAGGTATGGAATGACGATAAAATGAATTGCTAATCGGACTCGAGCCTATAATTCTAGCTCACTTAAATGTTTTAGGATTCCATGAATAATAGAGCGAAATACGAAATCGATTCCGTGAAATTTTAGATTTGCTGCAGAGCGGAAATAGAAAATGCCCAAATTATTATTTTTTAATTATATGCTTCTTACGGTCACTACGATTATAATAAGTGTTTTCTTTTTTCAAACTTTTCTCTTGGCCTTTTACATGCGTGCATTTTGCGTTCAAGTACCTACTCCTATAATAAAGCATGACATTAGAGAGAGCTATATAGAGCTCTAACCTAATGGTTAAGTACACTGCTAGCTCTCTCTCTCTAAAAGTATTAGGTTACAATTACACCTCTATAGCTACACTCATGAAACCGGCATGTCCTAAAACTATAAATTCGAAGACTTGTGAAATCTACCAACCCGCGCTGGGCCCGTGTGGTGGATTACGGCCCACTCCCTCTCAGACCACAGGCCTCTCACAGAGAGGCCTTTGACCCAGCAGTGGGAACATTTATAAGCTGATTATGCTAGTTACACACACCGCAAAGGCTGATTAAAACTTAATCAAATTAATTAAATTTTACACAGAACCCATAGCTTTGATTTGAAAAAAGTCGTAAACATTAAATAAACACTTGAAAGCTATTTACCGGTCACTTAAATATTCTGAAAGAGCATTTCGTTATACAACCGTTATTTGCCATCATCAGTTTTATTTACTATCATATCATATCATATAAACGGTTTCACGGAAAATGTATGGTAATTGGAGTCGTAACAAAGAGGTTTCATTATGATACCTATACTTAAAGCTCCTATAGTGTCAACATAGAGGTGGAGGAAAACGTAGATTGATAAATGGCCTGAAGATTAAACAAAATAATATACGAGTATGTAGATAACTTTGTGTTATGTCGGCTGCACTGAACAGAAACCACTAAAGCTAATGGATATTTTGTTATTGTTGTGCGACAAGACACACGCGGTTAGCGCCACCTTTGATTTTAGAACATGTGAGCAGTCTTGATACTTGCATATTTTCCCATTGAACAGCGTTGCGGCTTCTAACGTGGTCTTCCCATAGAAATGTATATATATATATAAATAATAATAATGAATATTAATATACTTATATATACAGGCTGTTAGTGTAAACACCGTTGTCACTAAAACCATAGGTAGTTGACTTAATTATAAAAATGTTTATCTGAATTTAAAAATAAATAAACGTTATTTTATTTCAAAAATGTAAGAAAGTTTCTGTCCGACACCGTCCGTAAATTCATGCGCTTGCCGGCTTGCGGGCACTTGCGGCACGCCCTGCATAGATAAGGGAAGTACTGACGACGCGCTGTTTCCCGCGCTCCGTCTACTTTGCCCTTGCGTGCACTTGTATAGGGTGAAATAATTTTGAAGAAAAATTGAGACTTTACTTAAAAAAAAAAAAAGATATTTTTTTTCATTGAATTTACGTTCTATTAGTGAAACCAAACCACTGGTTTCAAGGATAACGGTGTTTACACTAACAGCCTGTATATATTTTGTGTTAGCTTGTATAATATACTTAACTATATTTCACTGTAAATAAAAAAAAAAATGCATCTTATTGAAAAATGCTAGAGTTTACAATAAAGTTTTAATGGATGCTCTTGAACAACAAACGCCTAACAGATTTGACTAAAACTTGCAACAGACTGGGTTGATAATTAAAAGATAACTGAACATGTGCAAGTACTACCGGGGTTATAGCTAAATAAATCCAAGAACAGTAGAAATTATATTAAATATTCAGCAAATAACGGAACTGCAGTTTTGTTTACTGTTATACAACGCCGTGTGTGTTATTTAATATTTACGAGTAAACAGATACGTCGGCAAAGGTAACATAAACGAATCAAAATATTGACTGACATTTCAAGGTAATTTCTTTCCCTTAGTCATCGTACAACACTATCAAAAACAAGATTTCAAGGCCTATTGGCTTTTTACTTTCACTGTAGTTTTGCCTCAATGTAGATTGTACAGACGTTTTCTTGTGTAAGTATTTAGCTTTTACTGATCATTCAAGATGATAATATTTCAAATTACCTAACTTCTTAGAAAAGAATGCAAAATGAAGACTGCTCGATCGCTCTACAAAGTGTGTGTGGTCGGGAGCTTCCTTGCCGCCGTCGGCTAATTAAGGAACTCCCGAAAAAACTGACTACTTCACACGCACCGACTGCGGTTACACATATCAATATGAATCACACATTCACACCGCAACTTCATCACTGAATATTTTCTAAGATATGGATTAAATTGAGCACGTTTGTAAATGTAGTCAAGAAGTGCCTAAGTATGTACCTACATAATATCTGTGTAAATTTTGATTTTATAATAAAATAAAAAACATACTTAGCAAGTACCTACCTAATAGACTCACTCCTGATATATAAGAACTAGCTTCTGCCCGCGGCTTCGCCCGCGTGGATGTCGGAAATTATCCCACGGGAACGTGCTAACAGGATAAAATGTATGTGCTTCCCCAGGATGCCATCTATCTCTATGCCAAATCAGAAGTTCAGTGGTTTAGGCGTGAAAATGTAACATACAGTTTCAAGTTCAAATCCTCCCCTTAAAAACTGAATTACCCCTATTTGTCCCGTCAGTGGTAAATTTTCGACAACTTTACATACTTATTATTAATTATTTTCTGTCAAAAGTATCAATACTGAGTTTGGAGTTACTCGGACCGCGCATTCAATTTCTTCCACACAAACTTAACACCCCTATATCCCCCTTTGAGGGGTAGTTTTGGTAAACTTATAATGATAAACTTTATTACTTACTTAGGCAAGTATTCTTGCCAAGTTTCAAGTTTATTAACTAAATGAATAAGATTTTTCATATAAACTGTATCCCCCGGTTTTCACCCCCACAGGGGTGGAATTTTGGAAAATCGTTTGGCATTATTCATAACTTGATTCAAAGATTATTTATACCAATTTTCGAGTTAATCAAGCCACGCATTATAATCCTCCCTTGTAAAATTAACTACCCCTTTTCAACCCGTTAGGGGTAGATTTTCGAAAAATCCTGATACATTTTACTCTTTATTTTTGGTCTTAAGTATAAACACCGAGTTTTGAGTTAATCGGACCGCGCGCGCATTCAAATTATTCCACACAAACTTCAACACCCCTATATTCCCCTTTGAGGGGTAGTTTTGAAAAACTTATAATGATAAACTTTATTACTACTACTTACTTAGGCGAGTATTCTTGAAAAGTTTCAAGTTTATTAATCTAATGAAGAAGATTTTTCATATAAACTGTATCCCCGCTTTTCACCCCAACAGGGGTGGAATTTAAAAAAAATCGTTTGGGATGTATTCATAACTTGACTCAAAGATGATTTATACTAATTTTCGAGTTAATCAAGCCATGCAGTAAAATCCTCCCCTGACAAATTTACTACCCCATTTCAGCCCGTCAGGGGTAGATTTTCAAAAAACCCTGATACACATTATTCTTTACTTTCAATATTAGGTATAACTACCGAGTTTCGAGTAAATCGGACTGCGCGCTAAAATTCTTCCATACAAACTTTGAAACCCCCCAATCCCTTATTAGGGGGTAGTTTAGAAGAAAAAAAAACTGACAATCTTCATAATTTATTTTGGTAAGTATTCGTGCCAAGTTTCAAGTTTATTAACTCAAGGAATAAGATTTTTCATACAAACGAATTCCCCCCTTTTCACCCTCTTAAGGGAGGAATTTCGAAAAATCCTTTCTTAGTGGATGCCTACTCTTCACGAAGAACCCACCCTCCAAATTTCATGTCTCTAGGACCAGCGGTTTAGGCTGTGCGTTGATCTATCAGTCAGTCAGTCAGTCAGTCAGTCAGGACTTTGAATTTTATATATATAGATGATCTGAATGTATCGTTATATTATTATAATAAGAAGTGCTACGGTGCTACGGTACGAGTATCTACTACGCCGTAGCACCACTTCTATTCTGAATTATTGTACAGACGCCAGCAAGTCAAGCTACCCGAAACTGTCAAATTTTCCCAATCAACCTTGAACCTAATACATTAGCGATAAAGTTTAAAATCTATTAATGAAATTTGACAGATTATAGAAGCTTGATGTGCTGGCTGTACGCCCGAATTTATCGATTATGTCTTATTTTATAAGAATTTCTATTTTTTGTGTACTCATTTATCTCTTTTGTTTCTTTAGCTTCAGAAGTGATTCTGGCCAGGCATTCAGTAAAAAGCGATTCGCGCTTGAATCTGAAGATCCTGATAATATCTATAGCAGTCGTCATAATATCTATCTATTTATCGACGGCGAAGTGCCAATAACTCCTCAGTTACAAAATACAAATTTTACACAAACTGAAAAAAAACGTTTAATTTCTTGGTAAATTACAAACAAAACAATAAAAGTGAATTTCGTGAAAATTGTTAGTTAGGAGTAATTGGCACTTCGCCATCGTTATGCAGTTTGAACAATGTTAGATTGTCCTTTCATGATGATTCATTATAACAAGATTATAGGTAGGTACTAGCAATCTTGTGGTTAATTAAGAAAATCTAAAACTTAAAATAGAGCTGAGTCATTTTAACTAATGAAAAAGTATGTAGTTAAACCCATTGTATTATCTAGCGGTATAGGATACCTAATAAATTATATTTACCTAAAACAAATTTCTCAATTGATTATAAAATCCGTGTGCTTTTAAAACAAAAACATTTTCACTCTTATTATGACAAGGCAATGCTTAAATTGGCTTGAACATACTCCAATGTTTGTACCTTTTTCCACAAAATAACTAATTCAATATGAGCTCTCGACCGGGGTGGACGTATCGATGCTGGCTAAAATATTTTGAAGCTTAATTTCAGGGGTGGAAGATCTCAAATGCAGTGTAGTAAAATTAGATGTATATCACAAATCCCTAAATTCGTGTCCATAGTGTGCAGGTTGTATAAACAGTAACATTAGCTGGTGCGGTGACAAGCGCCAGAGTGCTGCACTGATGCGTAATACGATACATCTGTGTGTTATTTTGCTTGAGTTTTTTTAACATCTGTTTTATCGAAAAGTTTTTAGTGAAAATAAAAAAAAGCTTGTAAAAAGAGTCAGTAACCGCAACCTTTATTTTTTTAAACACATAGTAGAACAAACATTCTGATAGTAACAGATTACCAGTATAAATTATTCCTTCTTCCTAAGTTTAGCGCTAGAAATCTCGATGGCCTGCAGCCAATGTTTGATTTCCTCAGGGCACTCAGGTTTCTTATCAGCTCCAGGGATGCCTTGGAACAGCCTGTCCGCTTCCACATTAATTAGGTTCTGTCGCGACATGACTACGGCACGCACGAAGCCATCGTTTAGTGTGATGAACTTCTGTTCAATGAACAGTGTTTTGTCTTCCCAGTAGGCCAGCTGTAATAATAGGAACATAGGTTTAGGTACGTATCTATTGAGTTACTTATATGAAGCTTTGCAAACTTTTATGTTAAACTCTGATTCCAAACAGACAAATTAGTAAACCAATCGGACCAGATCAGCGTCGCAGTATTTTGTTTTATTGCGCATTTGAAAGCCAGAACATTTCCGCTGTCTTCAAACTGAAGGCTTAGGTAGCAAAGAAGTTATCATACTAAATATACAAATGTGACTGGGCATTACATACTTAATGCGTGAATTGCGCCACAATAATGCCCTTCCCAGTGAATTAACTTGAAAAAGTATTGGCAAAGCTTGCAAGATGCGTCATACCTCATATAATTAACATGTAATTACTTAATTATTTTATACTATTAATTAATACCTATCTATGCAGTAAGAACCACAATAGCAAAGAAACTCACCTTAGTTTCGACCTTATAGGCAGAAAATATGGGGATGGTTCTCCTGTAGCGAATGCTGGAAGCGCCCTGCAGAGCGTGGCCATCGACCGCCTTGATATTCTCGTAGATACCGGTGCGGTCGTAGAAATGGAATCTAGCAAAATCCAACTCTCGAACATAACGAGCATTGTTCATATGTCTTAGGAAAATGTCCACATCTTGCGTCGTGCAGAAACCTGAAATGGAAAACAGTAAAATAAGTAAACTATCCAATATTGTTGTACCTATCATTTGTAATTTAGGTTCTTGGTTTGGATTATTTAGATAGGCGCCACAACAGCTACCCAACAAATTCGAAAATATAGTTATCTTATGCACATAAACTGACTCGATGAACTCAGTAACAAAACCATTTTAAAGCGGTTATATAATATAGGTACACACAGAAATATGAAAATTGTGGTTTGATAGAATGTTATGCTCATTTGGAAAACCCCGTAGTTCCTCCACACCTACATCTACTTAGGTCGGTAGAGTATAAAGAACTCTCGTTTCGATAACCAGCCAAGTGCGTGTCAGGCATAGAATAGGGTTCCGTAGTCACCCATAATGGCAAGTTAGGCCTCAATAACACCTGAACTAACAAAGTTATCTAAGCCATTATTATTTTCCTTCAAAGTTCATCACATGGACTACCATCATGAATTTTTTGGGACGCCCTATTTTACCAAAAAAATGCCCTTTAAAGTTGAATATCTCGCAAAGGGATACCTAAATCAAAAAATCGTCTTAGCAACCTCTTAATGTTTTTAAAAGACTTATCTATATTAGGTACCCCAAAAAAAAGGTTTTTCGTGATTTTATTTTAGCACTTTGTCGACGTAGTAAATTCACATATCCATACAAAGTTTCATCTTTCTAGCACTAACTGTTTGGAAGGTAAGCCGAGGACGGACGGACGGACATGACAAAACTATAAGGGTTCCGAGACGTGAACTACGGAACCCTAACGAGAATCTTTTGAGTGGAAACTTTTCTGTACGTTTCCATGGCTTAGGAATCTTAGGATTTACTTAACACTAAAACTTAATTACTGGATTCAGAGATCTCATAATTATATAAAATTAATAATTTTGTATTATTACTTTATCATATTTATTTTATTCATTATGTGTAATAAAACTCTTAATTTCTCGCTATGTTATGTTCACCTTAGTTTCTAGACTTAGACGTAAGCGCAGGTACCTAAACCCTTTAAACTACATAAAATAATTATCAGAAATTTAGTCACGTAGGAAATAATTACACTCATAATAAAATCACCAACTTACCGTAAATAGTGGTCGTATCATTAACACCGCATTTCTTTTGGAATAATCTGCCAACTCCTATGGTGAAAGCTATCCTTAGGAAGTAATTCACGTCCCAGAACACGTAAGCAAGAGCTATCAATGTCACTATAATACAATACATCGTTTGTAATTGGGAATTAAAACTAACTACTTATATTATTTCTAACCAAAATGACCGCAGGGTCACTCTAAATGCTCAAACTACACTAACTTCATTAATTTTTTTAAAGTATTATTTATTCGTATAGAAACATTGTTGGCCGAACATAACGTTAGTATGACAAAGACAGCAATATAAGTACCTGTTTAATAAAATAACGCTTTCCTTGTTTTACTTATTGCTTGTTGTTATGTCAAAGAGAGATAGCGTAAGCTCTTCAATTTATGCTCATTGGTTGTTGAGCAGCTTGAACATCGTGTGTAAAGTAGTGACTATACAAGTTCAGGAACGAATGTGGTTATCTCCGAGTCACTGACCATTACAACAGCGAATTGAAGCTAGCTGCATTTGGTGTACCTACCATTCTGCTACTATCCCAGAAAATAACTCATAATAATAAACTATGGAAAAATATGACAATAAGTGTACCTACCTTTAAAATGGAAGCAAAGAACTTTGTTGATAATTCTTGTTAGAGCTAAGGGAAGTTGTTTTTCCAAAAAATATGTTTGCAAACAATTTAAATATAATAAGCCGCCTAGTGTATTGTTACCAACGTCATGTGAGATAATATGCTAGTATAAAATTTTTGACTCAGAAAATGCTAACTATACCTACTGTCAACCAGTTGTAATACCATTCATTCTTCTATTCCATTCTATGAGTGCACAGTGTAACCAGTTTAATAATGCTATAGTAAATATGTAATCATTGACGTTGAGTTTATCAACTGCTACACAATAAAATATGAAACAGGCTAAATCAGGTGCACCACAAGAATCTATAATTGGTCTTGTCTAAATCAAAAAAATCAAATGCATCAGAAAAACGGTCTTTATTTGATAGATTTTACATCCTTCTTTAACTTCAAACTGCTTATTTCCATGCTTCGTAGCCAGTGTTCGATGTACTCGGGACAAGTAAGCTGAACTTGCGATCCAGGAAGCCCTGATAGTAGGGCTTCTGTCGAGTTTCCATTTCGGCCTAAGGCGTGCTGGCGGGATAACAGTATAGACCGAACTTTACCGTCATGTAGGGTAATTACTTCATGTTCCAAAAATAGTGAACGATTATCCCAGTAAACAAGCTGAAAACAGAATTAACTGTCATTTGTTTTTTATATACATATGTCTTCAGTCAAGTTTAAGACTAGAACTCAATTAGAGATACGATAGGTACCTACATGGTATTTTTGCGTTATCTTCATTTCATTTGAAATATTTAAAACATGATTTTGGCTTCAACAAAATATGTATATTTAAGCGATTTATCTTTTACAATATTGAGTGGAAAGGAACTTTAAATGCATGTAAGTATAGTTACTGTATTACGTAAATCTTTACCTTGGTATTAATTTTATAAAGTCGAAACAAAGGCACCGGAACGTCAGTTATTGTGAGAGTGCACCCTTGTAAAGATTTAATGCCAAGCTCTCCACTTCTGAGGTAGATACCGGTTCTCTCATAAAAATGATATCTCGCGAAATCTAGATCCCGAAGTAGCCTGGCTATTCTTATATGTCTGAAGCTTATGTCGCAGTCTTGAAACGTACAAATACCTGAGAATTTTTAATTATCAAGTTATACTTTACATTGTAAATCAGTCTGTTGATCTGGGTAGAAAGCATTACAAATATAATTACCACCTTATCATCAGTATCATTATTATAATAATAACTGGCAAAATACTTCCATTGCTAAGCCTCCCCCAATCGTCTCCACAACGACCAAAATTATCACCTTAGTGTGTCGATGACGATTATTATTGTACCAGCCAAAAACTTAGTCGCATTGTACGTAATTATAAATTCCTTTAACAAATCTATTTGATTACAGACTTTATACATAATAATTAGTAGCGTTCTTCAACTCACCGTATATCGTAGTAGTTTCGTCCAAAGAATATTTTCTTTGATACAACCGACCAGTGAGAACCGAGATGAGCGTCCTCGTCAGGTAATTAATATCACACACTACGTTTAAAAATATAAAGAGTAATACAACATGCACAAACATTTTGGTAACAAAATACTCCTTTAATTTTTATTTGTAACTGTTTGGTCGCTTTTTTTTTTTGCTGCGGAGTATGGAGCAATGAAGTCATTGTATGTTAATAGCTGACGTTTACCTCGTCATGACCTTTGGAATACAATCAGTAAGAATTTAAAAAATTGTTACAGGAATAAGTGAAGGCACTTCGTCTCTTTTAAATCACAAATGAAGTGGAAGTCATAGATCATCAAATTAAGTCTTCCATTAACCATTCAACTGCATTCCACTGTTACATATAAGATTCTCCCAAGTGGCACCACAACACCCGGCTCTCTGCCTTCCACATCTAATTTGTCCTAGCCGCCAAAGTGGTCTCGACATAAGTATAGGTAATATAAATCTTACCGTCCATTTTATCATGCGAGGTCAAAAAAGCCCTAAGTACACGACATGAATACAGAAAAGTCTCCTGGTGAAGATGGAATCTGTGTCGAACTACCGTGTGCAATTGGCGAACCAGTTCAATAGGCCCCCGTGGAAAATTTTAATGGGGTTATGTATAATGTCCGTACACCAGAATAATGGAAGAATGCCATAGTCATCATCATTCATCATCATCATGACGTACGGTGCTAAAACGTGGACTCTCACGCTGCTGGTGGTTGGCTGGTGGTGGCTGCTGGCTGGTGGTGGCTGAGTACAGGGTGAGAATTACACAGAGAGCCATTGAGCGTTCCATAATGCTTAGTATAAAGCTTATAGACCGAGTTCGAAACGTCGAGATCCGAAGACATACGAAGGTTTTCGATATCTGAAAACGAGTTATGGAACTCAAATGGAGTTGGGCAGGACACCTGGTTAGGCGCAGTGATAGCAGGTGGAGTGCCATCACTCGTAGAATCTGGATGAGGCTGGTACAGGAGCGTGGAGATTGACACATGAAAAGAGAGGCCTATACTCAGCAGCGGGTCGGACTGTGGATGATGATGGCTCCAAGAATCATATGTCCTTCGACAGCAAGGGCCTTTTCTGTCGAAGGACTGATAATTTAGTGATGAGCAAGCTAAAGTGGCACTTTAGCTTGCTGAAGCTACGAGCAATGCACGTCGGTGTCTCAAATTCATAATATTTTACAATAATTATACCTATGCTTATGCACCTGTCGACTATGCATTTGAATAAGTTCGGTACATACTTTCACATTAATGATCTTAAAAAATTAGCAGCATGCAGGCAGATATTGAGGACTCGCTCGGCACGATCACTATGTAGTGCTAGTTAATTAGCATTACGCTATGCACAATACTCCTTTACACCCATCTTCCATGCATCTTCCTTGCGTCTTCCTGTAAACTTTTAGTTTTATGTCAAATTTTCAGGAGTATAGAAATCCTTCTTCCAATGTTAAATGATAGGTATCTACTACATAATATAGACAAGTATAGGACGGGTCTATTCAACATTTCATTCCTTTTTAGGCATCATAAATTCTATTTCCCATCCCACTCATTTATAAATAGTATTGCACTACAATATGTACAAATGATTTTGTGGTCTCCTGAATCTTTATTTGTAAGATTGTCACGCATTTGTTACTGACAACCAAAATTGCCGCCGGCTAGAGGGATCCCAATGCCACCGAGTTGTTTGATTTACTCACTTACGAAGTTACAACCACTTGTCTAGCACTCGGGATATATTACAACTAACTATTCCTCCTATTGTACCTCTAGCAAAGTAAGGGGAAATTAAAAAACCAAAATATTTTAACCATACAATTTAATAATAACAACAGCCCTTTAAACAAAAGTAGTTAATATAAAGCTTAAATACAAATAAATTCTTTGGCGTTAAATATTGTTTTGGTAGCACATTCGATAAAATAATAAATAATAGGCTACGCTACAGATACAAATATTGATCATGTGATATTCTAATGATGATTGCACTGCCTACAGTCGGGGGAGCAAGGGTTGCACGACGGGGGTGGTGCGTGTGGATGCTGCAGTGGTAGAAGCAGTGGGCCTGATAGCGTGGGCAGTGCTGGCATCGGTATGAGCCAATCGGAGCCACACACCCTTCCCATGACCAGGGCCGGCAGCATTGGAGCTCGCGGCCCTACCGGACGGAATGCTGACCACCTCGACTCTATTTCTTCAGAACTGGACACGGAGGCCTCGTAACCACTGCTCGAGCCGAGCCCTGGTATTTTGTCTCGTTGATCCTGTAAACGTTCGTCCATTGTAAAAATGCCTGCAAACGCAACCGCCTGCGGAAAATTTTAAACTTTATTATTCTCCTCAAAATCGGTATGGGAGTAAAATATTAATTCTTACTCGTATTCACAGAGTTGGACAGGAAGACGACATAAACTATAGATACATTATTTTATAATAGAAAACGATATGCGTCGACGACTTTAGTGACGATATGCGTCAGATAATGTAAACATTATCTACGTACACGTGTGGCATTGAAGTGTTCAACAGCTCGCAGCAGGTCATGGTTGCAGCGCCTCAGCACCAGCTCGAGCACGGAGCGCTTCTTCCCGGGGAACAACTTGCGCAGCATCTCCAGACCAGCCGTGCTCACCGCATTCTCGCTTTCTGAACCTTCTTCGCCCACTCTGAAATATCAGATCGGGATTATTGGTTGAAGATATCATTTTTCTTTTTTTTTAATATAATTTGTTTTCTTTTATATTTTTGACTGTGTTTAGTTTAGTTTGTGTTCTTCCTATACGAGTCGCAATAAATACTTTTTCTTTCTTTTCTTTCTTTCTTTCTTTCAAGACTGTTAAAATGTTTTTATTGCAAACCTTGGTTTTGATAAAGCAGGGTCGAGGATACTAAACCAATCCGACTTGACCAAAACATATTATCGCTTTTGTTATATTTTATAGCAAAGTTTAATATCATGAAGGGAAGCCAAAATTATAACAACAATCACCTGATTGAAGTACTCACCGTAATGAAGCAGACGCTGATGAGTTCCCAGCAGAATCGGGTGATACGGTGCAACAGTCGGGCATAGAATCACTCGTCTCGCTATCGATGTGGATTGGCTGTTGGACAGAAATGGTGGTACAGGCAGGACACTACAGGTAAATAACAATGAGTATCTAGGCTTGGATGACACATCAAAAAAAGAAAAAGACGGACCATTTATTATTCAGTAAAACATTTTACAAACCTATCTATCACCAGTTTTGGGATACTAGAGGTAGAAAAACCTATCTATCTTTGGTTAACGTCCCAATAATCTATATCAGTAGCGATCTGTTTGATTATATTATTAAACTGGCAGTTATAATTTGTACTGGCTAATCAGTAGCGATATGTCAATAGGTAGGGTTCGGCCGTTAGAGTTGACTTACTGTGGTTAGGACGGTTTATTCCCGTTGTCCCCGTACGCCGTGTCCCCGTCACGGGGACAGCGGGACGAGGACTAACTAACTGGAAAGTAACAAAAACTTCACGGCTAATAAATGGGTAAAATGTGTGGTTAATTAATTACAGTATGGTCATCAGCGACAGAATCCGGCTCCGGTCCAGGACTTGGGCAAGGGCCGGTGACTCGCATCCCATATATCCTGCCTGGTGGTAGAGTGTCTAGCGCCGTCCCGCTTTCTACGGAAGCCAAGTGTAAGGCTATCTTATCTTCTGCGGCTTGCTGGCGTTTTAATGCCACCTGGTAACAAAATAAAGGAATGATAACAAAGCATTGATTTCGGACACTTCGCCATCTTAATTAATTACAGCTTCCTCTCTAGTGTTTTTCCTTTTACTAGCTAATTAATGGGTATTATGTATTATTACACACCTGGCTACCTGCTAAAATAACTGATGGAACAAACGTGGATAAAAAAATACAAATATAGAAGTTGAAGGGAGGAATGATAAATAGGTTAACTTTATTATATCACAGTAACCTCGCCAGGAAATGTAATACCGTCAAATTAATTTAGCGGAAAATCAATGACAAACACTTGGTGTTTATATTTGTTGTGTGCGACCACCCTAGGGACCCGCCGGACGAACGGCGAGCAGGGCGCCAGAAGCCCGGGGCCGATCTCGGCTTCATTGCTAACGTAAACAGAACTCAATCTCTAGCAAATCAAATAAAACACTGACTGGAATTTATATGAGCCATAACAAAACATTCAGAAGACAATAGACCTATTTCAGCACCTCCAGATAAATTCCCGTCGAATTTTCTGCATTTTTTCCACTTTTTCAATTTAACTTGTAGATTTAGAACCTATAGTGGTATCCGGACTAAAACAAGTCCTAAATAAAGTTCATTAATGCGAATCTAACACAACATTGCAGCTGCAGCATTCGAGTATGATTAATCGGAACGCGTTTATCCCAGATTTGGGATGCAAGTGGAGGGACATCGACAGCGATGCATTACTGTGTAAACCGATCGATGGTTCATCCGGCGTCTACAGTAAACACGTGCCACTTGTTTAAATAAACCGAGACGCTGCATTAGCTGGTCTCGATTTCACTACATTAAAACACATTAACTCCTCTAAATTGCGTGTTATTTCTGTACTAAATAAGGTATTAGTGGGGAATTTCCTCGTTGCTTTGGATCGATTCATTTTTGGTTTGTTAGTAACAGCAGAATCTTTAATAGTCTTTTATTTTTCATTACCTGTCTGGCTCTATGGGCCTATACGTTGGGACTTTGATGCTACCGTCTACCAGTGGAAGGTATTATCAGCATTTTAGGCGATGAAGTAACAATGATGGCGGCATTAAGGACGCTGACCAAGAGAGGGAGCATGAAGAGCTTCCTCATGATACAACTCATTCAAAGATGGCGTTATTAATTTCAACATTATTAAGGTGGACCTATATCACTGCAGGCTCCGTCTTACCTTTCTTTCCCCTAACATCTTAAATTGGGCATAGGGCCTACTATGGACTACCTACTATCGACCGGGACCGATTCTCAAGCTTCCAAAGCTCAAAGCTATGAAGACAAAGTAAATTGACATTTACGTATCCTTAATAAATCAAAAATAATACTGAAAAAAAATAAAATTAAAAGTCATTTGTTCAAACTAGGCTGAGATAGCACTTTTTGAACGTCAAAATTACATGAGGCAGTCCTCCAAAACGCCCGTACTTCAACATTCCAAGTGCTTCAGCTGGGGAAAAAAAGGGCGCAAAAAAACTTCCCAGCAGCACAGCTGTCTGTTCGATTAGAAGAACTTGCTTCTATTCAATAATAGTAAGTAATTAACATTCCAAAAGAGAAAACATTAAATTATTCGCCATAATGTCCACAACAGTCCACACACACTCCAATATACGGCGCACCAAAAACTAATTTGCTTCCTCTTGATAGAGCTCAGAGAGCAATTTTAAAGGTAGCAAACTTTTTTTTCACAGATCTGCTATATAAATCCTGCAACGTAGTTTTTCATTGTGCACTTATAAGTATTAAATCAGCACACCATGCTTGACTACAATGTTAACAACACTAACAAGAGACGGAATGATCTAGTACCTAAGCATATCTAATGCAACCTCAAAACGTGTCTTTGTAGAAAGATTTTTAACATTCTTAGGCAATCCTGTACAATAGAATAAATAGAAAACTAATCGGTATCTATTATATTAAATTACTATAGCTGTAAAAACAATATCCCTTCTTAAATATTTATACTTACCATCTATTATGCACAGACAGAAAATCTACTTGTTGTCTGCAAATAGAACTGCTAGCATGCTATTTTACATTTTTTTATATTTTTATTTTTAACTACCTAAGTTTTAATTTCGTTTTTACTTTATACTCATTGTTAATTTATTACATTAAGTATTTATGCACTTTCTAGCCTGAAACACAAGTTCAACCTAGTTCAGGCAAATTGGCAACTGCAAACTGGCTCTATTTTAATTGTAAAGGTATTTATTGTAAATGTGTTAAGTTGTTAAATTAATTACTAATAACAATACCAAAACCAGGTCAGCTAGATGACCTGTGACCATCACGTCGTGCGGATCCGTCGGCATCTTTCCATCATAGGAACTGGTCAATGATAAGAATGCAAAAGGTGGATAAAATAAAAACGTTCTCGTACTTAGAAGGACTATGGCAAGTATTGCAACAACTAATTACAATCAGAAGTTTTGGCTCTATTAAGCAATAGGTATACCGTGAAGAAAAAGTCAAATATTTACTATTAGATATTTAAAAGGTTTATGAGTACCTATAGATATTTTAGATTTATAGGATTCGTTTTTGGAGGATTTATTACATTTATACAAAAAAAATAATTTTCCTTGTCGATCCAGCCGTCTTCGAATAATCGGGGAACATACCTAGGTATATAAAAAAAAGATTCCGTCGAACTGAGAACCTATACGAGTCGCAATAACCTTTTGAAATCGGTAAATAATAATTATAAATTAATTGCACTATATTCTGACCTATTCTTGATTATTATATATTTTTGTGTTAGCTTTTATTTTGTAGGTAGCTTTACTCGTATCTACAGACAAAAATATTAACCAGTACACAAACTGTAACCATCAATTCAGCACATTGCGCATTGGTTAAAACATTTTCCTGTATTATCAAGTAGGTAGTTACCTATATTCCATTCCCAGCTATGCAGCTTTTAGACCGGCAGCACTTAAAATAACTATCCCGCAAAATGGGATCAGTTCGGGAAAAATTAAAGAGCGAATGCTAATCTGTTTGTCCAGATTCTTGGCGGCCAGCCACAGGCATGTTTTAGTATCACTGTATCCAGTGATACAGTGATACTAAAACATGTCTGTGGCTGGCCGAGGTCTTTCAGTTAACATTTAGCATAATATACAATAGGGATTTTCGAAATAAGGTAAGTAAGTACCTAAGTACGGCAGAAGAACGGTTCATTGTAAAGCGTTATGAAAAATGCTACTTTTTATATAATATTTAATCAACAAAGAAAGGACCTGCAGGTGGTGTTAAAGGTGTTAGGAATATAGGTTTAATAAGTTTATAATCTGTGTATACCTTTATACATACCTGAGCGGCCATAATCCGTTGCCTCTCCTTGATCAGGCCACACTTAGGGCACTGGCAGAGTCGGTAGGCACAAGCTTTCTTGTGGCCTCGTAGACTTGAAATCAGGCCATGGTTTCTACACCGTGCACACTTTGGGACCCGGGCACGCCCACTATTCATGATCAGAATCACTCAATAATTGTGTCTATCAAAGTAATTTTTCGTATGGCGTCGAAACGTAACTGCAAAGGACGTAAATTTTTTTTTATAAATATATACTGCAGCAGTTTATAGCACATAATTTATTCAGTTGATACTACTTACTTCGCGATGGAAAAAATATGTATCAAATTGAAACAATATCGTGTAAAAGGCAATGTTTACGTATCCAAATGTATTATTATCTTACGTCCTCAAAACCAAGGTAACATTAAGCACTGTTTCACAAAATTAACTGAACACAATCCGCAGAGTAAAGCCGCCCGCCCATATTACACTCCGCCCTGAAACTAATATCGATATGAAAACTAGACGTTCGAGATGATAGATGAACGTGAAATTGGGAGGAGTAGCAACTGTCTGTATCCGAGATGTGGCCACGGGAACATAAACTCCATCATCTTAGGAACAAATGTCAAGTTAGTGATTCCCTGTGTATCGACGTGGCATCATCCCGCTCTTCCCGAACCGCCCTACTGCACAGATCGACCAATGGGAACTTGCTCCCGTTAGGATTGGTTACAAACTTAGAAAAACATCGGAAGCTGATCCTTTATGATTGTGTTTCATTTAAACAAGCAACAGTATAAATGTTATAGTGTGCGAACTTTCAGTTTTTGTTCAGCGTTACAAGAAAAATAGAAGTGCTATGTTACCAGTTATAGCTATGTAGGTAGGTTCTTTGAAGTACCTACCTGTAGATAGTTATTTATTGGTAGATACTATGAAGTATATTGTGTGTGGTATGGATTTATTTTTAAGTGAGTACCTAAATAAAAATCTAGGTAAACTAGTAGGTACCTACCTAACATTTTAGCTGTGATAGAGTACTTACCCAGGTAGCTGTATCAGTAGCTGCAGCAGTATCTTCTAGTCAATTCAACTAGGTACTTATACTTTACATGGTTGGAATGTCATGAACTCTGTTTCTCAGTAACTAGATGTAGGCAAGTGCACCTACCAATAATATAAGGTTCGATCGACCCTAGTTGTAGTTGCTGACTACCCGACCCGGCTATAAATCATAAATACTAGATACCTACTTATAGTTTGCCAATCGATACTCATGACCGCCACGCGATGCGTGTAGGATGCCAACGATACCCATCATCAGAGTGACCGCGACAGAGAAGCAGCTATAGTAGCACCACATCACACAATTGTATGTGGCTGTTGGTCTGGAGTTCACTAAAAGTGAGTTTATTTCGGTGTTTCTTGTCAGAGTAGGTAGTCGAATAGGAAACACCGACCTCGTCTTGTTTTAAAAATATTATTGACGTGTGAAAGTGCTTGTATTAAACTACTTACCTACCTAAAGGAAAAAAATCGAGAGGTTTCATCTGAAAGGACACTGGGACACCTGGTTCAAATGAACCTTTCGCTGCACCTATCTACTACATTACGTATTAATTAAATAACAGGCACAATGAAATAAATTAACAAAGTAATGGAAAGAAGCAGAAAGAGAGAAAGTCGCATAACGCCTTTTCCACGTGACGATTTCTACTAGTAACTGCCGCAAGCCGCGTTTACGAACTTCGCTCAAAAAAAATACGCGAAGTGAAACTTCTTAAAAAAATAAAGAAGAGAGGTTTAGGTAGGTATATATTATATCCTAAAGTTCGTTTTTTAATCCCAGATACTAATTTGACATAATTTAAGACCTGTCAAATTAGTATCTCGGTTTAAAAAATGGACTTTAGTTTTAGAGACAGAGAGTTATATCTTTCTTCTCTCTCATGTAGGGAACTAAATATGCCTAAACGTAACGCATCCTTAAATTCAACTCTATACTATCCAATTATCGAAATTTTCAAACTAGTATCTAGGGCTAGTATCGAAAGTTTCATTTCAACAAAAAAATACATCATCTTCCGTGGCTTCACCTTTAGCATGTCTTGGGAGAAATAAAAATGTGGTTCCCAAATATGATGGTGGTTGGTTTGGATATGGTTCTTTGCGGTAACTATTGGTTTGATTTCTTCATGTTGGCATCCACTTCAGTCGCTTGATGGATGCATTTCAGTCAGCACTGTTACCCTTCCCTATCTCGAAAGACCCGATAATGAATTGCCCACACAACTTAGAACTTACCTACCTAATATAATATCGGCAGGGCTGCCTGAGCTGCCTCACAAACGAACACCTACTTACGCGAAAACACAACCCATGGATCCACCCTAAGCTTAACGTGAGTGAAGATTATGAAGCTTTCTGTTGATACAGTCAACTGCACTTCAGTGATAAAACTTCACTCCGAAATTCGCCCTAAAATAAAAAACTCAGTACCCAAATAAGTCGTGTAACTTCGGTAAAGATTATGATTTTTTAAGTGATATTTAGGTAGGTATTTAAGTCAATAGCTGGTGAGATATGCGCCTATAGTACTAAAATATACACCCTCTAATATTATCAACTACCTACACAATGGAAAATTCTGGTAAAAAACACTTTCAACAAAAACAAACATTGTTTTGAAGAAGATAAGTAGGTACGTCGTTGTGTAAATTTTGAGATAGGTAGGTACCTATGGGATTATTTTGGGTTGCATCCAAAAAAATTAGGTAGTTTTTCATTTTCCTTAAGAAAGACTTACCTACTTATTTTTGGTGTCGATAATCAATTAAATGATGTCCCAGTGGTAAAAGCCTCGCTTCTCTTGCACGAGGTTGTGGGTCCAACTCCGGGCCACTACGAATGTGCAGACTACTTCAATTCATAATTATGTACTTTCTGAGTTTATCTTGGACATTACTGACTTTGGTGAAGGAAAAACATCGAAAGGGACTTGTAGTTTATTCGAGGGCGACACCGAAAGTTTTTAGAACTGGGGGCCTACTCCGAAGTGCAAAGTGCGAATGTTCGGATCGGACCGACACATGAACGAACCGAATATTATTGAAAAATGCGAAAAAACGTATGGATCGGCTGAGTTGGGTCGGGACCATAGTCAATATTCGAAAGAGTGTAGGAGTGTAGGATCGGGAACTTGTAACTTCGTAGCAGGAAACAGCCGAACATTCGGCCGATACTACTTCGGAATAGACCCCCTGGGCACTTGTAAACGATAAAATGTACCTACTTGTAAAGAATAAAAAAATTAGTTCAAATTTTGAAAATGGAACTCTTTGCCAATATTATTGTGTATGTATTTTATTCATTTGTCATTTGTTTACGATTTGGCGGCAAATTGAAAATTGTCTGCGTCACGTCAGCATGAATTTATCGCGAGAAAATTTTCGTACAAATATTTTTATGACTTACGATGTCATTTAAGTCAACAAGAAAGTTATGATACCTATATCCAATCTACTTCGATTGTCCTTTCACGATGAAGGCCCATGTCGTGCCACTGTTTACAACTGGTTTAATGAGTTTAAACGTACCTAGTCACATAAATCTCACCGAAGATCAGCGTGAGGGATGGCCTTCTACGGCGACGACTGAAGATAACATCAGTGTTGTGCGGCGTATGATAGAGACTGACAAAAGAGTGACTTATCAGCAGATTCGGACAAGCTTAGGCATCGGTATGAGTCAAGTGCAAAAAATCTTCCATGAACATTTAGCGGTCAGAAAGCTTTGTGCCCGGTGGATAGGTACCTCATAATTTGACAAAGGCCCAAAAGCTCCGTCGTGTTGATTGATGTCGTGAAATGGTTCAAAGATTTACGGAGGTGACTCAAATGCTGTGTTCGACATACTTACTACGGGTGACGAAAGCTGGATTTATTGTTATGATCCTGAAACTAAGAGACAGTCTGCTGTCTGGGTGTTTCCTTCCAAGGACTTGCCAACTAAAGTGAAGAAAGGTCGAAGCGTGGGAAAAAAGATGATGGCCTCGTTCTTCGGAAGGACAGCAGCAATTGTTTAAAGGATCGAAAAACAGTTACTGCAGAGTGGTACGAGTCAACTAACAATTCTTTGCCACTTATCTTGGAAAAACCTACCTCGCAAAAACAACCTCGCAGTAGGATCCTCCTTCACCACGACAACGCCTCGTTGCACACCGCCAAGCAAACAATCGACTACTTGGCGACGTCAGACGTGGAATTACTGGGTCATACGCCCTATAGCCCCGACCTCGCACCTTGCGATTTTTATTTATTTCCGAAAATAAAACAAAAACTTCGAAGAAAACGTTTTATGGACGCCAAGGAAGCAGTGGCTGCGTTTTAAAATGCGCTCGAAGAGACCCGTAAGGACGAGTGGCGCAAAGTGCTTTTCTCAGTGGTTCCATCGGATGCAGCGATGTATTGATGTAAATGGACACTATTTTGAAAATTAATAACTTGCTAGTTTGTTCAGTCTTTTTTTCTCAGTTCAGTCTTGAGCAAGCGTAGTAATCAATGCTCGTGCCTTCTCTGCCCTGCAGTGGGACATTAATAAGTTGGTATTATTATATTCTTATTTAAAATCTTTATTACGAAACCCTTCACTGTGCATGGTCGTCTGACACGCACTTGGCCAGTCTTTGTTTTAAGAATGGATCCTTTTTTTACGGTTGTGTACAGCCCAATGCAAACTTTATGTTATTTTATGAAGTCCATAGTCATTGTTTATTAGAGTTTAGGTAGTATATAAGTTAAGTTTTATAACCACGTGTACCTAATATTGTAAATATTCAATGCCGCAATTAGCAGCAGATGTGTCCAGGGGGCCTACTCCGAAGTGCAAAATACGAATGTTCGGATCGGACCGACACATGGCCGAACCGAATATTATTGAAAAATGCGAAAAAAGTTCAGATCGGCTCAGTTGGGTCGAGACCATATTCAATATTCGAAAGAGTGTAGGATCGGACCCGACCGAACCAAATAGTAACTTCGTAGCAGGAAACGGCCGAACATTCGGCCGATACTACTTCGGAGTAGACCCCCTGGGCTTATTCTTATATACCAACCAACTTTGTACCTACCATATCCAACAAATAAATGTATTTGTCTTTCTAGGTAACTAATCAATAAAACATATTTTTTACTTTTACTATTGATTTACAATTTATAATATGAGTGTACTAAGTACTAATTATCAATATTATAATATCCTATCAACTATGAAATATTGTGGAAAATACTTGCTAAAAGCACAATAGAAGATTTTTTTCTGAACACCCAAATACTCTTTAGCAATTACAAGTCCTTTTCTAAACATGTTGAAGATGTATACATATAAAACATGTTAGTCCAAAATTATAATTTGACAAATGCCATTATTATGTTTCATTTCAAAATATTAATGAAACAAAGAGTCACTATCATTTGGAGCTTTTCTTCTTTTCATGCTGTTTCGCTGCTTTCTTCTTCATTATTTGCAGCCTCTTATCAGCAGAAATAATATTGATGCTTGGTGTCACCACTTTTGAGGGTGATGACGATGATGAACTGCTTGAGGATATCTTCACCGGTGTTGTGGAACCAGATATATTGGATGGTGACTTGGGAGCAGCTGAAGTCTTGATGTAATTACCAGTAATACCTTGTGATGCCAAACAAGTGGCACACTGCCATCCAGGAGTTATGTCATTGTCACTGATAACAGGCTTGTGGCAATCCTGAAAGTAATTTTATATAAGTTAATTATCATGTTATAAATGAAGAAAAGAAATGGATCATAGGTAGTGCAGTTTTAGTCTTTTTGTGTCCTGTTGTTCATTCTTTCAGCATGCAATAAATCATATTATTAATTATCTAGATTGAGATAGACATCTACGAGGAGCTGGCCAAAAGCCTTAAAAAAAACTGCATGAAAGAGGCTTAGCATAGTTATGAGTGCCAATATTTCCATAATGCTGTAGAATCTATTATGTTGCAAACATAAGGAAAGATATTACAAGAAGAAAGAAATACATTTACATATATTTTTAGCAAGATTAAATGAAACATATTTTACCTGATGATACAGTGCACGGCAGGCATCACATTCCACTAAACGGTTGCCGGCTTGAACTGAAATCTGTCTGCACACAGCACAAGTCAAATCTTCTTCCAGCAGATCAAGAGACAAGTCTCCATCCATAACAGAGCCATCATCATTTTCACGCTCTGGTATCTGTAGTTGCTGAGGACTTTGTTGAGGCAATGCTACAGTGGTTGTTTTACTTGATGATTTATCTGTTTTGTGCTTCGATCTAGGAGATTCCAACTTTTCTTCAGCCAAGTACTTCTTTGGTAAAACGTTGCCAAGGGTTTTAGCACTTCCAAAACCACTTTGACGAATGTGATCGTCTAAAGTAATTCGTAGTTGTTCAGTAGAATCGGAAGCGCTTGAATGTAAAAATTTCAGGCATAGCTTTATTGAAGGGTCAAAATCTATAGACGACATTGCACGATTGTTTCAGGTTATGCGGAAAGCTGAACGCTAGGAAAACCAATTATGTTTACAAAATTACAAGTTACAAATTATTACTTATTTCCTACAGAGAATAATAGGCATAGTTCAAAATACATTCGTCAGTCAGTAGGTATGTCTTGCAATTATTATTGACATTGACACTGACAGTGCTTATTTTGACATAAGTATTCTCTGTAGCCATGCGTAAAAACGTTTTTTTATTTGCATAAAAATCTGTACATCTTTTGGAGCTTGGCCAAAATTGAAACTATTTTATTTTTCAATACATCATTTCACTCCCGACTCCATGATTCAACTAAAACTTAATTACTTCTTTTTTTTTTCAATTCATTTGATTTTTATTTCAAGTTAAACAAATATCAACTAACACTAATATATACTATATACAATTATATAATACGAAAAAATATAGAAAAAGGCAGGAGCTCATTGGGCATCAAAAAATTCGTTAAAACTGATTCAGCTAAAAACGCACATCACTACTGTTTCTACTGTGTTATCTATATTGTCATGTCACTGTCAAAACTGTGTCAGTAGTCAGTACTGTCACTCTGTCAGTCAACAAACAGCCAACCACATCCAACATTTTCAAATCGTCGTATTTTCGACTAGAACTTAAATTCATTTCTTTGTTTTAATGTATTGAGAACTGTGTTGAGAACAATTCTGTCGGTTCGTAGAAATGAATTACCAGTCAATAGTCTTCGTTTTGTTAGGGGTTTGCAGCATCTGTAAAGGCGATATACAAGCTGGACCAGACCCTTGGAACTACGAAAGTGTGCAAGTACCAGATAAATCACATGAAATAGATTTACCATCAGATCTTAGAACACCTATTAAGAAAGAAAGACAAACAGAAAATAAATTCGGCTTTGGAGAATGGTGGTTTAAAAGATTACTTGCTATAATGCTAAAAAGCGGACAGTTGAAGGTTAATACATTCCATTAAAATATGTAAACATTGCTCTAAAATATTCAATTTTAATACCAACCATTATATTTGGAAATAACTTGGTATACATATTTGCTACATTTACCACAGATTAATTAAAACCTAGCACATTTCTCAAATTTCGTTGTGTTATTATATCTTAGCATTAGAAAAATACATTTACTTATATTAAATTACAGAAAAGTGAAGATGGTAGTGTTGATATAGCTCTACAAATGAAGTTTGATGCTGACAGATGGGATGTTGTAGACAATTGTTTAAAGTCCGAGTCTACACTGACTGATGATAAGTTCAGACGTACTGTGGGATACGTTGAAGATGCCATTTACAAACCAACTATTACTGATCAAATTGCAATGGCATGGAGTGATTACATTCAAGAATATCTAATGGAATATAAGGTAAGTAATAAAGACCTATTATAATAAAATAAAAATAAACTTGGTAATATACTATCTTCTAATTGTCTTGTAGCTAAAGATTTAAAGACTGCAATAAATATTTACATACATTGTGAAAATTATTTCAATTTTATTAAACCATTATTAACATACTACAAATACTATTTTTTGACGGCACGGTTGGCGCAGTGGTTAAGCGGCTGACTGCTGCGCTGCGTGTCGCGGGTTTGATTCCCGCACGGAACAAATATTTGTATGACCTACATGTATTTGTTCCGAGTCTGGGTGTTTTTCTATCTATAATATATATTGTATTTACAAAAAAAAAATGTATATAAGTAGTTTATCAGCCATCTTGTTACCATAATACAAGCATTAGGTTGCTTAGCTTGGGACTAGATGGCGCTGTGTGAAATGTCCAGGAATATTGTTATTACATTATATTATTCTTTTTTGTTTTTTAATGATATAAACAAGTGCTTGACTGCAATCCCTCTTGATGGAAAGCAGAGATGCAATCGTTGATGGTAAAGCGCACTAATTTATTATGAGCCTATTCACTCTAGCCTTGAAAACACCCAAATTATAATCTGACGGGAAGACTGCTGCAGGCAAATTGTTCCAGTCCTTCGATGTACACGGTATAAACGACGAGGCAAAACGCTTCGTCCTGATCGCGGCGGTGTCAACAACGTAAGGGTGTACACTCGCCGTACGACGGGTTGTCCGATGATAGAACGGTGATGGCGGAATTAAGTTATGTATTTCCCGCGCACACTCTCCAGAATGCATCCTGTAGAATACCGAAAGGCTGGCTACCTTACGCCTGTGCTCCAGGCTTTGTAGATTGGTCTTAGCCAAATCTGGATCACCAATTAGCCTCTTCGCACGCCTCTCCACTGAGTCCAAAGCTGCTAGATGGCATTTTGCAGCTCCAGCCTATATGTGGCTGCAGTACTCCACACACGATCGGCCTGCGCTTTGTATAACATTAGAAGCTGTCCGGGTGTGAAGTACTGCCGGACCTTTGCAAGAATGCCAAGTTTCCTAGCAGCCATCTTGGCTTTGGACTCAATGAACCGCCCAAAGTTTAGGTTTGAGGAAATTTCAACTCCCAAGACCTGAAGGCGGTCGGTGCACTCCAAGGATACATTCTGAAAAGCAGGAGCCAAGGTGAACGGGCACCTTTTGGCGGTAAACAGACACGCTTGTGTTTTGGCGGCTTTCGTACGCTCTACCATAGCCTCTCTTTCGGACCGGATTACTTCCTTACAAGCCCGAGCACTCGGCAGGTATCTCTCTACAACTGTGCTGTCATCTGCATACCCATAGATTCCGGGCATAAGCAGATCGTTGATATGCAGCAGGAAGAGAGTTGCAGAGAGAACAGACCCCTGAGGAACACCCGCATTAGTCGTCATGGGCTCCGATGAGCATCCGTCGACAACAACTCTGAGAGACCGTACACTCAGGAAGTCTTTTACCCAGCCAGTCAGACCAGGGGAAATATATAAATGTACACTGGAAGCTTACTCCTAAGGCTAACGTGCCATATCCTGGCCAAGGCCTTCAAGACGTCTAAGGAGACTGCAATCGCTTCACCATTCCTCTCGAGGGCCTCGCCCCACAAGTGAGTGGCATACACTAGTAGGTCCCCAGTAGACCGATTGCGGCGAAACCCGTACTGTCGGTCACTGAGGAGATCGTTACCTTCAGGTATGCCATGAGGCGCGAGTTCAACACACGCTCCATAATCTTGCAGAGTATGGAGGTTATTGAAATCGGCCGATAGTTGCTAGGATCGGCACGACTGCCTTTTTTGGGCACGGGCTGCACGTTGGCAAACTTCCAGGACTTGGGCACTATACCAGTCCTAAATGAGAGGCGACACAAGCGTGTCAAGCGAATTCAATTCATTTATTCAATAACAATTTTTACATTATGTCTGAATTTCTATAACTAAATATATAAGAAACATCATGCATGAAATCTATATTTAAATCATTACAATTATTATCCAAATTACATTAAAATCAGAAAAATAATAAAAAGTATAAAAATTTATGTCATAAGTCAAATCATAAAATTCAATAAAATTTTAAATTATGTTACTTTCGACTCTTGTATTAATTCATAATTCATCAATGCAATATAGACACTTATTTAACAAGAACCGTTAAAGCTTATTCTGAAACCCACTTGTATATACAGTTTATTATTTATTGAACATTTTTATTGACTTGTGGTAGGCGCTATGCATAACAACGTTTAGGCGAGGCACTTGCTTCATCTGAAGATCTTTCCTTCTTGTTTTGATAAGTGACTAAGCAGGACCAAAATGTACAAACTTGGGACTGTCAATATACAAATAAGTCATTAAAATGTGGCTTGCATGATTCTTGCTGTTGAATTCTAGCTATGGTTCTGATTGGTCTTTTCTGAATTACAAAACCTTTATGAGTATTGTAATCATAACTTCCTCCCCAGAAAAGTATGCTGTATCTCAGTTTTGACTCAACTAATGCGTAATAGGCCATTTTTAAGTGTTTTTTGGTTACCTCGTTCCTTAGACTTCTTAATACGTAACAGGCAGAGCTGATTGCTTTCTCTAGGTATGTTAGCTCTTGTTTCCACTATAACTGGCTATCGATATGAACTCCCAGAAACTACTACTGGGACCACGTTCACAGTTTCTCCATGTATGACGCAGTTAATGCCTTCTTTATTTTTGGAAGTAGAACGAAAACGCATTACATTGGTTTTGCTGGCGTTCACTTTAAGACTGTTAACAGCAAACCAATTGTGGAAGATATCTAAGGTTTGATTAACTATATATTGTCAGCCGAAACTACTGCATTAGTATTGTCGGCAAACGCCACAAGCTGGATAGATCCCGCAGCTTTTCCGCTCCTGTGGTGTAAGGTCATTAACAAACGCGATAAATAGCGTCGAAATTTTTCGTCGGTTATCAAAAAAAAATCTTCTGTTTCATAGAAAAGTGCAATACCTAGGCGGTCAAAATGTATGGAACAGCAATATTTTTATTTAATAACCGACGAAAAATTTGGACGCTATGGGGTCTAAACTCATGTGCTGAATCCATGGTTACAGTTTGCGCGTCGATGTCCCTGCCACTCTGTATACAGTCAACCCAGAATTTGATTACTATACTGAACATTTTATACCTATGTTGACTATGTTGAGTTCAGAAGTTATAATCTGTATCTAACGCTATGTATATCATATTTTTTTCAGACATACATCACTTTACTTCTTGGTTTACTTGGAGCAGTTGGAGTACTAATTTGGCTATGGAGGCACATCTCTCACAAGCATGTCATCATAATTATATTTATCTTGTTATATATTTATGAAGGTTTTATATCTTACAAAGTAAGTACTTATCTCTGAAACGAAAACACTAGTAATATTAATAAAAACACTGTTTTATTCCACTGCCTGATTGTGAATGATTCTGAACAGGAATTATTCTGGCAAAGAAAGTAACTGTTTTAGATATATTTTTTTTAATGTTAGAAATAGTCCTAAACAATAATTGGCTAAAGCAGTTGATTTTTAAAAACTTAACAAGCCATTTAATTCTAAATTAAGGTCATGGGTCTCCAGTAATATAATACACTAGCTTTTGCCAGTTGCAGTAGTTAAGCCTATGTAAAAGAAAATTACTTGTAATTAATGAATTGTATAAAAACATACTACTTGGATAAAAACTATTCTAATCCAGGACATGGTCTACCCATGCGCCATATGTGATCCAAATCTGTTCAGCTGCAGCATCATTGATTAACAAAAATCCAGATGTGGTGCACATTTAATTTTATAATATCAGTGAGCACAAGGAAGGAAGTAGGATTTTTACATCTTTTTACAATTTATGCATTGCTATCTGAAATACTTACCAATAATTATGAAACTGTTTCACAGTATACTGTTTTTATAATAAATCCATAGCTGTATGGATAACATTAATGCATTTACTTTTTCTTTATAAAAAAGTATAAATGTATTTACACAGATGTTTGTGACTTGAACTAAAAAAATGAAGTTAAGAAATTATTATTATTATTTCAGGAAGCTGAACAACAGGAGTACGACAAATTTGTTTCAGCCATCAATACTTGCAAATGGTATTTCTGGACATCAGATTGCACAGTACCACCGCCAGATCCAATTTTGTTGATGAAGCATATGAATCCATTAAAAATTGCCATCAGGATGTTTACATCTTTAATATCTGAACCAGTTATTGCTATCAACTCCACTATAAAGATAATTCTTCAAGGTGTCACTGGTAAGAGAAATTATTTTTTCACACACTACTGTCACTAAACTGCCATGAAAGTTTATCATTGAATGAAGTTTTTATTAATGAAGTCGAACATATGGATAGCGTGGAAGCCAAATGAACTAACATTTTGGCCAAAATTTAGTTATGTGCATTTTAGTATTTATAATGGTTTCTTAAAAGCCAAAATGCACATAACTTAATTTTGGCTAAAATGCTAGTTGGATCACTTAGCTTCCAAGCTATCCGTATGATGCTCCATGATCTATTATTAACCTTTTCACCGCCAAGCACTTCTATAGAAGTTCGGGATTTTCGTGCCACCAGCGCCACAACTTCTATAGAAGTTGTTCATTTTAACTATCTTATTTACTGTGATTAAAAGCTTTGTTTCATTTTATTATTTAAGATAGCACTGTCTACTACCCTGTTTTTTATTTTTCTACACAAAATAAGCCCTAGTTTGTCCTAAAATCGGCAAAAACAGAAACTCCGAATTTTGTTACTTTCCTCAGAACGCCAATCACTTCATATCAAGTTGGCCAGTGATGTGCCGTGAAAGGTTGATTTCACCATTGAAATATTTATAAATACAGAAAGTTACGAATATCGAAAACAATTTGAGGTCAATAAAATATGAACTTAGTTATCTACTTCATTACAAAGGATAGTAGATGAATTTCGACCTTCAGGTAGATGCCGATACGTAATTATAAAGTTGTTACCAATTCTTGTCGATAGTTATTTTCCCATCTCTACAAAACAATTGGTCGTCTATGCCCCTGTGCGCCACCGAGTGCCACGAACTACTATAGAAGTTGGTCAGTGACGTCATAGGCGTGCGGCTGTCAAGGTCACTTTGGCATAGTGCAGCACAAAATCGGATTCGCGCGCACTCATCTTTCTTTCTTTCACTACGAAACAAATAGAAAAATGAGTGAAGAACTTGATTCGGACGAACTTTTAAAAATTTTGCAGTGTGGAATCGGACTCGGAGTATTTTGTGGAGAACATTGAACCAGAAGATAATTCTGAGGTATGTCTAACTGGATGATAATAATAATGTTTATTCATCAAAGAGTAGGAATTCCGGCACAGATTTACCGCGCACAGATGCGCGGGGTCCCCCGCGCGCAGATGGGTAAACGGTACCGATACATGAGTTAAGAAAAGAACAGAAACAACACTTAAAAAACAATGCTTTGATAAGTACACGGCTACTAGCGTGATAGAATTTAAATATATACTTACTTTCCATTTCAAAAAACACTTTAAAAACAATTAAAAATTCTGCCACTTAGATACCTACGGTAAAAAACGTTGACTGAAGTTATTAAAAAAACACAGGAATAAACAAAAATAGAAGAAAGAAAGACCATTGTTTTGGCGATATTTATGGGTCAGTCAGGCTTCTTCAATGAACTTCTTTTTATTTTGATGGTTTTAGCGTTTATTATATATTTATAATAGGTTACATTTATGTTGCAATAATTAGGAGAATTATATAAGAAAAATTGTGATGGTGAACCGACTACCATCCCTTTCCAATTTTGTGTGTGGAACGAACAACGAACTGTTGATCCGTAGAACGAAGGAATCGCTCAAAAGTTCTTCGGCGACGACCAATCAGCGCTGCCCGTGCGCCGCTCTCGCTCATTCCTCTTCCGCCGAGCCTCCGTTTACTCGACGCTAGAGGGTGCTGTGTAGATACGTGCCGTGTCGGTACGTGGTGTAGACTTAGCGCCAATAGATGGCGTTAACATATGCCCCCGGCCTTGGAAGTTTCTGCTTCCAACGAAGTACCAATTAAGTTGACATTATTTCTTGATAATGGATGATTATTGTGAATCCGTCTTCTCATTCTCTTCTTGTGTTAACAAGGGACATATTTTTGAGAATGCCCTTCGCACCGTTCCGGTCGCCGTTTTGATGTCAGCGACTCGTGACAGGCCATCTTTCCCAGGAAAAGTATGAAGTATTCTTCCCAAGCGCCACTTGAGAGGTGGAAGATTATCCTCCTTGATGAGTACAAGAGTATTAGGTACCAATTCTTCCTTACTTGTCTTCCACTTCGTTCTGGTCTGAAGCTCTGCTATGTACTCCTTTGACCATCTCTGCCAGAACTGCTGGCGCATCTGTTCCACGCGGTCATAACGGGACAGGCGATGTGAAGCTGCAGTCGTCAGGTCTGGGCTGGCATGTGCGGTGAGCGGTCGGCCAATCAGAAACAGAGAAGGGCTGAGGGGAAGCAGGTCATTTGGGTCTGTGGACAGTGGGTACATGGGTCGAGAGTTTAGGACGGCCTCGATTTGAGTTAATATCGTGCTAAACTCCTCGTACGTTAAGTTCGTGTTGCCAATGACACGACGGATGTGATATTTGCAAGACTTTATTCCTGCCTCCCACAATCCCCCAAAATGCGGTGTATATGGTGGTATAAAATTAAATTTTATATTATCATTAGCTAAAATTTCCATAATATTATCACGATTGTTCTTTAGGAATTGTGTAAATTCATTCATTGCCCCAACAAAGTTTTTACCATTGTCTGAAAATATTTCAGCAGGTTTACCCCTTCGGGATACAAACCGTTTTAGAGCTAATATGTAAGCCTCAGTTGTTAAATTAGTAACTAGTTCTAGGTGAACTGCACGCGTTGAGAAACATACAAATAAACAAATATAACACTTTTCCAGTTTAGCGCCCCTCCCTTTACGGTTCAAAATAAACATGGGTCCTGCATAGTCTACTCCGCACCTTATAAACGGATAACCTGGTTCTATCCTTTCTATAGGTAAATTACCCATTTGAACTGAAACAGTTTTACCCTTAATCCGTGTACATGTCACGCATGTATGTACAACGTTTCTAGCCAGATTGCGGCCTCTGAGGGGCCACCAATTTTCTCGTATACTAGCTAATAGTGATTGAGGACCTGCATGAAGCTGGCGCTTATGCTCACATTGAAATAATAAACGTGTAAAGGTATGTTTACAACACAACAAGATGGGGTGCTTTTTATTGTATGAAAAACTTAAAGAATTATCTAGTCTACCCCCAACTCTAATAATATTATTGTTATCAATAAATAAATTAAGACCAGAAATATTACGGGTAGCCTTTAGGGTTACATTCCCCTTTGATGAAATATCGAGATCAGGAAATGATTGGTTTTGTGACATTTGAGTTAACTTATTAATAGATTTATTTAACTCATCTACTTGAAGCGGGCCGTATTTACGATTTACTTTTATTTTATTACGAACGTTATCAATGAAACGTAACATGTAAGCAAATACACGCTTCATACGAATAAAAGAAGAGAATCTCTCAAACGGAAACGTATTCTTTTTAATTTGATGTAATACCAGTGTGCTATTTAATTTAATATCTGGTAACTCGTTAAAATTAACATTATGACAACTATGGTCGTAACTAAAATTACACAACCGTTCGTGCAAAAATGCCGGGCCGTGCCACCAAATATCAGCTGTGCGCAGCGCGTCCAGCGTGACCCCGCGTGACACCAAATCAGCTGGGTTGGATTTACTTCCTACGTGCAGCCATGATAAACTACCGGTGAGTTCATTGATTTGAGCCACCCGGTTTTGTACGAATGTCTTAAGAGTATTAGGTGACATTCGTAGCCATCCCAGCACAATTGTGGAATCAGACCAAAAATAAACGTCAGTGAACTTGGAACGAAGTGAATTTTTAATTTTTGTGTACAACTTTGCACCCAATAATGCCCCACATAATTCTAAACGCGGAATAGTTATTGGTTTGACAGGCGCGACCCTCGACTTAGCGCATAACAAGGCTACGGATACTTCGGTATTGTTATCAGAGTACATACGCACGTAAGCACACGCGCCGTAAGCGTTTTGAGAGGCGTCAGTAAATATGTGCAATTCTATGTATTGCATTTTGCTATTTATAACCTGACGCGGTATACGTAATTTACCCAAATAGTCAAGAGTGTCAACGAATTTTTGCCAATTAATTAAGATATCATGAGGCACCGGATCATCCCATCCGATTTTATACGTCCATAATTTCTGTAACAATATTTTTGCAAGTATTATAATAGGCGCTAATAGACCTAACGGATCGTAAATTTGTGAGATTGCCGATAACATAATGCGCTTAGTAACGTGACTCCCGGTTAATTTAAGTTTAGTCGTATAATATAACTCATCTGTATTTGCGAACCAACCTAAACCTAAAGTTTTACTTTGACAGGATTCGCCTAGAGATAAATTCTTTGACGCGTTTAAAGTTGACAAATCGAAATTGAACAACCATTTTCGTAAACAGAAACAACCCGATTGTAATACCGTAGAAACTTTATTACAAATGTCTAATAATTCCTTTTTATCATCACAACCCGTTATGAAATCGTCGACATAAAAATCTTTATAAATAATATTAGCGATGTCGTTATCAGTGCATTCCGACGCCAGCTGTTGTAAACATCGCATACTTAGGTAAGGCGCGGACGCCGTGCCGTAAGTAACTGTGTTAAGCCGGTACACACCGAGCGCATTTTGCGGGTTTTCTCTCCATAAAATTAATTGTAAATATTGTTGATCGGGTTGAACTAATATTTGTCTGTACATTTTTTCGACGTCAGCACAGGCAATATATTTGTACTGACGAAATCTTAACAGAATAGCAACAATATCATTTTGTAAAGACGGGCCAATTAGCTGGATATCATTTAGCGATTGACCGGAAGTAGTTTTAGCGCTAGCGTCAAATACTACTCGTAATCTCGTAGTTGTACTATGTTCTCTAAATATACCGTGATGCGGTAAGAAATAATGTGGAGTTGGATAAGTATCTATTTTCGTCATATGACCGAGTTCCAAATATTCACGCATAAAATCGAAATATAATTTTTTATAACTCGGTGTGCATCGACCTAACTTCCGTTCAAGCGCGAGGAACCGACTCTCAGCTTGTAAGTATGAGTCACCTAGTTGGTCAGCTGATTCGCATAGTGGAATACGCACAGAGAAACGACCATTATTATCGCGTGTAGTTGTTTTTATAAACAAATTTTCGCAATCATGTTCTTCTTTAGACATAATATTATTTGGGTTTGAACTTATTTCTTCTATTTCCCAAAATTTTGTTAATTGAATATCTAAGTTGTCGTACGTGTGCGTAAAATTGCACTGGACTCGATTAACGGATGAACGTTTTGTATCATGTATGACACCCGATACAACCCAACCTAACTTAGTATTTTGTAGGTATGGGCCGTTTGTAAGTCGAATTAGTCCGTCACTTAACAGGTCCCAAAATTTATCTGCGCCGATTAATAAATCGATTCTATTGGACATAAAAAAGTCAGGATCGGCGAGTGATACGTTACTTGGAATCATAAACTTTGCGATATTATGAGTAACGGAAGGTAACGTTGCAGTGATACAAGGTAGGACGAGACAATTTAAATGCGTATTAAATTCACTATTTTTAGATCGCAATTGCACTTTGCATGATTGCGTAGATTGGGTTACCGAATTACCTACCCCTGCGACTTGTACTGTGGACTGTATCAAACGAATTTTTAATTTATCGCATAACGATTTTGTGATAAATGAATGTTGACTACCATTATCTAGAATAGCACGAATAGTGTGATACTTGTTGTCACGGTCTAAAATTTCTAGTAATGCAGTCGAAAGAATTACGGGTTCTTGAAATGAATACCCATTATCAACTTGTGGACGCGTTGAAGTTGACGCACTGTGTAGCGCTGTACTGTGTGCGCTGCCCGCCGCTTCGGACTCGCGACACGATGTGGACGCCGGCGCTTGTGCGTCGTTCGGCCCTACAGACTTTGACGTGCTGCCGTTATCACAGCACTCACCATGAAGTAGCGAATGGTGTTTACGATTGCATAGCTTGCAGGCGCCAAACCAGCAATGAGACACTGTATGTCCAGCGCGCAAGCAATTTTTACATAGTTTTTTCTCGTCTACGAATAATAGTTTGTCCTTCATAGGAAGGTCATTGAACTTACTGCACGAATAAAGCGGATGATTCTCTTGGCACATAATACACCTTTGGTAACGTTTTGAATCATTGCTTGAATTAGGTTTTTGTGATGATTTAGACGAATTATTATTATTACGTGTTGCGACGTAGCTATGTGAGCTAGCATGCTTCGATTGATTGGATGATGATGATTTCTTTACGGAACCATCCGACGTTTGCTTACCAGAATCATGTGTACCTTTAATAGATTCTAACATGTCCGCCCTGTCGGTAAGAAATGTAATCATATCGTTTAGTGTTAATTTTTTATTAGCGTGACTTGGTAACTTAGAAAGTGCACTTTTATGGTTTTCCCACTCTTTCTCGGTAGTTGAGTCCATCTTAGTAACAATAAGGAATATGATTAGTGTATCCCATTGATCTGTGGGCTCATCTAGACTTTTAAGAGCACGTATATTTTTTAGTATGTTATCTATTAACTTACGAATATGAAAAGCAGATTCTTTGTGTAAAGACTGTAATGAGAACAGAGCTTTAACGTGGTTTTGAACGAGTAATCTATTATTATTAAATCTGTTCTCCAATAAACTCCAGGCTATTGTGTAATTTTCAGCAGTAAACTGTAACGATTTTATAATTTGACTAGCACTGCCGGTGAGCGCTGAACGCAAGTAGTGGAATTTTTGAATATCATCTATAGTTTTAGAATTATGAATTAAGGATATGTAAGTATCTCTAAACTCTAACCACTGTTCAAATGAACCGTCAAAGGAAGGCAATGAAATAGTGGGTAATTTAATGCTAGAGGTCTTATTGTAGACTTCAACATCGTTATCAATAATTTCTTTGCTCTTTAGCGTGCATTTCGCCATAGATGTGATCGCATAAAACAGATTTTCAAAGGTTTCTCTTTCAACTAATTGTTTTTCTAAGTCTGGTTCACAATCCTGTAGATGAAATTCTATATCATCCTGAATGGTTGAGAACTGTTCTAATAGTGACATCATATTGTTGCAACGATCTTCTAGAGCTATCTTTTGAGATTCTGTTAGTTCTACGTCTTGTAACGATTGCACATATTTAGCGAATACAGTAAACTTTCCTTTCACTACACCCCTTTTCTTAATCAAATCTTTATATTCGTCGAGTGGCATTTTGGGAGATTAAAAGAGACACATAAAGTACTTACAGTTTTAAACTTGCTCGATCGAACTCGAAATCACGCCGTTCAAAATGGCGGTAGGTAGATATTTCAAACGCGGGCACGCGGCTCAACTAGGTAGCTGGAATTATGCACAAAAATACACGATATTAGCTCAAATGATCCTTGAGGATGGGTTTGGATAGGAACACTGAATGGCCTGACCGTTTTGTTGTCTGGTTGCCAACTTCCACATGTACTTCCTCTTGAAGCCGCTCCGATCCGGCTCGAAGGACCAGTATGTTTTGGCGATATTTATGGGTCAGTCAGGCTTCTTCAATGAACTTCTTTTTATTTTGATGGTTTTAGCGTTTATTATATATTTATAATAGGTTACATTTATGTTGCAATAATTAGGAGAATTATATAAGAAAAATTGTGATGGTGAACCGACTACCATCCCTTTCCAATTTTGTGTGTGGAACGAACAACGAACTGTTGATCCGTAGAACGAAGGAATCGCTCAAAAGTTCTTCGGCGACGACCAATCAGCGCTGCCCGTGCGCCGCTCTCGCTCATTCCTCTTCCGCCGAGCCTCCGTTTACTCGACGCTAGAGGGTGCTGTGTAGATACGTGCCGTGTCGGTACGTGGTGTAGACTTAGCGCCAATAGATGGCGTTAACAACCATAGACCCCATCCCTGATCAGAATCGAATTCAACGTGCCCTCAGTGCCAATAACTTGATATGAAGTTAAAGAATGAGATCATGAAACAAATAGAGATGTACCCCATTCCTTATAGTTCTAATTGAGTTATGTATTAGTTTCTTTGATACTCCTAATTTATACTGTTTTTTCTTATTAAGGATACTGTGAAATAAAACAAATCTGGAAATATTTAATCAGTTTTTATTTATATTCGTAAAATCAACTTTAAATCTTAACTTTACGCGTACAAATCTTATTCATCGATATGACGATATTCCCATCACTACTGTTTACTGTATATTTAGTTATACATTTATAGCTTGGCGCTCGGCGAGGCATTGCGTTTTGTGTACGTTGGCGGCGAAAAGGTTAATTATTTGTAATCCTAGGTTGAAAAACAGTAAATCCTCTGGCCTCTATATTAATATTTTTAAATTAAAACTGTCTCCCTTCTTATTGCTAATTCGTTTAATTGTCTTTTCCAGATGGATTATGGTTCCCGTTCGATAAGATTGTATATGGATTTTCAATCCTAGTTGTCAATATTTCATTGATATATCTCCTGATTATGGTTGTATTCAATTTTATATTTAATATTCCTTTCAACTTAAATTTCCTTGGCGTCGTGAGTATTGGCGTTCGACAAAGTAGAAGATCAATGTTTTCTGCAAACACAAATGAGCAACCAGCACAACCAAGAGCTGATACAGATAGAATAAGTGGTGATAGATTGGACAGACTTTTGAATGTTTGTTCACTAGCTTTGTCAAATGTTACTAATGTTCAAAATAGACGTAATTTGCAATTGACAAATAATGATAGTCGTCCAAAGTTACAAAGATCAGCTAGTGCTGGGCGGTTGCCTAACTATTTGTCGGACAATAACAATGATCGGCTGATTATTAAGAGCAACATTAGAAAAAGGCAAAATCTTGCAAGTGGTGATCATTGAGAATGAAAAAGTATTTATAACTGTATAATATAGATAATAACATGAATAACTAAAGTTGGAGTATGTTAGGGCCAGCGCAGACCCGGCTAAGCGCAGTACTGTTTTCATTGGCAAACTAATATCAACTTTGCGATTTTTGAAAATTAATAAATTTCAGTTCGTCGAATTTCGGTATTTCTCACTATAGCAATATGTTGCTCGAAGTAAAAGTTGAAATATGAGCTTTATTTCACGTCACATACAGTTCTTATCTTCAAAAACTAAGTGATAATAGTAGTATAGAAGAACGCCGCCCGCATCCGGTTAGCAAGCACGCGCACTGCGCGCCCGCAACCAATCCGCGTTCCGCGTGCGTGCTACCCGCATGATAGGAAAAACATGTATGAAATGGTAGGATGCGGACAGCCTGCACGCGGACCAAATCCGCGCGCGGTCAAAAATACGCATGACAGGAAAAGCGCCCAAAAGCCGGAACAAACAGGCATACAAGAAAATTGTAAATAGTTTTTTTTTTTTTTTGTTATCAAGTATTTATACCGTATATATCTTACTTATATTTTTATATGAATTTAGTCAAAAGCTTTTATTTTGACATTACAAACAGAAACGTCAATTTTATTTAACTGTATGTAAGTATGTACCTATAGATAAGTCCAGGCTTCCTCACAATGTTTTCCTACACCGAAGTCAGTAATGTAAACCCATAACTATAACTGATAAACTCAGGAAGTACATATTGAAAAAAGTCACATTGGTAGTTTCCTCGATTCCAACCCACAACCTCGTGCATGACAGGCGAGGCCTCTGAGCCATCAGCCAAAGCGCATCTAAGCAAAGATGCCGAATGAAAAGTAAAGTGCGTCTGATGTCGGCTTAGCGAGTGGCATATGGGCCATAGTTGAGTAATAAGTGGTCGACTCGCGGGCAACGCGTCGTTTTGATACAAAGGTATGGGTATGTTGACTTGTGATTGCAGAGTTCACTAAGCGACAACGCTCAAGTCAGAGCAGGTAACTTATAGTGGGTACCTACGCCATTATCATGTAACTAAGAGCTGATTTTTCCATCGCCAGATAACTTTTATTCGAGGAATAAAATTGACGTTTGACAGTTTGTATGAAATGACTGTCAAAATTTAAAAATTTATGTAGTTAAAAATATGTAGTTTGTTATCAGATGATTGAAAAATCAGCCCTAAGTAATACTTACTTTAAAATGAATACTCCACTGTGATAATTATTATGTGTAATTTTAAGCTTAATATTAAGTTATTAAATAATGCGCTTTAAGCCCAGCCACAATGTTTTGTTTTAAATAATTAAATAAATGTGTATGCAGAATTACTAAAATATTGCTGGAGTGATATAATAAAATGAGTTTACAATAAGATTATGATGCGGTTTTAATATTTTTTTACCTACAATTAATGAACTTTTATTTATAACATGTACCTATTTGTCGCTTTAAAAAATAAAACCAGTAAATAATATTTTTTAAGTATTTTATTTTCGTGATGCCTTAGTGAGAAGTGTCACAAACAAGATCAATTTAAAATATTTTAATACATAAGTAATTGGAAACATATAAGCATAAATAATTATTTACGGTATTAATAAGATATTAAGCAAATTCTAGTCTTGATTTTAAATAGACGCTTACACCTATACTGCTATTGGTCAACAAACATTCGCAACCTCAGTATATATAACATTAGAAAAGAAACAATATAATTATTTACAATACAACTAGAACATACGACTCCCAACAAGGTGATCAGAGATTGCACTGACTAATATTATCAATACACTCTGAGCAAACTGTATTCGTGATCCAACGAGGCGCTCCAATCCGACTACCCTAATACTTAATGTACCCAAAGCAAGTATCGATAGATGGACGAATAGAAAAAGCACTAACTGTTGCTTGGAAATCGTCAAATGTTTGTTGTTTGAGATTGAAAGTATAATAAATATCAGAAAACGTAAGCAATATAGGTACACAGTCATTAATATTTCTAGTTTTTTTTTTTAGATTTCTATGCTTTCTAGATATAATCAGTTAGATGAAAAAGGGATGCTGATATTAACCTATTACCTACTTCCTATATTATTATTGCCGTGTCATACATTGGGCACCATTTTAGAAGAATAAAAGGAGAAGAGCAGACAAAGGTAGCAATGTCGTATGAAACGTAACGTTTATGTTTAAATGCAGTCAATAAAATGTAGAAATTTGTATCAAAAAATCTATAACAGGTTTTACGTCATCCTAATTAAAAGCATGTGCTATATTATAATGCAACTCTGAGCTTTGATTAATGTAGGTATGTACCACCGAGTCTTGTAAACAATAATGCCGAATTGATTACCTATCAAGTTTGAACATTCACTCAAAGTACCTTTACAATATAAGTCACTATTTTTTATTATTAGGTAGGTATATGCTACGTTGATCCTTCGTTGATTACAGAGTTTCACTAAAATCTAGCTACCAGAACTACGATTCCTAAATCCGTACTAGTTAAAAATAACATTTAGTCGGTTCGATTTATTAGAAACGAGAGGACAAGGGATTATCGATTGGACAGCTTGTAGACAAATACAGAATATTAGACCCTGGCGCCGCCGCCGTAATGCCATGCAATAGAGATGCCAAAATTGTTAAAATGTGGTTTTCCGAATGGACATTGTATGTAAATGCAGCTCTATGGACGGTACTCACCGCGAGCATAGGTAGGTACGCTTCGCGAATTTGTTTTTCAAATTTTCTTTTCGCGGCCTTTTGTTACGCAACGAACATTCATAGGTACGCGAAACAAACATTCATTGCGAGCTGTTACATTTTGTTTTTTTGTGTTTGGATTTACGTAAGTACCTACGTACTCACCAAACTTCGTTACACAAATTAATGATCGTCGCGTAACAAAACAAAAGTTCACACGACGAATGTTTGTCCTTTACAGCTGACAAAGCAGGCAAAGGTCTCGCGGCCGAGTAGGTAGTAGTTATTTTGAGAGTGTACGTTACCCCAGCAAGAAAGTGTCTCCTAGAGTTATATGAATAGAACGTATAATTGGTGCCTTATCTGCTGTAAATGTGCCCCCAAATAAAAAATGTGTGCCCCCTGTCGTTTTGGAAAAAAACGGAAAAAACGATTCTTGCTGGGGTAACGTTTTTCTAGCAGGAAAATTCTAAACGAATGATCGGAGAGAGAAAAATTGTGCATGGCCAGAGAGGTTATATGTGTGCCAAAATGTGCCCCCTAAAATAAAATTTGTGCCCCTTCAGGTTTTCGAGATATTGCATTTCCTGCTGGAGTAACGTTTTGATGAATCGTATATCTCTAAAACCATTGCATGTGCCCCTGTAGAATAAACATACACGAGTAGCTCTTAATGTGTGCCCCTTAGTGCCCTAATTAGATTTAAGAAAATATTTATAGTTTTCAAGTTATCGCGGTTTTATGAAAATCTGAAAAACATCGCAGCGCCTAAATGAGACAAGGCACAAGTTCGCTGAAAACTGTATTCGGTCCTTCTTGACGGTAATAATAAGCATACAAAGTTTCAAAACTGTTCATGCATGCGTTTTTGAATAATCTTGCTAAAAGTTAAAACGATAGTGTCATAACTTTGACGGCAAAATACAAGGAACCGGCTCAGTCCCAGATGTGTAGGTGTAAACCAAAATCTTGTGCCTTTAGTCAAAAATATATGGTGAAAATATTCAGCTTGGAATGTTTCGCATTAAGTAAATATAAACAAAAAACCAAAATATGTAAACAACGGCTGGTTATCCGACCAAATTTCAATGACTACTAAAAAGCGACGGATTCATACATATCGATGACCTTCTTTACTTTACTCACTAACCGGTTCACACGTGTTGTGCCTAAGTACACTGAAGTAGAAAAGTAATAACTAATAAAATAAAGTTGTTATTGGATTATATTCTACTAGCTGTTTCTATGACCTTACTCATGATTAAATACATTATAAATAGTAGGTACCCTAAGTGCTATTCCAAGGTAAGCTATCTTCTCCATTCTAAATTTCATTAAAATACATCCAGGAATTTATGTGTGAACGAAAGATATGGCAAATATCCAGATATTTGCCATTTGCCAGGTCTTTGACCCAAAATTTGATTGGTCCCGATGTTTAAAAAAAAATAGTTCATGAAATGTGTGATGAATACCTACTACTAAAAAGAGGTAGCTCTTTTTTGTATATAAATAAAAAGCCCGTATTTGTCTTTATATATATATATATTTATTGATAAGCCGTAGGTTAGATAAATTAACAGTAAGTTTTTCATCACCAAGGGGAACGCTCCAACCAGCCCGCGGAATTCAAAATTTCTTGCGTTTTTTGCAATTGACAGGCCAGGTTGTATGTTGATTAAAATATTATTCGCGGCTGTAAGACGTATGTAGTTACAGAATTATAATCATCAAAATCACCAATACCACCCTCCAAGTTCATAAAAGCGTAGGAACAAAAAAAAAACAGAAAAAGTCATTCCTACAGCTTTATGAACTTAGAGCGTTGTATTGATGATTTTGTGCAATAATTACTTTAAGAATTAAAATTAAGGGAATAAAAATAATAATTTCCACATCAACAAGCTGTTTCATTTAATATAGTCACAAGGTGCATTTAATATATTTTTTAATTAGCCCCCAAAACTTTTGAACGCGACTATACGGACAACAGCTTAGGTATAATACGTCCAATAAAGAAGGTCATCGATATGTATGAATCCGTCGCTTTTTAGTAGTCATTGAAATTTGGTCGGATAACCAGCCGTTGTTTACATATTTTGGTTTTTTGTTTATATTTACTTAATGCGAAACATTCCAAGCTGAATATTTTCACCATATATTTTTGACTAAAGGCACAAGATTTTGGTTTACACCTACACATCTGGGACTGAGCCGGTTCCTTGTATTTTGCCGTCAAAGTTATGACACTATCGTTTTGACTTTTAGCAAGATTATTCAAAAACGCATGCATGAACAGTTTTGAAACTTTGTATGCTTATTATTACCGTCAAGAAGGACCGAATACAGTTTTCAGCGAACTTGTGCCTTGTCTCATTTAGGCGCTGCGATGTTTTTTCAGATTTTCATAAAACCGCGATAACTTGAAAACTATAAATATTTTCTTAAATCTAATTGGGGCACTAAGGGGCACACATTAAGAGCTACTCGTGTATGTTTATTCTACAGGGGCACATGCAATGGTTTTAGAGATATACGATTCATCAAAACGTTACTCCAGCAGGAAATGCAATATCTCGAAAACCTGAAGGGGCACAAATTTTATTTTTGGGGGCACATTTTGGCACACATATAACCTCTCTGGCCATGCACAATTTTTCTCTCTCCGATCATTCGTTTAGAATTTTCCTGCTAGAAAAACGTTACCCCAGCAAGAATCGTTTTTTCCGTTTTTTTCCAAAACGACAGGGGGCACACATTTTTTATTTGGGGGCACATTTACAGCAGATAAGGCACCAATTATACGTTCTACTCATATAACTCTAGGAGACACTTTCTTGCTGGGGTAACGTACACATTTTGAGAGGTATCACAAACAAGCTAATGATACAACTTACGGCTGTCAGCATAACCAACTAACGACTCACTCTAATCTAGTCCAATCTGAGATTGTAATCAGCAAGCTGTCCAAATAAAATATTGCATGTGAAGAAAAATCGATATTTTTAAATAAATTACATAGAGACGTATTTTGCGTTACATGCATTACAATTTTATTAGTTTCTTGTCAATACATATGAAAAGGATAATTATTATAAGAGTCTATGACACATGGGTAACAGAAGAAAATAAGTACCTAGGTAGTAAGGACGATGAGTTTAGAATAATCCAATATAGTAAAAAAAACTTGAGAGGTGTCAAGGGACACCCGGATGGAACGAAGTTCAAAGAAAGAGAGAGAGACAGAGAAACACGCGCACGCCGCACGGCTTACAACTATAGCAAAGTGTCGTTCCAACTTTTGGTCTTAATTTTTTCCGTCTTTCGCAACGCGCGATAAGGAACTTCGTTCCAAAAAACTACCAACACTTTGTAGGACATATTCGCGTCGATGGTTTTAGTCAAGCATCTATTATTTGTTTGGGTTTGCCCGACTGGTTTTGCACTCAAGCGGCAAGTGGACTTCGAGACTCGCGACTTCGCAGAGTGATGAGCTCACGACTAATAACTTCGTAACAGGTGGAAACCAGTCGGAATACCACATACTCAGGTATACGTATGTGTGTCAAGATATAATAATCCCATGACCCTGTTGGTAGGGTTGGACTGTATTTCAAACAAAAATAACCATCTTTTGTGAAAGTGTAACATTTTACCAATTAAAAAAGTAAGAATAAGTATGTATTAGCCATAGACGAATAAATGATTATTCATCCATGATATTAGCAAAACCAAAATCTAGAAAACCTCAAATAACAAAGTGTATGTTCAGAAGTGCTATTTATATGCAACTTATGAAATTTATTAGTTACGGAAAAAAATATTGTGACAATTACAACACTCATTTTAGGTAATCAAGTGTTAAGTAAGGAAATTAGGAAAGAAGAAAATACCAAGAGTACAAAAAATAGATACACCTACTACACTGTTAACTTACGTCAATCAACACGAAACAACTTTGGTCCAGCTATAACAATTCAGTGTTTAACAATTTTTTATCTCTATAAATACAATATTTTATAGATTCTGCCAATAAGCAAATATTCGTAATTAAAACGTGCAAATACATTATCAACTTATGTGCATAATATTGAAATGTCTCTTAACATTCAAACAGAATAAAATATTAATAATAATCCTAAATAGTACTGATATTGAAATAATCACATCCGCAGATTACTTTATTTCCTGGTTCAGTTAGGTATCTTGTGAACTTACAGTAGAATTTATTATATTGTTAAGTTAAATTGTAAATGAGTAATGTGACTGAGCTTTTAGTAGGTACTTAAATTATTAAGTATTGAATGAAAAAACATAGCAGTTACATCACAGGCTATAAATGAACTTAATGTCCTAAGATCAGTTTGCAAATGATACGGCTACAAGCCGAAGCCCTGCTACATATTCTTTTAATCGGGTGGAATTACCAACTCAAGCATTATTATATGACAAGTATGTCTGTGGTGTAGTTCACCTGATTGGCAGCACGATATGAGTAATAAACGATGATTGGACCCAGGTGTAGCTTCGCTTAAGGCTTTAGCCGTATTTCACCAGCATTTCAACCACTTTACATTTGCATTGCATACAGATATTTCAAAATATATTATTTGTACAGTAATAATCGACTAGATACTTATATATCATGGACAAATCTATATAACTGGATATGTGAGTGATATTAAATAAAGTGCATTATATAACTAGCGACAGCTACGTTTAAAATTAAATATATGTCTAGATAAATATTTAACCGTGAACATTGTCCATCTATAACAAATAATATTTAACTTATAAAATCTAATAAAATGTGGCTCAAATCGATAATGTCATCGCGAGATCATTATTTGTGGATACTACAGTACCTATCTAAGTAAGTATATTATATTGTCGAATATTTTTAATACAGTGCTTATTCTATATATTTAATAATTATTCTGTAATGGGTCGAACTTTATATTGTAGCTGTGCCTCACATATAAATATTCCTGTAATCTAGCAAACCTTTCTAAAAATCAAACATCATGTTATATGTTTTTTTCATCAATAGACAGAAGGTTTTGTTAGCAATTCTTAAGTTCCCATAACAAATTAGAATTGGTTTAGCTATAACTTACTGACTCTATGGAGGACGACAATTACAATGGGCAACTTAGGGGCTCATGTCGAGTACATGTTTGTCGTGATTTTTTTCAGCTCAACACCGAGCGCAGTTCAGGCACGCGCCGCGTAAAAATTCGCGCTCGTGTGAACGCACCACAATATTTCAAACAATACAATCATATCCTGCATCTAAACCCACAAACACTGTTTAGTGGAATTAACAAAACCACGTTTCTTAAATAGCTGCTACTATTTGGCACTGAAACAACTTCCCATAATGACATTACCCATCTTTTACAATACCAAATATGTATACAAATATACAATTCTAGGTTTATACCACCACATACAACCATTCCCGAAAAATGGGTTGGAACAGATGCTAATAAACATAATATTAGATCTTTTGGATAACAAATGTGTCCTTTAACTTATAAAAATAAACATAACACTGAAACATATTTTCAGGACCTTACCGTCCCATGTCACTTAAATTTATTAATGTCATGTTAATAAAAAGAACAAGACGTATTAGACTTAAATGTTATGCAATGTAATGCTTGTCGCATTATGAATGTGTTTCGTAGGCAATATTGTTTCATATAACAGTTCAGTATGTATAATTCATTAACAGTAAGTCCTAAAAGACTTAATTTCGTTGTATTTTCACACTAACAATATATGGAATGTTTCTCATCTCTTTTTCATGTCAGTCATTATTAAATTATTAGTAACTAACAGTTAGCAACACATGTAGGTTTTCAATGACTTCTAAACTCCATCACAATCGGAACTAATATTGTTTAAAAGGAATTGTAATTACTATGGTACTGCTTGCTTTTAAATGCGATACAGCCAATACTTATATTCTAAATTCTCGACAACTCAGCTGGGACATGGATTTAATGACTAGGATCAAAATGACTAGGAATTATTGTGATACAATTGGTGGGATTAGATATTATTGGAGTTATTGATATATTTACATAATCCGACATTTCTCTCTTCCACTGGCTGATGCTTCTCCACCGTCTTTTACTACTTTATCTTTCTTTTTTTTCCCTTTTCCGTCCACTTGCAGTGACACATTTCTGTTTTTCTCCATATTTAATAGTTCCTGTAATTAAAGTTTAAAATTAATATAACAATTCATAAGTTAGTCTAAACTAATATTATAAAGAGAAGATATTTCATTTTTTGTATGTTTGTTTGTTACACTTTAACGCTAAAACAGCTGAACGGTTTGGATAAGATTTGTCACATGGGTAGACCATGACCTGGATCAGGACATAGGATATCCTTTTAGCCCGACATTCCTACAAGAACGAGACTTATGGGGGCAAAACTTACGCAGCTAGTATTTTATAAATATAAATTAAAACAAAATGTAGTTCAGCAACAATCTGCTGACCCTTCTTTGAACAAAATAAATACCTGGAAAAGTTGAGTAACATTGTGGTTTGTTTTAGCTGATGTCTCCATGAATGAGATGCCCCATTCTTGAGCTTGGGCTTGTCCTTCCGATGCGGACACTTCCCGTATCTCTGGACTCTCATCACATTTGTTACCTGCCAGCATCACTGGTATATTTGGAAGCTCTGTGCCTTTTATTTCCTTTATTGTTTGCCATATTGGCTTCAGTTCTTCCAATGATTGTCGACTGCTCACAGAGTACACCAATATAAATGCATGTCCCTGTAAACAAAAAAATTAAGTACTCTTTAACATAATTATATACATAAACTCACACCTGCCCAGGTAAGACTGGGGGTAGGCAGGAAACTACAGAATACCACCTACTACAATCCTTACTTTATATGAATTAAATCATTATTAACATAAATATTGCATTTGAAATAAGGACTACAGTGGTTATTAAAGGTTTGATAGGAAAACCAACTGGTAGTTAACATCTAAAATCCATGCACCAAGAGTTGCAAGAAAATTCTAGCTAAGTGCATGATTTTCATTTTCATCAATCAATAGTTTTACCTTGCTAATTGACAGTCTTTGCATAGCAGGGAATTGATGTGATCCAGTTGTGTCAGTTATTTGTAATGTACATATAGTCTTGTTGCTGCTTATTACCTGAAAAAAATAATTACATTAATATTACAGATATCCAAAAATATCTTACTCTTTTAGTTAGCTGTGTTTATAACTTCTCGAGGTATTTGCTTTCTGATATATATAATAATATTTGTGTACTTTAGAGGATTTAAAGATTACTTATTTATTAGTGAACAAGGTCATTGGGTCAATTCTAAAATTCCAGATGTTTTGATATTTTCAAACCACTATTTTGGGCATGATATATGACTACTATTTCCAATGCCATATATGCAGAATAATATTATAATACTTTATAATCATATTATATTATAGGGTAACATAATTTAGTGCTATCATTGACAAAGTCCCTAATTATTTTGTCGGAATATTGGAACAATTCCAAGTTTTGATTCAGTGTACCATAATCGGACATGATTTAATATAAAATAAAAAATTAACTTTGTTACTGGAAGATGATGAGACAAATTGATGCAGTAATGTAAATAAATGATAAATACGTGATAAAGTATAAGTAGTAAAAAGTAACTATTACAGCCAGTTTGTTTTTAGCAAAAAATCGCCTTAGCAAGGAAAAAATGAAGTTATGCAGCAAATAAATTTCCTTTTTCTAGATAAAATGACAATAGCACTGCAGGACTTCCTGAAATTCTTCCACAGATATAAGGGCACAAAGCAATCTGCTTGTTTCGTATTCAATAGTCATGGGAACAGTTTATACATACTAATAAAATACGTAAAAGTAACAAACATAATAATAATGTTACCTGTCTATAGGTATCCTCGATGGTAGGTATGTAAGATTCTCTGAATGTTCCCTTTACAAATCGAAGCACTAGAGAACTTTTGCCAACACCACCCGCACCAAAAACTACAACACGATAATCATTACTTTGCTCCGGCATTACTTAGTTTTAGAAATAGAAATCCTTTGAAATCAATTCAAAATGCCAAATACTGAATAGGGTACTGTAACAACAACTCTAAAACATCTTGGATACAACAATTGCTTTCGGGTTAAATTTTATTCGCTCCAGCATGTAGCAATAACATCCCATGCTAATTTCCCATGTTTTCATAGAATTATTATATTTTCCTGGTTTTGATTTACAACGCCCCAGTGCAAAAAGCAAACCAACCAATACAAATTTATTCCATAGCACATAGCAGCACCACAGACACAATCTAACAAATTGCCAAGTTGACAGATGCAAGATACAGAGCATAAAATGTTTTAAATAAATCAAAAGCATTATTACGATTATGACTATAGGCGATTAATTCTCTTTCTTCTCTTGGACGGTCGGTTTTCAGTCTAACCAGATACAGCTGAATACCAGTATTTAACATGAAGCGACTACTAACCTGACCGGCGCGGCGCAACCCAGTTACTGGGCAACACGATACCCCTTGTTTTGTGGAGTTCTCTGTCTGTAAATATGCTTATAAGTCGATTATTTAGAAAGAATACTATAAAAGGTACTTCTCGCTGATGTGGCTAGTTATAACTATCAATCAATATAAATATTTATCCAACCATGGCAGAACTGGCAGATGCGTCCGTGAATCGGCAAAAACTGGCGGGACTGGCGGACTAATTAGAGGGCAGGGGCAGCCCGCCCCGGTCCCCTGGTCCAGTGGGGATCCCAAATCTAAAGAAGTACCTACTTTCTAATGAATCCCAAACAAGGTAAAAATATGTTCAATAAGCAGCAGTTTGACTTGGCGGGCCTGTACATACCAACGCAAAAGATAAATGTTGGGTGAAATTTCGAGCTCGCTTCGGCCACTCTCTTATTTCTAAGACTTTTTGCATAAATAAGTCGACAAAGCAACTCCTATTTCGTACATACGAATGTTCAAAAGAAACCTGATCGAGAATTCATAGTTAAGGTGTAAAATATTTCGATTTTGGAGCTCTTGTCGCTCGCTCTCGCATCCTTATACAAGAGCGAGCGACAAGAGCTCGAAAATCGAAATAAACTTTACTTGCTTCTACTGCTTGCTTTTCCTGAACAGCTGAAATAAATAAATAAAAATGATTTAATTCAGACATTTACAGTCCATACATTGTGAGGAGGAATAATGAGGATTTCCTCATGAGGGTCCTCGCAAGCAGCAGCGTAACTTTTCAGTTATCCTAACCATGATACCATACAAGAAACAAGTTGTTCATAAGACACTAAGCGCCTGCAAAAATATTGTTAGCAATTATTCTGAGGAGAAAAGACGTAAATAATTGATGTATATAGACAGGCGCTTTAATAGCTTTTAATAATAACTTTTTAGAGGAGCTTCTTATAGTTGTGTAAAAAATATATGATACTATAATAGGTAGTAACTTTTTTTATGATCAATGCGGTTAATACAACGCTTTAATTAAGAGAACTTGGAAGTGGTCAGCCAACCTGACGACAGAATGGCTGACGACTTTATTTCTTTGATGTATTTCATAACGCAAAGGTAGCAAATATTAATAGGTAGTAATTAGCAGCAAATTAAATTAATAAATAGTGCACATGGTCCCATGTATATCTCGTTTGGTCCAGCCAACCTGACGGTGACGGACTTGGGGCAGCGGTTCGCCTCGGGGTCTCGGTCCTGGGGAGCTGATTAATGATACGAGGGCGGCACTGAAAATTTCGGGAATCAAGGAAGTGACACAACATTACTATTTAAAAATGTATTTATTGCTTTTCGAAGTATTCTCCGCGAAATTTGACACATTTTTCCATACGATGGAACCAATCATTGAAACAACCATTCCATTCGGAAGTTGGGGTCTCCAAAATGGCCGTTTTGAAGGCGTCCACAGCTTCTTCAGGTGATGAAAATCTCTGTCCACGCAATTTATTCTTTATTTTAGGGAAAGTATAGAAATCATTAGGGCTTAGGTCGGGGCTGTACGGCGGATGGTCTAATAATTCTATGTTTTCTTGCTCTAAAAACTCTTTTGTTCTGTGCGCGGTGTGAGAACTCGCATTGTCGTGATGGAGGATGATGCGGCGGTTGCAGTTCTCTTTACGGAGTTCAGAAACGACCTGTGGCATACAAATGCTAGCATACCATTCTGCATTAACCGTTCTTTGTCCCTCAAGAGGAATAGTTGTAACATGGCCGGTTTTGGAGACAAACGTGGCCACCATTTTTTTTGCAACACTCCCTGAACGAACAATTTTTGTTGGCTTTAACTCATTTTCGAACACCCAAACTCGTGACTGGTTTTTTGTTTCGGGTTCGTACGCGTATATCCAGGATTCGTCACCTGATACGATGTTGTATACAGCATTTGAGGATCCTGCGTGGAATCTTTCGAGAGTTCTGACGCACCAAGTAACGCGAGCCGCTTTTTGCTCTTCACAGAGCGAATGCGGTATCCATCGGGAAAACAACTTTTTTACACCTAATTGTTCATGCAAGATTATTTGTATTTGACTCATGCCAATGTCTAAAGTTGCCTGAATTTCGCGGTATGTCACATGTCGATCTTCCTCAATCAGCTTACGCACAGCATCAACGTTTTCTTGGGTGACTGCAGTTTTTGGACGACCTTGACGGGGATCATCACTGAGCTTGACACGTCCACGTTGAAATTCAGCAAACCAGCGATAAATTGTGGTTTTGGATGGGGCTTCATCACCAAATGCAGAAATCATCCGGTCAACACACTGTTTTTGTGTTAAACCACTTCGAAAGTCATAATAAATCATCGCTCTTGAATTTTCTCGAGTCAATTCCATTTTCTCAACGACTAAACAAGTTTGACAAAACCTTGTGACAAGACCGAGAATCTTTTTTTAAATAAATAAATGGTATTCGATTTTTAAAACCAAGCAGTTTTCAATTAAAAAGATTTTAATATGACAGGAACAGTGGAAATATTCCATTCCCGATACTTTTAGTGCAGCCCTCGTACATAACGTAACGTATCACAATTCACATGTTTCCTCAAAGGGCAGAGGTGTACTTAGAGTAAGTATGTAACATCCATATTTCACAAGTTAACTCAATCTAAACTCGACTAATCCGCAAAAGTGACCAATCAGTGAAACTGACTAATCAATGAAACGGGCGAATTATAAACTTATGAGCGAGGGAAACTAACTAGATATTAGATAAACGACCTTAGAACATATTCTCTAAGGATACGGCTAAAATTTTATTAAACAATCGATTTAAAATTGAATCGATTAGAAATAACTTTTTTTTTTTAGGTTTTCTGGCTCATCGTACCGAAGTGACATTCGTTCGTATCGTAAAAAAAAATTACAAATGGCTTCCGTTTTTAACTTACGCCTATCGTAATCCTCTGTTGGTATGGTTTTCTAATAAGGTTGGACAGTTTATTCTTATTTCCATTGTTTCTCTAGTTTCCATTAGTGTAAAATGTTTTCATGTAGAATTACAATTGATCTTAACAAATTTGACCTTCGCCAACTACGTGCCGGTAACTTTCGTATCTCGTTAATTATTAGTCTTCATATACATAAAAAGAAGTAAATTTTACCGGATTGTGCTTAATTAAGGAACATATAATCATATTGTATCTTAATTTTAAAGTGTGATAAGTTACCTGATTTGTGAAAACTATCGACCTACTGCTTACCGTCTTCAATTTTTCCTTTTCCAGGCTTCTAAATTCATCCTGACGAACGTGTTTGATCGATTATTTACATCGTTTATTTGAAGCAATGGGTATACAAGATCTTCAAACGTTTTTAGAAAACGAGGGTGTGGGAGTTGATTTATTTCGAATAGCTAGAAACCATGCCGGCGGGTTCCGATTGGTTCTCGACGCGGAAGGATGTTTAGATCGCTTATACGGAGGATACTTCTCAGGTAAATGCTTATTTATGCTAAAAATATATGGTTTCCCATTGACATAATATTAAAAATATTGCATAAATATTTATAAAAAATTGTACACCGAAAGCTTTTCCTAAAACCTGCTGCCAAAATAAATATTTACACTAGCCTTCTCAGTTGATTCTAAATTGGCTAAAACAGTACTTAGAGCAAAGCAAAAAGAAATGTTAACACTAGACTGTCTTTACAGATTGGGCATGTGGAGGCCAGTGGGCACGCTGTGTCCAATTTTTAACTACACTTGCGCAGGCTCTTGCTGAACATCAAGTTGCTTTATGTGTGTGTTTTAATGGTGCACATCCTACTCCACCTGCATTGCCACAACATTGGATACAAACTCAAGCTACATATCGTCAGAGGGTCAATTCTGTAAGTGTTCAATCTGTCAATTCGGTTGTAGTGTAGCCTTAGGGGCGCTATGGCTATTGCTAAGACTGAAAAAAAAAAAAAATTGGTTTCTTTTATCGGAAAATTTTCTTTTATTAAAAACCATTTAGGTTCTGAGAAACATAGCCCTATGACATACCGTAAGTATCTGAATTATGGCCCCCAAATTTATATTAATTTTACATAAAATGATCTATATTTCCAAAATGGTAGCTCGGATGAAAATGTTTTCTGGAAATAAATTGTTGCTCTAGTTTAAAACCATGAGATGATGTAAAAAAAACCAACAAATATTGAGAAAAAAAAATTAAGTGTTGGTCGATCTTTCGTATTCTTAGGGGCAGAGGACTTAAACAAATTTTCAGATTTCAGAAAAAAAAAATTCTCTACTGCTCATAGTGCCCTTAAGCGTATACTCTAACTCTTAAAACTCTGCCGCTAAGACAACCCACTCACCATCAATTGTACTCTTCCTAATATAAGATTTCCTGGCATTTGCTATGTTGGTGCAGTGGTGCTATCTGACTTTAGATAAACACCAAAGTAAGAAATAAGAAGATAGATGAGCTTCCACCAATGAAGTGTACTGCAACTGTTTGCTGAACAAAAACTTTAATTTAAAAAAGTATGAACCAGCACCCTAATTGTGTAAAACATGATCAATCGGAATTTGAATCATTTTGAAGCAAATAGCTAATTCATTACTTCATAAGTTCGAAAAAGTCTGCTGAACACGTAAATAACGCAATGAATATTGTTGAACTGTCAAAATTAAACCGATTCCAATTGATTGTGTGCTATGCAATTAGGGTGCTGATTAGGCTGATTAATTTTTTATTTCACAACTAAAAACCAATCAGTCTGTAATTTTGCAGCAAGTGAAAGTGTTCCTGAAAAGCATAAGTTAAACTGATAGTTTCCTTATTTTTTTTTTGCAGGTAGTTGAATCTATTTGTTAATAAATTACATAAATTGAAAGAATTTACAGCTTTTCAGTTTTTTTCTGCCCAATGGATCTTTAATATTTCATCAGTACCATAATAATATTTTATACAAAAACAAATTGTGGTATTAAATGGATTTTTACTTCATTCTATTGACTCTTTTAATTGTATAGATCCCATTAGATAGGGTAACTCTATGCTATGGGAACCCCAGAGTGATTTTAGCAAGCATATATGCAGGGTGAAAGGTAGATAGCTGAATAGGTGCAGCAAGATAAAAGAACACCGAAAATATAAGTTATGTGTTTCACATAAAAGCCCCTTAGACAGAGGTCTACTTTCAGATTTCTAAAATAGTAAAAAAATAATGTGATCTTCAGAATAATTGTTTCACGTATGACTGTGTTTGCATATTTAAATCATTATTATGTTAGGCTTTAAATATGTAGATCTCATGAAGAAATTGTGGGCTTTCCCTACATCTGATGACTTTCAAAACTCATGTTTGGACAATTTTTAAAATGGTAAAAAAAAAGTTATTCTATACAATTGGCCAGTGGCCCATAAAACAATGTCCAACTAAACATTTTTGAAGCCTCTGCAAGTGCTTCCTGACACACTCACTCCCATTTATATTCAGGGATTATTTCCTCCCATGTATGTTCAGAAATGTATTTATAGCCTAGACAGATTTTAATATTTTTTTGGAAAATTCTGACTTGACTTCAGATTTTATTTTCCTCTGTCGCATTTTTTTAGTGTTACATTAACATTATATCTTTTTCTTCTTTTCTTAGAAAAAATATTATTATTAATCAATTTATTTCAGATAAAATCAATCCATACAATTTCAAATTATAAATACTTACAGAAAAATATATAAATAACAGAACAAATATACAAACAGAAAAATAAATCAATAATAATTGATTTATAAATATAAAACAAAAATAAATAATAAATGAAAAATATATAAACAGAAAAATAAGTAATTGTATTAATTACTTACGAATAACTTCTTTATTTTTCTATCCCCGACAAGCGGGACTGAGCTTGTCCCGCGCGGGACTTAATTTTAGGATAAAAATCGGGACGTCCTGCCAAAATCGGGACGTCTGGCAATGCTGGTCATCGGTCTATATGTAGACCCAAATATTTTACTCAGTCACTTGTTGGTAATTGCTTTCCTTTCATATAGACTGGTGTACATTCGCCTTTTCTTAGGGTAAAGGTTGTCTGAACAGATTTGCTTACACTAGACTTTATTCTTCATTTTTGGAGCCATAGTTCTATTTTACTAATTTGTGTTTGCAGCTTTTGTGTGGCAACATCCGGGTCTTTGTCACTCGCAAGGCATGCAGATTGCAGTGTCATCCGCATAGGTTGCTTTCGTTACATCTTCAGTGTATCGCAGATCTGATGTATACAGAGCATAGTACTGGGCCAAACACTGATGTCTGTATAACATCGCTGTCTCAGTCCGACAAATAGATTACATAAATATTTTCATGTTGTAATTCATTTGAAAAATCTTTTTCCACTTAGTTATGCATCAAACAGTTAGCTGCCCACCACATTTTCAAATTGAATTGATAGATTTATTTATTGCCAATTTAACCATTAACAGAATAATAATCGTTTATTTATAAAAATGGAATACATTCTAAGGAAAAGGAATAAAACATTATTTGGGCATTTTTAGGGAATAAAACATTATTCTTTTATTAGGCATACTACTTATTACTAGTTGGGATGTGTGGTGTTACACGAATGGATAGAATAAGAAATGAGTACATAAGAGGAAGTCTGAAAGTGGCACCGGTAACTGAAAAGTTCTGTGGAAATTGGTTGTCATGGTATGGGCATGTGTTACGGAGAAATGAGGAAAATGTCGTGAGGAGAGTTTTGAGTATGAATATCGATGGCTATAAGAGTAGGGGAAGACCAAAGAAACGATGGATGGAATGTGTGAATGATGATAATATGGTTAGAAAGCGGGGGACTACCGAGATGACGACTAATAGAGAAGTATGGAAGAAAAAAACATGTTGCGCCGACCCCAAATAAATTGGGATAAGGGCAGGAGAATGAATGAATGAATGACTACTTATTACTACTTATTCTTGATTATTAGAATTCTAAGCAATTTTCTGAAACTTTTATATAGGTGCTGCGCCACATTGTAACAAAAGGCACTCCTCCTCCTAAAGTATGGTGGGTACCACCAATGGGACTACATTCCTGCCTCAGAACAGCACTAAGATATCTAAACATCCCTATAGTAAGTGGAATACTTGACAAATGGATATAATGCATTATACTTGCGATTTAACTCTTCATACAATTGATTTTAAAATTGTTTTTCAATAGATGGTATCTTCTGATGATCATTGTCAAGAAGTAGTTGGGCTTTGCCGGGAGAAAACATATGCTGGACTTGTTGGCTGCTCAGGAGAATACTTAGTATTTCAACCTCCAAGATACTTTAGCTCTTCACAACTGAAGCTTACATACAGGGTAAGATTGAGACGTTTATTTGGGTTCTCTGTGCCAAAACAGTTTACTACCTGTAATTGACAACATACACTGTAAAGTTTTTTGTTTTTAGTTAAGCTGAATTGTGTGCAACACTAAGCTAACAATTTAAAACACTTATTATTTTAATGCCATTGCCAATGACCAAAATTGGTATCGTTTCTTTTTTCGGCAGCCAATAACAAAACTTTATACATTTAGAACAAAGTAGAAGAACACACGAAATTGAATGGCGGTAAACCCCAAAAATCAATCGTGAGTTGAAATAAAACAGATTATCGTGATGTTAATATTATTTGTCTTATGTTAATTTTTGAAATGGGACTTCAGGGCGAAATCAGAATTTGATCTTTATCAGCTACAGTATTGGTAAGTGCAATAATACAGGTTGATGTTTTTGTCAAAATAATCTGGCTTTATTCCTGGCTCAGGCAAAAACTTTTTCAATAACCAAAACTTGCAGTTTTATTTTCCTCTAAAATCCAGGTCATGGTTCCTTTGACCACTTTGCTCTACTATCCGGTTTTGCATTTAACCCTGATGTCCCAACTCCAAAATCATCCTGTGTAAACCGATATAACTCAGCTCAAACAGATTTTATGATTTATTGTAGTGTCCTCTACAGATTGGTAAAATGTAACACAAATGAGTGGTCCAAACTTTTGCAATGCAACATGAAATATAACACAATAACTATGGCAATGTGTTGCAATGTGTCTTATAAAATCATCTTACGTTTCACCAATCTGTACTGGGCATAATACAATATTTTGTGATTAATGTTCAATTGTACCTATAAAAAATAAATGGCCGCCAAGAAAAAAAAACAACTGCGCCATACATTTTGGTCATTGGCTTTTCACTGTCAAAATTTAATTTAAAATAAAATTATTGAATTTATGTGTGTTCATTGCAGTCATCATTGGAAACAAAAGAGTACATGGTGCATGAGCTACCACAAGTGTTAGAAGTGCCGCAGGACCGGCTATGCCTTATGGCAGCACTACTTGGTGGCACCATCCTCTCGGAGCTAAGCCTAGTTGATTTCTATAAACGTTTGGGAATCACACAAAAAAAGGTGCGTGATCGTTTTAAGACCACAACACATTATAAGTTTTTTTTCTTGATAGTAATATAGAGGTATCATGGAACAGGGTGTAAAGTTCACTGATCTTCTATAGAAAAGGGAGGATCGTCCGCCCAGACGCGTGATGTGTCTGGCGGGCAAGTGCTTAGTGATTCATTTTTTTTATTTTTTATAAATGGCATCTCGTAGTTGACCTTGAGAGGTCGTGACTACTTAACCGGACTATCCTGTGGTTGCCTGAAGTGAACTCAAAGCCTCCAGCCAGTGGCGTAAATCCTACAAAACCACCACTGTGGGGTACGAACCTCGGCTTAGGGCGTCGCTGGGGAGAGAACAGCAAAATGGGACAGGCAGGATGTAATTTTGCCAATGATTCATGTCGGGCCGATGCATGCTAGTTACGCTGTAAACTCTGCTTGCGAGATGCAGGATTTTTCGGGACGTTTCTGAAAACGACATTTTAGATTTTTCTGCAAAACGCTTGGTTTAAGGGAAAAGTGTACACAATTAAGCCAAGCTTATGGCTAAAACGACGCCATGGACAATTCCTTGGGACAGAATTCCCGGGAATTTGTTGCAAGATTTCTTCCTATTGACTCTGAATCATGATACTGTAAACCAAGCTTAGCTTATATGAGAATGTGCAATACTTTATTTTTAGGTAGTTATTACTATTATCGAAAATGAAGTGTATGATGAGTGTAAAATATTTTCAGCAGCAGGTTCCTCCAGAAGCTTTAGTAAAAGCCATTTGTCAGTATGTCCGAGAATTGCCTTCATCTGATGTAGATGCTGCATGCATTGATGTATTTGGTGACCTTAATGATCTCCGAGCTGCCAAACTGAAACAAGCTGTACAATATTATTTGAATGGTACAAAAGATGGATTTTTGAAGTACAGAACTGCATCTGGTAAGACAATTTCCCTGATAATATTAATTTTTAACCGACTTCTAAAAAAGGCGGAGGTTGTCAATTCGAATGTTTGTATTTTTTTTTTTTATGTTTGTTCGCTCATAACTCCCTCGCTTGCCAACCGATTTGAAAAATTCTTTTTTTGTTGGAAAGGGTATACTTCCCAAATGGTCACATAGAAATTTCATCAAAAACGGTTCAGTAGTTGGGTTACTAAAATTACTGGTAAAAATTACAACTCAAAAGTGAAAAATAAAAACTTTTTTGCAAAAAAAATCAACCGACTTCCAAAAACGACACTACAAAGTGAAAAATAACTTTAATTTCGGAAGTCGGTGTCGTTGGGTTCACATTTTCGTTGTTTGCCACCGACTTCCGAAGTCGGTTGTTTTTTTTTGCAAAAAAGTTTTTTGTGTTGCATTTTCTTAAACTAAATTACAACACTAAACTATTTCTTTCTTTTAATTTCAGGTCGTCGTCCAAAAAATAACAAAAAAAATCAAAAAGCTGATATTAGCCCACAGGCAACTTCTTCAGACTTAGACACATCTAAACTGGCTGCTGAATCGTCTGAGCATGAGGTTTATATTTTATTCTAACCAGTATAAAATTGCTATAGTCATCCACGCCTTTTACATCGTCACCAATACATTGGCATCCATTGGCAAACCGTCAGATAATTTTGCATGATCACTGGTTCTAAATTTAAATAACTATTGTCTAAGTGCAAGTGACCTATTTTTTTAATCATTTTATTTTATTCTCCCTACACCTTTTTTGTATTTTATTACATCCCCTTTGTTATTTACACTAAGCACTTCAGATAGTTAGAAAAACTGCAAACTCAATAAATTGCAGCAAAAAGGCTTGGACGACTACAAATTGGCAACAGCAAATGCGTCAATTAACGCCGACTTTAGCATGGAAGAAAGGCCCACTGAGATACAGCAAGGACTTGCGGCGGTATCACTGGACTCCGGCGACGTGGGCGCAGCCAAGCAGCAAACTGTCAGTCCGGCTGATAAAAACGAAAAACCACAAACTGCTCCTAAAGAGGTCTGAAATATATTTGTGTTCTTGACGACTCTTTTAGGTTTGATAAATGTAAATACAACTAACGTGGTACTGTTTATAAATTAAGCTTTCATTTGTGTCAGGTGAGTCACTATATCACGTGACTCATTTGATTTTCTAAGTTTCCCTAAGCTTGTCTAGTGCACATTTTGGATGAACCTTTCGCTCCGCAAAGATGATTTTAGTGTGTGTGTATGGATCCATACTTAAGATGGACGCTGCCCGACACTTATTTACTTCGGTTAATTCGACCAAACTTTCAAACCTAGTATATGTTTTATTCTGCTAATAACTTTTGACGTCTTCTTTACTGTGAAAAAAACTCACGAATTATTCGCAGGATAAGACATAAACTAGATACAGAAGTTCGCCCTTAATTAAATAAAATAATTTTAATGCGAAATCGCTCATAAATATTTGTCTTATGTTTATAGGGGCGCCCGAATTTGAAGCAGTTACCAAATGAAGACAATTGCCCCCCGGCCCCAGCTGAAGTACTACGTACGTGTGCCGAGCGCCACGCGCGCGGGCTCATGCATCCCGCAATGTTATCGATCTTGACACATCGCCAAGTTACTCTGCCTGTACTAATGGAGGATGACAATCACCGCGAAATACCTTCTATACATCATTTCTTTAGACCTGTCAGACAAAATGTGTATGCAATTTTGTATAACATGCATCATCACCGCTTTATGGCACAAAAAGCCAAAGGTAAACTGATTTTAACAATACAAGTAATATATAAAATTAATAATTTTGTGAAACATTGATGGCTGACAGTACTTACTTATTTTTTATTTATTTTAGAGGATGGCTCAACAAGTTCTGTGAATATTGATCGCCCTTGTACTGTTCAAATATCCGAATGGATATATTCCCGTGTGAACCCTGGGAAGACTCCTGAAACTGTACCGGGAATCGTTCTAGATTGGCCTGTACCAACAGTGCAAAGGCTTTGGTTCGGGTGAGCTTATATCTTTAGGTATTTTGCTCATCATTAGTCTACCTTCGTTATGGACGAACCTGCAGAGACAATGTAATGAATTTCATGTCATTTAGATGAAAGAGTATTGTTAAATATTTATCCGCATCATAACAACTCATTACTATTGAATGGTTATAAACATTGTTTATATTTTACTTGTTACAGAACTGCCCAAGATGATAAATGTCGTCGTATGAGAGCATTCCTCTCTTGCATGCGCTCCGATACTCCATTGATGTTAAATACGTCTTATGTACCGCAACATTTGCTTATTTTAGCCACTGTGTTAAGGTAAAATATTGCACTTTTAGTATAAATTGAAAGTAATCGATTTTGATTATACTTGAACATACGAATACAAGTAGCAGTACTCGCTGTCATACGTAAGATTGAATCTCAGTGATTTTACGGATGAGCATACACTTTTTGCAAGCAACTTAACACCGAATTGTTAACTTCGTAATGTTCAAAATTGGAGATAACCTGGCACCTGCCGTGTCAAACTCAAAGCATTTATTTCAATTAAACCATTTACAGCCATTTTTGAATTGTCAAAGAGTCGGTCAGTTAGTCAGTAAGTTGAAGCTAATTACTCATTCCAAAACGTCGATCTCTAACTCTATGGAGAAGAACGGGCAAGAAACTCCCAAGTGTTAATATCACGCTATTTTGATCTTTATGATATTAGCAACTAGTGGAAATTCGCGTGTGCCACAAGCGTGTATCTGTTTTTTCGTGAAATCGCGCAATGTGGGGAAACGGGCTTTGCTTGTAACACCGCTGTCCATTTACGTGTGCTTCTTCTGCCACGGACCCAGAAAAGGTCATGGTTATGGCAGTACGTGAATACTTGTATTTAATTTCTTTTTAGTACCCAAAGGGGTACTATAACGGGCCTGCGAGCGGAGAGTAATGGGTAACTCACCATCCGATCAGGAGCAGGCCCGTGCCGGACGGCGCGTATGTGTTCCACGCGCGCCTCAAAGAGACGTCAGCAAAGTGACGGGGCCCGATAGAGCCGAAGCCTGCCAGGTTAGCGGGATCGTCCGAAAGGGTTACCGCTGCCCTGGAACATAAAGGGCTAAGGAAGGAACACGGGTGGGTTTTAGTCAGTAAGAGTCTGACACTCCCTTCCGCTCCACCCAGAGCGGAAGAGGTCATGTGATGATTTCCCTACCTCAAAAAAAAAGGGGTACTATAAAGAAAATAAATAGTACAACATTATTTTGCGAGCTTTAGAGCGTTTTTAGTGGCCGGGCTACAACGCATCCGTCCCAGCATGGCAACGTAGCCCAGTTAGTTTCGCCCACCAGGTCCTGCTCATCAACAGACATTCTCTTGTCAGAATAGTTAAAATGTTTTTAATTTAATCTACGATTTACAGATTTATAATGACGTCTCAAATTCAAATTTTGAGGCGACAGGAGTTGGATGCCTTTTTGGCTACAGCTTTCTCAAATGATCTCATGAATGCACTTCATTTGCAAGAAATGACCGTAAGTGTGAAAAGTGTCAGTAACGTTCTATAATTTTATACTGGCTAACATAAAAGCGTTGCGACGTCACGACGCAAACATCGGCGACATCAGGGTCACCCAAAGAGTTACTTGAGAATGTCCATAGCTTTTGCGTTGCAACATCGAACCGCTTTTATGTGTGTCGGCACTTATTGATCACCGCTGTAATGTGAAGCGAATAATGTATTTAATATTTTAGGTAAACGGTATAAACTCTCGTGGCGTGCAACTGGGTGCACTAGTGATGGCGGGAGCTGAAGCAGCTCTGCTAGCTAACGACTCGTGCGGCGCGCCCGTGCCGTGGCTCGTGGCGGCGCCGTGGCTGTACTTCGACGGCAAGCTGCTGCAGCGCAACCTGCACCGCGCCAACCACTGCAAACACCTCGCTCAGCTCTGCGACAACCACCTGGATACTGTGGTCAAGGTCAGTAATTCGATTAAAATCCTACTATCGATACTAATAGTATAATTTAGACATGAACATGACATTGGCTGACTTCGAGTTGATTGCAAAATGACCGGTCTAGCCAATCATATTATTTGGACTCCACCAAAAGGGAGTTCGGGTGGTTCCAAAACTGAGTCTCTACTACTAAGCACATTTTCTCAAATTGGCCAAAGTTTCACACAACAATAGCCGCACGAAATTGTCTATGGTTTATTGCGCATAGATCGATTTATTTGAATTTCAATAACTACCGTCGTTTTTTTTTTTAATGAAAATTTTATATTAAATTAGCGGTTTTATTGATAGATAACTTCCTATGTAAATAATTTATGTTTATGAAAAGATACTTTGTTGCAAAATTTTTACGCCAAAGGCTTCTTCTCCGCTCTTCCAATAATACCTTATTTTTCGAAACGCTAAAATAGTCATCCGGTATAAAACCTACGATATTATAATTTTTTCAGTATTAAATACTCTTTGTACATAATGTCGATAACTATTATGTCTCATTAAAGAAAGAAAGGAAAGAAAATACGTTTATTTACGGTAAACATGACGCAAAAAAGAACATAAAAACAAATAAAGAACAAAAAAAACAAGAAATGGTTGCCATGCGTCACATCCACGCAAAACGGCAATCGCTCAGCATTATGCTGCGACCCTATGCAAGACAGAGCCCTAGCGCTGGTTTTCAGCGACAACCGGCGCCGACGTAGTGACATCGCTGCCCGGTGCATTACATATTTGAATGACAAAAATAAATCTCGACGAAACAAAAACAATGTCAGTGATCCACAGGATGAAAAAGTGATTTGATAATACATTATAGTGTAATCATTAGAGATGCGCAGATATCATGTTCTATTCCCAGGCAAGTTCAATGTTTGTTTGTTGGTTTTTGGTCCCTGGCTACCATCCTGGGTTTAGATGATAACTGGTGTTAATCAGGGCTTGAAATATCGGTATTTTTGAGACGTAGTACACACGGCCACCACGGCTCTAGAGGGCTAGACGAGCCCTCCGAGGTACCGGGAGGAATCAAACACGGCGATCCGTTTTATATTTATATTTTCTAGAATGTTTTCACATCTTATCGTCTAATTGTCACTTCTTATTCTCCAACCATCTCTTTGACACTAAATCCCTTGACAACGCCACGGCCGCTAGCTGCGATTCGATCTAACCACTGTCTACAGAATTCATCTCTCATCTGCTCATCTTTCATCTTCACCACTTCTATCCTATATACCTGCATGTTATCTTCTTGACACACCATCGGCGTCTGGTCCTCTTCATCTTGACACAAGTTTGAATGTTCGAATGGAACCCGCGCTAAAATATAGCCGGCCTACATCATATGAGGCCGTCTTCGGCAGACAAGCCTCTACAGTACACACGGCCACCCGTCAAGCCATACATTTCCATGTATATCTATAATAAGTACGGATAGTTAATAGGCATTAGAAAAGTAACTTTAAGGTTGTCAACCATACGAGGTTCTTCGTATAAATACGAGATAGGTGGTACGCGACGGGTACGTGAAATTGGTACCGGTTCTTGTTAAAAATCAAAATCAAGTCATTTATTCAAATTAGGCTGAGAATCAGCACTTTTCGAACGTCAAAATTACAAAAGACAGTCCCCCAAAAACGCCCGCCCTTCACCACTTCCTCCTAGTGCTATCGCTGGGAAGAAGTGGCGCAACAAACTCCCCAGCAGCACAGCTGTCTGTTCAGTTAGAAAATAGTTGATTGTATACAATACTAGGAACCTACTTTCATAATTATTAACATTACAAGACCAGAACATAAAATTAAATTATTTGCCATACTAGCTTCTGCCCGCGGCTTCGCCCGCGTGGATGTCGGAAATTATCCCACGGGAACGTGCTAACAGGATAAAATGTATTTGCTTCCCCAGGATGCCATCTATCTCTATGCCAAATCAGAAGTTCAGTGGTTTAGGCGTGAAAATGTAACATACAGTTTCAAGTTCAAATCCTCCCCTTAAAAACTGAATTACCCCTTTTTGTCCCGTCAGTGGTAAATTTTCGACAACTTTACATACTTATTATTAATTATTTTCTGTCAAAAGTATCAATACTATATCAATATACAATTTCTTCCACACAAACTTAACACCCCTATATCCCCCTTTGAAGGGTAGTTTTGAAAAACTTATAATGATAAACTTTATTACTTACTTAGGCAAGTATTCTTGCCAAGTTTCAAGTTTATGAACTAAATGAATAAGATTTTTCATATAAACTGTATCCCCCGCTTTTCACCCCCGCAGGGGTGGAATTTTGGAAAATCGTTTGGTATTATTCATAACTTGATTCAAAGATTATTTATACCAATTTTCGAGTTAATCAAGCCATGCATTATAATCCTCCCCTGAAAAATGGACTACCCCATTTCAGTCCGTCAGGGGTAGATTTTCAAAAAACCCTGATACACATTATTCTTTACTTTCAATATTAGGTATAAATACTGAGTTTCGAGTAAATCGGACTGCGCGCTAAAATTCTTCCATACAAACTTTGAAACCCCCCAATCCCTTATTAGGGGGTAGTTTAGAAGAAGAAAAAACTGACAATCTTCATAATTTATTTTGGTAAGTATTCGTGCCAAGTTTCAAGTTTATTAACTCAAGGAATAAGATATTTTCATATAAACTGTATCCCCCGCTTTTCACCCCCACAGGGGTGGAATTTTGAAAAATCGTTGGGAATTATTCATAACTTGATTCAAAGATTATTTATACCAATTTTCGAGTTAATCAAGCCACACATTATAATCCTCCCTTGTAAAATTAACTACCCCTTTTCAACCCGTTAGGGGTAGATTTTCGAAAACGCCCTGATACATGTTAACTCTTTATTTTTGGTCTTAAGTATAAACACTGAGTTTCGAGTTAATCGGACCGCGCGCGCATTCAAAATATTCCACACAAACTTCAACACCCCTATATCCCCCTTTGAGGGGTCGTTTTGAAAAACATAATGATAAACTTTATTACTTACTTAGGCGAGTATTCTTGAAAAGTTTCAAGTTTGTTAACCTAATGAAGAAGATTTTTCATATAAACTGTATCCCCGCTTTTCACCCCCCTTTGAGGGGTAATTTTGAAAAACATAATGATAAACTTTATTACTTACATAAGCGAGTATTCTTGAAAAGTTTCAAGTTTGTTAACCTAATGAAGAAGATTTTTCATATAAACTGTATCCCCGCTTTTCACCCCCACAGGGGTGGAATTTAAAAAAAATCGTTTGGGATGTATTCATAACTTGACTCAAAGATTATTTATACTAATTTTCGAGTTAATCAAGCCATGCAGTAAAATCCTCCCCTGAAAAATTGACTACCCCATTTCAGCCCGTCAGGGGTAGATTTTCAAAAAACCCTGATACACATTATTCTTTACTTTCAATATTAGGTACAACTACCGAGTTTCGAGTAAATCGGACTGCGCGCTAAAATTCTTCCATACAAACTTTGAAACCCCCCAATCCCTTATTAGAGGGTAGTTTAGAAGAAAAAAAACTGACAATTTTCATAATTTATTTAGATAAGTATTCGTGCCAAATTTCAAGTTTATTAACTCAAGGAATAAGATATTTCATACAAACGAATTCCCCCCTTTTCACCCTCTTAGGGGTGGAATTTCGAAAAATCCTTTCTTAGTGGATGCCTACTCTTCACGAAGAACACACCCTCCAAATTTCATGTCTCTAGGACCAGCGGTTTAGGCTGTGCGTTGATCTATCAGTCAGTCAGTCAGTCAGTCAGTCAGTCAGTCAGTCAGTCAGTCAGGACTTTGAATTTTATATATATAGATGTCAGCAAGACGCGCTAATATACCAACAAATATAATAAAAACTATACTTACTCAAGCTAAAAAAAAAAAAAAAAATGTAAGTAAATAAAAACTTACTACCCAAGTAAAAGCCTCCAGGCATAAAGGGCGTGACAGCTTAGATATTTATGCATTGCTGGGTTCTGTTCACATAGTTGTCACTTGAAGTCACAAATGATAAACTAAGACCATCGAAGTAAAATAAATAAATAAGTTAATAACAATAACCTGTCAGTAAGCTAATTCTGGAGAAAGAACATAAACATTGTCTTGCGTTAAATTAGGGCGACCAACTATTCTTATCGTGTAAGTAGTTGTTGATGGAATAGTATGCCTTTGAACAAAGGTTGGATTTTACTTTAGCTTTAAACGGATTAAAGGGCAAATATAATAAAGAAGAGGGTATCTTGTTATAAAAGGTTATACCAAGCTCAACAAATGAGTTATGAAGCTGGTGAAAGGGGGCACGCCAATGATATTCTAGTAAACAGATATGTTATACACTTACAAAACAACAGAAAAAAGTGTTCCGCGCCGAGAGGCAGCACACATACACACTTTTCATTCATTTTACATTTCACTACAAGTAAAAAGGATAGAAAAAGGATAGCTCGATAAAACCAATAAGAAAAAAAGTGACAGCTAGATGTTGTCAATTGCACGTGAATGTAAACAAACATTATTCGGGCCACCAATCACCGCACGTTGGCATCATAGACTAACAAATTAACTACGCAGAAAGTACAAACCGCGTGTACAGAATTTGCAGTCGGGATTTGTGCCTATGCAACGAATAAACACTATTAAAAGGTAGGTAGGTGAAAAATAAAATACGTTTTAAGAAGAAAGAAATATATATAATGTAAACAAAATCATACACCTTCGAAAAGATTTAATTTATTTCTTTTCTGTCTCTTAGAGAGCTTTTTATTTCGTGAGCGGAATGGAGGCGAACTGTTGTATACTTATCAATTATAGTTTTTTAGTTTATATTATAATTTAAATATATCAAACAAAATTATAAAGAAAAGTTATTAAAAGGGAAACTAGAACTCTGCTGTAAAGATGACTTTACTGCCTAATATTCGCATCTGTACTTTTATTCTATGTCCGGAGTGCACGCATCCTTGTCGTTCTTACGACAAAAAATATATTTTCCATCTCTTTCTTTTTTCTAACCTCCAAATATCAGAATATTAGGAAAATAATTGAAATATATTAATAAATCGAAGTATATTGTGTACTTCCGTGTGGTATGAGATCCCTTGTGTTTTATTAACTTTGGTAACATAATTGGTACACTTTTTATATACACAAGATGGCATTTTGGATGATAATTACGTAGTAGCGCGCACCGTCTATCTCGTAGACGTGCGTGACACAGACTAAAGGCAATACGTCCCAATTAGGACGTTTTCTAGTCTTCACGATTTGCGCGCTCATAACATATCTGTTTACTAGAATATCATTGGGGCACGCAGTTTGTCCTTATTTCTAGTGTTAAAACTATGAATATCACTGTTTTTAGTGTACAAGTGTAAATTTTGCCTAATATATAAGATGTTGGCAAAGATGACTTGTGATGCAACCGTGAGAATACCAATATCTTTTAAAAAACTCTGGCACCTAGCTGGTAAATTGCTCGAACAGCTCGTTTTTGAAGGACAAATATATTTTGTGGGGACCTACAAAATATATTTGTCCTTCAAAAACGAGCTGTTCGAGCAATTTACCAGCTACTAGCACTGAAGTTTGGCATCTACTGTTAGTCCTAGAAAAATTGCCGAGCCTTACAGTTTCAAGCACCTCTTTATCTAAGACGATGTTGGGTCCTAGATTTCTAACATTCGGTAAGGCGAACTTTAGGTGGTAGCGTTAAGTGGAGTACTGGTACCCGTCTGGCACCGGGAAACACTAAGTACCGATACAGAACCTGTACTTACATCGGTACCAAGCCCTGATGTAAGTAGACGCTTTACGAAGCCGACGGTCACTTATGCTCCCCGTAATTGTTAATTTTGTACTGATCCATACCTGGGAACCTTCTGATTACGGATTTATGTTACACTAGCTTCTGCCCGCGGCTTCGCCCGCGTGGATGTCGTAAATTATCCCACGGGAACGTGCTAACAGGATAAAATGTATGTGCTCCCCCAGGATGCCATCTATCTCGCGGGCCCTTTGTGGCTAATTACAATAGAAAACCAATTGTGTCTCATTAGTGGTGATTAAGAGGGTACCTATATGATATCTTTACCTAAGTACCTACCTAATTAAAAAAAAAACTCAATAACAGAAAATTAAATACCTACCTACCTAAATAAACCTATTTCTGATGATAACTAATCTAAACTCAATAAATAAGCAAACTCCCTAAAAACTAATATCTATACGAATGACTAATCCTAACTAACAGTATTATAAAATAACCTACGGTCACTACGTACACTATCAAATATACTACTTATACTTTAAAATTAAAATCTATACCTACGACTTATATAAAAATAAACCTAAATAACTCTAAAACTAAAAGGAATAAAAATGAACTCCACTGCGGGTAACGTAACCTACGACAAACTTATTATTTGCGGCTGGTACAGTAATCGGGTCTAGGTATCGAACCGCAAAATTAAGTTTGTTTTTTATTGTATATACTTTTCCGGGATAAAAAGTACCCAGTGTGGTGCCCAGAATATTAAAGAATAATTATTCCAAGTCTCATCGTAATCGAACCGGTAGTTTTTGCGTGATGCCTGAACAAACAGACAGACAGACAAAAATTTATTTTTGGGTTCGGTGTCGGTCTAGTAACACCCCCTGCCATTTATTTTTTTGATATTTTCAATGTACAGAATTTTCACTTCTACAGATTTATTATAACTATAGATAGATTATTTTCTGTCAAAAGTATCAATACTGAGTTTCGAGTTACTCGGACCGCGCATTCAATTTAATTCAAATTTCTGCCACAAAAACTTAACACCCCTATATCCCCCTTTGAGGGGTAGTTTTGAAAAACTTATAATAATAAACTTTATTAATTACTTAGGCAAGTATTTTTTGCCAAGTTTCAAGTTTATTAACTAAATGAATAAGATTTTTCATATAAACTGTATCCCCGCTTTTCACCCCCACAGGGGTGGAATTGAAAAAAAATCGGGGATTTATTCATAACTTGACTCAAAGATTATTTATACTAATTTTCGAGTTAATCAAGCCATGCAGTAAAATCCTCCCCTGAAAAATTTACTACCCCATTTCAGCCCGTCAGGGGCAGATTTTCAAAAAACCCTGATACACATTATTCTTTACTTTCAATATTAGGTATAAATACTAAGTTTCGAGTCAACCGGACTGTGCGCTAAAATTCTTCCATACAAACTTTGAAACTCCCCAATCCCTTATTAGGTACCCCCTAGTGACATGTATGTCACTTTCCAGGCTTACTTTTAATTTCGGAATAATGCACGGGATCGAAGCCACTGGCGGAAACTAGTAATATATGCATTTCACTAATTGAATTCATCGGTCTCTGTATAGGTGGAGCGTATGCGCAAAGCGATCCTGGAGGGCCTGGAGGTGGAGTTCGCGATGCCGCCTCTGCCGCTGGTGGCGGGCGTGGTGGGCGGCTCGCTGGGCGGCTGGGCGCGCGGGCGCGGGCGCGGCGCGCGCCTGGAGATCGCCGGCGTCGTGGTGGGGCAGTGGGGCGGCGGCAGCTACCCCGCGCGCGCGCCGCGCTACCCGCAGGCGAGTCCTACCTACGCGTCGCTCTACATAACTCCGAATAATCCATCAGTGAAGCTTTCTGATCATTGTTTATATTTTGACCCCTGTTACGTGGAAATTAAACATAATTAGGGTGGACTACACCTTTGCCTAACCCTTCGGAAAATACTGGCAATATGTTATTTTTAAAGGATAGTATCTTGATATTAGTGTCGCTTATAACTCGTCGCAGGTGAGCTACGTGGGCTACACGCCGCCCCCGCGCAACGCGTACGGCGCACGCGGCTGGCGCGGCGCGCGCTCGTCCCGCGGCACGCGCGGGCGCGGGCGCGGGGCCGGCGCGCCGCCGCCGCCCGGCCGCGCCGCGCGCCGCTCGCGCCGCGACCAGGACGAGCCCGCCAAGCCCGCCACTCTCACTGTTAACGGGTAAGACATTCATCCAAGCACGTCCCGCGGCACGCGCGGGCGCGGGCGCGGGGCCGGCGCGCCGCCGCCGCCCGGCCGCGCCGCGCGCCGCTCGCGCCGCGACCAGGACGAGCCCGCCAAGCCCGCCACTCTCACTGTTAACGGGTAAGACATTCATCCAAGCACGTCCCGCGGCACGCGCGGGCGCGGGCGCGGGGCCGGCGCGCCGCCGCCGCCCGGCCGCGCCGCGCGCCGCTCGCGCCGCGACCAGGACGAGCCCGCCAAGCCCGCCACTCTCACTGTTAACGGGTAAGACATTCATCCAAGCACGTCCCGCGGCACGCGCGGGCGCGGGCGCGGGGCCGGCGCGCCGCCGCCGCCCGGCCGCGCCGCGCGCCGCTCGCGCCGCGACCAGGACGAGCCCGCCAAGCCCGCCACTCTCACTGTTAACGGGTAAGACATTCATCCAAGCACGTCCCGCGGCACGCGCGGGCGCGGGCGCGGGGCCGGCGCGCCGCCGCCGCCCGGCCGCGCCGCGCGCCGCTCGCGCCGCGACCAGGACGAGCCCGCCAAGCCCGCCACTCTCACTGTTAACGGGTAAGACATTCATCCAAGCACGTCCCGCGGCACGCGCGGGCGCGGGCGCGGGGCCGGCGCGCCGCCGCCGCCCGGCCGCGCCGCGCGCCGCTCGCGCCGCGACCAGGACGAGCCCGCCAAGCCCGCCACTCTCACTGTTAACGGGTAAGACATCCAAGCACGCGGGGTCGTCATGCTTTCTGAGCACAGTGCGTAAACAAAAGTTGCAACACATTGTTTGTGGTATATGTGTGAAACATGTTTCCCGCAACCTACTGCCCTTACAGTTTTAACATGTCATGCATCTGCATATATTTTTGCGTCATAGCGTGGTAGAGGCGCAGGTTTATGCATTCATCAGTTGAAACGTGTGTGAAGAATGATGAATCTCCATTAATTTTACAGAAAGACTGTGAGACCTGACGATATGAACCAGCAAGAAGATGGCAGCCTACACGAGGACACCTCAGCTCACGACACCGATGCTGATGGTGAGTATCACTTTTATATTTTCAATATTTCAGTTCTGCAGGATATGCTGCAGTCAATTTTCTTTTGAGTAATACGCAATTGACCAACATTTTGCACGACCTTTGTAGTTATTTTGTAAAAAAAAAAAAATATATGAAATCAAATCCTATTTTAGTAAATGGATAACGATTAAAGACCCTAACAACAGAGATTATCTTATGTAGTTAGCGAAATTCCGTAGACAGTGATGGGTTTCGATACCTAAATATGATAACGAAAAAAATAGTAGATTTTACAACAAGTGCACAAAACAAACCATTTTTATCCGAGACTTAGCAGCCCGAGCCGAAGGCGAGGGCTGATAGTAATGTCGAGGATAAAAATGGTTTTATGGACGAGTTATAAACTCTGCTTTTCACTTCGATTGCGAGGAAATAAAACAGTAGTATAACATAACATTTCTTTAATTAACATTCAAAGTAAAATTAGAACAGTTTTGAATACTGGGAAAATAAATAAGGAAATTGTTTTTAAATCTTACGACATACCTATACAGCCTACTATTAAATTAATTTTGTAATAATAATTTTCTTAAATCAACTAACCTACCGTACTTGAATTAAAATTTTAATATCTATTATATCTTAAAAAACACATAAGGCAAATAAATTAAAGTAAATATTATATAATAACAAATTCTATCTATGAACTTCTTATTGCATTTGGCTGTATGGCTCATTTTCTTTGCCTTAATATAATACATTTATGAGTAGATACGTTAATGCCCTTGTGCACAAAAATCGATTTTGTGCAGCCTATACCCTGCACAAAGAAGCACTTTCAGAGCATGAGAAGTGAAAAATACATTTTTGCGGCCATTGCGCTAGTAATGTATGTATTACTTCGAAGTATAAGTTTTTCTTTGTTTGATCGTGTTTAGATATCGTTACACATTACGTCTGCGGAGTTTCGCTTTAACCAAAATAAATTAAATTACTATATTATATTCACTGCATAACACAAGGAAAATGCTGTTTACAGGTGCACAGCCTCAAAAAATGAAGACTGTCAAAAATGCCAAGAAGAATATGGGGAAAGGAAAGAAAAAGAGCTCCAGCCAGAAGTCTGACCCCGCTCAAACGCTTGAAGCTAACGGCCCACTCGATAAGACTAAGGTGACTGCTGAGTAAACTACAGCAACCGCACAATGACGACAGCTAAATTACGGAATTTACAACCGAGCTTTCCTACCCAATTTTTTTTTTATCCTCATCATGACAATTGTAAAATGATGGTAACACTTATTTAATCTGATGCTATATTTTAGGTGGCGGAGCAATGCCACAATTCTGAAAAGGAACACATTGGTCAAGGTGACGCACCAGTTTCAAACTAAAGTATTCATTTTTAAAGGTAACTTCGTTATTGTTTTATTTTTATTTAGTATTGATTGATTTGAAATCAACTTAGTTTAGTTTTTTCGTGGCTTGTGTTTTTGATAGTTCAGTAAAATTTAATTAAATATTTTGAGGAAAGCTTGCTATAACTCCTACAGGAAAAAATGCTAATAACATTTTTGAAATACATTACGGTTTAAAATCGTATCGGTAAATAACTTAATACACAATCAAAATAACAAAATGTGTTTAAACACTTCTTGGGAAAATACGTCGGAATGCGATTGTTTTAGCACGTATTTGTGAGGTTGCATAATAATAATATATTCCTAAGCGGAATAATAACCAAATCTATTTTAAAGATTTTGTTAAAGCTTGGATGGTGAGTATCCACCTGTTAAAAGTATACGTGCCTGAAGATCTAAAAGACTTCCCTATTTTGAGACTGATTTTGTATTACTTTAATTGACACATTATGTGTGCAATTAATAATATTATTAAAGACAAGTGACATAATATTGAGGCTTATTTTATGCCCCAATATACCCTAATAAGACGAATATGGCTCGATTATTTTGTATTGTACTATAATGAGACCAATAAATACTGATGTAAACTGAAAAGCAAGATCTATATTTCTAGAGAAATAATGTGACCAAAGGGAATTAGGTTCTATTATTCGAGGTAGCAAATGTCTCTTAGAGTAAATAATAAGGACCGACAAGCACCCATTATTTGACAAGTGATATTTAAAATATAATTATATATTACTAAATTGACCTGTTGATTGTTAAGTCATGTTTTATTGAAAAGTGAGATGACTTGGTACTCAATATGTTTTATTTTTAGACATATGAAGTACTAAGTCAATATTATTTATTTACACATAGTATATTTACAATTTACCAAATCATAATTTTTTACTTTTAAGCTGGTTTGGTCTATGCAATCTCTTCAAAATAATTGTCTAAAAGTTCTCAAGAAAAATTTAAATAAAATATCAATAAACAAGCTGTTCACACACATTACATTCATTACTTGATTAGAAATATATTAGAAAAGAAACTTGTAGTGGATTACATAGACTAAACCAAAAAGTTTTCAGACTTGTTTTTGGGATTTCTTGAGTCATTGTTTAGGCGTTATTGATGTGTGTGCGAGTGTTGTTATGTTAAAAATAAAACATGTCTGAATAACCTTTATAAGACGATCTCTGCAATTAATGTAAAGGTACAACAGGCTATATCTATATCAATGTGGGGAACTGTGATTACAAAATGTTAATTGTTAAATGTTCCAGTCAAGGGCAAAACTCTGATAAATGGAACACTAATGTTAGTTAAAAAGTGCATTTATTGAATGATTCTTGGTGCTTTGAAATCTGTGGGACTGCCTGAAACGAGTCTGAAACTCATAGATTTAAGTCTAACGATAAACGTTTATTAAAACTGAACGAGCATTCGCATTTTGATACTTCCTCGTAATATAGGGTATTATTTCGATAGGAAATCGTAGATTTGTTATTAGTGATATATTTATATGCATTTTTCGGAATTTCAACATTGCGAATGTTCTTCAATTTATATGTATTTTTGTAAATTTGTTATATTGTTATACTTAAATTTAGCTGGAATGAGAAACATGGATATAAGGACAGTCTTACTAAATAACTCGAGTGGTGGAATAACTGTCGCAATTGGTTACGTAAATTTACATTCCATTCAGATCCTTCCAACGGTAATTGCACAGTTCACGCCAGTCGGGAATGGAACTAAATGAAGACTTTACAATTTTGAACGCTTTAAACCCTGGCCAGAACATAACACAAAATAATATGTTGCCACAATAACATATAAATAATTATAATTGATTGAATTAAACAATCAACTTATGATCAGAACTTGAGTGCAGTGCACACATGCAGCAGCCACTACGCTGTTCCAAGACACTAAATGCAAATCAAAGTACAGTGTAACCTGGATAAGTAGGGTCTCAAGGGACCTAGGATCCTCGATTAGGGAAGCTTTTCCACTTACCCTGTTTCCCAAATAGTCGGGTTTAAAATGACAGTCGTCTTACTTACACAGGCCCCTTGCTAAGACAGGTCGAAATGTACCGTTTTTCATTCATAGAGATGTTCGCGACCTGTCCAGACTGATATTCAAATGTCTTACTTATACAGGCTATTGAACTACAAAGTCCCAATTATATAGGTAGAAATCTCATTTAAAAAGGCTTAATTATTCCCAGCAACAGAGTTATTTCAATGCAAAAGAGTCAGTCATCCAGGGCCCACTTAATCAGGTTATACTGTATATGCCTCTGACTTCGTAACGTCGCCACAAAGTGGCAGGGGCGGGCGACCGTCGCGTCGTCGTCCGCTCTGCAGCTCGAGCGTTCCACTTGCATGAGGACGCTCACATTGCAAAGTATTCGCAAGCTGTCGCCCAGAGCGATATGCACTTTATATTATACATTTAAACATTTCTATAATTATTGCTTGCTTATTAAATAGACACCATGTTAGCGTTTAGAATTTTAACTTCAATGTATTTTGATTTGTTTAAGAATTATGGTATAACAATGGTAAAAGCATGTGAAAAATAATAATCTTATAATATGGGAGATAATGTTTTCAGGTTATAATGTTAAATGTCACTGAAGGGTTAATTTTTTAAATGTTACCGAAACCTAATAAATTGGATTGTTAAGATACCTTCATTATTCTCTATTTTCATGCTATACATTATCACGTACTTTTAAAAACTAGTTGAAAAGAAGAAGTAGATTTTATTTATCTCTTTTAAATCCATTATTCACTATAGTTTTAGATTATTCTCAACAATATTATAACTTTTACTATCTACATTTGTTTGCTGACAATGGTCATGATTATCAACATATAATAATCAAAATATATTAGAATACTTGTCATGTTAAACATACATTTTTCGTAATTGAAGTAGCAAACGTGGAACCGTGGCTTTTTGAAAACACTTATAACTTAAGAACCTACGTACGTAAACCCGCAATGTGAAATTTTTAAATTGTTCCTTTAGTTCGTGAACACAAAAAAAAATTGGATGAAATTTAAATTGTAAAGAGTTGTATTTGTCTTCAAATAAAACGTTCCATTACTATGCCAAGATATTTTATTTCATTCCTTTAATTGTAACCTTTTATGTACCTCAGTGACTGTTGTTGCTTCTAAATTAGCTATATGGTCAATTACTACCTGAGCAGCATCTTTAATATCGTTGTATTGATGAAGCAGCTTCACTTGGACATATTTTTTCTCACTGAGCATTTGATCAAGGGCTGTTTCTGCCTCAATCAGTTTGTTGTAATTTTCTTTCAAGCTTCTGGACATTGCTCAAGTAGTTGGTCCTGTTGAATAATAATTATTGTTCTTGTCAAATAAAATAAGAATTTAGTTTTTACAATAATAAGAGGAATAATTTTCAAAGGAGTTACAAGAAACAGCTATTAAAATTTTAATTTCAAGAACAACTGTTGCTGGTTGAAATTGAATTTGAGTATGTTCTTTCAAAATAATTGAGATTCTGAATTTAGGTTCAACCCGCGCGTAGTTACAACCCGCAAGAGTTTAATTGAGACTTCACTCTGATGACGAAAGCGCGTGGTACTGAAGCGTCGATGGCGAGAGCGGTAACAGTGCGGGGACGGGACCCCCGCTCGGGTCTCAAGTTAACTCTAGTGGGTTGTAACGTTGACTGCCACAACCTTCAGGTCCATATTCCTAGTCCTAAAGCCGCATAGGCATTCATTGGAAATAGTTGCCCTCAACATAAAATGTTGCTTTCTTTTGATTATCATGAACACTTTGCCAACAATACTGCAATATTCCATTTTCTCCGCAAAACATAAATACGTTGCTGAAACAAAAGTAGCGCAACATTGGTGCGGGAATATGGTTGTATGTTGCTGGAGATATTTTCACAAGTCTGCAACAAAATCATATTGCTGAAAGAGTTGCACCTTTTTTTTATACCATGTACTAGCCAGAGGCCTCGTAATCTAAAGCGCATCTATCTGGCCCCACGCGTGCCGCACGCTCACGCGCTGCACGCTTCGGCAGCCGCGCTAAAGGCGGCATTGTCAACATTTTCCATACAAATAAAAGTGTGTCACCGTTCAGTCGCAGTACTTGATCCCGTGCTCTGTGTCTGGCCCCATTAGTTTATCTATGGTTTCACGATGAAAAAAACGTTAGGTCCTCTATACGAATTTAAATACGGAACTATTTTCACTTCCTTCCGCTAGGGGTCTAAATATAATAAAAGGCTTTGGAAAGGGTAGTAGGTAAAAAAAAAGTACGTACATAAGAAAATAAATTTTATTCAAGTTCATCAATGTCAACTGGTTCACTGACACCCATAGCACAAGCTAGCATACTATTTATATGTCTGCCTTCTTCAGCTTTAAACACATATCCACTGGATTTATCAACTAATTTTCTAACATTTAGTAAACTCTCTGCTTTACATAGATCAACCAATTGAAAAGTAACTAAACTATAATCTTCAATTATTGAGACAAAAGCACTGTTTAATTTCTTATATTTACTGGTAAATGCATCAGTGTCTAGACTGTCCAGCAAATAATTCAAATCAAGCACTTCAGTGTAGAAATCTATTCCAAACTGTAATTTATCCATATGTTTTTTTAATAAATCTGCTTTTGTTAATAAATTGATATGGGGTAATCCAATTTTTAACATAGCATTAAGTGATAACATTAGAGCTGCAATAAATTTTCCAGCATCAGAACAATGGTGTGAATCCACCAAATGTACAACACATAGTTGTATGTTCCCTTTATTGGCAAGTACAGAAAATATGTTGCTCAAACTTTTATGATGACAATACAGTTCTACCTGTCCCGGCAAATCAAATATAAAGTTTGTGTAGTTGTCACCTTGGATTTGATTCAGCAGCCAATCTATGTTTTTTTCTAAAAACTCCATACAGTACAGCAGGGCTCCATTAGGACCAAGATTGTGTTGATCCATTACTTCCTCAAGAGCAATTAATTGTCTGATGTCAATATCTGGTTTGTAAGACATTAGATCATTAGCTGGATCTAAATTAACTACTACAACATTTCTTCCCAATTTCCGCAACAGTTCTGACATTTTGCAACAGTATGTTGTTTTTCCTGCACCTGGAGGTCCCAGAACCAGTTGACCATAATATTTTTGTACAGACTTAAATCTTTTTGCACTTATTGCAGCCATCTTAAGATTCTGCTGCTTTGCTCCTTATATCTAATATTATGTCCTTACAGGCTTTGACAGTTTCAATGTCATACGATTTAAGGTTTATAAAAATGCAAAGTGGTTTTGTAATTTTAATTGCTTCTGCCAAGTATCTCGCTGCAACTTGCTGCTCTTCTCCTGTAGCACCAAAAATAACTTTTGTTGTATAAATGTCATTAGTACCTAAAGGACTATGAACTTGATCTTTATGTATCATTAACATGCTTCCAATCTTCTGATACTGAGATACAATAAGCATTATTTTATCAGAATACTCTGCATAGACTATTTCTGTAGGAACATCATCAATATCTGCAGCTATGGATTTGAACAGCTGCTGTTCACTTTCATTTGGTATTTGTTTAATAGTTAAACTTTTCATAATATCTAGAAGTTCCATATTCACAGATATCTAAAATAGAAAAGTAAATTGAATCTGTTATTTTATGTACAGACGTCAGCACGTCAAGCTACTACAATCTGTCAAATTTCTTTAATAGATTTTCAACTTTATTCCTAAAGCATTAAGGTTCAAGGTTGATTGGGAAAGTTTGACAGTTTCGGGTAGGTTGACCTGCTGGTGTCTGTACTTATGTGCAATACAAAAATAAGTGATTAGTTTCAAGGTTTTTAGAATAGGATGCTGTTATGTATTTTTTTTTTTATTACAATCTAAATGAACATGGCCTACTTCATTATTATAATCCTGCAAAAATGAAGTGAAGCAATATTAAGCATGGTTCTTAATGTAAAATAGTGTTAGTTATTTACGTAAATATTTATTGAACACAATGATTGCATTTTCTAGCATTCATTACAAGTTTTGTATGATAAGTCCAAGTCACAAAGAAACTGGCAAGGTGTGTGACATGTATAGGAAATAGTAGGTATGCAATTTTGAACATCCTGGGTGTTTGAGCCCAACCTATTAGCTCTCTAGTCAATGATTATTTTAAAAACATTAGTCTGCAACGTATTTAATGATCGTGTGTATTGATTGGTCTGGTTTTCGTGGTTTGGTAATACATGATTCATCACATTTACCAATTATGGAAATAAACAAACTTTTATCCATTCCTATGTAGTAAAACTATTAATAAAAAATAAATACCTCTATCAGTTTATAAACCTACTGTATACGGTCTAATTAGGAGTCCTTTAGTACTTACCTACCTATGTTATGTAGCTAAGTATGACTCTAGGAGTCGTACATAACTACATAACGCTGAATAAAGTAGGAAACAGATTATTTACCCAGACAACTGAAGTAATTTGAATACCAGTATATCACCTTAGGCAACTTCACAAAAACAATAATGCCTTAATTATGAAAATATGAAAGATCTTTTATTTCGTACGGTTTTGAAATCGGTAAGAATATTTGTTTGCAAATTTACGTACCTTTCAAGTACTTCTACTATGTAGATTTTACTTTCTGATCTATTCTTCTGATCGTGTATATAACTCGCTGGTAACAAACAAATGTTATTAATATTATTAAATGACGCCTGCAGATTATCTACAAAATGTGCAACAAAATTACAAAAGTATTGCAGGTTGACAGTGACACAGGACACTCACACTTGACTCTTACTTGACAAGTTTATAGCACAGACTTGACAGGTCGTCTAATTCGCTTAATATTAGTGTTCTGTGCACTATATCGTCTGCGATCGTATCAGTCGAAATAAATATACATAGCAAATAAGCAGAGTGAAAATATCCAGTTTTTACCCGACTGCGGCGAAAGTCTGATAACCAGTCCAAAGGGTACCGTCTTCTAATTGGGTTCATCATCATTTATGTTGGGGCCGGCCGTTAGGGTATATCATAATATGGGGCCGGCTTCCAGTCTAACCGTATGCAGCTGAATAGCAGTATTTTATAATTATGGAGCGACTTTCTATCTGCCCTCCACAACCCAGTTACTCAGTAATACGACACCTCTTAAATAATAAAACTGGTTGTCAGACTTTCACAGAGATCTACAAATGATAGCCGGGACTATCGGTATAACATGCTTTCCGAGGCATGGAGCGGTCTCAGTATGTAAAGGATGGTCACCCATCCACGAACCGGCCTTTACGACTGGAACCCGACCCGATTATACGACAACTATCTAAACTTGGACGACTCGGACCCCGACAACTAACCCCGATCTAAGTGACATTCCTATTTAAGTCACTAGTTTTTTAAGGTTCCGCTGTCAGTCCGTCCGTCCATCTATCTGTCACAGGGCTGTATCTATTGAACCGTAAAAGGCAGGCAATTGAAATTTTCACGGAGTGTGTACTACTATGTATGACCGCTATAACAAAAAATCATAAAAATGAAATTAAGTTTAAATGAAAGAGTGTCTCCAAACAAGAAACGTGTTTTTTTATAAATATGTCGTGTTAAATATTGTGCGGTGGTACGGAACCCGTCATGTGCGAGTTCGGTTGTAAGGCTCTGGCCAAACTGAAGGGAATCCTGCGCGGGGCAAAAGACAAAAAGCAGAACAAAATTCCCGCACACCGAATGTGTCAACTAACTTGTATGGAGGTGATCAAATTCTCGCAAATAGTCTCGTGACTTTCAAATCAATAAACGCGCGCAGTCGCATCCCACGTCGATTGTGTCTTAATGTGGCTATAGCTTTTGGATTTTATACTTACATACAAATAGATAAAACCATTTTATATCTATGGCCAAAGACAAGGTAAAAGAGTCCACACAGTTTTTATGTAAAATTACCGTGAACTATTTTATTTCGACGAATTAAAGACGAAAAGTCTTTCTTTTGCGTACGAATGACCCACGTTGACTGTACTGGATCAATGATTAATGTAATAATTCGATCTGAAACACGCCTTAATTACAGCCAATACAAAAATACAGTCAACAAATAATAATAAATTAAAACAATAAAATAAAATTATATAATATAAGGACAAGAACAACACGTCAGCTTAGTCAAATAACCCGCCCCTAACTGTTCCCGGCGCAAAGGTGCCCAAAACGCTTGCTGCATTGCCACGTTGGATGGCAATGGCTAACCTTGCGGCTCATTCTTGGTGCAAGAATGAGCCGGAGCGGGAGTCCCCCGTTTTGTCACAGAGCTTGTGCCCTATCTCACCAATGAGCTTCCTAGCCTCAGTGCCCCAAGCACCCACCCAATTCGATTAGTATAATTATAGTACGTACATACTAATTCCATGAATTCGATACAGTCTGGCAGCCCTGAACTTTACGGTGGCCATTTTAATTAGAGTTGCCCAACTATCGATTTTCACTATCGATAGGTGACCTCGAAAACTAATAACAATATCGATAGTGCTATCGATGGTATCGATAGTATCGATACCATCGATACTATCGATATCTCAAATTAACTAATACTATTGATTGGAAGCAATAGTATCGATAGACTCGATACTATTACATTATAATACTATCGATAGTATCGATTTTTTTAAAGTAATACTAGCGGTACTATCGATATTATCGATAGTATCGTTGTATTAAATAATTAAAACTATCAATACTATTGATAGTTTGTAAAACTATCGATAGTATTACACCATCGATAGTTTAATAACCGCCGATAGTATCGTTTCCCAATTATAGCAAGTAGTGTTAAGCTATTCTCACTCACTGTGCCTTATGTGGTGTCACCGTTACTAGCAAAACTGGTAGCTGATTGTAATGATGGGTAAGTTAAACATATTTTAAATTAATATCCATGTGATTTTACCTAATAAATGAATTGAATATTGGAAGGCAATACTATCGCTGTTTATAAAACTATCGATAGTGTGAGCTATCGATACTATCAATACTATCGATAGTATTGCTCCTAAACATATGCTGGTCTTCGATACTATCGATACTATTTTTGTATATCAATACTATTGCCCTGTATCATACTATCGATAGTATCGATACTATCGATAGACTATCGATAGGCAACACTAATTTTAATTCTCTCGTAGTCTGGTAACATTATCTAAGCTGCCTGACAGTTTTGTTTTCTCTTGGCTTGTCAAATTGTGACAAGATGGTACTGTTTAATTTTTGTATTTTCTATCTAAATTAATCTTGTAAATTAGAAAACATTTCAGTCTATATTTGAAATAATAACTTGTGTATTACCGATGTAGAACTAAAATTACGCATATTAGTGATTTTCTGATGGGTTTTCAATCATAACCTGTAAATGTTGATTTCAGACGAAGGGTACTTCGAGCTTTGGTAAGCGTCGTAACAAGACACACACCTTGTGTAGAAGGTGTGGCAGATCATCGTACCACATCCAAAAATCCAAATGTGCACAGTGCGGATACCCCGCAGCTAAGCTGCGTTCCTGTAAGTATACATAGCGGCCTTACTCAGTTCTGGTGTTGTGTTTTTTGCTATAGGATAATACATCGTTGAAATAGATTCTGTACCTAACCTATACTCGTGGTAATAACCTCAGATTCTATTTTCATTGATTTTGGTCATTGTGAACATTGTTATTGTCCACACGTTGTATGCCTGCTGCCTCTGTGGTTCTAATCTGACAGTAATTACAACTGCAACCATAACGTATGATTTCTCTAGTAATATTCAATATGTTCATACATATATTTTGTAGAGCTAGGGTCTCTTAGTTGTTGAACTCCTCTAATGGGTCTCCTTGTTGAACCCCTTTGTCACTATGACCTGCATAGAACTTTCTCTTAAAGCATTGCAGCACTTCTGATGTCCTAATTAAAAGTATACAATTTAATTAAACTGTACACTCCAAGTCATTCTGTGAAATCAGTTACTTGTTCTGTTAATAATAAAAGTAATCATTCTGTACGGACACATACAAACTTGAATGACTAACTGGAACATGAAAATTCAATAGAATCTCATGTTCTTGTGACACCGTTAATAGTATATTATTGTGCATAAATTATGTTTTGTTTGTTGTCAACCTAGTCTCAGTTAAATGGTATAGTAGGTTATTCTTCCTAAGTACAGATCTGCCACAAATTCTCTTTTAACATTTTTATTTGGGCAGATCCTACTCCGATTGAAGAGATATTCCATTATGTAAAATGTTTCTTTGTATAATGTAGGTACACTAACCTTAAATTTGATTTTGAAATAAATTTCTCATTAACATTTCTTTATTTCTTACATTTTATTCCAAATTCTGTTTATAGTCATCTTAGACTGCCTGTCCACTAGTGTGTAGAAGTGCAGAGTGAGACCAAGTAAAGTAACAGCTACAGAACATTTAATTTTAATAACTCAAGCTGGGTGTACATGCTATGCCACACTAAAGTGCACTGCTCCCTAATTCTTCCCTACACTTCAAGGACAGGCAGCTTTAACTAGGTTTCAGAGAGCCAATTCAATGAATCTGTTGTCAAAGATTTGGCCTCAAATTATCAGGGAAAAATTGCCCAAAGAAAGTTCTAAAATGAATACTTATCACAAAATTGTAATTTTTACAGATCACTGGTCAGTGAAGGCTAAGCGCAGGAAGACCACAGGAACTGGCCGCATGCGTCACCTGAAGATTGTGAGGAGGCGTTTCCGCAATGGCTTCAAGGAGGGCAAACCCACACCCAAGAAAGCTGTAGCCTCATCGTAAACTTAGTGCTAAACTAATAAAAAAAAAACATCCATTTCCATCTTTTATTTATTAACACTATTCAACTTTCAAGTCGCCTCAATAGCTGCCGATCAATTCTATAAAAATCTCACTGTGAAAAGTTAGGTGAAGTGAGCTTAGAGTGTGCTGTCAATCCCTAGCATTAGTTGGAATGGCAGCTCACTCCACGTGTCATGCTTTCTGGCGGAACCGCCTTGGCTTTAACAAGTATAATGTTACATAAAAAATCTATGGAAAGTCTATAAAATTCTAGTCCTATTAAAAAACCGGCCAATTGCGAGTCGGACTCGCCCATGAAGGGTTCCGTTACGTTACGATTTATGACTTATTAAAAAAAAACTACTCACTAGATCTCGTTCAAACCAATTTTCGGTGGAAGTTTATATGGTAATGTACATCATATATTATTTTTTTTAGTTATATCATTCTCTTATTTTAGAAGTTACAGGGGGGGGGGACACATTTTACCACTTTGGAAGTTTCTCTCGCGTAAACTATTCAGTTTAGAAAAAAATTATATTAGAAACCTCAATACCATTTTTGAAGACCTATTCATAGATACCCCACATGTATGGGTTTGATGAAAAAAAAATTTTTGAGTTTCAGTTCTAAGTATGGGGACCCCCAAAATTTATTGTTTTTTTTCTATTTTTGTGTGAAAATCTTAATGCGGTTCACAGAATACATCTACTTACCAAGTTTCAACAGTATAGCTCTTATAGTTTCGGAAAAAAGCGGCTGTGACATACGGACGGACAGACAGACAGACATGACGAATCCATAAGGGTTCCGTTGCTATTTGGCTACGGAACCCTAAAAAAGTCATATCTCTAGTTTCGACGTAAACTTTAATTTAAAGTGGTTGCGCTGCAGAGTATCCTTCCACCATGATATATCTATTACTATACATAGTATAAGAAAATTTATAGTATCAAATAATTCTATATATATTGAACTACATAGTACCTCCAAATCCTCAATCTAATTTAAATATACGAACAAAACGGTGCCTCAAACTTTCTCTTGGAAGAGGTTGTTTTAGATCAGGCGTTACTAATTAAATATATTATACCGCCTTTTCATGTGTGGTACTTTCTGGCCGCGCCACAGTCTTATTTTGAATCGGAGTTAATAAGAATAAATGTACATAATATGTTCATTATTGTACTAAATAAAACAAAAATAGTACTTGATAGATTCGCGAGATATTTAACAAAATCGGTGGCGCGGCCAGAAAGCATGCTTCCTAGCCGCGCCGCCGCGTATACTGCAACAAATAGGATATTTATGTGCAAACTCAATGGTAAATAATTGTACGACTATTGCTTATTCTATTCGTAATGAGAAATAGTGAAAAGTCATTACCTACATGATAAATTTATTATTATCGAAACTAAAATACTACTTCGACTATGGCAGAACTGTCAGACAGTAACAATCGTTGTTCTTGTTCCTATATTTATAATTAGTAGGTATAGTAAAATTAAAAATAATATGTTGAAAAAAAATTCATCAGAAATTAAAGTCCAAATAATACACCGTACCGTACAATTCAGTATTGATATAAAAGTACCTACGAAAGCCTTGTACTTAATTTCTTTTTTACAAGAATTAACATTACCTAGGTACTGTAATTAGTATTGGCATAACCGATTTTGAAGTTTCGATATTCATCCTCTAAATAATGACTTTTTGCAGTATTTTGAATCATCAATAGAATAAACAATATTCGTACAATTGTTTACCATTAAGTTTGCACATAAATATCCTATTGGTTGCAGTGTATGCGGTGGCGCGGCTAGGAAGCATAGGTACTTTCTGGCCGCACCACCGATTTTGTTAAATATCTCGCGAATCTTTCAAGTAGGTACTATTTTTATTTTATTTAGTACAATAATGAACATATTATGTACATTTATTCTTATTAACTCCAATTCAAAATGCGACTGTGGCGCGGCCAGAAAGTACCACACCTTTTCATTGAGTTAAATAATAGGAATAGGGATCGTAAAAAATTAAGCACAGTAATATTTCTTAACAATGTTTTTTTTTTCTAGTAAATCATATCTACAATAATTTAAGTGAACAAACAAAAAAGGAAATCATATTTCTTATTACAAATAAATAAAGATAAAAAAATAATACACGTGAAAAATATTTTGGTCTTAAGCCACCTGGTAATCCTGGCATAATTATATTCTATGGAAGCAGCGATACCGTACATTTTATTCTCGATCAGAACTATATTGTTTGGTATTTCAGTAATATGTTGTCAGCAATTTAAAAAACTAATAAATGATCACTTAATTTGTACCTATTTTTCAGTCATCACTCCTTTATTATTGCACTGATGACTGGATAACTTGGTTTTTTCAGTTAACATTGAATTAGCAGACTTATTTATATTATAGTCTTTAATATTTGTGCGACATATATTGCCATTTGGTAATAATTGCACGTAATTCTTGTTCCATTTCACAAGCATTTCTTGCAGTACTTATCCATAACTATGATTTCTTGTTTCATTTGTTCTTGTTTCACACGCATTAGGTTGCTTAGCTTGGGACTAGATGGCGCTGTGTGAAATGTCCAGGGATATTATTATTATCTCCTTTATTGCATTTAATATACATAGGTACAAATTACATTTTTAAATATTTTCGTAAACATTATTATTATTTTTTTAACATATCTCGGGACCATGGGGTCCCGGTCCTTTGGAAGGCGTACGAGGGGCCGAAGCTCGCAGAGGCCCCTTAGGAAATTTTATTGCAATGTGGCCGACGATTATCCCTGTATGCACTGCAAGTGCACCCAAGGACAACCCCCGGTTAGTGTAGAACTATTACAGGATATGGAAAAATACAAATTTGGGCTATGGGTTTGGGTGGCTAAAGTGGACTGGTTACCAAGAACTATGACCCCTGCCTGATCAATGTTTTATATATACGTACGCGGATAAAATGTCAGGGGGTGACTTGCACGCTCAATAATGGGCCCCCGAAAACGGTCGCTAGCACATAGTGTCGTAGCGACAAGGGGCCAACAATTCCTGAGGTGCTATATGAGGAGTGGAGAGGTATTCCACGGCTATCAGGACAATCCCGGAAGTACGGTCAATCAATCCCTACCAGCATCTTACTGAAATACTTCCTTCCTCCGAGCACGTTTGCTCTTGCGAATCTCCACTCAAGCCAGCCAATAAAGGCAAGAATGAGGTGGGAGCTCTGTTCCTCGTCAGTGTTCACTCCAGCCGGCCAATAAAGGCAAGCCAGAGGTTAGGAACAAAACTTCTCCCGGATAGGGTCCGTGGGGTCGCTACTGCCCAACAGCTCGCCACATGCTGCCCTGCGGGTTCCTGTATCTCTCTTGGTCTGGCTCCTCACCCTAGTCCTGATCCGGCAAAGTAAACTCTTCCGTCACAGACCTAGAGTTTAGAGCGCGCAATCCACCCACCACGACGTCAACGTAGAGATACGGCGGTGGGGTTATTATTATTATTATTTAGGCAATGATATTCTATATTTAGGCTTAATTTTTTCTATTAATGATATTTTCATATCCTTATGAGTTTTGTTTCGACTATTTTCTTCATAAATAGGCGCGTTTTGAAATTCCGATTCGACGATGACATGAAATTTGCAACGCACTAACTGACAATGATTTCATTAAAATGTGGGTAAGTAGTTGATTTTACTAAAGTTCCTTGAGTAGGTTAAGTGGCTCTTCTAATTGTTTTAACGATATGGCATATACACATCCAATAAAAACAATAATCCGTTATAGGAAAATGTAAAAGGAAATAAATAAATTATTCTGTAATAATTATTTATTTCTTCCATTTTCCTTCATTTTCCTTTTTTTTTCAATTATATTATAGAATATAATTCTATTGAAACTGATAATACATCTAGCACAAGAATATATATTTTTATTTTTAATAATTGATACGGCGGTAGCTTCGTCTCTGCATTTTAGTCATTTATATTTATTAGGCTCTAAAAGTGACATTGGGACATAATATTTGACACTCACAAACAAACAACCCATTTTCACCTATTGCTGGCTATAGGAAGCCTACATGTTGTACACAAGTTGAAAATCTATTACAGTTTGACAGATTGTAGTAGCTTGATGTGCTGACTTCTGTACTAGGTAGCAACCTACCTGCTTACCCTAGATGACAACTAAGTAGCTACCAATCTAAGTATATATTGCAAGTAGGTACGTTATTAGTATTAAGTAAGTACCTAATTATACTGTTATTGAATGTAGAAATGAAATGGAGTTGTGCGTGCTGCTTGGATTCCCAGTCAGGCGCAGGCCTAAGTTGATAAAGACACTGCTTTTGTAATAGAATCATCTGATGACGTAGAGGCGCCAACGGTACGGGGGAGGCGCGGGCGCGCACCGTGTTGTCGTAGCCGTCATAGCATTGAGCAGGCACGGCAACCGGTCGAGAAGTCAGTCGTTCGTTTGTCGGCAGAGCGCACTCCGTGTCGCAGCCCGTTCCAAGTGTACTCTCGACTAAACATCGCATAATCTAACCCAATATCGCTATTGGGTGATAACATTATCATGTGCTATGACGCGACGATATATTTTAAAGTTCTCTCAAGATAAGCGACAGTGTAGTGATTAAAATTATATTGTGCACGGTTAGAGAATGTGTGCGCACTGACGTTCTCGCTAAAGGAAAACTTATTACCGTTACGTAGTGCTCTTTTACTATGTCGTTATTTAAGAAGAAGGCACCTAAATACACACCTCCTCCAGCGCCACCGACACCCACCGAGGACCCTCACCAGCAAGCCAACGGAGTGGATAACAACAATGGATCACAGAAGTCACAGTTGGTGTTCCACTGCCAACAGGCTCACGGCAGCCCCCTTGGACTCATCTCTGGATTTTCTAACGTCAAGGAGCTTTATCAAAAGATAGCAGAATGTTACGACTTTCCACCAGACGAGGTAAGACTAGGAATTGATTTCTAATAAGTAAGTAATTCGTTTTTAAAACTTGAATTGGAAGAGCAACATTCCTCATGAACAAGTTTCTGAGTCATTATTGGTTTGATGAATGGAAAAGGTGCCTGGAAACATGGTTGGTGACTCGCACACGGAGAGATGCCTATGAACTTAATCATTATCGCAAGGGTGGCCTTGCAATGGGCCTTGCCAAGCAACGAAACATCGATTTAAGTAGTTTGCTAAAGCATATTTTAATCATAAAACACGATGATTTAAATGTACACAACACACAACATTACAGCCGCTAAGTACACTGATAAGAGCACAATATACCATAAGGAATGCGTCATTGATATTCAAATAAGTACTTAGGTACGCTTCTTTTTAATGTTTCACAATCAGTAGCACAACATGAAAGTATCTTAAATTAGCTTTCGGTCTTCCTATCGTCTAATGAATCTATGGACCTAATAGCGCAGAGTGGTGGAGAGATCTAGCAAAGGGTCGCGAGTGTCGCCAATCGCGGGGTTCGATTTCCGCATCTGGGACACTTGCAGTTCTCTGAATGTTCGTGACACAGAGTACACACAATGGTGGCATTGATTGTAGTATGATTGTGAATTTGTGATATCATTAGTTATTGTAGGTAGGTACAGACGACAGCACATCAAGCTACTACAATCTGTCAGATTTCTTTAATAGATTTTCGATTTTATTGCTAAACCATTAGGTTCAATGTTGATTGGGAAAATCTGACAGTTTCGGGTAGGTTGACCTGCTGGCGTCCGTACGTAGTTATACAGTAGTATAATCAGTCATATAATATAGTATAGTCATATAATTATTTATGTTACATTTCTATGGGAGTAGTAACTCCCATAAATACCGGCCAAGTGCTTGTCGGGCCAGGCACAGTGACTTCCGTAGTCGGAATGACATTTTGTTATCAACCGTAAACACTTTTTCACTTTACTTAAATATCATCATAATATATGATGATATTTAAGTACTTACCTACGCATGCACAACATTGATTAATATCAACACCAAGAATAAGTTAGTATTTTGATTTTTGTAGTAAGTTTTGAAGAAACTGAAAAAGTGTTTACGGTTGATAACAAAAACATCCCATGTCTCATTCATCACATCATAAACGTTACTCACTTATAAACATCATCATTATCTTTTTAATGGGATCCAACGATACCTACCTCACGTTTGTGTGTACGTTACCCCAGCAAGAAAGTGTCTCCTAGAGTTATATGAGTAAAACGTATAATTGGTGCCTTATCTGCTGTAAATGTGCCCCCACATAAAAAATGTGTGCCCCCTGTCGTTTTGGAAAAAAACGGAAAAAACGATTCTTGCTGGGGTAACGTTTTTCTAGCAGGAAAATTCTAAACGAATGATCGGAGAGAGAAAAATTGTGCATGGCCAGAGAGGTTATATGTGTGCCAAAATGTGCCCCCAAAAATAAAATTTGTGCCCCTTCAGGTTTTCGAGATATTGCATTTCCTGCTGGAGTAACGTTTTGATGAATCGTATATCTCTAAAACCATTGCATGTGCCCCTGTAGAATAAACATACACGAGTAGCTCTTAATGTGTGCCCCTTAGTGCCCCAATTAGATTTAAGAAAATATTTATAGTTTTCAAGTTATCGCGGTTTTATGAAAATCTGAAAAAACATCGCAGCGCCTAAATGAGACAAGGCACAAGTTCGCTGAAAACTGTATTCGGTCCTTCTTGACGGTAATAATAAGCATACAAAGTTTCAAAACTGTTCATGCATGCGTTTTTGAATGATCTTGCTAAAAGTCAAAACGACAGAGTGTCATAACTTGGACGGCAAAATACAAGGAACCGGCTCAGTCCCAGATGTGTAGGTGTAAACCAAAATCTTGTGCCTTTAGTCAAAAATATATGGTGAAAATATTCAGCTTGGAATGTTTCGCATTAAGTAAATATAAACAAAAAACCAAAATATGTAAACAACGGCTGGTTATCCGACCAAATTTCAATGACTACTAAAAAGCGACGGATTCATACATATCGATGACCTTCTTTATTGGACGTATTATACCTAAGCTGTTGTTCGTATAGTCGCGTTCAAAAGTTTTGGGGGCTAATTAAAAAATATATTAAATGCACCTTGTGACTATATTAAATGAAACAGCTTGTTGATGTGGAAATTATTATTTTTATTCCCTTAATTTTAATTCTTAAAGTAATTATTGCACAAAATCATCAATACAACGCTCTAAGTTCATAAAGCTGTAGGAAATGACTTTTTCTGTATTTTTTTTGTTCCTACGCTTTTATGAACTTGGAGGGTGGTATTGGTGATTATAATTCTGTAACTACATACGTCTTACAGCCGCGAATAATATTTTAATCAACATACAACCTGGCCTGCAAATCGCAAAAAACGCAAGAAATTTTGAATTCCGCGGGCTGATTGGAGCATTCCCCTTGGTGATGAAAAACTTACTGTTAATTTATTTAACCTACGGCTTATCAATAAATATATATATATAAAAGGACAAATACGGGCTTTTTATTTATATACAAAAAAGAGCTACCTCTTTTTAGTAGTAGGTATTCATCACACATTTCATGAACTATTTTTTTTTAAACATCGAGACCAATCAAATTTTGGGTCAAAGACCTGGCAAATGGCAAATATCTGGATATTTGCCATATCTTTCGTTCACACATAAATTACTGGATGTATTTTAATGAAATTTAGAATGGAGAAGATAGCTTACCTTGGAATAGCACTTAGGGGGTACTATTTATAATGTACAGACGCCAGCAGGTCAAGCTACCCGAAACTGTCAAATTTTCCCAATCAACCTTAAACCTTAATGCTTTAGCGATAAAGTTGAAAATCTAATAGAGAAAATTGACAGATTGTAGTAGCTTGATGTGCTGGCGTCTGTACTTAATCATGAGTAAGGTCATAGAAACAGCTAGTAGAATATAATCCAATAACAACTTTATTTTATTAGTTATTACTTTTCTACTTCAGTGTACTCAGGCACAACACGTGTGAACCGGTTAGTGAGTAAAGTAAAGAAGGTCATCGATATGTATGAATCCGTCGCTTTTTAGTAGTCATTGAAATTTGGTCGGATAACCAGCCGTTGTTTACATATTTTGGTTTTTTGTTTATATTTATTTAATGCGAAACATTCCAAGCTGAATATTTTCACCATATATTTTTGACTAAAGGCACAATATTTTGGTTTACACCTACACATCTGGGACTGAGCCGGTTCCTTGTATTTTGCCGTCCAAGTTATGACACTCTGTCGTTTTGACTTTTAGCAAGATTATTAAAAAACGCATGCATGAACAGTTTTGAAACTTTGTATGCTTATTATTACCGTCAAGAAGGACCGAATACAGTTTTCAGCGAACTTGTGCCTTGTCTCATTTAGGCGCTGCGATGTTTTTTCAGATTTTCATAAAACCGCGATAACTTGAAAACTATAAATATTTTCTTAAATCTAATTGGGGCACTAAGGGGCACACATTAAGAGCTACTCGTGTATGTTTATTCTAAAGGGGTACATGCAATGGTTTTAGAGATATACGATTCATCAAAACGTTACTCCAGCAGGAAATGCAATATCTCGAAAACCTGAAGGGGCACAAATTTTATTTTTGGGGGCACATTTTGGCACATATAACCTCTCTGGCCATGCACAATTTTTCTCTCTCCGATCATTCGTTTAGAATTTTCCTGCTAGAAAAACGTTACCCCAGCAAGAATCGTTTTTTCCGTTTTTTTCCAAAACAACAGGGGGCACACATTTTTTATGTGGGGGCACATTTACAGCAGATAAGGCACCAATTATACGTTCTATTCATTTAACTCTAGGAGACACTTTCTTGCTGGGGTAACGTACACCACGTTTGTGCGCTTTGAATATTTTTTTCCATCCGTCGGTTACAATATGGGGCGTGCCGCCCCTAATTATATTTTTGTAAACTACAAACAAACCCTGTTCGTTAAATTCTTACGCAATCACTCACTAAAGGAAATCAGGTAGCATCACATTAGGGAATCTTTATTGAGAAGGTCTCAATCTCAACTCTCAACTTTTTAACGCGCCACATTTTCCTACAACTATTGTTTGAATAACATTATTAAACGTGCCTAATTTAAAAGTTATCGACAAAAATTGAGGTTAAACTACATATATATAATTAACCTCCATGCTTTGGTGATTTAAGTTTAGAATTTCAGGTTTCAATATTCAAATGATCAAATCAAGGCACTCAATTTGTAAATTACATTACATTATTAATAAATAGGCATCCACAGTTACGTTTTCCGATCCATTTGTTTACATTTTCATCAGATACTTTTGATACAGGTCATATGTATAGTAAGACATTACGATGTTACATTAACCCCTCTACCCAGTTAATTTCACGATGATCAATACAATTTAGACGTGTACAATTAAGATGTGAAAGACAAACAAACAAACACAATTCCACAGTATCTACCTAGTAGTAGGGAACAAAGGATAAGGAAAACAAGCTTGAAGTCATCGTCGATCCTGAGTCATATGATAATATTTCTGTTTATAGCTTCTTCTTCATACAATAATGATTGTAACATTAATTTGTAACGAAAACAACTAGAATCGATTTAGCTCGAAGCTGCGGGGTAATTGCGAAACACTCTCTAACAGTAGCAATGCCTTTCATTTTGACAGTTCAACAACTTTCATTGCGTTATTTACGCTGTTGATTGCCTATACAAACTTTTCGAACGTATGGATGAGCAATATCCTTCAAAATCTTGATCAGATTGTGAGGCAGAGGACAGCCAGGACCAGATGTTGTGGCGCAGCCTGGGAGAGGCCTATATCCAGCATTGAACTGCGATATACAGCGTTGACTAAATTTAGTAGACAATAAAGATCATTGCAATAGGTAGGTAGGTACCTCATTGTCATAGCGTAAGGATTGATGTACCTAAGTAGAAGAAAGGCACGTTATTACAACAATCCTTGTACCTATTCTAAATAAAAATGGAATAGAAGAATTGATGTAAAAATGTGCCTTTTAAAAGTACTTAGATTTTAATCAATCATGATGAACCTATGCTAATCCATATTCAATAATTTAGTAGATCAAATTAATCCTCACCGTATGTGCATGCTATTTTTGTGGTGTGAGTCAGTGTAATTATGAAAATTATTAGCCAGTTTATTCAATGATTAAGTATTTGGTAGTTAGCTAGGTAGGGACTTACCCAGTGATTCGAGGTTTTCTCTGTCTTTAATGTTACTTCGTGTCAAGTCAATGTCACATTTAACTAGTTTCATTAAATGATAATTATGATAGTACCTGCCAGTTGTTCAGTTTTTATCAGTTATCTAGTAGATAGGTAAATCTAAAGATCCGAATCGAATGAATTGGTTACCTACCTTGAATCTTGATTGATAAAATTTAAACGATAATTTTAAAAAGATGCATTTGGAAGCATCTGCCAATCCATAGTGCAAAAGTGATGATCAATGCTCAAAGGGGTGGGGGGGGGGGGGGGGGGGGGCAGGAAGGCACGAGCACAACTCTGCTTAAAATTTATAAAATGTTTCAAAAGGTTTAGCTGTTTATTCGGTTAAGGGCCTTATTACTCTCGTTTAGCTCCGCGTTTAGCTCCGCCCACATGCATAAGGTCAGCGAGCCCTCTATACACCTTAATACCCTTATTGTTATGGAGCATGTAAAATTTTGCATGGCTAAACTCTTAATAACACAATGGGGTTAACCCTATTAAAACGATAAAATTTTAAACGAGTTAGGTAGGTACCCTTTTAGTCTGGAACCTGTCTTTCTATATTTTGTAAAAGGCCCTGTCTTTGTCATGCCCTGGGACATAGGCGGAAATTATAAACCCAACAAAAACATTTGCAAATACTCACATAACGCTTTCACTGTAAAAAATGTAGAGCCAAGCCCCTAACTCTACAAACCTTATATCTTGGTCACAATTTACGGTTGCCGTTCGCGGCCGTCGTCGCACAGACGTACACTCCTATGGTATGGTAAGAAATTAAACGACTGGTCTTTAATGTTGTGTCATTGGCTTTATCCAGGCCGAAGCTATGAGGGTTCGAAAATACGATCAAACGCTTCGAGAAAAGGTAGTGCCCCACTGCTTTTTGTTTTTGGCTACTCAACAACGCTGCCGTGCCCACCAGGTTCGTGCAAATTAATTTGGGTCATCATTTTTTATGCACTCAAATAATTTTTATGGCACATTAGACAAATGACTCAATAATGTCGTAACTTTATGATTTGCTATACGTAAGTCTTGTCTGTCATTACAATTTTCATGTTATTTCAAATCGGCTATGATGACCAAACTTTCTAAGAATTCTTGTAGATAATCAATATTATGATACTGCTGATTATGTTATCTAATTATCTAGGTATTCAAATATCTTGCCGACTTGGTCCAACGACCGTTTAGTTCACGCCTTAAAGGTCAGCGGCGAAAATGGCACGGCCGGCCGCTAATTCCCTGATATTTCACGGCTTGTGAAAACGCTCAAGGCTTATTCGTTGTCAAGGCCTAGTCGTGAGAATGAAGATAATAGAGTTTACACCATTTCAGTATGACTGTAAGCGGGAGTATACATATATGTATAGGCACTTACCTTTAAGTATAGTAGGTGTAGGCCCGTGTAGGTGGTTGTGTAAAGAAAAGCGTAGTACTTACCGGACAGCCACTTATTTTTGTAGTAATTAGATCTATAGAAAGTACTTATGTTAGATTTTAAGGAGAAAGGTAGGTATGTACATACTTCTGTTATTTTACTAATTGGACAACTAAAACATTACATACCTATCTACGTAAGAGAAAAATGTTCCGTAACAATGCTTAAATATGCAAAGAACGGTATCTAACTACAGGTGCGTTACTATGTAAGTAGACAGTAAGTGACAGGAAAACAATGTGAAATATCCTTCTATCTAATCTTAGACATCACCAATTCATCATATCAGTCGCCCGCGAGGCGCCTAGGTAGGTATATGTTTAACATAGGACTAAAACTAACAAAAACGTTAAACTTAGCTAAATGTTATATTCGTACGAGTAGTTTCATGGCCTTACTAAAACAATGGTTAACTGCTGCTGCTTGAACATAGATTATGAATATATAATTTGCCAGAAAAATGTTCTGTTTTAACGATTGGTACCTACAACACATGGAATGTTTAGTAAAGATAAATCTGTGTAACTATAGTAGATAAGTATGAAAATGTCACAGTGTGCGGATGTACGCACGGCTGAGCAGCCAGGAAGTGGATCAGCCCAGGGGCGCAGTCTCTCGTTGATGTAAACGCGGCAAGTGACTGCAGACACGCTTCGCCGCCGTATGTGTGCTGTGCGATGGCCTACCTACACGTGGGTCAAGGACCGGAGCGCGGTCATACCTGCAACGCATGCCTTGTCATGCAAGCATTTCGCACTTACACTGTCGCAATTCAATCAATACTGCGTTTTGCTAATATTATGTTAAACAAATATTACTTATTTAACGTTAACTTGACACTGCCGGCTTTAAAGCCGAAACACAGTTTACCACTCAATGTGCTATATATTATCTACAATCTGATAAGAGCTTCCTGATTATCAGCATACACATTCGATGCTTAGTTAATTGAATAAACTTCAATCGAGGAATATAATCGCATAATTTAATCGGGAGATGTTCGTCTGTAACACCGAATCAATACAACATTGCAATATCAAAGATTTATTGGATTATTACTAAATGTTTGATAATATTTAGAACGAAATACAATCAGTGACAACTAGGCCCTCTAAAGAATGTTGAATGCCACAAATCCAAGGTATTAGTTAGAGATTAATACGCACGAAAGAAAAATAGCTTTTAGTCACGCACCAAAGTTAGGCGTGGTTAATTAGGTTAGTGGTAGATATTGTAATATTACCAATACCAATATTACCAAAACAGTGAAAGTACCATTAAAGCTAACAGTGTTTTTCCTTGGTTTCAGATTCTCTTTTGCACGCTGAATACTCACAAAGTGGATATGAAGAAACTACTAGGGGGACAAATAGGATTAGAAGATTTCATATTTGCACATAGAAAAGGACGTCCTAAAGAAATAGAAATAGTTAAAACTGAAGATGCTTTGGGATTAACGATTACAGATAACGGTGCTGGATACGCTTTTATAAAGAGGATAAAGGAGGGCTCTATTGTAGCCAAAATACCACACATCGAGGTACGAAAATGTTTTTGGTACCAACATCAGTTATTTTAACATTATTTATCAAGACCATATTACTTTCCATAAAAATACTTAAACATCACTATTTTTTATATATAATGACTTCTATGAACAAATGTGGACCAAAAACTAGGGACTTTAGAGATTAGGTACTTTATTAATTGGGTTTTATATATAAAGGTCACATTCAGTAATATACCTAATCAGAAAACACTGGAATGCGAGTAGAACAATAAATCTATAAATTCTTATCTTTTGCATAGCTAATGATAATTTTTTGACGGTTAATTACCAAGTGTCTAGCTATGTTACATCATAGATACATATTTATATATAAATAACTTCTCCAATTCAATATTTAAATATAATAGATTACTTCCTAATTCATATGCCGCGTCGATCGTCTCCACTTGAGAAATAGTTATTTTGGAGAATGGGACTCGGTTTATCAAATGTCAAGGTCAGAATCACTCCCCCTTTTAACATCCCATTACCACACCCACATAATGGAATAGATATCTTGTAGGTACCTACACTAACTTAGAGAGTATACAATTACGTACAATCCCGGTTAACCTTTCATTCGGTTACCCTTATCATTAACAAGCATGTAACATCTTGAATGTCTTAATCCTTTCTAACCCCATGAAGCGGGAACTCAATTATAACGATAACACTTTGAATTGTTTTATTATATTGGTAACCGATTGAACGACTAACCTATTGACTCCCTTAAACATCGAGGAATAGGGTTTTCATTACGTTCACTAACCCGTACATAATAATTATAAGGGTTCTTTAATGAGTTGAGTTTCACGAGCTGTAACTGTTTAGTTTGAAGGAGTAACCTGTTCATATAAGATAAGTCGTTCACAGTGTACCTAACTCACATCGTAGCTAACCGAAATACCATGAAGAGATACAATACAAGCTACAGTAAAATTACAATTTGATTGTCAACTGTGGTGGTTTTCATTGCGGAGTAAAACAACACGAACACGATACGACACGACACGATATGGCGAAAGCCTTCGACAAAACGTGCATAACTGCTTATAACACATAAAACGTAGGTGTAATACATGCGGCCAGTCCTTCAATCCAGACTGTCGCTTGCTCATTATTACTCCCTTTTTGTATAATCGTAGTTTAAACTTAAGGTTCTCATATCCTACCAACTCATATATAATATTTCTCAACGGAGTCCCATATGGATCCGTCATTGGGCCACTTCCTTTCACGCTTCCTTTCCTGTCTTCTGGCAGTACTGGCCCACTTCGACAATACCTTACTATTTTCTTGCGTAGTCTCCATAAGCAGGTTGTTTAGGAATATATAAACCCCTAAAGTAAAATGTTATAATAAGGTTTGTTAAAAATACATTAACAAATGCAATTGTTGGAGGAAATACCTACCCAGTAATTTAGATACCATGAGGATATCAGTTAGACTTTTGGCCCGGACTAATTGATAAGTGTAATGAAATATGAATACGTGAGTTCATAAAGTCATAAATTGTTAGTATCCCGTATTCCCGTCCCCAATTAGGTACTCGTGTATTATGCAGCGGGTACACTTTGCCGTTTACTAATATAGCTGCCTTCCGTCCCGTCACTATCAATATTCGGGGAGCTAAAAATAGTTTTGTATCTGATCTGCTGGTTATGGTTTGACCGTTTTATTTTGTCATAGAAAATGGTAACATATACAGTCGTTACCACTGTCCTTTCCAAATATATTTATCTAATAAGGTTAAAAAATAATAACATTATAGACATAAGGAGATAGTGATGGAGATAGTGTAGTCTATATGTGTAGTTTAAAATGCAAGTACAAATTAAGTACTTGATTTAAAAACCAAACAGCCAAAGCTTATCATTAAAATATACGGAGTACCTATATTCAGTGGGCGTTATCCTGCTGCGATACGGAAGCTCGGTTTATATCGCAATATTAACTGAACGTGCGTTAGGTATCTTGCGTAATAAGAGAGATTTCATAAAGATGCTGATAGAATGTGTTTCGGAGTGTGGTCGTTGGCCTTGTTAAGAAATTCAGCGGAAATGACCGATTGTAGTAATAAACTTGTTCACTTTTGATTCAGGTTGGAGACCACATTGAGAAGCTAGATGGAGAAAATATGGTCGGCAAAAGGCATTATGAAGTTGCGAAGATATTAAAAGATATTCCAAAGGGAACTACTTTTACGATTCGATTGGTAGAACCCCTGAAAAGCGGATTTGCAAGTATTGGGCCCAAGACAAGCGGTGCGAAATCTGGAAGAAAACAAAATAATTATGGTTCTGGCAAAGAAACATTGCGGTTTAAGGCCAATGGTCAGGCTACAATAGAAAATGATGTAAGTTACTTTGAACTAGTACTAAAACAGTTGAACACACACGTTTCACAGCGCAACAAACACATTTATATTGATAAAAGTCCCAGTAATCACTCTGTTTACCATTCCAATACCAGACAGACTTACATATTAGTAGATAATTTTTTTTTCTAAAAATATTTCTATTTAATCCAATCTGTTGTACTGCGTTGGTCGATTTCTTTAGGTAGATTCACACCGAAATGGTATTAGCGACAATAAATTGGGGTACAAAAGTATAAAACACAATAAAAGAACCACCTTGACATCTACAGAAAGGACAATTTCATTAGTTGCCAGCTTTAATAATAAAACGCTCGAGGCTCACTTGCCTAACGAACCTTGTCCAAATATTGTGAATGACTAATGTAGGCGTAGTTCTTTTAAATAAGAAATCGATCAAATAACGCTTGTCTATTATTAACGCAGTTTTTAGATTTATAGCAAGAAAGGATGTCGTCATCTTGATATCATGCTGGCGAGTGGAATCAAAGATGACGTAACTAGCTAACAATAGAATTGGGATTTAATTGAAAGATAGGTAAACAATGTACCTAGATACACATATCTGAAGTAGCGTTATTCTATTTTATGGATTGCTTTCATCTCGTATATATTATTGACGTAGTAGGTATATCTAACTACCTACCTAGACTTTATGCGGTTTACAAAGGTTCTCTCTTTGGTAGGTATTGTTCGTTGAGTCGTTCGTAGACGAGTTGAGCCACACTGACAAATGCGTGCACTGACTGGACAGGCCCACTCAAATCTGTGTGGTTCATTCCTCAAAAGACTATATCTCAGACTGATCTGCATAGTCCTCATATAGCCTGACCAAGATTATGTCTTGACTTTAATAGAGACTGTGACCCCTGAGTTCTTCTCAGAGTAGTCGCTTAGGAAACACCGAACTCATCTAGTTTTATAAAATAAAGTTATCATTTATTATACCACAAATTCACAATATTCATCTCGACATGACAAAATAAAATTGGCAGACATTGAATTAAATTTTATATATTTTTCAGCATGACGACAAATCAAAAGCGGGTATCGAGAAAATTAATAGCTTATTGGAATCGTTCATGGGCATCAACGACTCCGAACTAGCATCGCAGATGTGGGATCTTGCCGAAGGGAAAGCCAACTCTATGCAACTAGCAGACGCCATCGATAATAGTGATTTACAAGAATTTGGATTTACAGACGAGTTTATAATTGAATTATGGGGTGTTATTACTGATGCTAGATCTGGTAGACTCAGCTAGAAACTGTTATAATTATTTAGATTAGGTAACACGAATGTTTTAAATGTAGATAAAACTGTCTTCATGATAATATTATTAATTTTAGACGACTCTTTGGAATAACGGTAAGCGACCTACTTTCGGGCGGCTGCATTCAACTTATTTTAAACTTACTACCGTCGCTTCTGTTTCGATCTATGTTTGAGAATATTTTGGATTTTGGTAGACTGTGGTTCTGATATTATTAGATTTATAACTCGAGTACTTTGACTCTTGATCTTTGGTTATTCTTGGAACGAAGCTACATGATTGTAACCGAGTTGGAAGTTGCGATCAAGTAAAACCAAATAAACATACTAGACTTTTATTACTTCCACAGACTGCAGTGACCTCGCTGCGCTACCCGCATCTCGGAATCACGTGGTGCATTCTTTTCAAACATTGTAATATCCGCGTTGATTATTTAAAAAAGTAAATGAGTAGGTAATGCAGGGCAAACATAATTTGACGCGCGTTATCACCATCTGGTTTATTATTAATGATCTAATATATTATTATATATAAGTCATCATGATGTTAAAATTAAAATGTTTAGCTAAAAAATTCCATGTTGAAAGCTAAGTTTTATATGATGTAGGTATTGTATTGAGTTATTATAATCCTAAGTCTTTGCCTACATTTAGAGATAAAGTTGAAGTCAATGATTCGTGTTTTAATGGTGCCCTTGATGAAATGTGTGGTTATCAGTCTGACTGAATATCTTTAAGTAAATTGAGTTAAATTACCTATTATCGTTGGATGCAACAATTCTTATGTCTAAGGGCTGATTTTTCAATCGACAGATAGGTAATTTTTATTCGTGGAATAAAATTGACGTCTGACAGATTTTGTATCGAAGAATTGTCATAAATTCAAAATTATTCCTAACATAAAATTATCTGGCGTTGGAAAAATCAGCCCTAAAAGTACTATCCACTCTATTAGAGAGCGTAGATAAGTACTTATATTTTATTATGATTCATATTAATTATTTAATAAGTTTTATCAGTCTGTGCTGTATATTCCTAAGAATTTTGATTATAGAGTAATCATTCATTGTTCAAGTAGAAACAAGGCAATTGTGGGTACAAAACATAGTTTAGCAAAAAAGTTTGGCGTAGCCATGAGATTTTTTGAGCATTTAAATGCTTGCTTTATACAATTAGTAGAACAATAATTGCGCATTACACTAACATGGGCAATAGCTTTTATTATGAAAATTCATCGTTTTAAAAATATGCAATTCGTGCTTTTTTGCGTTGAAACTCGGTGTAGTCAGGAACAAAAAAAAATTAATGCTTTGTGTGTGAATACTTTAGAGCTTACGAGTGCTACAAGAATCTTTTGGCACCTAAATGACATTGACAGTGGGGGCGGTAATGGTAAACATTTGTGAAATTGTACTGACAAAACAAGATGGCGGTGTTAGTACCGGTTTTGGCCACACGCCAAACGGTACTTGCTTGTAGCGTTGCATACGATGAACATGATTGTGCTGTAAAAAATAAAAGCTATTGCGAGGCCATGGGTGCTGCAGATTTATGAATATAATTTATCTGCCAAAGAAAGCGGCTCATAAAGGAGCTCACTTAAATTTTTCCTGTATTATAAGTAGACACTTCAGTTATAAATACACAGTCGTATCTATTGTAATATAATTATATGTGTTGTCATTATAATGACTTATTTTGTAGATATCGTTACCTGCAAGTAGCGATGATATTAATGAACGAGTCATTCATTATGTAGGTAGTTAGAGAGTGAATTAAAACAGTATAGCATTAGCACTAATTGAATGGTCAGTTTCAGTGGAAATTTGAGTAAAAGAAAGAATGTTTATTTTTCCAGAGGCATATCATACCTAGTTTTTGTCGAGGAATTTTCATCCCAAGACATCCTAGGAGGTACCTATTTAAGTTCTAGGTCCTAGGACCTAGATAGTGTCGTTAGAACAACTGCCCTAATGACACGTTAATCTAGGTGCTGTCATTTAATTCACATAGTTCATCACTATTTAAAAAACATATAATACTTTTTGGTAAAATATCACTGAGCTAGTTTTATCCCTTGAGGAGTATGACGTACGTATCAAAGATAAATTATTTTATTATGAAATTCAGCCCTGTCAACTTGTCACAGTCAGCCCCAAAAAGATGAAATATACAACAACAAGAATTAATTTAATTTTCTACAATCTTTGTTCCATAATATTGTGTTAATGTGTAAACACATAATTGATACAGTGTTCTGGAATATAAATTGTAGACAATCAAATTAATTTTTGGTACCTAATGTATAAGTTATGTAAGTACTAACATCTTTTTGAGGCTGTCTGTACCTATTTATTTGTATTAAGCTGTGGTATTATTTTTGTATTTAACAGGAGGTAGGTATCAATAGCTTATCAAGAATAATATATGTACCTCATCGAGAAATATTAGTAGTAACTATATAGGTATTTTCATATTCAAATTTTCAAATAGGAAAAGATTTCTATTGACTTTACACATACCTTTTTACTTTGTTGTAAATGTGACTACTTACGTAATATTATATAAAAATTGTAAGTATTTTTACAAAAGTTAAAAGTTTTTTATATACTTACCTACAATATTATGTACAGTCATTAGATAGAATATATTTATAATAGCGACCCTTAACGATTAAATATTATTATTAAGTTTTTATTCATAAAAATGTTAAGGTACACATTATTTATAGAAAATAAAAATATTTTTCGGTATTTTGATATTACGTTTCCATTTATTGAATTTTAAAACAAAGCAAACAGATAACCAACCGTAAAGAAACTTCGCTTAGGAGTTGCGTCGTTCAAAGGGTTACCCCGTTCATGGGATACGGGGGCTTATCACCAGCTCTGATAGCAGGGCAGAAGTTGAACTGCACTGCTTTTTAGGGTTCCGTAGCCAAATGGCACGGAACCCTTATGGATTCGTCATGTCTGTCTGTCCGTCTGTATGTCACAGCCACTTTTTCCGAAACTATAAGAACTATACTGTCGAAACTTGGTAAGTAGATGTATTCTGTAAACCGCATTAAGATTTTCACACAAAAAATAGAAAAAAAACAATAAATTTTGGGGGTTCCCCATACTTAGAACTGAAACTCAAAATTTCTCTCGAAATCTAAAATAAGAGAATGATAAAACTAAAAAAATATATGATGTACAGACGCCGCACATCAAGCTACTACAATCTGTCAGATTTCATTAATAGATTTTCGACTTTATTGCTAAACCATTAGGTTCAATGTTGATTGGGAAAATCTGACAGTTTCGGGTAGGTTGACCTGCTGGCGTCCGTACATTACCATGTAAACTTCCACCGAAAATTGGTTTGAACGAGATCTAGTAAGTACCTAGTTTTTTTTAATACGTCATAAATCGTAAAACGGAAACCTTCATGGGCGTGTCCGACTCGGCCGCTCACTTGGCCGCTTTTTGTTCTATGACTAAGTACAAAAAAGCAGTGCAGTTCACCTTCTGCCGCTATAAGAGCTGGTGGTAAGCCCCAAGGGTCGCCGCCTTAACTTAATAGCAATAAGTAATAGATTTTGAGACTTTCGTAATTTAGGTGTAACTACCCTACCTACTGACGTGCTGTTGGTAGAGGTACAAACTTACTAGTTTTTAATAAAAAAAATAATATAGATTTAATTGGAAGATAGGTTTGTGCCTAATGATAACACTTATTTAACGTACAGACAGCCAGCACATCAAGCTACTACAATCTGTCGAATTTCTTTAATAAATTTTCCACTTTATCACTGAAGAAGTAAGGTTCAAGGTTGATTGGGAAATTTTGACAGTTTCGGGTAGCTTGACCTGCTGGCGTCTCACAGTGGGCTGAAATTCGCGTTTCATAGACATTCAACATTTTTTTTAAGTGTCGCTTTTTTTTCTTGGTAACGATTGGGAATACCTACTACATGCCTTATAAAATGAACTTTTAGGTTTTTAATCGGAAACAGCGCACTCAGAATTTTTTTCGAAAAAATTTGTATGGAGTCGGCATAATAAATGATGATATCTCCATTATCGCACAATTGCGCCTAATATCCTCTTAGGTTATTAATATCTGAATTATTTTGGATTTTTTGACATACTCCATGCCAAGGTCAAACAAACGTGCGCTTTTTTTTTTAATTCTTTAAAAAACAAACAATTTTTTTTTGTTTATTGTTTTGTTTTATCTAGTATCAAGCTTAACATGTATGTATATAGATACATTTACGCAAATTAATTGTTTGCAATATTAGAAATTGAAATTCATTAAAAACCATAAATCCGATGAATGTTGAATGTCTATGAAACGCGAATTTCAGCCCACTGTGCGTCTGTACAAATCAGTTTGTATTGTCTGTAGGATAGGATTACAAATTACAATTCGCCATTGACGTAGACACACCACCCGATTCTAAACAAAAGTCTTTTGTCAGAAAGTGTCGCGGTCACTCAAGTCACGGAAGTGTGCATAGATATTCGTGGAAGTGTGCTTTAGAAACCTGAACTTCTTAATGCCACTACAAAGAATGCATAATAAAATCGGTCTCAATGGTCTTGCTTGATTTTACCGACCGCAAAAATAAGTTTGTAGGTATTTCATAGTATTTCTCGAAAAAAAAACTATGAAAAGCAAAGTTATGTCTGCACTTGTAACTGAAAACATCCCAAATTTCACAAATCATAGACACGAAAGCGACACGCCAGGATAGCCCGCCAAAATTTTTTATTTTATGTTAGATACAGTATTCATCTCATCTGCCTAGCCTTTTCCCAACTATGTTGGGGTCGGCTTCCAGTCTAACCGGATGCAGCTGAATACCAGTATTTTACATGGAGCGACTGCCTATCTGACCTCCACAACCCAGTTACTGGATAATATGATACCCCTTGGTAAGACTGGTTGTCAGACTTTCGGGCTTCTGACTACCCGTAACGACTGTCAAAGATCCACGAATGACAGCCGGGACCAACGGCTTAACGTGCTTTCCGAGACACGGAGGGGTCTCGGTATGTAAAGATGGTCACCCATCCACAGACCAACCGCGGCAAGCGTAGCTTAACCTGACCGATCGACCTGTGCGGCTGTTATTATTTAGCCACGGACCCCTCGGATGTTAGATACAGTATTAAAATCATAAATACAACTCTCTAAATAAAATAGAATTAGTTATCCGATGGTAATGGTCATTATTCTATAAATTCATATAATATTACGGTCGCAAATCATAATATTTTGATCAACATAAAGTACAACCTCGGACATGCAAATTGCAGAAAACGTAAGAAATTTGAATTTCGCGGGGTACTCTGGCGATGTAAAAGTTATTATGGGCCGGTTTTTTGATAGTATCTAACAAATGGTTAAATTATTGCAAAATGTGTTTTTTGATCGATTGATATTTTATGTAATGGTCACTAATAAGTTACTTATATTATTAATTATTTGAGCATTACCAATGATATATCATTGTAACTAAGAATTTATCAAAAAACACATTTTGCAAAAAAATTACTATGTAGGTAGTTATTATTTAAAATATAACCATTGGTTGAGTTTAACTACGGATCAAAAAACCGGTCCTTAGCGACGTGATTATGACGTCGCTAAGGATCGGTTTTTTTTAAATGGGATACAACGATATCCCACACGCTTATGTGCATTGATTTTTTAATTTAATTTTTCGGTGACATGTATGGGGAGAGCCACATCTAATTATTTTTTCAAAATTTCACTATACTTACAGAAGTAGGTAGCGAAGTAAAAAGAGAAGTAGTGGAAGTGTGTGTGTGTAGTAGTGTGTGTAGTTAGTGGAAGTAGTTAGCGGTGCACTGAATACACCTTCTTTCCAATTTTCATCGAAATGGTGTCATTAGTCTCCAAGAATCAAATGAGGAAATACTAAGGATTCCATTTTTACCGTTTGGCTATGGAACGCTAAAACAAAAGTATTTTTAATCACCTCAGGTTGGGTTTACTTAATGCTTGCATTAATTATGAGTTACTCGCGAAACAAGAATATCAGGATAGTTGTGTATCAAAAAGAACTTGCTATGGGTATCTTGCCTACCTTTAATAATAAGATGCAAACATTTCTTGTCTTGAATGCCTACGAGCCCCCTGTTGACCTCGAGATAGTGAGACAAACAACTGCTAAATCTCGTCATCAGTCAGTCTCTTTATCTCTTTTATCGTGGTTGGTAACACAGCGCTTGCACAACTTAAAAAAACAACTTGTCACATTTGAAAATATTTATTAATATTATTTACTTTAAGATGTCAATGATGTGCGACTGTGCGTATTCCTGAAATTACGAATATTCCTGAACAAATTCATTGAAGTGAATGGAACGTGTTTTTGAACGTGACACGGCTGTACCTATTTATAATTAGATTTTTAGCTGTTTAATTAAATTGTTTATGAGGTTGATAACGTGTAACTAATAATTTTATATAGTGATAATACCATCAACACCATGGCAGCGACAGTCCTAGGAAGGTTTTTTGTGATCAAATCGCATGGATATTCAAATAAAAAAGTGTACAGTATTGCTAAGGTATGATTATTACAACTGTTTAAAAGTTATGTACTTATCATATAATGATTTGTAAATGACACTAAAATTAATAACTAGAACACTCGTTTCGCAGATATTTTCATGTGCTAACTATAGCACAGTAGTGCGCACAAGCAAGATTTACGAGAATGCTAACGAAGCTGTCAGCGACATACAGGATGGTTCTAAACTCTTGGTTGGTGGTTTCGGACTTTGTGGGATACCAGAAAATCTCATAGTAGCTGTAAACAACAAACGTGTTTCTGGACTTACTGTGGTCTCCAATAACGCAGGTAGAATTAATTAAAATACATTAATAGAGGTATTAATATTTCACAAACAACCTTAGTTTATGCTACAATGCTAATTTAATTGTTCACTTGTGATAACCAGTTGTTATTCTATTTACAGGAGTGGAAGACTTTGGTCTTGGAGTTTTATTGAAGAGTAAACAAGTGAAAAGAATGATCTCATCATATGTCGGCGAGAATGCTGAATTTGAAAGACAATTCCTGAGTGGAGAACTAGAGGTTTGTGCCTTTTTGGATACCAAAAATTGCACAAAGATGCTTGGATCAGTAACAATGAATGTTTCAATGATTCCAGGTTGAACTGACTCCACAAGGCACACTGGCAGAACGCATCCGAGCGGGTGGTGCTGGTATACCTGCATTCTTCACGCCAACTGGTTATGGTACTTTGATACATGAAGGTGGATCACCAATTAAATATCGTAAAGATGGAAAGGTAAGCTTTTTTAATTTAACTATAAAAAAAAGCTGCTTATTAGCCAATTTTACCTAGCCAAATAAAAAAACTTATTTTATTTCTGTCACAATATACAACAGAGCTTCAAACTGGTCATTATAGTTTATTAGTTAGTATTAACTACTAGTATAGTATTAACTAGTACTTACTATAAAAGGTGAATAATACAATTTTTGGTCTTTTAGATTGACATCCCAAGTGCAGCAAGACATGAACAACAGTTCAATGGAAGGAACTATATCATGGAAGAAGCAATTACTGGTGACTTTGCACTCATCAAAGCATGGAAAGCGGACAGATATGGCAACTTGATATTCAGGAAGAGTGCTCGGAACTTCAACCCAGCAATGTGCAGAGCTGCTAGAATCACTATTGCTGAGGTGGAAGAAATTGTAGATGAAATAGACCCTGACTTTGTACATGTACCATCAATATTTGTACACAGAGTTATCAGAGGGGATAAGTATGAAAAGCGAATTGAAAGAAGGACTGTTAGCAAGCCAGCCCAGCAAGGAAAGGCATCAGATTCAATGAGGGAGAGGATTATTAGAAGAGCTGCTTTGGAGTTCAAGAATGGAATGAATGCTAACCTTGGAATTGGTAAGGCTTTTCTTAACATAAGGCCTAGCAGTCCATCAAATATACTCTGTCCTAAAAGTATTTGATGAAAATGTAAACAAATGAGTCAGAAAACATACTTGTGGTTGCCAATTTGTAGTGCTTACACATTAATTCCTTTGATTAGATTATTTGAATATTTAACCTGAAATTCTAATATTAAATCACCTTAAAGATATTTTCATTTGACAATATTTGATTTGTTGCATGAATTTAACATGGGTTTATTCAAACTTACATCAGAAATATTGGAACAGCTTACATTTAAAATCGTGTCTCGACTTCTGTTAACAAACCATTTGTATAATTATATTGTTTCAGGGATGCCCATGTTGGCAAGCAACTATATACCTCAGAATGTTAAGGTGCTTCTTCAATCAGAAAATGGTATCCTGGGTCTGGGTCCTTTCCCAACAGAAGAAAATGTGGATGCTGACCTTATTAATGCAGGCAAAGAAACTGTCACTATACTGCCAGGTAGGTAATTTTATTTTTAATGTATCCTTTATTCACTAAGACATATTTATTAATAAGATTTATTCATTATTTTCCAGGTTCATCATTCTTTTCATCAGATGAAAGCTTTGGCATGATTCGTGGAGGCCACATTGACTTGACTATTCTAGGTGCAATGCAGGTTTCTCGGTACGGTGACTTAGCTAACTGGATGATTCCTGTAAGTTCAACATATTACGTAATCTCCGACCTCAAATAAAAATTCCAAAACCAATGTGCATCTTACTAAATTCTAAAATTAATTTTGAATTTCAGGGTAAAATGGTTAAAGGCATGGGTGGAGCGATGGACTTGGTATCGGCTCCAAGAACCAAGGTTGTTGTAACTATGGAACACACAGCTAAAAATGGAACTCATAAAATACTGCCAGAGTGCACACTGCCACTGACTGGGAAAAATTGCGTTGACATGATTATAACAGAAAAGGTAATTTAGAACACAGTGCATAGCAATAAATATCAATAGGTATTCGTTGCCCTTTTTCCTTGTGGTTCGATCTCCATAAGTTAGCTTATATATTCCTATTATGTAAATATGGTTTGAAAATAAAATTTGTTACATCTCCTTCTTATATTTCAGTGTGTATTTGAAGTTGACAAAGAAAAGGGCTTAACATTAACTGAACTGGCGGATGGAGTTACAGTAGAAGATGTATTAGTAAGCACAGGCTGCGAAATCAATGTTGCCGAGAAAATAAAGAAAATGGGCGATGTCACTCAACCAGAGAAAGATTTTGCATAAGTTTTTCAAGTCCTGATCATTAAATACTGAATGCATTTCTCATGTGCCTTATTGCAAGTTATTATATTTACTGATAATATTAAGAAATCTTGCCAGTATAATGTTTATATACTCGTATATCTATTCAAGTACTTATAAAATAAGTGTTACCTTTCTGCATATTATTATGTAGATCTTAAGATAATATTGTAAGTATACTTAATAATCTGCACAAAAACGCACTCTTCAAAATAAATGTTATATAATGTATAGGTACCTACCTAATCAATTGAAAACACGTGCTTAACTGCTCACACACGCATCGACGGCTGCAGTTGTCTTTGTCGTCGACGTGTCTCGCTCGTGTGTATGAAGATGTTGTGAAAATAAAGTCAGGGAAAATATATTAAAAATTGTGTAAGACATGATTGGTGGTTGGGAGATTTATTTTTATATGTTTTAAAAGATTTATTTTAAGATTTATCTTTACATTCCGATTGTATTTATTTTGATTACGTTTTACTAACATATTGTATTCTAGTCTCCAGTCTCATTTACCCTATTTCCAATCGATATTTTTTCATAACAGTGATAAAAAGAAACTGATGCAATTTATAACAATAATTTTGTTTTGTTTTATTTTTAACGCCAGATGCAAAAACGACGGGAGTGTTATAAGTTTGTTAATATTTTTATTTATTTAAACTTTTCGCACAAAAAAGGTACAAAGGCGGACTTAATGCCTTAGGCATTCTCTACCAGTCAACCACCGTTTTTTTATTCTTTGTTATGATTTCGTCAGTTTAAATATACTTGTAACGACAATGTTGCGTATTATTCCTACGTTAGGTATTCTCATCTTCGGTCGCTGCTCCCAATAGCTGATGAGTTACTAAGACGACGATAAAGGTATACAAGTGTCTGTCTCAACAATGTGGATACCGCGTCCTAACCGAAAGTGATTGCCGCGCTAGCGATTGTTGCTTTCGATTAGGAGGCAGGGTACTGCGGGTACTCCCAATGATTGTGCTGTCCATTAGTATTACCTCAAAAATAAAATTATCTATGACTATCAAAAATCTTTAACAACCTCATTAGTTCATTTCCGTTTATTTGTGAAACAATTTTGATTACAATCTTGGTCTATGATGTCACCAAAAATATTTATGACAACAACAGTGTCAAGTTTTAATGGATGGTTTTGGTTTTCTAAGTAAATATAAAACATTTTGAAGATTAAACAAACGTTTAGTATAGGTTTACTTGGTTTATATACGCGCGTATGTTGGTTTTAAGATAGAGATTTTACTTTTGCCGTGATGACTAGTCCAACTAGTCCTAATCACCCATTTGTGGTGTGGGGTTCGTGCTTCTTGTGGCTTATTTCTATGTTTGCTATAGTATGGTCACTACTCCTGTTCGTTTGTGAGTATTTCCCATATCATAAACGTATGACACATTTAAAGACGTATGTCGACGTTGAAGATTGGCACTGGAGTTTGCAAGTCAACCTCGTTGAAATTTTGGGCTTGGTATCCGAGTCTTTAGTTATAGTTATTACTTTAGTGGGTTGTACCCCTATGAAATTATCAGAAGCAGCCCGGAGTTTGGTTTTATGCCCGGTGAAACTAACTAATTGCATGGTATGGGTGAAGGAACCTCTAGGAACTCCTCAGGAATTCTCTACAGCAATGATGTTGTTTTATTTATTGGATCTTCTACAGAGAGCTACACAATGACATGAATGTTTACAAGAATAGGGACAAATACGAGTGTGCGTTTTCCTATTTTGGCAGACCGGTGCACGATAAAATCCCCGAATTCTTGCGTTCTAAATGTGCTGCTTTATTCCAGGTGTCGGTGATATTTTAGTGCTATCGGGGACAGACATAGTTAATGCGATCGTTTTGCTCTCTGGAATTATCATGCTGCCGACTAATGTGCACATATTGTGCTCCATAGCCAATGGCAGGAGGATTAGGTATGATCATGTTTCTTTGTTATGGGGATATGTTACCTACGTATATTTATAACTAGCTGCGCCCCGCGGTTTTACCCGCATAAGTTTCGATCCCGTGGGAAAATTGGGATAAAAGGTATCCTATGTGTTAATCCTGGTTATAAACTATCTGTGTGCCAATTTCATCCAAAACCGTGTAGAAGTTTTAACTCGACGTAAAGGTATAGTAAAACCGGGGTAAAGAAATTCGACGTTAAGGGAATAGAAACGGGACAGAAATCGTAGACTCGACGTAGGGGTAATAGAAGCGAGACAAGGTTCTCGGCTCGACGTAAAGGGACTCGATATAAAGGGAACCATTCGAAGTTTTTGCGTGTAAGAGTAACTAACATCCATCCAAACTTTCGCGTTTAAAATATTAGTAGTTTTTTTTATAAATTAGCGCGTAGAAGCACGATAAAGACAACAATTCCGTAGGCAGCGAATTGTAGAAGCGAGTTCATTCCCTGCAAGCGAACTAGCTTCGTGGGACTCAAGCTTCCCATCTATATACTAATAAAGCTGAAGAGTTTGTTTGTTTGACCGCGCTGATCTCTGAAAGTATCGGTCGGATTTGAAGGCTTAAGACTATACAACACCACGCTGTAAGTTTTAGGAGTCGAGCTAAAAGAAGAAAAGTTAGAACGAACGCTAAATGAAAACGTAGTGACAGCGCGGGCAGGCGATACGATGCGACGGGATGTGTCGAGGAACCAGAAATTTCACGCGGACGAAGTCGCAGGCAGGCTATTACAGACGCCAGCAAATCAAACTACTACAATCTGTCAAATTTCTTTAATAGATTTTCAACTTTATCTCTAAAGCATAGGTTCAAGGTTGATTTGGAGAATTTGACAGTTTCGGGTAACTTGACCTGCTGGCGTCTGTACTTAATACATAGGTAGTTACAGCCGGTAACCGGTAAACGGTACCGGATGGTAGGCGATTTAACACTCCCTACATCTAGCCATCCCAAAATCGGTCAATATATACCACTATTGTCTATGTAGCTGTCACAGAACATGTGGTACCTAGCTACAGCCAGTGGGTATTTGGTCTACTATAAAATTAACTTCTTAATTTCATTTATAGCCATAAGTCTAAGGTGGTCTGCTGTCCAATGTGGCTATGCATCATGTGGATAATAATAATAAATAGTTTGGGTATGGGGTGCTGTATCCATAAGATTTACTCAGGCAAACGTGGCACCATTGAAATAATCAACAGGACTATGAAGCACTACCGGAGCGTTCCAAGATACAAACATTTTGTAGATAATCTGCAGTGGTCTTTGAAGTGTTGTGGGGTACGTCAATCAATCAATTACTTACTTGGTAGAATTTTGAAATAATAAATTTTTTCTTCCACGGTGTTTTTACAGAAACCGACCTCATGCATGCATGTTGCGCCGACCCCAAATGAATTGGGTTAAGGGCATGAGAATGAGGATGGGAAAATAAATATAGGGTTTATGTTTTTATGCTCATTTTTAGGTTTCCGTAGTTCACGTCTCGGAACCCTTATAGTTTCGTCATGTCCGTCCGTCCGTCCTCGGCTTACCTTCCAAACGGTATTAGTGCTAGAAAGATGAAACTTTGCATGGATGTGTATTTAATACGTCGCCAAAGTGCTAAAATAAAACCACTTTTTTTTTTCTCGCGTTTGCCCCGTATTGTGAGGTATCATTAGATAGGTAGGTCTTTTAAAAATATTGCGGTTGCTAAGACGATTTTTTGATTTAGGTATCCATTTGCGAGATATTCAACTTTAAAGCGCAGATTTTTGTTAAAATAGGGCATGTGTGTGTCCCGTCCCCCCCCTCTAAAAGCTAAACGGCTGGCTCGAAAATCTGAAAAAATTCATGATGGTAGTCCATGTGATGAACTTTGAAGGAAAACTATAACGGCTTTAGGATTTATAGAGGCCTAACTTGTAAAATGCGCTTACCTGGAAAACTTCGTACAAAAATAACGAAATAATAAGTATATATTTAAAATTAAATCATAACAATTATCTATTGGACACGATTTTATTTCAATTTGATATAGGTATAAAATTAGGGGCTTAAAAAGTTTACAATGACACTCGATAGATGGCGTTGTGCATTTATTCCTTTCTGAATCGCGGTATGGTTTCGTTACAATATAGGCTATATAAGTAAAGTAGAATGGAACATGCTAACATCTTGTTGCATAGATGTTTAAAATAATCACTGTGAATGTTTACAGTTTCAAACATCTATGCAACAAGACGTTCGCAAACGGAACCCTTGTGTGTGAGTCCGACTCGCGCTTGGCCGGTTTTTATTTCTAAAGCACGTAATTTCTACAACGTAATGACATGATGGCTACCTATTCAAATACCTAAATATATTATAAATGGTTCCGTCTTTTTCAGCTCAATTCCTATCAAGACTGGTTTGATAGCGACTGGTATGATAGAATACGTGATTACGAATGGGATCCTAATGCAATGAGACGGAGTGGCCTTACAAGGAACGAAAAAGAAGTAACTGACAGCGTTCCATTAAGGTTCGATTTACTTTATCAACCGCAGTATTGGCAAAGTAGAATGTGGCGTGGCATATTGCTTGGTACAACAAAACCAGAATAAGCTGGCCTCGTGTTCTATTAAAACCCCGTACTATGCTAGGTCAGCTCAAGACAAGTGTTACAACCGACGTGCGGTCGTCTGATTCCGGGGGTCCCTACCCATGGACTTATTGCTGTACCACCTATTACTGAAGTTTGCTGATTGTAAAGTAAAAATGGTCAATTTAATGGACACGACCATACGATCAATCTTTGGTCAAGGTTCATCCCAGAATTTAATAGGTTTTTGTAACTAAAACATGATCAAATCTTGGAAATAAATTTTAACCTACTTCTAATTGTTGTATCGAAATAAAACTTTGTATGTGTAATTCAGATGACAATACTGTAATTTGGTATCTTGGAGCTGATCGGATGATGGAGGCAGAAGGTAGATAGTGATACTCTTCAGTGGCTAATCAAAACTCCTCGAGTTTGGGCTCATATGATTCCTTTTGAGACAAGTCCAATAGATTGGGCTTGGTGTCGAGGGTGTGACAACGTGATAAAAGAGTCTCATTTTTTTTTTTGTTGGCCCTTTATGGTATTACGCGCGGTGATCTAATGTAAGAGGTATTGATTTTGCTTATTGGATATCTCGTAGGGTGTAAATAAGTACCCAGTAAATAGGAATCCTAGCTGGCAGGTCATGGAGGCGCAGCTAGAGACCTCGTACAGCCGGATCAAGATTGCGGTCACGACCAGTCGTGGTTGTGGCCGCAATCTTGGTCCTATAAACTCCAACCAAAATGCGACTATTGCGGACGTTCAGAGTAAAGTTCACAAACCTGGGGGGTAATTCTCGTAATTTTAAGAACGTTCACAGTCTGATCTCAGTCTCAATCTGTCAAAAATACCTCTGTAATTTCCCTACATTTTGACAAGTTTTTGACATTTGTTTGTCGCCGAGATGAGATTGTGACTAGATTTTGAACGTTTTAAATTACTATTCTGACGTATTGCGTCAAACGTTGCGACCACTGTTACGGTAGGTAGAAGATATATTCACCGAATTATTTAGGTACTTAAAATTGTAGACTTTTTGATACCTAATCTAAGAATTAAAATTGTTGGTTACTTTTTTATTTTAGTTGTTGTAAAAGCGGTTCATGCATATCTAATTATCTCCTGGAGCTGGGAACTCATTCTATTCACACCAAAGGATGTGGGAACTTGGTGCATCGCATTATATTAGGAAGTATGATAGCCCACCTTTTTGTGTTCACATCTGTTATTGTAGTGGAGGTAAGCTGTTGTTGAATTAATACAATCTAAGTATTTCATTTAATTATTATGTTGGCATTCGTTTCAAAACTCGTGGCCAGAGGGCGACACTTGACGTTTCTCACGGTGGTCGCTGAATTGTAGGTAGGTACCTCTGTTCCCTAAATATAATTATAAAAGTATTCTGTGAGTGCCGCCTACTGGTCTGTACTGCTCTAACGTTCTATTGAAGCTCAAGGTCAAAGTGTTACTACGGATCTCGGGTCTGCTGTACCTACCGCATTAACTTTTAAATCTTAAGCACTTCAAGAAGTGATTTTTTTTGAACTCGAAGTCGTATCTAATGCTTATTCTTTATTCATCAGGTTGCAATTCTGAGACTAATAATCCAAACAGATCAAAATCAGGACGTTTCCAAAAAACTGAAGAACATAAATGTTAGACATATAATGTCCGTGAACGATAATTTTGCCGCCTCCAGCAACTCTTTAGAATTAAACCCTGACGATACTGATTATGAAAATGAAGTTCATCTTGGAGATGTGCAATTAACGGATGGTCCATCCAGGTACCTAATAGCCGGCCCACACCCAAAACCTAAAGTCTGCGTCTCACATAATAATAGTGGACGTCAGATTTTGAAGCTCGTTAGTTTGTCAACTATAGCAACGAAAGCATCTGCATACATAATATAAATATTTGTGCTGTGCTGCGGAGACTTAATTTTACATGTGTGGATCCGCTCTAACCGCACGCGAGCGGCTGGTCAACCGCACGTAAGTCATACTTGAACTGCCAAAACGACCCTTACTGCTACGACATACAAGCATTAATAGTCTTGAGCATGGACGAGCTGTTGGCTGTACATACCACCTCAAACTGAAATTCGTTCGGTCCAAAGAACTATTTACCATCAGTCCATCACAACGTGTCACACCTAGCTAAATTCCAAAATAGTCTTTTTTTATTGCACTGTTATAACTAGAAAATTGTTTTCTTCAGAATGGCAGTAGCAAATCGAGTTACGATTGAAGACGAAGACTCTCAAAGTCCGAAGTATACAAAGAAATGGGACGATGACGATGACTAGTTTAAATTAAATTTAACTAGGTATAGCTGTAACTGTTTACCATTTTACGTTTTATCTTTATAATATAAATAAAAAAATGAAATAATAATTATCATGTATCACCTATCTTTATTTAAATCTATATGTTACCCTAACTATAATTATAAAGCCTATATCTACGATTCATTTTACTCTAGTTGCAGTGGGTAAAAGCTCATCTCACTCTTCTACTTGTCATTGTGGTACCACAATGACAAGTAGAAGAGTGAAACCGCATATCAGTGGTAACACTTGCTCTGCGCAAATCACTCCTACTGCTACAACATTAAGGCGCTGTTAATCAATAACAAATTGTTACCACTGATGTGTGGTTGGCTCTACCGAATAAGGTATTAGGATTAATGAAATTATTCGATAAAGATTTCCAAAGTTAAGCAAATGTGACGTAAGTATAAGGAAAACCTCGTGAGGAAACTAGAACCAAAAATTCTGAAACTGGCTTTTCCTAGAACCAAAAATTCTAAAACATGTGACACTACCAATTCGCACTGCGCCTGTGGTGAATTTTATGGCCTAATCTCACAGAGTTGGGGCCTGTGTTCCAGCAATGGGTGGGTACATTCTAAGCTGATTATGTAAAGTTATCAGCATAAAAAAGTATATTACAAGAAGGTAAAGCGGTAGTTCGTTTTCACTAATTAGTTTAATACCCCCTTGGGAGTAACGCAGTACTCTCATGGCTCAGTAGCTTGGTGTGATGATGACTACAGAAGGCGTGCCACACTGCAGACCTGCAGAGAAGGTGACTGTCGGTGGATGGTCACGCCAGGCCAACACAACTTTTCATTAGTGGTTTTCTTGGGACCGCAGTCTCAAATGCTATGAAATAAAAGCGCTGTCAATGTAAAACTATTACCTTGCCTTGAATTTGCGTTGCGAATTTTGGAGTTGGAGTTGGAGAGACTATGAACCGAAGAAATGAGAAGTTTATGTAAATGGGTTACAAAATAAGGTGCCAAAAGACTAGTTACTAGTTTGAATATAGAAAAAGTGTTCTCTATCTATGTGTCTCACAGATTAATGACAATGTCATAGAAGTTGACATAACATTGACACTGGAGGTGCCGTACTGCACCTATTACGAGTATTTTAAAATACTTAGTCCAAATACCTTTTCCAAGTGCGTATGAATTATTTACTCAAATTCAGATATTTTACTTGCGCTGGGACTTATCGCATCAATTGCGAGACATAGAGTCTTTCTTATGTACAGAGGTCAGCTGCAGATCAAGCTACCCGAAACTGTCAAAATTTCCCAATCAACCTTGAACCTTAGCATTAGTGATAAAGTTGAAAATCTATTAAAGAAATTTGACAGATTGTAGTAGCTTGATGTGCTGGCGTCTGTACCAAATTATTTTGTTTTAAATTAACTACTTTCTTATGAATACATTTTACCTAACTAACTAACTAACTCCGTCACTTGCCAACCGATTTGAAAAATTCATTCATCATTTTTTGTTGGAAAGGGTATACTTCCCAAATGGTCCCATAGAAATTTCATCAAAAACGGTTCAGTAGTTTGGTTTTTAAACAAAAATTACTGGTAAACATTACAACTTAAAAGTGATAAATAAAAACTTTTGCAAAAAAATCAACCGGCTTTCTGGAAGTCGGTTGATTTTTTTTTGCAAAAAAGTTTTTATTTTTCACTTAATTTATGTAAAATAAAATTTTATGTGCATGAAATAAGATTTAATTTTGCATAATATGAATAGACTGTAATAGGTGGACATTCGATAGCCGTATACTACGAACGTACTTCTCCAAATACAATTCAATACGGACTCAATGGATCGTGTCCCGTACCTATCGGAGAAATATTATATTTGGTTAGTTTGTAAAGTCGGGTATTTTAAGAATGAATACTACAATATTTATATTATAAGTTCTTAATAATATGTATGTGTATATAACCTATTTATGTATTTGTGTACCTAGTTTTAAGAGTTTTTTTTTTAAATTATTATTGTCCCTCTCAACCAAAGCACCTGCCATCTAATCTCTTCACCACCCTTGGTTGACTGGTAGAGAATGCCTAAGGCATTAAGTCCGCCTTTGTACCTTTTTGTGCGAAAAGTTTAAAACTTTAACTAATGAAAAGTGTATCCTTTGAAGGTTGACATTGTAAAGCGCTATTATCATTATCATCATCGAGTGGTCCAAATAATAGTCATTATTAATAAAATTCCCGCTTTGGTAGACAATACTTGATGCACTTTTTATTTTACGTGTTGTTGTACTAGGTGCGGCCTAGTCCAGAAAAATACCTAGTTCGTATACCTGTTTTAAATACGTCTCATGTCTACAACTAATTTGACACTTGACAGCAGCTAACAAGAAAAAAAACAGTTAGTCTATGTCGTATTCCAATTTCTGTATTGATTTTGCATTTTTATTAATGATAGCTGTGGTTAAAAGCGAAGGTACATCTAAATATTTCTTATATAAGTGTGTATTTCAAGCGATCACAAATTTACTTGCTGTATTTTACGCATATTTGTAACACAACCAATATTCACAACATAACCTCGCTAATTTCAGCGCACAATGGTATTCCTGACAGTTGCTAACTGGGTTCGTTCCCGTGGTCCTGATGAATTTTGGAGAAAAAGAAGGGTTTTTAAGCTTGCTGCGCATTACATTGGTCGTCGGAGAAACTGTTACTCAGTAGCAGTACGTAATGTCCACAGAGCGTTAGTTTATGCAACTAAAGCTAGGAAACTGAAGAAACAAGATATGATTGATCTCTGGTCGACAAGAATTACTGCAGCTTGTGAACAACACAACATTACCCCATATACATTAAAGGAAGGTTTGGACAGAGCTAACATTATGTTGAACCGCAAATCTTTATCAGATTTAGCCTGCTGGGAACCACGGACATTTGAATGTTTAGCTGCTGTAGCTAAAGAAAAGCTGAATTTAGATGGTGTGGTTGACAATGCTGATAAACAGTATCCTACAGGCGTGAATCTAAAACTTAAAGATGTTATGCTAGAGGTTTGGTTGAAGGAAAGAAAACAATAACTTAGTTCATCATTATTTTAATTACCTATTATCTAGTTATTTTAGTTCCACATTAGTTCTGTAAATAATAAATATTGTCTATATCAGAAAAATGCATTTGATTGACTAGTTTCCTAATTCTTTTTTCAGTTTCTTAGTTAATTCATTTTGTTTTTCTAATATGTACAGGTTTTCTATTTTGCGCCTTTGTTGCCGTTCGACGTCTTTTATTACGCCTTCATGCATTTTTTCCCTGAAACAAAAGTGCAATTAGTTTATTTAAGGAAATTAGGAAGAGGACATTGTGTTTAAGTGTTTAACTTAAATGTGTTTCCTGACTGCCTTCACCAATTCCAACTGAAAATCTAATCTAATTTCTCATAGTGCCACTGTACAATGTGATAGGGGTGAGACTTCTAACCCGTTAAGGCACCAAGGCAAGGCTACATCTAATTTTATCGACAAAAAAAATAATATGGGGGGTTGAACCCCCTTCCCCTAAAAATTATGGCTATTTTAATATTTTTTTTAATGTACTACGGCGCGCTTGATACTTTGTGTGATATCAAAGGTTGTATGCGTCGTAGAAACAAAAAAAAAACGACAAACGGTAGCTAATAACCTTGGCTAACTAATTCATTACTTTTTTCATATGTTTGATAATGTTTTGGTGAGAAAAAAAAATCATTTCTGAATTTTTTTGACCGAAAAAATCGCTATTTTTCAATATTTTCACGAATTACTCAAAACTATGTCCCATAAAATTATTAATAATTTGCGCTCACTTAATTTTATCGACAAAAAAAATAATATGGGGGGTTGAACCCCCTCCGGGTTCAACCCCCCATATTATTTTTTTTGTCTATAAAATTAGATGTAGTACTCAGCCTTAACGGGTTAGAAGTCCCACCCCTATCACATTGTATAAGCAGAAGATGGAGAGCAAGTGGTTTAGGTGATTTTACCTACACTAAGATTTTTACATACATCACTTGTTTATTAATACAATTTGGCGTTTTAACTCAAACCTTAAGTTTGATAATCCTATAATCTTCAAAAGATAAGGTACCTTAGTAATGGAAAAACTGACATTTCAATATTGTGTTTCTTACCACATTGATAGACACGATTATCTCTTTTTACAGAAACTTGGAAGTAATATATTTTGTGATTCAGTTAATATCATGTATTAATATAATAATTTGAGGATTACCTATCTGATTGTTGCTTTATGTGCACATAGGCTACAGTTCCAATCGTTAAAGATAATGAAAGCGTTAAAGCTAACTTTGAGGTTGGTGACGACATTTTCACTTCTTAAACTCTGAAAAAATCTCAATCCACATAGTTTAAATGTAGGATTATTTATTGTATTGTACAAGATTCGGTTTCATGAATAATGTTAATTGAAATTGACAATATTGACATCCCAATTATGTCATGATTGTCAGGTTGACAGCACATCTGCGCCTATCAAACTTTGACATCTACCACAGACAAAGAGTAAAGATTCGTTTGGAAATACAATGGTTTTACGTTACACTGAGATCGGATGCGTTCGTATTTCAATAGTAAAGTATGAACTTCAAAAGTTTAAATAGACTGACGCGAATCGCGGGATGCGGGGCTGAAGGTAAATGCAAGCAATCTTCAAAGCCGTTGTGGCCCGAACCGCGTCTCCCGAGGGGTTCGACTCAGTGCGAGTTTTGACTATGCAGTCTAAACTGCTAGGTACATATGTACTTATTTCCATAGTCTAGCTACGTGATACTTTGATGCCTACTGCCCAGCAGCGTGGCACTAGGTGCTAACCTACGCACCTTGGCGAATGTGGCAATCGTTAAATCAGTTTGGAGAAAGAAAAAAAAAAAAGTAAATAGAACGTTTTTATTTCAGAATTTGTGCTGCTTTGTTTGATGATATAGATAATGTAGCAAATAATGTTGTGTCTTTTAACAGCTGTCAAATTTCTACCTACCCTACATTTATTCAAAACTGAAATAACATGGTACATAAGTTTCTTACTATGTATTTAACTATAAGAACATTTGTACAGTCAGGTACCGTAAGTACCTAGTAACAAATCTTAAACACGGAACCAATTTCATTAAAGTACCTAGGAATGCTGTAAATATAAGTTGTACTAATATTTTTGTTATCAGTTAACACTAAGGTATTGATTAGATTAGAGATTTTAATTATGAGTAAGTAGATAGAAATTTATGACTTTTTTTTTTACTGAAACATATTTGTCATGATACATGTAAAGATGATTAGGTTGGCTTGTTTATGAAGTTGGTCCCTGTCATTACTGTTTCAAAACAAAACAGGTTCAGGTAAACCTTAGCCTGACTAAGGTCGGAGTCCATTGAGTTAGCAGCCGACAATTTCCATACAACACTGTTGCATGTTTAGGTACCTACATTATACAAGTCCGAATAAGCGCTAATGCTACTCCTTCGTTGTTTACTATTTCGATGTACCTACTCAAATCGGCCATCGAACTTACAAAAATATAAATACAAAACTTAAATATTTACAATAGTTTTTACTAATTTCTAACTATATTACAAAAAGTTTGAGTATTCCAATAATCGTAAGATTATAATAATTATTATACAAAGTTATGTTCAGTCAGTTACTGAGATGGTTGTAACAATACTAATAACAATATAATTAGGTTCTCTTAGGGTATAATCTGAAATACCATGAGAGTTTAAAGTTCAAGATTTCATTTCATAATCTCGAAATATTCTTTCTTCAAACGCGTAGACTATTTACAACATTTTATGTTAATAGACGAGTATTTAATACACAGTTATTAAAACAGTTCAAGGTCCAAAATTTAGCTTGTGTAAATCTATGTCTAATAAAAACACAAACTAGTGTTCATAATTTAAATAAACGCAGCTAAATGTTCACCCTGTAACAATTCCATGCTTGAAAAGTTTCACTGGTAATTCCATTTCGACGAATGTGTCCGTTTCGTTACTTCGTCCACTTCTCATTTAAAGCTTTCTCTCAGAGTCTATGTAAATAGACTGTAATAAAGTCTATAGTGGAATGCCTACGTATTATTTATGGCACAGCTACCTGCCGCAGTTGTCGTAGAAACTGGCAGAGCCCCGGTTGGGGATTTCAGCAAACTCACGCTTCGGCGTGCACAACTTCGTGCTGAAGTCAACGTTACGCTTCCTGCAATGAAGCGGAGTATGAGGAAATATTAGAATAATATCATAACATAACATCTCTTTCTTTCTTTCATTTAAGTGAAAATTTTACCCTCTGCTTGGCAGTTCCATTTGGTCGACGAGAACTGACTTGACGTAGAGGCGGTCATTACACCACAGTATACAAAGAGATCGCGGCTCCAGTACATTCATGTCGTACTCCCACGATAACTCCACCTAAGAAGAAAAAAAAAATGTTTTCAATGTAACATTGGGTTGCATCGTGACGTGTTCTTGAGTGGAGACCGCGAATGTGCACGACGATCTTCGCAGGGTAGTTGGTAGCAGCTGGATGAGAGTTGCCGAGAATCGAGCTAAATGGCGTGCATTTGGAGAGGCCTGTGTGCTGTAGGCTGATGGATGATGATGAGGTTGCATCACGCAGTCGACCACACGGTTGGCGCAGTGGCTGAGCGATCGACTGCTACGCTGCGTGTCGCGGGTTCGATTCCCGCACGGAACAAATATTTGTATTGCAACAGGTAGTTGTTCTGGGTCTGGCTGTTTGTGTATGTGAGTTTAAATGTTCGTAAACGCACCCACGATACAGGAGTAATTACAAGTGTGGGGAAATGTAAAAAAAAAAGTCATGCCCATGAATCATAATATTATATGACTCCGGGACAGGGAAAATGAATTATCTGCAGTTATTAGTAAACAAATAATATATTACCTTTCTAACTTTTCCACCCAAGTCCATGGGGTGGGTGACTACTATGGTGTAGCTAGTGCCATGCTCTAGTCTGTAAATAAAATAATTGGAGGGTGGTTTAATGAAAATATTCCGTTAAGTGAAAAACTTAATTAAGTTTCATCAAAATCCGTTCAATTATTTCTTACCTACCTCTAGTTTAAGGCCCTAGTTTTTAAATATTTATGTAAATCAATTATTATTTCAATAAATCAATCAATTTCAGTAGTTTTAGCGTGAAGTACTTAGTAACAAACATCCATCCATCCTCACAAACTTTCGCGTTTATATTATTAGTAGGATTGTTTCTCAATTGATTGTAAGAATCGGTTCAGGAGCCATATTTAAGATAATCAGATGGCTGTAGAGTTTGCTTACTTTACGTAGTTATTTGGTGTTAGGTCCATTCCCCGAATGACGCCTCTGTCTGACAGCAAGGTTACTTTCAGGAAACCCTGTTGATGGAAACGTAATGGTATTAACACAATTTTAATAGTTTCACACAAAATGTAAAAAAAAAAAGTATATAGGTACCTAAGTAGTTTATCAGCCATCTTGTTACCATAGCACAAGCATTAGGTTGCTTAGCTTGGGACTAGATGGCGCTGTGTGAAATGTCCAGGGATATTATTTATTTATTATTTATCTCTATTGCGTTCTCTTTGGAAGCTTTAAAAAAATGTAAATAAATCAGCGAATGTACCTGCACCCACGATTCTGCACCTTTGGGATTTGCCAGTTGGATAGCGACTCTGTAGTGTCGTTCTGGAATAAACACAAAAAACATTTTTTTTATTGAAATATGTGAAAATTGTAATGAATTCAGATGAACCTTGCACCAGTACCTGCCTTTACCTAGCACAGGTGTTCTAGTTTATTCAAACGAAGGAACTCTGTATAAAACATCGGGAATGCGATAAAATCCAAAAGTTTCAAATATAAAAAATTACCTTTTTTCACCTTGCAAAGTCTTCACTAATCTGGCCTTAATGCCTTACAAAGGAGCTGTTTTGCATAATATTTAAACTGTACTTGATCTCTAGACTCTTAGGAAACCCAAAAGCAACTGACATATGACTAAACCACATTCTAAATTGGTAAGTATTGTGTTGTAACATGAGGTTGAAAGCAATCAGCCACACGCTGTGATTAGGGAGAAAGGAAACTCATTTTAGACGTTATGTTGCAATAAGTAGTTTTCTCAGAGGTCAACCCCATCTAGTCGTGTTGAACCCTCGCTAATGAACAGCCATTGCGCAGCAACGTAAGTGTTAAAATTCTGGTCCATCATCATGGGCTTTACAAGACCAATGTTGGACTTCTTAAGACCAAATAAAATTCGGTTTTGATCAAAATAATAATGGGGTTTATCAAATACTTACGACAATACGGTAGGTCCTTGCCAGTGCTGAGGTAATACTTGGCTCCTATCGTATCGTGCTCCTCAGATGGAAAGACCTCATTCTCTGACTGATTGCTCTTGTTTGTAATCAAACCGGGAGAGCTGTCTGCATGGAATCTATGAAATCATTAAACGTGACATTAAAAGAATCCTTCATTTATAGAAACTGATTTGGAAATAAGAACATACCCCATAATTGCACAACCGTGACCGCAATGGAAACATTTTCCTGTCTGAAAATGCTGGTATGATGGGCACTGGTGTCCTGAAAATGTTAACAACTTTTAATCTGATTGCATATTAAATTGAAAAATAGCAAGGAATGTTTACATACCTTAATAAAATAGATTGTGGAAAGAAGTAAGACCGCCCATTCTTGTTACTAAGTATTATATTGTAGGTAATTATTTATTATGTAGTGTTAATCATTTTAATTAAGTCAAATAATCCGTTTCCTTACCTATATAAGAACACTTTCCATTGATAGATTCTGTGAATAGTTTAATGGCTCTGACATGGTTGCAGGCCACTAGGACCCTCGAAGCCTCTTCAAGCCCTTGCTTGACTAGCGTGAGCGGCACGAGTGGTCCTTCAGTGAGGTCACATCCGGGCTGCTCCTTCCCGTTGTTCGGATAGAAATCCAAATGACCCACCGGTTGAGACATTCCATATCCTGCCATAAACACAAAATCTGTCGCACGTGTGAAATAAACGGTCGATTAATTAGTTACCATAACACGCGATATATAAATATTCAGATATACTATACAAATGAATGATGAAATCGAAAAGCAAACAAGCATATGGTACATATTTACATAATAAATATATATAAAATATATAAATAAGGGTTAGTAGTATGATTAGATGGTAAAGCGAAGAAGCTTAGTCTTGTTAACAACAAACGTCATATTATTATGTGTTGAACAAATGTACATGAATACGACCGTGCGGTGTGTATTATAAGAAGCATACGTGCAGTATCACGAATATACACAGAGTTACGTCCAAGGCATTACCTAAAAGGAAAATGCTCTTTCCGTCAGTGTGTATGACGTCGACGAGTTGCGCGTCAGTCGGGTCGAGTCGCACATGCGTCGGCATTCCTTGGAAGTAAGGCTCTGCTGGATCCAGTCCTGTAATTCTTCCTAAGCCCTATGGAACGAGAGACTGAATCAAAGAAAATATGAAAACGATATACGTAACATCATGTAACGTACGATTTAGTAAAGAATGTTACAGTAGTTTGCACTTACCTGTATTCTTTCGCCTGCATAACCTGCTGTGTGGGCTCCTAAGGAGTGTCCTATGATGTGGACATCTAACGGATCTACTCCGTGTTCTTTCTGTAATGTTATTTTATTTTATAAAACCTATTATTTATTACTAGTAATAAGTTTCAGTTTTTTATTGTTATGTGGGGTATTAATTACCTGTAAAGTGTTGATGAAGTGTGCTACTTCAAGTCCTACTAGTCTGGTGTTGGCTGTAGCTTGTGTGTACAACGGTAGACTTCCACCGGCCCAGTCTACTATAACAACATTGAAATCACCTGCTTTCACGAGCTCATCTTTCATTTCACTGACCTGAATGATAAAACATTAGGGTTAATTTACTGCATGTTCAATAATTACGACACGATACGATTATGTTCGACGATTATTATAATTATTATAGTTACCCAGTTCGAGAGAGGTGTGTCAATGAATCCGTGAATAATCATCTTCGTAAGTCTGGTCGGATTGAAATTGGACTTCACTATAGTTTTGTTCACATTCACATTTAACAATTGACCATCAGTTGGGTTCTTCTTTGTGTATAATATGAACCTGAAATTGAAATTTCTCTGTAGTTAAATGACAAAAGATTGATTAAGGTGAAATCTATACAATATCGTGAGTCGTGATGAAAAATTTGCAGTGACGAACCGAACAATTCAATAGAAGTCATCAGTTCATGACAGCTATACATTAGATAAATTTATTATGATGACCGGTTATTGGGTCCGTGTTTGGATGAATTTGAAAAATTTACATTATATTTTACCTAGTATTGATGACAACTCTCGGTAGCGGAAAAACATTGAAGGGTCTGTGAATGAGATGGTACCAGCTCCTTGTGATGTTCAGGCATCCTAGCTCATCATAGCATCTTGTTTCATTTTCAACTGAAATGATTAAAACAAAATAAACAATAAAAAAGTATAATGGCAGAGAGTATTAGAGCTATATTATAACTGAAATTATATGATTTTTTTAGTTTATTTTCAATGTGATTTATTTTAATCATATCTACATTTGAAAATATAAAATGTACATACATGGTAACCAGGGAATGTTGACCTCTATCCGGTCTGAACGCGCCCAGTTGAAGGGGTCCAGGATACCAGCGAAGGCTGGCTGCAAGCCGAGGAGAATGCACCACAGCATCACGCGAAGATGTCTGTCTGTCAGATGAAGCCTTCGCATGGCCTGAGGATCTGGAAACAAACATCTATCATTAGTTATTATAATAAACGTCTACTACAAACTGGGCTGCATGTAGACCGGTAAAATGAACGGTCCTTTACTCTTAACAAGAATTTCAAGCAATGTAGTACGTCGTTATGGGGTCACCTTCGACAATTTTTATTGCCATTTGAGCATTTTACTCCTTAACTTATATTGACATCAAGGTTAGTTAAATTTGACAAAAGTGTTTGATGTATGATGTATTGGTTTTTTTGTTGCTGAATACTCTTCACCTCGAACACGCCTGATGGAAAGCGACGAATGAGGTCTGATGGAACGAGCGTGCCCAAAGGATGCCTGTACAATCTTGCTTTGAAGGCAGATAGGTTAAATGTGGAAGGGCATACAGACGCTGGCAGAGAGTTCCACACTGTGAGGAGAAGCGCTGAGTACGACTGGTCGGGATATCAACCAAGTGCGGATGCTGTACGTAAAATATAAAGTCATAAGAAGAATCTACAAACATGATGTTGCTATGACGGACCTAGTACGCCTAGCTTAGTAACCGACGTAGCTATTATCACCGTACTATGTGTTATCCACTATGCGTGTGTGCTACCTACGACAGTAGTTAAACATGATGATTCCATCGATGACTAATAAATCTACACGATCACGGATGTTATTTGCTATGAAATTATTCCACTTTGTCTTTATTTGCTTTTATTGAATGTACATAGGTATCTAGCGAGTAAACATGAGTAGGTAGAAGGACTGAATAATTCAACATAAAGGCAACGGGCTAAGAGTCTATCGTGCGTATATCCCTTCGTAAAACCAAGATAATAAACAAATGGAAAGTAAAATATATTCAAAGTAGTTCGTGTCGTGATCCCTGTGCTAGTAATTTACAGTCATGTTCAGATCGTGGTTCCGATTGGCTTCCTTTGCTTGGGCTCGCGGCTGGCTTCCTTGCTTCGGCGGGGCACGCGGAAGACATCCCCCCTTTACTTCTTATGCAATGGGTGGTATGAGCGTTGGTATTACGATGTAATGTGTTAATACGCGAGAGGGTAGGATTTATGTTATGTATGTATGTTTGTTAATGATTTCTGTAGTGCTTCATTGAGAGGGGGATGATATATCAACTTGCCATGATAGAAGCAGTCTAGGATAATGAGAATTCGTCAAAGTCCTAAATTCCGTGTAAAAATATTTGAAAATCTTTATAAGCCTGTAGGTAGTTAAGGTATTTTGCCCTAAAACTCAGTTTCAGTCTCTCAGCGATTACTTAGGTTCAAGTAAAGGGGCGAATCGTCATTGGAAGTTTATTAATATCTTAACAAAACTTGGATATGTAATTAACGTAATGCATTTCAAAAGCATGTTTATTTTGTGATTTCTGATAGATAAACATTATTCCTTTCAAAGATGAAGGCTTTTGACGTTAACAAGAACCTTGTAACGTTAGTTTAGGACCATTGAATTCACCTAAGTAGGTACCTACATGTAGGATACGTATCAGTATGAAAGATAAAAAATATTTGTGAAGATTATTTAAAAACCTAGAAGAAATAATCTGTCATCATTACTTGTATAGAGCTTATCGTTAAACTCAGATTTTCAAAAAGCTCTCGTAGCTACATATTTCATTTTTATTTTTTATTTAGTGTTACGTACGCCCGTACGTAACACTAAATAAAAAATAAAAAAAATCAATTCTAGTTCTTAGTTTTTATTATTTTTGTCTTTCCAGACGCCTCAAATATGAACATCATGAAGTCTTGAAATTACTTTGACACCGGGAAATCAATCTCAAAATTTCAATTACATTACTTACCAAATACGAATGAAGATTTTATGAATGCAACAGTTGCATTTGGAAGCAACCTATATTTTCATCGTCCAAGGCGACATACGTTATTAATGTAAAGGTCTATTACGAAAGTGTTCATATTTACGAATTCGCCGCACGCGCCGCCTGCCCGTAATCGTATCGCTAATATATGCGAGTAGAATCTGACGCCTAATGATTGCCAATAACAATATCATTTAATTAGTAGCGGAGTTTTTATTTATCGGGGACATATCCATCTCGGATGCCTTGTCCACGATAGAGCAAGGGAACTCCAAGATTAATATTATCTTTTAGCTTGATACCTCCCTACACGTCAAAGGTTCAGTCATATATACTTAAGCATACGACTCAAGCTTCTGAGAATCTTGATCTTGTAACTTTGAACACGATGAAGATGGTATACGAGACTTCAGCCCAGGTAAGGTTATCGTCTTATCGACTGAAATTGAATACATTATGCGTGTTGCTCGACATCTCTTAAAGGCTAGGTTAAAGGCTTCAAATAAAGGGTTTGGTATAATATATTTTAAGAAGAACCCCAAACATAAGAATCTTCTGCTAATCAACTTTTAGTAGAGGACCTGCTAATATACTACCTACCAAGGAGCTACCAATTAAGTTGGCAGAGCTATCTAACGTAGAGATTGAAAGAGCTCATCGAAATTCATGTTTCTTAGAGCCGTTGTATATTTAAATTAATGTAATAATTATGATTTCAGTTTAATTAATGCAAATTTGTGCAGTTCGAGAACATTCCAACGATTACTTCATGTTTCGGAAGGTTAAGTTCTATTATGTGGAGTTATTTCAATGTTAAATACATTACATCAGTGTGAAGTTACCTAAACTTATCTTATTTAATAAGTTTTAAAATAAATTGAAATTGAACAGCTAATAACCGATTACAGCTATTGAATGAGGCAATTAGAATGTATTGTAAGTAATTGTATAATCCAAATAAATACCTGATATAATTAGATGGGACATTGTACTTTCACTCATCATTAGAACAAGAATTGGTGCTGATTGCGTTGCAAGATAAACAACCGGAAGACTACAAGCAACTCATCAAGTGGTTTGATGAAAAAACCGAACCGCCATCGAATTACAAATAAAATAAGTCACTTCCCGAGCGGCGGCGCGGCGCGGGCGTCGATTCGCGCGGAAGTGGCGCCGCGCGCCGGTGATGCAATGCAGCGCGAACGCATTGTACCTTAACCTGCTAACTCTGATATAACTGTTAATGTCAGTGTGCTCGACTTATGGAAACTTTATGTAAGCTGATGGGATGAAAGGCCTCCTACCAACACCATGACAACGTGTACTATATTGTTGAACTCCTCAATCATGATTGATGCAATCCAAGAACGGCAAGCACCACTTCACACAATGTGAGGACTGTAAATGTAAAGCAAATTAATAAACATACATCAAAAACAATGTTTTATTATGTTCACATCTTGTAATGTTGTGATTGTATAATATTTTTGCAATTGTCAATACTTGTATTACATGGTACACAAATATCGGACGGTGACCTTCTTCTGTAGTCGGTCTCTTGTTGACCTACATTAAGTGTTATTGTGGTCAATGTAAATTAAACGAACTGCATGCAACACCCATAACCCGCCAGTTTAAAGTTTTATCATTATGACGTTTTTATTACCTTTTCGGAGATAAATGCTCATATTTTGTGGAAATAGGAACTCGTGCGGAAAGCTTGCGTTAAGTTACGCACTTAATGTTTTTGTGAAGTAAAATATGTATGTCGAAAGTTTGCTCGTTAATTGTTGCTTTATTACCTAACTTAATAATATTTATTTATGTTGTAAAGATAATCTTTGTATACAAACATGGCATAATCTAGGAAATACGTACGTAACACTTGATTGATCTCAAATCTGTTGATTATACGGGCGGTTGCAACAGATGTTACACTTCGCTGTGAGATTATCTTGCAACTCTTTTGCTCGTCGTTGCGAATTGCGCTTTCGAGAAGACTATTGAGACAGAATCTAGACGTGAGTGAACTATCGTCGTTCTCATATCGTTTACTTATGTTACGCCAGTCACCAGTGGCTGCTTATTTGGGACGTGAAACCGAATGTAGCAGCGGTGCATGCTACATTCGGTTTGCATATCGGATTCCACTGTTACATTGTAACTGATTTTTTGTAAATTTATAGCTGTTCTACTGGACTTACAAAGACTTATTTACCTGTAGCGTTGCAAAATCATTAAATAGTCCGACTATGATTGTGAAAGATATACCTATATTTTTTTCTGTGTACATGTGATTGTACATTGTTGTATGTATTTTTTAATTACATGGTGATTGTTCATTTCATGCAACAATAGGTACATCCAAGGGAAATGGATAATCATGTCGCCATAATCAATGGTCCAGTCACCCATAATTTATTAATTATACGCTTTAGCAACCGTTCGAGTAGATATGACATCGTTTTGTGTACGTGACTCCAACTTACACATGTACTAAGTAGAACAAGTCTGCGGTTACCGGCACACCTAAGTTAAGGTACACACAGGTCCCCTGTGTACGGTGAAATACCGTAAGTACATTTAGTTTTAGTTGAATTCATCAGTTTTATTTCATTCATCAGTCTTTGTCAGGTAGTTAGCGAGAAACACTGTTAGAAAGATGAATACACTTTATTATGTACAGACGCCAGCAGGTCAAGCTACTCGAATCTGTCAAATTTTCCCAATCAACCTTGAACCTTAATGTTTTAGCAATAAAGTTGAAAATCTATTAAAGAAATTTGACAGATTGTAGTAGCTTGATGTGGTGGCGTCTGTACACAATAAAAATGACTGACATAAATGTAATGGGCGGTCTTATCGCTAAAAGCGATCTTGCGAGACGCTCGGAAAGGGCCTAATTTTATTTGAACTCGATGGTAGTTTGGTATTTTCATCGAATCATTTCATGGCGATGAATTGCTTGTAGTTTTCAGGTTGTTCTTTTTCATGTTTTTTTAGGTTTATAGAGAAATCGAATTGCTTTAACCGCAAAAAAAAATGATAGAGCCCTTTAATAACGAACACTAAGCAAATCGAATTGAGAAATCTGTTGAACAAAGTAAACATAACCTTGACATAAGGCTGTTTCAACAGTTACGTAAAAGTTCGGAATGAATAACTGGAATATGTCAATAGTTCTCATCGTTAAGTTTAAAGTTAATAGATTGACGCAACAGATTCACACAAAGTAAGTAGTAGTGTTTGATAGGTAGGTTGGGGAGTTTGTTGCTTCCCAGCTAAAGCACTAGGAAATGCTGATTCTCAGCCTAGTTTGAATAAATGACTTTTGATTTTGGTACAAAAATCTTCACAGTAAAAATAATAACATTTTATACTAAAATACATTCGTAAGGCTTCCATATTGATTGTGAGGAAATTGATAATAAAAGCGGGCTTGTAGGTGAAAATTTGATGTGTAAATTAGAGATAGTATGCACTAAAAAAACTTTTTGATACGTAACAAACATGATTATGAATAAAAAATTTAGACGTTTCTAATGCAAAGTGGCTGATACAACGCTAATATTCTAAAACTAGATTTGAGCTGAGATTAGATGAACATCCGTAGAATTTATTGAAATTCATGACTGCACAACGCTTTAGAATTGAGACCTGAATCCAGTATTACCTCATGAACTCATGAAATACTATCGTGACTACATAAGTAATTTTAATATTTTGTAATAAACTGTACTTTGTACATTACATGAAGATTTAATATCTGTTGGATCTCTTACAGTCCGTTTAACATTATGGTACTTAATACTCAACCACTTGGTATGAGCAAACAAAGTTAAGCAATGCTGAGTTGAAAAACAAGATATTTACTTTTGGCGCCGATAACACTTTAATAACTTTTGTTTATACATATGAATACTTACTTGTGCAATTGCATACACTTAACATTGAATTCAGCCGTCCTTTTACCAATAATAAGAATCACACAGCATAAAAATGGCTCATAATATAATGCTTATTATTATTTGATTCTCCCATGCTCAGTTGTTTAGTTCCAGAGTTTGATCGGACCACACACCGTCATCCCTATTTACCGAAGGATTGCAGGAGTGTGCATTCAAATAGCTACCACGTGTGGCGATTCGTACGTACCTGTGGTTCATTCTAAAATAGTTGTAATTACCCGCTAAGAATTTGAATCAAGTTCTTCTATCTGAACAGAGAGCTGTGCTGCTGGGGAGTTTGTTGCGCCACTTGTTCTTAGCAGTCAAAGCCCTAAAAAGTGCCCTAGTAAGTTAGCCTAGGGCATGGTAAGGGGCGGGCGTTTTGAGGGACTGTTTTGTCTCATTTTGACGTTCAAAAACTGCTGATTTTCTGTCTAATTTGAATAAATATATTTTGATTATAAGCTACCTCCTAATCGACTAGCTAACGCCGCTTGATGCTTCCGTATTTCTCTCCTTTCTATACTTCGTGGTATATCGTTTCGTTTCGAGAAAAGTAGAATGGGGATTGTAGGATCACAGAAATGGGCAGAAGTACTTTGACAAAGTATATTAGGTATCTGAAAATCTTGAATATGATGATATTCCTCCGCGACTGCTCACTGCACCGTGAAGACAATGGCAAGTACTTCCATTACATACGTGCAAATGCTGCAATAATGGTTATAACGTATAAATTCATTGTTATGTGTAATTGCTCATAGATTGGTAATGTCTCGCGTACGATTGCCGCATTGACCTGATTCCCTCGATAACTCTCGGGTCAGTAACCATCCTATTACAAATCTGTTTTCATCTGTGTTCTGCGTTTACTAAGATGTAAAATTGTGTAATTGAAAGGCTTGACCGTCGTCACGAAGTATTTTCTGTCAATACTTGATTATCGGGGCCTTCAAGTCAACTAACCTTTTCCACTTTAACAGTGACGTACCGTGCTCGCCAATTTGTAGTATTTATCTATACTTACGAAGATAGTTTGGATTATTATGAACGTAAGTCAAATTATTTATCAATGTTCTAGGTCTAGTTTGTATTCTTCGGACTATAATATAATCTAATTACATCTAACTTAATAAATATGTGATCTGACAGAGGAAGGTTTTGTGTCTTAAGTATCACAATTTTTAACTTTATTATTTAATTAAACCTTCTGTGTCCGCGATTTCGTTTGTATGAATATAAAAAAAAAATTGTTGTATAGATATAAAAATTTGTGAGAATAATAACCTTGCGCATAGCCAGTAAATAAGCTGTCGCAACCACATGACATTTCAAAGTTATTTTCTCGTATCGGCACATAATGACGAGAAAGCAGAACGTCCTACGTCAGAACGTAGGATAATTAATATGCATCCACTTGATACATTCATGAGGCTGCGACGGCTGCGTGATTTAAAAACTAGTTCTAATGGTTTCATAGTTTTAAGATACTAAGTCTTATCATAATTGAATGCTTCATCCTTATACAGGATAAATTTTTAATCAGTACGCAAATGTAACCATGCATTCAGCACATGATTCTAGACTGCCTAGCGTAGAAGTTTTTCGTTTCATAGTAAAGTGCGCGATCAAAATGTATGGCCGAGCAAATTATTTTTTTATAATCGAAGAAAAAATTCAACCCAGGTTCAGAATCATGTACTAAGCATGGTTTCAGAAGTATCGACTAGACATTCCCCGAACAAGGATATTCTCGATACATAAGTACAAAGAGGAGTCGTTGACATCACACGTTATTTTGCTTACACGCATCGAGGAAATACCGTGTTGAGAATCGTAAGTGTATCGATTTAAATACCACTTTTCTTCGCAATCGATGTGTAAGTAGTCAATTGTTTTGTTTGCTCTTTAAAAGCTCACGCACTTAGCAAGAATCTTTAAGTGCAATCGTCTACTTAAAATTCCAGATGAAATAGAATGTCTTGACCATGCTCGCGTATATTTTTACTGATCGAGAATTCGCACAACCTCCAGTTATAGTGTAATATCTTACTTATCACATTCTCTTGATTTCACAATAATTTGTTACAGTAACGAAAGTGAAATGAACGGCCTTGCCAAAAAAACCATTCATAACACAACATTTTTATCGATAAGAAATCTAAATAAACCGAACCATAAAATATATTTATTTTATACTAGCGTCTACTCGCGACTGCGCCCGCGTGGATGTTGGAAATTATCCCATGGGAACATGCTACTGGGACAAAAACCCTATATGTTACTCCATAATATCAGCTATCTGCCAGTAAAAGGTTCGTCAAAATCGGTCCAGCCGTTTCGGAGATTAAGCCGGAACAAACAAGCACACAGACAGACATTAAAAAAAAACTGTTTTTATAGTAGCGTATTCATATGCATTAAGTAAAAAGCTGTTATTTTGAAATTACAAACACACACTTCAATTTTATTTATTTGCATAGATATATATTTTCGTAGCGGCTTGGCGTTGGCGTAGCGGTTGCGTTTGCGTTAATAGAAGACATCAACGCACGCTGAAATCGTTTGCCGTATCATGTTTACATGCTAACTCAATAAATGTAACACTAATGTTCTAGTATGAGAACTATTTACGTATTTGCTTTCATTACTTGTATTTTATGAATAATCGCATTAATTAACGATAATTCTTATTAATCTTGAAAAATGTTCAAAAATTTTATGAAGATCGTATTTTGCTTTAGTTTTATTTTTCGGTTACTGATCATTACCGATCAAAAGAAAACCAACGTGAAAACATTATTATTAAATAAAATCTATTCGCAATAGCATTATAATAATAATAATATAATAATATCCCTGGACATTTCACACAGCGCCATCTAGTCCCAAGCTAAGCAACCTAATGCTTGTGTTATGGTAACAAGAGGGCTGATAAACTACTTATATACATTTTTTTTTTTGTAAATACATACATATTATAGATAGAAAAACACCCAGACTCAGAACAAATACATGAAGGACTTACAAATATTTGTATTAAACAAAACAAGTCAACCATAATAAATAACGTAAACCGCTGTACACACACCTTACGCTAACCAATTCAAAAAGAGATTGGTATATTACCAATAATATTTATTACTGGCTATGCTAACATAACATAGGTGCATTGCGATGACATGAAACCAATACATTATTAGTACAGCTCACGATTGGCACACGAGTGCGAAGGAGATGGTGCAACTGCGCAGGCGCAAGACACGAGTGCACCGATACTTTCTCCTCTTGCATTTGTCAATGCGGTCACTGTCACTTTTGTATATAGCACGAAAGCTCGGCCAGTATTACTTACATATATGTTAATATTAATTTTGTTAATAATCTGTGGTTTCAGTAATGAGTTCGAATACCTTCCGTTTTACGTCCGTTTAATTGGTCCTTTCTTTTCGTTTTGAATTCGGAACGGGTTTTGTTTTTTTTTTGTTATTTTATAAGATCGGGGCCCGTGGCTAAATAATAACAGCCGCACAGGTCGATCGGTCAGGTTAAGCTACGCTTGCCGCGGTTGGTCTGTGGATGGGTGACCATCTTTACATACCAAGACCCCTCGGAAAGTACGACAGTCGCTACGGGTAGTCAGAAGCCCGAAAGTCTGACAACCAGTCTTACCAAGGGGTATCGTATTACCCAGTAACAGGGTTGTGGAGGTCAGATAGGTCGCTCCATGTAAAATACTGGTATTCAGCTGCATCCGGTTAGACTGGAAGCCGAACCCAACATAGTTGGGAAAAGGCTAGGCAGATGATGATGATGATTTTATAAGATCGAGTACGGCGGTGTTGGTTTAATGAACGAATCGGATGTTAATATTGTACCAACTACTTAAAGAACTATTTGACGAAGTGTCTACATATGTCTCTCTCTCTATTCTATATGTTTACGAACGATATCCATAGTAGCGTATGTCGTAGATTCGAACCCAGACAGGTGCTTTACTTTGTGTAAATTATTTCATCACCATTGCACTCAAAACGGTAACGGTAAACGGTAACTATAAATTGTTTTTTCATACCACTTGCTCAAAAAAGTGACATTCTATGCCTCAAAAAGCGAACATAACAATAGTCATTTTTAATCTGTTAAAAACAGGGAAAGAAAATTGTACTGAATTTCATTCATCCTCTAGGGGGAGAATGTGATTTAAATTTGGAATACTTACCGAAATTTATACTGAACTACATCTGTGTTTACACCATTGAGTTTGTATATCAAGCATTATACATCTTTTTGAAAAAGGAATACGCATTTATTATGCAGTTATGATTATTAAATAAAATTACGAAAACCGACGAGGCCGTATGAGCTTGATGCCTTTGCTTTTCCGACAAAAAAATATTAGTCTAGGAATTTGCCGCGTTTTTGTTTTCTTCAAATAAATAAACGTTAAGTTTATTTTTTCGCAAATGGTACGAAAAGTAGAGTATTTTCCTCGGTGATAAAGCTGTCTTAGTCTTGGGTGAACTTAAATCCCTCGTTACACTCAGGACTCGTCTTAAATCCCTCGCTTCGCTCGTGATTTTAGTTTTTAACACCCTCGCTACGCTCGGGAGTAAACCTCGAGTCCTTCGTTACGCTCGCGATTTAAATCGTCACCACAGCGACAGAAGACACTGCTTTATCCCCTTGGTTAATAATCTACTAATATCTGAGTACTTAGAGCTCGGACATATGCGTAACATAACACCCGTTGCGAAAAACGTCGACGAAAAACCGGGTTGCTACCTTTCGCACCACTGTGTTCACCGATCGACGTAGTACCGTGCGCGTGACTCTAATCCCATCCTTTTCACCTCATTTAATCGTAACCTTTAAATTGTGTCCGTGAAATATACTGACTTTTATTATCTTTATCCAAGTTTATCTTTATCTCACCCTAACCCCGGACATGGGTCTATGTTAAAAACAAAAGAGATCCAGTTCAGCTACGACTGTGGATACATAACCAGCCTATAATGTTCACCCAGCTAGGACACAAGCCTCCTCTCTGAAAGAGGCAGTGGGCCGCAATCCACAGCGCGGGCCCAGTACGGGTTGGTAGACGTCACAAGACTTCGAATTTTTGGTTCTAGGACCAACCGGTTTCCTCACAATGTTTTCCTTTACCGTTTTGAGAGCAGTGGTCAGGAAATAGTTCACAAAAAGTAAAGCGCCTGTCAGGGTTCGAACCAACCTACAACTTGGAAGTCGCGGCTGTTACCACTGGGCCACCACTGTTCTCTTCTCTTGAATCTCCCCTCAGTCTCCTTACTCTTTAATCTGTGCAATGCAAAGTCATGGTGACGAGACGATTTCGTAAAGGTTCAAACTACTGCTTTATTTATGATCATATTAGAGTATGTGGAGCAACGGTCAAAGTCACGCGAAACGTTATGTAATGAATTTTGATGATGTACTCACATGCCTGTTAGGTTCTAGTGACATCATAATATTTCATTTATGAATGTTGTTTTTCAGTTATTTATGACACACACATAATGTACATAAATGTTGTAAAAAGTATATAGTAACACTAAATAATTAATTGTCCTATGCACATATTACGTCAAAACGATTTAAAACCTACTTAATACAATGTAAGTTTTCTACTTTTTAGTCAAATAATTTAGTTTTTATGTAAATTCTTGTTTGTTTTATGTAAGACTAGCTTCTGCCCGCGGCTTCGCCCGCGTGGATGTCGGAAATTATCCCACGGGAACGTGCTAACAGGATAAAATGTATGTGCTTCCCCAGGATGCCATCTATCTCTATGCCAAATCAGAAGTTCAGTGGTTTAGGCGTGAAAATGTAACATACAGTTTCAAGTTCAAATCCTCCCCTTAATAACTGAATTACCCCTTTTTGTCCCGTCAGTGGTAAATTTTCGACAACTTTACATACTTATTATTAATTATTTTCTGTCAAAAGTATCAATACTGAGTTTGGTTTACCCGGACCGCGCATTCAATTTCTTCCACACAAACTTAACACCCCTATATCCCCCTTTGAGGGGTAGTTTTGAAAAACTTATAATAATAAACTTTATTATTTACTTAGGCAAGTATTCTTGCCAAGTTTCAAGTTTATTAACTAAATGAATAAGATTTTTCATATAAACTGTATCCCCCGCTTTTCACCCCCACAGGGGTGGAATTTTGGAAAATCGTTTGGCATTATTCATAACTTGATTCAAAGATTATTTATACCAATTTTCGAGTTAATCAAACCACGCATTATAATCCTCTTATCCTCTAATTATAAACTACTTATATACATTTTTTTTTTTTGTACATACATACATATTATAGATAGAAAAACACCCAGACTCGGAACAAATACTTGTAAATGTAGGTCATACAAATATTTGTTCCGTGCGGGAATCGAACCCGCGACACGCAGCGCAGCAGTCAATCGCTTAACCACTGCGCCAACCGTGCCGTCAATAGCCGTTGCCGTAACCGTGCCGTTGATAGGAGTAGATTTTCGAAAAACCCTGATACATGTTACTCTTTATTTTTGGTCTTAAGTATAAACACTGAGTTTCGAGTTAATCGGACCGCGCGCGCATTCAAATTATTCCACACAAACTTCAACACCCCTATATTCCCCTTTGAGGGGTAGTTTTGAAAAACTTATAATGATAAACTTTATTACTTAGGTACTTACTTAGGCGAGTGTTCTTGAAAAGTTTCAATTTTATTAACCTAATGAAGAAGATTTTTCATATAAACTGTATCCCCGATTTTCACCCCCACAGGGGTGGAATAAAAAAAAATCGTTTGGGATGTATTCATAACTTGACTTAAAGATTAATTATACTAATTTTCGAGTTAATCAAGCCATACAGTAAAATCCTCCCCTGAAAAATTTACTACCCCATTTCAGCCCGTCAGGGGTAGATTTTCAAAAAACCCTTATACACATTATTCTTTACTTTCAATATTAGGTAACTACCAAGTTTCGAGTAAATCGGACTGCGCGCTAAAATTATTCCATACAAACTTTGAAACCCCCCATCCCTTATTAGGGGGTAGTTTAGAAGAAAAAATATGTGACAATCTGGACTTTGAATTTTATATATACAGATATAATTAAACTGGGCATAAAAAGACTTATTAGATGCATTTTCTGCATACATTATTGTATTGCTTGGTCGTTGTACGGTTGTGTGAGGTTATGTGCAGATTTAGATTTACTTTTTAAACCATTTGCAAAGTGGTTCATGTTTTTTCTCATGACGGTTTTAACGCTGCATACTACTACTGTTAATAACTCGTGAAATAATAATTGAGGATGCACATTAACACTCGTAGGATGGTTTCACAACACTAGATGTGACGTTTAAAACTTGATATCGGACATAAGCTATATTTCAGCACTATATATCCATTATTCGACAGCCAATCTAATTTTTCAATGGATCCCGACTGTTCAGTTGTTATGTTCCATTATTAGAATATATTTTATTTTCTTCAATAGTATTCATTCAATAATATACTATAGAATTCTAGACCACCGGATATCTAAGTGCTTGTTTTTTTCTTTTCAGTTTATTTTTATTATGTACGTAGTTTGATTCACTTTTTACGCAGTCGGGTTTCTTGATTTTTAAATTATTATTTTTTATTTTAAGTACCTAGCTAGCTATTTACCAGACTGGATATCCTATCAGCATCAGTACTACATCACAATTGCACTGGAATGTAAGTTCTCGTAATGTAAGGCTTTAATTAAGTTACTTTATTTATTAATAAGTAGAAGTTGAGTACTAAATCGTTTGTAGTTGGAGATGGGCGACCGTGTCAGACATTAGATACTTTACTTTAGTCCAATATACCTACTGGATACTTTAGTTTATGTCCATCCACATTCACACGCACAGTCATACGCAGTTTCGTCCTTTCATCGTAAATTTCTACTGTCTAAAAACCTATAAGTATGTGAGAATGGTTGTTATGCAACTTTAGATCGATATAGATCCTAAACGGTCAGTCGAACCGAAAAATGTTGAGAGAAAACTAAAAATGAATTTTAAATACCTATTCAACGATACCCCATTTGTCATAGTTTTAGACTTTCATTTTTTTCATTTTCACAATATGGCGTCCAGTAGTCGCCATATTGAATTTTCACTAACGTCAGAGGAATCGATTGACGTGTGAATCATAACAATCGGCCCAGGCGTTTGGTCTGTATAGTGCTTCAAAGGAACATAACATACATACATAGGCTGATAAACACATTAACACTCCTTTGCGTCGCGCAGTCAGGTAAAAAGCGCTCCGGTGCAGTTGTATGTCCCGGCGTTAGCTGCAGAACAGCTTTTGCAAGCCGCCAATATGAGGTCGCTAGCTCAAGATTGTATAATGAGATAAATAAAATACTGGCAATATACAATTTTTAGCAAAAGTTGAACAATTGGTTATTAACTTTGACTTATGATCAGACAGAATTACTTTTAATAGTCAAAAAGTAAGTAGGTATATTAGGTATCTAGTATAGTTTTGTACTTATATGTTTATTCAAAACTAGCTTCTGTTCGCGGCTTCGCCCGCGTGGATTTCGGAAATTATCCCACGGGAACGTGCTAACAGGATAAAATGTATGTGCGTCCCCAGAAAGCCAACTATCTCGCGGGCCCTTTGTGGCTAATTACAATAGAAAACCAATTGTGTCTCATTAGTGGTGATTAAGAGTGTACTTATATGATATCTACCTAAGTACCTACCTAATTTAAAAAAAAAAACTCAATAACAGAAAATTAAATACCTACCTACCTAAATAAAAAATATTTCTGATGATAACTAATCTAAACTCAATAAATAAGCAAAATCCTTAAAAACTAATATCTATACGAATGACTAATCCTACCTAACAGTATTATAAAATAACCTACGGTCACGACGCGCACTATCAAATATACTACCTATACTTTAAAATTAAAATCTGAGGGGCCCGTGGCTAAATAATAACAGCCGCACAGGTCGATCGGTCAGGTTAAGCTACGCTTGCCGCGGTTGGTCTGTGGATGGGTGACCATCTTTACATACCGAGACCCCTCCGTGCCTCGGAAAGCACGTTAAGCCGTTGGTCCCGGCTATCATTCGTGGATCTTTGACAGTCGTTACGGGTAGTCAGAAGCCCGAAAGTCTGACAACCAGTCTTACCAAGGGGTATCGTATTACCCAGTAACTGGGTTGTGGAGGTCAGATAGGCAGTCGCTTCATGTAAAATACTGGTATTCAGCTGCCTCCGGTTAGACTGGAAGCCGACCCCAACATAGTTGGGAAAAGGCTACGCAGATAATGACTTTAAAATTAAAATCTATACCTACGACTTATATAAAAATAAACCTAAATAACTCTAAAAACTAAAAGGAATAAAAATGAACTCCACTGCGGGTGACGTAACCTACGACAAACTTATTATTTGCGGTTGGTACAGTAATCGGGTCTAGGGATCGAACCGCAAAATTAAGTTTGTTTTTTATTGTATATACTTTTCCGGGATAAAAAGTACCCAGTGTGGTGCCCAGGATAATAAAGAATAATTATACCAAGTTTCATCGTAATCGAACCGGTAGTTTTTGCGTGATGCCTGAACAAACAGACAGACAGACAGACAGACCGACAGACAGACAAAAATTTTTTTAATCACATTTTTGGGTTCGGTGTCGGTCTAGTAACACCCCCTGCCATTTATTTTTTTGATATTTTCAATGTACAGAATTTTTACTTCTACAGATTTATTATAAGTATAGATATAGATATAGATTTTTATTGATATCATTTTGTATAACTTTACAGTAGGTTTATGAGTTTTTTGTTTTAAAGCAATAACTTTGTTTGTGTTTTACCGTTGCATAAGTTTAAGATTGTGTCTAAGTCAACAGCTCACTAACTGATATAATACAAGCTTGATTTAGTTTAGGAGTTAGAGATTTTCCATAATTCTATGTGACAGCGTACAACCTCTAAGATTTAACTTTTTATTAGATTAAGAAATTGTTGTACCTACCTTGATGAAATAAATATTTTATTATTACATATATTATATTATTATTACTTCGTCTTCGCTTTTTTGCTCGGCTCCTAAGGGTCGTAGTGTAATGTTATGTTCATAGGCTATAACCTTCCTCAAGAACAAAGCTATCAAAATGCAAGAATATTTTTTCAAAACCATCTGGTAGTTTTAGAGATTAGAGATTTAGCGCGTTCAAACAAAAATACAAATAAACTCTTCAGCTTTATTATTTAGATATAGATTTATGTGAGAAAATTGCAAAATGATTGATTAGTTGAAAACGACTTTCGAATAGGTCATAGAACCTCATATGTTATTTAAATTGATTATGATAAAAAATCATGTATTGTATGGTTGCTAAATGGCTAATATTTTGTATTAGAATCTAGTTATTGAATAATTAAGTATATAATATCGCAGCTACAATAAATTAGACATGCCGCAGGTGCTTAGCGACAACTTACTTTCTCCGCACGATTCGGCAGTTTTGCACTATAATTATTCGTCGTTATGTTAGTTTGTAAGATAACAAGATACGTTGACAACAGACGTGATTTCGTTAAAATATTGTAGGAAAAAATAAAAAAGTATTGTCATTAAAAATGAGAAATATTAATCATAGGTAATAAGTTAGTTACATAACACAATCAGCCGATAATGTTCCTACTGCTGGGACACAGGCCTCCTCTCTTCGAGAGGGAGTGGGCTGTAATCCACCACGCGGCCCAGTGCGGGTTGGTTGATGTTACATGTCTTCGAAATTTTAGTTCTAAGACATGCCGGTTTCCCCACGATGTTTTCCTTCACCGTTTTGAGAGCAGTCTTGATGAAATAATTTACACAAAGTAAAGCGCCTGTCTGGGTTCGAACCTACGACCTACAACTTCTAAGTCACGGCCGTTACCACTGGGCCACCACTGCTTATATGTATATAAGCCAGTAAAGATGAATGAATGAATGAATAGTTTTGACAATTGTCAGAAATTATAATTTCTCTATTTCTCTCAACGTTAAGTGAGGAACCCGGCATGTCCTAGAACAAAAAATTCGAAGACATGTGACATCTACCAACCCGCACTGGGCTCGCGTGGTAGATTATTAGCCCACTCCCTCTCGAAGAGAGGAGGCCTATATCCCAGCCGTAGAAATATTATAGGCTGCTTATGTTATGTAGTCTCTATGTGTAAAATAGCAAATTGTTAACTTACAGTAAGTATGTTCACAAACAAAATATTTTTCAAGTCAAGTACTATGTATAAAACGTAAATGCAAGCAGTATATAAAGCTGCACACAGGTGTGCTCTGTGCTAAAATAATGTGCATATTTGCTCACAATTAGTTGGCACAAGTTTGCCTTCAAATACCTGTGTAACGGTGTCTGTACTGTACAATTGTACATAGAACACCTTTTAACCACTCTAAAAACTAAATAATGTACGGTATAAAATGTGAGAAACTATGCTAAATACCTATTACTTTAGCGAACATCTGACAGTTAAAAAGAAATGCTGATAAATGATAATATGACATTACATGCGCACTTATTAGTTTTGGGTCTTCGGTTCAGCGGTCTGTTTATGACATAATTCTGTTCCTACTTCTGATCATAAACACCTGGACCGACAGAATCTCAGCATCATCCGAAAACCTTTCATTAAATTGTTTCCATTAAGTTTGTGTTTAACCTGGTAAGTATTAAAAGAATGGGACAAAAAAGAGAATATTATATCCCCCGATATAATATTCTCTTTTTTGTCCCATTCTCTTTGATCAGTTGTCGAGTCTCGAGTGAGGTTGGAATTGGGGTCATGATTTAATAGGGACAGGGCCCGTTCTCGTTGAGAAGACGTGTTTAGTAATGAGGTCACAGGTGCAGAGAAAGCTTCCATCGCTTGCAGTAATTACAATCAAAGTGTGTAGTCTATGGTTCTTTTTCTTTACGGGGTGAGCAACCTTTCCAAGGCCCTGTAATTGGAAAGAATTTTAAACCAGAAAATATTATCTTAGAGCTCTAACATAATATTTTGTGTTCAAAATTCCTTGACCAGATGAATGTTATATAATTGTGACATCTGTAATGACATTGACCTGACCGAAATGTTCAGTTGACCGTCACCTCGAACAGGGTCCTCAGTAATAAATATACTGGATGAACACAAAATATCAATACTGACATGCTAATTAATTATCTCGGCAGAGTTTAATCGTTCACCTTTTAAACATGTAAATGACTGCAGCATTCACTAATAATAATTAGCACTATTATTGTACTTTCTCAGTACAATAATAGTGCTAATTATTATTATTAGTAAGCCACTTTATTGATTGATTATTCAAATAAGATCTAAAATATTCGTTTATTGTTCGATTATCTAATTACTGTTTATGTATTAGAAATTATTTCATTTTTATTAATATTAATTAAAATATATGCATTTTAAGCAAATAAATAATGTTTTAGGCTACGAACATGAATTTCCTTTTTTTGAAAACAGTTGAACTACCTATTCAGTGTAGTGAATAAAAAAAATGGAATCTTCGTGATGCATTATAAATATAAATAACATGTAGGTATTATCTTTTAGCGAAGGCAATGTATACGAAAGAAGTATATAGAAGGTATGGGTTTTTACTATAAAATAACGTTGGTGTCAATGCGAATAAATAGTTCATGAAAGACCCAGCACGGAGGGCCCTGTACAGACGCCAGCACATCAAACTACTACAATATGTCAAATTCCTATAATATAATTTCAACTTAATCGCTAAAGCATTAGGTTCAAGGTTGATTGGGAAAATTTTACAGTTTGGGGTAGCTTGGCGTGCTGGCGTCTGTACCTAACTATACTTAGTCTTCATCTCTTTGAGTTCCCTTTTTCCCTGCCTAGGATATCATTGTATCTGACTTAGGTAAATGGGGTTTTATTGTAGATTTATTAGCTGATTATATCCCTCACCGTGTTACGCAGTCCATAATTTCCAAACACGTAATAGTTTATTGGACTTTTGAACACTGAAAGTATTTAGATATTTGAGTAAAAGAATCGCCGAGATTCTTCGCGATTCTTAAGAAGTTTTTGGAAAATAATTTGACTATATTCTAGTGTCACACTGTTATTGAAAAGACTTGAGAGTACATTCTGCTTTAAATTGCATGCATAGTTATCCATGCAATTTTAAGGCACTGCCCAAACGAAGGACACCGTAAAACGCCGTATTTGTACATATTACGAGCCAGAAAACTTGAGTGCTTTGTCAAATGTTCAAAGAATAAAAATAACATAGTATCATGATTAGAAAATCATAAAACAGAACTCAACATATTTTTTCGTCGCATAATTCTAAAAAAATCTTGAGCGTATCATTTATGCAATGATAAAGGGAATTCAATCAACTAAAGAAATATCTAAAAAATATTCCACTGGGCCGTGCATTTATTTTTTGAATTTGATAATTAAACAATGGAACCAATACCCTGAAAATGTATTTGTACGCCGGAAACGGCAGACTATTATGAACTTTTAAAACTATGTAATATTCTTACAAATAAATGGACTATTACTATTAAAACTGCAATATGACTTTTATTTTCGTGGTCATCCGATTCAACTTACATCAAATGCATGCTTAGCTGTTTTGAACCTTATTTCTTGCCGCGATGCGCTATTGTCAATTCCCTAAAAATTGCTTCTTACCGCGCCTTATATAAACAGGGCAATAATATTAAATGGAATTGTAGTAGCTGTGTGTTAAATAAAATAAAATAGACCATCACATATGATCTCATCTCTATTGTTTTACACTGTCATCAGCACTCACTAAGACTAGAAACTAACACAAGCCATTAATCATACTTCTTACTGATAGGATTAAGTTGATGGCATTAAAAACCTGCTCCAGTAATCTTGAATAGAGAAAGTATGAGATTGTTCTCACACTGCCTATTTCATTGCCCCTTATTTATTACATAAACACCTATAGATGAGAAGATTATTTTCATTAGAGATTGTGTTTTTAATTAAGAAATTAACAAAACGACAACAACACGTAAAACATCCGCACTTAGTAATCGCATATTTTCTGTTATCTTTTTAAATGCAAAGGCACATTGTAATTTCTAAGTTATGCTAGCTACCTAACTTTTGTAAACACAAGTTCCATGTCAAACTCTACTTTGAATACTACTACTCTACTTGATTGAGCATTTCATTTAACCAGTAGAATGATTATATTATTTAAATTGCATAGCAGAAGTGCTAATAATACATGGAGTTGCTACAAATGAGGGGTGCCGTACAGGCGATGCAATGGCGTACCTTGAATGACGATCGATCGTGCACCAAAGTGCCAAAAGTATTATGTAATTGGTTCGATTCAAAATAATTTGAACAAACCTATGTATGTATTTAATTTGTAAAAATTGGATTATCGATCTTCTTTGGTAAATTAAAAAAACAATGTTCAAATATCTCGAATAAATTTAACTTAAAAGTTTACACCCGTGCTCGATAGATGGTGTTGTCCGATTCGGGCTCCCCTCTGAATCTCGCTATGGTTTCGTTACACGAGTTTGGTATAGTGTCTCGAGTAACTCGAACGGTTTATGATTTATCTATTCTAATTTCGGCTTTAAACAAAAACCAAAAAAACTTAAACAGGAAACAATATTTTTGACAAACCTCTCCGAAGTAAAATTCGTGAGGTTTTATGATTTAATGATGTCCCTAGGTGTCCTGATTGTGATTAGCACAGTAGGAAATGTATTTTAGAAAGTTTACCTCTAAGGGGATGAAAAGGTAGAATTTCATTTATAAATTTTATAATTATGAAAAATTTTATTCCATGGGTTTATACACTTGAAACTTAGTACGAATAGGTAAGTGATAAGTTTTGACATTATTAGTTTATCAAAACTACCCCCAATGGTAGTTTAAGGGGTGTTAAAGTTTGTATGGAAGAATCGTAACGCGCGGTACGATGAATTTGAAACTAGGCATTCATTTTCTTCTTCAGATCTTGACGAAAAATTAAAAACTAGCTGGGTGAAAACGGGTAATCATGTCACATATTTTTCTGAAAATGTAATTCTAGCTCCTTCGTCCTATTTGTTTACAAAATAAACAAGAAAAGAAAAAAAAAACTTGAGTAACCTTTTTAAAACTTACCAACTACTACTAAACAAACTATTATCATAACGTGCCTAACATTGATGATAGGCACTCTTGGGCCACTTGAGTAATGGTTTCTTTTCCTCCCAGCAGTGATTGAATCTCGATCAAAATAAAAAGACGTGGAAGTGCGTCGGAATGTTGTATTACTTCCTCTTCGTGGGCGGTGCGTAATAATATCTATTGTTGTTTTCTATAAAAGCAATCTCAAGTGTAATCATTGAAAGAATCGTTCTCCGAAGACAAGCAGTGACTCCGACTACCTACCTAATTCGAGCAGTAACGAAAGATTATAAATACCGAACGCTTAAGATAGTGTTCTTCCTGTGAAAGTCGGCTTACGAGATATTTATTAATATGAAAGCCTATAAGCCGAATACTCTCTGCTTAAATAAATAATTAAAGCTTGTATTAATGATAGTGTTGACCAAGCATATAAGTTAACAGAACAGTCTGAAGTCAGAATTGTACGGAAAAAGCTCCGGTTAGGCGAGTCTTAGTACTTGTAGCTAGTGCTGCCAGTTCACCTAGATAGGTATTAGTTTTTTTCAATTAAATAATTTAGCGCGATTTACTAGGTGGAAAGTGATTTATAGACTTTCCACTGTTGTTTTACATTGCATGTTGTTGTCAAGTACAAACTACTTGTACCTACCATTTACCGATATGCAATAATAAATCGAAATGAGGTAAACCTTTATTAAGATTCATTAATGGTTTTGTGTGTTTCAATACGTACCTTTACAATGCAATATTATTTTTCAACTTTGCAGGTACCTACAATATAATGAAGTTTCAAAAATTTTTCTTTTGCCACTTAAAGTCTGAAATCCTGACTTCTAATTGCTTGGTCGATCGTTTTATTAAAGTTGCCTTTCTAGCAATTTAATTAATTCCTGTCCTTGGATAATGTTATTTTAATTTGTTCGTCATTACGCACTGTATTTGCATTGGCAACGGGATATCCTCGTGATGGTCAACATACTACCGCATAAAAATGAAAGTGGAAATCCGGAAGATATCATTAAATGAAAATTTCATTGATATTGAAATCAAAGAAACTATTTCATTAAAACATTATGCACAGCAATATAGATGCTTTATCGTTAATTGCAATTCTGTTCACTCTAGTGTAAATAGAGAATGTTTAAAGGAACTCTGAATATTGCCATTTATTTGCAATCATATAGTTTGAAAACCTGTTCACTTACAAAGAAAAATTAATGAAAAAGCTTATTTACAGGCCATCGTAGTAAAACAAGTGACAGTCGTAAATTCATTAAAACGTTAATGGATGGAACAACCCGCCAGGTGGCGCGAGAGTTGGCTAGAAGTCCAACAGAAAGCACTTAAGTGCAACGGCCTTGTTGGCACCGGCCGCGCTTGCGCATCTGTCACTAGAATAGTAAGCCACCAGGTCACACATACCGACCTTTATGGAAAACAGGTAAACAAGCGGCGAAAAGTATGCCTAGTGGCTTTCTTTAACCACGTCCAGATAACCAAACATGCCAATTTATCTCACTCAAAGGCTCTATTTCGATTTGAATTAAGTTTAAACTTACTCTAGCGTGAGTTTTTACTATGACTACATATATCCAAAACTGGCTGGAGTAAATTTCACAGAGAATGTGGTCTTATTTTTTTCGGCAAAGGGTGATTTTACAGTACGGTGATTATTAGTTTTAAGTTAGTAAGTATGGAGATTTTTTCATTTAAATCATGCGAGATAGCAGTCACGAATGTTTATCGATTATAAAATAATATTCTTATTACCCGTATTCATAAAAATAACAATGGTAGTCATTACAAATTAGATTTGGATTGCAGACAGACATTAGACAATATTAATTGTAGGTACAATTTACTCGACGAAACAATACGACCTATACATGCAAGTTTGATTAATTGCAGCAATGCTCTTGTTAAGTCTGCAAAGCATATAATTAGAAATATAGGAAGTTAGATAAGCCATTTTTCAGACATCGATTTCAGGTTAATGAATAATACGAAAAATGTTTATTCAAGTATAATTACCTTACAAGAGAAATAAACCAGCTGGGTGGAACATCGTATATTTTAATTAGACCTTGTAGTAGGTACCTGTATGTTTATGGAGAGTACAAAAACTATTAACATGACTTACACAATTGTCTTCACATACAAATTAGCTAATTCGTTGTTAAGAAGTTTGTTAAAAACAGACGTGTATTCACAACAATACCCGCCATTTACATGTTTACGCCACTCTGCTGGGAAATTTCTTTTTCTTTATGTTTTATTAAACAGAAGGTTCCATGGAAAGAAATTAGCTGTGGTGAAAGATACACTGAGGAGTACAGTTGTTATGTAATTAACACATGTCAAAGAATGACTGTAAGTTAAAACATTGTGATAGTAATAGTTATGTTAGCGTGGGAGGTAATGAATGCAGCTCAGATGCTGTTGTACAGGACTGGGTCAGTTGGCAGCTAGCGAAAGTATTTGTTTTCTCTTGAGAGTCGGTCTGGTTTAGCTTCTCCAGCGGCGACCGTAAAGAATTTCTTTTTCCAATAGCACGATGAAAGTTATTAGAAAATTGATTACCTAGCTTTCAGGTTGGAGGTGAAGATTTGATACGTTAATAGGAAATTATAGAAAACTTGCCATTTCAATCACGTTGCGAATAAGGAAAATAAGCAAATCATTTACGAATTACCTCCTGTATGCTGATGAACGTACAATAAGAATAATATACTGAGCATTAAATCTTTAAACAGGTAGACGTGATATGAAAATCATATGAGGTGCTTATGTCACGAAGTACAGATAAACTCATTTTTATTCTACACTAGCTGACCCGACAGACGCTATCCTTGTCCAAACCATAAGTCACACATACATCCCATAGAAAAAAGTTCGTTCAGGTCTTCCCGCATTCGAAAATTTCTCGCGTTGCTTTTAAATTTTTATTTCCATAAAACCTAACTCGGACTATTACGAACATTTTAAAACAAAAAATAGGCAAATCGGTCCAGCGGTTCTCAACTGTTGTGCTAACCAACGAACAGCATTTAATTTTTATTTATATATAGATAGAAAGGAACAGACACCTGCTTTACTTATTCACGCTAAAGCGTTACTTTACAAAATTCCAGTCCAACTTTCTTAAATGTAAAATTGCTGCAGAAAGCAACAAGTTATCTTATCAGTGCGTGGTTTCAAGCGGCGTTAGTACAAAAGCAGTAAGCATTGTTTCTGCGACACTGATTCCTATAGAACTTATGTGATTCATATCGCAATTACACTATTTACGGATAACAGGGTAGACAGACCACTAGAAAAGCATCATGGAACAAGGAACGTTGATGATTGTGTAAACGTCAGCGCGGTAGTTTGAAACGATTGGCATGCAATAGGCGTTCGAGCTGAAACCCCGATCATTGCTATGCGCGACACGGTCTGATAAGCCAAATAATTTATCAACGCATCTAGAAACGTGTCTATCTATGTGCAGACATTGTCACATTGTATGGGAATTTAATTTATGACTAGCTTAAATGTTTAGGTTCTAAGACGTCAGGCAAGCGATCGAGTTTTCGCACAGCCAACCAGTTACTCTAGTATATAAATAGCGCGATCACTTCTAGTTAAGCAGCTTTTTCTTCATTGGAGGGGTTAACAAGAGCTTTGTTTATTTACATCAACATTTATGTTAAGGAAGGAAGCTAAGATGAAGTTTGCATCTTAGTGGTAGTTAAGACAAGGTAGAAACTATTTCTGTTTACCTTAATATTTACAATTATAGAGCAAGGAATTTTCATCTTAAGGAAGCAGTGTGTAGTAGCAATATTGATGTGTATGACCACCGGTCTAGGTAGCCTAACTTTAAATAATGTTAGCTGTACTTTGATGACGATGACGAAGGTTGCGTTGAAATTAGGGAAAGTTATATATGGTAGGTATGGTATGGTTAGTTATGGGTATGGATACTGTTTTCAATAGAATGAGTCTTTAAAATGTTAGGCTGGCTAGTTTAGTTTATTGGGGCCTCTTTCAAAACTATACACATATAGGTACAATATTACAGATATCTTTGAAGTAGTCACAGATTCACTGATAGTATGCGGTAGCATTACAAGTGTAGGTAGGCTTGGTGAAAAACTGGCTATGCAGTCGTAATGTGTCGGATAAACTGTTTGTCTTAAAAATCACTTACTTATGAGTTCGTAAGGCCGTTTAGACTTAATATTTGAAATGCAAATATGTCAAATGTCAATTAACAACGCAAAAGTTGCGTTAATGTATGCGAGAAAGACATAGATCCTAGTCAGTAGTTCATGGCAATGTTTTGACTTTAAACCAAATGATGCCAAAACCGTCACAATGATGTAAGTCGAGAATAAACACCACCACACACCGGACAAAACGAATTAGTTTAATATGTAAGTTGTTATAAGAAAATTGTCTTTTGATGCAACAACAAGGAAACAGCTGCTCGCGTTACTGTATAGGTTATTATGAGACACAATAGTTTGGGAGCATCGGACTAGAACTCGAACGTAACACTTATGACTGTTATGTCACAGTCGTATTAAGGTCGCCGGTAATGCGTCGCCATTAAACCACAGTTTTTGAGGTCTCACGAGAAAAAGAGGAACGAGATGGATTACTGTTCTACATTGATAATGTCTTTTTAAATTATTCGTATTGAAACACCAATTTCGCAGGCTATTATTTGGTTTGTTCTTTATGTAATGTGTCAGGACGTGGTTAGTTGAGATTTGTTTGTTTAACTTTGAGGCTGTACGAGTACCTACTTCATTTGATCATAAAAAGTCAGTTTGTGATAAGTATAAAGTATATTTTAATAGTTCTGATCATATGATCAGAACTGCTTACCTATATTTAATGATCTTTAAAGTATATGGGGTTAGCCTAAGCTATCTAGTAATATTTTGAGATATGGGTTTCTGAAAACCAGGTTGTGTATTAAATCCTTTACAATAAGGGCTTATAGAGACCAAATGATCATTATTTGTAATAAGTCCTACAGGGAGTAGGTGCGAACCTTATAATGACACTGGTGTACAGTCACGAACAAAAGTATGTATACAATCGGCATTATTCAAAAGCGATACACTCCTTTATTTTTTAATGAAATTATATGTTATTACGAACATAGCATTTTCGAACCCATAGGTTTATGTAATGTGACGTATTTCAACGTTGCATTCGTTATTTCACGAAAAAATCGCAATTGAAAGTTGCCAAGTGTTGACATATTGGTGCTCGTGACTGTATCTATGTAGGTACTTCGTGCAAATCTGTATCCAATCATGCAAGCCACAATATACATCGTGTCAGTTTTGTTATGGTGTCGTTAATGCGAAGAACGTGACACCGGGAAGGTTACAGTTAAAGAAAAATCTAAATAGCCAAACAGCCTCGCTTCAATAATTTTCTGCTTTTGCTCTTTTGTTATAAACTTGAAATGACTTGAGATCCATGAATTTTATCTATAATTCTGTCAAATTGATTATCAATTACATGATTTTAAAAATGACTCGGTATTAATCGGTGTTAATATTCGAATTATCTGAATCATTTGTCCCAAAAGGCGTTGTTGATAATCGTAAAATTAACTGTAAAGTTATAATTAGCGTAGTTATATAAAAGGCAGTCAGCAGTCGATTGTTGAGCGGATAGTAAAACTATAATGTGATATTGTTTCCATCACGCAACGATCGGTGTGTCGCGATTACTGCAATACCAATGGCCTGCCCATATCTGCGTATATTAAAAACGTAGCAAATTAATGGCCATTGGCCAGGTCAATCTAAGCCAAGGCAATATATTCACATGTATAGGTAAACAACATTCTTGTAAAAGTCAATCCTTGAAACCTTATTCTAACTTAATCTATTCGGAAATTTTAACGAAAATGGCTTGATTGCCTTGGCATGGTTAAATCAACCATTTGTGACTAGATTTATTGGAAACTAAAAAAAAGATGTGTTTCATTTCGTAATTTATTTTCTTCAACATTTTATGATGATGTGATGAGGTGATGTCCATGTGTGTATTGACAATTTGAATCAAACAATCTATGAATCAAATACGACTCACGCTCAGGAAATTCGGTAGTCATTTGACCAAGAATGAAAGCAAATGAGTTGAATCACAATATTTATGTATTCGTAATCATAAATAGTTAGTTCTGCTTCGCATTTTGTTGTCATTCTCAGCAACATTATTTACACCTCAGTAATATAATAATGGAGATAGAAAAAAGCTGTAGCTAAATGGGAAATACGCTAAAATATCGCCAATAATACCCAAGCTACACTTTCTATGTACAGAACAAACAATAGATTTATCTGATTAAGGGCTGATTTATACATCAAATCGAGTAAACTCGATTAAATACAGAGACAAAGTTATAAGAGAAATAATTTTGAAATTTTGACAGTTATTTCATACAAAAACTGTCAAACGTCAATTTTATTCCTCGAATAAAAGTTATCAGAAGATTGGAAAATCAGCCCTAAGATAGAATTGAAAGCAACCTTAGTAGCTACTTTGTCCCCGTCTCTAATCGAGTTTATATTGTGTGGAAATCGATGGACACCTCATGGAGGAAGGGTAATTACTTTTTAGTCCCATCACGTTTGGTTTTGCATTAAAAACGATACGATGATTGTTGATTGATTCAGTTTATAAACTAGAAGTCGTATATCATTTTATATTGACACAAAGGGAAGTTTCTCTTTGTATAATGTTACAGGTGTTTGAAAATATTTGCAACAAGTCTCAGCTTCGAGTTTTGTAAAAGTAAGTGTTGGACAACTGTATCGGAACTGTTATCTATGAGTTGGTTATCATCCGGCAGTTATTATGTTGTTTGCAGCTAAGTAATATTTAAGTTTGACCGTAATGGCTATATAACGTACCGTAATGAGTCGGTAAGATCATAGATTACAAGACACGTAACTTTACTAACTTAAACTGTAATCGATACTTAAAACATGTATTTTGTTTTAGAAGATGAACAGGTAGCTTAGTAAAGATCAATACCTTATATTTTCCTGTATTTATTTCAGACAAGACTGAAATAAATACAGGAAAATACTGACTGTTCATTTGAACTCTCTCTGTGTGTATGTAGTATTGAATATACTTGTGTGATTTGCCTTTGTCGCATTGTGTCCTTTTTCTATGCCAATTGTTGTGAAAGACAGTTTGTAATCGAACTGAGTAACCCGGTTTTATCTTACACGGTTGTGTTCATCTAATGCCGTAATGCAGAAGCGGAGCATTCAAACGCAGGGACGTAATGTTCTGCAACCGTTGTGCAACTCATTTTACATATTCACCTACTGCACTGCACAGCTGCAGTATCAAACGTTACCGTTGTGTAATTTACTATGAACTTTCACACTTCACCAGCTCTTCCTGGGGACCTATTGACAGAATCACGCATTAAAATGTTATTAAAACTACATTATGTATAGATAGATCGCAACTAGCAGACAATAAATAATTTCGCCCCGGTAACAAGCAGTTATTGTATAATACAACAACCCATCCATCATTTTAATACTATGATATTATCATCATGCAAAGTTCATCCTGAAAGTACGAGTGCACCACCGCTTCCTTCTAATTTATTATTAGCAAGAATTGATTTGGATCAGCAGACATATCAATTCCATAATATGCGGAAAACAAAGATTACTTACTGAATTTCTAGAGCTTGAAACAAAAAGTGATCATAGAGCATTGATTAGCATGATTTAGCATTAATTATCTAGTCTTCTCATTTGAGAACTAGAGGTTATCAAAACGCAGCTCGTATATCAAGTTAGCCGGCTTTAAAAATCAATGAAACTCAGGAAATGATGTGTTAATAAGCACTAAGTGTAATTAATTACGTTCAAAGCTTTCTAATACCAGTTCGTCGGTTGTATCTTCCAATTATTGACTACAACTATAATATCAAATTGTGTAGTTTCCTGTCATTCAGCTGTGAATGAATGGACGGTGAGAAAATTTGTGGAACATGCAATGAAGACCTTTTTGGAGCGGCTCACGTAACAAATGCATCACTCGCGTGTGAAATGACGCATTGATTAAATCACATGCTGATGTATTTTATTAATTATAGCATTTTCTGTATTTTTGAAGGTTGTAGTGATTAGAAAGCGATGCGTTTTGCAAGCGGCTGGCCGCTGCGGGCCCGCCGGTATCGACGGCTACTTGCTTAATGTATGTAACGCACGTGCTTGGCGTGTGGAGCATACGCTACCAAGGCTTCACGACAACAAATATTGAGTAACCGCCGACCGTGATAACGATCTATTGATATATTCAATTAAGTGCAATCATGCACATCTGGAAGCTAATACTGTACTACCTGTTGCGAGATTGTCACCGTATTAATCGTGGTTGATAAAGGCTTTACCTTCTCGTTTAACAAGTGATATTCATTTTAATGAGGAAATAGTGAGCAGGTATATCATTAAACTGATCTATGAAGTATCACCAACGAATCTGAAATTAAAATAACGATTGCTCGTTTAATTTCAGATCTTAATACGGCGTAGAAAGTTGTTTTTATGTTTACTGTACTTAAGTTAGAAGAAAATGATACGGATTAAGTACCGACAACTACGAAGCATAATATAAAGGTAGGTACTATGTCTCGGTGTTTTAAGTTAAGAGGAGTAGAACATTTTTTTCAGTGGATGTCGTTAGGAAGACAGAGATTTTAGCAAGGGCGATGGGCAACATCCACTTGTGCAACGATTTCATTGTATTGTGATCGTATGGTTCCCTGCCAAGCGTGGCGAATGTAGCGATTTAGCAAGTATTCTCCACTGTTCCATTTTATCAGATGACACTTTTACTCGATGAACGTTTATCGTTTGTGTTTAGAAAATATTAATATTTACTTACAGGTAAAAAATACTGTCTATGAACATACTTTTCAACGTGTCTTGAGAAAATTGCGTAGTTTTTAATAATAATATACTTTATTGATACTAAATACCTTTTGTTACAAAAATGGTGACTTTTTTACAGTGTACTAGGCTAAACGAGGGACTGGGGCGTAGCGACCGCTGTACCCCCGCGGTACCCCTGTAGAAACCCTGTAGGCCCCTGCCTACAGGGTTTCTACAGGGGCCCCGGAACAAAAATTTGTAAAATGTTATCCAAAACCTCAAATACTTATTGATAAAAAGCCCGGAATTAATGAAAATATGCTATATAATGTCATTTGTTTATGACTTACAAAGGTTTCAAGATACAGGCGTGGTATAATTTTCAAGGTCTTGTATTCATTTTATAAAATCACACAGAACATCTATCCTATATGAGTCAGGATGCACCAATTTTCGAGCTCGCTCTTGGATTTTCTTAGTAAGATCATAATGACAGGTTAAATTTCCGAGTCAGAATGTTATTTAATTTATTTTGAAAAAGCAACACCCTCCTTTACAACTAATCGAGCAAAAAGGGCCTCCAAAAATGTTTGATATGGGGCCCCAGTGGCGTAGCCAGTTTGGCTACGCCACTGGTCTGGAGGGACAGACTTCAAGGGAGTGTTAAGTACTCATTAAAATGAACAACTTTTACTATCCCACTCTCTCTCTAAGAGCAAGCTTCGCTCCCAGTGCATGTACTGTTGTGCGCGTTTCTTCTCCAATTTTTCCTAGTTTGTTGATTGATGATTTCCCCTTGGAATCCGTTCAGTGCTTTGTTTGCCCGTTAAGCTTGCGGCTCTAAATAAAGAATTGTTTATCAACAGCTTCAACATTATAATGCAACAACATTTATGTATACCAGTAGGTATTAGGGTAAGTCGAACGTTAGTAGACGCGGTCATTAACCTTGTTTTATTTATCGCTGCATACGAATTCCTTGTTTACCTACTACTTGCATTATATTTTCATAAATTTAATAATTTCAGCTTCCAAATAAGACCGTACATAATGTTTTGCGAATTTGTTTCTTTTTAACTTTATGTTTTACTCGAATATTTTAATAAGTGAATTTGTAGGTAATAAACTATTGACCTAGCTGAATAATCTTATTAAAAGTACGAAATGTTTTTGCTCTTTGATCCTAAAAGTACAACAAACCTTCTAAATTATGCTTGACGTTGACTGCGCCCTGCTTCCACTTACTCACTGCCCTAAGCATCTCTTTCCGCGTTTAATGACGACGTGACATAACGTTCCAGAGTCACAAGTTACAAGAAAGCAGTGAAAATTATTTTCACAAGAAATAAAACTGTTCATGGACAGTAATATCTAACTTTAGTACGTTTCAAAACTCCGTACGCTGCGTCCAAGTGAAGTTTTCCTCCTTATTATAAAATGCTTTTAGGTTTTAATTTTTTTAATTCGAACAATTATTTAATGCAGATGCAACCAACATTTATAATTTTATGTGGCCAGTAGTTTTTTTTAAAGGGTTTTCTTAAATAAGTCAATATAGTCTGCATGTTCTTGTCCTGTCATGACTTAAGTATTTATAGCTAAATGATAAGAGAACAGGCGACTTTTGTTTTGATAAAATATGTTCTAAGTAATGATAAGAAGTTCCTATGATAAACAGTGAACACCCTTTCGCAATGAGGCCGATAAATGAAGAATAGCGAGTTAACGTAATGATAGTTTTGAGTGATTACGTAGGAACTTGGAAATTGATTGCGGTTTGCATTCAGGCGTAGATGGTTTTTTCATGATTCGCTGTAGATATTGGTTACGAACTCGGAAACAGTTCCTCGGAATTATAGGCTTGCGAGTATCTCTTGACATAACGTCGCAGGCGTCGCCAACTTCGGTATTGTTTTTTTATTATACTGACATTGGACTCGAAATCTGGTTTCGTTTTCGTCAGAGAACCCCTTACTTCCAAAATGTAATTTGAAGAACATACGGTTTTTTTTTCTTAAAATGTAATTTAAATTGTGGCAAGATTAACGCGGATTTTTTTTTAGAAACATTCTGGGTTTTGGTTTTTGTCTGTTAAATTATAAATAAGCTCTAGGTACCTATCTTCATAAAACTTCATAAAGTATTCGCTGAGATGTGCATGAAAATGCGTGAAAATGCATAGTATAATGTGTGAATTAATAATGTCAGTGCGGAAAAGTGTTATTTCCATGAAAGTTTTAATAGGTTGCTATACTGTTCTAATTAAGTACCTAAATAGTTGTCAGTTGTTTGTAATTTATTTGTTTTGTTAGCAAGTTAATTATTTTTATTTATTTCTTTGTACAGACAAGAAGTACTTTGGTTTTTTAAGTTTATTTTGCAACGAATAATTTATGGCTGTAACATCGAGAACTCGTTACATATTTCACGTTTAGGTGCGCGGTACACATACGCGGAATAATGAATATGTGTAATTACTGAACAGTGAAGCTATTATTTACTACACAAAACCATACGTATTTCATAACAGCTACGATAAATAATTATGTAGATTTTCTCACTCACCCAAGATCCTGCAATTAGTTTGTTTGCCGCTCGCTCCCAGATTTCCCGCTTTTCTCAGCTGTTTGTTTCACCGCTGAAACTGTCGTGTGCGACACACCAGGCTCACATAAACAACTACGGGATGAGACTGACAAAAGCCCGTTACTTAATAGTTTTATATAACAATCAGTCGAATTTACTTGTAGTTACACTTTGAATGGGAATGGCTTTAAATGGAATCACGTAATTTCGGAGCGTTTCCGAGTGTTGTAATACAGGCGAACGTACGCGCGTGCGCGGTGCGGGAAAGTGCTTCGTGGACTGGCTAGCGACCGCGCCGGGCGCGGGCGCTGCCAGACCGGCTGCAGACGCCGCCCGCACCACTTTCATTGTACCTAGTGTGCAACCTGACAAACCGCGAGAAGTCATTTCAGGCAAAAACCTTCGTACGTCAATGGTAACACAGCCTTTATTTCGTTGCCTTAAGGGTGGTTTTCGGAGTTCAACAGTTGACCGTACATGTTGTAATTTATTTTGTTGATTGATGTCTAGATAATATTTCAAGATCGTGAAATTGTTTGATAGCGATCTCTAGTGCTGCTTTGTAATTGTTAACGCTTAAGTGCATCGATGGTCAGGGAGACAGGTGAAATGGCTATGAATAAGAAAGTCTGTGCAAATGTTTAGATTTCATGCGGCTTGGTTTATGATGTAGGTGCGCATATCTATGTCGTAGAGCTTTTCTAAATGGAAATTATAAGTTTATTGATGTTTATTTTTGTGTATTACTTGTTCTTTTGTTGCTAGCGTCTACAGGAATAAAGATTGCGATAGGAATATTTAGTGTAGCTAACTGAATAAAGCTGTAAATTGCTGTTGGTTGGGTACCGTTCTTCTGTTATCCAGCGTCGGATTTGGACCGATATGAGGCAATATTTTGTTTCCTGCACTCTTTTTATTTAACATACCGTAAAACCTCTTAGATGTTCTACCCTTAAATCGTAACCCAACCAGCAAAAAAAAAAAAAAAGAAATGTACACTAAAACTGTAACTAAATAACTTAAAAAGAAAATAGGAAAATTTCGTAGTAGCGAGCGCCAGCGTAGAGAATTTTTAACCACAAATAGAATTTGGGCAATATTTTGTAGTCTTTAGCCATAAAGTAGGGGGTAACCAATCAGAGCGGAAAAACAAACGATGAACGATAGTCTTCTTAGCCTTGACACAGTGGCTCAAGAGAAATGAGATCGTTGTAACGTTTTGGACAGTTAATTACGATAGGAACATCATTATCGTTAAATGAAAAGGAGATGAGATGATGTTCTTAATGTAATTTTAAATTAACTTGTTAATAAACTTTTAACAGTTCAAATCTATACTAATAATAAAGTTATTTATTCATGACATAAGATTTACATTATATGTATAAGCTAACATTTAAAATAATGATATTTACATGTGACAAAATAAGCAAAAGAATCATAGGGCATCAAAAAATTCGTCCGCATCGCTGTCAACAGGAACAGTGGAACCCAAAAGGGTGGCAGAATTGCCACGTTATATGGCGATGCTAATTCTTTTGCCAAGAAACAGGCCAGCCCTCTGGTCACGTGAAGAGTGGACAACCGTCACTTTTAACTATATGTATAGGGTTAGTTACAAGATAAGAGAGTATAGCGAGGTATTTAGAGGTATTTAGTTTGCCTCGTCATGTTACAAAATCAAACATATTTCCTTATTAGACATAATTTGTACCTACTTATGTATTACAAGTAACCGCAAATTTAATTTGACGTGATTCTTCTATGACGTAAGTACTTATTGTTATTTTGTTGGTTATTGTAATTCCCGACATGCGCCAGTACCTGAATTTTGCCATCAAAATGTATGGGACATTCCTGAGGAAAATATAGTTCAAAAGGTAACTATTAATGATACTTAATTAAAGTGTAAACCCCGGACGAGGTTAGCACAGGAGCGTGGAGATCGGCACAAGAAAAGAGAGGACTATGCCCAATAGTGGGTGAAGTCGGGCAGTGGATGATAATGATTAATTAAAGTGTTGGGGGAGATCCCCACCATTTCGTCATCTACACTGCACACACCTACACACAATACACAACAACACGACTACATTGTTTTTATTGTGTGCGGTAGGTATACCGCATAGTTTAATAAAACAATTTTTTGCACATATTCACTCTACATTTCTTATATCAGCTTTTCAGAGCCTCTGTTTAAACACCTTCACATAAAAAATATAAATATTGTAGCCAAAACTCAAGCGTGTAATAATCTAGTACCCAGCTGGTCTGTGAGGTAAGCTCTAAGTTGTGCAAAGAATATTCAGCTGGCATAGCAGAAACTAACTATTGGTGCATTGTTTCTGAGGCCTGTATCCCGTAAGGGGCTCATAATTGGATAACTCCAAAGAGTTAAACAACTCCCATGATACATCCAGTTATGAACATCGTACCAAGTAGATAACAAGTATTAGGTATCAGTTTTGTTCGGATGTGCAGTGTTTGTAAAAGCACTGCAAAAGCTTGATGTCTAAACTGTGAAGTAATATACTACAACTGAGCAGAGGTGGCACAAAGGTAACGGCCGCGAGTTGTGGGTCGTAGGTTCGTACCCAGACAGGCGCTTTGCTTTGTGTAAACTATTTCATCACCACTGGTTTCAAAACGGTGTAGCAAAACATCGTGAGGAAGCCGTGTTCATGTCCTTGAACCAAAAAGTCGTAGTCATGTGTCATCTACCAACCCGCATTGGGCCCGCGTGATGGATTATGGCTCACTACCTCTCACAAAGAGCAGGCCTGTGTCCCAGTAGTGGGAAAATTATAGGCTGATTATACTGTATTATAAGATGTCCTACAAGTTCAGAATTTGTCTTAGTTTCCTAAATAGTTATATACCTACTCAGCCACCTGACCGTTACCACATAAGCCTTTTACACAAGATGGTAGATACCAGTATGTTTCAGATAGATTTCGTAAAGCCAGACCAGGCAAGTCCTTTCTATCTATTCTGCAATACGTGGGCAGACGTAATTATTATTATGCAAAGAAGACAAAGAGATTCATTCGCCAAACTGCGCGGACGCACGCGATTCAGTTGGTTTTACACTTCCAGTATTTTTGCTATAAACACCAGTGTTTGTTATATAATATAAGACGTACCTCCTACATATTGCTACAGCTATTATCTGTCTAGCCCAACCTGTTTGCACGCAATGTCCAATAATTTGTTGCAACAATCTGATAAATGGCGCCAGTCTGCAGTTAAAAATTGCAAAATTTTGGTTAGGTCACTGTTCTCAAATCACGCTCTTTTTATATTGCCTGTTACTGTCTCAATAAAATATACAAATTGAATTCATAATTTCAGTGCATGTATGAAGTAATGCAAGTATTATGATACTGTAGTATTACAGAAGTTTATGTCAAATAATGTAACCGGAAATTCGTTAATAATTAATGTATACTTTACGAGTATGTACCTGCATATTATGACAACATCATCTGCCTAACCTTTTCCAACTATGTTGGGGTCGGCTTCCAGCCTAACCGGATGCAGCCGAGTGCCAGTATTTTACATGGAGTGACTGCTTATCTGACCTCCACAATCTAGTTACTGGGTAATACGAAACCCCAAGGGGTTTCGTATTACCTAACTAGATTGTGATGATTGACTCATGTACGAAACCCCAAGGGGTTTCGTACATGAGGACTAGTGTGAAGATGGTCACCCATCCACAGACCAACCACGGCAAGCATAGCTTAACCTGACCGATCGACCCATGCGGCTGTAATACTTAGCCACAAGCCTCTCTTACCTCTGCATATGACATTTTACTTTAAAGGTAATTAAAGTAGTTACTCTCTATCTACCTATTTGTCTGCTGTAAATAGCAATTGTTACTTACCTATCATATTAACTTTCTCTTGTTTTTATTTTCAATTCGCTTATTAAAACAACCTAACAATTACTTTGAAATGCGTAGACGTAATTATAGGACATACTTACTTAATATTAGTGTTGTGGTAATTATAGTTATGCCCAAATTGCTCTTAAAAGATCATAATGCTTGCTATTACATGAGATGCTTAGTTATGATGATGCTAATTAAGTACCTTATTTAAAACAATTACGTAGGTGTGGACAGCCAAAAATGGTTCTTAGGCGCTAAAGTTGTTTCGTGATCAAATTCATCAAATACCTACCTAATTGTTCTAGCGGTGTTGTGTTATAAAGTTTAATGGTGCGCTAACGCGTGTTACTGATTTATGACAAAGGCAAATTCACATATTATTTGTTCCACATTCTTAGAGTAAATATGTGTAAGTTAACCCCTTTATCCATAATCGTCTTTTCATCTTTTGATTACAACGGTATTATAGTCTAATGGCCTCTCACTTCTAAGGCATAAGAACGAGAAGGACAGGTAATAATCTTTTTTAAAATGTTTATGGCCAATTTTATGAAACGTCCAAAAAAGGTCCAAAAGCCCGCTGAGGGAAAACACCTGGATGAGGGACGCACGGAACCGGGAAGTACCTATGGCAGAAGAAAGAGGAGGCAGAGGAAAAGGGTGATTCTGAAATGATGATGATGATGATTATGGCCAATATCATACCGCATTAATGACTTTGACTCCTTAGTTTATGGGTCTTGTCTTAGTCGTATCTTCAAACTACATAGATCTTTTACCAAAGTCTGTAAAGACAGATGCGCAGGAACAGTTACATAAGTTAACATTGATGATAGTGTTACGAATACAGCACCTGCCTTCAATTAGCGTTCTATTTGGCTTTGATGTATCTAGACGATAATATGCATGTAATTGATACCTGTTTTCAATTAAGATTGGAAGAGCTGTCTTTTTTGCAGTGTGAGTTCTAGTGAATCGCACCCTTAGTAATGTAAGGGCACAACTCGAAATACTGAGTTTTTGAATTTTCGTGTTAGATGGGCTCAAAATCGACTGTTCTACCATTTGGCTTTCACAGAAAGAGAAAAAAGACAATATTAAAGGGAATATTATAATTGTGTCTTTTTCACACCACCCTCTCCCGCGCCCGCGTCTTCCCGCTAGAGAAGCCCAACTATTAAGGTGCCAGTACTTGTCGAAGTCGGACCGCTGACGCGCTGTCCAAATTGGATTTGCCTTTCTATTACAAATTATCGTAATTTAATAAGTATAAACTTCGGATTTCCTGAATCTTTAAACACGTTTTCCCAAAAGTTGATATTTTTGAACTAGGCCTTTACTTTATTAAGGGTGCGATTTGTTACTAGATGGTTAAGTCACAGTCAAAGTGTTAATATTGTGTTATCTCAAATTAGTCAGCAGCTGGACACAGGACGTTTCTTAAAATAAGGCCAGGACCTGTTGCCTGTGTTTGGTTACCCGATTAGTAAACCACAAATATAGAGCTGCCATGAGCAGCTTTATATTTGTCATAAAAACGTGTACGAACATTTTTCAGTCAATTTTGCTAGCGACGGGCTTCCAGGTTCTTAAGTCCTTAAGCTGGTATTTACTGCACTGGGCCAGTGCAGTAGGTTGGTACAGTCAACAGCAAAAGTATATGATCAAAATCAGAAATTCAATACAAATGAACGGAGTTCGATTCAGAACTGTGTGGCGTCGACGTGATCCAAAAGTATGTGATTGTAAATTATACCAAACATTTACTACTAGTACAGCTGCCATATAGCTGCGAACTCCGATCATTATTGATAGTATTGAATTTCTGATTTTGATCATCAACTTTTGCTGTTGACTGTACCAACCTACTGCACTGGCCCAGTGCAGTAAATACCAGCTTAAGGACTTAAGAACCTGGAAGCCCGTCGCTAGCAAAATTGACTGAAAAATGTTCGTACACGTTTTTATGACAATTAGAAAGCTGCTCATGGCAGCTCTACTACATTATACCTACTCACCAGCTGATGTACCTACCTAATTTTCTGTAAATTTTGTTTGTTTCACAAAATAATTAGAGTGGTAAGTACTTCATACCTACTGCTATATACGATGTAGTCATGTAGGGTGATGGTTGTAAGTACCTAGGTACCTACATATTAAAAAAAATACTAATCTAAAAACGGCTATATTAGTTTACCATGCGTATGTGGAATCCATATTACGTTATGAACTTATAATATGGGGCAACAGTACCGACCAGAATTGAAAATTAGTTGTTCAAAAAAAAAAAATGCATTAAGGCTCTATACGGACTTCATCCTGACGAATCATGTCATCCAGTATTTAAGAAACTTGGCTTGTACCGCTACCTTGTCTGAATATTAATGAAATATGCATGTTTGTATGGATACTTAAAGAGTTATTTAAAATAGCAAACGATGTAAATCCTCGAAGCCGACGAGATCCTCACAGACTTGTACTTAACAATGCTCCCAGGCTTGCAAAGTACAATAAAAGCTGCTTGATTATGTGTGTACGAATTTATAACAAATTACATAATCTGAAAATGTTAAACTCGAGGTATGCTTTTAAGAATAAACTGTATGAATGATTAATTGATAACACCTGGTGTACTGTATCTAAGATGGATAACTAAATTCTATTCTATTCTATTCTATCTTCTATACTAAGTATAAAACAATCCTAGAGCGAAAATAGTGTTGTTGTAATATAATAATAATTTTGTTAAGGGAATTGTTATTACAAATATTTGCATGCTATGTTTAATTTTGGCAAAACATATCTGCTCTATTTTTGTACTGTAAGACAATTTTATACCATGTTTTACGCAAATAAATATATAATATTATTATTAATAATCAATTTCAAAGTTTCTAAGCATCGCGAGCTAACCAGTTTTTGAAATTTCTAAGCACCTATTAATGTTTTCCATCCAAACTAGTATAGATACCTGGTATTCGAATGTTATGTAAATAATCTAGACTTCATGTGTTCAAACATTAGAAAACTATTCTAGGAAGAAAGTGTCGGTGATTGCTGGTTAATACGAGAGGTCAGGTCAACGTTAACCATATATTATTATTTTAATAATGGGTCTGTTCACTAACGGAATTCTTGCCTGACACATAACCCAAAAAAAATTTGTTTTGCATGCAAGGTTTATTTGTAATAACTGAAAACTGCATATTTATGAATTACTTTTACTAAGGCAACTATCCCGAAATCGCGAAAGTCAGCTGTTCTGTACATTTTATTGAGTTATGCGAACATATAATTATGTATGAAGCAGCTCATTATTTTTGATAGATGCTCATCATCAGAAAAGTGGTGGGGCAGGGCTCCGAGTGGATCACAGTAGCCCTACTGTGACCCACTCGGAGCCCTGCTAAATACGTCAATTGACGTCAGGCGCTGGCTAATTTGACAGCACTAAACTAAAATTTATCTTCTGTCCTTTTCTTAATGAAATAGAAAGAAAAAGATTCACTGAACTTACCTTTTAGTTTAATTTGTGAACAAGATCGGCGCCATTACCAACTTTATATAACCACTTAGTCTAAAACTAGACTAGATTCTGCCTCTACATATCCAAAAGTTTTCGAGCTCAAACCTTGATTTAACGGTTTTGTAACGTGCTGTTTGTCGACACATTGGACCTCAGCCTCCCCTATTGATAGTTTAGAAATGCCTATACATTATAGGCACTTAATAGCCTCTCCACTTTGATTGCCGTATTGTGCCGAATCAAAATGGAGAGGCTATTCCTTATTAGACTAGCTAGCTACTTCTTGTTGGATACTAAGAAATCGCTCAAGCTTGGCCAACACTAATCACACTCTTTTCAAGTCTATACGTTCCACAGCAGTTCTTTATCATTACCGCTAGTCGGCGACGCTGACGTTTGACGCGAAAATTTAAATTAATTAGTTAGGTAACACGGCTATGTAGATTAACGTATTTCTTGTCACACTTCGGCATTTTCCAGCCGCTGGCCATTGTAACAAGTGACTTGTAAATCAAGTTTTATGTAATTAAGTACGAGTACGAACAGAATGGCAGGTAACGAACAGGGAACGGACTTGGGTATGAGTAGGTATTTAAAAGAGACCAAGCTTCATCGCGTTTCTTGATATACTTACCTAGTGACATTGAATAAGAAAAATGGTCATGTGCCGAAAGTTAGCGGTGGTTACGAGAGAGAAAAACTGTTGCTATCGAGCATTTTTTCGTAGCACATGACTCAAGAGTTCCATTGGCGACGGACGAAACCCTACGGACTGGAATCCTAATTTCAGAAAATCCGAGAGGATTAAACCAGTGTGGTAATTATTGCGTAACACACATTACAAAATGTTTTTCATTTTGGCAGTTCAATAACATTCATTGCGCTATATACGTTGTCGAGCAGACGAATGTTTTAAACATATGAAGCAATGGATATGCAATTTCCTTCGGATGTGATTGAAAGTATGTTACGCAATTGGGGTGCAGGACATGAAAAAAGGTAGGGTCTCACATAGCTGCAGTGTGTAGTACCTATGTAATACAAGCTTGGTCTCTGTTGCTCTATCTACTCTTGAACCAATAGGAAGGTAAGTACGTCGTGAGTTTCAAGATAGTGTTGGTAATCTTCGCTATTAGACCTTATGACATCGCTAGAGATTGTACCTATTCCACGTTAATATGTAAATAAGCTCGTTCGACTACCTAATTGATGAGGTGGTTAGGTTGACACGATGACTTAAGGTTGGGTCTACCTATAGCGTTTTTATTGAACTTTAGCTTAACGTTTCATAAGTGCCCATGTAGGATTATGTGAAATACAATATTTGATATTTTTGGTTTGGTATAGATATATGCGTTCAAGAAATAGATACTCGTAATGATCACTGCATTAAAATACTTACATATTTATTTTAAAGAATATTAAGGTTTTCTTGAACCGACTTCAAATTAGGTCTTAACGGTGGAACTAGCCATTTCTAGCACACAAGAAGTTGTGGGCTACCAAATCTCTATCTGGCAATGAACTGATACTGTACCTAGGTATTGGTAACTATATAAATGCAACCAAAGTAGCTTGCATTTTATGGTTGACACATTATTTATTTATTTACTTACCTAAGTTTCTTGCACATAATAAGGTACAAAGGCGGACTGGCATTAAGCATTGCCTTAGCGAGCATTGAATTAGCATCGTGGTATGAGCAATATCTAACTACGATACATTTTGTTTTATGTTTCCATGCGAACGGATTCGCGGACACAGCTAAGGTAATCCCTATCGGAGGAATGTGACACGACGATAACACAGCAATTTCAAGGCTTATATTCATTACTGTTCAATGGCGCATATTATAAATTCATATCAGCAAGATATTTAGTTAGTCTATGTCAAGCCAGGTCTGGTGATAAGAAAGAAGAAAAGAAAAAAAAAATACGTTTATTCTCCTCTCCTAAAAACTTGATTATCTTTTTTTCCCAGTCAAGAGTTGAATTTCTAATAATCAAACATACCTCAGTATAAAGATTAATAAAAATTGGCAAAAAAATCGTTAATAATAAGTTTCAAATTCATCTGACCGCGGGTTAAGATTCTTCCATACAAACTTGAACACCCCTTAAACCCTTATTGGAGAAAAATAATGCTTTTTTATGTACTTAGGTACTCATTCGTACAAAAAGATTTTTCGTATAAACGAATTCGAATGTTTTCTTCCTCTTGTATTATCAAGACAGTCAGTCGTCGACATCCAACCACCTCCTTACCAGGCACATGTGCAAGAAAAATAAAAAGCGAACTTTATACATACAACTTTTACTTTGTACATTAAGTAGATAATTTCAGCCAAGTGTGATCATATTGTCAGTTGTCTCAGCGTGTAGTTGATGGTTGCTAGAGGTGGACGGGGCAACCACGTGGTGTGGTCCCACGAGGCAGTATTGCAGGTTGCATCCGGTGTCTACCGTCGCTCCGGTGTATACCACGCAGTCTTGAAGAACACAACTGAAAACAATACATTTTTATCTTTAATATTATGTTTTTTTTGAGCTGGTCGAGTTTTCGTACTTCCTCATGGAAAGTGTTTATAGCTGCCAATAGACACCTTCAAAGAACTTCGGTAATCATATACGTATTGTGCCATATTACTGCAGCTTTAAGTGGCCATGGGTCATTTAACAAACACCTCTATGTCATAGGAGTAACAGACAGTCCGCTGTGCAGGGCCTGCATGGAGGATGACGAGACAGCGGCGCATGTGCTGCTAAACTGCCCGGTGGTCGCCACGTACAGGGCAAGGTACTTCGGTAACTCAGGTACCCTACGTGAGACGGTCAGTAACATCAAGGCGTTGCTGGCCTTTCTTGAAGAGCTGGGGTGGATCGAATGATCGATTTTCCCCATACGCAAAATACGCGCATTTTCGTGGTGTTTCGGACACCAACCCGCTGTACCTATTACCTATTGTGCCATATTTTGGTTGCGCATAGATAGTAAAATTACAGAATTTTACTGGAGAAAAAGTCATGGGGATAGGTAAATCCCCTGATCACTTGTTCTGAAGAGTTCTACTGCAGTCTACTATCGTGCAAGTTTAGTAATTGACAATAAATTTATTTAACTTGAGTGAGGCGTTTTGTCCACACTAGGTGTGTAAATACTAGGGCCATTTTTGAACACAGCCTCACTTATTTTTTATGCTAAACAATCAACTAGCGCCATCTAGTTTTAAACTAGACATAACGTGTGCAAGACTGATTTAGTTTTTATATTTACTGAGGGGAAGAACTAAGTATTTAACTTTCAACTCATGCAAACTTTAAATGACATCATCACAATAATTTTAATTGTTCACAAACATACAGCTTACCCTTCTTTGATAGTCACATTGTTCATTAAAATACAGTTACTCAATCTAACTTTGTTCTCGACTGTACAATTGGCACCAATGAATGTATTTTTGATCGAAGTCTTCTCACTGACAAGGCTTTTTTCTCCAACTGTACTAGATTCATCGATTTGCTTGGTTTTCACTTCACTGTCCGGGTGGAATTTTTCAGTTATGGGAGTTCCAGTTAATTCTTCCCACTTTGACAATATCTAGAATATTAAGAAAATATGGTGGTATTACAATTATACTATTTCAAAGATTATGTTTAATTTTTCCTTTTGTTACTGTTTTTTTTTTCTTTATTACATTACTTACATACTTCAGAATAGTGAATCATTTTAATGGAACATTTTAGGTACCTAATAATCTTGCATACCATGCGTGGGTTTTGATTTACATAATCGAGTTAGTTAGAATAAGACTCTGTCATACTAATGTTAATGGAAGAATAAAATGATTATTAATTTCTCACCTTATTATTTGATAGGTAGAAAGATGAAAGCGTATTGACCCTTACACCAAATGTGTTCTTACTTGGTATATGGGCATAGCATCTCAACAAGTCATTGTAGAAGATACCTTTACTGCCTAGTTTATGATCATTGTAAGCTGTCATCTCTCTTATTTTACTCTCATAACCATTCTCTACTGCATAATCAAATATATCTTTTATGACTTCAACATTTTTCTCCGAAGTGCCCTTTTTCTCTGCTGTGTTTTTAGGCTTTGACAATTGCTTTTTTACTATGTGCGGTATCAGTTCTCCTTTAATAGATGTGAATTTGTCAGATTCAACCAGGTAGTTCATCACCCATTGCTTCATCACATACACATGGGCATCTAACAGTCGGCTGTACATACTTATTGCATCAAATTTCTTCACTAGCATTCTGGGTATAGTCACATTTTCCTCAAAGTCACTGGCACTGGCCAAAAAGACAAGTCTTTGTGTTTCTTTGTCAATGCAAACAAGATCTCTGTCTGGTTTAGCCTTCGTTTTTGGCCCTGGGAGTTCAATCCATTCTTCTGGGCCATTGTTAAAGAATAATGTAGTGAGGGCAGCATCATACTTTCTATGAACATTCAAGACTTCATTGAGGTTGATGTTAGAGATGAGATCTCCAGAGATTACGAGTAGGTCAGTGGTCACTCTGCTACTGATATGTTTCAGTGAGTTTGCCGTGCCCCAGTCCTCATCCGAAGGGATTACTATTAATTCATATTTAATTTTCAAAGGACATTTTTCTAGTGCATTCAAAATGTTAGACTTATCTTCATCCAGTACAACCACAAGAGTTTCTGAAAAAATAAATTCTAAATGATAAGGGATTTGAAAACTTTAAGTTTGTCAAAATATTGAAATATATTACCTATGTTAATTGATTATTAAACAAATTTAAAAAATAGAATAAAAAGCACCCCTAAATAAATAAAAACAATAACGTACCTTGAAACCCGATTTTCTCGAGCAAGTTCAATGAGTACCACAGCACAGGGTAAGGCCCCACAGGTAGGAGACACTTGGAGACAGAACCACCAACATCAGGCAATCGGGACCCTCTCCCTGCAGCCAGCACCACAGCTTGAAACTCAAGTATTTTATGCATTCTTACAAACGTTCAATCTTGCTGAAAAAGAAATATTAAATACCACTTATTAGCTAGAAAACATAGTGATAGACAATTATGTATGAATTAAGTTACTGTTGAACGAGTTTACCTTTTAAATGAGCCAGCAAATAAAATCAAAACAGTTTTCGTATAGTTTTCATCATAACCCCACAAAATTCCACAATCTTTTTGCAGTTTACGTCAGACAGATAATTATGTCAAAATGACAATGACGCTGACACTTTACATGACAACGGCAGCAAGCACAGATTAGTAATGTCCCTATGTACATGGGATTAGTAAGTACTTTTACTTTGTAAATGTTGTACATACTAGACCATTTATGGTTTCTGCAGCATCAATCGCCACCACCGAGGTTTTTATGTTTCCATTGACTTTTCACTTTTCCAGGGCGAGTAGTTCGAATACGGTTGAAAATTCGAAAAAAAAGGATTAGAATTTTCTTTCCTACGATGCACCGTTTCTGACATAATGCGAAAAACCCAAAAGGGAAAAGTCATATAAAACAGCAATGTAAATAAAACTTGAAAGGGCTAGGTACAGACGCCAGCACATCAAGCTACCCGAAAATGTCAAATTTTCCCAATCAACTTTGAACCTTTGCTTTAGCGATAAAGTTGAAAATCATTTAAAGAAATTTGACAGATTGTAGTACCTAGCTTGATTTGCTGGCGTCTTTAGGTACATCAGCTGTTTTGCTAAATGTCATTTGCGAGGTCAACACTGGCTTAGTACCTACGTTAGTCGCTTTCAAATCCCGCCGACAAATGGACCGCGGCGGCGAGCGGTCTGTAAGAAGCTATGCGACATATCCCAATGAATCTAACAGACGCGTCACATGAGGCATTATAATCATCTACCTACATAAATGAATGAACCATTTACTACTTTTATTTTGGATTCATTATGGGGGATAATTATTTTTCTAAAGCTTCATCAATTTAAGTAAAGAATATTTAAAAAAATAACGCGTAGAAGTGTATTGTTATTTATGTAATTTTTCGATATTTTTTTATTCAACAATGCAAATTACTATTTCATAAAAAAATATTTTACGCAGAGATCGGCAGCGAGCGTACCGAGGCGTTATTGCCCGCAGACAAAGTTCGTCGTGTCTCGTATTGCGCCGGTGGCTGCAACGAAAACACGTCACAATGCCTACGTTTGCTGCGAATGTCATTTGGACGGATGAGTCTACATTTACTCGCAACGGAATGTGGAACAGGCGCAATTCCTATATCTAGGCGCATACCAATCAGTCAGTCTGCCCTACCTAGCCTTTTCCAAACTTTGATGGGTTTGGCTTCCAGTCTAACCGGATGCCGCGAAATACCTAAAAGTAGGGATTTCCAATTATAACAACAAGGTGTTGTTAATGTTAAGCGAGTTGGAGTTTATTTTGGTGACCGACAGTTGCAGCGGCACCTACTCAACAATAAGGTAAATAAATAAAAGGGTGTTTCTGATTCTGTATTAATTTTTTTATTAATTTAGAGAACATTAAAATATAATATGAGGTCAAACAAATCAGTTGTAGGATAATTCATGTGCGGGTGGAGTCATAGAAATATTCCCAAATTCGTCAATAGGTACTGTCTACTGGATCTGTTGACGAGAAACAAAATCCAATAAAGAGTTTGAAACTTTCAAGTAGGTATGATGTACAAGATGCCTACTTATTATAAACAGCTACCTACAGTCAACCGTGCATCTGTGGTAGGTAATACCTACTTGCACTTAGGGCAAGAAAGAAAGAAAGAAAAAATGCGTTTATTGGCATTACAGCAAAATAAAATAAAATAGGGCTGTAACGGAATTTTCCCTTTCGCCTCCGTAAATGCGGGGTTTCCGCAAGAAATCATACCTCCGTATTCGCAACCGCGTCCGTAAGATTAAAACGGAGGTCTAATGAAGAAAATCGGCTAAAGAAATGCGGTGGAGATATAACTCGATGTATCAAGTTTTGCACCGCCACTGCCAGGTTCAGTACCAAAGGAGCAACTGTTAAGTGAATCTGGTTTAAATGATAATCCACAAAGCTTAGCCAAGACTTTGACAAAGAAGCAACATTTGCATTTTTCTGTGAAATATAGTTTGCCCTTTCTAAATTTTGATCACTAAAAGTCCGATCTTTTTTTCCGCCTCCGCTTCCCCTAAGATGGTCTCGGTTACAGTTGCTCTACGAAAACCATGACTCCTACGGCATGAAGGCGCTGTCAATTATTATATGCGGCTTACTGTACCTATTTTGACGGTTTAATGCCATCATGATTCCAGCGTAAAAGAGAAATGGAGCTATGCAGGATGTATAGCATTGTCCTTTATTCTCAAGGGAGTCATCATGGCTTCAAAACTTTATAATTTACGAGAATTGGTCAGCTGATCTACCAGTAGAGTAGGTAATTATGTTAACCGATGTACCTATAACAAATCAACAAGAGGAAAAAGAAAAGATGTATATGCACCTTGTTTTTGAGGCTCAGGCCCAGGCTGGGCAATTGGTGGGGGTTGTGGCATATTGCATGGCAAGCACGGTTTCTTTATGGTTTGGTCATCCATCAAATACAACTAGAATGGATATTATTGTAAATTAAATTACCTAATGATTTTGTGGGATACAGTAAAGTACCAACCACACGTCATTGGTACCCAACACTTTGACCTTGAGCTGGCCTACCGTAATAATAGTCCTCCAGATCCTATTAAGGCCGTGGCAGCCAATTTGAACATTATTACCTTTGCCTTTTATTGCCTTTGACGCGGTAGATATTAATAGTGCGCAAGTGTCAAGTGAGTGCTCAGACACGGATGCACTCTCTCTTCCCTTACTCTCATAGTCCGATGGGACGGCACGCAATCCGCCACGACTGGAGAGAGTTCAGGCGCAGGACCAACGGCTTAACGTGCTTTCCGAGGCACGGCTGTAACATACCGTCAACTTTCAAACTCCGGACTGTTACTAAGAAATTCCTAATGGAAAAATACAATAACACTTTGCCTGACTTGGGTGGGAATCGAATCCAGGACCGTAGGGTTCTGGCTTAGTAGTCCAACAGGGCAGTTAAGTACGGAGTTGCAATATAATGCGAGGCCAGCTTATACTGCACCCCAATTGCGTTACACACTTTCAATCACAACTCGAGGGTTTTGAAAGAAAGTTCTAATGCATTGCTTCATAGGTTTGAAAAATTCGTCTGCTCAACAACATAAATAACGCAATGAACGTGTCTGAACTGTCAAAATGAAAGTCGGTACCATCGATTGCCATTGTATGTGTGTTACACAATTACCCCGCAGGTTTGGTACCAGTGACGTGTGGCCTACCTGTACAAGTGAACATTTTCAAACCTTTCCATCAGTCCCAGGCGCTACATTGGTCGTCTTTGGGGCTTGTTTTACAACCAAGCCCCGGTTTAATCCATCAGTTACCAAAGTGTGTGAACCACCGCAGTATCGCTTACATATGTGAGATCTGTTGAATATACAAATTTCGGATGCAAAAAGTATTATTTTATATAAAGATTTGATTGTATTATTAGTTGGGGTCAAGGGTGCAATCATAGAAATATAAAAAACTGTTTTTGTGGGAGTAGGTTGTACGGTGCATGGTAATTACATGCTGTGTTTGATGAGATAAGGCTTATGATTGATTGTGTAGTGCGTTCTGATTTATGAATTGCGTGTGTGCACGACGTTGGATCTATTGCTTTTACTGAACCGCATGTGTAGTATTGGCGCGTGGTAGGGGGCAAACTGGAGATACTGATTCCGTTACATTTTCAACTACTAGGTGTATCTCCTTCTTTTAATAAAAGAACCCAAGAGTGTCTGTATCACGCGTCCGCAGATCTTAGACAGACAGTCCCGCTATAGCGACCTCGCGAATGGCTAATCTTATTACCACAGCATGAGCTAATAAATAACATAATAAACTCTTCAATGAGAGAAAAAGATGAATTGTTATTATTGCCATATAAGTACAGTCAAGACTTTTCTATGTTTGTCAGTTTTAAAATTCTTTCCTCTATCAAATCAGGACACATAATACCATTTGGAGCTATGGCATAGAAAATGATATTTAATTACTATATAACAAAGATCAAAATAGCATACACCTTTTACCAATGTTGAGGAGTTGACATCAATTAAAGAAAACCTTTTTAATAGCCTGGTCATTTTATGAAATTTATATAAATTAAATAAAAAATTGGCAGTCGTTAGTGTCACATTTTTATTCGGTCGGACATGTAACATGGCATCCTTGCAGTTATTTTACCTCTGATTTTGCGTCACTGTCAATATCAAAGTGATCCAAAGACTACAATAGTATTATACTGAAGTGATCTTTATTTTCGTTACAATAAGGCTGCTATTGGGTTGCTGCCATTGAAAAAGCTGTCAGAATCCAGTAAACTTTAATGATATTGGGTTGCTGCTGTCAGGGGTAAAATAACTGTAAATATGGCTGAATGTCGTTCTGCGGTATTGGCTTTACAACGCAATAAGTATATTATACTGAATCGGTAAAACAGATTCAGCAATGAACAGTGATGAACATATTTTGGCTAAGACTGTACCTTGGGTCCCTTGCGTGTGATATAGGTAAATTAGGATAACAAGGTCTATAATCTCCGCCTTCTTTAGACTGTGATTCCGCTTCAGCACCTTCAGCTGGTTGTCTGGCCGAAGGAAACTTTGGCAGCGCTGGAACCATGCATGGTTCTTGCAAGTCCATGTGTGCTGGACTACCACAAGATAGACATGAAGTATCCCGGAATACTTTCTTGTTGAGCATCGCACTTTTTGGTTCCCCAACAATTTCTGATATTATTTGCATGCGGGCTTTTATTCTATTCAAATACTTGTCGATTTCGTCTCTCAAAGAGTATACTTGAGTCAGATCCGCTTTTTCGTTAAGTACTTTAACCGTGTCATCTATGGCTTTCTGAAAGAAGTTATACAGGAGAGTATTGACATATAAGTCTACCTACATAAGTATGATGTCGATATGCAATCAAATACCAATAACTAACCTGCCAGATATTCTCCTGATTGTTAAATTTATCATATGCGGTACGGATACGCTTTTGAAAATCACCTCGCACGGCTTCAAACTGTTGTAACGAAACCAGTCCGTTGAGCTCATAAATACCAGCCTTGTCCCGCAGAGCATCTGCTACTTCTTCTCGATCCGATTTCGTATCTCTCAATATTTCTATTTCTCTCCATAAATTCTGAGGACGAAGACAGACATCTTTTACATTTGTCTTCCATCATATAAAAACAGAGTAAATAGTATTAGGTACTAACTTCGAGATCATAGGCTGTTGAATCTTGAGCATCTTTCAACTCTTTTTGTTGAATAGACGTCATTTCAAAGTCCACCTGAAGATTTGTGAAATTCGAATGCAGCTCAGCCACGGCTATAAATTAGAAAACATCATTCTTATGTATGTAAGATAATTAGGTTTAAGATAATTGGCCTTTGGGTTTTTTGTTTAAAATATTTTATAAGGCTAATTTAATTACTGCTGTGATGAGTACATACCCTCAGTGTCTCCGCCAGTGTTACCTAGCACTTCAGCCATAGTATCCAATCCAATTTCTAAATCATGTTGCATTTGTGTCAATTGTTCTTGGTAGTTCGTCATCTAAAAACAACACAGAATGCAATTGTAATTAAATATGATTAGGTGAAAGTACAATAAAAAAAAAAACAAATAGCATATTACCTGAGAGGACAGACCAGTATCGAGTGCATTTATTTGTTCTGCATACTGTTTAACTGCATTTTCCAAATCAACCATGCGCGAATTATCAAGTAGTGCAGACTCGAGTCTTGCTTCTGTTAATTCAATTATTATACTTTAGTTAAGTACTAGAAGTTCTTTGACAAAATATGGCTGGACTAGCGTCTGCCCTCGACATTTTAAAAGAGTACCTGTGAAGTCGCATCGCATCACCTGCCCGTGCTATCACTTCATTTTTGTTCTCGCGACCCATCCCGTCGCATCGCATCACCTGCCCGCGCTATCACTTCATTTTTGTTCTCGCGACCCATCCCGTCGCATCGCATCACCTGCCCGCGCTATCACTTCATTTTTGTTCCCGCGACCCATCCCGTCGCATCGCATCACCTGCCCGCGCTATCACTTCATTTTTGTTCTCGCGACCCATCCCGTCGCATCGCATTACCTGCCCGCGCTATCACTTCATTTTAGCTTAGCGTGCGTACAGGGATAATCGTCAGTTGGTGTCTCATTTCATTGAAAGCGTTTGAAAGCGTTTAACGGGCCTCTGCGAGTTGGCTTCGGCCCGTCGTACGCCTTCCAAAGCACCGGAACCCCAGGGTCTCAAGATATGTGAAAGACATAGTCATTTTATGCTACATGATTCGTAACGTAAAAAAATCTTGCGGTGGCGTAATGCCATTGGTTGTTCTCCTCTACAAATTTACCTGGCTACAAAGTTCTTGCTTACGTATATCCCATAGTATTTTTAGCTCTATAGCTCAGTTGTAGACTAACGTGAATATATATTCCTTTAAAAGCAATGATAACGTGAAAAATATTTTATTTATAATTCAATAGTTTTTATAGTTATTACTATCGTTGTTCCTCTCAACTAAAGCACCGGCCATCTAATTTCGTCACCAGTCTTGGTTGACTTGGTTGGTTAGAGAATGCCTAAGGCATTAAGTAGGTACGTACGCCTTTGTACCTTTTTGGTGTGTGAAAAGGTTAAATAAATAAATAAACGTGATAACTAACACAGTATGTACATACGGCTACACATCAAGCTATGCAAAACCAGGGGGCCTACTCCGAAGTGCAAAGTGCGAATGTTCGGATCGGACCGACACATGTCATGGCTGAACCGAATATTATTGAAAAATGCGAAAAAAGTTCGGATCGGCACAGTTAGGTTGGGACCATAATCAATATTCGAAAGAGTGTAGGAGTGTAGGATCGGAGCCGACCGAACCAAATAGTAACTTCGTAGCAGGAAACGGCCGAACATTCGGCCGATACTACTTCGGAGTAGACCCCCTGTATTAGCTGACCGTTCATTGTGAGAACATATCATACAAAGTGAGGTCAAGACAAACTGGTTTTGTATAGCTTGACGTGTAGCCGTGTGTACATAACAAAAATGCCTATTTACCTAATCTCATTGCCATCTTGTACGCGTTGTCGGCGGTGGCGCTAGTACGTGCTGTTATGGTTTTCACTTTCTTCATCATTTCGTTATACATTTCTCTGGACCCGATCCTGAAAATTCATCATCATAAATATTCTCATGTTTTGAATTTTGTTATCATTCCAGGCTACACGGTACATTCAATCAACCTTACGTACTACTTGGACTACGAAAATCGCCCTTACCGCTACGATTTAAAGGCACTGTCAATGTCAAATTGTTACCACGGGCGTACGGTTGACTGTACCACCAATACCTCTGTTTTCTAGTTTGCTAGACCAAAATGACAGCTAATATAATGTCAGGTGGAAAAAAAAATCGAGCTGTCATTTTAGTGTAGCAAATTAAAAATCAGAGTTTAGTTTCGCTGCGTTGGCCAAAATTACTTTAGGGTAGGTTAGGTAGCTTTTGAACGCCATCTCACCCATCATTTATGGTGGGTACACCTATGTGACACTTAACATGAAATGTAACATACTTTGAAACGATATATTATATAATATATTCAATGCAGCATGAGATGTAACGCACGTTGTTACAAATTCACCTTGTTGTTTGTCGCGTTATATATTTCATGTTGCATTGCTACATCGTTAAATTTTGATCGTTTTATTCTTCGATCATTATATATTTCATGTTGTATTGCATAAACACCGTTAAATTTGATCGTTTTATTCTTCGATCAATATCAGTCGCTCAATTGGCCACGTTTGCACACACGTAAACATCTACATTTCTTAGAAAAAAGTTTAATAATATTAACAAGTTCAGTTTTTTATAAACCTTAATGCTATAAACATAAATTTTAATTACCATTGCAAAATATATTTAAAATGTCGCTTGAAAATAAAATCATTCTATTTTTAAATTTTCAGTTTTCTAAAATGAGACAAAGTCTATGTAATAAGGTTAAAAACATACTAATTTGAAATAAGACCACAAAAGTATTTGTGGGTAAGTAATAATAGTACTAGATTCCCGAATCTAGTACTATTATTGATCGAAGGTTTTAATCCTTAAAAGGGGGTCATTACACTCATCATTATTATGAGCAACTTTTACTACGGGAACAACCCTGAAATCGTGAAAAAAAATCTGTTGATCCAAAGATTTATGTTCGCATAACTCGACATAAATCAACTGATTTTTTTTTCGTGGTGCGCTAGTAGCTAATAATTATGTGCAAAAAAGAATGACTTACTGTAAGTCTGGATAAGTAACGAAAGGATTTTGAACTGATTCACTTTCTGATACCTCTTGCGCAGCACCCGTTGAGGGGGGCACTTGAGCTGCTTCAGTTTCAGCGGTTTCCGACATTACGAATCCTGTCTCGGTGGAGGGGGCGGTCAAACTTTTATTACTTCTCTTAGCACCTTTTCTACTTTTTCCAATACGGCCACTTTCAGAGACACCTTCAAAGAGTTCACTAGCTTCAGAGGTACCAGGGTCTCTCTGCCACGTCTCAGAAACACCTAAAAGGGCTCGCGTCTCACTCTGTAATTGGGATTAACAATCACGCTTTAAGTAAAATCCTTGTAATTTTTTAAAATATATCAAACATTTTATTCTAAATAAACTACAGATTTTTAAAATGAAAATATAATATCCTAAACTAACTAAAACCATTAAAAAACTAAAATTTTGCGTCGAAATATTCCTCCGCATCGCTGTCGACTGAAACGTACCCAAGAGACTGGCGGCATTGCCACGTTGTATGGCAATGATTAGCCTCTGGCCAAGGTAAAAGCCAGCCCTTGGGTCACGGGAAGTGTCAACCAGCCGTTTAGAGATTTCATTGAACAAGCAATGAGCACTTGGACCCCACGGCCCGAGGATTCGCTCAAATATGTAATTTCCAATAAGGTTCATTATACTTTCGCCGCTTGAGGTTTTCTGCAGCCGCAGCAGCAGCGCCAGCACAGCACGCCGAGCCAGGAAGATGGGATGTCGCAAGAGTATCGACGCAAAGATATTATATTTATAAACTTACTAATGTAAGTATAAGGCTACAAATGTAAGTATCCAGTGCAATGAGGAATTGAGGAATGCTTTGGAGGGTGCGATTCGGGAATATCGGTTCATGTTGCCCGAACTTAGACCACGTTTACCTCGTTTACCCATGCATAGCAAAAGTAGGGTGCTGGTGGCGGTTCTGGATGCGCAGTTGTCAAGTTATTTTGATGCCTACGAAGACCTCACCGATACTCATTCAATTCTGTACTGCGCGGCTGTAGCGGCATGTCATGTAGCTCACGTCAAATTTGCCAGTGACCTTAGAGCTACACGACCGAAACCAGCCATACCAGCTTGGCAGTGCAGAATTGAGCGCCGTATTGGTTGGTGGGGCCAGAGCGCTCAATATGCTTCAATCTGCTTCAGGGAGGGCAATAAACGCCCTAAAGTGATGCGCTATGTGAGGCGGGCGTTCTCGGGGGGTTATTAGTTCTCTAGATTATTTGTCCTGCGTCACAGAGCGTATCGACTTCCTGAAGCAGAAGATCTGTGCATGGGAAAACCGTATTCGTCGGTACAGGCGGAGAGTGGAGCGGTACACTAAGAATCGCACATTCCAGAGCGATGAAAGGTGGGTTTACAGGGATTGGGAGCGACTGGACCAAGGTGTGACTGACACGCATCTACCGGATGATGACGCCATGTGTTCGTTCTGGCGAAACATCTGGTCGGTGCCTGTCAGTCACACTGAAGGTGATTGGACTGGGAAGATCGAGTGTGAAATGGGGGCACTTATCATCAGTCCCCAAGATGTTGCTCGTGCAGTCCGTCCGTTGCCGTTGTTCAAAATAAACGATATTGACCATGGAAATGTACATATTTTTATGTCAAGCGCCTTTTATCCGTTAAGCAAGCGATTTTTGTTACAAATATAGCGGTTGGACAGCTTTTCTATTGAACATAATATCTCAAACTGGCAGTTTGACATCATCATCATTTCAGCCGAAAAACGTCCACTGCTGGACATAGACCTCCCTTGAGCACCGCTATCGGTTCACCATGTGGGAGGCCTTCCAGTTTGACATATTTTTAACCGACTTCTAAAAAAGAAGGTGTTTGTATTTTCTACATAAAATTCGGATAAAAGTTATCTGTCATAGAAAAATCAGCCCATTTGACCGTTCCAGTTGGTTTTGTTTAACAGAACCAAGTCATATTGTTCAATGTATGGTGTAATATATTTTTACTTACATCTAATTCTACACCAGGTGTGTGTAAAGCTAAGTCAGTGACCATTGAAATCAAGCAACCAAGAGTTTTTTCCGTGGCTTCTAGCCGAGCAGATAGTTGTAATGCTGCCATAGCATCAGTAAGAGAAGCCCCTTTCCGCAGTTCTTCCATAAGCTCAGCATGCTCCGGGAATCCAGGGGTGCCAACCGGTAAAAGCTTTTTTTCAAGATGACGGACAACGTCTGCCACTTGCTTAAATTGTTCTTGCGTTACCACGGATATCTGAGGAGAGCGTCTCTGTCCATGCAACGTTTCTGATTGTGAAAATGCATAATTTAAGTAAAAATTTTGGGTAGGTCAAATAAAGTATTACTTTAATGTAATCCGTCACCAAAAAAATTACCTCCTAATCTTGCTTCTGAACTAGGCACCTTTTTCACTGTAATCAATAACTTAGATTATAATTTGATTAATTCTATAGAAATACATTTAATGTAAAATATAATAAGTATATCATACCAACAAGCAATTTTTCATACTCTGCAAAGGAAATAAACGTTAATTAAATTGGGAATCGTAAAATGTATTATATCTGTAAGAACTTCATGAATGCTCTTAAACTCACGCATAGAACTGACTGAGGCCATTGGGGTAGGTGTCTTTGTTGTTTCTTCGAAAGAATCAGTTCTCTAAAATTTCATGAAATATTAATAAACAGGTGTGTTATATTGCTGTTAATATATTGTGTGGTGAAAAGTGTTAACAGTTGGTACGCGGGTATTTCCGAAATTGCCTGAAATGTCTGGTCACCACCATATTTTATGCAGAAAAAAGGGGCAATTCCTGGAGGCCTACTCCGAAGTGCAAAGTGCGAATGTTCGGATCGGACCGACACATAGCCGAACCGAATTATTATTGAAAAATGCGAAAAAAGTTCGGATCGGCTCAGTTGGGTCGGGACCATAGTCAATATTCAAAAGAGTGTAGGAGTGTAGGATCGGAACCGACCGAACCAAATAGTAACTTCTTAGCAGGAAACGGCCGAACATTCAGCCGATACTACTTCGGAGTAGACCCCCTGTATTTACACAAACGTTCGCATTCTAATCTCAATCTGTCAAAAACACCTCTAATTTTTTTGACATTGATTGTCGCTGAGATGAGATTGCGACCAAAGACTACAATATCGTAATAATAATAAAATAGTCGCAATTGTCGCTATACCGACAATTGCGACTAGATATTGCACGTTTTTAATTACGGGAATAGGCCTTCTGATAGTTTTCTTATCAAGTGCAGGTAATGGAATTGTTTAGTAATAGTATTTTGAAATTACGTTCATAACATGTTTTATAATTTTGTCATTACTTACCAGAATGCCATACAGTAAAAATTGAGCTCCAATGCTAGTAAAGAAAAAATAAAAGATAAAACGACAATGAAAAAATTTTTCCTTAGATGATGAATTTTATTGCACCTGATGAATAATACGAAGCTCTCTCTCCCTTTGCTCCTCCAAAGTATCCAGGTTATCAGGGTAACTGTCTGGCTGCAGAATACACACACTCATTATGCTGTAATGTTTCTTATTGAACGATAGGTAAGGTAGTAAGTGTAATGTTTACTTTAACCCCCTTATTATTAACGCAAAGTAAAGTGATAACCACCATGAACTTCAGAATAACCACACATTTTTCGTGGCTTAAGTTTGACATAACTTTACTCCGCGTTTGTTGAAAATGGGGTAAGGGTTTAATTTTGAAATCTAACCAACAAAGTTACCTTTTGTCTCCCGGATGCATCTTTACTAGATGGCGTAGTAGTCGTAGTTGTTATATCCGAGGATGTGGTTTTGCTTGAAGGTTTATCAGTGGAAGTTGATGTTGTTTTGTCAGTGGAAGTCTTTGCACCTGACGATGTTCTATCAGTGGAAGTCTTTGCATCTGACGATGTTTTATCAGAGGAAGTCTTTGCACCTGACGATGTTCTATCAGTGGAAGTCTTTGCACCTGATGAAGTTTTATCAGAGGAAGTCTTTTCACCTGACGATGTTTTATCAGTGGAAGTCTTTCCATCTGACGAGGTTTTTCTATCAGTGGAAGTCTTTTCACCTGACGAAGTCGTTTTAGTGGAAGTTGTTTTGTCAGTAGAAGTTTTATCTGAAGAACTAGATTGTGTGCCTCGGCCTGATTTCTTTCCTTTACCGCCAGTACCAGCACCAACACCAGCACTACCATCAGCATCAGCACCAGCACCACCCCCAGCCACACCGCGTTTTGCTCTACCCGCACCCTGTTTAGCTCCAGCCGCACCATATTTTGCGCCAGCTGCACCAGGTTTCACTCCACCTGCTCCACCTCCATCTTTCTTTTGCGCTGCGTGTATTTTGACTTCAGTAACAGTGAGAGTAGTATCAGAGGGTAATGCATTAAAAGGACCCACTTCCACTATCACACGTCTCTCTAGTAATCTCAATTGTCTAGCGATAAGGAAAAGTACTGTTTGCACTAGTTTAAAATTCACGGTGTTTTTCTAAAACAAGACAAGCGTTACAATTCTTCACTTTAACTATACCTACACAATTGGTGGGTTTATTATAAGTAAGAATAAATTACCTCGAAATCGCCGAAAGCAAATTCAATTATTTCTTTAACATTCATAATATCAGGAGCTGGAGCATCTTTAGACGCCATGATTAAAATAATCAATTATTAAATAAATATATATAAATATCCCGAATTATAAAATTATTTCAATTGATTTCACAATATTTCAATCTACATTTGATCCAGATGGTCTTGCTATAAAAGAAAATATGTCACAAAAAATATTTTCTAAATTTACTTATTAAAACCTCATTTTATAAACCAAGACCATTGGGATGTGTAGTTTCGACGTCTGAATGACATTTCCAGAGGGGCGCTGTTGATAAACATTTGTGAAATTGTGTCACGGGATGGCAACGTTAGTTCCGATTTTGGCCGCACGCCTCAATGGCATTGCATTGACACTAGGTGGTTACGACAGCAACAGCTTACACACTTCGTTCCTCATTCAGGATGTACAGGTCTACATAGTAGCCGGCTTTACACATTAGCCCAATCGCGCGTGAAAAACAAACCTAAGTGAAAGAGTGCGGGTTTAAAGATGTTGAAAGGGAAGGGAAAGTCTACGGTGTGGCGCGATTGCGGTAAGTACAGAGCATTCCCGCGCGCAATCCTGTACGTTATAAAGCATTCACTAAAGAACTTAGCTAATGGACTTTGCTATAGCCTTCTTTCTTGGGAAACAAACCTCTTATATTAAAAAGTATAAAATCTAATTTTAAGAAAAGACTTTGACCCATTACCGGCTCTGCTTTGAGGTGTTTGGCACTAAGTCTGTAGTAGTGATTGAAAAAAGATAAAAAAAATCACATAAACTGATATTACGAATGGTACCTAAGTAGCTAAGCCTTGTATACGTAAATACGTATGTTACATTCTTGTTATGTTTCACATTATGTGTACCGACCATTACGCACACCGGCTAAAATAAAAAGTACGCACGGCTACACTACACATCAAGCTTAGCTATACATTTCCAGTTTCAGATGACCTTGCATTGGTTTTTTTTTTGGTTTTTCTTACAATTAGAAGTCGGCTTTTACTGGTTATGTTTAGCTTGATATATAGCCGTGCGCATATACCTTTTATTTTAGCTGGTGTGCGTAATGGTGGGTACACATATGTGAAACGTACCTAACATGAATGTAACGTACGTATTTGCACGGCGTGTTTTGTTTCAACGTATGTTACGTTGATGGCAATGCTTGATCCTTACCTGCATCCTGCACGAGTAAAATATTTTGGCCTGCAGTGTTACCAGTAAAAGACAATTTATCTCAGCCTCCTAAAAAAGATATGCTTGATTTATTGGCGGATTAGAACCCTGCACTTTTGCTTCTGGGAGTGTACTGCGTTACTGATGCAGTACTTTCCTACCGCTATTGCTTGAGGAAAATTAAATAAAAAGCTATAGAAACATCAAGTATATTTTACGATATTTACAAGGTTTCCTTCATAAATATCCATAGGTACTTATAAAAAGACATGAAATTTTAAAAAATATAATGATATCAATAAATCAAAACTCGTACATATTTACAATGTTTATAATATTAGAAAACCTAATATAAATACTAAAGCTCCCTCCGAACTGGTCTCATAAATGAAATAAGTATTTGTGTTTGTTTATATTGTAGCCTGTTGTCGGTTTAAAATTAAATTATATGACATGACAATGGACCATAAGATCCTAGCAGAGGTTATAGGTAGTCTATTGATCATCTTAAGCACCTATTCGGAGGGAGCTTTTAAGGACACGGTTCTCTTATAAGGACACAAAACTTTCAAGACTATGAATTGCCAATTTTGATTTATTTTGCAAATAAATCTATTCACTTTGTGACTTTAATAGTGCGCCTGAAAAATTGTTAAAAATTTTCTACCTATCTAAATATGTAACTAGGCATTATCTATTTATCGTATAAAGTGAGCTAATTTAATTAGGCACGAGTCCGACAGTGAGTAGAGCGCGAGGGGGCGCAGGCACGCGCTGGCGCCTCGAGGAGAGGCGGGGGCGGCGGGGGCGGCGGCGAGGCGGCGGGGGCGGCGGGGGGCGCCCGCTCGACATGACTAGAGGTTGTCTGCAGCGCAGACGCCGACGTCGGCTTGGATTGTTCGTTATTACCAACATTCGTTTTTTGATCTCTGTGAGTCTTCTCCTCAACTAAATCGTTCTTAGGCAGTCTATCGTGATCCTTATACTTGTTGAGCTCGTGAGGCACTAGCACTGCGAGTGGTGGTATAGGTGGAATGTAGGCGTGGGGCTCGTAATTGTCGTCGACGTAGTCGTTGGGGTTCCAGACGGCGGTCGTGGTCGCTAGCGATGTCTCACTTGCCGTAATCCTTGTGGTCGTCGCTCGAGACGTCACTGGCGAAGTTGTGATTGTCGTTTTTTCTGGCAATAATTCGGATGCCACAGTGGCTGTGGACGGAACTGTAAACACATTTCTATTTTTATTAGACCTAGTTTTTCGTCTTTTTTGTAGTTTTGGCACATCGAGAAAGAATGGATCAAATATAAGATCAGATTCTTTATAGTCATCATAGTTTATCGGCACTATTGGTTTCACCGCGCTGACAACGTTGCCAACTGTATAGTTTAGTCTTTTACCATTGCTATCACTGACCGACGCACTAGCAGTAACAATGACTCGCGGGGGGCTTTTTAGTTTTATCTGCGGTTTCTCGGTCACATTTGGCGGAGCAACAGAACGTGCTGATAGCGAAGATTCTGTTTCTGGTACTGCGTCATCACTTCTTTTGCGATCATAGTAGAAAGGATTAAAAGGCAAAGGTCGTTGAGGCAATGATTGGGGATAGTTCTGAGGTCTATTTTGCTTGACAGTTGTTTCATGCCGCTCAGAGGGTTGAGAAGTAGGTCCGGGACGTAGTAATTGATCTCGTGGATCCAGTGTAGTTGGTCGGAACGGTGCTGGTTGAGGTCGTTGTACAAAAGGAGCAGGTCGCTGTGGCGTTGGCCTCGGAGCGGTTCTAGACGACTCATACTGGAAGTGGTCGAACTGCTGCGGCGGCGCGTGAGTTATATAAACTCCATCGGCGGGCCGAAAGCTTTGGCGCTGAAAGGAGATAGCTTCGGATCCTGGTCCTCGATGACGGTATATGAATTCTTGTGGGGAAAGAAGGGAAGGGTCTAGTGTTGGTAGAGAAGGCGCAGAGGGCGCAGATGGGGCGGAAGGTGCGGACGGGGCAGAGAGGCCAGACGGAGCTGAAGGAGCTGATGGGGCAGAAGGAGGATATGAAGGCGACGGGGGAGACAATGAGGATAGAATGGGGGAGGGCGAAGAAATTAGATGTGGTATTGGAGACGGACGACGAGAAGATGTTGAGGGCAATATCGTAGTCGTGGGCGGTCTGGGTGTGGTTGTTGTGGTCGTAGTAGTGGTGGTTGTTGTCGATGTTGTGGTTGGTTTCGTCGTCGTTGTTGTCGGATGACGGGAGTAATCTTCGTAATCAGTGTCTTCGTCTTCATCTTGGTACTCTGAAATCATTATTATCAAACTTAAGTATTTATTTTATAAGCAGTTGGTTTAGTTTTTCTCTGTTTAATTAATACCACAATATTTAAAAATGTTTTTTTGTATTGTTTTAAGTACTTCCTAAACTTATATAATATAATACACCCAGAGTTGTGGATGTCATCAGATTTTATTTTAGCAGATTTGTTATTCTTTAAAGATACTATCTTAACAGTGCGTACCTTCAGTAAATTCCTCATTATCTGAAAATGGTAAAGGCGGGTGTGCAGGTTTAGTTTGTGGGTGTTTTGGCTCATCTCTTTTTATATCCTGAATAGGATCTTCCGTTGAGTCTGTGGCGTCTGTCGAATGTCCCTGTGTTTTATCTTGGGATGTCGTTGGACTATCATCTATTGACGGATCTGCTTCTTGGTTTGGTTTAGTATGTTGTTGTGACTGTTCAGTTGGTTGTGCTTGAGGTTTCTGTTGGTCTGGCTGTATGATGGGTGGCAAAGTGCTGCCATATAACTCTAAATTTAAACCGTAGAACGTTTCAGACTTTGTACAATCTACTTCGTCGACTCTCTCACACACTCTTGTCTCCTGGAATGAGAAATAATATATTCGTTGAAAATACTTTCTAGAAGTTTATGAATATCTATATAAGCATGAATGTAAAGAACGCAAATGGACTTTTATGGTTATGTATGTTGTCAAATGCAGCATCAATTTGTGTGTCTCGTGTACGTTGCATGGAATTTAAAATCAGAAATGGCAAGCATGACAGACATCCAAGCCACACTTGATATAAGCTACACGTATACTCATATGCAACACGTTGGTGTCAACGCACTGTTACATGCTGGTGGGATCAAACATTTAACCACATTTTGTCACCATGCACATCAGTTAAATTAGTTGCAGACCTTCCAAAAAGATTACCATTATAATTAACTGAACAATTCACGTACTTATCAACTCACCTGATCAAAGACGGTGCCATTAAGGCAAAGGAACTTGATGTCCATGGGCTCTTCATTCTGGCCCACTGTGCACACGTGGAACATCTGGCACGAGGTCTCCAGGTCCGCGTAGTACCCGCCGATAACCTTGCCTGTGCACGTGAAGTTCGTTTCGGGCAAGTTGTCAAAATCCAAGTACTGAAAATTATAAAAAAGAGGCATGAGCAAAAAGTTTGTGGGGCACGTTTACTTGTTCTGTATAAAGCGTTGGTAACAATAGAGTGGGTTCAAGTATGATTGTCTGAAGTTTTTTGTGTAGGTATTGTAGATAGAGAGTTGACTTTATTGTGGACAAAATAATAATTATTTTATTATATCACTTTGGTCGAATATGTTATAGATGTGTATAGAGGTCAAACAAAGTTAATTTCGAAGTATCGCCTACTACAGGGAAACAACGCTGATGTCTGAAATACAGATAATTTATATCTAGTTCAGATACAGATGTTTAATTTAATATCATCATAGATTAAAGTGTTATAGTGTGTCACCATATCATTTAAATGTCTGTATATTTAACAAATAAATTATTCTTATTCTAATCATTTTAGTCACAATATCTACGCGCATTTTTATATTTCTTCGATCATTTGGTTCTAAGTTGCTTCGAGCAGCTTTCTTAACAAGATACTTAAACCAATATAACTTTAGATAAAGATGCTGTCGTTATCTAAAGTATATTGTTTTAAGTATATGTTCACAGTAAAGTTTTTATTGTTCAATATACTCACACCTGGTTGAATTGACCTGGATATTCGAAACTCGTTCTGGAATATGAATATCAGCAACCACAGCCATACTGAAACAGAAACATTGATCAATATTATCATAATATATTCCTGTACATATTTACTTCACAATATATTATTATCTATAATTATAATAAGATAGCTTCTGCCCGCGACTTCGCCCTCCCGTGCTATTACTTCCTGTTCTGACTTTTTCTGTTTTTGCTCGGCTCTTAAGGGTCCCAGCGTGATGTTAAACAGCCTAAACCCTTCTACAAGAATTGGGCTATCAAATTCAAAAAGAGTTTTTCAAATCCGACTAGTAGGTAGTTTCAGAGATTAGCGCGCTTCAGCTTTATTATTAGCATATATATATGGATAGGTAGTATAGATAAAGAGTCCCCTTAATGACGACTACAACTAGCTATAAGAGAGTTAATATATTCGTGGTTTTGCTAACCCCAAACATCGTTATAAGCAAGTTCAGAAGGATGCCCAACGAACGACTCTTTTGTTAGAACGTCAAATAAATCTTAAAAATAATTAAAAGTTAAAAAGTCATAGAAGCGTAGCATTTCAGTATACAATTAACATAACTATTAACCTTTAACAGTTTGTAGTAAGAACATTTTAGTCGTGATAAATGAACTAGAATTACTATGATAAGTAAAAGTTAAATTAACATATCTTGAAGGTATCTTCACTAGAAACTAAGTACAGTCTTAGAATATTGAGCAGTGAGCCTCATTTCTACAACATTACTCGAAAACGCAGGAAATGAGTTGATCATAAAAGTCGCTACTTCAATGCTTTACGTTCATAATGACTCTGTAAGAATGGGAAGCTTCAAGTAAACCTGACAATTATAGCTAGCGCGAGAAGAAAAAGTTGATTTGTTTCTTGAATTATTTTCTACACGAATATTATAATTATAACATTATCGCAGACAGCTTTATCAAACAAATGACCACTTGGTACTTACTTGTGTTATATAAAATAATTTAAGAAATCAATTGAATTTTGCTATGCTACAAGAATCAATGACTGTCCCATTTATTGCTCAGTTCAATAGCTCAGGCTGATTTCATAAAATGTATTTTACAAAACAGATTATATGCAACATAGCTCATGTAAATCACTACTGCGCAGTTTTCTACTGCGCAGGAGTGATTTACATGAGCTATGTTGCATATAATCTTTGAACTATACCTAGACCTTTGAATTATACTCTGTGACCATCACAATGATTTAGTTTTTGCAGTTCACTGATAGTGCATGAAATATTTGTCATTGTTCCCTTAAATATTTGGACAGATAATTTCATTAGACAGATAATATTTATTGTCTGTCTAATGAAATATTTGGTATAGTTATAAAAAAAAGTCGCGAACCTTGTAAGGCAGAGGCGGTGCGCACGACAAGCGCGCCGCCGCCTGAGATCCGAGCCTGCCGCCGCATCTGAAATCAACAGGAAATTATTAATACAGGGAAAAATAACAAAATATTCATATACACAAATAAGTTATTGAGTGGCATATTTACGTAGAGCTTACGGCAGGTGGGCCGTAAGCTCTACGGCCCACCTGTCGGTAAGTGGTTAGCGATGTTTATAAGCAACCTGCAATAGCAGAGTAAGAGATATCGATATACAAGGTGGGCCAAAAGTCAAAATCACTATAAATTGGAATGCGCCATAACTTTTGCAAATGGCGGCAAATGTCAATTCTGTTTTGACATTTGTGAAATTCGTCCCCGTCTAAAGCTGAAAACCTTTTGTATAGTAGTAGTGTACCTAAATGAAATCCTTTATTTATTTTCGAACATGTAACTCCCCGTGACGTAATTAATATTTTTAATACACTTAAGTCTAAAAACACCGGTGATTATTGGGGCATCTCCATTAAACTTTTAAGTAATATAATAGACATCGTAGCCCCCTATCTAGCTGTTACTTTTAATAAATGTGTTGATTTAGGAACATTTCCTGACCTCATGAAGAGTAGTAAAGTCATACCATTATTTAAATCAGGTAATAAGAATGACGTTGGTAATTTCAGGCCTATTTCTATTTTACCGGCATTTAGCAAAATATTTGAAAAGTTAATACTCAAGCAGTTGCTAAAACATTTTAATTTAAACATCCTCGTCCATAATGAGCAATATGGCTTTACAAAAGGTCGTTCAACTACTGATGCGGGTGTTGCTCTGCTGAGACACATATTTGACGCTTGAGATAAATCGCAAAATGCTATTGGAGTTTCCTGTGATCTCTCCAAAGCTTTTGATTTCGTGCACCATGACACCCTTTTGCGTAAGTTACGTCATTACGGTGTCCGAAACGAAGCTCTCAAGGTAATAATTTCATATTTACATAATAGGGTCCAATGTGTAGATGTTAATGGCGTGAAATCTTCCGGGCTACCAGTTCAGTTAGGTGTTCCGCAAGGCTCAATACTGGGTCCATTCTTGTTCTTAGTATATATCAATGATTTACCATTCCATTTGAAGGGCATCTGTGACGTTGTACTGTTTGCAGATGATATCTCTCTTATTTTTAAAGTAGACAGGAGTAGACAAGATTTTGACGACGTAAACAGTGCACTCTCAATAGTTACAGATTGGTTTACGTCAAATAACCTAGTTCTCAATGCTAAGAAAACGAAATGTGTAATGTTCGCCTTACCGAATGTTAGAAATCCAGGACTCAACATCGTCTTAGATAAAGAGGTGCTTGAAACAGTAGGATCGGCAATATTTTAGGACTAACAGTAGATGCCAAACTTCAGTGGGGACCTCATATATCAAGTCTAGCAGGAAGGCTCAGTTCGGCTGCCTACGCCGTCAGGGAAGTAAAACAATACACTGACGTTGATACAGCTCGTTTAGTCTATTTTAGTTATTTTTACAGCGTTATGTCCTACGGTATTCTGCTGTGGGGCAAAGCCGCTGATATACAAAATATATTTGTCCTTCAAAAACGAGCTGTTCGAGCAAATTACTCAGCAGCATTCCTTACAGCATTCCTGTCGCAAAACCAATTTCCATCACTTGTGTCAACAAGTGATGGAAACAAGTAGAACTAATATTTTTCATTGCTAAAAAAAATTACAATAAAACAACATGGGTGATTATTTTAGCCCCACCTTGTATATAAACGAAAAACCCATCGACAGGTTGTTATATTTGGCATTCCAGAAGGCTAGACCTGGAAATCAATCTTATCTCCGTGTACATAAACAAAACAAAACAAAGACAGGCAATATAGGTAGGTCGCGGTGTTCGCACGCGCATCCACGGAACAATCGTGTTGCGGCACCTACAATGAGCCATCCACAGCGAGCTGTTCCGATATGCCTCATCTAAAATTACATAATTTTATAATTACATACTTCGATGCATAACAATGATCCAGTTTTCTAATCTGTTCTTGTTTCATTGGATAAACAAATAAAACAAAGATGTTTAGTTTCACCATTTATAAGTCAAGAAGGACTTACCGATTTTAATGAACTTTGATTTGTTGTATTTGTACTAGAGAGATGGTAAAACATGGGAATTAACGAAAAAAAAATTAAATGAAGATACATATTCTGATGCGGTATTTAATTCACAGGGTCAGCTAGTTACCTACTCCTATCGATCATATCTCAGTCATGATTTTAGAATAATAATCAGTCTTCTAATTAACGGCCTTATCCTGTATCAAACTGGCGTTAAGAATATATATACTGTACTATATACATCCTGTTTAAGTAGTAACCCTGACTTTGAAAAGGCTACAATAATGTATGCACCTTAGAGGTGATTCAATCTGACGAAGGAAATAAGTGCTGAAGTCATTCTGAACTATTTTAATCGAATTGAACATGTTATCAAAACATATTAATTTCCGGGTCCTGACAAGTACTTTGTTATAACATTTAAATCGATGAGAAAAAGTGACATGGACATAAAAAAATGTGAGCAAATGTCAAGGTCTTCCAATTGTCAATGTTAAAGAAAACATGTTTAGGAATGCGATAAAATGTATGGACTATGTCTCAACTTAGTAGGACATGACAGATTTACAAAAAATATGGGTAATGTTCGGGACTTTTCCAATGATGGACATTCCTGATGTGAATTAAAGTTTCTAGAGATTTCATAAAGGCAAGTTCATTATAACTAAAAACTTTTATAGCCAACGTGAGATGTGGCAGCTCATTTGTTTAGTATTACATGAGCGCCTTTCTACTCCAAATAATTATATATGTACGTACCTCTGCTCTTAATACACGAAACGTGCACATAATAGAAAGTAGGTATGTCCGACATTTATTAATCCCTTTTTACTAATAAAACCATTAACAAGACGGTCATTGTGATGTAACGCCCATTTAATTCGGAGTGAACCGATACGTTTATTCAACACAAAGTATGGGTATCGAGACCGCGTGCTTTTGAACTTATGTTATAGTATAATCGTTACGAAATTCGATTATGAAATAAGTAAACTCGAATCGGATGATATTATTCGGAATCTAGATCCAATAACTTTTTGTTGTTTGTCACAGTTACGTAGAATTCGGCTGGGAATTTTGACGTGATATTAGATTCTGTCACGAGTTTTGTGATTCAGCGTATAAACCACTTAGGTATTTACCTGTATCGAATTCGCTATTGTAAGTTTCGTTCAGGTAGTTGAGGTTAAAAGTCCTTGACTTTTTGCATTACGTTAATCATGTTAAATAGAACAAACTTAATTAGTCAGCCTAGAATAATTGAAACTTTTAGTTGTAAAATTAGTGTATAAATAATGCTGCCCTATAAAGCAATCATAGGAATTTGAAGCGGACTAGAATATTACTATGAAATGTTGATCCGTCAGTATCTATCATAATGTCAGTATTTGCGTCGCAAGAAATCGCCGCGTGATTCTCGGGACAGTCTCTATGCCTATAATATAAATATTTAACAAAACCAGTGATTTGCTCATTGGTTTCTGCGACATATAATAGCGTTGAACGTTATTCTATACCGTGAAAGCTGTTGCAATGGGCAGTTGTGTCAGATTGTCCTAGGGCGTGGTTTCCTTGATGTAAGCAGTAAGACGACGGCCGGTGGACCGGCACGAAACTGGAGCACTGCGAGCGACACAAACACTAAGGCTATGTGCAGATGACGTTGTGCGTTTAGGACACAACTGTAAATAGAACGTTTGTAAACTCAACATGTAACAACCGCCTCCATATAAGGAAAAGTGTACTGAAAAATATTTTTGTGTGGGTTACATTATTTTTCTGTTACCTAAATTATTTCATAATATTCTGCATGACCTTTTATCTATTTTCATGCCAATAATAGAATACAAGAAAAAATAATATATATATAAGGACACGAACAACACGTCAGCCTAGCCAAATAACCCGCCCCTAACTGTTCCCGGCGTAAAGGTGTCCAAAACGCTCGCTGCATTGCCACGTTGGATGGCAATGGCTAACCTTTGCACCAAGAACGAGCCGGAGCGGGAGTCACCCGTTTTAAAAACCAATCCATCCATCAATTGTTTGTTTCAATAATTATTCAGCGGGCTAATTACGTAACACACTCAGTAGCGATGGGTTTCATTTTGACATTTCAACAACATACATTGTGTTGTTTACGTCGTTCAGCAGACACATTTTTCGAAAATATGAAGTAATGTTTTAGCAATATCCTTCAAAATGATTCAGATTTAGATTAATAGTGTGTTACGGTATTAGGGTGCTGACATTCAAACACCTCTTTGGAATTAAGAGCCGTATAAGTATTTCAGAATTTTAAATCACAAGCCATCTGGCAAAACGAGTCGCGACAGTATTTTCACAAAATCATATCTCACAGACAGCCTAAAAAACTATCTACAAAACCTGTTTTATAAACTCGTAAAGAACGCTTGACAGCTAGATGCTGTGCTCCTAATGATGTAATGTCTAAACCGGAAGTAAAATTAGGCTATAACCATTATAGTCGTAGCCCGAGGTGCTTAGTAATGGAAGCAATTCGACGTGTCGTAATCTGATCCATTAATTAAATTGCAAGGGAATGTGTTTAAGGACGCATGTACTTGGTGGCACAGAAACAAACAGAGTATACCTCACCATAGTATAATGATACAGTATACCTCTATCTATGTACCATAGATTTTGCGTAATGCCATGAAATGTGAGTATTTAGTGCGCTTGCAGCAGTTGCTGTTATTTCCTTTTACGACAATATACGGCCTAAATGCGAGCACCCCCGAGCCATACGCAAACTACGGCAGAGTTTTATTGTCGATAAAGTGCAGAACAGTGGCACAATATCGCACTTTAATGTAGGTAAGTAGGTACAATGAAATTGCGTAAATGTTAAGGAAATTGTAAAGTTTAGGTCTAACATAAGTATATTGAGTGCCGAATACAAATTGGCAAAGGTATCCAATCGTATCCATGCGGGTTGGACCTAACACTACAAGTAGAATGATAGGGGTAATAAGACACGAAAGACGAATGGCCGATAGCCATCTTTGAACTGCTAAATGTTAACTAATTTTTCTTTATACCCGAAAGTTAGTAAGTACATATCTTACAATGTCGAGTTACCTATGCTAAGTAAGCAAAACAAAAAGATGATTTGCGTGGCGGCGCTAACACCGATTTAACCTTATTCCATGTCTGCAACGGAAATCAGGAAGCTTCTACCATAACGTAACATTACGCAAGACAAGAATGATATATGACGAGAACTTTTATTAAAACAATTGAAGCAAATTGCTGATTGCTTATCTATACGTATATCGTGAGTACAATTAAAGAATCTGTTGAAAAGATATAATGGCATTTATTTTTGTTAAACGCAGTTAGATCGTATAGTAATTAATATGAACTTATAATTGTTGTGTCCGTGACTGTACTAATCATAATATGAGCAGTCTTTTAAATTTAGGAGTACCAAGTGGAACGACCTCCACTTATCGCGTTTCGTCCGGACTATCGAAAATGCGTTGATGGAAAATCTTTGGAAAATTATTGCCTCATTGGTTCTGCCTGTCGAACCAAGCGCAACTGTTAAGGTACCTGTATTTATTTATGATTAGCTGATCGGACAGACTTTAGTTTATCATGCAAAAATCTCACAGAAATTTTTTTGACGGTACACTTACAAACATACACACGAACAGTGCAAGTTAAATAAAAGCTTGTAAAAAAGAACATTTAGTTTTTACAATTATTCGAGATTTTTTCCAATTTTTTTTTAAATTAAAAACCTTATTCAGACTAACGAATATTTTAAAATAAAATATAGCCAAATCAGACCAGCCGTTCTCAAGTTATGCTTTTATTAACGAACAGCTTTTCATTTATATAAATGAAGTTTTTTCATTGGCAGTTTTGAAATCAGGTAAAATTCTGATTGCAGACTCTCACGTTTTACTGCCATTATTTAGACCATCTTCTCCTCAAATGAATAGAACGTGATGCTGCCATAAATTTTCAGACATTCAGAACCTTGTGACCACATAATGTGTGTTCTTCAGGGTTCAATGTTTGTAATAGCCTTACTAGTTACTGTCCTCGGTAAAGTAGATAATTGAAAACATGTTGTGGTGTGTTTATAGCGCCAAATGGTACTGTGATCAAATTATAATGATTCCAACCACGAGGGGTATTGCACTTTGTGGTTGGTTTCTTTCTAGAGGTCGGAAGCTTGGAATGGTACCTATTACAATATTTATATCTATTGCATCATCCAAAACCCGACTTCACCCACTGCTGGGCATAGCTCTCTCTCTTTTCTTGTGCCAATCCTCACGCTCTTGTGCGAGCCTCATCCTGGTTCTACCCGCGATGGTAACAATGTCGTCCGCCCATCCGCCGGACGACCGACACTTCGTCTTATACCTAACTATTTACAGGTATTCTATAAAGAATGTTACTGCTCATGGAATGTTTACATTGGGATGTAAGAAATCTATTATGATAGTTATAATTAAAATTCTAGTGTTTGGTACTCCAGGCCCTAGCTTAATCCAGCCCAGTCCGTACACATTAGGCTAGACAAAAATTTTCAGCTACTCGAAGAAATAGCTTACTCTATAAATAATGTAAACTTGCCTTTTCTTCAAGCATTGCGTGCACAATGGTGTCTAACAAATAATTTAAATTAATATAGATCGACAGATTATAAATGAGGTATTAATTAAAAACACTTTCTTCGACAATCAGTATTAATAATTCACACGATAAAAGTATCAAACACTTCGAACGAGGAAGCGGTGGTTCATTACGACCAATAAGGAGTAATTAGGTAATTACGGCCATTGTTCTGTTAGTTAATTTGATTCAAGCTGACACCTAACTATAGCTTGTCAACTTTTTGATATCGTTACTCTACTTACGCATATCGGGAATTATTGTAATACTATAACGTTTATGTAACTTTATTGCCGCTGGAAACAAATCGATAATCGTTTCTTAATAGGTACTCGTACAATTAAATTTAAACCGAGACGTGACTACGGGTACTTAATTCATTCGATTCTATTAGCATTCATGCCAAAGTATGGACTATCACCGCTATGTCAACTCGTGTGGATAATTTGACTTGCAAGAGGTCAAAATACCGTGAGCTTCACTAAAGCGGTAACAAATTAGAATTTTAACGGTAGGTAACTGGTGCGAAAAGTAGAGTTTTTTTTATACTCTTACCGAAGACAAACAATATGGAACAGTAGCTGATTTAATTTCGTCAGTGATACTTCTACTTAGATATAAATCAAAACAACCTTAAGGATATTTTGAAAGAGAATTCCACCGTGAAGGTACCCACTTCGAGTTTGTCGTTGATCATTTGATTAGCAATTTAGCTTTATTTAAATGGATGTGACCGAGATTGATTACCGGTCGTCTAATGATCGTGACTTAATCTCGTAAGTTTGCACAATGCCCTGCGTCTATTAGAAGTGGTATTATTGTGCTACGTTGAGATACAACAAATAGCTACGCATGAGCGGCGCACCGATATAACGGGCCCGAGCCGGCCGCACTCCGTTATGTCATCAAGTATGTTGAGAGCAGCGCCCGAAGCACCTGGTAGCTGACAGAATGGCGGTCACTACAATACTTCAGACTAAATGCATCACGCTTCATCAACTACTCGGTTACGGTACTCGATAGACCCAATTAATGTTCAATTCAGACGTTTATGACAAATATATCATCAAACAATAACAAGTTGTCCGTCTTCAATTGCCTTGCCTACATCAGCCCAACCGCAATAGAATTATATAATGTTTTTAGTTGAATAAACCCACAAACTGGTATAGTATCCTCGCGGATTGAGATGTCACGTCTCGCCTTTCTCGTAACAAATGACACCACCTACCAAGTACTGACAATCGGTGACGGACACTCACGAAACCACTCTGACTCTGACCCATAAGATCCTTTCAATATGATAATGTTACATCAATGTATCGTATCGTATTTGGAGCCGATAAACACAATGATATTCAGGAAGACAATCGTGACGGGGAAAATACGATAAAAGAATCGTTGCATAACAATAAGAGTGGCCTTTGATTGACGATATGTTTTGACCACATTGGCATGTCAAAACGGTCTCAGTGGTCCAGTTTTTAGGGTATCACAACTGGGGTCTCGTAATATTACGACATGATAAGTTGAATAAATAAGGAATGAGCATGAATAACTCAGGTCTCTGATAGAGCATGCGATAGTAACAAAACAAAAGTACAAACAATGGTCGCCTACTCGTTTAAGACAATTAAGTTAATAATTGTGACCTATGTCGACACGCGTGGCCAATATTACCTGTGCCGTATTAGGACCGTTGAACTACCGGTTGTGTACTTAATCCCGGGACTGATTCACGACGCGATTATCCTTATCAATTACAGAGACGCGTTCTCGCCTACACCACTCGTATGCTCAATTGTTGTACGTTTATGGAAGTAAGATATTTTCATTGTTAACTCATCTTATATCACATCTGTTAAAGTTTCGAAACGTACCTTTACGGTCGGAGTGTAAGCAATTGTATCAGGGCACGAGTAAAAGCTCTTCACGTACCTGACTGGTCTAGAGTGGACGTAGTGTGTAGTGACGGAGCTCCGAGAGGCACTGCTTGTACAATAATATAGACCGCGAACGTCTGTCCTATTATGGTGGGTGACAATACTAAACACGTGTCAGGATTGTTTATATACTTATACCAGCACTAGACAGTTGGGTCTCCAAAGCTGATTGACAGTGACTCACTTGCTACGCACTGAACTCATATTCACAGGATATGGAACAATTTATATAATAACCACGGTTAAGTAGGTACTGAGTAATGTTTTTGTGATAAGTACCATGTTTATTGTTACACAAGGTCCTATAAGTACATCTCATGAAAATTAACTATTCATAACAAGCAGACGTGGAAATGAAAGTAGAACAGCATGCCTTACATATTCCTGCATTTATAATTTCCCTAAGATTGCGAACTGCAAAATATGTACTAGCGATAAGTAGGTAATATACTGCCTGTAATTAATATTGTTGACTAAACACGGATTTAATAACTCGTGTCGAAACTGATACATGAAAAACTCTATGCCCAGGACTGAATCGTATTGTAGAAAAAAGGTGATTGTCTAAGAGTCAACTAGCAGAGGTCATTGTCCGCCAACGACTTGGCAAATAGTGCGTATCCTGGATGACTGGATGGTTACATGAAAGAATGCGGGATGAAGGTCGGAGAAACACACGCGAGCGACGGGATGAGTAGACAGTGTGTGGGTACCGAGAGTTAAGACCACGAGCACACTGATGAGCGATAGCGCAGTTAAATAAACTATTAGGCATTCAATTGAGGATTCAGCTTATAACTATAACAATCTTGTATTTTTTGCTATAGAATGAGAAAACTAATAAACCGATAAACATTTCCATCTGTAACTAATAAACTGGAAACTTAACTCTATAGGAATTAAGACGTTAATAGATACAGACAATTATTATACTTAATATATAGTAACATTTGCCTTCTATTCTACTTGCATACATGGGTAATGGCAAATATAGTTTGTTTAAATAATAATTGTTCGTAATTAAGGACAATTGTATCGTTATTATTGGTAGGTATAAAGTTTATAAATCTCTTCACTTGATTGTTAGTTTAAAATAATAAAACAACGCCAACCGTGAGCACTAAGCTCCTCTCCATTGTGCCGCCTCCGTCGCATTCCTCGACGTTTCCTCTGTCATTCACAAGTTTTTTGTTTTGTTTATTCCTCAATTTATAATGATGGATAAAATCTTCATTGAATAATTGCAGTCACGTCGTCATTATATTGTTTTATTTTTCTGATGACAAATATTATAGTGAAATTGATAACGGAAGAGAGTGCAAGCGAGCGTTGATACTCTCATAATTAAATGTCAACTGTTGCAGTCAGTTTTACTTCACTGCTGCTCGGATCATCTCCACGCATAATTTACAATTATTATACTTAATATACTTAGTTGTTTCGTTTATGTTCCACTGTTGGCATTTAGATTCTAGTAGCAGTTTCGACAGAAAAGTTCCCATGCGTCTGCTTACGGTTATATAATATTTTAGAAGAAGACCGCGTCAGACATTTGACCTCACTGAGCAATACCGAGACGCGTTGCACTTACACACGTATGTCCCTGCGTTACTAATTAACTTTATGGAATACCACACTGTCTGGGACATATTTGTTTATCTCTTCCAAATCTATGTAAACATATTTGAGTTAAGTGAGGTTAAAGACGTCGTAAATAGTTCTCGAGATTTGAATTGGGTGACAGGTCTTCATTATGTCGAACCTTTTATGGATAACGATATTTTTATCTGTCCTAGATTTTTGGCACGTAGATGGCGTGGCGACTTCTAAGCCTTATTCTCATTTAATTTAACAATGAAATAAAAGTTTATTATCATTATCTTTAAATGTTAATAGAGTGTTATAGTCAAGTGTTTCTTTGATGTAATCTCTGCCAAATAAATTATACCTATCAGCGCGGCAAATCCAGCGAAGGATTATATTAAAGAATGTTGCTTAATGAATATTAACTAGTAACCTACTGACTACTGTATGGCTGTCATCGTATATTTTATTAATTCTCGAAATCATTATAATGTAGTGGAATCACAGAAATTGTTTTGAATTTCGTCACAACATGTTGAGAGACATCCGCGGTTCTTACGTAACTTGCGTTTTCCTTCGTCGGTTTTGTTCAAGTTTTTTCCCTAGGGTTGTTGTTTTTTTTGCTTTATTTCTTCAAAACATTTTTGCGTCGTTGTAAGTTTTAGTGTAACCAAAGTGGTAAGGAGAGCTCAAAAGTATTTGTCTGTGGAAGTTTTTTGTGACTGCCTCCATAATAATATTAGGCCCATTGTACACACACGTTTTTCTTGCCGTAAAAAGCTACGGTTTATTCACCGTGTGTAGGTATGGTCGCCAGTGTTGTATGGATCACTATGGAAGCTTGTTGTGTTGACGGACACGTTTTTCCTACGGCGCGGTTTATACACTGTACTGTAAAGAAACCGTGCCGTGTACAAAGGGCCTTACGCTTATTGTGTTCTCCCTTATCTTTTATACTCTTGAAATCGTTTTCAGTTTCTTCATTTCTTGTCTGGGATTTTGTACTAAGTATTACACCTAGTCGTAAATCTGAATAGCTATCGACTATTTTCTAAAAACTCCGTATAAGTGGGTATGACATATGTGTGAAGTGAACACATGAATGTAACATAGAAAGTCGCATGTTTTTATAGTGATAGACATTTCAGAAATATACATTTCGGTTTATATTCTGTATTGGATTTCCAATTTCTTTCGGCACATAGTTAATCAATTATTAATTAAGTTTAGCAATACCAGTGAAATAAAGCCCTGGCAGTTATTTGTGAATTAGTTACAAACTGTGTCTGTATACCGAAGCAGATTTATAACTACACTAGGTAGTAATTAAAAGTTTTGTCATTCAATCCTCCGCGTGATGTGCGCTCCTCAGCGGAAATCGTTCCCATGACCTTTTGTTTCGTGGCCATACGCTAATCTTTTTTATTTACGAGTTACCCACTTGCCTTCGGTTTACGTACATATGTACTTATTAAATATCATTTATTGCGCTTTTGTAAATAGGTCGAGCAGTTGTTAATTTGTGTTTCAATTTACATCATTTAATATCCTGTTTCCTAACAATTTTGTGTGCAAAAATTTACATATTTAATACGTGATTTTATAATTAAAATTATGTGTCAAATGTGATACAAATCGATGGAAATCTAATAGGTTTACCGCCCTTCAAGTCACCTAAGAACATTGGCCTGCGTGGCAAGGTCTTAAGTTATAATTTAGACAGTTTATTAGATCACAGCCGCAGACCACAAATATCTGTTGAGCAAAATTTTATCATTAATGTATCTATATACTTGTTTGATATTCAGCTGACAGGTTAAGTCGTCAGTATCTAATAAGTAATCGCTTTTAACATTAAATTAATTTATTAGTTGTGGAAGGGGAGGTCACCTATGTCACGGAAATTTCTCAATAAATCTATAAAGTTATCATTACATATCGATCTGCGAATGTAAAAAATTAAACCACCGAAAAAACTGAAAAGCAAAAAATAATAAACCTTTTTTATTTAACCTTAATAAATAAGTTCTTAAACTAATGTAAGTATACCTAAGTAACTTTGAGTCGGCGCCAAACAATCAATAAACAAGGATCACTAAATTGCCTTAATTTAATTGTCTCGTATAGGGTCTTAGCATTATGCTGAGCGATGGCCGTTTTGCGTGAATGTGACGCATGTTTACCCCCAACTTGTTTTTTTTTTGTGTTTTTGTCCTTTTTTTTATGCGTCATGTTTGCCGCAAATAAATGCTTTTTCTTTCTTTCTTTCTATTAAGGTTAAATAAAAAAGGTTTATTATTTTTTGGTTTTCAGTTTTTTCGGCGGTTAAATTTTTTTAAAATATTTTTTTGTGGCTATAATCTACCAATTGTTTACCAAAGGGCAGGCATATGTGGCACCACTGAGTAGAGTAATAAAGATTTTTTTTCCAAATTTATATGTGACCAACTTTGGGGTATACCCTTTCCAATAAAAAAATAATTATCAAAATCGGACTACTCTGTAAAAAGTTAAGCGTGGTCATACATAAAATATATATATATATATATTCGCGTCGACTTGAGAACCTCCTCCATTATTTTCCGTTGGTTAAGAAATTCGTGTATACCCTTACACAGCTGATTGTCGCGTTGCGCAACTTCTAACAGATTCACGCAAGTTTTAATAGTAATTGAGGATCATTCATGAATGAATAGGGCTCAGTTAAGATTTTTAGGTCATTGTAATTAACTTTACCTTATAAATACGTTTTCTCACGTATGTTTTAAAGCAAGCGCACACGCTGAGCCATGAAAAGCTTGCACCATTTCATGCTTCATTGAAATAAAAAGAACAACATATCACCAACAGAACGCAACTGTCGCGCACGTACAAAAAGTAAGAATGCAATAAAAAGACGTAATATGATATAATTAACTTTGTACAATTTGTGTTGTAGGAAACTTCACGGGCGAGCAAACAGCGCACGCTACGTGATGGTAGATGGTAGACCCACCACGACTTCCGCGCTCGGTGAGAGCTCAGGCGCACACGATCTCATCGACAAGGGATGACGCGCAAAATGCTGCAACATGCCTCACATTGCCATCAGCGCATGCAACCAAAACGTGAATGAGTGCACACATGAAAGAGAAATTAAACATCACTTTATGTGACTCATGCTAGATCTTCTTCATTTCGTTGCAACGTAAATGGCGCGGGTTTAAGATGGGTATCACATTTCAAGAAAATTTTCCTAATAGGTAAATTACAGTTCGGGAAGGCCCTGCTAGTTATATATTTGGTCAGCAAACACATTTGGCACACAGGACACACGTAATGGAAAACAATAATGACACAAAATGTGCGTAAGAAAAGCAGAAAATGTTCAAATTAACGGGAACTTACGACCCTATTACTTTGGAAATGTATGAAAGTGTACAGAAAATGTCTAGGTCCGGACATTATTTCTATGTTTATTCTATCATTATTTACCTAATTTATAATATGGGAGGTATTGTTTAGTTTGTCAAATCTCAGGAGACAATGTGTGACGTGGTGATATGTGGGGCGTGGTTTGTCTGTCGGTGGCGTTACACAAACAATGGAGAAAGCAGAGCATCAATCGAAATCATCATCTAGTTGAGAACATAGACACAGCCACGAGACACACCAAACATACATAGAAGACAAAAAGACAGTGTTATCACTCTCATTGTCATTTCAAATTCGGTTTCTGATTGTAATCACGAACAAATGTAGGCTATAATTGTATCAGTAAGTTCCTGGTCGTAACTATTCATTTGCATGTTATTAACCAGTAATTAGATGAAAGTATAGTTAGTTCGGTATGTAAAGGCATTTATGTCTTAAAAAACTCGGTTACTTCATTTGGTAAGCAAAATGTGTAAACTTTAGTCAGGTGAAATAGAACTTGGGTTAAATTAAATAGGTATTTTTTATAAAATGTATTTTACATACCTACAGTGGCCTCGAAAATTTTGTTGACTTCACTCCACTTCAGCTGGTCACAGCTGAAGTGGAGTGAAGTCAACAAAATTTTACGGACTATAATTCCAATTCCAATTGTTTAAACTTATACACTGTAACGTTCTTAAATTCCCTTAAAATTACTTGTTTTTTTTTTAAATTTTAAATGGCGTCACAGTGGGAGTTTGTTAACTAAATTTTGGAGGCCACTGAAAATTTACCATAGCTACGAGTACGTATAGAGAGCAGTGTAAGCAGAATAGTAGTTGTTATATAATTGTTTAAAGAAAATGGACCTACAGTTCACAACATGTTTTGAATATCTTGATCAAAATACATTTATTGACACATGAAAAGCTGCATTTCAGATTTCATGTTTCCCTTTGAGAACACAAACAATTCACAACATAAAATGTGTGTGTGTGTGTGGTCTTAACTATATATTCATCAATAGACAACCAATTCCTTTAAGTAATTATTCAAGCGGTCAAAACCACAACATGAAGTGTACTGAAGTGGAGAAGGGCCCACATCGAATAAACCTTCAGCCATAAAATGACAATAAAACTTGAATTAAGCGTTTTCATGTGTACATCAATGGATTTCCTATGATTCATTCATAGGATGCGGGGTTCAAGAAGTGGGTGGTGCTGTGCGTACGCGCGCATCGACTGCAAATCATTGTGAGTTTCCAAGGGCACAGTATTCTATACCTTATTGTAACCTTCAAGGCCGTTTTTCATCATGCATATTCGTAGATTGACAGATAAATTGTGTATGTGTAGATGGATGGGCCCCTCAACTGTGAAGATGAAGATTACTCATGTACACGCTAATCTATGTACAATGATAAGTGTTAATTGAAAAATCTGATGTTTGTTAATTTATTTTGTAATTTTATTGTTAAAAAACGGCTTGTGACACGATACTTTTAGCTTAAAATAAGTTATCAACATATGGTAATGAATATTTTAAGGTCTCAGGTTGTCACGGGGGTAGAATTTATAAAGAATAGCGCACAAAATCTAGCCTGCCTGAATATTTACTCACCCAAACGATTAGCGTTTCTACGGGCTTACACTAATCTAGGATATTCCGAGGGCTTCGAATTTGAAACACGTCTGGCACTTCTCTGTAGCCATAGCTACAAATCTTTTGGTATAAGTAGTCTCTGGTGATCACAGTCTTCGTCTGAATTTTTGGGGGTGCCCTCTGTCTGTGATTTAAAAATTTATGAATTTTTGGGTTAGCCTTAGCCGTGAGTTTCAAATGCTGATCTGTTAGCACGTCCGGTGCTGCAGGGCGTCGCGTCGAGGCGCGCGCGTGACGCTGGCGCGGGCGCAACGTTGCGCAACAATCAACGCACTCAACCCGCTTTTACTCGCCGCTCGTTTACATGGAACGCGTCAATTACGTAAAATTGTATCAAAAATTGTATTCACGTACCAACTACCACTGGTATGTGCTCGTAACGGATCGTTGCCACATATCTCTACCTATAGAAATTCTGATAAAATGATTGTTATTTAATTAGCAGTTCCCAATATCTGATACAAGTGTAGATATCGGTTGTGAAATTGTATGTACATCGCATTGTAGATGTGCGTAGACGTCTAATAATTATAGAGCAACACAGTCTGTCATTAAAACAATAATAACATGTTATGTAGGTAATGATACAGCTTAGAATTGGGTAACATTCCTTTTAGAGTTGCGTAATGATAAGGAACTATCACCCGAGTATCGATATTTGTGTAAGCCCTAAATTGCTGAAACGTTTGTGAGGCTTCTGTTATAGACCTAATATTTTGACCGCCCTTACCCTCACTCTAGTTATGTAATTTTAAATCAAGGGACCAAAATTGTAATTGCGAGATAAGTTAACATGTCCTATTGTTTCAATGCAAATGAAAAGCTAATTTTAAAATATTTGCTCTACTAGATCTGCTCGGATAGCGCGAGTCTACTTATGCAAGACAACGCTACTTTTACTTTCATCGCGACGCGGAATAAGAAATAAAAACAAACGTTTTTCTCACAACAACACTGTTTTAATCCGAATAACATAGTTATAAAAGTGTTATGTTAAACCTCGGCCCGTCGAACACACGACACTGCATAGATTGACATTGGCCCTGATATTTGAACCGTACTTTAGTGATCGATTATGTATCGTGTCGCGACTTGTATGCAGCCATAATGATAATTAGTTGGTCGTTAGGACCCGCTTGGTGATAATTTTAACATGAGTGTGTGTGACGTCAGTTGGTAGCCGGTTATCACAACACAACCCACTTCGCTGCCTCATAAGGGTTTGTGGTACAAGGCTCTTTAAAATTTACTTCGGGATCATTTTAATGGATATGGAATATATGGCTGCGGAACGAAAAGCTTTAATAATTTGAGTGGAAAATTAAATAAAGGAGAAGTCACTTACTTTAAAAGTAAGCATGTTGTTTTCAAGGGATGTTTCAGGATTCCTGATGGAAAGCAAGTGACTGCGATCATCGAAAAAAACAAGCGTCTAGCAAAGGCAGCCAATAAAACAAAAAAAAAAAAATTGTAAGTAAGTACAGTAAGTAAGTCAGTAAGTAAGATACGATCGCCAATAAAAAAAAAACTTAAATGAATTAATATTGCCAATTGAAGGCATAAATTAAAGATATTAGGTAAACGGACATTTCTTCAGTAGAACAAACAGTGTTCGGTCGTCGCCGCGTCGCCCTTGACATTTCGTTACACTTCTCCGGTCGCGGCATAGACAACAGACCTTTAAATAAATGCCTTCATCTTCAAATGTTTCAACTTAAATTGTTACTAATTATTCACGCTCAAAAATATTCATATTTTTTTTATTGGGGTAAGTATATTCTTTTGATGACAGGTAGATAATAGCGTTTGGGTTTCTATTTGTCCTACTCCTACGCTGTGTCTAGATTTTTTTCTCGTTTAAGTACCCAAGAGCCAGTCTGAGTGAACGGGTTTTGGTGCAGTTTTATGATGCAGCAAGGTTTCTAGATAAAAACTAGATACCTGCTAATGTTGTAAGCTGTTAGCTTTTGATCTAAATAAGGTCTTTAACAAATCAACTTGTAATAGCCGCATTTTATGAGCATAGCATGAAATTAACATTTTTGGCTTCAAGGTCATTATTGGAAAGTGCAAGAATGCAACAATTCTTCCAAAAATAATCGCGAAACAAAGTTGATTATTTGGCAATCTTTCAATTTACTTTAAGTTGCGCATTTTCGAAACGGTTATTAAAAGTATCTTTCATAAGCACCTTTACTGCTAAGTGCAGATGCAGATTTTATTATCTCATTAAACCTCAGTATGTCCTCTGCTTAACATGAAACTTCCAGTCTCAATAAACTGCTATGCTATATTGAAGAGCCGAGAGTGAATACTTTCACAATCTACGCTAGGCGTCCAGTGCCTACGTGTGCCTTAGCAAGGCCTAAACGGAGCCTACGCTGGGCCGCGGTGATTTCCACGCAGCGACAACGCAGCGCAGACGAGGTGCCTACGGCCCTACGCAGCGCAGACGAGGTGCCTACGGCCCTACGCAGCGCAGACAAGGTGCCTACGGCCCTACGCAGCGCAGATGAGGTGCCTACGGCCCTACGCAGCGCAGACGAGGTGCCTACGGCCCTACGCAGCGCAGACGAGGTGCCTACGGCCTTACGCAGAGCCTATGCGGAATCTACGTGGCGCCAACGTGGCTTGTATGTATCGTCTACGCAGCGTCTAACGAGTTCAAATGTCATTCAAAACTTTGACACAATACAACTTGTTTACATTTTAACAGACGCCCTGTCACATTCTGCATTATTATTTAGGAAGACGTTTTGAGGAGAATGTTTTAATTCCCGAGAAATGGTAGGCAATTTATCGGGAATTAAAACAAATTAAACAATCATTAAGTGAATAATACATGTGCTTTGTTCAGATAGATATGATAGTGATTAAGGACAGAGGTGCTGTACCGGTATGTGAGTTCCGGTAGCCACTCGGTACAATCGAGCACACAAGGTCGGCGCCACTCGCGGTGCTTAGTTACCTGTCAATCACTACTCACACCTCGGCGTTTGAACAACGCGTTTCAACTGAGGGGCAATTCTCGTAATTTTAAGAACGTTCACAGTCTGATCTCAATCTCAATCTGTCAAAAAATACTTCTAATTTCCTAGATGTTACAAGTTTTTGACATTTGTTTGTCGCCGAGATGAGACTGCGACTAGATTTTGAACATTTTAAATTACGAGAGTTGGTCTTGTTTATTCCCGTTGTATGGGTGCCAAAATATTGGGTGTTGCAACTTTCACTGTATTGGGATTGGCTCAGTTTAAAGCTTTTTGGGTTGCCAAAAGTTAAGTATGTTTTCATTAACATATTTTATGGATTCGAAATAATATTCGTTTACTTAATTTATTTTCTAAAACTCTAAAGGTTGCCCCACACTTGGTATTACTCCTGTATCGTGGGTGCGTTAACAAACATTTACACACACAAATAGCCAGACCCGGAACCACTACCTGTAGGCAATACAAAATATATTGGTTCCGTGCGGGAATCGAACCAGCGACACGCAGCGCAGCAGTCGATCGCTCAGCCGCTGCGCCTACCGTGTCGTCCTAGATGGTTTGGTCATATTGGGAATGAATGAAAGGCGACTAACAAAATGTATAGAAGACGTGAGTGGAAACACCGGGAGGGGACAGACAGTGAGCTTATTGGTGATGATCTTCAGAAAGATCTGGTGCGTACTCGTAGTAATCGCAACCGGCGTACATGTACAAGTAGATGCATGAAAGTAAATGAGGCAAAAGGAGTATGTAAGAATCGTAGTAGGTGGTGTTCTGTAGTTTCTGCTTACCCCCATGGGAAGAAGGCGTGAGTGTATGTATGTATGTCTAAAGACTCACGACATGCGTAGCTACATACTTATATAATATTATGAACTCTCTCCTAATGGGGATACATGAATCTCGATTATCTACGTAGAAATTAATCCCTCAAGTTTCAGAATTTCCGACAACCCTTTAGATCGCACCCGGCTTTTGAAAGTCAGATCAATTTAACTGTTGTTAAAGCTCATGTGAAGTAATTGGATTGGCTTTTGTTATCTCGGACATCCAATCACAGTTAACACGAGATTCGACATGAATTTCTGGATTAGAGACTTGTTCAGCTTTCAGGAACCCTTGGTGTGTTGTCGAGATAGTGTTACTACTATGTATTGTTTTATCCGTAATATAAATACTAGAGATGAAATACACCAAGAAAAAATGAAATATAATAATTCCTAAATTAAAATACGACGATCTGGAATGCCGAAAAGTAAAATGTATCGGGCCTTTTTACAAAAATTTCATCTTATTATTCACCTACATTAGAAGCGGATAAATTATTCCTATTTCTATTTCTAGATATGTTGCAGTAAGTACTTTTCTTTAGTGAACTAGAAGCAGCTTGTTATTGTATTATGCAGTTATTTTCCTTGCAGACAGTTCAGTATGCATTGAGACCAAAACAATGCCCCTTATGCGTCAATGCGTACATTAATAAACAATTGTGTAATATGAAAATGGTATGATTTTCATGTTGTTTCAACTTATTGTTGGTAAACAATACGACGCTGTGAAAACGCATTAAAATGAAATGAAATTGTTTATTCTGTAAATAGGATATCGAAATTATTTTTAAACACAACGAGGGAAGAACTCACTACTTATAGAACGTCTGTCGTCGGTGTATGAAAACAAACGAAAACGGGAAAGCTTTTCAATATCGATGACAACACTGACAACACATCACTAAGGATGAACATTTTCTCACGAGCGACAAGCACTAGAGAGGTACAAAAAATAGACAAGAACAATTTTTATATTAGATACAAACCCACAAAGAATTCCCTATAACCCTACATTTTCTTAGTCTCTCTTGAGTCAATCTAAGAAGAAAATGCAGTGTAAATAAAAACAAAACGTAGAAACGTAGTTTGACTAAAAGAAAATTGTTCGCAATTGCTTGCGAACAATTTTCGATTGCTTACGTTTTTTGTCCTTACAAAAAATGTCCTTACAAAAAATGATTGTTTACAATTTGTTTCGGTGTTGCCACACATAATATGCGTAAAGTTATATTTATGTTCCAATTACGGTTTATTTGAAGTTGAACTGTACAAAAAAGTACTAACGATGTTGTTTTTTTATAAGCATAGTGATTAGTCCTTCTAATTTCGCAAGACAGTCGACATTATGATAAGTGTCAATCAAATGGTTACAAAAATTAATTGACAGGCGGTTCAAATGAAATTCACTTCATTCATTCACTTCAAATAAGGAGGTAAGTGTAGCGAAAGACGTCTATACAATAATTGTAGATGTGCAATAATAGATATAAATGTATATTTGATTGATCGATTGAGACTGCCGTGTAAGAGTGGTTGATCCAGATTCCAGTTAAACGGTCGTATGTCGCAAAAACTCGGTTATCCGCACTTTCAGAGTACAGTGAAAGCACTAAGGTAAGTGTGTAAGTAAGCCGAAAGCCTTGTGCTACCTACAGTTAAATCTGGTTATACGACAGGTGCTAAGTTGAACAACTTAGCCGGACATAAAGTACGATCATTTTTAAGATAAACAATTCCATTTTATTTATGGATTCAACTTAATTGTACTGACCGAACCATTGTTTAGGCATTCAACAAAATTTAATTACAGTGTGCAGTTTCGTTATATTTAATTTGAGTGCCAAATTTCATACAAAACATCTTAATAAACGTAACGTAAGTAATAAAATTACGCAAGTTGCTCTTTTGATAATAATTAATAGAGTAGGAAACAACTATTTCGGATACTTACGTTTGGAAAGTTTTGTACCTGAATCTCTCGACGGTGTTGGTTGGAAGTAAAAAACGTAGTTTCTATTTGAAGCAGAGTTTGTCATAACAACTTTTGAAACGATCATTTTGGTGTGCTTATAGACGTGCGCGTTGGTTTTGGAAGCGGAACAAATTGACAATCGAATTATGAATTCCTGCGACGGCGCCACTATTTTACAAACATTACATTTTGTCTGGAAAGTAGGTCGTGACAATATGGTTTTGAATGTCTGATGTTACCATTCGCAGGGAGTCATTAGCGATCATTCGTACAGCGCCGGCCATGATTGATGACTTTGATGAGTATCGATCGTAATAATATCGCAATCACTTGCAATAGAATAGAATTATTGTTTTGTAAAGTTGTATGAACATTTAATAAGTTCAAGCGAAGCGTAACTGTGAGGCGGTTACAAAATGTTAAATCTAAAGTTAGTACATTGATGCAGTAAATGAAAATCATTTAACATCGATATAGCTAGCGGTTCGTTCTGCAGCCAGTGCATTATCGGCCGATGCAGTTTACTCGGATACTGTAGCACCGATAGAACGGTTAAAGTAATTACCCACAGTCGTGTCTTACATCACATTATTTATACATTGTTATGTACTAAAAAGCTCAGCAATTAAGCTCATAACAAGCCGTAGTTTGTTAGCAGTAAGAAACTTATTAAGTGGCTATTCTAGCTACAATGTGTACTTAATACGTGACACGTAAAGGGGTCAATGAGCAGCTTCATACAATAATAACATAATATTGTATTGAATACGGTTTTATAATCTCACAAAACGTTACGTGCTGAGTTGTGACATTTGTTCGTAACGATTCAATTCACTGTGAGTGGAAGTAAGACCGCCTGCTTGTGGTGCTGCTTCGCGGGGTATCATGGCGTCTGCGAACGCGTGCAATGACTCCGCTTTAATTAATTGCACACATGACGGACGCTCGCGTTGCAGACCATTTACAGTGGAATGGCTCTTATCACAAGACATTAGTAAATGGAGCTAATTTTAGACCGGCGACGGCGTGACCGGCTCGTTGACCTATCAACTTGCAACTGAGCTATTCACTCGTAATATTCGATTTCAATGTAATTAGATGTCGGACACTATTGCAGTTTTAGTATTATTATTTCCTGCTTCGCCTGAAACATATTTTGAAACGCTGTTATAATGAATCGGTTAAAAGCGTCCACTCGTAAGAAATACTTGATATCGGTGAGCGCTGCATTCGCATAAAAAACGTGACAAACTGTGAATTTGTAAGCGCAGTTCGGTGCGGCAAACTCTCTCTAGATGTAATATCAATTTGTTGGATGGCCTTGGCACACTAACGTATTAGAGTTTCTCTTGACAAATGGGGGCAGAACGTTTTGTTTGTAACTTAAGATGACAGCATGAATCGTCCGGGAAATCCTAGTTGCAGCCGTCACGTCACCGTAAGGTTTCATAGAGCCACTCATTAAACCGTCTGTGCGAAGTTTGTCGCAATCTCTGTTCACCTAGAACAGTTTGTTTACAATACTCCTTTGAACGACTGTGGTTTGTCAATATAACTTGCTAAAACAAATGGGCGGGTGTGTGCTTATTTGGTGACTGACGGTATAAGTATGGCGTAATTAGTTAGCAAGTTGTTGGTGGAATCAAAGCACTATATTTAAAATACTTGCTTGTAAACTTGACGGATACTGACACATTAATTGCCTGTTGCCATTATAACAATGCGTTGGCTCTCACCGAACAAAACCAATAACATGTGACTTTCATAATCCTAGCCTCATTTCTATTAGATAGGTATATAGATGTGGTTGACTCAATGGGACAAAAAGCGCAATGAGGCCGTGTGGCTAGTCGGCGAGAACTCGACAGCAAGCCGCTATTATATGGATAGACTTATTACGTCTACACCGAACCTCCCACGATGAGGTAGACACATTTAGAGATGGAAGAGAAGCCTCTGTTATGAAAGATTGCTCCACGACAATAAGGAACTGCAAATATTGAAGAGCAGAGCTATGACAATTAAGGCTTGGATTTTCGATGCTTGTCAAATACCAGACGAGCAAGCTTATTCATAGTTGTCACCAACTTTTGTGTATACTATAGCATGACAATATTAAAACTGTGGAGGGCTTATAGAAAAAATATAAGATTTTTTCATCGCCAGATAACTATTATTCGAGGAATAAAATTGACGTTTGACAGTTTTTGTGTGAAATAACTGTCAAAATTTCAAAATTATTCCTCGAATAAAGTTATCAGATGATTGAAAAATCAGTCCATAAGCAGATATTGTGTTTGTCTTTGAGGTAAATGATAAAAATCTTGAACGGCTTTTGGCAAAAATATACTTTTAGATGTATAAAGACTTACCTCAGTATAACACAAAGCGCAATGAGGCCGTGTGGCTAGTCGGAGGCCACTCAAGAGCCCGCCCGCATGATGGTGGTCTTCACGTCATAGCACGACCGCGCGACACCGATACTCCCGGCGAATCATGTCCTGGAACACAATGTACTATGTTAATTATCAATTTATTCAGATTTAGATTCACCGGAACGATACTAGGTAAATGTAATGGATAAGAAATAAAATTTATTAATGTATTTTTAGCTGTTAATATCCCACTGGTGGGCAAAGGCTTCCTTACTATCTTTCCACCTCTCTCTGTCAGAACTGCCAAGGACCGATCAAAGAAGTAAAAAGGTATTAACAAAAAAGGAAGTTGTTTCGAGAATGAGTAACGCGTGGTTACAGTTACAAAGATGTATAGTAACACCTACTAAACAAACCTACAGGGTGATAGACTGATAGTGTGATAGATAGAGAGTGATAAACTGTAACCATGAATTTAGCATGATTCTAGACCCCTAAAGTATAAATTTTTCGTCGTTTTAAAAAAAAACAGCTGTTTCATAGAAAAGTGCAAAACCTACGTGGTCAAAACGTAGGGAACAGCATTTTTTTTTAATAACCGTAGAATAATTTCAACGCAATCTTCAGAATCATGTTTTGAATCTTTGGTAACAGGTTGCGCGTCGATGTCCCTGTCATCCCGTATTTAATTAATTAAAATGATAATTTTAAGGTACTATCATACGCAGCAACTGAGCCAAAGACGTCTCAGCATAATAGCTGCTGCGTAAGAAAATACCATGCGCTGGTTTTACGAGAAAGCCTATCGTAGTATTGTTATCATGCACAATTTCAAATAGTTATTTGAAAACAAATATGCAAATACACAGCGATTAAGGTAGCTGCAACCGAAAATGGTTGGGAGATTTTACATCTTTGTTAATTTTTTCGATACTCTGGTATTGGAAAAGGATAAAATCAAATTGTCTTTATAATGTGCACATGGACCAGGTTCAGTTATTTGTTTTGCAAAACAAAGGTACAGTGACCAAAGTTGTATTGAAAGGAAACTAGTTTTACGTACGGGGCAGTCACCCTGCGACCGTGGGCAAGTGTCGGAAAATGGATAAGAGTTGCAGCAAGAAACAAGTTTTATTTAAAAATTAATGATATAATGACGTAAATGTTCGTTAAATGTTTTTACTAAAAGCAGTAAAAATATAAGGAAATATTAGGATAATAATAACATAGATGCGATTAAGAGGAATTTCGCGACGCGGATGTATGATGATGATGTGATGTTATTTTGTTTTGTCACTGCCTGACAATAGGTATCTATGCAAATTTTCTGCATGATATTACTTGAAATATACATACTGCAGCATTGGCAAATGCTGCATTATAATTTTTTCTGAATAACCTTCTTTTATAACAAATCGTACCTTATTTGTAACCAGAAATGTTTTTTCTTCATATTGTTTTTTTTTGAATTTTGAATCGAAAAGTGTCGTCTTTTCTCTTGCAGTGTTTTTTTCATTTGAAGCTTTTATTTGGGCACAGGACGGACGTCAATATTACTATTTTTTCCCGTTTTATCATTTAATTATTTGCCACTATAAAGATTTGAGCGTCCGAGTTTGTCCGTTGTGCGACCAGACCAAAGGGAACTGTTCCCGAAATTTACAGCATCTAAAACTTGCGAGTCAGGTTTCATCTTTGAGGACTTGGTATGTAATTTAACTTTTGCTTCATCTCTGATGTTATAAAAGATTCTGCCTGCGTCTCGGGTTATCATTTTTCGTTATTGTCTGTAGATTTGTCCGAAGACTGTAGGCGAATCTTAATTCGCCCCCCCCGCTAGCCTGGGACCTGGCGACTGCGAGCTGCGTGTTGGGATCCGAACCCTACGCTGGTGATTACCCAAGTACCAGCCAGCCAGCGAGCCCACTGACTGACATCCTGGAGGCTAGGACCGGATCTACGTATTTTTTGTTGTATTTTTTAAATTTCTAGTAGATTCTTTAATATCGTCGTATTTTATGTAAATCAGCTATATCAATTTTATTGTTGCCTCGCTACCTGACAGATCGACTTGGTGCGCAGTTACCCATTTAGGATTACCGATTTTTTATTTATTGCGGAAGTTAGGAACGTTTGCAAACGTATCGTGACCGACGCGTAATTGTAATTTTTTTCTTTGCGTAATTCTGAAATTTATAGGGCTCTAACACCAGGGACGTCGCCTCAGAGCTATTACCATCCTTTGAATCGTGCTGTGCCCTTTATTGAATTTTTAATAACAATTTTTTTGATCATAACTAAATTAAACGTGTACAAGTGAAGATTGGTTTTTATTTCGCTACAATACATAATACATACATGATCAGCCTATAATGTTCCCACTGCTGGGACACAGGCCTCCTCTCTTCGAGATGGAGTGGGCTATAATCCACCACGCGGCCCAGTGCGGGTTGGTAAAACTTAAAAATTAATATCACGAAATATAATATTGAGCATGCTTGGGCCTTTTAGAAACCATTACTTTTTAAATCCTAGCTTAGCTTAGCCGTACAGTTCCTGTAAGTAATTTGTTGGTAATATGACCGGTATTACCCCCACAGTTGGGTACTCATAGAGAAACTCCGCCACGGACGATACTTTATTACGTCCGGCGCTCTCTGGGCAGTCAGTCCCTCTAATAACCTTATTGGTTTGCTAATCTTTTCGCCACAGGGGCAATTCTCGTACAACTCGTGGCGATACGACAGAAAATTGTCTATATGACAATAATACTGGACATGTAAGAAAAAAAAACTTGTTTCCATCGCCACCCGAGGGTACGAGCACAAAGCGTCGTCAGATATACAGGGTGCAGCACAGTATACAGACCGACGTTGTTTTTTCGAGTCGATATCGTCCTTACTAGTGTTGTATAGCACTCATTCTAAAAAGGAAAACAAGAATAGGCATTCCATGATGCTTGGCTTTGCCTGTTTTGATTGAGTTGGCTCCATTTTTGTCTTCATCTACGTACGTTTGTTTTCCTTTGGTGAATGACATTGCTGCTGTACTGATCCACTAAAATTAATTATATTACCAAGACATTAATCCAACCAATCATCATTGATTGAATTGATTGATGATCTAACGACTAATCCATTCGAATGTCAAACATACAATCTAAACATGTTGGTAATTAGTCCAATAAAATGGTATAGTATTTATAGTGACGTATCATTTTTAATTATTGAACCAATTACTAAATTAAATATTCAAATTTATTTATTAATCACCATTTGTACAAGAATAGAATAAACGGTGACCCCCAAATTAGGCATTTGGCTGTATCTTGGGAGTCAGAGAAAATGCCGGCGGGTAATTCTGATTAAAATGGCATTTTAATCAGAATTACCCGCAGCTGGTGATTTTGATTTAAATGTCATTCCTGTCAATTCATTAGTAGATTGGAATGCAGCGAGAAATCGATAGGATTGGGTATGAATCGATAATCACGGGTCGAATCGTGACGGTGACGGTGTAGTGCTACGAACTGCTGCGCCGATGTTCCCTCTAATTAGCATAAACTTTAATAAAGTAGGTAAATAATTGATCGAAATGTTACTTTGTATAATGCTTACGCGGTTATTCTTGCATCTTTATATGACATTATATTTGTATTTAAGTTAAATTACTGGACACTTGAATCAACTTTACTGGAAAAGTTTAATTTAAGTTTTCATGAAATCTTTTTATTTTGGCAGGAGTTTTCATTTCTTTTTTCGTAGTACATCTAGAAAGGATTTAAGAATACCTATTTGGTTTGGGATAGGTAGCTAATTACACTACTATACTATACTTACATAATTAACTAGGTAGCTATTTGTAGCACCATCATGTCGTCTTTGTAGGTCACGGAGTCGTTACCTATGGCCTCAATGGGGGTCACTTGTCGAGACTACAATGCTCAACCTGTCAAATCTATTCACTGATTGTTGCCTATTATCTGATGACTTTTACATAACTCGGAATCATTATAAATTATACCTTTAATGTTAACGGCGACGGCGGACAAAGGCAATCAGATATGCCTGCCGTTCATAAGTATCAAATGGTAATATTCTAAACGTACAGACATGGTACTATTCTATCTTAAATAAAAGACGTTTGAGACGATGAAATCCTTTCAAAGGCCACACGACTTACGTAATAGGTCTGCTTAGTCGACTTTTTGGTAGGCGCACGGGAAATGCCAAATAGTCAGAATATCTATGGGGACAAATCATTTGCAAAAATCAGGTTTTTCTTAATGGGCGATGGCGAAAGAGGTTGGGTCATCTCATTAAGGTGATTGAGAATGTTAAAGTTGATAAGTCGTCGAATGCCATCCGACCGGTTGGTTGAATGTTGGCTGCGCCCGCGTACACGCATGAAACTTGATCTAAGTTGCTAACTAAATTATTATTTTTATCCTTTAAATTAGTTTCTAGGCGACTGAGTGGCTGTAAGCGAGTGGGCGGGTTGAAAACGTGAAAGTCGTCAATGTGTCAATAGGTAACAGGTACAGACAAGGCATCGAGGTTATAATTAAAAGATCTGTATCTAACATATTTATATAGGATCATTGATCTTAAAGATATACAAATGAAAGCGAGACTATTTTCTGGGTGACCAGACTATTGTTCGGTGGTACAAAAAGCCCGAGTATCAAGGCATGCCGCGGGGTCGCGCACCTCACGCCCGACCTCGCCTGCCAAATAATAACCAATCACAAAATACAATAATTGTTCACCCACCGTGAGCAGCTCACACACAATAAGTAAACATCACTAGTAAAGTTATCACGGTTTGTCTACTACGCGGGGTGCCATAGACATGCCATAGACGCGGGGTATACGTACCTAACATTTCTCAATCACAATAGCAAAAAGTGTTAACGGCAGCTAATGAAGTATTGTTCGATTTAATTCAATACGCACTGTACATAACTAGGCCACATTGTTTTAATTAATCGTATTATTAACCTAAAGATATTTTATCGTCTTAATAAGACGACCTCGTTATTCAGATAATGGACAACTTATAAACACGTTATGTAGTTATTGAAGTTCGGATATGTTTTGTTAACTAATACGATTTAGCATAAGTAAAGCGGATTATTTGTGGTTACCTTGCACCAGGTTTAAAGACTTCGTCGGCAGTTCAAGTGGATTATGTGCAAGCCGATTGCTAACACCAGGTATGTGTGATTGTGTGCACTCCATTAGCGAAACGAATCGTAATTCATGTTATTTGCACGTTTCATCCTCATTGTTGGGCCTTTAAACCTTGACGAAACAAGATTAAGGCTATTCTTTGCACAATTCGGTAGGTGCGTTACAATCATCGAGTTTCCGCATTTCAAAATCAAACAATAGCATTTTCGACTGGTAGGTAGAACCGCAACACACGGCTAAAATAAAAAAAATGTTTGTTCATTTTGTATTTTGAACAGGTTATAAGGATATCAAGTTTGTCGTTAGCTTATTCGATTGGTATGTGTCATTATTTTCGCAGTTTTCCTGGTGCAATAATTTCCTTTAGAGGAATTCCTACACCCGGCGCGGGCGACGTTTTCACTTAAATGCGGCTTCGTTAGGCGATACACGCATTGCTTAATCGTCATCGTTTTATTACGCTGAGTGCACACACACCAACATGATGTCACGAACCGTAATTTGCACCAATGTAATACCCACTTGCCACAAGAAAATTGTGAATGCCAACAAAAATGTGGCAATGAAAACGTATTTCGTTTATGAATGAAAATTGACGGTAGAAAGGAAAAGTCAAACTCTGATTTATTTTCTCCTAAAAGAAAAGTTTCTGCTTAGGTTGATTCTTAGGCATTGATATTTGAAACCAAAAACTGGAGTAATTAAAAAACAGCAGGCACTAGTCTAACAATTATTCTCAAAAAAAAAAACTAGTCTTATCGAAATAGCAATTTTGAAATAAAAATAGCAAATAACACATGATCATATCGAAATAGAAATAGCAAATAATACCATGACATACCACTTTTAACAAAATATTATTATGCTCGCACATCTGTTGTAAATACCGGACTTAATTATTGAACTAGACATACAATGGGCGCAGAATGCTGGCCGTGGGAAAGGCGCTGGCATTTAGCAGCGAGCGCGACCGAACATCTTCTGTTACCTAACGACGCAGAGACACCTCGTAAGGGCACACCAATCATTAATATACTTAATGGTTTCACGTTTACGTCTTATTCCTGTGACATAGATCTACGTAGTCATTGCAAAAGCACCTAATATCAAATGTAACAAATGATACTGCAGTACCCGTCATTTGTTATTTTCATGTTTCTTAAACTGAATAGCTATGTAGTTTCTGAACAAAAGTATTTCTTTACAACGTCCAACAATTTGTTCTCCTGAATATTGCTTGGAAACTTTGTCGATTTATTTTACTTTTCGTAACTAATGAACAATGCGGAGTAAATAATTTGAGATCGTAAAGAACATGTATTTACAACCTAACGATTGTACATGTGACTGGTAAAATAACAATCTCTGTATTCAGTGGTATTCACTAATAGTTCGGTAGCTTGTGCGACGACGTCGTACACGACTGGTTGAATAGCGAGTTTACGAAGTAGGTCTTCGTAAAACAGTGGCTCGTCTCCTCGTCACTATTGTCACGGTCACGTCAAGATAATGTCAAACATAATTTGTAATAGTTGAAAATATTTTTACTAGTGAAGTTACAAAATGCGTAAAGTTAACAACTTATGCGGCAGCTTGTAATGCCTCGCGTAGCTTGCGAAACGTAGGCCGTCCGTAGATGGAATGTGCTTGATATGTGCTAAGTAATATCGTACTTTATGTAAATAGAAAGGTACGCCATTATGAAGATTTTGAGGTTCATTCATTAAAATATTGGCCACTACGTCACGTTTGACGTCATTTTGGAGTTATTCAAATTACGAGTAGATAGAGCCATATGAATGAGTATATTCTAGTGGCGGAGCATCGATGAGATGGTTTCATATAAAGATAGAGAAGAAGACGAAGTCTTAATTCAATCAATCAATCAACTCAGCCTATCGCAGTCCATTGCTGGACATAGGCCTCTCCCAGGCTGCGCCCCAACACCCTGTCCTCCGCCTTCCTCATCCAGTCCGTCCCAGCAACCTTCTTAAGGTCGTCCTTCCATCTAACTGGGGGGCGTCCCACACTACGCTTGCCGATACGCGATAGAGTTTTAATTGATCTTCTTTTATTGATTTCAGATATACATGTTTTAAGTATTCAGTAACAAAACTTATCAACTGATCAATGAACCATTTATAGTCAATTTGGTTCACATACATCACAAACAGTATATAAAATGCTGGGACATAGGCCTCACACACAGTGAGGCCACACAGTGCGGGTTGGTAGTTGTAGGTTGGCATATGTCTTTGAATGTTTGGTTCTAGGGCATGCCGGTTTCCTCACGACTTTTTCCTTCACAGATAGGAGAGCAGTGGTGATGAAATTAAATACACAAAGTAAGGTGCCTGCCTGGGTTCGAACTCACGACCTACAACTCGTAAATCAAGGCCACTGGGCCAAGAAGAATAACTTAACCAAATTGAGAGCAATGGCTCTCAATTTGGTTAAGTTATTCTTCTTCTTAACGTGTCGATGGCCATTTAAATAGGGTCAGCAAAGAATTTGGTAGTATTCATTAGTTCCTGTAACGTGCAGACAACTGGACACGCTGGACACGATATTAAGTGCCCCGTTGTTTGTAAGACAGCATCACATTTACTCTACAGTGCGAAGTGATCTGTGAATCTCCACCTGAGCAGGTTTTCCGAATTGATACAGGGTAGGAGGTGTACCATGTAAACATCTGTATGTCCTATGTTGTTGTTTATTAATCACAGACACTAGTTCCTAGAAGACTTTGTAATGAAATACTTAACATTGGCCGTCTGTAGCTCCTATAAAGGAAAAAATATGTGTTTGACAGGCATTATGCACGCAAAGGAATTTTATTAATTAAGTTTCTAGGATCTTGGGCGTGTGCTTGAACATGACTGATACATGTATAAGGAATTAGATAATTAATGGAGTAAGTACCTACATATTGAGTTAACGGAAAAGATCTACTTGCGTGTACTGATATTTAACTTGTGTAGAAATTCGTAGATTTATTGTCAAGTTTCGCAACATCAAAAGATTAGGTAAAATTATTTGCAATTGACATCAGCTACAGGTTCATTAAAATAACTATTAATGTCGAAGCAAAGGAAATTGTATAGTTACTATTAACTGATTTCATAATGTAAACTTGCAATTACAATTCTTCGAACTTCTTGCGTATAAACTGAAGTCTTGATTTATTTGTCTTTACAATGTTGTTGATGCTACGTTTGTTAACCATCATATCGCATTGGAGATCCAACTTGGAGGCTTAATCAATTATTGTAATAAAGTTAACCGGAACCGTATACGTTTCAGATATGGTGTTGTGTAAAATCCGTTGCAAAATGTAAACATGATCAGTAAATTACTAGCTTCGGTGCAATTACGCTGACACGCAACAGTTTTCTGTACCTTTGCTACGCCCCGCCTTGATCGTTGTAATTTCATTATGTTTTTATGAAACTTCTTGTAGCTCACTAAAATTATTATGTACTAATTGCAGTTTTGTTACAGTCTTTCCGATAAACAGTTACATTATTGTTCAATTATTTCGCACCAACAGCGTGAAGCCATTAAAATCAGAGAACGCTCGCGATACGATGGTACATTTTTAATGTTTGCCATATTGATATGATTTCATCATTTGTTTTCGAAGCATGCCATTAGTGGGTTAATCGGGTTTGAGTAGATTCACTCGTTTTGCGAAACAACTATCCACCTGTGCGACAATAAAATTTTGCCTATAGCTATTTATTTGGTCTTCATCATTTTTAAAGGTCAACGTGAATCGTCTCTACAAAGGTCAAGTATTTAAAAAGTTATTCATTCAGTCACATAAAATTACTTATTCATCACATTAAATGGGCACCATTAATACATTTTGTGGACAGGTCCCCCGGGTCTTGTTTAGTGCTTTCAGACAAAAAAACTTACTGCATTGTCTGTGTCATTTAGTCTTGTAGACTAAATGACACAGACAATGCAGTAAGTTTCAAAAATAGTCATCAGGTTTGTGTTGCCGCTTACGAATTTCACTAGAAACTAGTCACGACTTCTTTCAACTTCTGTTTGCCACTGAATTTTTACTTTTTGTGACACCTGGCGGAAGCCTACCGTCACGATACAGCTATTAAATCCGGCAGTCTATTATTGCGTCAAGTTGAATAACATTTTAGCTACGCCTACCTGTACTGAGCCGGTACGGACACGGACGTTTATTGTACATTATCACTGGGTTGTTCAAGTTTGGAGTGCCACTTGGCTTGGTTTCGGACTCTGCAGAGACTCAAGAGTCAAGACGCGTCACTCCGTCACTCAGCTGCCAGCTATAATTTGCATTGGTCTATCAAAACTTTCAACTGCGTAATCCTAAACGTTTTTGTTTTAACAATGAAATGCCACAATAAGATCCCCTTTAATGTTGCATTGTGTAGTTTGGTTTTGGTGCAGAGAATATCAGGAGATCGGCTGCGAGGTGCAGCGGAAGGCAAAGGAGTAAATATGTCAAGAATTCCGATGTGTAAAGTTTAAATGGAGGAACAATAGAGCTGTGGCGGGTCGCGTGAATACTGCGGCGTTACAGTATGGAATGCGGTGCTATTTTGAAAGGGGCACGTGCAAGGTCAAAGGTGCAACCAGCACCGACAGACAGTTGTGTCAAGCAAGATATCCGTTCTAATACGTCTACGTTAATCATTCTCTTGCAACAACAATTGCTTATACTTGCCCACAATATCGCCAATAATTTATTTGTTTTATTGCAGTAAATCACCCCGGCAACGATCGACTTTATCGACACTCGTAATTATGTTGTTATTTATAACTTAGCTCGTAATGGTGGTGCGCTCGGGGCTATTATTACATTTTTGTCAAGACGGCCATCTGTAGACGAATGCTAATAGATTAAGTTGTTTGCAAATGTAACTTGACTTATTGTAACAGTTGATGATAGAAAGTTAAGGATGGTAATAATGAGCGCCGTCGTGACTGACGACGATGGCGATAACTTATCACGTGGACACTTGAACAATTAGCCGCCTGCGCAACACTTGCTTTACTTAATGTGCGCGGATCATGGCGCATGACGTACCATAGGTAAAGAGTGCAACACTTAGGGTACGTCCTATTCAGCATATAATCAAGCTTTATACTTGTGCTAGATAAAGATTTTGCATTTTAAGTCTCCATCTCTCCTTTCTTTGTAAACTCGTGTAAGGAAATTGGGTATCAATTTAAAGTGAGTATGTTAAATTCAGGCATTTATAAAAGATAAATCTTTTGTAAGTTTCTTATAAAGTAAGCAAGCGACCTTAGAGGTCAGGCGGAGTCAGGCCCCTGTGATATCTTTCTTTACTCGTGGGTGGGCACGGCTAACAACGTATATTTGCAAAAAATTGTGACGCAAAAAATATGTAGGTAGGCGCCAAAATTGCGAGGCGTCAGCTCACTTTCACAATTTATTTATAAGTTTACGTGGATCTAAAAAAATGTGGAACGTTTCTATAGTGAGAATTGAGATACTAGACAGTATACCCATGTTAGTTCCATGGTGCTAAAGTTGGACTGTAATAAAGAGTAAAAGTTACATACTTATGCGACGCAGGAGACGGCCAGTTTGCAAATAAAGCGAAACTCTGCGTTGATGGTGATTAACTAAAATGGACTTATTTGTAACGACATTGGTTTTCAATTACAATGGCGTGTATGGAGGAGGTGGCATGCGTTGCGGCGTCACCGCTGGAGTATTTACACACGGTGTGGGTCGACGACCCGCGCATCTCCGCCGTCGCGTGAGCAACCGCCCCGTGATTACTTATCGCCCGTTATTAATAGCAAATAATAATAATTTCATTATTTGTACACACTATTGCTCCTATATCATAATAACAACATTAATCAAAGAAAAGTGCGACTCGAGCGAACAGATTGCACTTCTCATCGCTACTAATCAATGTTTTCCTGAAAGCCAGTCTACTAATTTTATAATAGGTGCAGATACAGAAAGTATGTCGAAGCGTTGGTGCATGAGGGAATGTTAAAACAATAACAATTCGTTTTTACTGCTAGAAATGATGGCGGAGACAAGATAGGTAGCAATTCCTCGTGGTTTCATTTCTTACAGTATAATTACAGACAACCACTCGGGCTGAGTGTTGTGCCATCAAAAATAGGACAGCAATTCTCGAGCAGAAGCAACTCTTTAATAGAGGATCTTTGTAATCTCTGGTTTTAGTGCGCAATCTCGATCTATGATCTGTTTTGATAATACGTTACAGTAATCAACCGCATTGTTAGAAAATGAGTTTTTTTTACATAAGATTACGTGTTATTTTCAGGCAAATTATGTAAAATAATTTTATGATCACAGAATACGTTAAGTCTAATACTGCGGACAAATGTTATTCAGTTTTGGTTGTTTAGCACTGCCAGAGTTTTACAACTTCCCCGATATCGACGAAACCGAAACAAGGAAGTTCTTAGACGACGTCAATAAATGGCAAGTGGACAGATCAATACATCAATTTTTTTTTATACAGGGCTGTATTTTCGAGGGGCCCGTGGCTAAATAATAACAGCCGCACAGGTCGATCGGTCACTTGCCGCGGTTGGTCTGTGGATGGGTGACCTTCTTTACATACCGAGACCCCTCCGTGCCTCGGAAAGCACGTTAAGCCGTTGGTCCCGGCTGTCATTCGTGGATCTTTCACAGTCGTTACGGGTAGTCAGAAGCCCGAAAGTCTGACAACCAGTCTTACCAAGGGGTATCGTATTACCCAGTAACTGGGTTGTGGAGGTCAGATAGGCAGTCGCTCCATGTAAAATACTGGTATTCAGCTGCATCCGGTTAGACTAGAAGCCGACCCCAACATAATTCGGAAAAGGTTAGGCAGATGATGACAGGGCTGTATGTTCATACGCACTTTTTATTATTATTTTGAGGCATCTTTCTGCCCCTTTAATAACTGGCAGGCCTTACATGCACCCGTACATCGGGCATGGGGCAGGTAAAAATTTAAAATGAGTTGTGAGTGACATAGATTTAATACCTATTATTATTTTGTCTTTGCAATTTATATAATTTTTAGTTTTTAATATTTTGACATTTTTATAACATTTTACGATTTGACAATTTAATATTTGACATTTTATTTTTAAATTATTCTGACATTTTTATATATATTTTTATTTTTTTTTAAATGTATTGATGAATATTTTAATTTAATTAGTCACAATTTTATTTTTAGTTTTTATTTGTTTAGAATTTTAAATAGTTTATAAATTTAAATATATGAGTTAAAACTATGGACTAGAGATGTCTGAAATAAACAAATTATTATTATTAGTTAACTAGCACCTTAATAAAAAGGCCAAGGCTCTCATCTACATCACGACACTGCTCAAAAACGGGTTGTGGTGTTAAATAGGTCGTCGCCGAGTGCGGTGGCACGTACTTGCACGTAACGTTGCAGTTGCTTCACCGCGCGCTTGCGTCAGCGACACGCGGCGCGGGCGCATCGCGGGGTGTCTTCCGCGACCCGACGACCTTCACGATCGACGAAACTAAACACGAACTATCAAATCTTAATCTTTTGGCTGAAAGAAAGATGTCTGTGATGTCACATGATGGCCGTGTCAAAGAAATAAGATGATAAGGAGAGAGTTGGTAAAGTCGGCTGTAAAAATCGTAGGTATATTTTTTTGTCTGATCTTTTTTTTGGCGTTGAAAGGTTTTCACACAAAAAAAACTTGTTAACATATTGATTGGCTATTACTTTTGGATTTAATTAATTGAATCGTCAAAAGGAATAAATTTATCAATTAAATGAGTATCTTTAATTAAAATAGTTTTAATCAAATAGTTAGGCACGGTATTTTAAAACAAAAAAGTTCGGAAAGCAATTTATGATTACAAAAAAAGTGAAGGCCGGGATGAGTCAAAGTCATCAGTTGATCAGACATTAGAGAGCCGTGCCGAGGTCGCTGGTCGGCAGCGGTCGGCAATGGTCGGCAATAGTCGGTGTGTTGGCCGCATGCTAAACACCTGTCGAAACACCTCGTTATCCAATGTTGCTGACAGAAAACACATATTGCACTACTCCTGGACGAGAGACGTATTGTCGTGTTACGTACAAGAATTTATTATGTTGTACCATATTGTGTTGTATTTAGATGCAATAACAATGGTTGTTTATAACGTTGGTTTGTAACTTATTAAAGTGCTGTTAACTTGTTACTCATTTTTTTTCATTTGTCGTTTATAAAGGCTCTAACTTTCACTTATTACAGATAAATAACCAAGGTTGTTTTTTTAAATTTTCAGGTTAAATATTTTTATTTTCAAGCTTTCTGTACGCGTTGGGGTCGTGGAAAGTGTTCAGTGAAGCGGGACGCGGCTGGGTGCGCGCATTTATTAGTTACGCCACCACTTAGAGGTCGCCGCTACCCGGCGTGATTGATTGCTTTAATTTCATTAAGTTTATTATTGCTCTTTCAACTTGATGACGATTAACAGATTCAATGATATCAATTAAAGTACCAAACGACCGGTTCAATTCGCGAATGGCAGCTAAAAACCAATTTCCTCACATCGCCGCTAATGCAATTTCATAAGGTATTTAGAGCTCCGATATTTTGAAACGCTCGAGTTACTAACTTAAGATCAATCGGAGTATATTTGCTTTTATCGTGAACTTAATGTTTCATATGAAACGACTCATACATTGTACCTACTTACTTAACATGTTAGAACGTGAATGCAAGACTTTAAATGCGAGCAATATTGTTTATAAGACTTCGACGGATCTTGTGAATGCAAATGCAAAGGAATGTGGGGATTGCGTATAAAATTTAAATGTTTTGTTCTACTACGTGACTGGACTGCCAAATGGCGAGCAGCAGAACTGGCAGACATTCCCATCTTCGAAAACCAATTATAAGTAACATTGATCGGTAGTAATCACTGTATTTATCTACGCGGATGCACTAAACAAGGAAATGTTAGAGGTAAAAACAATCAAGAAAAAATCTTATTAATTCAGCTATCAAGAGTAAGCTTTTATAGCTTACAATAGAGTGATCGTATATTTATGAAGGGAAAACGATTAAAAAAACGGAGTCACAGTTAAATGTAGCGTTATTGTGTCCTATTGCATTGCAAATCAGTAGGCAGGGGAAAGTAAAATAATCGAGCATGTACATACCTATAGATATTCGTGAGCGAAATATGCATTAGGCGATTATGGTCTGCCTTTCGATGTTTTGAAACCCTGAAGGATTATTTATTTATACCTACTAATATGTGAACTGATGACAGTATAATTATTAAAGAGTTACTGTTTCTTTTCAAGTTCAAGTCTCATTGACAGATACGAATGACAACTTGAACTTGCTTTATATTACCTTTGCAAAGAAGGTACATGAATGCTGTCAAATTTCATGTGAGCTGTGTTGTGATTGGTTAAACAAAATAACAACAACCAATGATATCACTTGAGATGAGATTTGAAAACAGTTTGTATGAATTATAGCCTTCAGAAACCGGGTAGGTCTGTTCTCTTCCTATCGCCCGTAGAGTACGCATTGAACATGCCATTATCAGCCTAAGGTAAGCGGTCTAGTCTAGTGAAGATGTTAGAACTAGAGAAGATGTCAGTAAGGCTCATATTTAGTTGATTTAAGTAGTTTTTCAGGAGTCTACCACACCTTCCAGCCACCACACCTATTACTAAGTTATTGATTACTCTAATAATGTAAGCTAGGCTTTAGAATTTAGATAAACAAATGAATACATATAAGCTTGAAAAATTGCGTGAGCAATATTATTCGTAATTTCACGGCAAAAATGTGGATACATTCGTTGACACAAATGCATCTTGATTGATACGTAACCCTTGCATGCTTCACAGTGATATATTCGCAAGTTCTGTTAACCTTAATGAATGCTCAAACTGTTTTTATGAATAGCTAAGTTGGTAGCAGTTGTCACTGGTAGAGCAAACACTATTAGGTAACAAATATCAATAGAGAACGTAATGCTTATTTATATAGAACCAGTTACCACAGTTTCTAAGAAATATCGTGAAAACTTGATCTATCAGTTAGGCTTTGTAGAGTAGGCTTTGATATTTTTAATGAACTAATAATACATTAATAGTAGCACAGGCCTTTTTTAGTCCAAATCTGTCTATTTACAAACTGTTCTATATACAACGAGTGTTTCTGAAGTAGGTACGCGACACGTGTCTACAAGAAGTTGGAAACCAGTTCTATGATCCGATTGCAAGTTGATTTAATCACTGGCTCACCGACTGGCCGGGTGACCACATAGCAGTCACTGGCGGGAAACGCACGACCACTTTCATCACCTCATTAATAATATATAAGAATATCGTTAAACAACTCACTACATAAAAATAAGACGTGTGTGCAAATACATGAATGTGAAGGAAATATGTTCATAAGAAATAAACGGAACTACAGATAAAACTTAGGCAGAAGGTTATACTAAAATACCAAACAAATAAAAAAAAAACACTTACGTTCAAGTGAGCGTAACATCCAATATTGCCGGCAAGTACAACAACTACAAAATATTCAAATTCTCATTAACGTTATTGAACTTTTGCAACGTTATTAAATAATTCACAAAAGTTTTAGCAAATCACATCCAATTATCCAATAGGAACCACCGTAAAATATTTGAACGCGACACGTAGCGGAAAACTTTTTTGGTAGTCTACAAACTGCCACTGGTGTTGGTTCGATTTCCGAAAAGTAAAAGAGCGATATGTGGTCGCGCGGCTTGAGTTGGCAAAACTGACGTACGCAGCGCGCAAGCGCCGCCAAGGTATTGTTAAAAGTTACTTTTACTTGCGAGACTTGCGGCGTGCTTGCGCCTGCGCCTCTAGCCGCTCCGCTCGGGGACCTTGCGACCGTCGCGCCACCCGTTTCACTCTTTACATGACCACGAAAGAGAAAAACAGAGGTCTCTCTCCTCCTCTCTGATACACCATTTGGAAAATTTATATTTGCCGTGCGCCTAGGAATACATAAGAATATTTGTGCAAGATTAAATTATTGCTATGCAAAGTAATGGTCTCGGTTCATTGAAATTTTAGGTGAGTATTGCCTTATTTCCTTGCGTGGCGAGGCAACGGAATGAACGGAAAAGTGATGATTACCAGGGCGTCAAACACCGTAATTGTTGCATGGAATTTGTTAATTACTGTGAAGCAGACCTAAAAACCAATAGAATTTTCATTAAATATTTATTTGCACGGCTAATAATAAAATTTGCATTCATAATAATAGTGATGCAGACGTTTTCATTAGCTTTAGAGACGACGAGAGACTGATCTCATTTGCATGCGTGAGCAATGTCACGCAGATAGAAATATCAATATCAAGTGTATAATAAACCTTGATCTGAAAGGAGTCTGTTACCAACCTCATTTGAGTGTATCATTTTGTATGTTACGTGAAATCATAAAAATGCAACATATCGGAAAATAATAACTGCATTTATAAAATTAAAACGACACTTTAGGGTAGGAAAACGTGTGTCCCATATAAATACCAGCACCCTAATTGCGTAACACACGATCAATCGGAATCGGTTTCATTTTGACAGTTCAACAACATTCATTGCGTTATTTACGTGTTGAGCAGACAAATTTTTCGAACTTATGAAGCAATGGATTAGCAATTTGCTTCAAAATGATTCAGATTCCGATTGATCGTGTGTTACACAATTAGGGTGCAGGATTTGTGTAGCGTGGAATATTTTATTCTACATAATCCCTACGTATACACCCTATTTTAAAAATGGAACAGCTGTACGTGATTCCACTGTGTCAAAAATATTATATCATATACTGGTATATCATACGGGAAAAATCACGCGAAAATGTTTAGAAAAGTTTTAAAAAACCCGATCTAAATACGAGGAACAAGATTGCATTTAACATTCTGTGGTACGATAGCGAACAGGCGTGAGTGTGTAATGAATAAGTCAAAGTGCATTATCGTTGACACATTTACCTCCTGGCGAGGTTAATCAAATTGCTGAGTTAGCTAATAAGTTGTGTTTAGCGCCAAAATGCTAAAGAATTGGTGTTGCAACCTGTGCTCAAGGGTTTGGATCAATCGCATTGTCTATGAGGTGATGGAGTGGAGAGCCTGGCTCGGTCGTGCCTGCCGCGGCCTCGTACGCAACCAAATAATCTGATACAGTTCATACAGCGCATTGATTAACAAACCCACTAGATATATGAGACTGATTTGAAATTTCACTAAATACCTGCACATTAGACGTGACTGGAACATGTGATCCACTTTCGCGATTCATCATCTGCCTAGCCGCCTTTTCCTAACTATGTTGGGAAATACGATCTCCTTGGTAAGAAGTTGGGGTTTATTTTTAAACGCTGATTAAAGTTAAGTGATGTTCAAACCCAAAAATGTATAGTTAAACAGTCGCTATAACTTTAAGGAACGTTTATGAAGGGGTGGTTGTCAGACTTTTGGTCTTCTGACGAACCGTAACGACTGTCAAAGATCCACGAATGACAGCCGGACCAAAGGCCACCACTACCACTTACCACTTTCGTAATTATCGTCTTAAATAAAATGTTTGAAAGCAAGTGCAATCTGATAAAAGGAATGTCATAAGTTAAGATTGGCGCCGAGAGTTCAAACAGGATATCAAGGTAGGTAACTATTAATAAATCTATTTGGTGCTATGTTGTTTAGTTGCTAACATTTACCAGTAGCACTACCTATGATTAGTACGAATGGCACAAAAACTTTACGCGGTAAAAAATTGGGTTTCATAAAGTCATGTGAAGAATTGTCGTTTAATCTGAACACGATGTAAAAAATGCAGGATATTTTTATTGGATACCTAGATAATAACATCAGTTTCCATATCATAAATTATTTACTTGACTAAACGGATTTCTACCTACCATGCACTATATTACAAGTGCTTATCACAAAATATATCTTTGAACATAAAATAATTAAAAAAATGGAGGTTTATAGCTATTGAGCGATTCAAATTAAATGCCAAAAATTATTTAAGGTAACCGTAGTTCAGCAGTGCGATTCTGTAACCAGCTCACCGTGAAAACTTAGGTGAAGTAAGTGTGGAGTGAGCTGTCATTCCAACTAATGCTAGGGATTGACACTATTGACAGCTCACTCTAAGCTCACTTCACTTAACTTTTCTCGGTGAGATTTTTACACAATCGATCGACAGTAGTAGGTACTTTATCACTGGTACCCTACTTATCCACTTGCAGATTATAGGACCTGAAATTATGTATGTATAGACGAGAATGATATTACCTACGGCATGGTATTGTAAAGAACCACTCGAGCTAAGAGCTTGTCAAGAAAACTGGTCCAATGTATACTAAGAGCATTTCTATAGTGTCGTCGTTGACAGCTCACAAGGGTCGCGTCTTGAATATGATCTCGCCACACGAACGAACGTTCGGATATTGAATCCGGCGATTGTGATTGGTCAGTGATTTATATTTCTTTCATAGCTGTCAACGAACAGCGGGGGTCTGGGAAAAGCGACTAGACAGAAATAATGTTTGCTTTGAGTTTTACGAAAGACGACTGCACGTTTTCTTTCAAAGCTTTTCGTCAAAAGCTTTCTTTTGCTTTAAGCTTTTTGATATTTTTCAACAAAAAACACAACGTATTTTTTTTTTATTAGTAATCAAATAATCATTTTTGTTACGCCCATATATCTTGCCAAACCGCAAGTAAGCCAGATAGCAACAGTGACATAAAAAATTAAGTTTTCATTCCCCGTCCACTCCACTGTTACGAACAGCAGGCGCTCAATGGGCTTCCTGTCTGCGCTACTCAGGGGCGTAGCTACCGCTGTATCAGCCGTATCAATTATACGGGGCCCCTGAGCTATAGGGGCCCCCGACGTGACGTGTTAGACGACGTATATAAGCAAAAATTTTTTTTAGACATTCGGGACCAACGGCTTAACGTGCTTTCCGAGGCACGGAGGGGTATCGGTATGTTAAGATGGTCACCCATCCACAGACCTACCGCGGCAAGCGTAGCTTAACCTTCAATCGACTCGTGCGGCTGTTATTACTTAGCCACGAGCCCCTCGCCTTCTAAGTCAGTATGCTATATTCTTTATTTTGTAAAAATAATACCCTCTGTAGCTTCACAGTTGGGTAAAAAGGGCCCCCAAAAATATTTGATACAGGGCCCCATTAGGATGAGCTACGCCACTGGCGCTACTGCCAGTTTTTAAGTGACTTACGCCTTCCTGATTGTTATATAGGTATCACTTATTATGCGTCTAATTATGGTTTCGTAAGTGGATATGGATATCGCTTTAACTAATAACTGGAAACTATAATTGAGAATACAGGAACTCTATTGTTGCGATTTCTTGTGTAGCGAAGCTTCCAAGATAAGGGCGTATTTAAATTTGAATATATATCGCTGTGTTCTTGGTTCGTGAGGAAGCCCACACGTTAATAATAAATTCCGTAGGTGTGTGGCGCCATGATACGGTAGGTTGCGCCACCTGTCAGATGCGGCACGAACTACCGCCAAGCGCCGTGACGCGGTGCAACCAAGTGCCAAGCATTTACCGCGGGAACTGACATTCTATTGAATACGTGTATGAGAAATAAGTGTAATGATACTTTGCTTTTTCCCAATAATGTGGGCTAATAAATATTTGTAGGTTACTACCTACAAATAGTTTACAAGCAAACTATCGCTATCGCTACTGCGATAGCGATAGTTTGCTTAAGATGTCGTAGGTCGAGGATAGTACCTAGTCAAATTGAGTTTTTTTTGTTAGATGACATTAATTGGTCATAGTGTCAACTTTTCTTAAGATACTGTTCAAGTACCTCTTCCTACATATATTAAACCAAAATGACTTTGGTATCATAGAGAAAATCTAGCAACACTAATCAAATAGTCTAACTTCCGCAAAGTTAAACTATTTGATTAAAGTCCTTCGCCATTACGTATGGAATGCATTTACAATGGCTTTCATAATTACAATGAATACAACAAGCTCACGTTTTAAATAGCAACCAGACAATTAATAAGTCTGCAACATTATTATTATCTTTAACGACAGCATTATAAGACAAATCAGTTTCGTTCATTGCCGTGTCGATCACGGTCATTAAGAAAGTCGAAACATATTTATGATATGTTATTTAGTATACGTCATCTGACGTGTCACTGCGCAATATACCACATTAGTCAGAGTTCCTGACATTTGGTAAGATCAGCCGAAGTTTGGCCATAAACGCTTTAGTCATAGACAAACTCATGACACGGTAAAGGTCAATGCTATATCGTTCCACCTGTTTCTATTACTTCTAGCTAAATTATTAATAATAGGTTATGCACGCGACTTTGTCCGCGTGAAATTTCTAGTTCCCCGCCCATCCTACATCCCACATCCCCCCCCCGTCGGATCTCACCACCTGCCCGTGCTATCACTTCGTTTTCGCTTAACGTTCTTTCTGACTTTTGCTACCTATTTGTTCGGGTCTTGAGGGTCATAGCGCGATATTGAAGCCATATACATGGTGTCGTTTTGCATCCTCGTTAAATTCAAGGAGGTAACTATACTACTTAACCTCGATCATAATAAAATAAGTAATTTTTTTTCTAATTTTCGGAAATCGGCATATGTGGGATACGTATTTTGAAACGCGGCCTGTGTGAGACCGCACTGTAACTGTAACACACACATAAAAACGCGGCCGCTTATACGATACCATAACGCGATTCTGCTCTTTGAAAGTGGTGTATTCTGAAATACTGTCAAACTTAAATAACTAAAAAAACAAGTACTTATGTTTTCATTATTTACCAGGGATCGTAATTTTATTTGATTATTTATGTCCTTCAAAACAGCCTCCTGAAATTTGACGAGGATGCAAAATAACAGCTTGTATAGCCTTCCCGAAGAATTGGGCTATCAAATGCAAACAGATTTATTCAAATCTGAGTGCAAGTTTCAGACATTACCCCTACGGTAATGTCTGAAACTACCGCTCGGATTTGAAAAAACAATAAGCAAAAAAGTCGCTAAAACCTTACAAACAAACAATAACTCTTTTTAATATTAGTATACTCGTATAAGTATAGATAATAGGAAACGTGGACAACACAGAAACATGCTAATTAATATTTTTGCCGTAAGGAACAATGGTCATTCATCATTAGTTCTGCTTATTGAAAATATATTGCTAAATTGAATTTGAAGCCAAGCTCATTTACTATCGAGGTAAACCGATTTGTAAGACGAGATTCTTTCGCTCGACCTGAGAGATAATCAATTATATTCTGCAAAGGCGGAAAATATTATACAGTGTGTATACCTGAATATGTCATTATGTCACTTTTGTTAATATCTTATTAAAATTGCATTTAATAAATCAAATAATTTTATACTGACGCATCTTCATAATTAATTTAGTATTTCGAAGAATTTTGGCAGTATTTTCAGTATCATAGTTTATAGTAGGATAAAATATAGCTTGGCAAATGATTGGAATTTTCACAATGACATTGCTGACAAAAATAGTATTAAAATAAACACATACAATGTTTGTAAAACGATTATTGTAATCAAATAGCGAGTGTCATACGAACAATATCCTGTTAGGTATTTCTCCGCAGGAAAGTAGATACGAGATAAATATGGTAATCTATGAATATATTTGGGTAATTGAATTAAATTGATACTTGCGTACAATAGATAACTGTAATAAATATCTGTCAACTAATAAATCAATAGACCTTGCACCTATTAAGGCACACTTAAATAGATTTGCTTTAGGTGGGTGGCTTTTAAGTAAGAATTAAATCGGTCAAGTGCAATTTAACCTCACGATGTAGTTAGTATAGATAGTGTTAGTTGCTTAATGATTCATAAAACACGTAAGTATACTGACATTTAATAATAAGAAAAGGCGATACATCAATCAACGCCTTTCAGATTTTTTTGACATCACTTTATTTATTACGAAAGTAGAGGAGACCTTTTGTTACTTTATTTATTCATAAACAAATTTATACTTATAATAGTAAAATTATTTGTAATTTTGTATATTTCGTTGATTGATGATAAATCAAAATAAAAACTGGATGCAAAAGAGGATTTTTAAATTGTCGTAGGCGTTTCGTAGAAGAGCCCTCTACGAGGTCTACGAAAATATAAAAGATTTTCATAATATTTTTTTTCTATTAAGTATATGCTTTTAGTACCTAGTCTAACATTTAACTCTAGGCTTACTTCAATTTATCAAAACCTAGACCGTTACGAACGAAAATAAGTAGGAGTTTCGTACTTTTTACGACGTCGGCAACCACTAAGACGAGATTTTTATAATTCCTTTGGGAACATAAAACCATGATAGGCAAGTTGTAACATGAACAAAAATGCGAGGCATCTCCATATTTACATACATAAAATATACTGTATTTGGATATAGGAAACTATATCACATCGCGAAAAATATAATAGGTAATATGCTCTGTTGAAAATTCCAAGAGAAAAATGAATTTGATATTGGGAAAATTGGACGCCAAAATTATGAAAGGCATATTGCATTTTATTCTAGCTTTGAGATGGAATTCTAAAAAGAAATATTTTATATTCTAGAAAAAAATATAAACACACATAATATAACATCACGCTTGCTTTTCTCGAAAGGTTAGGGAGAGGCGTAAACTCGCGAAATGTGGGTGTACGCATATTTGGCGAGTTTAGTAGTTTTAGTCCCATTTAGGAGCGAGCTTATAAACTGATAAACATCTACAATTTTGTATTTTAGTGCAGATTTTAATACAAATTACGCAAGGCCACTCTCAGATAAAATCGGTATTACAGATTCATCCAAATCCCATTGAGTTCTGAATATTTTAGGCAAGTAATTTCGCTTTTTGTGTATGTGTACCCACATGATTATACCATAGAAAAGAATCGAACTCAATTCGTTTCAAGACAAGTCATTGTCAGAGAGCAGATTTTGGCGTCAGTCCAGAATGAAATATGAGAATGTGTAAAAACATGAAAGGGAAAGAAAGGGAAGAAAAAATACATAAGATGAAATATTACACATGACGACGACGTATTACTTATAAGAAAATATTTCCCGAAAAAAATCCCATTGCAGTGACCAAACGTAGGTATTGTTCGAAGAGACATACTGATATGTTCACTAATAAGCATAATAATATTATACTATTAATTTTAACGAGAAGGCTCCGGCTCATCTCTGTCATTGCAGAATATTGCCCCGGGGAAGGCAATATGAGCATTCGGAGCAATAAATCGAGTTAGTTAAAAATCTAAAATTGCATCAGTCCGGTGATTATTGTAATTGGCTGTGCATATTATTATCGGTTCGTGTTAATTGAATAACTAGTAGTCTACGTCGGTATTAATTATTTCTGCCCGATAAACTACCTACGGATTTCGTGTGTATGTTTTTGAAAAAGTATGATTAAAAATTATGGACTGAACAGGTATTAGTTATAATTTAATATTAGGTTTTTTGTTCTGATATTTTTATTACAGGAAAAAAATCTATTAAAAAGCGATGTCGCTTCAATGGAATATTAAAGCATTTTGTATTATTTGTAGGTACCTAACCAACAATAAGGTAAACTTTCATTAGGTTCAACTCGTATATATGTAGAATAAGAACAATCAGCAGAAGTAGGCCGCACGTCAGTGATAACCTTTTGAATTTTTTTTTTTTTTGAGTATGGGAAATCATTAAATTACCCCTCCCGCTCTGGGTGGAGCGGAAGGGAGTGTTAGACTCTTACTGACTAAAACCCACCCGTGTTCCTTAGCCCTTTATGTTCCAGGGCAGCGGTAACCCTTTCGGACGATCCCGCTACCCTGGCAGGCTTCGGCCCTGTCGGGCCCCGTCACTCGTGCTGACATCTCTAACCTTTTTACCTTGAGTTATCCTAGCGTAGTCAATCAACTCAGCCTATTGCAGTTCACTGCTGGACATAGGCCTCTCCCAGGCTGCGCCATAACACCCTGTCCTCAGCCTTCCGCATCCAGTCAGTCCCAGCCACCTTCTTTAGGTCGTCCGTCCATCTAGCTGGGGGGCGTCCCACACTGCGCTTGCCGATACGCGGTCTCCGTTCTAGGACTCGTCTGCTCCACCGGCCATCAGTCCTTCGACAAACATCGCCAGCCCTCTGCCACTTCAGTTTGCTTACTCTGTAAGCTATGTCAGTAACTCCGGTTCTTTTCCGGATAATTTCATTCCTGATTTTATCCTTCAAAGAGACTCCGAGCATATATAGCTTGCTCCATAGCGCGCTGAGCGACCTTGAATTTGTGGAGCAGCCCAACCGTCAGTGTCAGCGTAGTAAAGAGTTTCAATAGAATAAGAGGCCAGTTTATACTGGTTAGTTGCCATTAACAGGCTGCTTACCGTACCTAACTCAATAATACTTATAGCGCTAAGTATGTTGACCAAAATAACAATCAAAATAAAGGTGGGAAGGAGCCGTAGAGCCACAGCACTGTAACACGATTGAAAATATATTAAAGTGGAAAGACCATAAATCGAATTTTCGCCCCTAGAACTTTATATCTCGAGCAAGCCCGTATTTATAAAACCTCGATAACGTGAATTTTCGGTACTCTATAGATGCCAGAGTGAAAACACTGGGTGTACCTACTGGGTGAATGTGAATATTACTTTTCTTGCCGAACGTAGATAATTAAAATTCGGTCCAGAGGCTGTTAGAAGGTCGTTATTGCATAATCAGCCTATAATGTTCCCATGATCGGACATAGGCCTGCTCTCTAAGAGGGAATGGGCCGTGATCCACCACTGAGGTCCAGTGCGGTTTGGTAGATGTCATATGTCGTCGAACTTTTGGTTCTAGAACATGCGGGTTTCCTCACGATGTTTTCCTTAATGAAATAATTTACATAATTTTTGTTTATTGTATATAATATTTATATGAGATATTATATAATATAATAATTTTTGTTTATTGAGTCTGAGCATTATTTAAAATTATTATTAGTCTTTCTATGCAAGATAAATTTTTTTAGGCTCATCCAGTAACCAACTCTCACTGATTATAAACTTTTTTTGATTATTACAAAGCCCTACTGAGTAATGGTCTCCATTAATGTTCTGTGTTTTCCTCGTTGCAACAATTATTTACGAAAACTGAAAAACCCTTGAACATCTGAGTAGAACAAAACATACGAATGATATAATGATTAGAATTACTCATTGTTACATTTCATCTAAGAGAATGTTGATCTATAAAATATTTCCAAAAATTCGAAGCATCTTTTTAATATCAAGGCGTACATATAAAGCAGGACTTTACATAATGATCATTTACATTATTCTTGTTTCGATGCAAAATCAGTTTAAACTGTTTGCTGTTTTGCAACCATTTCTTATTTCTATATTTGTTGGATAAGCAAGTATTCTCTATCTCACTTTTCACTAAAATGCTTTCAATGCAATTGTTTTCAACTATTTTTTTACGTTAGGAAGTTATTTACTTTAGTTCATAATTCAAAATAGAAAACATAAAAATCAATTAGCTATTTCAATCATAAAAAAACCATAAGTAAAAACTATATGGAATTTTTCAAACATGTTGTAGCCATGACATTGTTTTTTTTTTGTTTTCTACAACAGAGCGTGGCAAATTTTATTATGTAGCAGGCAAGTCTGAATTGCAATGAACTTAGAAACAGCTAGATGCTAATATGTGTATCAGGTTTTACCTAGAAAAAGAACGTTGAACCTCTGTTTGAAATGTACAGCTATCTATCATTATCATTCTACTGCCTTTAGCCCAATTTATTTGGGGTCTGGCACATGTCTTTTTTTCCATACTTCTCTATTAGTCGTCATCTTATCAACAATGGCATTTCCAAGGATGGCGGCCGACTGTTAAACTTTGGCAAAAACTTAAGAAACATGAGTGGAAATGTTACCTATCTATGTTGTTTTAATTTATTTTAAGTGGAAACTATAAAATTGTGAGAACTAGAGACAACCCCGTCTCTTCATAGTACAGTTCTACTTCTCAAGCATCAAGCCACAATTTAAAATATTGATTAATACAATAATAAATTGTGAAGAATTTTTCTCAGACAGTTTTACAACAACTTTAAGTGGCAGATCCATCCCACGCTTTTCATTTGTAAACAAATTAGCGTTGAATAGTTAAAATAGTTTTAACAAACTTTAATAGTCCACTTGTATTATTTTTATGAATATTCATTATCACGAACTGCTAAATAATGAAGTGATTATGAATGCTCTATAGCTGTTAGTCACATAATTATTAGGTAAATCTTGAATGTAATGTTGGTCAAAAGTAAGACAGCGCTTTTACCGATACTGACAGTCTTCTTCGTCGTGTCTATGATAGTGAATTTGATTTTGTTGGCCTAAAATTTCGCCATTTCCAGCATTGGTACCATTGGCAGCGCAGACGTCCTTATGGCTGCATTTTTTGTGGCGCAGAGGGCAGGATAAGTGGTGGTACAAGTTTGCGTATGTATTAGTGTCTCTTCTGGATTTGACTGCAGACTAATATACTATTTTACTATTCCCTTGATGTTTATTCGTAGTATTATTTCACAAATCCGTATTTAAAATGATTCCTGGAACAGTATTGTGTGAGTGATATTGGCATTTGGCTGTAACCGGAGCCGAATCGAACAACACGAGATCCGTCGAATACCTATCTTATAAACATGTAGTGAACGGCAAGGTCGCGGGGGTATAAGTTTCTTTCCAATTTTATACACACGTATATTCTCAGTTATGTATGTGTTAATAGTGACGTTTATAAATATTTTAGAAACAGGTATTCTCTTATTACCAGCCAGCTTTATGGGGCGTGATCGAAATCGATTGTTTATAGCGTGTAGTGTTTTTTGTAAATGTCGGTGTTGTGACATTGGAATTGAATATCTCATAACATTCACGGTAGTCAAAGACTACAATAGTATACTGTGTAACGGTAGTCAATCGGTGGTTATTAATTGGCAATGCTGTAATTACATAAAAGGGTTGAACAAACTACGAATTATCATAAAGTTTTCGTGTATTTATTACATTAATCACGCTTGGGTCCCCAACGGGTTAAGCAGACCTAAATGAGAGCTAAAACACTCCGAAGCCACGCTCGGCATAAATCAGGCGAGTTAAAAGTCGATAAAACACAGACTACTTTGGCATGTAAATGCGCGCTGCATGAAATTACGGTCTTAATTTAATGTCCAGTCAACAAAATGATTTGTAGAACTAAAAGGCACTCAGACTGAATATCCCCTTTTTTAGATAATGAAATTTAGGTTCACATTATGCTTGAAAATCTCTCCCTTTTCAAAACTTCGAGGCTGTGACATTGAATTAATGGGACCCATTTTTTAATTCAGGATTATTATTCGTAATTTTCTTTTCTTAATGAAGGTAGAATTTCCAAGCAAATTTCTGACTCTAAATTCCATTTCTTTAGAATAATGTCAGACAAACACAGAACTACCTTCAGCATAAACTTACACCGATATCTCGTAGACTCGACTAGCGCCATCTGTAGACATAACTTGCAAATGATTACTACTCCTTGGTTCGCGGTTTTGAGCACAACTCTAGCTCGCAAGATCTTTGTACACGTTAAATATAGAGGACGTGTCGTTCGACTAGGTGGTAAATCGCGTTCGGAACGTGATTGAAATTCGTTTAAAAAATACTATTTTATTTGAAACACGCTGTTGTTTGTCACAGTTTGATTGGAACAAAAAGATTTTTGCTGCCCAGTTGTTTTCTATGCGTGTACCAGTGATATGTCTACTACATAATATGTACCAGCGATGGTTATAAAGACAGCGTATGAAAGTTTCACAGTCATGTAAAGTTATGGTCGTATTTATATTTTCAACAGAGTAGTTATATAAGTTTTTTTTGTCTTAATATGGGTTTGGGTATGAACGTGAAAATCATCAAATATACTTGTACACATTACGCTTGTATCATATAAAGTTACGATTTCACTGCTTCAGCTAATGCGTTGTTAATAATTCACGTGATTACTTGATTAGATTCGAGTAATCAGAACACAATTTGATGATATTGCTACTGCGCTCCATAGGAGAAGATATTATGTTCTTATTATTGCATAGTTATAAGATACCTAATTGATATTGGAGTAGGAAGCCGTTCTATGAGAAGAAAATCAAGAATAATTTACAGTTTTTTTCTTCCGGTAATAACCAGCTTGGACCGTTGTCAAAGCTAGCAGAGCAGAGGCATTTGTTCTCTATTGGGAAAGCTACAAGCTGGGTTTATCTATCTTTGTATACGTATTTAGCCCGTAATGTTTAGCACGTTCACAAACGTCAGTCTTATCCGCCAACCCGCATTGTGTCCGTGTGGTGGATGGCCCACTCCCTCTCACAGAGAGGAGGCTTATGTCCCAGCAGTGGGAACGTTTTTCGTGTCTTCTGCCTTTTTGGGCCAGTCCCTTCTGTAGGAGACGAGATCAACCCTCCATCCTCGTCTAGGTCTGCCACGATATCGCCTAAATGGGACCACTGCGATAGTGGTTCTTTTAGCCTACAAACTGGTATTATAATAGACATTATTTAAACAACAGCAAATGAGACCTTGCAATGTCGATGAAACGGAGTTGCGGTAAGAAATGCAGTTGCGTGCGCGAAATTAATTTGTTTAGTTTAGTGCTCGTGTACGAAATCCGATGTTTTTTTAGGTATAAAATAAAACCATCTACATCTTCATCGCAGAGGTGTGTTGTTGTTAAGTTCATTTGAGTGAATCGAATTGAAAATATTCTCCATCTTATTTGCATTTAGATACAAAGTTTTTTATAAGCCGAGTTTCGTGTTTTTACTCGCTCGCTTTTGTTTTGCTATTTGGCTGTTGGAACGTGTTGCAAATCTGGAACTAACAGTTGTTTTTTTTTTTTTAATAAACTCGTTAGTTTGAAACACGTGCCAATCTCATAACCACTCCTATTTACATAAACACAGAGTTTGTTTTTAAGGGTTCCGTACCTCAAAAGGAATAACGGAACCCTTATAAGATCACTTCGTTATCCGTCTCTCCGTCCGTCTGTCAAGATCCTTTTTCTCAGGAATGCGTGGAGTTATCAAGTTGAAATTAATAGCAAATACTCAGGGCTGCAATCCCTTGAAGCAGTGAAAAAACTTCTAAGTCAACGCAATCAAAAGATACGGGCGTTATGCCACGTATTTTGACACTCGCAAGGGAATTAAAACCTATAGGGTACTTCCCGTTGACCTAGAATCATGAAATTTGGCAACAAGCAATGTCATGGCACCAGTAAAGGAAAAAATCCGATCACCGTAAAGGCAATAACCAAAAGTCGTACTAAAAAGTCATGCATCAAGATCAAAATATTATAGTAATTATTTTCATATTTTTTTACGATATTACGCTTCGGGAATTTTATTTATGAACAGGGAATTTTTTGCCCGTTCTTCTCCATAGAGATCTACGTTTTGGAATGGGCAACTAGCTTCAACTTTCTGACTAACTAACCGACTATTTATTTTGACAATTCATAAGTGCCTGTAAATGGTTTATTTGAAATAAATGATTTGAGTTTGAGTTTAGGATTTAAAGTAAACAAGTGTTGATATTGTTTTATTCCCTTTAGATGACGTTCCGTTTCAAATGATATGATTAATATATAACCTTGAATTTTGAAAGTGTCATGATCACGTCTTTCACAAAACATGTAAAAAATTATACTTTGCCGATTCTACAATAATTAAAAATAACTAGAATAAAATATACTTAATAGAATTTTTATTTAAACGATTATCATTTTTTTAGAGTAATAATGGCCTTTCCAGTATGTCATGTCAAACAAAATAAAGTACCTAGTTTTCAGGTTATTTCGATTTTTTTTAAATCTCCGGTTTTGTTTGCAAAAAGAACTTTTGTAGGAGTTAATATGATAAACAAAGTTTGACTTTGATGCAGCATGGTACGGGATTCCAAACATCCATGAGTATTGTCCTTTGTACGGAACTCTCGGTTCGGGAGTCCGACTCGCACTTGACCAGTTTTTTTTTAAAATAAACTCTGTTGGTTTTGAAACACGTGCCAATCACCAAACCACTTTTTTTACGTAAACATTATAATGAAGGCCTATGCTGCAAGGCCTTTTTGAGCACAGCTTCCACAATATTATGACAAGCAACCTGACTTCCAGAAACTCGTAATCAATATTTGTTATAATTTATTTACAGAAAACCTTTTCTACAGCATGTTACATTAAATAATACATAACATACATATAAGGTAAACCACGATGCGTGAAGTTTAGTAAACAATGCTACAATATTCCAAAATGCACTATGGAAGACCTCACGAATTCAGGAATTCTTATACTAAAGCGGGTGGAAGTTCCTGATCGATCATCTAGACGTATCAAGTTCGACGGAGGAATTCCATATTAAACTTTTACGAGGCGCATTCACACTCACTATCAAAGACTTATACGGTTTCCTCCCGAATGGCGGGTCAGTGACTTTATTGTATTCCAGTAAGGTTGAAAATACACCTGCCTTGCATGCCTTAACTTCCCCAGTCTTGTGTAAAACGTTCTTCAGGTTTATTTCATCCTTTTCACGGGAGGTATGAGATGGCTGTAGGTTGTCTTCATCTCGGTAACAGTTTCTTGCGCCAACGTTATCAGAGACTTAATTGACCGTAAAGGTCGTCGGGTACTGCGGCTCAATATATCTTCGGAGTCATACGTAGGGACTGTTATTATAGTCAGGTATATCCTATAGCGAGTGTAGGACTATTTGTACTACCTACTATTTACTACCAAGTAATAAGTATACATTTATCTTAACATTGCAAAACTCATATTAAACTTTTCTGGAGAGGTTCACATAGTTAAAAAGTTGTTGTTTACCTTAAAAATGTTGGTCCTCTAATAACTATCTGAGATGTTCCTGAGCGACCAGAGCACTAACATTTTGCCATTATTTACTGCCTTTTGAAATTGGAAAGTAAGCTAGTCAGAGTTAATGTAAGCATTATTCTGGGTGTCCAATATCAAATTTTATTCTAAAATCTAGAACAAATATTTACTAACTACTAGTAATATTCTAAAAGGTTACTAAACTCTTAGTAATATTCTAAAAGGTTACAAACTTACTAAAGCGTGTTATGATTATGTTAAGATCAACAAAAAATGGGCGCAAATGTCGACGTTAGAGGATTTTTTTTGCACACCACAAGCAGGTAGCTGAAACCCAATTGTCGAGGATTTCATTTCATTTCACGGATGTCTCCCATTTCATGAAATTTTAATCAGCACACTCTGTGTATGTACTGGATTAATAAAGGTAAATTTACATCGTTACATGTCACCGAAGATGAAAATTGAGGAATCTTGATAAGTATTAACGTAAAAGAGTATAAGTAAGCTAGTAGAGAGTGGTATATTTCCTCGCCGCACTGAGTAAAATAAATTATTTTTACACCAATTGGAGCGTGACAAAACCGATTGGTGGCGAAGTTTGGTAATTATCGAGTTTAATCACTTTCGGTCGAAGTTGTGGGTTGATGCCAAAGCGAACTAGTATAATGAAAAGCTTAACAATGATACGTTTATAGGTGCACTGAGTCAATCCGATGGGCAAATGAATTCATGTCGGACGCTACTAGCTAATAATCACACTCGCCGCAAACACATAGTTTGTACTGGCCTGGCACCACTGTGTACTATGTGAGCGAATTTATTTCAGTTAATCTTGTTTTCGTAGTTGCCTATAAACAGCTTTGGGCAGAGGCTATAACGGCCTTTATTTTTTCCGGAATAGTTTCGAAATAAAATTATTCGTTCGGCAAGGCTTTTCTCACGTTGTTTTCGAAACCAAATATAGCTATTTATTTTAAGGTTGAGCTGAATGATGCTGATCCATGCGTTATGTTCGTGAACGGGCCATCAATTGGGACTGGTCATCTCTTAGCCGCCACGGCTTATTTTAATAAAGTATTTTATTTTTGGATTGTCTTTTTTTTGTTTATATTTGCTTTCTGGACGCTTTTAACTTGTACTTCTTTTTAGTTCGTTCACATATTTTTTGAAACAATATATTTTAAAACAGTGCTTATGGAGGCCATTGCAGGCCCTTGCCCGTTCTTCTACATAGGTGCCTGCTACGCTTTGGAATGGGCAAGTAGCTTCATATTTCTGACTGACCGACTCCTTGACAATTCAAAAGACCCTGTGAATGGTTTAATTGAAAAAAAAAATGCTTGAGGTTCAAGATCATAGTATGAAAGTTCTGGAAGCGTATTTTTATACTCACATGCAATTCACTTGTATCAAGCGGAAATTGACAGTTTTTTTTATCTACCCACAAAATAATTATTCTCGTTTTTGTAATACCAATATTGACATGAGCTTACAATGAGGCTGACGAGAGAATGCGTTCTTGACACCTATCAGTTTCATACAAACGAATACGTGTTTTGTTTGTGATCTTTGTGAGCTACTAGAATTGTCGCACTGACAGGTGTCAGCCGATCGATTCTGTAAAAATCTCACCGTGAAAAGTTAGGTGAAGTAAGCTTAGAGTGAGCTGCCAATAGTGTCAATCCCTAGCATTAGTTGGAATGACAGCTCACTCACTTCACCTAAGTTTTCACGGTGAGATGGTTACAGAATCGCACTGCAGGAACGCATTCTCTCGACAAGTAAGTGATTTATTGTATTCTTAGGGCTGATTTTTCAATCGTCACATAACTTTTATCTGAAGAATAAATATGTCAATTTGACAGTTGAGAAATCAGCCCTTAAGAGAATAAAGTTACATCAAACCTAAATATTCTTGGGGAAAGTTGACGAGTGGCGTTGCATTATCTTTAAGGAGTTCGATGCAGACAGCGTTGCAGCCGGAGCAGACTTATTAGTTTTGACTGTAACACTAATGCAACGAGCAAAAACTTACCTAACAGAAACATGGCTAGAAAGTAAGAAGCTTTTAGTGGCGCTGTAAGGGATGAAATTTATTCGAGAAATTCCGCTGGTTATTTTATAAGAAAAGTGTACTCGTGCGCAATATATTTTAAACTCATTGAACAGCTGTTTATATGTTCACAAGAGTGGAAAAATAATAATAATATTATGTTTCATGTCCTTAATATTTTTTATTAATTAAATAGATAGTTTTTGCGTTCAACTGGGTATTTATCGGTGATTTTCACAAAATTAGAAATCGGTGGCCAGATATATATTAATAATATTTAGAATACATTTGTTTTTCTATTTAATGCTTCTTCTTGTGGATCTTCGGCTTATTTTATTACGCTCTAATTGAAATATAGATAATTGAGTTGAGATAATCTTAAATACAGGGTGGAAGGGACATTGACGCGCAAATTTTCAATTTAAATATCAACGCAAGAGGCTTCAGAATCATGTGCTCATTTCATGGTCACCGTTTGTGCGTCGACGTCCTTGCTATCCTGTATATACTTATGTCAAGAGACAACCCTACGTAGGAAGTTAGCAATAATAGGACAAAAACTTGACGAGAGAAATGCACGTACATTTTGTAACGAAATTATAAGTTGAAGTAAGTTTTACTGTCAATTTGTATGTGGCTTTGTTTGTAACTAAGTGTCTGCTCTTACTGTTAGACGACTTACCTAAATTGAATAGATAACTAGGAATTTATGTGATTACACTACATCGCTACAAATCTCTTTATGTGACACCCCGTAATGGGGAACTTCGGTATTTTTAGATTTCTGCCGGCAATTGTGCGATAAAAGTGTTGTGGAAGATTCCTTTGTCCAAACTTAATGGAACCTGTTAGACAAATAATAAACAATTTTTCTTGTCGTTTGCTCTATTTTTACAAATTGTGAAGAAATGGTTTCGTTTCATTGTTTATTGCTACTATTCTGCGTTTTTTACAAAAATAGTTTATACTTTTTCGGAGTATAAACTCTGATATTCCGAAAAGTCTCCGTTCTGATACTTTTGATTATCTTAAAAGGCTTAGATTCAAAACTTCCTACTTCTTCGAACATGAAAATCTTGAAAATTACGATTGGACTTTCTGCATCTAAATAGCTAAGGATACAATTAGCGACATGCGCACTGGTTGCAATTATGTGACATCAGTCTAACAAAAAAGCTAATTAACCTTTTTTAAAATGCTAAAATAATTCAGTAACCCAAAAGCGAAATATAATATCCAACATATTTTCAGGAAGCACGTTTTTACAACGAATTAATTATCCTTCTTTTTTCTGACTAAAGACCGGAGGATTATTTATATTTAATTTCAGTATCTAACCGCCGCAGATTGCTTTACGACTTTGTTCCTTCGCCATTCTTGGCCGGAAAATTAAAGCAATAAAAAAAGTTTGGCTAGCCAAAGATTTCGACTAATCAAATACTGGCCGGTTTAAAAAAGAACGTTAACAGGTTTGTTTGAATGTTTATTTAAAATTACTCAAATACTTTTTATTTGTAAATATAAAAAGTAACATTTCTACTTGCTTTTATGAGTAAATTATGCGTAACTTTGGGACAGGGTTTTCACATTTTCTTTTAGGAAATAAAGTCATTTTCTGTTGCTGAAATGAAAGGGATATAAAATTAGTGAAGCGTGTTTTATATCTATTTTATTCGTGCTAGTTCTAAGCTCTATATTTTTCTCAAGGTTCTACGAAAAAAGAGATTGACAAGCTAGTCACCGGCTTCAATGATTTAGTTATTACGTTAGTTAAGTATTTCACGTAGGTTTTCTTAGCTTTTTTGTAAGTATACAATATACACTTCAGCCAGACTATAAATCTTGGAAAATATTTTTGTTTAAAACTTTCGTAACTTCACATGACAGTTAAATAATGTTCTAGATTAATATTTTGGCTTTGTAGTTGTATTTATCTAAAACAAGAATGTAATAAGCATAAGGTACCTACCTGTATCTAGTTACTTGTACTAGTCTGGTATTGTTGTATCTTTATACTTGTCCAGATATAAAGTATGTTTGTTCCCACAGAAATGCGCGCGAAATATTTTCTATCTAGTTTTCTTTCAACTTGTTTACAGTCGCGCGTAAGCTATTGATTAGAATGTAGTATTACATGAGTTGTTTCATAGTAGTGTCTCGGGAGCGCGTAGTGTGAGCTCCTGAGCGGCGCTGAGCGTGCGATTCGTGCGAAATGGGGGTGTCGGGGCTGAGCCGGGCGGCAGTGTGGCGGAGCGCTCGTGACGTCAGCGTCCGGGCGCGGACGCTTGACGCAGGCGCCCCGACGTCCCCCCCTCGGCGACCCCGCGCCCCGCCCACACCCTCGCCCGCCACTTCTCGGGCGGCGTGCGACACCTGCACCCGCTCGTCCGCCCACCACAACTTTCGCCTACCCGCGCCGATGCAATAAAATAAACTTTCCGTTAAAAGTGCGTGTGGGAATTTATCGGACTTGGACTGAAATTACTTTTCAGTGACATTTTCGCTACTTCTGTGTTTTGTTAAAAGTTCGGATGTTAAAAGTTCAGGTAAGTAATTTTGCGTAGTTAGAAATACGAGTATATCTTTGTTAATTTATTTTCGACATTAATCATTTAAATAAAATAATGAAAAAATTTGGAAAAACTCGGGTAATTTTATCATTACATCTCACTTAAGAGAAATTCACGTAATTGACTACATACATACCATACATACAATACATACAACCTATGTTAGATCTATTTATCTAGCTAGGCAAATTTCGCACTTTTTGGAAAATGTGTCCTTGTGCACGATAGCGGAAAAATTGGCTCGAATAGATAAACAAACGGTTATTGGGCCCTGATGTCAAGTGCATGGAGTGCGGTGGTTGCGTAACCGGCTGCGCTGAGATCAAATCCGCGACCCTAGCGCTGATCTTGTCAACACACGCGATACTAGGTACTAAAGGAAAATTATCTTCGATAAAACTTTTACAGGAACGGCGAAATTTTCTGGAACCATGCGGGTACTTAAGTACTGAAGTTCCTTCGCTAGACGATATCGGTTTTAGTTTTTGGCGTCGTAGGTATGTAAAATGGAAGTTGGCATCGGATTCCCGCCGTGAGAATCGTTTCTGTGCCAATTTCTGGGATCCCTATTAGTGGAAGAGATATTACAGCACTGTTGTGTATGAGAACAAGTTAAGCCATTAGAGATAATGGTGCGTAACAAATACAAAGACATTAGAATTGCGATGTCGAGTGCCATTTTGATTTCATTTCGACTAAATACGTGCACGTTTCGCGAGATAATCCCTACTGGTTTTTGTTAATAGACATTCAAAAGGTGGTCCTGCCCGATTTTATCTTAGGGACTACTATTGTTAGAAACTTTGGGGTAATAGGGACGTAAGTCATTGTAATGTGGGATTATTGATTTGAGGTTTTTAAGCATTTGCGCTGATTCGTGTGTAAATGTGAATGTTTTTAGACAAGAACGACTTTACGTTGATTTTGTTGTCATTTCCAAAGGTAATATTATTGACCGTCTAGTTTGATGGACCTATTGAGGAGTCTGCAAAATCTCTGGTCTGACAATATTAATGACATTTGGAGTAAGATGGCGCACATGAATTGACTTTGATTCGGTTTTAATCTCATTTATCTTTTCCAAAATATTCGGCCTTTTTCATGAAATCTGTCATGATTGTATTTTTTGTTTTTTGCCATCCAGCGCTGAACTAGTGGGTTTCATATTAAAATCTCCTTATGGGTGTGCTATCTGCTATCGTATCTGCGTAGAAAGGCATAGAGTCGTAATTGTAGAAAAGCTTATCGTATTTTGTCTGTACTGACATAAAATTATTTTATCACAAGGTAGGTACGTACTTACAACTTGACATTATTATTATGATTTCAAGCAGGGGCTTTGCACACATGATAAATAACACAGCTCAGCACATGAAAGCTCGTAAGCGTGATTTTTCTTACTTTGTGCGGCCTGATTTTTTAAAACCTGTGATTTTATTTCAACGTTCCCATTTAACTACTGTCGTATTGTCTTTTTTCATAATAATTGCTTCGGCAATCGATCTTTATGAACCGTTTACTGAAGGAAATGGAATTGGTAAATGACACTTTCAACATTTTTAGTACCTACAACTTATTAATATCTCAATGAAAATTGACATAAATACTCTTCAGCATCAAGGGCAAGGAACGAGATAAATGTTTTTACTTTATTCTGAAATAAAAAGAACTCGATTTTCCGATACTCCAATACTCGCATGTTTACATTTTATTACGGGAAGTGACTGAATTAGACGTTAAAGGCAATGATACCTGTCATATCATCAAGATAATTTAACTCGACATCGTTGCGAAGCACCTGCCGTATAGAATGACAAATTCGTATACAAATTAACAAGTTAATTAATTCCACAGAGTATTTCAATGGACCATGTCTATCCAATTGCTATATCAATTTCACATCTTGGGCCTACAGAGGAAATTTCGAGACATGTGTTAATTAACAGTAATCAAGGCATTCATACATTAATTAACGGAATTTATATGAACCCCTTTTAGTACGTGATTTAATTATTAGTTTTGTTGTTAAAACAAAAGAGCTCTTTTCATATAAAATGAAAACTATTTGAGTTCTTTCACGGCTGTGTTTGACAATGGATACTATTCAAATAAGATTCGTATTTTTCGTTTCCCTCGTGCAATGGTGAATTGTTCTCGTAATGCTTGCTTTGTTAAAATTATTTAAGACTATGTGACCCAACAGAGGTTGTCATGTCCAAGCTTCAATCATTCATAAAAAAGGTTTTTCCAATTTTCTGCAGGCAACTTTTCCAATTTTTCTCTGCCTAAACACCTAAGTCGACTAATACGAACATGCTAAAATAAAAAAAGGCCGAATCGGTCTAGCCGTTCTCAAGTGTTGCGCTTATCAATAAATAGCATTTAATTTTTATTTAGACAGGGTCAAATTAAATTAGCTAGCGAAACTCCGCAGACCTGATGGATATCGATATCTAAACGTGATAAAACAAAAAAATATTTATATGATGAGTTTTTTTTGGGGTCGTCGACCGCTGTTAGTGTATTTAGGTGCTTGATATATCAGTTAAATTCAGTTTTTTTTTGTGTTAACTTGACAGACGTGATTGGTACCGATATCTCAATGTGAAAAAACTAAAGCAAACAGATTTTCTCATCTCATACTTCAGGTAACAACACTAAGTTCGTTCCCCCCTAAGAAAAAAACAACAAATCTTTTATTTTTTTATTTTGTCGTCTTTAGCGACCCATCACGTCCGTAGAGTTTTGCAAGCTAATACAACTTAGCCATGTACCTATACATAAAAATCTTCTCTTTTCACAATAAATTAGTTAAGCGTGAAATGTGGGACGTGCATATAGCTGAAACAATGGCGCGAATTGTTAAGCATGAGTTGGTTCTGTTTCGACTCAAGTTAGAACTTAGAGTTAGTAATTATACTACATGTGCAATGAGGCTGTTAAATCTAGACAATTCTAGACATAATAGGAACGAACTTTGTTGATCTTATTTAGCTCTGGGTATTTTCCACTATTAGGTTTTCATCGGAAACACGTCTGGCCGGTATTTAAACAAACCCCACTCACGCGGTACGCTTCGGACAAACACACTGACCAAATGTGTACTTGACTGAATCCTATTTGTGTACCAAGGCCGCTTACAGATCCATTCTTGCTTGTATGTATTTGCTGCCCCTATTTCGTGTGTAACCATCCGGCCTTCTAATCCATACCCGGTTTCATTCTTCCGTTCTGAAATATTCTACCACATTCGTTAAGAAACGTTCATGTCATACTTTTCTTTAATATGCTTGTTTACGCCCGTCCTAATAGGTGCCGTAAACACTTTCATAGTTACTCTAAAAATGCTTTCACGATGATATATACTCGTAATAATAGTAGTGCTTGAATCGTGTCATAATTCTGCTGGGAAGTTGGTACAATCATAAAGTTTCATTCAAGGAGGTTATTTTAAACTAGTTGTTCTTATTGTTCGTAAGGCAATGTTGCTGCAATTCGTTCTTTGTGAGTTTTAATTAATTTTACTGAAATAAGCTATTTTAAATCTCGTTTTACAATTTATATAGAGTGATTTTTGGAATAGAATATGTATATATGTCTGCTCCTCGTAGCCCATACGTACCTAGGTTGTTGTTGTTAAACGTGTCTCAGCGATTCTATAGTAAATAATGATTACTATAGAATCGCTGAGATATTTTCTTTAGATTTTACCTTTAAAGTTTCACTTGTGTGAAAATAGTTTCTTAACTATTATATGTAGTATTTAAGATGTGGATAACGTCGTTAGCTACACATGTGTAGTGTCTTTTTCTTCTCACTACCTGTTTATTAAGTTGTTTGTGTAACTGTTTGTTTTCCCGAATTAATTAATTAAATAAACAACAATCACTGACGAGATGGGCCATCACAACCCCATATTTTAGATGTAGTAATTAAAGAAAATATTATCGTGGCTTTTATCGTGATGAGTTTTTCTAAAAGTTTTGACATTAATGTTTGCTGGGTACGTTTTTTGCAGTGAACAAGTTTTTTGGCACTGTTCCTTTGGACGTTTTGATTCATTCCATTCCGTGATATTCCATTTTCATATTATGTCTGTTCGCATAAGCTTAAGTTATTTTCTTTCCATGTTGTAATGTAATGTTATGTAACCTTTTTTTGTTGTATCTAATTATTGATTCGATCTATATTTATATGTCGGAGATGGAGGGATTCTTATCCGAAATTCCATCGGCATCCGTCAGGTTGCATGTGGTTGGGTAGAATCAGTGCGCACAACTGGCGCGGTCGAGCTCTGGGGGTCCAATGTATGTCGCTAACACACTAGTCTCACCATGACATCTGACAGATGTCAAACGCCACACGCGACAAGACATTGACAACCCCGACTCGAACTACTGACTCAATGACAACTGTTTTCGATTTGGTTAATCGAGTAAGGTATCTTAAACGCTAATAGATGGCGCTACTAGTACGTAATCAAAACCTTTTACTTCACTGCTCCGACACGGCCATACTGACAGCGAGCGCGTTCTCGCGCGATCTTTTCCGACCGCTATAAGTTCAAAACATGGGGTTTCCATATTGGGACATTAAAGTTAAAAGCGTGGAGCTCAATGCAGCGTCACGAAGTTCACGAACACACAGCGTGGAGATTTAAACGATCAATCCACACAAGCACAAAGCGCGGAACTTTCAATGCTCAATCATCACAAGCAACAAGCGCGGAGCTTTCAATGTTCAATAGTCACGTGCACAAAGCGCGGAGCTTTCAATGCGCAATCGTCACAAGCACAAAGCGTGGAGCTTTCAATGTTCAATAGTCACAAGCACAAAGCGTGGAGCTTTCAATGCTCAATCGTCACAAGCACAAAGCGTGGAGCTTTCAATGCTCAATCGTCACAAATAAAACTTGTAGGGTACCTTGCACACTACCATAATGGTTCCCTGTTATGTTGACAATATTATTTGCACTCTTGCCAATTCACTTTGACACAACGCAATCTTTGATGCATTCGATGCCAGAATCAAAATAAAACGGATATGACTCACCCAGAACTCATCAAAGCACTGCTCGGATTGCCGACATAGCAAACGCCAGCCCAGCACTAGACATAGCACGCTGCTGCAGGTGCTGCTGGCCTGGAATGAAACATGCCCGCAAAGTATCACACAGCTCTGCCATTCCTGGTCACATTTGGTACAGGCAAAAACACAATGAAAATTCGAACGAACTAAAAATAGCAGAGTTCAGAGCATTACCCGCTATTTGATTCCCAAATCTCAAGGTTACAATAAAAATAGTCAACTAAGATGCATGTGTCTCATACTATCTAGTAACCTCCAGTTACTCAACTCGTCAAATTCATTTGCGCATCCCCTTCGGATCGCCAAGTCACTTCTGGACTTTATGGTTTCTCACGAAACCCCACACAATACACACAACTTAATCTCTACTCTGTTTCATCAACAAAACTATTACTTGACTCTCCTCAAATTTGTTAGTAATACTCTGATCCAAACTATCATCGATAATAAAAGATTCCTCTAAGCCTCAGTAATAGCTGGTCAGGAACTGTATCAACTTACTCGTAGCTTACATACAACGCTCATGGCTCGGCTATCCTGACCCACGTCAGGGACATTATCACAAAAATAATTGGGTCAAATTAAACTGTCTGAGTATTGCGTTTAATGCTTAATTGATTGTGAACCAAACAGAACACTAAAATGAAAGAATAAAGGCACTCAATTAAGACAGTATTTTGACTCTACCAAACAAATCCACAGCACTTAACCAGCACCATGCATCACTATACTTACCCAGTAGTAAAATTCATACAAGTACTTAACCAGTACTTAACATTTTAGCGCTTAACTAACGTTAAAAATCCTATCACTTAACCAGTGATAATAATAACGCTTAACCAGCGATATTAACCCACTAACGCTTAACCAGCGAAAGCACATAATAACACGCTTAACCAGCGTTAGTCAACATAACTCGCTTAACCAGCGATAATGTATTGGGAAAGAGTAATGTAAACAAATCATAGCAGAGCCATGTACCATCGTTATCCACATTAACAATCATTTTTATCACTAAGAGCCTTAGACACCTAGAAACCCACACACGAGTAAACCACTCTAACGCCACGGCTCTCGAGCCGACCAGCAATCGCATTGCTCTCACACATCCAGCTCATGGATCCGTGTGTATCACCCTGTGACACCACACAACTTTACTACGGCCGATAGAGAACCCCTACTCGCGTGCTTCCCATAATGTAGGCTTGTTCATCACCAGTGTGATCACTATCTACTTCGACTGGTACATGACCTACTAGCATCTTTCTTTACCTATCGTGAGCATACTTATACCTGCGCCTAGAGTTGAAGGCTTTTAGAGTATTGATTCAACCAGAGTATTGTAAACAAATTTTGATTATCTAATCATAATCATTTTAAATTTAACTTAATCCTTTATCAAATTAATCATTTAAATCCAAAATTAAGTTAAGTAACAATTGTAGGAATGCATGAGTGACCAAGTACCAATGTCATATCAACCTGCCATTAGCAGTTATCGTTAAGTTATCACAAAACAATAACACAAAGTGTGAATGCAGCCAGGCATATTATAAATTAGGGGATTACATCGCTGATAAAAATGCTTGGCTAAACGCTGGTCCTGCTCCATAAGGACGCATAAATAAATTGATTTGCATTTGAAAATACTGTTGGAGCTGCTGAAGATTATAAAATACTTTTTTGCATTATATAAATTCAATCTCCTAGTATTGTATAATTGTATAGCACATGTGTGAGTACTATGTAAATACTACAAAGCTACCATATACTGGGTACGTCTTTCACTGACTTGAATGTGCCCTGGCAGCAGAGAGTATGTCATGCTCACTCAAATGCCTCGCTGATGGTGGCGCGTGTGTTGGATCATTTGGTTCCCTTCAAAATGGTTGAGCTGAATGGTGCTGATCCACACGTCATGTTCGTGAACGGGCGCCGTCAGTAGGGACTGGTCATCTCTTTGCTGCCATGGCTTATTTTAATTTAACTTAATATTTGAATTGTACTTATTTTTATTTTATTTTTTTTTTTAACTTTTCATTACGGACGCTTTTAACGTTCTGCATCGTTCTCACATGCATAATTTATAACATAAATGATGTAACCAATACTTTGTAACCATATATTGATTTAAAAGAGTGTCCATGGAGTTTCTTGCCAGTTCTTCTCCATAGGTACCTACGCTTTGGATTGGGCAACTAGCTTCATTTTTCTGACTGACCGACCCCTTGACAATTCAAAAGTGCCTGTAATTGGTTTAATTGAAATAAATACTATGAGTTTTGAGTTTCGTGTCAGATTCGTGGCCTGTGGCTTTTCACTAAGCCCTCACACACTATTGCATTCCCTTGAACGCCGAGTCCCACGGACTCTGTGGTCTCTGCAAGACCCGACCTCCGCCAGAGTCACCCGCGCACCGCGCATCCACGGATTACATAAAGTAAATACCGACTTCTAACGGACTACGGCTACGAAATGGCTACTGGTACGGTCCGACCAGCCGAACTAAGATTCACCACTATCACTCAACTCAAACTCTTCTACTTCAAGCGGTACTTGTAAGGTTAGATTTTAAAGTTTTTAACGTATAGCGATCACCCGCCAAAACTTCTGCTTCCGTAAACGGACCTCTGAACTTCTGATCTAACTTAGTCTTATAATCTGATTTCACTTTTCGTTTTCTAATAACACGAAATCGTCAACCGAACATTTTGTTAGAGCTGCCTTTGTTCTATCAAATCTAACTTTCTGCTGTTGACCGTTTAAAACTGAATTTATTACAAGAGCTAAGCTAAGCTAAGCAACAAAAACTCTGTCGCCGACATGTTAATCGAAAAGCCTAGGTTCAATATTTCACATACTATCATAATATTACTTTGCAAGTAAATGTCGGGTAGATCATAGTAATCAAATCTCAAGCTGTTTCTCGCTAATTGCAACACTACATACGATTTGTTCTGTGCTGAATACACATGTTTGACCAATACCAGTCAATGCAACAACATTATTAACTCGTTTGCCACTTAATTTGGCTGCACAACTCGCTTTTACTAACGAGCATTCAGCACCAGAATCGTAAACAAAACAATACAGCTCACCTTTATTTTCCAATGTGTCTGAGGGTAGTTGTACGACTTCTACTCGCCGTTCATGACTTCCAGCACATTGTCCACCATCCGCTTAGCTGCCACTACTCATGCACCAGGCTGCGATATGTCCTGGTTTCCCTCACTTGCAGCACACAAAGGGCTTCGCTGACGGCTGCGGGGCTGCTTGGCTCAATTCTTAAAGTCACTCCACGTCACTGCGGTAGCTATTTGCGATAGCCACGTTGATGCTGCTCCTTTGTACGTCTTATTGATGGTCACAACAAGTTGACCATCTTGCAGTGAATTTTCGGCAAAACACAAATCAGCTGTTGTGCACTGTTATGTTTGCACACGCCAAATACTGCGTTTTCTAAACACGGGAACGGGATACGTCAAACTCGAACGCCGGTTAGTCTTTTTTTTATCAGACATGGCGGTAGGCGTAACAGTCGCGTCACTCGGCAAAGGTACTTCTGCATACAGCCTATGCCCAAAACAACATGTACCATAATCGCACATCCGTATCTGAATTGTCTGGTTCCAACTTGAACAGATCCACACGATTATTTAATAAGCATTCGCATGTTTGCACTTTGTTTTTCAAATGTCAACGGTCACTTTCACTTTCAGCGTTCTTATTTTGAACACGTGGGTCGTTGAGGTCCAATCCCAATTCTGATGTCGGAGATGGAGGGATTCTTATCCGAAATTCCATCGGCATCCGTCAGGTTGCATGTGGTTGGGTAGAATCAGTGCGCACAACTGGCGCGGTCGAGCTCTGGGGGTCCAATGTATGTCGCTAACACACTAGTCTCACCATGACATCTGACAGATGTCAAACGCCACACGCGACAAGACATTGACAACCCCGACTCGAACTACTGACTCAATGACAACTGTTTTCGATTTGGTTAATCGAGTAAGGTATCTTAAACGCTAATAGATGGCGCTACTAGTACGTAATCAAAACCTTTTACTTCACTGCTCCGACATATATATAATATTATATAGTGAATTTGAGAGTTTGTATGTAATCTTCGAAACTGATCCGATTCTAAAAATTCTTCTACTAATGGGAAGCTACAGTATTTCCGAGTGTCATAGGAAATGTATCTTATAACAAGAACTTTCACGCGGACGAAGTGACTTGCAAAAGCTAGTCTTACATAAAATCGTGTCATGTGAATAAAACTAATAAAGTTTTCTTACTAAACCCTTTTGTCACAAAATCGTATCGCAATAATACAGGAGACGACAGGAGTGTTCAGTTTATCGTTCAAAAATCAAATGGAAATTAGCTCTTTGTGATGAAAACTTCAAAAGGCAAAAAAAGGCGGTGAAGACGGCAAGTTCACGAAGAGGCTCGGGTGCTAATTGCTACCATAGATATAAAAAACCAACGTGTAACAATCCCTAAGTATACGAAAGCGATGCTGAATGAAACTCCTTAGTTATTGTCCTTGATATTATTATACTGCCTCGTTCTTCTAGTCGCCGCAAGCACAACTGCTGAGCATGAGAGGTCCTGGGTATGATTACTGGGTAAAAAAAAAAAAAATTGGGTTTGCCAGATTTCTCAGTAGTAGCCCTGAGACTGGATTTGCGCCCGAATTATGGCAATAGGCACTCCCCCTAATAAATGTTACTGTACCTACTACTAACTGGCGAAATGTGGGTGTTCTAAATAAGTACTCCTCTTCCTAACCCTTCGAGGGTTACAGGCGTGAGTGATGTTGTGTATTGTACGGACGCCAGCAGGTCAAACTACCCGAAACTGTCAAAATTTTCCAATCCACCTTGAACCTTAATATTTCAGCGATAAAGTTGAAAATCTATTAAAGAAATTTGACAGATTGTAGTAGCTTGATGTGCTGGCGTCTGTACCTTTCGCTAAGTCTGAGCACAGACTTTAGAGATTCGTGAGTCAATGTAATGTCGTGTCAAAACTAAATCCTGCAGTGCAATTTTGTAAACATGTCATCGTGAAAACTTAAGTGAAGTGAGCGTGGAGTGAGCTGTCATTCCAACTAATGCTAGGGATTGACACTATTGACAGCTCATTCTAAGCTCACTTCACCTAACTTTTCACGGTGAGATTTTTACAGAATCGATCGGCTGTAATTAATAAAAAAAAGGACGCCATTGGTAATCTAATCTGTTGGAACCGCGTCAATTGTTACGTTCTGTCATAGCAACTATTCACTTATTCGAATTTCGATAAAACAACTTCTATTGTTTACTAGCCGTATTTAAAAAAAAAGGACAGAACTCTCTTTGAAAAATGAAGAATGTGTGTCCTGTTTTATTTAATTAAATATTTGCACCTCTATAGTAATGTAGTACGTTTATAGCAGGCAGCGCGTACTACGAGTGAATAAGCCGGTCAACCACCTGCTAGTTCCTGGTATCCTATTTTAATACACGTTTCTGAGTACTTAGCAAAGGCCTTTGCTCCGGAAAATACACGGAGTTGTTTGCAAATATGCAGCTACTGAGGGAAGTGATTTTCGTAGAACCGAAATAATAAATGCATCGTTGTTTTACAGCATCTCGATTCTCGATATCTAAAAATTGGAAGCACTTTGTAGATTCTAGTATGGTTATTAATGGAAATTAAGATTTTCTTTTCTATTTTGACTTTCGTGGCAAGGAATATCTAACGAGTTTAAAAAAGGCAGCTTATGCATATTGATGAGTCAAGTTATAATTTGAATTTATTGTTGACACAGTCTGTTATTTTAGTTAAAAGCTTTGAAAAATCGTTCGTCCTTGGCGAGGGGTTCCTTGTGTCGCTGTGAATGTCAGCTAACATTTCAGTGGTCTAAAAGTGGTCGTAGTTTACATCGCCCCGGGGGAATAGAGTTGAAACAAAGCAATTCCGTCGTGACGTCATTTCCATAGTTCTGTCTTCTTTAATCTGATGTAAACTTTCATAATGTCGTTCTCATCCTTTTATCTGGAGTCGCTGTGATTTATTTGTTGGATGCGGGACTCGGAATACAATTAAGTTCACCTGTAGTTGGTCGAGGTATTGTGGTAGTGGAGGATTGTCATTTTGAGGAGCTTAATGTGGGACTGTACATAATTAAATTCTTTTACTATCACTTCTTTTATTGTAAGTAATAAATTGTGACAGTCAAAGTCAAATGAAAATGTTATTTTTAATAAGACATAGGTATAGAGGCACTTTTGGAAGTCAACAAAATAACTGAATTGTTTCACCTACTTATATTTCAGGAAATTATATACTAGTTGGTAACTGTAAACATAATAAAATATTTGCAGCATAGAGGTATAGAATAATTGTAGCAGGCAACGCCTCATAAACCCCTTGGATAAAAACCGGCCAAGTGCGACTCGGACTCGCCCATGAAGGGTTCCGTTACGTTACGGTTTATGACGTATTAAAAAAAACTACTCACTAGATCTCGTTCAAACCAATTTTCGGTGGAAGTTTATATGGTAATGTACATCATATATTTTTTTTAGTTTTATCATTCTCTTATTTTAGAAGTTACAGGGGGGGGGGGGACACATTTTACCACTTTGGAAGTGTCTCTCGCGCAAACTATTCAGTTTAGAAAAAAATGATATTAGAAACCTCAATATCATTTTTGAAGACCTATCCATAGATACCCCACACGTATGGGTTTGATGAAAAAAAAATAAATAAATTGAGTTTCAGTTCTAAGTATGGGGACCCCCAAAATTTATTGTTTTTTTTCTATTTTTGTGTAAAAATCTTAATGCGGTTCACAGAATACATCTACTTACCAAGTTTCAACAGTATAGCTCTTATAGTTTCGGAAAAAAGCGGCTGTGACATACGGACGGACAGACAGACAGACAGACAGACATGACGAATCCATAAGGGTTCCGTTGCCATTTGGCTACGGAACCCTAAAAATGGATCCCCATATTTATTACAATTACATTTTAAACAATATCTCTATTACTCAGATGAAATATAAACCGCGTCTAAAAATGCCCCCGTATTTGCTAATGTCGTGTGATATTTTCAGAGCTTTTAATACCGTATTATTTATCCGGGCAGTGCGCCCCGCGGGGTCATATTTTAGTCAAAGTCCGTGACACCCGGCGTAGAAGGGATCGTTTGTAACGGCACTCGCGGTCATTATCTCATTTCATTTATACTCCACGAACAATACTAGCTAGACGTCTGAAACAGGCCGTTCTCCGAATGAATATTAATGATCATAGTTCCAACGTAGTGTAACTACATGACTCTCATTTGCGAACACTCAGCCGCAACAGAAATAGCGTAGCGACAGAAAATAAAACAAATCGAATTAATATTAAAACTCTTTTGTATAAGGAAAAGACTTCCAAGTATTAACGCAGACAGTCAACCAGCCCGGAGATATTTTTTCATTAATTTGGAGAAGGAAAACTTTTGGGGAAATTAAAATACTCTCAGATCCTGTGGATGAGTAAGTGCTTAGAGTTGTACAGCAATACGCGATATTATTATAATTTATTTAAGTTGGAAAATATCAAAGTCTACGAATAAACAGAGACTGGCAGTTTTGGACAAGGGAGTAAATAGGCACTTTTAATAGTACAGTAATTGGGAGTGTACGACAATACTCATTTACCTAGCCCTTCGAGAAGTGAAGAGGATGACGGCCAAGAAGTAAATTACGAAGTCAGACCGAGTAATAACGAGTATGTGTGTAGTTGGCAACAAGAAGACTCGTTGACCAAGTCTAAAGTAGGTAGATTTATGTGTATCTACCGAGTTATGTGTGGTCGGTGTTTGTGTGCAAATAGCCCGTTTTGTAGGAGCCGTGAAAGCGAGACGTCTCGCCAAGTGGTTCTGTTAAGATTTCCACACGGTTGAAGGGTAGTTAGCTGTCACTACCCACCGCTAGGGACCACCTGCTTTGCAATGAATGCACTCTGCATGCGAGCGCCACAAAATTCCCTCGTGGCCTCGCTGCTTAATTAATGTCTTCATCCGAGCTACCAACACTTTACGTAAATTGTTTCTACTTACGTATCTTGTTCCTTGATGGCATGTGTATAACTATTAGGTATAGAACTGGGTGGGAACTAAATACAGCTCAGTAACAATAAATCGTACTATCTTAGTAAAATTACCTCCAAAAATCCTGAGCAAAATGAAATGCTTGTTAGCTTTGTATGTAGCCGGGAGCGCCTAAAAAGATTCCACAAAAGTTAAGCAGATAATTAAAATTAAAAATATACTGCAAAAGTAATTTAAGGCGCTTAATTCTAAAACGAAAACGTACTTTGTTAACAAACACTTGAGCTGTGGAGTGACGTAGGTCGATATAAGTTAAAAGCTTCAGGCGCTTAGGAACGGGCCCTACGAAAGTTTTCGTATTTTCGCTCGACTTGCGCAGTTATGTACGTGTCGGTGTATCTAGCATATTATATTATACACAGAGAGACTTTAACAACTGAGACGAATGACGTTGTATTTACCAGTTACTTGATCAACTTTTACTTAGTTATTTTTCTTTACAGCCAAGCAGGGAATGAAATTGCTACCCATACTTACTCGAACCAAGATTTTCTTTTTTCTCGGAGGTAAAACAGCATTGACGCCACAAATACGAAGTGTTAATTCCCGTTTAAAAATTCAGGGTAGGTAACACTGTATGAAAAGGTTTCATTATTAATTAAATTATGGACGTAGGGACGGTAATCAGTTTGTTAATGACACAGATGAATGTTTTAAAGCAGTGATATTTTAATCTATTTTATAAAAGGTTAAGAGGTGTTGAATGTTGCCTTTGATGAAAAAAGGTTCTTTTAGCTCCCTAAATTTTCATAATTTTTTAAACTTGACTATGTTTGATTTTCCATGAGGTTTTTCGAGTCATCTTTAGTCTATCTTTAGCAAAGTCTACGTTCCTACCAACTTAAAACATATTATATGTATCATTTTATTTCGTCTTAAATTTTATTCTGAGTGAACCGACACCTTCAATCTGACAAAAACGGATGAGGAAAACAAAAGAAGATTGATTAGTTATTTTACGAGAGAAACAGTTGTAACTATCGTTTGTGATTTATGGCGAAAGCATGTTTATTGTTTCAAACAATGTAGTTAATCTTCTATGAAGTCGTAGTGACATTGTGTTTTATAGTAGCTTTACAATTGTACGTGTTCATTAAACTAAACGTTTACGTCCACCGCAATGACGGTCGATTTGCAACGTTCCTACAATGTCGCACAAACGGTTACGACTAATTGTTAGTGGCTAACAGGTACGCACGTTCTACCGCCGATGCGGGATCATTTGGTATGCCGAAGCATTTAGATTCCTATTCAGTTTCAAGAGCATATACTTTGCACGGGCCTACTGACACGATAATAGTCGTACGTATAGTAGTTAATATTTGAGTATGAGAATTTTGCACTCAAGAAGTTTTTTCCCCTCATATAGAACGAACTAATTAAGAATAGCTCATACTAGGGTGCTCCTCTCGTGGTCATAACCTGTCAAAAATGTTCAAACTGCTGGGACACAGGCCTCCTCTTAGGGAGAGGGAGTGGGCCATAATCCACCACACGGATCTAGAGCTGGGTTGGTCAGATGTTACATGTCTTAGAATATTTGGTTCTATGACATGCCAGATTCCTCACGAAGTTTTCCTGCACCGTTTTGAGACTAGGTTCGAACCTACGACTTACAACTCGTAACCCGTGGCCGTTACCACTGGGCTACACCTGCTCTAGATTTGATCATGGTGCACCCCGAAACCAGATATTAAAAGTGCAGAAATACACAATAACATCTATCAAAATAAAAACGTGAAAGAAATTGGTCTGCAATCAAATGGAGATTTATTTTGTCTGGAGTGAAATTTTAAGTGCCATAACAAAATAAAAGGTTCTTAAATAAAATTATGCTTGGAGAGTGTCCGAAATAAGCCAGCGAAATGTAACAACAAAGTGGATTTGGAAGAAACAAAAGGACTTTAAGAATAAAACTCTCAGATTAATGATGGAACCTGCTGCTTTGCGATTATCCAGTGATGTTTTGTTATTAATAAATAAATATTACTACGATTTGTTAAAAACGTGGCATGAATATTTGGAAAAAGTAAACATTGATTGTGCGTTACAAATAAAAACCAATATCATTCAATAGGTGTCATTATTAATTTTCAATGAAATATCAAAATAGTCATTATTAAATTACACCGAACTTGTTTCATAATATAATAATATTTTATGACGAAAGCCTCATTGAGATTTTATGGAACTAAATATACATTCAATTTTACCTAATAATAATATTATGGCGCTGAAACGTGGTCGCTCACAATGGGCCTTGTTTGAAGGCTAAAATCATCCAAAGGGCAATGAAGAGGGCTATGCTTGGAGTCATCCTACGTGATCGAATCTAAAATGGAGAGATCTGCAGGACAACCAAGGTAACCGACATAGCCCGAAGAATTGCCAAACTTACATAAGTGGCAGTCGGCAGGGCACATTGGTCGTAGAGTAGATGGCTGATGGGGTCGAAAGGTTCTGGAGTGGCGACCGCGTACCGGAAGCCGAAGCTTTGGAAGGCCTCCCACACAGCGGATGACCTGGTGAAGGCAGCAGGAATTCGCTGGATGCGGGAAGCATAGCTGGCTGAAATGACGATGATGAATCATTTTAATAGCTCGATTCTTCATGTGATCAGAGGGCTGGTCTATTAATTACGGGAATTGGCCTTCTGGTTATCTATTGTCACCAGTGGAACATTGCTCCATATTTAGGAAAGATATGCAAAAAGCTCTTCTTTCGTGTTCAAATTTTGGGGAAGTTCACTGAACGCGCTTCTCCTGAGAAAATCCCAAGTATGCTCTATGGGATTGAGATCAGCGGACTGAGCAGGCCACTCTTATAGCGTGATATTGTTCTTGCAGAGCACATTCATCACCAGCCTGGCTGTGTGTATACGTGCATTATCTTGCATGAACATGAAATCCTGGCCATACTGCGGTCGGTGAGGGATGACCATAGGTTGCAAAATCTCGTCAGAGTATTGTTCCGAATTTAAATTGCCTTATATCAAAACGAGGTCCGTTCTTCCACCGAGGCGAATTCTTGGTACGGATAAACGTCCTTCTTGAATCGGGATGAAATGAGTGTCGGTTCAGTGCAAATGTGCGTTAACCCAAAATAATCGACCCCCTCGATTTCCACGTCCAAAGGTTAATCTTCTCCTGGCACTTTGGTCACTGATGACTACCTGGTGCTGAGACTTGAGTCTTCTACCAGCTCGCGAACCGTTGGCAAGGTGAAGCTATCCCTCCTTATTCTAAAATACTTTTGTATAGGTACTAATATTATACCAAAATGTAAAAAAAAGAATCATAAAAAATATAAATAGTTGGGAATCGAACTTGGGCTTCCGAAGCAGTCGTCGAATCGCTAAACTAGTTAATTTGTTCAAAGTCGACTAAAATAGCCGTTCTTATATATATATACATTTTATATATTTTTTGTAAAACTTTGCCCCACACTAGGAATTTCTCCTGTATCGTGGGTGCGTTTACAAACATTTAAACTCACATACACAAACTATCTCTACTCTAATACTTGCGGCCATACCAATATTTGTTCCGTGCGGGAATCGAACCCGCGACACGCAGCGCAGCAGTCAATCGCTTAACCACTGCGCTAAGCCTCACGTCATTTATGTCATGATCGCGGTATACCTTTATGGAGCAGTCAGCTCCATAAAGGTATACCGCGATGATAATCATTTAAAAGGTACATATATACCTATCAGCAATATTGTAGGTATATCTTTTTGGCTCGTCTTTAACAATTTGCATTAAACTACAGAAGAATACGAACGTAATGCAATATTGCTCACCCCCCATAGCTTAATGGTTTCAACCACCAACAAGCCAACTCGAATAAGCTCGATTTCACACGAAATTTATCAGATTTCAATGTAAAAAATGTTCATTATTTTAAATATTTTTACATTGAAATTGATTAGTGGTGTGTGATTTATGATAATTAGACTGTAGCTTAATTAGTAAGCTCGATTTTAAGAATTACGAAATGTACCAAACAACATAAAAATAGTTCAAATAAATTCGTTGAGAGAATTGGACTAATGACCGCAAATATTCACATAATTAGCTAAAACTACCGCTGCACTATTAGGACCCATTCAAATGTTTAATTATTTAATTAGGATTTCCAACAACAACATATAAATAAAGGGCAATACCAGAAGCCTAATTCTCGTAATTAAAAACGTTTAAAATCTAGTCGCAATCTTATCTCTACGACAATCAATGTCAAAAACTTTTAAAAAATGTTTGGAAATTAGAGGTATTTTTGACAGATTGAGACTGAGATCAGACTGTGAAAGTTTTTTTTTTTTTTTTTAAATTACGAGAATTGCCCCTCAGGTGTTAAGTAGGAGAGGCGCCACGGCGCCGGCGGCGGTGCCGGCGGTACCTTCCGCCTGACGCAGGTCCTCACCGGACACGGTTGTTTCGGGAGGTTCCTGTTCAGGATAAGGCGGGAGGAAACGCCAGGGTGTCACCACTGTGTGGATCGCCCGGAGGACACGGTGGAGCATACGGTGGAGGTCTGCCCGGTTTGGGCGGAGCACCGCCGTGTCCTCGTGGCGGCGATCGGCGGCGGCGATCTCTCGCGTCCAGTCCTGGTCCAGGCCCATGGTACGGAGCGAGAGAATGGGAGGCCGTTACCTCCTTCTGCGAAGCAGTAATGCTCGCAAGTCGTAAGTCGCCGCAGGTGACGACCTGGACGGGAGTCAACCGCCGACTCCCGGCCACCCTTGGGCGCGGGCTTAAGATGTCAGCACGAAGTGACGGGGTCTGCTAGGGCCGATGCCTGTCAGGGCCGCGGGTTGTTCGAAAGAGATACCGAGGCCACTGCACCAAAAAAAAAAAAGTATTAAGTAGGTGTAATCCTTCACTTATAGGATACCACCGCATGCACAGTAAAGTGGGCGAATTTTAAACATATCTTCGCTCTTTTAGGAACAAATATTGTTACCTTCCAAGTTTCATATTTATGTATGAGGAAGTTTGAAAGTAGCAACTTTGCCGAGAAGCGAGAAGTTCTGCGTGAATCGGTTGTCATAGTACGACATGTGATGCGGAAGAATAAGGAACATGGCGAGAGGAAAGTTTTGAGTATGAATGTGGGTGTGGGTGGCTACAAGAGTAGGGGAAACCAAAGAAACAATGGATGGATTGTGTGGAAAATGATGGTTCGTAAGAGTGAATACTGAGATGATGACTGACAGAGAGAGATGTAAAGATGTTACTTTTGGAAGAAGAATACGTGTTGCGTCGACTTCAAATAAGTAAATACGTCTTGTATCCTTGGTTTCATTTTTTTATCTACATGTTTTCAGTAAGTCATAAACTAAATTGTTTTATTTACGTAGTGCTATCATAATATTATGAGGGTTCTGCTTCTAATCTAAGTTCTATATAGACATTACAATCCCTAAAGGACGTCTTCTGAGTAAGCTTATCACTTATTAAGTTATATTGCAATAACATTAGAATCATAATTATTCCCCTTTAGCAAGCATCGCTGTATAAACAGATCCCTAACGCTCGGTTCTTATGAATACATTTTGATCTATGTTAAAAACATTATTTAGGAAAAGCAATAGTCACAAAATGTATAAGTGTGTTTAATGAAAATAAACTGCACCCTGATTGCGTAACACACGATCAATCGGAATCGGTTTAATTTTGACAGTTCAACAACATTCATTGCGTTATTTACGTGTTGAGCAGACAAATTTTTCGAACTTATGAAGCAATGGATTAGCAATTTTCTTCAAAATGATTCAGATTCTGATGCAATTAGGGTGCAGATCCCTTTATTTATAAACGTTGCTTAAAGTTAATGATTAGAGACTTTAACCAAAACTGTTTGACGTTTAAATGTCTCTTAACTGTAAGTAACGTTTATGAATAAACCCCTTATTAAATAGTAAATCCGAAACAAAAAATAAAGCACTAAAGATTGATTTTTCTTCCTATTTTTTGTAAGTATTTGGATATTTAATTGTCAGTACGTAAGTTAAGTTTCACAAAACTAACTCCAAAGTCTCGGAAACGTTCGTTATAATTCACGAAGATGGTTTAAAATTCGACAAGTTGTAAGTTACGCGGATACTTAGCTCTTATCTAAGAGGAAATTTTGCTTGAGTCAACTTTTCCCGTGTTGATTTGAAAGATTAATATCCCTTGTCTTTAAAAGTCATGGAGCCTTGTGAAACTTACATAATTTCGTTAGACAGCTTCACTTATTTCTGGGGAAATAGGTGCCTGGAGTTTGATAGAATATTATTTTGATTATTTCATAGTAGTAGTCAATAATTACTGTGGAAGAGGGTGTCTACAGCTTTATGAATATTTTTTTGGGCACCTACATAAAACTTCAAAATTGAAATTCCGATGCAAGCTTGCAGATATTTCTACATTATTATGCCTGACTTTTTAAATGACAGCAGCCATATTTTACCCTGTACCAATTAAAAAGTAATAAAATCGAATATCGGTAGGTACTGCTGGAGTAAATTACCGGAGGCTTTTATAATTAACTAGCTGTTGCCCACGACTTTGTCTGCGATCCAGGATGAAAAGTAGCCTAGTGTATCATGGTCTACACATGTGTCAAATTTCATCTAAATCCGTTCAGAAGTTTTAGCGTAGAGGCGTAATTCTTAAATTTTCTAATTTTCTGCGCCACTTTCTTATTTTTTTTCCGTAAGAACTTTCTACAAAGTATTAGAAAACTTAAAAAAAAAGATGGATGAAATCGGTAAAGTCGTTCTCTAGTTATGGCTTGACCAAAGGAAATAGGGATTATTTTTTATATATAGATTCAGTTTCAGATAGCCTTTATTATCGTAACGGAAGTTGCAGATCAAAGTAAATCTTTATTAATAGTAACTAGGTACCTACCTAAATAAATGCATCTATTTATGAAAATCTAAAAAAATAACTTAAGATATTAACCAATACATTTATTTTTTGCGTCTACCTAATGGTCAGGATAAAGACCTCATTTTGGTGTAGAGTTTGCATTAATTTCATTGAATGAGTATCTAAACTATAAAGACCCACACTGACATTTTCCTATTAGGTATACATAATTTGATAAAATATGCTTGACATTCTTAATATAATAATTATGAAATAAGTACCAATTTAATTAATTTCACTTATTTAAATAATTTGCATGCTAGTTTTAGCGAATTGTTTTAGAAACTAAAAAACTCGATCATCTGTTTCAATTCTTGCAAATTTTATCGTATTGACAAGCCATACAAACTATCAAATATCCTTGTTATATAACAAAGCCATTTCAAAAACAACAACGAAACTATTTTATCCTTCATTAATTAAACAAATAATAATCTAGTGAATATCGGTATGCACGTGGTGTGCATTATTACAGAAGCCTTTCATAAATTAAATTTCAGATAGCCGCCATTAACACGAACCGCGAGAATTAACATCGTTTGGTGTTGTTAATTACAGATTAAACTTTTATTTATATCTAGCTTTTGGTGCGGCTTTAAATCCCCTGATTAGAAGTTATTTATTGGCCGCTGCTTTTTGTGGGACAATTGGGATATGTCCTTTTTAATCTCTCGCTCCACTCTCAACTCTCACTTTTAACACACCAAAAACACCTGAGGGCCAATTATCGTAATTAAGAACGTTCAAAATCTAGTCGCAGTCTCATCTTGGCGACAAACAAATGTCAAAAACTTGTCTAAAATGTAGGGAAATTAGAGGTATTTTTAACAGATTGAGACTGAGATCAGATTGTGAACGTTCTTAAAAATACGAGAATTGCCCCCCTATGTTTTTGGTGTGTTAAAGGAGTTCATAAAATTTACTTGAAAAGTTATAAAGTTAACGTGAATTTATGAGGGCATAATGTTCTCTGTTTTGACTATAAATTAGAAAATGTAAGCATATCTAATGGGAAACGGTCCTTAGTTATGGTGAAAAATTATAGGTATGGTTTTAATTGGTTAATTTGTAACTTGATCTCAATAGTAGAATTCATTATCCTGAATATACTTTTATTGTAGATGGGAGAGGAAAAGTCTAGAATTTCTAATATTTTGTAAGCCACATCCGTACGTTCATTTTTAACGATTCGAAAGCTATGAATCAAAGAAAGCTGTGACAAAGGAGCTTTTTAGTAAAGGGATCTTGCAGACAGCAGATTTTACCTGTTTTACTCATTTTGTTATGGAGAACCGTGACAGTGGGATTCTATGATGCCTACGTGCCATGGAATTCAATTATACAGGGTGGCAGAGTCATCGACGCGCAACCTGTTACCATGGGTTCAGTAACAGCGGATTATTCGGGAACCCTCTGCGATGAAAGGTTTTGTCGGAATGCTTTCTATACATCTCAACCACGTAGGTCTTGCACTTTTGTAGGAAACAGCAGATTCTTTTTAACAACCGACGTCCAGAATCATGTACTTACTGAATCCATGGTGACAGGCTGCGTGTCGATGTCCCTGCCACCCCGTAAAGTCACGAGCAAAAGTATGTATACACTCGGCTTTATTCAAAAGCGATTTACTCCTTTATTTTTGAATGAACTTTTATGTTGTTACGATCATAGCATTCGAACCCACAGGTTTATGTAACGTGTCGTATTTTAACGTTGCATTCGTTATTTTACGAAAAAATCGCAATTGAAAGTTGCCAAGTGTTGACATATCTTTAAATTATATATATCTATTAATTATATACGTACTTATTGAGAAATATTTAATTGACCTTCTAATGACGTAAGCTTTTTAAATAAATGGGCGGCTTTTAAATTTTTTGGGTTTTTCTCAAAATTGGTCGCAGTTACTTGGCTATGTAGTATTTTAGGACACGAAAATGGAAATTATTCAATGCTCACAAAGAGACAAGACGCCAGTGTGTTAGCATACACACATATGAACTGTAAGTACTTTATTTCCAGTAACATAAATATATATCAAAACATGCGCATCTATATAAGATACTAGCTTCTGCCCGTGAATTCGTCCGCGTGAAATTTCGGCCCCCAACCCAACGCGTCGCCTCCTATCACCCATCCGCTCTATAATTTCGTTTTCCGAATTTTATTCTTTTTGCTCGGCTTCTAAGAATCGTACGTTAAATAGCATATAGCCTTTCTCAAGAATTGAGCTATCAAACCCGACGGTAGTTCCAGAGATAGCGCGTTCAATCAAACAAAAAAACAAACAAACTCATTAGCTTTATTATTAGTATATTATAGTAGGATCCGTTAATATGTTTAGGAAATCAAAATGGGAATTACTGGCCATAAATAACTGTGGGTCCAACCAATGTTCATCAGACCCGAATCGAGAGCCTTGAAAACTTGCTTGATTGGATGTGAATTGAAAGGCCTTTGCGCTCCTAACATAAACAAAATATCTACAGGCAACACAAATCAAATATATACATCACGCAATATGGCTTTATTCTGGAATAAATCAACAGTACTAACAGAACCTAGATGAAAACTTTTCGGTGGGCAGGTACTATTGTATTTGGTCGTGCTAAAACTTTCCACGAGCTAATTTAGCCAATTGTTATTGTTCAAAGTCAACATAGCTCTTACGAGTATGTACATGAAAAGTTATTGTGTAGTATATGTATACCTACTCATGAAAAGTCGAATTATCTGAGACCACATTTGTTTTGAATATGGCTTGAGAATAACCAGGGAACAGCGGGGATATGCATAAAGAGCCTATAATGTTCCCACTGCTGGGACACAGGCCTCTTCTCTGTGAGAGGGAGTGGGCCATAATCAACCACGCGGGCCCAGTGCGGGTTGGTAGATGCCACATGTCTTCGAATTTTTGGTTATAGGACATGCCGGTTTACTCACGATCTTTTCCTTCACCGTTTTGAGAGCTGTGATGATGAAATAATTTACACAAAGTAAAGCGCCTGTCTGGGTCCGAACCTACGACCTACAACTCGTAAGTTGCGGCCGTTACCACTGGGCCACCACTGCTCTCGGGGATATTTGATAGTAATACCATTAGGAATGTAACAAAAATGTTTCGAACGCATGTCCCTACCCCAAGTCGTAAACATGTATGGCAGCTGGTGATACAGTGCAAAATGAATATAACGTAAAAATAAAAATGTCGTCCTGCAGCTCGACATTTTTATTAAAGGTGTTTCACCCTCTGCCCCAAGATCTTTGACAAAGACCTCTCATACTGTCCTACCGGCCTACTAGCTTAATTTAATGTTAATGTATGAGACGAAGAGCGGACGTAGGTATAAAGCTATAAAATAAATGGGTCAGGCAGACTTTTGGAGGGGACGAACGAAAACAGTTCCGTAGCAAAAAGCAAAATGTAATTCTTCGCGTCGATTCTTATCTGGCGTTGTTACATCTTTTTCTCCTTTATAAATGAGCTTTTTGTGGGTATTTTTGAAAACGTGTCGACTAGGATAAGCCTTTGGACATTCAATTACATTTGGAAATCATACGTCTGGTATATTTTTCAAACAGCATCCTTTTCTATCTGTTCAAGTGTCGTGAACTCATTTGTAGGTGAATGTTTTCTCCGCCGGAAATTTCCCTTTATCGTGTTTCCCGGTACCGTGGGTGTATTTATACAAAGAAATCCCATACTCATAAGCGTCTAGTTTCATAAGAAATGACCTGAGGGAAATACCGATATTTTTTTTCGGTCGCCGGGAGCAAACTACGGCCCACGGCCAAACGCCAAGTTGACCCCTTACGCCCGTCGGATCATCAATTTAGATATCAGACCAATTTCGCCGTAATCCCTATTCGATTAAGAATCAGTAGGCTATCTATTATAATCTAAGTAATGCTACATGAGGATTGTTCTAAACCCCGGCCGGCGCAGCCATAATTAATTGAGTTGAATCAGTGCAACAATGCCCAAGTTGGTAGTTGATTGCTCACAACTTCCAGTAACAAGCAAGTACTAGTTTCTAGTATAAACCTACCAATATAACAGAATATCTATAAGTAACAAATATTAACGGAACATATTTCCCCTGACAATTTACAAGGTATAATATTTATGAGGCCGAAATACCTACAATTGAAAAAGTATTTAGATTAATAAGATTAACTTTCTTGTGCGAAAAAGTGGACAAAGAGAAAATGTAAATAAGTGAAATACTTAAATATTTTTCTTGACTCATCTTTTCCTTGAGAAGCAAATTTTACCATTGAACCAAAAATGTTTCGTCCTTTGATCTTAAATCGGGAAGGATTTTGAGTTATTGTTAACTTAACGTGAAATAAATTGTTGTTTCTTCTTTGCAAGTAACCCTAATTGGATATTTTTTAAAGTAATAGTGAATTATTTGGCTCAATTTGTCACCTATCCATATCAGATTTATACTGAACTAAACGTTGTGACATCAAGTCGCCCGTCAACCGCTCGCTTAGCAAAGTTTTTCGCCAGAAATAATTATAATCATCCATTATACTTTGTCAGTTTCTGTCGACCCTGATCCGTTATTATACTAAAAGCCATCAATCCTAGACTTTTTCTGTAAGGCAAATAATAATTATAAGCCTCCTGTTTTATTAGGCTGAAAAATAAAATAGCTATTGATTCTAAGTATTTTGCATGCAATTGATACACGATGTTGTATAGCTAAACATGTGAACTAGGTATATTATATTACCAAACTGTAACACCTTTATACCATGTTTAAGGCAAATAAAGACTTATCTTATCTATTGTGGATATGTCGTGCAGAATTAAAAGGCCACTTAAATGACTAAAGCTCTTATTAAAATATAGTCCCAAAAAACTGAATTCATAAGCATATAATATAGCAGCAACAAAAGAACTGAGCGCAATTGTTTGCTTGTACGAGATTTGCCGTAATTATCTCTTCATGTTACGCTCAAACGATATGACATAGGTAAAGTGGAAAAAGATCTCAGGTGTACTAAAAACCTAGTACGGGATGTACTAGGTTTTTAGTACACCTGAGATCTTTTTGCGCCCCTTTTTACATCCCTAATCACACGTAATGTGGCATCAATCTATTGAAATGTAGGATAGTAAAATTTCGGTGTAATAAAAGTTTTTCTAGTGCCTGCATAAGTCTGCGTTCAGGCTTGGGCACCGTATTCAACTCGCACCATAAGCCGAACTTGATTGGACGATTTCGAATGCATCGAACTGAGTTTTCACTTCGTCTTGTAGTACTTGGAGTCTGGAAATTTTCAGAATTCTATTTCCAATCCGTTCAGCAGCGCATTTGGGAACCTACTGGGATTTTGCCACATAATATTTGCTATTGTCAGTTTGGGTAAAAACGCTATTAGCCTATTTGTGACAAACGATAGTTTGCAGCCCGTTAGCTTTTGCGTATAAAAATTATAGTAGTGGACAATGATTCATGCATAAGTTGCTTTTATTATGAAATATGATTGAAGTTAGCAGTCTAATTCTGATGTTGTTTTTTAATATGAATTCGATTAGGAAGAATCTCAACTTCTACAGCTCTTCTCTTCTTAGCAATATAAGAAATGCTCTTTCCTACTTACATTTTTATTACATACCGAATAGTTGCTCAAAGAAACCAGAGCAAAAACCTTGTTATAACTGTAGTTGTCGTGGAATTAAGAATAAAAAAGCAATTCTCAGTAAATTTTAGACAAAGTATACTTATGTAGGTAAAACAATACCAGTGTTTTTTAATTAAGCTACCAGAATAATACCAAGAGAACTACAACGCTCTGTGTAGCAAACGTTTTAAAAAGAAGGAACTAAGACATAAATGCCTAGCTCCGTTCCAAGTCCAACTACATATGTCGGCTCCCGGAATCTAATCATCAGCCGTCGAACCCTTTCCCTACTACGTGGGGTCAGTTTTCACTCAATTCGAGTCGGAATTTAATCTCTTTAAAATATGATGTGGATTCAGCGGCTACGTGAAATAATATTAGGGCCATCAGGTCATAATCTTCGAGGCTTCGAGGCGTTTATATCATTCTACTTATCAGAGCAATTTTGCTTTAGAGCGGCCGTTATGAGCGGTATCAAAATAATTGTTTTTATGGTTATGGCTAAAAGGACACAGAGAATAGGCGGGGGTATGGATGTAATTGTTTTAATTATATTTTATGTGCTCTCATAATCACTTATTATGGTTTGGACACAGGTTTGGATGACTTTATAGTGTGTTTCTAAAAGTAGTTCTTGTTGTTTGATGTCTTTATGAATTGCTAAGTTAATTTGGGATATAATCCTGCTGATCCTTCGTAGACAGATATATTTTATATGTATCTAGTTTATGTGTGTGGATGGAGGTTTCTATCATTAGGCTCGGCTCTGATCAAGCAGAGGTGCGATAAGTGTATGTCAACAGGGATTAAGAGGGGCGATTAATTGCTTCCTTTGCTCTTCGCAGGAAATACTTGTATTTATGTATTCGTTGCTAAGGTAGAATGTTTTATTTTAATGTTATTTATTAAGTGGCATAAAATAGGTCTACTTTAAAAAAATCTATACTTATAATAAATCTGTAGAAGTGAAAATTCTGTACATTGAAAATATCCAAAAAATAAATGGCAGGGGGTGTTACTTGACCGACACCGAACCCAAAAATGTGATTAAAAAATTTTTTGTCTGTCTGTCTGTCTGTCTGTCTGTTTGTTCAGGCATCACGCAAAAACTACCGGTTCGATTACGATGAAACTTGGTATAATTATTCTTTAATATCCTGGGCACCGCACTGGGTACTTTTTATCCCGGAAAAGTATATACAATAAAAAACAAACTTAATTTTGCGGTTCGATCCCTATACCCGATTACCACTGTCTGTACTGTACCAACCGCAAATACTAAGTTTGTCGTAGGTTGGGTCACCCGCAGTGGAGTTCATTTTTACACAATTGGTTTTCTATTGTAATTAGCCACAAAGGGCCCGCGACATAGATGGCATTCTGGGGAAGCACATACATTTTATCCTGTTAGCACGTTCCCGTGGGTAAATTTCCGACATCCACGCGGGCGAAGCCGCGGGCAGAAGCTAGTATTAAATAAAATGATAAGTTGTAAATCATATTATAATCGTATGAAAAAAAAAAATATTAAACAATTTTGCACGAGAAAGGAAAAACGCATGAGCATACTTTGTATTTCAGACAGTATACTTACAACCACAAATACCTTTCCTTCATTATTTGAGCTTCCAGCTGAAGTTACAAGTCATGTTTTGTAGTTTTCATGTAAAATAATGTTCTGGAATATTTTGTACTGAAATATGTTTCTCACTAATAATCTTGCTTGGTGCTACAAATATTGTCGAACAGTGTTTAAAATTTCGAGCACACTAGTAACAACACGCTTTGTTAATCATAGACAGAACTTTTGTTTTGCGTCCAAAATAGGTTTTAGTAGACTGTGGCGCAAACTGCACTCGATGCGAAATCATTTTTTTTGTCACATAGATTGACTAATGCCACGAGTTACACTATGCTAGTTATTAAACCTAGGATAGCAAGATTGTGCTAGCAAGCTTATCTACTATAATCCGGCCGTTGAGAGAATGCGTTCTTGACACCGTCCTGTCAGTTTCATCCAAAAGAATACATGTTTTGCGAATTCGATCTTTATTAGTTACTAGAATTGTTGCACTGGCAGGTGTTAGGAACGTATTCTCTCGACGGCCGAAGTGTAACATAATCTATCTAGTAAGTTAGTCACTCTGGCCCCGTGTATGCAGAACTATTCTCATTTTTAGACTAGTAAGCTAGTGGGAAAGCGAGTATGCTAGTGTGATAGTTGCGGGTCTATTTTTGACCTAGTGATGCTCCCCACAACTGGTTTCAATATCCCAGCATGTGAACTGAACTGTCTCATGTGTCCGGCGAATCTAGTATCCAAACGGATCATTTAACTCTACGGACTAACTCGCTGCAATTATATTGGCTTAAACTTTCCTAGCATCGACGGCTCTAGCATGTTCAAGTGTCAAGCCAAAATGATAAGCCAGTATATTAGAACAGCCAGCCAGTGTATTATTAGCCAGTGTATTATTTGATTTGATTACTTATTGACAGGCCTACACTGTAATTTGAAAACATTGTAAAAGCCAATTATTTTTTAAGGAGTAACTGTGCAGTTTTTTGCCGGCTCTTCTCCATAGGAAGCGACCAATTGGAACCGTGCACTTTAGCTTCTGACATTTCATAAATGCCCATGTAGGTTTATGTGAAATAAAATATTTTCATTACTAGTCTGCTATTCTTGTTTCAAAAACTAGCCTTGTGTAACGGGTTACTCAAGGCTAGTTTATAAGCAACGCAACGTGCAATAAGCAACAATCAAGTGCAAAAGTTAACTTATGATTAGCGACTGTTTAAACAAACATTTTTGACGTTTAAACGTCTCTTAACTTTAAGCAACGTTTCTAAATAAAGGGGTTGGTCTGCGCACAAACAGCTCACTGAACTTAATGGGTATTGCAGCAGACTAGCTTTCTATTTAACCCTCAGGGGATGTTTCTATACACATTAGGATCAGTAGGTGTTTAGTAGCCCAGTGCAACTTACATTGTTAGTTTTCGCTCGAGACATATGCCTACTGTCTTGGTTTGTGAAAATGGATATAAATGATTACTTAATTATTTTTTGTAAGGAAGTTCATTTTTTTATTGTCACTAGCTTGCAAACCTGCCTTTGCATTGGCGATGGTCTATTTTCAATACTAAAAATAAAGCTGCAGTTTGTTTGCTTTTTTGTTTGTTTAAACGCGCTAATCTGTGGAACTACCAGCTGGATTTGAAAATTTCTTCTAACCAATTGTAGTTCATAGTGTGTCCTCTAAGGGCCGGTGCGGCGCTCACTGCCGGCACCGCACGGCATGGTATGGCAAAGGATTCTATTACTAATCAAGTTATTTTGAATCTTATTTCAATGAGTTTAGAGTTCATGTTACTTTATTTCGATACCACGATACCGCGACGTACCGCGGAATGCTGTGGCATGACGCGACGCGCCGCGGCATGACGCGACGCGCCCCGGCATGCCACGGGATGCTGCGGCATGACGAGTCATGCCGTTTCATTCCACGGGTTGCCGCGGCACGCCATTGCATCTCGCGAGACGTATGGAACGAGACTCATTTGTCTCTCTTCGTCTTCAGCTAGAAGTGCTATTAATACTAAATCCCAGTCAACCATAACGACATAACCAACTTTGAATCCGCGCGGAGCAAAACTGATTGATGCCAGAGTGGCTGGGCTTTCAGAAGATTGCCACGGCATGCCACGGGATACCATGCCGAAGCACAACCTGCCATGCCACGGAACACCGCGGGATTCCGCAGCACAATCTGCCGTGCCATGCCGGCAGTGAGCGCCGGCCCTAAAAGGTTCGCAATTTCCTTTTCCAAAGGATCGAGAAGTTTCTATTATGGTACATAAAGTGGCCGGAAATGTAAAGATAATAATATTACAAGTTCTCACTATGCTAAGGGCGCGATTGGCGTGACATATTCACTAGAACTATTTTTTTTGAAAACTAATGTATGGATAGGCGTACATTAGTAGGTCAGATAAATCTAGCAATTTAGGTCATAGATTGGCATTGTGGGTACTTAGGATTCGAGAGTGTTGGCGTAATCCGTATTGTAATATATGTAGCAACTAGTGATACTGACATAATACAATCCAAGTGATTCTTTAATAAGACGGGTGGGCAAGCATCTTTGACTTTTAGTCTTATTAGAAACTCCTTATTGGAAATTCTTGACATTATGTCTCGTCGTATTTTTCCGGACAGTCTAGTTCGTGTCTTCTTGTTAAAAGGTTGAACTATGCCTTATTGATTGAGCAGCAGAGTGTAATTAAAAACAAAAAAAGAACCTCCACCCCTAATTTCGGCCATGGTGACCAATCTCAGCAGAGACTATGCATCGGCGCGGAAGATATTATAGTCAGCAGACACAAGTGCACTCTCTCTTCCCTCACTCTCATTGTCCGACGGTACGGCAGTCCGACACAACCGGAGAGAGATCAACCGATCAATTCTGTAAAAAACTCACCGTGAAGAGTTGGGTGAAGTGAGCTTAGAGTGAGCTGTCAATGGCCATCCTAGCATTAGTTGGAATGGCAGCTCACTCCACGCTCACTTCACCTAACTTTTCACGGTGAGATGGTTACAGAATCGCACTGAACAACGGCTAACGTGCTTTCCGAGGCACGGGGGTATCACACCGCCAGCTTTCCAACACCGGAACACCGGCTGTTACAAAAAAATATTAATGGTAAAACCCAATAACACTATGCCCGACCCGGAAATCTAACTCAGAACCCCATGCTCAGCAGTCGCGCTTGCGATCACGAGACCAACGGGGTAGTTAGAGTGTAATTATAATGTAGTCGATGGGAAATAAACGGATAATCCGTAATCATATCGTTTGTGGACTTACATATTTTAACCTGTGATCTTGCAATAGGTATGTTTACTAACAAATATACGGGACCAAAAAGAAAGTTAAAGAAGTCTGTAAAAACATAAGTAGTTTCGCTAACTAGGTTTAAATAATGCGATGAAAAATGGGAGGTACGGAAATCTCTAAAAACAGTCATAAATTTCAATCAAAATTCGATCAGCCAAAAACGTTAAAATATTCGCATAATGATGCGGTTTTTATAGTTTTGTGGTAAAATTCGTATTCCGGCGCTGGTTTTAATAGCAGAAGGACAATTCTCGTAATTAAAAACGTTTAAAATCTAGTCGCAATCTCATCTCAGCGACAATCAATGTCAAAAACTTGCGACAAACAAATGTCAAAAATGTAAGGAAATTAGAGATATTTTTGACAGATTGAGACAGAAATCACACTATGAACGTTGTTAGAATTACGAGAATTGCCCCTCAGATCTTTGTAGGAATGATTGAATCAATTACGGATATCCAACGTACCATGAGATATACCACCACGGGGACCACCACGTACCATGGGGTATTTATCTTGGATGTAAGGTTGCATTTCATTTGAGGGTAATATGACGTTCAATCGTGAAGTGTTTCAGGAAATTTATTACCGGAGGGTGTGCACAGAATATTAATTTGAATAGAGCTTGTAACGACCGCTTTGAGCATTCAAATATTGTATAATTGCACATCACAGCGGTTCTGAGAAAATGTCAGTTTTGAGTAAAGTATTTTAGGATAGTAAATGTATACATACATAGGTGGTATACTTGTTTATTTTCACCCTCGCCAAAAAGTTTTGATAAATTGCAGTATTTACAACTTCTTGCAATACTTTATGATCAATGTGTTTTTCAGATTTTCCTCGAAGATTTTTATTATAATACATTCCCCCATAATGTTTATTTGATAAATGGAAACTTTAAAGATCATCTAGTGAATAATGACGTAGATATATTAGAGTGATCTAGGTTTCACCGATTCTTTTATGTGACACGCGGGTCTTAGCTATATATGTATTAGCGTCTTCAGTCGGTAGGCTGAACGAATGACTGGGCCACCTATTTCAGTTTTTATCGAATGGTAAAATGTGAAAAGCAATTGATGTTCGTAGATAGATTCCATTTCAAGACATTCCGAATGATTTTCCGGATAAGAAAGTTCAGTAACATACCTAGATATAAAGAATTTCAGAAGAGATATAGATATTTGAAAAATACCAAAATAATGCTAATGATTTAAAATAAATATAAAAAGGTTTCTTCAATTTCACAAACAAATGATTTTATAAAAGAAAACCGGTCAAGTGCGTTTCGGGCCACGCGCAGTGTTGGGTTCCGTAGTTTTTATAACAGCCAAGTGCGGGTCGAAAAACTTATTTAGGAATGAAACAATAGCGTGATACAACTGACGCTTAGCGCCATCTATCGAAATTTCTATGGAGTTGTTCGAAATTTTCGAGTCAAATACAATTGGTCGACTATTACTCGTAAACATGTAAAGCCCACTTAAGTGTGATAGTTTTCCTAAACTTCGTTATATATAGATACTAATGCCGTGACATTTGAATTTCTAACTACAACCGTGTAGATGGTAAAGGGGGGGGGGGGGGGGAACTTAACTGTAACGAAAATGGGTACTTTAAAGCTTGATAAGTCACGAACAGTTTACTTAATAAAAAAACGGTCTTCCCAAACCCCTAATATTTTTGAAAGACCTATCGACCCTACGATATCCCACAATATGGGAAAGACGAAAAAAAAAATTATCATCCCCACTTTACATGTACCTACCCTAAATAATTGTTTTTTTCAAAATTTTATTTTACCATTTTTTTGGCGTCATTAACGTGTATCATCATGCCAATTTACAACTTTCTAGTACCAATAGTTTTTGAGCTAAACCGCGGACAGACAGACAGACGACATGGCGAATCTATAAGGGTTCCTTGTTGACTACGGAACCCTAAAAAAGAACACCCACACACAACGATGAATTCTGAAAAGTAAGTATAATGCATTGAAAACGGCGTGTGACGTCACCTGTCTTCCCGTTCAGCATGAATTATCGGCGCAGCGTGTATCGAGAGTCATTCATCCAACCACGATGACTTGGCACTTGAATAATCTTTGTTCTTTTGTTTATACCGCGACACCGTTCACTCTGAACGTTTGTCGCCACGCCGTCAGTTAAATGGACGAAATTCGATATTTTGCGTGACACGTGTTCAATTCTCTTTCCACAATACATTTGTTTGCTGAAACAATAGTTAAGTACAGTATTGTGCGTGTTAATTTGGATAGTTTAGGATATAATTGTTGCGTTATAATGTGAATGTTTGATTATGAAAGAGGTGTTGTGATGTTGTCATTTAATAGGTAAATGCGTGGAGGAAATAGGAGGAATAATAGAGGTTATTTGTACTGAATTAATTATTGTTTATATTTTCAACTATCACAGAAAAAGAGGGGCTCGTGGCTAAGTAATAATAGCCGCACGGGTTTATCGACCAGTTTGAGCTATTTTTGCCGTGGTCGGTGACAGTGGTCATCTTGACATACCGAAACCCCTTCGTGCCTCGGAAAGCACGTTAAGCCGTTCGGGCGGGCGTGACGGGTCGTCAGAAGACCGAAAGTCTGACAACCAGTCTTAACAAGGGTATCGCATTGCTAAGTGACTGGGTTGTGGAGGTCAGATAGGCAGTTGCTCCATGTAAAATACTGGTTTTCAGCTACCGACCCCAACATAGTTGGGAAAAGGATAGGCAGATGACAGAAAAAAATATTGATTTATTGTAGTAAGTTTATATTATACTAGCTGCGCCCTCGCGGGTTTAACCCGTCTAAGTTTCGATCCCGTGGGAATATCGGGATAAAAACTATCCTATATGTTAATTCTGGTTATAAACCATCTGTGTGCCAAATTTCATCCAAATCCGTTTAGTAGTTTTTGCATGAAAGAGTAACAAACATCCATCCATCCATACAAACTTTCACGTCTAAAATATTAGTAGGATTATACTCGTATGTTTGGTACATGTTTAGTTCAAGCAATAAGTTATACACCATACGGTAGACTTAAATTCTGAAGTAGGTACACGTCTTGTTGATCTGAACCTAGCGTTAAGCAAGTTAACTCATTAATCAAACAACTTGAGTATTGGGTTACTTGCCTATCTATACCTATCTACTTACTGAACACATGGATACGAACTACAGAGCAACTTCAAATTTAGTGGGTCAATGTGTATTCCTACTGCCTACTAATTGGAGTTTATCAATATATTTATGTAGTACGATGGTACGGATTAGGCACAACACCAAAAGGCTAAATACCTGCGTTTTTTTCTTTCTTTTAAACGACTATGGCTACGTAAAAAAATCTAGAGCAGGTTACAAATAAGATAAAAAATTGGAAAAACTGGAACTTTTTCGCGCAATATTTTCGGACCGGTAATTTCTCTCAGAGGAGTGCCATAAATCAGAACAGAGTAAGCTCCTGATAAAATCGATACCCCAAGTCGAAAAGGATTCGCGAGTAAAATATCGAGTAACGAGAAAGTATTTCCGAACATAAATATCTCCGCCGCGATTTGTGTCGTTTAGCATTCGATCATTACTACAAGACTAGATATATCGTGGTACCTGTATTTGTCTGTTTGTGCAGGTACTAAAATAAACTGCTATTCTTCTTTAATATTAAAATCGAAATAGAAGTTTTCGATAGATTTAATAATAAAATGGAATAGTGAGTTTTGCGATGTGGCTGAAAGTTAAACGGTTCGCGGACAGCCCGATAACGGCTGAGATGTTTGGAGACCCCAATTTCAATTCAATTTAATTTTTGTGTTTTCCAGTCATTGACCAAATTCAATCTTTTAATTTTCTGTCCAGCTGATTCTTATTTTTCTACCTAGGGATCGTATGATATATAAAAGTAGACTTAATCCACTACAGTTGTGACAGCTCACTCGTGAGCACACATTTTATTAAATGTAAGATTTATCTGGGTTCCGGGGGTTTCAGCTTTTGAGATCAAAAACTGTCACAGTCACACCACGGCAAGCTTACATTGGCTACACGACGTCAGGAAGGAAGACGGAAATATTCGCGGTCACCGGAAAGCTTTATATCCATAATAATAATGCCCGGGGAGTAATTCGTTTGTCTGCAACTTTAGAACTAATTTAAACTTACAACTAAAACTATCGGGAGAATAAAAGTTTCCTGGAAAATTCGTGGAAGAACTTTGAATTTGGGTCGCATACCTAATACAACATTTTTCGTCCCATCACGAAAATGCGACAGATAGGTACATTAAATATAAACAAAGGCAAATAATATTTTTCCTTATCAAGTAGGTAGTTGTGTTCTCATAGCAACAGTGTTAGGGTGGGAGGGTCGTTGTAATACAAAGATAAAGATATTACTCGGAGCAATCCCAATAAAGCAAAAGATCAGGGTTGTGTTTCAGGTCAGGGAATGTAAACAATTAAATCCTTGGGGCGAGTGCTTACTCCGGCTGCTACCCCTGTAATCTCTCAAACGAACAGAGACATTGGCCTACGGAGGTTTTCGTTACGTAGCAACTTTTGTGAAGGTTATTTGACTTGCTTTTGTGACTAGCATAACCTAATTGTACAGTAAGAAACATGGAGGGTTTTAAGTCTAGGATGTAAGAGAAACAGATAAATGAAATCTAGAAACCATTTTTAAATGTGAGAATAGATTTCGCACAATACGATAGTGGTGCACAATTTCCGTATCCCACCTAGGCTGATGCGCACACTGTTATTTTTCTCACCCGGCTTTTGTGTTTGGCGCAAAAAGATAAACTCAGCTTTCTTCGTTCTCTGATATGAACGTAGATAGAAGTCCTCTTTAATTTTATTCCGCTTTTATTACTAGGGTCCGATTTCGACTGAAGTCATGTTTGCAATTTCCATTTTCCCCGTTCGAAAACTAACGGAAACTATGTTCAAAGCTGTACGGCATTAGTCCCGTCAGACGGCTCTACATCTCGTCTCCTCGACGGCTGAAGAGGGTCAATTGTTAAAAGATCACCTGTTTGGCTTAAAGCGTGATAGTTCTTGATTTATAGCCGAACATTTTCGGATATACGATGACAAATGATTTGGGTGAAATTGCTTTTTCGGGTTTTACATTTTTAATTTTTACATAGTCAAATTGTAATTTTTCATGATCGTTTTCACATTTGCTTCATTAAATATACGTTTTCAATAACAAAATTATCCCAGTGCCTGTTTGCTTGGTAGATATTATGTATTTGTAAAGGGTAAAACAAAACCGATCGTTCCTATGCGTCATATTAAAAAGCGATTTGCAAGATATTCCAAGAGTGTAAAAAATTCGGAGCAAATCTGAGGAGTGAAACTTTTTATCGTCACGTTAATAGGAATGCGAAGTTGGGAACCATGTACTGACACGGTACTTGTCAAACTTCGTAATGCTGAGAATGTGTTCTTATCAGCCTTTTCATTTTTTCCTAAATCGAATATCATCTTATTCAACAAAAACTGGGTCTTGTAGTCATTAGAACGCAATACCCAAGGAAAAGGTATCTTGTAACCTACATAACATACCTCCTATAGAAAAAGATAGTTACCAACTAATGGTTATAATTATTAATATTAGCCAGCAGGAACACGTAATGATAATGACTGGTATTACGGAAACAAACTTTACCTACGCTGGTACCCCAGGGGTTTCACGGAAATCTATCGGGTTACTGGTCGTAGAGATATTCTTTATAGTCATAAGAATATACCTAAAAGCATTTAAAGCTAATTATATATAATCGTTTAGATTGGTTAGATTGGAAGCTGACCCCAACATAGTTGGGAAAAGGCTCGGCAGATGATGATGAATTATATATAATCGTTTTTCAAATAATGCCATGTACCTAACCTACTTATAATTATTTTAGAAATATCATGATGATTGTAGGGAGTAATTTCGAACCTAGACAGGCACTTTACTTTGTGTAAATTATTTCATCACCACTGCCCTCAAAACGGTGAAGGAATATGTGAGGAAACCGGCATGTCCTAGAACCAAAAATTCATATATGTGACATCTACCAACCCGCACTGGGCACTTGTGGTGGATTACGGCCCACTCCCTCTCACCGAGAGGAGGCCTGTGTCCCAGCACTGGGAATAGTATAGGCTGATTATTATGCTTGTCGTGATCATTCTATATTATATTAGGCACGTACATTTAAACATGGGCTCATTTCATTTAATTTATTCATAAAAACAATTTACATTGTGTTAAATACACATGCAATTTACAAAACAAAAAACTATGAATTATTAATTAACATTCCAAGTGAAATTCAAAAACAATTCCAAATAGTTTTAATAATAATGTCAAAACGATTTAAAATCTAATTTCAAACACTTTTAAATATAAAGTCAACCAGGTTTAAGATATAATGTCAAAAATGTTAAAATACATAACTTCAATACTTATATGAACTCAGGGCGATCGGCGTTGAGGGCTGAAATACAGGCTATGCCTAGTTCGGCCCCAAATGCTAATTACTTTTGTGTACAGTAAACGGTTACTGTTGTTGTTGTTAGCTTGGTCTACAGAGACTTAGCACTTAATTTGTGAAATAATGTACTATTTTTTTCGGTGAATAAACATTATTATTATATTATTATTATCCATTTGAACCGACTATATCTACAATTGAAGTAATATTGCAAACACTTTCTTTAATGAAAATGAAGCTGTGAAATTGAATCACGATTTTCATGACGCATAATATTTTGGGTGTTACGGTTTTAAAAAGTACGTTAACCTGTACCTACTGCATTTCAGCACACCGTCGCACTAAATATAGTGTAACGAACTCCATAAAAAAACCCAGTGTCCTATTTTTACATTCTCCTAGCTCAGGGTCAGGGTAAACGCTGCATATAGGTCTCATATCTGCATCCGTAGCAAGAACAAGTCTAGTTCATCCAGTTCATTGAGTTAGCCACTCCATTCGACCATGGTTTGACGGGATTCTAGTTTAACGGAGTGTCTGCCATTTATATTAAACAAGCCCTTGGGAAAGTTAGCTTTTCGCAGTTTCATGTTACTCGTGTATTTCCTTGTATCCCGGTAAATGGTTTTAGTCTCATCCCTGTAACATGTAACAATATCTCAATTCGGAATTTACGGATAATTCACTTCACGAATCATTCTGTCTACGTAGTAAAAGGTTTTCAGATAATATTTTTGAATATTCTGCTTCATAAAATAACAATAATATTATTGTTATCATATTAACTTCGCATCGCTTTTAAATAAAGCGTGAACGTTTGCCTTACCCGATATCAAATGAAAATCACAATTAAATTGCAATGAATATAATTTTAGCAGCGATGAGTGACTAATTTGCATTTAAAACCGATACCAATAAATTCGGGAAGAGCGAGAGATGTAACCGGTACAGTGTTATTAATTAACATTGGAATAAAGATGGCTGCCATAGAAGTAGGAGAGTAAAATGATATAGCAGTGGATAAATGAAAGTGTAAATGAAATAATTAATGCTCGGACTAAAATTACAGAATATATTAACATTTTTACTATCTGATAAATGTTTTCGAAAGGGATTTATTTTATTTATTCTAAAGGAGGTACTACCTACCTACTTATTATGTTAACAAAACAAAAGTACCTAATATTATAATTAAAGGTACAAATTTAATGTAGCTATGACAAATGGGTATTTATTATGTATTGTTTCTCCCTGAAAATCTATTTTTACCGACGGCCGCAGGCTTACTTAGCTATCATCTGTACAAACATTCGTTTTCACTCGCAACAAAAACCGTTACTTTCCTGTGGCCTTCACAAAACTGTATTATTTGTCCAATAGCCACAATCAGCGAATGTTTACTTGTACCTGCGAGAAAAATGTTTGCCCGTAGCGTACAGAGCGGTGAGAAAACAAACATGGAATTAATTCCAACATGTCGACTACGCTACGCTGTTATACTGTATCGTTTACACTTGCGGTGTACACAATAGAGTAGGTATACACAACTAATGCAGAATAAATCTTCTCTTAACATATGACTAGTTCTTGCTTGCTAAGTTTCTTTAAAAGTTCTGAAATTTGTAAGCATAATCAGTCACTGTACCACTGCTGGGACACAGGCCTCTTCTCAGTGAGAGGGAGTGGGCCGTTATCCACCATGCGAGCCCCTTGCGTGTTGGTAGATGTCACATGTTTTAGATTTTTCGGTTCTAGGACACGCCGGTTTCCTCGCGATGTTTTCCTTTACCGTTTTGAAAGCAGTGGTGATGAAATTATTTACACAAAGTAAAGCTCCTGTCTGAGTTTGAACCTACGACCTACAACTTGTAAATCGAGGCCGTTCGTGAAATGTGTACCGGGATTTTGAAGCCCTTTTAACATAAAAAGCGGGATACTTTCGTCGAAAGCGGGACAAAAGAAAAAAAAACGTAATTAATTGTCCGTTAGGAGAATGCGTTCCTTATCGTTGCGACAATTCTAGTGGCTAATAAAGATAAAATTCGCAAAACACGTATTCGTTTGTATGAAACTAACAGGCGTCAAGAACGCATGCTCTCGACGGCCGCACTGTAAATTTTTTACTACGTAATATTTTATTTGAGTTTCAAATTAAGTTTACAGTGATGATAGATAGTCGTAGAAAAAGTATTTTAATAAAAATATGTTACTTTACTATTCAAATAACAATAACTGTTTGGTTTACCCTGTAAGGCAGTTAAGTCTTCAGAGGACTATAATATTATATAAATAAGTAATACAAAAGGGAAAGGGTTTGATTACCGAGATGACGACTAATGGAGAAGTATGGAAGAAACAGACATGTTGCACCGACCACAAATAAATAAATTAGGATAAAGACAGGAGAATGATGATAAATAAGTAATTAACTACTTACGAATAACTTATTTATTTTTCGGGAAAAAAAGCGGGACTGAACCTGTCCCGCGCGGGACATTTAATTTTGGGCTAAAAGTCGCGACGTCCCGCAAAAACGGGACGTCTGGCAACGTTGACCCATAGATATAGGATAGAAGGAGATATGCCGTGAGGTTGAAAATGTATCAGAACTCCATGTCGTTAAGAAGATCCCACTACCGCGCCACTACTACACATGTAGTTCAGTAAAATCAATAGATACAAAGTCGCGCACACACTTGCAATTCATAAATCGGAACGTACTACACAATCAATTATAAACCTTAACTCATCAAACATAGCGTGCTTTTTAGCCTAGTGCATGATCATTTCGGGCATGCCGCGAAGACACAGACACGCCTCCTTGCCACTTCTCCTGTCCTTTACATTTCTATGTGTGTACCGAATACTAATTCTTCAAGCCCTAGAAGTTCTACCTAAAACCCTCTTGGTGCCAACAGCAAGTTCTTATTTCTAATAATTTGTAAGAAGAGGCACCTGTTTTCTGGTCTTGAAAATGTTCTAGATCGTGTTTTTAATCTGTTTAAATTTCGAGGTGATCTTTTAAACTTAGATGACATATTGTTTATCTGATGCCATCTGAAATGTATAACTGAATTAATGCATAATATGAAAGTAGTTTGTTCAAAATCGTTTACTGAATCGATTTCTGTTATTTTTAATTTTCATAAGTAGGTATTTTTTTTCCCCAAAAATAGTTATAACTACGTAAATTACAGCCATACTTCCACTGTATAGTCAAAACAAAACAAAATGGACGAAATACCTACTACGCTTGAAGTACTTACATACTAGACCCTTACACGTGTGTCACTGTGTGCGTGCGTAGATTTATAATGTGATAACAATCTTCTCCCACAATCGGTATAAATAATTTAATAAATAAACAAAGTTTCATACATAACATAAAATTCTAATTGGGGTGTTTGCTTAGCTTAGGATAGCAATCTATTAGTGTGCCTTTGTGCTCTCTGCACCTTGATCTGCACGTGTCGCCATGCCGTAGTGGGTACAAATGGAAGTGTCAATATCAGAATCCTATTTAACCCGGAAGGTTCGTGATGATACATATGGGTCTCTATATTTTTATCATTCGATTACACCCGGTAGTTAGAACCCAAAGGTATTCCATTTATCGGAGTCCGTTCACCGTTCAAAAAGGGATTCGCTTTGTATCTACATTTAACTATTCATTGATTTAACGGTTTCAAAAGTAAAAGAGATTTATTAAATATCAAAAAGGATTTCAATTATTCTACATGTGTACCTAACATATATTTGAAAATTCAAAAGATACGTTACAAATAAAAGATTAAAGAGAACTCTTTCTCTTTAATCTTTTGTAACTTTTCTTTTAATTTTAAAGTGTTACACATTCATCTTACCACTGCGCGATCATAAATCTAATTAAATGATGCGTCTTTCACAACTTGCTCTGTGCAGTATTCAACAAAATATTCCATGCAACCTAATCACATTTAAAGCTTTAATCTACCACTCCTAGAGATACGTGCGGAAACGCTATCATTTAGCTTAAGTACTGGTAAAAGCGGCTCGTGTCGTGCGAAATATAATTAATATTATAATTCTGCGTAGGTTACTGCCACGATCATTAATTTGAGTTGATGGTATTATATTTTATTTGTCAATTAATGAACGGTGTTTTATATGTCAATTTAATATGTGCCATAAAATAAAATTCCATCACCGTCACAGGCGCCTCACTTGACATAAATCATGTTTCAATGGGACGCACTCGGCTCGGATTTGTTTGCTTTAGTGCTGTTAATTTGGTGGTATTCTCTGGAACGATCATTAGCAATGACAATGGTATTAATTACATGCTTTGTTTTCGATTGAAGCGGGTTTGCGACAGCGACAGAATCGATTTTAGCTCAAGACGCAAAAACATTGGTTGAAATGTTCGGCAATGTTACATAGTTTCATTAATTTGTTGAAAATGCCGCTTGGATTGTATATCTATCTATACTTATAATAAATCTGTAGAAGTGAAAATTCTACATTGTTGTACATTGTACGTTGTACATTGAAAATATCAAAAAAATAATTTACAGGGGGTGTTACTAGACCGACACCGAACCCAAAAATGTGATTAAAAAAATTTTTGTCTGTCTGTCTGTCTGTCGGTCTGTCTGTCTGTCTGTCTGTCTGTTTGTTCAGGCATCACGCAAAAACTACCGGTTCGATTACGATGAAACTTGGTATAATTATTCTTTAATATCCTGGGCACCACACTGGGTACTTTTTATCCCGGAAAAGTATATACAATAAAAAACAAACTTAATTTTGCGGTTTGATCCCTATACCCGATTACCACGGTCTGTACTGTACCAACCGCAAATACTAAGTTTGTCGTAGGTTGGGTCACCCGCAGTGGAGTTCATTTTTATTCCTTTTAGTTTTTAGAGTTATTTAGGTTTATTTTTATATGAGTCGTAGGTATAGATTTTAATTTTAAAGTTTATGTAGTATATTTGATAGTGTACGTAGTGACCGTAGGTTATTTTATAATACTGTTAGGTAGGATTAGTCATTCGTATAGATATTAGTTTTTAGGGATTTTGCTTATTTATTGAGTTTAGATTAGTTATCATCAGAAATAGGTTTATTTAGGTAGGTATTTAATTTTCTGTTATTGAGTTTTTTTTTTTAATTAGGTAGGTACCTACTTAGGTAAAGATATCATATAGGTACCCTCTTAATCACCATTAATGAGACACAATTGGTTTTCTACTGTAATTAGCCACAAAGGGCCCGCGAGATAGATGGCATTCTGGGGAAGCACATACATTTTATCCTGTTAGCACGTTCCCGTGGGATAACTTCCGACATCCACGCGGGCGAAGCCGCGGGCAGAAGCTAGTACATAATGTTTTTAGAGATTGCAGAACGAGCATGTTAAGCTCATGCATAAATCATGTTGCCAACTCGTAGGTGCAGAACTGTTTCCACTAGGCATACTATAATTACTCCACTTAGCGTAGACTTGCAAAATTCATATTCCGTACTAAAGTAAGTAAGTTTGTATAAGTAATAGTAAGTTAGGAAGTAAATGTAAAGTACCTACAATGATACTACCTTAAAGGAAGTCAGTATTATTAGTTCTAGTTTACATGTTATAATGATACACGATGTCGGCAGCTGGTAATAACAGCTATTTCGATATTTAAGTTATATGTCAACGCCCCTAGGTAATAGGTTCGGGACCATTTGCGTCATCCAGATACTAAAGAGCACAATTTAAGATCCTATGATTCCCAATATTATTGAGTAGGCCCCATTTACTGTAATAATGTCGCTAAAAAATTTATGGACCATGTAATTTTATTTTGGGGCCTATCTCTTCCATGTCCATATATAAATGAAAAACGCTTTTACGTACCTACATAGGTAATACTTTCATACTGTCGAAGAAAAAATAAGTAAATGACTTTCTTTATTGGAAGTTAAACTAAATAGACCAATAATATTTATAAACTTTTCAATATTAATACGTAATGCTAGAAAATTCCCTAGAAAAAGCGAAGTGTTATTTTACGTAACCATGTCGACTCGCTTGACTGACGACGGGTAAACTTTGAGGAGTGCCCCAAAGGAAATACCTATTCGTCAAAATATTTACGAAGCCAACAGACGTGAACATCGAAAACCTTGTTTATCTATCTAACTGATATATCCATGACTTTTTTATTCGTTTTGGAAAACTTCTTTTGTTTCATCCAATAATTACCTTACTAATTGAATTCAGTGTAATTTAGATCAATCATAAAAAATATGGCTATTTTTTAAATTTTTATGAAAAATATCCCTCCAGTCTTCTTCCACTTTTCTCTTGATATATTATTTTTGTCCGTACTAAACCAACGTATCCTTATATGTATTGCTGACCGTAATATCTAAACCATAAATTACAAGTCTGGACTGCAATAAAATAGGTTCAATGTAGACATACGAGGCGAAGGGTCACTCGTATTGTATCTAGGCGATCAAAAAGGAATAACGTGAAAAGGTTGGAAATGAGTGCGTTGCCGCTCTCGGTCGGGAAGTAAAGTTTTTGACCATATTTCACTCGTTCCCTTTCTGTACAAGTTTAAACGAAGTCATTCTATGCCACCAGGGATTACGAACATCTTTAAAATGAAATTTGTTAAACTTCGCTAGATCGTAAAACTTAATTTACCTAGCTGTCCTGTTAGATTTAAAAAAATATACAGAAGTAGATGGATACTGTACGCAGGCACGTGTAGCAATCAAATCACGTTTTTGTTTGTTGTAAGACCGCGCCGCGTCCGTTTTGCATTTTAGTTTTAGTAAAATCCGTTGGTCGTTTTATCGTTTGAAACTTTACATACGACGTACAACAACGACATATTGTATTCAAAGTTTGATCATCAATCACGCTGAAGATATTCCGTTTTATATTAAATACGAGAGTAGGTCGGTGGAAGGAGAGAATTTCCATAAGGTGAAAGTGGTGCGCATAAAATCATGTAGGTTGAAGGTTCTGGCGTTAGTGGTAGTGTCCCTCGAGGCAGCGAATGGGAGTCTTCATATACATGTGGAATAGAGAACCCTCCTCCCATAATAGTGATTTATTTTGATAGCTGCTACGTTTCTGCCGAATTTCTTCCAGACTTTCGTCAGTTCATCTCGTTTTAATTTGAATAAGGAAAGCATCAATTGCCTGAGCTACGAAACTTCTACAGCTTTACATGACAAAGTTGGTTAGATGCTTTTGATCAGATTTTAAGATCATTATACCTACACCTACTTTAAAATAAAACTGATTGTTATCCAGTTTCGTAGACAAAACGTGTTTACTTAAAGAATAGAAAATGTTTTGGAAATTTGAGTGGGATGCAGAGCCTATGATGTTTCCCGTGGGGCTATAAACTGACGGGTTCACAGCCATGATAAAAATCGAGATTGCTTTGAAAACGTGACACGATTTATTTGACGGCTGAAGGCTAAGCAACTGGAGACAAATGCATTTGTTTCAAGTTCAAGTAAGTGGTAGCTATCTCGGTAAACATCGTGACTCCCCATGCTCTATTAACGTCGCTGGATCAGAGGGGCAATTCTCGTGATTTAAGTACGTTACAGTCTGATCTCAGTCTCAATCTGTCAAAAATACCTGTGAAACCTCTATATTTTTGACATTGCTTGTTGAGAGAGATTGTGAGATTTATAAGATTGCGGCTAGATTTTGAACGTTTTTAATTATGGGAATTGATCTTAGTTGGCTTATGGGAGAACAGATCAAATTTGTGAATATGGATTAAACTCATGCAATTTTGAATTCAAATTATTAACAACATTAATTACTTACAGTGAGCTAGCTCTTCTTGAAAAGGGTCTTGTGTAAATTCTATCCTACAAAGTTAACTGAGTAAGATGAGTTTGCATCTACTTATGTTCAATGTTGTACACCTTCATTAATTACAACTACATTCGTATACCTGTGTACTCTACCTACAACTTTCCTTCGCAACAAACTGCAGATTCATCCTTCACGACGGAGCAAATGCGTAAACTCCTTCCGTTACCGGTAAAATTGTTCCTTTGTTGCTTAGCATATTTCACATTTGATGCGCGTTGTACCGAAAAACAACACAACCCTAAAGAACGATACAGTTTATTGTATCAACCCGATGTTTGTTTATTTTGCGGTAAAAATATTTTCGTGCCGTAAAATAAAGGTTTTGGTGTAGCCTTCTGAAACGTATAGAAAATACATGTTCAAATGATGTTTGACCACGATATTTCTATTTATTGTCGATACATGGATAAATCTCATAAATAAGGGTACTTTTGATTAATCTAAGAGCTTTTAACGAAAATTTATTGCAGTTAAATGTTCACTGGTTGGATTTCCCATTGAGTTTTGTATGTAATTTGTGCTTGACGATAATTTGTTCCGACTCACTGGAAACTTGGCATAGGGCGTGGAAATGTAACTTATTCACAGATTAGAAGCCGTTCACGACCGAGTTTTATAGAAAATGCTTATTTGGAACAACGAGAATGTGCTCGTATTTCACGAGATACTTTGCGAAAACATAGAGAAACCGTAAAACAAAAAATTGAATGAAGAAATGTAATGTATTAAGGAACAGAAAACAATGGTAACAAAATATGAGCAACTCTAAAAGTAGGTAGCAAGAAAATTGTTGTAAGTACGCTACCTAAAATATTTGGCCATGTAGGTTAAAGTACTTTCAGAGTTATAAATCATCGTGTCCACAAAGCATCAATGAGGCGTAAAATCCGAAAAACCGCAAAATGGCCACCGGGTAATATCGTAGTTTTGTATGAACGGCGGTCAGTTTTGTAAATGTTTCCAAGCACTCGAGCTTGACTGTGCCTGCGTACTTGTCCGTTTAATGACGTCACGAAAATTATGTTTTCAAAAAAATGAGTTTGTTCAACTGAAAACAAATGAAAGCTCAGTTTTTTTAATAGCGACATAAACATTCATCCTTTGAAAGGAACTGTCAAGTACGACCTGAGGGGTGAATTATAGATGTCATTAAAAAAGCAAAAGAAAAATGCTTGTATTAAGTTTGTAGTACACAAGTGGTTACAAAACGGACATTTATTTTGAATGAATGGTATTTTTCATTTGTTTTTTGTGACTGTTTCTTTGGACGCTGGATGACATGAATGAAAATCTCAGCCAGTCCACGTTTAGTAGTTAAGCAATCTGAGCTTACGTTACCCTCCTGAGAATGCAGGTTTTAATTATACGGAGCTTGGCTAAATAATACTGTGGGAAATACTGATACTGCTGATTACTTTCTACTGACGTTTGTTCGGATAATGTAACCTATACCTGCTGATTTTAATTCTAACTAATGAAGTTAAGCATCGCTTCGATCCGTATGTTGTGAAAGATACTTGACAAAGATTTATTCCCGTTTGGGAGACTAAGCCTGGAAATGAACAAATATTTTTCTTAGATACTACTTCTTTTACCTAGGCATTTGATGTCTCATAAGAACCGAGTTTTATTAATCAAATCCTCGGAGATTTATATGTTACAGATAGACAAACATAAACCTTGTCTCATGAAACACATTTCTACTTTCCTTATTGACAGGACCCTAAAGTGTGCAAACTTTTACGTCGTTTATAAATATCAAAGCATTTCTTTGTAATACTTTATCTTTTTATTTCGTCGGTGTGTTTTGCTTCTGTTAAATAAAATTGTTAAAAAGGCGGAAACTTTGACTAAAGAATACAGTGTTAAATATTAAGGCAAATTGTTTGTGGATATTTTGAGTTTTTTGTACTTCATTGGTGGTTGTAAAACATTGAGACCACTCGCCCCCTTCGCTATGGTGCTTTGGAAAAAAAGCACGTTAAGTCTGGACTGTCATCTGTAAATATTTGAGAGCTGTTACAGGTGAGTCAGAAGCCCAAAAGTCCAACCACCAATCTTACAAAGGGGTATCATGTTACCTAGTAACTGGGTTGTGGAGGTCAGATATGAGTCGTACCATGTAAAATACTGATAATCAGCTGCATCCGGTTAGATTGGAAACCAACCCTAACATAGCTGGAAAAAGGCTAGGCAGATTTGTTTATGGTCGTATACAGTCACGTAAAAACATATGGAAATCATTTGTGTCTGATCTGATATATAGAACATGTATTTTTTGATCGAAGACATTGATTGCCTCATAAAGGAAATAAAATAAACGTTCTTTCCCAACGAATAAATACTTTCAAGTAATGTTACAGCAGATCAAAGCATTGTAGTGGATGTTGGTATATCTTATCATACAATCGTGAATCTAGCGAGCAAGAACGTGACTAGACGGCTTTACTACACTGCTTAGCTTCAAAAAGCCATAGAGGGGCTATTACAGTATCTATGCGAACAAAAAACCGTGGGTGGGAGAAATATAATACAAGAAATATTTAGGACCATTACGTATTCTCGAGGAACAACAATTAAACGAGCCTTTTATTAAGTTACGACCAACTGAACTAAATAAATCCCTGAATTGAGAACAATGCGGGTTGTCTGTAGTTAAAGTTAGTTCCAGACCAATTAACTAGGTACTCTAACTCACAGAAAGGTAGGTGGCAGAAAAAAAACCATGGAAGGTAGCTGGTGTTGCCATTTATTTATAAGCACCATTAAATGTTGTACTGAAGAGTTAATCGCAATATTTTTCGCATTGATTATTTTTCATTAACTAGCTTGTGGAAAATTCACGCGGTTTTTTGGTATTTCATGCGAGTTCAAAGTGAAATATAGCCAGAGTAGCGTTGCCAACAGTGAGGTAGTTTTAAACGGGCTCAATGTACATATTGTGTTTTCGGAAATGTGAGAGAAAATCGACGTAATAAACTTGGCCGAAAAGCCATATAAGTGGAGTACTAGTAGCTCAGTTAAATTGGCAGTGATTCATTATAACATTACTCAAAGTAATGAATGGAGAAACAAAAGGCGATGAAAAGTGTATCCTAGTTGCGACCGCCCATTGTGCTCAGTAGCGAATGTAAGTGTCCCAACCCAAAACAAATAGTCCCGGAACTATTTGGTGAAATGAAAAAAGAAAACAGGGTCGGTCACCCTTTATTGGTAGTGGAGAAATTCTTTGGACAAGACTTTGCTCAAGCAATGTCGGTCATGCCTCATGTCCGGAGAAGCGTTCCTATTATCTCTGAGGCATTGGGTCCCTGTAAACGAGTGGTTGCCGCCGCGCCGCCTCATCAAGTCTGCGGGCGCCACCCTCCGAATGTCGTAGGACATAGTAATATAGTTAACAAAGATGGTAACCTAACTACTTACAACTCATTTTTAAATTAATAGTGAGCAGTATTAAATAGTCAAATGACAGGGTGAACAATAAATCATATTCTAAATATTTAAAAAGATATCACGTATTTAACACAACAACAACAAATGCACTGAGAAGTTCATTTCTTCCTGCAAACCAAATCATTATGTCTACTGTACACACACTTATCGCGTCAAATACGCAAGAACAAAGTGGCGACAAAAATCTTCAACCATTAAACTATTTCCGACTAACAATTCTTAAATAATATTTTTGAAATGTAAAAATGTAATTCCGCAAAGTTTTTGAAATGAGCGTAGGCATTGGTCGTTAAATGTAATGGTCCCCCTGGTCTGGAAAAACACATTACTAATATAAGTGAAAGACTTAGTTAGTACTATTCTTTATTCTGGCAGCGTGATGGTGTTTGTAGGTTTACAACTTGCCAAGTTCAATGTCCTCTTTATTTTCAGTTCTTCCACGACAGGGATGACATTGTACCTACCAAATAGTTTTGTTGAGTTTCCCTTAGGTTCCTTAGTTTTTTCTTTTGTTGTAAGCTCGTACGAGTATATTCAGGAAATCCCTATAGAATTATTTTAGCTTGTTTTCATTAGAGGCGGTTCAAATATTTTCATTGAATGTTTGTAACAATATACAATTAATAATAAACGTTTTAAATCAAACTCTATTTTATGATGTGGAATGTTTTGAAATATGATTGATAGTGAAGGTTTCCAATAATTCCAGTAAATGGTAATGCGAGCATGAAATACGGCTGACTGATTCGGTGAAAACTGTACGTTAACAAATTTGATACAATTTTAAATATGTGATTCTTAGTAATTATTAAAAAAAAAAATGCAAATATTTTCGCACATATTTTTATTCAACGAGAAGCACCTCGGAGATACAAGTTAAGCCCGGTAGCTGAAATAAATAATATGGGTTCATAAATAAACGATAATACGACGGCCATATTTTACACCTCGTTTCATATAGCTTGATATCATAAACCCACAAAATGCTGTTGTGATGAGGTCGAAGCCTCGGAATAGGAATAAATTGGCATTTATGCGAGAAGTGCACCCTTTTATGTTGGCGCGCAGTGTAAATGAATTGCGTTTATAGGAACAGCTATTTATTTGTTCGAAGAAAGAAATGAAATACGAAGCCCTATGTTTGGAAAGTGCTTTTGTTGGCCGGTTAGTTACCGCTACGGTGCAACACAAAATGGTGTCTAAATATAAAAGAAAATACATATTACAGTTACATACTTCATGCGTAAAAATATTTCATTCACAACATCTGAATGGATGGACAAACCAGTAGCAAACTTGATTAGCAGTCAGCCCCGTTAGCAACGTTGCTGATTAGCTACAATCTACACGAGTTATGCGACAATAGTTCATGCCAACATGACAGAAATAACGGCAGTGTATTATTTACTAACATATAGGTACTAAATGATAGGGAAGATAAATTAATACTAAGTAACTATAATAAATTTATAATAACAACAGCCAGGTAGGTATAATAACAGCCGCACAGTTCGATCGATCGGGTTAAGCTACGCTTGCCGCGGTTGGTTTGTGGATGGGTGACCATCTTTTCATACCGAGACCCCTCCGTGCCTCGGAAAGCACGTTAAACCGTTGATCCCGGCTGTCATTTGCAGATCTTTGACAGTCGTTACGGGTAGTCAGAAGCCCGAAAGTCTGATAACCAGTCTTACCAAGGGGTTCCGTATTACCCAGTAACTGAGTTGTGGAGGTCAGGTAGGCATTCGCTCCATATAAAATATTGGTATTCACTATTCAGTTGCATCTGGTTAGACTAGAAGCCGACCCTAATATAGTTGGGAAAAGGCTAGGCAGATGATGAGGTATAATAAATTTGAAAAATTGTGGCGAATAGATTACTCACTACATGTATCCCTCCAAGACTAGCTGCAATAAAAAAGAAAAATGTTAGTTTAAAGATTAATCATTATAGTTCCAAAAATACATAAACTGTCGCTGTTGTTCACCGAATAGACGACTAGGCGCTTGAAAGTGCCTTAACGATTCACCGCACTTTATAAAAATATGACGGCGCAGCAAGTGGCGCCGTCTAGCTTTGTTTTGAAGTTACTGGAATCACCGAAAAGGTCGGATAAGAGTGACACTGGCTGGTGACAGTCACTCTAGCAGAGTGTCGCATCGATGGTTTCGTGGCGGCTGTCTCTGATGGTTTCTGATGACAGAGATGATTTCAGGGGAGCCGCTGTATCACGTCCATGACGAACTGCTAAAACCAAAGAGATTTAAGGTCAAGTAAATAATTTAATGTCTTTGGCTAAAAATCTGATGATAATGATACGAAAAACCACTAATACGATGACCACTTCAATCCTAATTCTTTTCTTCATAATTGCGTAATACACTATCGATCAGAATCCTAATTTTGAAGATATTGCTAATCCATTATTTTACTTCATAAATGATCGAAATATGTGTGTTGAATGTTGCAACGCAATGAATGTTTTAGAACTGTGACAATGAAAGCCATTCCTACTGTTAGTATGTTACGCAATTAGTAAAGGCTATCCTGCGCCGTTAAAAATGAGGAGTCATCAACCTACATAAAAAAAGTAATAAATCGGTATTTTAAAGTCTGTTTCCTGGACTTTTCGCCTCGGGTAGTTCATACAATACGGTTCTTTAATTAAGTTACTTTCAGGTACAAATACCTACAGTACCTACCGGATTTCGTTAGACAGATCGGACAAAGGGGCTCAGACTATTTATGGTTATTGCAAAATTTGTTTAGTGTAGCCTACTGTTTTTACAGAAAACAGATCTCGGTGGATTACGAAGGCAATACAAACGAAGTGCTTAAGGTACTAAGGTACATGAATGAGAAACATACTAAACTTAATTGTACCTACCTTTGCTTTAAACCATTACAAAGATCTTTAAACTTTATGGAATGCAAATAAAGATATTGTCTTTATTTACATTAAATTATAATATGAATATAATGTACGGGATTGTGTAAATTGTTTATGTAGGTATTCAGAACATACATTTATCTACACGAAAAAAAAATTTGTTTGTTTAAATGTTGCGCTAAAGGATTACAGCAAAGAATTTATTTCAAGATTCTAATATTATTCAGTGCCAATATTGAACACCAATTCTTTTTGCAAATGAAAAATCAAACATGACGAAAATAAAATGAAATAGACACAAAAGAGAGCAGGTGATACAATACAAACCATACACATATATATGTTAATGTGAATACATGGACGGTATAACGAGTTGTAGGAACGCAAGGAACCTCCAAATCGTACCATTTGTTCCTCGTCTAACGGGTATGAATACAAAGCAACAGCTGTGTTTTTAAAATTCATTTATCTTGTCAGCCGGAAGTCTGTTGGACGTCCCTATAGACGGTAAGGTAACGGGACAATTTGGGACAGCCACGCTTGGAGGAACGCTCCACAACAAAATATATAGGTAGAGAAGGGTAGCTTTAAACAACGTGTGAAAACAGACACACACACACACTTAAACGTGCACGTATGGAGATCTCAAACTGTCGTGGGTGCGCATGCACTCGCTGCACGTGAAGCGAGTCTGTTTGCGTGAGTTTCCGCCCATTGTATGAAGTCGACCTTCTGTGCGTATCTATTTTGTGGCTCCACGATGTTAATACAAGTTCACAGGTGAATGCTGCTTGTTTTCCCTTGGTGGAACTTGTTAGCAGGATATTGCAAGCGAAAATGGGGTCTTTGTTGATGAATTGTTAACAGGAGTGGAGTAATTAAAGGAATACTTGAGACAAAATAAATTGTTTTTTACCAACGACAAAGAGACGAAGTTCTCTGAACGTATTATACCTTTCAAAGTTGTATAGCTAAGTATAGTAAACTAGGGTTATTTATATATTTTAATACTAGCTTCTGCCCGCGGCTTCGCCCGCGTGGATGTCGGAAATTATCCCACGGGAACGTGCTAACAGGATAAAATGTATGTGCTTCCCCAGAATGCCATCTATCTCGCGGGCCCTTTGTGGCTAATTACAGTAGAAAACCAATTGTGTCTCATTAGTGGTGATTAAGAGGGTACCTATATGATATCTTTACCTAAGTACCTACCTAATAAAAATAAAAAAAATCAATAACAGAAAATTAAATACCTACCTAAATAAACCTATTTCTGATGATAACTAATCTAAACTCAATAAATAAGCAAAATCCCTAAAAACTAATATCTATACGAATGACTAATCCTACCTAACAGTATTATAAAATAACCTACGGTCACTACGTACACTATCAAATATACTACCTATACTTTAAAATTAAAATCTATACCTACGACTCATATAAAAATAAACCTAAATAACTCTAAAAACTAAAAGGAATAAAAATGAACTCCACTGCGGGTGACCCAACCTACGACAAACTTAGTATTTGCGGTTGGTACAGTACAGACAGTGGTAATCGGGTATAGGGATCGAACCGCAAAATTAAGTTTGTTTTTTATTGTATATACTTTTACGGGATAAAAAGTACCCAGTGTGGTGCCCAGGATATTAAAGAATAATTATACCAAGTTTCATCGTAATCGAACCGGTAGTTTTTGCGTGATGCCTGAACAAATAGACAGACAGACAGACAGACAGACAAAAATTTTTTTAATCACATTTTTGGGTTCGGTGTCGGTCTAGTAACACCCCCTGTAAATTATTTTTTTGATATTTTCAATGTACAGAATTTTTACTTCTACAGATTTATTATAAGTATAGATGTTTACACAACAGCCTAGGAACGTTAAAACCAGAGGAGCGATTCTCGTAATTTTAAAAACGTTCACAGTTTGAACTTAGTCTCAATCTGTCAAAAATACCTCTAATTTACATTTTTGACAAGTTTTTGACATTGATTGTCGCTGAGATGAGATTACGATATCGGGGATAGGGAATAGGCCTTCTGGTCGACAGTGATAGATCGATAGTTCTTTTAAAAATAACGGTAAAAAAACAACGTACTTACCATTTAGGTGACAAAGTTCTAAATAATAATTAACAATGTGTCATAATAAATAATTAGAGACGATAATAATAACGTACCTACACACATTGAAATTAACGTTTAAAACATTTTTTTCGAGTCAGTATCTACTGAAGAAGGGACAATACTAAACTGAACTAAAACTTGTTTAAAACGAGAGCGACTTTACACAGAGCCATTGCACTTCGTGCCTTCAGCGCTCCTGAAAATCCATTAGCGCAAAGAGTTTTCAAAACGTACTTCTATATAAATTTAATAACTGTCGCATTTTACTGTATTCCCTATATATCTAAGGTGCGGACCATAGGTAATACAGACCGTTAAAAATTTGCCAGAGATAGAAACAACAATATTCGCTCGAAATTGTCTATGGTTTGACAATTTTTGGGTGGATGTGTTAGTGTGAATTTTATGTTTTGAAAATTATCGATGTTGCGATTTTTTTGTAAAGTTTACTCAGTATTCTTTATATTGAATAACTTTTACTTTACATGGTATTTAAATGTACCTGCTTACTTTGTAAAGTATTCTATTATTTAAATTATTGTGAATGTGAAGACTATGTGGCCTACCCAAATGTCCTTTCTTTGGTATTTTTCGTCGAATCGTCGAGCTCCTTAAGTGTTGTGTTGAGCTGCACGATTTCTGACAAATGCGTGCACTGACTGGACAGGTCCTCTCAAACTGTTTGGTCCTTTCCTCAAAAAACCACCTCAGACATTAATCTACATGGTCTTCACATGATCTGACCAAGATTATGTCTGGACTTTAAAAGAGACTGGGCCTGACTGGGTCTGGAGTTTGTTTCGGCCTTTCTTCTCAGACTAGTCAGATAGGAAACGCCGACCTCATCTAGTTTTAAAATATGATTGACGTGTAAAAGTGTTTGTACAAACCTACTTACAAAAATAAAATCATTTATCATTTACCTACTACAATATTTTTATATTAAGAAATGACGCTCGCTTTACTTGTAGTTACCAAGTGCACAAACACGCTGTGAATGTGTGCGTAAGCGCAGGAGCTCTCGGTACCGTCCGCGATAATGGTGGAGTCGGAAGTGTGTGTGTATTATTTATACTGACGCTACTCGTCTTCGTGAGATAAAAATATTGTAAGATTATTAAAAAAAAAAAACAAAATTTACACTTTTTCTATTTCAATTTTGTAACGTTCCAATTTTATATTTTATAGCTACTATTTTCAATATTTTGGTCATGTAAAAATAAAACTGATTGCAAGATGCAAGCGTTATTCCCGTCACTGTCGTCAGTCTATAAAGTTACGGTTTCCTGGTGCGGCGGCCGTCCCTGGCTGGAGGCCTTAATATATTGAGGCATGCAGAGGTATGTCCGGTTAAGCAGACGACAACCTCTCAGATTGACCTGCGAGAAGCCATAAAAAAAAAATGTGGTGGCCGCACTTGGCCGTAGTGACGATCGTCATGAACATGAGTCATCATTTTATGTGACGCTTATAGATCTCGCCTAAGACCACTCGCAATGCTTAAGTACTGGGTGTATATTGGCACAATTAGTGGATGTAATTTTAATATTTAGGTAGGTCTACCATTTATCAAGTCCTACCCCTCATAAACTTTAAAATCACACAAAGGTAGATGTTACAAAAAACTTGAGAGGTGTCAAGGGACACCCGGATGGAACGAAGTATAACTGGCTTGCTTTCTATAAGAGAGAGAGAGAGACAGACAGAGAAAAATGAATGATTTGAAAATTTTGTAAATGAATATGAAATGAATAAAGAACCATGGATCCGTTTTTTTTATGATATTTTGATGTTGACTTGAAAGAGCATGGCAGTTGAGAATATGTCATGCTCACTTAAATGTCTCACTGGTGGTGGCGCGTGTGTTGGATCATTCGGTTCCCTACGAAATGGTTGAGCTGGGTGGTGCTGATCCACGCGTCATGTTCGTGAACGGGCGCCATCTGTTGAGACTGGTCATCTCTTAACTGCCAGGGCTTATTTTTAATTTTATATTTTAATTTGTTTTTTACATTGTTCTCACATATAGAAGCAATAAGAATAATGTAACCAGAATTTTGTAAAAATGTCTTGATTTAAAAGAGTGTCCGTAGAGTTTCTTGCCCGTTCTTCTCCATAGAGATCTACGCTTTGGAATGGGCAACTAGCTTCAACTTTCTGACTAACTGACCGACTATTTAATTTTGACAATTCAAAAGTGCCTGTAAATGGTTTAATTGAAATAAATGATTTGAGTTTGAGTTTGAGAGAAACACGCGCACGCCGCAAGGCTTACAACTATAGCAAAAAGTGTCGTTCCAACTTTTGGTCTTAATTTTTTCCGTCTAGCCCCCTTTCGCAACGCGCGTTATGGAACTTCGTAATATTATTGTGTTATCCTGATAAAATATACTTAAGTAGAAAATTCTTACGATACAAGTAGCATTGTTTCTAAGAAAAACCACGGGATTACGAATTTATTGGGCCGTAACGTGAAAAAAGCTGAACCACGAATTGTCGGTAGAGTTTGATTTATTCCTGCTTATGGGATAACGTTGTATTCGTGGATTGTGTGTGAACGGCGCCGCCCTTGAATTATAGCTTTTATGTCTAAAAGGAAAATACTAGGCAGGATTGAAACTAATTCGGGCCGATCAATGGATGCAAGTAAAACCGTTTTAAGTGGTGTATTTACAAAATTGTAATTTTTTCATTTGGGGCTGATTTTTCAATCGACAGATAATTTTTATTCGTGGAATAAAATTGACGTCTGACACTTTTTGTATGGCGGAATTGTCAAAAATTCAAAATTATTCCTCCGATAAAATTATTTATTTATTATCTGTCGTTCGAAAAATTAGTTCTTAAACAAATAATTAATGACATTTGCTTAAAAACATTTTTTTTAAATTGAGTGATCGTGGTGCTCACTCAATTTAAAAAAAATGTTTTTAAGCAGTCAGTTATTGGTCCTGTCAGTTATTGGTTTTTAAGCAGTCAGTTATTGGTCCAGTCAGTTATTGGTCCTTAATTATTTTTAATTTATATATGAGCTGCCTTTTCGAGCTTTATTCTCCGAAATCACTCAAGAAACACGAGTATATTGCATTGGAACAGCAACAAAATTAAAGTGTAAACATTTTTGGAGGTATGAGGAACAGGGTGTAAAGTTCACTCATCCTCCATAGAAAAGGGAGGATCCTCCGACCAGACGGGTGTTGTGTTTGGCTTTCCAGCTTCAAACTTTCCAACATCAATCGTTGGGCAATTGCCCAATTGCCCAACGATTGATGTTGGAAAGTTTGTGTGTATGCTAATTGCGCGGTAAACTCTGTTTGCAAGATGCAAGATATGCGTGACGTCAGTATGACGCGTTGTTCGCATCTGGCGTTGTAAATACCGCTACACATTTTTCACATGATTTTTCGTCTCTGGCTTTCATTTTTCCACTGAGGCTTCATTTTAGCAGCCTTTGACAAGTCCAGCGGAATGAAACAATTATGTATGCGTCCCATGCGGAACTTATTATTTTTAAATAATGGCCGCTCTGTAATGAATGAATCATTTCAACTTTGTTTAATTAAAAAGTCTTGAATTCTGACGCTTTTTAATAAGATTCAAAGCAGTTATGAAATTAATTGGTGGGTTTCTTTTAACATTTTTTGAACTAGACTAACTGAAACAAAACTAGTGGCGGTGATTTGACTTCTAAACATGTCATTTTACCCAGCGAAGTGTTTTATTGATCTCGCCTATATGTTGGTTTTATTCTTATTAGCCAGTTGGCTGGATTCCAACTAATTAGTGCCAAGCTATTACACGAACAGCACTCATACGCCGGAAGTATCGTTAAAAAATGTAAAGCTGATTTATACACAATATATTATTATTGAGTGTTGAGTCGAAAGCTGCTTGAGGCAGTAATATAACTGAGTACTGTACTTCACCAAGTATACAAACATTATTCCCCTTAACCAGCACGTTCGCCTTTTCCTTTAAAATAACTTCTTTGAACTCGTTGCCGAATATGAAATTGTGAAGTGTACGTGAAATCGTATTGGTATTTAATGGATTATTAAAATGTCGAATCAGAAACGTGGTAATATTTTTAATTTGGTTTTGCTTGTCAACCACTGAAAGACGTTTGTAATTTTTTCAATTTACTTTAAAAAGACGTGCTATGAATGATACAAGTGTGGTAAAAGTGAAAAATTGAGAGTGTAATCGAGAGAGTTCTGAGTTTGTTTGAGAATTTTTGCTCAGAGATCAGTTGGCTACAAAATGCCGGCGACATCTAGATTTAAAATATTGACCAAAAAATGAACGTGTAAGTAAAAGTGTCTTACAAGATCGACTTACAGAAATAAACATAACTTCATTTCATTTTAGACAATTATCAAGATATGATTTGATAGTCAAATTTTTCACCATAATTTTGGCCGATTTTCGTTTGTACAATCGTAGAAACTTAAGTCCCACTAATAAATGTAAAGTTTTCATAACGAGCAACTTTTCAGCGACAATAAAAAAGATTGCTCTTGTTACAAGCATTTGCGGCACTTGGAGCAAGTATAATCTGTTTAACTTTAAGATTTTGTTTCGTCTTTTGTACTACGAATTGAACTTGCACGTTGTCCAAAGCAATTGCTTCTACTTTTGGTCTGAGGTTTACACTAGCTTATTGAACTGCTGTAGTGAAACGCTAAAATAAAAATGCTTATTTATTTATTTTATTATTTATGTACACAGTAAAATACATAGGGATATGACACTGCTTATTTCTTAAGAAATATCTTCCAGCAGACGTGCGAAAGGAGAAGTAAAAAAAATGTAGACAACAGTATGTGAGAACAAGAAGAGAAAAATATGAACGTGAGAAGTCTAACACTAAAATATTAAATATACCTACACATATAGAATAGAATATAACTTTATTTGCAAATATGGGTACACATTAGTTCTTACATAAATAAAAAAAAAAGTAGTTCAGCCATATTTTACCATTCGGCATGCAAATATTTAAAATTATCATTCTGATGATTATCATCATCATAAATTATGTCATTCTCATTATTAATTCTCTTTATTATTATAAATTCTCAATATTGTTATACATTAATATCACAGTGAAATGATCATTATATACAAGGTATAAAATAAAATGATCAATTAATGTAATTTTAATCTGTTAGGAACTCAGTTACACTGTAGTATGTTTTCTCTATCAAAAATTTACGAAGCCTGCTCTTAGAGCGTTTACAACGTACGGCATTTCATACAAACTTTCAAGTCCTTATTTTTCGAAATGCATAACCCGATTTTAATGAAACTTCATACGCATAAGCAGGATACATAGGTCAAAAAAGTTAGCAAAGAACATTTTCGAAATGTCTTATTAAAAAAAAAGATACCTAATTGGAAATCTCTGTTTCTATGGAAAATTTAAAATCGGTCGAATGAGCTATTTTTCGAAGATGTTCTCAATTAACTTTTTAGACATATATAACCTGCTTATGCGTAGGAAATTTCATTAAAATCGGTTCATGCATTTCGAAAAACAAGGACTTGAAAGTTTGTGTGAAATGCCGTACGTTATAAACGCTCTTAAATAGTGCTGTATTCAAATCTCTTGGTAATTTATTATATGTATATAAATGGGGCTATGCAATATATACTTTTGCACATAAAAGTGGTTTGACATGGTACTTGGCATAATTTGCTATTATCACGTCTGTTCCTAGGGAATGCATCAGCTAGACGTTTAAAACGACTTGGATTTTGCTTCACAAACATAGCTACTTCGAAAATATAAATGCAAGGAAGTGTTAAGATGTTGTATTGCTTAAAATAGGGCTTGCAACTGTCTATAGTTTTAAGTTTAAATATTGATCGGGGGCATCGTTTTTGGGTCTTAGCTATTATTAAAACACCACGTTGGAAATATGCGCCACACATTGTAAGTAAATTCTTTGTGCATGAAACATTTGTACAGAGTTTCCTACTACACTCGCCAAAGGCACGAATAAGCGAGTGTGTAGAACTTTGTCAACGCCTAAGAACTTTTAACTATTGTATTTCTCGAAAGGAAAAAACTTTTAACGGTAGATTTTTCTGCTATACCTTATTCTGGGGTGCATTATCTAGCACAACATTATCTACTATAGGTGTCCACATACTTTTCACAGTCTCGTATGAAAGTGCAAACGTAACCCATTTACCAAGCATTTACCAGTACCTAGTTATATCTACAAACGAAAGAGTTTTCGTCAAAATGTTTTACCAAAATACAAAGACGGTGATGCAGGTACATACCTTAGCTGGAATATGCTTTTATCATCCCCTTTGCCTCGCGTCCAGTGTATCGTGTAATAGGAACCTGAAGCTTTAGAGCAACTCGTTGGTGCCATCTGTTTTCGATCCAGTATTTTCTGTAGTATGTTGGAGTGTGGAGTGTGTTTCAAGCTTGCCTGTCACATCACGTCCGCCGAGATTGCCACGATGTTCTTGTTATGAATCGTCTAGTTTCATCATACATATTTATTCTCCAACTTTGGGTGCTGATTATTTTCACCTCATTCTTATCATTCTTTTTTCCTTTATCATACTTCCACGCGTGTATAATAAATCGTATCGGAGTAGGGCTGTAATTTATGGGTGCGTTTAATTTTTCTCCTGCGAGGGGTGGATTTCTGGTTTGCGATCTGTTTGTGAACAATACAAAACGTGCAAGCAATATTATTGAATTACCGTGCTTTCCAAGCTGAGGGTCTGGATATAATATTTTCGTATGAAAACGGTGTACATCTACATACTGTTAGATACCGGTAGATGTAAGTACACATATGCATGAGGTGCAAGTGATTATTTAGATTGTTTCAGATAGACACTGACATTTAAATTAATTTTCAATTGATACAATATCAGTATCTTTTCCAGAAAACTTTTTTGTTTATTCCTCGCATTATTGCGTCTATTTATAAGTTGATAGCACACATTCCCACAGCTTTACATAAATACTATTACAACTCACTAGTGTAGTTTCGACTCTTATATTATTTTTCACACTTCGGTCCTCGAAGCCCCGAGGCATAAATTCCTGGTAAACCCTTGGGGCGACACGAAAACACCCTTTTTAAATTACAAACTCTTTTTCAGGCCTTTTTGATGATCGTAAAAATATCGAGTTGATAAACAAAAAGCGTGTGATGAACGGCGGCGCGTAGTAAAACGCCAATGACGTTGAGCGCTGAGTGGCACGGCCCGTAGGTTATGTGCCGTTTAACCTACATGCAGAAAAATTAAAATATCTCAGGGCTTTAGTATCCTCTAAATTCTACCCTTATTTACGTTTACGTAAGTTATAATTATTATTACGTTTCAAAGGGTTAGACAGGACCTACAAAATGCTGCGTTCTTTGATATCTTTTATGCATACTATTTTTGCTCCGATGAAAGTTTTAAATTAACCAATTCTAATATTGTTAAAGGGTCTAAAGAAATTGTCACACTTTTTGTCCTGAATCTGCAACAAAAATATGATTTTATTATACAAAACTCCGCTTTAAAAAAAGGGAATAAGATAAATGTAATTTTTTAACGACGTCAAATGAAATCAACTTTTCCTAGCTCCCACTTAAGTGTTTCCAATTCTCAGCGCGGAGCTTTCAGACGAGTCACATTCAGGCTCTGTTTTATATTCATGTAACAACAGCAAAACAATAAATTCGCATTTGTATATTTGTAATTTGTCACGTACTGTTATACTAAGTCGTTATAATTCTATTGTTGAGTGTACTGCGAGTTTGCGACATAGAAAAGTAAAAGCTATCATAAATCAGTCTGCATTTCGGGGTTAAAATCGATGAGAGTGACATAATTTGGAGGTACGAAAACTGTTTTCTACGGAGGAACAGAAAGGCTTTATTCTGCCGACCGTTATCTCAAAGTTGTTAAAGACAGATTTCGTTAATGAGTTTTTGTTAGCCTTTCCCAGATGTTGGTTATCAAAGTCACTAGGCGTTATCTTTGGGATTTAACAGAATAATGCTTATCACGTTCTTTTGTTATGCGTACATTATTCAACGAGTTTTTAATGACTTTGATTTGTAGTCAGTACCAACATGCTATTTATTATTTGTCGATATATATAAATATGGTTCAATTATTCCGTAAGTTCTCTGAATATATAAATTAAAAGGGTTTTAATATGAATCCTTCATAAGGGTTTCCAAGGAGCAAGCGCAAGTAAAATTAAATTTTTGCTTGCTGTAGTCTTCAAAAGCTTGAAAATACTCGTAGCTTAGGTTATTATGGTCTTTAACTGAACTATAAAGAGGAAAAGGTCTTTGGATTTTAAAACAAATTCCTTTTCTTGTGTAACGTAGTAATTGTCTTTATTTTCTATACTTATCTGGCTTATGCAACTGCAAGCTGTGCACCCGATGTGATTTCTCCTTGGAAAAAGTCATTTTTGCCACGTTTATCAGAACGCCCATACAAACTTTCATTCCTTATTCTTCTTTTCTTTCCCTTTAATACGTTTTCAAGAAATCTTCTATAGTGCTTTTGTTATACAAGGAACTTTTGTTTCATAATTTCATGTGATGACCTGTCTGTTTATCCTGTCCGTTGTCAGTCAGCCTGACAGTGATTTAAACATTTTAATTAAGTAGATTGAGACTGTTATGAAATGAAAGCATCTATAAAAACAAGATAACAGTCTAGAACATGGTAAGAACTTTTTTATTTCGATTTTGCTATGGAAATATTATTCGTCATAATTATTAGCATACAAAAGACAGTGACACAAATAAAACGATATCAAAATCTCTAGCCTTTTCTCTACTATGATGGGGTCGGCTACCAATATAAACGGGTGCAGCTGAGTACTAATATTTTACATGGAGCGGATCTGGCCTCCACAACCTAGTTACTGGGTCATACGATACCCGTTGGTAAGACTGGTTGTCAGACTTTCGGGCTTCTGACGACCCGTAACGACTGTCAAAGATCCACTATTAACAGCCGGGGCCAAGGGCTTAACGTGGCACGGAGGGGTCTTGGTATATAAAAATGGTCACTAATCCTCGGACCAGTCGCGGCAAGCGTAGCTTAACCTGATCGATCAACCCGGGCGGCTGTTATTACTTAGCCACAAGCCCCTCCAAACGTCCATCAGATATGTTAGTATTAAAAGCTTCAGGCTGTTGTTTGATTAATGAACATAAGTTCGAGAGCCGATATTTGAATATAGCTGAAAGAGTTAAGGTCGCGAACATTCTTAAAGCTGAGGCTAACAGAAGCCTTACGTCACGTCTGCGAATAACTTACTATCACATACATGGGGGTCGTGGCTAAATCATAACAGCCGCACGTGTCGATCGTTTCGCTACGCTTGCCGCGGTCGGTTCGTGGATGGGTGGCCATCCATTACATGTCGACGCCCCGTCGTGTCTCGGAAAGCATGTTAAGCCGTTGGTCCCGGCAGTCATTTGTAGATCTTTGACAATCGATACGGGTAGTCAGAAGTCTGACAACCAGTCTTACCAAGGCCTATTTGACCTCCACAACCCAGTTACTGAACTGGGTTGTAGTGGTCAAATAGGCAGTTGCTCTATGTAAAATATTGATGTTCAGCTGCATCCGGTTAGACTGCTAGGCTTATTATTGACTCTTACTTCACAAACAACTGTAAACGTTTTAACATTTTAAAGTCATCGTCTTAAGGTGGTATATATCAGATTGTAGGAACATAGAAGTTCACAGCACTCGATAAAATCACATATATTTTATTTTCAGTATAAAATATAAAAAGTAATCGCCATATATTCGCAATAAAAATCTTATCAACAAAATCAAACGATTCAGCGGTGTAATTTTTATGGGGCTGTAAAGACAGCGGACCTTTTTCGCGAATAAACACCTAAACTCTCCGAATCCAGTTTCGTTGGGGTGGATTGCTTACATATAAGTACCAGCTTGTATCTGTACAGCCAAGACCATAAATAAGCCCTTTTATTCACGGCATGGTTTATTTATGTTAGTAAATACTGCGCCGTAGAAAAAATGTGTTTTTCAAAAAGCTTTCAAAGTGATCCACACGACACTGACGAACCGTACCTACACACGGCGTATAAACCGCGTCGTAGAAAAAACGTGTCTGTCATAAAGCTTTCATAGTGATCCATACGACATTGACGAACCGTACCTACACACGGCGTATAAACCGCACCGTAGAAAAAACGTGTCAGTCATAAAGCTTTCATAGTGATCCATACGACACTGACGAACCGTACCTATACACGGCGTATAAACCGCGCCGTAGAAAAAACGTGTCAGTCATAAAGCTTTCATAGTGATCCATACGACACTGACGAACCGTACCTATACACGGCGTATAAACCGCGCCGTAGAAAAAATGTGTCAGTCATAAAGCTTTCATAGTGATCCATACGACACTGACGAACCGTACCTATACACGACGTATAAACCGCGCCGTAGAAAAAACGTGTCAGTTATAAAGCTTTCATAGTGATCCATACGACACTGACGAATCGTACCTATACACGGCGTATAAACCGCGCCGTAGAAAAAACGTGTCTGTCAAAAAGCTTTCATAGTGATCCATATAAGACTGACGATCGTGCCTACACACGGCGAATAAACAGTTATTTTTTCCTTTGTGAGTAGACATAGGAGTAACATACATTTGTGTGTGCTCCTGGTAAAATAAACTTTAAAAATAGTTTATACATTTAAGTAATAAAATAGTTCAGTTCATTTTATATTAGACCCCCCCCCCACCCCCGCTATATATTGTTATCAAGTCTTTAGCACTTGTACCTGGTTCACTTCTACACACTGAATATGGACACTAAACTTGCTGCCAGATTGGAGGACCACATCAGCTTCACCAGACAGAATCCATTGCACGTGAGTTCTCCGAGTTTAAGCTGTTTGTCTGTCAAACAGTCTCCAAGTTAAAAACTCAAATTGAGCTGCTAGCTGCTGGGTTCGATAGGCATGAGACCATCATGCGAAGAAAGGTCATGCTGTTCCATGATGTTCCGGAGAAAGTTAATGAAAAGCTACTTGATGTGGTCCACAACATCATATCTTCTTCTCTTGTCTTGCATAGGGTCGCAGCATAATGCTGAGCGATAGCCGTTTTGCGTGGATGTGACGCATGTCAACCATTTCTTACTGTTTTTTTCTTTATTTTGTTTTTATGTTCTTTTTTGCGTCATGTTTACCGCAAATAAACGTATTTTCTTTCTTTCTTTCATATCCAACCAAATTAAATTGACAGAGGTATTTAAGGACAAGAATATTATCCATGTTCGTCATAGACTTGGATTCTCACAGCAGAAGGCCCGACCCATACTGGTACGATTCTTCAAAATGGAACACCGACAACTTGTATGAGATAGCTCTCAAGGGTACCGGGATCACCTCCGAGTTCTTAACACAAGTTCGGCATCGTGTGTTTGCAGCTGCTCGTAAGCATTTCGGTATGTCAAACTTCTGGTCCATGGAACGCAAGATTGTTGTTATTTGCCCAGACAAGTCCCGCCGGAAGATCGAAACGGCAGGCGAATTTCACGATCTGATAACCAAATTCCCGTCTTGTTCAGTCAACACCGAGGATTTAGCGCAATCTGAAGATCCTGGATCTCCTAGTGCCGCAACCTTGGCTACTCCCGCTAAGAGAACGAGGAAGACGCGTCTGCGCAAGTAGCACATTCATTGTTATTGTTTTGTCGCTCCGTTTTTCTCCTTAATTCACTTCTTCTCAACTTGGCCGCTTTGCATAATCATAATCAACTTGGGCCGTTAGTTAAATTTGTAATTTTTCTTGTATCACCGCTTAAAATTTCACTTTTTATTTTTATTATTGCCGGTATGTACATTACATTTATTTGACGGACTTAGAATTTGTTTTGACAATGTGACGGATGTATTGTACTCAGCGCTCATTGCGGTGCGTTCCATTCTACGTACAGTTCTACGTTTCCGTTTTGTTTCTTTTTTTTTTTGTTTTGTTTCTCTTGCTACACTACTGTTGTTGTGCATCTTTGTTATTTAATATTGTAAAATTCCTGCCAACATACCAGCGGGTTTTTCTCAAAAGAACATCTTTATTTTAAGTTATTTTAAATATTACTCTTGTATTTTAGATATTTATCATATTTTTATTTTACATTTATATTATAATTTAGGTATGCTCATGGTTGATGTAGCTGATCTTAACGACAGCTCCTTCTCGTGCTCTTCTTCTATTAGTGCTTAGTGTTTTATTAGTGCAGACAGTGACTCTTCTTTACCACTTACTTTACATGATAAAATCTCTTCTCTTTTCTCCAATGACCTTAAGAATCTTCATATAGCTCACATCAATGTTTATAGTGTTCCTGGTCACTATTCTGACCTTCTGGCATCCTTTAGCAGTGCTCATCTGGATGCGCTTTTAATATCGGAATCCTTTTTGAAGCCATCACTCCTCTCTACTCAGTGCTCACTCCCCCGGTTTCGTCTTGATACGCAACGATAAGACCGGCAAAGGTGGATGAGGTGTTACCATGTACCTGCGTGCTGATTTACCATACAGGGTGGTCAGTTCGTCTCCTTCACGGTATTTTGAGTCGGCTGAATACTTGTTTGTTGAAATTACTGTTCATCACACAAACGTTTTGCTTGCAGTGCTCAACAGTCCTAATCTTCACATAGACTACTTCAATTCTCTCGACTCCATACTCAGTGATGTATGAGCACGTTATTTTAATGGGTGATTTTAATACCTGCTTGATTAAAAATGACACTCGATTCCTTAAACTCCTTTCACTCTTGTCTTCTTTTAATCTTCAAGTTTTGCCTCTTTCTGCAACTCACTATTTTCCTAATTGTACACCTTCGTTTCTAGATCTTATGATTGTCTCCTCTCCTAGTAATGTTTCTTACCATGGTCAACTTACGGCTACTTTTTCTTACCACGATCTCATTTACCTTTCGTATCGTATCCGTGTTCCCAAGCGTAAGTCCCAGCTTTTATATCTCCGTAACTACAAGGGCATAGATCTGGAAGCTTTGCAGCGTGATGCCGGCGATCTCGACTGGACCCCTCGGTTGAGTTCGATGACATCGACGATAAGGTGAATTGTTTTAACGCAACCGTTCTCGACTTATATGATCAGCATGCCCCTATCCGACGTGTCAAAGCTAGACATAACTCTGCACCGTGGATAATGCTACAAATTAAAGAGCTTGTGGCTCGCATGGATAAAGCTAAAAGCAGACACGAGTATAAGCGCAGACCTTCAGAGCTGAATCTCTCCTACGACAAATCGTTACGTAATCGCTGCAGTCATCTGTGTCAAGATGCTAAGAGACGCTATTTCCACGACCAACTCAATAACCGTAGTTCTTTCAATGTATGGAAATTTCTCAAATCTGTAGGCATAGGCAAGTCACCTGCCAACCAGTGTAAGGAGATCCTCAATGATCTCAATATGCATTTCTCACTCCTTCCCTTTTCTCTTGATCTGTCTGTCAAGGCTGCGACAGTGGAGAGTCTTGCCAGTTTACCGTTACCACAATATTCTCACTTCAAGCTTAAAGATGTTACTGAGGATGGCGTTAAGAAGTCTATACTTGCGATCACTTCTTCAGCAGTCTGTAATGATAAGTTGTGTTCAAGAATGATGACTATTATCCTTTCCTCATTACTTCCTGTTCTCACTCACATCTTCAATCACTCATTTTCCTCTTGCTCCTTTCCGTCAGTTTGGAAACACTCACATAACCACACCTTTATCTCCTTCACCTTTACCTAAAACTAACAATCCTACTTTATTAACCCACTTTAGACCTATTTCTATTCTCCCATTTCTCTCTAAAGTTTTTGAGCACATAGTTCATAGACAATTATCATTTTTCATGGCGTCAAACTGTATAATATCCCCTTTTCTTTTTCTTTCACTTTAGCCTGGTTCAGTTCTTATCTTCGGGGACGCTCTCAGTGTGTTCGCCTGGAGGAATCCTTCTCTGATTGGTGTAGTCTCACTGAGGGTATTCATCAGGGTAGCGTTCTCTCTCCTCTTCTTTTTTCAATTCTCATAAACTGTGTTACCAGAATAATCTCCTCTAGGTTCCATCTCTACGCAGATGACTTGTAACTTAATCGAGATTTTGTTGTAGCTAACACGGGTTCTGTAATTGCTGCTATCATGTCCTGGCATGCGTCAGCGTTTGGGCTAAGTCATTTGGTTTGCAAATTATGTCAACTAAATCCCAGGTCATGATCATCGGCAGCAGATTAGTTCGCAATGCGGCTGATGTTACATCTCTCATGCCTTTATATCTCGATGGTGTTTGCATTGATTATACTGAAACCGCTAAAGATCTGGGTGTAGTTATTGACTCGTGGCGTGCTCAGATCAATGAGGTCAGCCGAAAGGTACATTTCTCCTTTCATTCGCTGAAATGCCTTCAGGGTGGTTCCCTATCCATTTGCATAAAATTTTAAGACCTAATATAACTTGGCATACTTTTGTTTGTCCTAATTATATTTTCGCATAAATTATTTACGCATAACAGCTTACGCATAATTTTTTTACGCATAATTTCTCTAACCATAATAATGATTAAGCATAACATTCTAAAGCATAACATTCTAAAGCATAACTTTATTAAGCATAACAATAATAATAAGGCGTAGTCGACGGAGCCCCGCTTCGCGGGGCCCCTATTTCTGTCTGCAGGGTTTAAAGGAACCTAACACGAAGGGGATGACGGGGGCTCGTTCGCTCGCTCCGCTCGCTCACTTGAGCCCCCGTCATCCCCTTCGAACCTAACCTGTCCGAGTCGGGGTGCCCCAATTCCCGAGCTCGCTTCGCTCGCTCTTGCATCCTAAGTTCTCAATGCCTTTTTACTAAATTGAGATGTGTTAGACCTTGGGGCACCCCGACTCTTGGAAAAAGTGATTCAGAATCGAGTGAAAATAAATACGTAAAAATAACTCAAATTTGTTTCCGTTATTTCTATTAATTGTATGCCCAAATATTATTATGCTAATAATCATTAGGCCTAGTAACGTTATGCGAATCAAATTTATGCCAAAACAAATTAGTCTTTAAGATGATTATGCCAACATAAAATGTATGCCTAAAAAAATTATGCTGAAGTATTATTATGCCAAAACAAATTGTGCCAAAATCGTTATGCCGAAGTATATTAGGACAAAGAAAATTATGCGAAAAGAAGGGATCCCCTTCAGGGTCTTCAGCCCTTGAAGACTAAAATTTCTTTGGCATAAACACATATTCAGCCGATTATAGATTATGCCGACGCCTGCTACCTGGATGCTACTGAAGAGCTATTAAACAAGCTTGAGCGCTTGCAAAACCTGTGCATTCGCTTTGTTTTTGGTTTTCGAAAGTATAACCATGTTGCACACCTTCGCAAGGAACTCAAGTGGCTCCCAATCAGCCTTCGCAGGAACACTCGGATTTTATGTCTACTCTTCAACATCTTACACAACCCGTCTTATCCTTCCTACCTGCGTGAGCGTTTTTCTTACGCTCGCTCCAGTGCCGCACCGTGTAGATCACACCTAAGATCCATCCTTAAATCTCATCCTCATAAAACGAGCTACTATTCTTATTACTTGTCTGTCCATGCTCTAAGATTTTCAAACTCACTTCCACCTAGCACCCCTGATTTAAAAACTATTTCTCTATTTAAACGTCGATTAAAAGAGAATTACCTTTTCTATTACCGTGAGTATTTGTATATATCTATATATGTTGATATATTTTTGTATTATGTATTTATTTAAGTATACTTATGTATTTTTTTTGTAATATATGTGTAGGTATATTTAATATTTTAGCTTTTGACTTCACACATTCATATTTTTCTCTTCTTGTTCTCACACACTATTGTCTACATTTCTTTTTTACTTCTCCTTCCGCAGGTCTGTTGGAAGAAATTTCTTAAGAAATAAGCAGTACCTTTGTACTTATATTATAACTATGTCATATCCCTATGTATTTTACTGTGTGTAAATAAATAATAAAATAAATATACCATAGTTTTTCACGGCTAGAAAAACGTGTGTGTCACGTATGCAAAATTGTAACTAATTTTCTCGTAAAATACCGATTGCAACTTGGAAAAAGACTATTCCATACCGCAAACATATACTGTACATTCCTCAGGACAGTTAGAGATCGATGGTTTTTTTAAGTCACATGGTAATTTGAACCTTTTTTGGTTAGATTAATCTAACCAAAAAAGGTTCAAATTACCATGAAGATGTTAAATGATTGTTAGCATTAATGCTAACAATCATTTATCCTTGGTACTGAGACTTTTCAATCTGGTCTAATACATTGGTTTTACACGAGACAGTTAGTCTGGCTATGGATCTAGGTCCCCAATTTGCAATTTGCGAAACAATTTCACCTACGCGACCAAATACGCGACAGACCTCATGTATTTGGTCGCGTAGGTGAAATTGTCTTGGAGGACAAAATGGCGGATTATCTCAACCTAATAGATTGCTTGTACCCAAATCAAATGGGTGCCTAGATACGATAGATTAATTACAATCTTAAGTGAGAGGCAAAAGTAACAGTTTTATCTAAAGATAATCTGACAGTACAATGCTTTAGGTACCTACCAACTTTTAATTAGGTCTTGTCTAGTTGATGTTTTTCTAAGGTTTGAGTTAAAATATTTTTATATAATGCATGAATACTTTGCTACTTTTCCACTTTATTGGCTCTGATGAGACTGAATATTTCAGCAACCCAATTTCATGTCACAGCTGTTTTTCGTTGGAATAGTTTTGTGTGCTACCTCTCTACCTACAACAATATTCATATAGTAAGTTAGGTTACTAAGGGCTGATTGTTCCAACGCCAGATAATTTTTATTCGTGGAATAAAATTGACATCTGACAGATTTTGCATGGAAGAACTGTCAAAAATTCAAAATTATTCCTCCGATAAAATTATCTGGCGTTGGAACAATCACCCTTTAATATACTATGTATTTATTTACAAACAAGGTAATATTCACATAATATATACTATATTAGCTAGCAGTCTGAAAATAATATAATAGAATATATATTATAAGGAAGGGAAATAAACACAGGTCATCAAAAAAAAAAAAAAAATCCGCATCGCTGTCAATGATGGCCCAGTGGTAATGGCCGCGACTTACGAGTGATACGTCGTGGGTTCGAACCTAAGTAGGCACTATACTGTATGTAAATTATTTCATCACCGTTTTGAATCGACACCGTTATCTTTTCCTTCACCGTTTTCGATGTTCTAGAACCAAAAACTCGAAGATATCCATCAACCCTGTGTATTGGATGTTGCATGTATTCCATTGGGCCATAAACTGGGCGGATTATGGCCCACTGCCTCTCACAAAGAGGAGGCCTGTGTCTCAGCACAGAACATTATAGGCTGATTATTGTGTCAAAGGCTGGCAGCATTGCCACGTTGTATGGCAATGCTGATTCTTAGGTAATATAAAGAAAAAGTGGACAAATATTAAGTACCCCTCACACGCGTAACTCAGTGATCCAACAATTTACTTAAACAGATTAGTTTAAACATTAACGGAACTGAATTTAGATTTCCTCATTTGAATCGATCATTTCGGCAGACCAATGGAATTTGTTCATTGCGAATCTTTTATATTAGCATTCGGAGCGGGACCGCGGTTTGAATCAGATTCGGTAATGACTAGGTAAACGATACCTCTTTCTGTTTCTTAAGACGTTTAAGTATTTGAGGTTTCTTTGTAATTTTAAGGAACTTTCCTATATGTAGAACCAACATAAAGTTAATTAGACGACACGTTTATACTCTTAGTCGACTTTTCATAATAAATAGGTCTTGCTCTTGCTGTTTCTGTGACTGTTATGAACGAGGCAGAGACAAACATTTTTGGCAATCATTGTTACAATCTTTTCGTTTCTGCCCTTGCATGGTCATTATTTCTCCTGCCCTTATCACAATTTATTTCGTCTCGGTCTCGGTGCAACATGTCTTTTTCTTCCATACCTCTCTATTAGTCGTAATGACGATAGTCACCCCCTTTCTAGCCATCACCCCATCCATCTTTTCCGTGGATTCCCCTACTTTTATAGCCATCCACAATCATACTCAAAATTTTTCTTACGACATTTTCCTTTTCCCTTGCATGATATGGTTGAAAAACCAAATCACTGTCCAATCGACACCGGCAAGTTATAAGTTATGTTTGAGAATTCAGTCCTACTCTAAAGGTGAATGTTAATTATAACACGTAAAAAAAAGTTACACTTATTTAAAGTGTAACTTTTTTTTAAGTTCAGAGAATCCTGTGCAGTCGAAAAATTAACATGAATATCTACAGCAACTTATTTTTTATTACTGTGAAATATTCATGTGGCGGGAGAGCGCTAAAACGCTAAATTAACATAAAAATTAATTGCGTGCACCTCGTTACTTTTTTACACTTGTTTAATCAAGTTGTAAATTTTGTTACGAATGAACCTTGCTAGATTTATGTTCAGTCGGGCTTACCTCTGAGTTTATTCTGAAAACATAGACTCATAATTTTTTAGGTCAACCCAAGTGCTTGGCTCAGAATATCCTTTTTCAGGGCTTAGAGATGAATCTCGCTCTATCTACTTGATCGTGACAGAGACAAATGTTTCAGTAAATTGTATTTTTATACACCAAAGTGTTTATAACATTAATCTTAATTTTTGCTTCTTGCATTATTTTTTAATGTTATTAACACTATGAAAATTAACAAAGAAGCTGAGTGGAAAAGAGTTATTTTTGTGTTGAGTTTCCTTAAGCGGAGAAAATAAACATTTCTCTTTCGAGAAAGTCTTTTTCTTTTATTATCTAAGAGAGTAAGTAGATTAACTCGATTTATTAGGAATGTGATGTTTCGAGAGCGAATTATAAATTCTGGCTATTAAAAACGTGAAGACATCATCAGAATTAACTGCTTTTTCCTCGTAAAGTTGAGGAAATAAATTCGCTCACACGACATTGTTAAGTCTTGCTTTGATCGTGTGTAAGTTTGGATTTATCTACGTGGAACTCCATACTTACTTTGTAGAAAAGCACTTATGCAACTTAGTGTATTGAATAAAGTGATTTTGTGGTTAAGCGTATCGATATATTTTATTAATCACATTCTGTATTGTGTCGCTATTGTTGTATCAATATAAATAGTATGAATATAGCAAAAGTATGCAATTCAGTGTGAAAACGAACAATGCTTGGGCTCGTAAGCTAGTAGAGCTTATGGGTAACGTTCGTTCCTCCCGCCATCCAATCCGTTAGCATTGAGCTGTTGAGTACCTACCCGATATGCATAAATATTATCATGCCTGACAACAAAAAGAAACAGTGTTTGAAGAGTTTTTTGATGATAATACATACAGGATGCCAGAGACATCGAAGTGCAAACTATAACCATGACTAAACCCCTTAGTGTAGAAATGATTCGTCGGTTATAAAAGAAACCTGCGGTTACATACCTACGCGGTAAAAAAATAAATTAGCTGCTCCATATAATAACCGACGAAAAATTTTAACGCAAGGGCGTCCAGAATTATATACTGAATCCACGGTAACAGGTTGCGCGTCGATGTGCCTGCCACCCTGTATAATAAACTCTATGGAAAAAACCAATTTCGATCAAAATTACCCTTTACGCTCCTTTACTTTTTACGTATTACTGAAGCATAATATATGAACTGACATCATTATAAGCTTGAAATACAGGGTTATTTGTAAAACACCAACAACCTCTTAAGAGGTCATTGAACTCATCATTATGAACAACTTTTACTATGGGACCAAAACTGAAATCGCGAAAAAAAAATCAGCTGTTCCCTACATTTATGTTCGCATAACTCGTCAAAATGTAGGGAGCAGCTGATTTTTTTTTCGCGACTTCAGTTTTGGTCCCATAGTAAAAGTTGTTCATAATGATGAGTACAATGACCTCTTAAGAGGTTGCTGGTGTTTTACAAATAACCCTGTATAAAGTAGGTACCTACATGGATTAAAAGAGGGCAGTAATAAAGAATAAGAAAATGGTCAATTCTCTGGTCCAACGTACCAGAGACAATATCCGTACAAGGGCAAACGATAAAAGAAAATTCGTCCCCGCAAAGCTCAGCCTTCAAATTGAAAAGGCCTACAGCCAACATTAAGCTGGGATTGAAACCAAGATTATGAGAAAAGTATGTGATATTTATTTCTGTTTCAATGATATGAGAAATTTTTATCGTCTGGTTTCTTATAAGGTTGGATTTTTTTTCTGGTATAAAAATATTTAGGGATTTACTCGAGTGTATTTAGCATTCAAATATTACAAAGGCATTTTAAGAATGCTTATAATTAATACCTTGGCGAGTAAGTACATGCTGTTACCATAAAAAATCTATAAATTATTATGTGAATATATCTGTCCTTTTCAGTGTTTAATAAATACCTAAATAAAATCAGTCTCCATGTTTAAAAATACGTGTCTCAGTTTTGATAGTTAATAAAAACATAACATAACATTAAGCCTGGTTTTCCTGATAAACACAACTAAACTAAACAAAAAAATCCGTTCTAGATCAACAAAAACTAACAAAATTCTTACCAAAAAACCACATTTACACAAAAAACCAAACAACTTCTCGACCTAACTAAATCAATAACAAGCTCTCCAAGTTGCCTGCAACTAAAACATTGGATAATGTAAATTAGTTTAGCGCCCCAAGCAGTATCGGGTTGCTATTCCGTCAGAGGGCAGACCTCTAGTACTTACCTACCTCCACTTTTTATTCGAACCGCGTTCAAACTTTCTTAGCCGGGTAGATAAATACTTAATACACTTGTGTTCTATTTTATAAGTACCTACCCTTGTAAACTAAAACGTCGTTGGTTCAAAAACTTAACTTTGAGCATTAAGAATGCTTTTTTGAATCTCTTTGAGCACTTTTAAAATGAATAACTGTTATTGTTAGCCTGCACCATCCCAATGCTGGACAAAGGCATCTCCCCATGACTTCCAGGTCTTTCAATCCAGGGCTAAAGTAGACCACTGGTCGTTTTGTCTAGTCTCCATTTTCTATGGGGTCTGCCGCAACGCCTTCTAGCTGTGTCAGGGCTCAACGTGGTGGTTATTTTACCCCACAGGTTACTGGGATAAATGAATAAACTAAATAAATATTTTATAACATATTTATTTAGTTAGAGGTGTTTATTTGTAAAGAATTGTTATGCTGAACGAGACGACACTGTCTGGACTGTTCAACGAGGAACACAGTCATAGAAAAATAAAAAACAAGAGAAGCTATATATAAAAAAAAAGAAAAACTTAAAGTCCAGCAGTGCGATTCTGTAACCATCTCCCCGTGAAAACTTAGGTGACGTGAGCGTGGAGTGAGCTGTCATTCCAACTAATAATAGGGATTGACACTATTGACAGCTCACTGTAAGCTCACTTCACCTAACTTTTTACGGTGAGATTTTTACAGAATAGATCGGCTGTACCTACGAGGCTAAAAGGTAATTCGCTGGTATTCTGATGGGGTTGAAAAAGAATTATAACAGTAGACCGGATGTCAACGCTAGACGTAACCTCATTACTTGTCTATGCCTCGAGTGCCTGTACCTGCCTGCTCTGTGGCATCACTAAAATAAAATTAAAATGTTGCTACTGAAATGGTATAATGTTTAATGGTATAATGTATAAGCGTACTCTATGGCTGCCAATTAACGGCATTTAAAGACAGAAATAAACTAATGATGAGAGTGGTATGAAGCCGAATTTGCATAACAAAACTAGTTGTGCAAAATAGTATTTCATGACATTAACACATTTGTTCACATTTTTTCAGACATTAGTTTCATTAATAGTTTCTCGTTTAAAAAGATAATTGATTCATAATGCATGCTAAGTTTTATGAAGCCAAGTTAGTTTAGCAACCTAAACGATTTTTTGACAACGCTAGTGTCATGCAACTTGTTTCATCGGGTAAAACGTGATGCAACTAGTGTCGCGAAAGCTTATGCAACGTGCGTATCTTTACGTCGAAAATATCAAATCCCCGCTGGAATACTGATAAAAACAAACAGTTTATCAGTGAATTCTATAGGAACCAGTGTCTCTGGGACTCTTTCGGTATAACCGCTCGATCGCTTGCGCGAAAAAAAATGGGTACCTTACTTTGCCAGTTACTTTGGACCGCTTACTGCGCGTTCTGCCCGCTGTTACTAAAACTTAATTTATGACTTGCTCGAGTGGAGTACCTAAAATGTTTTTACTGTTATGAGTAGTCCATGAGATAAGAAATAATGTGTGATCGCTTTATTTAAAAAATATGATTACAATAATATTTTACAAGTGTTTAAATTAAGAGTACCACCCATTTTAGCGACATTTTGTAAACCATAGGGGTTTTAAAAAAAATAAGATCAATAAGTATATTGTTATTTATTTTATTCTTAAACAAGGTTTATTACTATACATATTTAACAGTATTTGAAAACAATTTACATATAAGAATGTAGTAAAAATATTATGTAAAACCAGGTACAGAATTCGCGGATGCGTAAAAGATCGTAACTTTTTTTAGGTATATTTTAGGCCACTTTACATTAAAACTAAAGTACATAGAACAAAAATATTACCACCTCTATAAAGGTCATTTTCTTCACTCTTAGATGAGTATAATAGTTTAAATGGGTTATTCTTAAATGTTTGTCAAATTTATAAATTAAAATAAGCGGCACATATTTTTGCCAATTTGCATTGCCTACCTAAATCTTTAAATTTGTAAATATAGACCGCCAAGCAATCATATTTACTCACACAATAAATAGGCCAAATCCTGACGTTTCGAAAGCGTCATAAATCTCAAAAATAAAGTGTTTTTAAAATTAATAAAAAATTAAATAAAAACGCCTACATACGTAACCTGACTGGGACTTGAGATCAAGCACTTGACGCCCGAACTGCAAAGATGGCGGCCATTCTTAGCTAGGGTTGTCAACTACTACGACTTACTGCTTAAATTAAGAGAACAACATTGTGTAAATTTATATCAATTTTTTTTTCTTAAAATAAAATTTTATTTGTTTTATTTATTTTTGCATACATTTTAAATAGTTTTTAACCGACTTCGAAAAATGAAGGTTATAAATTTAAATTTTAACTATCAATTTTATGCAGGACAAATAATTAATTTTTACATCTTAGCACTATTTAAAAATTATTTAAAAAAAAACATTACTAACTTAGATTTGAAAAAATTGCTTGTCACCTTTCACCAAAAAATAAAATAAAAATAAGCCAACAAAAAACACCGACCGCCAACCCTAAGCCAAAACGTATATTGCTTCGCGCAACCAAAGCGGCAATATCAAATTGAGTAGGTAAAAACTTACCGGGCGGTTTAATTTTCGCAATCTGTTACAATCTGAAGAACAATTTACACAACTTAATACCTTAAATTGAATAAATATAGTCAAATATCATTATTATTATTGTATGTTTAAGAAAAACATCGTATTTACGATAATATAGCAGTACAAAATTAAGTTTAGGACTACGACACTGCGAGTATGTTTTTAAATGACGATTTTTTAAATGTTGTCTTACAATGTACCTAAAAATATTACTTTAATATAAAGACACACACGTTAGAGATTAATTTAGTATATAAACATCAGCAGAAATCAGTAAAATAATAAACTTACGACATATTTTATCACCTCCTTGAAAACACTATAGCGTCACTTCACTCACATAAACACAACTGACGATATTTCATTATTTTTCTACCGTGATGTTGGTGATATGGGCACACGTCTATGAGAAATATATCTGTCTTTGGTTTAAATACATACTACTACGACTCTATGCGTTTGGTTTAGAGACTAAATTAAATTAAAAAAACTTCGTCGCCTTGCAACCATGGTTGCACGAAGCAAAACTGACAACTTTTTCTTTGCAACCGTGGTTGCGAGAAGCGATCGAGCGGATAAAAACAGAGGAAAAGTTTTTGGCGATTTGTCTTTTCTAGTTCTCAAACCTCAGTTGGTCCAATAGAGTTTTTTGATCCTTATAAGAAACAGGATCGATTGAAACAGCATCGAAAAAGTTTTTGTTTAAATTGCCCATTTTCCAGCTGACTGATTTTTTTTCAGAGTCTGTGAATGCAGATCAATATTTCTCAAAAAGGTAAGGTAAGTCTCCTAATACCATTTTTCTGTAGCTACAGCGGTTAAGGTACCTGTCCTTACTGTCCCATCTCAAAAATCCCACCTTAAACACCGTTAAAAAAAAGATTTTTTTTTAACGATTTCAGGGTTGGTCCCGTAGTAAAAGTTGTTCATAATGATGAGTACAATGACCCCTTTCAAGGATTAAAACGATCAAAATTTAACGGTGTATATTTGATCATGTCAAGCTTGATTCGATAATCTCCTTTGAAGTATCGTAAAACCACTTCAAAGATGACACGTAAGCTTAAGAATGTATGTTTCACAAATCGTTAAAATTTCACGTCACACGGGTAACGTGAGTAAAGGAGCCACGTGCCGGCTCCTAAAATACAAAGATTAAGGGAGTGTTCCACCACCCTGCGTGGGGTTACGATGCTATACTTTTATATCACACTTAAGTTCCAGCGTGTTAGCAATTTGCATGAAGGTTGGGTTTGAAGCTTCCAGTGTGACATTAAGATGAGGTAGATTCATTTGATATATTTTGTTAAAGAGTTATAGGGTAGACTGATTAGCTTAAAAGCAAATGTTTATGGATCCGCATTTTATCTAGTAATTTGCATTATGATGTTTATGGATTTTAACCTCGGCGAAATGGCTAAACATAAATATTAATAAGTAGCTGGCCCGACAAACGTTGTTCTGCCCAAACAGTAAAATATGACGTACAGTTTTTCGAATATGAAAATTTTCCGGGAATCTTTTCCATTTTTTCTTCACATAAAAACCTAATTCGGACTGTTATGAACATTTTTAAATGCAAAAATAGCCAAATTGGTGCATCGGTGCATATCTCAAGTGATGCACTTACCAACGAAGAATATTAAATTTTATTTATAGATAACGATATTGATCTCATCTTAGTATCTAACTCATACGAGGTCTTCCCAAGGTGCCCGAAAAGCTTATTAATACTCAATGAAAATGGGATTTTCCAACTCAAAAGAAAAATCTAGCTGTCTTGGAAAAACAGTCTTGCAATTCAATCCTGGGACACAATGCGAAATGCATTCGAGACTCCATTTTGTCTGGCTGCACACATCAATTGATTTTTAAAGTGAGAATAAATTGGCCAATCTTCGATAGCGCTTTTTTCGATGGCGACCGTATCTATAATGCGATTTTTAAATGGAGCAATTTTGGCCGCATTTCGGTTTCGAATCTGAAATATATTTTATATTGATGTTCAATACTAGATTGAGTTTAATAAATGGTTTATTAAATAAGCAATCTTCTTACCGTTTTCGTAATACGTAAATAATCATCTCGTAATAAATTAAGTTACATTAAAATTGCTCATTAGTCTTATAGTCTAGATTGTATTTAATTATTTAGAACCTGCTTCTTTTGGCAAAGGTTAATAAAAAATAAATGTATTTTTTAACTAAAAAATGCTTCGACTTCGGTTCAATACTTCGTAATCTTCGTAACGTACTCTCGATCTATTAATTTCAAACAAGGCTTCAAAGTAAACGGTTCGCTTAATGCTCAACTCCACTCGAAGACTTTAACAACGTGTGTGCAACGAGTTTATCTTCCTTAATCACCTTCGAACCTTCGTATCGCCATAGACGGAAGATGTAAATAATCGATACTGAACGCGGGGTGTGAAAATCGAATACTCGCTTGGCTGGTTTTATTTTATTCAGGAGAAGCACGAATTGGTACATATGTATATACCAGTGTACACCGCTAATCTATTAGAAAGGTTTGCATAATTCTGTATATGCATTTAGATCTACTTTATAGGTATGCGTCGCGTTCTCTTTGATATCGGAAAATTGTATCTAACAGTGTTATTGAAATTGATGTCGCTGATTTTACATTAGTTTTGACTTTCATTTAGGTAAGTTTTAGATAATTTGAAAATAAAAATGGAAATATTGCTGCACTTTTTCCAAATTATACGTTTTTGGAGAAACGAAGTTCAGAATTTATTCTTCTATCAGTTACCAACTTGCATATAAGTCAGTAAAGCTCATTATTTTCGGGAAATATTTAACTGATCCTCTTAAAACTACCTTCTCATGATGGATACTTTTTTCAATTAATGAACCTCTAAAAACTTTTTGGCACTTCTAATGAAGCATTCATTTTTTTTTAATTGACCTCTTTTTAACTTTCTGGCGTTTTCTCACGGTTGGTCGCAATAAATAAGTTAGGGTACCTCGGCCAAACAGCTTAGGTTAGGTTGGAACAGCGCTATAGTCACGCGCTAGTCGAATTGGTCACAGTAACTAAGCTAAGGCACCAAAGGGGTTAGGTCGAGCCCAGCGAACGAAGCGAGCAATTTTAGGAATCCAAAACAGGAATTATTTGAGGTTCACAAAAAGAGGTGCAATCATTATTATTAGTGTTCAATAATATTTTTAGGAGATAACGATACGAAAATCCTTAAACTTGATAAGCAGAAGTTTTGACTAGTTCACAATATTATTAGTAGATACTCTAAGTAATAATAAATGCAAATGAGTATTCCAAGTTAGTCTGTACAGATAAGTTAAGATTAAGGGATTTGTGTGTTTGTAACATGGGTGTTTGACTGTTTGCCAACTTTCCATGTAAATAACAGCGTTTTGTAAAACATAGTGAAACTACCCTACTCAGCAGCCGTGACAAAGAGAACAAATACTGGCCGGTTGTAATTTTACTTTGACAAAAAGTCAACATGAGCGCAATGTGGGCTGGCCATAGGTAATGCCTCTGCGGAATTGCGTACACGTGCTACATAACTAGTATATAACATATTAATAAACATTACTTATTGGACCCCTACAGCTACTTTACACTTACTTACTTACTTTACACTTATAAGGCTTTTTACAATATATCCCAATACTTCCTTGCCTAGTAGTAGGGCCCTTAGCATTCTAGAAACTAAACCCGTACTTTTATTCCTTTGCTTATCAAATACCTACGGTTTCTTATTTTTTAAATGTAATTTGCTACTTTACGAAGTAAATACTATGACGTTGTCAGAATCTATATACAAGGGGTTCAGGGGTTCGTCTCCATAGATACCTACTACGCTTTGGAATAGATAGCTTCAGCTTTCTGACTAGCCAACCCCTTGACAATTCAATAGTGCCTGTTATTTAAAATAAACCGTTTGAGTTTATTTAAAAACGTTGCTTAAAGTTAAATAATGATTAAAGTCTGGTTAACCATTTTTTACGTCTCTTAGCTTTAAGCAAAGTATATAAATAAACCCCTTAATGTAGGTATGTATGCCCATTACGAAACCTATTGAATCTAAACCAAGGAAAAGGAGTATGTAAAGAGAGATAGATAGATAATACGTTTATTCAGTGCAACAAAAGACACAATACAAGTAATAAAAAAGAAAAAAACATCAAAAAAAGGTGAAACATAAAAAAAAACAAAGATTAAAAAGCTAAATTGACATAGAGAGAGTGAGTGAGTGTGTTGAGTGTGTTGTATCGTAGCAGTGGTGTTCTGTAGTTTCTAACTACCCCCATGGGAAGAGGGCGTGAGTATATTATCTGGCCATTTATATGCATAAATGACCTGCATCGATAAGTAATATTACCAATGGAAATATATTGCCTTAAATTCGGTAAAGCAAGCACTATTTGATATTAAATTTGAATAATTCATGTTACTATCGTAATTATCAGTACCTACGCTACATATAGTTAATATATGTATTATATCTCCGAGGATAGGTACTAAGCATAGATAAGAGAAACACGGTTCTGTACTTCAATTGCCCTGGGGCACGCTCGCAGCGGCTTTGTACTAGAATTATTTTTTTTATTTAACTGACGAACATACTTTTGAATTATATAACATTTTAGTTTCAAGGCATTACGCCCTGGGCAAAATAAGGGCCGCAGAAATCACCGTGGTTTAAACAGTTACGAAGCGATTCTGATAATGAAAAAAAACCGGTCAAGTGCGAGCCGGACTCGCATACAAGACCTTTTTTAACTTTATTATTTGATGTTATAGTGGCAATAGAAATACACACTCTCTAAAAATTTTAACTGTCTGCCTGTTACCCACGGTTCAAGAGATACAGCTAAAAAAACAGACGGACGGACGGACAGGCGGTCGGTCGGATGCGCTGCCGGACGGACGGACAGCGGAGGCCTAGTAATAGGGTCCCGTTGGCACCCTTTGGGTACGGAACCCTAAAAAAAAGAATAACTCATCAACGTAGAGCTGAAACAACTGAAATTATAATCATGATTGTAGGTCACTTCTGTTACAGTAATTAATTAAACTAAAATGGTATTTGAATGGATTTTGCGAAAATAATGGTAGAATGGGATGGAAAGGGAACACGGATAGTTATTATGAAAAATCTCATTCCTTTGGTCAGCTTGAAACTTGGCTCGAATACAGAATAGCATAATAAGCCGTTAATGTTCTCACTGCTGAAACACATGCCTCTATGTGAGAGGCAGTAGACTGTTATCCACCACGCGGGCCCAGTTAGTTGGTGGTGCGAATACACATGAATAGGTATAATATGTATAAAGCATAAGTTCATCAGCGGTCACAATGTCCTTAAGCTATTGTTCTAGCTCACAATGACATGTTTGTCACCACTGATGAGCAATTTTGATCTTTTCGCTTTTCATAAATACATTGTTTTGATTGAAAACAAATTAAGGAAACACCGGACAATAACCTGTAAACCCACGTAAATTAATTAAGGGAGCTATAATCCTTTTGATTGTTTATTCATTAAACAAGCGAACGTATAAAAGTTTGGGTACTTTTCAATACTACGTTAAACATATTTATGTATAGCAGAAAGTTACATTTATTAAATATTAACATAATTTAAAAAGCTAACAGTCTTAAAATAAGTTAATAAGGAAGTTCCTTTCTCTGGTGCCCTAACCGCGCCGGTAGCTTGGACCCTGTTCCAGATCAAATCATTCGTCAACATCGCTGTCAATACGGAAACGTGCCCAAAAGGCTGGCAGCATTGCCACGTTGTATGACAACAATGCTGATTCTTTGCCCAAAAAATAAGCCAGCTCTCTGGTTACGTGAAGAGTCGACCAACCGCTTGGCGAAGTCTCGAAATACTAAGTGGGCACTCAGTCCCCATGGCCCTAGTGTTTCAACCCCAAACGGCTCGAACATATAAGTTCCAAAGAGATTGGAGCATTTCCGCCGTTTATATAGCAGTAAATCTATGCTTAATGTTTGCATGAAGTTTTTTTAGTTAAATGTTAGTTGATTGCCTTCCTCCACGGTTTGGTGTACACTGTAAAAGCAGCAAGCAATAATGAATATTTTATCCATACTATTACAAATTCCAAAGTAACTCTGTATGTATGTTACCTAAACGGATGTTACCCACGCCTAAACCACTAAACGGATTTCGATAAAATTTAGCAAGGAGATAGACGGCATCCTATGGAAGGTCATAGGGTAATTTTTGTCCCGGTAGCACGATCCTGTGGGATAATTTCCAATATCCACGCGGACGAAGCAGCGACAGAAGAAACAGAAGCTAGTAAATAAAAAATTAAACCATCGTGGGCACCTAAATAACCTCTAAAATGAATTATTTTATTGTTACAGGTAAATGGATCACTTTTGAGCACTGTTTACTTACCGCGGACAAAGGGACCAGATGTGAAAAATCACTAAATCAAACGAAAGTAGGTTGTATTGTAGGTAATCTCCGAAATGTATTTCTTGCCAGTAATTATTTACCGGGTAGTTTATGTGCCACACACGTATGGCAAAAATGCCTTTTATTACGACGAGCCCTTGAATTACGGGCTCTATCTATATGGACCAGCTTCTGTTTACACTTGATTGTGCGACCGTATGTTTGTATTACTAACCAGATACGAGTACTATAACTTATACTTCGTTCTTTTAATGGTGATTAATATGACACTGTTATTTTTTCACCGTATTTTTTGCATAGCGTACAACGCAAGATTGACAAGCCTACTATAAGCCTACTAATAATATTATAAACGCGAAAGTTTTTATGTATGGATGGATGTTTGTTGCTCTTTCACACAAAAACTACTGAACGGATTTGGATGTGGCACACAGATGGTTTATAACTAGGATTAACATATAGGATACTTTTTATTCCGATATTCCCACGGGATCGAATCTTATGCGGGTGAAACCGCGAGGCGCAGTTAACTACTCACTCGCTCAATGCTTAACATTTATTGAATTATCCATTTAAATATTTACTATACTCATTTTTATGTAGTTTACTGCTCAGTTTTTACTGCCGAATTTGTTAATAAACATGCATTTTGTCATTTTTAATTTAACAATACACAATAAATAACTGCCGCTATAAATCAGTGCCTTTCAAATATTGATTCTGAACACACAGCGAAGGAAAATATTGCTAAACTAGATAACTTTATCTAGTAATTTATTGAAAGGTTGATAGAAACCTTCTGAAATCGCGCATTACTAAACCCACTTTCCAGAATTTGTCATATCAATCACCATAAAGTGTGTCAGTTTAGTGATACAAGAAACGACATCTTCATATCAGAAACGTTTGCATAAAAATGGAAATAATGTGGACGAACCGTAAACATTATGAATTGCGAACAAAGCATTGTTTGAATGAAGTTTTATAAATAAGGGGGATAGGGTATTCGTCAAATTTGCATTTATCTGCTTTAACTATTGATTGAAAAGGCCGAAAAAGGGATCACCGAAAAGGGTAAACAGGTAATTCCCGTAATTTTAAGAACATTCACAGTCTGATCTCAGTCTCAATCTGTCGAAAATACCTGTAACCTGTGTACCTTCTGGTATTATTTATTTATTTTATTTTTCATTAAAAAATTGCCCTCCACACACGTTGCTTCTGGTATGTTCTGTTAATTTTATGATTCCTTGTATTTAAAAAACAAAAGAATAACGCTTTTTGAAATGTTCTGCGATATACATACATAGATGTGGCATACAGTACAATGTACTACTAATAACACTTATTTTTCTTACTTTGCTCTCAAATAATCATTTGGCATAGGCATGTCTCATACAAATCACTGTAGTTAACTACAATGAGCCAAGAATAGAAATACTGTAAGGGTTCACAATATTTCGCGGGAAACTCCACAAAGGAGAAAACCCCACACCCGAAAAGGTACAGTTTAAAATTATCCGAGAAGCTGCTCCATTTTGACACGCTTTAACGCTTGAACTTCCAGCCTTTCTCTCTCACAGACGTCTTGAAACAAGGAGATATTGCAAATATTTCAAATATTTTGTGATGGAAATTATTGCTGTTTCGTGTAGAAATAGGCTTTTGACTAGCAAGACTGACTTAATTCTGGAATGAAATATTAGATGATGCTTATTTCATTTGCATGTTAATAAATGAATACCTACGTAGACGTGTGAATATTGCACAGAATCAGTAGTATGGGATTTAGTAAGAGAATTCCATATACCTGTTTCTATAGTTACCGCGATAGGTACGTGTAGAGGTTTACTGTCTGATTCCATGAAGATAACCATACAACCGCAGTACGTACAGAGATAAAGGCTAGTGGTGTAGTATGTATGTAGGTATGTAAAGACCATAGCGGTTGGGATTCAGCTCAATGAGTAGCTTCCTAGTTTACTTCAGTGATAATTAATATCAAGGACTGTTTTAATTCTAAGTAAGCTGCTCAGATATGCAGCAGCATTAACTCGTGGCCTCGAAAGCGGTAGTTCGGCGCGACAAAGTAACATTGAGCCACTTGTCTCAAGCTCCGCCACTTTTGAATATGCATGATGAGCCTCGAGCCTAACGGGCGCCCATATAGACCTACTCGAGTGGACCCGTTACTAACTCACGAATAACCGAAAATGAAAACCAACAAGAACAAAGAGCGGTGTATTGCTCAAAGTGAAGTTAATCCTTTAGTCCGATCTGTATGTGGCACCCGCATTTATCTATGATGAATATGTAACGGCCTCTGTGGAACGTTTTACATTCATCAATATAGGGTTAGTGTGTGTGCGTAACGATTAGTTGGCAACTGAAGTTGTTTATTTGTTGGCACAACATAAGCCCGCACTGTATAGGTACACATTAATTGGAAATTGGTTTATTTTTTTGTAGCTTACTGGCACGAAGCGAAGACCTAGATTAGCTTGTTTTAAAGTGTGCGTTTAACTTTAAAGCGACTATAAACAGTTTTGGCCGTTAAGAATTCAGCTCGCTTCAGTGTCGACCTTCAATTGGCTGGCACGTCGCGGGAAAGGGAAACTAGAGCAACTCTGCTCGTAAGAATTATACAGATAAACGTCTTCATTCTCGTTGATGACCTAAACTCAATTCAGTTGGAAATCTCCTTCCATATAAAAGCATCTCGGATTTATTCTCTTGCACTGGAATGTCTGGTGGTTTGTGCTCCTGGGACAAAAGCAATTTTCGTTAAGAGGCTATTTGGGGGCTTGCAACGGGAGTTTGGCGGGCTTCTCTCTATTTATTCCTTCATACAATTTAGTAGTTTATACTTACGGGTATTTTAGAAAAATGAGAAACTCTATCAACAATATTGTAACTTCGTTAAGCAAATTGTTCCACTGTTCCTTCTTGTTCTTTAGAGGCTAGTTTAGAATATAAAAGTAGACGTTGAACACCGCAAAACCCGTAACAAAACAATGCAAAACAACAAAGTTGTCTCTAATTAAATACAACTTCGCAACTGGCCCATTTATTCTAATTTACAAGTTTTAATTTTATAATCTGGAGAACAAACTTTCGGTTTCGTTCTTGGTCAATCCAATAAAGTTCCGGATTCCCGCGGTGTAGTCAAAGCACGTTTTTTTTCTTTCAATAAGGATGCGCGTGTCATGCGGCACAATACCTCTGCTCGTGACGTGCCTCACCAACTCTTGTATTGTTTTAATATTTCGTGTATTTCCCACAAAACACTGCAGCTTCTCTTCATCTTTTCGAATGAAATCCTGTATCTCTTAAATGTGATTGGAAAAATATTTCTTATTGTATCCCAATCATGTTGCCATTATCCCGCCAGAATAACGAAACGGTAAGAAAAGGGATGTACAAGTGGTTCAAGTCCTTTTCTGTGATGTAAGCTTTCTCCGCCGATTGTTTAACCGTCGACCGGGGTATTCCGCCACAAACGCGATTGAATAACAAAGAAACCACAATACATTTTCGCATTTAAAATATTCAATTGTTTGTGAAAAAGAGCAGTGTTTAATCGTGCGTTTTATGCAACAATAGGAGCTTTACGATTATAATGTAAATCATGCTGTGCATCGAGCATGTGAGCATTTACGTTTCAAGAATTTTTGACGAAATAGGTAACATGTGTTTTGGTCGTGACCTACTTATTGTTACATAGAGTAAAGTATTCGTTTCTATCAGATACAATAAATACTAACTAATGCAGTATTTGGAACATCACATTTATTGACATTATATTGAGCAGACAGGGATCTGCTCTGTATGATGTCAGACGGGAGTCTGCTCGTTATAATGTCAATACCTACTGATTCTGGAATTCATTCAGAAAGTTCTCGCATAAAGTGTATTTAACTTCTCAAACACGACTCCTTTACATGAAGAGCTAGTATTGCAGACCCTGCGTTACAGTTATTTCAATACATTTTATTGTAATCCCTGGCGAGTTGGCGACTCCACTATACCTAGAGACAGATATTTTTGCCAGTAATTGTTTAAATAAGTAAATGGTGCCGATAGCCGAGTATAAAATATTTATACGGAATTATCATCAGTATTCAACGAGCTGGATAATCTCCTTCTCCTTATTTCCATAATCACGCCGGGTGCGATATTCAACTCACTCGACTAAATAATCTTGACTCTTAATTCTTACTTAACAGATAGTGTGTATTAAGTCTGTTCTCTAATATATCTCTTACTATCTTAAACGTGCATTTAACTGAGTACTCTATCTAGTTGACAACTTGAAGCTTATCTTAGGGATACTAAAATTCAGGTCAGTTGTTGCATAGTTATGTGTTTTCTCTCACTTCTGAAACACAGAGCTTTAAGAGCTTACAAATTAAGGTTAAGTTAGTTGTCATAATCTCTAGTCGAATCCTGTGATTAGTTGAGATTTTTCAGCATATTTACTGCCCACAGAATCGATCAGGCGTTCTAAATATTTTTACGACTTGAAAAATCTCGAGGATTCTTTTCATTAAGTAAGTTTTATATTTATATGTTACGCACATGAACCTTTCAGAATATATTACCTAAATGTTGGTGAAAACAGCATCAAAATCCGTGATAAGCGACTTTAATTTATAAAATGTATAGATTACTATGTAATTCAAGTAGCTTTTTGTCTAGCCCGGGTTCAGGATTTAAGTCCAGTTAATGGGAATAGGCTCGTCCTTTATAACGCAGGACTTAGGCATCACGGACAAATGTGAACTCTGCGTTCCCTTTGGGTAGATACAGGCTTATGTAGTTAAGTACCTTCCTTACCAAAGGGTTTTTACGTACTATATTTTGTACTGTTTTAAGCTTACCTAATTATTATAAACCTAATCGACACACGTCAAAGGTAAACAGAAAATAACTACATGAACCACAAACTAGGATTACTGAGCGATAAGACCTACAATCCGCTAATCAATTTTCCCAACACGGAATACAGAATTATTTGTCGTTTCATACATCACCACGCCCAACAATGCTATATTGCATTTGTTAAACAATGTGTGCGTCACTTCCCAATATTTGGATTGTACGGTCAACAAAAACCATATTTAAGCTTACAAAAAAAAAAGATCTCATATAGCCTCTGTTGAGTAGTGTGACAATGCTACAAATAATAAGCACAGGCGAAGTTTCTCATGCTAAAAAGTTATCTGGCGTGCAATTATAATGATTATAGCTTGCTCTAGGCAAAAACTTTTTCTTTTTCTAAACACAATATGTTTTGTTGACTGTACAATCATTTCCATGGATGTAATTTAATACATGTGGCGGAGCGTCATAATTTGTTTTGTCCTATTGCATCCCTTTGGGCGCTCGTAAATATGACTCTGTTCTAATTGAAATATTTTTGCCGTTTTTTGTTTTATTCCTTTTTTTGTGATAGCATTTTTTTGACGTATGTTCGAAAACTATGACACGGTTTACCGGTGATTTAGAATCTCTGTAACGTATTTTACTATTTCAATTGAAGGAAGCAATGAATATAAAAATAGTGCTTTTCATGTATCATTCGATTCTTGTTTAAGTTTTTTGGCAATCGACTACGATAGTACTTGTAATATTATTGCTAAAGAAAATGTTTTGGTAAATGAAATGGCCTTAAATCAGCCGACAGTAAACAAGCTTTTACGCCCACGTAATGATGAATGAGATGAATCAAATAAAACAGAGCGCGGTGGCAAAAGCAATGGTTTATTTTCTACGTTTCACAAAATCGTTCATTTCAACATAATTATACTCGTACATACTTTTAGCATAAATAATAAGATGATGCTTTATAAGCACCTTATCAAATTCAAAACTCAAATAACAATGCAGAACGACATAGTAGTCTGAAATCAAATTGAATCAGAAAAAATCATGCATTTTATCAATATTCTGAATAAAATAAAATAATAACACTAGCTATTTGTTGAACACAGCAAACAAGAGTTCAGATATTATGCAGATAGGCCGAAGTAACTAAAAACAGATCAAATAAATTCGTTGGTGTAGTTTCGGACGCACCAGCCGGAATTAATCCGTTTATTTCGATGACGTCGTTTTATTTTTTTTATTTGTGCGTGGAACACAATTTTTGGAGGTTCTTCTATAGGTATAGCAATGTTGTCGAGTTACGCCAGCCATTAAGGGAGGGTCTTAATGGAACGACACCCGACACGAGAAGGTCCGTTGTCGTAAATTGACGTTCTGCCACAGACTTCCTATGTTCTCAATCTTGGGATAAACATTCGTGCACATCGAAATTCCGGTTTTGTTTTACTAAACAATGTATACAGCGACCCAACTCGCATTGACTCAACCCAAAAACATAAGAAGTAAAATCAATATTGATTTTTTTCTTCAATCTTTTATAAAGCTTTTTTTACGAAGAGTTTGCCAGTAACGTTAGAATTTCAACGGAATGTATTTGCCGAAATATCAGGTTGTAAATTTAATTAACAGGAAAGTCGTGGAAAGGGAATTAAAATATTCCATGATTTCATTGAAATGTTGTGTATTTCCATAAACTAATAAAGTTTTGTGTGTGGATATTTCTGAAAGGAGTTCATTACATGAAGTACTGCTTCGTTTGTATAAATAATATGTCGTAGTAAGTTACCCGACTAAGTTAAACATTAAGCTTTAATAACTTATTTCAGTATTAAGGAAGTAAAGTAGGAAGTCAAACTACATTTCCTCTTTTCTTGAACTGTCTTTATTTTTAGTAACAAACTTGGACCTATCTGGAACGGTATCAAGTGAAACTTCATTTGAGCTGTAATATTTGTCGAGGCACGGAATAACTTTGACAGTTTAGCATAGTTTCACAGAAGATTCACGAGATTTAAAATTCAAATGAGTTCGTAATACCTAGGTATATTGTATGGATGTTCCGCAATCTACGGACAAGTTTACTTTGTATTGAAAATGTTCTGCGTAGAGCATATCCGCCTGGAGCGCCACTCGCCCCTTTTCGTCTTCTTTCTTTAATTCTTTCAAAAAAATAAAACTCGCTACGGAAGATAATTAAAAAACCGGCCTATGGCGTGTCGAACGCACAAGGAAGGTTTCCGTATCCCAAGATCGTATATTTATCCCAAGATCAAACTTAACATTGTAGTTGAAAAATATGTTCTCCCATACATCCTAACTGCAAATGTTAGTTTGTACGCACAGTACTGAGAGATTTACCATTTGTTAGTTTAGGCCCATAGACTTCTTATAATCCTGTAATCTATAAGTATAGAACTATTCTCTGTATTTTTTTCAAAATTGTTGGCTTAGTAGTTTCGGACAATAGATAAGGTCGGGGCAATGGTCAATTTTCGTCTATTATCTTAAATTATTAAATATTTTATTTTAAAATTATTTAAAAAAAAAAATGAAACCTTCACAGCTAAGCCCTTTCATTTGATAAATGTTACACGGTACAGTTGAAAAACTTACAAATAAACGTATTATTTGCCTCCCAAAATTAACCCTAATATTCAAAATTCATTTATTTACGTTACATGTCCGTGTTTGAATCATAAAAATTTATATTGTGTACCTTTCAACTGAATCGTTCCATTAGATTCGGCGCTAAACGGTTGTGACAGATAGATACATAATTATCTGATGCTGTAAGGAGTCCGAGGGGTATCGTATTACCCAGTAACTGGGTTGTGGAGGTCAGATAGGCAGTCGCTCCATGTAAAATACTGGTATTCAGTTGCATCCGGTTAGGCTGGAAGCCGACCCCAACATAGTTTGGAAAAGGCTAGGCAGATGATGATGATGATGCTGTAAGGAATCCGTTTTTTCATGGGGACGTACGGAACCCTAAAAATGTTGAAACGAGATTCGTTTTCGCACAGCGATTTAGAAAATAATGGGGCAATATAATTATGTAATCGGGCAGAGGGCGGAAGTGCCGTCCATTTCAAATCAACTGAAAATTATTCTCTGGAGACATTCCGTCTAATACAAAGTACTCCGGCGACCAAACTCTTGAAGCTTACAAAACTTTTAAGTACAGATTGTCAGATACCGTGATACTTCATTTAGATAAATGTAACCGTTTTGTCCTTATGAAAACCTTTATTAAAACTTTACCTAACTTTATCAACTTTATTTGTGTTGCTACTAACCCAATATAATAAGACGAAATTTCATCCCAAACTTGGCCTCAAATATTTAGTTAGTAATAGGGACAATATCCATCACAACAAAGTCCCGAATCAACTAGAATTAAAACGTTACTTTCAAATGAAACTCGTCTGTATTATAATGTTAATCTAAGGGCTTTTTACCAGGGAATCTATTTCAATAAAATTATACGTTACTAGCGGGGAGGCTACACATTCAACAACATTTGCATTGATATTGGGTCGAATGAGCGTACCCTTTGAAGTGGGCAAGCCTGCTCATTGAAATCACACGGGCTTGCCGCAAGCGTCCCGGTGCCTTACAGGTATTCATCAATAGGCAACACGTCATTGTCCATATATGAAAGCATTTGTATGGTAACATGTGGGTAATCTAATATTCTGTAATCTTCTTCGGAGTGAGTTCTCGTCCTATTGTCACTTCATCAGATGCTTCCTTTACTCGATGCGCTTTCGTTTGTAAGTGCAATTTACAATAGGTGTCTGAGAAAACAGATTCTGCAGTGTGATGTTGTCTACACAGACGGAAAGCTGTATGGTCTTGTCTCATTTGAAGTTTAACTTGTAGTTCAATAGCACTTGTAGCTAATAAATTCTTACTTTTAGACATTCTTGCTGATGTAAGGTCATCTGTTTGCATGTTTTCCAAGTTATGATTTTTTGTTCATTATGTTTTTATCTTTTAATTATTGTAAAAACTAGTGTAAGTTGTGTATAGTCTAAGCCTTCTCATGCTGATCCAGGTAACCGGAGAAACCTCAACCCCTGCTATACAGGATGTCCTAGTTCAGGGGTCTAGACCTCATTGATGTAACGTCTACTGAAGTTTAGAAATAAAATTACTATTAGGTACTATTGACTTTATAGCAAAATCACCCTTTACAGCTCCCACAGCTGGGACACAGACCTCATCTGTGTGAGAGGGAGTTCGCTATAATCTACCAAGCGGACCCGGTGCGGGTTGGTGGATGTCACATGTCTTCCTTCACCATTTTGAGAGCAGTGGTGATTAAAATAAATATACAAAGTAAAGTGCCTCGAACGAGTTCGAACTGAACACTCGTAAGACGGGGCCGATTCCACTGTTCAACTTGATAGAACCCGATTATAATTGTCTTTTTAATGATATTGTACCTACCTACCACATCTTGACTTTTTATACAACCGAAGTTGATTTAACAAGGTACTTGAGAAGTTTTTGAACGGTATTCCAAGTGAAGTACATAATAATGTAATGGTTCGTCTTTTTAAACACTTGACTTTATTTTTGTACAAGTGTCAATTTAACCGTAAATCAAAATGTTCAAGAGTACTTCTGCTAGAGGTACAGTTACGAGACCTTGTTATTTAATTTAATTTTATGTAACTGAAAAATCCGTTATATAAAATTAAATAAACAAAATACTTAAATGAATAAAAAAACTTATTGAACAAAAGTTCAATAAGTTAACTACTGAATACTGTAAATACGCGCATAAAGAGCATAATATAAGCTTTAAAATTCAATTAGGATATTTTCTTTTCTTCGCCAAATACAGAATGAAAACTAAATAATAATAATGTATATAAAACATTTAACTGTTCACGTTTGCTGCAAAAAGTACGTGAATGCTATTTCGCACAAAAAAAAAAACTAAAAACTGAAATAAATGGTAGCGCGTGAATTATAGAATGCCTCGCCAGTTGCGATTAAACATGTTCCCACCAATACAAATTGACCGAACTGCACCCGCTGGTAAAAATATGGGGAACACAATCTGACCTATCAAACGGTCTTAAAGTGGGTACTTTGCATACAAAGCACATTATTACAGCTGTCGTTATCATAGGCCCATGCGGTAATACCGACCGTTCCCTTGGCGAGAGTTGTAGTCACGAGCGATGGACTAGTGAAGTTCTCTGTAACGACTACGATTTATTTGATGTACTATGTTTTTGTAGTGGCGGAACCCTCGGGAGCGAAGGGACTGCGTTTGCGTCTACCCACGTCCCGTTATAATAGGGGCAATATTGATTGTCACTTGTCCCTTATAAAACTTAGAGATTTGTCTCGAGGGACACGTCATTCTTTCCAAATTGTTAGTTGCCCGGGATTATGTCATAAGCGTTTACAAAAACGTTTACCTCAGGGTTTGTGTTTAGAAGGGGGAGAATCGAGCCTCTAGGCGTTGAAATAACCGATAATACGAATCTAAAGACTAAGATAACATTTATGTGACAGTGACATCGCCCTCTGAGATCACGGTAGGTACTTCGACAGCGATGAACAGACAGTCTCCAAGGAAATCGAAGCATCTTTTCTTAAATTGCTCTTGAAGCAATTCCCAAAAGATTCGAATGTTGTCATCAGCTCGGGCTTACGTTTCGTTTACACGGAGATATTGGATAATGTAGACCCATAATTTAAACTCGGTTAATTTTACAATAAATTTTGATATGTACAAAAATAACCTTTTATGTTTATTTAACGTAGTGTATAAAACGTTAAAACGAACACGGTTATTTTTCAACGGAATCAATCATATTTATGTTACGCCACAACTCTAGTTTCACAATGTACAATGCGTCCAGGTATTATTTTATTTTACCTGTGTATACAAATAACTGTACCGTTAAACCCTGTTTACCAGCAACAGGTACTACGCTAAAAGCTCTAATGAAATCACTACAGTTAATAGTTTCAGTTCATCTATTTATGTCGCCAATACGTCAGGTCGTAACGCTATTGCTTTATCGTCTAGCGAGTAATCCAATCATCGCTCTCTGAGGATTCGTTCCACAGGCTGAAACGTATTCCTGATCTACATTCCAATTCATTGTTCCCAGCAAGCATGTTAAGAAACAAATTGAATATAAACATTCTTTTTTGGGTTAAGTTATTCTGGTTGTACGTCATGGTATATTTTGTTTATGAGATTTATTATCCGCCCTACTAGTGATGGATGACTTTTGCCTGACGTTATACAATAACTTTCAACTTTTACTTCGCGTAGTTGTTTTTAGGGTAACTATGTGCTACAGCTACATTGTGATGTATATGGTCGGTCGGAAGACTTATACGGGGCAACTGGGTACCTACAACATAAGTGCTGGGAGCTGGCCTTCCATTTAATCACGGGTCAGACTAATAGCTTAGCCGCTCAGATTGAAGATGCTGCTCTCAACTAAATTAGGTTTTAATTAATGAAACCAACTTTAGTTTCATAAGCACAACATGAAATACATTTACGTTCGTTAGTGACACATAAAAAGCATCATATTCCAAGTAGTTTTAGTATGTAATATGCAAATGATAAGCTCAAACGTTATGTCTTTGCTAGTGAGTAAATTAACGCAGTTTAAAGTAAAATTTCGCTCGTTTAATGGCGACGAGCACGTCTACAATTTACTTTAAGTTTATAAACTGGAAGCGCTGTTCATGTCACACTTAGCTCGCACCACGTACACTCTCATATTAGTTTTATCTGAATCTGCCGTACATTATCCAGATAAACTCAATGCTGTGTAAAAACTAGATCTAAATTCTTCTGTAAGTGCAAGGTAAGGCGAACTGGGAAATCTCTTGGTGTGAACTTATAAAACGTTCGGTGAGTCAAAATATATCGAGCGTGAAAATGTGTTTACTCAGCAAAGTGATCTCTTCGGCTTTCGTCGCGAGTGTCATACTGATAGTCGTTGTCGTGAGTGAAGGTGCAATTTGACATTATGGGCCATTTGCATGTTTAAAAAACGTAAAATTATCTCGGTGGATATAACTAATGCTGCCACAGCTGTCTTTGCTTAATTCCAACCGAAATAAGCGGCCCGCTACTCTGTACTACACGTCCAATTACAGCGAGCCGAGCTGGGCGCTCGACGAAACCTCGAGGATTATTTTAATATGAAAGTGCCGCCAGTTTAAACTATAAAGTCTCGTCAAATAGTCGCCACTGCGAAATCAAAAGCCTGAAATAACCAATTTATAAAACCACTCTTTATTCAATTCCAACAAGTAGCTATCCTCGTTTCAATGCTTTGTGAAATTAAATAGAACCTTATACAGTATGCATGAATGTTATTATTCTGTACAAAATGAGAATTTCGATTCATCTTCAAGAAACGTTATTAGACTAGATAGCTGTGTAAGTCTGAAACTGAATACTCGTAGACGGATATTTAATTAGATGAATGCCGAAGAGTTTTGAAATGCCTCGGGTAACGGATATAAAAAAGTGGCAGCGTGGGAGCTGGACACAGTATTAAAATTTCGAAGCTGATGTTGTAAAATGTTTTCTAACACAGATACCTAATATACGCCGTGTCCTATTTTTTCAACACAATATTATTCGAAAAGTGTCAACCCGCTTTATCGTTGAATATTCAAACACCAACCTATTGGGATTGCGATGGATAGACGTAGGTACCGGGATGGTGCCTACGTGATCGATAGATAACAAACACGGACAAGCATTTTTTCCAGTTTGAAAAGTAAGACTGAATTCTACTTATGTAAGGTGGCAGGGACATCGACGCGTAACCTGTTATCATGGATCCAGAACATGATTCTGCCCAGAATTTTCGTCGTTTATAAAAAAAAAACTGCTTTTTCATATAAAAGTGCAATACCTACGCGATCAACAATGAAAAAAAAAAACCTATGGAATATTTCTACGCTATAGGTCTAGGATCTAGCATAGGATAGGATCATTCTGTACAGTAGAACAAGAATGAAGTATTAATTTTTTCAATCTGTTACTCCTATCATGTTGAAGCAGACATAAAGTTAGAGTTATGAAACATGTTGAGTATGAATAATATTTCATTCTGAATGCGAGTGTCTGCGTAGCAAATTTTGTAAAGTATGTTGTCCGTGCAACAGTAAACAATGCAAATTACAGTGAGTACCTACCCGAGATATATAGAACTAAAGGGAACAAAGGGATTTTGAGGATTGTACGGTATTCATTAACAAATCTTGTTTCACCCTATTTAGTTCCTACTTAATTAGAACGTTTGGTATTTATCAGCTCGTTAATGTGATAAAGTTCTCCCCTTTGATTCCTTTAACGATTGATCTCAGTCCGCACTACAGGGAGTCTTTCGAAAATTGAGAGCCTTTGATTAATCAATGCGCCGAGGATTGGTGACTGCAAAGCCCCTATCTTTACTCCGTTCTGAGACTGTTATAAACAGGCATGTTAGTTACAATGTTCAATATCCGGATTGCTGATTTATAACACTATAACGATATTCATGGAACTTTATCCTTAAGGACCAAAGTTGTTTTTTAAGTCGCCGACGTCATAGTCTATTTGCCGCAACCACGCTATATTAGGGTACTTAGGAAACTGCAAACTCTTTCCTATCCCACCTAGATAAGGACTTGTTAACCAACTTCGTGTTCTGAATTGCATTAGTTGTATGAACTACTCGTAATTTGTTAGCAATCACTTACTAAGTTAGGATTAAAACTAAGTCTAGCTGACCGAAGTCGACGTGGCCTCATAATGTGACCGCAAGTAATTAGCAATTAATTAATCCGACATCCAACTTAATCCTTAACTGAAACCGCGTACAGATTATAGGTTTGTAAGTAGGTACTCACATCAAAGAAAAATTCGATTAATGAATAAAAAGCTTTTGCGAAGGGAGAAAATATAGGAGGGAAATTAGAATTTGTTCATTCAATTCAAATATTGAAGTAAGAGATCTCGATCTCTCAGAGTGGGAAGATCTCTAAACAAATCTTTGCCAACTCGAGGTTTGCCGTTATTTTCGTGGGAAGTTTTAATTAAAATCATGAAGTGTTTCTTCGCCACTGCATGGACATCATAAGAAATCAGATTAAACTTTACTCAAGTTTAACCTTATTGTTGAAGTTATTGGTCTACCAAAAGTAATACCGAAACAGAAAAAATATATATTGAGATTGATGATATAATTATTAAAATAAAACTTAATGTTAAAGATAGAAGGTGTCTTAGAGAAATCATTAATTTGGGCTGAATTATAGGAATTTTCAGGTAAAACATGACTATTTGCGATCAGCCTATAAACTTTCCCACTACTGGGACTCAGGCCCCCTTTGTGAGGGGGAATGGGCCGTAATACACCACACTGGTCCAGTGCGGGTTGTTAGATGCCACATGTCTTCGTGTTCTAGGACATGACGGTTTCTTCACTTTTTCCTTCACCGTGTTGAGAGCAGTGATGATGAAATAAATGACACAAAGTAAAGTGCCTGCTTGGGTTTGTACCCACGGCCTACAACTCGTAGGTTGGAGCCACCACTGCGCCACCACTCTCTCAAATTCAGATTATTGGTAGCTATTTGCCAACCGTACGTTAAATTCGAGTAAAGTCCATAGTTACTCTACAATAGGTCACAAGCTAAGTGAGGGTATTAGATAAAGGATATTTCCGACATCGTCAGCAGATCGTAACAAAGAGGTATCCATTCCTGAATAGCCTTGACTTGACACATAATTATCCATTCTCGGACATCTTAGACACTTGAGTGCTTGAGACTTGACAGCTCAGTATTGCCAATTAAAATCATGTCTCATAGATTGATTTGTTTAGTCATTATGCTGTTGATTCGATTGCATCCTTATTATTTTCGGATCGTACAATTATCAATAACACTCTTTTAATTGGCGCAGAGAAAATGATGATGATACGACGTCACCTCTCAATCATAGCGGGTGCTGTATTGCAGTTTCTGCCTACCCCCATGGGAAGGCTGGGGTGAGCTGATATTAATACAGCGTGGCGCTTTAATGGCGACATTAATTTAACACACGTATACGGTTTTGCGTTGTGGTTTTATGAATATATTTTAATTTAATTAAACATTATTATTTATTTATATAATAACAATTTTATAAAATAGCATCTTAGAGCAACCTGACTTAAAGAACTGTAGCGCAGGGGTCATTTGCCGGGGTCACGGATCATAACATCGCATCAATATAATTAAAACAAATTACGTGCAAAGAGAAGGCGAATTGGAAAGAGAGAGAGTCCTATGTCGGCGAGCGGCGCAGGTGGAAGTTTTCAAGTTACGATTTTTTTATGTTGTTATAATTTTTATGATTACTGGCCACTAGCCCTACTCGTGTGTCAAATTAATGTCGCCATTGTAGCGCCACGTTGTATACATATATGTAAAATATTTCAAACATAATACCTAAATAGAATGCGAAGATGTGGTGATACTTTAGTACTACATAGTTTACATAGTCGTACATAGTTTCAATTAGTAACATCGCGAAGACGTCGTTTGACGAGGGTGTGTTTTGAATCCAAATCAACACTTCACACGGGCTAGACATTTAATCCTAGGGATTTAACATTGTGCTAGCTTAATCAAATTATTATTTATCACAAAATGTATAAGGACATAATTTAATTGATTGTACATACGACTATATTAAAGTTTATTTAGAATTTGTAAATTATTTAAACAAAGTTCAAGTTTTAAGTTAAGATGAGATGCTGGCAGAATTGTCGTAAGCGGCACAGTTGCCAAAAAAAAAGTAGATTAATAATGCCATAAATACTCTTTGCTAAATTACGTTAATGATAAAAAGTATGTCCCATAAAATACGTTATTCGAATGAAATTTGCGGAATATTAAAGGATATCCAGTCAGCTATAGTATATCACATTTACTTATTAATAGTTTATGGTCTCCAATATCCATAACTATGAAAACGTGACATCGTCGACTATTTATGGGATGATAAAACTAATTATATTTATAGGCCCTTAGTGCAATTAACGTAAGTTCCTAACAATCTTAGTTGATATTAACGAACAAATGTGCTGTGCAATACCGTAACGCTATCAAATTACGAGGTAACTGCTTCACTAATTGTATCCCAAAATAATTAATGAGTAACGCTAACTTAACACGGTTTTTCGTGAAAGTAAATAGGTCATATCATGTCAAGATCTCGCTAAATTCGACCGGGAACTAAATTGAGCCCGACGGCGCACGACCTACGAAAAAGTGTGATAACTCCGAACATAAATTAATTAACGTGTACTAGCCGTAAACAAGATTAAAGCAGCAGTTACTTAAACCGAGAACCCACTGTAAATGGATAAGGGCCCTGTTACTGACTGCCTGTTATGGAATGGGAGGTAAAGTTTTAATTAATGAACAAGTGACTAGTGAATATGTGGTATTTTTTACTTAGACGTTTTACTTCTATTCATGACGTTGGATATTGGAATATTTTAAATGGTTATAATTTTAGTAGCAGGGCCCGCGATTTTACCCGCATAAGTTTCGATCCCGTAAGAATATCGGGATAAAAGTATTATATATGTAAATCCTGGTTATAAAACACCTGTGTGCCAAATTTCATACAAATCCGTCCAGTAGTTTTTGCGTGAAAGAGTATCAAACATCCATCCATCCATCCGTCCATTCTTCATCATTCATTTAATATTAGTAGGATAGGAAGTACGATTACCCTTTATTTATAAAAGTTGCTTAAAGTTAGGTAATGATTAGCGACTGTTTAACTATACATTTTTAAGTTTAAACGTCTCTTAGCTTTAGGCTACGCTTGTAAATAAACCTTAAAATGATTAATAAATTCTTATCTACGAATCTCGCTTATGTACCTACCTAAATTTGCATCTGGGCGCCAACTAAGCGGTATCAACAACATTGACAAAATACAGTGGCGCACATAGTACACAATGTTCACCTGAAGTCTCTCCCAAACATAATATTATAAACACCAATATGTTTGAGACTAGGGTGAAGGTGTGACAGAACATTCAAACCAGATGTACGTACCCGAATATCAGTATTATCCTTAACCTATTCAGTTAAATCGGTCGACGTTCGGGGTTCGCTCTTATCCCAATCTACTTGTAGTTATAACAAGATATTTGTAGGATAACTCATTTGACCGCAGCAAAGCTCCCTAAACTCGTAGCCTCGTAGCCAGTTGCTACGAGAGCCTCCGTATTGGCGTAGCACTGCTACGGAAATGTTAATATTGATTAAGTCTAATTTGTAATTACAATGTTCTAGTTAAAGTCATTACCATACAAATAGATGTGCTCCTTTTGTTACAGATACGCAAATGAGCCGAGTACCAGGGATCGTGGAACAGAGAAATATAAAATTTAATTATGATTTACCGTCCATAATTCTGTGCCATAAACAGTAACATTCATCGGGCAGTGTTATAGAACTGTAAATATAAACTGTTGTACATAAAAGTGCAGTAAATGTTGCGGTGGGTGACTGTGTGTGGTGGGACGGTAGTTTGAGGGTGGATGGTGTTGGTCGGGCGTGTGGCATGGCGTGGCGGTGCGGGGGGCGGGGGGGGCGCGGGCGGCGGTGAGGTCCGCGATGCGCGGGCGCCGGTGGGCGGCGTGCGCAGCGTGGTATGCGTGGTGCGCGTGCGCGGTGCTGGCGGCGTCGGGGGAGCTGCGCGTGCTGCAAGCAGACGCGCGCACCGCCTTCTACGTGGGCATCGCCGCGCCGCGCTCGGCAGACGACGCGGTGCGGGCGTTCAACCGCTCGCTCGCCGACCTGTCTCACACGTACCTGGCCGGCGACTACCCGCTCCATCTGCGCAACATCACGCTGCTGCCGCTGTATATCGAGCTGCCAGAAGATGAAAAGTAAGTGTGGCTCCGTCATTTGCTTTCGAGTATATTGCACCTATTTTTATTGAGGGAAGCTTGAACCAAACTCCTACTCCCTACGAAAAGCACCATTTTATTTGTAAAATACTAAAACAATATACAAAACTGTTAAATTCTCGCTTGTTCAAACGCACTGTGCCATTTAGGCCTTAATAAATAAGCATTGCACGCGCCGTAGCTTATGCGCACACTATACACAATTGCCACTAACATTTTTTAACATCTACCCTACTAAAAACGCTAATCGGGTTATTTTATTTACTTATTATTGTATTTTCTCTATAAGTGATTAATGTAATCTTTTGAGAAAATAAATGTCTTAAACCGTAAACTATTTCATTTTTTACTTTACTATTTCATCAACTATTTTTCTCATCAAATCTCCAAGTATTACAGGGCTTTCCTAATTGCCATGCCAATTTATTTAAATTGGAAACGGTCTAAATCCAGGCATCTCTCCAAACACCTAACTATCACTTTTGAGGTCCAGCGTTCGATATTCAACATCCCGAGTTGGCGGATTGTTCCAATCCCCCAGAACATGGCCGATAAATGGAAATAGGCTCGCTCGCTACCCATCACTATGTAACGATTTACTAGGCAGTGGGTGTTCGAAACATTGATCAGAGAACTATGGGATTAAGGCATGCATGAAGCTAGCTCTCTACTGATTGAGCCTGCAATATTTCTAAAAGTTGCGATAAATTCAATAGAAGCCCTATTCTAAGTAGAACTACCAACGTAACCTAATCACAGGTATAGGTAATTACATTATCAGTGTCAAATCGAATGCGGTGAGTGACACTGTGACCCTTCTAGCGAGTGGGGTTCGATCCCCAATTAATAATCAAAATGGATGGAAAATGTCATTATTAAATTTCTTCTCTTCAGGGGCAGGTATTAATTGCCAGTTCTAACGCGGGTTTCAGAGGCTGGACAAAAGTCCATTAAATTGTGAGAGGCGCTCCCCTAACATATGGGGCCTATTAAATTATTGGTACATAAAGAATGGGGCCTTTTGTGTATGCAGGCCATGACATGGCATCTTATTTAAGGACCACAAACTGGCTGGTGCTTCTGTTATTAATCTATATGAGCAGGTAGTATAAATTCCGTTGCGGTGTCAAAACTCTTCGTAGTTACTGTGACAGGTTGACCAACCAACTTGTATTGTCATAAAGACAGGTACGGTCACCAAAGGAGATAAATAACCAGGGCCGTCGGATATAGTTAAAGTTTTGTAAGAAACCGATGCATGTTTTCAAATAAAAATTAGTTTAATTATTAGAAAACGTAGAGTTCATTTATCGAATTTTTCATTAGAAAATATCCATCGGTTTCTTACTAAACTTTAACTATATCCAACAACCCTGGTAACGATGGTTGGTTGGTCCTTTGGCGACTGTACATTAAATTTGGTTTCAAAATCAAGAGATAAATAAAATACTTGCTAGTAAATCTTTGCCTAAGCCTTTGATATTCTGTCTGTTATAGCTACAAAATAGAAATAAACTACAAAGGAACAATTTACAGGCTCCGTCCAAACAGAAACGGTTACATTGAAGTCAATTGATCAAAAGGATTGCCAAGGATTGTGGCTCAATAAAAGTAGCGATAGCATGAAGCAGCCGCCAATTTATCTCCACAACATAAACCGACACGTGCCGTCAAACAAAACTATTCACAAGTTTCGATTTCAAACAAACCCGATACACGTCTTGTGAGCGAGCACTTTATGGATATTGTTCGACTGGTTTCGATTTGATCAGAACGCGTTGAAGCGCCGCGCCGGACCGCAATAGTTTCGCAGTCGGACTCCGACGGGATGCGGCTTTTACTCAGTATCAATATTAGCTTGGATGTTACGTTTTCCCACTGATAGAGGGCAAGGCAAATGAGGGGTGACTTTCATTGCGGTTATTGGAATTTGGAATAAATTGGAGTTAATATTTGTATTATCAGAGTCTCACATGCCTGAGATCGCTTTACTTTGTGTAAATTATTTCATCACCACTGCTCTCGAAACGGTGAAGGAAAACATCGTGAGGAAACCGGCAAGTCCTAGAACCAAAAATTCAAAGAAATGGGACATCTATCAACCCGCAATGGGCCCGTGAGACCTATGTCCCAGCAGTGGAAACATTGAGAGGCTTGTTTGCTATGCTCACATTCCTCGATGTCAATATAACTTGATTGCTACATTTCAAAACCGAACAGCTGTTACTGTTATTCTAATGAAACTTATTTTGTCATTAACTACGTCCAATTTTCACGAGCATTTGTCAAAAAAAAGGTAAAGTCAATTAAAATAAAATTGATTCTAGTCGCCCCTTCCAAAAGGTAGTTTTCGTATGGAGAAGAATGGGCAAGAAACTCCACCGTTACTCTTTTAAAATGTTTAACAATATTTTGCATACATTAATTATATAATTGTATGTGAACGATGCACCTAAAAATAAAATTACTATACCACAAGAGGTAAAAAAATTAAAATGGATTAATGAAACCATGACATATAAATTACTCACGCAAACATTCCAAAAGTAGACGATTTTCATAAATAAATAAGAAGTAATAACTCCGGGTGTGACTTTAAGTAATTACAGAATCAAAATCAGAATCGAATCGAATCAGAATCAATGTCAAAGAAAAAAAAAGAGAATAAATTATACAATTACATTAGCAACCAGTTTGATTTTGTCTAGACTCTAGAGAGTGTCGTAAGGAGCAGGACCAGCATGTTTCCAAGCATTCTTATCTTGGGTATAGTCCTCTAATTTGTAATATCCTTGCTTACAAAGTGTAATTTTAATTTATTTATTTATTTATATATACTTTATTGTACACCACAAAAATACATAGCATAAAAAATACATGGCTCACTACAAAATATACAATGGGCGGCCTTATCGCAATTTTAATATAATATAAGTTTTAAATTTTCTTTCATTTAATTGCAATATTTCACAAGATATTTTGTTGTAATATTTAACACAGTATCCCATAAAAGATCTCTAAGATGTTTTACTTTAGATAATCTGAAAAAAAGTTGATCTAATTTATCTTTATTTCAAATGATGTCTATCACTTATTTTATTAAAAATATGTTGATTTTTTCTTACATACATAATATTTTCATAAATGAATTGGCAAGGTACCGTCATAATATTAACCCTTTTAAATAGTTCCCTTAGAGATTCGCGGTGACGTAGATTGTAAATGGCTCTGACAGCTCTCTTTTGCAAAATAAAAATGGATTCAATGTCAGCAGCCCGACCCCACAGTAAAATGCCATATGACATAATACTGTGGAAGTAATTAAAATAGACCAAACGCGCGGTTTCTTCATCTGTTAATTGTCTTATCTTTCTATAAAAATGATTCTAAAAATGAAATGAATGAAAGCGAAATATTCAGAAAGAAAACATTTTGTCACCTTGCAGTTAATCAAATAGAGTGTTTGAATTTGTTTCAATTTTCTTCACCTCTAGGTAGCTATAATTCATACTTCCATTGTGTAAAAGAACTGCTTTTCTAAGAATTCTCCCTTTTAAAACACCAGCACCAGAAAACTTATACGTAGTATTTACAGATTGAAATATTCTTTCTACTTTCAAATTAAAATATTTTATTTCACATAAAACTACATGGGCACATATGAAGCTAGGTGCACGGTTCTAATTGGTCGTTTGCTATGGAAAAGAACCGACAAGAAACTCCACGGTAACACTTTTAAAAATAATTGGCATTTAAAATGCTTTCAAATTAGTGTTAATAGGTATGGGAGGACAATGAGGGCTCGTCAGCAAGTACCAGGTACACAAAAATAGAAAATGGCCTACAAATCTAAGGTGATCTTTGGTAAGGTTTCAGGAAGCCCTCCTCAATTGATTAGGGCTTACGAGATGTCTTTGAATTATTTGTATTGATAGTACACCAGGGAAGATCCTCTGTTTTCTCATTGCTGTTATATTGATAGTAAAGCAAGTAAGGTGTTTTGTTATCTAGTTGCTGATGTTGATCAGCAACTAGATAACAGAACACCTTACTCGCTGAAAGCCAGATAGTAAAACAACAACTTGTTTTGCTATCTGGCTTTCAGCGAGTTTTGTGTGCAAAAAAGCAAGGAATGTTTGTAATTAAACCGTTAGTATTTAGCGGAACCGCATGGAATCCACATACGTACTTGATTTTATTGCAATGTTTGCAATTAGTTTGTTTATAGGAAGCCATATCATGCGTATTCCAATAAAAATATTAGAACGTAGTCGGTATATAATAGACATGGGGCATAAGGGCTCATAATAGCCGCATGGGTCAATCGATAAGGTTTAGCTACGTTTGCCGCGGATGGGTGACCATCTTTACATACCAAGACCCCTCCGTGCCATGGAAACCTCACTAAGCCGTTGATCCCGCTGTCGTTCTTGTATCTTTAACAGTCGTTACAGGTCGTCAGAAGCCTGAAACTCTGACAATCAATCTTACCAAGGCTTATCGTGTTACCCAGTAACTGGGTTGTGGAGGTCAGATAGGCAGTCGCATCAGGTACTGGTATTCAGCTGCATCCGGTTAGACTGGAAGCCGACCTCAACAAAGTTGGGGAAAGGCTAGGCAGATTGAGTAGGTAGATATTATATTGTTATAATATTGTAAATTTAGGATCGTAGTTCGCATTCTATAGTGTCTGCCTACCCCGCATGGGAAGAAGACGTGTGTTTATGTATTAAAAATGGGAACAATATCCAAATGGGTCAAGATAGTACCATTTACAAATCATTACACTCCAAGCACTTAACTTATTTAGGAAATCCTATTAAAGTACCTATTTATACCTTTGTATATTATATGTATAAAGGGAATTCAGTGTTTTCAAAGCGAAATAAAGAGAAGAAAAGAATCAATTAAGGCTCTAATTACAGTTTGCTGTGCATCGTTTCTTAGTCTAGAGTCCCATGTAGCCTTAGAAACGGTATTTTTAATGTAAACAATACACGTTTTAAAAACCTAGACTACCAAGCACCTTAATTCCGTAACACACTACTAATTACAACCTGAATCATTTTGAAGGATATTGCTACATCATTGCTTCATATGTATGTTTGAAAAATTGGTCTGCTCAACAACGTAAATAACGCAATGAATGTTGTTGAACTGTCAAACGTGTGTCAAAATGTATTACGCAATAACACCACTATTGACCTATAAAGAGCCCCTTGATCCTATAATGAGTACCGATTGTCTTAAATTACCAATGGTACTTAGTGGAAATGTCACTGAATAAAAAAAGGAGGCCAAGTGCGAGTCGGACTCGCACACGAAGGGTTCCGTATCAGGATAGAGAACAAAAAGGTTCCTTGTATGGGGACCCACTTTAATTTTTAACTTTATTTTATTATTTGTTGTTATAGTGGCCATTGTAGTACAAACTTTGTAAAATTTCCAGTGTCTACGTATTACGGCTCAAAGATACAGCCCTATCACAGACCGACAGACGGTGGGGCCTTAGTGATAGGGTCCCGTTGACACCCTTTGGGTACGAAACCCTGACAAAAGAAATTGAAAATTAATCCGAATGGAATTCTGTATTGGTAATTACAGTAGCAGGCTAAGCTATAAACATTTTACTTTTTGGTTAGATGATAAGAGTACCTATTCATTCAGCATTGGCCCAGAACAATTTGATAGTTGAGATATAAATGCTCCAGTTCTGTCCTTAGCGCTCCTCAACCAATTAGAATTCGAGTGGTATGCAATGTGAAACTCTTGGTTATTCTAGGCGATAATTAAATTACGCGTTACGAAATACCGCGTTGCTTCAAATAACATCTAGGTAATTGTAGGTGACAGTTTTCATAATAACATAACTCGGGCTACTGTAGAGGTATGAGTAACTTTAAAAATAAAGCATGTATCAGTATTTTTATTCACGATTTCATACTCAGAATGCTTTCCTCATATAGGTACTTAGACAGCAATTAATATCAAATTTATGTATGTTATGTTAAGTATGTAGTCACAAAAGCCACTGAACAAGAAATGTTAGCTTCCTACATCTATGATAGGGCACAGTCCATCCTCCATTTAGTAATTATCTTAGGCACAATGGAAACGCTACGTAGTAGTGGTACAGCTACGTATTTCGTAGCATGCTACGCTTCGTAGCACCTACAGCCTACGCTATTCGCGCCATAAAATGAGTCCCTCAATGTTCTGAAAACCTTATTGCAGGGGTAATCTGATTCGACGTTATTTGTAACTAACTATATTTATAACTTACCTTGGCAAGTTAGTTTCAGCGCGAAAACTATAGGGAAATACCGCAGCGTATTACCATATAGTAATATTTTATGATACGATACTCCGATATTAATCCTTCGGTTCTACCCACGCTTTATCGTAATGACTTTATTGAGGATAAAATTTGATATACATGTAAATATAAATACATATATTATGGCCACGTCCACATCAGAAATTCAGGTAGCGTTTAACGATTACGTCTTACAATCTTTTCGTATAAATATTTTATCATGATGGTCCAGTGGTTAAGGCCTCGCCTCCCGAGCACGAGGTTGTGGGTTCAAATCTAAGCTAGTAACAACGTGATGAAACGTGTAAATGTTTTAGATAAATATGTACTTTCTAAGTTTATCTTGAATAGGCTGGTATTATTATATTATGTCGTTTATTTATTTAGTTGTCTTATTTTATTACATTTTTAAATATTAGTATAAGAAAAAAAATTGAAAATACAAAAAAGTAGTGATCCACCGGTGTCGGGAGCAGGGTCCAAGCTACCGGTGCTTAGGGCTCCAGAGACAGAAACCTCCTCACAATGCGAGCCGTATCGAGGAGTACTGCCTTTTGAATCAGGCCCTTGATCCAACCGCCTAACGAGAGCCTCGATAGATGTTGATCGAGGCTTTCGGCCATCAGGCCATTGGCCGATACGACAATCGGCACAATGACAGCCGAGCTCACATTCCACATGTCAACAACCTCGTGTGCTAAGACAAGATATTTGATTTGTTTATCTTTCTCAGCTTTCACGAGGTTCCCGTCATGTGGAATGGTTTATTATATTATTATTATATAATTTCTTAAATTTATCACCTAAAGTTTAGTTTAGAGCTTTTTAATGACGATGTCAAAAAATAAGCGTGACGGTCCTTTCGTTGTCAGGATTCAGTCATAGAAAAACTGAGCTGACTAATGTAATTAGGCCGCGTCTGATCAGCAGAATAAAGTATCTAATAAATGCTAATTTTTGCGCATATTAATTATCACTAATAAAATGAAATTTTCATTACTCGGAAAGTTTCCTAAAATAGGTTCATACGGAAAAGAATATTAATTAGATTATTGTTTGTGTTCCACTTTGCACTGTATCCTATTCATTACGTAGAATCCAATGTTAGTTTTTTTAGGAACTAATTTGTGACTCATGTACAGACGATAATGCTTTATGTTCTGAATAGTTTGTTTTACATAGGTACTATCATCACCAGAGGGTAATTTTATCAGCGATAGCAACGATGAGCAAGTCAAAAACGTATTGAATTGACATAAGCGACCGAAAGCATAATCAGCCTTTAATGTTCCCACTGCTGGGACACAGGCCTCCTCTCTGTGAGAGGGAGTGGGCCGTAATCCACCACGCGAACCCAGTGCGGGTTGGTAGATGTCACTTGTCTTCAAATTTTTGGTCCTAGGACACGCCGGTTTCCTCAAGCTACCGAAAACCTTATGGCAATCCTGTTGAAAGTTGTTGTCGAAACGCAAACGCTATGAAAACGCAAACGATTATATAACGCGAAACGCAAACGCTGCGATTATCTCTTGTATAGGCCCTACTGGCCTACCTGGATGTTTTCAACCTCTGGAAAAGCGTCTGACAAAGTTCTTCCTTAGGATCATACTCAGAACTAGTTCCAGCTAATGACGATTTCGGGGTTGCTAAAAACCTGCTTGTTGGCGTATAAACCATTATTATCGTTTTTCACGGGATTTGGCTCACTATTTTTGTTGTTTTAGGTTGTTGTGTATATAGGGCATCTTGTAGTTGACCCTGAGAGGTCGTGATGTGGTTGTCTTAAGTAAACTCAAAGCCTCCAGCCAGGTGTGGTTTTTTAGGTACAAAAGTTACCACTACTATACCTATCTGGTTAGGCTTTACATTTTACCGATATTATTTCACGTAACAGTTGGCATCCAATTGTTTGAAAACTAAAATGAAATGTTGTTCAGCTGTTGGCTTAGTTGGGTGTTATGTTTCAAAGCTATTGTGGCTGTAAAATTATCTTGTTGAATTACGGCTCCATGTTATGTTTGGTTTTCATGTTTAGAACTAACCATTTTTATTTAATCAATATTATTCTGCCTAGCTTTTTCCCAACTATGTTGGGGTTGGCGTCTAGTCTAACTGGATGCAGCTGAATACCAGTGTTTTCTATAGAGTGACTGCATATCTGACCTCCACACTCCAGTAACTGGGTAATACCCTGCAAACAACCTAAGAAATCGACAACCAGTCTTACCTCATTGGTAAGACTGGTTGTCAGATTTTCGGTCCTCTGAAGATCCATAACGACAGCCAAAGATCCATGAATGACAGCCGGGAACCATGTTTGTTATCAACTTAAAAATAATACCTAATAACAAAATAGTTTATCAAAAAGAAAGTACTTATTAAATTTTATTTAATTAATAGAAAACAAACAGTTCATTTATCAAACTAAATTTCATTCGAAGACATCCATCGGTTTCTTACTAATCTTCAACTATATCCGACGACCCTGCATACATACTTATATCTTTTGTTTAATACACACATAAAATATTGACCTATGTTAAAAAATAATGTGTGTGTAATGTGATAATTATGTTCTAAATCTAAGCCAAAGAGAGAAAATTGTGGTTTTAAGATGCTTCATAAAAGTAACCATTTACATCTACTTAATATTCAAAATGGTTTTTTAGTACTTGAATACCAGTTGCTAGATGATAAAATAATATCATCACTCTTTTACATAGAGATTGGTAGTTTTTTTTATGTCTGCAGATTTACATTTGTATTCAAAATGTCTGTTCAGATTGACTTTACTACACTATAAAATAAAACAAATTCCCCGTCGCGTCTGAACGCGATATACTCAAAAATTACTGAGTGGATTTTCATACGGTTTTCACCACGGATATCGGTTTTCACCAATGGGCGGCGTGATTCATGAGGAAGGTTTAGGTGTATAATTCATTAAAGTTTTGTGTAAATTGGCTGAAATATGACGGTAATTGTTGACGAGGTCGGAAAAAATCATGCCGACTGGGCTTTACTAGTAAGCACCGCGTAAACCAATAGTAATATGAAAACAATATATTACGGAATTAGGGTACCTTTTAACATCGGTAGAACGTTCCCGTGAGATATTTTCCGGAAAAGGTATTTCAAAATAAATTGGACATCTTAATTTCTTGTCGTTGTGAAACTATTATTAACTATATTTAATAATAGCATTATTAACAATTTTTTTTTGTAATTATTATTCAAAGGCGGATTCCATGAAATAAATTAATGACTGTAACTGTAATTAAGTGATTTTAAACCAGCGATAAACATTTATGACATAAATTATTCAATCATTATAACTTTCAATGAGAATTGCTAGTTATATAAATCAGAACAAGCATTGGCTATTAATTATTTTATCATACAATGGCGTCATACGATTCTTTTTTTCTTTAGTAATTATATTTATGAAAAAAACTAAAACTAGGACGCTCATTAAAAGTACAAAGTACGCTATAATGTATCATCTACGCATCACGTCAAACCTCGAAAGAAAGGAAAAAAATAGAGCACAGGGAAACTTTCATTAAAACACAAAATATCATCTTAAAACAGTATAATAAAGTATAGGTTACACTGCCATGTGACATGAATATTTTGTAATAGGAACTTTGTCTACGAAAATATGGGTAGCAAAAAGACAATATTTTAAATTAAGAAGAAATCGGGTTTATTTTTTTGCGACAAAACCACAACTTGTTATTGCGGTATGTCCTGAAATATGGCCTCCAGGGCATTAAAAAAGAAAGAATGTGTTCTTGCAAAGTGAATTGGGGTCTAGTTTATTTGTTACTGTTTATTCAGTTCGGATTGCGAAAATTTTCAGGTCTTCTGCGTCCGAATCAAACACTATATGGCAATGTTTTCCAAACTTCTTGTAAGAGATATGGTATAGACACTCCATGCCCGCTTTTTCTGCTGCTCTTTGCGCTTTTGCACTAGTGAATATTCCGCCTGTTGCACGGAAGCCCAAGTTCTTTGAAACATTTATTCTGAAAATAAAATAATACTGGATTTAGTTGCATAAACCTACATTTTGCATGATTACACATAACTAGGTTAGTAGTAATGTTGATCGCCAGCACATAGTTATATCCAGTACAGTTGCCCTCAAATGGATTGCATTTCGTAGATATTGACATCGGAATGCAGTTGCGGTTGCTGCCCCTCCCACAGCCGGCACGAGCGCACAGTTCGCAAATTGTTCGGGATGTATTTTTGTTAACTTGCAACTTTGTCGCTTCTATCCCAGCAGTTCGACAAAACTTGATAAATGTATTCCATGTTATATTTTGCTGAGAAGTTTTTACACAACCTTACTTTTTCTAATTTAGCTTAGATGCTCCACTAGACGGGATGTGAGGGCGTAGATTACCTCGTAGACCTTAATAGAGTTACTAAGGTCCTTTAGAAATGTCCTCGCCGCGGCTACCTGGCGTGAGTCGGGCCGTAATTACGGGTATAGTATATAGGCTGGCCAATGGGCAGTTTTGTGAGGATTAAGGTATATCATTTACCTGGCCCTGAGCAATTCCACCGCGATGCCCAGCCCTCGGTATTCGGGTGCGACAGACAAACCTGCTCCCATGAGGTACGTGCTCACGTTGTATTTATCATAAATCGCTGTCACTTTCATGGCCTCCGCGAACATTCGCAGGGATAATAAACCCGCTTTAGACTTGGGCTGTAAAGTAATAGCAGTGTACATTATGTACAATGTTCTTTGCAAGATGATAATAGCGACGTGTATTTACTGCGGAATAAAAAATAGAATGCAGCGATAAAAAATATTTCAATTCCGTGATATAGCTCTACCTGGTTTTACAAATAGTACATCCATTAGTTTCAAGATAGGCCATCTGAATAATGTGATGAGCTGATGGGTGAAAACTAGGTCGCCTTTGAATAAGTAGGTACTAGCAAGAGAATGAATGGAAATGGATCAAGGGACACTGCATAACAGTGAAGACAAAAAAATAAACAGAGCATAAAGAGTTTTACAGTTTCCGTAATAACGTGCATTTTGAAAGCCCTCGCATTCTAGTTTAAAAATAGAATTAAAGGGGGTTTCAAACCGTGAAATAATAAGGAGGGCTGAAAAGAGGTTAGACAACCGTTATTACCGGCCTGTGTTCAACGAAGCGTCCCTTTTCCTGCGGCAAGCACATGTTCACAGCGACGAGTGTGCGACCTGAGCCGTCTCCTTCGGCGAGGAAGCACGCTACGCTCATTTTCTGTCTAATGATCGATGTCAGCAGCACACGGTATTCTTGTACAGCGTCTAAATCCTGCGCTGTGCCTGTCAGTGCGATTAGTGTAAGATTAATTATCTATATCCTATTAATATCTTCGCTTGACAATTTACAAGCTCGCAAACTTTACATGACCCAGTTCGTCTTTGCGCTTTCGCAAATATAAATATGAATGACAAGGTTCATTTCAATGCCACTGATATTCGTAATCGTGTTTATTAATCCAATTTTGTGAATGGAGATTTACTTTGTCGAATTATTTTGAGATTAAGTAACTTTTTCTTTGAAGGCAAACTCAAACTTGATAATCAACCAAATTGATCTATTGTGTATTTAATAGATAAATTCTAAGATTCATGGCCCTGTGCTGTAATCGTTACAGTCTGTAGATTTTGACAAAGTTTTGCTGGTCGATGATGGAATTAATTCAGTTGTTCTCATGGCAATAAACAAAGTTTAAAATTCAGAAGTCGGCCGATAAGAGAAGAGAGGCGAGAAGGGTGCCTAATGACAGCACATTTAAGGTTTTTCTCGGTCTGGAGATAATTGGGCGTCGGCTCGGGTCATACTACTGCTAATGACTTAGGTATTTTCTTGCGTAGGAAAGTGTGTGCTAACACGAAACGTGATTTTCGTAATTGCAAAAAATATCCACTTATTTACGCTGAAAACAGATAAGTAAGATTGGAAACATTGCGTCGATTTCTTTCTCGAATCGAATCAAGTTGTGCGAACTCACCAGCCGATTTCCACCACACATCTTCTCGGATGTAGTTGCCAAGCATAAACTCGACCGTAGTACTCCACATACTTTCTGGGATGTCTTCTATTTCGAATTTCAGCATTCTACCGTCTTCAACTATTCGTTCAAAATTACTCCACACGTTAGGATACCCACGGGTAGACATTGCTTTATATCGCAAGAGCAAAGACTGGAGCCAGAGATGCTTTTAAAGCTTTAAATTTAAAACGACTTCTGAGGCACTGAACGACTGGATTCAGACTGAAGTGTACTTACGATGCAGACCTTTGGGTTACTATATTACGATGTGATACAAGGTCTAACGCGTTATTGGATAACAATATAAACAGGGTGATTAAAATGTTTCAGTGTTGTTGTTCGAATTAGTCATTGAAGAAGAATGTGCATTTACAACCCAAAATTTAATTGTATTCAAGATTTGACCATCCGATTATCTCAAAGTCATGTTAATCCTGTCATAGATTGGCCTTTTACATAAATTATTAGGAATGATTCAATCTGTGAGCTTAACCTTAAAGACCGTTTGAAACAGGCTGTATGTAGTTACTAATGCAAATAGGTCAATGCGGCGTTGTGATCCGTGTAAATGATACTCGGAGAACTAATTGTGGTCATAATTGAGTTGTAGGCACACTTAGCTATTCATACTTGCATCAAAAATTCACGGCACATATTGTACGCGGTGAATAACGTCAAGTACAATGCCGGCAAGTGCTGGCTAACACAATATTGTCGGTATTATTATGAAGTTGTAACAGTCGCGCTACCCTTCATTGTTTGTTAAACTTCATAGTTTGAGTTGGAATAGTTAAGTGACGAACCTTGCCAAAATAATGAATGTTACAAGAACAAGAACAGCGATTTAAACAGCGATGTGACGCTGTTTTGAGTACGTTCTCGTTGTAAGTAATCTGCTTCTATTTAATATATAATTATGTATTTCACAATAAGCGTGTGCATCGTAATAATGATCCAAAATGTAATTTAACGTACGATTTATCTTTAGCCTGTCTAGACGTATTCAATTTCATGAAAAGTATCTTTCCACAAAGGGTTTTTTATTAATGTGGTATCATTAAATTCATTTTTATTGGAAGAACTCTTACACACAATGTAGTGGTTAAAAATAACGGTTTATTGTTGGGGAAAGTCGTGGTATAATAAGTTCAATCCTGTGGGTAATGTAAAACATGAGACACATAAATAAATTTGTGAGGACACCTGGTCCGTCCTTAGAGCTATATTAAACTTAAGTTATGTCCCCTGCCACCTTAGAAATGAATTACTGGCTTAACGTTGAGTTTCAGGCACCCAGTACGATAATTGACATAGGATTATGCACTCCTGCTTACAGCGCTCGAGATTTAGCGTGAAGCCATTGTTCATATTATGCACGTAGTCTTTTTAAAGTATAACAAATGACTTATGTTTAAAAGAAGAATACAGTTAACTCGATCTTGAAGTATTTGACAAATGACAAATGAGGTTTTATTTGATTTATCCAAACCGTAAGAGAGACAGCCTTAAAAAGTTTGATATTTTTTCGTAGGCGGGTTCAAAACAGTACTTCATGAAAGGTGACCCCTAGACTCGGCTCTGTTATTAAACTGTTGGCAATTTTGTGATTCATTTTCTCTGAAAAAATAAGAGTAATGAGTTTTCTAAAATAACCTCTGAGAGTATTCAGTAGTAAACTTTTTAGGTTTATCTGTGGTTATTTTGGCTTTCGTATAACATGAGCCATTTAGATTAATATTATGATAAAACGTAAAATATGATACAGTGTCTAAACAAATGTTCCATTCTCGTGGGTAAATATTTTTTTACTCGAAACACGATTTTTTGCCCTTTATAGCAGAAGCACGAACCCCAATATTTTTATTTGTATTAAAAGGCATTGATTCTTCTTTTGTAATGCCAAAGCTCCGAATTCTGCGAACTGTTGTGCGAAGCTATTCATACAATTTGGTATCGATAAAATAATTGAATATTCAAATTATTTTTGAAATTTAATTTGTAACTAGCATTCAATTATTGTTATTAAAATTAAATATAAGAATGAAAAGTTTATCTGCACATTCAACTGACAATTGTAATCGGAATTGAAAGGGCTTGTAGCTCAATCGAATTTGAGGGGAGGTATTTTTAAGCCTTTCTTTATATTGTTGCTTTAGAAGATAACTAGACTAAACGATTCTTCAGTTCACCAGCATATCACTATATGCTGGTGAACTGAAGAATCGTTTAGTCATCGATGAAATTACTAACATCTAATAGTTATAAATTTTTTACTAAAGATTTTTTTTAAGATTTGGAATAAGATTATTTAATAAAACCGACAGGTGACAGGCGACAATCTGACAACTCGAAAATTTTACAAGTTTACGGCACAGATTTTCTGTTTGATTAAACACGCATATTTCCTTATATTAATTAAATAGGGCCCAGGTATCTTTAAACCAAAAACGCATATTTAAAATTCGTATCTCAATGAAAAGTTTAAAGGTTTCAAATTTATAAACGATCTAGCTGTGCCCCGCGGTTTCACCTGCATAAGTTACGATCCCGTGGGAATATCGGGATAAAAAGTATCCTGTGTTAATCCTGGCTATAAACTATCTGTGTGCCAAATTTCATCCAAATCCGTTCAGAAGTTTTGGCGTGAAAGAGTAACAAACATTCATCCATCCATCCATCCATACAAACTTTCACGTTTATAATATTAGTAGGATTAGTAGGAAACTGAGGGTATCATCCGGGAAAAAAAAAATGCCACAAACCACCGTTTTTCTTGTTAACCTGTACCATTATTTTCAGGTTCGGTGTTCGAGTGCTGGAGCGAACGTGCTCGGCACTCGACGGGCGGCGGGTGGCGGCGCTGCTGGTCTGCGGCGGGGGCAGCGCGGCCGCAGCGGTGGTGACAGCGGCAGTCCGCGCAGGAGTCCCCGTGCTGCGCGCCTCGCCCACTCACGTACACCTCTCCTATGCCATCGCCAACGTGAGTACCTACATTAAAAGATAGAAAAAGAAAAGAAGAATTACTGTTAGCACATTTAAACCGCGCTCAAGAGCTGCCTGTGTTAATATTCTACAACAATTATGATCAGTATCATAATTGTTGTAGAATATTAACACTGACAGCTCTTGAACGCGATATGCTGATTGTGTTCAGTTTTACTGGTAAAATTCGCCATTAGACTACAATTCTTGGACCTCTTATCACGAGACCTTAAGCATACCACTGAGCTCTATCCATGGCCAAGGGGCCAGGATGAGAAAGGCTTTTCCTCTACCTCAAACGCAAATAATCCTTAAAAAATTTAACTTTTAAGTACAGCTTCTTCTTGCATTTTTCCTACAAGTGCATACTTACTTTTTTTATTATCCCTCATCTCATCAGTATAAAATTCGAGTGGTGGAAGAAACTTAAACTCACGCAATGATCATGATGTGAATCTTACTGTTATAGAAACTGTATTTATAAAAGGAGGCCCACTTCATTGCTTCTTACGTAGTGTTCGAAGAATATTTTATGACGAGACCAAAATATCGTGACGAAAATATGCTGGAAAGTTCCAGAATATTTTTTCTTATTTTTACTTCAAACAGTACTTTGATGTTTGTTACAAGATCCATCACCTTTTCCACGACAGTCAGGAAACCTTTAAATTGTATTTTTAAGAAAGGGATTATAAAGATAAAGGGGAATGTTGGCTTCAGTCATTTGTTAACATTTTGCGCCCTCACAACAACAAATTGCCCGGAGGGGTACTTGTGTAATTGCCTCTCTCCACGAGGGAATTAGTTATTAGTATAGTAAATACTACTGACCGAACAATATTCCACCGTTGGTAAAGCCATTTAAATCTTCTGGGACGTATTTGGTGGTTTTATCAGTTTCCACTAAACTTGTTGGTACCGGCTTAGTCATTATTATCGACTTCTAACCCAAAAAGCTAAATTCACATCATGTTATAACACAGTAATAGCCTATAATGTTCCCACTGCTGGGACACGGGCCTCCTCACTTCGAGAGGGAGTGGGCTGTAAACTATACCACGCGAGTTGGTAGATGTCACATGTCTTAGAATTTTTGGTTCTTGGCCAAACACAGCAATATCGCTCGTAATGTATATGGATACGTAACGATCTTATATCAGTGTACTGAGTTTGACCTCATAAAGAAGAGTTTTACAAGTGAACGGCTCAAAATGTACTTGGACAAACATAGTAGGTACCTATGTTTGTCCAAGTACATTTTTGACCGACTTCAAAAAAAGGAGGAGGTTTTCAATTCGGATGTTTATATATATATTTTTTTTTAATGTAGGTTCGGGCATAACTCCATCACATATAGACGGATTTGCAATTTTGTTTTTGTTCGAATGAGATTTATTCCGAAATGGTCCCATTCTTATCTCAACTCATCATCAGATATTTACAAAATATATTTGTAAATATCTGATGATGAGTTTCGGAGACAGACCACGGAACTCTTCAATAAATGCCAGCTAATCAACCGCGATTGCTGCTATATGTATGCATTGTTTACGAAATTACACAACATAACATCACGCCTGTACCCTCTAAAGGGATGCGCAGATGTGGTCAGTATACCACGGTACACCCTCATTTCTGTCAAAGTTGTTATTGGGGTACCTCTAATCTTGCAAACATCTATATTATGAATTTGTGTGGGGTAAGTACAACGAAAAAGTGAAAAATAAAAACTTTTTATTAAAAGAAAACAACCGACTTAAAAAAAAAAACACTATAAAGTGAAAAATAACTTTGATTTCGGAAGTCGGTGTCAAAAAACGAAAATGCGGAACCAACGATACGAATATATTTTTCAAGTCGGTTGCTTTTTTTGTAAAAAAGATTTTTCTCTATACCTTCAATATCTAATATACCTACCTACCCGTACAAACCTACGTAATTAAATTATTATTGTTTTTTCTTCCTTTTCTAAACTTCAAAAGCCGCAAAACAAAAGTTGTTGTTAAGCAGACTGTCCCGACCAAAGTGTTCTATCTTTTAAACCGCGATGGCAGTGACGTGTGACAGTTGATGGCAAACGTGCCTCCATGCACAGCGCCTTCTTATTTAAACTGAGAAATGGAATCTACTACATCAGCTTCAAGACTTTTACCAGGCGTCGCTGTTGAGGAAAATGTTTTGTGAGTAAGTAATTGTGGTGGTGTAGGAACCCTTATTTGAGTATTTGAAATGATTTTAAGCGGGAGGTGCTCGCGAATCATCAACATGTCACTGACCTGCAAATTGCAAAATCGTAACAAAATTTGGATTTGGCGGGCTACCCTAGCCTTTTAAAAAAATATTATGTGTCACTCGATGTTTTTAAAGCCAACCATACTGAAACCATAAATTATGTTCAGCGTAAACTGTAGGCGAAGAGAATATCGATGATAGTCGACCCCTATTATCAAAAGTTTACGATGCCATTACTTCAATCACATAATAAATCCTTTCGCTCTGTCTGAAACTGACGTAGGACTAAATTCAAGATAAATAACACGCGATAAAACAAAAATTATATACGGCTGTATCATAAAAAAAAACACGGGTTGTCGAGGGTGTCGTCGACTAGTACACTGCCAACGGTTCCATTTATGCAGAGCTATTAATCGTCCTTGCTATGATAAAGTCGGGAATAGCCAACCAGCCAGTGAAATAATGCGTCTACGTGACGACCGCACCAACTGACGGTGCGCGCGACACGTTCCGACATTATTTATAGGATATGCTGATGACATTATTAGATATCTCTCCTTACCTTTTCTTTGAACTCCTAGGGAACGGCCGGGCTTCGCAAATGAACCTTAGTTTTCAACATAAATCTTTCTATCTCAATTTTGTCGGGGCCACCTTTTGCTTGTAAGCGAACCGTTCTGTTACGCGCAAATAAATCGCGTCTACAAAAACTTTTTACATTTGAACCTGCGTTTTTCAACAATGCGTTTACAAGCCTTGTCTTGACAAAAATATTCTCTACGATTTAAATCGCATATTATCTTCGTTGGCTTCAGGAAATATTGTTCATTCGCAATTGTGAGAGAATGTGACTTTCAAATTCAAAGTTGGTGTTTAAAATGCTCTGACAGCGTGCGCAAATTAGTTCGCCACCGTCGTTTAAGCTGTGTGTGGACGTGGGTTTAAGCAGAGTTCCCTGAAGTTGACGTTTCGAGCTTGTGAAATCCAATTATTCTCTCACGGAACGAGGTCAGGAATGCCCATATCATCTCAGTGGCTAACTTTTAATGTGACTTACAACAAGGCACAAGCAAGCCCAAGTTCTAATACCAGGCAGTTATAATGGGATGTATCATTATTACGCAGGTATACAGTTACTTAAATCGGATACCTAGGCAGAATTAATTGGATTCTTATTACTACTGTGATGTGGAGGGTTGTCACAAGTAGGCTTGAGTTTTTGGTGTACAATGTATTCAGCGGTATATGTATTCAATACGCTAATGAATTTAAGAGATTTATGGAGCATATTAAAATATTAATAGCATATAATAATATGTACATACTTACTCTGCGACGTTCTAATCCCGTACTAAGTAGGTCTACTACATCTATACAAGGTAATCTATTCTAAACAGGTGGAATATGTTGCTTTCTTTAGAGAAGATTCTCTTGTTGGTATTATTTAAATAGGTAGACTTACATTCATTGCGAAAAAGAACAAACAATGCGTGAAGTAATAAAACGCGGCAGTGTCTTAAAACACAGATAAAGATACGCGCGAGTTTGTCACATGTGGAGCAAATCAGATTTTTATGAGGTGCATAATATTCCTGATGTGCGGACATATATTCTCCGTCGTTCTGTAGGAAAACTTTTATGCCAGAGGTGAGATATTCCCCGCAATATCCCGCATTCGAGCCGCGAACGCAGGACGGGTGTAGCGGTAAATTATGGCCATTTATTACCCACTTTCGTGCCGATTACGACTCGACGTAGACTAATAACAACCTCAAAAAGCGCGACATGATTAGGATATTACCACTCAAATACAAATTATACAGATTATGGGATTATGGTCAGATCCTGACGACATGATATGTACACGATTAAGTATGATGAGGGTTGGGGTGTGGATATATAAATTAACTGAATTATTATTGTAGTGCAGCATCTTATGTGTACTTATGAAAGGTTGTTTTCTTCACAGGAATTGCTTCCACTAGAGATTCGTCTGGAAATCACTGCTCGAGAAACTTTACACGCACTCAGGTAAAATTACTTCTTAGTTTAAAAGTAACAAAGAATTTTAGGCAATGTTTATAGGTTTTTTCTTTTATTTCCAGAGCAACATTGCTGCACACCCACTGGCACTCCTTTACTTTGCTAGCAGAAGAAGATATATACACCACACTATCTCTACGGAAAGACTTGTCTTCAATAATAACTGCTCCGCCTTTAGATCCGAAATGGCTATCGCTTCCAAAAAAGTTTTCTCGCCACGTTCTTTTCAGGTAATTGAATTTATTTCCAATTTTGTTATGAACATTTTGAATTGTTATGATTTGAAGCTTGTAACTGTTAGCTATCGAACAACAATAAAACTTTATTGGTTTTGTTACGACAGCGTGAGCAACACTAGTAGGTACTCCAATTTATTTTGTGTGTGCAGGCGGCTAGCTGAGATATCAAGGCTGACCCGAGGTGTCGTTGTCTTGATATGTGATGTCAATTACGCTAAGCTCGTTATGGATGAGGCCAAGCGACTTAACATGCTTGAAGGAAACTTTTTCTGGCTCTGGCTAGATGCTTCAAAAGATGTTGATATCTTCCACAAAATAAGTAACAGAACCCTTTATACCGAAGATAACGGTCAAGATATAGACAGCTTAAGGGATAATGATGAAGCACTAGTATACGAACGCTTTGACCGCAGCAAACGAGGCGATGCTGACAATAATACAATAGAAGATCAAAAAGACCCCGACACTTTGATGAAAACTGATAAAATCGTAGAAGAAAGTTTTGTCAGTGATGAATTTTATGTAAAAAATAGTTCTAAAAATCCAAAATTTCGTCGTTTAAATCGAAATATAAATATTTCAGAAGCACACAGTGTAAACAACAAATTATTATATTTAAATTTTAGTAAATCGTATGTTAGTAATCGCAATATTAGTTCGGGAAGTATGAGAAATTATAATGTAAATAACAAAGGCGTTGAAACTTCTAAAATCGAAAACAATTCAATTGCGAAGGGAATGCCCTTTCATAATAGAAATAATAGTAGACGTAATAGTTATAGGGAAATGAAAAATGAATCTTTTAATAAATATGTAAATAGCATAGATGTAGAAGATGTGAATGTAGCTAAAAATGTAAAGTTGGGACGAGAAGATTTAAATAGAAATGATGATATTAGAAGAATAAATGATAGAATAGATTTATCAAGTGATATTAGTGATTTCATAATGAATCCCAAGGTGCATGCGTCTTCGGTGCATAATTTTAAAGAGAAAACTGAAAAAAGAAGTGACAGACATTTGAAGAAGGAGGAAGTATTAGAGAAAGAAAGACAAAATATTAAAGATAACATAACTGTGATCTTCAAAAGCCTTCCTGTCGGACTATTGGCTCTGCATCCACAGCCAGTGAAAATAGGTGAGTGGCGACCCGCCAAACAATTAAATTAACAGATCTATATTTTATTCTTAATATAACAGCATTTTAAGACCGCTTCAAAATTAACTGCCAATCAAAAAGTTATCTCAAAGTCTAAATTAAAAAAAAACCGTACAATCCAGTAATTCCTGAAACCAACATGGTATTCTGTGTTCTGTGTTCGATTTCCAGCCAGATTTAACTTTAGATTGATACGATTAAAGTTTTGTGCTCCAAAAGCTATAGCGGACTCAATTGAATGGTCCTCTAGCTAGATTAACGTAGGTTTGTACAAAGGACACTACATAAAAGGCTTAGCGTGAAAGCTTGACAGTACGTGACGTTATTGAGATGCGATTGTGTCGTGTTCTTGTGGACCACTGTGATTCGTGGACTGAGTCGAGTGTGAAAGTTCTGTCTGCCATCTTTTAATTACACGGCTTCAGTGAACATTGACCTCCGTTTCAGAAAGTTGATTTAAGAAACAACTTTTAAAAATAGAGTTCAATGTTCGCTGAAAACGTTTCTGCTGTCTAATTTTACGTTTTGTGATTGGTTAAACAAAATGTGACAACCCATCACCTAATCTAAACCAAGCTTCTATGGCTAACACGAGATTCGTTAAAAAATGAACTGAACCGGCTATCAGAAACCCAATGACACACCACGTCAATTATCCGTGTTATAGCCATTTCATACAAGAGACAAAGAGTGACAGTTGTGATTTTAATATACGTACATTTTAAGGTGCTAGTTAAATTGGCAAACAGTTATTTTTTCTGACTTTATGACTATTTGTGTTATGTCACAACTTTATATAAATGTTTTTAAAATGTATGTTTATTTGTATTATGTATAGATCGAGCGTTTATACGTGCAGCAGTGCGAATGACAGTTGGTGCGCTTAGGCGTGTGCTACGTGCTTGTGACGCGTGGTCTGCTCAGGCGCAGTTTTTGAGCGATGCCACCGCGTCCTGCTGGGAAGAACCGAGCGATGCTGCCGCTGACTTCTCTACGGAATTTGTAAGGTAATCTATCTACGTTGAAATATTTTTTAACTAGGTAATCGTCACTATTTACCTAAACAGTGACGATTTCCTAGTTAAAAAAATAAAAAGTAAGTAAGTACCTACTTACTTATGTTGTATAGGTTTAATGCCCTGAATTGCCCAGATTAATACCCTGTGAGCCGATTTATGTTGAAGCAGTAAGTTGTTACGAGAATTAATTATTTATTTCACAAATAATTGTTCGATTTACTATGTACTACTGATAGCAGTAGCGCTGCATCCAATGAAACTGAACTTAATACTCTTTTAAATGCTCAATACTTTACAGCATCGTTTCAATTTTAATAATAAAGCGAATGTTACTACCACGTACAGACCTATAATTGTAACCCGTCCCGAGAACCAATTTCAAATAATGACTATTAAAAACTGAAAATTTTCATCGGCGTCCAATAAAATAGATAATGGTGCCGAAATTATTCAGCAGAAATATCTTTTGTCAAGTGCTGAACTTTGCGCTAAGTTATAAAGCTGCTAATGACCTCGATTTAAGTTGAGAAAGAACCTTGAGGATATCGGGAGCAGTGGCGGCGGTGAGTGATTGCTGCTCACACCATGACGGATCCTGCCTATTGCCGGCGCCTTATTAAAATATTAATTTTGTTAACGTTCACCGCCCGAGGTTGTGAACCGCAAATTTATGGATGTCGATTCTTTTGTGCTCGCAATTATGAGGATGATAATGAAAGGTTACACAGCGCCCTTGATACAAGTATCAGGACCTATGGTGATAGCGAGAAACTCCGTGTGCTTTCTGACAGTAATGTACCATAAGCCCCAAAGCAGAAGGTTCTTCGTTCTTCTCTTCTCCATAGGTACCTACTACTCTGTAATGGACCTCTTTCTGACTGACCGACCCCTTGATAATTTAAAAGTGCCTGTGCGGTTTACTTGAAATAAATGGTTTGAGTTTGAGAATTACTCGCTTAAGTTTTACAGTCACTAGAAACAATCTTACCGACACTGAAAATAATGTAATGTCTGCAATAAGTTGCCAACAGTTAAAGTATATAATTGAATCGATACTATAATTGACACGCTAACGACGCAAACTGTTGTGTACAAACTTAATGCTCGATCAATAAACATTAACTTAACTAACGACTTAATTAACCGTTAAACATTAACAGAGAGCAAATTAGTGCTGAACGTAAATGTAAATAAAATTAGAATTCATTGCTGTGGGAGTAGAACGTGGTTAAGGAAAACAATTAAGACGTTTTACAGATATTAAGTATAGAGACATTCAAGGAAGGAATGATAATAGAAGGGTAACAAGCGCGGAACATCACCATAAAAGCAAATTGACTAGCGGGTATAAGAACGAGTCGAGATTACTTTTATAGTGTCTCTATCTTAAAGAGCAGCTCGTGGGTTTATATCGGTGGCCGCATTACGGTACATAAAGTCTTATCTACTAGACATCGTTGGTCACCCGCAGTAACCTACACCATTCGTTTCGTGTAACGTAATTCGATTCTTGGCATTGTAACATGGATGTTCTACGTTTCCGTAGTGTGAAGTGTGAGTTCAGATCTTAAATCGTTTAGTCGCGGCGTGAGTGGCTTGTTGTGCGAAGATTCAGTTTCCTTGTTGTTAGCTTAGACTAAAATTCTTGCAAAATAAGCATAATCAGCCTATAATGTTCCCACGTGTGTGCATGTGTTTATGGCCTTTGTCCCACTGCTAAGACAAAGGCCTCCTCTCAGTAAGAGGGCCGTAATCCACCACACGGGCCCAATGCGGGTTGGTAGATGTCACATGTCTTCAAATACAACCAAAATCCTTACCGCGATTTTAAAGATTTTATTTGTAATTCAGAAGATTCACCAAAAAACTGAACACTGTTACCTGATTATTTTGCTGGAGTATCTCCAGTAACTCTCAGGTTCAATCAAATAAATCGTACCCCAATAATTCAGGGTTTCCCCAAGAATTGGTAGCTAGGCAACAAACACAATCTTTATGATGCTATACGAGTATGTACGAGATTTTATATTATGGAGCTTTTATATGATTTCAATCAATTTTATTAGAATCCAAACAAAAAACTAGAAGATTTGTAATCATTTAATTATTTTTCAATTAAGTTCATCAGAATTCAAATAAACCAAACAACAGTAATACTAATCAAAACATATTTGTAATAAAAAAAAAGAAAAAAAAGCCTGGCTATATGTAAAGCTCACTTGTTTTTTTTTTCAATAGACCTGAGTTGACCGCATTCCACTTGATGCCAAACGGGAGCACTAGCTCCGGAATAGGTTAGGATACGCTTGAAATACGCTCGGAAAAAATCTTGGCATATTCCAATCGTTTTACTTTTATTTTGTTTTAGCCGAGTTTACAGCCAGCTCCATTCACTTCTTTAATAAACTTCTGATTAAAGAGAATCTATTCATTTTTAACGCTTTGATTAACTTTTATGAGAGTTAAACAGAAAGTATTAAGACAATTAAATGCGGGATTGATAGTAAACTGTTAAAGTTTATTTATTGCTTCGTTTTGCGGTCCGTCGCGTTGCGCCGCATTACCACCTGACAGTGACGAGGGTGTTACCACCACCAAATTGCGTAGACACCTCATAGAGTTTATAGTACCTTAGTTGTGTATCCGTACAGCTACTCGGGTCCAGCACATTTTTGTGTCCATTTCAATTAACATATCACCGACCTCAACACATGTTTGACCTTCAGAACCTAACTTTCATGGAAAATCAAAATCAAATATTTTATTTCACATAAACTTTCATGGGGACGGGCATGGGTTACAATTGGTTTTCTATGGAGAAGAGCCGGCAAGAACCTCCACGGTTACTCTTTTAAAAATAATTGACTTTTACAATATTTTCAAATTACAGTAATGGCCTATCAACAAGTACTTACAAAATAAAATGGTCTACAAATCTACCACTCTATCTAATTTATATGGTGTATATAATAAAGACTGTTATATTCTATTCTACAGTCTACAAGGCTTTAATGTAGCTATCAAAAGCAATAATTTCAAACATAATTCATTTTAATCTTGTTTTAGTTTGTGACCCATAATAACCTCAGCAGTCCCTGATAATTTAAATGGGAAGCAGGGTGTCAGACAATACTACACATGCTTCCTTTGAGAAATTTTAATTAACTTGCTTCATACCAGTATTTTCCCTGCGTTTCCTGGTAATTTAATTTTGTATCAAACAATAACAACTTTCTAGAAAACAGACAAACTCAAAGAAACGAACAAATGAACCATTCATATTTATAATGCCAAATTCATGCAGGTAGTCAGGTACGCACGAAAAATGTAATCCAAATTCACGGTACACGGTACACGTAGCGTGTGAAAAACGCGTAAAAACAAAACGGCAGCGCGTGACATGTCACGTTCACGTCATATCAGTAGCCTTCATATTTCAATGCAAAAGAAAAATATATGAAACTGCAAACACGTCCGAAGTGTCGTCGTTCCCACAAGCTCCCGCTGTTTCCAATATGTGCTGAGGTCAGAGAGTTACAGCAATTTCACAAACATGTCTCTTCGGGTCTAGGGAAGGCCATGCAGAAAATCAATGGGATACAATATTTTACTCGTGCCTTCCCACTTCATTTATCAATGAACTTGGAAGTTTCTGAGCTTGGAACTTTAGATTACGCTGTTCAGTTAGTTCTTGACTGTCACTTCATCGTCCAGTTTCAGTCTGTTTATTAATTTGAAGTTACAGATGCTTGGAATAATAAAATTGGTTACTTACTTTTTGAAGTTTTTTTGGCAAAGTTAACTTCCTGCGTACACGCCGTTATCGTTGATGGTGTTTGTTGTCGTTTGTCCAAACGAGACCATTATTGATAAAGGCAAAGCTTATTCAGACTATAATGTTTCCACTGCTACGACACAAGCCTCCCTCTATGAGAGGGAGTGGGTCATAATCCACCAGCCTGCACTGCCCAGTGCAGACTGGTTGTCACATATCACAGGCCTATCCCTCTCGGTGAGAGGATGGGGCCGTAATCCACCACGCGAGCCCAGTGCGGGTTGGATCTGACATGTCTTTGAATTTTTGGTTCGAAGACATGCCAGTTCCCTCACGATGTTTTCTTGCACCGTTTTGAGAGCAGAGGTGATGAAATTAAATACAAAAAGTAAAGTGCCACACAGCGATACAGGCATATCTGTAAACAATTGTTTCTCACACGAAGTAAAAATACCTACAGGTTCCTCATTTATGTTAGGTACAATACCAGTAACAAAGTATACCTCCACCTTAACCCAATTCTTCGAAACAGAACAGAAGAAATTGGTTCTAATTTAGCTCTTACGTGATTCGAGTGCAAACCGAATGACGTAAACTCCCTAGAAAAGATTTTGTTAGGTACCATCACATTTAATCTAGAATGAGAAGATTTGTCGATTTGTGGAACTGAGTGACAGATTTACCGGGAGACCTAGGATATACAATTAGATTTACCGGGAGACTTAGGACATACAATTAGATTCTCACGTTTGATTTTTGAAATGTAATGACATTATTAAATTACTCCAATGCCAAGCCGGCGCGGGTCGCTAGTTAAAAGTTCAAAGGCTGCCATCGCTAACCTTGTAAACACAAAAAATGAACAAGCTGTTTTAAAGAACAGTTTATTAAATCAGTGCTAGTGAGGCTGAATATGTCTTGTCTTTCCGACCCATTTACACACTTATTGACCATAAATATTAAATAATAGCCACTAGCATGAAACAATTTAGGAGTATATTGGTAAATTTGAATATTTTTAGTGGTGATATTCACCACCAAAAATATTCAAATTTTATGATTAAACCTAAAATTTATTTGCAGCCTTGTTTTTATTACGGGCATAAGCTTAACTCAGTGACCCATTTGCCCATCTAATATAAACTATCAGCACGTCCCGTTTGTTATTGGTAAGGAAGACTTTAGGATTACTTTATCTCTAAGGGTCAGATCCCAACACCCGTATTACTCACAAACGATATGAGTAAGTGTGCAATTAAATCTTATTCGTTTCCGTAGACAGTACCTATCTATTGATATAAGGTAGTGCAGTGGTGGCCCAGTGGTGACGACCTTGGCTTACGAGTTGTAGGTCCTAGGTTCGAACTCTGACAGGTGCTTTACTTTGTGTAAATTGTTTCATCACCCCTGCTCCCAAAACAGCGAAGGAAAACATCTTGAGGAAACCGGCATGTCCTAGAACCAAAAATTCAAAGACATGTCACATCCACCACTGCACTGGGCTCGCGTGGTGGATTACGGCCCCATCCTCTCACCGAGAGAAGGCCTGTGTCGAAGGGACATTTTAGGCTGATTATGATATAAGGTTACAATTACAGACCACTTGGTTCTTAACCCGACAAATGTCTTATGATTATGGTTCATAAGAAAAATACACTCGAAACGACAATAAATATAAAAGTGAAACCGTTGAGTTGTTTCTTACAGACGGCTTCTAGTAGGCGATTATATGACATGATGATATGTGTTATTAAAAAGTCTCAGTCAGATATAGGATTAATTTTGTATCCAACTTTTCTTTCTATAAAAAAAAACAACCAACTTACAAAAAAAAACACAAAAAAGTGAAAAAATACTTTGATTTCATTAAAAAATACTTAAATTGGTGTCTTTGGTTTTGTATTTTCGTTTATTGCCACCGCCTTCCGGAGTTAAAGTAATTTTTCACTTTTTTTTGGAAGTCAATTGATTTTTTTATAATAAAGTTTTTATTTTTTACTTTTTAGTTGAGTATTGGTGGCGCAGTGGAAACGGTAGCGACTTACGAGTTGTTGCTTGTAGTTTCGTACCCAGACAGGCGCTTTACTTTGTGTAAATTATTTCAGCACCACTGCTCTCAAACCAGTGAAGGAAAACATCGTGAGGAAACCAGTATGACCTAGAGCCAAAAATTCAAAGACATGTGACGTCTACCAACCCGTACTGGGCCAGTATGGTAGATTACGGCTCACTCCCTCTCACAGAGAGGAGGCCTGTATCCCCAGCAGTGGGAACATTATAGGCAGATTATGTAACTTTGAAAACTACTTCTTACTATGCTAAGCACAACTGTGCTTAGTATCACTGACATAAATGACAGAGTTCTAAGGTAATTACAAAAAAAAACGGGTTGCACTCCGGGAGTGCCGGCAGAAGTGAAAACTTGAATATTAACGTTGTGCATTTTTGATATTTTGGAATGCGGTCTACTCTCCCTCCATCTTACGAATTTTCGATCAGGTCACGTGTCCTGACGCAAGCTCCGTCTCACGAATTTTCGATCAGGTCACGTGTCCTGACGCGAGTTTAACATTTTTTACCCATCACGAAAAACTTTCCCTCCGTCATACGAACTTTCGATCAGATCACTTATCTAGCTTTCATATCTAAAACAAAACACATCTATTACCAAAAATAGAGAACCTTAAATCAGGTCATGTATCTAGGTGAGACTTTCAAGGACCTCCGCTCTTGAACCCCTAATAGTGGTGTAGGAAGGCACACGCTCCGAGAAATGTTATTCAATAAAATACGTGATCGGCATCCGATCTTAACCCTATTCAGGGATTGCCGTAATGTATCCTGAAGAAGCGTGTAAATGTCTACGAAATGATAAATGAACCTTGTATCAAATCAATTCTCTCCTTTCTGTAAATCATGAGCTTGCTATGATACTGATGAGACTTTTTGTTCGGAGTATCACCGCCATTTTGAACGTTTATTATCTGGTTCATTTTGATATACCCGTTTGTTGAACTGGGTATGAATTATGAACTGTTTAGGGTTGCGTAACTCGAAAGGAAAAAACGGAACCCTTATAGGATCACTTTGTTGTCCGTCCGTCCGTCTGTCTGTCTGTCAAGACCCTTTTTCTCAGGAACGCGTGGAGGCATCAAGCTGGAATTTATATCAAATACTCAGGTCTACTGATCCTTAGAGCTGTGAAAAAATCAAACTTATAAGCCAACGCAATCAAAAGACACAACCGTTTATGCCGCAAATTTTCGACACTCGCAAGGGAGTCAAAACCTACAGGGTACTTCCCGTGAACTCAGAATCTTGAAATTTGGTACGAAGCAACGTCTTATAACACAAGTAAATTTTTAGTTACATATCTACAAATTTGTATGGAACCCTCGGTGCGCGAGTACGACTCGCACTTGACCGGTTTTTTGAGGTATAAGGATAAAGATTCAGGTATTTGTTAGCTTAGACCAGCCCTGAACATTGTATTCATATTTACCTTACATCAATCAATCTTCCTAGCATTTTCCCAACTATGTTGGGGCTTCCAGCCTAACCTGATGCGGTTCAATACCAGTATTTTACATGAAGCGACTGCCTATCTCACCTCCACAACCCAATTACTGGGGTGATACGATACCCCTTGGTAAGACTGGTTGTTTGACTTTCGGGATTCTGAGGATTCGTAACGACTGTCAAAGATCTACGAATGAAAGCCGGGACCAACGGCTTTAACGTGCTTTCCGAGACACGGAGGGGCCTTCGTATGTAAAGTTGGTTACTCATCCATGGCCCAACCGTGGCAAGCGTTACTTAGCCACAAGCCCCTTATATAAAAAATACTAGCTTTTGCCCGCGACTTCGTTCGCGTGGAATAGTGACTTCCGGCACATTTTTGGTTTTACCCAAATAGTTCTTACTATTTATTTACATTTTTCCGATGAATTTTCAGTACTGAATTGATGCCGACTCTTGACCAATAGATGGCGCTGTATGTCCGGAATGAATTTTATTTTTTATTTTATTTTTTGTAATAAAAACTATCCTATGTCCATTCTCAAGTTCCAAACTATGTCTGTACCAAATTTCACACAAATCGGTTCAGTAGTTTAGGCGTGAAGCAAAGACAGACAGACAGAGTTACTTTCGCATTTATAATATTAGTTTGGATTTACCTTACATGTAGTTACGAATACCTATATCGTGTATTACATAAATACAATTTCGTATCCTATTCCTACCAATATTATAAACGTGAAAGTTTGTATGGATGGATGGAGGAATGGATGGATGAATGTTTGTTACTCTTTCACGCAAAAGCTACTAAACGGATTTTGATGAAATTTGGCACACAGAAGGTTTTTAACCAGGATTAACATATAGGATACTTTTTATCCCGATATTCCCACGGGATCAAAACTTATGCGGATGAAACCGCAGGGCGCAGCTAGTATTAAATAAAGAAATTACAACTCTTTTCTAAAATTACTTCAGAACTAACAAACAAGACTGAAAGTAAGTTTTTTATTCAAAACTCTCCGGCGTACATTTCAAAGCACTTTTAGAACCTCTCCATCGTTAGTATTGTTTCCTGGCCAGGCAGCATCTACTAAAAAATGGATGTTTTAGCGGTAAGTTTTTACTTTCTTACTCCATGTGAAATCACCGAGTTACTTTAGAACTTTAGAAAATAAAGGACAGCTCCTGAGATAGTTTGCTCTCTGACTACGACAAGTGATTAATAGCGTTGCCTTCATTCACCGGCGCTTAAATTAGTTCGTACTTTCTTCCAATTTGAAGCTAAATAGCTCGCATTCCGTCTACCTAAGTAGTAGGTAATATTAAAATCCCTGAACTCATAAAACATTCCTTTTCTGTTAGGAACTTTGGATTTAAAGAAAGTAATTTGCCTTGATGTTTGTAATACAATATTATTAAAATACGAGTAGTTTGATGAAAATGGAAACAGTCCGGAACACCAATTCGTTTAATTAAATACTTCAAATACGGAGTTAACCAAATAATTAGCCTGTGCACAATCATTTTATTATGGGCTTGTAATAGTTCAGCTCAAATTCATATTTTTCCCCCACTTCCCCGCGCCATGTATCATTCTATCCCGCTCGCACTGACAAACTGATTCAGTTAGGGTGAACTGTACTATTGTTGGAAGGATGTTAAGAAATTTAACATTAATTTGTTACATTCATATAAAAATTTGCTTTCACATTGTATGTACAGTATATATAAATAGGCAGGTAAATAATAAGTAGGTATAACAAAAAAAAAAAACATGGGATGCCTTCATCATTTGCATAGCAAATACAAAGCATAAACAAAATTATATATTTATGGTGAGTGGCGACGTCTACACACGAACCACACCAAACTTTGTGTTGCTTGACAGCGCAGTCATTAAGAGTAATCCGTCTACTTTACGGCAATACATCGATTGATTACTTTTAATGGCAATAACTTAACATTGAGGAAGTGTCTTGTAGCATACCTAGCCTACGTACCAACAACTACATGACTACGTAATTAGAAATTAAAATCTGACCTATCCATTTTTCTAACCAGTTATGTAAAATTAACACGAAAGAATTAGACATTGAAGATACACAGTAAGTATATCGTAATATTTTTTGGGTATAATCCAACTCGATCACATTATCATAAATCGGTCGGAACTGCACGGTAGCAAGTTTTGGCAGACGGCCAGGCGGTGCATGCTGACTCGACGAAATGATCGCCATCTATTGACATGACTTGACGCAGATAGTTCCCTTTTTAGTTCATTCAGAAATTAGGACAGCTAAATAGGTCAGGTCACTGGTGAATACAGTTTTACGCACTCTCGGCTTAGCGGCCATTACAATGGTTCCTTCTCCGCAATCATTTTCTTTTTTACTACACATAATATCTTCAGAACCTAACCTTCTCTTGATAGATGGCAAACCCCATTTATTTCCTACACGTGCCGACATTTTCTAATGAGTGCCCACGGGCGTTCATTTGTTCAACTCGATAAAATTTAACTATGCAAACAATGTGCTTTTCAGCAAAAGTCGAAAAAAGGCAACGTTGATCTGCCTCAAATACTTGCACAATGTTGAGTGAGGAAAGTTTGAGTTTATAAAATAATGACTTTAATTTTAACTTTTCCGAAATAAACTTCTTTAGCATGTTCCCTCGGAAAATCCCTTTGGTTTTACGCACAAGGAATAATAATGGTTGGTAGACATCTGCAGCTTTGGCTATGGAGAGAATCCCAAAGCCAGTGTTTTGCGCCGGCTGGTTGGGGAGACTTCGCCGGAACGTTTGCCCTGAGTCTAAATCCCGGATTAGAGATGAGTGAAACTTTCAACAGCCTTTGGCGGTGGCGGCCGTTTAGCGTTGATAATATTTTAGGCAAAACATGTGGCCCTTGTCAGCGATAGAATTGTTACATAATTATAATTTATTTTGATTGACAATTTACCATTTTTAATAACTTGTAGGTAATAATAATATTCATGTAAAGTTATGTCGGGGAATTGTGATGCGTCAGAGAAGCGTAAAAATGAGTGACACTGATTACAAATGATGGCATGTACCTACCTATGAGCGGGTCGTCGCTTATTTCGCAGAAGAGAGTCCTATTTTTCTACACCGACAGTTTTTTTACTTTCTGTCATGTGTATCATTTTCATCGCCATATTAAAAGCAATGAACTTCCCAAAACAAATTATGTTGGCGACTGGCTGTGGTGCGACCTTTTTTGTATAAATGTCATGTTTTTTAAATATAGTTTTTTTATGTTCTTTTTGGTTGCGGTTGCTGTTGTCACTGTCTGAGCGGTTGTCAGATCATTGTCTTAACATTCCTAATATTCTAATATACATTTATAAGATTGCTATACGTGTTTCTATCGTTTCATTTCTACAGTCCACTATCAAATACAATCCGCTAGCTATCAAATTAAGAACGACCGAATTCGATAGCTTCTTATTTAAAATTCCGCACCTACAGTAGGTAACAGTCGTTACTGAATATTTTCCCAATCTAAAAGTACTAAATACTGTGAAAAGGCGTTCCAGCGTAGGCCATTTTACAAAGAATTATGTTTAAAATAGAACATTAAAATATTGAAACACCCGTCTGTAGGTTAGGTAGTGTTATTTTATCATTTGGTGCGGGCCGAGCTCGGGTCGAATACGGGTATCGGCGGGCCTACGCGGATATTGCATGTTCATACCCATTTCCTCGACTGAGGGCCGAAAACCACACAATTTTGTTACTTAACTACTTCTGTATATACGAGTATGTATAAAAACATATATCCAAGCTCGCGTTGAAGCTCTGGGAATTAAAGGAAAATATTGTGTCAACCGTTTGTGACTGATGGTTTGAGAAATTCGCCTGTGATCTATCTTGTGTAAACACGTTTATACCGAGAAGGTACTTACTATTATCTATTAATCATTTTGTGTTTATGCAAAACCACAAAGTTCATTTGTTTTTAAATAATCTCATTATAAAGAACCCGTATATTATTCCCGTTAACCATGATATGCAACTAATGATCCCTGTAAACTTACACACAGTAACATGAAATTGGATACTGTTAGTTTTAATAAAAGCTATCATATTCTATTTATTTTGAAATGTGCTATATCCAGCACTTACTACTTTATTATTTTATCTTTCAAAAATATTTATTCTACTGAAATTTGTCGACTGATATTAAATCTTTTATTATCTTTATCAGAGTTGTTTTGACTGCGATTCATGGCGGTTTCGAAGTATTTTATAACATAATGCCACCGTTTTATAAGTAAGCCCTTAATTCTTGTCGATTCTTCGGATCACGAAAATAAATCCTTCATGCTCCTCGCAATTTACGGGTTGTATTATTTGAATACTTTGAGAATAAAATTCGAATGTAACCTTATTCTTAAAGTATATACTCCTACTAACATCGAATGTAGTATGTGAGTTTGTGCGCTGTGTTGTGGGTCCCCCATAGCACACCATCATGCTGGGTGGAAGCCTTCTTGTCACATACATGACGTGACCTGTCTCTACGTGTATCGTTAAATAAGTCTTAAGTGCGCAGTTCAATACGAAGGCATTTGAATTCTTGAATTTTATGTCCTTAAGTCATTAATTTATATTGTTCACAGAGAGACGCGGATATCTGCAGCGGCGGCGCTTGCTGGAGGCACGGAGCAATCTGAGCGATCACTAACGGCTTCATTCGCTCTCTTAAACTTAGTACCATCCGGAGTCGAAGGGGAAAATATGTGGAGACAAGTGGGACGCGTGCTCGGCCGTAACGTGAGACTCCATACGATCGTATGGCCAGGAGGTAGACTAGTAGCTCACGGACAATCTGACGGTGCCCGCACAATATTTCGCATCGTCACGGCACTAGCACCCCCTTTTGTCATGGAAGGAGAGCTCGACGAGGACGGCCAATGTCTCCGGGGCCTTCTATGTCACCGACCACAAACGTCCGACCGAGATAACCTAACCCTCGCGTTCAATGAATTGGAAAGGGAAAGCGATCAAGATGATTTTTTCTTCCCCACGTCTAAACCCGTATTCACTAAAATGGAAACGCATTGTTGTTACGGACTTGCAATGGATCTTCTGGAAAACATAGCGCAAGAACTAGAATTCGATTTTCATTTATATATCGTAGAGGATGGATTATACGGATCCAGGAAACTTATTAAACCATTTCATCGAATATTTGAATATAAAACCGTAGCGAGCGAATATGCGCCGATAAATTACCAGAGTTATCGTTCACAATACCGTAACGGTTACAAATCTGTGGAGGAGGACGCAGAAGAAACGCCATACCTTTTTGATATTGAGCCAGATGAAAGCGTTGAAAAATGGAATGGTATTATTGGGGACCTGGTGTCCGGAGCCGCTCATATGTCATTTGCAGCTCTGAGTGTTTCCGCAGCTAGGGCAGAAGTCATAGACTACAGTCAACCTTACTTTTTCAGTGGCGTGTCAATACTAGCGGCCCCTAATCAAAGACCAGACATACCGCTGCTTGCATTCCTTCTTCCATTTTCACCAGAGCTATGGATCGCAATATTTACATCTCTAAATGTGACTGCTATAGCTGTGGCCATATACGAATGGCTCTCACCTTTTGGTTTAAATCCTTGGGGACGACAAAGATCAAAGAACTTTAGCATTTCCAGTGCGCTCTGGGTTATGTGGGGACTTTTATGTGGACATTTGGTGGCATTCAAAGCCCCTAAGAGTTGGCCTAATAAGTTTCTGATAAACGTTTGGGGTGGATTTTCTGTGATATTTGTTGCGAGTTACACTGCCAATATAGCCGCTCTGATTGCGGGATTGTTTTTTCACAATGCGGTTGATGACTACCAAGGTCGAAGTAATGTAAGTCAATTAACGTGAGTGTGGTATAAATTTGGTGTCCGAAGAGTTTCTTATAGTATTAATTAAATTGTAGTGGCTATCTCTGCGAGTGGGGACGGCCAGGTCGTCGGTGTCTGAGTACTTCGTTCAACGAAATAATCCGCAGCTGGCGCAACAAATGCGTCGTTACGCCCTTCAAGATGTTGAAGAAGGCATTCAGCGACTCAGGTAAGATATTATACAAACCTTTTCTATAGACGCAGGCGGGTATAATAAAGGCTGTGCGTCTGGCTTCTAAATTATAATTTAACTTAACTTAAGTTATAAGTTCAGGCATAAGATACGCATATAAAATTACTGAGTTGCTACTTTAAACTTATTACGGTGAAGTATCGAACTTCGTATTTAAAGTTGTTGGATTCTATGAAAGTTATCTTTAGATAGATTTTTGATGAAAGCCAGCCTAGTGGTCGTAAATAACTAGCAGAAAACCAAATGTCTAAAATTATTGTATAGACACTGTGTTGAATCGTTTGTGAATTTAGAGAATTGGTCACATGTAAACGTCCGCAGCTGGACACGGGCGAGCACTATAATGAACGGACAATGGGGAGAATCCACAATTACCACGTTTGGCGTACGAATTGGTGATGGCAGCTTGTTAATATTAGCACACCTCCAGAGGTTATCTTTTACTCGTCTATGAAGGTCAAGTAAAAAACTGGTTTTATATTGTATGTTAACTACTTATACAGCATGTACAGACGCCAGCACATCAAGCTACTACAATCTGTCAAATTTCTTTAATAGATTTTCAACTTTATCACTAAAACATCAAGGTTCAAGGTTGATTGGGAAAATTTGACAGTTTCGGGTAGCTTGACCTGCTGGCGTCTGTACCAAAAAGGTGTGGTCATATTTCTGGGTGTGGTACCTACAGACCATTAACCAGAACGATATTCTCCATGGAACCAACATCGTAATCGCAAAAATAATATTAACCGTTCCATACATTTGGCTCGAGTAGGTATTGAAGTTTTGTATGGGGCACTTGATAATTTTTTGCAATGCCGATTACCACACCTTTCTGAAACATGCGTTATAGGACGCTGCGCTGCACGCGGTCAATGAGATTGTCAATCCTCAATCCTCTATTGCGGGACCAGACCGCAAACATCAATTAATCTGAAATGCATATGAAACAAGCCGCATCAGTTAAGGATTCATTATTAATTCTATTGTAACCCTTCAGAAGTAATTAGCTCAATAAATCACTTTAAACTCAAAGCGAAACATTAATTTTCATTTAATGAAAGGAACCCGAATATCGATAGCGAACTCGGTAATTTGATTCAAAAAACGCTTTAAATTTTATTATCTCGTAAAATTTTCAAGCCCGCAGGACTCCGATCGCCACTTAATACCTTTTAGTACATTTGTTTTATAGTCAGATTCAGAACCCGCTTTCGTATTTCACCAATTATGCTATAAACTGTCACCAGTCAAAACAAAGGGTCGTTTTAAGACTGGAAAAGCCCCAACTTTGTCAACTAAGAGCAGAGAGTGGTTGCAATGTGTCACGTGAGGTACTTTGTTGTTAGATATTTTGTACCTTATTCAGACGTCGGATTAAGTTAACATTACTCTGAAAAGTATCTGTTTTTATTTTACTTTTTATAGCCTTGACAGGCATTATATTTATTATTCCACTCCGAGTTTTAGGGATCCACTCGCTTACAGGTTAACGCTTGGCGTTCATGAGACGGGCATTTGTTTGCTTTGTAAATATTTCCATTGCCCCTGAAAATGTTATGAGCAGTGTCGGTTTCCAAATCGTTTACCTATAAAAATCTATAAGTATTTCTCTTTTTTTTTGTTGCAGAAATGGTACTTTAGATCTTTTAATAGCTGACTCTCCTGTTTTGGACTATTATCGGGCCACTGATCACGGATGCAAGCTGCAGCGTATTGGTGATCATCCTCTCGCTGAAGATGCGTATGCTATCGGCATGTCGAAAGGATTCCCTTTGAAGGTAGGAACAGTGACATATTAATACATATTATTCAGCACTACGTAGATAAATTATAACACAAAGTTAATGTGCCCTAAATTAGGCGGGGTGTGACTAAGCAACGTCTCTGAAGAAATGTAGCGTAGATTTACATGAATCGGAGGACTTTAGGAGCCCTGAGTGGTGGGGGCAACGCCGGATCTTTGCACGAAAGATTGATGGATGACGCACGCGACCTCCTAATGGTGTGATCGATAGTCGGGTGTCATGTAGCTCCAGCTCAACCGATTATACGTCATTTTATCTTGACGTTGTTCAATATACCCCTGAGGATTATCCGAATCAGTGACATAAATCAACGGAAAGAGAGTTTTTGTTTCGAGCCATCATGATACGCTTTGAGATTTTTCCTTTATTTTTGACGCTTTGTTATACAGAAAAATCGACGCAGATGTGACGCTATTGTTTCCTTTTTTTTTGTAATCGTTCGGGCGCGGTCCGATTGTTCCGACATTTACAAATATGTCCATTTGTGTAACATTTGCATTTTGCAACACCCGTGACCTGTGTTCGGTTTTAAAAATCACTTTCGTTCTTTTTGTTTCAGGACAGCATATCGGCTGTGATAGCTAAGTATTCATCCAACGGTTATATGGATATTCTAACAGAAAAATGGTATGGCGGCCTGCCTTGTTTCAAACTCAGCCCAGACTATGGAATCCAACCAAAGCCACTCGGTAAGCTTTACTATAGATAGTTTCACTTATTTCCAAGAACTTTTCAGCTATGGAGACAGAAGAAAAGAAAGAAAAAAAAGAAGAAGAAGATTTGAAAGTGCCTAATTAGAGAAACAAGCTTTGTTTGTTCGGGTTCATGAATATTTACATGTCAATTTTTAAAATCAAGTTTCTGTAAAAGATTTTACGAGAATCTTGTTAGTGTCGCGATTTGGGTAGAGCGGTGTGTATTACTATTTTAATGTGTATTCGTAACATTTACGTAGTCGGATGGCTCGTCTCTGGCGGAAATTTCATTAGAATTTATCGCCACCCCCACGTTAATCCGACCCCTCACCGTCGCGCTCTGAAGGGAGAGGTATTACCACCAGGCGACCTAAAAGATTAAACATGGGATTTATCGTTTGAAAAAATTGAGCTGACACCGACACTGTGTTTATCTCTTATTTGGGATAAACGCTCGAAGGAGCGATTAAGAGTAAAGTGACATGAGGGAGTTGAGTTATGTTATGAATATTTTTACCGTGCCTTTTTTATCGCAACGTAACTGTTTTGTTATTTAAAAAAAAAAAAACTATTTCCTGCCTTATTAATTGTACGCTCTTCAAACTTTTTACATACATTTTATTCGGCATAAAATACCAGAATACTATCAGCATTAGGTAAGCTCCATTGTTCGAGCCAACTGATCTGCTATCTCGGAGTATATCTCACAAAGCTATAAAACTTCGCGGTTCGCTATGGTTGTTTGCTACGAAGCCTTGGGTACCTACTCAAGTTTTCGTACCTATATTTGATATTGTTAAAGTTTCTACACGAAATTTAACGTGATATCTACGAATTCTACTTAGAATTGTCAACAAATACTTAAGTGATAAAATGCCTAAAATCCTACAGGAAAAGTTTGTTACATAGCATTTTATGAACATGGTTAACATGATCGTAAATAATTTAGTAATAAATAATAATAATATTATATTATATTTTAGAATATTTTTTAAAAGCCGAAGTGGGTATGCACCGTGGTGTGGTCGCAGTGGACAAGGGGCTCACCCCGCTCTCCATGGCGAAAGAGAACTGGCGCAAACCTACCACTTACTACCGATGACCGCAAGAAGGTATGGCAAAGCAAGGAGCTTCACGAGTGCTTCTATCGGGCTCTTCATGAGCCCGGTGTAGATTTCTTAGCGTCCGTATCCTGGCTACGATTTGGTGACCTCTTCGGGGAAACTGAAGGTTTTGTCTGTGCAATTATGGACGAAGTTATCTTGACGAATAACTACCGGAAACATATTATGAAGGATGGGACGGTTGACGTGTGTCGGGCATGCCACCGACCAGGTGAGTCCATCAGACATATTATCTCTGGTTGTTCTCGTCTGGCTAACGGCGAGTACTTGCACAGGCATAACCAAGTAGCCAGGATTATTCACCAGCAACTTGCTTTGAAATATAAACTTGTGCATTCTGAGGTACCGTATTACAAGTATGTGCCCGACCCAGTTCTTGAAAATGACAATGTCACGTTGTATGGGATCAGTCTATCATTACTGACAGGACTATTGCCTGATATAGTGGTGATACATCGATTAGCGCGCCGCACAATGATTGTTGATGTTACCATTCCATATGACGGGAACCTCGTGAAAGCTGAGAAAGAGAAACAAATTAAATATCTCGACTTAGCACACGAGGTTGTTGACATGTGGAATGTGAGCTCGGCTATCATTGTGCCGATTGTCGTATCAGCCAATGGCCTGTTAGCCGAAAGCCTCAATCAACATCTATCAAGGCTCTCGTTAGGCTGTTGGATTAAGGGCCTGATTCAAAAGGCAGTACTCCTCGATACGGCTCGCATTGTGATGAGGTTCCTGTCTCTGGAGCCCTAACCACCGGTAGCTTGGACCCTGCTCCCGACATCGGTGGATCACTATTTTTTTATATTTTTTAATGTTTTTTTTTTTGCTTAATTTTTATATATAAAAATAATATTTAAAAATGTAATAAAATAAGATAAGCAAATAAATAATCGACATAATAATAATAATATTTTATTCAGTATTAAATTGGTAAAATATTTACATAAAGTCTTAGAAATAACTTATAAAGGTATAATAATGTTAGATGCCTGTACTAGGATATACCTGTATCACAGGCGGCATAAGCATACTTTATGGTAATTGTACGACAGTAAAATTCAATGAAATAAATATTTAATGAAATCAATTAGTAAATGTCATAAGTAATTTATTTCAAAACAATATACATTGTGTAGAAATTTTACTAGAGATAAGATGTCATTTAATAATCTATATGCGTAATAAAATAATAAAAACAAAATGACATAATAAAAAAAAACAATATTAAGTGTAATTCCTCACCCACACTGACCACTGACCAGTCCATCTCCATCTTCTGTATGTGTTGTAAATAAAACTTTAATTTCCCTTCTTTACTTCGTTAGTTTAAAGCTAAAGTTAGATTTTCTTGTCGTTACACGACATTTACAAAAACATGTGTAACATGTTTGACGCAGTTGCTTCGTTCTTTCCACATTCACTTCGCTTGGTTGAGATTTTTGAGATGGATGGCTATATAGGTACTTTGCCTCGAGTTTCAGTACAATAAGATGTCTGAATTCTGATGTAGCCGGTACAGACAGTGCTAAGAGGTACCTACATTTATAAAGAAAAAATATCTATTAACAATCTATCTAATACTAGTAAATTTTTGTGTAGGTGTTTCTATACCTAGAGCACAAATAACGTCACATTTGAGATCAATATACTCCATTTTCTCATTATAAAGGATCGATCAATTTAACAAGCCCCCTTGGACATGCTACAAATTGCCAATCTGATAGATTACGTAATGGAACCCATATATCGTGGTAAGAACGAAATCAACTTAATATCGGAAGAATTTATCCATAATAGATCAATTCTTTGATACAGATCTGGGAGGAAAAGTGGAGAAAATAAATCTCGTAATGAATTTTGATAAAATCTTTTGATGTTTAAATAGGATCTTGATAATTTATTTGCTTAATTGACTGTGTAATTTTTCGCTGTACTTTTTGAAAATCGTATTAGAGACCCATGAATTATTTAATTACCCATCGGTTAACACAGAGTGGCGCCCTGTGTAAACTTTAGTTCAGTAGTTGGTACCTATAGAGCGTTACCATCTCAAAGAAGGTATACGAGTATGTACCTACCTACTTACCTCCTATTTACTCAAATAACTCGAAATAATGGTTACATAGATAAATCCTTTCATAGCACAAGCACAAAAACTTTTCAGGAGTTTGAGAGGGATTTAAAAAGTATTAAAAAGTGTCAAAAAACGTTTTAAATTAATTAAAAATAACCATAGGTAGGCTTGAAAACTGGGAAGATATATTTAATTTATGGAATACAATTAAATACCTCTGAGTACGAATCTTTTCCAGAAGATCACATTGAAAACATTCGATCTTGACGAAATTAATATGAAAGTAAGAGAGAGTAATTAAGTAGCCCGGAGCATTCCACTGATAAACTGTCTGATTAAATTATAATTTCGAGCGAAACTTTTGCTGTTTTCGTGCTTCATTAAATAAGAAACAGTTTTTAAGGGTCCGAAGAACAAACAATCGTAATAGAATTAATGCTTGATGTTTATAGCTGGCAGTTTATTTATTTTAAGATATTATTTATTTATTTTGTTTTATTTCAATTGGAAAAGTGTAATCTAAGTCTATAAAAGTGTAACTAACTAAACATCGTAAGGAAACCGGCATGTCGTAGAACAAAAAATTCGAAGACATGTGACATCTACCAACCTGCATGGGGCCCGCGTGGTGGATTACGGCCCACTCCCTCATACCGAGAGGAAGCCTGTGTCCCAGCAGTGGGAACGTTATTATGCAAACTAAATACACCAATCAATTTTCTTACAAGAACTGCATGGAGTTCGTGGTACTTATTTAGTTTCGCAAAACTTAAAATTATCGTTTGAATTCCTTTCGAATTCGTGAAAGAAAGAAGTCCTGCCAACACCGCCCGGTTAACTTTATGCGATCAACTATTAATTTATAAAGTTGAAACTATCGTGGTTTATGGACTATGAAAATTGGTCTGTGAAACTGAATCTGACAGTTTTCTTTCTTAAATATTTGTGGGAATATTATCACTTTGGTACCATTTATACTAATTTCATTATAAGTGTGACCAGAAGGCCATTTTTCGTAATTTAAAACGTTCAAAGTTCTAGTCGCAGTCTCATCTCGGCGACAAACAAATGTCAAAAACTTGTCAAAATGTAGGGAAATTAGAAGTAATTTTTGACAGATTGAGACTGAGATCAGACTGTGAATGTTCATAAAATTACGAGAATTGCCCCTCAGACTTGTGATAACAGTATTACTTATTATTGATTGGTTTTTAAATTTTTTGATGTAGGTGGTTTGATATTATGTATAATTTTTTTTAAATGTTTTTTTAAAATTAGTTTTAGCAATCAGCTCGCCCCCTGTTATATGAGACGTAAACATAACTGGCGAACTGTGGGTGTACTATAAATCACCTCTGCCTAACCCTCCGGGAAAACAGGCGTGATTTTATGATGTGTTTATTTTTCTTTATTTTGGCAGTATTTATTTTACTTATATATTATTTATTTTACTTCGATGGTCCTAGTTTTTCATCTGTGACTTCAAGTGACAGCTATGTGACCAGAACCCAGCTATGCATTAATATGTATGCTGTGACGCCCTTTATGCCTGGAGGCTTTTATTTAGGTAGTAAGTTTTTATTTACATTTTAATTCATTATTTTTCAGCTTGAGTACGTATAGTTTTTATTATATTTGTTGGTATATTGGCGTGGCTAGCTGACATATGGCAAATAATTTAAGTTTCTTGTGATGTTAATTACTAAACATAGGTTCCTAGTATTGTATACATGCAACTATATTCTAACTGAACAGACAGCTGTGCTGCTGGGGAGTTTGTTGCGCCACTTCTTCTTCCCAGCGTTAGCACTAGGAAGTGGTGAAGGGTTTTTGGGGGACTGTCTTTTGTAATTTTGTCGTTCGAAAAGTGCTGATTCTCAGCCTAATTTGAATAAATGACTTTTGATTTGATTTGAAAAAAGTATTATTTCAAGGATAACAAATAATCTTTGTCCAAAGGTGTGGCAGCTGTCGCTGGGGTATTCATTCTGCTGGGAGTCGGGATGATTGTTGGTTGTCTCATATTGATCCTAGAGCATTTGTTTTATAAATACACCCTGCCCGTTCTCCGACACAAACCCAAAGGAACGGTATGGAGAAGTAGAAATATCATGTTTTTTAGTCAGGTGAGTTACTATTTTTAATATTTATATTTTATGTTACGTAAAGATGTGGTTTAGCTATTTTCATCAAGGTGTAATTGAACTAACTCAATTTATAGTAGATACCTCAGTTATTTTTATAAACAAAAAATAGCCCGTTGTTTTTATATTTTACTTTCATAAATGTTTTTCAAATGTATGTACAGACGCCAGCACATCAAGCTACTACAATCTGTCAAATTTCTTTAATAGATCTTCAACTTTATCGCTAAAACATTAAGGTTCAAGGTTGATTGGAAAAATTTGACAGTTTCGGGTAGCTTGACCTGCTGGCGTCTGTACTTGTAATTTAGGTGTCGTAAATTATTAAAATATAAAAACGAGTGAAATCAATTTCACCCTGGATTCTTGGTTCTCGGTTTTGTGTTAGTTCAATTACACCTTGTCTGATTTGAGAAGTTCTCTACCTTGAACAAATCACTACGATTGGATTTTTCGAGCGGACTAGATATGTATTCGTATTTTCAAACGTATGGCTGAAAAGGTCTCAAAATATTGAAAAATGCAACGTTACACGAGAGAAAAGCTAGTTTTATTTCAAAATGATCTTGTATATTTCTATAGGGACAACGAACTTAAAATCTTATTTTTAAAATGCTCTAAAAGAGACGGCAGAACTGACTTCTTTTTGCTTATAAACTAAGCTGAGATTTATTAGCATTAAATAAAGTTATAGCAACAAAGCTAGAGTCGCGACCGAGGAGCATGTCCTCACCCACCTCATCTCACCACCACCTCACCACCACCACCACCACCACCACCACCTCATGTGACCTTAATTAATGAGGAAGCTGGTCGGACATTATAACTAACTAGGATGCAGTGTGCCGGATAACTATATGAAAATTAAATCAGAAAATGGCCTCAATGTTCTTCAAATATAAATTGAATAACTCTCTGACGTACCTAAGTGTACCTGCTTACAAAATTCACCTATACGAAACATACCTATATAACTGAAACTATTTCTCAAGGCGTGAGGCTCATTTTATGCCAAGAAGTTACTGTAATAATGTACTGTAATGTACTGTGTGAAATAAATAAATAGGTAGCCTTTTCTGTGAAACTTGAGCACAAAAAACGCCATTACGTTTTAGGTACATTGTTGTTAAGTACGTAAAATGGTCGTTATAACGTTGCTGTTAATGTTACAACCTAAAATAATCCTCTTAACTAAACTTTAGGTAATGTGTAGAGTTGTGTAAGTCAAAGGCTATCGTATCATCGTCAAGTTCGCCGGCGGCGTCGGCTACTTTGAGGGTACCTACTTTGTTTGCCCTACTCAACCGTGAAGCCATCATGGCTTCTTCTAGGTTTACGTCGACCGCGCCACTGATCAGAACGGCTTTTAACACTGAACGAGCGCTTCTCTTTGCCGCATTGTTTTCTGAGTCGCGTCTTCTTACACCTATTGTTGTCTGTGTTCATTGTCTTTTTTTCAAACTCATGCGATGTATGTCGATCCTTTGTTACAGAAACTGTACAGATTTATAAACTGTGTGGAACTGGTTTCTCCTCATCATGCGGCTCGGGAACTAGTCAATACTATCCGTCAAGGACATTTTACTTCCCTTTTCCAGAAAAGTGTCAAAAGGGTAATTGCTTTTTAACTTATACACTATGAAATTATAATTTAAGTTGGTCAGATTACGATAGGAATGAACGTTTGTTTCAGAAGGAACACGAACAGCGTAGACGTCGAAAAAGTAAAGCACAACTCTATGAAATGATTCAGGCGATCAGAAGGTAAGAATTGTCTTCTTCATATTGAATATCAATATTGAAATAAATATCGACTATTCTGTTTAACAAAACTGTTGTTTCCATCAGGGTCCAGCAACGCGATCACTCATTAGGTTCCATAAAAGAACAAGAACCAGTAGAAACGGAAACTGAAGCATCGGAAGAAGTAACAGAGTGTAAGTTTTTATCTCCGTCCCCCGACGTGTCCAATCGTTCGCCGCGACCAGGACCAGGTCGATCACCTAGACAGCTGCGGTCGCCGAGAGGCCGAAGAAAAAGATGTAGTCTAGCTGGTCTCAACGTAAGAAGATTTAGCACCGACTCGGTCCTAAACTCAGACTCAGTCTCTAATATCTATGAACGCACAAGTCATAATATAGGAAGAAGACTCAGTCGAGACGTCCTGAACAGTTCTCCTCCCGATATCAACACGCGTCTTCGAACACCCTCGCCGATGGTCCGGCGAGCGGAAGGATCCTCCACTCGATCTTATCAAGATGTTTCAGATAGATCTGACAACTATCTTAGCACAGACTGTCCTACCTCACGAGCCAGCGTCGAGATTTTAGTTTCTCAAGACGATTCAGACTTACCACCAGCACCACCATACCCGAGGGTAGCTCCGGTAGGAGGAAGGTCAGAATTATCATTATTATCAGAAGAGGAACTAATACGATTATGGCGCAGCTCGGAACGAGAGATGAGAGAAGCGTTGTTGGGAGCACTTCAAGAAAAGAGGGCTAATTTAGATCCTAAACAAGATCCGGGATGAACGGAAGGCTATAATCCGCAATTGGAAAGGAATAGGTCTGTTCAGAATCACTTTTCATCTCTCATTGCCGCTCGGCGAGGGAGCGATAAGGAGTATCGACCAGAATACGCCCGTAGTGGTTGAGTTAGTGCCTTTTTACATTGTTTGATGCGGACACGTCTCACAGGCGTTAGTTAGTGAATCGGTGTTCATTTCAGTGTCTTGATATTATTACATTTGGAAGGCTGCCTTACTTTACATTTAATTGCTTCTTCAATATTGGATCTGCGTCAAACAATTTAAATAATGGTACTCGGTAAGTAAGTTAAGTATGGAGATGTTGACGTCCAGTAAATTGATATAAGCTTTTTATTAGGCGTAAAATTATGTATGAGTAAATCCGTAGAATTGATATTAATGATCGTAAATGTTATACATATATATGTGGAAGAATATTAATTAGCCATGACCAGATAATTTAAAGTGCTTTAACATATAGTCTAGATCGTGATAGATATTTCGTTCGATGACTTATTGTATTTAGTAAAAAGTTAGAGTTATAAATTAAAGCATTTCAAATATCAAAGTGTTTCGTCGTAACGGAATTTTGTTTAGTCATTTAAAATCTTATCTATGGGAGTTGAATGGAATCAAAATATTAGAATTGTGAATAAAACCAATTAGTATATAAATTAATGTTCCTAATTTTACTGTAGCTAACTAATTAAAATGAAGAAGGAATTCAAAGGAAATGAGACTTTATTACTGTATTAAGTAAAAAGAAATACTTTTATGAAGCAAATAGAGCCGCATCTAAGTAATAAAATCAAATTAAGTTGGTAAGGGGAAGACAAGAAATCAGTAATGGATGATAAAGGATAGTATGGTCTAAAAGTAAGTAGGTACTATGATACGATACAAATAGAATCGCGATTGAGTTCCTCTGTTCATATGATTTGACGAGTTTATAAAAGATAAGAACAAGCTTATCAACCTTCTTTTATATCATATCCCGCTCTAATGTCATATATTTCCCCGGTCCTAATATCAATTTATGAAATGTCTTTCATTTATCGTCATGTAATTCGATTGAATCGGAATTTTGTTCAATCCATCTTTTAGCGGGAACGTAATGCATTAGCACAGTTTGATAAATGATTATCGAAAATCAACATGGTCTCTTTAGAGCCGATACTTTACGAACAAGGTTTGTAAAGCGATTGGGGAAAATAAGTGGAGCGAACGATGTGGGCAGCCATTATCGTGGCCGAGTAAAGCTTTGCGATTTCCTTGTACCCTGTTTAAATACTATCTAATTTGTTTAAAGCATCCCCTTACGTAATCAATGTTAACTAAACCTTACTCTCTAAATTAATTAATAATGAAACTATATTTTATAGTTAGGATTTTAATCAAATGAATGAAATACTGCCAAACATCGGATTAGGTGTTAATATTAGAGTTCACTTCTTCCTAGAGTTGCACCCTAGTAGCCTTTAGTTTAGAATTTTCTCTCTCTATTATACCTACACATATTCGTATGTGTATTATATTTATCCTGTCCTTTGTCTTATATCTTTCATTAATATTCCCTACTTGGTAAGTCTAACAAATTATACTGGAAAGAATAAGCAATATTTTCCGATATAGATTTTTATACCTCCTTACTCTAGGTAATGTTGAACTACTGATTCATTTTTCGGTTGTTTTAATATATTTTATTCCTTAAGTGTACAAATACCCGTAGGTGGGTAGCCACTGAATACATCATCCACCCTAAATAATTCAGTTTTCACAAATCTAGATTCACCCACATTTCAAGCACATTTTCTACGGCGTGAATATTTTGCGGCTGCGTTTTACATGTCACGTAAAACAATTTGACCTGTTATTTAAACGTGGTATTTGGTGAAATACTACTATTTATGTTAACAGCCACATTATGCTACTAACAGCTGTAATTACCTCAAACCCATTGATTCAAATTTGTAAGCAAATTAACAAAACTCGTTACAGAACAACTCGGATGTTCATTAAATTGACATCATTATCACAGTTACACTTATGATACTATCGTCGTCTACCGCCATGACGTGAGTCCATTATTCCACTGCCAAATTGACTCCACAACTCACTTACGGCTTTTCTGCCTCTAAGCCAATTTCTTTCTGTATCTTCATATCCTCCATACCTATATATTTAATCTCACTTTCATTCTCCTTTACAAACGTTCGATAAAACAACGAAACTTTAATTTGCAGATACTCTACCACCTATTCCAATTTCGGACCAACATAATTCTTTGAAATAAATTAATGGATTAAATCTATTGGATGTGAGTCATCTAGTGATATATGAAGTCTTATGCATTTCTCTCTCTAAATAGTAGGTAATGTGTAACGTAAAAGTAACAATATAATATTGTTTTTAAGTAGTAGGTATGATAATATTTTGTAAAATTTCGGAGGGGCATGCTCTATCAAATTCTTTAATTAGGTACAAGAAAAATTTATATTCGCATATGAGTAGTCTTAGCGGATATATCAGTTGGTTAAAGTTTATTATTTTAGTCTAATGATATGCCTTTTTATTGCTTGAATATTAGGTACGTTTAATTGTGGAAAAAAGATAACAAAGAACATCAGAGTCTTATTAACACTTTTATAGCGATCATTAGCAACGTATTAACCCACGTTTGCACGGACGTAAAAATAGCGCGGCGGGATTTTATCGCGTACTGGATTGTCAACTCTCCGTGTATAGCCAAACGTTGATAATGCAACAAGAGTGCATAGCTCGTCGAAAAAATACACTATAGTGTGCGAAAAAATATCGCCGCGGGTAAAACTCACCCGTGCTACCTGGGCTTAGCTGTCAAAATCAATTTTTATTTGTTATTTTTATTACAATATGATTACAATATTAGGCACGAGCTCATTAGTTGAGATCGTTAAACATAAGTAGATAGCTACAAATTGATTACTTTGTTTTTTTAATGCTTATTCTGACAAAGGTTTTATCGTTTAGGCTTAGACTTAAGGTGGTGAACAACTTGTGTATTCATGTTTTTTTATAAAAGAAGTATGCGTAGTTAATTGATAAATATCTATATATCAAATCAAATTCCATGAATTTTAATATTGTCAATATTTTAGCTTTCCGTCTAGCATCTAAGATTACCTATTTATGACATGATGGCCACTGGTCTTAAAATGGAGATACATAGTTGCAAAAGTCACTACGCTAGTCATCTTGAAAAGCCATCGCTATGACAATATGACGCCCGCCGTCATACCAAACATCACAACTCAAAGTCGTTGGATTGTTTAAGCTGTCTGATATCAATCGTGTTGACATCAGACCGCTTTGACGCGCGTCGTTGACTTTGATGCGCATATGTCGAGACTTCACTTGCACTGCACTAGTTAGAAAAGAATATTTGACCTCGGATAAAGATATTGCGATGTATGAAAATAGAGTACATTTTTAACTAAATCTTTTCCCGATCTTTGTGACCATACTTTTAGACTTTTGGAGTGGTACAAACAAACACTGGCTTTTTGGAGTAATTTTGACAGTGGTCTGTATTGAGAGAATAAGCAATAATACTCGGCGTATCTCGGGATAAGCTAAATTGTCTCTGAAGCTACCAATTTAATCAAAACAAAGCGAAAGGAATGGAAAAAAGTAACGACTCCATTTTCCTCCTTCGCAAAATGGGAGACAAAATGAATGATAATATTTATCATAAAAATCACCACTATTATTGTCTGAAATTACTACAATAAGCAGCTGAAAATAAAACCTAAAACAAATGTTTTACTGGCCGCTCTCGGGAATTCAGTTATACCTTACACAATCGACTCCCGAGACGAGAAATAATTTCACAATCCGAGTATAATGAATTGTAGGGGAGGCAACCGGGTAATTTTCAATTTAAACCCAGTAATTCCTAGCTAAACGACCAGAAAGATTCTTGAAACGAACAAAATTAAATAACTTGAGTCAGTCACCACCTTTATTTTATTTGTTGTAATTATAAAGATGAGACGCCAATTTAATAATAGACATTAAATTGAATAGTTATCCAATATTTTATCTGTATATTATTGTAAATATACGAATGACTTAATAGGTATTACCTACAAATAAAATTAATGTGTACTTTGGGCAGATATTCGTTAATAGGACAGTGATGACAAAATATATTAAGAACTGTAACAAAATGATTGAAACCACTTTTGCTCATGTGTAATCTATTCATGCGTGATTATTCAACTGTTAGGAATTGATAATTAAAACTGTAGTAAGAACAAAAATTGTGTAGATGTATGTAAATGTTCTTAAAAGAGCATGTTTACAGAAATTCTTAAAGTATGTTGGTAGAGTATAAGAAAAAGATTGCTGTCCTATTAATACATAAAATGATGATTATATACTTAGTTGAGAAAAATAAAATATTTGTGCCAACATTGTTTGTTTTATTTGAATACCGACGACGAGTTTTTTGTCCTTCCAATTAGAATGCCGGAGCCGATAGAAAAACCACGAAAACAGTTCATGACGTAGGTACCTACCTACGGGTGAACCACATCTTTCTCTTTGTATCAATGACTATGCGAGAAAGATCTGTTTCAACATGATTTTTATTAGAGCCCTAATTCATTAATAATAATCCTCTTTGGTTCTGCTTAGCCCTGAATCCTCTAAGCACACTGCTGGAGGATTCAGGTCTAGGCTACCGGTTGAAGCGAGGTGGTCAGGTCATATCTCACCTCCTCTACATGGATGATTTGAAACTTTTTGCCCCAATTGCATCTGATGGAGCTACTGAAGGTAACTGAAACTTTCAGTAGTTCCATCAGGATGGAATTTGGTGTGGACAAATGAGCAGTCATGCATGTAAAGGGAGGGAAGATTATGGAATCCGAGGGAATTCCACTTTCAGATTCGATACACCTTAGAGCCCTCTCCACACCCGAAAGGTATTTGGGTATGTCGGAAGCGTTAGGCATCAACGATGCTGACATGAAGCAATCGTTGAAGGGGCGCTTCTTTTGTCCCCTGAAGAAGGTATTAATTAGCCTTCTTTCGGGCGGAAATAAAGTGCGCGCCTTCAATGGTTGGGTCATGCCGGTTTTGATGTACTCTTTCGGCATACTCAAATTGACTCAGACTGAACTCGACGTCCTGGATAGAAGGGTCCGTACACTACTGACCGCAAACCGGATACATCACCCACGATCATCGGTGATGAGACTGTATATCCCGCGGAAATGTGGGGGTCAAGGCTTTTTAAATGCGAAGACCCTCCACAACCGCGAGGTGTGCAGTCTCAGTGAATATTTTTTAAAAGTCGAAGTGGGTATGCACCTTGGTGTGGTCGCAGTAGATAAGGGGCTCACCCCGCTCTCCATGGCGAAAGAGAACTGGCGCAAACCTGTAGTACTGACTACCGATGACCGCAAGAAGGTATGGCAAAGCAAGGAGCTTCACGGGCGCTTCTATCCCGATGGCCGAAAGCCTCGATCAACATCTATCGAGGCTCTCGTTAGGCGGTTGGATCAAGGGCCTGATTCAGAAGGCAGTACTCCCCGATACGGCTCGTATTGTGAGGAGGTTTCTGTCTCTGGAGCCCTAACCACCGGTAGCTTGGACCCTGTTTCCGACACCGGTGGATCACTATTTTTTATATTTTTAAATGTTTTTTTTATACTAATATTTAAAAATGTATTAAAATAAGAAAAATAAATAAATAAACGACATTATAATAAGTATTTATTAGCACAATACAAGTTTGACACATTAAAATTCACATAGTAGTCACTAGGGTACATAGAAATTAACAAATAGGAATAGTGTACAAGAGATGGGAAAAGTACAGTCAATACAGAATTTGAGCCCTGACTCCTAAACTAGGAAGATCCTGTATCTTAGGAGGCAGTGTCTTCGCATAAATAGAGGACGAGCAAATTATGAGCGTAGGTACCTACTAGCAGACTCGGGTAGTTGATTTCGCGCGGTTTCATTCATAGTATCATAGAGAATTACGGCCCTGTGTATCTACAGGCGGATGTCGCAGTAGACCCACTCGACATAATATATAAGTCGCAACGATACTCCAGGGTCAAGGAAACGTCATTAGACATCATTAATAACAAAGACTAGACATACTACCTATATATAATATTATTATGTGCAGAAGTAATTAGGTACGTGTAACATTCTAAAAAGAAACTTAAAATCGATTTAATTGATTAGCATGCTAATTATAATAAATGCATATAGTATACATTGATAGCGATGATAAGCAATACCATGATTTGTATTGTATTTTTTATTACTTTGTTATCTACCATGCAAGATTATTTTCTAAATATTACTAAAAGATTGGAAAATAATTCATACATGCATGCATCTAGGTTGCAAATATTTGAAGGCATGTATATAATCGAACCTCTAATAATTCCCATTTTGCGCTCCTAAAAATATTATTGAACACACTCAATAATATATATGTCGGAGAAGGTATGTCTGTCTCTCGTTAGCATCAGGCATATTTTAATTACTGTGGGCGTATTAAGGGTAGTGTTGGTTATTGCACAATAGAAAAACGGTTCGAATCGCGAATCACACACTCACACAACTCAACGATACGGAACGCTGACAGTTTCTAAACACATGTTGTTCGTACGATGTCCAATGTTTCGATGATCTCGAGAGCTCTGCTCACACCGTTCTTCGTAGCTGTCGCTCTCGTCCCACCACAAACTCAGGCTAGACTCTGTCCAGCGCCACGAGATGGCGCTGACGTTCCGAATAGTCAAACTAATGACTCCGACATATAATAATATAATGACTATTTTTATGAATCTCAAATAATTCCTATTTTAGCCAAGTTGGATGACGACCAACTTGGATGTAGCGCTGTCAGGTCACCGCTCGCTTCGCTCGCTCAGCTCGCACGCTTTTGGTCACAGTTTTAACCTAACCAATTTGGTCGGGGTACCCTAGCTTTGTAACTGGGACCAAATGTGAAAATGAAGAAAAAAGAGCCTCAATTGTTAAAAAATTAAATTTAAAATTTAAAAGACCCCCGAGAGAAAATAATAATAAAAATAGTATGAATGTAAAAAGCCTTAAACAATTTAAAAAAAAAACTATTGGTAAAAGGTATAAACAGAATAAAATAACCTTGAAATTATGACCATGTAAGTACGTATGAAATTTTTTGATTAAATGTTGGCCGTCGGGGGACCGCTCTAATTATTAGCCTAACGTTCTGTTAAAGTATCAAATTTTGAATTTTGTCAATAGTTTTTTTTAATTTGTTTTAGGATTTTTACATTCATACTAATTTTATTATTATTTTGTGTCGGGGGTTTTTTAAATATTTAGTAAAAAAAAAAAAATTTCATGCTTTTTGTTGGGGGGAGTCCTTATTATTTCATTTCTTTTATTTTCTTGCGTTTTAAGATTCAGGTAATTTGGGGTTTAGTCAGGTTTTTTGAAATTCGCCATTTTGTAGTGGCGGCCATCTTGGATTTGAAATTTGTCATAGTGTATAGTATTCTACTAGTCAAAGCCTTTCATTTGATAAACATATTGAAGGAGTTGTGAAAAAAAAATGTAACTAATTCACCATTTTGTGATGGCGGCCGTCTTGTATTTGAAATTTATCATAGTGCATAGTATTCTACTAGTCAAAGCCTTTCATTTGATACCCATATTGAGGGAGTTGTGAAAAAATATGTAATCCGCCATTTTGTGGCGGCGGCCATCTTGGACCGATTTTCATCAAACATAGCTAAGAACACTCTTGACAAATTCACCTTGCAAACAAAAAAAACAAAATCAAAATCGGTTCAGACATGCACACACACACAGACACGTCAAACTTATAACACCCCGTTGTTTTTGCGTCGGGGGCTAAAAGAGTGTCCATCATGAGAAGTTCAAAAAGTTTTACCCATTTTGAAGCCACCTGTATCATAGATGCATTAAATAAAATGAATGAATGCATTACAAATAAAAATGTCGCAACCGGTATTGCAAATCACCGCTGTATTATACAGTTTAGTTTAGTCGTCTCTAAGCCTTAGTCGACTTCTGAGCACAAGTGGGGACAAATGCAAGATTAGTTAAACAAAAATATCATTATGAATATCCTTTTGGTGATAGTAGCATTATGTTCTATACAAATTGTGACATCGACTTTCTGTTATTGGAACACTGGCTGCCCATATAAATATTTCTCGAATAAAACCCCTTACAACTCAGTTAGGGGTGATATAAGGGATTCTCTAATCAAGCTAACTGGTAAGTGAAACCTTTTCATTTATTACATTATAGGCTTGTAAGTCTGACAACCAGTCCCACCAAAGGGTATCATGTTACCTAGTAGGTACCTAACTGGGTTAAGATAAGATAGGCCATCGCTCCATGTGATAAAATACTGATATTCAGGTCCGGTTAGACTGGAAGTCAACCCCATCATAGTTGGGAAAATGCTAGGCAGATGATGATAGCATCAAAAAAAGTGTTCGCCCGCTATCACCTTTAAAACAAGGTCGGCTGCACCTAATAGTTCTCATCTATTTATTAATAAGCTAAATAACCTTGAATTTTAAAAAGACACAAATATGTGTGACGTTCGTGTAAATAGAACAAACTATAGGTAGGCACCAAGCTACAAAAAAAACTTGATTTGGTACAAATAACAACAACAAATCTTAAACTAAGTAAGTAGTTAAGTAATCATTTGCATGTTATTTCTATTTGCAATATATTTATATCTTCCTTTATTATTATTACCTTAATAACCTATCAGACTTATGACATAGAACTATGATTAATAAAAATGACTCTTAACAAGAACTTGGCTAATTTATTTTTTTCACATACCTAATATTTATGTGAAAAAAAATAGTCCAGTGCGTGTCTGATTTACACACATAGGGTTCCATATCTACCTCAGTAAGTTAATAATTTAAGTTGATGAATGTCAACGTCCAACTAAATTTCTTAGAAAATCTATCTTATCTTAGTTTAAACATGACCTGTGAACCTATCAAGTGTTTTTTTTAAAACAGTAGGTGTTCTAGAAACAATTTTTTTGTTGTGACCGATAAAATGAATAAACATCCAAACTTCTTGTAGTCATAATAATTATGAAGGTAAAAATATACGTATAGCAGTGTTCATAATCTCATCAGTTACACAAAACGTTTAAGCACCTATAAATTATGATATCCCTCAAAAAACGGAGAGAATGATATTATTGACTTAATATTATTATATAAAATTTTAAATAACAAGCTTGATCCACAGCTAGTACTATACTAATACTAAATAAATTAAAATTCCATATTCCGCACAATTATCCTAGAAATTCTATTGATCTCCTATATCCACCATTTCGTAGAACTGTTTCAGGTCGTAACTCTGCAATCCCTAGACTGAGTCGACTACATAATAAATTTAGTAAAATCTTTGGCTCTTCCCTTCAGCACTTCAAGCACCAATTGTTTCTAACATTAATTTAGTATAAGCCTAGTCTAAGATAGTTTTAACTAAAGTCACTTAAAACCATATTTACTTTGCCATGTATTTTCAGTTAATATAATTATGTGATACTAGATGGGCCCGTGGCTAAATAATAACAGCCGTACAGGTCGCTCGGTCAGGTTAAGCTACGCTTGCCGCGGTTGGTCTGTGGATGGGTGACCATCTTTACATACCGAGACCCCTCCGTGCCTCGGAAAGCACGTTAAGCCGTTGGTCCCGGCTGTCATTCGTGGATCTTTGACAGTCGCTACGGGTAGTCAGAAGCCGAAAGTCTGACAACCAGTCTTACCAAGGGGTATCGTATTACCTAGTAACTGGGGTTGTGGAGGTCAGATAGGCAGTCGCTCCATGTAAAATACTGGTATTCAGCTGCATCCGGTTAGACTGGAAGCCGACCCCAACATAGTTGGGAAAAGGCTAGGCAGATGATGATAATTATGTAATACTAACTAACTAAAAACAAAATTGTTTCTGGTCTTTTTGTTTACCTCTTAATATTGTACATCTAGTATGAATTTTTTGTGCTCTTTTTATTATGTATTGATGTAACAATTGTTGGTGAACCAATAAAATAAATAAATAAATCAGATAATTTGCATTCCATCGCCACTTAATCAGTTATCTACTTTAGTATGTATTACTTTACCTACTTTAGTAACATTACTACAAATGGTTAAGTTGATTTTTGAGTGACCTTGTACCAAACATTTTCTAATAAGTTTTTTACAATGCTACTATCTCAAATTCGTAATCCAAACATAATAGACAGGACCCTAATTGTGTAACACACGAACGTACCTAAATAACGCAATGTTGTTGAACTGTCAAAATGAAACCGATTCCGATTAATCAACTTTTTAGACTATCAAAATAGACAAATGAGTTTTATTTTAATAATGTTATGTAGCAAAACAACCTACCTAACTACACAATCAACCTGTTACCTTTTTGATACATAGAAAGCAACGTGAGAGTTTTATTTTTAATAACCTACCAAATACGGATCATAACATATTAGGTGGTTCCAAAATAGTAGGTACATTACGATACGTGTGATTTAAGTAGTCCATTATTGCTCGGCGTGTAATTAAAATAAATAAATAAATATCCCTGGACATTTCACACAGCGCCATCTAGTCCCAAGCTAAGCAACCTAATGCTTGTGTTATGGTAACAAGATGGCTGATAAACTACTTATATACATTTTTTTTTGTAAATACATACATATTATAGATAGAAAAACACCCAGACTCGGAACAAACACATGTAGGTTATACAAATATTTGTTCCGTGCGGGAATCGAACCCGCGACACGCAGCGCAGCAGCCAATCGCTTAACCACTGCGCCAACCGTGCCGTCAATTCAAAATTTCGTCAGTCAATTAGTGCCCGACCGTGCCGTGCATTAATAGACACTGAAGTCACACGTATCTTATACTATTTTATAGCTCTTGTGACCTAAACCCGCACTTAGGTCACGCTTTTCTGTGTAAAAATGTACCACTTCAGTCAGAAAAGCGTGCACACAGTACAGTAAAGGGTTTTTTTTCCAATATCGTATCTATTAACTTAATTTTAAATTATATTCTTGACATAAAATTGTATGATTTAATTTTTCCCCAGGTTGTGAGCCAGTCAGCATCTGGGGACTAGTTAGACATGGCCAAAGGAATCCTGGTACAGAGTTTGGAAAGCACATGAAAGCCGCCTTAGTCATAAAAGATTACGTCGTAACTAGCTACGAGAAAGGCGATAGCTCGCTTTGCGCTCAAGATGTTGAAAATTTGCGTAAATGGCAAATTAATAATGAGATATTCGATAAACCCTTCCAACTTACCAAAGAGGGTTATCAGGAATCTGAAGGTATTGGACGAAGACTGAAACAAGCTTTCCCAAAATTATTGGCAAAACTTGATAAAAATGATTATGAGTTCCGCCCAGCGGCTGGTGCTTGGATGGCTGATAGTGCCGAGGCCTTCGTTGATGGTCTCTACGATAGGCAACTGACTGTTCAACCACCCAGGACTGATTTTGACATATTAGCTGTGAGTGTTATTTTCTCTTTTAAAAAACCGACCATTTATTACTTTTACAACAATTAGATCATAATTATGCTTTTTTTTTCAGCCCTATGACACTTGCAATTTATATATCGAAGCGAAGAACAACCCAAAAACGTATGCGGAATCGGTTAAATTTCTGAGCACCTCCGATTATCTTGCTGTAAGATTTGCAACCATTTTTCTGTAAAACATTAATAGTTCTGTAGCAGTGTAATTTAATTATTTGTGTTCATTTTCAGTCAAAGGACAGGATCCAAAGACGCCTTGGTATTGATTACCCTTTAACAGATATAAATATTACGGCTGTGTACGACCTGTGTCGTTACACTTCATCGGGGGTTCGTGGCAAGTTTAGTCCATGGTGCGCGCTATTTACGACTGAAGACTTGAAAGTTATGGAGTATATCGCTGACTTGAGGCATTACTACAGAAGTGGTTACGGAACACCCATAAATGAGCTATTTGGCCAGATTTCTTTGGCCGACTTACTCAAAAGGTTTCAGGATGTAAAAACTGGCAAAGGGAAAAAGATCACAACTTATGTTACCCATGCTACTATGATGGACATGGTTTTTACTGCCCTGAAATTATTCAAGGACGATGCCCCCTTAACTAGCTCACGGAGAAACCCTAATCGGAAATGGAGAAGTAGCCAACTAGCAGTATTTTCCTCCAATCTAATGGTCGTCCTAAACAAGTTAGTATCAGTTGAAGTTTTATTTCTCTATCACGGTCGCAGCTTTGTAACGGAAAGAGGAAAAGTTACTTTATTTTGAGACGCTTTAACGTCATTGATGGTTGATTCGTTTGGAAAGTTTTTAGTTCAGTTTGCGCTATCTTTTATACGTACGCAAACGTTTTGGTCTTTAATACACGCACAATTTTGTTGTACTATGTTAATGTAATAAATATTAAACATAGTCGCGTAATAATTACTGACGTGTCTTCAGTTAACACGACAGTCAGTTTAGTTTCACGCTAATCTTAGTAACAGTTGGGCGTGAACTTTGATAAACTTTGCTTTAAATACATGTTGACATCAATCTGAAGATCATTAGTTGTTAAGTACAAATTAATTATCATTTTAATGTGGGTTAATATAGGGGTTGGCTGGCCAATTTTTGACCTAAAGAATCAGCCTTGCCATCCAATGTAGTAATGCTGCCAGCCTTTTGGGCACTTATCCTATTGACAGCGATGGGGACGATTTTTTTGATGCCCAATGAGCGCCTCCCTTTTTCTGTTATTTTTTATTATATATGTACTTGTACATGTTAGTTGTACATTCTTGTTCTATAACGCCTTTTGTGACTATGGTTACAGGTGCAACAAGGAAGTCGAGGACTATAATGTGGTTTTTTACTTGAACGAAGAACCAATACAATCAATTTGCAAAGAAGGTGTATGTACTTGGAAGGAATTTGAAGATAAGCTGTCGCCATTCTTGAATACAAATACCGATTTTTGTGGATAGTTCCAAATACAAAAACAAAAATAAATACGGTACTTTAAAGTATATAGCATAAAGATAACTATATAAACATGTTAAGCATATCAATAAATAATATTTTATATTATGGTGAATTAATTAGTTTTATGATGTTATCAGTTCATACCTATACAATTAAATTATTTCTAAGCATTACCATGGCTGTAGAATTCTATCGTAAATAAAATATGTTTGATAATCTATTAAAAAGTGTACTGTTTTTCTATTCTGAACCAAACGCAAAACCAATTTTAATATCTATAGAGTTGCGCTACTGCTGAGCATGAGGTCCTCATGGGTTTGATTCCCGCGTCGGGCAAAGTGTTAGGGGGCTTTTCCATCTGGAATTTGTCAGTAGCAGTCCAGAGTCTGGATTTGTGCCCAGTTGATAGCAATGGGCTTGCCCCTGTAACATGGGATAAACATAACTGACGAAATGTGGCTGTTCTATAATTTGGTACATCTTTGCCTAACCCTTCGGGGAATAGTTGTTATGAATAATTAATTTTACCCTGCTTTAATGATGGAAAAATACGACGCACCTTGGTTGTCGCACGCTGTGGAGGTGCTAGTCAGAAAACCCCACAGCTAACCTTACAATTTTATTTTTATTTTTGTTTTGTTTTTGTTTACTAACAATAGTTGTTAAGAACAATGTTACTAACAATTGGGCTTAGTTGCCATAAATAAACGAATATTGAATTGAATTGAATTTAATAGAGTGCTTTCGGAAAGTTGGTTACGTCAAGAATAGTTGACAAATATTTCGCCGACTTTATAAATTAATAAATATTACGAAATTAAATTATGAAGTATCGTAGCTATAATATCCGGATAAAAATAGTATCAATTCTCTAAAAAAATATTTTGTTTTATTGGAACGGAGGTCAACGACCAACTTTTGGAGAAGATCTATCTTATTTTAAAAATGACCTATGAACCCTTATCATGTATTTTTTTTAAGCACTAGGTCGTTCTGGTTACAATTTTATTATTGTGACTGATACAAAATGAATAAACATCCAAACTTCTTACAGTCATAATACCTATTGTGAAGGTAAAAATATACGTATATAGCAGTTTTCAGAATCTCATCAGATAATTTGCATGCCATCCCCACTTAATCAGTTATCTACTTTAGTCAAATGTATTCTAAGTTGATTTTTGAGTGACCATTTGTAACAAAAAGGTTCTAATAAGTTTTTTGCAATGCAATTATTGCTACATTGAGTTTGTTGTTCCATAACTTGAAAACCATCTCTAATTCGTAATTCAAATATACAGGTTGACTTATAATTTGACGTATTCATTCCAGACGTGATAGTGTGACTCATTTGCCACAATTAAGCACCCCATAAAGCCTATGGGATTCAAGATTTTTATGAATTATTGAAAATTTCCCAGAATTCGTTACTAAATATTACTTTTCTTTAAACTCTCCAATTGAATGGCCTTCATTAATATTTCATTGGACACCAGAGGGGTAATTCTAGTAATTTTACGACCGTTCATAGTCTGATCTCAGTCTCAATCTGTCAAAAAATACTTCTAATTTCCCTACATTTTGACACGTTTTTGACACTTGTTTGTCGCTGAGATGAGACTGCGACTAGATTATGAAGGTTTTTTAAATTACGAGAATTGGCCTTCTGATCTCTTAACAAATCTTTCGATTTATCCATTTTAGGGTTCCGTAGCCAAATGGCACGGAACCCTTATGGATTCGTCATGTCTGTCTGTCTGTCTGTCTTTCCGTCCGTATGTCATAGCCACTTTTTTCCGAAACTACAAGAACTAAGTATACTGTTGAAACTTGGTAAGTAGATGTATTCTGTGAACCGCATTAAGATTTTTACACAAAAATAGAAAAAAAACAATAAATTTTGGGGGTTCCCCATACTTAGAAATGAAACTCAAAATTTTTGGAAGGAAGTTCCTTATCGCGCGTTGCGAAAGGGGGCTAAACGGAAAAAATTAAGACCAAAAGTTGGAACGACACTTTTTGCTATAGTTGTAAGCCGTGCGGCGTGCGCGTGTTTCTCTGTCTCTCTCTCTCTCTTATAGAAAGCAAGCTAGTTATACTTCGTTCCATCCGGGTGTCCCTTTTTTTTCATCAAGCCCATTCGTGTGGGGTATCTATGGATAGGTCTTCAAAAATGATATGAGGTTTCTAATATATTTTTTTTCTAAACTGAATAGTTTGCGCGAGAGATCCAAAGTGGTAAAATGTGTGTCCTCCCCTGTAACTTCTAAAATAAGAGAATGATATAACTAAAAAAAATATATGATGTACATTACCATGTAAACTTCCACCGAAAATTGGTTTGAACGAGATCTAGTAAGTAGTTTTTTTTTAATACGTCATAAATCGTAAAACGGAACCCTTCATGGGCGAGTCCGACTCGCACTTGGCCGCTTTTTTTCTAAAACTTCAAACAGTTAAAAGTTAAAAGAAGAAGTTTACTAACCATTTCCAAAAATCATCTACATACCTACTGGAACTTTAACAGCAACCTCGTGACAGCGTGAACCGAACAAACTTCTATCTATTTTGGATTCAGGCTAATGAAACCGAAAATAATAAGAAAAATATTTCAATGAAAAATTCATTGAAATATTTTTCTTATTATTTTCGGTTTCAATAACACTACTAGCTTTTGTCCGGAGTTTCGCCCGCGTGGAGTTTTACGATTAGCCCACATAAAACCATCCTTTGTATCCTAACTCAGAGGGGTAATTCTCGTAATTTTAAGAACGTGCACAGTCTGATCTCAGTCTCAATCTTTCAAAAAATTACTCTAATTTCCTTACATTTTTGACAAGTTTTTTACATTTGTTTGTGGCCGAGATGAGACTGCGACTAGATTTTTAACGTTTTGAATTACGAGAGTTGGCGAGAGAGACAGATGGAGTTATTTCGTATTGATAATATAAATATGGATGGATGGAGTACCTAGAGGTACCCACATTTTGCTCTTATATATATCTGCCTAGCCTTTTCCCAACTAGGTTGGGGTCGGCTTCCAGTCTAACCGGATGCAGCTGAATATCAGTATTTTACATGGAGCGACTGCCTATCTAACCTCCACAACCCATTTACTGGGTAATACGATACCCCTTGGTAAGACTGGTTGTCAGACTTTCGGGCTTCTGACTACCCGTAACGACTGTCAAAGATGCACGAATGACAGCCGGGACCAACAGTTTAACGTGCTTTCCGAGGCACGAAGGGGTCTCAGTATGTAAAGATGGTCACCCATCCACAGACCAACTGCGGCAAGCGTAGCTTAACCTGACCTATCGACCTGTGCGGCAGTTATTATTTAGCCACGGGCCCCTCCATTTTACTACATTTACATTTTACTCTTAATAATAGATAAAAAAATATGTCAAAGAATATTTATAACAGTGGGTACTAAGATTTTGCCCACGGCTTCGCCCGCGTGGAATTCTGCAATAATTATCCTACGGGAATGTTCTACCGGTATAAAAAGTATGCACTGCCCTAAACCAGGCAATGGTGGCAATGAATGGATCCGAAGGAGAACCAAGGAAACCGACATAGCCCGAAAAATTGCAAACATAAGTGGAAGTGAGCTGGGCACATTGCTCGCAGAACAGATGGCCGATGGGGCCGAAAGGTTCTGGAGTGGCGACCGCGTACCGGAAGACATAGCGTTGGAAGGCTCCGACAAGATGGACCGGCGACCTTGTGAAGGCCGCAGGAACCTGATGGATGCGAGAAGCACAGAACAGGTCAAAGTGGTGCTTGGGGGAGGCCTATGTCCAGCAGTGGACATCTTTTGGCTGAAATGACGATGATGATGAGGCAATGGTCTATCCGTGACCAAAATACTTATTCAAATTCGTACAGCCGTTTAGGTGTGAAAGATAACAGACAGACAAAGTTATTTTCGCATTGATAATATAAGTAAATTGTAATATGGGTCAGGTACGTCATTTTACTGTTGATAATTTTTTTTTGTAATTTAGGAGTTCTCTAATATATAATATCGTGTTTATTGTTGAACCAAACCACACGAGTCAATATTGAGTGTAGTAACTCGTGTACTCAGTCTTATATTTTCCTTGTGGTAGTGAAAATGAAGTTTTCAATACCAATAGTGTTGGCTTGGTTTTATGTCAAACATGTGGTTACCTTAGATTGTTATTGGAAGAATGGGTTCAATTACAGATATTTTTCAAGTAAAACTTCATATGAATTTATTAGAGGCGATATTAGGGATTCGATCGTTAAACAAAAAGGTAAGTTGAATTTCATTTGATGATTGTACTGACAGTTATATCTTACCACCTTTTTTTCTCCAGATTGTTATAAAAAAATATGATAATATTATGCATGTTTCATTACATATTTAGCAGCAGTAAATACTAATCATAATTAACATTACAATAACATTTTATCGTGAATTAATTTATGCTGATGAATAAGCAATTCATATCTTATTTATGCTGATGAATAAGCAATTTTGACGACACGGTTGGCGCAGTGGTTAAGCGATTGACTGCTGCGCTGCGTGTCGCGGGTTCGATTCCCGCACGGAACAAATATTTGTATATCTACATGTATTTGTTCCGAGTCTGGGTGTTTTTCTATCTATAATATGTATGTATTTACAAAAAAAAATGTATATAAGTAGTTTATCAGCCATCTTGTTACCATAACACAAGCATTAGGTTGCTTAGCTTGGGACTAGATGGCGCTGTGTGAAATGTCCAGGGATATTATTATTATTATTATTATATCTAAGCAGTTGTCTTGGCTTTAACATAGCGCCTTAATTTGTTGTTAAGAAACCGGTATTGCCGTTTAAATGAATTGATAACTATACTGATCGGTATTATGAAGTATTATTGTCATCTTGATTCCAGTCAAAAAAAGCAAAAATGCAGGTTTCAAATACTGTTGAATTAAAAACGGTTCTATTTACATACCTAGGTAAACGGGAGGAAATTCCAACTATTCACATCACAAGCCTGGACGAACTTTATCGTCATGTTCCTGGTGCACATGACTGCACCTCTCTGCAAATAAACTCACTTATTATTTGACAACTAGTGCTTTTAAAAAACGTTATTTACCATTTTGTTTAGGTTCATTTTTTAACTATTTTATGTCATAATAATAGAAGTAATTTCTGTTCTTTTTTACATTTAACCATAAAATATTTCGTGTTTTACAGACTAACTTTGTGTTCTTGTTTATTTTTATTGCTAACAAATGTCTTATAGAAGAAATACCTATTCATATTGTTCTATTTTAATTGTTAACTATTTGGTAATTAACTATTTTGTGTCGTAAAGTAATAGTAATATTAAGTATTTTCCGTCCTCTAACATACCCGCAATGCAGTACAAACCTCATTTCACTTTTTATGTACTGCTTAATTTCTTTGAGTATATCTCCTACTTACATATATTTATTCATAAATTCTTTTTTCATAAATAATTTTGTAATGTTATTACTTTACACACAAAACACGTCACTCACTCTCATACTTTCGTACCTTGACAGAACTAAATATTACTCTACATATCATACATATATTAACACGTTAACACTTTTACAACATCAACAATTCTATTCATAAATGGAGGATATAAAATGGAGGATACATCACCGATAGCACCATCCCTTTTTTAGATTGGAATCGAGATGGCAATAATACTACATTATACGAATCCATTTATACATATCAATTAATTTAAATGACAATACGGTTTCCTAAAATCAAATTAAGGTGCAATAATATGTTACAGCCATGACAACTGCTTAGAGATGAATTGCTTATATACTCGTCACCTGTACATTGTCGGTGTTATTAGTTAGGTACTAACATAGGTTAAGACTATTGTTACTAACCCAATGGATCTTTGTAATCTGAAAATAAATGAATTATTATTATTATTATTCATCATCATGAATTAATTCACCGGGAATATGGGCGTGATGTTATGTTATTATCTCTTTGCAATAAGTGTAATATTGTAAGAGGCTTCTTTTGGCTTATCACTTCCCTTACCAAAACAAATTCATTTAAAATAACAAATAGCACATTTTTTTTATTAGGATGCGAGCCAATCAGCGGTTGGATCATAATGAGGCATGGGAAAAAAAACCCAGAAACAAAATTCTTAAAAGAAATAAAGGAGGTTCTTAATTTTAAAGAGCATATTATATCAAGTTACGACAACGGGAACAGCTCGCTATGCGCTCAAGATGTAGATAACTTTAGAGAATGGAAAATTGATAGCAGTTTTGTTGATGAGCCGAATGAAATTATGAAAGAAGGTTATAAGGAAATGATTAATATTGGTAGCAGGTTGAAACAGGCTCTACCAGAGATATTTAATGACCTTCATGATGAAGAGTATTCTTTTCGTCCATCATTTGGTCCTCGTGGGGAAGTCTCGGCAAAAGCTCTCCTTGAAGGACTTGGCTATAAAAACTTGTTTATAGAGAAAGCTGAAACAAACGTCAGCATCTCGATTGTAAGTACCAGCTTTATTTCAAGTTTCTGCATTGTTATGTATCTCTTGAAGGTAGATTGTATGATTCATCGTAATACATGCGGCGCCTTCCGTTGCATAGTCTCGCCGTGTATAAAGCCTAAGGCAAATTGATGATGCTTCTGATCGCAACCATTTCGTCAAGAGCCGTTTATGTTAGAGTAACCATGAGTAGTAACAAGTTCGGCAGAAAAATCTGAGCTAAATGGTACAGTCGACCAACGTATTAAGTTTACATATTATTATTGTATGTGTGGGTAAAGTCACGGTTATGCGCACAAACACCAAATAAAACGAGCGAGCTCTGTGGTTAGTAGTGTGCGTATGGCACGATAGTAATCATTCATTGATGTTACTGAATGAGATATAGTATTTCGCATCATATTACTATAGTAATAAGTCTGTACTATTACAGAAAGTCTAATCATAGTTTAAATATGATAATATTAACTTTTATTCAGGTTCATGGCTTTCATAAATGAGGTTTTTTAGAAATAATAGACACTTTTCCATGTACTTACTTTTGTATTTCTCCAACACACGAAACCAAATATACTTTACAATCAACACTAGGTATCTTTAAAAACACAACCTGAGCTTAAGTATTCGTATCGCGACGTATTAGGCACGATTGAGCTAATAGCGCTGGCACGACAACCAAAGTGGTATTCTCCCGCCATTCTCTTTTCCACCATCGTCCGGCGGTGCGCTGTGATTCGTCGGCCGTGCCATCTACGAGCTCGGTCGGTACTAAAATAGTCAAAACAATACGTTTAATATTAAAACAGACTTAGTTTAGCATGGCTAATTTAATAAAATGCGATATATATAATATTGATAACAGTCGGCCATCCAAGGTACATTATACGTCCTCGTATAAAGAGAGCTCAAACAAAATATAGCCTACATGTTGTCAATGACAATAATTATTGAACAAATTAATACATTACAATAATATGGTCTACCAGCAGTACATCATTTTGGTGTACTTACCTATTTTATTTAGTGTAAATAAAATAGATTTATTAAACAATTCACAAATCATAATTTTGGACATTATCTTATGGCCCAGTGATAATTAATAACGAGCGTTTTTCCATGGCTCCAATTACATATTAAAATGATTAATTTCAAAAATAAATTAATTCATGAAAAATTAAAAATATGAGGGCATTATTTCATGGCCCATTTTGATGGCATTATTTCATGGCCAGAGTTGACCTCAGTAGCCATTATTTCATGGTCTAAGGGTCTGAAAGGATTGTGTACAGTACCGGGCATTATTTCATGGGCCAGATGCTGAAACGGTAAACCTGTAGGTAAAACTGAAATAAGTAAGGTTTGTTAAAATCACGAATTAAAAAAATTATATTGACATTTTGATGCGAGAATACATATTTAGGTCATTCGGTGTCATTACCAGATGATTCGTCATGTTCTATTAAAGTTCAACCAGGCCTTAATTTTGTCACTTGCAACAACTGTCGAATAAGACCGGTTAGATTTGCGTGTGAGGGGAGTATCCTCAATTTGATACCGATCGAAATCATAAATTTTAGTTATTCTATAGGGTCTCTGAAACTTTGGAACAAGTTTTTTACTATTTCCTGTAGCTGGGACTTGACGTTCGACCCTCACGAGATCACCTACTTTATATTTTGAAACTGGGCAGTGCTTTGCATCATAAGCCTTCTTTTGAGACTCTTGATCATAGGAACTAACATGAGAGTTGATTTCTTGTCTTATTTGTGACAGATCTTGGCTGTTAGAACAACCAGATAAGTCGTTTGACAGTTCGGATAAGATTCTACAGTCACTTGGACCCGATGGTCTAATACCGAACAGAGCCTTTGACGGTGTTCGATTTATGCCCTTGTTGAACGTATTGTTCATGCCCCACTGAACAGCAGGTAGATGCTCATCCCATTTATTATCAGGAGAACCAACACACTTTGTAGTCAAAGCATCAACATGTGTCCTGTTATAGCGTTGTACCTGACCATTGGGCCCTTGGGGTAGAAACAGCATACAACACGTCATGTATAAAGTTCTTTTCGATCATAAACTTTTAAAGTTTTCGCTTGTAAACGAGGTTCCACGATCCGATAAGACCCTTTTAGAACACCAAATAAACCAAAATACTCCCGGAAAACTTTTATAGAGGTAGAAGTTTTTGTGTTCCTTACGGGTTTTAAATAAATATATCGAGTAAATGCATCAATGAGCTAAAATGTACATGTTTCCTCTCGCGCAGTGTGAGAGGAAACATGTACATTTTAGCTCTGATTAAAGGGGCCAACATGATCTGCGTGGATAGTGTCAAATGGAATATCAACCTTTGGTATAGGATGTAAAGTACCAGGCTTCTTGCCTCCAGCGGCTTTTCAATAAGCGCATTCCAGACAAGAACTGACATATTTCTTTACAAACTTACGCATTTTTGCAAACCAATATGTCGCTTTGATACGTTCCAGAGTTTTATCAAGTGCAAAGTGGCCTATATCGTCGTGATTTTGTTTAACAATCTGGTACCTTACCCCTTTCGGCACGACCCACCTATCACCGTCACTAGTTAAAGAGCTTATCATTCTTCAACTTAAAATATGATTTAATGTTAACTACGTCATTAAACTGAGGATCTTTTAGAATTCCAACGATCCTTTGAATCTCACTATCTGCGCCTTGGACTGTAGCTAACCAATCGCAATCACTAACGTCCATAACATCATGAGCCTGCTGCATAGGGTTCCGGCTAAGTGCATCGACATGAGCCATGCGATGACCAGCCCTATACTCAATGCAAAGATTATATTCCTGCATCTGTTCCCACCACCTAGCGACTCGTGGAATCATATCTCTCTTTTGAAAAGTCGCACGGAGCGAATTGCAGTCGGTTATAATTGTAAAAGGGATACCAACTAAGTAAACGCGGAGCTTCTGTAAGGAAGAAACTACGGCTAGCGTCTCCAAGTCGTATGACGAGTAGTTTTGTTCCTCGGGCGTTGTCTGCCTACTAAAGTAAGCGACTGCCCTAAGCACATCGTTCTTATCTTTTTGTAACAAGATACCTGTCACTCCAATTTTACAAGCATCCGTATGAAGCTGGGTATCTGCCTTCGGATTGTATAGGGCTAGAGTGGGACGTTGTACGAGCTCTTTTTGTAAACAACGGAATGCAGTTTCCTGCTCCATACCCCATGACCATTTGGAGTCTTTCTTCAATATTTGTGTAAGATGTTTTGCAATAACCGAAAAGTTTTTGACAAATCTACGGAAGAAGCTAGACAGCCCAAGAAACTGGCGAACATTATGTTGACTCTGAGGAGTTGGGAAGAGTTTCACAGCCTCTACTTTCCTCTCACTAGGACGAATGCCACAAGCAGAAATTTCAAACCCCAAATATTCGACCGAGCTACAGAAAAAGAAACACTTGGGAAGCTTTAATGTAAGGCCAGCATTAGCAAACCGACGCAGTACTGACTCTAATCTCATTATTCCTTCATTGATATCTTTTGAAGGAATAATCACGTCATTCAAGTAGGCCAGGGCTTCCTTGTGTCGCAATGACCCAAGGACTTGGTTCATAACACGTTGGAAGGTGGCAGGGGCATTTGCAAGGCTGAATAGCATACGATTGAATTCATAATGACCATCCGGCGTCACGAACACAGTTTTATGTTTGTCTTCTTCCCAGATTGGTAGCTGTTAATACCCTGACGCAAGGTCCAAAGTCGTGTAGTATTTATTAACTGAAAGGAAATCCAGCTGATTGTCAATCAGCGGCACGGGATAGTTTTCGCGGACAGTCTTTTTATTAAGGGCACGATAATCTATGCATAAACAAAGTTCGCCAGACTTTTTCAAAACTTCGACGGAATCTTTACAGAGCAAATTTATCTTGCTATTAGGTACTACATATTGGTGCTCGATTTCAGAGATCTCAAAGGAGTTTTACGAATGACTACGTGTGGCTGCTCCGTAAAGGTTTGACTACTAAAAGGGGCACATGCATTGCATCATCTGCGACTATCAACAATTCAAGATTAGCTTCCACCTGATCAATAATTATCTGAACTCGTTGTTTACCTACGCAAGGGACAACTGAATTGCTGAATCCTCTCAGTACTGGAAGATTATTGACACAATAACTCGAACCTATGTTTCGAAATTCTGACAACCTAATCATTGAGCATTCGCTCCCAAAATCTATGAACGCAGTTATGGAAAAACCGTTAATAGTAGCAGATTTGAAATACTTCTTGTTCGATTCCGATACCGGAGTGGTTATTTTTGAAGAGTCAACCGCGCCTACATCGTCTCTATCCTCTACTCGCATAACCTTTTTCTCTTCAACCGTCGGCAGTTTGGCATAGCACTGTTCCACCTCATGACCTATTCTATTGCATCGACTACACTTCTTTACGGGCATTGAGATGTAACATGACCAACCTTCTTGCAATTTGAACAACGTGTAGGCGCGTAGGTTAGAGCTATTTTGGTGTTTTGGAGGTTGACCTCTAGTTAATTTACGCTCATTGTTAAATTTTATATTACGAGCATTGCGTAAATACGTAAGGAGTTTGTTAGGTTCATCAAACTGAGCTGCCTCAGCACCTAATCTAACCGACATGTCGTCGATGCCATGCAAAATGCATTCGACTGCCCTTTTCCCACTTAGACCATATCTATTGATTAGTGACAGTTTCTCATAATAATATTCTTCTAAGAAGTCTGTGAACCTGGCCCGTTTGGCCAACATATCGCTTAACATTTGGCCATAATTTTCTTCGGAGGGGAAAGTAGCTAAAAGTTGCTCCTGCCATTCAGCCCAAGTAAACAGGACCGATGTGTTTATCAGCCTATGTATGTTTGTATGTTCCTTTGAAGCACTATACAGACCAAACGCCTGGGCCGATTTTTATTATTCACACCTCATTCCTCTTAGTCCGGCGAGTGTCACTGAAGACATGACGTTAGTGAAAATTCAATATGGCGACTACTGGACGCCATATTGTGAAAATGAAAAAAATGAAAGTCGACAAACTACATATATCAACTGGGGTATCGTTGAATAGGTATTTAAAATTCATTTTTAGTTTTCTCTCAACATTTTTAGTCGACTGACCGATTAGGATCTATATCGATTTAAAGTTGCGTAACAACCATTCTCACTTAAAGGTTTTTAGACAGTAGAAAGGAGATTGTTTCAAAATGTATGGAGCCCCGGCCAGGTCTTTGTACACCATACTAAAAAATGGGGAAACATAATTAAAACAGTTTTCAACCATCCAATTACTAGAAATTGGCTTTGTTTGGTAGTAAAGCACAAGAATGTACACGTGAAATTGCAACACACAACAAAAACCCGTCATGGCGGTAAGCTGTCATGTTGATTGATTATTGACGTTTGATATGTTTATTTCTGTCATATTACATTCACACATCTGACAAGATGTGACAGTAAGTAGACAGTTAACGATATAATATGACCTATGGTATACTGTCATTGTTTTTTAACAACAGAGTACTTAGAGTGAGTTGCATCAACTAACTATAGCGATAACCAATGTTTTGACAGCCTTCAAATCTCCAGTTAAGCGAAATTCGGGTTGCATCATTTTGACTTATTGTTATAATGACGTCATAAATAACTATAACAAGCAATTATAACTATAATCATTGCTTTGACAGCCGTCAAATCTCCGGTTATGCGAAATTCGGGTTGCATCATTTTGACAATTGTCACAACTGTCAAAAAAACGTCACAAATAACTATAACATTAATCGCCCAACTTTGGGCGGTTAAGGGCTATAATTACGGTTTGTGTCGCCATTTTTTTGGAGTTTGGCATTGAATTCCTTTTCAGTGTGGTCCCATTCTTGTTTTTTTTGGTGTTTTGTGCTAGTCTCGTCTGTTCTTTGCACAACAAAAATGTGTTTTTCTGCAAAGATTTGTAATCTAGTAACTTCTACGTTGCTAAAATTAACACCTCAGTGCAATCATCATATTTGTTCCATAGGCACAATCAGCCTTTATTGTTTCCACTGCTGTGACACAGGCAGAGGCTACCAAGAAGAAGCCTGTGTCACAGCAGTGGGCCGCACTGGGCCCGCGTGGTGGATTACATTGCGGCCCACTAGCCGCAACGTAATCCACCACGCGGGCCCAGTGCGGGTTGGTAGATATCACATGTCTTCGATTTTTAGCTCTAGGACACGCCGGTTTCCTCACAATGTTTTCCTTAACCGTTTTGAGAGAAGTGGTGATGAAACAATTTACACAAAGTAAAGTGCCTCTCTGGGTTTGAACCTACGATGTACAAGCTGTAAGTCGCAGCTGTTACAACGGAGCCGCCAGTGCTCAGCGATAAATAGTAGGATTAAAGGGTGTTAAGAATGGTCTAAAATCAAACATCACATAGTATATATAACAAAGCATTTTTATTACTGTAAGCGCCAGACGAGTTAGAAGTAGGTAATATTTCATCTAAAGAAGATGCAGGTCGCTCTACCGATAAAAACTTAAACACCGCACGCTCCACATTACATGTGCACTACAGCCAACAGTACCAACGTCTGCCCACCAAACAGTTATCCAGCAAGAGCAGCTTGCTGTTAGAAATTGATGTTATCGATCGATTTAAACGTATTCTAACTAATATTATTATTGTTCTTTTTGGTGTGCTGGAATCCACTGCAAAATAATTTCTTTCCCGCAGTCATCAGGCACAGTACGCGTTTGTTGTGAAAATCGACATAGAACAATCGGCACATCTGCAGCAGTCTCGGGCAATGTCTTCGCACATTGCGTTGAAATCTTACTGAATAATAAAATTAACACAACATCCTTCTGGAGTAAATGCTCTAATGCTGTAATGCATCTTCCAATAACGCAATCCTTCAATTACATACACGAAAACAGAAATATCAATTTCATGCAATTCGAAAGAAACGGAAAAATAAAATGAATTTTATTTATTGTCACTTGACACGTCTTGTCTTTCTGACAGTGTCAGATAGTGATGCGGCTCGATTTTATTTACCTCGTTACTCGAGTAAATAAAAGACAACTTTCTCTCGAGGTGCCACTCGATGTAGTCGCGATTAGATAAATATCACCAACTGGCAGTGTTGGTGATATTTATCTAATCACTAGTTAACTGTCATTCTTCGATAATAAACGTAGGAATAGATATATTTCGTGTAATAAACCGTCAAAATACTGTGATGTACAGTCACAGAGTTTGAATAAGAGAAAAAAAACATGTTCTATGGGTTATTGCTGACAGTTGATAAGGTGTAATATTTTGTCATTAAAATCGTCATTGATTATCAGATCAACCTGATAATCAGTGGAATCTGAGTAGGACATAACGCTTTTTACAAAGTCGAAAAAAGACAATCTTAGCCGAATGTCACACCGATGTACCAATACAGAACGGTTACTGTATTTTGGATATTACGATACGATTCTTTTCTTGAAGTTATTTTTGTATACGTTTCAAACGTACGAAGCAACAACCAACTTGAATTGAGTTTTCGAATTACATAATCGAGACATCAAGTCCATTTATGACTGAGTAACATCACTAGAGCCAACAAAAGAAAGTGACGTGACAAGTGACGATGACAACAAGCTTGAAATGTTGCCCTTGTCAAAAAAATTACCCAACTTTAACGAAAAGAGTTCCTGGAAGGATTTGAGGGAGGCCTTTTAGGCTAAAAAAAAAAATTTATATTATGAATATGGATAGTATTGCTATTATTTATTTTATTACTTAATAATAACAGTTTTGGTTACCACCTCAGACTGTGACTTATATATAATATGTTTTCATATTTGAAAACACGTTGCGTTTAAGGAATAATCCTACCGAAAAAATAAGTTTGATCTTGGTTATTTTTGAAAGTGTGATGACAACAAGCTTGAAGAGTTGTTCCTGTCAAAAAAATTACCCACGAACATTTTGGGGAAATAAGACCTCTCATCACTTGTCACCCTTTTAACTTTAACTTTTTACATTTTACATAATTGGTGCAACAACAGATAGTTAGATTTTATGGTCATGCTTATTGTTAAAATTAAAATTCACTTTGTTGTAACTATAACGGAGCTTTTGATGCAACTCACCCTTAGATTGGCGAGACGCCGTATTGAAAGTCGATAAAAATAATTGATAAATACAATTTATCTGTATTTTTCCCGAATACCAGGGATTTTTCTCGATTTTTCGAAGTACTGTAAGTACATATACTGGGCCTGTTTTGAAACATCTCCTTTACGATGAAAAGACGAAAACTTCGTATGACTGTGCGTGTGAATGTGGTATATTGGACTACCTAAAGTATCTAATGTCTGATGCGGTCACCCATCTCTAACTTCAAACGATTTAGTACTCAACTTCAGTCGAAAAACTATATATTGGTAGGTACCTAGTTTATTAATAAATAAAGTAACTTAATTAAAGCCTTACATAACGAGAACTTAAATTTCAGTGCAATTGTGATGTAGTACTGATGCTGATAGGAAAGTATAAAATAAAAAATAATAATTTAAAAATCAAAAAACCCGACTGCGTAAAAAGTGAACGTACATAATAAAAAAAACAGAAAAGAAAAAAACAAGCACTTAGATGTCCGGTGGTCTAGAATTCTATAATATATTATTGAATGAATACTATTGAAAAAAATCAAATATATTCTAATAATGGAACATAACAACTGTCGGGATCCATTGAAAAATTAGATTGGCAGTCGAATAATGGACATAGTGACAGTCACCGATATATGCGCTATGTAAACTATTTAACTGGGCCCTGTGTACGAGTAGATATAGTAGGCCGCACGTCAGTGATAAAAGTTTGACCTAGAGGTGGCCTAGCGTAGTACGGAGTTTCAATAGAATAAGAGGCCAGCGTGTACTAGTTTTGCTATCACAGACGTGCGGTTTATCGCACACTTTAACACAATAGGCCCGTTAAAATAAATAAATAATATTATTTTATTAACTTTATAATTTCAAACACTACCCAGTGCCTCGACGGTGAACTAGTAGTGCCTCTATACGAAAACTACCTTTTGGAAGGGGCGACTAGAATCAATTTTATATTAATTTTATTTTTGACGTTCAAAAGTGCCTTTTATCTATACCTATCTATATACTTATATATAATAAATAAATCTGTAGAAGTGAAAATTCTGTACATTGAAAATATCAAAAAAATAAATGGCAGGGGGTGTTACTAGACCGACACCGAACCCAAAAATGTGATTTAAAAATTTTTTGTCTGTCTGTCTGTCTGTAGGTCTGTCTGTCTGTCTGTTTGTTCAGGCATCACGCAAAAACTACCGGTTTGATTACGATGAAACTTGGTATAATTATTCTTTAATATCCAGGGCATCACACTGGGTACTTTTTATGCCGGAAAAGTATATACAATAAAAAACAAACTTAATTTTGCGGTTCGATCCCTAGACCTGATTACTGTTCCAACCGCAAATAATAAGTTTGTCGTAGGTTACGTCACCTGCAATGCACAGCTATTAATAATAATTATGTAAAGTTGTCGAAAATTTACCACTGACGGGACAAAAAGGGGTAATTCAGTTTTTAAGGGGAGGATTTGAATTTGAAACTGTATGTTACATTTTCACGCCTAAACCACTGAACTTCTGATTTGGCATAGAGATAGATGGCATCTTGGGGAAGCACATAAATTTTATCCTGTTAGCACGTTCCCGTGGGATAATTTCCGACATCCACGCGGGCAAAGCCGCGGGCAGAAGGACCTTACCCAAACCTTTCGTTCCACCCACTGAAGACCTAACCTGGACATGAGTTAATTGCCTTGGGTAACCTGGAAGTCTTTAAATAGACTCCAGATCCAGGTTGGCCGAAGCAAGGAAAACCTGTTCAGGTGGAAATTCATAGACGACTTAGCCTTGGAGTGCAGATGTGGTGCTGTTCCGCAAACGATGGGACACTTAATATCGTGTCCTGCGCGTCCTGTCAGCTGCACGTTACAGCCACCGATGGACGCTGGTGATGGCGCCAAACAAGTGGCCGAATTCTGGGCCGAGTCCATTTAGATTGCTAACGACACGTTAAGAAGAAGAAGTGCCTCTACTGTACAGAAGGCCGCAAGTTAGTAGTAACAAGCCTTTGTATTACAAAGCCTCTTATTCTTTTGAAACTCCGTACTACGCTAGGCCAGCTTAAAGTCAAAGCGTAACCATCAACGTGTGGTCGACTATATCTACCATTTAACCCACGTTCGCGCTGATTTTTTGTCACGCACTGGATTTTCAACGCACCGCCTTGCACCGAGAGTTCAAAATTTCAACAGAGTGTTTTTTAACGCGCTGGGATGAGCTCTGTTGGATTCTCAACGCTCGGCTCAACACCAAGAGTTGAAAATCCAGTACGCGATAAAATCCCGCCCCGATATTTTTACTACTGTGCGAAAAAAAAAAACCAAAATTAATGAATATAGTTAAACGGAACTATTTTTTTGAGCTGTTATTTAAATATTCGAGATGTTATTATGATCAGTTGAAAAACATATTGAGCAGTTATTAATTTAATGGCGGTTGATTAGGTACCTAATTATTGCGACAGTAAAACATGGACGGTAATAAAAAATCAATAGTCGGTTATTTTATCATACAATGTCATTTTTTACATCGAAACAGCTAGGTTAGGTTAGGTTAGAACTGTGAATACACAACGCACGAGCCGAGCGAGCGAAGCGAGCGGTGCCGTGGTAGCGGCCGGCGAGTACCAGAAACATATTTTGAATACAAAACCAAACATTTTACATATATGCCCACACGTAACCGCTCGTTCAATAATTTTTACCGCCCATTTAATTATTTTCCTGCTCAATTATATATTCACTGATCCATTTCATTATTTTTTATTACTCATTTTTGTTTACTTTACTGCTTAGTTTTAACTGCTGAACTAGTTATTAAACGTGTCATTTATAATTTTTAACTTACCAAAACCGCTATTTACAACTGCCTCTTTAAATCAGTGGCATAGTTAAATGATAAAAACATAGATAATGGAGCTAAAATAATACCAAAAAAAATATAGATAATATCTAGCATAAAAAGTATGACTATCAACACTTACTTAACTATGACTAAAAACACACTTTAAGGAATAAACAGGTTATTCCTAAAAATATTGTTAGTCATAGTTGAATGAAGTCAAACATGTTCCTCCAACACTTTGTTGTTCTAAGAACGACGAGCGTGGTCACCGATGTTCACTCGTTAATAATTAATAGATACATAATATATATAATATAACCCTATTTAACTTATGGGTTTCGTTGTAATTGAATAATTTTACTTCCTAATGTATATTATCTGAATTATTTAGTCGTTGATGGTGCACGGTAACACCCCAAGGATATATTTATTACCAGCTTCCTCACGACGATTCCTTCACCGTTTTGAGTACCTACTTCTACAAAAAAAAAAAATTATGTTACTGAAATACTCCTAGGTATTAACGTATCCACAACCTACAGCACATTAATTTAAAACTTTTTTGCAGCCCTACGGAGCATGTCAGTCATATCTAAAAGAAGTTTATAAAAATCCAGAAACTTATTCAATTTCACTTCAATATACGGAAACTCCAGAATTCCTGAATGTAAGAACTTATTTTTATTTCCATACACCTTTATATTGTTTGTATTACCTTCTTACTTATGATTCCTTTACACTTTTTGTTTAGATGAAAGAGAGAATTGAAAAGAAGTTAGGGCTCAGTTTTTCTTTGACAACCAAAAACATAATAGGAATGTACGATTTGTGTCGATACACTTCGAATGGGATCACTAATAAGTTTAGTCCTTGGTGCGCCATGTTCTCTGAAGAGGACCTGAAGATAATCGAATACGTTGGAGATTTAGAACATTACTACAAAAACGGTTATGGAGCATCAAAGTATAGCAGCACATTCAGCCAGATCACGTTGGCAGATCTGTTCAAAAACTTAGAACAAGCTAAGAATATGGCAGGCAAGAAAATTACCCTATACTTCACCCATTCTTCGATGATGGACATGATCGCAGTTGGTCTCAATCTTTTTAAGGACGCGAGCCCACTTACGGATGCTCATAGGGACGTAAATAGAAAATGGAGATCTACATTTATATCTACTTTTGGCGCAAATTTGATTGCAGTTCTGAACAGGTTTGTAATATTCAAATAATAAGCTATCATATATTTTTATCATCGTAGCAAGCAAATATCTCCGGTGCCGATTATAACAATCAATATTTTTATCAACATAAGTCCGATTTATAATACTGAATCGATTTTTTTTCTATCCATTTCAGATGCAAAATATCTGATGAAATATACGACCACCACATCGCATTCTATCGGAACGAGAGACCATTTTTGGAACTCTGCAAGGGAGGAATCTGTTCATGGCATGAATTCGAGAACATATTCAAACCGTTCCTGAATGCAACTACAGATAATATCTGTAAATTAGATCAGTAAGATCAAATAAAAAAAAAAAGATGCCGAAGATCTATTCTGTAAAAGAAAAACACTGTACCTACTTTATAACTTTTTTAAACTCTTCTAAATATGTAATAATTATTATTTCATTTAGTTTTTTAGTCATCTTCTTTTATTACATTATTACATACTTTTTAAATGTTTCTTAAAATATAAAAATTAAGTATAAAAAAGATTTTAAAATATAAAAAAAAATTGTGATCCGCCGGTGTCGGGAGAAGGGTCCAAGCTACTGGTGTTAGGGCTCCAGAAACAGGAACCTCCTCACAATGCGAGCCGTATCGAGGAGTACTGCCTCGTTATTCGTTAGGCGGTTGGATCAAAGGCCTTCATAATCAGGCCCTTGATCCAACCGCCTAACGAAACCCTCGATGGACGTTGATCCAGGCTTTCGGCCACCAGACCATTGGCCGATACGACAATCGGCACTATGATAGTCGAGCTCACATTCCACGTGTCAACAACCTCGTGTGCTAAATCAAGATATATGATTTGTTTTTCTTTCTCAGCTTTCACGAGGTTCCCGTCATGTGGAATGGTAACATCGACAATCATTGCGCGGCACGCTAATCGATTTATCACCACTAAGTAAATCAGGTTAATAACAATATACACTGATATCCATAATATAAATACTAGGAACAAACACAAAGTTGTACAGACTAGCACATCAAGCTACTATAATCTGACAGATTTTCAACTTTATCGCAAAAGCATTTGGTTCAAAGTTGATTGGGAAAATTTGACAGTTTCGGGTAGCTTGACCTGCTGGCGTCTGTACCTACAACAAGGCTCAAGAAAACTTTTTTGCAAAAAAAAATAACCGACTTCCAAAAACGACACTACAAAGTGAAAAATAACTTTAATTTCGGAAGTCGGTGTCGTTGGGTTCGAATTTTCGTTGTTTGCCACCGATTTCCGAAATTAAATTTATTTTTCACTTTGTAGTGTAAGCAATTACAAAATAAATCAAGATATTTCAATGTGAATTTAAGATTTTATTAGTACGCAACTTGACTAGTAACAGTAATTTAGTTCAATAAAACATAATAGGTACCGGAGGTATTTAAATATTATGTTATGATTAAAATACGTAGTAATTAACTTGAATCCAAATAGAAAGCATAAGTTATTAATATAATAAATAGTTACCATTTTATATAAATTAAACGTCCGTCTATTGACTTAAAATTCGCGCGCTTTGCCCCACTTTTGTAACGTGGACGCGGAGTTGTTAAGTAAAATCGAATACGGTCTGCTGGGCAGTATATTTCAAGACTTTCGAGCAAGTGTAATACTATCTGTGTATCTGACTAGGTGTATTCTAAAGTGTTGATGATTAAAAGGATTTACCACAGTTTAAGTGCCTTTTCTTTCAGTTCAGAAGTGGGATATTTCACGTAAGTGTATTTGCCTTAACTAAATGTATTCTGTTACTTTTCAAATTACATAGTGATATTTTGTCTGGGAAAAATTATTCCCAAAGGACCGTATAGCGGTATCTTATTTTTATGTTGAACGTATTTGAATGTTAGTTACCGTACCTGACAGTAAAATCTTCTGTTAGTGGAATCATACTAGATATTTCATACTTGATTCATTTGTATTGCGATTATCTGTGCTTTTATGATGTTAACGGTCGTTGCGGTTTGAAAAAACAAAGTACAAATAAAATAGAAAATACATTAAATACGCCATTGCCAGTTTTATACTTGGTGATTGTAACACTAAAATATAGAAGTACCTCCATGATCTATGATTCATGTTTTGCTGTAATTTTTATTTTTTTAAAGTATATAAATAGCCAGTTAGATGGTATAAAAGGATAGCTGTGTCCGTATATTGTTTTTGTTTGACCAGGTCTATAAATGAATGACGATCGTGATGGAAGTTTTGTTCAACCGCCGCGAACCCCATCACCAGTGTTGGACCGGCAGAGCCGCAGGCGGAACCGGGGGCCAAGCCCCAAGCGGAGCAGGAACCAGAGCCGCAGCCAGTGCAGCAGACAGAGCCGCAGCCAGTGCAGCAGACAGAGCCGCAGCCACGGCCGCAAGCGTAGTCGTGTATGGAGCTCTGGTCACCGGATTCGACGGCTCGAGACGCCGCCGCCGGAAAGGATTGCAACGCATCGGAGTCGCAGCCCAACCAGGGTGATCCCTGGTTCACAGGAGAAGCGGCACGGCCAAGATTGCAGATCAAGGTCAAGATGCAGCAGCAGCAATACACGAAATCACCAGCGAAGCGGGGATCCACGTCGCCGACGAGATACCCGTTCGCCGAGCAAAAGAACCAGTGCACGTGAGTCGTTTCCTACAACTGATGTGTTTTCTAAATTTGCCAATTTTCTTGATAAAATCTCGAGTAGGGGTAGTGAGAGAATAAGTAATTTTAATGTAGTTCCTGAGTTCGACCCTTCTTCAAAAAATCAGAACATAAATAATTGGATACATAAAGTCAATGAAATAGCAACCATATATAGTTGGACTGACCGACAAATCATACATAATACTATACCTAAACTTACTGGTAATGCAAAGCGGTGGTACGAGGGTCTTGCAACCGTCAATTATAGCTGGGTTGACTGGCAAGAAAAGCTCAAAGCAGCTTTTCCGTCCGATGAAAATTATGGTCAAATGCTTACGGATATGTTGGACAAAAGAGCGAAGTTTGGGGAATCCTTAGAGGATTATTATTACGATAAAATGGCATTACTTAACAGGTGCCAAATTGAGGGCAAAAGAGCGGTAGAGTGCGTGATCTTTGGCATAGACGATAGGGCCATTAGGATAGGAGCGGAAGCAGCTCAATTTGATAACCCTGACAAACTTTTGGCATACTTGCGCAATGCAAAAAGTATAGCCAAAAGAAATGATAATACTCAAAGATCTTATAAGAAATTTCCGACTAAAGATAAAGCACCTGTTAATAATAAGTCAAATACAATTAAGTGCTTTAATTGCAAGGAAGAAGGCCATATTATTAGCAAGTGTACAAAACCATTAAAGAAATGTACAAATTGTTCTATAATTGGTCACGATTCCAATGAATGTTATCGTAAAAAGGAAGACGCAAAATCTGTTTTAGAAATTTCAATTACCAAACCTAAAACTAATGATAAGTATATACAAACGGTTTTTATCAACGGTCACAAAAAAGTAGGTTATTTAGATGCAGGTAGCGAATGTACGCTCATTAGAAACGCCGATGCTGTAGAAGTATTAGGTAAATGGGATAGAACTTATTCAGTAGCAATGACGGGATTTGGTGGAGCGGTAGTTCATGCGATAGGTCGGTGTCCAGTAGTTTTGGAAATTCAAGGTGTCATTGTCGAATTAGATGTTATTGTTGTACCTGATCATTTTTTGAAGTACCCGTTGTTGGTTGGTCAGTCATTTACCGAAGCATTGGGGGTTAAAATCTTAAAAACCGATTATGAATTAATAATCTCCCGTGAATTTCCAGACACTATTGGCATGGTTAAACTATTTTCAAAAGAGTCTTGTTCAATTCTACCCGGATGTGCCTATGTAGAGGTCGACTCGTCTCCGAACATAACGGGTTCCATATTGGTATACGGTAGTTATAGGTCCATCCCTAATTTAGAACATAGTATAGAAGAGGGTGTTTACTCAATTGAAAATGGCAAAGGTATACTATTAGTCGATAATATTTCCTCAAACGTTATAACTTTTAATAAAGACCAGTTGATAGCTAGAGGGCAATTTTTACAAATTAAAATTATAAGTTGTCCTACTATAAATAAGATCGATGTTGCAAGTCATTTGGAACCATTTCATTTAGATGACTTGTCTCTAGATGATAGCTTAAACCGGGATCAGAAATTGCAACTATTGGATGTTTTAAATCGTTACCGAACTTGTTTTGCTACTAAATTGACAGAGTTAGGCTGTACTAATGTAGAGACAATGAACATTGATCTAATGGACCCCCAACCAGTAGTTTACAGGCCTTATAGGTTGTCACATAAAGAAAAACAAGAGGTTAGGGGTATGACCGATGAATTACTACAATGTGGTATCATAAGAGAATCTTGTTCGCCATTTGCAAGTCCAATTATTTTAGTTAAAAAAAAGAACGGCGAGAAGCGTCTCTGTATAGATTACAGGGCTTTAAATCGGAAAACTGTAAAACAACACTACCCTTTGCCTAGGATAGAGGATCAGATGGAAAGATTAGCGGGGTATAGGCTATATACGACTTTAGATCTAGCGTCAGGATATTACCAAATAGCATTAGCTGAAAACGACAAACAAAAAACTGCTTTTGTCACACCAGAAGGGCAATTCGAATTTAATAGGATGCCGTTTGGTCTGACAAATGCACCAGCGGTGTTTCAAAGAACTATCAATAAAGTTCTTGGTAACTTAAGATTTGACACGGTTGTCGTATACATGGATGACGTTCTTGTGCCTTCAGTTTCGTTTGAGGATGGTCTTAAAATACTAGAATCGGTATTTGATAAAATTAGAAATGCAGGTCTTACATTGAAACTCTCGAAATGCAACTTCTTCCATTCAAAAATCGAATTTCTTGGTTTCGAAGTTTCGGGGAATGGTATAAAACCGGGGAAGTGTAAAATAGACGCGGTTGATAAATTTCCTACCCCTAAAGATGTCCATAATGTTAGGCAATTCTTAGGCTTGGCTAGTTTTTTTAGGCGCTTTATTAAAAACTTTGCGATAATAGCTCGACCATTGACTCAATTGCTAAAAAAAAATGTTTCTTGGACTTGGGGCAAAGAAGAAGAGACCGCATTCACTCAGTTAAAAGCGAAGTTAGTATCTCGACCAATCTTGACTTTGTACAATCCTAGTGCTGCTACCGAGTTGCATACGGATGCCAGTAAACACGGTGTAGGTGGTATGCTTTTACAGAAACAGGATGATCAAGCTATGAAACCAGTCGCTTATTTTAGTAGGCGTACCTCACCGGAAGAGCAACACTTTTCATCATATGAACTAGAAACCTTGGCGGTTGTAAATAGTTTAACTAAATTTCGATGTTACTTAATAGGGTTAGAATTCACTATTGTTACTGATTGTAACTCTTTACGTGCCACTTTTACTAAAAGGGATATGATACCGCGTGTTGCTCGCTGGTGGAGTATGATCCAGGAATTTGATTTTAATATAATCTATAAGCCAGGGACTTCTATGACGCACGTAGACGCATTAAGTAGGAACCCCTTGCAAGAAAATACTTCCAGTACCGACCCTGTTGATTTAAATGTTTTCCATATTACTGTAGATTGGTTAGCCACGGTTCAAATGAATGATGATGAGACGCAAAGGATTAAACGGGTTTTAGAGGATAAAGAATCAAACAAAATTAATTATACAAAACAAAATTTTATTTTAAAAAGTGGAGTAGTTTACAAAATAACGGACGATGGACTTAGATGGTATGTGCCAAAAGGTGTCAGATGGCAAGTGTTACGTGCTTGTCATGATGATATAGGTCATTTTTCTTATGAGAAGACCTTAGACAAAATTAGAACAACTTACTGGTTTCCAAAAATAAACAAAATTGTTAAAAAATATTGTCAAGCGTGTATTCAATGCGCTCACGGTAAGGTACCGGCTGGAAAAAGGTCCGGGTTTTTACATCCCATACCGAAGATATCTGAACCTTTCCACACTATACATGCAGACCACCTAGGTCCATTCAATGAGAGTAAAAGGAAAAATAAATACATATTAGCCATTATTGAAGCGTTCACAAAATTCATTATCCTTAAGCCTGTTAAAAATACGAAAACCCACTCAACTATTTCAGTTTTTAAAGAATATTTTAGTTTGTTCGGTGTACCTTCTCGAATAATAACAGACAGAGGCGCTACTTTCACGAGCTCAAAGTTTAGACAGTTTTTGTCAGAAAAAAGTGTGAAACATATTTTAAACGCGGTCGCTACTCCTCGCGCAAACGGTCAGGTAGAGCGTTATAATAGGACGGTATTAGATTCATTAAGAGCCATGACCTTCGGAAAAGACGAAAAACTTTGGGATGAGTATTTGCTACAAGTACAATGGGGTTTAAATAATACCATCAATAAAGCAGTAGGTAAAACCCCTGCTCAATTGTTATTTGGGTTGCGTCTAAAAGGGTTGTCTGAGAGTGGACTGGCTTTACCAGTTCAGGAAAATGATACTAATATCAGTAACATAAAAGATATTAGAAACGAAGCACTAGACAAAATGGTACGTACTCAGCAAAAGCAAAAGCAAATCTTTGATAAGGCTAGAATTCCCCCGCGTCAGTTTGATTTAGGACAGCTGGTTAGGGTAGAAAGAGAAGTAGGTCAGAAAGGGAAGAGTAAGAAATTAGTTCCAAAATGTCTAGGCCCTTACCGCATTACCAAAATATTACAGAATGACAGATACGAAGTAGAGGACACGCCTATCACAAAAAAAAAGGGTAAACAAAAATATGTAGGAATTTTTTCGGTAGATAAAATTTACCCTTGGCTTGTGTACCAGTCGGTTGACGAGAGTAATGAAGACGATGATGATAATCATTCAGATATGGATACAGACCACTAAATTGTGGAAGTATTTAAATGAATTAGTTATGTTGAACACTTTATGAATATTAGTGTATTTTTTATACATAGAAGGCCAGTTTCGTTAATAGTATGTAGTTACGAATAGTATAGCTTAGTTAATCAGATAGTATAGTAGTAGAGGTAAACGCCTTTAAGAGGCTACAGTCTTCCTTTATGGTTAGTATGGTAGTATGGTAGAACGGTAGTATGGTAGAATGGCAGTATGGTAGTATGGTGAAAAACCACTAGTTGGTGAGATTCGACTGACACGATATTATTATATACGTAGTGTGGTAGGATGATAGTATTGTGGTAATATGGCTCCAGTAGTGAAATGGAACGAGTGTCTATTGTGAATTAAGATTACCGGAAAGGAATTGAATTTGGTTCTATTTTTAGAAAATAATGTGAATAATGTGAAAATATGTACTTAGTCGATTGTTATTGACAGATTTGTTATAAATGGATTTTGATGATAATATTCATTATTATTAAATTTTTGATACTTAGTATTTAAGAATTATTGTTATTTTTTTTTTTTGCTTTATTTTATTTAGTACTCATTTTGTAATTAACTAAATTTATTACATTATGTAAGCCAATTGGTTGTATTTTGTGTGTATATTTTGTTACAAAATGTTTGCACTTATTTACTTTTTTTATATATACTTCGCGAGGGCGCGACTTATAGGTCAGGATGGACGAATGTAAGCAATTACAAAATAAATCAAGATATTTCAATGTGAATTTAAGATTTTATTAGTACGCAACTTGACTAGTAACAGTAATTTAGTTCAATAAAACATAATAGGTACCGGAGGTATTTAAATATTATGTTATGATTAAAATACGTAGTAATTAACTTGAATCCAAATAGAAAGCATAAGTTATTCATATAATAAATAGTTACCATTTTATATAAATTAAACGTCCGTCTATTGACTTAAAATTCGCGCGCTTTGCCCCACTTTTGTAACGTGGACGCGGAGTTGTTAAGTAAAATCGAATACGGTCTGCTGGGCAGTATATTTCAAGACTTTCGAGCAAGTGTAATACTATCTGTGTATCTGACTAGGTGTATTCTAAAGTGTTGATGATTAAAAGGATTTACCACAGTTTAAGTGCCTTTTCTTTCAGTAGTGTCGTTTTTGGAAGTCGGTTGTTTTTTTTTTGCAAAAAAGTTTTTATTTTTTCACTTTTAAGTTGTAATTTTTACCAGTAATTTTGGTTTAAAAACTAAACTACTGAACCGTTTTTAATGAAATTTCTATGGGACCATTTCAGAACTATCTTCTTTCGAACAAAAAAAGAATTTTGAAAATCGGTCTACAATTGGAGGAGTAATCGCGTAACAAACACACAAAAAAAAAAAAAACATACCGTCGAATTGAGAACCTCCTCCTTTTTTGAAGTCGGTTAAAAATAGGTGGCTCTTTCAGATGCCAATGTATACGCTTTTATAATATACTTCCAAGCCACGTGTAAGTTGTGCCAGAAAGCCTTGGTAATTATATCGAGGACAAAAAGGCTTGGGATTGAGCTGCTTCCAATTTTTATAGATTGTTTTTTTTTTATACAATACACAATGAAATTAATGAACTTTATACATATATACAATAACATTTGCTTACTTTGTAAAGTATTCTATTATTTTAATTATTGTGAATGTGAAGACTACAAATTTTATTTATTTTTATTTTTCTCTTAGTTACGTTAGTTTTGTCATGGTCTGGCAGTTTGAATAATTTATGTGGCCTACCCAAATGTAATGTATCTTTGGTATTGTTCGTCGAATCGTTGAGCTCCTTAAGTTTTGAGTTAAGCTGCCCGATTTCTGTCAAATGCATGCACTGACTGGACAGGTCCTCTTAACCTGTGTAGTTCTTTCCTCAAAAGACCACCTCAGACATCGATCTACATGGTCTTTATATGATCTGACCTAGATTATGTCTGGACTTTAAATGAGAGTGTGTCCTCTGAGTTTGTTTCAGCCTTTCTTCTCAGGCTAGTCAGATAGGAAACGCCGACCTCATCTAGTTTTTAAAATATGATTGACGTGTAAAAGTGTTTGTACAAACCTACTTAAGAAATAAAATCATTTATCATTTAATAATTCTTTATTGTTAATATATAATGTTAATTTTTTTATGGATACCTACTGTCACACAGCTATGAACAGAAACAACGCTCTATAAAGCTACAATTAGAACACCAAAACACTGTCGATTTCAAAAGCCTTTTTCATTGCATGCACTAAAAGATAATCGTAGGTATTGTAAAGCTATTTTAATGAACAATTTCCTGGAAATCAATATTTTGTTATTAATTAAGAGAAAACGTACATAATTCTTGACAAGCGCAAGGCCGCGCGTCTCACGCTTTTCGCCTGCAAAATACAGGTCTGACATAATTTACCCGGTAATAATTACAGCCAGAGATGCAGTGGTGGTTCATACGAGGACGATTTGAGAATTATTAGTTATTTTTATTCAAAAACCTGTCCGCGTCTATTTTCGTCAAAGACAAGTTGTTTACTTTGTAATTAATATTAGACTCTAGTCTAGTCTAGTCTATATTAGATAAGTGTTATAGATGATTGTAGTGTGTGATCTAATAGTGTTATTTATGTGGCTGTCTGGTGTAATCAATCATTAATCTTGAAATATTTATACCGGTGCTCGTTAGCTTTGTCATTAAAAATGTTACGCCCATAAACTGCTTTTGGAGTACTGAATGCAAGTACAAATACTTTTCAAGTAAAACTTCTTATGAAAATGTTAGAGGTGACATAAGGGACTCGATCGTAAAACTGGAAGGTAAGTTAAGTCCCAAGAATCATCCTACAATCAATTTAATTAAGGAATAAAAACACTGTGATTAAAAAAACCCATAGTAAAGTAGAATACTGTGTGACTATCTCTTGCGCTATTGCTGTCCTGGGTTCGACTCCCAGGTTGGAAAAAATGTTATTGGATTTTTCAATGACGAACTTTACAGTAGCAGCCCGGAATTTAAATTTGCGGCCGGTTGATATCAATAGGCTCGCCCCTTATCACATGGGACTTAGACATAACTGGCGAAATGTGAGTGCTCCTTTGCCTAATCCTTCGGGGAGTATGGGCGTGATGTTATGTTATTCTAAATAAAAATAAATAATATCCCTGGACATTTCACACAGCGCCATCTTGTCCCAAGCTAAGCAACCTAATGCTTGTGTTATGGTAACAAGATGGCTGATAAACTACTTATATACAATTTTTTTTTTTGTAAATGCATTCATATTATAGATAGAAAAACACCCAGACCACACACCACATCACCCACCATCCAGACCCATCTCTTTGCTATAAGTGTGATGTTTGTAAGAGGCTTCTTTTGGCTTATCTCTTCCCTTACCAAAACATATTCATGATTTAAAATAACAAATAGCACATTTTTATATTAGAATGCGAGCCAATCAGTGTTTGGACCATAATGAGGCATGGGAAAAAGAATCCAGGAACAAAATTCTTAAAAGAAATAAAGGAGGTTCTTAATTTTAAAGACCATATTATATCAAGTTACGACATCGGGAACAGTTCGCTATGCGCTCAAGATGTGGATAACTTTAGAGAATGGAAAATTGATAGCAGTTTTGTTGATAAGCCGAATAAAATTATGAAAGAAGGTTATCAGGAAATGGTTAGTATTGGTAGCAGGTTGAAAGAGGCTCTACCTGAGATATTCAATGACCTTCATAATGAAGAGTATTCTTTTCGTCCAACTTTTGGTCCTCGTGCGGAAGTCTCGGCAGAAGCTTTCATTGAAGGACTTGGCTATAAAGACTTGTTTATAGAGAAAGCTGAAACAAACGTCAGCATCGCGAATGTAAGTACCAGCTTTATTTCATGTTTCTACATTGTTATGTATCTCTTGAAGGCAGATTGTATGATTCATCATTATACATGCAGCACTGTCTATTGCATACTGTCGCCGTTATGTAAGTGAAGTCATTCTGTGATTTTAGTAATCCATTTTTATACAGAAAAGCGTGACTGTGAAAGTGCAGGTTTAGATTACACGAGATATAAAATAGTATACGATACATGTGACTTAAGTAGTTCATTATTGCACGCCGGGCAATGTACTTAGTTCATAAAACAGCAATCTGTCAAATACTTTAGATAGAGATAAACATTAAAAAAATAAACATAAACCTCAAATGGCGCAAATATTACCTTAGGCTGGGAGCTATATGTATGTTTGAGCCGTTTGGGGTTGGAACACTAGGGCCTTAGGGTCCGAGTGCTCATCGATTTTTTTGAGACATCGCCAAGCGGTTGGTTGACTCTTCATGTGACCAGAGGGCTGGCCTATTTTCAGCCCAAAGAATCAGCATTGCCATCCAACGTGGACGTGGAAGTTCACCACGAGGGCCCAGTGGGATTCGGTAGATGTCACACTTGTCTTCGAATTTTTGGTTCTAAGTACTCATTTACAGAGATGCGGGGCGTCGCGCGTCGGGTTGTGCGGCGCGGCCCGCACTAAATTCAAACATATGGCGTTTTATGAGTGCGTTTACGGAGAAGCGATTTTAGACGCGTTTGCTTGAAATGGGGCGTTTTTTGCGGCCGAGCCCGCGGCTGGCACCGCCGCGTCTCACGCGGCGTTTATCGCGGCGGCGCACGCAGCGGCAATTCTCGATGAAGCGATGCCCACGGCGGAATCTTCTGCCAGTCATATTAGAAAATTGCAGAACGCAATTAATTAATTATTAGTAATACCTAATTAATTTAATTTGCACTCCCATCTTCCGCTAACCTAAAACTGGTTGGTTTGATTGAGTATCCCGCGTGCGCCGCAGCGTTGCCGGCCGCGTGATTTGCTACACGCTTGAGGATTCGCTGCGGGCGTAGCGGTGGGCACCGCCACGCTTCCCGCCCCGCGTCTCTATGAACAACGTCTTATATATTGCCATACGTTTGTGTTTATGCGTGCGATGATAAGTGCCGCTTGACGCGCCGGCGCTCCGTAAACAGAAAATCGTACGACGCGCCGCGAGACGCCACGCCGCACGCGACGCGCGACGCCCCGCGTCTCCGTAAATGAGGCCTTAGACATACCGGCTTCCTCACGATGATTCCTTCACCGTTTTGAGTACTTCTACTAAAATATGTATATTTACCTATCTTACAGCAAATTAATTAAAAACTTATTTGCAGCCTTACGGAGCATGTCGAACATATCTAAAAGAAGTTTATAGCAATCCAGAAACTTACAAAATTTCACTTCAATATATGGAAACTCCAGAATACCTAAATGTAAGAACTTATTTTTATTTCCATACATCTTTATATTGTTTGTATTAGGTACCTACTAACTTAAGATTCCTTTACACTTTATGTTTAGATGAAAGAGAGAATTGAAAAGAAGTTAGGGCTCAGTTTTTCTTTGACAACCAAAAACATAATAGGAATGTACGATTTGTGTCGATACACTTCGGATGGGATTACTAATAAGTTCAGTCCCTGGTGCGGCGTGTTTTCTGAAGAGGACCTGAAGATAATCGAATACGTTGGAGATTTAGAACATTACTACAAAAGCGGTTATGGAGCATCAAAGTATAGCAGCACATTGAGCCAGATCGCGTTGGCAGACCTATTCATAAACTTAGAACAAGCCAAGAATATGGTAGGCAAGAAAACTACCGTATACTTCACCCATTCTTCGATGATGGACATGATTGCGGTTGGTCTCAATCTTTTTAAGGACGCGAGCCCACTTACGGATGCTCATAGGGACGTAAATAGAAAATGGAGATCTACATTTATATCTACTTTTGGCGTGAATTTGATTGCAGTTCTGAGCAGGTTTGTAACATTTAAATAATAAGCTATCATAATTATATTTTTATCATCGTAGCAAGCAAATAGCGCCGCTTAAAATAATAGGGGTTAAAGTATGAAATTGCCGTTTTATTGTAACAGGTACTTCAAATTGACATTTTCCAATTGATTTTTGAGTGAAACTTTTTTCACATGATACATATGATAAGTTCTTCTTTTAAAAAAGGTGCAACATTCGATTATCGACTTTCAGCTGTTTTTTTTTATTCAGCTTAGACAAGAAAGATGGATACTTCGAAAATTCGAGTTAGTTTTGAATACGAGTTCCGACGCGGAACTAACGCGGCAGAAACAGCTCTTAATATCATTGTTGTGTTTGGAGAGGGGACTGCTAATGAACGCACCGTGCGATTTTGGTTTAAACGCTTTCGTGATGGAAACTTTAATTTGAAGAACGAACCACGTGGAAGACCACCCACACAGGTGAATAACAATGAATTGAAAGAGTTGGTGGAAGCTGATCCGAGCCAAACTACCCAGGAATTAGCGGCATGGTTTAACGTTACCCTACCAACAATATTGACTCATTTGCGTCAAATCATAGTCCGGTCGTAGACCCTGTTGTCTATGGTCGTGTTTAACTTGGCTTGCTGTCGATTTATAATAGCCAAGCAGTGTTCCTCAAAGTTACTCTATAATCATCAAAACTTAAATAAATAATGGAAGGCTCGAAGAAGTGTGGTATCTGTGATGATCAGCTGACTGATGGAGTGCGTTGCTCAGTATGCGGAAACGAATTACATTTCCAATGTGCAGGCATCACTGAGGCTGGCCACCGTAAGCTGGGAGACAGGAAGCTCTCATGGCGATGCATGAAATGCAAACAGACTGGTGCTCTTCATCCGACTAGTTCACCATTGTCGTCGAGGTTGGAACCGGAATCTGCGGTGTTACTAGAGATTCGAGCACTGGCTGCAAAGATGGCTCCATTGGAAGGTCTGAAGGATGAAATCCTGGCACTTAGGAGTGAATTTGCCGACTTGAAATCCTCTCTAAACCAGCAATTTAATGAAGTTGTTAAGGAGCTTAATGGAAGGATAGGTGACATGGAGCAGCGTGTTGTTCAGCTGGAGAAAGTTCGGGGTCAGATGGATCATCTTCTGGTTCGTCTGGATAAACTGGAAGAAGACTCAGACAACAAGGATCAATGGTCGCGAATGAACAATGTGGAAGTGAAAGGTTTATCGCCATCGAATAATGAAAATTTGTTTGGAATTATCTCCAGTATTGGTGCCAAAATTAATTATACCGTTGCCAAGAGTCAGATCAACTTTGTCACTAAAACCAATAATTGTTTCGTTCTGCAATCGCTATGTTAAAGAGGATTTTATTGCTGCAGCCAGATTATGTTTCCAAGACTTCGCCACTGACAACCAACAAAATTGGATTAGCAGGAAACCAGAAAATATACATAAATGACCACCTAACGACTAAAAATAAAATACTGCTATCTAAAACTAAGAAACTGGCGTCCGAAACGGATTTGCAATATGTACTTACCTATGGGTCAAACATGCAAAAATCCATGCGAGAAAAATGGACACCTCCCCAGTTATAATAGTGAAATCAGAAAAGGACCTCTCAAAAATTATATAATAATAACTATTAACTTTAATCCAACAGTGGTTAAATATGCCCATAAACAGTTTGGGAACCGCAAGCCATTGTGTGCTACTTGCGTTTTCCTAATTGTTCTGTGTTATTGCGCGGTGTTAATGAGTAAGTTCTTTAAAAAAACCTCTTATATAAAATTATTATGTCCATGTGATAACGACCTAATTACATTTGGATTATGGTCTAATTTAGAATATTCAGTTATGTGTGTTATTGCCATTTTATGCTGCCAACAGTTCTTATCTTGCTACCGTTCGTCACCTTTTGTTTATTATATAGTCAAAGCCCATTTTGTTTATGCGTTTTGAAGTTATTTATTTTTGGACACTGTGCTTTCCGGTGCTTAATAGATTTTTGTAAGTCATTGCCTTCTCTACCTCCGTAATATTACTTAATCGGGAGAATGAATACTGTTTAAACTTTTTAGATCATAACTTAATTTTCTTCGCCCTTTTTAATAAATGTTTATTTTATTTTGATATACTTTTTACAAATCTTTATGTTTATTATCAGAATGTGCGTGGTCTGCGTACGAAGACGAACGATGTATTTCATAAAATATCTCTTAGTACATATGATGTCATTGTGTTCACTGAGACGTGGCTTGTGGATGATATCTTTAGTGGTGAGTTGTTTGATGGTCGCTATTTAGTGTTTAGGCGTGATCGCGATTACTCTAGAACCTCCCAAAAGTGGGGCGGCGGCGTATTGATAGCGGTAAGAAGTAAGCTTACTGTTTTAGAACGATATGATTGGCGAAGTTCTGCCATTTGGGTCTCACTTATCTTAAAAAGATCTAGGCCTGAGGTAACTTATAATTTACACATTTGTGCCTTATATCTTTGCAGCGAAAACCTTGGCAATTCATATCATAGTCAATTACATAATTTTAGTACTAATGTTAGTCACTTGACCTTGACCCACCCATTGGATAAAATTCATTATTGTAGGTGATTTTAATTTTGGTAATAATGTAGACTGGATAAATTCTGACGATAATGAACTGATCCCGCAAAATGTATCATGTCATCACTTGAGAGAGTTTTTCAATGGAGTTCTCACTTCTATCCTGTCCCGCCTGTCTGTAAAATACAGCGGCGAATGGCGGCGCAATGGTAGATTATTACACTTAGTTTTTTCCAACGACTCTGTCAATGTTACTGAATGTCACGATCCTCTAGCATTACTTGTGGACCTGCATCATAAACCATTAATGATTACTGCCGAGTTTGTTGAGATTCACAAGTTAACTGATAAATTGACTACGAAGTATGTATTTTCTAAGGGTGACTACGCGACTATTAAATCTGAACTCGACCAAATCAATTGGAATGAGTTTTTACTTGCTGATTCATTGGATAGTGCTGTTGAACTTTTTTATAATAAATTGTATGAGCTTAGAGATATGTATATCCCAATTAAATCGGTTAGAAAATCATCGTATCCGCCTTGGTATGGATCGGCTTTGGTCAAGTACTAAAAGAGAAATATAAATATCATTGCAGGTTCAAAACGTACGGTAATATGTCAGACTTTCACTCTTTTTCTATTTTACGGAATAGAGCAGTTAACTTGGAGAAAACCTGTTTCAATTCTTACATGGATAAAATTGAATCGTCGATTATTGATAACCCAAAATCTTTTTGGTCGTATGTTAAGAGCAAAAGAAATTCCGGTACTTTTCCAAAGGTGATGCATTATGGTGACAGGGCCGTGAGTACAGGTGAGGAGATCAGCAATTTGTTTGCGACCTATTTCCATTCAACTTTCAGGAGCCCGATCCTGTGCCCGCTACTTCCGGTGGCATTAGCGTTGAACATAATGTGTCTAGCATCGGATCGATTGGTGTGTCTCATTCTCAAGTTTTAAAGTTATTAAAGTCCTTGGACCTTTCCAAATCTGGCGGTCCTGATCTTATACCTCCGGTACTTATTGTAAATTGTGCCGACAGCCTAGTTGTGCCACTGTGTATTTTATTCAGGCGGTCACTTTCGGAAGGCATAGTTCCAAAAATTTGGAAATCGGCATTTGTTACTCCACTTTAAGAAAGGTAATAAGTCGGATATCTCTAATTATCGACCGATATCTAAGATATGTCTGTTCTCCAAGATCCTTGAGCGCATTGTCTTTACTGGCGTATACGATGCTATGAAGTGCAATTTTGGTGATGAGCAGCACGGCTTTCTCAGGAAGCGTTCTACTACATCTAACTTAATCTTATCCCATGAATTTATATCTGAGGGTATGGAACAGCGTGCACAAGTGGACGTTATTTACACTGATTATAGTAAATGCATTGATCGTATTGACCATGGACTGCTCATGGAGAAGCTATTAAAGGCTGGAATACATGGAGATTTGTATCGTTGGTTCTCATCTTATATTGATAACAGAGCGCAGGCTGTGGTGCTTCAGGGGTACACATCTGGATGGTATTCTGTCCCCTCTGGAGTTCCTCAGGGTTCTATTCTAGGGTCCCTTTTATTTACTATTTTTATTGCTGACGTGAAGCATTGTTTTAAGGCTTGTTATATTTTACTCTATGCTGACCATATGAAGGTTCATAAAACTATCCGAAACCTATTTGATACACACCTGTTGCAAGATGATTTGAATAGATTTGAAGAATACTGTACACGTAATAGGCTTGAATTGAATGTCTCTAAATGCTTTCACATGACATTCACACGCCAGAAGTCTATAATTGATTCCACATACAAACTGTACAATATCAATATAGGAAAAGTCAATAGTATTAGGGATCTTGGAGTTATACAAGACAGCAAGCTACTTTTCGATCAGCATATTGATAGCATAGTGAATAAGGCGTCGAGAGCACTAGGTTTCATAATGGGAACCTCAGCATGTTTCCGTTCTCTGAAACCGATCAAAGTCTTGTATTGTTCGTTCGTACGCAGCCACCTTGAGTACGCATCTCAAGTCTGGAATCCTCGGTACGGGATCTATAAGTCCCGTATTGAAGGCATTCAAAGAAAATTTCTTAAATACCTAGATTACAGGGCGAAGCAAATATCTGTTGATTACACTCACCGATGCAGAAGGTACCATTTTCTGCCGCTTGACCGAAGACGTCATATTAATGATATATGCTACTTGCTTAATATCGCAAATGGTTCAATTGACTGTCCTGAACTTGTATCAAAAGTAAACTTACGTACTAATCAGATGGGGCTGCGGCAGCGATCACTTCTACATGTACCTTATGCAAACACTAATTATAGGCGTAATGCATATTTTCTGAGAGCCAGTTGCAGTTTTAATGAGATTTGTTGTGAAGAAGGCATTGACCTTTTCTGCACCAAAGCAAATACAGTAAGAAAGCTCTTAGCAAAGCCATTATTTGTATAGGAGGCACCTGATTGCACTTGAACTGTTGTTGTCCAGATAGGCTTAAAATTGGAACAAACGAGAAAAACCAAATTTGTGGCTTGGGGCTGATTTTTCAATCGCCGTATAACTTTCGTTCGAGGATTGAAATTTCCGAATGGCAATTTATGTATAGAAGAACTGTCAAAAATTCAAAATTATTCCTCCGATAGAATTATCTGGGGTTGGTGGAATCTGCTCTTGGACGATGAAGGAGTAATATTATTTTTTTGTATTTATCTGTGGAGGCTTGTACTTAGCAATTTAGTAATATATTACTGTTATTATAATGTTATTAGTCTGTAAGCCTTCCGAAAATAAAGAAAATAAAATAAAATAAATCAATAAAATAAAAAAATATGAGAAATGGGTGCCTCATGATTTGACTGATCTGCAGAAAGAAACGCGTGTTGAAACTTGTGTTGCCTTGTTGAATCGATACAGAAATGAAGGAATATTGGATCGAATTGTAACATGTGATGAAAAGTGGATTCTTTACGATAACCCTAAGCGAAAAATGCAATGGCTGAGCCCAGGTCAAACGCCGCAACAGTGTCCTAAAGCAAAGCTTACCAATAAAAAGGCTTTCTCCGATCTAGTCAAGCAATAACGGCAGATGTCTACTGTGCCGAACTCCGAACAATGATAGCAAAACTAGCAGTGAAACAGCCCCGACTCATGAATCGATCTTCACCATTATTGCTCTATCATAACGAGAGACCTCATACAGCACGAGAAACCCTTTTCACTCTACAGGAACTGCAATTAGAAACCATTCGTCACCCTCTGTATTCGCCAGACCTTGCTCCAACGGACTACCATTTTTTTCGTGATTTGGACAATTTTCTACGTGATAAAAAGTTTTCTTCTCAGGAGGCACTACAAAATGTTTTCACACAGTTTTTCGAATCTAGATCATGAGAGTTCTATCGCAAAGGCATAAATGACCTTCCTATTAGATGGCAGCAATGTATAGATAGTAATGGTAATTATTTTGATTAAATAAATATGTTAAATTAAAAAAAAACGCATTTCAATTTTTCAGTAAAAATGGGTAATTTCATACTTTAACCCCTAATAAAAACACAAAGATCTTTGTTTGTTTATTTAAAAATTATAATAATCAATATTTTTATCAACATAAGTCCGATTTATAATACCGAATCGAAGTGAAATGAATATACATGTTACAAAGTTTTACTATAACCTTTTTTTTCTGTCGAATTCAGATGCAGAATATCTGATGAAATATACGAACACCACATCTCGTTCTATCGGAATGAGAGACCATTTTTAGAACTCTGCAAGGGAATCTGTTCGTGGCAAGAATTCGAGAACATATTCAAACCGTTCCTGAATGCAACTACAGATATATGTGAATTAGATCAGTATATTTTAAAAAAAACAAGAAAAAGAAGCTGATCTATTCTGTAAAAGAAAAACATTGTACCAACTTTATAACTTTTTTAATTATATTTCTTAAAATATAAAAATTAAGTAAAAAAATCATTTAAAAATGTAAAATAATTGTGATCCACTGGTGTCGGGAGCAGGGCAGCTACCAGTGGTTAGGGCTCCAGAAACTGGAACCTCCTCACAATGCGAGCCGTATCGAGGAGTACTGTCTTTTGAATCAGGCCCTTGATCCAACCGCCTAACGAAAGCCTCGATAGATGTTGATCGAGCATTTCAGCCATCAGACCATTGGCCGATACGACAATATCGGCACTATGACAGTCGAGCTCACATTCCACATGTCAACAACCTCGTGTGCTAAGTGAAGATATTTGATTTCTTTTTCAGCTTTCACGATGTTCCCGTCATGTGGAATTGTAAAATCGACAATCATTGCGCAGCGCGCTAATTGATCTATCACCACTAAGTCAGGTTAATAATTCTTATTATTTCCTTCATTTTATCCTTTTTTTATTTCCTTTATTAGATAATTATAAATTATATTAGAATATAAAAAAAAAAAAAATTGTTTATAAAAAACGAAAATATCATTACAATACCATGTTCATTAGGTTAACCGTTTTCTTATAGCTGTCTTAGAACGTACAGACGCCAGCAGGTCAAGCTACCCGAAACTGTCAAATTTTCCCAATCAACCTTGAACCTAATGCTTTAGCGATAAAGTTGAAAACGTTTTAAAGAAATTTCACAGATTGTAGTAGCTTTATGTGTTGGCGTCTGTACATATTCCAGATTACGTAAAAGTTAACTTTAAAATTCGTAATAGAAAAATATATACATATATAAACAGCCTTATCTTATTGAATTATCTTATTTGTGGCTTTTTACAGACATTATAATACCGTAGGTGTATCAATAATAATAATAATAACTCCATTATGTCTGCCTCTCAAAACGGATGTAAGAATGGGTCCCGCGGTACTAAGGAGCTACTCCTCATTGACATAATAAAAGCAAACAAGTAGGCCAACTCAAGCTCCGAGCGAGCGATAATAGCCTAAACTCGTAGGGCTGTCACTTATACTTTATTCAATCGTCAAAAATGCATAGTCAATCTCTATACAAAACAATGTTCCCCTGTAGGGTAAACATCAGGGACCTTTAATACAAAGTTTTTTTAAATAATTTTTTCTACACACGGCTACACATCAAGCTATGCGAAACCAGTATTAGCTGACCGTTCATTGTGAGAAAATATCATACAAAGTGAGGCCAAGACAAACTGGTTTTGTATAGCTTGACGTGTAGCCGTGTGTACATAGACCAGAAGCTGACTACATTTTTTTCATTGCCTACGTCATGTTATCTGTTTAGTTATTTGAAAAATTACGATCGAAATAAGACTAATAAAAACGTGGTTTTACTGAATCATGTATTTATTCAAATAAAATGAAATGATTATGAAGTTTTTATAGTTAAAGGAGGTAGGTAGGTACACGTACAAATTATTTATTACGAGCAGCGGGGCAGCGGCGAAGCGTGCGCGGGCGCGGGCGATATTACCGGCGTCACAGCCACGACTGGCACACCTTTAGCAGCGATAAATTTTGTCAGTGTGTGCGTGCGACGACGCATACGTACGAGCGCGCTCACATACAAACCGTGCGCGGTGCGAATGTATGAAGATGTCCTACTTGTTTGCTTTTACTATGTCATTGATATGGCCATTAGCCAACAGATTCGTCGTTCCCGAAAGAATCTGTTGACATGTTGGATAGATTATAAGAAGGCCTATGACTCGGTGACACATGGCTCATGAGTGTGCTGGATTTGTATAAAGTAGATGCAACTCTGCGTACCTTCTTGATGTCGTGTATGGGGCAATGGAGGATTGTGCTTCGCTATCCAGGATGTCAAAATATTCAGAGGAATAGCGAACCAATAAGGATCGACCGAGGCATATTTTAGGGTGATAGTTTGAGTCCGCTTTGGTTCTGCTTAACCTTGAATCCTATAAGCACACTGCTGGAGGATTCAGGTCAAGGCTATCGGTTGAAAAGAGGTGGTCAGGTTATATTGCACTTCCTCTACATGAATGACCTAAAACTCTTTGCTCCAAACAATTTGCAACTGATGCTGGTAGGGATCTTGACCGTACTTCCGGGATTGTCCTGATAGCCGTAGAATACCACTCCAATCCTCACAAGCACCTCAGGACATGTTGCGAATGAATGTTTTCGGGGGCCCATTATTGAGTGTGCAAGTCACCCCTGCCATTTCATCTGTGAATATTATTTATTTATTCATTTATTTCAGGCATCAAGGCCCATAGAAACACATACAATACAATATTAATATAATTTAAAATATAATAATATATTACCTATATAATTTTATTTTACTTAAAATTACTATAATATAATATAGGTAATAATATAATAATAAACTTTATTAAAAAAAATAAGGCATAAAAATTTGTACAGTTTTGCTTAAATTTAAATTATATTTCTAAGACTTACGTGTCTGAACTAGGTAATCCTGTGTTTCAGGCGAAAAGAGCTAAAAATTTATAAACAATCAAAAGTTGACAATAGAAAAATATTTACATGTTGAGTAGCATAACTCCTAGTTTCTAAATTATACTAAAATATTAACTATATATACAAACTAACGCACACGAAGTGTCTGCGTCGTGTTTCGCTGACTGGTGTCATGTAGCCGGCCACGAAACCGGTGGTACACAACACCCTTCGGCCAGAACTCTTCCTTGAGGAACTTTTCGAGATGATGTGTTGGAACACGCACTACGAACGACTTGAAGTTCGTGTTGTGACGCGACTCCAAATTCTCCGGGTCGGTCTCCTTCATCAGCGTTATGATGTCCTGGAGACTCTTCTCTGTCCTTCCGTCCCTTCGACGAGACGACATCTGGCTGACTTTGCCGAGCGTTGTGAACAGCAGCAACTTGGCACTGCTAGTCTCTTCCTCCTTGTAAGAAGACTTGCAGATCTGCAAGATGCTGATCTCGTCCATGTAGTCGATGGCATGTTTGATGAATGCCAATACTTCGTTGGCTATGAGAGTTTGGGAACTCATAGCGTAAACGGGCAGCGGCTATAGCCGCGCAATTCGCGAATATAATATTCGTACTGTACAGCGCAAACGCGACCGTACTCGACCGCGACCTTCCATACTTCAAAGTAACCGATCCACTATAGCTACAAAAAATCAAAAATGTATCAAAAAAATACGCCTAATACGCCTTTCAAACGTCCGGGACCCCAGGGTCCTGAGATATGTCAAAAAAAAGTAATTTATTTTTCTCAAAAAGGTACAGTTTTGATTGGTAGGATCGAGATACATTTTAAAGTTTATCCTTTGTGAGAGCTGGAGTCTATACTGGGTTCGGGACCAGCCGGTCGATTCTGTAAAAATCTCACCGTGAAAACTCAAGTGAAGTGAGCTTGATGTGAGTTGTCACTAGTGTCAATCCCTAGCATTATTTGGAATGACAGCTCACTCCACGCTCACTTCACCTAAGTTTTCACGGTGAGATGGTTACAGAATCGCACTGCTGTATGACAGATCTCCAGGCTCACACCCATACAATTATATTATAAAAGCTCCAAGTACTGAGAGGGAGAGAAATAATAGAAAAAAAAGGAGATTTGTGTCTTTGGAGAGTGTTGTGTGTCCGGGAGTGCAATATAAGACTCCTGCATTTTAAGATGATATCCCTACAAAAAAGAAGAGATTTACTAGATGCAACATTTTTATTTAAAGTACTGCGATATAAAATAGACTGCCCGCAATTGTTAAGCATGTTTAAACTCCGTGTGCCTACAAAAAACCCACGAACTCCTATAACCCCATTACGTCCTCCCTTGCGCAGAACCGTTCTAGGTGCCAACTCTCCTGTACCCCGTCTGTGCAAATTATTAAATAACTGCAGTAGTCTGGTCGACGTGCAGTCTGACTCACTTAGTAGGTTCAGAAGAAGTATTATGGACATGTGAAATCTTTCTGTGAATTCTTTTTGGTGACATGTTGGTTTTTATTTTTAATTTGTATTTCAATCTTGTTTATGATTTTGATTATGATTGTGTTTGATTTGATCTTTGATTATGTTTCTGTCTAATTTTAATCTCGATTGTGATTTTAATTCAATTTGGTTATGTTATCCGTATAAATTTAGTTCGGTTATGTTTTTCGGTTATTTTTTTATTTTTTTTTGTTTTTAATTATGATTCTGTTTAATTCACTTTGATTATGTTTCTGTTGGATTTTAATTTTGTTATGTTTTAATTATTTTGAATTTATTTAATTTTATTATGATTTTAATTCGATTTTAATTTTATTAATTTCTCAATTTTGTTTCTGCCTATGATTTTTAATGTTTTATTTCAATTTTTAGTTTTGAATTTGACTTGAGGAGCCTGATTGTTTTTTGTTTATTTAAATACCCTCTAATTGTTAGTAGCCTTTATATAATTTCAATTTAACCAGTACCTATGTAATGCATGATGTGCTTACCTGTAAGGGATTGATACACTAGACCCGAATTTGATTGTATGTAACCCATAATTGTATGAGTGTACTCAATTGTTGGTGAGCCAAATAAATAAAATAAAAAAATAAAATAAAATAAGTTCTCACGCCCAGCGCCCGCGAAGGGCACTGGGCGTGAGCATCCACCTGCCCAAAAGTGTGTGTGTATGTCTGCATGTGGCAAAAAAGTGGCAGAATTGACTAAATTAAATTATAATGAATTAATTATTTAGGTATTTATCATGTCAACGTTTATTGCGTTTCTGATAACACGGAAGCAGCGTAGGACCATGGACATTGACAAATGTTTTAAAATAAAGTCCTTCCTCATGATCGTGCTAGATTATTTTAATAAAGCAAAAAACGAACTCACTATAAAATCCTCTCTGCTGACTACAAATAGATCTATAAATATTTTTGTGAATATTTAAAATGAAATCCTTGTCTTTATTCAAAACCTTAATTATAATTATATCCATAATAGGCTTTGAAATAAGCAGATAAGTTACGAAACTCTTATATTGTGTTTATTTATCGTACGAGACTCAATGTCGAGTGTAGTGTCTCCGTAGTGTACTATTTCTAAAACCTTTATGTTCTTTTTGTGATTATCATTATGAAGTTTTTATTAACGACAGTGCTGGTTTGGTATTACGTAAAATATGGGTTGACCTTAGAATGCTATTGGAATACTGAGTGCAAATACAAATATTTTGGAAGTAAAACTCCATATGAAATTGTTAGAGGCGATATAAGGGATTCCATCGTAAAACCGGAAGGTAAGTTGGGTTTCATTCGAAGATTGTTCTGACATATTTTGCCAACTTTATTTCTGGGGAATATTTTTGAAAGTGGAGCGATTTCATTCTTTATTTGAAAGTTGCTTCCATAGATTTAAGAAAGAAGGTTGCTTCCATGAAAAGTTTGGTATTATTTTATACACATTTAAAAATACGAGTGTTCCTATTTTGAATGTTTATAAATTCCACTGACAGACTTTAGCATCATACCCATTTATGGTTTTCTTAGATAAATCTAATCTAAATATTTTTATGTGTCCATATTTTTTAATTGTGTATTAATCCTTGTATAGGATGCGAAGCAGCCAGTGTCTGGGTCATTATGAGGCATGGAAAGAGATCTCCTAGTCAGAGGTTTGCACAAGACATGAAATACATTCTCGAATATAAGGATTTTATTGTATCAAGTTATGAAATTGGAAACGGTTCAATGTGTGCGCAAGATATTGAGAAGATCAAACATTGGAAAGTTGATACGGCCATTTTGGATAAACCATATGTAATCCTAATTGAAGGGCATCAAGAGTCGTTGCGTATTGGCAGCAGGATAAAGGAAACATTTCCAGAGTTACTAGAGGATCTTCAAGAGAATGATTACTTATTTCTTCCAGGTTTTGGCCATCATTTGGAAGAGAGCGCTAGAGCCTTCGTTGAAGGTCTTAACCACAATAACTTGGTTATAGAAAATGATATAAATAATAACCAGATCGTAGCAGTAAGTTAAAGTTAGTGATAGAAGATTAATCTGTTAAATAAATCAATTGTGTATGTATTAACAGTTTTATATTTTCAGCCCTATTCAACATGTGGAAAATATCAAGTAGAAGTGAGACGAAATTCTGATGTTTATCGCCAAGAAGATGAATATAAGAAAACTCCAGACTATTTAAATGTGAGTTCTATTTTTTTAAGTGTACATATAATATATGTTTAGTATAAAAATAGTCATAATATATAAATGACTCTTTAATCATGATAATAATATTGTGACTTGTGCCTCAAAGTAATAATAATAATAAATTTATTTACTTGAACACAGGTCGAACACAGGAACACTGGTTACAGAATCGCACTGCAGCAGTGCGATTCTGTAACTATCTCACCGTGAAAACTTAGGTGAAGTGAGCGTGGAGTTAGCTGTCATTCCAACTAATGCTAGGGAGTGACACTATTGACCGCTCACTCTAAGCTCACTTCACCTAACTTTTCACGGTGAGATTTTTACAGAATCGATCGGCTGGTGGCAAGGGGAATGACAGCTCACTTCACATAACGTCTTCACTGGTTTCCTGTATAACAATAAAATTAAAAATGTAATATCTCGTAAATTATGCTGTATATGTAAATTATTTTTATGTCAAACTTTAGTCATAAAGTTGTACAAAAATTAATCGTATTTTGTGTAAATCAATACGAAACAGGTAAGTTACCTATAAGTATTCTTATGGATCACTCAGTCCAGCAAATTTAAAAACATTGAGTTACTCATAAATTTTTAACAAAAGGTACCTTCTTATTTGTGTTATGATATTTATTGTACAAATATATTCGGAACATGTACATTTTAGGATAAACAATAGATCTATAGAAATAGACATATCTCGTAGACAAAATGATGTCTGTACTGAGTGATCCAATGATACTGTCCAAAGATACCTGGAAGAAGCTCTAAATGCCTTGATGGGTTTAAAAAATGTTGTGACAAATTCTTTACAAGTTTCTGAGGTATAAATTTAGTCAGTAGAGTAAGTTTGTTGAGATTTAGCTCATAGCCGTTTTTGCAAAATGTCTGAATTAAGTGATCCACATTTTCGGCAATAACTGAACACCCTTGAGAGTGACAATTTTTTACTTTGGGCTATGAGTTTTGACTATTTTTGACTAAATGTACAATCACATTTTGTCACGAAATAAAAAAAAGATCACTCAATCCAAATGCACATGTTTCCTTTACCACCAATCAATGAAAACACCAAAATGCTTTGATTTTCAGATGAAAGAACGGGTCGAAAGAAAGTTAGGCCTCAACTTTACTTTCTCAAACGAAAACATCACAGCTATGTACGATTTATGTCGTTATACCTGGGAGGGGATCACCGACACACCTAGTCCGTGGTGTGCTGTATTCTCACCTGAAGACCTGCAAGTACTTGAATACATTGACGACCTGAGACATTATTATAGAAATGGTTATGGAGTATCACAGTATAGCAAATTGTTTGGCCAGATTCCTTTAGCTGATTTGCTAAGAAACTTCGAACAAGCCAAGAAGGGAAATGGCAAGAAAATCGTGTCAATCTTCACTCATGCCACAATGATGGACATGATAGTAGTTGGGCTCAATCTTTATAAGGACGAGAACCCACTTATGGGAGCATATAGAGATATATATAGAAAAATGAGGACTACATTTTTATCAACGTTCGCTAGTAACTTGATTGCTGTATTAAACAGGTATGTTGTAAGGAAAATAAGTGAAACCTTAGCTTGTTATTATAATCGCCGGATAATTAGTGTACTGACAGGTCTTCTAACTTGACCCTCACGTTATCCTGTTAGGTTCTTATGTATCGTGTTTTCAAATGCTGTTCTACAATGTAGGTACTTATTGAGTAATTATGAGCTTGTTTTGTTGGTGCAACGAAAAAGTAGGTCATTCAATGACTAAACTGACAGCAGCAGTATTACACAGTCACACAATCAGGGTTGAACAAAAACAGTGAAAATGTCTTTACATAATTTTTTTTTTCGTTAGTCTATATTGTGTCCCACTGCTGGGCAAAGGCCTTCCCTTTTCCTTCCAAAGCTCCCTGTCTTGATCGATCTCTGGTCATGTTGGCCCTGCAAACCTCGTCAGATCGTCACTTCACCTTCGCAGCGGTCTACCTAGACGGCGATGTCCTCCTTCAGGCGTCGAATGAGTGACAATCTTTGCCCATCTCTCCGGGTGCATTCGCGCTACTTGTCCGGCCCACTCTCACAATAAATATAATAATACCAGCCTATTATTGCCGCACTGCAAGGCAAAGGCCTTTTTTCATACAGAAAAGGCACGAGCATTGGTGACGTTTGCCCAAGACTGGTTGCCGATTTCAGACTTAGGTATATTAACTATAAATGCAGGTTTCCTCACGATGTTTTTCCTTCACCGACATCAGTCATCATCATCTGCCTAGCCTTTTTCCCAACCCTGTTGGGGTCGGCTTCCAGTCTAACAGGATGCAGCTGAATACCTGTATTTTACTTCACCGACATCAGTAATGTCCATAATAAACTCAGAAAGTACATATATGTAAATTGAAAAAGTCACATTGGTGTTTGCCTAGATTCGAACCCACACTCACAACCTCATGCATGAGAGTACCAAGTTGTAATATCGTATTACCTAGTAACTGGGTTGTGGAGGTCAGATAGGCAGTCGCTCCATGTAAAATACTGGTACTCAACTGCATCCGGTTAGACCATAGATATAAGTTTTTTTATATATCTATGGGTTAGACAGAAAGCTGACCTCAACATAGTTGAGTAAAAGGCTAGGCAGATGATGGAACCTCATACATGAGAGGCGAGGTTTTAACCATTGGACCATGACTACACTATTTACTACACAATGTTTACATACACAATGTATTTCTACTTGCAGATGCAGTAAAAATGGAAAGGACGACTATGATTATGAAGTCGCATTTTATTGGAATGAAAAGCCGTTATTAGATCTGTGCAAGAAAGGAGTATGTTCGTGGCAGGAGTTCGAGGACATATTCAAACCTTTCTTGAATGTAACAACAGACTTCTGCGAATATAAATGGATGAATGTGGATAAATAAGTTAATTGTTAATATTTTATTACGGTCTTCCTGTGATTTCAAAGTGTAGATTTTCATCGTAGGCGTGTTAGTATTACAAGTCATTTTAAAACTATGTTAGTTTACAAATTAGGCACACAAACACAATATTATAACATTATAAAAGCAAAATCTACATCCAATTACGGGAAGATTTATCAAGACCGATGTCTGACATGTAGCTTGAGAAGCCTATCCATTGTACAGACGCCCAATTTCTTTAATAGAATTTCAACTTTATCGCTAAAGCATTATATTCAAGGTTGATTGGGAAAATTTGATAGTTTGCTTGCTTGATGTGCTGTATGTCCTCCTAACCTTTCAGAAAATACCTTCGGAATGCTATTGTTGCTTCCTCTAACTCTGCGTATTATTGACGCCACTTCCACCCACTTTCACTTTTTTTCTTTTCTTAATGGCGTGGTACAGAAATGCATGGTTTTATTTAAGACTAGCTTCTGCCCGCGGCTTCGCCCGCGTGGATGTCGGAAATTATCCCACGGGAACGTGCTAACAGGATAAAAAGTATGTGCTTCCCCAGGATGCCATCTATATCTATGCCAAATCAGAAGTTCAGTGGTTTAGGCGTGGTGAAAATGTAACATACAGTTTCAAGTTCAAATCCTTTAAAAACCGAATTACCCGTTTTTGTCCCGTCAGTGGTAAATTTTCGACAACTTTACATATTTATACACTATTGGTGTACACGGCTACACGTCAAGCTATACAAAAACAGTTTGTCTTGGCCTCACTTTGTATGAAATTTTCTCACAATGAACGGTCAGCCAATACTGGTTTTGCATAGCTTGATGTGTAGCCGTGTGTACACCAATAGGATACACACATTTCGCCAGTTACAGTGGCCTCCAAAAGTGAATTGACATTTTTCCACTTCAGATTTGACACACCACATTATGATTATTAAATTCTAGTGAACCAAAATGTTTGAACTGCTATAATGTTTTTATTGACACGATTATTCAACTACCTTTGACTTATCATAAAAAATAATCAAATAATCCCTTAGGAGTACGTGTTTACTTTTTTATTTCAAATCGTAATGTTGCAACACAGCTGAAGTGGAAAAAAGTGGACTAACTTTTGGAGGCCACTGTATATTTAAGTTCCATGTAAGAGGGGGCGAGTTAAGTAAAACCGCACACGTTTTTTTTTTGTGTGTTTATGTCCTTTTTTTATGCGTCATGTTTGCCGCAAATAAATGCTTTTTCTTTCTTTCTTTCTTTTTTCTTTCACTCAATTTTATAATAGTACCTACCTGCAGCACCCCGCGATTTTACCCGCATAAGTTTCGATCTCGTGGGAATATCAGGATAAAAAGTATCCTATATGTTAATCCTGGTTAAAAACCATCTATGTGCCAAATTTCATTGAACGGATTGATCTAAATCCGTTCAGTACTTTTTGCGTGAAAGAGTAACAAACATCCATCCATGTATCCATCCATCCATACAAACTTTCACGTTTATAATACTAGCTGCGCCCCGCGGTTTCACCCGCTTAAGTTTCGATCTCTTGGGACTAACAGGCTAAAAAGTCCTCCTATGTGTTAATCCTGGTTATAAGCTATCTGTGTATCAAATGTCATCCAAATCCGTTCAGTACTTTTTGCGTGAAAGAGTAACAAACATCCATCCATCCATACAAACTTTCACGTTTATAATATTAGTAGGATCCTCATCATGAACCAGCAAAGGAGAATATTCCACCTAATTAGTTTCTTCAATATAATTGCTCTGTAGAAATGATGCTTAGAGTGATGCATTCTAAGAAATGCATTTAATTTTACCAAGCATTTGCCCCGTGTATTCTACGAAATCGTAATAACTTAAGTTTGTTTAAACAGTTAGCGCGGCCTCGCCTAACGAATCCCGAGAGCGTGGGGTTGAATATCGTCTCAGTGGATTGGGTTGTCGGCATGAGCCCCATACGTACGCACAACATAAACACAGAGAAAACTGAACACTTTTCTTGTGTCGATAAGGCACAATTTTGTCCACCATGTAATTAAAATACAGTACACCGTCTTTAAAATTTTGGCAAATTAATTCGCTTAACGTATTTGAAAAAGTTAAGGAAAAGCGTGGATTTATTTACAAACATGGCACGTCTTTTTTAGCATCACGATATGATATATTTTGTGGGCTTAATTTCATTTGGTCCGCTTTAGGGTTCTTTATTAGATCATGCGGAGAGATTTCATGATGGAAATTACTTCCTTTCATTAAGATTAAACTCAGCTATTTAATTTTAGATATCTTGAAAACTTTCACTGTAAAAGTAAGTTTCTATCTAAATGTAATTGATGGGCATTTTGGTAGGTTTCCTTTCTGATTCTCCTAAAGTTACCATTGGATATTCGAGGACTGAATTTATGCTCTAGTACCTGCTGCAGTCAGTAGAGTGGTGGCCCAGTGGTAACGCCCCCAACTTACGAGTTGTACGTTGTGTGTTCCAACCAAGGTAGGCGCTTTACTATGTGTAATTTATTTGATCACCTACTCTTTATTTTTTTTATTGACTTGAATGGGCTCTCTCTCGACCTCAATCCAGCCCAGAGGCAGGGATAAGATCTACGGTGGAACGAGCTTGCCCAGAAGAAGCCTATTCACTCTCGCCTTGAAGAGATTCGGGTTGTATGAACTCGGGAATGCAGACGCAGGCAGAAGATTCCCACTCCTTAGCTGTGCGCATCAGAAAAGATGATGAGAAGCGCTTAGTGCGTATATATGGTATATTAACCAAATAGGGTTGGTATCCCGCAGTGCGTCTGGACTCTCGATGGTACAAAGGTGAAGGCGGGATGAGCTCATGTAGCTCTTGAGCACACTCCCCGAAGTACAGTCTGTAGAAGACGGACAGACAGGTGACACTTCGCCGGTGAGCCAAACTGTGAAGCTTTGCCTACACCAGCTTTTTATCTCCAATGAGTCTCTTAGCTCTACGCTCCACTGAGTCTAAAGTGGCGAGTTGGTATTTAGCTGAGCCATCCCACAGGTGACTGCAGTACTCCATACACGATCGGACTTGTGCTTTGTAAAGGGTCAAAAGCTGTCCCGGTGTGAAGTACCGCTTAACCTTGTTCAGGATGCCCAGCTTTTTGGCCGCCGTTTGTGCTTTAGACTCAATGTTTTCGCCGAAATTGAGATTTGCTGTCAATTTCATGCCAAGAAGCTCGAGGTTGTCCGTCACAGGTACAGCTGCACCCCGGAAAGTAGGAGCCAGATCAAAAGGGCTCCTTTTCGCGCTGAACAGACAAGCCTGTTTTGGTGGTGTTGAAGCTGATCAGATTGTTGTTACACCACTGAGAGACAAGACTTAAGGTCGCATTCATTCGGTCCACCATTCGGTACTCTCATAAAACACTGAAGAAAAACATCGTTAGGAAAGTCCTAGAACAAAAATTCAAAGACATGTAACATCTATAACGTACCCGCACTGGACTTGCGTCGTGAATGACGTCTCATGCCCTCTGTGAGGAAGGCTGTCTCCCAAAAGTGGGAACGTTATAGGCTGATTATGCTACAACATGTATATACTCGTCATGTAGACTCATGTATACGATAAAGATCGCTGCACTGCATGTAATAAATAGCGGTACTACGTTAGCTTGACACTCAGAAGTACCTTGATAATTTGTTGCCTTAATAGAGTCGTAGCGAACCACATACTGGTAGGAAGGATGGAAGGACGAGATAGTAAAAGAGTTTACACAAAAACTACACATTTTTTCTTGGGGAATTCCCCATTCCACCATCTGTAAGATAAACAGGAGTTATAACAATTAACAAAATTTTGGTCACACAGAATGATTGTTATGTACATATGTCATGCCACATGATGAGAACCTCGTGAAAGCTGAGAAAGAGAAACCAATTAAATATCTCGACTTAGCACAGAGTGTACTACGTGAGCTCGACAAATGGATGTGCGAATAACACTTGTACGACAAAACTATACTGCGACTCACCATAGCTCGAATGCACGCTTGTGCGATACACTAAAGCTCGACATGCACACGAGGTCGTTGACATGTGCAATGTGAACTCGACTGTTATCGTGCCGATTATCGTCAATTGACCAATGGCCTGATGGCCGAATGCCTCAATCAACATCTCTCGAGGCTCTCGTTAGGCAGTTGGATCAAGGGCCTGATTCAGAAGGTAGTACTCCTCGATACTTCTCACAAGGTGAGGAGGTTCCTCTCTCTGGAGCTCTTACAACCTTAGCTTGGACTCTCCTCCCGATCATTTTTTCCTATGAACACTATACTTATAACACAATTTAACTATAGAATTTATTGTATTTTACTAATATATATTTTATCATGACAGCTTTGACAATGACGTTTATTACGTCACCATTACAACTTTTCTTACAGATTCTTAATGGCCAGTAATTATTTAGCGGATTATACATTAATACTTCTTTAAAATTACTCATGGCCACTAACATATCTCAAATTCATATTTTCTATGTGGTATTATTCTACGAGTTCGCATTATAAATCCACGCAATGCGAGGATCAGTTCCCGTTTCGCCTCTAAAGCGAATACATCAAATAAGCCTGATACTCCAGTGGGACAGCCGGCGCGCCTCGCCGGAGGACTCCGAAGATCCTCCTGTACCTATTGGGCCGCGTCTCATCCGAGGGCCACCTCCGAATACCCTCCTGTACCTATTGGGCTGCGCCTATCCGAGGGCCGCCTCAGAAGACCCTCCTGTACCTATTGGGCCACACCTCATCCGAGGGCCACCTCACGGGCCTCACCTCACCTCGGCGTGAGCCCCTCTACGGGTACTTTCCGTGCTGCACATCGCTCTACTCCGCGTGTGGCTGTTGAAGCCACCTGCCTCGCGTCGACCTACACCTTCAGCTCGCAACTGCAACTCCACCTCAGCCTTCTCAACCCAACTATCGCGCATCGTCATCCATACCCCACCTCCACATTATACACACCACTGCCCTTCCATCTCCATCCTTACCTTGTAAATAAATTTTTAATTGATTTTTACTTCCTTTCTTTTAATTCCTTATTCTTTTAGAATTAAAGTTAGTATTTTCTTCGATAGTACGGTACGGGAGCAGTGGTGGCTCACTGGTAATGAACCCGACTTACGAGTTGTAGGTCGTGACGGTGTGAATTCATTGGGTTTAAAAGTCAAAATGGGTGTGCCGCAGGGCTCAATATTGGGGCCGTTCCTATTTTTAGTATATATAAATGATTTACCTCATTTACTAAAAACCCGACCACAAATGGTGTTATTTGCTGATGACACATCACTGATTTTTAAAGTAGATAGACGTGCAGAGCAGCTTGACGACGTAAATAATGCTATGCTTATGGTCCATAATTGGTTTACTGTAAATAATTTAGTATTAAATGAGAAAAAAACTAAATGCATTAGATTCGCTTTACCGAATGTTAGAAGTAGTGAATGTCACGTTGTATTGAATAGGGAGATACTTGAATTCGTCGAAAGTACGGTTTTCTTGGGTATCACGCTTGACTCAAAGCTGCAGTGGGGTCCTCACCTAACATCACTTGCAGGGCGGCTAAGTTCAGCCGCTTACGCTGTCTGGAAAATCCGTCAATTAACAGACGTGGAAACCGCAAGACTGGTCTATTTTAGTTACTTCCATAGCATCATGTCTTACGGTATTTTGCTGTGGGGACGGGCTGCAGATATTGATTCTATCTTCATTCTGCAAAAGAGGGCTGTCAGAGCCATCTACAATCTCAGCAGACGCGAAACTCTAAGGCAACTGTTTAAAAAAATTAACATCATGACGGTTCCTTGTCAATATATATACGAAAACATTATGTACGTTCGAAAACATCTACATCTTTTTAGTAAGATAAGTGACAGGCATAACTTTAACACTAGGAATAGGAACAAACTAGATCAACCGAGCTTCAGATTGTCTAAAGTAAAAACTTCTTTTATGGGGTACTGTGTAAAATGTTATAATAAAATACCACTCGATATTCTTCAACTAAATGAGAAGAAATTTAAAACATGCATTAAACGCACACTATGTAGACAAGCATATTATAAGTTGGACGAGTATATAGTAGATAAAAATGCTTGGCTTAATGCTGGTCCTGCTCCACAGGCAGTTGGGCTTACAAGTTAATAATAATAATATAATAATAATAATAGTTGATCACAATTTCAATATTTGGAAGAGATGCTTCCCCTTTTTGTTTTTTTTTTTAGTGTTTATTTTATCTATTCACGATTAATTTTTAATACTTCATTATTAAATACCTCTTCATGCTTGGTAGTACTTTTTTTTTTCTCTCATCTCTTAATTAAATTGCAAACTATAGTTTTGTATAATTTAGAAGCATTTTTGAAAATTTTGTAAATGTAAGAACCATGGATCCGTTTTTTATGATATTTTGATGTTGACTTGAAAGAGCATGGCAGTTGAGAATAAGTCATGCTCACTTAAATGTCTCACTGGTGGTGGCGCGTGTGTTGGATCATTCGGTTCCCTACGAAATGGTTGAGCTGGGTGGTGCTGATCCACGCGTCATGTTCGTGAACGGGCGCCATCTGTTGAGACTGGTCATCTCTTAACTGCCAGGGCTTATTTTTAATTTTATATTTTTAATTTTATGTTTTAATTTGTTTCTTTACATTGTTCTCACATATAGAAGCAACAAGAATAATGTAACCAGGATTTTGTAAAAATGTCTTGATTTAAAAGAGTGTCCGTGGAGTTTCTTGCCCGTTCTTCTCCATAGAGATCTACGCTTTGGAATGGGCAACTAGCTTCAACTTTCTGACTAACTGACCGACTATTTAATTTTGACAATTCAAAAGTGCCTGTAAATGGTTTAATTGAAATAAATGATTTGAGTTTGAGTTCGAACTCAGGCAGGCACTTTGTGTAAATTATTTCATCGCCACTGCTCTCAAAACGGTCAAGGAAAACATCGTGAGAAATCCGACATGTCCTAGAACCACAAATTCGAAGACTTGCGACATCCACCAACCCGCACTGGGCCCGCATGGTGGATTATGGCCCACTCCCTCTGACAGAGAGGAGGTCTGTGTCCCAGCAGTGGGAACATTATAGGCTGATTATGTTATATGTACACGACAGTATTGTATCGAGTACTGTTAATTTTATTTTAAAATATTTCGATTTTACGTTACGTTTATCCGCACGATCGTGCTACGCCCCTAACTGTTTGAGACATATAGTCCTTTATACCGTATTTCAGCCATGGTGGCCAATCTCAATCGAAACTAGCCTTCGGTGCGGGATATTTAAAATGCACAAGTGTGTGCGCAGACACAGATGCACTCTCTCTTCCCTCACTCTCATAGGCCTCATAGCATTTAAGTTCTGTAGGTCGTGAATTGGCTTTATTCATGCTGTCTACATTTTCTTTGAAATCGTATCAGTGGTTAGCAAAAAGAATGGGATCTCTACGAAGCTCCGTTTAAGAGAACTGCGTGGCCGCGCAGTTCTCCACGTTACGACTGCGCGGCCATGGTGAAACCTTTACAACTTTCTGAATATTGGATCTACGAATTTGCGACTTTCATTGTTACTGTTTTACAAATTCCTTCGTAATGTTGACGTAGTCGTATTGCTTTTACGACACTGTGGCCGAGCAGTCGAAACGGACACACGCAATCCGTCACGACCGGGGAGAGATCGGGCGCAGGACCAACGGCTTAACGTGCTTTTCGAGGCACGTGGTGTCACACTGCTAACTTCCAAACTCCGGGCTGTTACTAAGAAATTCCTAATGGTAAAAAAAAACAATAACACTTTTCCCGACCTTCCTTAATCGAACCCACTGTCAGCAGTCCTGCTTGTAACCACAAGACCAAAATGGGGCTGTTAAACGGGGCGTTTGAGACATACGGACATGATATTACGACATAAAGAAACCTTAGTGTGTGTACCATTCCTACGATCTGGCAATCGTTTTTATCTACAAACATGCTCGTAACGTCCACAAGTGATGGTTGAAGGCGTCAAAATCTTAGATGTCATCCACATTCGAGATCATTTCACAAAATATTGCTACACTTACGACAGAAGATATGATTTACATAAAATTTAAAGGTCGCTCGTCCAGTTGACCTTTGGAAATTCTTTATCTTAAAAAATCCGGCACATGTAAGTTATCGGACAAGGTCGCATTAATTCAACAAACTCTTCTAGTTTTTATACGCATTTGTTTTTTTTTGTTATTATGTAGATTGATAAGTAGGTATCCACCTATCTGGTGTCCTCTTTGTGAACTTGATGAATTAAGTTTTTTTACGTTTTTTTATTTTCCTATACAGTGTTCAATAACGGACAATGACACGGAATCGATAAAACGTGTTTTAGATAGATTTTATTTTATCTTCGTATTAATAGATTTAAGTGCATATAAATAAAATTCATTTCGTTAAAACTCTTTAAAATAAATCCTGTGCCCCGATAGTAGGTAATAAAAAAGATACACTCCCGGAGAGTCCATAAAATAAAGAATATCTTAAGGGTTCAATACAGTAAAGGTGAAAATGAAAAGTTTATGACACGATTCACTTTTCTTTTTAAGTTAGAAGGCAGCGGGTTGTACTAAAATGGAAATGTAAAAAGGAACTATCAATAAATGAAAAGGAAACAGTAATATAAAGAAAGGAAAATAAATTGCGAATTAGTGAACATTTAAAGCTAATATGTTAACGAGATCCATCGAGATAATGATTATTGTTGAAATACAGAACCCCATTGATAGTGGAAAATAAATTGGTTTTCACTGGTCCATTTATAGGCCCTTCCACGTGGTCTTGAAAGGCCCTTGACTGAAGTGCTGCGTCAGCTACTTTGGTTCTGCCATCAACTTCATTACTCCGGATACTGACTTGAGGGCAGTGAACAATCAGCTTATCTACCTATAGTCTTTTAGTCAAGATTGTTTAGATACACCTTTCGATAGATTTGCGATTCTTAGAATATATATCGGGTACCTAATTACTTATCGAAAGTTTCTTCAGTAGGTCTATAGGTACCCACCGAGTATATTGAAAAAAAAATGAGAAAATGTTTCAGTAAACAAAGACATAAATAACATTTACAAAAACCGATAGAAATCTAAAAGTCAAACAGGAAACAGAAAATCCAATTATTAGATTGAATTATGCAGAGTGGAAGGGACATCGTCGTGCAAACGGTAATCGTGAATTCAGCACGTGATTCTATACCTCCTAGCGAAGTTTGTGGTCTGTTATCATATAAAACGCGGTCAAAATGTGTAGAACAGCTTTTTTTTTGTTCAGCTCAGTTCAGTTCAGTTTCGGGGGGAAACCTTCGAAAGGCACCCGACCTCCGGGGAGAGGGGTCGGGGAGGGTGGGATTTTTACCTCACTAAAACCGCCCCGGTGATCACCATCCGCACATAGGGGTGGTCCCGGTTCCTCTTAAAAGACCAACTCCGGAACCAGCCCTGCGTGTACCTAGCCGCTCCATGTAAAATACTGGTATTCAGCTGCATCCGGTCAGACTGGAAGCTGTTCCCAAAATTGTTGGAAAAGGCAGATTGTTTTTTTGATATTATTAGATTGATAGCAGTTAATATATTTTCAATCTATTTAAGTATCCTAGAAAAATAAACGAGTGAAGCAAAGAATCAAAGCTATCCGTCTCAGAGAAAAGCAAGCCCGCGTAGCATCTATGCATCAAGTAATAATTGTTCGGCACTTTAAAAGACATTCATTTAAATGGGACTCCTTTATTTCTCCACAGGATATTGGATTCTGTTGTTGTGTGTATTTTTCCTTTAACTATGTATATCTTTTATATGGCACCCGCCGACTCCAACATAGTTGGGAAAACGCTAGGCAGATGATGATGATGATCTTTTATATGGCATAATGTACATCAATCGAAACTCAAATAATTCCAATTTTACTATCCTAAAAATATAATTGAACACTCTGATATAGTGAATGCGATATTTTGTGACCCTCAAATATATTCCTTCTTTGGGGTCTTAAAAATACTAAACAGCCAAGTAACTGCGACCAACTTTGATGTAGCGCTCGCAGGCTGATGCCGTGGCACCGCTCGCTTCGCTCGCGCGTAGTTGACCACAATTCTATCCTAACCTTACCCGTTTGATTGGGGTACCCAAGTTCAGTTACACGACCAATAGGGTAGTTGCCTGGGTAAAAAAAAAAATATTATATTTAGTTTGTCAGTTAGATTATCGAAAAATAATGGACACATATTTTTTCTTTTGTCAATCAAACAAAAAATGAGAAAGATAAAGCGCGTCAAAATTTGGGAGTGTGGGGAGTCGTGACGTCACTTGCTTGCAAAAATGTCGCAAGCGACGTCACGTGGAACTTTAACAGGCTATATCTTCATCATTTTTTATATAATTGACAAAAGAAAAAATATGGATTCAATATTTTTTGATAATCTAACTGACGGACTAATTAGATTTTTTTAGGAAAATAGCCTATTGTGAGAAAAGCCCCGAAAGTCAAAAATAAACTCATTGATTAAAATAAGTTTTCATCATTAGGATCCCAAAACGTTTTTAAATGTTCATTAATTTAAAAACCGTACATCATTAGGAGATCAATATGTTTTTAGAGGATCAGTCACATATTTCCACTTTTATATTGAACTCAGTGTAACAACTATAGAATATAGAATTAAGTGTAAATCATGACCAGCAACGTCTTCCTATCTACTAATAACGATCTACTGTACTGAACTGTATAATATAACGTACAGCCCATTTCGGCTGCCACTATACATTATGATTATGGCAATCCTTTGACTAGTCTTGATCTAAGATCAGTAGTGAACGCCTAATACGTCATGAAATAGTTCAAGGGTAATTTAGTTAAGTTTAATACTCTGTAAGGCCCTTTGTACACGCATGTTTTTAGAGTTCTCGCGTTAGAAACCTCCCAACTTAAATTATTGGTACGCTACAAGGTTCTTTTGGTGTGTGGTCAAAATCGGAACTAACGCCGTCATTTTGTTTTGTCAATACAATTTTTGTGATAATTTCACAAATGTTGACAATGGAATTACAGGCTGGCCACCGAGAGAATGCTTTCCTCGCACCTGTCAATGCGACTATTCTAGTAGCTAGTTTAAATCAAATTCGTATGCGTTTGTATGAAACTGACAGGTGTCAAAAACGCATTCTCTCGTCGGCCGCACGGTAGTATGCCCTCAAAGCACTTGTCAATGTCATTCAAACGCCGAAAGATCCTATTAGAACTCTAGATAGATACCTAAAACTATTTTTTTCTTTTGTATTGCAACACAGAAGTAGAAGCACAACATTCAAAAGCACAATTAAATTATAATCACTAATTAACTAAATAAATATAAATGAAAAAATAAGGTGTGCGTCTCAAGGTTGCACAAAATGGGAGTTCAGCTAAACATGTGTCAGGAAAATATACATTACGCTGATATCCTGCTAGATCCATGCAGTGACATACGGACGTTCGAGCAGACGAAATAAATACATAGGCGAATTATTTGTGGGAGAAGTGTTACGTGCTGAGTGAAATGGTGTAAGTTTACACGCAATTTAAGTTATTTATGTACAGCTAAGTTTTGCATTGTACATATTCGATTACATGTATGTATGTGTAGGAATACCTCATGGTATAAGTGTTCATAAAATAAACGATAGGTATGCTACTAGACACTCGTTACATTTTGTGGTATAACAGAGCTAGGGAGATAGAAGAAAGTTTAAATAAGACTCACAGGACATACCCTGCCTATTTTGTTAGCATTTCATGAACTCAATCAAAGCAAGCAAATTCTTAATGAACCATTCAATACTAGTACTTCTACTAACCGTGTGGTTGAAACAGTCGTGACGATATATACGTATACGTGACGTCAAAGAAGCCTTTATCTTAACGTTTGGCCGGTGTCCAAACTAGAGCACGTGATAGGGCATGGATTGTGCGCACACAGCGATGGACGCATCGGCTAAATGTCACGTCTTCCACACATAATGACCTTGGGCTTTAAGACAATGTGGTGCTCTTAAGACAATATGGTGCTCTGAAATAAACAGGGTCTTGATCTCTTGAAGGACTTGTCTTCTAAATCTTAACTAAGATTAGTCCTGTTTTGTGTAATTAAGGGCTGATTTCTCTCAATCGACTGATAATTTTTATTCGTGGAAGAAATTGGACGTTTGACAGTTTTTGTATGGAAGAGCTGTCATAAGAGGGGTAATTCTCGTAATTTTAAGAACGTTCACAGTCTGATCTCAATCTCAATCTGTCAAAATTACGTCTATTTTCCCTACATTTTGACATTTGTTTGTCGCCGAGATGACACTGCGACTAGATTTTGAACGTTTTAAATTACGGGAATACGGGCCCAGTTCAAAATTATTCCTCCGATAAAGTTACCTGGCGTTGGAAAAATCGGCCCTTGGACAAGTACCTATTGTTTGTGAATACAGGTGTGTAAGTCAATGTGTTTGAGTCTTTATCTTAGATGAGAGATTAGCAATACATCAATGAAAGCTAGTTCATAACTAGAGGATTTCCAAAAAATGAAATCCTGAACCACCTTATATCTGACAAATTTTTGACGTTGATTGTCGCTGAGATGAGATAGCGACTAGATTTTGAATGTTTTTGATTACGGGCTTACCATCAGCTCTTATAGCAGGGCAGAAGTTGAACTGCACTGCTTTTTTGTACTTAGTCATAGAACAAAAAAGCAGTGCAGTCTGTGCAGTTCAACTTCCCCCAGCCCCAATTACAAAATAACACTACAACAGCGTAAACTTAATTGTCATTCTCGTTGTCCTAATGACAGTGTAAAGTTTCAATATACATAGCTGGCACCGCATATTGCTGTTATTGGGCATTGTTCCAACTGTTCCAACAACGACCACTACGGAGAATTTTCTAACAGATAACCTATATTAAACGTGACCTGCAGACCAAACTCCATGATCTGAAGATATGCTTTGAAGGTAGCATTATACTGGAAATAAATAAGAATATTATCTTGAATATATATTTGTTTAAATTGTTTCGGTGCTTTGGAAAAACCTAGAGGCAAAAGCCAAACGTGCAGGTAGATGGGTTTTACACTTTTTATCAAATAGTATTAAGATATCAACATAATACCTACATGTGTCATTATTACTTACAATATTAACTAATATTAAGATAATACATATTGTCATTCATTATACCTACTGGCAGAATTTGGTCGAAATACTCGTTAGCAGAGTCATCTAAATTTTTATAGTGACTCAACTCAATATAGAGCACACACACGACACTTTTTCAAATTATGGAAAAAGATTTAGTACTAGTAAAGGTTTAGTACTCTTGGTGGCTCAGTGGTAACGGCAGTGACTTAGAAGTTGTTGATCGTGGGTTCGGACCCAGACTGTCGCTTTACTTTGTGTTAATTTTTTTATCACCACTGTTCTCAAAAATGGTGAAGGAAAACATCGTAAGGAAACCTGCATGTTCTAGAACTAAAAATTTGAAGACATGTGACATCTACGAACTGGGCCCGCGTGGTGTATTACGGCCCATTCCCTCTCACAAGGACTGGCCTGTGTCCCAGCAGTGGGGACGTTATATGCAGATTATGATTATTTTCTATTTGGAATTGTCCTGAAGTTACCAAAGCATTGTGCATACAAAGAGCTTTTATTAAAATTCACTCATAATCAAGAAAGAATGGACACAACAGACATTGCTTTATTTATTATTCTTTTTACCTATTGTTGTATAGCAACTTTTATGCTAGGTGCTTTGTCTTCACATAATTAATTAATGTATATAAAATATTATAAACATTTTTAAAAGAGTAACGTTTCTTGCCCATTCTTCTCCATACGAAACTATCTTTTGTAAGGGGTGACTAGAATCAATTCAATTTTTTTATAAAAAAAAATATTAAAAAAATTTAATTGATTCTACTGAAACGACTAGAATTAACGGGTGACTAGAATCAATTCAATTTTTTTATAAAAAAATATAAAAAAATTGAATTAATTCTAGTCGCCCCTTACGTTGAAATGTACCTTTTATATGCCTATTTAAAATAAATGATTTGACTTTTACAATGTTACTTTTCTCATAAACCCTCTAAAAAAGGTGTGGGATATTAAATTGATTAATTTGGCAAGAAGTTTTTAATTGAAAAACATAAGTCACCAGGTTCAATGAACTGATTGTAACCTTCCTCAATGGCAAAAGATTCCGTAGGTACCTATTCATTTAATTGGTATTAATTTAAAATAGACTTTTATTACTTGTCGTAAAATTTTGATCGGACCATTTTTTTGTATTTTTGTGTCACTCGATAGAACTAGTTTAGATTCCTCCATGTTGCATTAAATAACAGTCTTGTATTGGCAACCGTATTCTTAGAACTTCTGATAGTACAATAGGTATGACTTATTTTTTGTGATATGGTGTACTAGCTGTACTTTCCTCGTTTGAGTTTTCCTACATAGTGATACTGTAATTAAATCCTGGCCTGACAACGCGCAGGATAAGTTAATAAAACAAAAGGGCGGCCAAGTGCGGACTCGCACACAAAAGATTCCGATTTCGCACCGTACAGTATTTAACACTACATATTTTTATTATTTGGTGTTATAGTAACCATAGTAGTACACACTCTGTGAAAATTTCAAGTACCTACCTATTACGGTGCAAAAAATACAGCCCTGTGACAGACGGATGAATGGACGGACGGAGTTAGTAGATAGTAATAGGGTCCCGCTTGGTACGTAACCCTAAAAATCACGTAGGTACCTACCTAATTTCGATAAATGGTTTTCGAGTTATTAGTGCAAAAACGAATTGGTTTTAAAGTTTATCCTTACAAATTATAGAATAAAATGTAATTTTGTATAATTAAATTTTATTGTAGGAACATATAATTTTTAAGGATAAACTTTGAAGACATTGTACCTAAACTGAATGCATATTTGTGCAAAGAAACATGTCTTTAGGTGAATGGTTCATGCTACGATACAGGCATACTGATAAACCTCATCATATTTCAAAATATCCCCGCAAAAACGTGCATGACATCTTCAGTTCAACATATTCCTCGCTAGAGATTACTGGAAATAAATCAGATAAGCGGCTGAATACAGCAATTTTCTTTGAACTCTCAGAGCACAATGTAAGCAATATGTTCGGAAGTATAAAGTTAAGGACATGTCTATAGAATGATTCCATAAGAAGTTATATCATGCTCGATATCAGACCGAAGCAAATCTTTTAAGGACCTACAAACATGTCTGACTTGAAAAAGCGTCGGGACTTCCTGATTCCTAGTACAATTTAAAATCGCGTTTCACATTTTGCTAAAATTGATTTTACGAAGTCGCCTCGCAAAGTGGCATCGCGCCTTCTTGGTTATCGGAATCAACGTTGGTTGTAAACAGTTTGTTTACTTAGGACGACCCTTTTATACAAAAATAACTTAAATCAATGACATGGATAAGTGTAACTGTGGTTCCTGGCAAAAAGTAGACCATCGTGATTGTATTGGCATAAAAAATCCATGAAATTCGTAAGCGATCAAGCACGTAGATATTCGGATAGCTGATTTCCTTAAGGATTATGAAATCAAACAGCAGTAGCTTTAGGAATTGATCTCGTTAATAAAAAATGTATAACATTTATCTTGTTATACTCCAGTTAATACAGAGATACCGGGAATTTGTAAAGAATTAATACATTATTCTGAATTTTAGGATTGATACAGGTCAGTGACCGAATATGGGAATTGGTGCTTCCTAGAATTTTGCTCATATTGTAAAGGGAAAGCCGGTTTTAAAGGTACGAATGATTTCTAATTCCTAATTCATTCATTTTTGATTCTAGGTACGCAGTTGCATTTGAAAAGATTTAGTAAAACTTGATGTACCAATTGACAAAGAGCGCTTTAAAATTAAATATACCAAAAATTCGAAGACATGACATCCGCCAAACCGCGCTGGGCCCGCGTAGTGGATTATAAGCCCACTCCCTCTCACATAGAGGAGGCCTGTGTCCCAGCAGTGGGAACATTATAGGCTGATTATGTTTATGTTATGCGTCGTCGTATACGTTTTTAGCAAGGTTCAATTTAATTCATCGAAATTCAAATTGCCGAGTACTGTTGCGGTAGATAGATAGGTACTCGTAGAAGTAGATTCCCTGACTAGATAATGTGTGTTTTTTGTTTCACAAAGAAATGGCCGCAAGCTTTGCCATTGAAGTTAGTTAGTTAGTTAGACGCTTTAGAAGAAAATCTCTTTCAATTTTCGCACGTAGATCTTCTTACAGGTAGGTACCTAAATTGGTATCTAATGTAGGTTTACGTGCAGGCGGTCTAGGCAACAATTATATTATTATACCTACCCGTATGGAGTGCTATGGATCTTCCTCGAGCGGTGGGTAAAGCTGTAACTGTATGGGATATTCACCAAACTTGTAGTAATTTAAACTAACGTATGTCCTGCACATCTATCAACCGGCACACGTCTGCAGTTGTTTACAGATTAATGGAATTGGTGCTAATCTAATCTGTAAAAATATAAATTGTTTTCATAATTTACCAAGTCAAAATGCGACCGAATTATCTATTCCCAAGAACCTGCCAATCAATTAATTACCACCAGCTATCGTGGGTAGGTATGTATTAATATAATAAAGCGTAATATTATTCTGCATATTAGTCATACTTAAATATACTTACAGCAGAAAGCATACATTCTCCTAATACATTCGGTCATTAGCATTGGATACCGGGTAACAAACAAACCAAGAGATGCATGAGGTTCGAATAAAATTTACATTTACATGAAGAATTACTTAGCATAACACGGACGTATATTTTTTGTCTGTCATCGATAATAATGCTTTACCATATCGAACAACAACGAATGGGCAAAAAAATTGATACGAAAAAATCACGCGTCGCCTTATTGTTGTCACCTATACAAGTTACAAACGACTGATATAAAGTCTGCCCAACTTTATGGAAGGAATGAGGGGTGTCGCACAAAATAAGATAAAAAAGAATAATGCCGAGAAAAGCCACGGCGTAAACTAAGTTCGAAACTTAGTGATAAAACGTAATAATACCCGCGCGTGACATATTTGAACTTACAAGTCCAATTGTCAGAAGATAAAAGTTTTCTTAGTTGTTTCAGCGTTTTTCACAAAGTAAAAAGGGGGAATAAACTTGAAGTGGATAAAAATGTGTTTATTTCTAAACCAGTTCTGTTTACAGTGTTACCAATATGTATAAATAGAATCGTAAAACGTGCTTACGATGTATAGCTAAGCTTTGAGTGACATTTCACTGATTAGCCGGCTTCCCTTGTCACGCAATCACTAAGAGTGAGTTGCATCAACTAACTATAGCGATAACCAATGTTTTGACAGCCTTCAAATCTCCGGTTTAAGCGAAATTCGGGTTGCATCATTTTGATAATGGTTATAATGACGTCATAAATAACTATAACAAGCAATTATAACGATAATCATTGCTTTGACAGCCTTCAAATCTCCGGTTAAGCGAAATTCGGGTTGCATCATTTTGACAATTGTCACAATTGTCAAAAAAACGTCACAAATAACTATAACATTAATCGCCCAACTTTGGGCGGTTAAGGGCTATAGTTACGGTTTGTGTCGCCATTTTTTTGGAGTTTGGCATTGAATTCCTTTTCAGTGTGGTCCCATGCTTGTTTTTTTTGGTGTTTTGTGCTAGTCTCGTCTGTTCTTTGCACAACAAAAATGTGTTTTTCTGCAAAGATTTGTAATCTAGTAACTTCTACGTTGCTAAAATTAACACCTCAGTGCAATCATCATATTTGTTCCATAAGCACAATCAGCCTTTATTGTTTCCACTGCTGTGACACAGGCAGTGGCTGTGGGAGGGCACTCCCGCCCACCAAGAAGAAGCCTGTGTCACAGCAGTGGGCCGCACTGGGCCCGCGTGGTGGATTACATTGCGTCCCACTAGCCGCAACGTAATCCACCACGCGGGCCCAGTGCAGGTTGGTAGATATCACATGTCTTCGATTTTTAGCTCTAGGACACGCCGGTTTCCTCGCAATGTTTTCCTTAACCGTTTTGAGAGAAGTGGTGATGAAACAATTTACACAAAGTAAAGTGCCTCTCTGGGTTTGAACCTACGATGTACAAGCTGTAAGTCGCAGCTGTTACAACGGAGCCGCCAGTGCTCAGCGATAAATAGTAGGATTAAAGGGTGTTAAGAATGGTCTAAAATCAAACATCACATAGTATATATAACAAAGCATTTTTATTACTGTAAGCGACAGACGAGTTAGAAGTAGGTAATATTTCATCTAAAGAAGATGCAGGTCGCTCCACCGATAAAAACTTAAATACCGCACGCTCCACATTACATGTGCACTACAGCCAACAGTACCAACGTCTGCCCACCAAACAGTTATCCAGCAAGAGCAGCTTGCTGTTAGAAATTGATGTTATCGATCGATATAAACGTATTCTAACTAATATTATTATTGTTCTTTTTGGTGTGCTGGAATCCACTGCAAAATAATGTTCTTTCCCGCAGTCATCAGGCACAGTATGCGTTTGTTGTGAAAATGGACATAGAACAATCGGCACATTTGCAGCAGTCTCGGGTAATGTGTTCGCACATTGGTTGAAATCTTACTGAACAATAAAATTAACACAACATCCTTCTGGAGTAAATGCTCTAATGCTGTAATGCATCTTCCAATAACGCAATCCTTCAATTACATACAGGAAAACAGAAATATCAATTTCATGCAATTCGAAAGAAACGGAAAAATAAAATGAATTTTATTTATTGTCACTTGACACGTCTTGTCTTTCTGACAGTGTCAGATAGTGATGCGGCTCGATTTTATTTACCTCGTTACTCGAGTATATAAAAGACAATTTTCTCTCGAGGTGCCACTCGATTTAGTCGCGATTAGATAAATATCACCAACTGGCAGTGTTGGTGATATTTATCTAATCACTAGTTAACTGTCATTCTTCGATAATAAACGTAGGAATAGATATATTTCGTGTAATAAACCGTCAAAATACTGTGATGTACAGTCACAGAGTTTTATTAAGAGAAAATACATGTTCTATGGGTTAGTGCTGACAGTTGATAAAGTGTAATATTTTGTCATTAAAATCGTCATGGATTATCAGATCAACCTGATAATCAGTGGAATCTGAGTAGGACATAACGCTTTTTACAAAGTTGAACAAAGACAATCTTAGCCGAATGTCACACCGATGTACCAATACAGAACGGTTACTGTATTTTGGATATTACGATACGATTCTTTTCTTGAAGTTATTTTTGTGTACGTTTCAAACGTACGTAGCAACAACCAACTTGAATTGAGTTTTCGAATTACATAATCGAGACATCGAGTCCATTTATGACTGAGTAACATCACTAGAGCCAACAAAAGAAAGCGACAAGCGACGATGACAAGCTTGAAATGTTGCCCTTGTCAAAAAAATTACCCAACTTTAACGAAAGGAGTTCCTGGAAGGATTTGAGGGAGGCCTTTTAGGCTAACAAAAAAAATAAATATTATGAATATGGATAGTATTGCTATTATTTATTTTATTACTTAATAAAAACAGTTTTGGTTACCACCTCAGACTGTGACTTATATATAATATGTTTTCATATTTGAAAACACGTTGCGATTAAGGAATAATCCTACCGAAAAAATAAGTTTGATCTTGGTTATTTTTGAAAGTGTGATGACAACAAGCTTCAAGTGTTGTTCCTGTCAAAAAAATTACCCACGAACATTTTGGGGAAATAAGACCTCTTATCACTTGTCACCCTTTTAACTTTAACTTTTTACATTTTACATAATTGGTGCAACAACGGATAGTTAGATTTTATGGTCATGCTTATTGTTAAAATTAAAATTCACTTTGATGTAACTATAATGGAGCTTTTGATGCAACTCACCCTAAGTGAAGGCTGGTTGACAAAAACAGAGCGGTAGGTAATTTATGAAATTGGGTTTTTCACGCACGGCTTTGCGGGCGTCGGCCGTCATAAGATTATTTTTACAGCTCTCGTGGTTTAGATAAAAATAAATTGTGTTTAAAAGGGATACCAATACATGTCACATTTTCATGGTCGCGGTCCCGTCGGTTCTTAGTTCCGCTTTTTTATACAAGCGATTCCAAAATTGATAAACAATTGCAGTTATTTTTCACAGTAGGTATGATAATCCCCACATGTTCTAGAAAGGACCACATGTATGCAAATCTAGTAACAGAGTTAGAATTATCATCGATCTAGCTCGTTACAAGTATCAACTTACTGAGGGATTTGGGTTGTTAAACTAATGATGAGCAATCAGATAAACACTGTTATTATAATTACGCACATCAGAATGATCAATTTGGATTTCCGACATTTCCTAAAAGCACAGTCGTCAAGACATCACATATGATTGCTATACCGACGGTCTATAACAGATTTGTTGAGCAAATTCTCGTGCAATAAGGACCCAAGTATTGACCGTATGCAGACGTCGCGTCGGTCAATCTGAATACTGTATGACAGAGTCTCATTTCGAGATCCATACTGGCTGTCATCGGTCTGAAATATTAACACCAACGAGACGTATGCTGTACGTATTAATCTGCAACTGTGTCCTTCAGCGAATGCACAGGTATTGGCAAGGAGCAACCGTTTATAGTTAAGATCATATAGAGTTGGAATATATCGCTTGAATCCCCCAACACATCACCTTTTCGAAAGTCTTTTCTCTTAAAGAATAAACTGTTTACGTGTAACAAAGGAGAACGAATGCATTTAAAAAAGAAAAACAATACATCACACAAACCAGCGCGCTTCGTAGAAAAAACAACTCCCTAATTTTTCCACGGAGAACTATAACATTTTTAATCCAAACAAATTCGTTGTTTAACCTTTGTAAAGGAATATACTTGAGTCAACAATGAACTAGGTACCTATAGGTATAAAATATTCTTGTTCTATAAACAGGATGGCGGATGTGTCTTCGTTTATGACTGTGAATGTCATGTCGCATCCATAAAATATGTCTTATACCTATCGAACTAGTTTTTTGCTTGTTCTTAATAAAAAAGAAAACAATGGTAGACCACATTGACATACCTAACATATTGTTGTTCTTAAATATCAGAACTTAATCTTTAGGTAACTTACTGTAGAATATGATAGAATAGAACACTCTTTATTATGTATATCTGTTAAAGATAACCATACAATTTATTTAAGGGGGAAACGCAAAATAATGTAACCCGCGAAATTAAAATTGTCTTAGGTTTTTTTGCGATTTGTAGTTAAGTATCAGAAGGCCAATTCTCGTAATTTAAAACGTTCAAAATCTAGTCGCAGTCTCATCTCGGCGACAAACAAATGTCAAAAACTTGTCAAAATGTAGGGAAATTAGACGTATTTTTTGACAGATTGAGACTGCGATGAGACTGTGAACGTTCTTAAAATTACGAGAATTGCCCCTCAGGTTGTATGTTGATTATATAACATATGATTCGCGATCGTAACAAATATGAATTTACAGAATTATAATCATTAGAATTAGCAATACAACTCCTTGAGTTAGAACTGGCCTCAAATGTCATGGTTTCATTAAATGGTCATTCAATAGGTTAATACGAACTCGGAGATTCGTATTGATAATTTTTATAATAAAATTATAATTCTGTAAATGGATGTCTATTACGGCCGCGAATTATATTTAGATCAATAAACAACCTGAACTGCAAATTGCAAACAACTTCACGACTGAATTTCGCGGGCTACCTTGACGCTTTCGCCTTATTTTTTTATAGCCTAATTAGTTTACGAATAGATGACAAAATATTTCCACATTACTTAAACCAGTACATCGTACACAGTTACTAGTTAAACATCACTATTTTGGTTACTTACAACGTACGCAAATCATTAGTGGCTTTCCATTAGTTCAAAGTACAATAACTGTACATCATTTTGTGGGTGTTATGTAAATAAGATCACAGTGGGTAGGGGTTGTCAGCCCTCTTTTGTCTAGCTCTATTGATCCCGGTTTTTGTCAGGGAGATCTGATAGTCCGACTAATATATGGTGACCTTTCTCCTCGGATGACTTTTCAAATGTTATCGTTCTATTTGTCTTTGGTTAGGCAGCAAAGGTTTTTGTTTTTCTTGGTTATTTACATTATATACGCTAACAGGCTTATAATAATAATTATAATATGTAAATGTATATAAAAAAGGAGGACAAAGAATTACTTGTTCGTCAACTGGCGAGTGTCAAACTCGCGAGCCGCGCGCGAGTTGACACCCTCCGATTTTACCTGTTTTTTTTTTGTCTGATGTATTTATGTACAGTCAGCTAAATAAACGTCTTATAAAATGTATAATATAGGTACCCACTTTATAAGACATTTTATACGACTTGACGTCGGGCATGCTACCGGCCGGGAGAATCAATAAGGCATATTATCTCCGGGTGTTCTCGTCTAGCTAACGAAGAGTACTTGCATAGACACAACCTTGCAGCTACGATAATCCATCAGCAACTTGCTCTGAAACACAGGAGTCTGAGGTATACACTAACACTCACGATTTATTGAAATTCGAACCTTTCTTTAACCGAATCAGCCACCGCGGGCAAGGCCGCGGGCTAGTTATTTATAGTTATTGGTTTCAATCTATTTTTATTTGACTGTACTTTTTATGTGCGAGCGAGTTGACAAAAAAAAAACAGGTAAAATCGGAAGGTGTCAACTCGAGCGCGTCTCGCGAGTGTGACACTCGCCAGTTGACGAACAAGTCCAAAGAATCATAGGGCATCAAAAATTCGTCCGCATCGTTGTCAACAGGAAAAGTGCCCAAAAGGCTGGCAGCATTGCCACGTTGTATGGCAATGCTGATTCTTTGGCAAAAAAATTGGCCAGCCCTCTGGTCACGTGAAGAGTCGACCAGCAGCTTTGCTTAGTTATTTACATAATATTCAATAGGTAAGCTAACAGACATAATTATAATAATCTATATATATATAAATGAATCCCTATTTCCCTTGGTCACGCCGTAACTTGAGAACGACTTTACCGATTTCATTAACTTATTTTTTTAAGTTTTCTAATACTTTGTAGAAGGTTCTTACACAAAAAAAATTAAGAAAGTTGCTTCCCGCGGACGAAGTTGCGGGCAGAAGCTAGTATGTATATAAAAAAGGAGGACAAAGAATCATAGGGCTAGCCTTTTGTGCACTTTTCCTGTTGAAAAGTGCCCAAATCGCTAGCCGGATTGCCACGTTGTATGGTGACGTTACTCGTTATTTATTTGTAAATTGATGTTATTCAGACAAGGCGTAAATTGTGAAAGCATTTTATAAATCGATTGTGCACTAAAATAGGTACTTACTCATTGTCGTGTATAAAAGTTATGCTTTCATAAACTTATACCGTAAACTTTTATCGCTTTCTTGTGCTTGTAAAGTAACTTATAAGGCAGACATGAGACATATGGGGACAATATGGTTTTGCGACGGTATCTCTGAGACCCGTAGCAAAACAATACCGGAGGGGTTTGAGGATTTTGAACTCCACTGTACCGTGTACCCACGTCTTTACAAAACCGATTATATCGTCTAATTAGCTACTCATTCAAAGCCTTGTCAATTTTTTTTGCGGTTGCTTCAGCTAAAATGTTTTGCAATATAAAAGGATTTAACGGTTGGGGTTCAACGATGTCTGTTGATTCGTATATAAGCGTTGCGGGAAACCCTATGAAAGGAAAATTGTGCTTATTTAGAGGGGTCAAACTCAATTGTTATGTTTTACGTTTCAATAATTGGGTTTGAAAGTTATTGTAGCTTAGATCTAAATTCCTGAATGAAATAGAATAATCATTTATTTCTATTCAAAACCATATAATTAATAAATCACAACCCTCCTTTTGCTTCGCCGTAGTCGAGTAAAAATGAATAATTATTCTATTTCATTAAAAATATCACGCTATAAACGGTATGAAACAAGAAAATGTTCTCATTGCTGTGCACACAATATTCAATATTAAATCGTCTATTTAATAAATAACTTACATATGTTAATATGTTTAATACATATTCATAGTGATGTTCAACTATCCTAACAAAACAATACACTCTAGCATCAGTAAGTGATCATAAGCTTTAGGGCAGTGTTTTTTTATTTTTTATTTCATGAAATAAAAAAAAGTACACTTTGCCCTTACGTCCACTTTGTCTTTATGTCCTCTAGAGGGCGCCCTATTCAATTTAATGTGACGTCACATAGCTATCCTAATAATATTATAAACGTGAAAGTTTGTATGGATGGATGTTTGTTACTCTTTCGCGCAAAAACTACTGAACGGATTTGGATGAAATTTGGCACACAGGTGGTTTATAACCAGAATTAACATATAGGATACTTTCCCACGGGATCAAAAGTTATGCGGATGAAACCGCGGGGCGCAGCTAGTCACTTATAACCGGACGCGAAAAAGCGGACGAGATCAAGACGCTTCCAACGATACCTCATTTGTCAAATTATGATAAGTGGTTAAGAAGTTATGAGGGCACAGATGAACATACATACATTCATACGCACATACAAACATACCGGTCAAATCATGACCATCCTTTTGCTTCGCCGTAGTCGGGTAAAAATACACAGCATTTTTGCTTCAATTTAAAAAAGAGAATGATTCAATTTACGCCGAGATATGTACCAATAATTATTCTCAACGTTGCCATAATAATGGCGTCGTCACTTTCCTTTTCTTAATGAAAATGTCAGAGTGATTTATACAGGAGCCCTACATCTAGCTTACAATATCTTTGATTTATCCACACATTGGCGCAGAAAGCCTACTTAACTACTGTACCGTTCGCTGAGTCAGATTAATTGGCGTACGTTATGTCCTTCATTCTTCTACACTAATTCGGAGGAAAAGGGAAAATCTCGCCCGTCAGCAAAAACTTGACGATGGGAAAGGGTTTCGTTGAGATGTCATTAGACGTCAGTTCTTTTTTTGCTCAACGATTGATTTACTCGTATCTGTAGTTACAGATAAATCAATCAATCAATATTATGTAGATATGAATGAAGCTAGGAGGGGCTCGTGGCTAAATAATAACAAATACACAGGTCGATCGATAATTAAGCTACGTTTGCGGCGGTCGGTTCATGAATGGGTGACCATTCATTACATATCGAAACCCCTCCGTGCCTCGGAAAGCACGTGAAGCTTTTGGTTCCGCCTGTCCTTCGTAAATATTTGACAGTCGTTATGGGTAGTCAGAAGCCCAAAAGTCTGACAACTAGTCTGACTAAGGGGTATCGCGTCACTCAGTAACTGGGTAGTGGAGGTCAGAATTCTGGTACTCAGCAGCATCCGGTTAGACTGGAAGTCGACTTCCAGTCTAGCTCTATTGATCCCGATTTTTGTCGACCCCAACATGGTTGGAAAAAGGCTAGGTAGATTGAATTATGTAGATATAGGAGGAGATATAGTAGGCGTCTACCAAGAACGCGGTTATGTCCATGTTAGATATGTATGGACAGTGAAAAAGCGGTTAACCGCGAACCACGTCGTACCTTAGCCATTATGGTATGTGTGATCTATTATCCATATTGTATCTCTCTCAAATCTCCAAGGACTGATTTCATAAAGTCCGGATAAGCAGTGAGTGTACTACGTAAAACTCATAAGTCGGGCCGATACCACTGGCCCGACTTACGAGTTTTAGGTTGTGAGTTCGAACCTAAGCAGGCACTTTACTTTGTGTATTTAATTTAATCACCACTACTCTCAAAATGGTGAAGGAAAACTGGCATGACCTAGAACCAAAACTTCGAAAACATGTGACATCCGCCAACCCACACTGGGCCCGTGTGGTGGATTACGTCCCACTCCCTCTCACAGAGTGGAAGCCTGTGTTCTAGCAGTGGGAACGTTGTAGGCTGATTATTTTAATTTTATTTATTTGCGAAAACAAACAGTGACACATTACATTTTATAGGAAGAAATACAAAAAGATACAGCCAAATCTGTAATCAACAACATTTTCCACAGAATACACATAAAAAGTAATAATCTTTACAAACCATGCTATTTAAACTAAAACCTACAAACTACAACAATTCAAGTTAAGAAAACATTTCTTGTGTTAAATAGTAAAACAAAAGCAAAAGCAACCAAAGCAGAAACTCAAAAGGCATGCAAATCTTAATCAATATTAAAATGACTATTGACCAAGTGTTTTGAGTACAATATTTTGATTGTGTACATATACTTATGAGATAATTCAAATATTCATATTCATATATTTGCATTCTACTGGAATGGAATGCGATGAAATTATATGCCAGATATTATGCTACAGTACTTACTCCATAAATGCAGTCTTCCTACCTGAACGGCGGGCCTTAACACGAATGCACGGAGTACCTAAACGAAACGTTACTTCGAACGATCTTTACTCATATATTCTATGGGTGATTCTTAATGGGCTTATCTTAAAGTTTTAAACCAAAATACTAAAGGAGAGTTGTATTTTCGATGAGTATACACTAGAGCATTTTCTCGAGCATTTGCATGTATAGGTAATGTTGAATGTAACGTTCTAGATTATTAATGGTACAATACAGGCAAAAGCTCAGTTTCCAAAAGCATCATCATTTGCCGAGCCTTTTCCCAACTATGTTGGGGTCGGCTTCCAGTCTAACCGGATGCAGCTGAATATCAGTATTTTACATTTAGTGACTGCCTATCTGACCTCCACAACCCAGTTACTGGGTAATACGATACCCCTTGATAAGACTGGTTGTCAGACTTTCGGGCTTCTCACTACCCATAACGACTGTCAAAGTCTTTGACAGTCGTTATGGGTAGTGAGTCAGTCATCTTTGACTCAAAGATGACTGCCGGGATCAATGGATAAACGTGCTTTCCGAGGCAAGCATTTCCATGTAATGTAACGTGTCTGCGAATGCTCGACGCTGCGTTCGACGTAATGCTCACAGCGAGTGAGCATTTACCTGTAACATTTCGTTCTACCTTGCGTTCATTGTTGAACTGTCGGACCTACAGGCCTTTTACTCGTGCCTTTGCTCGATAAAATGTTACACCATTACGCTCGTTGGTTTTTAAAATCAGGTTGTATCTAAAAATCGAGTGCCGTGTTCGAAGTGCGGTTCGATAAAATTTAAAAACGGCGAGTGCTCGATGTTCTGCTAGAAGTAAATGCTACCTACATACTCACCATAAATTTCAAAAACCGTTTTAATTTACGTTACGTTTATGTCGCACGAGCTCGGTTTAACCTTTTTGCTAAAATATATCAATTTAAAACCGTCATCATACTCTTTACAAATAATTATGACTACTCGAAACCTACAAGTGTGATACTACTTAGCAGGAATAAAGTACGTAACACATTTCTGTACCAATACACTTGTGAGCTGAGGAAGTTTCGAGAGCTAAACAATAGACTCTCCCGATTTCGCTGGCCTGAACAGTTTTGCGGAAGTCGAGTGCTTCAGCTGCTTCGAATGGTGTAATTTTTTTACTTGGAACTAAATTAAATTCTCCTTTGTTTACTTGAGTATTTATGTATAAACGGTGATAATGTAGAATATTTACGTAGTGCCAGTAAATATAATTATGTAATAGGTAAGCGATTATCGATAGGGAAGCTCCTTTTCTGTGGTTTGTATTAACGTTTTTAAAACCAGTCGTCCTTAGTGGATACAGAGGTTTCTATATGTACATAAGCAGTGTGATTTAAAAAAAATCTTCAAAATTACTTACCTAAAATAAACTGAGTACATGCACACGTACCTTCACTATTTTCCTGCTTCTTCTTAGCGTACCGATGGCAAAAAGTTCAAAGTAAGGGGACTGTTTGGAGCAGGGCCTATTAGAACTTATATTTGCCATCGTGGTGAAAGGATTAGCCAGTCTACAGAAGTCGTTTGAAGGACGTAACAGAAGATCGGAGGGTACGTCACACGGGGAGGCTCCTTTCATGCGCCCCATTACTTTCCACTATTTTCCCCATTTTCCCGATAAATAGGTAGTATGTAAGTTAGTAACTTTTTAAGTGACAGTATTTTATTTCGTTAGTAGGTATGCCATCCGTCTCCCTTACCTGATGCTTCAAGTTTGTAAGCGTATCTGTAAAGACAGCTAAAATATTCTGATAATGTCACCTCGACAAGTTGTCGTAACTATGAGGCAAGCGCTTGGAAGCGTTAGTCGCACCTTGTGTTATGTGCACCACACACTTCGCATGCTAAGTTAAGGAAACCTAGCTACTTAGAAGAAGCAACTTATATTCCGTGCTTTTTTTACTCTTTTGCTAGTTACTTTCAAAATCTAGCTCGCTCTGCTAAGCCTTGTGCTAAAATCACTATTAATACTATTATTTATTAAATAATAACCAACTTATATTAACAGTTTGCCCCACACAAACCACCATAAAACTTGACATTTTAACTTTCATGGAAAACCATCATTATACCCCATTTTACATAATTATTGACATTGATGAATTGATTAACAAAATGACATGAATATTTCCTTTGTTTATCTGTTAGTTTTAATGTTGGTCTGACAGTTTTGAGTACTTTAGGTATGTGCGGCCTACCCAAATGTTCTTTGGTACTGTACGTCGAGTTGTGAAGCTCCTCAAGTTTAGAGTTGAGCTACACTCTTACTAACAAATGCTTGCACTGACTGGACTATATAAGACTTTTTATAGTGAGTTATTTCCTCAAAAAACCACTTCAAACACTAACCTACATATTTTTCACATAAGCTAGCGTCTCAAGTCAGTATAGTTTAATAGGATGGTGATTCTTCACACCAAAATGTTACATTTTTATTTTATTTTTTAAGAAGACATCCGGTAATGAGAAATATCTTACTTATTAGAAAAATCCACACAAATTTCGGTTAGAACGAAATATAATATTTTGCAAAGAATTGCATAAGTATTAAATGAAAACAATTAGTAACTGTATGGTTGACAAATCTACGGGTAAACAACGCTCATTAACTAGATGGGTCCTCTAGATCTTTGACCAAAGGGCAATTAAATAGGATGTAACGCATTGCACACTGGTAGGAATAAAGCAGGAAATTCAACGGATGTCAGTCGTTCCAAAATGATTGTCTTTTTATCAAGTCAGGGAAATTGACTGTTAAGCAAATGAACTATTAATTTAAATTGTCCGTATATTCAGCTCACAGCTGTCATTATTTGGCAGTTGTATGAAATGGATATCATGGAAAATGGACGAAGGGTGTCAATTTCCTTAACACTTAATTTGTGACTGTACATTGTATAATACTGGTTAAGAAATTGAACGAATGTAGTAATGAAATAAAAGTAGAATAGAATAACAACAATAATAAAATAAAAGCTTAAGTACTAAATAAAAGTATTTCTTATCTCTCCTTGCAGAAACAAAACTAAGCTAGGCACTATGTTAAGCTCAAACAGAAATCTTTATTAAAAGAACGCTTTGCTTTGACAGAAACTTAATCTTACCTAGCTTTCAGAATGTCGCTATACCAACGCCATCTGTTACGGCTTTACTGAAACTAAAAAGACACTGGAGACAGAGATTTTAAATTCATATAGCTTAGTCTTCAATGGAATATAACTTTGCCATCATAATTATGCTACGTGCCTGCGGTAGCTGGCGTGATTCTAAGTTGAATATGATTTTTCTTCTTCTAGAAAATATTTTATGGCAGATGCTTAGGGATCCGAAGCTCATATTTGAGAGAGATGAGATTTCTAAGAATGCTACAAGGATATTTTGGCACCTGAATGACATTGACAGGGGGGCGTTGTTGGTAATTATTTGTGAAATTGTGTATGGGCACAACAAGATGGCGGCGTTAGTTCCAATTTTAGACACGCGCCAATAAAATTTTGTAGCGTTGTAATTTAATTTTGGACACGCGCCAATAAAATCTTGTAGCGTTGTAATTTTTTCGACCCGATTTTTTGCCTTTTTTATCCATGTTTTTTCCTTTTTCCATGCCGTTCTATTCCATTTAAAAATACAGCAATTAACGTTGGTCTTCAAACAACGAATAAATCGTTCACCTAATTTCATGATCTACAGTCATCCTTGTGCCTCAATATTTATGAAAAAATTGCATGTGGGGTGCAAATAACAGTAGGTGAGCTGTAAAGTATCATGAAAGTAAACAAAAGAAGAAAATCACAGCATGAAATGGATTAAGTAATTAAACTTGTGACGGATAAGGTTGGCATAAAAGTAGGCTTTATGTCAAGCACTAAGCAAATACACATTGCCACTGTTGTTGACGTTAGGTCTCAAAGTAAATAGCGAAGCTGTTTTATTTTATACGATAGTTGTGTGTTGTCGTACAGTAGCCTTGACATGATCGATCGTATGCCCCACTTCAAATGGTGATGGAGAACTTTTTTACTGTCGTACTAAACATTATAATATCGCTTTACGACTTTCCGTTCTAGGGTGATAACAGAAAATTATGTGTGTATTGTGTAGTTAGTAAGTTATATATGACGAGTTTTTATGTAGTCTGGCCGCCAGAAAAATATTGTATAAAATTGTGGATGTGAAAAAAAGAAGCGTAATCTTCCCAGCAAAAATAAATTAGGACGTCCATACTTAATATAATATTATAAATTCGAAAGTAACTCTATCTGTATATTACCTTTTCACGCTTAAACCACTGAACGGATGTCGACTCAATTTGGCCAGGAGATAGATGGCATCCTGGGGAAGGACTAAGGCATTTTTGTCCCGGTAACGTTCCCATGGGATACTTCCGACACCAACGCGGGCTAAACAAGGCAGAAGCAAGTAACAAATAAAAACAAACATATAATATTTTATAATATATATTATATTTGTGAATCTTTACATGGGTGTGTCTTTAAATAATTCCTTTATTTAACACACAACAATAATTATAACATACATTTACATACAGCTAATCGATTACAATTTCAGTTTTGTGAGCCAACATTTTGGAATGAGATGAAAACATCAAATGCATTTTAGCACATCCAGTCGAATCAAACGCCTGTGTATTAGAAAATAAATATAAAAACAGTGTCAGGTAACTACGCAAAATGCTAAACATATGCTACTAAAGCCTGTCACTACGATATGCCTTTCCGCGCCCTACAGGGCTCACACACACTGCTAGTTATACAAATACCTCTACGTACACCTTCCAGTATATTTTATATTGAATAGACATGGGACACGCTTTTTCATACAAGTATACTTTGCTACGAATATCTGGAATATTTCAGCTCTGTAGCAGGACATTTTCATATACGTATGAGTCCTGCAATGATGGCTGTATTCGTTTCGTTGAATGAACTTTATCACAAAGACTCCCGCAGATAGGCGTGACGCGACTCTAGTAGAACAATTTTATGAAAACTTCATGGAAATTATTCTACCAAAATCGCGATGCACCGCTGCATCGTGCCTTTCAGCGGGAGCCTTAAAGCATTTTTTTTTTATGACAATGATTTTGTTTCTATTATTACATTTATTACTTACAGATTTTTAACAGTCATAGTTAATAATAATTTGTAAAAATTGCATTTTTCTAACATTGCAGTTCTATTGATTTACCTATTTTAATAACTAGGTTATTATATCAATATCATAGTGCGCTCCCCATGTCTTAGATAGCTATTATACATTCTCCTCTTTTACAAAACAACTCTATATCAAGTGACTTGGTTCCACAGGATGCTCTTAATTGATTACGTCAAATTGACTCTTTGTATTCTTTTATATAGACCTCTCATTTGATACTATTTTTTAATTAGAACGTCAAGGTTATTTGAAAAGAAAGCCTTTCAATAAGAATATCTAAGTATATTGCAATTAATTATACGCAGCAAGAGCGAAGGTAAGCTTCCTATGAAGTCTAGGGACAAATTCCATCAAAATATTATGTTCATCAAAGTAGTCACTTATAGTACAATACAATTGTAGTTTCCGATATATAATTTTTAATAAATTTGGCGTCATAAGTATGTTTTCATAAACTTGTAAACTTTTTGTTGTACATTGACCTTCAAAAATTTGTTGACATTTTTCCACTTCAGCTGTGATGCCACATTATGATTTAAAATGAAAAAATAATCAGGTACTCCTAAGGGCCCCTGAGGCTGATTATTAGTAGTTGAATTACTTAATAACAACGATGTAACAGTTCACACATTTGGATCACTACAATTGTGTGTCACAGCTGAAGTAGTAAAATGACAACTAACTTTTGTAGGCTACTGTAGATGGTAAGTACTTTACGTTCCGAAGAAGCGATGAACATTACGATTCTCCGATTTAGTTTTAAGGTAGGGATTATTGTAATAAAATTGTGTACGTATATAAGTTTATATTCCATCGATCAGACGTCGACACATTATACCTTAACTAATTTACCTAATAATTAAATTCTAAAAAAATAATGTGCTCATGTTCCAACAGAATTTGATATAAATTGTATTGTCTATGTCGTCTACATATATATAGATACAGTGTCGCCGATACATAGCAGACACTATGAATACTTTTAAAACTTCCTCGTGTTACGCAGGTACGTATACGCTATCGAATGATGCGATCAAACAAAAACTGTAAAATGTTTCTTACTTACTCCTAAACGTAGTGATTGAAATAAACACCTATAGTCATATATTAACATAGCATAGGAGGTAACAAGAATACAAACAGATTTATATGTAGGTAGATATAATACTATACAATTATTTATTTATACATTTTGGTAAACGTATTTACAAACACTTTAGGTAATAGATTATACCTGATTTAGTCGAACTTTTATATTCAGGCCAAGGGGTATCGAAGCATACATGAAGATAACGCCAACTTCAGTATTACGCCAAAGTATAACAACGAACATTGATCAATTAATCTACTAATAATGAAGTAACAATTCTATTTAATTTTAGTGTATTTGCGATACATTCACACAGATAATACGAAGCAATATAAAGGCAGGAAACATGCACCTACGTACGAAACGCAACCACCAAACATATGACACGTTATTATTTTAATTTTAACTAAACATATTTGCGCCTTCTGAACTTTTTTTGTAAATAAATACTAAAATCTGTCTTTGGTCCAAATGGTAACATTACACTTTGGGATAGGTATCTTGAACTCATAATCGCGCTTTATACTCGTAATAATCGGATATCACTATAAAGAAGTTGAATCCTTATTAAAATATCTCGTTGTAAATCTTGAATACTATAAATAATAACTAAATGACGTAACACAACTAAACAAAATGTAACATATTTTACGACTAAAATTCATTTATGTAACGAATCCACGACACAAATTCATTAAAGATAAAAATTTAACAGCTATAAGAAGTATCAGATCCCTACTCCAGCTCGCAATACGTAGATAGCTAACTAACACCTATAGATTTAATAATACTAATACATATTTTTATTGTTACACATGTTTTAACAATTATTCAATTTTGTTACTTAAATTAAAATTTATGCTTGAAATCGTAACAAGTAACTAGGAGAGTACAATTTATAAAAACTCATAAGTATTTGGTTGAGATACTTCTGTCAGTATACTCGGGGTTCCCCATTTTTTATAGTAAAGTACTTATTAAAAATATAACAAATATGAAGAACATAAACATAATCTATACTTATAATAAATCTGTAGAAGTGAAAATTCTGTACATTGATAATATCAAAAAAATAATTTACAGGGGGTGTTACTAGACCGACACCGAACCCAAAAATGTGATTAAAAAAATTTTTGTCTGTCTGTCGGTCTGTCTGTCGGTCTGTCTGTCTGTCTGTCTGTCTGTCTGTCTGTTTGTTCAGGCATCACGCAAAAACTACCGGTTCGATTACGATGAAACTTGGTATAATTATTCTTTAATATCCTGGGCACCACACTGGGTACTTTTTATCCCGGAAAAGTATATACAATAAAAAACAAACTTAATTTTGCGGTTCGATCCCTATACCCGATTACCACTGTCTGTACTGTACCAACCGCAAATACTAAGTTTGTCGTAGGTTGGGTCACCCGCAGTGGAGTTCATTTTTATTCCTTTTAGTTTTTAGAGTTATTTAGGTTTATTTTTATATGAGTCGTAGGTATAGATTTTAATTTCAAAGTATAGGTAGTATATTTGATAGTGTACGTAGTGACCGTAGGTTATTTTATAATACTGTTAGGTAGGATTAGTCATTCGTATAGATATTAGTTTTTAGGGATTTTGCTTATTTATTGAGTTTAGATTAGTTATCATCAGAAATAGGTTTATTTAGGTAGGTATTTAATTTTCTGCTATTGAGTTTTTTTTTTTTTAATTATGTAGGTACTTAGGTAAAGATATCATATAGGTACCCTCTTAATCACCACTCATGAGACACAATTGGTTTTCTACTGTAATTAGCCACAAAGGGCCCGCGAGATAGATGGCATTCTGGGGAAGCACATACATTTTATCCTGTTAGCACATTCCCGTGGGATAATTTCCGACATCCACGCGGGCGAAGCCGCGGGCAGAAGCTAGTTTAAAAATAAAACTGCGAACAGACATTTGCCTAAACAAAATAAAATTTATTTTGAAAGAAACGACCCCGTTACAAAGATGAACAGAATTTTCTAGAAAGTAAAAGGAATAAAAAGTGCTATATTCTGTCCCAGTGTGAACATTAACAGTTACAGTTGGTGGTGGAGCTGCCTTGCGCAGGTTCCGTGAGACGCTGTCCACGAGCTCCGCCCGCCAACATGGCCGGTTCAGAATCCAAGCTCTCTGACATTTTGTCGCAGATTATGTCCACCAGTCGCTCGAATACAGCCTGGAAAGATAAAAAAATTTGAACAACGCTTCATTTTTACCTCAACCGTTTTTCGTCAAACGTTTTTTAGCTGAAAACATGATAATTAAATAACACAGATTAGCGTTACAGAGATGAATATATATGAATCTGCTTTAACATTGATTTTCAGTTTGCAGTCACTTTTAGTTAAATGGTAATGGCAATAGTCTAATCTCAAGAACTTTATAACGCAAAATAAACGGTTATTCTTGTTTACCTTTTTTTGTTTACCAAGCGTGCTGATTACAGAATATATAATGTTTTATTACCCAAAGATAGAAGAAATTGAACCACAGTTTATAAGGTTACATAAAAATGTTGTCAATACCTTGACGTATATGTTCTCCTTGGCACTGGTCTCATAGAACTCGACGCCGAGCTGCTCAGCCAGCTGCATTCCACGTTCGGTGCTGACCACACGTTCCTCCTCCATGTCGCATTTGTTGCCAACTAGGATCACCTGTGCGTTGTCCCACGAATACGTCTTGATTTGTGTCACCCTGGAAAATAGGAACTCGAGTTTTTAGTTCTCATACTTACTAAGCACCCATATAAGTAGCTTAGTCGAGTAATGGTACTTTTAATACAGTAAATAAACCATGTTTAGGTTTAATTCTTACGTAATTACTTACTAGCAAGCAACACATATATACATATTCTTGATATTCATTATTTCATTATTATTATATTCTTGATATTTTTCATTTCTTCATATTCTTGTCTAATGTTTTTATATTTATCTTCTGTAATTTGTATGGTGTACAATAAAGAGTATTCTATTCTATTCTATTCTACATATTAAGCAGGTTTCAACTTTATATATCGTCACTTTAACCAGCAATTATTTTTTATGTTCATTGAAAAATCATCAACATTTTGACAATGTAGCATTGATTTTTATTTCAGAATTCATGACTGAACTTTTACTTTGTAGAATATAATAATATGTAAGTACATGTGAAAAAAGAATCGTAGGGCATCAAAAAATTCGTCCGCATCGCTGTTAATTATTGAGGTTAATTTTATAAACCAAACAATTTTTCAAACATCTCTAAGGTATTTTGTTATTTTACATTTTCATCAGATACTTAAGAGCAGATTATTATATCCTACACTGGATCCTTAATATTTATAAAATCATGAAATTAATTCCTATTATGAAGATAATTTTCCTACTGAAAAACAATTCAATCTAAAATTAGGATCGAAATAGTCCTTGGTGATCTATTGAATGTGTACGTTATTATATGAAACTACTAAGAATACTAGTTTGTACTTTTTTTGTGAACGGATCTCAACCCACATAAAGAAGCACGTCAACACTGGTGCCATAACTTGATCCTGCGGAAATTGAGGAAAATCCGGAGCCGTCATATTTTCTTTTATGGCCTAACTGTGGAATCCATAAAAACGATGACAGTCTATTTTAAGTGAACACCTCTATTGGTGTAGTTACGATGTTATTTTTGGAAAAGAAATAGTGTTGTGTCCACCTCCTCTTTATTCTATTTTTCATTTTTATTAGGAAATAAATAAGTCATAAGCAGCCCATTTTAGGGAACTTACCTACACCATTCTAGGCATTCGAGATTTCGAATCCATAAATTCTATCTTTGAATTCAGCGGGGTAATTTTGATTGTAATTGCGTTACACACTAACAGTTATAGCAAAGGCTTTAATTTGGCAGTTCAACGCCATTCATTGCGTTATTTACGTTGTTGAGCAGACAAATTTTTCTAAAATATGAAGCAATGGATTAGCAGTATCCTTCAAAATGATTCAGATTGTGACTGATATTGTGTTACGCAATTAGGGTGCAGTTCTGTCTAATTATTTGACAAATCACCCAAAGTAACTAAAATTAAACTTGGCTTCGAAATCTACTTCAATAATGGAAGAAAAAAATATTATAGCTTCCACTGTTAGCTTGAATTCATGAAAAGGTCGAAAGGATCGTCTGGTTAGGTCTCTATAACTCACCAGTCTTGGACACTGTTGAAGCTCTCCTCATTGGTTATGTCATACATAAGGATGAAGCCCATAGCGCCTCTGTAGTAAGCTGTAGTGATGGTACGGTAGCGTTCCTGTCCTGCAGTGTCCTGCAATAGAGAAGACCAGATCGATTAACTATCTAGTTTCTTTTTAAAGTATAGGAAAAATCCCTGAATCAAAACTCTGGAAATTATTGCGGTTCCACGCGGTTGGAGGTCGGAAATCATCCCACGGCAGAGTGACCCAGGTAGTACGTTTCTGAGTTCCATAAAAAGTATATTTTGTATATTTGGTCAATGTGTAAATCCGCTCAGCCACCAAGGCGTGAAAACGTAATAGACAGACTTACTTCCACATCTATAATATTAGCATACATATGTTAAAGAAAATTCGGGGATTGACCATGAATTGCACAATAACGTTTTGAACTTTGCCAGTTATCCTAAAGAGAAACACTCGAAACGATTAGCAAAATGGTTTTACCGCTTAATCTCTACCAAACAATTACCGGCTGTAATTATGCTGTAATTTAGGGAACACAATACTTACGCAAATTTGGTTACTCACATTTCAGACTAATAATAGCGATCAGTTTCAAACCAACGACTTATGTAAGTACGTAAATAAATTCACTTGATACAATATGGAGCCTTCCCGTAGGTATAGACTGCCTCAGAAATAACGACGTTTTATCGTGTCCCGCCTTACACAGTAGCAAAAAATTACCGAGCGCCTTTATTTTATCGAGACCTTTTCGGAAATAGGCGCTCGGAAAGATGTCATTACCGACGATGTGAGATTTATCTTTCAAGATGAATACTCGCACTTGTACGGTAGGCTGCCCGGCAGTGGTAACGAAACCAGTTTTCACATGGGTACCATAATTAGTCTATACCATAATTAGCTCGAGAGCAGTGGTGGCCCAGTGGTAACTGCTCTGACTTACGAGTTGTAGGTCGCGGATTCGTGCCCAGGCAGGCGCTTTACTATGTGAAAATTATTTCATCACCACTGCTCTCAAAACGATGAAGGAAAACATCGTGAGGAAACCGTCATGTCCTAGAACCAAAAATTCAAAGCATGTCTTTGAGACATACCAGGGTTCAAACCTACGAACGTAAAGATTCTTTAGTCGCGGCCGCTACTACCAGGCCAACACTTCTCCAAAAAACCAGTATACGCTGGCTTCTTATTTTTTTTTTTCTGCACAGCCCAATTTTGTCTAGAAACTGCAACTCGTCTGTTGTACCTATTCTTCACCTTGGACACCCGATCGCTTTTCATTGAAGCGAGTTGGCCTATCATTATGTAGCCGAAAATCTACCGGAGAGCTATCAGAGGGGCAATTTCTCGTAATTTTAAGAACGTTCACAGTCTGATCTCAGTCTCAATCTGTCAAAAATACCTCTAATTTCCCTACATTTTGACAAGCATTTGCCATTTGTTTGTCGCCGAAATGAGACTGCGACTAGATTTTGAACGTTTTAAATTACGAGAATTGGCTTTCAGGTTACAAAAATCGAGAATTTAATTTTTGTTCCCATTCGAGAAGCTCTCCATGTGTAACTATGGGATATTATCCTCAATAGCCGAAGTAAGCTTGTACCCGTTTTTAACTTCTTGTGTTTCAGTTCTCTAAGCCGGGAAATGAAAGGGAAAGGAGCGACTAATTAGTAATGATCCTCCTTAAGACGTAGGGACCAATTGAGGGAAACGACTCAATGTGGCTCTTCGACTGTATACCATTTACTTTTGACCTGTTTTTTGCTGTTAAGCTGTTTTTATCATTTTATTCCTTTCATCGTATTATGTTTTTGTCCCTGAGAGTAAAGTACCCATCAGACGCGTTTGTTAATTAATCGCGGTTCGCTGTTAAAAGCCTTTGACCACACTATTAATGTTGGATATTAATTTGATATTTTATTTGTTAAACTGGCTGCTTAAATTGTCATTTTTAAATAACTTTGTATACTGATTTCCTTTGTCTATTAACAAATGGTGAAGGGCGGGCGTTTTTGGGGGACTGTCTTTTGTAATTTTGACGTTCGAAAAGTGCTGATTCTCAGCCTAATGATTTATGTAAATGACTTTTGATTTTGAAACAAGAAAAATATTTACCTTGTAAACAATTTGTTAAGAAAGTACCTATACAATTTGTTTTTACCACTTTTTTAATATTTAGCTACTCGGATCATTTTATCTATCTAAATATTTCGACAGATTTTAAGTATAATCTATCAATTTGATATTAGATGTGGATAACCGGATAAATCGACCGTTTCAGCTGGTATATTTAAAAATGGTCTTGGAATATTTTATCAGGTTGACGTAGTTAACTCAACTATGTGTGTATTTAAAGCTTGGTACATATTGGTATAATTGGATCCTAATTTGATCAAATTAGTAATCCGGAAATTTCAACCACATTTTACCCACAAAGGACTACAGCCAGAAAAATTAATTGTTTCCCAAATTGACTACTTATTTAAATTGCCTGAGGCCGTATTATGAAGTATTAATGCTATTAAGATTCCAGTCCTTAAAAGAGATGGTGCTATCGGTCATGTATAGCTCCATCTCTCACTCACACTAGAATCATGATAGCATTAAAACGCCATAATAAGGCACCTGATCTTTCTAATGACAATTGTATGAAACGGATATTAACAATGCAAAGTTACATAGTGTGTCGATTTGATAAACTAATCGTTTTCCCTGATTGTAGAAAGGTACGTTCTACGATAAGTAATGTTCAACAGAAAATCTATCGCCTATGCGGGGCCTTAACGACTAATTACTAAGAGTTACTTACCCATATCTGTAGTTTGACACGTTTGTCGTGGCGGAACACGGTCTTCACCTTGAAGTCGATTCCCACAGTGGAAACGAAGGCTGAAGTGAACGAGTCGTCGGCGTAACGGAACAAGAAGCTGAAATTGTAAGCGTAGGCATGAGTCATAGATAGGTTGTAACGGCTATTCAAATTCGGCTAAGGATTTAATTGAAATTATATTTTTTTAATTTGTTTTTGTAAATTGGTTGAAAATAACATTTTCATGTATTTTTTAAATTCAAACTAGATGAGGTCGGTTTTTTCTAGCCGACAGCTCTGAGAAGAAACATCGGAACAAACTCGGAGTTCAATATCTTTTTCTTAAGCCTATACAGTTACATTGTAATGGTTAGACCATAATTATGATGACCATGTAGGTACCTACGTAATATTGATGGAGGAAGAAATTACCAGCGCTACGACACTTATTTTTAAATATCGCACCATCATGTTGAGATAGGAGCCTTTTGGCCTCGTACAGGACTTACTGCTTTCTTACTTTCTTTTTATATAATTTTGTTTTTATATTTTTATGATTGTGTTTAGTTTTGTTTGTGATCTTCCTGTGCGAGTCACTATAAATATTTTTTCTTTCTTTACTATTTATTTTCTTTAAATTAGGAATCAAGTCAATCACAGTTTTTGGAAGCTTAACTTTATGTAAAATTTGAACATACATATAACAGGTTTTAGATGCATACACATGTAAAACTAGAAATAAACTTATAGAACATTTTTGTAAAATATTTTCAGCTACACCCTTGTGAACTAAGCTAATAAACTCATCAACGCTCATGACAATGCAAGTCTTGCTGCTATTCAGATTCCAAACAACACGCTAAAAAGAAGTATATCAGCAGTGTAAATTATTTCGGTAGATAACTATTTCTGTTCAATAGTTTAAAACAATATCGAGACATAATTTACTTCATTTATACTCTTTTAAAAATAAAAGTAATTACTAACAAACTCATAAAAGTGACCTGAAAGTCTTTACAGTTGCGCCATATTTTAGAAACTTTCGCGTACGATAAGCGCGCCTGTACTTTTCTGGAATGGCCCAACGAGTATAAAAACGTGATAGCTATACATTGTATATGTATAAGCTACGGTTAAACAATAGGTGTGGGAAGAGGGATATCAAAAGAACCCTTACAACCCTTCAAGTGACACTGGTGGGGTGATACCGAGTAATGACTCCTTTATAACCGTTACATTGTTTGAAATCGCTTATTTTTAGAATACCCCATTTTAAAATTAAATGCCGAAACGACGAAGTCAAAAATAAAAACAGACAGACTTACTTAACAGATTTAGGTACTTATTCAAATTACACTTAATTGTTAAGTGTAATTTGAATAAGTAAATCTGTTACTGAAGTAAATTTCTAATGGTAGGGGGTTTTAGAGCAAGCATATGCAGGGCGAAAAGTTTATAGCTGAGTAGGTACGACTTGATGAGAGAACACCGAATATATTTTTGAAAAGTTTGAGTTCTAGCAGCCCGTGGTCAAAAGGCCGTTTAATCATTAATTTTAAGTGTTTGGCATTTCCAAACTTCGGATACCAAAGGGTTAGCTTCAAATTCCAACAGCAATTAAAGCTACTGGGTTCGTTGATTCACAGATAAATGCAAAATTATAACCACTTTTGGGTAGGTACTTTTGTGAATCAAAGAAATTTCATCATATTTTCCAAAAGGCTGCATCAATCCTTCAGATTTTTATATACTCACTATCAAGACATGTAACACTTTTGCGCTGAACCACTTTTATCTGAGTATCCTTTATAAAAAAAAAAACAAATTTTAATGTGAGTTAACAATGCCATCAGATTTTGGGAAAGCCCATAATTTCCTCATCAGATTTGCCTATTTAAGTCATTATGGGTTAGGCGGGACGCGATCATACCAAAATCAACCACTCTGAAGATCACTTTATTTTTGGCTCATTTTTGAAATCTGATAGTGAACTCCATACACCACATACCATAATGAAACTAAAATCAGAAAAAATAAAAACACAACAAACACGTTGAGTTTGAAACAATTTCCGTTAATAGGTAAATGACTTCACACATATATCATTATTAGGTAAGTGCTAAGTCAGATACATATTGCTTATCTTCCTTTATATCATTGAACACTTATTTTGTATTATGCTTCTGAAGGGCCAACTGAGCGGGTCCTACTTTGCTTAGTTATATTACATATTGTTTGTGGTCCTTTAACTAATCGTATCTACAACACCTCTGTAAAGTTTCTTAGTCAACTAACACTTGCTACAAACTTGGTAGAACTTGCTAGAGCAAGAAAAACATATTTACCTAGTCTTTCCTACAGAACTGTTTCCTATGATGAGCAGCTTGAACATGTAGTCGAAGTTCTGATCCGCCGCATCCTTCTGCCATTTTGCATCTCCAGTCATCTGTGTTACAAAACATTTGTTTTATTATCAACTGTCACATCCACATTTAGATTATAACTATAGATTTATATGGCATTAACCTCATCTTCTACTTCAGCACTATTGTTATTCGAATGTTCGTGAATAGTTTCCATTATAACACAATTTAATAGATTAAAAACGCTTATTGTCACCACTAACACAGCCACATCGCTTTAATGCACTAACAAATATATCGCAAATGCAAAACACGATACGTTTCCCGTACATAGTATTGATTAGCAAAACTCGACTTTACTACAATAGGTACTAACACGCAAGTAAGCCCACATTAGCTTAACATCGTTCCGAGTCATCGAAAAGTCTTATCAGTAATTTCCATGAAAAGCAAAATTAAACTTAATTTCGTTCACAATACCGTTTCTTTTAGGTTGGTCGTTACTATTAAATTATTCAAAGCCGGGAAACAAAAATGAGTTTTAGATAATGCCACCGTATCGTCACATCCTACCGATAGAGCAATTTTAGTGTGTCCTAGACACAGACACGAAAGATAAGGTATTATACAGAATTGGTATACTTCATTTATTAAGTAAGCAGGCCGAAAACAATTACAAAAAATATATAATACAAGTATTATCAACTTCAATTTGACCGTTCTAAATTTTCAACTCATGGATTTCAAGATTTTACACTAATTGGCTGACTGTGCCAATTAGCGCTGTAGGAAATCAGGACGCACTGGAATAAGCCACAAATAAAAAGAACCAGACCACAAAGTAGAATATAGGCAACTTGACAGAGTATATACGGTAGCTGATTAAATAAAGTTCAATTTTCAAGCTCTGCAGGAAACTCGAACGGGGTTTTTTTAGAAAATTCAACGTCCGAAGAGAGTGAGAATATATATAATTCAAGGATGTTCAGCATGGTAACGTCGTTCAATGTGGTGTGAAGCTGGAATATTCAAATAAGTGTACATTCTATTCAAGACGGGATTGGCGTCAACTGGCCTATATTGAGATGATTTCATCTACGTCTATTAACTCCCCGTTATGACATCAATAAGCTGACGCGTGGGTGGTCTATATACTCTCTTCAATTAAGGCCTTTTTATCCCAGCAAAGTCAACACAAAAAAGCAAACAGGACTAGTTATACGAGTACATAGAGACAGTAGTTTCATCCTATCTTCATAAAAATTCAGTTACATAACAGCTGTTTTATAAAACCCATAGAATACGTAATCGCTAGGTCACTAAGTTTCCCTGATATACCAAGAACAGGTTCCAACTGACGGGAAGCGCGAGGAAAATGTAGTAAATAACAAATATCTGGAATAATCTGGAACAAATTTCCTCGAGCATACTTCAACGAGATAAATCAGATTCTACATTGAAAGTTTGCAGCAACGTGGAGGTACATACCTACATCCGTAGTATGTCTGTACGAGTAGGCAACCATAGATATTTTATTCACAGCTTTTACTTCGTGGTAGAAAGGCATAAATTCATGATGTGATAATACCGTTTGTACCACTTACGGTAGTAAAATGCCGAGTATATTTTATGTTCGTTCAAAGGTACGGAGGCACCTATAGTCATCGTGTGATTCCTGGCAAAAAAAACACCCCTCTTTAATTCGAGGGTGTCCCCCTCAACGGTCTTCTACTAATGATGGGTTTTTTGTGAAGAGAAAGAGTATCTATCTTTATCCTACTATTTGCCTATAAAACATGGATATTATGATCTACAATTCGTGTGCAAATCGATATGTACATGACAATATCCTCACGGGATACAAGAAGCATTTAAATCAATGGAATGCTATATTATAATGAAAACAACGCATAAAGTATAAGTGCTCGAAGGTGGAGGAGAATATGAAGTTTGACTGCTTTCCACAAGGATCTGCTAATGAAAAGGATTGTGTTAAACGAGGTGGGTTGAAATTGTGCATTATTTAAACACTAGCGATCTGACCCGTCTATGAACGGGTGATAATGTTGATACACTTTCCATCTCTCTGAAGAAATTCACCCAGTATTCGCAGAATCCATTAAGTAGTTAAGCATCTATATAATACGAGGGTTTTGAATAGAGCGAGGTGAAAGATGCTGCATCAGCAAGAGCATAGTTTTTAAGTGGAAGACGGCCAATAAGAAAACTCACAACACTGCTTGGTAAACTAGCAGTGTATTTTAATACTTATGAAGTACGAAAACTCTAAAAGATTGTCGGATAACAAGAATAGTACGCCTTTTTCTTGTGTATAGATAAAATGGGTTTGTTATTCGATCTTCAGCAAGATTCTACTAATGAGGGTAACTTTAATCCTAGGCAGTTTCTTTTATCTGGAAACATTCGCTAGTTATCCTATTATATTAGTTGGTTCAAGGAACGACGCCTATAAATATCTTAATGACCTAATTTCCTTAGTGGCCGTACAACTTGCTAGGAAAACTTAGAGGTAAAACTTTTAACTACTTATTCTGATGTAAAAATATATTATTCAAAGCTATTGTTAGTTGGTTCCTCTAGAATAGATGCATTATTCTGTATAACAATTGTAAATGTAAAATCAATAAATCTGCCTAGCCTTTTCTCTTTTATGTTAGGGTCAGCTTCCAGCCTAACCAGATGCACCTGTATACCAGTATTTTACATGAAGTTACTGCCTATCTGACCTCCACAACTCAGTTAATAGGTAAAACGATATGTAACCCTTGGTAAGACTGATTATCAGACTTTTTGGGCTTCGGAATACCCGGAACGTCTGTCAAAGATCTATGAATGACAGCCAGAACCAACGGCTTAACGTGCTTTCCGAGGCACAGAGGGTTCTTGATATGTAATAAACCCATCCGTGAACCGACTACGGCAAGCGTAGCTTAACCTTCGATCGACCCTTGTGGCGGTTATTATTTGATGGACCGTCGTATATGTAACTGAATAAAATCTTTCAAAGCTGGAAATAAAAAGTAAGTGCCTTGGGGTCTAAGAATTGGTATATGGTATATTTGATTAATCAACTTCGTTAGAGGATCCGAACAAAATATGAGTCTTATTCATTTGCCGAGCTCAGCCGAGAGATGAATTCTTATATAAAATCCACTCCAGGTGATGACATATATCATGACTTCGTAAACATCTTTAAAACTCAAATTTTAGGGTCCCAAAGCACGCAACCCACACAATCTAAGGATTCATTGTGTTAGTATGTAGGTATTTCTTGCAACCTCTGTAACTTATTTTTTGTGTCATTTTATATTTCTGTTTAAGTATATAATTTGTTACATTGATAAACATTTCGAACTTAATTTTTTTTTTCATAATTTTTATACTTTAGGTTATCACTGTATTTGAGAATGTTGGTACACCTGTTATTAACGCAACTATACTATAAGCCCATGACTGTTATCTACTGTTATTTGATATTTCGTATACAGAAGCTGTGTGTGTTTATAATGGGTATACCATTATAAATAAAAAAAATAAAGAATGAGAATAACAGAACATAAATTATGCCACAGATACAAAATAAATTTCGTTTACTCTATAATAAGTCTGCGAAGTAGTCTTATAATGTAAACGCCTACGTGCTTGTTTGCCTGAAGGTTCTCCCTGGGGATGACTTCTTTCAAGAGAACATCAATTTTGTGGCGTGTATTTACCTTTTACATGAATTGATTAGTTATAATACCTTTATAGATCTCTGTAGAACCGTAGACACAATAAATTGAAATTATTTAAAACTAAGGTCTTACCTGTTCTCGTAAAACACGACAATGCAATAGCAGTAACCAATAAAATACATAAAACCAATGACACTGGTATAGATTGATGGATGATATCAATGAAAAGTATAACAAATATTAATACACACCTTTTATCAGTCTTCGTATATCAACCCGAGTGAGGGACGTCAGGGGCGCCTATCAATATTATTTTTTATCGGTCGAACGACTCCAAGCTACTTCACAGGGATACGTCTGTGTAGCTATCTCTCTTTACATTCACACCACGCAACAACAGCGGGTGCAACTTATACTTTTATCGATTTTTCTCCGCTGTTTTCCAGGCTATGCAACACTCGGTTATCTTTCTAAAACAATATGAACAAACACCCTCAACCACGGTCCCACCAGGTTTGTCGATTTGAAACATACAAAATCGATAATTCGCTAATGTTATTTCGTAACTCACAGTGAGTTTAATCGTCGACACTGTCGTGAACTGAACATGTGTTCCTCCTTCGGTATCATTAACTTTATAACTGTGCGTTTAGAAGTCCTTTTTTCTACTCAATTGTTTAAAAAAGTAACCCCTAATATAGGGATGTGCTGTGTTTCGCGCTCACAGCTGTTACGAACTCCCTCGTCTATCGAAATGGGAATAGGATGGAAAGCCAAGATGGCGGGCAGTTGCGCGCGCACTCTGCCCGCGCAGCCTGTCAAAACTCTCCACACAAACAAATCTGTCTCTATTGCCTACGAATCTGAAATATGAATTACAATTTAATATACTTATATAATACGGGGCGTTTATGATTATCTTGATGAGATAAAAAAACTTTTCGCCTCCTTGTTTTCAAGTTTAATTGAATTTGAGAGATCTTGGGACCTTCTTCTGAAATGAATCAAAAGGCGGAGGAGGTAGCACTCTAGAAAGTTGCTTGTATTTCGCGTTACAAATACAAGCAAAACCGTTGTAGGTACTTATTTTATATAACTACAACGCTGTCCACGCGATGTTCCTAAGCTATTTTTGGATCACAAGCCTCCCAGTCTTGACAGTTATTCGATTTATCTCCACTTTTCTCATAAATTTGTGTAAGAGACGCGTACAAGGATACTTTTTTGTCGTATTTACATATTTTGTACAGCGAGGAAATATTTCATTATTCTTTGAACGTTGTATTGCAATGTAATTTTGCAAATACTGTAAGAGCTGCTATAAAAATATAAACGAATCGTATGCAAGGCTTGGGAGTGAATATTCTGTCGAAGAACCCTTGTTAAGAGCCTTGACCCCTGTGTGACCCAATTACCTACATCGTGGCTCATACATTGATCATGCACTCTCGGTATCTGGTCGCTTAGTAAATCTTCAAACATAGGTAACTTCACACTGTTTGTGTGCAGTGCCGTAAAGTGCGGTTTAGAAAGTTCATATTACGTACAACTTTGGAAGTTTAAGAAAAAGTTTAGACAAATGCAGAACAAACTGCCTTCTTGAAAAGTAAACATTATCACAGATGTAGGTAGGTATCCACAGTAAAGACTAGGACAAAAATAATGTCGATCCAATGCAAAGTCATGTTACTCGTATCATCATCTCATCATCTGCATAGCCTTTTCCCAACTATGTTGGGATCGGCTTCCAGTCTAACCGGATCGTATCAGGTGGGTTTCTATAGTTTCTGCCTACCCCCATGGTAAGGAGGCGTGAGGTTATGTATGTATAAAAAAGAGTTTCTGACGAATTGAGAACCTGCAGTCGGGTAATAAAGGCTGAGAATACTCCAACTGTTACGGATAATTTCAATTATTAAAAGACAGAACCACTCTCTATCTACCCCGCCAACAATAAACAAACTGAACCAACCGTTTTCCTATTACGTCATGTGACAGTCACAGACAGCAGGGGAAATAAACCGGCAGCATCCATTTGTATGCTTAAATTGTCATCATGTAACCAACAATCCTCGATTCCTTGTCTTGTTCTACTGAGTGTTATTGGTAAGCAAGCTTACATTACATGCGTAAGTACCTACTATTACTGTTGGGCACTGATTTAAAACGGCAGATGTTTATTGCACTTTTGGTAAATTGAAAATTACAATGCATGGTTATTAACAAGTTCGGCAGTAAAAACTGAGCAGTAATCTAAATAAAACTGAGTCATAACAAATATTTAAATGGGTGGTTTTACTTGGTGGTGGGGGATTTTTTTTATATTTTTCTGGATTCTATTTTGACTTGGCCTGTTACCCAATTCCGGCTGGACGTCGATTTCTAGGCACCCTGTATCTAAGTAAAATGGCTAGAGGCAGTTACATGTGGGCAACAAATCGGAATTAGTCTGTAAGAAATCTAACTTGGAAGTAGCACTCGCCGGCCGATACCGCGCGCGCCCGCTTTGCTCGCTCGGCTCACGCGCAGCTGGTTACAATTTTAACCTAACCGGGGTGCCCTGGCTTAGTTACAACGACCAAGGAGGGTTTTATGAAATCACGTTCACTAGATGGCAGCGCAACCGACCAATTTTCTTTTTATTACCGTTCATATTTTACTGTCACACTAATTTACCAACAGCCGAAAAATAAAATGACTGCCCGTTCATTTTTTCAACTGATCTTAATAACCTCCCTATATTTTTAATAACAGTTGTAAAAATATTACCGTTACTACTTGAACTTGGAACAGATTCGTTTTAAGTTTCCGTATCTCAAAAGGAAAAAAAATCGTATAGGATCACTTTGTTGTCCATCTGTCTGTCAAGACCTTGTTTCTCAAGAACGCATGGAGGGTATCAAGTTGATATTAAAATCAATTACTCAAGTCTGCGCCAAGAACAAGTCAATGCAATAAAAAAATATGACCATTAATATTAATGTCGTATATTTTGCTCACTCATAAGTAAATCAAGACTAGAGGATACTTCACGTTTATACATAGAATGATGAAGTTTAAGAATTGACAGTGATGTATGTTTGGGGGAACATTTTTGCAACTACGAAGTTAAGTTTATCTTCCAATTCGGAATTGGAAATTCGGAGGCCTTGTCACACAAGGAAAGCCGCGGGCAGCCGGGTACAACTTTGAATCGAAACCTCGGAACCCTCCGGGCGTCAGAGTCCTACTCGCATTTGTCCGGTTTTCAATCGACGGATAACTTTTGTCTGAAGAATAAATATTGTGAATTGACATATTTTCTATACAAAAGCTGTCAAACCGCAATTTTTATTCTTCTAATAAAAGTTATCTGAAGTTTGAAAAATTGGCCCTTAGGTATTACAAAAGATTGATTAGATTGCAGTTCCTAACTAAAGATTAGAAAATAAAACACTTGAACTAATAGCCAGTCCTTCAGTTTGAATTATTTCGGATTTATTCTCAGCTACACTCCTATCTTCGTCAAAAACGAAAGCATTAGAATTTCATTCTTTAGGAACTTTTAAAGTATAAAAGACTTTGAAGGCACAAACGTAAACGCTTCCGTATAAAGGAAATAATTAACCAAGAAGTCTTTGATAATGGTCCAGTGAAGAATTTGCAAATGTTTCGAGTGGAAAACATAAAATCTGATTCTTTTTTTGAAGATAAACTAAGCACAACTAAACTAAAAGGTAACAAAAAATGGGAAAGTTTCTTTTTAATACCTTTTGTCAAAGCCTCATAAATGGAGATACATATACTAAATCTATGTCATACTAGCTTGTGTCTGCGGCTTCGCCGACGTGATTTGGAATGCTATTACGCAATTTAAAATGTTATTAACATTGCCTTTGTACTGCTGTAAAATGTGTGTTTATTTATGATAATGTGTTGCGGTATAGTAGATTTTACAACAAGTGCACAAAACCCATTTTTATCCGAGACTTTAAGCAGCCCGAGCCGAAGGCGAGGGCTGATAGTAATGTCGAGGATAAAAATGGTTTTGTGGACGAGTTATAAACTCTGCTTTTCACTTTGATTGCGAGGAAATAAAACAGTAGTATAACATAACATTTCTTTAATTAAAATTCAAAGTAAAATTAGAACAGTTTTGAATACTGAAGGAAATTGTTTTTAAATCTTACGACATTGATATTAGGCTGCAGACCTATACAGCCTACTATTAAATTAGTTTTGTAATAATAATTTTCTTAAATTTGTTTGTTTTGTGCACTTGTTGTAAAATCTACTATTTTTATTGATGGAAAAGTATAACCTATGACATAAAATATAAAATTGTATATGGGGGCTACATCTGCCAACAAACTGCTCTGCAGTTTGGCAGAAGTAAATTTTTTTTTGGAAAACTTGGGCTGACACCACGAATAAACGTTTTTTCATTACTTACATGATTTATTCAAATACAAGCTGTACCGATGATCGACGTCTTTCATCCCTTATTTCGAAAAATTATTCATTAATGCTGACATTCATTACATAGGGAACTCTTATGCAAAATTTGCTTCTAGGCCCATTGGTTTAGGCTGTGCGCTTGTCCGTCAGTCAGTGATCAAATAATGAATTTATTTATCGTCTCCTTGACGATTCCAAATGCCCTATATTTTGATATCCCCCATGATCATGCTACTATACGTTTAGTAAATGGCGGATTTTAGACGAAAATAAGTATGGACTTAATGACGTCTAAAATCCGCCATCTTGATTTCTAACCAAAACCTAGCTATACCATTGCGCGACCCAGACGAGTCGATAGACATCTCATGTATTAAAATCGATCTAGCTGTAGCTATAAAGAATCCTACTTATAAATATACACCTATACCTACACACGATTTGTCACGATTTGTACGCATGAAAAATATAACCCTGTCTGCTGTCACGTAGACGGGCAAATTGTGTATGATACTGCACATAACTAGCTATCCCCGGTTATCTAACAGTTTCATAAACTAGTAACTCGACACTCGAATTGGTTATTATTGCCTCGCAGTAGGTCCGAAAAGTAGAGTATTCTCCTTGGGGATAAAGGTGTCTTCGTCTTGGACAAGCTTCAATTCCCCATCGTACTTAAGGATCTAGTCTTACCTAGAGCTGAGAGATAACTCGCTGCGCTCGCGAGTCCTAGGACCCTTCGTTGTGTTCGGGATTCAAAATAGCGCCCGCGACATTAAGACACTGCTTTATCCCCTTAGTCCCACTTGCGCGTTTAGTCAGATTAAATGAGCAAATCAAGACTTTGTAAACTCGGAGTTAAGTCATTAACATTTTAACTATTTTTGACAGTTTTGCTATCTACTTTGCTATTTACTATATCAGTCAGTCAGGACTTTGAATTTTATAATTATAAAAGATTAATTTACAGACTTTACCTGGGAAACGTACTCGAAACATTCATGAAGACTTTATTACGGTAGTTTTTCGTACATGTTATGCCATCTGTGAAAAAAAATTGGAATGACTAGGTTACCAGTTACGAAAAATGTGGCTTCGTAGCGCATCCACGTAGCGATCGTCTACGAAGTCACGTGTATTGAGTTGTTAGGTCCACATTCTGTTCATAGATGGCAGTGAACACAATTTTATATGAGTCGTTTATTTCTACTTCTTTTATCGTTCGTAGCGTCGACTACTACGAGGTGAGTCGGCCAAGCGTATTGTGTTCGATTCTCAGGTAAAGCAAAGGGTTGTAGGTTCATGTTCTCGTATTTTTCTAGAGTTCCGTACCCAAAGGGTAGGTACCTTCGGGACACTAATACTAAGCTTACGCCGCAGTCGTTTGTCTATTTTGTCTGTCATAGAGCTGTATATTTTTATTCGTAATAGGGAGACAAGTAAAATTTTCGCAGAATAATTTAACGAATAATCTTTAAATTATTCTGCAAATTTTTCAGCAACGTGAGGGGACCATGGGGAGGAATTCCGGAGTGACCCCACATGTGACTAAACGCCTATAACCTTCAGTGGGACATAAACATTAAAAGACTACCAGCCAGTAGTCTTTTAATATAATCTCGACAAGAATACTCTTTATCCTAGTAATACCTAACTGGCTTCAGAGGAAGCATGACGACAACAAAACTTTAAAGGATTCTTTTAAATTCTTGTTATTAATTCATTAATTCAAGGTTAATATTGCGTGACGGATCCCCCATCCGTCGAAGTAGCCCGCGAAATTCAAAATTTCTTACGTTCTGTTTGTCTCTGTATGTTGATCAAAATTTATTACCCGTCAATTATGATACAATAATTAATAATAATATCGTCACCAAAATAGTTAATATAAACACAAGACAAGTAAACAACTAGTAGATGTTGTTTGTGAAATTGACCTTTGAATGTCGTCAAATATATCTGGCTTTTGTCGCGTCGGTGCGAGTGCGTCGTGCGACGCGGCCGCGGAAATGTCGCGGACGAGAATAGATGGCACGTCGACAGCAGTGACGTCACGACACGACACGTCAACTCTTGCGCATACACTCAATTTTTCCAACATCTTTCTTCCGAAAATTATTTTCGAATACCACATCACTCCGCTGCAATTTAGGTGTGCTTTGAAGGCGATCATGAACTAAAACGAATTCATTTTATGACAGGTGTTATTTAAAACTGAATAATTCTATTATTTTTAGTGTTACTGTTTATGAAACGGATTGAAGAGCACGGTTTTGAGCAGAATCCTACACCGATACATTTTGAACGATATTTTGTCAGCTACCTACATTGACGTATTGTTTGTAATTTTTCATGAAACTTTCTGATAAAATTTTATTGAAACATCCGTGCTTCACGTAGCTGAAAGGTACGAAGTGATATCAGAGATTTTATAGGTACCTAAGTTGGTACTTGGGCCTAATGTTCTTCATTTATCAAACTCTAACTTCAATCACGGAACATTGTAAGGCGTTCGTAATATAATATAATGTGTGTGTAATGCCCTGAAAATGGCGTTGATTAACTCCGTGAGTTACTTTAAATGGGAGTTAAACACGTAGACATAATTGGTTGATCAATTTCACATATATAGAAATGCTTTTCGCTATAAAAATCACTGATTGTTTATTTTTAATCGTTTTTTATTTTCGTTCAGTTAATTCATTTTGAATGAAACAGTAATAAGTACCTATTAGTTGGTAATAATTTGAAAATAGGCAGTCATAAACACGTACGGCATATTCGGTTTATGCGTACCCTCGTAAACAAATAATATGATTGAGTATCGTTTAACTAACCTAAATTGTATTGTAAGTATTCGTTCAATAGTCATAACTAAGGGGTATATTTATAATCGATGATTAAAGTTAAGTGACGTTCAAACGTCAAAAATGTAAGGTTAAACAGTCGCTAATCACTACTTAACTTTAAGCAACGTTTATAAATAAAGGGGAATATGTTAAGCTTGTGCAGCCGCCTTCAATAATTTAAACAATTCTCTTTCAATGCTTTGCTTAAATTAACGAAGACACAAAATATAAAGATTTAATGTTGTAGAGTGTAGTAATTGTCTAATTTAACTAGGCTAATGAGTTGTACTACGTATTGGCGACAGAACAAAAATACGGCGACCTTTTGAAATTGCACGGAGTTTGCATGTCGGTAGTCGGTTGAGCGGAGTGCATGTCAGCCAGGGTTGTGGGCCGGGGCACACGGGAGCACGGGGCACGGACACACGCGCGCTCGACGTCCTCAGACACCGCCAGTCCGTTGTCGACCAGCGCGCCCGCCGCCCGCCGCGCCCGACGCGCTCGCTCGCGCGCCATCAACCCATGGACTACGATCGACCAAGCGAACTCACTCTTTATTTTATCATCACCTCCTTAGCACCCCCCGAAACCCACGCCACAACCATCGAACGAATCCTACGAGCTTAAAATGACAATGAAAAGTCTTATCGAAAAACTTTTGTCGACTTTCCAAAACTCTTAGTGATCGTCATTACCCGCTAAAATCCCGCTTCAAAGTTGTTTTATTATTCAAAAATGCTTCTCAGAGTAAAATTATATCGGAACCTATTTATACACAAGAAACGACTGAAATTTTCTGATTGCAACCTTTGAAAAGTTTACACACGGTTTATGAACTATTTACACTGTTTTACAAATAGTTTTGGACATTATTTTTATCCTTCGTAAAACTACCCCTAGACCATTAAGCAACTATGACCAAAGACATTTAAATAAACATAATATTAGTGTGCGTTTTGAATTTCTTAATTAGAAGTGTTGAAAGACAAACAATTAAGTGTGTTATCAATAGATTAGTTTTACTGTAAGACTAATTAGTGGGTGTGTTAGTGTATTTTGTAATCATCGTATCATACAGTTATTCATACTTAAATTGGTAAGTATTTTAAAGAACCTTAAATAGACCTAAGTACACACTAGACTGAAACCAAGAATTTTTTACAATCTGAAAATACCAACTATTTCACGATCAGGTATTCAATTCAAGTGGCTGCTACACCATTCAAATTAAACTTTTAATTACAGGCCCAAGCCAGTGCATTGCATACACTGTTCAAAACGAACGTAACACTACTGTTACACGAACATATTCTACGGAAGTTAAAACTTTACAATTGTTTCTTAAAATAAAGTTGTTTTCGGGCGAGTGCCAGTACCTACCCGCTATTTTTTAAATAATGAGGACACGTACAAACTCTTTGAAACTGAAAGAAAAACCGGGTCAAACAGATTTATTCAAAAGTAATTTTGACAATGTTTTTGAGTACAGTAAAGAGAATTATGTGTTGTAACCAAGCGTGGTACATAACACGTAAATAGGTGGTTTATATAGTGATCTTAATACCTATCTAGTCGGCTTGTGCCAAGTCCAATGACATCGTGGGATATTTATAAAATAATTTTATAATGCCAAACGCCTTCTGTGGCTTAAAAACAGTAAGTGGTACATTAATTTCCGTGATTTCTTTCAACTTAATGTTTTCTCGTATAAAAGCATAATATTGTTCATTAAACCAGACTTAATTAAAACCTCCGTGGCTATTTCATTAAAATATATTGAAAACTGAAACGTAGAGACCTTCGGATCTTTTTCATGTTTTCGTATCCATTACGAAAATTACAAATATTTCAATCGGCAGTAATAGCTATGTCCTATATTAAATCCCCGAACCGATGTATTCAGCGATTTTATAAATAAATCGGCCACAACAGGCTGAATTGACCACAATAGCCAAAAAGTCTGGTAGTTTAGACATCAGGGTGACTAACATGAATGCTTTATGGGTATTCAAATTAAATGTCTCGTAACACTAAAATGACAATAGGTAGGTATACCTACTTTGCTTATACAGTCCGCTCACAGTTAATTTACTTCTGACAGGAGCAACCTTATTAAAATGAGAGTAAAGATCACTGTAACGTTAACATTGATGCAATATCAGAGGTACTTAATACAACTGTGCAAGGGCTGTACCTATGTGCTATTAGGTCTCTGCCTTTAAAATTGTTAGCTGCAAAAGTCATTTAGATGGTTAAAAATCAACGTACAAATAAATGTGGTTTAAATTGATTGTCCACCGTGTTCTTGTTCTAGGTAAATGTCAAACTTATTTTTCTTTAGATTTCAAAAATCCTGTTGTTTTCAGTGTAGCTGTAGGTGCTGACTGTAATGTATTGTGAAGAACAATACAAGGACCATTTCGGTTAACTTTAAACCCTACGTATATACATAATTATGTAGGGTTTTGATAGGGTTAAAAAACCCTTACGATACGTGTTACACTGCTGTAAATGGCTTATCTTATATGACCCGGTTACCCCTTCAACCCAATCATACATCATGAGCGACTAGGCCAATCCCTTCAAACCAAAAAGTTGTTGCATAGGGTTTACCCTTATTACCTTTACCCCTTTACCCTTATTCGATAAACGGGTTATGAAGCAATTCAAAAACCTTTATACTATGAACAGGTTAATAAACCATGGTATAAATAAGGGCTTTGAATGTGTTCGGAACAACCCGTGTATTGGATCTGGGTTTCCTTGAAAGGGTTTTTAAGGATTTCAATGGGTTAACCGTTCAATGGCTTACCCGAAAAAAAAGTTAGTAAAATTCAAAGTGTTAGTTGGGTTAAAGCTTCATTGCCTTACAAAATGTTACATGCTCGATAAGGGTAACCGAAAGAATGGCTTAACTCTCAACCGGGGTTGTTCGCTCCCTAGAGTAATACCTAACTCCCAATAAATTCAAGCCTAATTCCTTCAACCAAAATGGCTGAAATACAAAAACTTTTCTGTTAATGCAATATTTAATAATCTATACCCGAATCAGTCAAAAATACAAATTACCATTCAACCTCACGTCTACAGTCGAAACTTATCTACATTTTAGGTAAATATGCGATTTCATGACTGAAACTTTTCGAAATTCGTTAGAGACACTGTTGAAGCCGAAACGATGTCAAACTTTCGTGACATTTATTTTTGTTTACTATGAAATTTATAAATTAAATACGGCATGTGACTTACATTTTATTATAAGTCATTTATTTTACATAATTAATAAAATTTACTTAAGTTTTCCATCGCCAGATAACTTTTATTCGAGGAATGAAATTAACGTTTGACAGTTTTTGAATGAAATACATACATACATAATCAGCATAAATAACGTTCCCACTGCTGGGACATATACCTCCTCTCTGTTAGAGGGTGTAACTGTCAATATTTCAAAATTATTCTTCGAATAAAGTTATCAGACGATTGAAAAATCAGCCCTTATTTATTAATATTTTTATAATAATATATATATATTTTTTACAGTCTTTATAGAAACATAATTTATGATGTCTTTATTTTAAAACTCAAGCTAGACCGAAATACATAAGAATTACACAGAAATCTATATCTTCACAAATAAATAAAATTGAACTGTCTTTTTGTAGTGTCAAAATAACAGAAAGCTGTTTGAAGTATGTACGGCACTTTTAATAAAAAAAATTTAATTTTGTGTGTCTGTCTGTATGTTTGTTCCGGCTATTCTCCAAAACGGTTGGACCGGTTTTGACAGGAGTTTCACTGACAGATAGCTCATGTTATAAGGAGTAACTTAGGCTACTTTTATATTTTATAAACGGACACAGCTAGTACAAAATAATAACGAATTTTCCTGCAAACATGTGTTATTTATGTTTAGGTACAAAACTGAAAAATTCTAAAAAACATAATGTTCCAATTAGACGTTCTCGGATAGCGAGCGAGTAATGAGCCTCATTTCTTTCGCGAACCTTTACATTGTTTGAAAAAGGACAATTTCCATGGGCGTACAAAAACAAAAACATTTTGTTGAAAATGCTTCAAAGAATAGCACAAAGTGGTTTATTAATGTTGTTTTTGGAGCACAATCCATGAAAGACAAGCTATAATAATTTTGTGTAAACCGATTTTTCGAGGACTTGCACAAATTGCTTTTCCCCCGTTTTAAAATTACGCTGACATCAGCAATCTTAATATGCAATTTATTCAAATTAGGCTGAGAAACAGCACTTTTCGAGCGTCAAAATTACATAGGACTGTCCTCCAAAACGCCCGCCCTTCACCACTTCTTAGTGCTTTCGCTGGGAAGAATAAGTCTACAAACTCCCCAGCAGCACAGCTGTCCGTTCAATTAGAAAAACTCGCTTCTATGTAATAGTAGGTATGCAAAGTAATTAACATTACGAGACACAGAACATAAAATTAAATTATTTGCCATATCAGCTAGCCACGCCAATGTACTCATAAATATATGAAAACTAAACGCTAGCAAAAAAAAAACTAAAAGTATAACACCATTTTTGTAATGTTTCAATAGAATGCAACATCATCTCTAGAAATTCTCAATGCAGTCTTCAATTAAAAAGTGTCTACTCCTTATGAGAATCATGAAACAAATTCAAAGTTCTGAACAAAGTCTGCGATCCTGAAATTAAAAAATGCCGATGCATTCCATGAACTTCATCGATAAATCCTTTAAATGGGTCGTTTGCGGAATGCATTTAGTAAAACTGACGCTTTACAGAACAGGATATAGAACTGTATTTATTTCTTAAAGTGCATTCATATATAATCCTGCTTGATGTACCTAAGTCCAGCTCAGTGCATGGGCATTCAGCTTGACCGAGCAGCGCTTTCCTACCTGGCTAATATTTTTATTATGGAATATTATGTCATTCTTATTTAAATCTGATATAACTACGAGAGAATATTTTCTGAGTTACGAAGTTAAACACAAACAAATTCCATGTCTATTATTTTTGCATGAGTAAAATATTGCACCATAAACATTTCTATCCTCTCCCATGACGGTCGTAAAGACGCATGAGGGATTGTATTGAAAACATCCGCCTTAAATTTTATAAAAGCTTCTATCAAGATACAGCATGTATCAGAACGGTGTGTCAACAATTAAATGTACATTTCCTTTATTTGACTCCTATGTTTGTTTTCCAACTATATCGACTCAAAATCAGACCGACCAATCAGGCACGGTTCAATTTTACGGGGAGAAAATCGGAATAGATTATAAACCATCGAAAATGAATACTTCATATTGTAATCAGTATGGTACAGTTCGAATGTATCGACAGTTCACAATTTTCGAGATAGATTATAAACTAACGGTGTTCACCATCTTACGGTGACAGATATATGTATGCTGTATATACCTGCAGGCACGTCATTGAGAAGTAACGAAGCGTGCACTTGTTTTAGAATGCAAAACCAATACCTTTTAGTTTAGTTATGCGGAACTTGGCAATAGGCCGGCCAGCGTTATTTAAAGTGCTGTCACACATAGCAGTATCCTAAATATACACACAATCAAACTATCATTGTACATTCGCGTTGGTATCTAATCTTGCAACACAAGTGTTTGGGTCGATACATTTGAACATCGAACTAATTCCAGAAATAACCAGAATAGAGATTTAACCTGAGTTTCCGTTTGACACATCTGCTCTATATTTTGGGATCTATGGGTGAACTTTTACAGCAGTTCAGTTTGGTCTGTTAAAAAGTTATTTTTAAATTAGCTCGCTTTGAAAAATGTCTAGAGTCTAGCTAGACTGTTATTTTTACCATGAGAGTCTGTGTAGGAATTATACCTACTAGTCTGGAAATGAAAGAGAAACAAGAAGAGAGTTTTATGCAACCACGCCAGTTGAAAAGCTAACTGAGATAAATGGATTATTTTTATAGAGGGCTTGTAATGTTTGACCAGTCTAAAGTCATTAAAAATGTCTTGTTTTATACATACTTATATTGAGAGAAAGTTCTTTCCCCAGTGGATGTGAAGATCAGACGGCAATATCTCTGACTTTAACCAGAAAGTCGTTATATCGTAGATAAGGAAACTAATCGGAGCTATTCCAAAGGGACGTACGTTGAAAACGGTTTAATAAAGAAGATGGTGCCCATGTGCGGACGGTAACTTAGAGTAAGTAGATTGTAGAGGTATCTTAGTGAAGCTTTGATTGCTTTCCGCGCGGTGGCAAGGAATGTAGACGTTTTCCATGTTAGATATTGGTTCATATTGGTTGGGAACATAAAATCTCATTCTTTAAGAAATCTGAGTGAGACATTGCTACAAGCTAAGCTACAAGACTTAACAGTAGCACATAGTAAAAAACAATAAATTCATTATTCTGGCTTTTTCACCCCAGTATGATGTAGGTGCGGTTTGCGGTCTTAAATGGGGGTGGCGGTACTTTTTCACTTATTAAAATGAACCATTTTAAATCCGCGGTTGCTGTGGTGGGTGGCTGGATTTTATGCCTTTAGTGGTAGAGACTATGTCAGTAATAAAATGAATTGTTGGGCAGTATTATTAAAATAGTGCTTAAAATAATATACTGCACGAGTGATGATGAGCCCACCCCGTTATCACATTGCTGACAGGCTAAAGTTTTAACCACGCTAAATTATATTCCTATTAATTTCATACCGGACTTAGTAACCCAAGCAGAAAAATCGGAATTATTAGTGCAATGTAGGGTTTAAGAAACTATTCTTTTAGAGCTAATTTTCCCAACGCCAGATAATTTTATCGGAGGAATAACTTTGAATTTTTGACAGTTCTTCCATACAAAAACTGTCAGCCGTCAATTTCATTCCACGAATAAAAATTATTTGTCGATGAAAAATCAGCCCTTGTCTATACTTTTAAAATCATCTTTTCGAAACAGCTGAAAGCTATCGTAAAGCATCCTGCATTCTAAAATTGAACAGCGAAAAAGTTGCATACCCAAATAAAAAAACAAAAGCATCAACAGCGTCGAACGTGAAAAACTCCATTTCGTAAACGTCAGGATATGCTTGTAGGTAGGTATACGTTTATAGGTTCCTCTAGGGTGTTAATTGCAGTATGTTCAGTGCTCAATTAATCGTTTATGAAGGCAGACAAAGACAGGTGGTGCTCCTTACAGTAGTTCCCAGAGCTCTCGACGTTCGAATGCATTATTAACGTGTAGGATTTGTCTCTGTTTTCCTTCACGACTTAAAAGTTTGGTCGCAAGATAACTTTGTGGAGCTATCCTGTTGGCTCGTATGTAGGTCAGCATGTTGTAAAATAATATATGAACAATTTTGTGTTATTTTACTGCGAAATGCATAGAAATAGAGTAGTTACTTTAAGTCCTTATAACAAGCTATGTGGAATAGCTTAGTAGAAGGTTCAAATAGTATTATCTGAAAGTTTGTATGTAACTTTCAGATAACACGAATCTGAAATTGACACTCTAAGTTGTATGATATAAACTGCTTTATTAAATGACCCTATTCTTTTAATCCTACCAAAATAGGTAAGTTTTCTTAGGTACTTCCATGGTTGTAACTGCTCTATATAGATCTCATCCTCGCGCGTTCGTGTTTCTAGACGAAGCGATACCCGAGGCGAATATTTTTTTTGACATAACTCGTACTCTTATCTTAATAGCTGTTTTTATGAATAATTTATATGATAACCTAGTTTGATACAAAAGAGTATTGAAATGGATACTCTTTTGTATCCAAGGCACTATATCAATTACAGTTACAAGCTAAAGTTACAAAATATAAAAGATGAGATCTTCAAAAGTATTCATTTTAATAGAATTATTTAATTTCATTGTAATTTGATCCATCTTCGATACAATTTCATAGAAATGATCTGAAATCAGATACTGAAAGTTTCAGTTCAATAAAACTTTATAACAGAGTCTTAACTTTAATATACACCCGTAACAGGATTCATAATACAATATTGTAGTTTGTAGTTATGAATAAATATTCCTTGTTAAGAAGTGAGAAACATGATGTTTCTTTCTGTTTGAATTGATAAACTATAACAAGCTTCTGTGTGCAATGAAGTATAATTTTTGTATCAATTGGTAGCAAGCGCAACTAAGACCCTTTTTACACTCACCGGCTCCCGCTTTGGCGATGGGATTAGTCTGAAAGCTTTCACAGGCATATAGCTTTCATCCCGTGCTGACTCTTTGGCAGCCAGAGTGTATGTAAAGGGGTTTACTTGGTCGTAAATTAAGTGAACTATAACTAAAATCGAGGCTGATTTAATGATTTACAATAATTAAACATGATGAGCGGCCGGTGGTTCGGAAATATTGTCCGGTAAAATGTTAACGCTGTCCACGAGACCAAAAATCGCCCATGCGATAATGATAACGTTACGGGTTTCTCATGGGGAAAGATGTAAAGTTTTTCTTATTTATAGCCAAAAATATGTACAGTTGGAATATACCAGGCTTCAAGAATTAGGTACTAACAGACGAAGAATGAGGTGGATGAGCAACTTTGGGTCAAATGCTACTTACACCGTGCATGAAGTCTAATTTTCCGACTACGTATGACCAAAATTAGGGGCCCATGCACATGGCGTTGTTTTACGCGCCGTCGACGCTACAAACGCAAGTACCTAGTGTTGCTTTTTCAAGGGAGAAAACGTGCCGTCAGTCGTCGTACAAACGACGCGGTTCATGGAACGCGCGTATAAAAACGTCATGTGCATTGGCTTTAGAATGAAAATGACTGTTCGAAATGTTGATGCTGAGGCTGTTAGATTTGTGACAAAACGAATGTTTATGAAAACTGCTTTACTTTTTCGTATTGCGAATAGATAGTCCTTCAGACCGTATTTCGGCCATAGCAGTCAACTGTCAATCTCAACGGAGACTAGGCTTCGGCGCGGGGATATTATAGTGCACAAGTGTGTGATTGCGCATGTACTTACTGTGTGTAATACAGGTACAATGTTTGCACCAGATGGTAGCAATATGTTTATCGCGTCATCACCCGAGACTTGTCGTGTCATAGCTGTCTCATATATTTACTTAAAGATCATAAAATGTTACAAACACGCGGAGTGCATCATGTGTGCTCATAATATTTCGTCTTATGAGTGTTGTAGATCCGACCCTCGCGGTAGGCTGTGATAACAACGCGTAATGACTAATGACGAACGGAGTAGGGAAATACGTTTTACTTGCATTTTCTCGTCTGTTTAAAGAGTAATATTTAGCTTATTAATTAGCTTAAGTATCTCAGACTAGCAATTGGAGCAGTAGTGGCGCAGTGGTAACGGCCGTGACTTAGGTCATAGGTTCGAGCCCAGACAGGCGCTTTACTTTGTGTAAATTATTTCATCACCACTGCTCTCAAAACGGTGAAGGAACATCGTGAGGAAACCAGTATGTCCTAAACCCAAAAATTCGAAGCCATGTGACAACCACCCACCTGGCACCCGGCACTGGGCCTGCGTGGTGGATTACGGCCCGCACCCTCTTACCAAGAGGAGGCCTGTGTCCCAGCAGTGGGAACATTATAGGCTGATTATGCTTTACAAAACACCAAAATTATGTTTTTGTTACTCGTGGTCTTATGACTATACTAGCAGCGCCCCGCGTTTTCACCCCACAACTCTGTACCCTTTTTCAAATAAAATCATCCAAATCCGTAGTTATTGCGTAAAAAAGTAACAAACATCTATCCATCCATACAAACTTTCACGTTTATAATATTAGTAAGATTATTCTATTGTTTACCTTATATCCGCACAAAGCTATTAAACCTAAATCAGTTAGCTGTAATGCACTCTATGTTCAGTTCCTATTACGTAGTGCAGCATTGGCAAATGCTACATTATAATTTTTTCATGAATAACCTTCTTTTATAACAAATCCTACCTTATTTGTAACCAGAAAGGTTTTTTCTTCATATTGTTTTTTTGAATTTTGAATCTAAAAGTGTCGTCTTTTCTCTTAGTGTTTTTTTTCATTAGAAGCTTTTATTTGGGCACAGGACGGACGTCAATATTACTATTTTTTCCCGTTTTATCATTTAATTATTTGCCACTATAAAGATTTGAGCGTCCGAGTTTGTCCGTTGTGCTACCGGACCAAAGGGAACTGTTCCCGAAAATTACTGCATCTAAAACTTGCGAGTCAGGTTTCATCTTTGAGGACTTGGTATGTAATTTAACTTTACTTCATCTCTTATGTTATAAAAGATTCTGCCTGCGTCTCGGGTTATCATTTTTCGTTATTGTCTGTAGATTTGTCCGAAGACTGTAGGCGAATCTTAATTCGCCCCCCCCCCGCTAGCCTGGGACCTGGCGACTGCGAGCTGCGTGTTGGGATCCGTACCCTACGCTGGTGATTCCAAGTACCAGCCAGCCAGCGAGCCCTCTGACTGACATTCTGGAGGCTAGGACCGGATCTACGTATTTTTTGTTGCATTTTTTAAATTTCTAGTAGATTCTTTAATATCGTCGTATTTTATGTAAATCAGCTATATCAATTTTATTGTTGCCTGACCTGACAGATCGACTTGGTGCGCAGTTAGCCATTTAGGATTACCGAATTTTTATTTATTGCGGAAGTTAGGAACGTTTGCAAACGTATCGTGACCGACGCGTAATTGTAATTTTTTCTCTGCGTAATTGTGAAATTTATAGGGCTCTAACACCAGGGACGTCGCCTCAGAGCTATTACCTGATCCTTTGAATCGTGCTGTGTCCTTCATTAAATTTTTGATAACAGTTTTTTTTTATTTATACAAAATTAAACGTGTACTAGTGAAGATTTGGTTTTTATTTCGCTACAGTAGGTATACTGTTCGTATATTTAAATGAACATTTTGAAATTTCAATATGAATTTTCCCAGTAGAACTCCACTGAAAATTCATTTTGAAATTCCAATTATTTGCTACTGCAAATAACTCAAAGGATGGAAAATAAATTAATACCTTCCTGGAATTAATTTCCATCCTGTGAGGAATTTTCTACTCCATCACATTTCGCTCACAAAACATTGTAGGTACGAGTAATTTGCACGTGTTCATTTTGAGCTATGTGCGTGCATTTATGATTGTACCAAAAACTAACTTATTATAAACATCGACCTCAAATCCAATTAAAGGGTTCCTTCATAATATTTGTTGAAGCAGAACCTTGCCATAGCAATTAGTGTTAAAATAATAAGTAACATAATTACATACCACTATAAAAACACGGTCTAAGTTCAACATCTAATTGAATTTGTCCTAATCAATAGCTGTACAAACAGGTAGTCTATTCGATTAACTATAGTCACGAAATGTCTATCGTTCAATCAGTAATTATAATAGAATTAGGTTGGTTGATAAGTTACATATTGTTAATTGATTGATCGGGCTATTTGTACCAAGTATTAATTATATCAGGTCGTTCCACTCTTGCGGTCCGCAGTGACAAATAGTGGTTGTAGATCAAAATATATGATAAAAGTTTTGTAGTAATATGCTTAGTGCGTTACAGTATTTTCTTGTGAGCTATACGAAATCAGGTGAAAAGATAAACTACATACAGAGCAAAGTTTATTGATTTTATTTACTCTATACTATCCCACGGCTGGGCAAAGGTAAAATGCTTCCAGTAACTCTTTTCCCGCGCCACTTCGAACCAACACTCGTGATACGCGTTGCAGTGCGATTCTGTAACCATCTCACCGTGAAAACTTAGGTGAAGTGAGCGTGGAGTGATCTGTCATTCCAAATAATGCTAGGGATTGACACTACTGACAACTCACATCAAGCTCACTTCACTTGAGTTTTCACGGTGAGATTTTTACAGAATCGACCGGCTGGTCATCTCGCCATCTGTTTCTGGGCTGGCCTCGGCGGCGCAGTCCATCTTCAGGCATCCATTGTGTGGAGCCTTTTGCCCCGCGGTCATCGTGCATGCGGGTGATGTGACCCGCCCAATCCCATTTGAGCGAAAAGGCAAAGGACTTACCTATCTATTATAGACCATCACCCGTCGGGGACCTCTGTACGGCTCTTTGCTAGAACAAACACACAATATGTGCTTTGATAAATCAGATAAGAATGATGTAGCTACTTAGTTAATTAAATATTATATTAACATAACATCACACTTGTTTTCTCCAAAAGGTTGGAAAGAAGTGTACCAAGTAGGTACACCTCTTCCCAAGCCACGAACACCCACCTTTCATAGGGGGCTAGTTAAATATTGTCCTTACGAAAAAAGCGCTCATGATTTGTGTGTAAGAGAATATGATACCTACTGAACATACACGTACGGCTCTTGATGGCTTTACGTAGATTTGAGAACGCTCGTATTTCCTGATAGCTCAACGCATACTGAACTACTCGTAAATATTGCATGTGTCGCCGAAACATGTTGACTTGAAGAACGTACGGTTGCACCGTACCATAGTATAAAGAGAGGAAGTACGTTATCTTCATACAAACGCACCGTGCGCGGCTTGTATGTGTGCGCCAAAGTATCTATGCGTCGCCGCACACACACTTAAACAAATCTCTGCCTGTTTCGCAGCGCGCCAGTCGGGGCTAACATCGCACGAGGTTCGCGCGTCACGGCTTTTCGGCACCGCTAAAGTGTGATAATCGCAGGAGAACGTATTACTGTGTGTTTGGGTGTTTATTTTATCCTTTTTTTTATAAATAATACTGCTATGAATCTTGAATAAATTTATGTGTTTGTTAGGAAAACCATTGTTGAACTTTATTGACTAATGATCACTGAATTAGTTATACAGTGATATGTGTTATCTTTGGCAAGGGCCGGGCTTTAAACTAATGAATTGGTGACAGTACTATCAGTAACCTACCGTTTACTCGTGCTCATCACCGCCCCGCGCCGCCCATCTGTTGGCCCGTTGCTCTTTTTTTCATCGTGAAAGGTTGCATCATCGTTTAGGTACCCAGACAATACAAGTAAAAAATACAACTTCCCGACCCTTGCCAATTTATTGGCACTGAATTAAAATTTAACTAAAAGTGACAACCCTGAGACAGTAGGCAATTATATCGCGGATTGTGCCGGAGATAGCCTACTTCCTCTCTTTATACTATGACCGTACTTACATGCTCCCAAGTGGGAAGATGAATGTGAGATGAAAATATGAATATTAACACGGTGATTTCACTTGGTCCTTATGTTATATTTAGTCTCTACTTGAACTCTGTTTTACGAGTTGTAGGCACTGTATACTTGTCTAACTTATGCACTTTGCTCCTCTAATACCTAGCGTAGACGTCCGTCGAACTAAGATACCGTCTTCCGAATTTAAAGTTATTTTCACTTTATAGCGTTTGTTTTGGACGTCATGTTTTCTTTATTGAAGAAATGATTATTTTAACTTGTTACTTACAGTAGGTATCTACCCTATATACATTCTTAAATCACTACTTGCTACGTAAATATCAGTAGCAGGAAGTTATTATAACATCATCAACATACACGAAGTGGAAAAAATACATATCATTTAAACTAACTGAAAACTACCCAAGCAATAAAACTTTTATGGTAGGTCCCATAATAAGTGTTATAAACTTTGCTTGGGTAGTTTGAAAATTAGTTTTTCATAGGGTAGAGGAAACATTCCTCTACCCTATGAAAAACTAAATTTCAAAATCGAAAAACAACAGTGAGTTAGAAGCCCGTATATCTAATAAAGTCGCAAAGAATTGAGAAATGAAGTGATAATGTGCAAGTAATCGTTTGAACGACATCTGCTGAAGCACTGACATCGGCAGCGGAAATGTGACGCGTGACGCAATTCCAGCGATCGTTCATTGATAGACGTTTCTTTGATGGGGGCATTATACCTTTATCAGAATTTTGGAATGATTCGATGGGCAAGATGGTTTTCATCTTTTTTTCCCTTACTACTCCATGCATAATAAAAGTGACTTTAGATGATTTAACATATCAGCTTTAACATGGTGACTTTTCAGATGATCTTAAACGAACTGCGTCAATGGGTATTCAATGTACCTACCTACTACGGAACATAGTATGGGGTTAAATCGAAAGATAGATAGTTTGTGATTGAGGTCCTACCGTACCCTGATAATAGTATTCTTTTTTGCTTTTCTTTTCTCAAGGAAATGTCATGATTTCATGAAATCACGACATTTGACTTTCTAACTCAAAGAGTTGTATTGCTTATTCTAATGATTACAATTCTGTAAAGCCATATTTGTTACGATCACAAATCATATTTTAATCAATATATAACCTGACACTAACTTGCAAATTGCAAATAACGTAAGAAGATTTGAATTTCGCGGGCTACCCTACTTTCGCCTAAACATGGTATTTTTTTCCTTATGAAAAGTTTCACCATTCACAACTACTGGACTCATAAAAATATCCCGACTTACCAACAGCATATTACAGTCACAAAAATGCAACAAACTAACTTTTGTTCTTATTAATACCATAGTAAGATTGTATTTGCCAACGCCATACTCACCCCATGTCGTAAACGAGATCATAAGCCGTAGGATCAGCCGCATCGCCTCGCCTCCTAATATCTACGATCACTAATCCTCAACGTTATTATAGCAACACCTATATGACCGTTTGTTGTGATATATGCTACGTGCAAACTACATATTATTATGTAGTAGCTAGCTACGTTCTAATAATATTATAAGCTCGCAAGTGCAGGGTACCTAATGCCTTTCTGTGGTCCACGTTTTGGATGATGAAATGGAGCACGCAGAGGACATGTCCTCACCCACCCAAGGTCCATATGTATACAAATGTATAAAATTGTAGTATATGTTTATAATGTCAAAATAAGAGCTTTTTACTAAATGCATATGAAAGTAGGTATATACGGTACTTATAAGATTTTTTTTGGCTGTCCGTCTGTTTGTTCCGGATAATCTCCGTAAAGGCTGGACCGATTTTGATGGGATAGCTATATAACTGGCAGATGTTAGGAGTAACTTAGGTAAGCTTAGGCTTTTATTTTAGAAAAAGGGTTCCGCGCAAAAAACTTAAAACCCATGAAATGCAACTTGTTTTCAACAAGCACTCGAACGAAGCCAAGGACACAGCTAGTTTCTAATATTTTTAAGTCTCTTTCCGACAAGTTTTTTTGAAATAAGCAGTACCTACCTCTTTTAATTTCCTTGCTAAACTAGCATGAATGATCGCATTCGTAGCTTTGAATGAAGCCGGATATTAAAGAGCCATTCTATACCAACTTAAGTGGATTCCCTCATCTACGAAGCGTTTTATAACACTACCTGCTGGGATTAACATGATGAACTAATGAGTTGATCCTTATAAGCGACTTGGACGCGTAAAAATGTCATCAAAGCTTAGACACGGCACTAATTCAATCTCAACCTCATAAAATGGGATGAAAGAATTTTATCCTATCGTTGTTCGCTCGCCGTAAACTTTTATTCAAACCCTTTTTAGAAAATATTCGTATAACTTGGAGCGGCATTATTTTGTGCTAAGAAACTTTTGCTGATCGGTATGATATGAGTTGATTAAATCAATTCCATTAATATTTCCACTTGACTTGCTACCTTTCTCAGATTTTCCTTAGATTCACTCGCTAGAGAAGAGACTGTTGAGATAAAGTGTTATTTTTAAACGTTTAGGGTTAGATTGATTCGGGATATTGAATCCGAGCGTTACGTGAATAAATTAGAATAAAATTTTCTTTGTAGTTCTTAGTTAGAGTGAATCCATTTATCAGCTAAACGAAACGTCTGACGTGAATTGTTGTAATAAAAATACAGAGAAAACTCGTGCAGCGAAGCTCAAAGAAGCGGACGGAAGGTCGCAAATAGAATGGTTAGATCTAAATATCCGAGAGATTTTCACTTGTTATTTTAATGTAATCCTGGTGTCAATCCGGAAGACAGACAATCATCTGGCGCTTAAAGATTTTAAAGGTCGTCACTTGAGGAAACCGCTGATCGGCCAAGAGAACGTCACGAACAGCTGAGCATCAAGCCCGGCCGCAGGTGGGCCGGTACACTTATATTTAGCCAATGAGTCGTTGTGCGTTCATTGTCACCAACACGAGCCAAGGCCCAACTCCAAATTGTTGGCCCATCCGACACACCACACACTAAATTAGCGTTACATAATTTTGGCATTAAGCGTCATGATAATTGTTTTTCGTTTTTTTTTCTGACGAAGAAAGTGTTCGGAATTTAATTGACGTAATAATCATATGATTTACAGGTGCAGTAATATTGTAAGATATTTTACAGTTTTATTCGACATTGTTGCACTGTGCCTATCTGGTCTCGTTACTGTTAGATGGTTGGGTAATAAAATGATCCATAATAAACACCATAATATGTTTTTATTCAATATCAATTATTTATTGCAACGGGCTCTGTGCGAGTAAGTATATAATGAATAATAATAATAATATAATAAAATCACATAAAAATATAAGCTATTAAAATATGTGTCACGCCTGAACTAGTGGAACTTTAATGATTTAATAAATTGACACATAAACTTAAATCCATATTATCCTTGATCAAACAAGGTGTTTGTTTTGTTAATAGATACTATCTTAAAGAATTCTTGAGCACATAATCTGCGTGTGTGTGTGTCCAAACTGTTACAAAAAAAAAACATGAGTTCAATTCAATTTAACGAAACAGGTTTCTTGATGCCGAACTGCCGAAAAGTCACGATGTTAAAATACGTCACGTGAAATGTAAAAATATCTAGTGTGCTCATCTTTTTGTACTTCTGAGAAGCTATAATTAGCCGACTGAGTAAAGTTGCCTATATTTACCGAACTTTTGTTAGTCACAGCATCATATAATTTTTATGCTACTAACTTTCACGGCAGCCTGTGGCTAATGTCTTTTTTTACGAAAATTATTAGCATAATACGATATGATACGACAAATTCAGTAGGAAAAAATTACAAAAAAGTAACAAGAACTTCTCGTTTACATGATCGACACTGAGTAAGTACCTTCCTACTTTTGATCAGGCGCTGTTGGAAACTTTGTTAAGAAACATCACCGTCATAACAACATCGATTCATCACAAATTAGTGAAAATTGTCTTTTTGACGGTTTTCCCATACTAGAACTGGCAGACGTCAATTTTATTCCACGCATAAAAGATATATGACTTTGGTAAAATCAGTCCTTATTAGAAATAAAAGTCGCTTTTCGTGTCTGTCTGTGTGACCGCGACGTTCTTCTAAACTGCGCAACGGATTTTGATGCAGTTTTTGTTATATATTTGATGAATGCCCGACAACGTTATATGTCTCTGCAACACTGTGGTCTTTACAGCTTGGCGGTATTAGCACGAAGTGTTTATAGACTTCGTTTATACACAAACAGCCTGCGTTTACAATCTTTCCGACCATAAATTGGTCATCAGTGTAGTTCTTGGCACTACAAAGTCCATAATCCATAACATATGATTATTAGGTTAGCTAATGCTCAATTATATTGCATCTCGTTTTTCCACGATAATATTCTCTAGACAATCTGTAATTTTAACATAACATAGCATAATATACACGCCTTCTTCTCTTGAAGGGGTAGCCAGCGGGGATGCACCAACATTTGGCCAGTTATTTTATGTATACCATGTTATAGGGGACGAAACTTTTGTCATAAACACAAATCCAGATTACGGACAGCTACTAAGATATTTGATAGAAAAACCTAAACATTCCTTCACCCCCCCCTACCCCCCTACCCCCCCTACCCCCCCTACCCCCCCCCTTATGCTCATCAGTCACAGTAATGAACGCTAGAGCAGTCTGGTACTCATAGTTCTAATATATTTCCTTCTGATAAAGTTTATGTTTCGGAAAATGAAGAAAATTTTCATCGTCTTTATACTTGGGTCCGACCGTAATGGCGCTGAGTTCCGCAAAGCGGCGTCAATTCAATCAAGCGGAGTCTAATATACAAGCTAAATCAATCAAAGTCGTCTCCAGTAAGAGCGGTTTAAATCACAGTCCACTATAAACTTAAATGGCATAGGCTAGCGTTCTAGTCTTGCTAGTTTGTAAATGTTAGACTGGGTCTAGTTCTCGTAGTAGTAGTCACAACATAAGCAATCGAACTTAGCACCTTTTATAAATCTGTGTGAAGTACCTAAATACCAAAAAAGCACTTTACTGACCAAAACCCACCCGTGTTCCTTCAGTTGCCTGTGCCAGGGGACACGGTATCTCTTTCGAACAACCCGCGGCCCTGGCAGGCATCGGCTCTAGCACGCCTCAAAGAGATGTCAACACCAAAGTGTTGACATCTCTAGGAGGCGCGCGTGGTACTCAACGCGCCGTCGACCCCGGCCTGGTCCATAGCGGGCGGCGAGCTGCCCATTGCTCGCCGCCCGCAGGCCCGCGCCTACGGTGGCCGGGAGTCGGCTGTTGACTCCCGTCCAGGGCGTCTCCTGCGGCGACTAGGGGCGTGAGGGCGCAGTGATTGCCTCTCCCTCACGCGCTCCGCCTCCTCCTTCTTGAGCATTACTGCTTCGCAGAAGGAGGTGACGGCCTCCCATGCACTCTCGCTCCGTACCATAGCCTGGACCTGGGCCGTCGCGAGAGATCGCCGTCGCCGGTCGCCGCCACGAGGCCTCCGCCCAAGCCGGGCAGACCTCCACCGTATGCTTCACCGTGTCTTCCGGGCGATCCACACAGTGGTGACACCCTGGCGTTTCCTCCCGCTTTATCCTGAACAGGAACCTCTTGAATGAACAGGGTACTAACCCTTACACTTAGTTAAGTATTACTAGTTGCAGCATTGGCGAATGCTACATTATAATTTTATCGCGAACGACCTTCTTTTATAACAAATACAACCTGGGATTCGAACCCAACGCTGGTGGATTCTGATACCAGCCTGCCAGGAGCCTTCCGACTGCCAGCCTGGAGTCTAGGACCGGATTTGCGTATATTTAGATTTTTTATTTTTATTTTTAGTAGTTAATATTGTCTTATTTTATTTAAAACAGTCATATAAATTGTTGCCTCGCTACCTGATAACAGATTGACTTGGTGCGTTGTTACCCATTTAGGATTACCAGATATAAATTTATTGCGGAAGTTATAGGAACGTTTGCAAACGTATCGTGACCGACGCGTAATAGTGAAATTTATAGGGCTCTAACACCAGGGACGCCGCGTCATTTTTATAACTTAATCTTTTGAAATATTAAGAACCGTGCTGTGTCCTTCAATAAGTTTTGTTTACAATGTTTTTTTTATTTTACTAAATTAAACGTGTACAAGTGAAGACCTTTTTATTTCGCTACATAGTGTAGTGTTAGTATATATATAACCTAAAAGTGGATTAACTATGTCAAGAGATAAGAGAGCAGCCTCTGCTTATACATACAGCTACTGCTATCACCAACGCGTGGTGTTCATAGTTTTAAGAGAGGCTAGAAGGGTCATCTTTCAGTTAAGTTAGCCATGTTTGGCCAAATCGGTCATAACATAATGTCAGTCTGTTTATTTCAATTCAATACCTATTTAAGTTATATTTAGGAACCGTGAGTTCGTTGTATGTAAAGTTATTTCGGTCAGCAGCCGATAATTAGGTAGGTAATGGGACGATATAAAAGTTTCACACGATGTTTTGCGCGTGACGATAGTCTCTTTGTTCAATTATTTCTAGATCAATTAGAAGTTATGTGACACTTTTATTTACATTTAGTTTGTCTAGTAAGTATTTTATTGATCAAACATTAAAAGCTCCCAATAGACAGGAGCGACGCAACAGCGTGATGTGAATGTAGTAATATGTGTCAGTCCAGGCATAAAGGGTCCAGTAGTGGGGTATTGAGTTAAGACTGGATTCGGTATCTAGAATAGTCAATTGATAGTATGGATTGAAAAAATAATCAAAAAGTAGCACACGTTTTTTTTTATCAGACATTTGAAGTTGAAATTCTGAAAAAGCTTGATTTGAGAAAAAGCATTTTGAAAGTTTGAGTGAAAAAAAAACACACTTTTACTTGCTTGTTACGTAGATTTTTATTCATTATTGTAGATTGATATGTTTTCCATAGAATCAACTTATAATTATACTTTTGACATCAAAACTAAAACAATTATTATCAAAATAAAAGAAGGATACACAGTCTAGTAAAAAAGGTCCACTTGCCGATATTTAATAAAAAGTTAGTTATTGCGATAGTAATTAACAATAAAAAACTAAAATTAAGTATTCTTACTCTATTTAGGAACTAACAAAATAACAAGACAGGCTTTTTTCAAACATTACTGCAACAGAATAATGATTATTTTAGCCACTGGTACCTTTTATGTAATGTCATAAAAGGTACCAGTGGCTAAAATAATCATTATTCTGTTGCAATAATATTTGAAAAAAGCCAATACAAACATAAAAATAAAACTTATTCTATTTGGGACTCCAACTTACGTTTTGGACAAAAATAAATTCCTCCTCGCACCTGATTCCTATGACCAACCTGTTTGCAGTACGAACATGTTGGTTTTTGTCGAATACTCTTTTCAATTGATGGTTTCTGAAAAGAGTACTCGACAGATGTTGTTGGGACAGAGTTGTGGTCAACATCAACATTTGGAATGGGTTTCGGGCATAAAATGTCTTTAGATTCTTCACGTACAAATTCACGAATCTTATTATAAAGATACGATTTTCTTTCGTACGTCATGCCTGCAGGGGATTTTTCTAAAGGAAAACCGTATACTTTATTCGGGTTCAAAACCTTTGATACAGTTGGTTGACTGTCAGTATATTTTTTGTAACATAACATGTGCCCTCTATTATCTTCATTTGTTTCAAAATGACTAAAATGCAGAAGTTGGTTAATAGTTACACAATCAGGTTGAAAAAAATTGGCCCAGTCGTAAGTTTTCACAAAAGTTTCTCCTTTCTCATCACCAGTTAGAACAGCTACTATAGATTTTGTTTTCGGACAAGCTTGAACAGCAGCTGCAAGAATATCCTTTAAGTTATTGCATTCCCATTTTCTAAAACTTTTTTTGAATAGACCGAAATACATGTCGGGTGCAAACTTCGTATGACCCACGGGAAGGAAAGATATACGGAAACTTCGGTGTCTGCCTGTTAAAACTCGCCATGTTGCATATTGCATGACATAGTTATTTTTATTTTGTCCAGCACAATTATCTGCATGACAAACAACATCTTTTTCGCCTATACCAAAATTTTCGAAAAAATGATGTAGCATTGAAATTATTACATTAGCTCCTTTCCCAGTAGCACAGGGTTCAGGAATTACGTACAAAACGAACTTTCTCAAAGGCTCTGCAGCAACACCAAATAAACTGACTTTAAATCCTGTCAAGAAATACAGTGGCCCAATTTGTTGTGAACTGTGCGGCAAATGCACCTGTTGGGCAAAATCAAAAGAGTAATGCATGACGCCATCATAAGAACATGGTTCATGAGGTCCAAGAATAAGAGTAGAGTCCGTTATTGAATCAGTCGCAACTTTGATTACATTGTTATAATATTTTCGTTCATTTTGCACTAAATCAAGGTGCTGCCTCGACTTTTCTACAAGCTGTATTTTTTCCTTTTCATCTAAACCACCCATTCGTCCCAACGTGGTCACGTTTTTCTGACAAGTTGCACATAGATCTGTTTTCGGTTTCTGTATAACGACATATGGACAAAAATCTTCCCAAAGATCATACCAACTACTTCTACTAATAGGAGTTTTATCGAGTAAAGCTATAGTTTCCAAATATTTGTTGTACACATACGCTTTAGACATACTACAAGGTAAAATTATTAAATCAGATTTAAATTGGTGGCCTGGTAATCGGCCCGGCAATACTAAACCGTTTTCATTAGCAAACTGTCTTATAAAAGTGATTGCGTCTGATCTAGTTTGCAAATTAATACAATTGTAAGGTCGTTTACGTGACCCGTGGACCTTTGGAGCAACACCGCTGTCCAGAAAGTTCTTTTTTACATTTTTTAACCTTTTCAAACCAGTGGCATATACATATTGGAAAAAAATCTTGCATACTGAAACACCTCGAAAGAAATACTTTACCGTGTATTCTTTTCGTTGCAAGTTTCTGTTTTTTGAATGTAATGTATTTTCACTTGTACGTAAGAGAGCATTTAAAGCTCCTTTCAAGACCAAGTGATGATGATTGACTCCTTCATTACAACGTGAATTTAATTCGATACAATCTAACCTACTACTTAATATTACATCTTTTTGAAATTTGGACACACAATTATTATTACATCCACAGCCAGTATCTAAGAATGAGGCCTGAGTTACATCGTCTAGAATTAAAGGATCATCATCTAGTAAAATATTACCAATTTGCCGCTCTTCGAGCGGCTCACAAGCACTAAATTCGATGTCACACGATAATTCTGTACCCCGTTGACTTTTGAACTCTAAATTAAAATTTTCATAGTCTTCATGTTCTACAGACGCTGAATAGCTAAACTCTGAAAACAAATAGTTGAAATATACATACTACACAGGTCATTTTTTCATACTATGTCTATGACATAGGTACCTAACACAACTTCTTAATTGGTATTAGAGTCCTTGCTGTAGTCATAAAGAATATGTACTATTGCATGCATACAATGATCACGTCGATCTTTTTTGATTTTACACAAGGCTCGGCTAACTATTTTAGCAAAATCATAACACTCATGTATTTCATCTTCACTGATTGCTTCTGTATTAGTGCTTTTTTCATAATACTGATCCGTTTCATCCATCTCAGATGTCGACTCTGTGAAATTATTTTCTAAGTTGTAAGTACCTGAATAAGGTGCAACGGTTTCTTCTTCTGTTGGTAAATCCGGCGTTGTTGCGGTCGAGGCCAAAACAGGTAGTGTGTTTACTTCCACCTCCATAGAAAGTGGTACAGGTCCATCAGAATGCTTAGATTCATCACTAGAGCTGGAACCTTCGGTTGAATCTTCAATAATTATGTTACCTAAAAACAAATTTGAATTTAGTATAAATGGGATGAAATTATGACTAATTGAGATTCATTAGCCTATCAACTTTGTCGCGGTCAGTTTTCAGTCTATGTGGATGCAGCCGAATTATTATGATTAAAGCTGCTCTCTTTTAAAATGTAATAAATAAGTAGGAACGTAACGTAATCTACGCTTAATCCATAAATCTCTAAATCTCTAAAATCCATAAAAAATCGAATTTAAAGACGACTGCTGTCTGTAGGAGGCTTCGCCCCTGTCGAGGTCTAAATATGAAAAGTAGGTAACAGCTGTAGATACACACAAGAACTCCGTAACATTCCGATACCCCGGTTTATAGAACTAGCTTTTCGACCTCGGCCCCGCTAAGCGTAATAACGTTAATAATATTATAGCCTATGACTGAATAATGCAGCTTTGTATTGGAGAAAGAATTTTCAAAATCGGTTCAGTACTTTTGGAGCTTATTCGATACATAACACAACACGTAACAACAAACATAGTATTAGTAGATATAATAGACAACGTAAAGACTTACCTTTATTCATTTTTATGCGCACTTTTCACTCACTCAATTTAAAACAGCTAAGATAATAAAAACTGCTATATTTACACAAAGACTGTCGGATATTGTTTCCTTTCCGGTGTCAAATGACAAATAAATTATTGCATCACAGGCAGATCTATTTATAGGACACGTAGGTAGCAAAAAACGATCAGGGAAATCCCCGCTATGTCGAAGTGAAGCAAAGTAAATCCCCTTAGTAGTTGCATAGTAGCAGGGAGTTCCCCGCTTTAAGGGACCTTTTACACGTAGTTTCAACATTTTAATCTTAAAATATAATTAAATTATTAGAAGTGATCAGTACGGGGTATTGAAACGTATTTTATTCCCAGAATATCGACATGCCACCCACTGGTACCTTTTTAGTAAACTTTTTTCATAAAGTTTCTGGTACTTAGAAACATCGTATATAGTCATTTACTATATGAAATTGTAGATAATTGAGCATTTATTTATAACCAATTAAAATCGCGAAATGCAATTTTTATACCCAACTTTACAAAACCTCTTATATCTCGGAAACTAAATGCCGCGCACTGGACCCTTTTCGCTTGGACTGACACATATAAGTAATTACTTTGAAAACTTCATGGGGATTGTTCTACCAGAACTGCGACGCATCGTCGCGTCGCGCTTGTCTGTGGGAGTCTTAACGAATACTTGGAGGCTGTAGCACAGAACATATAATAGTACAAATAGCTGTAGGCAGTCTTGTAGGTAGTTCTAATTCATTAACAAGAACTTTGGAACTTTGTTTATGTCTGCTCTTAATATAGCTTTGCTATTTTCGGTAAGGTACAGATTGATTTACTTGGAGGCTGTAGCACAGAACATATAATAGTACAAGTAGCTGTAGGCAGTCTTGTAGGTAGTTCTAATTCATTAACAAGAACTTTGGAACATTGTTTATGTCTGCTCTTAATATAGCTTTGCTATTTTCGGTAAGGTACAGATTGATTTCTTTATATCGTTTGCGAATCTTTACATGTCTTTTGCAATTTAGGTAGTAGTAATTGAAAATATTATTACGTCTTCTTTTATAGGTATATGTAATTCCCACGTTGTCTTTATTTGTACAGGTTTGGTTTGATTTACACGTGGTAGTACGTGCCCGAACTATTTTTATTATTGTGACTTCTCATAATTTCATAATTTTCTGAGAATTATCAATATAAACTACACTGGTTACAGCCCACCTATTTTTATTATTGTGACTTCTCATAATTTCAACATTATCTGAGAATTGTCAATATACAGCATGTATCAGAAAGGTGTGGTCCTATTTAAGGGTGTCCTAGTGTGTGTGGGTGACTAGCAAACTGAACAACTTTCTTCATGGGAAAATATATCGTAATCGTGAAAAAAAAACAACTGTCTCAAACATTAGGGTCGAGTATGTATTGAAGTTTTGTCTGGGACTATTGATAATTTATTAACCTTATATGAATAACTTTTTAGTTGGTTCATTTTCATTAATGTAAGTACACCCTGGACTTTTAGGATATTTGGTTTGAAGAATCGTAACTTCCAGTTTTCATACAGTATTACGCATTCAAAAGTGCATAAGTGTACAAGAACAGTAGTTTTGACTACAAAGCTCAAAGCTATTTAAGATTTTCAAAACGATAAAGGTGAATGAGCTAATAAAACAGTCGTACCTGCCTGTTTATACCAACTTCTCTCGTAATTAAGTTCGTAACAAACAGTAACGAGGTGTCGAGATCGTTTGAGATAATTCATAACTTCAGGTGAATGGGAATTCCGCAACAATCGGTCATTACTGAAAGTTATTGCAGCACGTAATATTGCTAGCCGTAAACAAAGTCGTTTAAAACAAACAATGCGACCAATCTACTGAATTGGATCGATAGCCTTTGATAATATGTAAATTATAAACGTTTTTGCAAATTGAAATGTAACAATGGAGTTTGTCGGTTGGGTGGGGCACGATGCACTATAATGGAATGAATCAACTTGAACTCCTACTGCAAATAGGTACCTATTTTTTTTTTGTTTTCGGTGGAAACCTTCAAAACGCGCGCCCGGCTTTTCTTGTTTTTTATAAAAAAATATTTAATAAACAAGTTTCTTTCTCACATAGGTAGCGGGTGCATTTCACCTTTTTGACCTGTCATTTTCATTCAAAACAAGTAAAAATTAACATCAAGGTGCTTAACATATTTCTTCCTTGACGGTACCTACTCAAATAAAAATTCTACAAGCATACTACTAAAAATAAGCTGGCTGGAAGAGTCTAACAAGATTAAAAGGCAGATAGCAGTCAACGAGCGAGCCGAACATAAATCAGATTTGCTGACGTAGCTTACCTACAGCATGTTCAAAGTCTTCCATTTTTTACGTTAAACCAACCGAATTTTTCGAATAATACAGTAAAACTTTCCTTTTTAGCCAGAACCCTCCAGATTTCTTTCTTAGATTTTTTTCTTTTTGTTCTCACTAATTCACAAAGAAATTATTTTATTACTGCAATTCTATCGTTTGGGTCTGTAAGAAACAAGGTTAAAAAGTTAAATTGTCTATTAAAGTAATTACAAAAAGTATCTTCTAAAAGGCTGATAGAATCAATTAAAAATTACTGAGTCTTCAGTTAACAAAGAAATTAAAAAGCTATTCTTTCCAACTTTACTTGGAGACGACAATCAATACCTTTTAAAAATCACTGGTTTATTCAGCGTTAGTGAGCTTTGTAGCTAGATTTCTTATTCACAGTAGACAAGAATATAATAATAATATTAATAAGCGATAAGTGTGCCGATAGTCGTGACAGTTAATGATTGAGCTTCGACCAACAGCTGAGAAGGCTCTCGTTGGGCAGCTGGATAAAGGACTTGATTCAGACAGCGGTACTTCTGGACACCACCAGCTCGTATTGTTAGGAGGTTACTCTCTCTGGAGCCCTGTGACCCTGCTTGGACCCTGTTCTCGATAACGGTGGGCTATCCTACTATAATATTATAAATGCGAAAGTTGGTTTGGATGGATGGATGTTTGTTACTCTTTCACGCAAAAACTACTGAACGGATTTCGATTAAATTTGGCACACATTTAGTTTATATCCAGAATTAACATATGGAATACTTTTTATCCCGATAATACCACGGGACAGAAACTTATACGGGTGAAACCGCAGGGCGCTGCTGGTAGTTTATATAGGATCGATTGGCTACTCATCAATTTTCATAAAATATACAATCAGAGCAAATTATTATGATAGCGTTAAATAGGCCTGTTTACACACTCAATCATCATTATGCTCTGGTTAAAGCTTATTACCGAATAGTGCACTTTCCAGTAAACCACTTACGTCAATACGTATTTTCATAACATTCTGGCCAATGATTAAATTAGTGTAATAATGTACACCTCGGCTGATATAGTTTCCACACCCGTCATATTTTGATTTGAATGACACTATTTTGCGACAAAATCAGACAAATAATTTTCCTTTTCATGAAAGCTTCGCTTCTCAAAGTATATCTTTGTATCTACAGCTCCTTCAGCAACAGCATCACGTAATAACATGTCAGCGTTTTCACAAATATTTCTGTAAAGTGAAAAATGCAATATTTTCAGTACCTAAGCGGGAGTAGGACGCGATCTCGCGAAGATCTCGTGATATGGGCGTATCTCCTCATGTCCTCGATTCGCAAGTAATATTATTAAATTTAGAGGGTTCGTTTAGTGTTCCACAGCACGCGATGCCCTCATTTTAAACCCGGTCCTCAGGTTAAGTGCCACTGTTTACATTTTCGGACACTTGTTTAGACTTCGCTAAATGTAAGGAGAATTAAGGCTTACCGTTGTTATTTATGTGCTTAAATACTCGTGAACAAGTTCCCTTTCAGGGGTAAATAAAAACTTTGGAATCTCGCTTTTCGGAATGTTGTCGTGGTTCGAAGATTTACGGAAGCACTTTTTGAGCAACAAGCGGGACACTTTGTTACATACAATTTGTTGTATGGAACAAAGTGGCTTTTTAACAAAAATATACTCTAGGCTTTAATTAAACACAAGCTTATTTCACACTTGTGCACATTTTGGCTGAAACTGTCTATTATATAAACTTACTCATACTCATCTTAAACTTCATCTCATTAATTACAATTAAACAAATTACAGGCACTCTTGAATTATCAAGGGGTCAGTCAGTCAGAAAGATGAAACTAGTTGCCGATTACAAAGCGCAGTAGGTTCCTATGGAGAAGAACAGGCAAGAAACTCCATGGACACTCTTTTAAATCAAAATATTGGTTACATCATTCATGTTTGAATTATACATGTGAGAACGATGTAGAAAGACGTGCACATTAAAAGCATGGGTACGCCTTTCCTTTGGCTTTAGTGTAGTAAAAGATTTTCTACCTCGTAATTTGGTCGCGGTGAACATTTCAAAAGCAGCAGTGTAACGGCCGCAACTTACGAGTCGTATGTTCAAACCCTGAAAAGCGCTTTACTTTGTGTAAATTATATCATCACTACGGCTCTCAAAACGGTGAAGAAAATTATCGTGAGGAAAATGGGCTATGTGACATCTCCCAACTCGCACTGGGCCCATGTGGTGGATTACGGCCCAGTCTGATTATGAACATTTCAGATGAATAAGAATAGTTTCTACCTATCTAAAATGAAAGAATCACAATACATTTATTTATTTTTATTTATTTATTACTTAAATTAAAACGGTTTAAAACCAATTACAGTAATTAAAGATACAATTTGTATATACACGAACACAAGATAAAATAAAAGATAAAAAGTACACAAAAGATACAATATATAATCATCAAGTAAAACAACACTTTCATAAATCCCTCTCACAGTACTTCTGACATGCCGACAAAATCTTCGTCCATTCATCCGCAAACAGATCGTTTGTTGGATAGAGATATAGTCCAAGAGATCATTAAGTGCGGCCAGAGTACGTGGTATTGGGGACTTAGCACGCGCAAGTGTGCGACATGGAAGCACAGCAAACAGTCTGTGCTTTCTGCCGCGGCAGTAGTTGTCTGGCACAAAGAAGCAAGCTAGCTCAGCATGTAGATCAGGTGCGTCTATAGTGCCACGGAGCGTCTTACAGGCTATGGTGAGCTGGTCTTTAAGTAAGTGAAACCGTTTGCAAGATGAATTAAAATAAAAACAAGCTCTTAATGCGTTTAGTGGCTGCAAGTCGGAAAGTTAAAAAGTCGCTAAATGCTTCACATCTGTCTGCTGCTCGGCGAAAGTTTACGGCCGCTATAAAATATTTTATTGTTCAACGTGTGCTGTTTTTGTATTGCCTTCTAATGGCAAATGTGTTATTTACTTCACAAGTTATATAAGCCAAGCTTTTATCAATCAAGGTTCATTTGCACTTAGCAGTTACCTGTTGCTAAGTGCAAATGACAGCTATGTGTTGAGGTACATATTACCTACTAGCTGTGCCCGCGACTTCGTCCGCGTGGAATAGTGACTTTTCGGGCAGCATATTTTGAATTACATATACCGTCGTTTGGGTAGCAAAAAATTTACTTTACAGTAATGCTTCTCTGTATACGATATTTGACGTATGGCCATCGGGGATGAAAGCATACAGGCTCCTAGGATTGCTAACCCGTGACAGAACCACATACAACTGACCGTGCGAGAAACAGCTGATACTTAGATCTGCTTTATTAATTGTCATCGCAAAACATAGGCTGACTGGAAACTGGACTCGTTTAAAACTAAATGGAAAATTGTTTGGAATGAGAGGAATCTGAGGAATGAAAACACTTTCACCTTTTCCACACCCTGTTAAAATCTCTGCTTCTATCAGATTTCGTTGTAAATTGGTCACTTCTAACCTGGTACCATTGCAAAGTTTTGGGGGGCTTAAATTTCTAAGAAGCATTAGGGGTTCGCAGAAGTCTCAGACTCACGCGATAGCGCGTGAGCTTCGCGATCGACAGATAAACGTGCCTTTCGTTGTTCCCTATTTCGAGTTGTCATCATTCGAGAACGATTTGAACTCAGTCGAGATTCTCGCTGAGTCGAAGTTTCTGCAGCACGAAACCTAGCCTGATGTTCCCGAGTTGCAGAAAGCCTTGCCTCACGACCTTCTTCAGATTCCTGTGATCGAACTAATCTCATCCTTTTAGCATTTTTGCTACATTGGGAGAGGTTGGATCTTCTTCGAGGCATTCTTACAATAAAATAGTACTTACTACTTAACACACAGTTATTTAGTAAACACGTACTATCGTAAACAATTATTTTAAAGAAAATTAAGAAAAAGAACTTAACCTACAAACCCTAAAATATAAATAAATGAAATATGCAGTCAGTTTTTTTTTCCTTGAGAGGCCGTGACTACTTAACCGGACTATCCTGTGGTTGCCTAAGGAATTCTTAAAGCCTCCAGCCAGGGCTATATCTAGAATAAACTAAGCGACTTAGACTAAGCGACTGCACGCTAAAGGCACCCCCTGTGGGGTACGAACCTTGGCTTAGGGCGTCGCTGGGAGAGGGCAGCAAGGGGACAGGCTGGATCGAATTAGTAGTATTAATGCTTTGATGAGCGCGGCGTTTCCTAGGACTCTCTCTGAGAGGAAAGGCCGAAACAAACTCAGAGGTCTCAGTCGGGGAATTTAAAGCTACAGGCTCAGCTACGACGCGGGCTGGCACTTCAGCGGGCAAGGGTCAGGGGGGAGAATTTACTTGGGGGCGTCGCGAGGGACCTCGGCGGTGAGGTCGGAATGTCGGTAATTTGTGTTTGTATACTGTACTGGTTGCCCTATCGCTCTCCTGGAGGAGGGTTATGGGGTCATCGGGGTCGTCGAGAACATGCCTTGGACGGCGAATTTTACTGAGTTTGGAGGGGGTGTAGTTGGCGGCCGCGACCACCAGAGGGTTGGGGTGATTAGCGGCTGTGGCAAAGAAACGCTTGGAGAGGCGTTTCATGAACTGCTGGATAGTGGGGATCTTGAGATCAACATGGAGGATCTCATTGCTAACGAACCAAGGGGAATTTGTGGCCTTGCGGAAAAATCGGTTCTGCAGGGTTTGCATCCTATGGATGTGACGGGGCTTTGCGTGAGCGAAGACTACGCAAGCGTAAGTCATTATGGGACGGATGCATGCTGTGTACAGGCGCTTTTTGCACTTGAGTGACAGCTTGCTGCGTTCATTGAGGACGGAATGAAGGCAGCCTAGAGCGAAAGAGGCGCGCGAACGGACCGTCTTTATGTGCTCTGAGAAGGTGAGGAGAAGGAGAAGAATAAAACAAAGGTATTTGGCTCGCTTTTCCCAAGGGATCGGCTTGCCGAACATGGTGATTGGTGGAGGGGGGGTGGGTTGTCGTCTGGGTCTCGAATAGAGCACCGCTTGACTCTTATCGGTGTTGACTTCGATTCGCCATTTCCTGAACCAAGCAGCCAACTTATTGACTGTGGTTTGGAGACGAAGTCGTAGTTGGATATGGCTGCGACCAGTGTAATAGATGGCTGTGTCGTCTGCGCACAGAGCCAATTGGGACTTAGCATCTTTAGGGATGTCGCTAGTGAACAGCGTAAATAAGAGAGGGGCGAGTACGGAGCCCTGAGGGACTCCTGCTCTGATGGGGGGCAGCGGCGCTGCTCTCAGCGCGCTTTATATAGCCATAGACGCACAGGCGCGAGGCCTGTACGTACTCTGATAGAATACCTTAACAAATGTTCGCCGTGATTCTTTAAATTGACATAACTTTTTTATTTATGAACCGATTGACATGAAATAAACACTAACTGTTAAGTGAAGCTTACTACAATATATTAGTGAAAACCGCATATAAATCAAATAGGCCGTTTCTGATATTAGCGTGCACAAACAAACAGACAAACAGACAAAAAAAAAATTAATTACAATTTCGGGTTCGGTATCGATATAACAACAACCCCTGCTACTTTTTTTTAATATATTTCCATTGTACAGACACCACTTTTCTACAATTTTATATTACAAATAGTTTTTTTTTATATACCTCATCATCATCTACCTAGCATTTCTCCAACTATGTTGTATTATATTATATATTATATTTAAAAAAAATATTAATAACTTTTTAAATAGAAAGCAGAAAACTTTTGAAATTCCAAGAATTATTTTTAATTTGGAATACGTAGGTAAGTTTTCAGTTTAAATTAAATATGAATACTCCGTAAAGCTGCAGCGTGTTCAAAGGCTTGTATGTGCTTAATAAATACTAGTCTGAGAACTAACACAACACAAGTTCTAAATTGCTCTCTCATTTCTGACGTTGTATTATTTCACAACAAATAATTATATTCCACAAACATAACTTATTATTTTTACATTGCAATATACAATTTAAATATTCACTGCGTTTCATAAAAAACATTTTAATGATTTTATTTTCGGAACTCAAAAAAGTAGAATCATATTGTTTTTCGTTACAGCCACTTAAGGCCACAGAAGGAAAATAAAAATCCCTCAGAAATAGGTACAGCACGAAGGCTTTGTGTAGGTGTAGCTACTATAAATAAAACATTATATTGACCTTAAAATATGAGGCTAATAAATCTGGCTAGAGTAACGGAATCTTTGTCAACAATGGCGTGAACGGTATCGTTCGCACTTACTTTGCACCATTATCGTTTAAATATCGTTGTGTTTCGTATATTTTGGCTTTAATTAATGTTTTGGTTTGCTTTCCCAGTTTGTTTACAATAGTATATATATAACAATACGTTACAACTTGAAGATACTCGAATTAGGAGCATTTGGCAAAGACTAGAAGCTATTACATGAATAGAGTGATCAAATGATTTGCTCCAAAAATAAACACTAATCACTCAAAGATATACCCATCCAAGTAGCACTACCTCTGAGTCCACAGGTAAGTAATATTTGGCTTGCACTACATTGGGCGCCACTGTTACAAATAAAAATTTGTTACCTCTTACGGCAAGCTGACATAAGCCCAAACGACTGGTGGTTTGGTATCGATATATGTATAAGGAAACAACAAACTATCTCAAACACCATATATTTATAAAAATAAATCTAAAGCAATAAACGGTGAACCTTAAAAAAACCGGCCAAGTGCGAGTCAGACTCGCGCACCGAGGGTTCCGTACAAATTTGTAGGTATGTAACTAAAAATTTACGGTTTTTTATATTTGAGTTGATTGAATGAAAGGTAAATTGCGGTTTACGATTTATGACGTATTAAAAAAAACTACTTACTAGATCTCGTTCAAACCAATTTTCAGTGGAAGTTTACATGGTAATGTACATCATATATTTTTTTTAGTTTTATCACTCTCTTATTTTAAAAGTTACAGGGGGTCCCCCCCGATACACATTTTACCACTTTGGAAGTGTCTCTCGCACAAACTATTAAGTTTAGAAAAAAATTATATTAGAAACCTCAATATCATTTTTGAAGACCTATCCATAAATGACCCACACGTATGGGTCTGATGAAAAAAAAATTCAAGTTTCAGTTCTAAGTACCTATGGGGAACCCCCAAAATTTATTGTTTTTTTTTTCTATTTTTGTGTGAAAATCTTAATGCGGTTCACAGAATACATCTACTTACCAAGTTTCAACAGTATATAGTTCTTATAGTTTCGGAAAAAAGTGGCTGTGACATACGGACAGACAGACAGACAGACATGACGAATCCATAAGGGTTCCGTTTTTTGCCATTTGGCTACGGAACCCTAAAAAGGGGTAAAGTAAACCTTCCGTGTCGAACACGCTGACTACCTTTTCGTAATTTCTTATTAATGAGTGGTACGCGTGCCGTGGAATTATTAATAAGGGACGCATGCGGGCCGGACCGGCGACGCGCGATCGTGCCGCCCGCCCGCCACCGGTTCACGCCTACTGGGATCACGGCACTGCCCGACCGAGTAGGTAGAATGTCACTTGAGTATTCACACATTTCACTCAACTTTTAATGTATTCCGAATATACGAGTACCTTTAGTTGGTTTTGTTTTAGAAGCTTCAATAAGGTTCCCGTGTTCAAAGTTAGACGTTCAATTGTTTTCAGAGTCCCTTTGTTCGGCTATCGGCAAATGCATACAATCAAAACTTGCTTTTCATAATAAGGTGCCATAAATCTAAAGTGCCCAAAACGTTTTCTTAAAACTCGGCCGAGCGACATTTTTTAAAAGGACTTTGACTCAATAAGCGAGGAACATAATTACCTATTCAAAGCTTCTAAAGCAATTTAAATTTTTGTTTCAACCGTGTTTAACTTTGTTATTTTTGTAAATTGGTGTTTGTATCAAAGTTTTATAGACAGCTTATATCAAAATATTAAACAGGATGACATATTTTCCGGTACGCTGTGTGCGATCGACTTGCTTTTGGCACGTTTTTTCCTTCTCATAAAACATCAAAGTTCTCGATAAATGAGTTTCATATGGTATTTAATAGATGGACGGATGTTAATTAAATTTCTCATACATAAACATATCCTGCACGAGGGTAATTTTTGCTATAAAGTGCTTAACGTGGCTTAGGGCACTTTATGGTGGACATGTGTACCGTTCCATTATAATTTCATATAGACACATATAATGCGGTTATTTCCTTTGTTCTTAATAACGCTGTATAAAAGAAGAAGTTAATTTTGTACATTTTACAAAAAACTATGTCGGAAATTGTTATAAATTTGGTATACTCACCGTGACAACAAACGACCGACAGACCCATATTCATTAAAAATATAAACGGTTGGCTTTGATGTTGTTATTTAGATCCACGAAGACACATCCCCTTAATAACTACTTACATAATAAAAAACCTAGTATAAAATATTTTAGAAACATATAGTCCTAAACATCATCTGCCTAAAGCAGCTGAATACCAGTATTTTACATGGAGCGACTGCCTATCTGACCTCCACAACCCAGTTACTGGGTAATACGATACCCCTTGGTAAGACTGGTTGTCAGACTTTCGGGCTTCTGACTACCCGTAACGACTGTCAATCCGGGACCAACGGCTTAACGTGCTTTCCGAGGCACGGAGGGGTCTCAGTATGTAAAGATGGTCACCCATCCACAGACCAACCGCGGCAAGCGTAGCTTAACCTGACCGATCGACCTGTGCGGCTGTTATTATTTAGCCACGGGCCCCTCATTAGTCCTTAACAAACCTACAAAAACAATATAAGATATGTAAAGAAGTTTTCATTTGTCAGTTGATAAAAAAACGGTGTTACACGAACAGATAGAATAAGAAATGAGTACATAAAGTCTGAAAGTGGTAGGTACCAGTAACTGAAAAGTTGTGTGGTATGGGCATCTAATATAGAGCAATGAGGAAAATGTCGTGAGGAGAGTTTTGGGTATGAATGTCGATGGCTATAATAATAATAATAATTCTTTATTGACATAATAGGTTACAAAAACTTGTTTGACTCCTGAACTAGGTGTACCTGTATGTCAAAAGTCAGCGCCCTCTCCCATTTTATTTGGCTTAGGTACTAATGGCAACATAAGAATATACAAACATGTGTGATATACAATACAATTTTAAAAGAAGTAAAAACAAAAGAAAATACAATAACAGAAATTAAAAGAAGAAAGAATTAAAAGAAAATATGGCTATACGAGTAGGAGAAGACCAAAGATACGATGGATGGACTGAGTGAACGATAATATGGTTAGAAAGGGGGTGACTACCGAGATGATGACTAATAGAGAAATATGGAAGAAAACGACATGTTGCGCCGACCTCAAATAAATTGGGATAAGGGCAGGGGAACGATGACTTGATAAAAAAAGTTCATGATGTACTCCAACTCCATAAGGTACAGTCACGAGCACCAATATGTCAACAGATGGAAACTTTCAATTGCGATTTTTTCGAGAAATAACGAATGCAAAGTTGAAATACGACACATTACATAAAGCTATGGGTTCGAAAAGGCTATGTTCGTAACAACATAAAATTTCATTTAAAAATAAAGGAGTAAATCGCTTTTAAATAAAGCCGAGTGTATACATACTTTTACTCGTGACTGTACTAAAAAAAAACCAAATAAATCGAGAACAGCAATTTGACAAGACTTTGATCCCTTGTCTTGTTTGTTTAGCTAAATTATAAGCGTCCTCATGTTTAAGTACAAATTGGATGTACGTGGGTTTAATAAAATCTTAGGTCGTAAAACTGACGGAAATGTTTACTTATGCACTTATGAATTAACATACTCTGTGTCTTTTACAATGCTATTGGCCCCATGCATTGTTTGGCAAATGTTGGCTCGCATATCAGTATCCAAGAGTCAAAGCTTGTTGGTTCGTACAATTCCTCCAAATAATTAATCTTTACATCAGCTCCATTGAGGTGGTCACCATCAATGGAATATGTTGATTAGCAACCGGTCCTTAAAGCTACACCTAAGTAATATATTAATAGATTCTGTTGAAAGTACCTATAAAGGAATAAGTAATCATAGCATGAAATGTGACGTAGGTTTCAATGAATATGTTCTATAGGAAGGGATGGTGTACCTTGATACCGCTAACCACGAAGCCGCAACATTGAACGATTCATGGCGAACTTTACCTTTACCGCATTTGAAATACCTGTTCATTTTGGTGTCGGAAATTTGAGTATGCCATACTACGAGAGACTTCACTCAGAGCACTGATTTTAACGTGTTCAACTAACCGTGACGAAATAAAATCTTGATAAGAGAGTTTCCGTGGAACAGTTTAGAAATTTTATTTTTTCATGCCACGAACTGCACCCACATATTATTTTTAGTGATGGGCGTATGTATTCTTTGTTCAGGACATTATCGATGCGGGCATAATAATATGAAACTAAAAGGCTCGTTGCCTTAGTCAATAATTATACCTAATAACATAACAGACAGCCAAAACAAATGAATGTATCTATTATGATGGGAATGTGACAGGGTTCTATTCATAGAATCGATTAGTGCAACATATTTCGAGTAGTCGGAATTCCTAGCGTCTATAATTTAAATTGTCGATCGCAAACTGTTTGTTCAGTGTATATTAGAAAGCGCACTTGTATATTTTCCCCGTTTAATATACGGAATGGGACAGGTGCTATTTCAGGAATTGAATAGTAAATATCTTCAGCTCATAATTGCTTGTGCTTTCTCGATTCATTTAAACGCTTCTGTCTGGGGATTCTTAGAATCGGTAGCCGAGGTTCCTCTGGCACGGATAGATAATGAGTTGCCAAAATAGCGGGAAGATCACGATGCGTATGACACACATTTTGTTAGACGGCCAAGAACGGCCCAAATGTCGGTCAAGTTTGGTACAAGTTTAATCGGTGTACTGTAAACATTATAATATAATATTAACGGGATTATGAATACGTGTCGTCACACCTACGGTCTAAACATCAACTTACGCAAATGCGGTCAGTGTCGCATAGCATAATCACACTGCACAGACCTCACACACACAGGCCTCCTCTCGGGTCATATTCCACCACACGGGCCTAGTGCAGATTGGTGGACGTCATATGTTTTTTTGGAATTTTTGGTTCTAGGTCATGCCAGTTTCCTCACGATGTTTTCCTTCACCATTTTGAGAGGAGCTGTGATGAAATGACTTTACTTTGTGTAATTACACAAAGTTAAGCGCCTGCTTGGATTCGAACCCACGTTCTACGTCTCATCCGTCGGGGCTGATACCACTAGGCCAGCACTGCTACACTGCAATAAACAGTGTCGCATAACAATTTTTATTTATTTAGTACAAAGATTTAAATCGTCAGATTTGCCCTCACTTCACTAAGTCATGCGAAAAAGTGTCTAAACTGAGAAGAGTGAGCTCACACAATACTAATGACGTTTACATGATAATGAAGTCAAGTCCCTGTGACTTAGTTTGTGTCAGACGTGCCAAGACTAAACAGAACCGCAACCATCTATTGACGTGGTGGGTTAGTCTACGATTGAAACCTTTAATTTATTATTTATTTATGTGCACACAAAACACTTAATAAATAAAAATACATAAAAATAGAAGAGCACAAAGTCAGTTGTAATAAACCAAACCATGATTGAATTGGTACGAGTAGACCAAAAATGCGATTAAATGTTTGCATGTATTTTACACAGTTATTTGTAATTACAGATGCAAAGGTATGTGACCACCGTACATTGAATAAATATCAGATTACCCGCGTGGTTTTTGTTCTGGGAAATGCACACATTACACAAACTATAACAACCACCAGTAAACCAAAACCACTGAGATTATGTTAGCAGCATTATTATTTAGTATCCTGCGGTAACAAGTAACTTTTCCTGCATTGTTGCTCTACATGCATAGCGCAAGCACATTATGAACAACTAACATACTATGAAAAAATATTCTAAAGAGTTCCTTGTTCAATTGTTTCAAGCGCTTTAAAGCCTTAAAGGTTTAAGTACCTTTTATGGCTGCAGCAATGCTTACATTAATAACATTACGACGCCTTAACGAAATATAAAGAGGAACATCTACTTATCCTCACAAGGAAATACGAATCGAGTCGAGGAAATGGGCTCCTATAGTGTTCGCAGACGATAGATTGCCAATTTCGTTGCACCATTCCCATTCTTGAATACCCGTATTACCGCTAAATGTAGCTTTAACAATTGGATGTATTCCTACTACTTGGAATGTATTCTACGCTTGGCTATGTTCCGTAACGTTAAAGTAGTGCAAACATTATACGAACGAGTTATGGTATGTACAAAGTGGCAGTTACTACTTGAGTTATCTCTCCTATTATTCTTTTTGCACGCATGACTTTAATAAATAAGGGTAATTTTTCAAATAGAGTTAGCAAACATTCATTAAGGTCGAAGGGTGCTGGCAGACGAGTCTCATCGGTATTACTGACCGTCATATAAATTTTCATTAGCGAAGCGCGCTAGAAATTCCTTCATTCGTAATAAACACACGGTATGTGGCATATTTTTTTGCTCTTAGGAATGTACCCCCTTGGCGCAGTCAATTGAGGTAACTTGAAACTGAATGTTCAACCGACATTCTTTATGCAATTTTTTCCAAAGTATCTTTTTTATATTTTCCTTACGGACGCTTTTAACGTTCTGCATGTGATGTAACCAATATTTAGTAACCATATTATTTTGATTTAAAAGAGTGTCCTTGGAGTTTCTTGCCCGGTTTTCTCCATAGGTACCTACTATGCTTTGGAATGGGCAACTAGCTTCATCTTCCTGACTGATCGACCCCTTGAAAATTCAAAAGTGCCTGTAACTGGTTAATTTTAAATAAATGCATTGAGTTTAAGTTCTGTATTCTGTACAGATATATATTGAGATTATTTTGTTGTGGAACTAGATTATGATGACACAGACCGAAATTGATTCAGATAAAGAAGTAATGATGGTATTTTTATAGTTGACCTTATTTATTAAGATTTAAACCACCTGTAAAGATGAGCAGTCGTGGCTCTGTGGAAGCGACCCCAACTTACGAGTTGTAGGTCGTAGGTTGGAACTCAGGAAGGCGCTTTACTTTGTGTAAATTATTTCATCACCACTGCTCTCAAAACGGTGTAGGAAAACATCGTGAGGGAACCGGCATGTCCAAAAAATCACTGTTGCGCGCAAATCCCGCGTTGTGGATGGCGTGAGCCATAACCACAACGCGGGATTCCTCTCACAGAGGTGGCCTGTTTGCCAGCAGTAGGAACGTTATAGGCTGATTATGCTATGCTTATGCATCTGTAAAGATCAGAATTTAGTCTTTTATCGTTGGTACACGTCATATCTGTTAATCAAACAAAAAATACTTACGCGGTAAGTATAACAATTTTTCGATGACCAAAAACGAATGCAGAAATGGTGCTGTTGCAATGACGAGCTACGGAAAACCGCTACGAGGTCAGATAATTCTTTCTGACCTCGTAGCGGTTTTCCGTAGCCCGTAGTAGCAGCTACGGCGTAGAGGCTTAAATCCGTAGCCTGCTATTGTGATATTGACGTCCAATAGGAAACAATGTAATTATGCATTGAATACATTACCTACCTGGATTGTAAGTATTGAGCATTGAAACACTACCTACTCCCTTTGTTAGCGGTTGAGCATTACGTGACAGGTTTCCAGTTACGACTGATTTTGATCATCCGACAGGTTTGTTGATACGATCAAGTTTCACTCCTTTGTTTCAGTAAACATTACAAACACTGACTTATTAAACCACTATAATAAATAAAAATGAATATATTGACAATACAGAAAATATTATTATACATATAACCTTATTTTAACAATATTATTATTTTATAAATTAATAAACAATTATCACGATTGCTTTTGAATGGTTGCGGTTATTATTTTGCTTTTCAATACAAAAAGATTGTAAAATTTCAATATTTGCATAAGAAACTTCACAGAAGTTAAACCAAATAATTAATGTCACTTTCCGGGAACAGGTAAAATAAATAACAATTCAAATAATATAAATTTTGAAACCATTTATTATTACTGCCATTTTTTTCATTTAAATACAATATATAAAAATAATAATATACAATATATATAATTCTGGACTATTGCAATATTCGGCATTCCATTTTCAAAAACTTTCGTTTGATACCGGCGTTCATATTCACGCCCATCCTGCAATACTAAAAAGTATTTCAGAATGACATGTAAGATACTTCGAAGTATTTCGGACTCTCAGGAGACATGTAAGATACTTCGAAGTATTTCGGACTCTCAGGAGTCAAAGCCAGGCACCAATTGCAATATTTCTAACCTTTGAAACATATTCCTGAAGGAAATAACGAACTCCTGTCAATTTGTGCGACGAAAATGCTAGTGCAAAATGAAATTTGAATATCTCCTTACATTTTTGCAACCTGCAAGTTGTTATAAAAATTGCTACGTAACCACACTAATGATAATGCAAACTGCAGCTATGTTATTGCAGTTGAAAGATTTATCTAGGCATGCAGTTAGGTAGGCCCTTGCCTTGTGCCTAAGTGGGAACGATACGTGCGAGGTATGTGATTGCGTGACACAGTTATTATAGTAATACCTTTCATTTTGACAGTACAAAAACATTCATTGCGTTATTTCCAGGAGACGAATTTTACAAAGTTATGAAGCAATGCATTAGAAAATCCTTCGGATTGTGTTATGCAATTGAGTGGTGGTCTGGAGCTTGTCCTAGCTGAAAAATGTTTTCACAGACCCAAAGTATGTAGATAAGTATTAAATATAACTAAGTAACATCCAACTGTCAAGTACAAAGCAAACCTAATAATAATCTCGAGTTAAATGGATACTGACCTACATAAAAGGTCAGAGTACCCTCAGTCTCCCAAATTTACATTAACTATGCTTGTTCACTTGCACTAAGCTACGTTAATCAAACATTATATAAACGGTTTATGTCATAAATGAGGCTAAGTAGATTCTCTACGATATTAGGGTGATAGTGTCTTCACACTACCACCCTGCCTTCGGTTTCACTGCGTGATTGAATCAGAAATGAAGAAATCCGCAGGTTAACCAAGGTAACCGACATAGCCCGGAGAATTGCCAAACTTAACTGGCAGTGGGCAGGGCACATTGCTCGCAGAACAGATGGCCGATGGGACTGAAAAGTTCTGGGGGCCTACTCCGAAGTGCAAAGTACGAATGTTCGGATCGGACCGACACATGGCCGAACCAAATATTATTGAAAAATGCGAAAACAGTTCGGATCGGCTCAGTTGGGTCGAAATCATAGTCAATATTCGAAAGAGTGTAGGATCGGAACCGACCGAACCAAATAGTAACTTCGTAGTAGGAAACGGCCGAACATTCGGCCGATACTACTTCGGAGTAGACCCCTTGGAGTGGCGACCGCGTACCGGAAGACGTAGCGTTGGAAGGCCTTCCACAAGGTGGACCGTCGACCTTGTGAAGGCCGCAAGGGCCCTTTAGATGCGAGAAGCTCAGAACCGATCGAAGTGGAGGTGCTTGGGGGGAGGCCTTTGTCCAGCAGTGGACGTCTTTCGGCTGAAATGATGATGAATGATGATTGCGAAGGGTTAGTTTTTCAGTTACCTATTATAACACATGTATTGTACTGCACGTTTGTTGCAGTATTAAGGCTGGATTCACAGGGCAACATCGCGTGGCTGATACGTTAAAATCAGTTTGTACAATGTCGTGTAAACGACTATTATTTTATTTCTAGCTGAAGTTGTCCCACTGCAGGGTAAAGGCCGCCCTTTCTCCTTTCCACTTCTTCTGTCTTCAATATTTAGCTAGTGTAGAACAATCTTGTCTGTAGGCGTCAAGCTCGCCATCTTCTCCTGGGTCTCCCTCAATGTCGCAAATAACTAGCTAACCTAATATAAGTTTATTTCCAAAATCAAGCTTAAATAATTATTTTTACTATTATATTACCCCTGTGTTAACCCTGCTGGGTTTACTTTACCGTATTCACTTACAAAATAATATTTTCCTCACATGTGACACAAGAGACAACTCTCGACTTTTTATTAGTCTTGCGAAAAACAGCCGTTGCTCAAACACAGTAATCCTCTGTTCCCAACAACGTACCACGTCGTGTTTACAATTTCCTTCTCATTTATTTCTACATAATCATAACATAGCATAGCATCACGCCTGTATTTTGTAAAGCTATTGTAATTTCGAATTATGGTAAGGGAAGTTATAAGCCAAGAGGAGCCTCTTACAACCATCAGTCTTGTTGCAAAGAGGTAACATCACGCCCGTATACTTCCCGAAGCGTTCGGCTGAGGTACACATTTTTTTTTTTTTTTTCGGGGGAAACCTTCAAAAGGCACCCGACCTCCGGGGAGTGTGGGATACATCCCTGGGGAGACTGTAAAGGGACCTCCGCTAAGCCTCGCTATGCACGGCAGCACGTGACCACTGTGCCACCGTCTTCCCTGGAGTCACTTGGTAGGCGGACAGAGTCCTTCCGCCAGTTATTTCTAGGTCCCATGTAGGAGGGGCAAACGGGCACATATTATCTAGACTACGGGTTGCCACAGTGAAATTCTTGATGGAAAAACCCAAATAACACTGTCCGATCTAGAAAAGAAAAGAAAGAAAAAGATATATTATTTTGTGGTTATACATTAATTGTCGGGTTTCATCGCGAAGCCACGATGATCAGACGTTTCTTGTCCATACTGAGTCGGAAAAGGAAAAAATGACAAACAAGGCTTAGCGAACGCAATTTATTGTTGTTATAATGGGCTCAATTTGTTGTCTCAGTTACGTATTTTCGTACCACAAAGGTCTTCACATTAAAAGAAATAAAAGTCCCTTAGTTTGGTTTGTTAAAAAAAACATTTTAAGGTACACTGTATGGGTTGTCGTTAACGACAAGTGCCTTTAATATTTTTAAGTTTAGTTAGTTATATAAATAGAAAATTTAGTTAAATGGAGTACTATACAAACGTAAAGTGCTCAATAGAATTTTACTGAAAACTTATTTAATAACATACGCAAATAATTAGCTTGGCTAGATTGATAAATAAACTAAAAATTATTATCTAGTTACAATAGCTTCAAAGTTATAAACATTTTGATAAGGCAATAATATTATCAGATTATTCGTAAACATACAACGAACAGAATCATAACTTTAAGCGAAGTCGATTCAGATTCACTCAAAATCAAAATCATAAAAATCTAAATATTTTATTTCACATAAACCTACATGGGCACTTATGAAACGTCAGAAGCTTGGTGCATGGTTCCAATTGGTCGTTTCCTATGGAATAATAAAATAAATAGAAAGATGAATTTTCTAGCATTTTTATGGCAGCAATAAAGATGTTTAATACCTTTATAACGGAATGCTGAGATATTAATACTTGCGTTATTTAATGTTGACACACCACTATTTATTAGGTGTGATTTCTTCTTGATATCCGAATTGACAGTACGACAACGATATTAATATCGTTATTTATAATATTGTTGTTAATATTATCGTCGTTAGTATATTTTAATATCGTTGTAAATCTGATTGATAACATCCTAAATCAATTAAGAAAGAAAGATAAATATACACTGAATAAACTTGTAATACTAAATAAACTAACAAACTATTAAAATTAAAAAATATTATCCTAACATAACTAAAACTCAAACTAAAATATAGCGTCGAAAAATTCTTACGCGTAGCTGTCGACTGTTAATGTACACACGGCTACACGTCAAGCTATACAAAACCAGTTTGTCTTGGCCTCACTTTGTATGATATTTTCTCACAATGAACGGTCAGCTAATACTGGTTTTGCATAGCTTGATGTGTAGCCGTGTGTACAGACGCACATCAAGCTACTAGAGTCTGTCAAATTTCTTTAATATATTTTCAACATTACCGCCAAAGTATTAGGTTCAAGGTTGATTGAAAATATGTTACAGTTACGTGTACCTTGACCTGCTGGCGTCTGTACCCAAGAGACTGGACGCATTGCCACGTTGTATGGCAATACTACTAGCCTTAGTCATGGGAAGTGTCGACCAGCTTTTTGGAGACTTCATTGAACAACCCATGATCTCTCGGCTTTCAACCCTAAACATAAACAATATTTAGAAAGAACAACCAATATAATTATTAATGTCCAAGTCGTAACTTATAGTTTAAAGGTAAAGTATTTGACAATTCAAAAGTGCCTGTAAATGGTTTATTTGAAATAAATGATTTGAGTTTGAGTAATTTTGAATTGGCCGGACTCATTTTTCACTTCATCATCGTCGGCGTAATTTCGGCGACTCCTTTTGAGCGTTGAAAATTACGTAGAGTTTGGCCCCAGTTCCTTAAAGCAAAGGAATAGTGGTTTTGTTGTATGTGTAATACAAAATGAGTTTGGGTAACCTTCGAGCCTACATATCAAGTTAGGAGAGTTGCATGTTTCATGCGAAGACACACTCAAACGTGTCGTGTTTCCCGAAATTCGATCCACAGGGACGAAAGAGGGTCAAATGTGTTTCTACAAAACTCGTAGAGCCTTCGGTCACTTTTACAGGGAAATAAAATATTAACAAGTAAGGAACTGAATTCGTAAAAATACCAAGGGACGAATACTTCACCATTTTGCGTTGGACGATCATTTATATTTATTTACTGTATTTTTTTGGATAGAAATGTTTTGATTGGATCAAATAAACGTATACACACATACATATTACTTAAATAAAAATAAATAAACATATTTGTTTATTAACTTACTAAATAGTACTCCGTATTTTGAACACGTGAAAAATATTTTTATTGAAGCATTTCAAACGAGTTTGTTTTTTGATTCGGAATTGGCGCTGAAACGTTTAAGTTCGTTTTTTTTGTAAAAAAAAAAATATTTTAGTAAAAATAGCTTATTTTTCGCTTAGCGTTCTTTCTTACTTTTGTTTTTACTTTTGCTCCATACCTAAGAGTCATGGCGATAAAAAGTCTTCAATGTTAAATAACCTTTCTCAAAAATTGGGTCGCGGTTGGTCTGTGGATGGATGACCATTTTTACATACCGAGACCTCTCCTTGCCTCGGAAAGCACGTTAAACCGTTAGTCCCGGCTGTTATTCGTGGATCTTTGACAGTCGTTACGGGCCCAGATCTGACAACCAGTCTTACCAAGAGGTATCGTATTACCCAGTAAATGGGTTATGGAGGTCAGATAGGCAGTTGCTCCATGTAAAACACAGGTATTCAGCTGAACCCGGTTAGACTGGAAGCTGACCCTAACAAAGTTGTTAAAAGGCTAGGCAGATGTTGATGATGTACACCGTATAGTGGGTGTAAATTATGTAGGTAAGTTTATTAGTATTCATGATGTTTATGCATATTTATTAAAAAACTTGCTTCAAATACTCTTGTGACAAGAAAACCTCAGTCTTTTGACGCTCATGTTTTCGAATATAGGGTAAAGTTACTTAAAGGTATTGAGAATGAACGTGTGGTGTAAATATAATGTTGGTGTGAATTTCGTATAAAAATAGGTAGAGCTGAGAAAATTGTCGTCCTGGGAAAGAAAATTATCCTACTAATATTATAAACGTGAAAGTTTGTATGGATGGATGGATGGATGTTTGTTACTTTTTCACGCAAAAACTACATAACGGATTTGGATGAAATTTGGCACACAGGTGGTTTATAACCAGGATTAACATATAGGATACTTTTTATCCCAATATTCCCACGGGATCTAAATTTATGCGTTTGAAACCGCGGGGCGCAGCTAGTAAACAATAAAAGTGATTACTAATTTTAAATTAGCCTCAAAAAGCCATGTATATAGTATCGTTCTAAAAATGGCTACATTTTTAATAATAATTTTATGTATACCGACTTGAAAATTTTATTATATTTTACTTAGGGCTGATTTTTTTATTGACAGATAACTTTAGCGAAGGAATAATTTTGAATTTTTGTCAGTTCCTCGAATAATAATTCTCAGCCGATTGAAAAATCAGCCCTAAAGATAATTTTTATCTGAGGAATAAATATTCCGGTTTGACAGTTTTTGTATAGAATATAAATGTCAAACTGTTATAATTATTCCTTAGATGAAAGGTATCTTACTATTGAAAAATCAGCCCTCAGCGTCAATTATCAAGGATGAAGGAAAGTACGGCTTTTACAAATTTATTTATTAATTTATACTTTTCGCTCATAAAGGTACAAAGGCGGAGAAATGCCGCATTTTTTTTCATAAATCGTCACATTTTCGTTATTACGTAGATAAAAAGATCCGCTCCATGAAGTACACAATTCCGCCATCAGCAGATTAGAAAACACAATGACCTTTTTCTTGCTTCTCTAAAAAATGAAACGTCTTACCTCCGTCTCCCTTTGAAACCGTAAACAGTTACGAAAATGACACTTAAAATATTTATCTTGGAACACTCTTTGACATTCATAACGGATTTTCTTTAAATCGACTCCATATAGGATCAAACTAAATTAGCTAACGAAACTCTGCAGACGTGGTGGCTATCGATATCTAAATACGATGAAATAAAAGATTTGATGTATTTCTTAGAGGGTCAACGACCGCTGGTAGTGTTGTAACTTTAAGTATATGTTGGGAAAATCTGTTTTCTTTTGTTTTATCGTGTTGAGATATCGATACCAATCACGCCTGTGAAGTTTACACAAAAAAAGGTTTTTTAATACTGATATTACAAGTGTCTTTACTAACTGCGGTCGTTGACCCCACAAAAGAAGTCATCAAATTAATTTCTTTTTTGGTTTATCATGTTTAGATATTAGAGAGTTTCGCTAGCTAATTTATTTTGACCCTGTATAGCTCAAAATTTTAAATTAACGCTCGAATTCGAACTGTTACATCACATGTAAGTTCCTAAGTCTTATTATTAAAAACTGATCATTTGAATTTCTCGGGCTACCACGACGCGTTCGCTTTAAGAATCAACGTCAAGCGCCTTGAAGCGCTAGTTCTCAAGTGCTCCATTAGACGGCAGTCAATCATTATTATTCACCCGACTAACACACTTACGCGAAACAGATCCCGGCGAGGTGGAAGTAACGAGCCAGAAAAATAAACATGAGGAACATAAAATAAAACGTTAAACGGCTTGACTTTGAGATGATTTATTTACCGCTACTGCTATTGCTACATTGATTTAGGATTGACTTTTACGCAAAGCGTGGAGTACCTACTATGGGAAACCGAATTTGTTCGCATTGTTTTAGGGGGGTGAACTTACCTAACAACTTGTGAATATACACAACAACAACATAACTTTACATTAATTTTATCTTTGACAGTCGTTATGGGTCGTCAGAAGCCCGAAAGTCTGACAATCAGTCTTACGAAGGGGTTATGTAGTATTACCGAGTAACTTATGGAAAATCAGATAGGCAGTCGCTGTATGTAAAATACTCAGCTGTATGGTTAGACTGGAAGCCAACCTCAATATAGTTTTATAGGTTAGGTAGATGATGATTCATTTAACTGATTTTTCCATCGCCAGATAACTTTTATTCGAGGAATAAAATGGACGTTTGACAGTTTTTGTAGTTAGTAACTGTCAAAATTTCAAAATTATTCCTCGAATAAAGCTATCAGATGATTGAAAAATCAGCCCTAAATGTTACAACGAAGGTTTAAGCAGCTAATAAAAACATACTCCGTTTTACCGTCCTTAATTTGATTATTAAAGACTATTTTACCATACAAAATTGTCTCAAAATATCAAAAACGTAATATTAAAATTTGAATTCATGTACAGTACTGTCATTTACAGCCATAATAAAGTCACAAAAACGATGCTTCGTTTACGTTTTATAACTCACATAAATTAAACAGCCGTTGGTATGTGAGTGAAGCTGCGTACGATTCTGCTTTGAATATTGACTGGCAATTTTTGGTCCCAACAACTCACGGTGTGAAGATACATGCATGCATGCATGTTGTCCTCCTATTCATTATCTACATCAATGATCTTCCCAAAATCATGAAAAAACCATGTGTGCTATTCGCAGTCTATATATCTTTACTAACTACATACATGCCACACTAATAGTAACATTAACAACCAACTAAACACGATATTAAATAAAACAAAAACATGGCTGGATGAGCACAACCTTGAGATTAATTATAAAAAAAAATAAACTAATGACTTTCTATCCTCAGCAAAAATCACCATTACCAGTTAATATCACAACAATAGGCACCAAATTGAAGTAGTTAAAGAAATTACGCTATTGGGACTAACAATAGACACACACATTTTGTGTTAGCCCCATATAAAAAACGTACGATCAAAACTCGCAAAATTCACCTACGCACTTCGAGAAGTGAAAAAAACTACCGACTTGCAAACTGCACTTACTACATACTACGCCTACGCTCATGCATGGCTCAGCTATGGAATTATAATGTGGGGAAATAGCACAGATGCGCCTACGCTTTTCATTCTCCAGAAGAAGCTAACTCGGATTATAGTCAGCTGTAAGCCCTTTTTTATAAAACATAAAATACTCACCTTACCATCTATCTATATCCTGGAAATATGCAAATTCGTCAGGAAATACATGAATTTTTTCACAACCCGCGGCGATAAACATACCGATCGATCTGTCAGATATTAAAATATGTTATTGTTACTCTCCTCGCGTATGAAACTACATTCCTATAGCCCCTACGTAATGTCCATAAAAATATTTAATAAACTACCAGATGCAATAAAGGATGAAACCAAAATCTATTGAATACCAACAGACACCACACACAGTTAGTCGTATATATACATTCATACATACATAAATAAATATTATAATACGATAGATATATGTTTAATTGACCTTACCAAATAATTATTATGTACCACAACCTATAACAGACTGATCTCAATAAAATAAAATGTTATATTTACCTATAAAAATTTTATGTTAATAATATATTTTAAAGATTGCTTATTGTTAATTTGTGTCCCAAATTTATTTTTATTTTAATCATTAATTTTATACTTTTTGCTGTGCCCTACAGGGTCCATAATTGGGCCTAAGCTTTAAGCCATTGTAACACCTCTAGAACATTATGGAATGCTAATAAAAATATTAATATGAGCATGTTAATCATACAACATGTATCAGAAAGGTATTGTCATGTTTAAGGGCGTGGTCACAATAAACCTATAATGTCCCCACTGCTGGGTTACAGGCTTCGTCTCTTCGAGAGGGAGTGGGCTGTAATCCACGGGCCCAGTGCGGGTTGGTAGATGTAGATGATTGACATTGTAGATGTCTTCGAATTTTTGGTTCTAGGACATGTCGTTTTCCTCACGATGTTTTCCTTCACCGTTTTGAGAGCAGTAGCGATGAAGTAACAGTAAAACACAAAGTAAAGCGCCTATCTGTCGAACCTACGACCTACAACTCGAAAGTCGCGGCCGTTACGACTGGGCCACCACTGCTGGGCGTGGTACAGACCATCAAACTGAATGACTTTCTTCATAGGACCAACGTCGTAATCGCGAAAAAATTATCAGCCGTCTCATACATTTGGGTCGAGTAGGTATTGAAGTATTGTATGGGGACACCTTTCTGAGTATCTACCTACCTACGTACATAGTAGGTACCTACAAAACTGTACCTACAAAATTCTGTAGGCACCCATATCTAGGTACAGCATGTAGATGCTTTAGAGTTCGTTTTTTATAAAAAAAAAGTATTCAGAACGACTGCAAACAAATTCAATACCAGGCTGTAGGTACCCACCTACAGCCTGGTATTGAATTTGTTTGCAGTCGTTCTGGATACTTTTTTTTAACTCTAAAATGTCGAAAAAAAGTAGCTCCTGTTTCATACAAAATTGCACTACCAACCCAATGAAAAGTTCCGAAAGAGAAGCCTTTTCTTTCACTATTTCAAAATTGATGTTGGGGGCTCATAGTATAATAAAAACCTTGAAAAATTGTCGACGAATTCAAAGTCAGTAGTAGTAGAATGCATTGGCTATCTTTCAGGGTTTTTGTTCATCATTGCCTAGCCTGTTCCCAATACTATGTTGAGGTCGGATGCAGCTGAATACCAGTATTTTACATGGACCGACTGCCAGTCAGTCTGTATAAACGTAAGAATTTTCACAGGTGGAATCAATATCTATACTTATAATAAATCTGTAGAAGTGAAAATTCTGTACATTGAAAATATCAAAAAAATAATTTACAGGGGGTGTTACTAGACCGACACCGAACCCAAAAATGTGATTAAAAAAATTTTTGTCTGTCTGTCTGTCTGTCGGTCTGTCTGTCTGTCTGTCTGTCTGTCTGTCTGTTTGTTCAGGCATCACGCAAAAACTACCGGTTCGATTACGATGAAACTTGGTATAATTATTCTTTAATATCCTGGGCACCACACTGGGTACTTTTTATCCCGGAAAAGTATATACAATAAAAAACAAACTTAATTTTGCGGTTCGATCCCTATACCCGATTACCACTGTCTGTACTGTACCAACCGCAAATACTAAGTTTGTCGTAGGTTGGGTCACCCGCAGTGGAGTTCATTTTTATTCCTTTTAGTTTTTAGAGTTATTTAGGTTTATTTTTATATGAGTCGTAGGTATAGATTTTAATTTTAAAGTATAGGTAGTATATTTGATAGTGTACGTAGTGACCGTAGGTTATTTTATAATACTGTTAGGTAGGATTAGTCATTCGTATAGATATTAGTTTTTAGGGATTTCGCTTATTTATTGAGTTTAGATTAGTTATCATCAGAAATAGGTTTATTTAGGTAGGTATTTAATTTTCTGTTATTGAGTTTTTTTTTTTAATTAGGTAGGTACTTAGGTAAAGATATCATATAGGTACCCTCTTAATCACCACTAATGAGACACAATTGGTTTTCTACTGTAATTAGCCACAAAGGGCCCGCGAGATAGATGGCATTCTGGGGAAGCACATACATTTTATCCTGTTAGCACGTTCCCGTGGGATAATTTCCGACATCCACGCGGGCGAAGCCGCGGGCAGAAGCTAGTCCGTAATAATCCCGTTACGGCGTCTACATTATTCAAGTTCTCTTTCAAAGAAACTCGACCAAAAGAAAGAAAAATAAACAATTGCGAGTAGACTTCAATGCAGCTCCGTCATTGTTAAAGGAATAATATTGAACAAAAAATTCAATTGTGTCGACCATACTCGGTATTCTTAGCAATATTTCAGAAAATAATAGCTAATGTATGCGATTAGGTTTTAAAATCACGTCCTCGATCTATGAAGCCGTATGAAGACAATCCGAGTAGTACTTAGAAGTCTGAGTACCTACACAATCAGGCTAAACCCAGTTTTCCTATTTTCGTTGAATGATCTAATGCGCTTACTACATTGTTCCCACGTAGAATATGACACATAGATTTTACAAGGAAAAGAGGATTTGTGACGCATCATCCTATCTCTTTTGCTAAGGGTTCAGAATATTAATATGATTACCGTTATTATATTCCTATGATCGCAGTTTTCTATGTAGGTAACTGCGTATGTTCGTCATTCAAAGGCTTTTTGAATAAAGCCTTAAATTAATATTTTAGAGCTTGGTAACTTTAAAGTGGAATATTAAAGTTCCTTCCCGTTGGGTAACTTTACAAAGCTTCTACTTATTCTTCCTGGTTTAAATAAACTCTTTTGTTGCCAATCTATTTCTAGCTTTTTAGCCGACTTAAAAAAGGAGGAGGTTATCAATTCGACTGAATTGTTTGTTTTGTCTACAGTCAAAACGTAGAATGTTGGACTAGATGGACAAACCTACTCTATGCCGCCTTTTTATCAACTTTATAAAATAAATTAAAACAAGAATTGACCTTATCAACGCCATAGAAAAACTTCCTTATGTTTGCTTTCCTAAATGCCTAATCAAAAGAAAATTTTATTACCAAACATCACGGACCGGCACTCAAAGAAACATTCAATTCAATTATATTTCTCACTCAAAAGCACGACCTATGTGTATTTTAAGACGTGTTTCTCTTTACTCTCTAATCAATTAATATATAAATAAACGTAATTATTTAATAGACATCTAGATTAACAAGACGCAACCTTATTTTTAGTGGCATAAATGTTTCTTTTAAATATATACAGAAAAGCGAATTAATTACACTAATTGCAAACCAAAACATCCGTCTTTAGTGTATTCCCTTTGCAGTCATGAAAACTTCTTGAACAGCTGAAGATGAACTTCAAAGTTGGGCAGAACTCCTCGATGCTAAGAGTTTCGACGAATACAAGTCGGACATTTAAAATATACTTGGTAGTTGGCTTAATGTAAAAATAAATAAAGTTTTGGCCTGGAATAAATAATTAATAATACCTAATCTTCTTATCTGAAAAGCTTGAGAAAATTTTGACTGTGATGGAAAATATTTCAGAATTTTCCGCTATTGTTCGCGCTGCATATTTTTCCAGAATCGCAAAAAGTAACCGAACAAAACATTCATTTCCGTCTGCTATAGAAGAATTTATAGCTGCATCAACCGTTATGATAACAAAACAGGAACATAATTGTGTGCTCTGCTGGGAACCATGCAAATCGGGAAACACATTACAAATGCAATCGAGCTTTCGACTCGTGTATCGGAAACCGATGTCCTGTGGGAAATGAGGTGCACCTCGCAATAACCTGTTTCCTCTACTAATGACCTGACACTTACCTACTTTATTTTGCCATCCGATGTTCACCTGTTTTCTAGGTTAATTTTATGCCAGGCGTCCCTGCTTTTTCCATCATGACAGAAATAATTTTTAGAGTGGCAATGAATTGTTTCCCTCAGCAGCTTATAAAAAGTGAAAAACGAAGTCTGCTATGATTACATTCCATCTTTTCGTTCAAACAACTTACTAAAGAGGTTCCCATTTCTGCCGGTAAATAAATATCTTATTACCTTTATTGATGAGGCGATGTTTTTCAAAAACATTTTACTTTAGAACTTTAAAGTCTCTATAATCTGCTGTATGTACTCGAATATTATTATTTATAAATTATAGACAAAAATATAGAAATTTTACAAAGGGTGAAGCAATGGGCGGTCTTGTCGCTAAGAGCGATCTTATAAAGACAACCTTTGGATGGATTTAAAAGGGGAAGGAGAGACAAAGACTGTAAGTAGTACAGGCTGTACTTCTTACACCAAAGTAATCCAACAACATAAAACATAATGTCTTAAGTCAGCAGACTTTAATATTAGCAAATTAAAGTTTGGACGGCAAGATTACCTGTAATCCTAAGGGATCGAGTTCAGTTATCGAAGGTCAATCTAATATAGAAACTTAATAAGAAAAGATTTGATCGTGATTCACGATATATGTTGGAAATTGCCCGATACCCTTTTTCATTATTAATGTGTGTTGGGTATAAAAACATTGCAGAATTTAAGAATTTAATGTATTTTTAAGCTCGTACGATAATAATGGATTATCCGATTTTTCTTGCCTTTTATATTGCTTTACTGCGTGATCATTCAAACGTTTCTATTTAAAGTGAAAACTTTATAAAAACAATATTATATTTTTATATTGATTATCTAATTATAGGACATAACTGTCGACAAGAGATTAGTATAGACTAGGCTTATGTTGACAGTTATGTCCTGTGGCTAATATTTTCTTGATGAATATCACATTCATTTATTCATTGCTAGCTGCGCCCCGCGGTTTTACCCGCATAAGTTTCGATCCCGTGGGAGTATCGGGATAAAAAGTATTCTATGTAATCCTTGTTAAACTATTTGTGTGCCAAATTTCATCCAAATCCGTTCAGTAGCTTTTGCGTGAAAGAGTAACAAACATCCATCCATCCATTAATACAAACTTTCGCGTTTATAATATTAGTAGGATGTATATGAATACATGAAGGGTGAGCGTTTTGTCTATCTTTTGTAATTTTGACGTTCAAAAAGTGCTGATTCTCAGCCTAATTTGATTATATGACTTTTTATTATGATTTGAGGAATTATTACCCAGCCAGCTAATGTCAATACCAAGTCTTACTGGCAATGGAGCCACAAATGTGACAAACATTTCGTCGCCAGTTAAGGCTCTTTTAAAGCACCCTATTCATCAGTTTGTTAAGCAAGCTTGACGCCTAAGCTGCTGCTGACATTTAAGAGCACTTTACCAAACATCACATAAATATCTACACGATCAATCTCCATTACATGACACTAATCAGCATCTAGAACACACGGCACATGTACACGACATTTGAATGGTTTCCTTATTTACAAATTAAATTATATCTAAGTACGTTTAGTAACGATACTGAAATTAATATTAACTACTTCCTCTGCGCACCTTTACAAAAACGCGCGTGTGACATATGACCTTGTGGTTCTGAAAAATAACATCCGCTGCAACCCAAGTCAAGGGCTTGGTATAAGAATACCGATTTATTTTTGTACTAATGTCCGCTATTTAGATCATTAACGAAAGATAAAGTCATTATTTTCGTGTCACTTAAATGAAGAGAAATGTGTTATGATATTTTATTAGCTGTTTAGATAAAGCAACTTTTAATGTAAACTGATTTTGTTTACATTTCAAAATTATTCATGTACTAGCTGCGCCCCGCGGTTTCACCCGCATAAGTTTCGATCCCGTGGGAATATCGGGATAAAAAGTAATCTATATGTTTATCCTGGTTATAAACCATTTGTGTGCCAAATTTCATCTAAATCCGTTCAGTAGTTTCTGCGTGAAAGAGTAACAAACATCCACCCATCCATCCATCCATACAAACTTTCACTTTTATAATATTAGTAAGTAGGATAAAATGAGTTCGTTTGATTCGAAATTGATTATTCGAATCGTTTCCATTACACTAATCATCTCCATCATAAAAATATATTTAGAAAAAGATACTTTACGGATTTACGAATTTAGAAATATCCGCGACCTATTTTATCAAATGTCATATCTCTGTCACTTTCACGGAGATCAAACTTACGTTAAATATAGAGATTATAAATATGAAATGTTTTCGAGGGCTTCCCCCGCATATTACATAATTTTTATTCTTGTTATCTTATTACAAGTAGGCGCTTTTAGGGGAAAATAATGTTCGTCCGTAATATTTTTTTTAGAATCTGAGTTTTTGTACAGACGCCAGCACATCAAGATACTACAATCTGTCAAATTTCTTTAGTAGATTTTCAACTTTATCGCTAAAGCATTAAGGTTCAAGGTTGGATGGGAAAATTTGACAGTTTTGGTTTGCTTGACCTGCTGGCGTCTGTACCTACCAAGAGTGTTCTAGGTTTTGGAAATCTAATTAAAAAGATGAGCTACAATAGTGCTAAAATCCTCTTTGAAGTCATGTTTGGCATAAAGATGCTAAGTAAGTTTGTTTCGCTTTCATTTTCGGTACTAAACTCAGATACTGTTGAAAATGTTAATTAGCGTTATCTAGATTATGTATTCGTGGGTACTAAGAATGGTAAACACGGTTTATACAGCGCAACTAACATACACGCCACAACCAATTTAACCTTTAACTATAGTTAGTTTATTCTTATCATCATCAATTTTACATGTATCGCCTATTATATCAATATGTGATACCTGTGATACCAACATTTTAAATATGGGTATACTATCGGTACACTTCTGCCTAACCCTTCGGGAATTATAGGTGTAATGTTATGTTACACTTTGTAGTAAATAATCTCCACCTAAACAATATTGTCAGCAAAAACCAAACATCATCTACATATCCTTTTCCCAACTATGTCGGAGTCGGCTTCCAGTCTAACCGGATGTAGCTGAATACCAGTATTTTACACGAAGCGACTGCCTATCTGACCTCCACAACTCAGTTACTGGGTAATACGCCCCTACGTTACGCCCGTTGGTAAGACTGGTTGTCAGACTTTCGGGCTTCTGACGACCCGTAACGACTGTCAAAGATCCACGAATGACAGCCGGACTAACGGCTTAACGTGGTGTCCGAGGCACGGAGGGGTACCATCTTCACATTCCAAGGTATGTGAAGATGGTCACCCATCCACGGACCAACCGCGGCAAGCGTAGCTTAACCTGATCAACTCGTGCGGCTGTTTTTACTTAGCCACAAGCCCCTCCACTTCTACCTAACCCTACGAAAAATACAGGCGTGATGTTATGTTACACTTTGTAGTAAACAATCTCCACCAAAACAATATTGTCAGCAAAAACCAAACGCTAACTTAAAAAAGCAATACCAGGCACACGATTTTCCGACCTCAGACTCTAAACCAGGGCCAACAAAAAAGCAATATACAAATAAAAGCTCAGCCAAGGTCTAAGTATTGAAGATAGTGTCACGTTGAACCGTCCCAGTCTCAATAATGAGATGCCGAGACGTCTTCGCGGAGGCATGCACCGTTCTTCACATAAGCATACGGACGTGAGAGTACCACTCTATCAGCCTTTTAGTAATTTCGATCTCTTAGGTGTCAAAAGGATAATACCAGAATTTGTTACATTTTCATGATGGAAAAGGGGTTTACAGGCACCGTATTTTTAATCGAGTTTGTCTTCTTAAAATGTTAAAGTTTGATAAGATGGCAATTTGCCTACCTATTTTTAAGAACGTTCGCACTCTCTGAAATTAGAATGCGAAGGTCAAGGACAAAAAGATATCTAATTTTCCAACATTTTCGACAAGTTTTTGACATTGATTGTCAGATGAGATAAGATTGCGGCTAGATTTTAAACATTTTAACTACGTGAATTGGCTTTTAGGTATATTGATTGAGCAGATTGACTAAAACGCGAAAAAATGTTGCACTGTACTACTGTTGGCAACTTTCAACACAATTCAATTGTGGAGCTGAATTTGCGCACATGTAAAGTTACACAAGCCGCGAATTTCAATGTATTGCGTTTTGGTTTCACTAAAAGCGCCGTCTGATTGTTTAATAACCTCACGTGTATAAACCAATGTAATGCCTACAACCAATACCTATCTTTAAAGTAATTACAAGCAAAGAGACAGATATTAATGTTTAAGTGTTATATTTATTAACACTATACCTAAGTAAAGAATAAATCACGTACCTACCTAGTTGTCCCTGATTTTAAGTATGTAAGACAAATCTTTATTATACACCAAGCCTTTAACTAACAACATTAAGCTCAGAGAACAAAAGAATAGGTGTATTATCTAAAAGTTTTTCAGTATAATTTTACTTAAAATTCCAGTCGGTTCAATAAGCGCTCCAAACTTTCGCAATAGAAAAGTTTTCACTGAGACTTTTGGTTTCGTGCTCGAATTTTTTCGCAATACTAATGAGGAAAGGGTGGTCTCGTGACCGCGGCGTTCCATTGTGGAGAAGCACTCGACCTTTTCATCCGCAACCGGATCCCGCGCCACTAGTGCACTTTTTGCTTTGTCAACAATATTCGCACAGTATTCAACGTCAAAAATGTTAGCTCTCACTCCGTTATACTGACTCTGTTTTGAAAAATTGACATTGCTTTTGTCCTGAAGTACGCCGGAATGACTTTTGAAATGTTGAGGGTTTTCCCTTTTCCAAATACAGCTCTTTCTTCACACCAATCTTCGTTTAGAAAAAAACCTTTAAAGGTTCTGACAATACAAGGAGGCAAAATAATTTATTTTCGTTTTCGTGCACACTTACAAATGGTTTAGGGACGCATCGCTTTACAGATGCGTACGCATTCTATACAAAATCGTTGCTTTTTATGGACAAAAGCTGAACAGAGCTGAATAAGTGTGGTTAGTCCCTTAATAACGATCATCGAACACTCTCGATGATTTTTCTTTCTTTGTTATTCGCAAAACCACTGAAACTGTTTTCCCATGTAAAATATGCAAATACATTCATCTCTTTGTACAGGGAGCTCCAAATCCGTTTGCTTACATTCACACAATGACCTACTTCGATCCACTTCTGAAATTTTAATTTCGTGCGGTCAACGATTTTATTTCGGAAACAAGTTTATTTCGATTCCTGACTCAAAATAAAAGTTTATTTCAGTTTAATATGACGTTTATTTTGAGACGTTCTTCAGGAAATGCCACTTGCTTATATCTAATAGACGCTAAGAGATGTCTGAGAGGGAATTCTTGTAATTTTAAGAACACTCACAATCTGATCTCATTCTCAGTCTGTCAAAAATACCTACCTCTAAAATCAGTGACAATCAACTGCGGCGAGCGTGAGATTGCGACTAGATCAAAATCTAGTCGCAATCTCACGCTCGCCGCAGTTGATTTTAATTACTGGACGTTTTTAATTACTGGAATTGGCTATCCGATATGTATTTTGACCTTTTCATTTTTGTTGCTTTGCAAAAAGATTTTGTAGAATTGTAACTTGGAATGGTATTTTACTAAATTTGACCAACTACTATATTCGACAACGTCGTATTTGCATTTATATAAATTTCAGTAATCCATGTATTTTATATATTTGTAGGATCAGGAGTGCCGAGCGGTATATAATATATCGTCAGGCTTTGGAGTTCCCATGTTTTTGGGATAAACAGGACGGTCTAAACAGTTACAGTAGGGAACAGTAATAATAATTACAATACACAAAAATACACTAGGTATACAAAAGACACAATAATGGGTAAATATTAAAAACAGTCAATCGAACAAACCCTTTAGGGTCACAGTTCGTATAGCGGCCAAGCCACCCAACACAAAGTGCATCTACTCGCTATTTAGCAAGCCAACACAGCTATGTAAATATACAGCAGCGCTGTACCAGGTAAACCGACAGTTATGTCGGGAGCAGGTGCTCTGTATTGAGTCGAATCCGAAGACCGACTGACGAGCAAAACGAGTGCACGCTCTTTTATAGGATGATCGACAACTCAGTCCAATGACGCACGTCAAGTGTTTACTTGATACAAAACACTAAAATACGCTAAATCTAATAAGACTTGCATTATAAAGTAATCAAATAATACAAGAATAATTGTCATAAATAAACAATGGTGATTTCACAAAGTAAACCATTTTAAAAACAAAGTAACATGTCATCCGTTGTTTTGAATAAAACCAACGGGTACAATTTATCGAAATAAGTTGCCAAAAATCAATTAGAAGGTACACCGAGTACTCAATAAGTTATGTTTCGATTTATAAGACAATAATTGATAGTAAAAATCACTTAAATTGATAATAAACACAACTCATAACAAATTCTGTTGACTACCCACAATTTTAATTTGACAACCATCTCCGACATATTTATGTATTCGTATTGTTGTGTACAAAATCGTCAAATATTTGACATAAGTCCATAATTAAATGTCAAAAGTTTCCTTAGAGAGTTTGTTCAGAAATTGTGATTCAATGATTGGGTACCGTTTACAACTTCTATAGAAATTGTTTAAATAGAAATATGAAACTTTGTAATTATAACTAAAACTTGAGAAATTGTTTATTAATGTATTCGTAATTAATATTTCGACAACGAACTTAAAATTGGTCTGGATTCGTGAATGTAACATGTAATATTGAAATACGATGAATACGCTAGGTACAGTCAACAGCAAAAGTAGATGATCAAAATCAGAAATTCAATAGTAATGAACGGAGTTCGCAGCTATATGGCAGCTGTACTAGTAGTAAATGTTTGGTATAATTTACAATCACATGCTTTTGAATCACTTCGACGCCACACAGTTCTGACGCGAACTCCGTTCATTAGTATTGAATTTCTGATTTTGATCATCTACTTTTGCTGTTGACTGTACTATTTTAAACTTTAACAGAACGTTAGGCTAATAATTAGAGCGGTCACCCGACGGGACAACATTTAATCAAAAAATTTCATACGTACTTACGTAGGATCCTAATTTCAAGGTTATTTTTTTCTTTTTATAGGGTTCACGTTTATACGTTTTTTGTTCTATTTGTGGCTATTTTTTCAATAGTTTTTTTTTTTAAATTATTTTAGGCTTTTTACATTCATACGATTTTTATTGTTATTTTGTGTAGGGGTTTTTTTTTAATTTTTAATTTAATTTTTTGACTCCAATTAATGCATGAATACACGTTATGTTGATATGAGGCTGAAGTACATTTATATTAGATTCACGGAAAAAAATATTTATAATTAAGTATATTAAACATTTATTTTCAGACCAAATCCATAGAAAAAATTTAAATGAAGTCATTACAGTTATTACATAAATATTTCTTTTTTAATGTTATAACCTAAAACTAAATGGATTAAATACATATTCCTAACAACCTTACGTTTATGGAACTATTTCTTTCTGACATTGTAATTGTATCAACCAACTATTTTCTGGGTGCTCGGGAGTGCCCCCCGCTAAGACGCGGTAAACCAAAAAGTATGCACTTTGACCAAGATGTAAGGTTTTTAGAATTAGGCCTTTTAGAGTTAGAGGATTAGCTCTACATTAAATCTGATAACTTTCCAACAGTGAAAGCGTTATGTAAATCTTGGGAACTTACTTTACAGGATTTTGTTTGTATGTTTTAATATGTATCCCACAATACATATTGTCATAAATAGGGTACAGTCCTATATTCAGTTTAATTTTTTTACTCCAAAAATTCTTCCCTAGGGAGAAGAATAAAATTGCAAGCAATCCATTACTGGACCTTGAAATGTTCCCAACTTCAGCCATTGCGTACAGGAGTTATAACACATAGTCCATCTGAAAATGATTTATTTCGAAACAAGACAGAAATACTTCAGCACGCGTGTTTCATGGTTTCAGTACTCAAAAAAATATTACGCTATTGTGAATTATGATTTTGCTGTACCCAATATTCGTACAAGAAACCTAATCCATCGAGTACGTAGGAAGACGTCAGTTAGTGACGTTGAAATGACGTCAGTATGATAGTAACTTATATTATCTTCATAACTATTGCATTCTTATCGAACTTTCAAAATATTATATAGATAGGCAAAGTTATTTCAAATCGCATTTTAAGTTCCTCACGTTCAAGTCCATTTTCACGCGACAAAAGCCGATTTATCTCTCGGATTATCTCACAGATGTTCTAGAAACCTACTTACAAAAACTGTCGAGTGCAAATAAAATTTTACATTTCAACGAGTGCATGTCTTCACAATATTTAAACTCAAGGTTGTAGTAATCTGATCTAGCGAGCTATTTAAAAAAAACAACAATTATAAATAGCAGTATATTGTATCCGTTATTCAGTTTTCGCAAAAGCATCTCGTAGGCAATCCGCCAAGTCATTCGTTGAACCCTGTATACGAATCTTTATTTACGTGACATAACAACTTCACTTGAGACTGCTAACAAAACTGAAGCCGCCATTAAAATGCCGCTAACAGTCTCATATAAATCTCGTAGGTATGTACGTCTAATTGCTTTACGTGATTTGAGACGAATTAGGTCAATTAACAATTGAGTGGGAGTAGGGAAGAGTTTTAAAATTGCCGTACTGATGTACGCTTATCTTGAAATGTTATTTACGAGTACCAAGTGGGTGTCAGAAAAAAAAAACTAACATTCTATAAAGACTGAACTGGACTAGGGTTTTCAAATAAAATAGACGAAAATTGAGCGAAAATGTAAGAAAGAAACCGACAAAGTGCTCTAAACCAGAGTCCAATAAATTACTATATATATATAATACTAATATATATAGAAACAATAAATTACTATTTGCACCTACACAGAGTGAAAACGTCAATATTTATTGTTCACACGAAATCCTCAACAAAAATGTCCATGTTTAAAATTCAAATAAAATGTCCTAGATCTACATGCATATTCTGACCTCATTAAAACGTGTGGTTCCAAAGCATTCCCTTATTAGCGTAAGCAAAGGAAAATTTAAATGAATCTGTGGAGAATCGCCACGTTCGTGAAAAATTTTGAGAGCTCCTTCACTTTGCTTCCCCTCGCCTGTTGTGGTGATACTTGACCCGTTTGTCTAAGTTTCCGCCTAGTTTACACTTTAGCTAAACTCTTTATACTTATACCTACATTTTAGATGCTCCGTTATTTAGAGAGAAAACTTGAGTTCATTAGGAAGACATCGTTCATACGGTTATAATTGGTTTAATAGCGCATCACGGCAACAATGCAATGGTTCAAAACAGCGAGCGATGCGTTTTATGTTAGTTGAAACGAATGACAATAATGACACAAAAAAAAGTAAAATTGCCGTTTTAAATAAATTAAAAAATAAATGCACGGCTCAGTGGAATAATTTTGAGGTATTTCTTTAATTGATTGAATTACCTTTATTATCATTACATCAAATATTATTACGAACAAAATTTTGAGAATTATGTGACGAAAAATATTTTAGAGCTCTGTTTTACGATTCTTTCTTTTTTTTCTTTTCATTTTTTTAAAAAACGTTACCTCACACTAGGAATTTCTCCTGTATCGTGGGTGCGTTTACAAACATTTAAACTCACATACACAAACAGCCAGACCCGGAACAACTCCTTGTAGATCATACAAATATTTGTTCGAACCGAACGAACGAAAATCGAACCCGCTACATGTGGCGCAGCAGTCAATCGCTTAACCACTGCGCAAACCGTGCCGACAAAGACAAGAATGTTTTATCATCATGCTATTTTATTTTTATGCAATATTTTCGAATAAGTCTTTTCTGTGAACAGTTCCACAACACATTTTTTTCTGGTTTGTAATATGTACCAATACGCCTTACTATGCTTCAAAAAACTGAGCTGACTTTTATGGTGTCCTATTTTCCTATAATTAACGTGCGTGTATGACCAGAACGTTTTTAAAATTACGAGAATTGCCCCTCAGATGTATGAACGTAAACGAGGCAAAAGGGTTATTTAAGGATCGTAGCAGGAAGCGCTCTGTAGTTTCTGCCTACCCCGGGTAGAAGGCGTGAGATTATGTATCTTTCAATTTTTTTTATTTTTTAAACGTTGCCCCACATTTAAATTTTAAACTCACATACACAAACAGCCAGACCCGGAACAACTACCTGTACGCAATACAAATATTTGTTCCATGCGGGAATCGAACCCGCGACACGCAGCGCAGCAGTCGATCGCCCAGCCGCTGCGCCGACCGTGTCGTCTAATTTGTATTTTCACTTTACCTACATTGAATTTTTCAAACGTATGATTAGGAATTTCCTTCAAAATACTTCGAATTGTAAGTGTGTCATGTAATTTGGGTGTTGATTTACCTACACAATTACAAAGTCCCAGCGAAATACAAATTGAGATAAAGTCTGAAAAAAAGTAACGTACCTACATACAAATGGTATATAAATAAATACATAAATAAATACATATAACTGGTATATAAATATACTGAATGTAAACAAATAAACCGATTTAAAACGCCAATACCTTTCACTGCTGAAACCATTTTGTTGGTATTTGCTATACAAATAAATTGAATGTAATTTGAATGATTGTTTGACTTCCAACCTATTTGTATACTTCAGTTTCCCAAATCATGACTAAATATGATGCACACAATTTATACATTTTGGTTAAACGGATCACAATTTAAAGTTTGTCGGTTCCTACATACATTACGTACTTATGTACGTATGCGTGCAGCATATGTCAGCCCTGCGTGTTCAGACACTGTTTGTGTTTTTGTACTATTTGCTACAAACATGAGTACGAAACAAAATGCTCCAGCGGCGAGTTTATTTCCCACACATTTTCCTCCTTTTTTTCTCAACAGCCATGACTTTTGATCCTCAGGTAATAAGCAATACTTTTTGTTTCTCTAGGTTGAAGATTCGTTGTTCGGAATTGGCAGACATTACACGAAGAGACCCTCCTACCCTACCTACTATGGCTCAAGATCCCTTCCATAAAACATTCCTTAATCGTCCTTCAACTTACATTGTAGCACGCAAAAGGCAACTTAATATTTAAAAACATTCCAATCGATGTTAACTTTGTAACTTATTCCTTTGTCAAGTCCGGTTGTAACGGAGAATAAAATACCGAAGAGAGTTACTTGCCACTAGATCTTAGTAGTAGCTCAATCGACGCGCGTAAACCTCTTCGGAGGGCGCGAGGGGCCTGCGCGATGCGGTCTCGCCAGGGATGTACGTAATATATCCTGCGGACGAAGTAGTTTCCCTGACATACCGCTCGCAATCGCTGCCTCGGCCACGGCAGCGGCCTACGCTTGACTTGATCTTCGGGCCGCCGCCGCGAGCGCCGTTCAGCTCGATCCCCCCGCCCCGCACCCCCACCCTCAATAAACCCAGCGATAGCACCCACCTCAAAACGGCGCCTCCGGAGCCTCCAGAGCGCGCGCCGGCATCGCCGACGCCGTCGCTCGAGCGCCCCAAGCTGCGCGAGCGCACGAAAGCGAAGCTGCTCAAGAAGCTCGGCCGCCATGAGGACAATGAATTTGGCAAAATTGTTAGAACCCCCGCTCCCGATGAATTTGAACTGCCCGCTCCCCTTCCTACTCCAGCGTTCTCAAGAAAAAACATTTTCGATCGCGACTTCGATGCACTGTTCGAAGTTGCGAACTCACCGCAGTTTGGTGCACACATCCGAGTTACGACTCCGGAACCGGACCGCCGGTCGGATCTGTCGGCTGCGCACTTCCCAACACTTACAGCGTCCACGTTGAGTCTCCTCCCACCGCGGCCCCAGTCCGAGCCAAGCTCGCTCGCGACATCCGCTCGCACCTCTACGCCTCCGATGCCAACACCACAACGTTCGTCTACTGAAGGTTCTGAATGAGAGTGCGATTTGAGTTTGAGAACGCGTGATCATCCGACTAACCCGTATCGTCACATTAATTTAGCATGGTTACTTGGCGAAATAACAGCATTAATGCTTCACTAGGCACGTATCACCCCCATGAGGTTTTACATAACAGTGTGAGGGTTCTTGAGTTGATTAATTAATGACTTTCAGAAACTTTTGCTGCATGTGAATTAACTCTGAATTTACTCTTTTTTTCGCAGGTCCGAATTCTAAGTCGAAGAAAGTTAGTTTCTTGCGTAGGCTCAGTCGAGCAAGAGAGCCGACGCTGCCGCGTCCTTCCACCATGCAGCAGCAGCCGTCCGTCGAGATGGCGTTGCGAGAACTCACTCACCCAACACATAACGAGCAGCTCAAAAACCAACAGCAAGTGACATTCAAACTAGTCAAAACAGGTGAGTGAATAGAATAATTCTTCACAATTATTGTTACGTTATAAGAATTATATTAAATAGCGATCTAGGTTAAATGCAAAACAGCGAAATACGTAAAACATTTCATTGTTCCACAGTGAAATACTCCTAGACAATTCATTTACGATCTGTTAATTGAATTTCACTGCAGCAGCCGTCAGTTTGACATTGGGATATATGTTGAATACACATTGGACAATTCCCGTGCAACGTGGACTAGATAATACTGTATGTGCTGAGCTGAATAATACATATCCTGACCCTACCATACCATGAATATTTGATTACCTATTAAATGCATTTTGATAAAGCCGTACGTAGCAGCAGTAAGCCATATCGCCTGAGAAGGGAATGACTAGTTTATGTAAGCACCTACTTCGCGCAAAGGAAGTCACCATTCGTATCACCAATAAAACATTTGACTGCCGAAAAACTTCGAGACGACGACGTCGTAAAGTATGGGTACTCATTACATTGACTTCAGAGAAAGATTTTTTTATCAAAACAAATTAAAAAGTTTCTAAACGAATAAGTAAGAATTTCCCAATACGCAACACGGAAAGTTACAGCGGAAACCGAGAACTTTCACGAATTACCTACAAATTGTTGACTGGCACTATTCTATTCGATTAAATCTCGTATGCGATACACGAGAAAACGATCAACGTTTGAACCCACCCTAAGCGAAGTAGTCTGCAATGTAAGTAGTTACGTAGGTACTTGGCAGTTTCAACTCGTTCCTTTTTTACTTCGCACTTCAGAGTGGAACAATGTCAGTATTTCACGAGCCACGTCTGTTTCACAAAGGAAGGCCTATTATTATAGTGTAAAATCGTCACATCGGAACACGTTCCAACGTCAAACTAGAATCAGGCTTACTCCCTTTGTGTACTTTTTTTGTGGGTTTCATTTCGCTGGCTCACGCAAATGCCCCGGGGCTGGCAGGTGACATCAAACATAAGCCACAGTGAACATCCGACGCGTTGTTTTGATTTTAGACTTTCGTGGAAACACAAATACGAAAGTTTTATGAAACAGCGTAGGTTAAACACAATTAGTGTCTAAATTATAGTTTTAGTAAACACTGTTTTTGAAGGTATGGAGTTTTAACTTCGTAACTTATATTTGTTATGATAAATTTATATTTGTTATTTAAACACCATTCTCGAAATAATTAAGAAAAAACCAAAGTCTTTGATTCATCCTATTTCCGAGGACTTCTCAAGCTAAAGCACGTTTACGTTTCCGGAGACAGAGATCGTGGCTTGACTTCGAAAGACGCTAACGATATATATGTAAAGGTTTGGCACGTTAATAGCGACGTTCCGTAAACACAAGGCTGATGAGAAAGTATTTCCATAAATTAGAGAGGATGATGATATTTAGAAGACAAATCAATAGAATTTGTAAGTTAGATTAATTGACATCGCTGATTGTGAATACATTTGCACGCCATGTTATGGCAGGATATACTGAAACAAATTTACTGTACCATATTCTAGCAAATAAATATTTTTGATTTGATTGGAAATGAAAAAAAAAATATGTGAAGTATCCGGTGTTAATATGACACACTAGTGTCACATAGTTTTTAAGCTTGCCTGAATTAATACGATGCCATTGTCTGTGAAGAGAAAATACATTATTTCTACTCGTATTTGTATTTGATTTCGGGCTGTAGACAGATACTATATTAGTGATAGATATGAAACCGTAAAGCTGAAGTTGTCGGAATAACTGATGAGCCATATTTTTAACTGCAGAGGTACACTCAGTAAAAATATGTAGGATTCATCGTCAAGAATTCATTTGATTGACTATAATTTGTGTTCCAAAATATTGTATCAATGTGGTAGCTACAGTTAAGTTTCCAATGTGTAATATGAGATTGTGGTCAATTAAATGGATTTTTGTCGATGTTTACATTTATCTGCGGCTGCCTGTACTGTACTGAGTTGGCATATTCATTTTATGAGCTGAATACGGCCCTCTCAATTTGCTGGACGAATCTCGTTGTTCGGTCTAGCAATGCAATTTGTAGGTCGGTCGCAACGGCGGTCCCGCCGCGGGATTACCTCCGTTACTACAAAGAGCAAAACACTTTGTTACACTACCGCTTTTTGGGACGTATTTCCCGTTTGATGATGCCATCCATTCATTTCCGGCGATGGGAATAAAAGCCTCTGCGGTGAAGTTACACTGAGTGCTCTATCCAGCGTGAGGTGAAAAATTGTACATGGCTTCCGAAATGTTCTCGTTTATTACCACTTGTCTGTGGGTTATTAGTACACGTCATTTTATAAACGAATGAAGCATGGGATCAGCTAATAAATGTTTCAGTATTATTTACTAACAATGTAATTAAATCTCAAACATATAACTATGTTACTAAAATTATTAATTATTTATCCTAATTATACATATATACTTACAATTGCGCTATTTTATGATTATCGTGTACTAGCTGTGCGGCGCCCCGCGGTTTCACCCGTATAAGTTTCGATCCCGTGGGAATATCGGGATAAAACTATTCTATGTGTTAATCCTGGTTATAAACCATCTGTGTGCCAAATTTCATCCAAATCGGTTCAGTAGTTTTTGCGTGAAAGAGTAGCAAACATCCATCTATCCATCCATCCATCCATAAAAACTGTCACGTTTATAATATAATATATAATTTATATAATATTATCTAGTAGGATTTTATTTTGATTTATTTGAATATGTTCGACCTTGACCTTGTTGTATGTACCTACCTAGATAATAATAAGTAAATGATGTGGGGTCCTATAATTGGAAGCGCACAAGTGTGCGCTTGCAATTATAGGCAGTGTATGTTAACGTGCAAGTATTTGTGTAGCCTCTATTGGCGATCCAAGAAATAAATAAATTACTTAGATCCACATACTTCATACCTACGGGTTAATATGAAAATTATATCCATAAAAAGTGAAGAAAAATGGATTTTCCTTCCCACACAAAATTGCTGCGAGCGCCGCCCGTTTGCAAATCATATTAACAATCAAGCAGCCCCACTTGTTACTTTTACTAGCACATCCTCTCGGCTAGCACACACTCAACTTATATTGCTATCTAGAAGTTTACGTGTCTCATAAATAACAGAGACAGCGATGTTGCCTTCGTAAATTAGGGTGACGTGCAAACTTTTGCAATTAACTTTTAAATACCCATCTAATACCACCGACCACAACACACACCTACAGACTACCTAAAGTATTTGTCTCTCCTTTCCCTTTTTATTCCACCCAAAGGTTGTCTTTAAATGATAGCTCTTAGCGATAAGACCGCCCTTTGTAAAATTTCTATATTTATTTCTGTAACTTATATGGTGGACATAAAACAGAGTACTCATTCTATCCTAATAAGAATTTATTATTTTTCTGATCCCCTTCTCGATCCGTTGAAGTAGTTCCCCTGGAGGCCTAATAAATGTTTGGTGAAAGTTTACTTTGTTGGAGACCGCTGTTGAATGAATCCCTGGACTCAAAACTTGGGACCTGTATTTTGACCTCTGTAACTTCTGTCTCTACCGCAACTTTCCACTTGTACTGTATTAAACGTAAGTGAATAGAGAAATTAGGAGACCACTTTCCTGAAGTAAAACAAAAGATAATTAACACAAGGAGAATTTGCCGAGTAGTAGGTATTGTGATTCTGTCGCTGAAATTGTAAGTCCGAAACAGTAACTTTATACCTTGAGACATCATATTGATGCACAAACATTTTGTAATTTGTCAATGCAATAATATCCATGTAGAAAAAACCTGGGCATTTTTTTAAAACAAACAATGACTGGCTCGTCGTTTTTACATACAAAGCACCAGATGCACGTATTCAACTGGATATTGATATGTCCAACCGACTGATTACATACAATGAGGAAGCGAAAAAAGCGCTGAATAAATGAACAAATGTAGTCGTCCAAAAAGCAGACGTAAGTAAATTGCACTTGGAGACATAACTTGTTTAAAATCCGCTGAAATCCGCTGGATGCGCTTTATTTCAACCAGATTATGTGTGATTGTAGGAATGTGTACACTGGAAACAAGAGATTCCACTGTATGGACGTTTTCGAAATTCTGTCGTTTGGTGTTCCTGTTAATTTAAAATACAGTTTGCCATAACATGGGAACAACGGAATAGTTGTGCTATTTTAACGTACGCAAACATTTTCCACGTAACATTACATAGGTAAATGGAGTCGGCCATGCCTTAATAATGCAGTGCTCAGCCGCCGCGAACTAGTAATAAAGTTGCCAGCTTAGTGTCGCGGTTGAATAATGAATTGCAAACTGCATAATGAACCAATTTTAAATTACGGCTTTACTTGGGAATTTGTGTAAATATTTCATGGTCCTGCAGATGTATCACAGACCTTTATTGAAAAAAAATTGAAAATATTTATTTCATACCAAGCACACAGTAATTTATACAAGTCCATATTATATCCATTTACTCTCCTAGGGGTGATTTTTCAATCGACATATAATTTTGTTTCTTGGAATAAAATTGATGTCTGTCAGTTCTTCAAAAATCAAAATGATTCCTCCGATAAAATTATCTGGCGTTGAAAAAAATTTGCCCTTAATTGAGTAAAAGTACAACTCCCGATTTATGTCGGTTGTTAACGTAAACGTGACTAGCTTTCAGAAAGCTGAAAAACAAGACTAAGAATTTCAAAAGCCAGCGTGGTATCCATTTTCGAATTATTTAAATGTAATATAAATTAAAACTGTCGGGTGACTCGATTGCAGTGACTATATAATTCGCAGTAATTACAACGCCTAGGGCCAGGCCAAAACGGTTGACCGTTTTACCTCTAGGTAAAAATATTATGCATACTTCATACCGTCCTATAGTATTTAGATCAAGGCGTAATGCATCATAATTGATGGGGAGGTAAACGTAATCTAGCTGATATGATAATGACGATGAATTAACTGTAATGAACTTTTAATCGAACTAACTTTCATCAAAATATTGTATTGAGTTGCGAACGGGTTTTCGGTTGCGGGTTTCTAAGAATTATAAATGAACCATAGTTTTTTTGCTTTGCAAGCTGAATTATTTACAAATATATGCAGGGGTAATGAATGTACTAATGTATACCTACATATCCATAAATTTCCAATACACCTATAGACGATCAATGGGCCAAACTTACGACCCAGTGGGTGGTATCGCGGCAGGCCCAGACGAAGATGGCGAGATGAGCTGGATTCCTTTTATAAAGATTGGCAACTCTGGACAGAGAGAGGTGGAAAGAGACTAGGGACGCCTTTACCCAGCAGTGGAACATTATAAGTTAATAAAACCAACCTATAGATGAATACAAAACAAAAAAATTATCGCAATAATTTGAAAAGGGTGCTATAAAGTCAGGGTTTTTAAATTTACATATCCTGGGCCCCGCTAAGACCTTGCTGACTGATTATTTTTTCAACTATGTACATATAGACGTGCAACCAGTTACCATGGAATCAATACATCAATCAATCATGTTTATTGTGGATCATAGGTACAGAAATAGATACAGGTGTTAAGAATTACAGTGATGTTGATCAGCTATGTCCTGCCTTTTGGGCATACAATACAAATTATTAACATTATTATTTGTGAAATTAACATTACTATTTTAATAAATTAACAAAGAGAAGAAAAAAGAAAAAATAACATTACAATTGCAATTTAAGGAAAAATCAAATTAACTAGTTAGGTGAGTAGTTACAATCTAATAATACAACAAAAAACAAACACAAAATGATGCTCATGATGCACATGATTCTCCATCACGTGGAATTTTTTCGTCGGTTCTATTGTCCTAGCTCAGTTATGCTGGACTAGCTTCTGCCCGCGGCTTCGCCCGCGTGGATGTCGGATATTATCCCACGGGAACGTGCTAACAGGATAAAATGTATGTGCTTCCCCAGGTGCCTATCCTATCTATCTCTATGCCAAATCAGAAGTTCAGTGGTTTAGGCGCGTGAAAATGTAACATACAGTTTCAAGTTCAAATCCTCCCCTTAAAAACTGAATTACCCCTTGTCCCGTCAGTGGTAAATTTTCGACAACTTTACATAAGTACTTATTATTAATAATTTTCAGTCAAAAGTATCAATACTGAGTTTCGAGTTACTCGGACCGCGCATTCAATTTCTTCCACACAAACTTAACATCCCTATATCCCCCTTTGAGGGGTAGTTTTGAAAAACTTATAATGATAAACTTTATTACTTACTTAGGCAAGTATTCTTGCCAAGTTTCAAGTTTATGAACTAAATGAATAAGATTTTTCATATAAACTGTATCCCCCGCTTTTCACCCCCGCAGGGGTGGAATTTTGGAAAATCGTTTGGCATTATTCATAACTTGATTCAAAGATTATTTATACCAATTTTCGAGTTAATCAAGCCATGCATTATAATCCTCCCCTGAAAAATAGACTACCCCCTTTCAGCCCGTCAGGGGTAGATTTTCAAAAAACCCTGATACACATTATTCTTTACTTTCAATATTAGGTATAAATACTGAGTTTCGAGTAAATCGGACTGTGCGCTAAAATTCTTCCATACAAACTTTGAAACCCCCCAATCCCTTATTAGGGGGTAGTTTAGAAGAAGCAAAAACTGACAATCTTCATAATTTATTTTGGTAAGTATTCGTGCCAAGTTTCAAGTTTATTAACTCAAGGAATAAGATTTTTCATATAAACTGTATCCCCCGCTTTTCACCCCCACAGGGGTGGAATTTTGAAAAATCGTTGGGAATTATTCATAACTTGATTCAAAGATTATTTATACCAGTTTTCGAGTTAATCAAGCCACACATTATAATCCTCCCTTGTAAAATTAACTACCCCTTTTCAACCCGTTAGGGGTAGATTGTCGAAAACGCCCTGATACATGTTACTCTTTATTTTTGGTCTTAAGTATAAACACTGAGTTTCGAGTTAATCGGACCGCGCGCGCATTCAAAATATTCCACACAAACTTCAACACCCCTATATTCCCCTTTGAGGGGTAGTTTTGAAAAACTTATAATGATAAACTTTATTACTTACTTACTTAGGCGAGTATTCTAGAAAAGTTTCAAGTTTTTTTAACCTAATGAAGAAGATTTTTCATATAAACTGTATCCCCGCTTTTCACCCCCACAGGGGTGGAATTTAAAAAAAATCGTTTGGGATGTATTCATAACTTGACTCAAAGATTATTTATACTAATTTTCGAGTTAATCAAGCCATGCAGTAAAATCCTCCCCTGAAAAATTGACTACCCCATTTCAGCCCGTCAGGGGTAGATTTTCAAAAAACCCTGATACACATTATTCTTTGCTTTCAATATTAGGTATAACTACCGAGTTTCGAGTAAATCGGACTGCGCGCTAAAATTCTTCCATACAAACTTTGAAACCCCTCAATCCCTTATTAGAGGGTAGTTTAGAAGAAAAAAAACTGACAATCTTCATAATTTATTTAGATAAGTATTCGTGCCAAATTTCAAGTTTATTAACTCAAGGAATAAGATTTTTCATACAAACCAATTCCCCCCTTTTCACCCTCTTAGGGGTGGAATTTCGAAAAATCCTTTCTTAGTGGACGCCTACTCTTCACGAAGAACACACCCTCCAAATTTCATGTCTCTAGGACCAGCGGTTTAGGCTGTGCGTTGATCTATCAGTCAGTCAGTCAGTCAGTCAGTCAGTCAGTCAGTCAGTCAGGACTTTGAATTTTATATATATAGATGAGATTTCTTATGAAATAAGCATCACCTCTGTACCTATTTTTTCAGTTCTGTTTTTCATTGTCTGTTTATATATGTGTGTACATAAATGGTTAATAAAAATAAATAAACAAATAGCTGTTCCCTACATTTTGATTGCGTGGGTATTGAAAGAAACTATGAAACATCAGATTTTTTTAATAACCGGCGAAAAATGTCTAATCTAGGGGTCTGAGGGAGAGGCAATCTCTGCGTCCGCCCCTAGTCGCTGGACGGGAGTCAACAGCCGACTCCCGGCCACCGTAGGCGCGGGCTTGCGGGCGGCGAGCAATGGGCAGCTCGCCGCCCGGTAAGGACTAGGCCCGGGTCGACGACGCGTTGTGTTCCACGCGCGCCGCAAAGAGCACGAACTGACGGGGTCCGCTAGGGCCGATGCCGCCAGGGCCGCGGGTTGTTCGAAAGAGATACCGTGGTCCCTGGCATAGGCAACTGAAGGAACACGGGTGGGTTTTAGTCAGTAAAAGTCTGACACACCGTTCCGCTCAGCCCAGAGCGGGATGTCATTTGATGATTTCCCACCCAAAAAAAAAAAACAAGAGGTCTAGAATCATGAACAAAATTCATGGTTTCAGTTTGCTCGTCCATGTCCCTGCCACACTGTACAGATTGTGCAGATTCTAGTAAAGAGAAGATCAGAGGCTTAGTTCATACTTTTAGTCATGATCAAAATCAAAATACTTTATTTTACATACTCGTAAACCTACATGGGTACTTATAAAACGTCAGAAGCTAGGTGCACGGTTCCAATTGATCGTTTCCTATGGAGAATAGCCGGCAAGAAACTCCACGGTTACTCTTTTAAAAATAATTGACCTTTACAATGTTTTCAAATTACAGTGTTAACAGGTATGGGAGGACAGTGTTAATTTGAATGAAAATAATAAAGAGAATCACACTAATATTATGAAGGCGAAAGTTTGTGAGTGAGTGTGTGTTTGTATGTTTGTTACTTCTTCACGCTCAAATGGCTAGACCAAATTTGATGAAATTTGGCACACAAATAGTTTATAACCAGATTAACACATAGTATATGTTTTATCCCGAATTTCCCACGGGGTCGACACTTATGCGGGTGAAACTGCAGGGCGCAACTGGTATAATATAAAAGTCTCCTTGTTTAATATCCACTGGGTACGTCATCTGGAAGTAGGTCACTATGGTTCAGGACACTGACTGTGTTCTCTTTTATGCACGGTTCACTCTCTTTATGTGTTTTTAATTGTGCACACATGGCTTTAGTATGACTATTCTGAAAGCAATGAACAGCTTTTTATGATAACTGGAGATATTATCTGCTAGTAATAGAGCTAAATTACTTTTGTTTTTATTTTTTGTTAAAAACTACGGAAACTATTTTGAAAAATGTTTGAAAATCATTGGCAGAGTGATTGCATAATACCCTGTGATAGTCTATACGTTTAATAAAATAGTAACGAAGTCAAGACTGTACATAGAATATTTGCACAAAATAGTAATAAGTTACTAGGAGGTTTTAGAATGTTTGTCCGTCTCTGTTAAATCTTTCCGGATTGTTGTAAACACGGCAGAACAGATTTGGATGAAATTTGGCACACAGATAGTCTCTAACCTGGATTGTGTCTTTCCAGGTTATAAACATAGGCCTCTCCCAGGTTGCGCCACAACACCCTGTCCTCCGCCTTCCGCATCCAGTCCGTCCCAGTCACCTTCAGCCCACAGGGCTTCCTGCAGTGGACTGCAATAGGCTGAGTTGATTGGTTGATTGAGGTTATAAACTACGAGTATCCAATAGTAAAATTAATAGAAAAAAAAAACAAGCTTTTATTACTTAAAAAGGACTAAAAAGTTAAAAATAATTTAAACCTGATAAGAAATAAATAAAAGCGTTCGTAGAGTGTAGCAGTGTTTTTCCGTTATATGCATTTACTGCACTTAAACTACATGTACATCTTTAATCTCTGGTTACCATCTAGCACCAAAGTACTCGTCAAGACGAATCAAACGAGCCCAAACTCGATGGGGTTATGTCGTTTATTTACCGAGTTCCTATGGCCATCTTCCAGCTCCATCATCAGACCCTGGTTACCATCTAGCACCAAAGTTCTCGTCAAGACGGATCAAACGAGTTCAAACTCGATGGGGTTGTGTCGTTTAACTACCGAGTTTCTATGGCCACCTTCCGGTTCCATCATCAGATCAACTCTATGTCATAATAATTTTGCATTGTCATCCAATTTACACATGCATACAAAATTTCAGCTCAATCGGTTGAAGATATCTGCTTCAAACTTGAGTTGCAAGAGTCCATCCGAACAAACATATGTAGGTACCTACATACATACATCGCAAGTTAAATAAAAATAAAAAAAAACAAAGCAAGTTAAATAGAAAAGCTTGTAAAAATACCTATTATTTCTATAAATAAATATTTGTTACGGCCGCGAATCATATTTAGATCTACATACTCGTACAACCTGATACCTGATACTGACCTGCAAATTGTAAAAAACGTAAGAAAGTTTGAATTTCGCGGGCTACCGTGACGCTTTCCCCTTAAAGCCACAACTGTGTTTACACTACTACAAATTCGTGTCACCCAGTCAGTTGTAACTGACAGCTAGCTGTTGTGGTTACCCTTATACGCGTACGTCACAACATGTCTTTGTATGATAATCCTTATACAGGGTGATGTTTATTGTACGCGCCTGTTAACGTCTCGGTTAACAGTCAGTGCGGAGATGCGGTTGACACCTTACCACCGACGTTGAGGTTTCTAAGGAGGTTCACGTACGAGTGAAAGAGATAGCACCAGGATTCGCATCAAAACCAACACCATTGTGATAATTACTCACTCAGATGAGAATATAATTATATCTGAGCCTCAAATCGGTCTAAGTTTCATCGGAATTTCTAAGTGTGATTGCGATAAGTTCTTCCATTTCCTCTCTTTAAGGAAATGTTGGCAGAAATTAATTAGTAGGTAGGAACCACATTTAATTACGAAATGAAAGGTTCAACAGTTGGTTCGGTGAATTAAGCTCACAAAGAGACGCATAAACAAATGGAAATGGAAGGATGCAAAATGTTTTAATCATATTGATTTGCAATAATAAAACCGATTCAGTTTTCATGAAAAATCCTTTTATGTATGACCAAAACGCCAGAAAAGAAATCGCAATGAATATTTTAAAAATGAAATTCCTAGGTATCACGCGAATGAAAAAATAACGGCAAAAGAAGAGATGAGGAGATCAGCTGAGATAGTAAATGTTTGGACAGGATACCTCAACCTATTTTGTTGCATTATATTCTCACCTGCACGCAGTCCATCACTGACCAACAACGTTCTGACGGCCAGCAAACGGGGGGATGAACATCGATCACGCTTATTCGAACCACGAACGGGTAGAGCAACATAACTGGGATGAGGAGATTAAATGCTCTTGTTGACATAACCGCACACGAAATATCGTATGCGGAAGAACATTCCTAACAGGAATACCTGTTAGGAATGTTCTTCAGAGCCAAGGGTCTCTCTAAGTCCGTCACACGGGGAAGATACATCAGAAAGTGGTTGTTCTTGTTCGTGTCGCTGGCACGACTGTACTTTAGATCTTGTTGGCCCAAAACTTTGCCACCTCCACGACATCGTTGGTGGCAGAGCAGAAGTCACCTTGACTGCTTGTTTTGGGACACAGAGGGCAGGATAAGGGCGGAGCATGGTTTGCGACATAGCTCACATCACACCATACTGCCGTTCCGTCGAGGTAGCCTTAATTTACCAAGTTGGACTTACATCTTCCCACTTGTGTTCGAAGACGGTTCAGGGAATTCTATGTGGACACGGAAGGTTACACTTTGCAGAAAGATCCTCCTTTGGTAGTAGATGGTAAAGTGAAAAGCGAAACTAAACAAAAGACAAATTCAATTATCCGAACGGGAAAAACACATCGCGAGTAGGGACAACTGCCAAATTGTGTTGTCATTGAGTCTTAGTCCAGGCTCCGTACTAATCTGATATCCGCAGACGATGCAGAGTAGGATACTCCCTTAACTTCGGTCGAAACTAATTCGTGCTACTCCCTAGTAGACCCCCAGATAAAGTGTTAGCGCGTACTATACACACGTATAATAGACGTAACAATTTTCCCCGAAAGGGTCTGAACTGAACAGGATAATTGTGTTTTGGGGTCGATCTCGTCGTGTATGTTTGCCCTGAACTCATATGGACAAGGTCTTAGCAACTCCTTGCATCAGATACAGTGCGTTGAGCAGGCGGAGAAACGAAAAATCTAGGAACAGCCGGAACTGACTAGAGGCAATTTTTACCAATAAAGCTGAACACGATCAATATATTTAAACCGCGTTCAAGAGCTATAAGTGTCAATATACTACGACAGTGATGACACTGACAGCTCCTGGTTTAGCCCTAAAAAACTAAATAACAACGCAACCACCGCACCGTGCCTCGTGTATGGGACTCATTCTTATTGAGAACTAGCTGTTGCCCGTCGTTCTTCTGCAATCCAAAAGTAGCCTTTGTCTTTACTTAGGTCCTAGATCATATATGTGTGCCAAATTTCATCCAAATCCGTTCAGCCGTTTTAGCACGAAAGCGTAACAAACAAACTCATTTTCACATTTTTATTATTGGTTAGGATTAGGATAAGAGCCGTCTCTACGGTTACTCGCTTCCGGACTAAGTAAACTTTGGCCTTCAACTTCGATTAGCCCTATGTCAATACTAAATAGATACCAATTTGGAATAATTTGGATAGTTATGATAACAATTCTCATCAAAATTTCGGCTTCGGGGACTCATGATTGTCACATATTAATGCAAACCTCAAAACGCAGCGTAATCATGGATCCAATTAGACAAATGGATCATCACTATCGTCATTGTCGTGATCAAAGTAGGACGTGTTTTAAATTTATGTTATTTCAAGGTAAACAAATATTAACTTTATCATAATGGTAATTAAGTTGATTTCAGAGAGACTACCACTTTTGAAAAAGTTAAAAAATGTTTGAAGTTATAGCGTAAAGTGAACTTTATTGAGTAGGAATTAAAGTTATTTTTCCATAAACTCATATTTTTTACATTTTTGGCTAATAAATCGCGAATGCAGATTATATCAAAATTGATTATAACAACATAGCACAAAAATGTCCCCATAACAGGTATACGGAGTTCCTTCTGGTTTCTGACATCCCGACCTTACGGTCCTGATACTGATACTGATCCTGATCCTATGATCAGAGCCTTACGATCAGTAAATCTACTATCGGATCTCGTGTGAGCTATTGCGACTTATGTTAAATATATGTACGTAGGAAACGTCGTATACACCGTGACTTTTTAGTCGTCTGACAACGGCAGCCCACTTCATGTATCCAATGACTACTACACATTCATAACAAAAAAAATGGCATTTAAGAGAAAAAAAAAGAAAAAAAAATCAGTATTATGATGCATAACGTAGTTGAAACATTCTGTTGCGAGCGAAGATCTATCTACTCGACTCGTGCGATGGTTAGGTATGTTCTACTGTTTGATACGTAAACATTATTAACAGGATGTTTCATAATTCTAATGTATTATTTATATTATTTATTTTTCTTTGTACCTATTATCTTAATTAATGGTAAAAAAAAACACGCCTAGAGGTATTTTATGTCGGATACATTGAGTGGACCACCTTTGTCAGACGACTAAAAAATCACGGTGTATATTGCCACATTAAATAAATTCCCATCACCATGTAGTAACGTATATTATAGCAAATAAAGAGAACATTAATTCATTGAATGAGTAGGCTTGAACAAAATCAGAAACCCATCAAACATAAAGCACGAAATTGGTACGAATAAAATTCGTGCCGCTGGAAGTGCGTTGAGCGCACATCTACTGTCATAGGATGACATTCAAAGCCCACAGTTTCTATACGTCATTTGTGTCGTAGTGCGAGAAAACGATGACACGCTTATTTTGTACCTATGTTACAAAACAAGCGTGTCATGTTAAAAGTGTTGACAATGCAACATAGCATCGGCTACTGAGGCGTGTCCGTGCTCTGCGCAATCAAGTCATTAGACATGAGCTTTGACAAATGATGACGTCATGTAGGTAATTAATTTTTAATTCATCGACCCATCCAGTCTTCACGTTTTTCAAACACCACTACTTAAGCGGATATTGCCTCTTTCAACTAAGAGGTCCGCCTCTGGCAGTGGGTTCATTAGTTTTATAGCTTAAAGTAGGTAGTAACTCTAACATTTATATTAAAAAAGTTATCTAGGGTCATTATGTGGTAATAATACGCGCCCTTAATTATTTTATGAAAGTAGTAGATAAGTAGGTACGGTGCAGATCATCATTTGTTATGTAGAATACTCACGGCAGGCTTATTAGTTTTATGACCTAAAGTAGGCCTAACATACTGTTATAAGGAAAGTTCAGTATGTGGTAATACGCGCTTGCGATTCTTTTATACAAGTAGAAGTTAGATACGGAACAGATCACCATTTGTTATGTAGAATACCCACAACATTTTATCAAAAGGAATTTCGTAGCCAAGTTAAAGTCCAAGTCCAAGTTAAGTCTTTATAAACACTTGGTTCCTGGCTGCACTAGTTAAGGCTCCCAAAACCGCGCTTATTTGTCTTTTTGTTGCCTTAAATTAACTTAAGTTGGTATGTTCGAACAAATGCTAACTTCACTCTGACCTACTTTGTAAACCGTAGGAATTTGTAATTCATAAAACCCTTGAGAAATATAATTAATTAGGTGGCTTCATCATTTTGAATTGTATTTATTCATGTTAATGTGATACAGACACACACACGTTTTTCTTTCCGCGAAAAACTACGGTTTATCTGCCGTGTGTAGGCACGGTCGTCAGTGTTGTATGGATCACTATGGAAGCGTGTCGCTATGGAAATATGGAAGGTTTTTATTTTTATAAATGCCATCTCGTAGTTGACCTAGGGAGGTCGTGATCCCCCCCCCCCCCCCCTCCAGGTGGGTTCCCGCATTGTCGAGGCGGGGGGGCTCAGTAGCCGTGGCTTGAAGGCCCACGGTAAAGCTAAGAGGAACCCGAGCGGGGGCCGCTCGTCAGGGCTTTGCGGCTAAGCCGACGACGTAGCGGCCGGCGGGTAGGCTGAGGATTGGAGGCCGCGGCGGGAGAGGAGTGCCGGTATTGCGGTGCTCCGCTCTCCCTACTTTCCGCGGCCTTGACGGGGCCGCCACCGTTTGATGGCGGACGCGGTGGGGCCGCAGGGGAAGAGGAGTGTCGGTGTGACGTTGCCGCTCTCCCTATCCTCTGCGGCCGTAGCCCCCCCTACGCGGGGGGCATGCGGGGCCCCCTGTGAGTCGGGGGTGCAAAAGCATTTCTCAGCGACAAAAAAAAAGGGAGGTCGTTACTACACCGGACTATAAAGTTTTTTCTTCCACGGTTTATACGCCCGTCCTGTAAAGAAACCGTGCCGTGTACAATGGGCCTAAAGAGCCAAATTAATTTGTACACGATTTATTATTTTTTGAGCTTTTGCATAACGCGGAGCAATGGGCCGAAGTCAACTCCCAGAGGACTCAATAAGTAAAGGAAATGAAGCACCAACCGAAGATTATTAAAGAAAATGAAGCACAAACCATATTATTTTATTAGCATTTTAATTATTGTAAATGTGAGGATTATGTGGGTTTTATTTTTCTCAGTTAGCTCGGGCAGTTTAAGTACTTTATGCGGCCTACCCAAATGCTATGCTATCTTCGCTCGTTAAGTTCTGAGTTGAGCTACACGATTACTGACAAATGTGTACACTGACTGGACAGGTCGCGACCTGTCCGGACCCGACCATCTCAGACATTACCTATTATCATCTACAATCTACATGGTCCTCATATGGCCTGACGAAGATTATGTCTGGATTTTAAAGTAGAGTTTTGAACCAATTTACAGAAATAAATATCATTTATCACCATTTATCATTTAACGTGTCATGTAGTAACATTAAAGGTAACACACGGTCAGGAGATCAATCGCCTCGAGGGAAACCAGTAAGTATTCGTCAAGCCGGTAAATTGGTAATGTTAATGGTGTGCACGGATGCACGGATCAATGTAATATAATATGAGTAGTACACACGTCAGTAGAACCTAAAAGCAACAAGTAAAATAAAATAAACATAAAATTACTTCATATTCAATTTTAAAACGCAGTAAAATAAAATAAACATAAAATTACCTCATATTCAATTTTAAAACGCAGGTAAACCATTTTATTTTATTTTCGTTTGTGCCTACGAGGAAGTAAAGTAGATAACGCCATTTTTAGGGTTCCGTAGCCAAATGGCAAAAAACGGAACCCTTATGCCTTGAGCCCTTAAGCCACTTTTTTCCGAAACTATAAAAACTATACTGTTGAAACTTGGTAAGTAAATGTATTCTGTGAACCGCAATAAGATTTTCACACAAAAATAGGAAAAAAAACAATAAATTTTGGAGATTCCCCATACTTAGAACTGAAACTCAAATTTTTTTTTTTCATCAAACCCCTATGGATAGATTTTTAAAAAATGATTTTGAGGTTTCTCATATAATTTTTTTCTAAACTGAATAGTTTGCTCGAGAGATACTTCCAAAGTGGTAAAATGTGTCCCCCCTCCCCCCCGTAACTTCTAAAATAAGAGAATGATAAAACTAAAAAAAAAACATATGATGTAAGTACATACATTACCATGTAAACATGCACCAAAAATTGGTTTGAACGAGATCTATTAAGTAGTTTATTTTAGTACGTCTTTGCTCGATATCAATAAAGGCAACAGGTAGACACTTGAAATATTCATAAAATACTTAGTTGTATTTTCACTTTAATAATAAATCATACAATTAAAATGAAATAAATATTTAAGGGGGGCTCCCACATACAACAGACGTGATTTTTATAGATAAGGGTACGGAACCCTTCGTGCGCGAGTCCGACTCGCACTTGGCCGGTTTTTTTATTAGCGTGTATTAATAATTTGGAATACCCAAGTGTCTCGTTATATGGGATGACAAAAGACTAAGCCGGTAAATCCTAGAGTAATTGGATTTCATGATAGAATTTTGTGAACACGCTTGACGATGCTTAGAATTACGTACAAACATTTTGTGAGTACACATTCTATACACACGTTCCCATGTCGTTAAATCAGATGTTTTTATAAAGAGATTTTGCCCATGATATATTTAATTTTGTATTTACATACGTTATCATTACAGAGTTCCAATTCGGCAGTGTTGTTTAGATACTTTTCCTTTGCGAGCTAGATTTGCGACGTTCTAATAGCATTTATTGCTATTTGTAGCGTAAAAATGGGTGTAGATTATTTGCTACTTTTGTAAGTGGGTGTAGCAATTATTAAAAACGATACCTTAATTTCGAATATCCAAGCAAGTAGGCGTCGCCGATGTCTTTCAAAGAAAACTCGAGTATTTTCTGTCATCAATTATGAATCGTTTATAAACTCAAAGTACTCGTAAGTCTCCAAAACTCATACATAAATCATAAAGGTTCGTCTAACAGTCTAACTGAAACCGACTGATTCGAGCGAGGAAATCTAATTACTACGGTGACATTGGAGCTGGAACTATACGAGTTCCAATCCTATCATAATCTGGCAGAACTACTTCAGGATTAAGCTCGCTCCACCATCCATAATTCTCTTAAATTAATTCTCCCAACAATGCATTCAGGGTTCCTTTTAAAAATAATGTTTCACTCTACAACGTTAGTACATTAGTGTTTTAGAACTGCACTGTTGTAGCACGCAAGTATGTGGTTTATGTAAACACGTAGGTAATTAGTTTTCATGGAAAAAGTAAGAACGTATGCATTTCCAGTACACGTAGATAATAAAATGACGAGAAGCGAACATCTTTTATCACCATAAGGGTTGATTTTTCCAACGTCAGAACATTTTATCCGAGGAATAATTTTGAATTTTTGACAGTTCTTCCATACAAAAACTGTCAAAAGTCAATTTTATTCTACGAATAAAAATTATTTGTCGATTGAAAAATCAGCCTTTAGACATTTAATACTCTTTAATCTATATGAATAAAATAAAACTGAAAAAAGTGTCTGTTTGTTATGTCAAAATAATAGCTTTTTACTAAATGCATAATTATTATTATGAAAGTACATAATTATTATGGTAAGTATAAAAACATTTTTTTAAATTTTTTGTCCGACTGTCGATTTTCATGAAGGTCGGACTTCCACCGATTATAACCACGCGGTGGCCGTCCCCAGATTGTAGTTAAGGAGAATTCGGGATCACGGGTGGAACCATAGAAATGTAAAAAAATATCTATGGGTGAAACGGACCGTTGCGGATATAAATAGGATATATAAAGGCTGCAAATGAATTAAATTTCTCGTACATTCCCTCGAGGTATACCACAGAATAAAAGTGAACCGAATATGGGTCGAAGTTATAAGTGAACCTTTCAATTTACTTCGTATTTTATATTTCAATACAATACATAATCAAGTTCCATTATCCTCGGTTGGAACATTTAACCTAAATGTACACTTTGTGTCTAACCTTTTATCTTGGTTGGGACAATTCCACACTAATGTTTTTTTATGTCATCTCTCTACGCGCCCTTTGTAAAATCGAAAGACTTTTTCAGAACAATGAAATAGGTAGTTTATAGGTAGGAGGTATGCGTATTAGTATTACGTGATACTGGAAAACACATCGAGAAAATTAAGACTATACGTTCTTTGGCCAAAGAACTAATTCTTTGGCAACTTTCTAACATTGCCATTCAATGTGGCAATGCTGCCAGTCTTCTGAGCACGTTTCCGGATTCTTCGCCTTCTAAGTGACCAAAAAACAAAAGTTTTCTTGTATTTATGTGTATATTTAGCTAGTCATTTAACGTAGGACCTAATGAAAATAGTTATCTGCGTTGCGGTGTTAGACGGAGGGTTAGCCAAACAAGGTGGGTTCGTTGGTAGTCTCATTTAGGAAATACATTTTTAGTTTTAAAACCCTAACCTACCTAATGTGTACTTGATGACCTCATGACTGCGTCAGTGAGCGGAGTTCGTGCAGCTGAATTTTGGGCCAAAAATGCTTAAACTTTTTGCCATCAATACGCTAAGAAGAAGAATGTTTAAGAAATAATTAACTACAGATTATATAAAGAAAGGTACCTACTAACTACTCTCTTGTTTATATTTTACGGTAGTGGGATGGCAACAATCCCTTGCGACTTAAATCATTCCAGACACGTGCCAAATTGTAGTGGGGCTAATTGAAGCTATCCGAGTGGGGGATTTCTAAAGCCTATAATTATGAATATAATAATATATACTGTTAAAATATAAAATAAATGGCAACAAAATGTGTTCATTTATAAAATCAGTGCCGAACAATAGATGATAGTTTCAACATGACGAGTACCGTATAAAGTGGTTACAAACAGTGGTTTTAAATATTTTGTCAGCGTTCATATTTTATATTTTTGTGTTCGTACCCTTACTTCTATTACGTGGCATTAATTAACGTTATATGTATTATTATACCACATCTAAAGCATTAAGCAAATGGACTCCTTTCGTGTGATCGTTAAATCCATGCATTATATAAATAACGACCCTATTTCCATCCTTCCATTCGGACTCTGATTACATTTCTGTATAGACCACAAAAAAGCTCCATAAAATGAAAATATTCAGTAAAATCAAGGAACAAATTCTCTTGTTCTATCATAGAATGAAACATACTTGTAAAAATCTTACTGTTCACGGGCCCAGTTATCTCGTCCGCAAGGATGTGCACTTCCTGTACCGATTCATCTACTTCGTCATTTACATTCACGTGTGGATCATCGCCGTAGCTACAATACGCAAGTACTATGATCACTACCAGGAGAACACCATACGGTTCACAACACGCACTGATTACCTCGACTGGAACACAACATTTGCGTCAGTCACCGTCTGCGAGATTGCCAATATCGAGAAACTTTGGACACTCAGCAAGTTATTCGACATTCACGACGGAGAAAAGTATGATCGTTTCCTCACAGAAATTATATTCTTCAGTGGAACATGCTTCAGTTGCACATCATCCTGCAAAAACACAACCTTGTGCTTACGTGATTATACTGAAATTGTCTCAAAATTCCGCACTTCCTGTACATTACTATTTAAATCATGTAAGTGGAATGGCCGACAGATTAACTGTTGTAAATATTTCAAACCTCTCCAAACGGAGTACGGAAGATGTTACACGATTAACAACAAGCACGTCGGTGGAAACCACAAAATGTTTTCCACGTCCGCTCTCGCAAAAAACCCTGAGGCGGGCGTTCTCGAAATAACTCTATCACAAGATTACGAGTCATTCATTCATTCACCCGAAGACATACCCTTTTGGAATATGGAATATGATCGTAGAATAACGACGCTATACGGAGCAGAAGCCACAGTGAGGTTTTCAATTATGGATGTGGTGAATGAGCCGGAAGTACATTTGATCGCCCCCGAGATACGTCAATGTAGATTCCCTGACGAAGTTCCAGAGAGCTATATTGCTTTCCAGCAATACAGCTACTCTGTGTGTATTATTCAATGTCGCATCGAGGCCCAACTGAATCTCTGCAACTGTACTCACCACTTATCTCCGGTCCAGTACAAAGATCGATATTGCGGCTTGGAGGGATTAACGTGTTTGACGAAACACTACAAAACACTAAGAAAGCTGCAGGTTCCGGGCACGAACGAGACGGGCTTGAATTGCGATTGTTTGCCTTCGTGTACTGAGCCGGATTACAATGTGGTGTCGAAGAAATTGCTGGAGCCTGAGAAGGAGTTAAGAGTTAAGCCTGCCAGGTTTATCCTGAACAACAGACCGTACCAGCGGGTGACGCGTCAGGTCGCGCGCACTACGCTGGATTTAGTCGTCGCTATAGGGAACTGCTTTGGTCTTTGCTTTGGTGGATCCTTGCTTTCGATCGTTGAAATAATTTACTATCTGTGTTTTAAAAGGTGGAAGTTTGCATAAAAATCGTTTGAGTAGAATAATTTTATGTGTTTAACTTACTGCTCCTAGAAAGTAGATAAAGCTATCATAAAGTCAAAAGCACATTTCGAACTTACAAGTAGAAACTTCTCTGTGTCAATACGGCTTGTATGCACCATGTTTTTCTCAAACAAATGCAAACACGTGTGAAGGATTGAATTTGCAAAATAAATTTATCGAAGCCAGCTGCCGGCACATCCCAGCTAAGTCCATTCGTCCGAAACTCGGCGCAGACAAAGTCGGTAAATAAGTTTCCTAAAGCGGGAAGTTCTACGTTCTCGCTAATATTAGCAACAGAAATAGTTTTTAGATGATGTTTGTTATTAGTTTTTCTGCAATACTGTTCTTTGAAAGTACTACAGATGTCAGTAGTACTTAACTAGTATTTTAGTGTGTAATCATGTTTACCTTTTCCAAATTGGCCACGTAAATGATTTGTGCGGTTCAATAAAGCCAAAGGAGTGGTGGCCTAGTGGTGGCCCAGGGGCTAAAAAGCCCCCGACTGAAAAGCCGTGGGTTTGAACCCAGACAGGCACTTTACGTTGTGTAAATAATTTCCCACTGCTCTCAAAACGGTGAAGGAAAACATCGTGAGGAAACCTGCATGTCTAAAAACCAAAAAATTGGAAGACATGTTACATCTACCAATCAGCACGGGCCCTCGTGGTAGATTAGAACCCACTCCCTCTCGAGAAGAGGAGACCTGTGTGCAGCAGTGGGAACATTTTAAACCGATTTGATTTTATGTACATATGTAGGTATGTTACATATGTAATAAATCCAAATGTAGATAAATCCCGTCCGCAGACCGCCAGGAAATGGTTAGCTTTATCGGTATCACGGGTATTATCTTTGTTTCTTTAGACATATTATATAGTTTTAAAAGGTAAAGAAAGTTGCTACTAGTTTTCGCCCTATGCAACTTTTTAATGTGCAAGTTATTAAAATATTAAAAATTATCTGGGTTGCTTTTGTTTACATTATTCCTGACTTAGGTGTTATAATGTACACGAAATGAAAAATTGTTGTACCGTAAAGAGTTATTATACAATAAATTCACAACAACACAACAAAATAAAGGGTACCTACAACGAAAATTCATTTATACAAAAGACACTGAATACATAAAAAGAAAAATGGCCCGAAATGTTAACATGTTTAAAATTCTGAGGATTTTGCTGTTCCATTTTCCAGCTGTTTATCACATTGTTGGAATCATATTATTGTGTTAAATTATCATCTTTTTATTTTTCGTTAATATATAATCACAGAACAGTTACATTTTGTAATTTATGATTTACCGAAAAGATTGGATTTTAATACTTAGGGCGAATTTCACCAGAGGAGCAACTCTCGGAATTTTAAGAACGTTCACAGTCTAATCTCAGTGTCAATCTGTCAAAAACACCTTTACTTTCCCTACATTTTTGACCAGATTTTGACATTGATTGTCGCCGAGATGAGATTGCGACTAGATTTTGAACGTTTTTAATTCCGGGAATTGGCCTTCTGTTATAGGTACCTAGAATAAGTCTTACACTGGGAATATTTATTTTGAAATTTAGACAGTTTTCCTACACTAGAACGTTAAGACGTCAATTTCATACCACGGATAAAAGATATATTACTTTACTTTATACCTAGAATAAATTGTGAATTATTTACAGTTTTTCCATACAAGAACTGTCAGATGTCAATTTTATTCTACGGATAAAAGATCTAACTGGTAAAATCAGCCCTTAGTAGTAATATTTTATTTGAGTAACATTTAGGGTCTTATTTTTCGTTTCGAGGGTACATCTATGTTTCTTATACTGTTTGGGCCCAGTAGGTCACCACATTTACTGTGGCCTCAGAGCAGCTGTTGAGATCGTCAAGGGTGCAGATGAAGTCCTGACATTTGGGACACTCTAGTAGATGGGGCATAGTCTGTTCAGAAGTATCGTACTCGCAATGGATAGACATTAAAGCCCTTTGTACAGACGCCAGCAGGTCAAGCTACCCGAAACTGTCAATTTTTTCCAATCAACCTTGAACCATAACACTATAGCGATAAAGTTGAAAATCTATTAAAGAAATTTGACAGATTGTAGTAGCTTGATGTGCTGGCGTCTGTACATAATAATAATAATATCCCTGGACATTTCACACAGCGCCATCTAGTCCCAAGCTAAGCAACCTAATGCTTGTGTTATGGTAACAAGATGGCTGATAAACTACTTATATACTTTTTTTTTGTAAATAGATACATATTATATATAGATAGAAAAACACCCAGACTCGGAACAAATACATGTAGGTCATACAAATATTTGTTCCGTGCGGGAATCGAACCCGCGACACGCAGCGCAGCAGTCAATCGCTTAACCACTGCGCCAACCGTGCCGTCAACATGCCACGGTTTCTATTCGGTGCGGCGATAAACCGCGCCGTAGCAAAACGTGTCTGTTACAAGCTTTCATAGTGATCCATACAATACTTACGACCGTCGCTACACACGGCGAATAAGCCGTAGTTTTTCACGGCAAGAAAAACGTGTATGTACAAAGGGCCTTCTCATTTGACGTAAACGCTTCGCTAGCGTAAAGCAACTTCGTCGCGTAAAGTGCGACGTAAACGTTCGATGAACGCCCACGCTAGACGCAAAGTATGCCTCAGTAATTTTTAATTTTTAATTAATCAATTCCCATCACTTACTTACTTATGTAATTTATACTTCTGTGAACTTATGAATAAAAATATTATTATTATTATTTAGGTATTATTATCACTGTACGGCTTGTCGTTTTTCTACACATGCTAATCAACTTCAATGATAAGCATTCAATTAGAAAAGTATTTAATAAAACTGACGTTATTCCTGTCATGACGTCTTTATTAATAGTTGTTTATCTGTACCTACCTACAGGCGATTACTTTATTTTTTAGGACTTTGTAAATATACTTTTTTATCCTGATAAAACACGTTTTTTTATCAAAAGAGTGACAATCTAGATATTTCAATAAAATGTCATCAGCAATCCTATTTCCGTGTACATTTTATTAAACTGATAAAGGAGATTGAGTGAATCTGCCCTGAAGCACGATAGCGTTAAGATAATTATATACTGATGGATAGATCTCATCAATGACGACTTCTCTTGATTGTTTGTAGGTAAGGAACTACAGAGCTCTAAATGAAAGTAATTCTTATTGAAATTGTAGTATTTCGTCAAATAATTAACTTTAATCATTCTGGGTCTTGCGAAAATTATCTTTTATTAAGCCTATAAACGGACATTTTACAACATTGGCCTCCTAGATGCCAATGAACAGTGTTTTTTAAATGTCGGTCGGCCGGACAGAATGTTAACCCTGCCGCAGCCCCAATAGCGTTAAGATATATACCTATGGAAAGATGTCCTCAAGGGGAATATTTCGTGATATGACGACTTCTCGCGATTGTTAGTCGATGAGGAGCCACTGAGTTCTAAATGTGAGTAATTAAGCATTATCGAAAACATTAACCCCAAACTGACTAACAATTGGCAAAATAGTGTTTGTAGGAAAGATTCCCCTTGAAAAGCTCTTCCCATTGGTATATAATTAGCTTATAGCTATTGGGCTTCAGGGCAGAAACCCATACTTCGTTGTCCAATCTCATTTATATTACATATAATCCGTGCAAGTCGTGACGTCCTACGGTTGGTTAGACATAAATACAATAACTGAAACCTTGAAAATATAACTTTAAATTGTAAAAATGTACAGACGCCAGCACATCAAGCTACTACAATCTGTCAAATTTCTTTAATAGATTTTCAACTTTATTTCTGAAGTGTTAGGTTCAAGGTTGATTGGAAAAATTTGACACTTTCGGGTAGCTTGACCTGCTGGCGTCTGTACCTATACTTTGATTTAAAATCAACTAGCAACCCGCCCCAGTTTCGCACGGTTTATACGACTTGACAAAACATTGATATTTCTTTATTATGCGTAAGTTTAATTTGAATACAACACATTACATTACATACACATAAACCTGCCATAACATTTCCATAATTATGGTGGAAACTATATAAAAATCTGTAGCGTAGTTTATAAAAACAGGCACACAGTCAGACACAAAAAGCGACGATAAATATAGTGCAGCATGACCTCTGCAGTTACAAGCAAGTTTTTTTTCTAGTTCATATGACTGGCCATCAATTTTTATTCTGAATTTTTTGAATTTTGACGTTAACCAGCAACTCATTTGATTAATTATTAGAAGAAAAGTCAGTTGCAATTATGTACTGAATCCAGTCGAACAGGTTGAAGTAGGAATACAAATGAATCCAGCTAAAAGGAGAGAATGTAATTGACCTAGTTATCCAATAAAGTCTTTGTTGGATTAAAACCTACATGCATTTACAAAAATCGAGTGAATGCATTTGACTATTTTTTCACATTCATGCACTGACAATATGTCCCTGAAACAAAAGCCTGGCTTTAATAATCGCGTTTTACATTTTCATATTTCTTTGGTTCCATTTGAATTCATAGAATCCAATGGATATTGGTTAACGTAGTCCAATTTCTATCCGTGGGGGCCGTCTAACATTTTGCTTTCGTAACAAATTTTTGACACAATATATGCGAAGGGTCAATTTTGTCGCTACGATTTCTTACTTCAGACCCTCCATTTTTGATGATAGATGTCTGAATAATGATGTATTGACGAAGTAAGTTTGACCTAAGGAATCAGAATATTGAACTTATCTTTCCAATTTAACGACGAACAATCTTGTTATTCAGGATCAGTGAACTATTTAAGTCAATATCTTTGACGATAATTGAGACATTTCAAATTATTATATCAAGTTTGAAGTAGATAAAGAATTCCAATTGATTTTCAAAGCTATCAAGTTAAAGAGATCCTTCCGAAAGTATATATTCGATAAGTGGTAGGTACTAGAACTATGCTTTTGTGTAGTTATTTTTACTTGTGAATAAAATTGTAATAAATAAATAAAAGTTGGTTCTAGTTCCATTACCATTCATATTTTTACATCATCAGTGATGGGCACGCAACAAATGTACGTAGTATGTACGTACGTAATCTTGTTCCTAGTGTCAATGTTCAGATCTGGTCAACATTAGGTGGGCCGCCCCCCACTTCCTTTACTACGAGTGACAGAATGCAGCTTTATCTCAGGGCAGCATTTGGACTTGACTTGTCGTAAAAATTGCAATTTCCGCTCAAATTCTTTTTAAAATTTCTATGAAATATCTTTTCACTGACGTTTGCTTGAAAGTGCTAAAATATTTAACGATTCCTGTGATAACTGCTGTCACAGACTTCAAATATTTGAGATTATTTTTCAAACGAAACGTTTCTTGAATCTTTTTTTTTATAAAGGTAAAAGAAACCTCGAACTAGAGGCTAGTATATAAAGTTACAAAGTACATATTTTTATATGACAAAACAATCTTCATAATTTGGTACAAAGTGACTTTTTGTCCGGTCGATAGACTAAAATAGAATTAAATGAAGTAGCGACGCACAAAGAGACTACCACACACTGTTTTTACGGCCAACCACTCAACAGTTACGTAGTGGTGACACTTTAACTATGAAAACCGCCCTTGCTAGTACAAAACAAAGGCGTTGCAAAGTCAAACTGTAACTGTGGACACGCGGTTGACTCTACAATGACTTATACATAATCAGCCTATAATTTTCCACTGCTGGGACACAGGCCTTCTCTCTGTGAGACGGAGTGGGCCATAATCCACCACCAAGTGCGGGTTGGCGGATCTCACATGTCGTCGAATATTTGGTTTTAGGACATGCCGGTTTCCTCACGATGTTTTCCTTCGCCGTTTTGAGAGCAGTGGTAATGAAATAAATTAAACAAATAATTTGCCTCTCTGGGTCCGAACCTATGACCTACGACACGTAAGTCGAAGCCGTTACCACTGGACCACCACTGCCCCCAATGACTTACTTAGATGTTTGCCGCAAACTCAAATCAAATCAAATAATTTATTTGCAACGAATGTAGGTTACATTAAAATACAGGTGGAGTAGAACTCGATAACATAAAATATCTGTCACCTACAAGCGTTACCCCTTATAATGTGAAAGGACTCAGTGGTCACCAACATTGAACAGGACGCCTGATAGGATCTTTAACACCCTTAAACAATTAACAAACTTCACAACTATTTACTTCAATGTCCAACGTTAAACTTATCAGACACTAACCCGGAGTGTTGGCCAATATAATAAAAGGTTGCCTATCTATGTAGACCGTATTTTAACAGCCTATCATAGTTGAAACAATTTATCTTAATTACGTACTGAAAGTTGAAAACATTGCCGAAATATTAAAACTTTGCTCTCTGTGGCAGTTGTTAATGTTGTTAAGAGTTAAATTATACTTTGATACTGTGGAAGTTCAAGGACAACTCCAAATTAGGAAGTTATACACTTAATATAGCATAATCAGCCTACAATCTTCTCACTCTGCTGGGACGCAGACGCTCTCGGTGAGAGGGAGTGGGTCGTAATCTACCACGCGGGCACAGTGTGTTTGGTAGAGGTCACGTATTTTCGAATTTTTGGTTCTAGGATATGCCATTTTCCTCACGATATTTTCTTTCGCCGTTTTTGAGAGAAGTGGTGATAAAATAATTGTGTTAATTATTTCAAGACAGAGCGCCTGTCTGGGTTCGAACCTACGGCCTGCAAGTCGTAAGTCGCGGCTGTTGCCACTGGGTCATCACTACTCTACACTTAATATACCCATGTAGATGTATATGTAGAGAATAATCTGCATAGCCAAAAATATCGTGACCTGACGCAAATGCTAACCCGAAAATACCGATAATGATCAAAATTGGATTTCGTCAGAAATTCCTAAAATCCACGAACTATGATTACCAGGTATAATTTCGCTCAATTCTCGAGGTATTTTCCTAGTATTTCGCTAATTATCCTCCACCCTTTAAGCCCAATTTTAATTGCTAACAAATCAAAGGTTTCAAAATTAATTAATTGTAAATTGCTGAACATGATAAGGGTATCGTTATAAAATATCGTTTCAAAATGTTTTTGCTGACCTCAAAATTATTTCTATTTTGATTTTGTCCGTCGGAGTATTTGTACCTAAAGTTATTCTAAGATTCCGGTTTCAGTTTCGTATTATACTATAGTTGGTACAGCATGAAAACTGATCGAGTTTTCTTCCAACTAAATTCTATGGGCAATTTAACCTTTAAACGCTCCAAAACGATGAAATAGACTCCTTTGGAAACTACACTTTGATATTGGTGTTTGTTGTTGTAACGTTGTTAGTTGGTTAGAGTATCATACTGGGTAGGTAAATTAACTGGAATTTAAAGCAAAAGTTAAGTGAATACTCACGTAGTTATAAAAGAATCATCATCATCTGCCTAGCCTTTTCCCAAAAATGTTGGGGTTGGCTTCCAGTCTAACCGGATGCAGCTTACCAGTATTTCACATGCAACAACTGCCTATCTCCTCCACAACCCAGTTAATGGGTAACACGATACCCCTTGGTAAGACTGGTTGTCAGACTTTCGGGCTTCTGACGACTCGTAACGATTGCCAAAGATCCACGAACGACACCAACGCGCGGCTTTCCGTGGCACGGAGGGGGTTTTTTTTTAAGGCAGGCAGGCAAACGTAGCTTAATCTGATCGAGCGACCCGTACGGATGTTATTACTTAGTTACAAGCCCCTAGTTATAAAAGCTAATTGATTAAAATCAAGATTATAGAAGATAATTTAAACGACTTTACCGAAAAGACGGATTCATTATCACCGTTTTACATTCCAAAAATTAACAGTAGAAGTAAAATAGAAGCCCTTTTCACTCCTATTGTCACACAAAGAAGATAACAATCCTATTTTAGGTTTACACTACAGTCTAGCTAGTCGCTTAGATATCACTGTGACAGGCCGGGTAACAAAAGGCAGCATTGTGTAACTCTGTACATTATTTCAGAAAAATATACAGTTTAAGGCTAAACAAGAAAACCCTCTGATTAAAAAAATGCAATCAACTGGCTCACCCCATCTACTGTCAGGTTAAACCTTAACGGCATAATGTATTACTTTATTAGATAGTCTCGCGGCGTCAGATTAATTTTACGTCCAGATTGTCTAAACAAGCGGAGCAATTGACCTAAGAGCGTTATCATACTGGCGTTTTAAGAGCGTGGCGTTTGGAGAATCTGTGCCGCGGGTGCGTAGAGAAAAAGCTGTAACCCCGCTTAAGCTACGGTTTCCTAGTAGAGCGGTGACCGCTCACATATCGTCCGCAATTTACCGGCGAATGTTGTCACTGAAACGTTATGTATAGAACTGTGTAAGCTGCTGTGTTTTCCTAGATACCGTTTTTGACACCGTAAAGTGAAATCCCGCTGCCCGAAGATTTAAATCGCTAGATTTGCCCTCACTGTACTCAGTCACATGAAAAAGTATCCATACTGAGAAGAATGAGCTCACACCTTATTATATAGCGTTTCCATGACAATCAAGTCACTGCGTTCATTCATTTCATTTTGACACCTCTGCCACACAACGTGGCAGAGGTATCAAAATGAAAACTAAACACGACTATCAGTCTTTTGACACTGTATGGCCTATCTCACGATTTAAATCTTGGCTGCTTTCATCATTATCATGACAGCAGTCACTGCAGCCGTTATGTGTCGTCACGGGTTTTTTAGGAAACCGTATTTTTTGTGTTTTACTGTGCCCTCAGTCTATTGAACAATTGTTCTCATTACTTACGTGCAGCGATTACGTTACGCACAGGCAGAGTGTTTCCTGGCACACGCGAAGAGTGCGTTGACCGTTCGCTTCGCTGAAAACACGCTCCCAAATCGCCAGTGTAAGGCCCTAACCCCTGCTCCAACTTATGAACTCTATTATTCAAGCGCTGGCTACCATCTGTTTCGTGGTTCACTTTATACAGAAGATATTGTCGGTTTACTCGAATACTCGGGATCCCTTTGTGAATTGTTTTAAAATTCACAATAGGACAGCTGACGGGAATCGAATTGTTTCAACGAGAAAGAAGAGAGACTTGTTTTGTTGCGGGATCGTTTCGTTTCTGACTGATCGTTATCGGTGTTTGTTGGTATTCAGTTTTTTAAAATTCTGAAACCTCCATCTGGATTCACAAAAGTTTTCTCGTTTACAAAAAAGGTTAATTTCATGTTCAACTACTCTCATCACATAGCGTTCACATCATCATCATCATTTCAGCCTGCTCTCTGCTGTATCAACTAATAGGGTTTTAATGAACTTAGGGGGCACTTTGATGATATTAATGATTATAATCTGTGAATTATCTCATCACCATCACATCTGCTTTCAAAACGGTGAAGGAAAACATCATGACGAAACGAACCAAAAATTCCAAACATTATCATATCTTCCAACCCGCACTGGGCCCGCGTGGTGGATTACGACCACTCACTCTCACGGAGAAGGCCCGTATCCCAGCAAAGGGAACAATATAGGCTGATTATGCTAGTTCTGTAAATACATTCTCGTTACGGTCGCGATTCATATTTTGTTCAACACTGACCTGCAAATTGCAAAAACGTAAGAAAATTGAATTTCGCGGGCTACCCTGGCGCTTGCTCCTTAACTTTTCATTTCGCAACTGTATAGGGAGAGCAAATAACAACTCATTATAACATCTCTCAACTGCAATTAAGCTCTCTCAGTCGAAACTAAAATACGTTGGCAATAGTTTTGGATTGCAACTTCTCAAAACCGAGCTCCGTTTCGATGAAAACTAATTATTAGATTCCAATTGGTAAATTGACATAACACTGGATTCTGAAAGTCAAATTGCAGATACCGCAAATCAAAATGTATTTCTCATTGAATTATATTTCTACGTAGTAACATAATACACACATACAGTCATACATAGGTAAACTTACGCCTTTATGCCCTGGAGCAGAAACTTCAGAATGCTATGCGCTAGAACCTCATACATAATAGTGATTTTACAGTTGTTGTACCTCTGACAGCAATAACCTAAAAGCAACCTTATAGTGATGAAAATAAAGATCACTGTGATTTTTGACAGACTTGTCAATGGCAGCAACCGAACAGCAACCATATTGCATAAAGAATAAAGATCATTGTGATTTTGACAGTGATGCAAAATCAAAAAATTACTAGAAGGACTGATAGTAAACGGATCGGACATTTCTTATCAGAATTTCACGAATGTTTACAACAACGCCTACCTATAAACGTCATTCCAACGCAAAGGATCCTTGTACAAGGAGTAGGTAATAGTGTTCTGTGTCCTTGTATCACTTTGTACTCCTTTTACACTTACACAATCAGCCTAGAATGTTCCTACTGCTGGGACACATCTCAGGCCTCCTCTCTGTGACAGGAGGTGGGCCGGAATCCGCCATGCGGGTCCAGTGCGGGTTGATAGATGTCACATATCTTCAAATTGTTGGTTCTACGACATGTCGGTTTCCTCACGATGTCTTCCTTCACCGTTTGAAAGCAGTGGTCGTGAATTATATTCATACATTCGTCTATATTCATACATCGAGCTTCACCAATAAGATGACTTTAGCTCCTCTCTCCTAATTTTTGATGTAGGTATACCTCCTATAGGTAATCTTAATTTACAAGCACCGACTAACTAATCAAATGATTAATAATGTTCCCAGTGCTGTAATCATCCGGTAAATTGATGTATTAATTATTATAACCCTGTCGATAACTTGGTTTATGTAATTATTATCCTAAACAGTTATGTACTCCGTCGTATTGAATTAATAATTATGTACATATCTACTAGAACATAGAACGTGGCGACTACTTAACTATCACACTGTGTGTACGTGTATAGTAGTCTCATTTTAACGATAGGTACTCGTGCCTCAAAAAGAACAGCCGCACGGGTCGGTCGAAGGTTAAGCTGCGCTCGCTGCGGTCGATCCATGGATGGGTGAATATCCATTACGTATGGTGTTACCTAGAAACTGGATGTGGAGGTTAGATAGGCAGTCGCTTCATGTAAAATACTGGTATTCAGCTGCATCCAGCTAGACTGAATGCCGACTCCGACATAATTGAGCAAAAGCTGGAGATTGATTGTTGCTTTTATAAACATTACGCACAAAATAATTACCACCTATAGACAGGTAACCCCACACGCTAAAATAATAAACTGGACTGACTCAGACTGAAACTATTACCGAAAGATCTAAATGAGCTTTGAGAAAAGGCGAGTGTAGAACATTACAAAAACACGCATATCCTAAAACACTAGATTTATTTAGTTAGGTACGCGTCCCGTAGATACCAATGAATAAATCTTCCTAAATTCTCGCAGTTTGTATGCATGATTATATTTAAAAAGTTTGTGGGACCGTTCTTGCCTTCGTAGAATATTCAGAATCGAAAGACTTTGGTTGGTCAGGGCCGGGCGTCTCAAAAGGACTAACTTTTATTTTTATGCCAGCATAACTGGAGTTACAGTTGTCCCTGTCCCGAAGAAGTAATAGGCACCAGGGGTACTATTTGTGTTTTTTTATGAACTAGCTGAACCTCGTGATTTCACCCGCTTAGGTTTCGATCCAGTGGGAATACAAAAATAAAAAGTATTCTATGTCCTAATCCAGGTCATGGTCTACCCATGTGCCAAATTCCATCTAAATCCGTTCAGCCGTTTTAGCGTGAAAGCCTAACAAACAAACATACAAAAAATCAAATCTTCTCAAATGTAGGTTTACGTTTTTCTTAAATAAAGGCCTCGTAAATAATATGGTAGGGAGGGTAGAAAATAATATAAAGGGTATATAATATTTTCGTAATCATTTTCGCTTCGGTAGCTAAGCCTAAAAATCAACTACACATGACAAAAAGGGTTCGGTTCACTGCATTGGAATATTGATCTCACCATTGTAACATCTTGCCGTATTACCATATATTGTACATAATTCATGAAAACGGTGTTTTTAACATAAAAGCGCAAAATGTTCCCTCCTATTCAATTTGCTGAATATGATTTTTCGAAACATTTTTCGTAACCAGATATATTAACTTTTGAAGAAGGTTCAACGGTATCTGCCTTTAGTATTTAAGTAAATTACTGAAGTAACTGTGCAAGTGAAGTTAGTTTTAATAGGACCTCCGATAGCTCGTAAGTATCTGCTGGGTTAATAGAAAAGCTGTTTGCAACTACGAAGCGACGAAATGCAGCGATCGTATTTCTTTGAAAGAATCTCGCGGGACTGTAATCCCACTGCGGTAATAAATCATTAAGTTTTTGTAGTGTATTTTGAAACGATGGATAGACTGGGTGAATGATGATATGGTTAGAAAGGCGGTAACTACCGAGATGATGACTAATAGAGAGTATGGAAGACACAGACATGTTGCGCCGATCACAAATAAATTGGGATAGGCCAAGCGAATAATGATGATGATTGGATATAAACTGTCCTAGTTTATTCTAATTTTAGAAACCCAGTACGCGCTAGTACTTAGCTTGATAATATAGACAAAGTAATTTTTGGTTACGGTTTTCAGTAAGTACCTAGGTATTTTTCAGTGTCAGTGAAGCGAAAGCAAACGAAATTCTACCTGCATTCACCGCTCACTGGCCTGAAAGTAATCAAATTAGGTTATAACATATACCTATGTTACTTAAAAGGGGTAGATTAACACCGGTCGCTACGCGTTACGAGAACACGGCTTTTATAAAATAAAAATTACGCAAGCTAAACATTCATGATATTAGATAAGAAAAAAAAAGTTTTTTTTATAAGATATTGGCTACGTAAGTTTATAGAAAAATAAAGTCTGCAAATAAAGTGTATAACAGCTTTTAAGATAACTCGGTTATGGACTTTTGCTAACGGATATATGCTTTATTTGTCATAAAGCATAGATACTCGTCTTCGGGTTACAATTTTCTTAAGTAAATTTTATATTCTTGAAAATGTTTAAATTAAATACTACTTAGGCGAAAAATAAGTATGAAAGCAGTGGAACAGTGATGGCTCAGTGGTATCGGCTCCGAATTACGAGTTATAGGTTGGAGTTGGAACCCAGGCAGGAACTTTACTTTCTGTATTTAATTTCATCACCACTGCTCTCAAAACGGTGAAGGAAAACATCGTGAGGAAACTGGTATGTCCAAGAACCAAAAATTCGAATACATGTGACATCCACCAACCCACATTGGGCCGGCGTGGTGGATTATGGCCCACTCCCTCTCACAGAGAGGTGACCTGTGCCCCAGCACTGGAAACACATGGCTGATTATGCTTACATATACTGCATGTAAGCAAATCCGTACATAGGTATAATATATAATAATATCCCTGGACATTTCACACAGCGCCATCTAGTCCCAAGCTAAGCAACCTAATGCTTGTGTTATGGTAACAAGATGACTGATAAACTACTTATATACATTTTTTTTTTTTTGTAAATACATACATATTATAGATAGAAAAACACCCAGACTCGGAACAAATACATGTAGGTCACACAAATATTTGTTCCGTGCGGGAATCGAACCCGCGACACGCAGCGCAGCAGTCAATCGCTTAACCACTGCGCCAACCGTGCCGTCATTTTTTTTTTTAATGGAGACTTCTTCAAACGCACCTTGAACATACTCGTAAGGCAGAGAAGCTTAGTTTTCAGATAAAACAACTAAAAACTAGACTACCGGAATGCCTGTGCGTATCGCGCTCTGTTTCGTAGACACTACTCCGAGACCAAAGCACAGGTACTTAGGTACTTTACATTAAGGAAAAGTTCACTTACAAAGTTATACGTAGCTTCCCGCGGTAAAGTAAAAGTGTTTAATTCAGCTCCTAAGAGCGCCTGTAATGAACAATTACTCCTGCTTTTTAAACTTATAATGAGTTGTAAAATCACATGTACTGGTATGTTTAAAGTACAAGTTCTCGATAAACATGATCTTAAAGTTTGAAAAACAAACATGGTCGTGTTTAGCTTTATCTTTACCTCGGGCTTATATGTTCAGTTTTTGTTCAGCTCTGTTTATTGGGTTCAACTTGATCTTACGTAAAGTACTAAGGACTTGTTTTAAAGTTTTCAGTTTAATAAAAATCCTATAGAATCACGTGGATTCAAATCAGCAGAGTAAAAGTTCAGAATAACAGAAATTCTTGTGCCGTTTTAACATCATCATTTTTTTTTATGATTGTGCTATTGTGACTGACACCGGAAATCCTAGTTAAAACAAATAGGTTCATACCAAAATCAAAATATTTTATTTCACATAAACCTACATGGCCAGTTATGAAACGCCAGAAGCTCTCACGGTTCCAATTGGTCGTTCCATAATGGAGAGGAGCCTGCAAGAAACTCCACGGTTACTCTTTTCAAAATAATTGTCTTTTACAATGTTTTCAAATTGCAGTATTATTAGGACAGCCTAACCTACCTAAGGAGGATGTCTTATACTAAGTTTTAATTTTGTTCCAGTGGCTGACTTCACGACGCAGCTGTCCCAGCTATATGAGCACCACTCCACGGAGCTGCAGGTGCTCGTTGCCAGCTTCCGCAAACGAAGTAGCGAGCTGAGGAAGGAAAGGTAAGCATTAGTTAATACTTACATTAATAAATTATTGAAGGAACTGATTTCAAGTATTTCTGCGCTTCGTCGTTATGGACATTACGTTATTTATTATATTTTGTGTGAAGTAGGCTAAATTGCGATAAACTGTCGATATAACGGGTGTAAAATTGAAGCCGAGATTCACTTGTCTTTCCCGTTATTATGATATTTTTTGTTGTACTGGAACGTTGGGAACATACTTGGCAAGAGACATAGAAGGTAAAAATTCCTTCGTTTTGTGAAAACAAAGTTACTTAGTTTGTTGTACATAATACGTAGATGAGGGTCTTTTTACACTCCTATATTTTTAGTACCTACCTATGTATGAAAAATAATCTTCTTAAAATTCAATTTATATCAGGTGAAATAAAAGATATTAAAAGTTTTTTAGAATGTATTAAAACTTGTCTGGCATAATAATTTTGTTTTATACTTACGAGCATCAAAACAAATTTTAATTAATCTCTAAATCTATGAAATAGAGACAAGATTTTGAAAAAACAACCAGTTCCGTAGATGAATAGCGATAGCAAAGCATTCAGGGGCATCGCTTTGAACTCATGCCTTTTGCCAAAAAGCTTCCATTCAGAGAAAACCAGATTATCCCAGAATAAACTGACAAACCCTGGGCTTACTTTGAAAAATTGGTTTATACTGTAACCGGATACAGATATAATCTACTCAATGTGAAATGATAAGATCTCCGATAGTATCCGATAAGCTGTTTTATGTCAAGCTCACTATAACAATTGAGTGAACCTTAATACGTAGATATATTAAATAAAAACATACAAAAGCAAATGTGTAAACAAAGGTGTTTGTACAAACCTACTTACAAAATAAAATCATTTATCATGTATCACAATAAATTCTTCCCATAGTCCAAAAGTCAAGAAAAAACCAATACGAAATACTCGAAATCTCAGAACCTGAGAGAACTTTTCTTAATTAATAGGAAATAATATTAGCATCTATATGATTTGTAGGTCGTCAGTTTGAACTCAGGCAGGCGCATTTCTTTGTGTAAATAATATCATCACCACTATTCTCAAAATGGTTAAGGAAAACACCGTGAAAAAATCGACAGGTACAGTCAGCAACAAAAGTCAATTAACACTGTTACTTTTACAAATCATCTAAATTGTTACAAAATGATGCGATACATTGGTTGTCTCTATTTCATGTAATAGCAAAGAGTTAATTATTCTTGAATATTCTATTACTCTATATTTTTTAAGAATATTTAGCTCAATAATTAAGATTTAAACAACTAAAGTGTTAACCGACTTTTGTTGCTGACCGTACTAGACCCAAATCTTTTAACACATAACACACGTGACATCTACCAACCTGCACTGGGCCCGCGTGGTAGATTATAGCCCACTCCCTCTCGAAGAGAGGAGGCCTGTGTCCCAGCATTGGGAACATTATAGATATATTATGATTATTTGATATCAGCATAATTTTAAAATGATAGGTAGCCTACAAATTCTCCTATCTTCGTCAATTCGATTTCCAAATGGGAGGCGTCATGATAATTTATTTGTGCTAATGTTGGTAAAATTCGAAATTTCATTTGGAAGATACGGTCGTTAATGGCATAGGTACTTAGGCAGAATACACATTGGTGAAATCGAACGTAGTGTATTGCTGTCATCACGTACTGTGAATGTGTCTACCAAGTGTGGCATCCCTTTGATGTTCATGATACCGATCAGAGCAGTACTGAGCAGTGGCTATTCACGGGTTACAATGACGTATGTCCATATCCTGAATCAGATTGAGTATGTATTTAGTGTGTAGTAGACTAGTAGAGGAATCACATTCGATTTGTGTACCTATGTAAATACGGACCGTAATTTCCTTTGACACAAACAGAGAATGTAGCGTTTGTCACGAACTCAATCAATTGGACAGATTTCAAAAGTCAAACCTTTATTTGTTCCTGTGGATTATTTATTTAGGAGTTTCAAAAAATGTCTGTAGGTACTGATCCATTAACGAAAATCAAACTTCTTTATTAAATCCATTATTAATATAAATAACCATGTATTTGAAATAGGTAGGCGCGCTTGGTGAGCAAGAAAACATAGCCAACACACAAGAAAACATTACAGAAGTAAAATAAAAAGCAGCTTTATAACTTCAATAAAATTTTCAAAGGGTTATTAAATAAACGAGGACTTAGATGTTCTTTTTGCCTAAATCCTGCGATCACAATTCTCAATCAAAAATCACATCATTTGAAGGTCTGATGTCCATAAAGCTCTTTTACGACCTTCCTTTCCCCAAGTGTTAATAACATTAAGTATTTAATTAAATGAAGGCCTAAATAAATGAAAGCTATATTTATTCAGAGGTCCAACATAACTCTACCGCTGACGTCACTCAGGTACCTGACCCAAGCTCGTAAATATACGATACAAGTGAAGAAAAATGTTGCTATCTTGATAATGTGATACCTGAATTCCGTACAAAGATTAGATCTTTAGCTTTTTCGCCATTTCCCTTGTATAGGCTGAAAATATAAACTGTTTTTATAGCTTTAATTTGAATTAGCCTACTTTTTGGGAAGATCTAGGTTCTAACTTCCGTTACCTAAATAAATGTATGTAATCAATCAAAGTGCCTTCTGCAACACCCACTAAACGACGGATATGTTATCCGATTCTTGACTAACAAAATAAATTAAGGAAATACAATTAATAAGTTTATCATACGTTTCGCCGGTTTTCCTAACGAGTTGTTAGATGGGCAGAACTCCAAACTGCACCCACACACTCATGTATTATACCTACGCAGGCAATAACTTATAAAACTAATCAGTTACTGACTATTAGCCCAGTATCTAGGAGGACGTATTACATATTGCCTATTGGCTCCCACAAAAGGCAGCTCACACACTCTTATTGCGAATATTACATTTAGGTATATTAGTCCATAAGCTACCTATTTCAACCTCAATTCGTTTGGAGTGGGCCTTAGTATCCCTGTAGTTCGAAAGAGTGGTCAATCAGAAATATTCAATCAAAGAATGTTCTCGATCTCAGGTAACTTATAAACAACTGTTAACATTCTCTGGAGGGGCTTGTGGCTAAGTAATCATACCCGTACTGGTTGATCAATCAGGGTAATCTACGCTTGCCACGGTTGGTCCGTGAATGGGTGACCAGCTTTACATAACAAGACCCCTCCGTGTCTCGTAAAATACGTTAAGCCGTCGGTCCCAGCTGTCATTCGTGTATATTTGACCGTCTTTACGGGTTGTCAGAAGCCCGAAATTCTGACAAACAGTCTTACTAAGGGGGATACCCCGCTACTGGGTAATACGATAGTATGTATTACCCAGTAACTGGGTTGTGGAGGTTCGATAGGCAGTCGCTCCATGTAAAATACTGGTACTCAGCTGCATCTGGTTAGACTGGAAGCCAACCGTAACATAATTGGGACAAGGCTAGACAGTTTGATTGACCATTATTTGAGTAATAAAACTTCCATGATAATCTTTATCGAAACTTCACTTATTTGCACCTCTTAACAAGTTTTTCAATCCTTACATGATCCGACAACTCGAACAAAGCAGCACCTGACATGTTTTAGATATCCCTTTATCCCTCTTTTCCTTTCGCAACATAACGTACGCTCACATAATTTCCCACTTTCATCATTTAAGAATCGACGTATGAAAATCCTTAGCGTGACAGACAGATAACAAGAGCTAAAACCAGGCAAACAAAGAAAATTTGATCTCCGTACCTGCGTCAACCTTTTTGTATTTTCGTTTGCTGTCTCGACATAATATTTTGTATGACTGTAATATGGATAGAAGGAACATTTACATAATTGTCTCAGTCAGCAGTGCTCATAATCTCAGATAATTCACATTCCATCGCCACTTAATCAGTTATCTACTTTAGTGAAATGTATTTTAAGTTGATTTTTGAGAAACAAAAACTTATTAGGATTTTTTGTAAATAGGTCCTTATAAGTTTTTGGTTGCAATGGAATTTAAACTTTGTTAAGTATGAAATTCAGTTTGTTGTTCCATAACTTTAAAATTATTGATCTAAAGATATTTATTCTCAACAAAAGACACAAAGTCATTACATGAGAACAATGCTTAAATTAAATTATATGAAGTTCGTCACAGACGTCACGGTAGCGATTATGATACACACAGTGCATTCAGCTTTTAGTAAGGGTGTTATTTGTGATGAAATATGCAGCTAATTGAGTTTTGAATGCATTTAATGGGTGCAACTTTTTTATACATGACAGTATTTTGTTATGTAGGTAATTGTGTTCCTTCAAAAGTTAACATTTTTTTGCTAAACTTAGTTCTCATCCTTAGTAAAATCACAAAACTAGCTCGGCGACTGCTAGGTTGGGTTACTTGTTTTACTTTAGTAAACGATAAGTTATTCTGTATACATTTGTTTAGATTATCTCAAATTCCTGACTCTAATATAGGTTAAATATTGTCATTTTTCAGTGGCTCAGTTATCGTTGACATTAAATATACGTACTATTAACAGAAATACTGAAATACATGAACGAAGGAATAAACTTCTTGAATTACATTCAACATTCTTTTATTTTCTCGGCAATTCTCGGTTTCTTTTGTTTCAAAAAGTAACACGTCGGGAAAGAAGGGTAGTATATTTTGTTAGTTAGTGTTTTATCTTGCTTGGATATCGATACCAATCACGTCTACGAAGTTTCGCTAGCTAATTTTATTTGACCCTGTATTTCTACATCATCAATATTTTAGGAAACAAAACAAAAACAAAAAAATATCAATGTACTATTATTCAGTGAAAGATATAAATATCATAAAATTTCCTTACGGATATTTCGCATCAGCAAGTTGAAGTAATAAGCTTATCCGTCGGTGTCGTGTCATCACATCTGCGTTTCCATCTCGCAACTGTTGCCTTCACTAGTTACAATATTATATTCGCTACCTGCGTCTTATTTCATACACATAAATTTCACTTATACGAACAAGAATCCCTTATTGATAAAATTCCAATAGAGAACATAGAGATAGTGGTTATTAGGCATAAACAATATTATATTGCGTAAGAACAAAGTATAGTGTCTATTTGTAATGCCAAAATTTTGAATTTTTGACAGTTATTTCATACAAAAACTATCAAACGTCAATTTTATTCCTCATATAAAACTTATCTGGCGATGGAAAAAACATGAAAGTATATAAGTACGGCATTTCTATCCACAGAACAGATAAAACCTCTTTTATCTGTTCTGTGTTTCTATCCAAACAAATAAATAAAATTGAAGTGGCTGTTTATAATGTCATTTTTTGTTTTTTTGTTTTGGCTAATCTCCGAAACGGCTGGACCAATTTTCACTATCAGATAGCTGATATTATAAGGAGTAACTTAGCAAAGAGACACATCATTGTTTTCCGACATCCACAAGAACAAAGTTGCGGGTACAGCTAGTAAGAAATAGATTTTCTTCGCTACTCAAAAGTAGGTACCTATTAAATATGCATAGCATTCCAAGCATAAAAGCTGTTTCCATCACTCTTAAAATTTAATAAAAATAAAATTGGTTTTGCTACCCAAACGGAACTGAAAAATGAAAAACGTTTTGTTCAAATTGCGTTTAACAGTGATTCTTTATAAACAAACATAAAAATGAAAACATGATGATCAGAAAATGTGACAAAAGTACCTTCAAAGCAATTCTTCAATAGTCTTTTGCAATTTGCAGGTCAGTGTCAGGTGGTATATTGATTTATATATGATTCGCGACCATAACAACTAAGGATACCAACAACGTAGGTAACGACTTTACAGAAATATAGTTTTAAAAAAATATATTGCATAAAATATCAATCGATGATCACATATGAACTTAAAGGGTTGTATTGATGATTTTAACTCTGTAAATACTCTTTAACTTCATGTATTCAGGAAAAACGTATCAAGAAATAAGGCAAAAAGTAACAGACGCACACGGTACAAGTTTCCCATACGAAATATTTGTGAAAACCTTTGAAACGACGTGCCAAGCCTTTGTGAATCACAAATGACGGTAGGAAATCAACCCATAACTTATTCATCAGTGAAGAATTGCGAGCTGACATCCACTGGAGACGTCTGCCTTCAAACAAGTCCTCCATTAATTGAAACGAGACAATCCAATTATTCTCAAGAAATCAAATCCGAAGGCACTTAACTCCGCCATTACAGGCAAATAAAAGGAACGCTCGATTCCCCCGGCTGATGCAGTGGCCGACTGTTGAGGGAGCTACTCGTTAGCCACAAAGATAAAATAAATCTCAGCGGGACTGATGTAGTAAAATGAACTTTATTGATATTGTACTGTCTATTCCAATGAACATTTTCTTTTTCTTCAAATAGGCTTTTTGTTGCAGTATACATTATTGCCCGTTGTTAAAACAATCGGTTTCAAAACATTTGATGGCTTTTTTACTTACATTGTTTTCTTTATCTGAACATTTTAGTACGGAGCCCAAATAATCTTGTTATAAAATATTCATGTTAACGATATAGTTCTGTGCGTACTTAGTCTAAAACGGATTTTCATTAAGATCAAGGAAACTTTTTCCTTAACCCTCTAACGAGGCGGTCTAATCAACTGGTGTCCTTAATTCAAGCTGCCGAAAAAGGTTTTTTCACGCGTCTCAGCTGGGGCTTATAGTGGGACCTTCTACATCTATTTATGAGTAAGAATATTAACATACGTTGTTCTAGGGCTTGCCTAACATTTAAATGTACCCGTCCCAATAAAATTTACTTACTTCGTCCCCAGTGACCGGCCCAAACTGTCCAGAAATACGGCCAACATCTTTATTCCTTCAAAACTTTCAGGTGTAACTTTAGTGATGATAAATTTTCGAAAAGTATATTTTGAGATAACTCTTCAAGTTCGTGCTAAAACGTTGTTTCTTGACAGTTGTAGGTAGATAAAACCGCCAACTTGTTGTTCTAAGATCTGGCTGATTTTAATGAGTGAAAAGCGATATCGTAAGTCAGGGAAAGAGTAAAATAATAAATCCTGTTTATTTAATCTTTCTCTAATGGCTGAATTTGTTTATCAGAAATTTTCACTTTATATAGACACAATAGAATTTATTTTCTCAAGCTCCCAAAAGCTCTAGGCGTTCATTTTGTTTAAATAGAAGTAATATTAAATTTTCTACATTCAAGGAGAACGTGACTCAATTAGGCTTAGGTACGTACGAAAAGTGTCCTTGTGAAGTGACACTACGCACCTTAGGGAATGCTGCTTGTAGGCTGCGTGTTACCTTCACACTAAACTAATTAATACCGAAACATACATAACGCCGCCCCCGCAGAATAAACGCGTAAGTGCTATTGCGGCGGTTTTAATGTTCATCCATATTCGTAATGTATAGGTCCAAATACATAGCATCAATTTTTTCCAGATTTTTAAATAAAGTATTTACGAAGTTACGAAAAGTTATTGCTTTATTCTCTATTTAAAACCAAATTAAAAAAAAAACAGTCAGTGCGAGTCGGACTCGCGCAGCGAGGGTTCCGTACAAATTTGTAGGTATGTAACTAAAAATTTACGGTTGTCGCAATTTTTCCTTTATCTGTGCTATAAGACGTTGCTTCGTACCAAATTTCACGATTATGAGTTCACGGTAAGTACCCTGTAGGTTTTGATTCCCTTGCAAGTGTCGAAAATTTGCGGCATAACCGGCTGTATCTTTTGATTGCGTTGGCTTAGAAGTTTGATTTTTTTCGTTCACAGCTCCAAGGGTCAGTAGATCTGAGTATGATATAAATTCCAGCTTGATAACTCCACGTGTTCCTGAGAAAAAGGGTCTTGACAGACAGACAGACAGACGGACGGACGGATGGACAACAAAGTGATCCTTATAAGGGTTCTGTTTTTTCCTTTCGAGGTACGGAACCCTAAAAAACTGCCATATATATATGCGTACCATAATTAAATTCTTACATCGTGTAAAGTATATTACCGTACATATCAGGTGCAACTGAGACCTCACTTTACCGGCGTTGTCCATTGCGCGTTTTTTCTGGTGCAAATTTTAATACTATAATTCCGCAACGTGCAATCGCAGAAAACTTCAAGAACTTAATAGTACGATAATAACCTTTGCATTTCGTTTCCGTCTTATATACTGTATTATTCCTACTGATATACCGTCAATCTATCAGTCAAATCAGCCTATCGCAGCCCACTGCTGGACATAGGCCTCTTCCAGCCTAAGCGACAACACCCTGTTCTTCGCCCTCCGCATTCAGTCTGTCCCAGCCACCTTCTTTAGGTCGTCCGTCCCTAGTTGGACGCACGACCTAAAGAAGGTGGCTGGCTGGGGGCGTCCCACACTACGCTTGCCGATACGACTTACGCGGTCGCCACTGCAGGACTTTTCTGCTCACCGACCATCGATCCTTTGACAAACATGGCCAGTCCACTGCCACTTCAGTTTGCTTACTCTGCAAGCTATGTCGGTTACTCCGGTTCATTTCCGGATAATTTCATTCCTGATTTTATCCTTCAAAGAGACTCCGAGCATAGCTCGCTCCATAGCGCACTTAATAATTTGTGGACCAGCCCGACCGTCAGTGTCCACGTTTTGGCGCCATATATTATGACGAGAAGGACGCACTGGTTAAAGACCTTAGTCTTCTACGGAATAGGCGACGAGAAGACTTGAGGAAGTTTTTCAAATGCTGCCCAACCCAACTGAATCCTTCTGTCGGTTTCTTTCTCAATGTTGTGTCTACCGAGCTGGATTATTTGCCCTAGGTAGACATAATCCTTCACAACTTCAAGAAGCGTCCCTTCGATGTGGATTGGACTCGGCAAGACGTGCAAATTGTACATGACTTTTGTCTTGTCCAAATTCATGCCGAGGTCAACCCGCTGAGAGGCTCCATTTAGGCTGTGTAGCATTTGGGCACAAATACAAACCAGTTCCAGCGTCTCTGCAATTTTGACGATGTCATCGGCAAATTGAAGATGTGAAATGTACTCGCCGTTCACGTTGATACCCTATCCAGTCCAGTCCAGCGTCTTGAAGACGTCCTCCAAGTCATTTGTAAACAATTTAGGGCGCATATACCTATATCATTTTCAGGTAGTACCTGTCGGTGAGTTTCAGTACAAGGTACGCTATCCATATCGATACACTACTGATTTCCACAACGCCGCTAGTGAGTTCCTTGTTGACTAGAAAACCGACACCACTTTGGGAGAGGTGATCATCTTCGCGTAAGTAGAATAGGTGGCCTGACTCCAGAGTTATCGTGTCCTCCCCCTATCTTCGGACCTCAGATAACCCCAGTATATGCCAGTTAATGCGACCTAACTCTACCTCAAGTTCGGCAAGGTGATGGTCCAGGCTCATCGAACGTCCATTGTATTGTATAGTCGTCGTTGGTAGCCTGCCGTCACCCGGGGATTCTACGCACCCCCCGTCCCACCGTTACCGTGACCGCTACCTCGACCAGGAATAGCGGGACCACCGGGAACTGGGGGCCCGTTGTTTTAGCACTTTGGTCATGTGGGAGATTTAATGCCCATAGTCAACACACTGGGCATACGTATTGGTGAACGCAGAGCCAATCCTTTTGCAACGATGACGCTACTGCCCGTCATTGTTCTGGAGGTTGGCTTGTGGGATGGTTATACCGCCATCGGGCGGTCGCCAGCACCTCGTCACCGCGTGCAGGTGAGGTTGAAGTTTGGGGAGTCCGGTTGTTCTGTGCTCCCCATTAAACCCCGTATACCGTAACATAATGTGATAATTCCGACTTTGATGATATATTTTCCAGAACAAAAACTTAATCTCCTATTACATTATCAAAAACTTTCGACTGCACCAGAATAAACGCAGAATCGCCCATTAACGGTATCACTGTACTGCGAAGAACGCAAAGAAAATTCAAGTTATATATATGATTACATAACAAAACAAAAAAACAATAGTTGACAAGAAAAAACTAAAATATTTCTGTAAAATGATTTTTAATCAATAACTCAAAAACACTGTTTAACACTTTAATATCAATTAGACTATCTACAAAAAATAATTTTTTAAACGACATAAAAACTTAGTCATAAAGTTATGGATCAATTTGGGTTTATTATTTTTCCTGTAAAATTGACTTTTTACACTTGCGCGTTTATTCCGCGGGGACGGCGATAAGTAGTACCTACATAGAGGTACATTAGTTAATGTCAGTTGTCCCCTAAGGTAACGCTTAAATATGCTATTGGAGACCTGACAATTCGCTGATGGAGTAGTAAGTCAAATTAATAACCTTAAAACGCAATTTCAAAGCCAGACTGAAACGAATAATTTCATTGAACGACCTAATTATTACAAGTCCAAAAAAACAAAAAAGTAGTGATGACTTCATTGCAAAACCGCGGAATAATTGCCTTTCATTTTGACAGTTCTACAACATTAATTGCGGACAAATATTCTTCGAACATATGAAGCAATGGATTAGCAATATCCTTCAAAATTATTCAGATTGTTATTAATAGTATGTTACGCAATCAGGATGCGGGTTAAAAAAAACATGTAAGAAATCACATTTCCAGTTCGCTTTTCATATTGCCAACGCAATAAACAAAACAGCAATGATCGCAAAAACGCAGCAATTCCCAAACTATTTTTAACACAACCACCACCTATGAACAAAAATATTCAAATACAGCGAGCATTGTCCCAAAAGCTAGCACATATTTTATTCAACGCTAGGTGGCGCTTGCAATCAGAATAAGGGAACACACATACAGACAAAAGAAAATTATATGAAAAATGCAAAGTGCTGTACGTCGTGTAGTTTCTATTTCGTACGTAATTCACTTCCTTTTGTTGGAAGATTTTCGAACCCGCTGCTGCAGTGATTCGCTCTTTTATTCAATACAGAAACAATAGAAATTAGACTATACAAGTCTTGAACCGAGCTGAATAAGTAATTGCAGCATTGAGTTAGGTATTTTGATTGTTCGGTTTCTCAGCGATTTTACTTTAATTCTAATGAAAGCCAGTATTTACTCGGTGTTCATAACTTATGTTTTACTTCAGCTTTTAGGTTAGAATTACTTGAAACTATTTAAACAACAAAGAAAACTAAAATTCAAATGGCCTCCTTTGAATTATAGCTCCCCAAAATACAGTGAAACCACGTACTTTACGTATTTTAAACTTACACAATTCAAATAATTAATAACAATTAATATTCTAGCCGGGACCTATTTTTCGTTGTAATAATTAGCAACATTAAACTTAATTTGTGATTATTTGGTAACAATACCATAAAGTTTTTGTTGAATTGTTAATACCATCGCCCCGCGCGTGTCTACTGCCGTATTATCAAAGGAGGTTTAATTCGTGCTAATTTTTACGCTACTTATTTTATTTGAAATATTGGCTATTTTTGGTAAAATTTATTATTGTATTGTTTTAACAGACCGATAACAACTTTTAATAACCGCTGTACTATAATTAGGGCAGATTTTTTCATCGCCAGATAACTTTTATTCATGGAATAAAATGGACGTCTGACAGTTCTTGTATGGAAGAACTGTCAACAATTCAAAATTATTCCAACGATAAAATTTATCTGGAGTTAGAAAAATAAGCCCTTAATGTGATAACTTAGTCACTACTCTGTATATAAATGTGGGCTACATAAATAATTACCACATTAAACATCAAAGAAGACTGTTTTCGATTAATATTGTGGTCACATAACCAATAAATGGGTGACTACGACTTGACGAAGGGAAAATCCGGAGATTTCCCGACTTATGTTTTCAGAAATTGGACTCCAGACTCAATAGCCTCTTACTTATTATAATGGCGTTTATAAATTGGTGTCAATCTTCGCACCAGACATCGAGTACCTAATTGAATTTCTGTATATATAATCTGCGAGTCCTGCAGATTTGATTTTCGGATCTTTAGAAGTAGGAGGCCAACTATTGAAACGTTAGTTGCCAAGCAGATTTTAAGGGTTCTTGCTGGGAAATACGCCTAATTAAATACCTTCGGTCGTAATTTAATATCTCGCTAATTACTTAAGAGCTGGGTTGAAGTGTACTTAACGGAGCACTGAGGATTTTTTTTATATTTTTTTTTCACTATTGTCTTTTCTTTCTTGATTCTGTCGTATAGAACATCTAAATATAAAGCTGAAAGCATTTTAGCGTTTTTTTGTCTCCGAGCAGTCGTTTGTCGTAAACATGATGTCGAAGGGATCCTTTTACAGAGGTGTTAGGGACTTAAAATATTATTTTTTATTTTTCACGAATTACGAGCAGACTTCAATGGAGTACTGTAAACACAAAAGGACATGCCTACTACTCATCTTCATAAACCTGATGTGGGTGGGTAAAAATAAAAGAACCCTTAACCTTTAAAAACAAATTATGATATCAAAGTAATGTGCATAACACCAGAATTAAGTAAAAAGGGTAATTCTAAATATATGCCTAAAAATATTTAACATAACCAGCCTATAATGTTCCCACTGCTGGGACACAGGCATCCCCTCAGTGAGAGGGAGTGGGCTATAATCCACCACGCGAGCCCAGTGCAGATTGGTAGATGTCACATTACTTCGAATTTTTAGTTCGAGGACATGTCGGTTTCCTCACAATGTTTTCCTTCACCCTTTTGAGAGCACTAGTAATGAAATAATTTACACAAAGTGAAGCGCCTGACTGAGTTCGAACCTACGACCTACAACTCCTAGGTCAAGGCCGTTCTCACTGGGCCACCACTGCCTAAAAATATTTAACCTTAATCACTTCGATTGTCGCTATATCGTGTAGAAAGCGCCATCATTACTTTTCTTGTTGAATTATGAAATGATGAAGCGATAAATCATCAATCAACAATTGCGCGAACAATTCAGATCATTTATCATAATTCTAATAACCGCCGCATAACAATGATACATTTGTAATCAAGAATCGTTTCTCGTCAGCGATTGGATTATTTTCAACGCTTTTTGTCGCCTTGTTAGACCCAACACGTTTTCTCATTTCTTAAATATTTTATGTATGAGGGAGTATCGCCTTTTTTAACCTAATACTGAGTGGTGCCGATACAAAATGTATTAGACCCTTTTATATACTTTTAGCATCGAGGTAATGGATTTAAAGATTGCGGTGTACAACAAAAAACGTTCGTTTAACCTCTTTTCACAATTGAATTTTATATTTCTTACGGCTCCGCCGTTGAAAAGCCTTATTTTAGGAATGAAGTGTCGTGAGTGCTGCTGTTCTTAGATAAATTGTATGTTACTCTAAAGCAGCGTTTGTGCTTCTATACCAAAATCAGAAGCAACTGCTACGATGTACCTACAAACACAAAATTAAACCACCTTGTACAGGCTGGATTTTTTAGATGGGGCTGTAAGGGCAGTCTGAGAGGTCATTTGATGATTTCCCAACCAAAAAAAAAAAGGGCAGCTACCTCAACCTTTGTAGATACCGTAAGTTTTTTGCGATTTCTGACTTTTCTAGTACCTCAGTTGGTTCAATAGAGGTTTTTGATCCTTATAAGAAACAGAATCAATTGGCATAAAAAAGTTATTGTGAAAATTGCCCACTTTCCTTCCAACTACACATTTTTTTGAAAATCTGAATGCGAATCAAAATTTCTCAAAAAGTTAAGAAAAGTCTCCTTAGTCCTTTTTTCCTGTAGGTACAATGGTTGAGGTAGCTGTCCTTTTTTATTTTATTTTTATTTTTGGGTGGGAAATCATCAAATGACCTCTCCCGTTCTGGGCTGAGCGGAAGGGCGTGTCAGACTTTTACTGACAAAAACCCACCCGTGTTCCTTCAGTTGCCTATGCTAGGGGCCACGGTATCTCTTTCGAACAACCCGCGGCCCTGGCGGCTGGTGGCTGAGGTAGCTGTCCTTACTCCACTAAAATCCACTCTATATATTTTTCACATACCTACCTACCGTGAAGAAGTAAATAAAACTGAATAATTATTTCGAAAAAATCTGTGTTCCATGAAAAACTTTCACTCACTGAATAATATTAAATAGTAGGTACCCCGAATAGAAAGAGAATGAATGACGAATTGTTCGTTTTGAATATATGGACATACATATTCCACTGAAAAACAATATTTTCATATTCGTTTCAACGCATTTCACATGAGTTTTTTACAGCTTGCTTAACTCGGCACAGGAGCTGTTTGTTACAATGAAATGGGTATACATATAGTTCGTTCATACATACGTACATAATCTCACGCCCTCTTCCCATGGGAGTAGGCAGAGCGTAATTTTATGTCATACGTTAACATTTTGACTACCCCGTTGGTCTCGTGGCCGCAAGCACGACTGCTAAGCATGTGGTCCTGGGTTCGGTCGGGCAAAGGGTTTTTCCATTGGGAATTTCTTAGTAACAGCCTGGAGTTTAGAAGTTGGCGGTGTGAGGGCTATACACTGCCTCGGAAAGCAAATTACGCCGTTGGCCCTACGCCTGATCTCCGGTCGATTACCGTCCCATCGGACAATGAGAGTGAGGAAAAAGCACCTGTGTCTGCGCATACACATAAATGTACTATAATATCTTTCGCGCCGAAGGTCTCCGCTGAGATTGGTTGCTATGGCCGAAATTCGTTCTGGAGGACTTTATATAATTATTACACAATTATTACAGACACAACGGTAACCTACGATGTTGGTACCAACATTACCTGTATTGTATGCACTGTGTGGATATGTTATAACGCTGGCGGGCCAAACTTAATCCTGTAAACTTCGTCACTCCGCCACACCACAGTAGTCTCCCTAACCTCTAGCGCACACCATACCTACCTATTTGCTTACAGTTTATGAAACAAAAACTCTTAAAATTCTTCAATATTTTACAGAAAAACTTCATAGTGAAATTTTGAAACGTGCATAACTATCTACTGAATCTTTATATCTTTGTAAACTCATATTAAAATTACAGGCCTCTTCTGGGCACGCTCGTTCCATCATAGACCTCATCCATCGCTTTCTGTCAGGCGTGATCGAGGTCAAGATCAGGCCCATTCAGCAATAAAACAATTTAATTAAAAATTTATTAATAATTTAATTAATTAAAACGAATAATCAGTTTATTATACCTACTCGCAATACTGCAAAACACAAACGTTACATTATCTGAGAATGATATTTAATTGCAGAGGGAAAACAGCAAACACGGCGATAACAGAGGGGCAATTCTCGTAGTTTTAAGAACGTTCACAGTCTGGGCCCGTATTCTCGTAATTTAAAACGTTCAAAATCTAGTCGCAGTGTCATCTCGGCGACAAACAAATGTCAAAAACTTGTCAAAATGTAGGGAAATTAGACGTTTTTTTGACAGATTGAGATTGAGATCAGACTGTGAACGTTCTTAAAATTACGAGAATTACCCCACTGAATACGAGAATTGACCTTCAGAAGTCTTCTTATAAAATTCATTTATTTATAAACGCGCAAGTTTTATCCATTATTCCCAGTAGTTTCATGTAGCTAGTTCCACATGGAACTATTACAACCTTAAAAAATGAATACTTTGTACCATTAGTTCTATGTAATTTTAAAGTAGTTTTATAGCCTGACATTTCTTTCATATGGAACTGCTGCAACTGTGTAGTTCCATGTGATTATAGTTGAGTTCCGTATTGTAATTACGCCAAGTAAACAAAACACATATTTGAATAGCAACATGCTAACATAGTCCCAAACATTTTGATAACAAACCACATTAATTGAGTTGTCTGTCAACGTCAGTTTTTCAACATGGCGGATATTGCAGTTGGAGTATTTTTTTATTTAACTGTCAAAAGCAAATGAAGGGTTTACAGAAACTGCAGGTATTCTAAGTCGAACGTCAAATGTTACTTTGTTTTAACGTAAAGCTGGTGCAGCAATTAATACTATAACTGTACAAGCATCTCTTTGGTGCATGCCCAAAATTTAAACTATCACCATGTTGTGTGTTCCATCGAAAAGTGCAATACCTTCGCGGTCAAAATGTATGGAACAGCAATTTTAACCGTTAATAAATTTCAACGCTAGGGTTCTACAATAATGCGCTGAATTCAAGGTTTCAGTTTGCACGTCGATAATGCCTCCTTGTAGAGTGCTAAAATTATATTTTGCTGTGTAAGTCAAATCCGTGGTAATCAACCACCTTCCTTTAAACCTACACTTAGCCGACGAAATCGTCCTAAAATAATGAACATTTGAATATGCCCCGTCTTATTAACATCCACAAATTCGAGCAAACCTCATTACAAAAGCGAAATACCTACTGTTCTCAATTTGTATAATAAGACTCTCGTGTGCCTAAACGATTTTAATATTGTTCTGTACCAAATTGGAATGCTGCCTTGTAATATTTGCTCTCTGAAATAATTTTGCACGTGTTTGTAATTCACATAGTAATTCAGTCAACGAATGTCCCAAAATGGGTGCGTGCGCAGGGACCCAAGCGATTCCTTCAGAAACTTGCTCAGGATGCTTAGGAAGTGAACATACTATAAGTTATGACATCTAGGAGGTAACCCGGAGTAGGGATGGGCATAAAGTTCTCACTTTTTGGTTTTTCGCTAATATCTCAAAAACGGTGCGTCGTAGGGATTTTTTTACACCAAATGAGAGCTCAATTTTTCTTTTTAATTTTTTAATGATCATGCATTTTTTTCCGAATTCCCAACCACATTCGAGCTACACGCGCTTTGGAAAGGCACAATTTTTCTGTCTACAATTTTTTTATTGACTGGATTATAACATAACACGCCTGTTTTCCCCGAGGGGTTAGGCAGAGTAATACCACTAGTACACCCAAGTTATGTTTAATATATTATTATAATCTTCGATCAAATTGATCGAAGATTATAAATAAACAAGGGCCGAACCAATTACCATCAACCGGGCACAAATCCAGTCTTTTGGCTGCTACAGAGGAATTCCTGATGAAAAACCCAATAACACTTTGCCCGACCTGGGAATGGAACCCAGGATGACTCAGGAGTAGTGCTTGCAACCACTAGACCAACGAGGCAATCAGTGTTTGGAAACGTAATTTTACATGTGTAAGCGCTGGGCTTCGAACCGTATGGTCCTTACATAGTTCAGTGCCTTCTTCACTTTTATGATACAGCTCAGTGAAGCATGTCGACGCTTGAGATCTCTGGCGTTATAAGTATTTCATATTCATTTCGTGCACTTATGTATGTTTTATATTATTTACATTGTTGAATGGTTACCTAATGCATATGATACACATGATACCTTGTAAGTAGGGACAAAACAAAGAACGAAATATTTAGACCATTTCTTCTACTTTCGAAGACATTATTTATTCTGTAAATAGGATATCGGAATCACTTTTACACGTCATATTCTAACAAATTAAAAATAAAATAAGCTAAATTAGATCGGTGTCTCCTATCTGACTACTCTGAGAAGTCTCTTTTAAAGTCCAGACATAATCGTGGTCAGATCATGTGAAGATCGTGTAGATTGATGTCTGCAATGGTCTTTTGAGGAAAGTACCACACAAATTTGAGTGGATCAGTCCAGTCAGTGCAAGCATTTGTCAGTAATCGATTCCCGCACGGAAAAAATATTTGTATGGCCTACAAGTAGTTGTTCCGGGTCTGGCTGTTTGTGTATGTGAGTTTAAATGTTTGTAAACGCACCCACGACACAGGAGAAATTCCTAGTGTGAGGCAACGTTTTATAAACAAAAAAGAAAAGAAAGAATGTAATTGTGTAGCTCAACCATAGATATAGGAATTACATTTCTATGAGCTCAACTCAAAACTTGAGGAGCTCAACGCGTATGAAAACACCTGTTAGAATTAGTGCATTGCTGTAATTGAACACCTTACAAATGTTCCTTCGAGTCGACTCGCGATGCCACAGATTGGACCGCATTTTACAATTTTATAAAGGAAATTGACATTAACGTTCATGCTCACTATTAATGGCTCATATTTGCATGCCGTTTATTACAATCGGATGCTGCGGAACTCGGTAATCGGCTACGATTATTTCAGAACCGTAAACATTATTCTTAGCTTATCTGCTTCCTATTTATACCTAGATTACGTGATTTTAATAGCCATTGGCCTACATCAAAATAAGTATTAGTCATGAAGCTTTAGGTATAAAATCTCATTATTTCGTCTTTATTCTTTCCAAAGCTCGCAATAGGCGCCAATAAACCGCCACCCCTTAAGATTTAACCCTGTACAAGTGCATCGTCTCGGAACGCCTCTGAACTTGATCAACCCGCGACCTGCCTCCTAGTTAAATTTCGTACGGGAAACTACCACGGTATTATAAATGCTTAACTTGTATCCAACGACCAACTACGTAAAGAATATTGAATGAGGCACTGTGTTTTATTTTGTAGGTGTGTTTTGTTGGTATAGAAAAAGTTTCGTAGTGAAAGGAATAATACAACATGTATCAGAAAAGTATGGTCATATTTAAAGATGTGGTACAGACCATGAAATTGAACAACTTTCTCGATGGGACCAACATCGAAATCGCGAAAAAATTAACAACTGTCCCATATAGAACTGTAATACCTACTCGAACCAAACCTATGGGACGGCTGATTACTTTTTCCTGATTAAGATGTTGGTCCCATGGAGAAAATTATTCAGCTTGAACACACCTTTTTGACACACGCTGAAAAAAGCAAAAATTTCAACGCAGAGATTCAGAATCATGTACAGACGCCAGCAGGTCAAGCTACCCGAAACTGTCAAATTTTCCCAATCAATCTTGAACCTTAACGCTTTAGCTTTAAAGTTGAAAATATATTAAAGAAATTTGACATCTGTACCTACTGAATCCATGGTAACAGGTTGCGCGTGTATGCCCCTGTTACCCTGTATTACTTAACGTATATTACGAATTATAACGTTTCTACAATACAGGGTGAGAGAGAAGCCATGGATGTTTAACTCATTCAATATCGACGTGCAAATATTAAAACACAATGCGTTTCAAAAACCGTCGAATAATGGTTGAATATAAACCTCATTGTTCTATTCTGTGTAAAGGTATTGGGACGCATGGGGTCGCCGACTTGCGTTCTGCATTATGGATGAGGTCAAAGCCCAAATTCGGATATAGTCGCAGTGCGGGCTCTTAACCCATTTAGATTGGTTTTTCTGTTTCTATTATCATGGCAATTAGAATCACGAATAGATCGAAATAGAAACGATAGCAGACTATAATGTACTAGACCCTAAACGTGTTGGGAATCTCAAATTTTCTCAAACTCAAAGCAGGTACTTTTGCATTGTCAAGCTTAACAGAGAGTGTCAGTCAGAGAGATGAAGCTAGTTGCCTATTTCAAAGCGTAGTAGGTTACTGTATAGAAGAACACTCTTATTTTTCTGTACCTAAACTAATATAATGAAGAGAAAAATTAGATTTTTTGTATGTTTGTTTTCTTACACTTTCAGGCAAAAACAGCTGAACGAATGGATGAAATTTGGCACATGGGTAAACCCCAGACCTGGTTTAGAACATAGGATACTTTTTATCTCGATATTCCGACTGGGTCGAGACTTTTGCGGGTGAAACCGCGGGGCGCAGCTGATGTTTCATAAAACATATCGAAAGCAACAATAAAACTGAACAATTTTTTAATTAAATAAACAGACAGAAAACATGTAGGTACCCAACAGAATCATTCGAGTACCAAGTTAAGAACAGACAAGAAAGAATTACGGTAATCTATCTAGTACTTATTCCCTAGATACAAACCACGTGTAAAAACGCCACATTGTAACCAGGTATTTTATCAAAGGCAGCAATTCCCAATTGTGTCGGCACATATTGTATATATCGAGGCCAGAAAGTTACTAATTAACTAGAGTTACGATACCATTTGTAAAGTGAGTTTGTAGTTTTAAAGCCCTATTATTAGTGTTAAAGCATTTAATTAAAAGTATCATTCAGTTAATATTGTAAAGTGACCCTATTGGCGATGTTCTTCAGAAATGTCAAATGTGTAGTACTCGTATCTGTGCGTGTGTGATCAGAGGGCAATTCTCGTAATTAAGAACGTTCACAGTCTGAGGGGCATTTCTCGTAATTTTAAGAACGTTCACAGTCTGATGTCAGCCTCAATCTGTCAAAAAATACTTCTAATTTCCCTACATTTTGACAAGTTTTTGATATTTGTTTGTCGCTGAGATGAGACTGCGACTAGATTTTGAATGTTTTAAATTACGGGAATTGGCCTTCTGATCTCAGTCTCAATCTGTCAAAAATACCTCTAAATCCCTACATTTTTGACAAGTTTTTGACATTGATTGTCGCTGAGATGAGATTGCGACGAGATTTTGAACGTTTTTAATTAAGAGAATTGCCCCTCTGATGTTTGAACGCAAATGAAGCAAAGGATCTTAGCAGGTGGCGTTCCGTAATTTTCATATACCTCATGGGAAGAAGGCGTGTGTTTATGTATGTATATTATTGTGCTTTTTGCGTCATTCTGAAGTACATACTGTCACATTGGAAGGAGGATTGGATGTCTTTGTCTCCTCGGAAAAGTCTCTCGTACTTATTTGGGTTTTTGTTTCTACAAGACTTTTCCTGAAAATCAAGTTATCTTTCATGAAAATTACAATTTTCGTTGTTCTCTAATTTAATTTTAGGCCTGCCTTCCTTTTGTTTTTTCTGTGTTAAAAGAGAGTGAGCGTACTGTATTTTGTGAAAAAACTTATGGAGCGGTTTATCTCGCGCCCGCATGAAAAGTAGAATGTAACTGTGAGTAAGATTAACTTAATTAACATCAACAGTTGCACTGTGACTGCGATTTGAAACCATATTACTTTACTTCAAACCACTAAATTCATCTTTTCTCGCTGACTTTGTGGGCGACAAACCGCATGCGGGCAACGGGTAAACTTTCTTTAAAAAATACAATATGAAGTTATTAAAAAAAATCGAATGCAAATTACTCACGGTCAGCTATAGACACGAATTCAAATAACCGGAAAATTATATAGGTACGTACAAATATTGCGATTCGTTCCCCTTGCCCTGCTACAAATCCCATTTAACTGTGATTAAGGTTAAACGTACGACCCTGAAATTAGGTGCGGTTCAACAGCTGCTCAGAACATCAATCATGATTGCATATATATTATTTTGTATAGTACAGACGCCAGTACATACAATCTGTCAAATTTCTTTAATAGATTTTCAAGTTTATCGCTAAAGCATTAGGTTCAAAGTTGATTGGGAAACTTTGTCAGTTTCGAGTGGCTTGATGTGCTGCCGTCTGTACATCAGCGAAAAGTTGCCTTTGAAGTCTCATTTGTATGTCCTTGAAAAAAATAAATTTCTATTACGGCTCAGTAATACATTACAACCGGATATACATCGACTTTGATTTTTTGCTCGTTTTAATTCAAATAAATCATAGGAAATTCTTGACATAAACACATTACTAAAGATTTAAATTGCTTAAATGCTTCCGTCTCCAAGGTTTTATCAGACACGTGTGAAGGGAATTTCTGTAAATAAAAAACACACATATCATCACGCCTGTAATCCCCGAAGCGTTAGGCAGACGTGTACCTACCTACCTACCTATAGTACACCCACATTTCGCCAGTTAGGTTTAAGTCCCAGCGTATTCATGATTTATTATATAATAAATCATAAAAAATAATAATCTCCTTTATATCAGTCAACAAAAGATTTTCATAATCTGATTAATGGTAAAAACTAATTCTTTCTCTTCACCATTCACCCAGATATTTTAAACGGAACACATAACATCTGTATTCAACGGAATCTATGACATCATTAACACTTAAAAGATGTACAATTGCGTTCGATAATTTCAGCTGTTTCAGTGTCTAGTTAATAAATCACTAGTAAGCCACGCGGAGCGCACACGTCATTCCTAAAGCAGTGCTTAGACGGCCATTTTTTGATTGTTATTACCTAGCAACAGTCAGCAACTCAGTTAATTTAAAAAAAATGCTTCAATTATTACAGCAAATCTACTTATGCTTACCTACCTCATATATTCTGTAATGTAAATAAAGTATAACCTAGTTCACCTAGTTCATTAGGCAAGTTGCTCCATATCTAGCATAATTATGGTCTCGCTCAATATGGTGTGGCAGTATCTCTAGCAAAAATTGTTGCGACGTCTTGACCAATATTGCTCCATCATCAGCCTATAGCAGACCATTGCTGAACATAGGCCTCTCCAATTGCATGCCATCAGCTCGATTCTCGGCAAAGATCGTCGCTCCACCTAGCCTGAGGGCGTCCTTTTTTTTTTTTTTTCTCGCTGAGAAATGCTTTATGCATCCCCGTCTCGCGGGGGACCGAGACGGGGTATGTGGGACTCCCTTTCGGATGAGGACAGTATACCCACTAAAACTCAGCGGTGTTCCTACAAACGCCGTAATGGGAGGGCTATGGGAAATCAATTACTTCCACGGCCCTCCCGGCGCACGCCCGCCAAGATGGTATGGCGGGCCCCGCATGCCCCCCAGGTTGGGGGGCTACGGGAATGGCCGGGAACACCTGGCCATTCCCGTCCCACAAGGTGGAGGCCTGTGCAAAACAGGCAACGGAGCCCCCGCACCCGTTGCCTGCTGGCCTCCACGCCCGCCTGAAAGGCGGGCCCCGCATGCCCCCCGCGTTGGGGGAGCTACGGCCGCAGAGGATAGGGAGAGCGGCAACGAAACACCGACACTCCTCTTCCCCTGCGGCCCCGCCGCGTCCGCCATCTAACGGTGGCGGCCCCGTCAAGGCCGCGGAAGGAGGGAGAGCCTCTCCCGCCGCGGCCTCTATCCTCAGCCGCAATGTCTCCCTCACGGGGGACATCGCGGCCCGCCTCAGGTAGGTCACGATGTCGCGGCACCGCAACCTACCTGTGGGCCGCTACGTCGGGCTAAACCGCACAGCCCGGACGAGCGGCCCCCGCTGGGGTTCCTCTTAGCTTCACCGTGGCCCGCCCAGCCACGGCTACTGAGCCCCCCCGCCTCGACAATGCGGGAACCCACCGGGGGGGGAGGAACCCGTGTACCTACCCCAACGGTCATCGGTTCTACGGCTAATATGGCCGGCCCATTTCCGCTTCAGCTTGCTCATTCTGTGAGCTATGTCGACAACTTTGATTCTCTGCCGGATCAGCTCATTCCGGATTTTATCCCTCAGAGAGACTCCAAGCATAGCTCGTTCCATAGCTCGCTAAGTGACCTTGAATTTATGAACCAGCCGCACCGTGAGTGTCCACGTTTCAGATCCGTAGGTCATAACAGACAGGGCGCACTGGTTCAAGACTTTAGTCTTTAGGCTCCGCGTATTACGCGATGAAAGACTCGACGAACCTACCCAAACGCTGCCCAGCCCAGCTGAATTCTTCAATATTGCTCAGAATTAATATATAATATAATATAATATCCCTGGACATTTCACACAGCGCCATCTAGTCCCAAGCTAAGCAACCTAATGCTTGTGTTATGGTAACAAGATGGCTGATAAACTACTTATATAATTTTTTTTTTGTAAATACATACTTATTATAGATAGATAGAATTGAGCAATTCAAGTAGTCTGTGTAAGTGTACCTTTATAGATGTGGCCGCGGAGTGCCGGTACCACACGCCCGTCATAATTAACCTTGTCTACGGAACGCTCTTGATCTTGACAGTACAGTCGCCATCACGATAAATAAAATCACTGGAAGAGCAATTTTGTTTCGTGAAAACTTTTTACGTTTTCACAAAAACTCTTGACAGTTAACTTGATTATTAAGGACTAGAAGAAATTACTTTTTCTCTAAGCTTTTAGCTAGTTAGTAATTCTAGAATGATTTTTAATTTTACTGAGTGGATTTTACCAGTAGAATGTCCATATTGGGACAGTATAAGGGCGAGCAGCACCAGCGTAGGACCATTACAGTTACTGTAAGATAAAAACTTAATGTTCTACAAATAAAAAACAATGTAGACATCAGTCGTCAACTATAGCTGTTAAACACTTAATATTCATTCTAGGTTATAAATCAATGTCCGCACAAACTTATTGTGCTAACACCTTCCAGCAACGAATTTAATGGTAGAATGATTGCGTAGCCATGTGACACCGCTAATACGATTGGCTTCAGTACTACGATACGGGGACGAACGCCAGCCGTTGGCAATGTCCCAGATTGAGACCAGATGACAGACGAACGAGCATTCATGCAATGTAAACTGTTCGCGACATTGAATAGTCAAGCTTTATTTACCTAGATATTATTTAGGCTATGACCAGACGTTTAGGCCGCGCCCTAAATGCGTTGCGACCATTATTATTTTGCAGTAAGTATCCTAATTCGGAGCCGCTTAGGCGCTAAGTATGCAGATGGACAATTTGTCCCTGACGATGGAATGTATGGAAATCCAGCAGTATATTTGTCCTTAGTGTGCGTTATTTTATAGATTTCCATATGTTCTATTTTCGCGAATAAATTGTCCATCGTCTGCTTAACGCCTCACATTGCACTGAGCTCTTCCGCTTAGCGCCCGGTCATTTTTCATCTTTACATAATGAGAAAGCAGGACTGCCTCATTGGTTTAGTGGTCGTATGTGCTTCTGCTAAGCATGAGGTCCTAGTTTCGAATCCCAGGTCGGACAAAGTGTTAAAGGTTTTTCATCAGGAATTATTCTTGAGTCTGGGTCTAGGGTTGCCCGGATGATCTCGCCTATAGGAGGCGACACGACTTAAAATAATTGGCTCTGCCTAACCTTTCGTCGATTACAGGCGTAAAGATGTTATGTAGAATGAGAGAGCAGCCTACTTAAATAAAAAAAATGATAATACAAACAAACATTCTGTAATCATTTTTGTAAAGTATGTTTTGACGTATTGTATTTATAAGCATTCTGTTTTTAATTGTAGACGTGTTGTAGTGATTCTGTTAGTCTGACGCGGAACAAACGTCGTTAGTATGTTTGAATAATAGCACCCGCTATTTATATATCGAGGACAAAGCGAAGAATGTTATATGAGCCCAGAAATATACGAGTGATAGCTGATATTTTATTTATCGTTTGGCTATTTTAATTGAATTGTAGATAGTCTATAACATCACGACTGTAATCCCCGAAGAGGTAGGCAGAGGTGAAAATATAGTAGAGTACACCCATATTTTTCCAGTTATGTGTAAGTCTCATGTACTTATTATTATTATTATTTATTTATTTATCCTCACACTGGAACGCCATACGGCAATCCTGAGGAATTCCTGGTGGAAAAACCTAATATCACTTTGCCTGACCTGGGAATCGAACCCAGGACCTCATGCTCGGCAGTAGCACTTGCGAACATGAGACCAATGAGGCAGCGATTATCCAGTTTATAACTATCAATCATCACAATCTCATAAACTATGTACAAAGGTTAAACATGTAGATTCTGTGTAGATACGCTGTAGGCATTCGCTAAGAATGTTTTTCAGAAATTCCCAAAGGTGGTTTGTATGTAAACGAAGCTATCTTAATTCTTGTTTGGATGGCTCGTAAGTAAGTTTGGATAGGAGGCCTAAAATAGCAAACATATGGGACGTTCACTGTCGACATGACACCAAACGGTACCATGCGATGTCACGCACGCCAATAAGGTATCGAGTTCTAATATCGAATTAGACGGTTCGGTAACGCAACGCCCTAAATTACCGAATGATGATATTATGACGGTACCGAAAACAGGGAAAAGTTAGCTTCTGAAATTTCAGCATACCTACCTATTACCTACTCATATTTAAAAACGTAATTAATCATTTATATTAGCAATGTAACTACTTTTTTAGACTTGTAATGGCAATTTAGTCTGAGTAGGCAGATATTTATAACGCCGAAAAAATAAAAAAAATAAAATATTTAAATGTCAGATGTTATTGCATTTTAAGTAAGTATAAGACGTAGGCCGATGCAGCATCTTATATTTTGGCGTCCCTTTTCTTACACACATGATTAGGTACATATATTTGCCGTCTGCTCATCTGGACGACAGTGATATTAAAGGATGAATCATGAAATCAGATATTATTGCCGAGTTATCCATGCAGAACCCACCCGAATCAATAAATACAGAATCTATTATCTATTACACGCCAATTAAAAACCGTAGCTTTTGACATCACATCAGACAGGTTTGACTTTTCTAAGACAAAATCCAACGATATTATTAGTAAATTGCCATCGACAATTTAAAGCTTCCATGAAATACCAGCTACAAGCCGACATAATTAATCTGCCATATTCAGTCATGCAATTAATTACAACCGGTATAACAATAATGGGTATCAGAAAACAAATAGGAAATTAAGGGCCTGTAATACCTCAGATTGCGAAAATTGTCTTAGCATTAATGACTCTAGTTTCAACAATACTGCAGTATTCTCTTTGAAATTAATATACAATAAAGACGAGGACTGCTGCGAGGTGTCGTCTGTTTCGAAAACACGATTGCATACAATTTTCTCGATACAAATAAATCTCAAAGTTACCTCTAAACCGTACAATAAAAGAAGAATTATCAATGAAAACTTTCAAATTAGGTCATGAAACTTTGCAGGCTAATCGATCTATGCATAAAGCAGGTGTCATCTGTTCGTTTTTTTTTTTTTAATCGTTACTTTTAACGTAAAAAGATGGGATTGGAAATATCAAGCTTTTTAACCACTCACACCTTGAACCGATCTGCCGCCCGGCCCCCGACAGGACCCCGATTCAGTACTTGTCAGTACCGCTTCGGCTATCGGACGGGGAACCCGTGTCACTTCGCTTGCGCTCAAAAGACCCGATTGACAACGTTTTATGTTCTGAAGAAATTATATGATAATGTAAAATTAAATTTAGATGTTAGAATAAGGCACCCGTATTTTAATTTTATCCAAATTTTGTAGTTTTAATTTATAAAATCATCTTTGAAATGGTTCAAAATCGTAATCTCACGTCAATGTCAAAATATTGTCAAAAATTTAGGGAGGTAAGCGTACCTATTTTAGACAGTTCCCAAATTTTTATGGTGTTTTCAATATTCAGCAAAACTTTTTTTATAAATAATTTTATTTGAAATAGAAAGAAAGAAAAAAGTTTATTGGGACACAGTTCGTGAAACACAAAATACAAAATTAATAAAATAAAGATTATTGTTTCAGACAACAATAGTGTGTGCCTCACGGCTGCGCCAAAAAGGTTCATTTCAGCATTAATGCCAGACAGATGCTGTCTGACGCTGGTTTTCTAATGTACCTTTAGGGAAAAGTGACGGGGAGTACACACAGTTTCAACATACCTAATACATACTTATAAATAAATAAATAAACTAGTAATCACGTACATACATATCATTACAAATACAAATAAGAAAAAAAAAACCAAAACCAAAACAACCAAGTCTCAGCAAAACCTGTTTTTCTCGATCAATCTACATATGTTTGTGGTAATGGAAATATATTTCAATTACCACAAATGTATAGATACAGGTGGATTTTTGAAAGGATTTTTGAGAAATCACGGTACAGCGGACAGAGCTCCGGCGGGATCTCATGGCGACATATAGAGTGCGATTGTCGCAACCCAGTGCTGGGCACGCCACAATTGCGGCGATAAGTCCCCTCTTTGAGGAGTGGCTGGAGAGGCCCCACGGTACCCTCACCTTCAGCCTGACGCAGGTCCTCACCGGACACGGTTGTTTCGGGCGGTTCCTGTTCAGGATAAGGCGGGAGGAAACGCCAAGGTGTCACCACTGTGTGGATCGCCTGGAGGACACGGTGGGAGCATACGGTGGAGGTCTGCCCAGCTTAGGCGGAGTCACCGCCGCGTCCTCGTGGCGGCGATCGGCGGCGGCGATCTCTCGCGTCCGGCCCGGGTCCAGGCCATGATACGGAGCGTGAGTGCATGGGAAGCCGTCACCTCCTTCTGCGAAGCAATAATGTTCGCAAAGGAGGAGGCGGAGCGCATGAGGGAGAGGCAATCTCTGCGCTCACACGCCCCTAGTCGCCGCAGGAGACGCCCTGGACGTCGGGAGTCAGCAACCGAATCCCGGACACCGCAGGCGCGGGCTAGCGAGCGGCGAGCAACGGGCAGCTTGCCGCCCGGTAAGGACCAGGCCCGGGTCGACGGCGCGATGTGTTCCACGCGTGTGACCCCGTCAGTTAGTGCTGACATCTCTTTGAGGCAGGCGTGGAACACAACGCGCCTCAAAGAGATGTCAGCACTAACTGACGGCGTCCGCTAGGACCGATGCCATGCCAGGGCCGCGGGTTGTTCGAAAGAGATACCGTGGCCCCTGGCACAGCCAACTAAAGAAACGGGTAGGTTTTTCTTCCCACACAAAAAAAAGGTGTAAAAAGGCCCATAGCCGTCATACATCAAACTAAGTAACATTGCACAGAACTCGAAATTGCTGGGAATCAACTTTTATTTTTCGAGTGAAAGAATGTCCGGAATCGCCCCGTGCACAAGAAATATCGGACATTCACGATAATTATTTGTTTATTTTAGTATATTAGTTGCAAATACTTTTGTAACACGGACTAACTAAACTAAATTTAAGTTCAGTGCATCTTTTTCTTTCTATTTCATTAAGAAAAGGGCAGAAGACCAATTAATATTAGTTTAGTCCTGTCAAATTAGTCAGCGCCTGGCGTAAATTGACGTATTTTTAGTAGCCATGTTTTTAATCACGTCTAAACTTGCTATGGAGTATCTAAATTTGAAAGGACTAAACTAATATTTATCTTCTGTCCTTTTCTTAATAAAATAGAAAGAAAAAGATGCACTGAACTTAAATTTAGTTTAGTTTGTTAACAAGGGAATCGGCGCCATTGCCATGTCCAGGGATATTATTATTATCTCCTTTATCTCGTTTAAATACTTACAAAATACATTTTTAAATATTTTTATAAACAAAAGGATAAAAAAACATTTAAAAATTTAAAAAGTAGTAGCCCACCAGTATCGGGAACAGGGTCCAAGCTACCGGCGGTCAGGGCTCCAGAGAGAGGAACCTCCTGACGATGCGAGCCGTGTCCAGAAGTACCGCTTTCTGAATCAAGCCCTTGATCCAGCTGCCCAACGAGAGCCTCCTCAGGTGTTGGTCGAGGCTCTTGGCTATTAAGCCATTGGCTGTCACAACTATCGGCACAATGATCGCTGAGTCCACATCCCACATGTCGACAACCTCGCGAGCCAAGTCAAGATACTTGATTTGTTTATCTTTCTCGGCTTTCACGAGGTTGTCATCATGCGGGACGGTTATGTCAACAATCATTGCGCGTCGCTCTGATCGATCCACCACCACTATATCAGGCTTATTGGCAACAATAGTCCTGTCAGTGATGATGGATCGATCCCAGTACAATATGATATTACCATTTTCGAGAACTGGGTCGGGCACATACCTGTAGTACGGCACCTCCGAATCCACAAGGCTGTATTTCAGAGCAAGTTGCTGATGGATTATCCTAGCTACAAGGTTGTGTCTATGCAAGTATTCTCCATTAGCTAAGCGAGAACACCCGGAGATAATATGCCTGATTGATTCCCCCGGCCGGTGGCATGCCCGACAGATGTCAACCGTGCCGTCTTTCACAATAAATCTCCGGTAATTGTTCGTCATGATAACTTCGTCCATAATTGCACAGACAAAACCTTCGGTTTCTCCATAGAGGTCACCAAAACGCAGCCAGGCTACGGACGCTAATAGATCTACATCGGGCCCATGCAGGGCCCGGAAGAAGCGTCCGTGAAGCTCCTTACTCTGCCATACCTCCATGCGTTCATTAGTGTCAAGCACTACTGGTTTGCACCAGTTCTCTTTACCCAAGGAAAGCGGGGTGAGGCCCTTGTCCACCGCGACTACATCTCGATGCATCCCCACGTCGGTATCTAGGAAATATTCCCTGAGACTGCATATCTCGCGATTGTGGAGGTTCTTGGCGTTTAAAAATCCTCGACCTCCACATTTTCGCGGGATATACAGCCTCATTACCGATGACCGTGGGTGATGCATTCCATTTGAGTATGCCGAAAGAGTACATCAAAACTGGCATGACCCAACCGTTGAAGGCGCGCACCTTGTTTCCACCTGATAAAAGACTATTAAATACTTTTTTAAGGCGGCTAAAGAATTATTATTATTATTGTCTTAGTTGTAATGGTACTTATTAATTATCGTATGACAAAAGTTGATTTAATTCAGTTTTAACGTATGGCCATAGTAAATCTTAGGAAATATCGATAAATCGTATCAAGTTTGCCACCCTTATTTTTGACGTGACTAAATGGCGGTTTTCAGTATCTTACCAAACCTATGCTCTCACTGCGTCGATTGCTCTTTGTAATAGTATTGAATATTACGACTTGGCTATTTTAACGGACTCTGATTGCTTTCAAAAACGACTTACCTGGCTGTGATTTTCGGAACTGTGTACCGCTCAAACGATAACATGGCACTGTTTCTATTTTTACATTAATACACACAAACATTTTATCTCATTCTAAAACCAATGCTAAGAATACAGGTACCTATTTTAATTAGATTCTGTGCATTTAAACGTTGCAATGATAATATACACTTAGGCTTTAGAAAAAAACTGCAAAGATACCTAATTATCTAGGTAGGTACAAAAAATAGCTAAATGTATTATAAATGTTATTGTTTTTTAGTTTCTTAAATATCACTCGGAGCTATGAAAAACTATATCTAATATTCATTGTTATGGTTCGATTATAATCTCAAAATCTGATGCTTTTTTTTTTAAATATATATATTCTGCAACAAGTCCGCTATATAAATAAGATCTTATAGGAGTTTACTAATGATCGACAATTCAACACATAATTTTCCGATGCTCTTGGTTCCAGGGCGAACAATGTATGGGCGCAGAGCAATGTCCTTTGCTGTTTGCGCAAACAGGCTTCGTAAGTCATAAAAGACAGGACACACTGATTGAAGATCTTAGTCTTATGAAAGTGAAATACTCAACGAAAAGACTCGGTGAAGTTTCCTAAACGCTGCGCTGCCCGGCCCAGCTAAATGCTTTTGTTCACCTCTCAAAGTTGTTCTTACCAAACTGCAGAATTTTCCGTGGGTAAAAGTATTCTCGGACAACTTTGAAAGCATTAACATTGACAGCAATCGTTGAACATAACCTGGGTTTTCTCCAAGTTCATCCGGAGACCAATACGTATGAATCAACTAGGCTGTACAGCATCTGCTGCAAGCTATGAAGCGACTCAGCCGCTATGATAATATCATTTGCAAATATTAAGTGTGCGATGTACTCGCCGTTGATGTTAATGCCGCGTCCTTTCCAGTTCAGCGTCTTAAATAGATCCCCCCATAATATTAGAGAACAATTTCGGGGAAATTACGTCCCCTTCTCTCACCCCTTTACATGGATATGTTTAGTTCGATGCAGCGTCTCCAAAACAGACCAGGTCTCGATAGAGTCAAAAGTCCTACTTGTAGAAGTACCTACATGTCTATTTGACAACCAATTTGAGAGTTGTCAACTGATCGATCAATTTGAGAGTTGTTACAAATCTATATTAGATCTCATCATCGCGCGTTCGTATTTTACAAGATAGACGATGATTTCCGAAGCGCCTATTTTTTGTTGGACAATGACATCAGAAGACCAATTCTCGTAATTAAAAACGTACAAAATTTAGTCGCAATCTCATCTCAGCGACAATCAATGTCAAATACTTGTCAAAAATGTATGGAAATTTGAGGTATTTTTGGCAGACTGAGACTGAGATCTGAGCTTTCTTAAAATTTCGAGAATTGCCCCTCTGTACGTAGGTTACCTTGGTAAATTAGCTAAATTATTTATTAGTACATTATAAATTGACAATTTGCTAGCTAATTTATAATGTAGGTACTAATGAATAATTTAACTTTCAATATATTTTCTTTTTATTCTATACAGAAGACATCGATTTCGCATAATAATATAATCATAATTTAATCAATTATTACCAAGCCTACGTCCATCAACAGTTTAGTTCACCCTAACTGAATCAGTTTAACAGTGTGAGCGGGATAGACTGATACATGGCGCGGGGAAGTGGGGGCAAAATATGAATTTCAACTGAGGTATTACAAGCCCTTAAAGCCTGAAATAATTTCCTACAATATCAATTATTTTGTATTCTGTGACAGACTGACAGTCAATCGAGTACCTACCTATCTAATATTTAAAGAGATGATCAGACTAACAAATATTAACAAATAAAAAACTTGAGAGGTGTCAAGGGACACCCGGATGGAACGAAGTTCAAAGAGAGAGAGAGAGAGAGACAGAGAAACACGCGCACGCCGCACGGCTTACAACTACCTATAGCAAAAAGTGTCGTTCCAACTTTTGATCTTAATTTTTTCCGTTTAGCCTCCTTTCGCAACGCGCGATAAGGAACTTCGTTCCAATAAAGTCTGCGAGGCTGAAGTGAGACTGGATGGGCCACACCTATAGGATGCATCCAGACATCATCATCTCATTCTACTGCCTTTATTTCAATTTATTTGGGATCGGCGCAACATGTCTTTTTCTTCCATACTTCTCTATTAGTCGTCAACTTGGTAGTCACCCCCTTTCTAACCATATCATCCTTCACACAATCTGTCCATATAGGATGCATCCAGACATATGGGCCAGAATCGTCGAACATTGGGTGCTTGAAAACGGGCGTCGTCACCGAGGCAGGCTTAAGAAACGCCACACCACGGAGAAAGCACAGCTCAAAGAAAAGTGGAAGGATACGGATTAGACCTTTGTCATAGATAGATAGATTAACTGAAAAAAATAATTAGGTATACGTAATACAATTTTAGACCATCGATATTACAGATATCAATCTCATGGATTATCGAAAGTTTTCTAAGTTTTTGCTAATCAATGAACAAAAGGAACTACAAAGAGTCATGCGGGAAAACACACACAAAAAACAAACGAATTGCGAGCTCGCCTTCTTAGAAAAGTTTAAAAAAGTGGCCAAGTGCAAACGAAGGGTTCCGTAACACCTATCCCACCCGTGTTCCTTCAGTTGCCTGTGCCAGGCGCCACGGTAACTCTTTCGAACAACCCGCGACCTTGGCAGGCATCGGCCCTAGCGACCTACATTATTTAACACTAAGGGCTGATTTTCGGACACGAAGCCTGCCAGGGTAGCGGGATCGTCCGAAAGGGTTACCGCTGCCCTGGAACATAAAGGGCTAAGGAAGGAACACGGGTGGGTTTTAGTCAGTAAGAGTCTGACAATCCTTTCTGCTCCACCCAGAGCGGGAGGGGTCATTTGATGATTTCCTATCACGGAACAGATAATAAGGTTGGAAAGGCCCTCGCTGCAATTTTGTACTAGGACCAGTGTCGCCGCTTGACCCCCACTATTTTAATTTCTACACATACGCAATACTATGTTTACAAATATTTCGCACACAACCAAATCACACACACATAAATTTCAGGGCAGATATTCGTTCGCCCACTAGCAATAACCTCCCGTAGGCATAGACACTCAAACAAGCATAAATGCAATAAAAATTTTCATACACGCTAGTGCTTGACAAAGCCGATATTCTTTGTCGATAAATTATATATCTGATGAATTTATGGGGAAAAATGAAACATTAAATAAATATTAAGAAATAATTTTATTTTACTTTGATTAATTACAAATAATCACTGTCCTTGGAATTAAACATATTTATTAAGTAATTGGAGCTTGCTATTAATTGCAAACGAAGGTTGGACAGAAGAAGAATGGTGGAGTCCCACCTGCATCAAGCAATATTAAATAATAAGTCCCCTCTTTGAGAAGTGGCTAGAGAGGCGCCACGGCGCCCTCACCTTCCGCCTGACGCAGGTCCTCACCGGACACGGTTGTTTCGGGAGATTCCTGATCAGGATAAGGCGGGAGGAAACGCCAGGGTGTCACCACTGTGTGGATCGCCCGGAGGACACGGTGGAGCATACGGTGGAGGTCTGCCCGGCTTCGGCGGGGCACCGCCGTGTCCTCGTGGCGGCGATTGGCGGCAGCGATTTCTCGCGTCCGGCCCTGGTCCAGGCCATGGTACGGAGCGAGAGTGAATGGGAGGCCGTCACCTCCATCTGCGAAGCAGTAATGCTCGCAAAGGAGGAGGCGGAGCGCGTGAGGGAGAGGCAATCGCTGCGCCCTCACGCCCCTAGCTGCCGTAGGAGACGCCCTGGACGGGAGTCAACAGCCGACTCCCGGCCACCGTAGGCGCGGGCTTGCGGGCGGCGAGCAATGGGCAGCTCGCCGCCCGGTAAGGACCAGGCCCGGGTCGACGGCGCGTTGTGTTCCACGCGCGCCTCAAAGAGATGTCAGTACGAACTGGATGCCGCCAGGGCTGCGGGTTGTTCGAAAGAGATACCGTGGCCCTTGGCACAGGCAACTGAAGGAACACGGGTGGGTTTTAGTCAATAAAAGTCTGACACTCCCTTCCGCTCCGCCCAGAGCGGCAGGGGTCAATTGATGATTTCCCACCCAAAAAAAAAAGGTTGGTTGCAAACTGGTTTTAAGTACCTATAACCTGATTTTTTAATGATAAAATCATTTTCACTAAAATGTTTAGAGCAAATAGTACTCGTCTTTGTCGGCATCCAGTTTCCTCTACTTGTCACGTCAATCCATTGTTCCCTGGCGTTAGGTTCTTTAGGGAACCTAAAATTTATAATTTATTGCATAATTCAAATTCCTCAATTTAATTTTACTAAATGGTGTAAATAAAAGTTTTAAGAATATAAACGTAAATATTTAAATATAACAATATTAATACACATAATATCATTGCACATAAACTTAAATAAAAAATCAGAGATTGGTATACTAGTAGATGACAGGTCTATGTCCCTTCATAACATTCGGTAGGATTCATTCAATGATTAATATAATATTTAATTTACCTACTCATAATACGTTTAAATAAAAATATACTATAATTAATTAAATATTAAATAATCTAAAAAATATCTTTGTCAAACGTAAATATAGTCGAGAATTCTATCGATGACTTTATTTAACCATAAACCACATGGTTACCTCACTATCGATAAACATGCGCCGTGCATCACAGCCAATCAGAGCAAAGGACGAAACGTCAACAGTTGAAGTGTAGAGGACGCAATGCATGCAGTACATTGTACGCTTACTTGGTCATTGTGTTGATTGAGCGAGTACACAGCGGGCAATGTATATATTTTTTTGAACTGTTGCAATAATGTTGTTAATGTTTGGTATTTCATAATGATCAGTATATTTTTATGTTTTTGACAAGTAATATTGTAATTAAATGTTATTTTGGACTTGCCGATGGAAAGATATACCTCCTCGCTTCATACTTGAGGTCTGATTTTTTGTCTTACATGTTATAATTGCACAACACGGCATTATTAAGCAGAGTTCTGTTCTCCGAAGTATTCCGACGCGCACTGAACGCGGTGAATGAGTGAATCGGTCGAGTTATGATTTTCGAATCATAACTGTGGCGCGCTTGCCCCGCCCACATTACCATTCCAACCTTATTTATCTATTCCGTGTTTCCTATCATGAAAAAAAAAAGGGCTGATTTTTCAATCGACAGATAATTTTTATTCGTGGAATAAAATTGACGTCTGACAGATTTTGTATGGAAGAACTGTCAAAAATTCAATATTATCTGGCGTTGGGGCGTCGGAAAAATCAGCCCTAAGTACATTTTTTTTTTTAATACTTTTGTTCAAAAAAAATGCCGAGGAGAAATTCTTGAAATTTAATTTTTAACTTTATTTAGTTTTTATTATTTGTTGTTATAGCCAAATAAAAATGTCATGTGTCTACCCATTACGGATTAAAAGACACAGCCTTATGACAGACGGACAGGGGAGCCTTAGTACGGTACGGAACCCTCTAAAAGTAAATTATAATATTGTGTAATTATTTGATTGAACAAAAAACCAGGCTATTCGGAATATTATATACTATAGATACCCGATTTGTTACAACTTTACCTTGAACTAATAAATGTTACAACTAACAGTTTATTCGTCCCCTGGCAACCTAATAGCTAAATTTTGGGAGAGATTCAAACTTTGTACTCATTTAGATTAATTCGTAAAATGTTAAGTTTATAAATTAAGGTCGTCTGCAACTGTTCAAGTAGGTACTTAATTAGTTAAATTTTAATATTTGCGTTCATTAGACGCTGAATGCTAAGCTAAATAATTAAAATGATAGGTCCAGATAATTTTGAATTTTAACTTATTTATTTACTAAGGAACCAAGTTCCAATATACAAATCACAAATACGTAAAATTCATAACATTCGTTGCTATCATTAAAATAAAATACATAAAAATTCGTTACATTCATACATCGTCATACATTCATTATGGGATGACCTTATTAGACAGACTTAATAAATAAGTCTGTGTATTACGTCGGTTTATTAAAGGCATACGGTGCCTACTCATTATTTAATTGTACACCAAAAAATATAATATAATTGCAGATTCGTTTCAAAATCAAACGCAATGTTAAAAAAACTATTTTCTTCGGAACTGCTAATAACGTAGGTACATAAGTGTAAAGACTCGCCTACATTCTTTTTCTGTAAGAAATATATTTTTTTTATCTAAATGTAAGACCTACGTAAACGTCGCATGACATGTTGCGTTTACTTCTTATTTTCAAATAAATTGGAAATTACGAAACAAGCACAATGTCTAGAGGACGTCGTACAAAATAATAAATACACAAAAAGCACTTTGCGCAATTTATTTAAATAAACTGACATTGAACGAGAAAATGTAAAACAAATAAGTAGATTCTTTGATGTAGAAATGTAGAATCATTATTTTATGTATTATACAATTCCGTTTTCACTCATGCCTGTGCCGTGAGTGAAAAAGGAAATGTATAATTCACTTTTTTGTAAAATACACAAACAGTGAATTAACAATAACATAACCGCGTTCAGCAAGACGGCTAGTCACCACAAGCAGCACCCGTTCATGAGCATAACGCAAAGATCAGCCATTACCCCTCTCGCCATATTTGAGGGAAGGAGGCAACCCGACCCCCGACGCTACTGCAAGCAGTGACATCTAAGGGAGTATGACGAACTGGCTGCCGGTTGCTTAGGCTAGAATAATATGATCAATTGTAGAGATCGCTAGCTAACTACATATTGCAATACAACTCATTAAAAACACATATAAAATAAACAATTATATGAATTCATAAACTCCCTAATTCTGGAGAAAGAACATAAACATTGACTTGCGTTAATCACAGCGGCCAACTATTCTTATCGTTTAAGTACTCGTTGATGGAATAGTATGCCTTTGAATTGGCATAGCAATTAAATTCCCTGACTTTACAGTCACGTCAGTGGTAACTGGTAACAAGAGCACTTTGAAAATCTTCCTTAATAATACGACATAAAGGCGATGTCAACGTCAAGTTGTTACCACTGACAGATGAGAGGTTGACTAAACATAAACCCTTTTCAATATTAGATCCTGCATTTTCCTTTGTAGCATCACAATAACAAACTTCAATGGTGGACGGAGGTAAGAAATAGGCTAAGAAAACAAAGTCAGCTACACAGTGCGCTCAGAATAATAATATTATAAAGGTGGTGCCTTGAGGGATTTAAAGGACAAAAATAACATTGTATGAATATTAACTTTTCCTACCTTTTTGCGAGAGCGACGAATGCGACGCGATACAAAACTACATGTGAAGTCTACTGTCGATGACGCTACTCAAAAGTAACGAGAAGCAAACTCGAATCCCCAAAGAATAGCCAGGATGTTACAACAGTAGTATTTCAATGGTGGTCCATACACGATGCAACCAATCACAATCTAGTTACGTTTGAGTAGGTTCGTAGGAACCGTACAGACGCCAGCACATCAAGCTACCCGTAACTGTCAAATTTTCTCAATCAATTTTGAACCTAATGCTTTAGTGATAAAGTTGAAAATCTATTAAAGAAATTTGACAGATTGTAGTCGGTTGATTTGCTGGCGTCTGTACCTACTAAATTAGTTTCTACATAACCGATTGGTGCCTAGGTGCCTACAGACTTTTACAACATTTATTTATTTATTTACATGCAAATCAATCTCAAATTTGGCTATTGAGCATTAAATCCTCTGGCCTTTTAGGACCTTTTTCATAAGTCAAAGTAGGTAAGCATTATGGAATTATTAAGCATTGTATAATGTACTAGCTTCTGCCCGCGGCTTCGCCCGCGTGGATGTCGGAAATTACCCACGGGAACGTGCTAACAGGATAAAATGTATGTGCTTCCCCAGGATGCCATCGATCTCTATGCCAAATTAGAAGTTCAGTGGTTTAGGCGTGAAAATGTAACATACCTACAGTTTCAAGTTCAAATCCTCCCCTTAAAAACTGAATTACCCCTTTTTGTCCCGTCAGTGGTAAATTTTCGACAACTTTACATACTTATTATTAATTATTTTTTGTCAAAAGTATCAGTACTGAGTTTCGAGTTACTTGGACCGCGCATTCACTTTCTTCCACACAAACTTAACACCCCTATATCCCCCTTTGAGGGGTAGTTTTGAAAAAATTATAATGATAAACTTTATTGCTTACTTAGGCAAGTATTCTTGCCAAGTTTCAAGTTTATTAACTAAATGAATAAGATGTTTCATATAAACTGTATCCCCACCTTTTCACCCCCACAGGGGTGGAATTTTGAAAAATGGTTTGGGATTATTCATAACTTGATTCAAAGGTTATTTATACCAATTTTCGAGTTAATCAAACCACGCATGATAATCCTCCCTTGTAAAATTAACTACCCCTTTTCAACCCGTTAGGGGTAGATTTTCGAAAAACCCTGATACATGTTACTCTTTATTTTTGGTCTTAAGTATAAACATTGAGTTTCGATTTAATCGGACTGCGCATTTAAATTATTCCACACAAACTTCAACACCCCTATATCCCCCTTTGAGGGGTAGTTTTGAAAAACTTATAATGATAAAATTTATTACTTACTTAGGTGAGTATTCTTGAAAAATTTCAAATTTATTAACCTAATGAAGAAGATTTTTCATATAAACTGTATCCCCGCTTTTCACCCCCACAGGGGTGGAATTTAAAAAAAATCGTTTGAGATGTATTCATAACTTGACTCAAAGATTATTTATACTAATTTTCGAGTTAATCAAGCCATGCAGTAAAATCCTCCCCTGAAAAATTTACTACCCCATTTTAGTCCGTCAGGGGTAGATTTTCTAAAAACCCTGATACACATTATTCTTTACTTTCAATATTAGGTATAAATACTGAGTTTCGAGTAAATCGGACTGCGCGCTAAAATTCTTCCATACAAACTTTGAAACCCCTCAATCCATTAATAGGGGGTAGTTTAGAAGAAAAAAAAACTGACAATCTTCATAATTTATTTAGATAAGTATTCGTGCCAACTTTCAAGTTTATTAACTCAAGGAATAAGATTTTTCATACAAACGAATTCCCCCCTTTTCACCCTCTTAGGGGTGGAATTTCGAAAAATCCTTTCTTAGTGGATGCCTACTCTTCACGAAGAACACACCCTCCAAATTTCATGTCTCTAGGACCAGCGGTTTAGGCTGTGCGTTGATCTATCAGTCAGTCAGTCAGTCAGTCAGTCAGTCAGTCAGTCAATCAGTCAGTCAGTCAGTCAGTCAGGACTTTGAATTTTATATATATAGATTGTTTTCATTGACGTAGAAAACTGCATTTATTACAATTTTTAAGACTGGTCATGGCCGCCAGATCATAAAAAAGAAGCTTTTAGTTTCCCGTAGCATTATTCTCGTAGGACACTGAATCGAAAACCGCTTTCAGTCAACATTCCCAGTACAACGGATAATGTTTTGTCTAAAAATGCTCAAGTTTACGTAGTAGCAGTACCATATTTATTATATAGGTAGGGAATCCTGTGATGTATTGTCAGGATTTGCTATAGTGACTGCGATATACATTATCTTAACAGCGTAAGCTTAGCGTTTATCTCTAAAGTACCCAATTTCTTATTCACGTACATAGTCTATTGTTAACTTATTCTGATCTAGTGCTTACGATTTAGCAGCTTAACGTACACAAACAATAATAAATAGTATCAAGATTCACGTAGAAGATAATTTGAAACGTGATTCTCTTTTGTTGCAGCGTTCATGAATTTCATTGAATTTGCCCGAAAATTATTGACGCATTGTGTCAATTGGTTGTGTTACAGCTATTTCATAGAACTGTCAAGGCAAAGAATGACAGTTGTCATTTGAATATTCTGACAATTCAAGTAGGCAGTCGATTTCATTAACAATTAAATTCCCTAAGAATCTGTCTGGGTATTGTACTTACCTAATATTATTTACACGGGTCGATCAAAGGTTAAGCTACGCTTACCGCGGTCGGTTCGCAGATGGGTTACCGTCCATTACATAACGAGACCCCTCCGCACCTCGGAGAGCACGTTATGCCCTTGGTCCCGTGTCTTTTGTAGATCTCGATAAAATTGAGTTCACGCTTTCATTCATTTCCGATGTTAATAGGTAGGTACATAAGTATTAGTAAAAGCAAGCAACGAGCGTATCGAAACGAGATTTGGGATAAACATTACTGATTTGTCAAAGTAATTGAAATCCTATCAGAAAGGGAATTGGAAGTTCGTAGGTATTAGGAATAGTAATTTGTCTGGTCCCACATAACTTTACGTAGATTGACTAGGTACTACTTAATTTCATTGGTATTTTTTTTAAATACGTCTGACCTACGTAAACCTATATTTAACACCCTAGGGAAGATAAGGACTCAGGCATTGAGTCCGCCATATTACAGTATTTTTTTTTACATGTGCATAAAGTTTTAATAAATAAATAATTTCATTTTAGTAAAAAAAAGCCTAAACCTACCTATATATACGACCCTTGGGAAGATATCGAAGTATCTATCTATATACGAGTATATATAAAATTCAAAGTCCTGACTGACTGACTGACTGACTGATAGATCATCGCACAGCCTAAACCGCTGGTCCTAGAGACATGAAATTTGGAGGGTGTATTCTTCGTGAAGAGTAGGCATCCACTAAGAAAGGATTTTTTTGAAATTCCACCCCTAAGGGGGTGAAAAGGGGGGAATTCGTTTGTATGAAAAATCTTATTCCTTGAGTTAATAAACTTGAAACTTATCTAAATAAATTATGAAGATTGTCAGTTTTCTTTTCTTCTAAACTACCCCCTATTAAGGGATTGGGGAGTTTCAAAGTTTGTATGGAAGAATTTTAGCGCGCAGTCCGATTTACTCGAAACTCAATATTTATACCTAATATTGAAAGTAAAGAAGTGAAAAGTGGGGTAGTCAATTTTTCAGGGGAGGATTTTACTGCATGGCTTGATTAACTCGAAAATTTGTATAAATAATCTTTGAGTCAACTTATGAATACATCCCAAACTATTTTTTTTTTAATTCCACCCCTGTGTGGTTGGAAAGCGGGGATACAGTTTATATGAAAAATCTTCTTCATTAGGTTAATAAACTTGAAACTTATCAAGAATACTCGCCTAAGTAAGTAATAAAGTTTATCATTATAAGTTTTTCAAAACTACCACTCAAAGGGGGGGATAGGGGTGTTAAGTTTGTGTGGAAGAAATTGAATGCGCGGTCCGAGTAACTCGAAACTCAGTATTGATACTTTTGACAGAAAATAATGAATAATAAGTATGTAAAGTTGTCGAAAATTTACCACTGACGGGACAAAAAGGGGTAATTCAGTTTTTAAGGGGAGGATTTGAACTTGAAACTGTATGTTACATTTTCACGCCTAAACCACTGAACTTGTCATTTGGCATAGAGATAGATGGCATCCCTGGGGAAGCACATATATTTTATCCTGTTAGCACGTTCCCGTGGGATAATTTCCGACATCCACGCGTGAGAAGCCGCGGGCAGAAGCTAGTTATTAATAATAACTACCTCGGACACTTTTTTACTACCTACGTGAGCAATAGATATAAACTGAGATTACGCATTCAAAGTAACCCAAAAAGAAGGCGCGAACTGCTATAAAATTCTATTTCATAAGCAATATTTCCTTTATCACACACTGAGGGATAAAAAATATATTCAGTTTGTGAAATCGAAAGTTTTCTCTCGCTGATATGAAAGGGAATGTGTCGGATAATGACATTTGACTTAGAGAGGTCGAGAGTCGAGAGGTAATTCCGGATCTCTCTTTCTGACAGTGATAGCTATGGACTGTTGATGCCAGATAAAGGCTCTCACCTCATTATATCCGACAAACAAACAGCAGTACCCACTCTGAATAATTAGTGAAATCTCACCTAGTGAATTTTAGACCGGAGTTAAAATAATTTACGCTTTCCCATGCAAACAACGGAGTTTATTTTCATGAAGTCTTAAATTTCTTATAAATACTAATAATATCAACGTCGGATAGTTTTTATTGTTTATAACGGAAAAAAGGGGAATGGAAATAACGTTGATTTTAATCAATTTGTTTAAGCATAGCAAAAGTTATAAGTTTATAACTTTTGCTATTCTTAATTCCATTTAACTAAAAAGGTAGAAATGGACTTTAAATATCGTTTTCTCTTTTATTAATTCTATGAATAATTTATTATTTGAACAAAAAAGTTAATTGGATTTCATGGAATTATCGTACAATTTTAAAATGTTAACCATTTTTTTTTAGGTTATTGTTAAAACCGATGATATTCTATTCTATAACTCTCCGATTTTCTTATAAAAAGGGATCTTCCTACACCAGCCGGTCGATTCTGTAAAATTCTCACCGTGAAAACTCAAGTGAAGTGAGCATGATGTGAGTTGTCAGTAGTGTCAATCCCTAGCATTATTTGGAATGACAGCTCACTCCACGCTCTCTTCACATAAGTTTTCACGGTGAGATGGTTACAGAATCGCACTGCTGCATTATGTTATCTAAAATATGCTTTAACAATTACAGTACAGGACGCACCCTAATTTCGAAATACACTATCAATCACAATCTGAATCATTTTGAAGGATATTGCTAATAGGTACATTGCTTCATATGTTTGAAAAAATTGTCTGTTCAACAACGTAAATAACGCAATGAATGTTGTTAAACTGCCATTCCTACTGTCAGTGTGTTACGCAATTATCCCGCAGAACGTATCGTAATAACATCGTTAAAATCAATTTTCAGGAGCCCCTTTCTTCTGAAAATTGATTTACCTAAGTGCCGATTTCTTTCTTATGAGATATTTGAGTTTGATAGAATGAGGCTTTTGGGCTCCGCCACATAAAGGGCTCGTTACAGGATGTAATACATTAGAAAATTATTCGGAGAGAAATATACGAACTGGGGGCAACAAGAATCAAAGAATATTGGGATAAAACATTTTCTTTTAAGGAATAAATACTTTTTATCTCTGTCAACGAAGTAAAATGTTTTGTGATGAGTGTTCTTCAAGAACGAATTAATTCTCCTTTTACGTTTATTAGTTTTAAATACATAAAACTAATTAATCATTTATTTAATAGATACTTAATGTAAGGTTTAACTACCGACACAGAAAGGTCGATATTGTAGAAGTTTAGGTGATTAGTTGGACGAAAATGGTGTCATTAACACCAAACTGTCAAACTATTATACAACAAATTGTTATTCAATGACCTGCAATTATGTGCCAAAAGGGGTAGCTATATGTCTCTTTAAACCTTACTACTCAATATGCGGGCACCTAATCTTACTGTAATATAATAAATGCGAAAGTTCTCATGTTTGTTACTCAATCACGTAAAAACGGCTGAACGAATTTGGATGAAAGGCACAAAGATAGTTTATAACCTAGATTTTCAACTATCTGTGTAAATCATACACATAATTATGTCAATAAATATTATTATTATTATCATAAGATACTTTTATCTCGGTAAATCACATGATTTAAACTGAGACTACTACTACTCATGATCTAGACTGTTACACGCAGACGAAGTCGCGGCCAGAAGTTAGTCATTCAATAATAGTCATGTCATTTAAAAGATATAATAGGTACAATCACCTATTATATCTTTTAAACGACACACATAGATTATTTGAAAACATACGGATATTACCTACCTTGACATTATACAATTACGTAGTACCTATAATGCCTACCGTTGCTAAATGCTTCATCCCTCAGAAGTCTTTTGTTATAACACTCCTAGACAAGGGCCCGATATCCTTCTAGAACCAGTACCCAGGTATGTACCGAAATGGCCAGAACCACTCAGTACCGATACAGAAATTATACTTTTGGTATCGGTTCCAAGCCGAGCTCATAGGACGCAGTTAGATATAAGTTCCCCTTATATTCGGATAACGTAAAAAAAGTAGTTCTCTACACTAAAGCTTGTGAAAAGAACCACTTTATTTTTAGCTAAGGGAAAAAAGAGCAAAAAGCAATTTGCGAGCATTTAATTGCATCATTTAGCAGCGTCATTCGCTGAAAAGGTAATTACGTAAGTGCATCTTAAAATAAATGGATTCACCATTAAATGTAGTGCTTTACTTTACATTCTTAACCCGAGCTACTTTAATTGCACGATTAGCGGTTGACTGCAGCTACGGATCGCAGATTTGATTCCTTCATGGAACCAAAATTTATTATGACAAAAAGTTGTTCTAAGTCTTTCCGTTGTATCTGTTAATGTTAAACTACATTACAGAAAACATTATTTAACAAGGAACACCTGAAAAATTACAAAATACGGTAATTTAAAGCCATCATCGACTTAGCCTTTTCCAACTATACCTATTGGGGTCGGCTTCCAGTCTAACCGGAGGCAGCTGAATACCAGTATTTTTTAACCGACGAAAAAAACGGAGGAGGTTCTCAAGTCGACGCGTATATATATTTTTTACTAGCTTCTGCCCGCGGCTTCGCCCGCGTGGATGTCGGAAATTACCCACGGGAACGTGCTAACAGGATAAAATGTATGTGCTTCCCCAGGATGCCATCGATCTCTATGCCAAATTAGAAGTTCAGTGGTTTAGGCGTGAAAATGTAACATACCTACAGTTTCAAGTTCAAATCCTCCCCTTAAAAACTGAATTACCCCTTTTTGTCCCGTCAGTGGTAAATTTTCGACAACTTTACATACTTATTATTAATTATTTTTTGTCAAAAGTATCAGTACTGAGTTTCGAGTTACTTGGACCGCGCATTCACTTTCTTCCACACAAACTTAACACCCCTATATCCCCCTTTGAGGGGTAGTTTTGAAAAAATTATAATGATAAACTTTATTGCTTACTTAGGCAAGTATTCTTGCCAAGTTTCAAGTTTATTAACTAAATGAATAAGATGTTTCATATAAACTGTATCCCCACCTTTTCACCCCCACAGGGGTGGAATTTTGAAAAATGGTTTGGGATTATTCATAACTTGATTCAAAGGTTATTTATACCAATTTTCGAGTTAATCAAACCACGCATGATAATCCTCCCTTGTAAAATTAACTACCCCTTTTCAACCCGTTAGGGGTAGATTTTCGAAAAACCCTGATACATGTTACTCTTTATTTTTGGTCTTAAGTATAAACATTGAGTTTCGATTTAATCGGACTGCGCATTTAAATTATTCCACACAAACTTCAACACCCCTATATCCCCCTTTGAGGGGTAGTTTTGAAAAACTTATAATGATAAAATTTATTACTTACTTAGGTGAGTATTCTTGAAAAATTTCAAATTTATTAACCTAATGAAGAAGATTTTTCATATAAACTGTATCCCCGCTTTTCACCCCCACAGGGGTGGAATTTAAAAAAAATCGTTTGAGATGTATTCATAACTTGACTCAAAGATTATTTATACTAATTTTCGAGTTAATCAAGCCATGCAGTAAAATCCTCCCCTGAAAAATTTACTACCCCATTTTAGTCCGTCAGGGGTAGATTTTCTAAAAACCCTGATACACATTATTCTTTACTTTCAATATTAGGTATAAATACTGAGTTTCGAGTAAATCGGACTGCGCGCTAAAATTCTTCCATACAAACTTTGAAACCCCTCAATCCATTAATAGGGGGTAGTTTAGAAGAAAAAAAAACTGACAATCTTCATAATTTATTTAGATAAGTATTCGTGCCAACTTTCAAGTTTATTAACTCAAGGAATAAGATTTTTCATACAAACGAATTCCCCCCTTTTCACCCTCTTAGGGGTGGAATTTCGAAAAATCCTTTCTTAGTGGATGCCTACTCTTCACGAAGAACACACCCTCCAAATTTCATGTCTCTAGGACCAGCGGTTTAGGCTGTGCGTTGATCTATCAGTCAGTCAGTCAGTCAGTCAGTCAGTCAGTCAGTCAGTCAGTCAATCAGTCAGTCAGTCAGTCAGTCAGGACTTTGAATTTTATATATATAGATGTATGACCACGCATAACTTTTTACAGAGTAGTCTGATTTTGATAATTATTTTTTTATTGGAAAGGGTATACCAACCCTAAGGGAAAATAGGGGTGATTTATTGTTCACTCACAGATTTGATTACTGAGTTGTGTATTATTACTCTACTCAGTGCCACATACGCCTGCCCTTTGTCAAACAATTAGTATATTATAGCCACAAAAAATTATAAAATCATAACTTTTTAACAAAAAAATTAAACCGCCGAAAAAACTGAAAGCTAAAAATTATAAACCTTTAATAACTAAGTCCTTAAACTAATGTAAGTATATCTAAATAATTTTGGGTCGGCGCCGTTTAAATATAAGGCAATTTAGTGATCTTTGTTTATTGATTGTTTGGCGCTGACTCAAAATTACTTAGGTATACTTACATTAGTTTAAGATCTTAGTTATTAAGGTTAAATAAAAATGGTTTATTATTTTTTGTTTTTCAGTTTTTTCGGCGGCTAATTTTTTATGTTAATAAGTTTTTCATAGAGCGGCTGCCTATCTGACCTCCACAACCCATTACTGGATAATACGGTAATTAAAACCCACGATCATAATATAACCCTAAAATATAAAGCGGACTGCTAAAAATAAAGTAACTTTTTATTTTGTTATCTGTGACAAAGTATCTGGGAATAATTTCAGCTATCTGATGCTGCGTCACTCAGTGTGCTGCGGGTTGAGAGATGCTATTTTCTCCCGGGACACATTTATTTCACTTGAGGAAAACAGAAAAAGAAACCTCTAAAATACGTTAATTTTAGCCCAGCGTTACCTATCTGGGTGAATGTTGACTTTTTGCGGAAAATTCTATATAAGGCAGATAGGTTATTTTTGGCATATTTTCTCAAAAGGTAAGAACTGTGTAGCAAATAAGCTCAAAGGCTTAATAATATGCCTGATGGCACGTCTAAAGGTTTTACGGTGGTAAACTTATAGTAGCTCGATTTTTCCGACCAATTTTATACCGAATAATTTTTGTTTCGATTCCCGGCTCAAGCAGAAGCTTTTCAAAAATCAAAAAATGCAGTTTTATTTTCCATCAAAATTAAGATCATGTTCCTTTGACAACTTTGCCTTATTACCCATAATTTTCATTTAACTTGATGACAATCATGTTAATTTACGCGGCTGACATATAATCCTTCCATGCACTTCCATGCAGGTGACTATTTTTTTTTTTGTTTTAAGATGATCCCAAAAATTGTCCCATAAGGTTTTGGCGCGGTATGAAATGACTCATTTTTTATTTTTTTCTACAACTTTGGACTTCCCCACTATCTACTCGAGCAATTGATGCTCAGTCGATCATGGAACGAATTTGATAGCTGTCAACTTAACGTAACCCCGAGGTACTGAGACGTTTACCCGCCAAAAAAGTGAAAAAAAATGAAGATCAAGGAGATCGATCGAAATGATTGATTTATTGTAACAGTGATATTGATGATCATTGTGACCCTTACAGTGAGTTGATTGATTTGCGTTCGCGGCTCACGTAGGTACTCGGTGGAACGTCGTTCACATTATTGTTCATTCCCTAATTATATCAGAGACTTGTGATTATTTATAATATTATTGACATTCATTTACTTACATCTTCTCGCCCGCATAGTATACCCCACGCATAAGCGATAAGACCTATTTTGATAAAGACGACGTTTTACCTTTAAGCCTAATAAGTCAGTTAAGACGGTTCCTGCCTTCGCTTTCCTGACTCCTTTAACTTAATTCCCAATTAGAGTTTTGAAATTCAGAGCAGTGTAATAATAATAAGCCTTTTACACAAAATTAATATTTTGGGTGTACAGACCCCAGCACATCAAGCTACCTGAAACTGTCAAATTTTCTCAAACAACCTTGAACCTAATGCTTTAGCGATTAAGTTGTAAATCTATGAAAGAAATTTGACAGATTGTAGTAGCTTGATGTGCTGGCGTCTGTACTATAGGTAAGACCTCTGCCTAATTACCTAATTGGTTTATTCCCTTGTAACTTTGATTAATTACGTTTTCCGTCTACCTATGTTCGCCGATAGCCCTTTTGTTCCTCAATAGGACTCGATTCACACTCACACAAAATAATCTCCCTCCCTCGTAATCGTGACGTAAACAACCATCCCAGTGGTAGTGCGGTGGCAAAGCGTTATTTGAACTAGTTTCGTGTTCCACAAATACCTGTTGCAAAGGAACAATGTATCGATTTCTTCCGTAAATAGTATTGTGGGAACTAAGCAGCTGTTTAAAGCCGCTTAATTTGCTCCTTGTACTGTGTTGATTTATTTAAAGCTACATCGATTAGACTTACATAAGTAGATATAGGACTTTATAAGGACACTTAATAATAATTTTATAGGCAACTAGAACAGCCGATCGATTCTCTAAAAATTTCAACGTGAAAAGTTAGGTAAAGTGAGCTTAGAGTGAGCTGTCAATAGTGTCAATCCCTAGTAGGTATTAGTTGGAATGATAGCTCACTCCACGCTCACTTCACCTAAGTTTTCTTGGTGAGATGGTTACAGAACCGCACTGCTGATCGGAACGGATTAGTATTTAGTCGTAGGTACGTATTTCTCTAGATTTACGTTAAATAGGTACCAACCAAGTGTAAGTTCACATAAATTGAACAAGATCTTACTCCATAATACATATTATTATACGTATGTATACCAACTAAGTATAGAAACGTAAATATACACCCACAAAAATATGGCGAAATGTAGGTGTACAGTCACGAGCACCAATATGTCAACACTTGGCAACTTTCAATTGCGATTTTTTCGTGAAATAACGAATGCAACGATGAAATACGACACATTACATGAACCTGTGGGTTCGAAAATGCTATGTTCGTAACAACATCAAATTTAATTAAAAAATAAAGGAGAAAATCGCTTTTGAATAATGCGGAATGTATACATACTTTTGCTCGTGACTGTACACGGGACTATAGGTACACCTCTGCCTTACCCTTCGGGAATTACAAGCGTGATGTTATGTATATACTTAGCTATGTCATTCCCCATCCCAACGTGTCAACAAATTTGTCAAATAAAGTAACATATTAATCCATCCGATGAATGTCTGAAATTATTCAATTGGAAACTTTTCGAGGATGCTCGAATAGTTCCGAACACGTGCATGCCCTTATAAAGCCTATATAGGTACAGACGCTAGCAGATCAGCTACCCGAAACGGTCCAATTTTCCTAATCAACCTTGAACCTAATGCTTTAGCGATAAAGTTGAAAATCTATTAAAGAAATTTGACAGATTGTAGTAGCTTGATGTGCTGGCGTCTGTACCTAGTATAATCGATCACTTGAAAGGATAATGTCATCAGTAGGATTAAATAAAAGATACTTATGTCATTGATAAACACTTAGTAGGTTCGGAACTTCAGCTTCTCCCATATAAGTATTTCTGTATTTAAGTTGATAATGCCATGATTATAACACAAGCCTGTCCAATTGGTAATCACAGTGTAACTGTGTTAACCCTATCAATCTCGTCGACGTTACTGTCAATCATCGGTATGCTCATTCAATGTTAGACAGATTTTAGACGTTCACAAGTTTGTAGACTAAACTAATCTATTTGTAGACCAGACCAAATTGGAAAACAAAAGCTAGACATGTTCGAACTTCGAACTATATGTGCTCGTAATAACATAACCTATCAATAACAGAGTAAGGATGGGTGCAGACTGACTGAAGACTGTCTATAGAGAAACTATCGCTCTTAGCGCCTGATCGTAAAGATGAGGTATACTGAAGTTTTCCTCAGAGCACGCGGCTCACAACATCGAAGTCTTGCAATGATTTATCAGTAGCTCAACCGGGAACTAAGTAACGAGACCGTAACCGGCGTACCAACTAGACCGCCGTAAAGCTAGACAAAGTAATGATGACACCCACACGCGCAATAAAACAAGTTACTCGTATCAATCTATTGAAAAGACACAACGTTTCTATCTAAACATCATCATTCTTTTGCCATTATCCCAATTTACCTAAATGCAACAGGGTCAGCACTACATGTCTTTTACTTATACTTCTCTATGAGTCGTCTTTTAGTCAGTAGTCACCTTTCTAGCCATAATTATTATCTTTCACACAGTCCATCCATCGTTTCTCTGGTCTTTATCTACTCTTATCCCATCTTATCCCTCTATACCCATCCACATTCATACTCAAAAGTTTCACAACATTCCTATCTATGGTAGACGAAATAATTTTGACTTGGGTGTGAACTCTGCCTAATCTATACATGTTCCTATCAATACCAGAGTTACACAAACTAACAGACTAACACATACTCTCAACTCCAAGCGTGGAGGCAAATATTCTCGTGTGAGAATCCTATTCTCGGGTGAAGACTGATTGGATTTATAGGCAGCGTATGTTGTATTATGTAACCTAGTTTGGCCACTCGGGGTGGTGGTGTTAAGTGGGGCCACTCAGGAATATGTAAAATCAGTGAATCTATACGTTAATGGAGTTTAATGCTTTATTAACCAGCTAGAAATATGGACACATTTTTTTATATTTTCAATTCTTCATTCTCAAAGATTATCAGGCTAGACGAGCTACTTTAAGTAGTTTAACTGAATTTTTAATTTTCTGATAACTTTTTCTCGGGAATATAGGGTAGGTACATTTCTCTCAAAATCTGATCCCATTTTGATGCCGCTTTGCACAAAGTTGTAAATGAGGTATCTCTACACAAATATCAAAACCGTATCGCTATTGGTCCATATGCCACTTCCCACACTAATTTGCCCAGGCTCCTATGACAGTTTGACAGGTTTTGTATAGAAAGTAATGACAAACCGCCAATCTGACAATTGGAAAATCGGCCCCTAGTATACAAAATATCGTTCAGGATATTTATTCGAAATTAACAAGAAACAAAACACTTGTACAGTTTAACCCGTTAATAACGACCTAGAGAAGTTAATAGGGCCACAGCCGCTGCGAACTTAATAAGACCAATTAATTATGGCCACTAGACGTAATATGGCCGCCGCCTGGCCATTTTCACCTCAACACAGAACAAGATATTTGACTTGCTAGAGTAAACCTGGATAGCTGGAACAGGCTATTAATTTCCGTCGTACTAAACCCTTTGTAACGTTGGAATTGTGACTTAATCGTTCTGAAACAGTGGTCATAGTCATCAAAGGTACAGATCCATTTTAGAACTGGAAATTCTTGAAACTTGGTTCATTAAAAGCGTTTAAGCGCTTAGCGTTTAATCTATGTATTGTGTTCTCGTCTGCGGTAGAGTTAGCGTCTGCTGATGAAGAAATGCGTCTTAACTTTTTTTTCTGTTACATTGTTGGGGACAACTTGTCTGAACGGTTCCATTCCAGAAGCAACCTCCGGTTCTTTATTAGTTACCTCAAGTCTTATTTATAGACTTCCGACGTAAAAGCGAGATCTGACAGTAGGCAATTACTCGACCTGAATTCACGAGAGAGACTCTCACGGATCTTATCTCCCGTGTGGATACGGAATATTAAATCTGTTTTGTCTCCCTATTTTAGCCTTGCTGTTTCGGTGTAACAACAACTATTTTTTTTTTTTTTTGTTTGCTCTAGTTTGTATACCTAATTAATTAAATTTATTGTGCCAACTACTTATTTTGATAAACCACTTTACAGCACGTAAACTGAAAATTAAGTTAAAATATTTATGTTAGTGTTTTTTTATGATTAATTTATTGTTTGGCCTAAGTTAATTAATTTTAATAAATGGTACCTGTAGGCTGTACCTTCATACATAGGTACGAGTACCTTTAAAAATGAAAAATTTAAACTACATACCTAATAATATAATTTTTCTCTCACTTTTACCTTTCATAGCTTTTTCCTCTTCTTATAGAATCCATAAAATATTTCTTTAAATTCCTATAGGTTATTTACCAAGTGTTTTCTATTTTGTTTATCGCTGAAAGCAGTCTTTCCGTCTCTTCCACATTGTCTATATCAATCTGCTATCTTATTTACTTTCGAACCGGGAGTGATTGTGTCTCAGGAGACCAAACAACTGCGATAGCTGTTTGTGCTCGTAAAATATAGAAAAGATAGTAAATGTAAGTTTTACGAAGAAAAAATACTAATATAAAATTACGTTTACCTACATAACTTGTATTTTATATTTTATACCATTTTTTATATGTTTTACGAATATTGTAAGTTCATAGTTCCGAGTAAAATAAAATACATACGTAGTTCTTTTGTTTTTATTTAAACTGAGGCACAAGACGGTGTCTGTAATTGGTCTTTGCAAGCAATTAGTATGATAAACTGCAAAGTACCTACTTAAGTTTGTATATTAGCACCCGTAATAAATATTGGAGGTTTTCAGGTATTTTAAACATCTTATTAATGCTTACTTAGAAAACTGTTTAAAAGTTACAGGTGATTATCATAATTAAGCACCAACTTTGACTCATTAATCGTAGTCCTCCAGGGCGCCCCAGCGCGCGGCTACTGACCATCGACATGGGAGAAATTACAGTGCACAAGTGAGTACGCAGGCACAGGTGCTCTCACTCTTCCCTCACTCTTCTATGAGAATCGTCGTTGCCGTTCGCCTCTCATTGGACTATTCTAATGATGGGACTGGGGATGGCAATCAAACACGACCCGAGAGAGTTTAGGCGCAGGACCAACTTAACGCGCTTTCCGAGACAAGGGGGTTTTACACCGCCAACTTCCAAACTCCCGGCTGTTACTGAGGAATTCCTAATGTAAATACCAAATAACACTTTGCCTCACCTGGGGATTGAACCCCACGCTCAGCAGTCGACTCAGTCGTTCAGCTTGCGACCACGAGACTAACGGGCCGCGTTAACATAGCATAGCAAATGAGGTAAACATCGGAAGGCCAATGCACGTAATTTAAAACGTTCAAAATCTAGTCGCAGTCTCATCTCGGTGACAAACAAATGTCAAAAACTTGTCAAAATGTAGGGAAATTAGAGGTATTTTTGACAGATTGAGACTGAGATCAGACTGTGAACGATCTTAAAATTACGAGAATTACCCCTCTGGGGTCTGTCATGTCAAATTCAACAATAGTGCGGTCAACTACGAGTATTATACCTACACAATACCGCTTTACAAACTTCCATGTTTCCTTAGTACACGAGGATTGCCTGAACTAAGCTCTGAAATTCAATTCACACGTCACATTTGCTCCATTGAACACTAGCTCAGTGAATAGTGGTGGTCCAATGTGTATTTAGCAGTGCATACGTATGTATCCAGCTTTGGTATAAGCTTGCAATAATTAACTTGATACTACTATGGAAATGCGAAAATGTAAGCTAAGCCGCTACACTAATTTCATTATATTTTTAGCGCTTTGTAGCTGCCTCAAAAACTATGAAAACGACACCTACAAAGAAAAATTTTTAAATTTTCGCAGCCACTTTCTTGGATTGTCAGTTTGACCTCATTATCGGCTTTGGCACCTTTGGAAACCATGAAAACGACACCAATGATTTAAAAAAATTTCAGCCGTCATCTTGGATTTTCAATTTGGCCTCACTATCGGCTTGAGCTCTCTCAAAAACCATGAAAGCGACACACATAATGAAAAATTTTCGCAGCCGCCATCTTGGATTTTCATTTTGATCTCACTATTGGCTTCATAAACCTAGAAAACGAAATCTCTCTCCCTCTCTCTGTCTCCTTCTATCATGCTTTTTTTGTTACGTGACATTTTCTACCAGTTTACTCCTACCCCAAAGAGTCACAATAAATGAAAAACCTCTACACTCTTTTTTGTAACAAGAATCAACCAAAATCTAATTTCAGTGATAAAATCTTTGATATGACGTCTCTCACTAGGTCAGCCTGGTTTGTCCGGATACTTCGCGAAAATCAAACAAGAGAGCTCTACAAAGTAAATTCTATTTTACATTCCGTTGACAAACGTTTGGTCAACTTGTACGTTTCAGTATTTCATATTGCATTCTAGTTACTGAAGCTTTACAGTAGTATTTTAATTACTTTTTGGATGTTTCCATTTTTACGGGTATATTGTGGCGTTTTGTTTGTATTTTATTTCTGCAGTAGGTATTTGCTATCCGTAAAATATAAATGCTTTAAAATAAAAGCTACCATAAAATCGGGTTCAATACCTTCCATGCATTTATCTGTACATATTCTTCATAGTAATAGGTTTGTTAAAATATTTGCAAAAGGTATTTTTATTACTATGTACAATGTAATCTCATTGATCTCATCCCTGCCTCTGGGCTGGATTGAGGTCAAGAGTGAGCCCATTGTCAATAAAATAAAATAAAAAAACATTCTCCGGAAGTATTCGATTAACGTAAAAGTTGAAACTGCAAAACTCTATGACAAGAAGACAACAGAACCAAATGAACTCAATGAAAGAAATTTAATATCATAAACTTTCACCTACATGTGGGGCTTGTGGCTAAGTAATAACAGCCGTACAGGTCGATCGATCAAGTTAATCTATGCTTGCCGTGGTTGGTCTATGGAGGGGTGGTCATCTTTAGATACCAAGACTTCTCCGTGCCTCGGAAAGCACGAGAAGCCGTTGGTCCCAGCTGGCATTCGTGGATCTTTATCAGTCATTACAGGTAGTCAGAAGTCCAAAAGTCTGACGACTGATCTTACCAAGGGGTATCGTATTACCCAGTAACTGAGTTAAGGAGATCAGATAGGCAGTCGCTCTTTGTAAAATACTGGTATCCAGCTGCATCCGGTTAGACTAGAAACCGACCTCAACATAGTTGGGAAAAGGCTAGGCATCTGCCTAGCCTTTGAAACGAAGGATAAAACTTTCTCCTACATAATATTCAAACTAAACTAACAGCATACATAAGCATCGTTTCCACTATACATGTCCTTATTTCCATCAGAAGGTAGCTTTAAACCACGTGTACATAGTTAATAACTGTTAGGCCATTCGCAATTGTCGCTTCGATTATACTTTGTGGGTGGTGCTAGGCGAAATTAATTTGCGGTCCCCTTTATCCTGTATTCTGATGAAATCGCTCGTTCGAGCGTTCGTAGTTTAAGCCGGTCATATCTAGAATTGGCTTAAATGCAGTAAGACGAATGTTAGACCAGTAGTGTCCCAGGAACAATCTATTTACCTTCAGGGCTTGCTCTCTAAACATAACGGGTTGAATATGGGTGAACTAATTCTCGGACAACACAGACGTGCAATGTTAGGTATGTTAAATAAGTAATAAACTCAGTTTGAACGTGAATAAAGTCTCATCACCATTCTCCTGTCCATAATCCAATTTATTTGTGGTTGGCACAACATGTCTTTTTCTTCCATTCTTCTCTATTAGTCGTCATCTCGGTAGTCACCCCCTATCTACCTATATCATCATTCACACAGCCCATCCATCGTTTCTTTGGTCGTCCCCCTCTTCTTATAGCCATCGATATTCATACACGAAACTTTCCTCACGACATTTCCCTCAATAAAGCCTTTAAACTAAATAAAAATATTATGTGCGAAGCGAGAAGGTACATCCAAATCAAAAATCGATGGAATTTACGTTACGTCTACTTTGCGTTCGTTTTAGTCCTGATGTTACCTGAAAAACCACTGCAAAGAACTGTGAGGGAATTGAGTCATGATTATAATCACCCTACTAGGCAGTTAGATTGGTTATCACCATAATTACGTTGTCATAATCGCCAATTATTACGGAACAAGCTATGTACGCGATGGTATTACGAACTTCCATAAGTACAAACTTTCATTTATTTATTTAACCATTTATGTACACGCATATAAACAGACAAGAAGAAAGTGACAAAAAAATACGTACAAAAGTGATGATGCTTATTCATCCCCTATTTAACACCCCATTAGCGGATGAATTTTCAAAATTCCTTGCTTAGTGGTCATCTTCGTCATATAAGGAACTATTGTGAAAATTATTCATGATTCTAGGCCTAGCGGTTTAGGCTGTGCGTACTCTGTTGGTGAACTTAAGATGTTTTGAAGTTTTCAAGACTTTAATGCATTACTAAAAAAAGAAGCTTAATATAAGCAATAACAGATTTGTATTTCAAGCGGCATAGCACAGTAACCATAGCACTAGATCAATAGCGAGCTATGTAAACGATTTCACGGTGATATGAATATTTGTCCAACGTACTACCGTACGATAGACACGACATAATGCCGAGTTGAATGACCGTCACCGTTTTTAAACTAAGTTGGATATCGATTGCTCGTAATAACGGCTGGTACCGCGATTTCCAACAATAATTAATGAAATTTTCATAAAATCATAGGTGCTGTTTTAGTACTTGTGGCTCGTGGGTTTAGAAAACTAGTGTTTCAGATTTAGAGATTATTTGGTACTTTATGGTGTTGATATCTATCTTTTGGCTTTTTACTGAAACTTTTTTATCAACATGGAAAATATAACTTTAACCATTTATATTTACATTATATGGATAAGTGTACCTATAGGTAAAGTACCGCTCATATGGCTAGTAAGTAATGCTCTCTGAGTTTGTTTCGGCATTTCTTCTGAGGGATCAATAAGCTAGGAAATGGCAACGCCATCTCGGTTTCAAATATTGACGTGTAAAAATGTCATAAAAGATCTACTTACAGTAATCAACATAATTTCATTTCACGAAAACAGACTATAAATTATTTTCTATCATAAATTCTACTAATTAAATTAATAAAACGTTTATTTCAATTTGACATCAAAGGAGCAGTCTTTAGACTTACCATCCCTGTTATCAACACAAATCTTTGTAATAGTAGACTAAAGTAATCTCTGTTTATGCTGAAAGTAGTCAAAAGCTTTTTATTTAGCTCGAAACGCCTGAATTAACACACTGTTTTCGAAAAATAAAATACGACTATTCCATTAAAACCCTCCATCCCGAGAATTTGCAGGTTTACCTGTGTACCCATGTATCTATAAACATAAATAAAACACAAATTTTATCGTATAGGTCACGAATGGAACCTGAATAATATAATACATTTAGCCGTAGCGTACCATGTATTACGTTTTCGTAGCGGTAAAGAAATCGCGCATACAAATTCGCGTGCAAATCGACAAAGACTTATAAAAATGTAGGCAAAGTTTTCACTAAAAGTACCGTTTGTCAATGTGAATTATTATGTAGTTAATTATTTATTGCAGTTACAGAACATCTTGATTGTAAGATCTGACTGAAATATCGGTTAACAACGCTCTAAGACTCTAAGTTATAGTTGCTTTTGTACACAGCCTTTATATCATTGTTCTTGTATGTAATTTATGTGTGCAATAAAGAATATGAATAAGTTAACTCTTAAAAAGGCCCGTAACCACTTCGGTAAAGTAATATGAGAGGTTTTCCATTTACCTATTCAGAAAACTGCGATATCATTTCCTATAAAATCGTTTCTCCTTTATCAAAACAAACGCACGGATTTGAAAAATCAAATATGAATCCTGCAAAAATCTAACTTAAATTTTATTGTAACCGAGCGTTTACGGCAAAGATTTTTAGTATTATCAGAATCGCTTTGTGGTAGTTTCGCCCGAAGCCATCGCCAGTCGCCTAGTTCCTACGGAAATGGGACGGTAGACGCAATCTCGCGCTTTTTAAAAACCACCAGCGTCTTTTTCCTTTTTAAATTGCTCGGCTCAACACTACAGGCTCAACTACGACTCTAAACGTACCTACTTACAATCCGATCTTTGAGTCAAAGCGCACGTTTGAACTTTATTTGAAATATTTTATTTGGTTTTACATACGGCCTTTGAAAAGCTTGAACATACTTGGAACTTTGTTATACAAAGGGCTGATTTTATCAGCGGCAGATACCTTTATCCGAGATATAATATTGAATTTTGACAGTTTTATCATACAAAAACTCTCAAAAGGTCAAACTTATTTCGTAGATAAAAGATTTCTGACGTAAGAAAATAATATAAATGGCGGCGAGAGTGATTAAGGTCGGCCTTTCTAACGGTGCACTTAAATTAATTTGTTTGTATCACCAACCCGCTCTTCGCTACAATTTCTAGCTTTTGAATAGGATTAAACATTCATAACTCTATTCAGGTGGAAGAGATTCACCGTAGTAGTTAGCAACCTAACAGAGGAAGTTGAAGTGTCCAAAATTGCTCTCAGTCTAAGTTGCATGCATAATTGGAGCATTAATATTGAGGGAGAAATGGAACAAGTTGGTATACCAAGATTTAGCGCAAATTATAGACGGGAGTTTGAGGATTACTTCTTGACTTCTGTATCTTCTCTTGGAATTTCTGGAGAGTAACGGCTGGGAATCACCCACTACTGGGCCTTCTCCTTTTTTCTGCCATACTACCTGCTTCCGAGCATCTCTCATCCAGGTGTTTCCTGCGACTTTGACCATATCATAAAAAAATGTTCATTTGCTCGTTTCTGGATAGCCTAACGGTATAAGAGGATAAACAGTAGCGTAGCATTCACATTTTGCTGTGATCTCAAGTTCGCTTCTCAAACATAGCGATCACTGACTAGACCTGAAGAATAATGGTCGTTCTTTACGGGACTTGTATTTTATTTTGCGCGTGCGCGTTCCAACTAATACTTTTCTTTCATTCTTTGAGAGCAGTAGCTCAGTGATAACGGCCAAGCCTTACGAGTTGTAGGTCGTGGGTTCGAACCCAGACAGGCGCTTTATTTTGTGTAGGTATTTTTTCATCACCACTGCTCTCAAAAACGATGATGGAAAACATCGTGAGGAACCGGCATGTCCTAGAACCAAAAATTCGAAGACATGTAACATCTACCAACCGGCACTGGGCCCGCGTGGTGGTACACCCCACTCCCTCTCACAGAGAGTAGGCCTGTGTCCCAGCAGTGGGAACATTATAGGCTGATTGTGTTTCATTTTTCTGTTCGAGCAATTTACGAACTAGGTGCCAGAGTTTCTCTAAGAGATTTTTTTAAAGATATTGGTATTCTCACGGTTGCAATTCAGCTTCGCCAACATCTTATTATATTAGGCAAAATTTGCACTTGTACACTAAAAACAGTGATATTCACAGTGTTAACACTAGAAATAAGGACAAACTACGTGCCCCCTTTCACCGGCTTCATAAGGTTCATAACTCATTTGTTGGGCTTGGTATAACCTTTTATAACAAGATACCCTCTTCTTTGCTAGACGTGCCTTTTAATGCGTTTAAAGCTCAAGTAAAATCCAACCTTTGTTCAAAGGCTTACTATTCCATCAACTACTACTTACACGATAAGAATAGTTGGTCGCCCTAATTAACTCAAGACAATGTTCATGTTCTTTCTCCAGAATTAGCTTACTGACAGGTTATTGTTATTAGTATTAAATTATTTATTTATTTTACTTCGATGGTCCTAGTTTTTCATCTGTGACTCAAGTGACAGCTATGTGACCAGAACCCAGCTATGCATAAATATGTAAGCTGTCACGCCCTTTATGCCTCGAGGCTTTTATTTAAGTAGTAAGTTTTTATTTACATTTTATTTAATTATTTTTCAGCTTGAGTACGTATAGTTTTTATTATATTTGTTGGCAAATAATTTAAGTTTCTTGTAATGTTAATTACTGAACATAGGTTCCTACTATTGTATACATGCAACTATATTCTAACTGAACAGACAGCTGTGCTGCTGGGGAGTTTGTTGCGCCACTTCTTCTTCCCAGCGATAGCACTAGGAAGTGGTGAAGGGCGGGCGTTTTTGGGGGACTGTCTTTTGTAATTTTGACCTTCGAAAAGTGCTTTGATTTTGATTTTCATTCTTAGATACCTAGGCCCAATTTCAGATAGAAAACAGCAGATTTTCATTCTAATCCATCTGCTTTAACTAACAAAATTGTGTACCGACACGTACAAGTTCGCAAATGTAATTTCCACAGCGTATTTTTTCATTTTCCATGAGTTACCAAAAGGGATATAATTCTTAATCCTCAATTAAGTCACCCTTCCATATAAAGGGTTTCACGTGGTGTGAGGACGTACTCGAGTCGTTGCTGTAATTATACAGTACCTACATAATAATATAGTACCTACTCGGCCGTAAATACAGGGTGGCAGGGACATCGACGCGCAAACGGTATCCATGGATTCAGCACATGACCCCGTAGCGTCTAAACTTTTCGTCGGTTATCAAAAAAAAAAGTTTATGGAAAAGTTCGATTTCGTATAGCGTCGTCTCTTTTATTCTTTCTCTCTATATTGACATGTTGTACCTATAATACTTACTAATCAGTTGTAATGCAATATGGCAAATAATTTAATTTAATGTTTATTTGTTTTGTAATGTTATTTAGAATCAGGTCAGACAGCTGCGCTGCTGAGAGTTTTTTGTGCCACTTCTTCTTCCCAGCTAAAGCACTAGCAATAATAATAGTCCTTCAGATCGGTGCACTATCTTTTCTCTCACTCTCATAGTCCGATGGAACGGCACGCAATCCGACACGATCGGAGAAAGATTAGGCGCAGGACCAACGGCCTAACGTGCTTTCCGAGGCACGCGGGACCACACCGTCAACTTCCAAACTCCGGGATGTTGCCAAAACCTAATAACATTTTGCCCGACATGGGAATCGAACTTAGGACCCCACGCTCAGCAGGAAGCACTAGTAAGTGTTTCCTGCTGAGCGGACATTTTGGGGGACTGACTTATGTAATTTTGATGTTCAAAAAGTGCGGCTTCATAGCCTAGTTAGAATACATGACTTTTAATTTTGATTCTTACCTGCATGACAGTCTCTTTCTAAAGCCCGATATGTAATATACGGATATACTGAGCCCGTATTCCCGTAATTGAAAACGTTCAAAATCTAGTCGCAGTATCATCTCAGCGACAAACAAATGTCAAAAACTTGTCAAAATGTAGGGAAATTAGACGTATTTTTGACAGATTGAGACTGAGATCAGACTGTGAACGTTCTTAAAATTACGAGATTTACCCCTCTGTACTGTCCAGGAGCGATAATGTTAAGCAATTTTCAAACTAATTCCATTTCCGTGGATGCATGCACCTTTTCGAAATGTCATTTCATTCTAAATGTTGGTAATGACGTAGTTGGAAAAAGAAGGTGCAAGTAAAATGAACCGTAAGTGTACATAATTTATTCCTTGACTTTACCTACATTATTTGTGACTTAACTGGATGCGGAAGGCCTAAGATAGGGTGTTGTGGCGCAGCCTAGAGAGGCCTATGTCCCCGGAGGTAAATTACGATAGGCCGAGTTGACCTACAATGTAGGTGTTATCACGATCAAGCTATTCAATGAAACCTATAATAATCTACCATGCCATATGGTACTAATTGGTAAAGTAATTAAGGTTAGTCTAACCATTCTTATTAAAACGTACGCAGTAACGTCCGACCACAGTCCAGTAACGACTTATAATTAAATAATTATACACCGTTAAATTTTGATCGTTTTAATCCTTAAAAGGGGTCATTGTACTCATCACTATGAACAACTTTTACTACGGGACCAACCCTGAAATCGTGACAAAAAAAAACTGTTGATCCATAGATTTATTTTCGCCTAACTCGAGATAATGTATGGATCACCAGATTTTTTTTTCACGATTTCAGGGTTGGTCCCGTAGTAGAAGTTGTTCATAATGATGAGTACAATGACCCCTTTTAAGGATTAAAACGATCAAAATTTAACGGTGTATACACCCTACGTCATTTAACCATGTAATAGCCATTTCATACAACTGTCAAAGAATGACAGTTACGGGGAATTTAAGCTGGTAAGAAATTTGCTTAAAAAATTAATACCTTCACCTCACCGTTACCTACTAGATATTTTTTATTTCAACACTGTAATATTACTCTCCAGTGTGTAGGTCAATACAGCAGTGGGAACATTTTAGGCTGATTATGCTAACATAATCAGCCTAAAATGTTCCCACTGCTGGAATACAGTACAGACCTCCACCATGCGGGCCCAGTGCGGGTTGGTTGATGTCATGTATGTCTTCGATTTTTTGGTTCTAGGACATGCCGGTTTCCTCGCGATGTTTTCCTTCATCGTTTTGAGAGCAGAGGTGATAATATAAATAAATAATTTACACAAAGTAAGCGCCTGTCTAGATCACCACTGGGCGGGGTAACTCGAGGTCAAACCAATGGGTTATTAAATCAATGTAGAAAAGACTTTAAGAACCTAATACAATATTTATGATCAAACCTTTTCATTAATTTATGACCTTAGTGAAGGTGTTTACCGTCAATGATATTTAGGTCAATAATAATGTACAATTCATTCAAATGTCGCGTGCCTCGGTAGTCTAGTTGTCGCCAGCGCTACTGTTGAGCATGAGGTCCTACGTTCGATTCGCACGTCAGGCAAACAATTACTGGGTTTTTATATTAAGAAGTTCTCAGCAGTAGCAGTAGCTCGAAATCCGGACGTTGGTCCGGCTGATGGCCATAGACTCGCTTTCTGTTACAGGGGACTTAACATAACTGGCTAAATGTGGGTATACCATAGCTACACCGCTGACTAACCTTTCGAGTATTACAGGTGTGATGTTATGTGTGTAATTCAAAAGATTAAAAAAACCAATCTCACAACATTAAATAACACTGTGACCAACTCTTTCACGTAATAAAAATATCGTTCACAACAAATGAAATGCTATGAATATGTAAATATTGGTTTCCGGCTACGAACTCTACGTTAACATGAAAGGAATATTGTTGATACATTGAAAATTCATCTTTTATTTTATTTACCTTAAAATATGGCTTTCCTATTGACTTGTCGAAGTTTTTTCCACTAGTTTTCATCGCTGGAACTTAGCTTGTAGGAATATTGTAGGGATCTATTAAAAGACAAAAGTATTTGTAACATTAAATAGTTCCTTCAACTTTTCCTAATCATCTAATTATTTAAAGCGTAGAACTTAAAAGTCATTGACCTCATTACGTATTACTCTTCCTTAAAAGAAAACACTCACCGAAATTACCTCGCGGTTTTAAAAGGAGCGCCTTCAAAAGAGGTCAAAACTCGCAAGACTCATATTTTGGCATGCATAACCATGCTTGAAAATGGGGTTAATTAGTGTAGCATATAATATGTAGATAGATCACAAGCATGGCGCTATCAGGCAGGCACACACGTCGGCACATGCTTAATTGGATGACTCCTGCATAAGTGATACTAGGGGGTAGATAGTTTAGGCACTAGACGACGCGACGTTGACGTCGCGAAGCCTCTCTGAAACTACCGCTCTCATGTAATTATGCGGAAAGCTTTACTACTTTACAATTCACTATGCAAGAAAACTGGAGAACACCAACTATTATACAGGGTGGCCCTTGCCTTGTCTTCTCCAGTTTTCTGAATTGAAAACAGTTCGAAAACTGGAGAAAACAGTAGTGGGTTCAGTTTTGTGAATTCAGCACATGGACCTAGAAATGTTAAGCCGGTTATCAAGAAATAATCTGCTGTTTCATAGAAAAGTGCAATACCTACGCGGTCAAAATGTATGGAACAGCATTTTTTTTTTTAATAACCAACGCAGGGTGATTCAGAATCATGTTACTGAATCCATGGTAACAGGTTGCGCGTCGATGTCCCTGCCACCCTGTATATAATTTACTTTTATCCAAGAATATTCAAAGGAAAATGCGCGTTATTCAAAAACCCTTGAACCCCATTTTCATATTGCAAAAAATACAGCGCTTACCCAGCTCCAAATCCCTAGACACCGCTATAAATATGAAGCTAATATCTTTACAGAAACATTATGTCAGCTTGGAACCACAGGGGTCTTACTGAAACCTGCTTTATTTTTCGTAAATGTAATAAGTTTTCGTATAACAATGTGGACATGAAAATAAACACGCAATTTAGTTACAAAACTTACACGAATGTTGTTGGTGTAATTTTTCACATAAACACGACAAAATTGAGTTCATGCAACCGAGGTAATTAAAAGGCGGCTAGGTGTAACAAAGTTGTTCCTTTGAAATATTAATTAAAGTTACTCGTACGTTAACCTGAAACCTAACAATCCGATGCAAATCAACATTATTTCAACATTTTTACTTATTTTTTTGTTATTTATCAGCGAAGGAATACCTAACAAGACATCAAAAATCCGAGCCATTAAAAATTTAGGTTTTAATGAAAAAACGAGTCGACTGTAAAAATTGATCGTCAAAATGAAAAATTTTTAGGTACCTTTTCAAAGCCCAATTTCTGGCGAAGTAGAGTTAAACCGTTTTCACACAAATAACCCCGTAATTTGTTGAGCAACTGCCGAAAGTTTTAAATTTCGTCAAGCCCCTCTGAAACGGAAAATGGATATTAATTTATTAATAGTAGCAAGTTGCGCGTACCGAATTGTGTTAGTAACTGAATCAATTATTGAAATGTTCAATGACATCATCGCTCCATTTTAATGAACTTTGGGACCTTTAATATGCCAATTCCATTACGAATGTTCAACTAAACGTTGCTAATGTGTAATTTCAATGTCGAGCCTTTTTTTGTAACCTGCCGAAATTCATTCAAATGGCATAAAAAATAATTGAGTGAGAGGTGTTGGTGAAACGTTGTAATTTTCATAATAATTGTTATATGAGTAAGTATGTATATAATTCTTTGTAATTTTCCTTACGGGTCATTTTACTTCTTATAAAGTGTACTTTGACATTCTGACATTGCCTTATAACACCTTCACATACTTCCAGTAAGTATTCGAAGGTGTTATAATTGTATCTATACTAATATTATAAAGAGGTAAAATTTGATTGTTTGTTTGTATGTATGTAGGGGGTAATCTCCGGAACCGCCTGACAGATTTAAAAAAATCTTATTGCATTTGATAGGAAGGTTATAGGCTATCATCACGCTACGACACTTAGGAGCCGAGCAAAATTAAAAAAGTCAGACAGAACCCTAAGCAAAAACGAAGTAGTAGCACGGGCGAGCGATGGGATGCGCCGCGATGGGATGCGACGCGATGGGATGCGACGCAATGGGATGCGACGCGGTGGGATACGACGCGATGGGCCGAATTTACACGCGGACGAAGTCGCGGTCAGAGGCTAGTATTAAATAAATAAATAACACAAATCGGGAAATTTGAAATGTGACCAAATTGTAATTTGTCTTTAATACAATAAAATTCTTTCTCCAATTTGATGCAGCACTTCAAAAAAAAATAGAAAGTTAACTCAATTTGAATAACAGACTACATTTTCGAATAAAAAAGTTTAAATTGAGTACGAATACAATTCCAAGCGAATGCATGAAATACTGCGAGTAGTACAGAAGTAGGTAGTGTGGGGGTTGATTTAATTCCATTAAAAGCGATTTCAATAACATGTCAGGTCTGTATGACACAGTTAACAAGTTAGATATTTGAATTTATATAAATTGTAAGTCTCTTCCGTTTATGCCGATTATGAAAACTATAATGAAAAGACTAATGCCAGACAGGTTTCTTCTCTGAATTTTACGTTTCGGGGAATATTCAAGCATTTATCTAGGAAGCCCCAAAATTATACAACAATCTACCAAAGGCATACAAAGATTTAAATATAAATAGTTTTAATAAAAGCATTAAAAAACTTTTAATAAATAAATGCTATTATAACGTTGCCGACTATTTAAATGATAAATTACTTTAGACATACATGCTAACGTAATTCTAATTAATTATTATTTTGGATTATGATTTTGAACATTCTGACATTATCAACTCTTGACATTATTTTAAAGCTTATTGACATTTTACTTTTTAACATATTTGCTATTGGACATTAACGAATTACCTGTATTTTAACAACTCTTTTTAACTATCAATTGTATCGCTTGTTATGAATTTATTTGTCAACTAGCTTCTGCCCGCGGCTTCGCCCGCGTGGATGTCGGAAATTATCCCACGGGAACGTGCTAACAGGATAAAATGTATGTGCTTCCCCAGAATGCCATCTATCTCGCTGCCCCTTTGTGGCTAATTACAATAGAAAACCAATTGTGTCTCATTAGTGGTGATTCAGAGGGTACCTATATGATATCTTTACCTAAGTACCTACCTAATTAAAAAAAAACTCAATAACAGAAAATTAAATACCTACCTACCTAAATAAACCTATTTCTGATGATAACTAATCTAAACTCAATAAATAAGCAAAATCCCTAAAAACTAATAGCTATACGAATGACTAATTCTAACAGTATTATAAAATAACCTACGGTCACTACGTACACTATCAAATATACTACCTATACTTTAAAATTAAAATCTATACCTACGACTTATATAAAAATAAACCTAAATAACTCTAAAAACTAAAAGGAATAAAAATGAACTCCACTGCGGGTAACCTAACCTACGACAAACTTATTATTTGCGGTTGTTACAGTAAGCGGGTCTAGGTATCGAACCGCAAAATTAAGTTTGTTTTTTATTGTATATACTTTTCCGGGATAAAAAGTACCCAGTGTGGTGCCCAGGATATTAAAGAATAATTATACCAAGTTTCATCGTAATCGAACCGGTAGTTTTTGCGTGATGCTTGAACAAACAGACAGACAGACAGACCGACAGACAGACAGACAGACAAAAAATTTTTTAATCACATTTTTGGGTTCGGTGTCGTTCTAGTAACACCATTTATTTTCTTGATATTTTCAATGTACAGAATTTTCACTTCTACAGATTTATTATATTTATTTGTCAATTTATATTGTCTACTTCTTTTTAATATGAATAATTTATTTCGATTGTATTTGTACGCCTTTCTAGGCAAAACATGTTGAGACTTCTTTTTTCTCTTTTTCCATCTCATTGTAAAACCTACACGTGTTTTTTGACAAATAAATGTTATCTTATCTTATCTTATCTAATACTGAAATCGTATGAAGGTAGGTACAAGTAGGTAGAACGTACAAGTGACTTTAAGTGACAGCTATGTGAACAGAACCCAGCAATGCATAAATATGTAAGCTGTCACGCCCTTTATGCCTGAAGGCTTTTATTTAGGTAGTAAGTTTTTATTTACACTTTAATTAATTATTTTTTAGCTTGAGTACCTACATATATAGTTTTTATTGTATTTGTTGGTATATTGGCGTGGCTAGCTGAAATATGGCAAATAATTTAATTTAATGTTCTGTGTCTTGTAATATTAATTACTTAACCTAGTATTGTATACAATCAAGTATTTTCTAACTGAACAGACAGCTGCTGCTGCTGCTGGGGAGTTTGTTGCGCCACTTCTTCTTCCCAGCGATAGCACTAGGAAGTGGTGAAGGGGGCGGGCGTTTTTGGGGGACTGTCAATTGTAATTTTGACGTTCGAACAGTACTGATTCTCAGCTTAATTTGAATAAATTACTTTTGATTGTAGGTAAAAAATATTAATATCATTTGTTATAAATTGATATTAGTGGATATGGAGCAGTGGTGGCTGCGACTTATGAGTTGTAGGACTTGTAGGTCGTAGGTTCGAACCCAGACAGGCGCTTTACTTTGTGTAAATTATTTCATAACCACAGCTCTCAAAACGGTGAAAGAAAACATCGTGAGGAAACTCGATGACATGTGACAGCTACCAACCCGCACTGGGCCCGCGTTGTAGATTATGTGGCCTACTCTCTCTCACCGAAAGGGGGCCTGTGTCCCAGCAGTGGAAACATTATAGAGTTATTATGTATAAATTGATATTTGCTAAACACCCGTGATTTATTGATCCCCATTGTATTAGGTTAATTAATAATAATTAACTTGTAGCGGTATCTACAACGCCACATGCGAACAACGCGTCATACTGACGCACGCAAATCCTGCATCTCGCAAGCAGAGTTTACCGCGCAGTTAGCATAGATACAATTTCCCAACATCAATCGTTGGGCAATAGCCCGCCAGACACAACACCCGTCTGGTCGAAGGATCCTCCCTTTTCTATGGAGGATGAGTGAACTTTACACCCTGTTCCTCATGCCTCTAAAAACTAGAATATTGACAAAGGCGTCCTTTTGTCTACAAAATAACAACCAATTCTGATGACCAATTAATTCGTTTATTTTACTTCCTTTGACGGTTCAATATAAATTCAACCAGTTTTACTTTGGGGTATCGTGTTACCCAGTAACTGGGTTGTAGAGGTCAGATAGGCAGTAGCGCCATGTAAAATACTGGTAATTAGCTGCATCCGGTTAGACTGAAAGCGGACCCCGACATAACTGGGAAAGCGCTAAATGATGATAATGATTATGTAAATTTTCCCTTTGAGGGTTCAATGTAAATTGTAACAGCCGCTAGAAGGCGCATATTAAGTACCGGACGTTTTAACTGTTGATTATGACGATAGGTACCTGTATTAATATTATGAAGTGAGCAAACAAGCTGTGAAACAACTGTTTGAACATGCAAACGCAACGTTTCATTTGACTTGACAGCTGACAAAGTATTGTATGATGATGAGTTTGTTATGATTAATTAATTACTGTTAATTAGAGGATGTGGTCCATGGCAATATTGTATTTTGAACTAAATAGTAGATTAACTGATTGACCAAATAATGCGTGTCATTGGATAAACGACTCATAAAAAAGAAAATCCTTCCTGCTGGTATGTGCGTGCAACGGAAATGTAAAAATTTGCGTTGACTCGTAACTATTGTGCATAAATATATATCCGTTATATGCAATACAATGTCAAATATACATACAGTAAAGAAAACCCCATTAAACGAGTAAAACAAATTTGTCAATTCGAGGCAATATTTTTACTCCAATGAACCATCAATCAAGTATGAAAATCGTTTCGTTGAATAAACGACGCGCGCTTCCAATTCCCAATATTATGATCGAATTTTAATTGGTAAAAAAATCTTAGCTTACAGGTACACCGGTAACTAGGACTAGGAAAAATGTAGGGTACTTGAAGAAAACGTTGATCTTAGAATTTTAATTATTCATTCCACTACTGATGAAAATCTAGGAGCTATTTGACGGCACGGTTGGCGGCGCTGCGTGTCGCGGGTTCGATTCCCGCACGGAAAAAATATTTGTATGACCTACATGTATTTGTTCCGAGTCTGGGTGTTTTTCTATCTATAATATGTACGTATTTACAAAAAAAAAAAATGTGTATAAGTAGTTTATCAGCCATCTTGTTACCATAACACAAGCATTAGGTTGCTTAGCTTGGGACTAGATGGCGCTGTGTGAAATGTCCAGGGATATTATTATTATTATTTCTTCTTCCGTTGTCCATTTAAATATCTAGATTTAAATGATTCTGTTGTTAACTCTTTTATAAACGCTGCTTGCCAGATACATAGTTATTGTATCTATAGTAAAATCATCAATTTGTAGAGTTTTCCTGAATCGATCAATTATTCAGTTTTATAACATCGTTTGAATTAGTTTTATTTGATCATATGTTCGTACACTTAACATATTATATTACTCACAAAGTACCTAAAACCAGTAGTGGCAAGTTTAAAGAGCAATATAAAGTTAATGTTGAAAGCGGGTTCACCGCAGTCGAGTAAGGTTCGCTCTCTTCGCTCTTCGCTCTGTCAGCTGTGGCGAAACTCCATTAAGATACCAAACTCAAATACATTCAGCTCGTTAAATATTTCATCTCATATTTTACATGCCAATTTCAGTACTGAAACAAAATGTATCGTGAAAAGTGACATTGACAGGTCGAACGTCCGCCATGTTAACATGATAAATGTTAACATTTACGCGGGAATAGATAACCTATCTACTTACTCGTATCAACTTTGTTTCCTGTTGAAACGAACACATAAATATTGCTCCCTATAATATTTATTTGAAAACGTGACGAAAGAATTATTTATTTATTAACCTTCTAAAATACTCTCGTCATTGATATGATACGTCATTGTGTGAGTTCTTGTCCTAAACAAATACTCTTCACACGAATATTCAATCCATTTAGGTACGAGTATTTGCGTGGAGAGATCTGCTAACTGATTGTGTAATAACATAATATTATCCGCTTTTAGAACACTAATATCACTTATTAGTGTTTAATAACACCTCGTACTCTCCCTCGTATTATATTCTTTGTTCACAAAGAATAGAACCCAAGAGCCCGATATTTCAAAGCCTTTGTCATATGAATGCTTTTTCTACACATTTCCTTTCCCTACACGGCAGATAAACGTACCTTTAGAAACTGAAAGAGAACCGCTTTGTAATAATAACACTAATGTAATATAAAAAAGCTTTTAAAACCACCACGCACACAAACATTGCAGGTATAAATCTATATTTGTCAGATTAACAGAAGTGAAAATCGCATTACTGCAAAATAGCACTTACGGATACGTATAACAATTATCGGCACATCCAACATCAAATTTTGGGTCCACTTAACGGTTTGAAAGTTCCATTTCGTCGGCAGTTACCAAGTAGGACTTAATTTAGTTCCTCGGGGTGTATTCTCGACATGCCCTTTTAGCGGTAGCCGTCGGTCGGTGATTAGTTTCAGAGGCCCTTAACCGACGTGTCGTCCTGTGAAACTTGTACCTGTCAAACGTTGATAGATGACTTCCATACTAGTTGGAAATTGAGTTGTGTGATCCCTGCTAATAGCTTACTAATGAAAGAGCTGTAGTTTAACAGGTAACAGTTTACCTAACAAATGTTTGTTAAACACAAGAAAAACAAACTTTATACAACCTGCAACCTGAGGTGCAGTGAAGTTTAATCAGGTTGACACTAATTTGTTGCAAAGCGTTTCCAAGTGGAAGAACTCACAGTTTGATTTAAATATAAGTGTTTCCGAAGTTCTAAAATAAATTAAGACTCTTTTCTTGGGGTGAATAATGAAAAACCTCTTATAGCTACTGAACAAATCCTTTAACGTGATGAATATTCATTGGCGCAAAGTGGGGAAGCTCTGGATAGAACAACACAGACATGTCTAGATTTTTTTATCGAACTTTGAAAATTAAGTTCTATTTACGTCAGGCATACAGTCAAGAGTGGAAAAGTGGACCTCCGTCTAAGTGACGGACAGTTGAGAAGACAAATGGACATTAAAGTGTTCATAGGGAAGATAAAATGGGTTACGAAACTACTACTGCAATCGTTAAGCGTAAACTTTATGACATGTAGTGAAACACTAGAGTAAATTGGAATTTAATATTTACAGTTGTTTGTAAAGGCTTTGTCGGAAAGTGGATAATAACATCTAAGAATGCTTAATGGAATATAAGATTAGGTGTTAATATTTTATTGGTTACTGGTCAGGTCTAGTGGTCGCAAACGCTACTGCTGATCGTGAGGTCCCAGGTTCGATTCCCTGGTCATGCAAAGTGTTATTGGGTTTTTCCATTCGGCTTGCCCCTTATTTCATGCGACTAACACATAACTGGTGAAATTTGGTTGTACACCCCTACCTAACACCCTGCGGAATACAGGCGTGATGTTATGTTATGGTCAACTACTCTTAGTGACCAACCCAGTGGTTGGTAATCAATAGCAATACATCTATTCTGTAAATATTTCACCGTGAAAACTTAGGTGAGGTGAGCTTGGAGTGAGCTGTTAATAGTGTCAATCCCTAGCATTCGCTGGACTTGACATTCGCTGACACTTCATCTGAGTTTTCACGGAGAGCTTGTGTACAGAATAGATCGATTAATTATAAGATAATAGATTGATTATAATTTCGGGAGCCACATTCTTAGCGACACCATAAATCACCGATTTTTCTTTAAAATCACAAGGGAAATCCAATTATGTAGGCAAGTGTGCTCAAAGAAGAATTTGCAATTCGTGTGAATAGATTAGCTGTTGTTTTCTTTTCTCTTTAAGAACGCGAGGCGACAAGAGACTTAAGTGTTGTTCGTGTCAATACTGGCACTGTTGTTTGTAGGAAAATAAAGTTGCCGAGGGAAATGTGTGCACAGTGAAGTACGAAGAAGCTTGAACAATCAAAGTTGTATGTAAGATATTTTAGGCAAAGTTCAAGTGATTTTTACAATACGTCCGCATTGTCTGTTTAGGCAAGTTTGTTATATATAACCGTATATATCTTCTCATCATCCTTTCTGATGCGCACCGCTAAGGAGTGGAATTGTCTGCCTGCATCTGCATTCCCGAGTTCATACAACTCGAATCTCTTCAAAGCGAGAGTGAATAGGCTTCTTCTGGGCAAGCTCGTTCCACCGTAGATCTCATCCCTGCCTCTGGGCTGTATTGAGGTCAAAAGTGAGCCCATTTTCAATAAAAAAAAACTTGAGAGGTGTCAAGGGACACCCGGATGGAACGAAGTATATATAACTGGCTTGCTTTCTATAAGAGAGAGAGAGAAACACGCGCACGCTGCACGGCTTACAACTATAGCAAAAAGTGTCGTTCCAAGTTTTGGTCTTAATTTTTTCCGTCTAGCCACCTTTCGCAACGCGCGATAAGGAACTTCGTTCCAAATAAAAACTTTGTAAGGTACCTACGGAATCTTTATAATAATCAGCCTGTAATGTTCCCACTGCTGGGACACAGGCCTCCTCTCGGTGAGAGAAAGCGTCGGCGTAAACTGAGGACCGAACGAAGTGGAAGAACATCGTGCAGCCACGAAAGCCTTTCAGAGACACAACCTTCAGTACTGAAGTACGCAACCAAGAAGAGAGAAAGCGTCTGACTGGATTCAAACCCACGACCTACAACTCGTAAGTCGGGGCCGTTACCACAGAGCCACCACACTCAAGAATAAAAAAAAATAGTTACTTTGAATAAAACTAATGTTCTTCGTAAAATCTATGGGGTGTCAGTCTGAGCCCTCACAAACATTTTTCAACGCTTAGTTAATGACACTTCGCTTCTAAAAGAGGATAAATTAGGATTTTGTTTAGCCAAGCAGAAAATGGGTTTTTGAATTTCGGAATCCACTTATTGTGAAAAGCCGTATTTAAAACCCTAATTTTCTTATTTTTGTTCATTCCATTTTTATGATTGTTGTACTGAATTTACTTTCTACTTACTTTGCCTTCTGTGAACTGGTTATGTAAATGACATTGCCTAAATTATTTAACATCAAATAAAACCACAAATGTCGTTGAAAAAATCTTGATTGGCCTAAAAATGTAGAGGAATTCTGAAGCAATTTGTCAAATCAACTAACATTTACATTCTAATTTATCAATAGGCATGAAAGGCTGACTATGGAATAACACAATGCCTAGCCTTGAGGAAACGGCCTTTGAAGACCTCGAGGCAACAAAAGATAATTGAAACTAATCTTTGGCCGATGTCCCGCTTTTTCCAATAATTCCAAGTGTTGAGCGGGGTTCACAACATCCACTCCAGCACGTCTGTGACTGACTGAGGGCCCTCCATGTCGTGTCGTTATCCGCTGTGTCATGTAAACTAAGCTTTAATAAAAATTATCTAAAGCGAAGTTAGGTCAACACAGTGTGCACAGTGAAACTTTTCGATGGAGTTGTGTTAGTTTTTTCCTGGTTTACCTTTGCAAATGTAATGTTTTCCATTTTGAATTCCAGTAAACTCTACTCATCCAAAACAATGTTAGCTGTTCGTGTTTGGTTTACAAAAATACTTTAGTTTTTTTTTTTTGTAAAAATATTTTACTACTCTTAAGTCGGGGCCATATCACTGGGCCACCACTGCTCTTATAATTATGTCATGCTTTAATTAAAATCACCTGCAACATAAAACATATTTTGCATAACGTAAAGCCCAAATCAAATTATGAAACTAAATAAAATCAGTGATGCCCATATAAAATTAAATTCAATAACCCTTCAATATGCACTGAAACAAAAGCCTTTAATCTCCGCCGCTCCCAGTGGCGGGCTTTTACCTAGGCTCGACCTAATTTGGCGGATTTGAAATTCAAATTAAAACTATGTAATTGCTGAGCTCGTTGTCCACTGTGCAGACTTAGAAAACGTTTCAAAGTAGGGTATGTTTTATTTTATAAAGCCATTTTGAGAATTGTATAAATAATTATGTAGGTGTCGTTTTTTATCTTAAGCTGCTTTAAATACAAGAAATGTAAACCAATATCTAAACAAATAAATAAAATTGAAGTGTCTGTTTGTAATGTATACGATACAAATACAACACATTTTTTTTGTTTGTGTATCTGTCTGTTTCGGCTAATCTTCGAAACGGCTGGACCGAATTTGACGGGAATTGCAGATAGCTAATGTTATAAGGAGTACCTAACTTAGACTACTTTTTTAGAAAAAGAAAACTACTACTACTATTTTAAACTACTATTTTAGAAAAAGAATTAGGGTTCCGCGCAAAAAAAAAATTAAAACCCATGAAATACAATATGTTTTCAGACATGCACGCGAACGAAGTCGGGGGCACAGCTAGTTAAAAAACAAATAAGTAGGTGTTGAACAAAATAAATTTATTATATCAACGTTCAAGTGCACAAAATTATTATTTTTGCCCGAAACATCGACATACATGTTCAGATAAAAGGGATTACCCAATGATAAAAAATTGTAATATCAATATATTTTTGCATCAAGTATGTGCCCTAAATCTTGCATATCAAAAGCCTGTGACCCGGTTACCCGCGGCAATGGCTGCTATCTCCCCACTTAGCGAACGTCAACTCAAACAACGTCAAGAGAGAAGTCGCTGCACTTATTTGACTATCGGATATTGATAAAAGTTTTACGTTGTGTTCCCGCTTTTATTTTGAATATTTGGACATGGAAGCTTAGGTTCGTCAACTTTGTTTTGTTTTTCGCGAGAGAAAAAAACGTATACAGAGTGTTTTGTTTTTCTTACAGTATGAGGTATTCTTAATTTTAATAAACATTTAGGTAAGTAAATAAGTTTTCCTATGTCTCTTTCGGTCTAGGTTCTATTAAATCTATCTATACTAATAATAATGCTGAAGAGTCTGGTTGTTTGTTTAAAGGCGCTAATCTTTGGCACTACCAGTCGGATTTGATTTTTTTACATTTGGTAGCCCAATTCTTGAGGAAGGCAGAATTCCTTCTGCCTTCCTCAAGTATTTAAAGCATCGACCCTAAGGAGTCGAGCAAAAAAAATATCAGACTTAACCCTAAGCGAAAACGAAATAACAGCGACGTGGTGAGTCGGGGGACTAGAAATTTCACGCAGGCGAAGTCGCGAGCAGAAGCTAGTTTCTAATGTTTTGTATCACCATCTAAAAGCAATTAGTCCCTTGTCATGAATAACTGATAGTCCTGATAGATATCACTTGTTTGTGCTGGTTTGATGGAAATTAAATCTTACAGTCACCATAAGAGATAAGTAACAGGGGTCGTCGGATATAGTTGAAGTTTAGTCAGAAGCCGATGGTTGTTTTTGAATTCAATTAAATAGAAAGTAAATAATAGAAAATAAACAGTCTATTTATCAAATTATATTTCATTCGAAAACATCCATCGTGTTCTTACTAAATTTCAACTATATCCGACGACCCTGGTTACTTATCTCCTTTGGTGACCGTACATGAGCTGAATTGATTCCTATTTGTTGTGTTTTCTAAAACCTAAATGTCACCTAAATGACATGCAAAATTGAGTCTGTTCGTCGGCTTCCAGTCTAACCGGATTCAGCTAAGTAACTGTATTTTACATGGAGCGACTGCTTATCTGACCTCCACAACCCCCAGTTACTGAGTAATACGATAGGTACCCACCCCTTCGTAAGACTGGTTGTCAAATTTTCGGGCTTGTGACAACCCGTATCGACTGTCAAAGATCCACGAAAGGATAATCCTTTCAATAATAAAACAACATTCGAAAATAAACATTGTTTTTTATCCACAAAACGTAGAAACGTCGAATTCATGATTTGGCAAGACTTTCATGAATAAAATGTTTCCTTTTATGTTTGGCCAATTTATCTGTTCTTGACAAGTTAGGCTCATTAGCGTTCATCGTAATAATTGTCAAAGATATTTAAATACTGACAAACTGCTTTCCTCTTCTGCTTCATAAAATTAAACCCATTTGATAGGCCAATTTGTTATTTCACTAATAACTAACAAAACCAATTTATTTCATCGTTTCAATTTAACTAAAATCGTTTGTTAGCCGAAAAGAGCAAAAGGGTTCAATAAAACAAACACGCTGTATAAAACAATCATAGACTATAGACGTGCGGTGGGATTATTAAAGTGGAAGCTTTTAACCTTATTGATGTTGATGTTTCATTTGCAGGGGTTGGATGGCGGGAAAATGTTTCATACATACACGTTTCGTATACAACTATGAAAGGTAATTATTTCAGTATCATGGTAAAATAATTACCTTTCATAGTTGTATACCCAGGTAAAAGCATCTTGAATTAATACAAACCGAGTGTAATTTTACATTTTCAGAATATTAAATAATTTTATTACTGTAAGTAGGTTTGTACAAACACGTAAATAATATATTTTTTTAAACTAGATGAGGTCGTCTTTCCGTATCTGACTACTCTGAGAAGAAGGCCGAAACAAACCCAGAAGTCCCAGAATCTTTTAAAGTCCAGACATAATTGCGGTCAGATCATGTGAAGACCGTGTAGATTGGTGTCTGAAAGAACCACACAGATTGAGTGGACTTGTCAAGTCAGTGCACGAATTTGTCAGTAATCTTGGAGCTCAATTTAGAACTTAAGGAGCTTAAAGAATCGACGAACATACCAAAGAAAGGACATTTGGGTAAGCCGCATAAATTACTCAAACTGCCAGATCATGAATCGAAATCCATTAAATTCTTGGTAAATTTTGAGAGGGGCTCGTACCTAAGTAATAAATAACAGACGCACGGGTCGATCGATCAGGTTAAGCTTCGCCTTCCAGATTGTTCTGTGCATGAGAGACCATCAGTACCGAGACCCCTTCATGCCTCGGATAGCACGTTAAGCCGGTGGTCCCGGCTGTCATTTGGAGATCTTTGACAGTCGTTACGAGTCGTCAGAAGTCCAAAAGTCTGACAACCAGTCTTACCAAGGAGTATCGTATTACCCAGTAACTGTTATGGAGATCAGTAGGCCAATTCTCATAATTTAAAATGTTCAAAATCTAGTCGCAGTCTCATCTCAGCGACAAACAAATGTCAAAAGCTTGTCAAAATGTAGGGAAATTAAAAAGAAAGAAAGAAAATACGTTTATTAGAAGCGCGCGCGCGCGCGTTTTTTGCGTTTAGAAGTATTTTTTGACAGATTGAGACTGAGATCAGACTGTGAACGGTCTTAAAATTACGCCCCTCAGATAGGCAGTCGCTCTATTTAAAATACGGGTAGGTATTTAGCTGCATCCGGTTAGACTGGCTAGGCAGATCGATCGAAATTCTTGGTAAATATGGTTAAAATTCCGTCGGAAAATAATAAAATCTGTAAATTTTATTGCTTTTATTGAACAGCGTTGAGTTTCCAATTAGTTTGCTCTTGATACCTTTCCGCATTTTTTCGCTCTCGTGGCAAATGACGTCACAATTCACTACACAATTGGAACGGATGCATGCACTTTCAAACGGACAATTTTATTACTTCTGCTGACAGCTAAAGTGGTTCAGAGCTACTGTGAGGCATTATTATTTGTATGAAGCTAGTACTACTTGATCGTATGAAATTATTGTTTCTTAGAATATAATAAAACTTTAATTAAAATAAAATACCTTTACGTTTTGAATATTTTACTGGCACTGATATTTTCACCTCAGAATGTTCAATCAGACGAGTCCACCGTTATGAACATGAGATACTCGCACGCACACACACTCATATAAGAAACAGAGAGAGAAAGTGTGAATTTTATACGCGTTTTTAATACAAAGCTATCTAGTTTAGTCGCCATCTTGGATTTTCACGTTGACCTCACTATCGGTTTTAACACCCTCGAAAACTATGAACTCTATCTCTCTAGAGAGAGAAAAAGTCGCATGGAGGGGGTCGCTTTTTCGTTATGTGAACGATTTCTACCAGTTTACTCCTACCGCAAGCTGCGTATAAGAACTTCGTTCCAAAAACACGAATGCGGAATCTAACAAGACAGTCAAATAAAACCAAGACGTTAGCAACTTATCCTTACGCAATACAAACTACAAAACAAATGAAAGCACTTAACTAATTAATCATCAAGTTCGAAATAGATCACAACAATAAATTACTTGTCGATATTGCACAATAGGATTACAACAATGAGCTAGTTTCGTAAGCCGCCGATATGCCAGCCAACTGAATTCCGTCATATTCAGCACACACGACGGCTCCAAGAAGATCGATGACAAGTTGGGTATATGGATGGGTACCACAGTACCTATGGTACAATGAGCTATGGGAAGTAAATTACTTTGTCACCCAATGATAGATCACTATTGATCACCACAGCCGAGAGATACGGACGTAATTCTAATGGTGTGGTAATTTTGCATACCAATCCTGTTGTGATATTTAAAAGATCATTTTCACATTTCATTTTCACACTTCGGCACCTTTCGAGTTTATCGAAAGGTGCCGAAGTGTTGATCCCCGACCCGATGATTAATGATGTCAATTTTAAAATCAAGTGAGTTCTTTTTAGATTCGTGCTAAGATCCAGGCGTACTTTTCTAACACTAGCTTCGCTCCACAGTTTCACCCGCATAAGTCTCGATCCCTTAAAAATATCGGGATAAAATGTACCCTATGTCCTACTCGTGGTCATGGTCTATCCATGTGCTATAATTTATCTAAATCCGTTCAGCCGTTTTAGCGCGAAAACGTAACATACAAAAAATCAAATACTTTCTCTTTATAATATTAGTTTTGATACTCGTTATAACTAAGAACACATCGGCTTAGGAAGCCCTCTGTATATTATGCTGAAAGCCCGTGTGTTGACTGCAGTTATCAGTAAATTGCTAACTTGATAACAGTAATATAGAGTAGTCAAAGCATTTGTCAAAGGAAGATAGGTTGGTCTTGTTTCGCTTTTAGAATGATTTGATGCTCGTCAAAGGCTCATAGAAATTCTGACAGGACAGATAGGCAATAATATCACCCGGAACATTCTACCTATGGTAAAAGGAACTTCATACCGAACTCTTTCCTTTTTTTTTAAACTACAACTGCTCCGTTGGTCTTGTGGACGCAAGCGTAACTGCTGAGTCTTGGGTCCTGGATTCAATTCCCAGGTCGGGTAAAATGTTATTAGGTTTTTTCTATAAGGAATTTCTTAGTAACAGCCCGGAGTTTGAAAGTTGGCGATGGTACTTGGAAAGCACGTTAAGCCGTTGGTCCTGCGCCTGATCTCTCTCTAGTCGTGTCGGATTGCCGTCCCATCGGTCTATGATAGTGAGGGAAGAGAGAGTACACCTATGTCTGCATACATACTTGTGCACTATAATATCTGTCGCGCTGAAGGTAGTAGTAGGTAGTCTCTGTTGCCATAGCCGAAATACGATTTGGAGGACTATATTTTATTTTTAAACTGCAAAGCCTTATCTCAAATGACTTAGTATGTATTTCTACAGCATCCTTATCAATCTATATACATTTTTACAGCTGAACATCTCATCATCTTTAATAACGAGCGCTCAATATCCCGTTTGGCACACGCATTAGTGACGGAATTTTGTAGACAGGAGGACGCCAGCGTCTTTTCTCTTGACTTTTTCCTTATTGAAGTACGTTTTTGCTCCGTTCTAAATGATATCCTTCTTTTCCAGAGCAACATGTCCATCATCACTCTTCCACACATGGGAGACGTTACTCCAGGAGGTAGAGGCAGACGTACTAGGGTTCAACAATGCAGCACAGTCGCTGGAGAGGCTGGTGGCGACACCACTCATAGAGCGGACCTTCCACATGAAGGTACAGGCTCGGAAGCTGTTCGCCCATCGGGAGGGATGCGAAGTCATCATCGGGAAGGCTGACGATCAACTAACTAAGGTATTAACCATCTTCAAAAGTGTGTTTTTGAAAGTATAGAAGCAAGATGTTGGTAACATGAAAAACTTCCTGGCTTTTTGGTTCTAAAAAAATGGAATATTCCAATTGTATCTGTAAATAGTGTTACTGTGACAGTTAGCCTGCATCATCCCACTGCTGGGCAAAGGCCCTTCTCCATGACCTTCAGACCCTCTTTCGATTCAGGGCTGAAGTAGACGACTGGTTGTTGGTTTTCTTCAACTTGTCCCGCCATCTTCTACACCCTACGGGGTCTGCTGCGACCCTGGGTTGGTAAATAGTGACGATAGATATATCCTTACTTAATAGTTGTATAGTGTAGCTTGTTTTTTTACGAATATCAAAGTTCCCCATTTTACAAACAACATAACAAAAAGGTACAGCCCCTTCAAGCGATTAATAACAATATTTTACAAACTTTCAACAGAGTCACGTTTAGGCACTTAAACAATTTATTGATATGTGTCCGGTAGATAAAAGTACTGACCTAATTTGATAGAACCCATACTTCGCCGTTAATTGTAAAAGCAAACTTGGCAAGTCACGCTAATAATTATTTAATTAAGGAACATAACACCATCGCAACACCTACCAACGCCAGCCCAGGGGTAGGCAGACTGAGAACACGGAGTTCCCACGAGCATCGAGGCCGTAAAAGCTCCTAACATGATAACGTATAGTGCTTTTATCGAACTATCAGCTCTTATCGGTCGCATTATGAACATAGGTAGATATTTTGAACCAAACTTTTTTATGAAAACAATGTTCAACTTTGTAGTTTCGACTGAACAGATTGTAGTCATTTTTCTTTTTTGCTGGAAGGGAATCATAATGCAATGCATTCGTGATAGTTATGATTTGCAAACAATCTGACCATCCGCGATTGTTATGTGATACTTACGATATACGTGTATCGTAAGTAATAATATACTCGCTTTCTGATCTTCATATTCATGAGATATCTCTACTGTTATGAGCTGGATGAGATGTTCGAGGCTGACGTCGACCTGACGTAAGCATTCCTTAGTTCTGTAGCACAGCAGTTCGCCGCATATTCTAACTAATAATAATACTCACTTTCTGATCTTCTTAACCATGAGATATCTCTCCTTCTTGAACAAAACATACAATATTCGCACTGATGTATTGGGTGTTAAAGTAGATTATCGACGATCACACACTGGCAGACGATGGACTTCCACAAGTCCCATCCCAATTAATCTTGAACGTTAAAATGTGCCCAACATAAACCGGAAAACAAGAGCAAAAAATATAAAAAGACACATTCGCTTGACAGTACATTGATTTTATCTTAGCCTCTAAAAACTATAGCGTGGAAATGCTAGCGAATCAATCCGGAAATACCAAAAGAAATTGGATTTAAGCATCCGTCCAATCCCGTAGCGATTTGTGAGTGTTCGAATCTATTGGACGCTCCCAAAAGGTCACCGAGATGTGTTAAAACGAGATTACTTGGGAATTCCCCCTTCAATAATTTTGGGAGATTAATTTCCCGAGCGCGCGTCTTCTTTTTAAGGAAATTTCTCGCCGACTGAAAGAAAAGAAAGAAAATATGACGCAAAAAAGAACATAAAAACAAAAAGAAATGGTTGACATGCGTCACATCCACGCAAAACGGCTATCGCTCAGCATTATGCTGCGACCCTATGCAAGACAGAGCCCCAGAGCTGGGTTTCAGCGACAGCCGGCGCCGACGTAATGACGTCGCCCGGTGTAGCAAAATATATTCATCAACTAGTATTAAAACAATTATTTTTATTTTTAAAGCTCTGGTCGACACTTCACGCGACAACAGGGCTGGCTCGTTCTTTGGCCAAAGAATTAACATTGCCAATCTATGTGGCAATGCTGCCAGTCTTCTGGGCACGTTTCCGCTGACAGCGATGCGGACGAGTACTTCGACGCTTAAGTGACCAAAAAACAAAAGGATTTTTTGTATTTATTTGTATATTTAGTTAGTTAGTCATATATCGGTACACTGGTCTTCTTTCTTGTTTGAAAGTGTAAATGACTTGACGTGACGATCCTTTAGATTTACAAAGAAAACTCATACTGTAAGTGCCTATAAATAATTCAAGGCTGAAGTTTCCGTGCACAACCTCTAAATAATAGATTTGAATATCTTTGAGATCGAGACGAGGTGATATTAATCTTTTATAACTTTCACTCAAAACGTTGGTAACGACGATATCTCCTCAGAATGTGCTGACTTTACATCTGCTGCAAAGCTCAAACCATATTTACGATCGAATGTTTTTTAGAACATCTAGTAATGTTGAAACGACAGTCAAACACATAACGCAAACATTAAATCAAAGCTAGACTCTTTAGATAATTTGATGTCAGTAAACCGCGCGCTTCCACCATTTTCTCATTTTATTTTCCCATTCGATAAGTACGCAAATAATCTCAGCAGTTTGAACATTTCTCTTTTCACGACTTGGGGTCTACTTCGCTTATATATTAACAATTTTAATTTCATTCACAATTTATGGCTATCCCCCACAGGCGCGTTATTATCGGTCGATAATATCGGATGCGTTATTGCGATATCTGTTTTCAATACATTTTGTATTAGGACGGCCACGAAGTTACAAACTGCTGCGATAATAACGACCCAATAGAAGTAGGACGCTTGCGTACCTCTGTCCTGCAATATTCCGATATGAGTTCTTAGAACATTTTTTATTAGGACGCATATGATCTTACACACATCTACCTACATTAATAAAGTAGTCATGTGTAGTGCGGGCATTAGAAATATCGGACGATAATAACGCAGCTGTGTGGCAAAAAATCGGGACGCATTTCGCCATAACGCATACGATATTTTCGACCGATAATAACGCGCCTGTGGGGGAGAGTCTTTATTCGTTCGCCTTCTTGGCTTATTCAAACATAGCTGTAGAATCCTGTTGATTCCGTATTTAAGTTGAATATGTTACATCACTGGCTCACTACAAGACCAAGCGCTATCGTGCAGACCTGCTTCACTTTGTCTGGTGGGAACCAGACAAAGTGTCAGTCAATGTCAACATCATGAATGACAGTTAACATTACTGACTACAGCTACCTCCTCTTGTGTGAATGAGACAGTGTTTACATATCTACTAAATAGATACACTACAATAGCAAACCGCTAAATTATTATTCGCATCTCTTTCAGCTTAGTTTTAGAGCACAGAGTCTCAGAACTCTCAGAAGTTCGCGTTTCATTGTTCGTAAATAATGATGCACTCGCCATACTCATTTCAATTTATTCAGCCAGTGACAATCGCTTTTATTATAACCTATATAGGTTTCGAGTTCCGACGGCATTAACCGACAGAAAAAAAACCCCATCGGTTTATCGCATCCCGTAGTCGTCTATTCAGGTGGCGCTATGCAAAAATCGCCATCGAGCAATTAATTGCGATCGCATGTGATCTTTGTACGCTTCATCGGGAGCACACTGGAAGCCAATCAGCCGTGCGGTCGGACGACCCGCTATAGATTCGTCGAGTATCTATAAAATTGATCGTTGTACTAAAAGCAGATACGTAGGTAGGTGCATATACCTACAAATAGTCGGTTCCACCAAAAGTATGTGATGAAAGTGTCACAGACCCTGTTCAGGTTAAATTCTGACGCAATCACTCAATAAAGGGAGTTAGTAATATATTAATCTGTATTTAGAAGGTTTCAACTTTATATCTCGGCAGTTTTTCCAAAAATGATTGCTAAAAAAAAATTAAAAATCATGGACATAAATTAAGGTTATAAAATTAATCTTAGGGCTGATTTTTCCATCGCCAGATAAATATTATTCGAGTAATAAAATTGACATTTGACAGTTTATGTATGAAATAACTGTCAAAATTCCAAAATTATCCCTCGAATAAAGTTATCAGATGATTGAAAAATCAGCCCTTAATTGTCAAACGAAAAACATCAAATCAGTTACGTTTTCTAATTCATTTGTTTACATTTTCATCATATACTTTTGTAACAAATTTTACATACCTCTACCTAAGTAGGTATTTTATAGTTCATTTTCCGTCGCAGAATGCAGTAGGTGGTCAATTCGCTGAGGGATTAAATAAGTCAACAAATAGAACAAAGCCGTTACAATTTTACGAAGCAAGACTAAATTTTAAGTGTCATAAATACTCAAATAGGTACACAATGTCGGTAATAATGTGTGGCCGTTTTGAAACAAATGAAGCATTATTAATATCCTTGTGAGAATGTAGAGTGGAGCCAAATTTTCGTAGCCAACATTAATGGAATACGACATTTTAATAACAGAGTTTAACTTGTGATTATTTAACTTGTGTTATGATGCCATTGTGAACATTTTAATGTGACGACACACAATAAGCGGCTTAAGTTCACACAGCGCTAAGTTGAAAATGAAACAATCAGCTAATGGAAACTGAAAACTGATGAATACTCTTTCATATTGCAAATCTGTTGTATGAACTATTCTGATATATCAATCAATCTGCCTTTTTCCCACCTATATTGGGGTTTGCTTCCAGTCTAACTGGATGCAGCTGAACACCAGCATTTTACATGAAGCGACTGCCTATTTGATCTCCACAACCTAGGAACTGGATAACACAATACCCCTTGATATGACTTATTATCCGACTTTTGGGCTTCTGAGTAAACGTGACGACCGACGGTCAAACATCTACGAATGACATCCGGGACCAACGGCTTAACGTGTTTGGCGAGGCACGGATTGTCTCGATATGTAATGGATCACCCATCCACGGACGTAACGAAGGTTAACCTACGATCGACCCATGCGGCTGTTATTATTTAGCCACGAGCCACTGAAATATTCTGATGTAACAATAAAGAATTCAAAAACTTGAGAGGTGTCAAGGGACACCCGGATGGAACGAAGTATAACTGGCTTGCTTTCTATAAGAGAGAGAGAGAGAGACAGGCAGAGAAACACGCGCACGCCGCACGGCTTACAACTATAGCAAAAAGTGTCGTTCCAACTTTTGGTCTTAATTTTTTCCGTCTAGCCTCCTTTCGAACCGCGCGATAAGGAACTTCGTTCCAATACTATAAAACGAACATGAATCTACCAGACAATATTGAAAGATGCAGAATGCTATTGTGGTTATTCTGCTCCATGTGCGACTGCAACATACTGTACCAAGAGGGAAATAAATAGTACCGTTTCATACGTAGTACCTGAACTGAAGATCGTTTACTTTGTGACCGTTAGCAGCTTAGCATTCAGTCGGACTTTTTTTGTTTTTGTTCGGCTCCTGAGAGTTCTAGCGCAATGTTAAATAGCCTATAGCCTTCCTCAAGAATTGGGCTATCAGCTGCAAGAAGAATTTATCAAATCGGACTGGCAGTTCCAGAGATAAGCGCGTTCAAATTTAATTTAATTAAGTCATTGCGATTTTAATTAAGAAATGGTTGTCTATTTTTATATACAACCATTTCTTAATTAAAAGGGAATAAAGATAAATAGATCTTTCAATTAATTAATTATCTATGCTATCATTTTTTACCTTGTGGCTGTGTGTAAAAACAAATCTAAGCTCACTCCTACGCTAGTGTAATTATTAATTAATAATTTTCCCTAAGCATTCAATCTCCCTCTAGGAGCAATATCAATTACTTATAATTACGTCATCTACTGTATCACCCTACAATGTATCTATATATAGGTATATACTTAGTACTAATAATAAAGCTCCAGAGATTTTTTTTTTGTTTGTCTGTACCTACTCGTTTCGTTTTAATCCCCGATTCTACCAATCGGATTTGAAAGATTATTTTTGATTTGACCACCTAATTCTTTAGTAAAGCTAATATCAGGCCAGGAGCCTTAGGAGCCGAGCAAAAAGAAAAAGAATCAGAAGGAACACTAAGTGTAGAGAAATTAATAGGGCAGGCAGGCGATGCGATGCGATGCGATGCGATGCGACGCGATCGGTCGGGGCAACGGAAATTTCACGCGACCGAAGTAGCAGGCAAAAGTGTTTTAATAAACATCTTCTATACATATAATAAATCTGTAGAAGTGAAAATTCTGTACATTGAAAATATCAAAAAAATAATTTACAGGGGGTGTTACTAGACCGACACCGAACCCAAAAATGTGATTAAAAAAAATTTTGTCTGTCTGTCTGTCTGTCGGTCTGTCTGTCTGTCTGTCTGTTTGTTCAGGCATCACGCAAAAACTACCGGTTCGATTACGATGAAACTTGGTATAATTATTCTTTAATATCCTGGGCACCACACTGGGTACTTTTTATCCCGGAAAAGTATATACAATAAAAAACAAACTTAATTTTGCGGTTCGATCCCTATACCCGATTACCACTGTCTGTACTGTACCAACCGCAAATACTAAGTTTGTCGTAGGTTGGGTCACTCGCAGTGGAGTTCATTTTTATTTCTTTTCGTTTTTAGAGTTATTTAGGTTTATTTTTATATGAGTCGTAGGTATAGATTTTAATTTTAAAGTATAGGTAGTATATTTGATAGTGTACGTAGTGACCGTAGGTTATTTTATAATACTGTTAGGTAGGATTAGTCATTCGTATAGATATTAGTTTTTAGGGATTTTGCTTATTTATTGAGTTTAGATTAGTTATCATCAGAAATAGGTTTATTTAGGTAGGTATTTAATTTTCTGTTATTGAGTTTATTTTTTTTAATTAGGTAGGTACTTAGGTAAAGATATCATATAGGTACCCTCTTAATCACCACTAATGAGACTCAATTGGTTTTCTACTGTAATTAGCCACAAAGGGCCCGCGAGATAGATGGCATTCTGGGGAAGCACATACATTTTATCCTGATAGCACGTTCCCGTGGGATAATTTCCGACATCCACGCGGGCGAAGCCGCGGGCAGAAGCTAGTGTACCATAAACTTATACCATATTGATTTACATACCGTGTTGTCCTAAATCACTACATATTATAAAACAAATTTCCCTCGCCGCGTCTTTCTCTCTGTCGGAACGCGCTAAACTCAAAAACTTCCGAGCGGTTTTTTATACGATTTTCACCAATGGACGGAATGATTCATGAGGAAGGTTTAAGTGTATAATTCATTAAGATTTTGTGTAAATTGGCTGAAATATGACGATGATTGTTGAAGATGTCGGAAAAAATCATGGGTAAACCAATAGAGTTAGGTACATGAAAACAATGTTACCTACATTGTTTTCATGTACCTAACTCCTCCTACCTTACTGAATTATTCCTCTTACGAGTAATAAGATCTATTAAACGTAGTAGTACGTTTCCGTGGGATAATTTACGACATCCACGCAGGCGAAGCTACGAGCAACAGTTAAGTAGTTGTCAATATAAAACACAATACAAAGCTACCGCAGTTACATAAAAGAGGAAGGTACATGAAATGGCCCGTTTCGCCGACTACTCTAGCCAGTTACGCGAAAATATTCATCGCGAGTTGCTTCGAAGCGTCTTATCGTTTATGAAAATAGTTGACAGTGCAGATTTTGTTTTATATTTGTATGGTGAAGGTGATTGATTTTCTTTTTTATAATTATCCGCATTCACTCCGGCTGCAATCATACGTCCTGCATTCTACTTTCAGAGTCCAGCCTTTCGACTTATTATTGCAGATAGATGTATAGTCACTCATCGGGGCCAAATACTTGAAAAAGTTTCTTAGAATTCTCGAATGCAGTCCCCCAAAGAGCCATCCATCAGTTTTAGAGGGTTGTGGATAGGGAGTTATTTCTACCAACTTTCTACCTATCACATCAACAGAAATACTAATAAGTTATGTAAGAAAGTTATTCTCAGGGTATGTGTCGGGTCTATTCAAATGACTGGCGCACGTTTAGCAGTAAAAAGGTTATAATAATTTTAAAACACAATTTATGGGCACAAACAGGTAAATATAAAAAAAACAGTAACAACACTACTTTTATGAGTAGGTCGCGAGTGTGGTTGGAGCTCGTGAAGTCGCGATCCTTCGTCAACTGGCGGTTAGCGCGGGGCCGAGGGCGGGGGTGTATGCTCCCCGTCACCGCGCTTAAAGGCACGTTTGCACACATACGATAAACGCCGTATTACAGGTATTTCTTTCCAAATTCCAGAGTCGTCAAGACTACAGAGGGGCTTTCCTGAACTACTGCAACAACCCGACCCCAGCCACCTTAGCCACGTACTATGACTCGCACAACACGTACGTGCAACAGCTGACGGCCACCAACGCGGTGCTGGACCAGTATCATAAGCATACCCTGCCGACTATACTGCAGGTAAGCTTTCGTAGACAAGTACAGGACTGATAGTTACATCTTTCATTAAAAGTCAAATCATTTATTGCAAGTAGGCTATTAAAAGGCACTTTTGAACGACAAGAAAATATAATTGATTCTTACAGGTGGTAGTTTCGTATGGAGAAGAATGTGAAAATGTGAAAAAACTTCATAGTTACTCTTAGAAAATGTTGTACAATACATATTTTGCATACATTAGGGATAATTTTTATATTACGTGAAGACCTACCTAGACCGCATTACCTAGGATTAAATTACTATATACTCAATAAGTACAAAGTATTAAAAATTATGCCATGATAGATCCCTTCTTTTCGCATAATATTCTTTTTCCTAATATACTTTGGAATAACGATTTTGGCATAATTTGTTTTGCCATAATGATACTTTGCCAATTTTTTTTTGGCATACAGTTTATGTTGGCATAATTATCTTGAAGGCTAATTTGTTTTGGCATAAATTTAATTCGCATAACGTTACTAGGCCTAATGATTATTAGCATAATAATATTTAGGCATGCAATTAATAGAAATAAAGGAAACAAAGAGTTATTTTTACGTATTTATTTTCACTCGATTCTGAATCACTTTTTCCAAGAGTCAGGGTGCCCCAAGGTCTAACACATCTCGATTTAGTAAAAAGGCAATGAGAACTCACGATGCAAGAGCGAGCGAAGCGAGCTCGGGAATTGGGGCACCCCGACTCGGACAGGTTAGGTTCCTTTAAACCAGGGATTCCCAAAGTGGTCGATATCGACCCCTTGGGGTCGATATCGGTTTCCTAGGGGTCGACATAAACGAAATCTGATTTTGGGGGTCGACGAGGTCTAAAAATCGACCCCTATTAAATTAACACAAGTTCTTATTTAAAACTTTCATGATAGGTAGGTAGGTACTGTATTGTTTATGTTGTGTTACGTGTACTAAGAATAATTAATATTTTTGTAGGAAACCACTTTGGGAATCCCTGTGTTAGACCTTGGGGCACCCCGACTCTTGGAAAAAGAGATTCAGAATCGATTGAAAATAAATACGTAAAAATAACTCTAATTTGTTTCCGTTATTTCTATTAATTGTATGCCTAAATATTATTATGCTAATAATCATTAGGCCTAGTAACGTTATGCTAATTTTTATGCCAAAACAAATTAGCCTTCAAGATAATTATTCTTCGGCGACACGGTTGGCGCAGTGGTTAAGCGATTGGCTGCTGCGCTGCGTGTCGCGGGTTCGATTCCCGCACGGAACAAATATTTGTATGACCTACATGTATTTGTTCCGAGTCTGGGTGTTTTTCTATCTATAATATGTAAGTATTTACATAAAACAAAATGTATATAAGTAGTTTATCAGCCATCTTGTTACCATAACACAAGCATTAGGTTGCTTAGCTTGGGACTAGATGGCGCTGTGTGAAATGTCCAGGGATATTATATTATTATTATTATATTATTATGCCAAAATAAAAACTATGCCAAAAAAAAAATGGCAATGTATTAATATGGCAAAACAAATTATGCCAAAATCGTTATGCCAAAGTATATTATGAAAAAGAATATTATGCGAAAAGAAGGGATACCAAAAAGAATATTATGGGAAAAGAAGGGATCCCGTTTTATACGATTTTCTAGAGGCTCGGTCTTTCTTTTTAATGAGGACCTAACTTTATTTCTACATACGTATATTACAAACCAAAGAGTATGTTTAGTAGGTTTAAAATATGTATACAACATAGTTTATAACCGGATTTTCCCCGTTACCATCAACCTTACCAATCTTATACCTAGCATAAAGCACTCAGTGTCAGCTAATCGATATACTTGCCCGATTATCCACTTTTAAGTTCAATTCTTGGACATTATAATCCATATTACCACCTCAAACATCGTCACTCTACCAGTCACTTAACCTTTATAATAAAAAGCGAGAAATAGGAAACGAGCTCTTAAATTCTGACTTTCATAAGTAGCTTGTACAAAACTAGTTTATTTGATTAAAACTTTTGAACCTTTGAAAGCTTACGTAGACGAGCAGACATTGTCTTCTTCGGAGAACCAGGGCTACCCTTGTGTATGCAAACATTTGAGGGTTATATAAAATAAACACTTCTTAAGTACCTAGTTCTTTGTTTCCGAACAAACACGTTACGTCTCCCCGAAGTATAAGTTCTATATTTAGTATTGTTTTTTGTTTGTGAAAGACTTTCAAGATCTTATGCTTGTGTAACATTTGATATTTAAGTATTTTGTTTACGCAAAGTTATATATTATTATTTTCTAAAATATTTTACATCTGTTTTGATTTGATACCGACTGTTTACCATTCGATATTGCTCATCACACTGAAAATCATCCTGTAATAAAATTCGGAAATTCAATCTCATGAAACGCCGTAATATGAGATCCATTACCTGAAATTATGAAACAACAAATATGTCTAATGCTTCACGGCAAATAGAAGCAATATTTTATACAGTTATTGGAGGAAATAGCCTTTTTATGCTGCTATAAACATTTCAATCACTTAACGTATTACTTAGTATTTAGGTAATAAACCTTAACATTTCAGAAGAGCATTATTATAAGTACTTAGGGGCATTTCTCGTAATTTTAAGAACGTTCACAGTCTGATCTCAGTCTCAATCTGTCAAAAAAACCTCTAATTTCCCTACATTTTGACAAGTTTTTGACATTTGTTTGTCGCTGAGATGAGACTGCGACTAGATTTTGAACGTTTTAAATTACGAGAATTGACCTTCTGATGTAATAACTTTAGGGACAGTTCAATTTTATTAATGGGTGACTTCGATCACAGCGCTGAATTATACAATGTATTGAGTCCACTAACTACCTATAGTTAGTGGACTCAATACATGTTTCGGAACTCGTATTATAATATATTATGCCGATCCCGTCCAACTTTACCTAGCAGGAATCTTCGGGACGAAACAAAACACCACTAGTCAAACTAAGGTTGAAGTTGTGATCTCGAAGTTCAATCCCTGTTTGAAATACCTACGAATATCTGTGCTACCACAAAATTGCCTGATGAAATCGGGAAATCGAAAAAGAAGTAGGTCGGATCCCAAGACAATTGGTATTGACATGTGACAGCGAATGAGTCGGTATTCGTACGTAGATCCAATTCGCAGTGTCTGACAGCCCTGCGCGGCACCCGGAGTTGAAGGAGCTTCGGGCCCCAAACAGACTCGAACTAACTCCAGCTTTAATTAAACTGACGCTCACGTAGTTTCTGATGTCAGAAGCCGATTTTATTGTTGAATAAATTATTAATTTATTCCACTGTAGTGTTGTGAAAGATTCAAGCAGCAAAGAAGTATTTAAACAATCCGAAATGGCATAAACTTTTAGATCTCAAATCTTGAGAACTGCGGGGCAATTCTCGTAATTTTAAGAACGTACACAGTCTGATCTCAGTCTCAATCTGTCAAAAATACCTCTAATTGCCCTACATTTTTGACATTGATGGTCGCCGAGATGAGATTTCGACTAGATTTTGAACGTTTTTAATTACGGGAATTGGCCTTCAGGTCACTTGAAGAAAACCATTACGTACAACTGATAAGTTATAGGTAGTGGTTATTACTACCTATAACTTATCATTTTATTACTATTATTTATTAGTATTTATTTTATACTAACTATAACTTATCATTTTATTTATTTACCGTTTCTATTTTATTTCAGGAATTGGAAGAGATACTGACCGACGTGACCTCGGCAGTCAGTGAAGCCATTTGTCAAGAAGGAGAAATTATTACGGATAAGGTAAATACTGTTTTTTTGTAGATCGATTGCCCAATGAAGAAAACTTATAAAGTCTTTGGTGAAGTAAATTCTTTACAGTCTTTGTTGAAAACGAAAAGTTTCTTAACTTTTTGTCGGTCGTGACAATCGTAAAACTCTCTTTTTATAACTTTTACGTAAAGAGGAAATGTCACCTCTTACTTACGTAACGGAATTGAAAACTGAAACCTAATATTTTCATTCACTTAAGTACATACGCCAGCAGGTCAAGCTACCCGAAACTGTCAAATTTTCCCAATCAACCTTGAACCTTAAAACTTCAGCGATAAAGTTGAAAATCTATTAAAGAAATTTGACAGATTGTAGTAGCTTGATGTGCTGGCGTCTGTACATATATTTCACAAAATTATTATTATAAATGCTCTAAAAGACTGTCAGCTCTTACAACGATCAATGAAGTATTCGAAGTTGATTATAGTGTCTATCAGAAAAATTAATAGCACATCGAAACCATTTTACGTTAAAAATATTGAACGGGCTCAAATACTCCTAAATTACCCTTTTTATGTGCCCGAAATTCCGAAAAACTTTAGTAAATGCTTCGTCATGTCAAAATGACAGTTTGAGAGTCATCCATCTTGTGTCAGTATTAGTTGCCTCTTCAACTCGGTCTGACTGATGAACTTGGACAGTTATTATATGGATCCATTAGATACTCGTAACTTCCGAAGATAAAGTGTATAGGCCTGTATCTTTTATCCCCCAAGGGGAGAGCAGTCGTAAGGAAACTCTTGAGATTTAAGAGATTAAAAGTTATAGAACATAAAGTAGTGATAGTTTGGTTTACAGTAACAGTTGGACTGTGTGCTTGTTGAATCATTCATGTTTGACGATTTGAGCCACGACGCCGGGAGATATTCTTTAAAGGGGGTTTCACCTACCTTCATTATTTTTAATAGTTACAAAACCAATAGTTCCGAAACTAATAAAAAAAACGGTTACTGTTGCTGAATTTTACCCAATTATTATTTACGTGTTTCAAAACACTGCTCTCAAAACGAAGAAGAAAAATATTGTGAGGAAACTAGAAGTCCTAGAACCAAAAAATTCGAAGACATGTGACATCTACCAATCCGTACTGGGCCAGCCGCGTGGTAGATTACAGAAAAAGGAAGCCTGTGTCCCAACTCCCAGCAGTATGTACGTGTGTTTACAATGTATTGTTCAATTTTAATCATATAATCCATGATATCATCATAAATATACATATTACGTATGGGCTAAGATTGCTTGGGAGATAAAACCACAATAGATACCTTATTCTCATAAGAACAATTTTTATTAATCGTAACAAAGAATACTACAACCATTACGAATATTCAGCACGCTATACCAACAATAAAGGGAATTCTCGTAAACGTCTGTTATATTGAGCATTGTGGTTGCTAACAGGCACTTCTTATTCAAATAAGGCAATTAAAATATCCTGTTTACACAATACGGTACTGATATAATATCGGGATTTGCACAACAGTGTTGTTCCCGACTTGAAAATTATTTCGTGTGTTCAGCTGCCTAACTTTTGATCTTTGTTAGTTGGGAACCCGATATCTGAAAATACATTAAATATACAGTTCTGCTACTTGTATAATATACGTTATGTATTTTGGTCTTAGAAACCGTATTTTACATGTTTATTGTAGGTATTTTATATTCACATAAATATCTGTATGACTTTCGATGTGATCGTCGTAAATCACGATGGAAATATGACTTATATTTTTCCATTTCCATGTATGTCACCATCCAAATGGCGTTTGTCGTTAGGAAAAGTAAAACCAAAATTGGATAAATTCAGTTCAGTAATAAAGGGCCTTCTTAATAAAGACCCAGATAAAGCAATCTGATAAGCCACTTAGATCGGTTACGAACAAAAAATATAGTATCTAATAGCCCAAGTATTTTTATAGCCCGAGGTTTCTTTACAAATCTAGAGAGATACGAAACCATCAAAATGGACAATGAAACTGCAATGCTTCCTAAAAGCTTTTACATGAACACAATGTCTTCTACGAGTTCTATGACCCAGTAGCAGAGTGGTTTACATCAGCCGCGGGGTTCGATTCCGCATGCATCTAGGCAATATTATTTCATATAGGTATTGCATTGAATTAGGTACTATTGAGTCGTTCACATATATCCTTCTTATTCAGTTAGCCATAGGCATCACATGTTTGAGGAAAAATCCCATTATCGAAACAGTAGGTAACTAAACATCACGTTTTCAATCAAAATGAAGCGCAGTTTTTTTATTATCAACCACGCATCGACAATGTTGTTTTAGGTCAATGGCATTTATGTAACAAAATATCAAATCCGTGTTATGGCTAACCATAGTATACTTGAAAATTTTTCTTTTATACTGTTGTCTAAATGAGCAAACGCTGCCCTGCCGTAACCCAGTTCTCCAAACAACTCAAGTGTTAAGCCTTCTGCAAAAAATTAAGGTTGTATATGAATTAATTAACTAATAAAGCTTCTATCTTCACCAGAGCAACAACCAGCTTCGTCGCTACGAGTCGCTGTGCGCGCAGGCCCGCGCGGTGTCCAGCACGGCTGATCTGGCGCATCTAGCAAGAACCCTGCTCACTGCCACGCCCCCCATGCGACCACCGAAGAGGCCGTTCCTACCACCATACCCGCCTGACAACGATGATCCACCCCTGGATGTGCCTGCGGTAATGTTTGAATAAATAAAGAGAGGAAAATGACGAGGGTTGAGGTTCCCAGTCAAAAATGAAATTGATCTCGCTGTTTTGAAAATTGTTTTACGAAGCATCTTTTGCAGGTTCCATTTTGACTGTAGGTAGAATTTATCCTTTGCTATACATAAGCATCACGCCTGTATTCCTTGAAGGGGTAGGCAAAAGTGTATGTAACAGCGTACCCTTACTTTTCCCAGTTCTGTAGTAGACTTATTTTGACAGTCTTTTATGGAAATTAAAGAGCTGAGTGGTAGCGACACCGACTTGCGAGTCATGGTCATGGTTGTGAACCCAGCAAGGCAAGCGCTTTACTTTACGTAAATAATTTAATCACCACTGCTCTCATAAACGGTGAAGGAAAACATCGTGAGGAAACTGGCATGTCCTAGAACCAAACATTCGAAGACATGTGACCGATCTACCAACCAGCACGGGGCCCTCACTCACCCCTTAGCTGCCTCGGCTTATTTTTAATTATTTTATTTCTGGATTGTTGTTTTGTTACTATTCGCTACTCTGGACGCTTTTAAAACGTGTACGTCTTTACTTTTACATCGTTCTCATATATAATTATAACTTCAATAATATTTTAAAAGAGTGCCCATGGATTTTCTTGCCCGTTCTTCTCCATAGGTACCTACTACGCTTTGGAATTGGCAACTAGCTTCATACATATTTTCTGACTGACCGACATATTGTCAGTTCGAAAGTGCCTGTAAATGGTTTGAGACAAATACTTTGAGTTTGAGCCCGTGATAGAATACTGCCCACTCCCTCTCCAAGAGTCGAGCTCTATGTCCCAGCAGTGGGAACATTAATAATAATAATAAATTGTTTATTGATCAAGAACGTACAGATGGTGAGAAAAACAAAATTTACAATAGTTACTAGAAAGATATACAAAGTTATGTAACTACATTATATTATGGTAGAACATGTTGATCTAAGTACATGGAACATGGGTAGCGGGATCGTCCGAAAGGGTTACCGCTGCCCTGGAACATAAAGGGCTAAGGAAGGAACACGGGTGGGTTTTAGTCAGTAAGAGTCTGTCACTCCCTTCTGCTCCACCCAGAGCGGGAGGGGTCATTTAATGATTTCCCATCCTCAAAAAAAAAGGTACATGGTACTTACATCTATTGACAATTTACGTTACCCTGTCTCTTAAACTAGGATATACCTGTATCTTAGGAGACAGTAATCACATTAAAGGCTGGATTATGCATGAAAATTTCACATTCCTCAATTCGAATAGTTTTGTTCGTCCGTTATGTCCAAGTCCCCTGAAATAACAAGTTTCATTATTTATTTATCGTTTCGACTAACCCGTAGCGCCATGGAGAGGTATTACTTCAAATTGCTTAGGGGATTATACGTACAACTTCGAAACGGACGCGATTAAATTATTATCCCATCTTTAAATTTTAATGCACGTTATTGATATCAAATCGACAATTAAGCTGTCATTTAATTAATTTGATTGAGGTTGTTAAATACATACTATTTACTGGTTTATTATTTTTTGATTATGCATGCGGTCATTGTAGTATTAATTTAATTTAATTTTGACGTGAAGGTACTCGTATAAACCTAAATTATTTTAATTGTTGCAATATTTTATTCATTTTTCTACGTGAAACTTGTTGGCGATGTTTTTATTCTGTTTCCATTGAATTAAAAAAAGAAGATAAATGTATAGGTTGTAAGTACTGTTAGGTCTGGGGTTAAAGTTATATACAAGAAAGGCATATTACAAGCACTGGATTATTAACTTTGTGTCCAGGTGGGCAGTTAATCTTTTAGCTTGATGATTTTCTGTCGAGCGAATGTATTTAATTTAGATAGAAAATATTTTTAAAGCCTATAATTAGTAATTATGGTAATTATTTAGGATAAACCACTTTTAGATTCCAACAATACGCCGTCTGTCAGCCAACGGGGTTGACCTCGAATCTTTTCCTATTATTAATATGAAATAATGTTGATCTCCAAATTATGCCATTAACTTCCAAAAAAGAAAAATAAAAAAAGAAAATCTCTACTGTACCTACTTGTTCGGGTGATGACGGCCTGATGCCGTTTAAAGGTGCTTGGGAAGCTACTTCTAGTTCTCGCAATGATGCTTGGGTAGAAGGTGTAACGAAAAAACTTAAAGAACTTAACAATATCAATCTGCCTAGCCTTTTCCGAACTATGTTGTGGTCGAGTTCCAGTATAACCGAATGCAGCTGAATACCAGTATTTGACATGGAGCCACCACCTACCTACCTATCTGACCTCCACAACCCAGTTACTGGGTAACAATACCTCTTAGTAAGGTTGGTTGTCAGACTTTTGGGCTTCTTCTTCCCGTAACGACTGTCAAGGATCTACGAATTAACGTGCTTTCCGCGGCACGGAGGACTCTCGATATGTAATGGATGATAACCAATCCGCAAACTGACCGCGGCAAGACCCGTACGGCTGTTATGTTATTTAGCCACGAGCCCCTTCTCCTTCATCCTCGTGAACTTAACAGTAGGTACGATTTGAGCTACTTTCTAAACCTTAAGGTCTGTTGCACGACGTCGTACATAGAAAGAAGACCAATTCTCGTAATTTAAAACGATCAAAATCTAGTCGCAGTCTCATCTCGGCGACAAACAAATGTCAAAACTTGTCAAAATGTAGGGAGATTAGACGTATTTTTGACAGATTGAGACTGAGATCAGACTGAACGTTCTTATAATTACGAGAATTGCCCCTCGGGCACCTGGTGATGCAGGTATCTATTCAATTCTGTGTCGCAGTCACACGTGTGTAGATTAATGAGGTCGTTTCCTTATTAAGAACTTCCCGTTTCGGCATCCCTAAGGACTTACAGAAAGTACCTTACATAATATTGTTTGCAGGTAGTTGTTTGCTAAATTGGCCTTGTTCATACAACCACTTGTAATGACTGTTATCATCTAAAGTCCTAGTTCTTAAAGGTTGTAGACAGACATTATTAATAGAGAAAACTTGGCCAACATTACATGGACATTTTTCAATTACTTAGACGAATGAAAAACGTGAGTGGGTACTTAAGTACCTATTCAATCTGCTCCGTTGGTCTCGTGGCCGTAAGTGCGTGAGGTTCGATTCCCAGGGCAAGCAAAGTTTTATTGGCCATTAGAAATTTCTTAGTAGCCGTCCGGAGTTTAGAAGTTGCCAGATCTCTCCCCGGTCGTGTCAGATTATCATTTCTAATATGTCGATACTATCGTGATAACGAATTTTTATAAGTTTAAAAAAGTCACAAAACGAAAACCTAGATTATGTAAACATTCCAAAGGAAACTCACCGAACCTAATACAGGGGATTTTAGCTATATGATACTCATTAAATATTTAAATCTACTAGAGGTACCACCCACGAATATCGATATTCCGTATTCCCCTAAGGGTTAAATTAGCAGAGGTGTACTCGGATATCTATTGGTAGGTACAGACGCCAGCACGTCAAGCTACTACAATCTGTCAAATTTCTTTAGTGAATTATCAACTTTATTGCTAAAGCATTAAGGTTCAAGGTAGATTGGGAAAATTTGACAGATTCGGGTAGCTTGACCTGCTGGCGACTGTACATATCTGCCTTACCCTTCGTGGAATACGGTCGTGATGTAATGTTAGATACATAAATTGCGAATAGAGCCTTTTTCTAACAGCTGATGCATTAGATTAATCAAGACTAATGTAAATTAATCCCTTGAACCTTTATACTATCAGATACATCTAAAGACCGTCCGTCGAGAGAATACGTTCTTGAACCCGTCAGTTTCATACAAACGAATACGTGCTTTGCGAATTTAATCTTTATTACATAGTTAATAGAATTGTCGCACTGACAGGTGTCAGGAAAGCATTCTCTCAACGGACGAACTATACATACCTGTATACTTAGCTATTATATTGATTCTGTTAATGAAAGGGAAATCGAACATCTCGCCATGGTTTAGGTGTAATTAAGACAGATTACCGGAGACAGTGCATATGACGTGGAGCTTATCGTGTAGTCAGAGATGCGGGTATTCTGAGATGTCTATTGTTCTGCGGGTTTAATTGATATGCAAGACTTAAGTACATGTACTGTATTGTCGTACAAGACTTCGTAATTATCCGTGTTCATATGTACGTAAAGTAAAGTCAAATTAATTGTTAAGCACAAATTGATTATGAACCTACTCTTACTGTAAACTAAGGCGGTGATGGTGAATTGTTGAATTTTGCGGGCTACATTGAATTCAACAATTCTTACGTTTTATGAAAAAAATTCTCAACGTTTCAATCGTCATATCATCGTGTCGTGTTGATTCATCAATCTCCTGCCCTTATCCCAATTTATTTGTGGTCGGCGCAACATGGCTTTTTCTTCCATACTCCTCTGTTAGCCGCCATCTCGACAGTCACCCCCTTTCTAACCATATCATCATTCACAGTCCATCCATCGTTTCTTTGGTCTTCCCCTACTCTTATAGCCATCGACATTCATACTCAAAACTTTCCTAAAGACATTTTCCTCATTCCTCCGTAACACATGGCCCATACCATTACAGCCGGTCGTTTTAATTGTTACAGCAAATTTAATTTTGCGAAAGGTATTTTGATGTTTCCAATTATTACAATTTAGTAATGATTTTATCATAATAAGCCCGTGCTGGATTTTAATCAACATACGATAATTTTCAAAAAACGTAAGAAGTTTTGAATTTCGCTGGCTACTTTTACGGATTCCCCTTAACTTCCTATATAGATACCAATATACATTGTATAAAACACTGATTGCCTCTTTGGTCTAGTGGTCGCAAGCGCTACCGCTGAGCATAAGGTCCTGGATTCGTTTCCTGGGTCGGGCAGTGTTATTGGGTTTTTCATCTAGAATTTCTCAGTAGTTTTCTGGAGTCTGGATCTGTGCCCGGTCGATGGCAATAGGCTCGCCAACTATTACATGGAACTTAAACATAACTGGTGAAATGTAGGTAAAGGTACTGTGAAGGGTGGAATAAAATCAAAGGAGATGTTTCAAAACAGGCCCAGTATATGTACAGTACCTCGAAAAATTGAGAAAAATCCCTGGAATTCGGAAAAAATACAGATAAATTGCATAAGTGCATATTTTTCCTGTAATCATTTGATATTTATCAATTATTTTTATCGAATTTCAATATGGCGTCTCGCCAATTTAGGTACTCTGTGGTTATAAAACAATGACAGTATAACATAGATCGACCATTGATCATAAATCGTGAACAGTGTACTGCCACATCTTGTCAGACTAAAAGTACCGTAACGTAGTGATTCTCTTTGACAATGTAAATATGACAGAAATAAACATATCAAACGTCAATAATCAATCAACATGCATGACAACTTACAGCTATGACTTTTTTTTTGTTACATTTTTTGTACATTCTTGTGCTTTACTACCAAACAAAGTCAATTTCTAGTAATTGGATGATTGAAAACTGTTTTAATTATGTTTCCTCATTTTTTAGTATGGTGTAGGTACAAAGACCTGGCCGGGGCTCTATACATTTTGAAACATCTCCTTTACTGTTAATTCGTGTGTTGAATAATTATTCCTATAAAATATACTTACTACGTATTGTTTCATCTTAATTCTTTTGCTTGTCATTCTAATCTGACGCCTAACAAGATGGCGGCAAACCATTAGTTCCGATTTCGGCCGCGCGCAGACTTATTTTGCGCGCACTCTAATTCTAAATCTTGTTTGTCTCGTATTTTATACCAATCACTTTTAACAAACTCGCGGAGTTTGCATGTAAAGCACCAAATAGGCTATAGTCTCTACAGTACCTAGTATAGGTGCACCTCTGCTATTCTTTAGCGGAATACAGGCGTTTTCTTCTTAGCCTGTCGATAGCAATCTAAATGGACTCTGCCCAGAATTTGGCCACTTGTTTGGCGCCGTCACTATTTTCCATCAGTTCCTGTAACGTGCAGCTGACAAGACATGCAGGACATCGTTTTTGGAACAGCACCACATGTTACGTTATTGTATAATACGTCCATTCAAGTGTCAAATTCATGTCCTGTCAACGTAACCAGACATACGTGTGTCGGCTAGGCTTCGGTTAGCCACAAACTAATGACCTCTTGACCAACATTGCTACTACAAGGCAATTCCAATTAATGATTCAAAGAGAAAGCCGAGTGTGACGTCATTTGCACGAGTTTTCCGAAAGTTAGTGCACGAGATTAGGAACCTTTTAACTTTTTAAGTGTCAATTTACAAATTTGCCTAGGTTTAGCCACAACGGCTAATATTAACCGCTTCTTGCTAGGACTATTATGTTTATAAACTGATACAATTCAAAGGATATAACCTACTAGTTATATATAATTATATATATATATATATATATATAGGTATATTACTCTGGTGATCTATAAAATAAAGCAACGAATAAAATATTACTTCAATGCCAATAATTTTCTCCTAATCTGAAGCTAAACTGCGGGGTAATAGCGAAATACACATTAAATGGCAATCCAACGCAATACCTCTCATTTTGACAGTTCCGCCACGTTCATTGCGATAATTAATTTGGTTAGCAGACCAATTTGTCAAACCTATGAGGCAATGGATTAGGAATTTTCCCCTAGGAATGAACACTTGGATGGCGAATTAGGGAGCTTTTGGTGACATAACTGTTAGGGGCTTTTTGTAATGCTATTAAAACATTACCTCAGTCCAATCTGCAACGAACTAAGGCAGGTTTCTTTGACAAGTCCATATAAAAACTGAAATAATAACAACCCCAGTATTCTTTTGTTTCTTCATTTTGTCTCATTTTATCAGTAGGGTTATTTTTTAAAGCTACTAAAACATTGACACAGTCCTATTGGTTAACCCCATAATCTAAATCGCACTGACGAAGTTTTCTTTGACAAGTCCATAATTTATTTAAATAAAAACTGAAATAATGGATGTAATAACCGAGGAATAACCCAGTATTCTTTTGTTACTTCAACTTGTTTCATTTTATCAGGAGCTGTTCGCATAATTGATTGTTTACATTCATTTTAATAGATTCCGTCCGGTAGCGGCGAAAGAAAAACGAGGAATTATGTATGTAGGCAGGAAGAACAGACCGCATCTGATCGATTTTACAAATGAAGTGTCTTTCTATTTGTCTTGGTCATTTTTAGAACCCTGTGCGATAATAATTCTTCTGGGCGTACCTACTTAAGTTTAAGCACACTAATTGTGTAACCTAGCTGTACTATCTATCTCAATCTGAATCGTTTTGAAGAATATTAGCAATATCCATTGCTTCATATGTTCGAAAAATAAGTCTGCTCAACAACGCAAATAACGCAATGAAAGTCGTTGAACTGCCAGAATGAAACCCATGGCTACTGATAGTGTGTTACGCAATTACCCCGCAGGTTAGCACGGACGCGTTTTTCCCGCGGGTCGCTTTTTTTTGCGCACTGTATTTCTATCGCACTGCTTAGCGCTGAGAGTTGAAAATCCGTCAGTGTGTTTTTTTGACGCACTGGGAGCGCTCGTTGGATTCACAATGCTCGGCTCAACACCAACAGTTTAAAGTCCAGTGCGCGATTAAATCCCGCCACGATATTTTTACGTTCGTACGAACGTGGGCTTAGTTTTCCGAAACCTATGCTATAATGATTCATACGCCTCAAAAAGTCTTTAAAATCAGAAGTAAGTATGCCTCTACAAAAATTAACACACATGACCGTTTCTTTTTTTTTTTTCAACAGGAAAGTATGCCGCCTATCCTTCGTGGTGAGATTCTCCTGGACCGCATGGGTCCACAAGCGCGCGTCAGCTATGAACAGCTGAAGAAGGACGCACTAGAACTAGAAATACAAATTAAACAGCTACAAGTTAGTAAAATACTTAAATTGTACATACATACATTTATACATAAACTTACGCCTTCTTCCCATCGGGGTAGGCAGAAACTACAGAACGCCATCTGCTACGATCCTTACATACTCGTTTACCGTGTTTATACTTTGTATACCAACAAGATGTAGTTGAAACAACTGAAGGCCAATTCTCGTAATATAAAACGTTCAAAATCCAGTCGCAGTCTCATCTCGGCGACAAACAAATGTCAAAAACTTGTCAAAATGTAGGGAAATTAGAAGTATTCTTTGACAGATTGAGAATGAGATGAGAACGGTCTTAAAATTACAAGAATTTTCCCTCTGAAAATCTCATTATGAAACAAACACGAAATCGTGAAAAAAAATCAAATGATCTACAATTTATCGAGTTATGCGACCATGGATATACTTATATTGAGCAGCTGATTTTTTTTTTGCGATTTTTGTTTCCATCCTGAACTAAAATTAAGTAGTTACGATCCTATATTTTTCAGTTTTTTTTTCAATTTCACCTTGTATAAATATATTACCTACTTAGGTACTTTAAGTCCCACTCCCAAAGTCAAATAATTCATTTCAATTAACTTTCATGACGGACTGGCTTATGTGTAACGCTATGAATGTAAGAGAGCTTTCATACTAGGTAGTGGGTGGTACCAACAAACGTACAGGTTAAAACACATGCAATGGACTGGAAAACGAAATGTCGGCGAGATGGGCGGACAATATTGTTGCCATTGCGGGTAGAACCTGAATGAGGCTGGCACAGGAGCGAGGTGATTGGCACAAGAAAAAAGAGGCCTTATATGCTCACCAGTGGGTGAAGTCGGGCTGTGGACGATGATGAAAACACATATTTTATAAAATACTTACCTACCTCTTTAGAATTTTAGATACTTCTCATTAACATAGACACATGTTGTGAGCAAGGTGTTAATTATATATTTCTTTTACAGGAAAGCCTCGATGCGCTAGGTCGTCATCAAAGCAGGGGTATTGAAAGTAATCTTTACAACAAAGTTAACGAAATACAGGTAAGTTAATGTGTCTATGCAAAAAAACAAACAAAAAAGGTAATGGAGCAACTACAAAACAAAAACGAAAAAGCCTACAAAAAACATTAATGCCATTCCTACTATCAAAATCAATTCAGTCTTTACGAAATAGTTCGGCCGACAAAACGTTAGATACAGCTAAAACATAATGGACTAGGGACTAGTACCTACCTATACTTTTTTTCTTACTATGATCGAACTAATATAAACACGACAAAAGCCGTCGGAGAGAACTATCAAAGTTGAGAAATGTAAGGGAAACCCGGGAAAGTGAAGTCGCCCGTAAAGTTAAATCGGAAACATTTTTGGAGCGAAAACAAAATCGGCCTGATTTCAACATCATTAAAATTTCACGCTCAGCCTGGTATTGAAGAATAAAGCACAATGGAGCTACAAGTGGCAATACTTTACAGCTGTTGCTTACCTGCACTTAAATACCTGACTAATTACCTAATTAGGGAATTTAGTGTAGGTAAATAAGTGAACTTTACTTTTTTTTCCTACAACATATACATACTTCTTAACGAGGAAACTTCGTCCTAAAAGTTATTTAAAAAACTCGTCAAAATCAAAAGTAATTTATTAAAATTAGACAGAATCAACACTTTACGAACGTCAAAATTACAAATGACAGTCCCCCAAAACGCCCGCCCTTCACCGCTTCCTAGTGCTTGCGCTGGGAAGAAGAAGTGGCGCAACAAACTCCCTAGCAGTAATCCCCCATCGAATGCACAACCCTCGGCTGAAAACTACTATTTTACAAAGTAAGAAAAGCTTTTGAAATGAAACCACTAGTGACACCTTTTGATCATCGTAGAAACTAAACAGCCCTACAGAATGAAACCAATGTAAATACGTTAAATTCATGATAGATGTCGCTGTTTTCGTCTATCAACGGATGAAGTCATCTGAATAGAGAGACGACAAAATCAAACGTCCTATCTACAGGTTCATTGGAACCGACGATAGATGTCGTTTTATAAAATTACTGCGAGGAGATTGTAAATAAATAATAGTGACTGAACTGGCCGAAAATAGGTAGGTACTACACGAAGGAAAAAAGTGTCAAAAAACAGGAATATTTAAAAACTACATTTCGTTCCTTTGTTTTGTCTTGTTATGTCTAGGATAGTTTCTATGTATTTGCGTTTGTTTTTTGTCTCCTGATTTTTTTACTTAAATTCCTTTATTGATATTACCTACTCATATTTTTATTTTACCTTCGCTTTGATATTTTAAGGAAGTGTACCTAGGTATTTTTTTAATATATACGTTTACATAACAGGAGGATATTTCCGTGAAGAAATACGACTACAGGGCTACGCAATTGCATCTAGCAGCCGTTAGAGCTCAGGTAAGTCTATTTTATTACATTTTAAAGTCTTATATAAATTATCTACCTCCTTCCTAGGTTCAACAGCAGCTATTGGTACTTATCTACATTTAGATACGATCATACGAAGTGTGTTGGAAGTTGGAACCTAGGATGAAACTTTAGGTTTAAATTTTTAAATAGGCCTACTTACCTATCAAAATCTTTGATAAAGTAACATTTTAAATCGATCGGTACATTTACAATAACTTTTACAACGGAAAGCTTCGTTTTGCATTAGGAAATTAACGCGTAACATGCAACAGCACTGTGCAATAACGGCATTATGCAACAAAATGCCGCGAAATAGGTAATTTATTAATGCGCCATTTTTCGCGTCATCTGTCAATGTCATGATATGCGTTACAAATGTAGCGCTTCCCTGTGACTAGTGGACACCATGGAAATAATGGAAGGAAATAAGTACCTAACCATAGCAATATAAAAACAGAAAGTGAAACAATGCCTGAACTTATTTCATAAATCATTTTTTTTTTATTGAGCTCATATTTTTAAGCAGGGATTTTTGGATGTCTAGCCTTTCTAGTAGGTATGTACTTATGGCCGGTTTCACTAACACAAGGCGACACTTAAATATAATGCGTAAAATGCAAGTAGATAAGACTTATTTACAGCAAATATAATTGTGGGAACTATATTGAATCTATAAGTGATTATTAATTAATTATAATGGACGCATCATGAATATTAATCTACATACGTAAGTAGGTACTACATGGTAAAACAGTGCTGCAATTTACAAAAAACTTAAGAAATTTTCAATTTCGCGGGGGGGGTACGTTGACGGGTCGTAAGCGACTTATAGTGCAAAAACAACAACAAGACGATGACTAAAGTCACGACACTGATTCGCCGACTAAATTTTCATAGAGCTCATCATATGCCTTACCGCCGTAATGCTAGTGAACCCTCCAGGAGGGTCACCGGCATTAGGTTTGCACTGAAGCGAACCCCCGAAGAAGTTTCATGGCATGATGTTTGAAACTAAAAAAAACGTGTAATAAAATACTGTAAACCGTAGTAAAATTTTGTTTTCAGTGGGGCTGGTCGCTGAGCTTAGTGTTAGTACCTATCTCTGTAGGAATATTTTCATGTAGTAATGGGCTAGGGACGTCAGCGGCGGCGTCGGTGTCGACCCAGCTGTGTTCTTTGCTGTCTTGTGTTATTTCACAGGTTACATGTGAAATAATACAAACTCATGATAACTCAAACACGTAGATAACCTTAAAAAATATTTTGGTTTTTTGTAAGTACATGTATTTTGTAGGTAAATAAAATAATCAGCTGTGCCTGTGACAGACGAATAAACAGGCGAACGAAGTCACACCAGTCGCTTTTTTATCATTTTGATACGGAATACTGAAAAGCTTCGATTGTTAAAGACATCCCCGTGTTTAAAATCTCAAATTAATAAATATTTTTAATGAATATTTGCAACCGTGAAAATGGTTTTCCATCCCTGAAATGGCTCGTATTTCAGGGATGAAAAACCAATTTCACGGTACTTTTGGCCGTAGGTATTTTTATTAAATAAGTGTATTTATAAATGTTTGAACTTTTAGCGGTTACCGCTGCGGTTACCCCGTACCTAACATTTCAAACTTTAAAACCAACGAGTATAATAATAAATCGTGTTTAAATATACAATTGATTTTATAACGCTGTATTTGCTTAGAAAACCGTACATTCTCCACGAGGGCTCCTAGGGCATCCCAAATGCAACTAGAGCCTACAGGAGGGATGCCGAAGTCCCGGCTTTGAACGTACTACAACTCTTACAGGTTACCTAGCAACAGATTTCTAACATTATTGACAGACATCGAACTTGACCTACCTATGTATTTTGTAAAAATAAACCGGCTAGGCTGGAGATTTCGAAACTTACGAGTTGTCTACGGTGAATGAGAAACGAATGGTAAAACGGGAGTGATTGCTTATGTTTGGTTTTTAACCGACTTCTAAAAAAGGAGGAGGTTCTCAATTCGGATGTTTGTATTTTTTTTTTTATGTTTGTTCGCGCATAACTCTTTCGCTTGCCAACCGATTTGAAAATATCTTTTTTTTTTTGGAAAGGGTATACTTCCCAAATGGTCCCATAGAAATTTCATCAAAAACGGTTCAGTAGTTTGGTTTTAAAACCAAAATTACTGGTAAAAATTACAACTTAAAAGTGAAAAATAAAAACTTTTTTGCAAAAAAAATCAACCGACTTCCAAAAACGACACTACAAAGTGAAAAATAACTTTAATTTCGGAAGTCGGTGGCAAACAACGAAAGTGTGAACCCAACGACACCGACTTCCGAAATTAAAGTTATTTTTCACTTTGTAGTGTCGTTTTTGGAAGTCGGTTGATTTTTTTTGCAAAAAAGTTTTTATACCTATGTACCTACCAAACTAGGCATTGCTTTGCTCGACGTTTAATAAAAACAAGTAGGTAATAGTTATTGGCAAGTATTTCGATTATTTTGACGAAATTCAATGGTTCTTAAAAATACGAATGTTTATCCCACGATAAAAATAGCTACAGAACGCCGTTTTTTAAAAATAATGAAAAGCAAAATCTTTAACATAGCTTTGAAACAAACTTGGGTTCTGAAAATGTAATGCCAACCTACGCAAAAGATAATGAATGATGCCCACCCCTAACGGAATGCATACGAAATGACCAAGACAAAGCGTTCCCATTAAAGTTAATGGACAACATTTTGCTTTTCTAGTACGCGACCCTTGTACATGAATACCTAAACCATTCATAGGAATCCCTCTAGTGCGCACGCCTAGCTCTCTCTAGGCACATGCGAAATGACGTTCGCAATTCAAATCAATACATTCAAACGTTCCCGCGGTTGAGTCAAAACAAAAGAATTAATATTCTGTTTGATTGTTAGTTTTTATCTAGCAAATAGTAAAGTTTGGAAAACATAAACTAATAGACGGTGATAACAACCCTGAGAACTGAGGAAAATCGTTAATTTTGCGTTGGTAAGTTAGTAATTTTTTTAGGTGCTCTAGACTTGACTGGAGTCATTTGAATTTCTTTTTACTTTTTTGTAAGTTTTATTTTGCAGCAATGTTTGTTTTCTCTGCATACGTGAGCACTTTGTTAAAGCTTAATGTTTTGTAGACAGCCGCGTTGCCGCATTGCGCACAGCCTCCCACTCAGTCCGGGAGCAGATCTCGTAGACCGTCATAACCTCCCAATTCGCGTCGCGTAAAGCCTCGGCTTTAACAACAATAGCGTTTTATTTCGCTGTATTGGACATTTGACATAGTGCTGTATAAAAATCGTTAAACACGGATAATCCTAAACGTAAACTGAAGTTCCGTGCCAAGATGGGGTGGATTTCCATGAAAAATCACATGGTAAGCGAAATATTTTACTATAACAGGTGCTTAGAGATACCCAAGTAATGTTATAGTAAAATGATGCTCGTATTTTGATACTTTTAATTTAATATTAAGGTCAAAAGCAGGCCTAAAGTCATGATATTCATTTCAAAAGCTGTGTGCTTAGCGCAGCTTTTGAACACTATTGACATAACTTACCCCTATTCTAGACGCCCAGCTAGCTGCTAGGGCCAACAGTATAGAGGCAGAGTTATTACGTATTTTCCATTTAAAAATTAGTTTCCAGTGGTGTTAGTATGATATTTCCTGCGAAGACAAATAAGTTTTTGACAAAAACAATAATTTTATTTTCGTAATCTCTCCGAAATTTACGTCCACATAAATAAGATAAAATAATACCAGGTTCGCCTCTAAATTAATAAAATGTATGGCTTCATAGACCCATACCTGCTCACTTAACTTTACTGTCTGCCTACTTTTATGAGCTTTTTTTAATAGTCATTTACCTATTATTATTTTGTGTGATGTTATAGTTATAGTCTAATCATTAAAAACGAACGATTATAGCATTTATGAGGTACCAAAACATACCTCGATAATACGTTAAGTACAGTCAACAGCTCAGTGCTAATGCTTGCACTAGGTACGAAAATCACCCTATACTATTACTTACGGTATTATAAGGCGCTGTAAATGTCGAATCGTTAACACTAATGTGCGGTCGACTGTACCTTTAATTAAAGATACTACATTACTCCTACATAATACAGTAGGTACTCTAAAGTCTATACCGAGACACGGACTCAGATTTACCGAGTCAATTACAATAAGATTGTAGCGAAAAAATAACCTAAATTATTAAAAAATATATATTTCTGATCAATACGTATGATGTAAAACAATGCAAACATCATGTAACTTTATCTCGTCACAGTAAAAAAAAAAACAGTAAATTGTTTCATATTACATTGATTAATTTGGGTTTTCCACTTTCTAATGATGAACGCTCCCATAGATTTCCCGCGCGCGGCTATTGCTAGTACGCCTCTAGCGGACAATTTTGGAAACACTTTGCGTCATGAACGCTCCAAATCGTGCGTGTCGTGTTTGTATTCGTGGATAATATTTATTTATTTTTGACTCTTGTGACCAACACAGTGAGTGAATACTTGGTGAATAATAATGAAACTTAATAAAGGTAAGTTTTATTCAATAAAATATTATGATTATGTAATAGTAATTGCCTATCAAATGTTAATGATGACGAGTCATTATTCTAAGCAAAACAATGATCTATCTAACATGATTGTGTTAGTTATAGCTAATATTCCTCTTTGGAGTATGATTTACGTTACATTTAATCATCACATCATAGAATTATACGATTTTAATGAAAGTAGTAAGTCCCATAACCTCAAAATATTATTATCTTCAATTTCCTCGATAATGGATCATGTTTGGTGCAAATATCGTTTCTATTGTACGCGTCATGTTTAAATATTCTATAGATAATTTAGGTTATTGACATTACTGTTATGATAACAGCTTTATTTACGCGATATTGTTTACCAATGTTTGGGCGGGAAAGCACTACTCTACGCGAACTATCGAACTCAATTCCCATGTACTACATTATTTTCGTTGTTTTTAATCAAGCCGTTAATTTATATGTTAAATTTTACTTATTTATGTTGTTTTGTCTCATTCCAGGTGCAGTGAGAGACTGTTTATAATCTAATACTGATACTGAATAATCATATCATCAAGACAATGAAACCCGTATCTGTCGATAAGTCGTCTAAGAAAAATGGTTACCAATCAGATGATGACAATGTAAGATACAAGTTAAACACCAATTTCTTCAACAATGCTGGTAAATCAACCAAACTGAAAAAGATAGAAAAAGTGAAAGAAGAAGATGACAACATACGTTATAAACTACCCACAGTTTTAAACAAGCCAAAGCCGGCCGAGCAGAAACCTAAACCTAAACAGAAGATCAAGGTTAATTTCTGGAGCAACAAACAATCAGTGAGCCGACTTCATAATGCAGAATCAACAACGCAGAAGACAAACCGTAGACATACAGTAGGTGCTACATCTGAAGATGCTGCTGCTTTAAAGCCAAAACACTCAGCTGTTAAAGTTAGAAAACGGGTATCATTCCTGCCGTCCCCCATATTTTCTGAAAATCATGTACCTATGGTAACGGTGCCTGATGATTTGACTATACAGTTAAATGAGGAAGAAGCTAATGATCTGGCTGAAGATTTGAACCTGGGGTTTGTGAACAGTGGCAGTAGTAATAATAAGGCTAACCATTCTACAAAAAGAAAAGCTAAAAATGCCAATTTAACCAGCCCTCGGGAGGCTAAACGTAAACGGAGTTTAGAGGATGAAACAAGAAGTCATGGAAATGAGAATGAACTGGAATTTTTCTCCAAATATGTTGTCCAGAAGCTGAGAAAAATGGAAACAAATCAGCGTATTTACTCTGAAAATTTAATTAATACTGTCCTTATGTTAGGTCAGCTCGGCAAATTGAATGGTAAATCAAAGATAGCAGAATAATAATATTTTAAAGCATTTGTTTATTAGTTAAATGAAGTTAATAGATTAGCATAATATTTGATAATAATTTATCTAATATCAAGGACCAGAATATTCACAAAGACATCAATCATGCTTAAGTACAGCTAATGTAGTCAACTTCTGATTTATGTGCTTATGTGTTTGCCCCATAAAGAGTTACTAAAACTATTGTTTTAAAATTGTTAATATATTTTGTGGAATAATAGTTTTATAAAAAGTACAATAAGTTGATAAGTACAGAATGTCAAGTAAATATGTTTATTGGTATGTTAAGAACTGTTTTAGGAAAATGTTTATGGTTGACTAGGAGATGCAGTTGCACAATTTTGTTTTTACAGCTGAAGTATCTTTGTTTTTTATATATAGGAACTTTTATATGTATCATTGTTACCACATAGTTAATCACTTCCATGTTTCCCTCCATAGTTTAAGCTCTTTTATACTGGCATGTCAATTTTCAATCAACTTATAGCCAATAAATTACTATCTTGTTCCACACAAAAGGATTATAATGGATTGTTAAAGGTGATTTGGTCATTATTTGTTTTAGAAATCATTTTTCTAATGTACTCCATAAAGCAGTGTGTGTAATACACACAATGATGTTAAACACTTTATCATAGTTTGATGTGAATGAGATATCATGTTTGCTGTAAAAATAATGATAAATGTGGATAATTTAACATAAATTATTTACTCAGGCTATGCTTATGTCAGGTGTTATTTAACTTTTACAAAAATCATGTTAGGAATAACTTATTAAGACTAGAAAAACTAAGGTTATTACATTTTTCTTCTTATAGAGCTATATTTTGTTAGTTTAATACATATCACTTTGCCAATTGTGTCTGTGATGACAAAAAAAATGTCTGCACAACTGCTAAAAAGTATAAAGACTTTATGATGAAATCTTGGCAATTTGTTGGTGTTATTTTGGCAGATTAAATATTTACACATGTATTTATTGATTGTTGTATATTTAAAGGGAATAGTAGAAGAGTTATGAATTGTCTTTTGACTTTGAACATATTTGTCTCAATTTGTGAGAGTTACTAAGGTGTAATTTTCTGCCTTAAACTACTAATAAAGTATTCATAGTTATAACTTGTATGTTTAATTTATTGTAATAAACCACAGTAGTAAGAAACCACGGTAAATACACAACCTATTATAATAAATGTAGGTACTAATAAATGAATCCATTCGTTTTCTGGTTTAAGAGAGAAGCAATTTTGTACATGTTTCTTGTGTTTTCATGATCCAAGTTTTCTGTTTCCTGTCGGTACCTAGACGAAAATGAACAAAATTCTTGAAAGAAATATGAAGAGTAGGTATTCAAACTGTCAAACCTTGATTTTAACCCATTTGCTGCAGAAAACGTCCATCAGCGTATAATAATATAATATATTTCTTTATCACGTACGATGCCCGTTCCGCTTAAAATAAATCTTCAGCTCATAATACGCGCCTTTCATCGCTAGAACAGTGGGTTTGGATGGTATTGGCAAGACCGCTGTGACAGGTGGGAACACAACATTGCATAACATTACGCCTGTATTCCCAGAAGCAAAGTATAATAAAGTAAGCAGTATTACGTCTCGGCAGTGTCGTTGAAATAATTACCTACGGCCGCACGGTAGATAAACGCACTAGGGTTGCCCACTGACGGTGTCTCTTGGGTTGTACCTGTACTTTATAAATCACCAGAATTAATTTGGAGAGCACTTTTTTAAAAACCTTGCGATTTGGCGAAAATAGTACCTATGTCCTGTACATTAAAATGTTTTTGACTAATCCGGTGGCGTGTGGTGTTAGGTTTCTTTTTGCTAAATCATCTTGGCACATCAGCCGAGGCCATTCGGATAGACACAATATTTTGAGCATCCTTATATATTTTGGCGTCGGTAGTCCCGTCAGATACTTTTGGTGTTCTTTCGATGTCACATATTTGTGCTGCAACTTGCAAATGCCATCCACAAATGGTCACATATATTTGCCGCCATCTTGACGACAGAGATTTAACGGATGAATCATGAATCCAGATATTGCCTTGCTGTCCATAGAATTATATAATTAAATATTAGATATATTATGCTCGTACATGCTACATTTCACCAATAAAGTTAGTCCCATAATTACAGAGAGCGGGCCTTTTGCCTTCAACCAGGCATAAATCCAAATTGATAATGATAAAACAAATTTTACACTACGCCTCACTACTTAATCGAATCCAGAACCGTGTTCAACGGTCGCCTTTACGGGGACCAACGAAACGAGGCAGTCCTTCTCATATAAGTGATTAATTAAGCCCATTTCTGCATCCAAGCCTATTCTTATTATGTAGGTACCTCGTAATACCCACCATACCTACCTATTGAGTTTATGTTTATACCTATATGGCAGTTTCCAATAGTAGTCTACTAATTTGGATAGATTGTTGTGTCTGGCAGCGTTCGGCTTACAGTTAGTCACCATTAAGTATGTGGCTTCAGGCATTGCTAATGTTATAGAGATTAGGTAACCTGACAAGGAGAGAATAGTTTAGATATAGGTACCTAGGTGCCCTCCAAAAGTTGTTGACATTTTTCCACTTCGGCTGTGATGCTACATTATGATTTAAAATATAATCAGGTAAGTAATCCTATTATAAGGGTACCTGATTATTGTTTTATGATACCTAATTCATAGAAAGTTGAATACAGGCTGATTTTATCAACGCCAGATAATTTTATCCGAGGAATAATTTTGATTTTACGACAGTCAATTTTATTCCATTACTTAATAAAAAATCATCATCATCATCTGCCTAGCCTTTTCCCAACTATGTTGGGGTCGGTTTCCAGTCTAACCGGACGCAGCTGAATACCAGAATTTTATATGGAGCGACTGCCTATCTGACCTCCACAACCCAGTTACTGGGTAATACGATACCTACCCCTTGGTAAGACTGGTTGTCAGACTTTCGGGCTTCTGACTACCCGTAACGACTGTCAAAGATCCATGAATGAAAGCTGGGACCAACGGCTTAACGTGCTTTCCGAGGCACGGAAAGCACGTTAAGCAAAAAATATCTGTCGATAGAAAAATCAGCCCTTAGTCAATAAAAACGTTAGTGTACTTATACAGTTCAAAACTTCAAACATTTATTTTGAAACTAGAATTTCAAATCATAATGTGGCTTTTCAGTTGAAGTTGAAAAATGTCAACAACCTTTGGAGCCCCACTAGATTATGACAAGCAACATCGTAACAAATTCGATGCAATTTCTCTGTCATCTTTTCCAATGATAGGTTTTCTTCTTCTTTTCGTTTTACGGTACATATGTAAATATGCGTGGCTTAAAATGTTTAGGCCCAGTAAGTGGCCACGTTTATTGTTGCGTCAGAAGCGTTGTTCAGACCGTCAACGGTGCAGGTGAACACACGTTTGGGATACTAGCAGATGGGACAGGAGCGATGTATATTATTATGATCCCACACAAGGGAGATGAAATTGTAAAGTTAGAGAGTAGGTACGTAGGTTTCAAACTTTCCTAAATACCTACCTAGGTCTGGTACCTATGTCTGTGAATTTGTAAACCTGTCTAGACCGCCGCGTCACTCCGATGTGGTTTCTTTAATTAGAAAGTCTACCTGGACTTTCTACTCCTAGATTGGTTACCTACCTATCTAAATATGTACCTCTATTTGCTTAGTTTCCTGCGGCTTTTTCACTAGCATTTGGTAGGAATTGACCTAACTAGTTCAAAGTAGTAAACTAGTCAAAATGTCAGCCGCTGTTGTCCATATCCAGCCGGTGTAGGTACCTACTTGAAGTAAGTAACTGAAAACCTCAAAATCAAAAGTCATTTGTTCAAATTATGCTGAGAAACGGCACTTTACGAACATCAAAATTAGGTACATAAGACTGTCTCCCAAAACGCCCGCCCTTCACCACTTTCTAATGTTTTAGCTGGAAAGCAGAAATGGCGCAAAAAAACTCGCCAGCAGCACAGCTATCTGTTCATTTAGAAAACCTTGATTCTATACAATAGGTAGGTCACATCATCTGCCTAGACTTTCCCAATAGGTAAGTATGCAAAGTAATTAAAATTACGAGGCACAGACCATTTAATTAAATTATATGTCAGCTAGCCACGCCAATATACCAACAAAACCTCTAAAGACATCCCCTTGGGGATGGTCCCATTGCAAAAGTTGTTCATAATGATGATTACCTATAATGATAAAAAGGTTTTCAGTTATATCAATAAATTAGGTAGGTACAGTCAACAGCAAAAGTAGATGATCAAAATCAGAAATTCAATACTAATGAACAGAGTTCGCAGCTATATGGCAGCTGTAGGTACTAGTAGTAAATGTTTGGTATATTTTACAATCACATACTTTGAATCACTTCGACGCCACACAGCTCTGACGCGAACTCCGTTCATTAATTTTGATCATCTACTTTTGCTGTTGACTGTACATCTTGGCTTAGCAAATACATTAGGTAAGTACCTATTTATCTAAATAGGTATGGGTACCTGTTTGTAAATAAGATTATTATAAAACTTCAATAACAAGGGGGGAGGGGCCCGTGGCTAAATAATAACAGCCGCACAGGTCGATCGGTCAGGTTAAGCTACCTACGCTTGCCGCGGTTGATCTGTGGATGGGTGACCATCTTTACATACCGAGACCCATCCGTGTCTCGTTAAGCACATTAAGCCGTTGGTTCCGGCTGTCATTCGTGGATCTTTGACAGTCGTTACGGGTAGTCAGAAGCCCGAAAGTCTGACAACCAGTCTTACCAAGGGGTATCGTATTACCCAGTAACTGGGTTGTGGAGGTTAGATAGGCAGTCGCTCCATGTAAAATACTGGTATTCAGCTGCATCCGGTTAGACTGGAAGCCGACCCCAACATAGTTGGGAAAAAGCTAGGCAGATGATAAAACTTCAATAACAAATAAGTATGGGAACCTTATTTCCTATAATGTAGGTACCTAATGAATAATTAAGCATGTAGCAATCGTTTCAGCTGTTTTCAATCTCCATACATCTAAATTCCGCATAAATGAAAGCGTAATTAGGCTGATTCTTTCGTCTATAGGTACCTATAGACATCTTAAGGGCCATATCGACGGGCGAGAGAATCGCGGCGATAGTCTCACCGTGCCATCAAATTCTCAACGCGATGATATCGCCGCGTGGAGACACGTTACGTGGCCGATAATATCGCCGCGATTCTCTCGCTCGTGGAGACGGCCCCTTAGGATTGCGTGTTGTTTGCAAACGGTTGCCCGGTTACGTCGGATCGCCGCCACGCTACATCCGGCGCCCAGCCCACAGTCACTCCGCGCCCGCCCTAACTAGCGGGCGCTATACCCGGCCGCGTTCACATTCACTTTAAGTTTCTGTCAGTGTCTCCGGGCTGTAACTGTTGTTCTTTTATAGTTTCTGTTACATCTAAATAAGTCTCCATCATTTTCAGTGCAACATAAATTTTCACTTACGGAAAATAACTCATTGTTTCTTCAAAAACTTTTGGAATAACTTATAAGAAAAATACAATTTATACATCGTATTTACAACCTTTTGTCCGAGAAAACGACGGACGTTTTCATGAATAGAAACTTAATCATTCGGACTTGAAAATTTCCATTAAAATAATTTGTTAATTAATAAAAATGGATATAATTCATCGATTACACTATTTAGTGTTATCGCAGAAATCTGATCTGATGACGATGGATCGTGACCAAAGGATGCGTGTGAGAAGACAATCCAGCCTCCCTGAATACAGCAAAGCTAACAAGACTCGACAGCGGTTGGAACAAGCTTATTTCAATGATGTGAGTGCCTTGGTGGTGGATCCACCTTCGTAGCCTCCGTAGCCTTAACCTTAAGTGTTGTGTACGTTGCCTTGCTAGGGTCAATTCTAGCTTTAGCCCTGGCAACAGTGGGTATTAGAACTAAAAGATGTAGAACTAGATAGTCTTGTGCCATCTCATCCGTTGTATTGTCGGGTCACATAATAGTTTTGCTCATTTTATAGGGACCCCTACGGCTGTATACAGTTCTTTCTTTTAAAGGTTTAGCCTCATAGACTTAAGCATAAGTGTTGTGTTGCTAGGGTCTCTTTCTTTGGACTGACCAAAGAAAGAGACCCTAGCAACACAACACTTATGCTTAAGTCTATGAGGCTAAACCTTCACTTCATGTAAACATAGGTCGTTAGAGACGAGTAGTTACATAGGTAATTATTGTAAACTTGTCTCATCTGTTGAATTCTTGGGTGAAACCAAACATATTCTGTATTTGTAGACTTTGTGTATTTGTAGGTACGGCTTAGTTTTCTCATCCAGGTTGGGGTGGTAGCCAACATTGTAATCATTCACATTAGTATTGATCTTTGAAATAACCATCTTTGCGTGATTCGTAGATAGACCCTTTTTCATGGTGTCCTTTTCAGCGAAAATGTTGAAAGTGACAACTAAAAACAAAAGCCAGACCTTTTCATGAAAATCAAAGATGGTATGAAAGGCCAGGCTTTTTTTTTAGTGTGTGCGTTTTTTGTACAGTGGCGATAGTCAGCTGTTTATAGCTCTCTACTTGCATTATTTACCTTTACGAGTATTTATTATTCTTTTTAATTAAAGAACCGTGTCATCTCATGATTTTTTGTAGATCTCTAGAAATGGCAGCCTGTCATGAACATAGCAATATTTCAGCAGTGCTATTACGTAAAAAATCTCACCGTGAAAACTTGGGTGTCATTCCACCTGATGCTAGGGTTCGGATTGACATTATTATCAGCTCACTTCGCCTAAGTTTTCACGGTGATATTTTCACAGAATATACCGACAATTCCCCACAGGAGCCGCTACATATCAATGTAAAATATTAAGTAGGTACCTGTCTCGCCGTATCGGTAAATATTTTTCAGCTCTAATAGGTGATAGTTTATCACTATGATAAGCTTAAGTACAAATATCAATGGTTTATTTCATCGTCGTATTGTTCCCCATATTTTGTTAAGGTCGTTCAATATTGCTGTTGCTTATGATAATTTAGTCTACGTAGCTACGTAACATCATAAGTTCAATTAACTTCATAACTAATTACCTGCCTGCAGCAGGCTTCAGGCTGTTTTTGACGGGTCTATAAGGTGAAATAATAGCATAAGCTTGTCTCAAACTTTTGGAAAGATGTGTAGGAAGGTATATATTGTCACATGCTTATTATAAAATCTTCAGTCTGTAGATGAGAGTGAGAACCTAGGTAGATAGATTCCTTTACTATGGCCTCAGTATGATTCCTTTGGTACGCCTTTTGTGAATTTATGTATATCTTCAATCAAATGTGTTTGTACCCCTATGGCCGGTCAGCTACCTATTACTAAGTAAAATACTAATCTGCCCTCGTCCCACCGGCATGCTGTAGGTAGCAATACCAGATACCTTAAAAAGAGTGTCCATGGAGTTTCTTGCCCGTTTTTCTCCATATAGAACTTACTACGCTTTAAAATGGGTAACTGGCTTCATCTTTCTGACTGACTGACGCCTTGACAATTCAAAAGTGCCTGTAATTGGTTTATTTGAAATAAATGCTTTAAGTAGGAGTTTGAGCCTGCTCGAAAAATTCAATAGACAGATTCTCAGTTGCACTATTTGAGTGGTTATAACCATTGCAGGTTCCAACCAGAAACTGAATTTAGTAAACGTTTTTTTACAAAATTATCTGGCTGAAACCTTCTTAGCTTCGCAATAAATATAGACCACGATGCCTTTTTAAGAAAATTTATCCTAAAAACAACCAAGAATCTGTAAAAGACACCCACTTTAAAAATTCCAAGGTAAAGGAGTTGATTCTGGAGCCGGCTTGAATAAAAGAGGATATAAAGGGTATGGTAGATAAGTCGCGTCACGTCATCGTCCATCCGCCGCGATAAGGCGCTTTATGGTCCCGGCCTTTATTTGAACTTGACACGATTCTCTTCTCTATCTTGATGCAGTTAAACTTTCAAAGACATAAACGTGCTTCTTTTGATGTCTATAAAACATCTAGAATGACCTTTAAGAATATAAGCAAAGATTCGGTAACAAAATGAATACTTTAGTTAAGTACATAAGTAATATCTACCTATGTGACTGTAAATTAAACACATTTTTTTTATATAGCGTGCACTATCCATCTCAATCTGAATCATTAGGATATTGCTAATCCATTGTTTCATACGTTCGAAAAATGTGTCTGCTCAACAACGTAAATAACGCAATGAATGCTGTTGAACTGACAAAATGAAGCCCATTGCTACTGATAGTGTATTTCGCAATTACTCCACAGGTTCAGACCCATGTCTGTCAGTCACAAGCTCTTACGCATGATTAAAAAGCAATGCTCTTCTAAAGTTCACATCATATTTCACGAGAAAATCGCTTTTGCATTTTGGGTAAGTTATGCTCGTGACTGTACTCACCTAATAGGCGGACCAGCACCTTAATTGCGTAACACACAATCAATCGGAATCAGAATCATTTTGAAGCAAATTGCTAATCCGTGGCTTCATAAGTTCGAAAAATTTGTCTGCTCAACACGTAAATAGCGCAATGAATTTTGTTGATCTATCAAAATAAAACCGATTCCGATTGATCGTGTGTTACGCAATTAGGGTGCAGAATAATGCCATTATTGCGCGCCATTCCAAACTTCGACTGCGACTAAGACTTTCCTAACCGAAAAATCCAATAACAGTAAGTACTTTGCTCGATCTGGAAATCAAACTGAAACTTTGATATTAGTAGAGCAACACGGCAGCTGAATAAAAGTCACTAACTAGGTATCTGAAAAGTAGTACCTAGCTCACGCAAGTTTTCGGGCCCTGAACGCACGACATCGTGTTCACATCGCATGACCAATAACGTGCTGCTTTTAGTGTTTTAAAGTCAAAGTGCCTTTGTGGGCAATTTAATCGATAGTAACTTTTACACAGGACTACCCACCCCAAATAAGCTCGTTGGCGATATTATTTTTATTATTAATACATCATAATTATCTAAATAGTAACAGCCGCACAGGTCAATCGATCAGGTTAAGCTACGCTAGTCGCGGTTGGTCTGTGGATGGGTGACTATCTTTACATACCAAACCCCTCCGTGTCTCGGAAAGCACGTTAGTCGGTTGGTCCCGGCTGTCGGTATCGTATTACCCAGTACTTAACTGGGTTGTGGAGGTCAGTCAGGCAGTCACTCCATGTAAAATACTGGTATTCAGCTGCATCCGGTTATACTGGAAGTCGACCACAACATAGTTGGGGGAAAAGACTAGGCAGATGACGATGATGAATCATTTATTTTCCAGATTATAAAGTCCAATTTTTTTGTTATATTAATTATATACCTATAATTTTGTTGTTTGTTAATTATACATATAATACACAACTTAAACACTAGTGTTAGTACATACATAAATGTATATGTTAATGAATTAGCATCTTACTTTGATAATTAATACTCGTATTTGCATGCCAAAATATGGCGAAATGTGGCACACGAATATTTATTTACCACTTTTGGTATTACCGCATTTTAAGCACATAAATGACTTTTACTTTTACTTTAAATACCGTCAGGCTACCTTCCGAAATCTGGAACAGTATTTACCTAAATTAACATATTATTTACAACTTTACTCAAGTTTTATTTAGGTATGAATATTCTATGACTCCTACAAGTTGTTTTCACGATTCGACTTCGTTTGTTTTTGTAGAATTAAGGGCTGATTTTTCCATCGCCAGATAACTTTTATTCGAGGAATAAAATTGACGTTTGACAGCTTTTGTATGACAAATTTTGACAGTTAGTCAAAATTTCAAAATTATTCCTCGAATCTAGTTACTCGTATCAGATGATTGAAAAATCGGCCCCTAATAGATTAATTTTTCTGGTGATCATTCTTACGGTTGCTATCTTGAAGGTCCACTCTTGAACTTAGTATTCTCCAGTTCAGTGACACAAGTTAATTGGCTAGACAATCAATACAGTGCCTTAATAATTACAGTTTCAGATTAAGCTAGCCTGCGCTGGCCTTCAAGCTATTCTTTCAGGCTTTCACGTAGTCTTTTGTCTCTCCATTCTCGTACTTTAACCCGATCCTTTCACTCTAGAATCCCTGTTTATGAAAATTACATTTCAAATTACAGCAGTCTTGCATTATCTTAATATAGCCCTGCACTTGTCTAAATATCGTTAGAATTTTATGAATTCACTGAATACAACTTTCACGAATGAAAATCTGCTATTCCGCTACGGAAACATAATTTATTCCTCTGTCGTAGATAGGTACAATAGGTACATAAATATTTTAGCCTGACGACAGGACCGACGCGGTACAAATTTAAGCGAAAATTTTAAATTTCTCCGCAAAAAGTTGAGAAAGGCTTGAAGAATGAAAGGGATGTAAATGACTTAATTTGCATCACATAGTGCGCGGTTAAGGTTAAACCTCTATTTCAAGGCCCATGCTTTATAATATACAGGCATTCAATTCATAAGCAAACCTTGAACTTCGTTCATTTATAATTAGTTGAATATTTCTCGGGAAAAGATGGAAAAGTACTGAAACAAAAGGGAAAAACCGATTAATAATTATGTAACTCATAACTAGTAACTCATCGGTTACATTTTACGTTATTAGGTAGGTCTTATCATCATTTTGACCCCAATTTATTTCGGGTTGGCGAATCATTGTCTTTTTTTCCATATTAGTCGTCAGCTCAGTAGTCACCCTTTCTCTAGTTACATTATATCATCTTTCACACAGTCCGTCCAACAACGTTTCTTCGTCTTTCCCAATTACCTACAGTACTACAGCTGGTTTATTCTGCAAAAATCTCACCGTCAAAACTTAAGTGAAGCGAGTTTGACGTGAGCTGTCAATAGAGTCAATAAATATCTTGCCTCAGGTGGAATGACAGCTTACATAAGTTTTCACGGTGAGATTATTACAGAATAGATCAGTTGTACTTGTTACTACTTCAAAATAGGTAGGTATCTACTTCAAAGTTATGTTGTTTTTTATGATACCTTTACCTACCTATTGCAAATGTCAAGTTAAGTAAAGTTGTAGGTAGATAGACACGTTACGTGATCATTGTCTTTGATTAAATGGCACTCTTTACTACCTATATAGGGTACTTTACCCCACGAGGGACTTTATCTAAGTGGGTATACTTATAGGTACTTGCCAGACGAACAATACACTTCCCATCAATGTAATTTGATACTTTTCGTGTTTACATTATAAATTACAAGTAGGTATGAGTGCTCTATAATAAATGGAAGATATGTTTAGTCTTATTATAACATCACTGGCTACCATATGAGCCATTGATGTGTTAATGACATTTATTTGTCAATTAAATTGTGTTTTACAATTGAATTTTGCATAAATCATCATCTACCCTAGCCTTTTCCCAACTAAGTATGTTGAGGTCGGCTTCCAATCTAACCGGATGCAGCTGAATACCAGTATTTTATATGGAGCGACTGCCTATCTGATCTCCGTAACCCAGTTACTGGGTTATTATCCAGTGGCCAGTAACTGGGTAATAACCCAGCGGGCGATGGGCGATACCCCTTGGTAAGACTGGTTGTTAGACTTTCGGGCTGACTACCCGTAACGAATGTCAAAGATCCACGAATGACAGCCACGACCAACGGCTTAACGTGCTTTGCAAGACACGGAGGGGTCTCGGCATGTAAAAATGGTCACCCATCCACAGACCAACCGCGGCAAGCGTAGCTTAACCTCATGGATCTGACCTGTTATTTAGCCACTTTGCATAAATTATTTAATTTAAAAACATAATATTATTTGGATATTGTTATCTTGTAAATCTTAATCATAAAACAGCTATAAAGGTAGGTACCTGCCTACCTAAACAAAAACTTCCCTCTACTTTTGATACAAAAGAAATCCCTGGCTCGTGAAAGCTACAAAAGGCGTTTCAAAATAAAAGAAAAGAAAATCTTTTGAATACCGGTTGGCCGTTTTTCTTAGCGCCCCACCATCATTAGGTAAACGAAACACTTATGAAATCCCTCGGTATATGTATATTCCGATGTCAAGGACCTTGCTCTCGACCTTTCGACGAAAATCGCTCTTATTATTATACGGCATTAAGAGGCTGTCAGTGTCAAATCTTTTTCACTGATGTGCGTTTGACTGTACGATTTTATATCCCGTTTTGATTAAAGAAATTTAAATTATGAATGTGGTGGATTGCTACATTTATAATTATTAGGGAATGACCCCCATGATGTGCCCTTACAGGGTCCATAACTGTATCTTAGCTTTAAGCCTATTTTAACAACTTAATTCACATTATGGTATGCAAATAAATGAAATGAAATGGATGAACTGTGTGAAAGATGACGACTAATAGAGAAGTCATCATCGCCTTTCCCAACCATGTTGGGGTCGCCTTCCAGTCTAACCGGATGCAGCTAATTACCGGTATTTTACATGGAGCAACTGCCTATCTGACCTCCACAACGCAGTTACTGAGTAATAACGATACCCCTTGATAAGACCGGTTGTCAGACTTTCGGGCTTCTGACTACCCGTAAAGACTGTCAAAGATCTATGAATGACAGCCGGGACCAACGGCTTAACGTGCTTTTCGAGGCGACTAATAGAGATGTATGTAAGATAAAGACATGTTGCGCCGACCCCAAATGAATAGAGATAAGGGCAGGAGAATGATGACAAACTTTGTAAATAGTTAGGTAAATATTATTATCTATCAATATATCAAATGCTGTTCGTTTGTCTCGCTAAAACTCGAGAACTGCTGGGCCGATTTAGCTGATTTCGGTTTTGAAATGTTTTTCCTAGTCCAGGGAAGGTTTAAACGGTGAGAAAATATGGAAAAATTGCGAGGAAGATGGTAAAAACAACAATTTCATTTTCCCATATAAACTGTTCTACCTACTTTCCTGTCAAACATTTGACGTTCGTCCCTTCGGTACGGTAGACTCGGATCCACTCGAATTGAAGCACGTATTAAATTAAGTGTTTTGAATCGACAACATACATATACCCACATTACTCGGATTATCTAGGATTAGGTAGGAGTAGTGTAGGAGTAGGGTAAGAGTAGGGTAGGAGTAGTGTAGGAATAGGGTAGGAGTAGGGTAGGGGTAGGGTAGGGGGTAGGACACCACGCGAACGAAGTAGCGCCGGGCAGCTGGAAATAATTTATATGGCAAAATATTATAACACACTGTTCCCTTTATCAATACGCTGATGACACCTGTATACTATCTGCTAACTTAAACCTTAACTTGGCCGCAGAATGTTTTCAAAAAGATTTTCGTCTATGGCTAAGTGGGCCCGTGATATGGGACTTGTTCTGAATCCACAAAAATCTAAAGTTATACACGTACATTCAAGTCACATAAGTACCTCCCATCCCTTTCAAATCATAGCTCATTATGTAGTCGTGACTGTCTGCATAAAAACGTGCCAGACTGCTCGACTATAGAGCAAGTCCCATATCATACCTATTTGGGATTAATAATTTTGATAACCGATTCAACTGGAGTTATCAGGTGGAATTGGTTGCGTGCGATACTTACCAAATTTTCCATTATAAAGCGCAATATACCGTACAGAACCCTCCTTCAAATGTACACAGCTCTTGCTGAATCGATAATAAGTATCCTATAGTATGGACTCACCAGTTATGGCCGCACATTTAAAACTCACCTAGATAAAATACATAATTTGCAAACACGTTTCTTGAAACTTGTAGTACCAAACTATGTAAAATAAATACCTAGACAATTACATAGGGTTATTTAAACACTGCAAAGTACTACCTGTTTTAGTGCGTGCCGAGTATGTGTTCCTCTTAGAACATGTTGATAACCGTGTTATTCAAATTCCAGGCCCACAAATCAAAATTTTAGACAAAAGTTCACTACACCTCCTAGGTTCCCCAATTTTAGAAGATAGTTTTTCACCTTTCATCGATGAAAAAATCAAAAATTTCAACGACATTTCGGTCAGACTCTCCAAAATTAATTTACATTCGGCATTCACCCTAATTAGATACTGTTGTTTTGGTCCAAATTTTATATATTTTCTACGTTCTTCCCCTTTATGGAAGCAACCACATCTGTTGGACAAAATTGACCACATTATCCGCAGCACATTAACAACCATTTTAAATGTGGCCTTGGACGACCGAGCGTGGCTTCAAGCCACACTACCCATCCGTTTTGGTGGCCTCGGCGTCCGCAAAATTACCAGTATTAGCTTACCGGCGTTCCTGTCCTCTGTCCACAGCACCGAAAAGTTGACCGGGAAAATTTTAGCCCCCTGCCTGGTTGACTCTGAAGTGCCTTGCTTGACCGACGCGGTGAACGCCTGGAAAGCGGCTTGCCCGGATACAGATCGGCCCGTAAACCCATCTTCCCAGAGACAGTGGGATGAGCCGCTCTGCAGGTTGGTACGGAATAAACTTATCAATACGTCCACCAATACTGCTGAGCGTGCCCGCCTGCTGGCTGTGGGTGAGTGGGAGTCGGGGCTGTGGCTTCAAGCACTCCCTTCACCCAACATAGGCACTATGCTGGGTGACGCCACCTTCCGGCTCGCTACCTGTCTGCGTTTGGGTGCTCCTTGTGGGGCTCCGCATCGCTGTCAGTGCGGTGAAGCTGTCGACTGCCTCGGACACCATGGCCTATCCTGCAGTAGGAGCGCAGGTCGGATAGCACGGCACGCCAGCATTAATGACATCATCCGTCGTGCTCTTGTCACCGCCGGGGTGCCAGCTGTTTTAGAACCCAACGGCCTGGCACGCGACGATGGAAAGAGACCAGACGGAATGACCATAATGCCCTGGAAGTTAGGCAGACCTTTGGTGTGGGATGCAACATGTGTCGACACCCTTGCGCCATCCCATCTTCCTAGCACGGTGGGCTGTGCTGGAGCGGCTGCTGCTGGTGCAGAAAACCTCAAACGGCGAAAATATTCCAGCCTGATTGGGAGTTATATCTTCGAGCCGTTTGGGGTTGAAACACTAGGGCCATGGGGTCCGAGTGCCCACTTGGTTTATCGAGATATCGCCAAGCGCTTAGTCGACTCTTCACGTGACCAGAGGGCTGGCCTGTTTCTTGGCCAAAGAATTAGCATCGCCATACAACGTGGCAATGCCGCCAGCCTTTTGGGCACTGTTCCTGTTGACAGCGATGCGGACGAATTTTTTGATGCCCTATGATTCTTTTGCTTAATTTCTTTTTTCTCATGTACATATTGTAGCGAAATAAAAACCATATCTTCACTAAAAAAAAAAAAAAAAATTCCAGGTGAATACACGACAAGCCAAATCAAAATCATTTCAAGTGCTACGCAAAAGTAATTTTTATGGCAGGCGTACCGCTTCCTTCACAATTCCCAATTTACTAAACCAAATACCTGTAGACATTAGAGAGACAATTAATGAATAGTAAAAACATGAAGCGTAAGCTGAAAGAACATAACACCAATTCGATTATAACTTAGCTGTGATCAAATCTCAGGCCATGGCATGCTAAGACAGACCCCAGAGGTCTAATTGTGTGCTTTGTTTAAGTTAAGGAGCTTATATTTTTTTTTAAATAAATAATTAATAATAAGTAATGACAAAAAACATTTTTTGTTTGTCTGTCTGTTTGTTCCGGCGAATCTCCGAAATGGCTGGACTGATTATGACGGGACTTTCACTTGACTGGCAGATAGAAGTTGTTATAAGGAGGAACTAAGGTTTTATTTCAGAAAAAGAATTTGTAAGAGACACATTATTGTTTTCCGACATCCAAATAAATAATATTTTGCAATGAATGCCAATACTGAGAACTTAAACAAGACAAGACACGCTAGATTATCGATTACATTAACACGTGTAGAATCATAGATACCTATACAACATATCTCGCATGGCGATCAAACGCTTTCATTCGATTGAATCTTTTAGAAATACGAAATGTACGAGTATATAAATATAATAATAAAATAGGTTCCGTTTGAAAACGGGGAAAACGAAGTAGGTTATATTTTGCGTGACTCTTTTTGCAAATCGGTCTACGTAGCGTGAATACATTACTTTGCGAAGCCAAATTTTCTGCTCCCTATGATTCAATGATTGATCGAAAGTGTGTGAACCTGTTTATTAAAATGGAAGAGGCTTTTACCATTACTGTAGGCGCTACAGGCGCGGTGCGGGGGGGGGGTCGTGGGGGACATGACCTGACCCCAAAATCATTCAAGCTGCCGAGAGTCTGCATGATTTACTTGCCTTACTAACTTAAGTTACTAACTTACTACTTGGTGACCCCCCAAAATTTTGGGCTGCGACCGCGAGGTGCTAAGGCTTAATATTCTAGTCTAGTTAAGAATCTCTCTTTTACGAAGGTTAGAAGGATTTGCCAATTATTTCTTATTCAGAGTGAAGTTCAATTAGCTAGCAAAACTCTGAAGACGTGATGGAAAGCGATACCTATCCAAACATGATTTAATAAAAACAAAAAGATTTGATGTTTTTTTGGGGTTCAACGGCCCCTTGTATTATTGATACTTGAAGTATATATTGAAATCGGTTTTATTTTGCGTTATCGTGCATATCGATAACCATCAGGTCTGTGAAATTTACCAAAAAAAATTGTTGATTTTTAAACCGATATTTCAAGTAACTACACTACACTGCAGTCGATGACGACACAAAAACATCATAAAAATAATTTATTATTTGTTTTATCATGATTATATCGATACCCATCACAGCTGCGGAGTTTAGTTAACTAATTTAATTTGACCTTGTACCTATATTGATATCTAAGATTATGCTTCTTGCTGTAAGATATATTCAGTTGCTCTTATCCTTTTAAACGTTTAAAACGTTTCGTTTTAGTAATATCCACTAAGTCCATTAGGTAAACCGTTTTTTGACAGATGAAACTAGTGATTGCAGCAACACACAATACATTGATTGATACACGTACGGTATTACATTGTCTGAAAGAAGCCATAAATAACATAACTCAATAAGATACGGCAGTTTGTATATTTATTTTATTACACATTTTAACGTTAACTTTTACGTTCTAAGACAGCTGTCATAAAACGGTTAACCTAATGGACAAGGAATAATTCTGAAAAGTTAACTTTGTCCGCGTAGTAACGACTTGGGAGGCATTGGACAGACTTCGAAAGATAAAGGCACCCATATTGTAAATCTCGTCGTGTCGAAGAGGTCCTTGACAACTTCTCTATGAATAATATTAAGTAGAATCGAGGAATTTTCCGGCTTAGACTGCGGGGAGAGTTTCTTGGAACAAGCTTATCAAGTATCTCTTAAACAAAAATGATAATACATGAGTCCCACTTACCGGCACCAAACTCGATGGTGTTTGGTGGCACTATGACTGTATATTAGCGATATGTATAAATAATAATAATAATCAGCCTGTATTATTAACAGCCGCACGGGGCGATCGATCAGGCGTCGGCTACGCTTGCTGCGGTTGGTCCGTAGATGGGTGACCATCTTTACATACCGAAACCCCTCCGTGCCTCGGAAAGCACGTTAAGCCGTTGGTACCGGCTGTCATTCGTGGATCTTTGACAGTCGTTACGGGTCGTCAGAAGTCCGAAAGTCTTACCAAGAGGTTTCGTATTACCCAGTAATTGGGTTGTGGAGGTCAGATAGGCAGTCGCTCCATGTAAAATACTGGTACTCAGCTGCATCCGGTTCGATTGGAAGCCTGAATCGAATCAGCCTGTATTGTTCCATCAGGCCTCCCCTTCTTTTTTCCACTCAACTCGATCCTGAGCCAATATGGACCAATCCCTCATATAAGCGTCAAACTCGCCCCGCCATCTACGCCTGGGTCTTCCGCGATGCCGTTGGACGTTTTCAGGAACCCATGCTGTGATTTTATTAGCCCACAATGCATCCGACATGCGGCAAACGTGTCCGGCTCAGTCCAGTCAGTGTTTTGCTCGCTATATGGGTATGAGTTATACCTATATTATAGCGAATAAAACATACTTATTATAACATTTTTTTTAACATAAAATATAATATCCTATAAACTCGTGGAAGAATTTTCGGAATCGGACTAAAGTTTCGAAGATTACCCCCTACTTAGAAACTCACAAACTTTATCCTATTTATAATATTAGTACAGATTAGACGAATGTGATCCACCAAGCCTATCTATCTATATTACGGACCATTCCTTTATGTAAAATTTGAACTTATCTTGATTGACCTTTAAGATAATGAAAGTATTCACTCGAGTGTGTTAAATGCCTGTTGAAAGAAGGTACCTTTTTAGCAGGGATTTAAAGGTTTCCTTGGAAACTGTTATACGTATTATGTTTGATTTTTTCGTATAAAAATGGTTCAAAACCGTGTGTCCAAAGAATTCGTTAAATAACGATATTCACGAATAGAATAGCGGAAAATGGTTGGCAAGCATTGTTGGCTTTCACTAGCTAAATCCTGCCATGTGTACAGCTATACATCAAGATAATAAATGGAATAAAAGCTACTACCTTCTTTCTTCTTTTGGCAAATAATTTCAAGGCAAATAAACAAAAACAAAGAATTCTAAAACCAAAAGAAATTCCAGAGATCTTTCTCATTCTAGAACGCTCAAGTACGCCGTTGAGTATAATAGTTAGAAGATCTAAGAAGGTAGGTACACACTGCCCATTGATAATAGCTTCTCTCGATCGAAGAGCACACTGGCACGTAGGTATCTAGCTATGTCCATCTTGTATGTTCCTGAATTCCATTCTCGTGGCACTCGTGGACAAAGTCTGGTCAATCAATAATGTCAATCAACACTACATCGGACTAATAGAGCAAATTCTACAGATACATAGTTTGATAGTAGTTTACTATTGGTTTATTTTAAGTCATTTTTAGGGTTCCGTAGTCAACGAGGAAGCCTTATAGTTTCGCCATGCTTGTCGTCTGTCTGTCTGTCCGCGGTTTAGCTCAAAAACTATTGGTACTAGAAAGTTGTAATTCGGCATGAGTATACACGTTTATGACGCCGAAAAAGTGGTACAATAAAAATTGAAAAAAAAAAACAATTATTTAGGGTACCTCCCCTACATCTAAAATGGGGATGATATTTTTTTTTTCACCCTTCCCATAGTGTGGGATATCGTTGGATAGGTCTTTCAAAAATATTAGAGGTTTGCGAAGGCCGTTTTTTGATTAAGTAAACCGTTCGTGACATAACAAGCTTTAAAGTACCAATTTTCGTTAGAGTCAAGTGTCCCCCCCTCTACCAACTAAACGGTTGTAGTTAGAAATTCAAATGTCACGGCAGTAGTACCTATATATAACGAAGTTTAAAGGAAAACTATCACACTTAAGTGGGCTTTACAAGTTTACGAGTAATAGTCGACCAATTGTATTAGACTCGAAAATTTCGAACAACTCCATAGAAATGTCGATAAATGGCGCTAATGAAATTTCTTGGTCCCCCGACCCACCCCGTCACATCGCATCGCCTGCTCGTCTCATCGCATCAATTTTTTGGCTCGTCTCCTAATGGTTCTAGCGTGATGTTAAACCTATTAATTGGGCTATCAAATGCAAAATATGTTTTTCAAATCCGACCGGTAGGTTCAGAGATTGGCGCGTTCAAACAAACAAACTCTAGCTTTATTATTAGTATAAAAGATAAAGATACTTACTGTCACTTCTAAGACAAAGTATTCTTTTATAAAAAAAATCCAACACGCTTCGTATCATTTTCTTCGAAGGTCTTCTCTAGATAATATATTTCACCCTCTCCAAGAGAAATGATTATATAAGGCAAGTCTTATTGAACGATCACCTGGAAAAGGCACTTAGCGACGCGTGGCTTGACAGGGTTGTATAATGTACCTAGGTAAACATTATAAGGGAAAAACGATGACATAAGATTTTGGTCTGATAAGGTTACTTTATATTGTACCTAGGAGCCTCGAAAAAGTGATATTCTATCAGCGAAAACGATATAGAAAAAGTTAAAAATGCCAATACATTTTTGACTTTTACCTACATCAAATCACTGACATAAGCTAAAGAAAAACATGCCATCCCGATAAAAGTTGTTGTAGGAAAACGAAACGATTGCCAAATGTCTAGGCGAGTTCCTAGACATGTAGCAATCGCTTGTCGCCTTACATTTTCTAAATCTTGATATTGTATCATATATCGTATCAACCATATATAATACCTACATCAAGATTTAGAAGAAGGTTAGGCTTTGCGATTACTTCGTCTCTGTCACTTATACCTAAACGAAATCTCAATATGCCATAAAACATTCGAATATAACCTTCGAATTATCTTTTTTTAAGTACATAACAAAATAAAATGCATCTTTTTGTAAAAGGGCGGAGACCTGAGGGACCATTCTAGTAATTTTAAGACCGTTCACAGTCTGATCTCAGTCTCAATCCGTCAAAAAATACTTCTAATTTCCCTACATTTAGACAAGTTTTTTAACATTTTTTTGTCGCTGAGATGAGACTGCGACTACATTTTGAACGTTTTAAATTACGAGAATTGGCCTTCAGGTGTCCTGAAATACAGGCCTAGAGCTTAGTTTAGGCACCAGTCTCCCACAGTATTAAAATGTGTTCCAACTCTGACACCATATAAAATGTACCTATTTATGTTTGTAATATTTGTGGTGAAAAATAAAATAAATCTTATTATTATAACCATTATATTATCTATTGTTATTCTGGAGTAAATCCAATTTAATAATCTTCGCCATTTTTCCTTAAACTTTTCTTAACAAGACATATTTTCTTTGCAAACAGAGAGAGTTGTTCGCGGCAAAAGCAGACAGCGGATCCGCAGCAGTCGACCGAAAGCTATCATCGTCATCAGCTGGAAGCATGAAGAATAAGTGGCTAAAGGCTTTCCGAAGCCTGAAGCCCCCCAGCGCCCCTCCACCCCACGCAGCGCCCCCAGACAAGTAAGACAGAGATTTATAACCTTTACTAAAAAAACATTGATTAATTAAACACAAAAGTTCATAAATAAAAGCATGGGAATTCAATTTAACATCACAAGTTACAATTTTGCTGTATGTATCATCAAAATGGATACTGAAACTAAATTAAGAAGGTGTGGTGTTGAATACAAAGTAGGTAATTTGTAGCCTTAATTCCATTTTTGCTTTGAATTCGTTGTAATGAGCCTCGACTCTACAGTAGCAACGTAAACTAAATAAGTAAATACGTGTCGAATTCAGAACGTTCTCCTTTTCTTAGTTTTTTAAACTTCGTTTCATAAAGTAGGTAAGCAGGTAGTAGAAAGCACTTAGAATACTGCCAAGACTGTGAGAGGAAATTGTACCAGTGAGCAATAACCGTGGCCAGGAAATAACAGGTCGTAATGGCTTATACACACACGTTCCAAGTCTATCTTATTTATAATTTAAATATTAATTTATGAAGGAAGTGATAGTGAAAATAATAACTAAGTACAGTAATTTTAATCTTAAGTAGAAAATTTTAACACAATTAGAGGAAAGGCTTTCATTTTTTTTTTTTATAAAACTAAAGAAGCAACTTTTAATTCATTCCATTTAAAAGAGGAAGTCTTCTTAAGTTGTATTATATAATTTTCCAGATTTTTTCACCTCAAACTTTATTTCTTCAAAGCCAGCGAAGGCTACGCGGTAAACACAATAATGTCGGGGTTACTTGGGACTTTATGAACCCAATCTTACAGCGCAATATTTATTATCTTACTAGCTTCTGCCCGCGGCTTCGCCCGCGTGGATGTCGGAAATTTACCCACGGGAACGTGCTAACAGGATAAAATGTATGTGCTTCCCCAGAATGCCAGCTATGTCGCGGGCCCTTTATGGCTAATTACAATAGAAAACCAATTGTGTCTCATTAGTGGTGATTAAGAGGGTACCTATATGATATCTTTACCTAAGTTAAAAAAAAAAAAAAGTACCTAATTTAAAAAAACTCAATAACAGAAAATTAAATACCTACCTACCTAAATAAACCTATTTCTGATGATAACTAATCTAAACTCAATAAATAAGCAAAATTCCTAAAAACTAATATCTATACGAATGACTAAACCTACCTAACAGTAAATAACCTACGGTCACTACGTACACTATCAAATATACTACCTATACTTTAAAATTAAAATCTATACCTACGACTCATATAAAAATAAACCTAAATAACTCTAAAAACTAAAAGGAATAAAAATGAACTCCACTGCGGGTGACCCAACCTACGACAAACTTAGTATTTGCGGTTGGTACAGTACAGACAGTGGTAATCGGGTATAGGGATCGAACCGCAAAATTAAGTTTGTTTTTTATTGTATATACTTTTCCGGGATAAAAAGTACCCAGTGTGGTGCCCAGGATATTAAACAATAATTATACCAAGTTTCATCGAAATCGAACCGGTAGTTTTTGCGTGATGCTTGAACAAACAGACAGACAGACAGACAGACAGACAAAAATTTTTTTAATCACATTTTTGGGTTCGGTGTCGGTCAAGTAACACCCCCTGCCATTTATTTTTTGGATATTTTCAATGTACAGAATTTTCACTTCTACAGATTTATTATAAGTATAGATTTAGTTAACTCGCTGGGGCAAGTTCCATTAAACTGTGCCATGTACGCCGAAATTGAACCAGCTAGATTTAAATCTACAAGCCAAGGCAATCACTCCATACGTAGTCGCAAACTTTCAGTTGGAAAATCTAGGAAATACTTAGTCGACCCAGTGTCACCTTTGTTATAGAAATCAGATTAGTTACTATTATTGATCACACGCATCATGTAATAGCCTTATGTCTTGCAAACAAGATTACTAACGTAAATATCCGCTTTACAATGTAAGGCTTCTAAATGTGCTTAACGAAGTTAATTATTTTATTATTTGAACGAGCTATAAAAAGCTATAAAATGGCTCTAGCTGATTAAGCTAAAACGAAACACACTGTTGTTGAAGCCGTCAACTTAGTTATTAATTAGGTAATGTTTTTGGGTGGGAACGATTGAAAATACAAAAACTTAAACTGTTTTTCCCTCTAAAAATGTGGAAAACCTTCAGTTAATTAGTACTACAATAAAATATTAATAGCTGCCAAACCACTAATTGATTCAGCTTCATCGAAAAAAATGGAAGCTAGATATTAATGAATTAGGTGGATAAATATCATCTGGTTTCACTGGTGGGAACCAAGTGTGGGAACACTTGGAATACGAAAGAAATAAAACAGAAAACAACTATGGGTATTTCATAAAAATAAGTTAACAGGGTATCTAGCAAAACTCTAAATAAACAAGATAATTCAAGCGTAACATTGAATCTTTAACGAGGGTGTTGGTTGAGTTTTTCAGAAACTGTAAGAAATTCCGCTTCTGGTGATATTTCGAGCGCTCTATACAAATAATGGAACTCAAGATAACGAGATGCACACAATAGTCACAGAACTACGAACTAGACTGTTGACACAATACATAAGGAGTGCTACTTCACTGAATATGATTCTTATTTTCTCACTTCAATTTTCATGTTCACGAATTTGAATTTATATTGTGGACAGAGTAGGCGCAACATCGTTATAATTTCGTTCAGTATGTGTTCACTTGCCATAAATTGCTGAAACATTTTCACCACAAATGGAAATAATTGACTAGCTTCACGCCACTCATTATTCTCGATGCTTATGGTTGATGTATTCTCATTACACCTTCAGGTTAATAATATGTGTTCAAATTTTGTTTTTGGTTTCACGTCCATTTTGAAGCTGATTTTCAACAATTAATCATGCCTCGTGTCTAGTGACAGCCAATGCGTTGAGTGTAAGTCATTTAATTTCAGCTAAACACACATTAAACTATTGTATCTTGTTAAGGAAGGTGATTAATATGTATAGTAATGATTGAATTACTTACACTTTCATACTGTAATCTGTGATGATGTTAATCATCGAAAGATAATAAACCTCAGAAACCTTTGTTAAATACCATTTGTTTGTTACCAAACGCATCGCTATCTCACAGGTTTCTGCACTAATTGTATTTGATCACGTTTATTTCGTGTTATGTTCATCTTGGTGTTTCTCTCTTTTTGCATCGATAAAGAAAAAATCAAATGTACCACGCGGTGTCGACGGTAATGGCAATGAGGTAACTGTGCCCCGTAGGTGTGAGCCTATGTTTGTAAATGTTTCATTTTACCCAGATATTGGAACTATACCGCTCATCCTTTGACACGTAGAAACAATCCCCAACCAGCATGTATATATTATTTGTGCTTGTATACACTAACACACAATATTTATGTTAGCGATAACTTTTCACCAGCTTTTAGATATACAATACACACTTCTGCCAAGTAATGCGCTTGGAATCCTTCAGTTGTAAGTTGTACTCAATCCTTTCAGCTTTGAAATCAGTTCGCAATAAACAAAAAGTCAGTGTGCTTGCTTTGTTTCCAGTCCGATTCAATGTTAATTGATAATGTTATTCCTGTTGGAGGCAGTTCGTGTTTGGAACAAACCTCAAGGCGAAGGGAGGCCATTACCTAACAGCTCATATGGTTTTGTGCCGGTGTCGGCAGGGGGCTGATTACCAACCACCTCGCAGAGTGATCCACGAACTGTCTCCCCTTGACCTTGGGCGTCATCGGTCGATATCCATGACGTACAAATATTATAATGTGACAGAGCCTACATACCAAATTAATAAATATTATTGTTCAGTACCTTGCTAGAATATCAGTGAAAACTCGTCACAGCTAGTATAAAAGATAAATGAAATACTCTTAGACTATCTTCTGATCTATTAGAAACAGTAAGCATGTAGAAAAGCTAAAATCTGTGTTTGAATTTGAGACTGAATCTTTAGCTGACTTGATGCCGTCTTCTGAAATGTACAATAAGCTTCGAACATTAGTGTATAAATGTGGACTGTTTTGTAGGAGGAATGGAGCGGCTAGAGACGCAATGCGCGCGGGCGGAGATTCCGAGGCACATAACTTTCAAGAATACACGTACAAGAAAATAACGCCTTGCGATGTCTGCTCACAAGTGCTTAGAGGTAAGAAGTTAAATATTAAAACGAAAATGCTTAATCATTCGTGTTAAGAACTACAATAATGTATTCTGACACCATTCCCATCTAGAATCATTTTTTTTTTTTTGGGAAATCATCAAATGTCCTCTCCCGCTCTGGGCTGAGCGGAAGGGCGTGTCAGACTTTTACTGACTAAATCCCACCCGTGTTCCTTCAGTTGCCTGTGCCAGGGGCCACGGTATCTCTTTCGAACATCGCGCGGCCCTGGCAGGCATCGGCCCTTGCCGACCCCGTCAGTCGTGCTGACATCTCTTTGAGGCGCGCGTGGAACACAACGCGCCGTCGACCCGGGCCTGGTCCTTACCGGGCGGCGAGCTGCTCATTGCTCGCCGCCCGCAAGCCCGCGCCTACGGTGGCCGGGAGTCGGCTGTCGGCGCAGAGATTGCCTCTCCCTCACGCGCTCCGCCTCCTCCTTCGTGAGCATTACTGCTTCGCAGAAGGAGGTGACGGCCTGCCATGCACTCTCGCTCCGTACCATGGCCTGTACCAGGGCTGGACGCGAGAAATCGCCACCGCTAATCGCCACCACGAGGTCACGGCGGTGCTCCGCCCAAGCCGGGCAGATCTCCACCGTATGCTCCACCGTGTCCTCCGGGCGATCCACACAGTGGTGACATCCTGGCGTTTCCTCCCGCTTTATCCTGAACAGGAACCTCTCGAAACAACCGTGTCCGGTGAGGACCTGCGTCATGCGGAAGGTGAGGGCGCCGTGGCGCTTCTCTAGCCACTCCTCAAAGAGGGGACTTATCGCCGCAATTGTGGCGTGTCCAATCTAGAATCGAGCCCACAACGTAATTGAGGTTTATCTCAATTACATTTTGGGCTCGTTCATTACCAAATGGGCAGAAATTTATTTTATTAAACTAATTTTATGTTCTAAAATGCTAGAGCAATCCCACTAATTAAACCCAGGTGATGTGGACAGTAAATGGTTGTATGTTTTCCCTAGGGTAGCCAAAACGACACGCTTTATCATTAAACATTGTTTTTTTCCACTAGCTATATGGCCTAATGATGGTATAGCTATAGTCACTGTACAAGTCTATGAGACCAGTAACATATTGCAAATTGTTTTTTATTAGATTTATAAATTGAGTCGGCAAACTATAGCGACTGTGAACCCAATTACGAGAAAGCAAAGCCATTAGTGTATAGGTACACGTGATTCTTGTTATCAACGTAGCTTTTAAAGAGGGAAATGAAATAAAAAGGCCTTGACTTAAAAACATTTAGGTACGTAATGGTGATTAACAATTTACTCTGCTCTAACTCTCTGCTCTCTGCTTTTCACTGGCTAACGGTCTAAGGTTGTGGCGGGACAGTGCTTCCCTACCAAACCCATTCCAGTTCCACCTGCCGTAAATCTCATAATGACTTACCTGGAAGTCTTTAACAGACTTCGGACTCAGGTAGGCGGAAGCAAAGAAAACTTGCTCAGGAGATTCACCGATGACTCCGCCTTGGAGAGTAAATGTAGTGCTAACCCACAAACAATGGGGCACTTAATATTGTATCCAGAGTGTCCTGTTGTCTGCACGCTACGGGAGTTGATGGACGCTACTGAAGGTGCCAAGCTGCTAAATTCTGGGCTTGAGTGTATATATGTAGATTGCCATCGACACGATAAGAACAAGAGCTCTGCTTTTTAACTATCTATCAACTACCTATTTTTAAATATTCCTGTAGTATTAATTAAATCACAATTTTATAATGAAAAAAATTGCCCCTCATATATAATAGTCACAATAATTAGGATATAAATATGTAGCTACCATTCCATAGAATATTCCCAAAAGCTCTCAGTTTGTTACTGGCATACAAGACAACAAAACGTTCTTCACGATTACAGTTATTATCTGACACAATATCGTTAAATCTGAATAAATGTTTTATTGTATAGGCACACACCTTGTTTGCCAGACTGGTGTTGCTGAAATTGGATAAGGTATCTTTACAAGTGTATCTAAACACGTTAGGTCTATACACCCGCGCAGTGCTTTGCACGAAATGTAACGAAGTTTGTTGATCTAAGCTATGTTTACGTGAAACCATGGCTGGTAGAAGTAGAATTGTCATAAACTGTCCGAAGGTATATGTAGATGGTATCTATAGATGACCCCATCTTATCCCTTAACCTCTCAAACTGCTAAACATTTCAGAAATATATCCATGCACTCACAGGAATACGTTGTTGAGTGTGGGTCATAATGTGTGATTGAGAGTCTCAGAGAAGATCTGCGGGGTAATTGCGTAACACACGGTCAGTACCTAGCATTTGACAGTTCAACAATATTCATTGCGTTATTTACATTGTCGAGCAGACAAATTTTTCGAATGTATAAAGGAATGGATTCGCAGTATTCTTCAAAATGATTCAGATTGATAGTGTGTTTCGCAATTATGGAACCTAGTATGTAGTAACCCACCCACATGGTTTTGAAATGTGAAGTTAAAATCATACGTCACGTCTTATTGATCAAGGGCAATTCTTTCAAAGTCTGTGGGCACGTGTCACGTTCGTACTATCAACGTATATATCGTCTTCAATGCATAGGTATTTGCTAAAACTGTTAACATTCCTCTCATACGCTTTCTTCCCATGGGGGTAGGCAGAGACTAGAAACTACTGCACCGGCCACCTGCTATGATCCTTGCATAGTCCTATTGCCTCGTTTACGTTTATACATCAGCAGTGCGATTCTGTAAAAATCTCACCGTGAAAAGTTAGGGGAAGTGAGCTTAGAGTGAGCTGTCAACAGTGTCAATCCCTAGTATTAGTTAGAACTAGCTTCTGCCCGCGGCTTCGCCCGCGTGGATGTCGGAAATTATCCCACGGGAACGTGCTAACAGGATAAAATGTATGTGCTTCCCCAGAATGCCATCTATCTCGCGGGCCCTTTGTGGCTAATTACAATAGAAAACCAATTGTGTCTCATTAGTGGTGATTAAGAGGGTACCTATATGATATCTTTACCTAAGTACCTACCTACCTAATTTAAGAAAAATAAACTCAATAACAGAAAATTAAATACCTACCTACCTAAATAAACCTATTTCTGATGATAACTAATTTAAACTCAATAAATAAGCAAAATCCCGAAAAACTAATATCTATACGAATGACTAAACCTACCTAACAGTATTATAAAATAACCTACGGTCACTACGTACACTATCAAATATACTACCATATGATATCTTTACCTAAGTACCTACCTACCTAATTTAAGAAAAATAAACTCAATAACAGAAAATTAAATACCTACCTACCTAAATAAACCTATTTCTGATGATAACTAATTTAAACTCAATAAATAAGCAAAATCCCTAAAAACTAATATCTATACGAATGACTAAACCTACCTAACAGTATTATAAAATAACCTACGGTCACTACGTACACTATCAAATATACTACCTATACTTTAAAATTAAAATCTATACCTACGACTCATATAAAATAAACCTAAATAACTCTAAAAACTAAAAGGAATAAAAATGAACTCCACTGCGGGTGACCCAACCTACGACAAACTTAGTATTTGCGGTTGGTACAGTACAGACAGTGGTAATCGGGTATAGGGATCGAACCGCAAAATTAAGTTTGTTTTTTATTGTATATACTTTTCCGGGATAAAAAGTACCCAGTGTGGTGCCCAGGATATTAAAGAATAATTATACCAAGTTTCATCGTAATCGAACCGGTAGTTTTTGCGTGATGCCTGAACAAACAGACAGACAGACAGACAGACAGACAGACAAAAATTTTTTTAATCACATTTTTGGGTTCGGTGTCGGTCAAGTAACACCCCCTGCCATTTATTTTTTGGATATTTTCAATGTACAGAATTTTCACTTCTACAGATTTATTATAAGTATAGATATAGATGACAGCTCACTCCACGCTCACTTCACCTAAGTTTTCACGGTGAGAAGGTTACAGAATCACACTGCTGATGTATAAACGTAAACGAGGCAATAGGACTATGCAAGGATCATAGCAGGTGGCCGGTGCAGTAGTTTCTAGTCTCTGCCTACCCCCATGGGAAGAAAGCGTGAGTTTATGTATGTATGTTAACATTCTGTCTGTAGACTAACAATATCTCAAAACGTTTAGAAACTACAATGACAAAAAGACAACAACTTGAATATTATTATTGAATAATCAATATTACTTTCGGCGTGCGGCGTCCTTGAGTAAGCCTTTATAGAATGTGTTAGACTTGACATTGATTTTACTTTATTACCTGCCGTGCTTTGAGAGTCTGTGATTGCGAAATAAATTCCTTCAATTTTCAGATTCATGGCATTGAATATTGAATCAGTATGAGTAAGCAGTTTCAGCGAAACTATAACTAGTTTGCCATGACTCAATCAGAAATTTACCTACCTACAAGAATGTGACTGTAACTTGGGACTGATCGACGCTGATTGCATTTTCGCGTGGGGTTTCTTTCTTTTAAACTTTTCTTTGGTACCTTATTTTTCTTCGTAATAATTACAATATTGTTTAAAACAAGTAGATAATTAATTCATCTGTGTTTTTATATGTCGGTACAGATATAACCTACAAAGTTACACTTTCAATTCTTTTTTTTCCTCAATATTTTTGTGGGGCCTTTTACTGGGTTCTACCATGTTTACCATGTTAATCATCTTCTCATTTTCTTTACAAACTTTCTTAGTTCGTATAATAATCAGCATTGTTCTTAAAAAGGCATATTCAAATCTCGGATATGACGATATGATAGCATAAAATCTACCTAGATGTTAATCTCTTCCACCCAATAGATTCCACTGAGAACCAAGGCAGCAATGTCTAAGTTAAACCAGCTACGAATGTATACTTATGTCATAGGATACAAACATGCTAGAAACTCTTTGGAATAGCAAAAACCAACAATTCACGCACGATTTGTAAGTATACCTACTTTATGTAAATATGTCGTGGAGGCCCGAAGTTTTGTGGACCAACTTCTCAAGAATTAAGACGTTGGGGGGTCGAAAGCGAAAGTTGGCAAGCATGATTGATCCATACTTGTACCTTTTATATACGAGAAGAGGCTTTTGCCCCGCAAATGTCAGTTACAGGCTGTCATTGTGGCATGTCAGCTGGTCATAATATCGCCGCTCACATAACAACAAATTAGTTTTGTCTATTAAACGGTTAAATTAATAATCTTATTAGGTACTTGGGTATTATGTAACATGTAATATAATAACTTTATTACATTTTTTATTAAGAGGTTAACGATCAGGTACGCTAGTGTTAGTTATATCTATAGGTACAGAATTCTGAATAGCGTGTTGTTTACGATTTAGGCAATCAGGGGTGGAAAATCAGGAGTAACTTAGATTAAAAAACACCATGCGTGCTACGGTTTTCTTGGTACCAACTTTTATAAGAATTTCAGGAAACACGGCGTTTGATTGATATCGTAAATATTTTTGTTAGGAGAAATATTAATCTCTGTTACCTAATTACAGGGAACTTTGTGTTTGGGGTCAAAGTAATTTCAGTGTCTTATTATAAAAGTCTCAATGGATTTAGGTTAATATAATATTTAAGCTCCAGTTCAAGCCTGAACTTCTGGAACTTTCACAAAGTTGATTTTTAAGTTAGTTTTGTAAATCGGAATTGGCTACAAATATTATTTAGGTATTTAATTACGAATATAATAATCACACCAACAGCACAGTCAACGAAACAGTTATTTTTTATCAGGTGTAATTAACATGTCGGTAACCATTGTCTACAAATAATATACGTAACGATTTTTTTAAACAAAAAATACAAATCAATTATTTATTATTTTTCTTTCTTTAGTTGAATTACATAGACGCGCACTATTCATACTGTCTAAATAGGAAGCGGCTGTATGAAGCTAAACTCATAAAAAATATGTTATATTTGTTAGATAATATGTATGTTTAAAGCTGATCTAAATACTTTTCAAGGTCTGATCTAAATACTTGTCAAGGAAATCAAGGTATTGATATAAATTTTCTTCCCACCCAAAGGACAACCTTTCGTTTCGCCAATCATTCAACCCTAAACTTATACCGTTCCGTTTACAGATTTTTTGGGTCAGTGACTACTTAGGTAAGTTAACCGTTTAAAGCAAGTATAACTAACTTAAATAATTTGATTTATATGCAGTAATAGAGGAGGTGACAATCAGTTCGTGCTTAAAGTTTGTTCGTGCCTAATAGAGAGGACGGGCTTGCCATCCATCACATACTTTTCTTCCTTCACAACATGTTTGCTTAATAAATGATTTGAAAAGTATGGCTTCGGAACTTGGGAATTATGGTCGTAATACACGAACGTTGTGGAAAGTTTGGCAAAGCTTTGATTTTGTCATTGCAGTGATTTCACTTATATTCTAATTAGGTAGATGGGTGCAGCTTTTAACTACAAAATCAGAATATAAATACAAAATTGCAGAGAATAAGGATAAGAATCATTTATTTACAGAAAACATAGGTGTTACCCAGTTGTAAAAATGGTGTTTTAATGTACAGGCCAAATACTTTTGAACTGTACATTAAACCACCAATTTTTAGGGCATGCAAATTAATGTTACATGAACTACTGCAATTTTTTGAGAATAGGAAGCAAATAGAAGTAATAAGGAAGCAATTCTTGGGTATAAATTCACCGTTAAATACGCCTAGTGACGTCCCGTTCATCCAGACGGACACCTACTAATAGGTACTTATTTTAATAAGATATACAGAATATAGATCGTATCGGGGTATTGCGTTACCCAGTCACTGGGTTGTGGAAGTCAGATAGGCAGTCGCTCCATGTAAAATACTGGTATTTAGCTGCATGCGGTTAGACTGGAAGCCGACCTCAACATAATTGGGAAATTCGTCAATCAACTAGGCAGATTGATTTGATACAAAATATACATATAATATTTTTGTTCTAATATTTTTTTAAAATTAGTAAGTATGTTACGTTACAATAAATAGATTTAGAATACAGAGATTTCGAAAATAATTGTAATTAAATATATTGTCAAACTAATCATTCATATCTTGATAGAAAAGCAAGCGGTGAGTTCATCACCCTACAGAGAAGTTCGAATTATCCTTCCTGAAACTTTCTGTTTTTAATAAAAACAGATGTACAATGTATTTGGCATTCTGTCTGTACACTAACAATATCTCAAGACGTTTAGAAATAACAATCGCAAAAAGACAACAATATGAATACATATTATTATTGACTATAATAATCAATATTATTTTCGGCGTGCGGCGTCCTTGAGTAAGCCTTTATAGTTTATAGAATGTGTCAGAGTCGATATTGTTTTTAAATTACTTTATTACCACTTTGTTATTAACATTTTGTTTTTTATTTGTTTGTACAGGACATACACGTCAAGGATTGCGTTGTCGACTATGCAAGCTGAATGTGCACACCGACTGCATGCCTCAGGTCGGCAGGTGTCAGACCAAGTCTCGACTCCTGCGCAGGCAGAAGAGCACCTCCGAGATAGAGTCCCACAGAGTACTAGAAACAGCCTTCGACGATGAAAGTAAGCCCATAATGAAGCTTTTTATTTTAATTTAAAATTATTAGTTACAGAGTAAATTTTTTGTTAAAGCTAAGATGATTTCAACAAAATTAATATTGAACTGCTTACTAATCAATCATACCATTTATTGAAGTTATAATTGATGTCAACTTAAATATAGTCAAATATGTAATGAAGAAATATACATAATACGAATTTAAGAACTTTTGATACTTGTAACATTACTCCTTACTTAGACCATGCTGTCAGAAGTTATGGTAAGTTCTAATAAGGTGTTATGAATTTTGAAATTTTGATTCACATTCAACTTTAATTGGAACAGTTGAAAACTTTATTCAATAATATTACTATGATGTACTGTTGGGAATGTTGATTTTTAACACAATGTTATGAATAGATAGATGAATGAATCACTTTGGAAGTGAGAACATAATACACAGCCTCATCGAGCTTGCAAAAACACACAACGATCATATTCACGTAAAGCTATGAACACAGTCGGAAGCTAACCTCACGTTGTCCAGGGGTGCAGGACGGGTGGCTGCCGGGACAGAGACTCACCAAGATCTCGTTCAAGGGAGTCGAATTCGATGATGATTTCGATAGCTACTGTGACTCGGGTACGGTATCAGACAGGAGTGACCCCTGTGCACCCTCCCGAAGCCGAGCGTTCGATATGACTAACAACACTCAACGATCCTCTGCCCAACTACAAATACTGTACATAAACGGTTAACCTACTAACAAGCGAGTTCCAGACATGATACGCCACCTCGCACACAATAACAGTTCGAGTATCACTAAACTGTCGCCGTATCGCGGACCTGAATCTAATTGCATTTCGCTCGATGCTCAGAGGAGGAAGTGGATCAGACCTACCAAGTTCTGAAGCGGGCCAACGAAATTGGGAAGCCGGGCGGCGGCGGGGAAGCGCGCGGGGGCCCGGTAGTGCGCGTGTCGGCCCCGGAGGAGACGCCGCCCGCGCGCTCGCCGGCGCGGCCCACCGCTGGCCTGGCCGTGGCGCCGCAGCCCGTCTCCTCTAGCTCAGGTCTGGCGCCGCACCCGAGCTCGCTCGCTTCTCCGCTCGAGTCGCGCCGTAGGTCGGCGGCCGTTCGCGTCGCGCCACGACGCGCGGCGGCCGACCGGCAGCTTCACTCAAATTCACTCGTTTTCAGTAGTGTCGAGTTGTTTTTTGCACGCATTGTATAGTCGCGGGCGCAGGGCGGGGGCGGGGTGCGGTCGGTACTGACGCTGCTTGTCGGTAGGCGGGGCGACGCGGCCCGACGGCGGGGTGCGGCGGAAGCTGTTCGCCGGCGTCAAGAGTTTGTCCATGTGGGGCTCGCGGTCGCGCCGCGGCTCGCCGCAGCACCGGTCCATTTCCCTGCCAGAAAGTACGCGCCCACGGCTGCCGTAGCGCAAGGCTCTCTCAGTCTCACAGCTTTGTTTGTCCCGTCTTCTGGGTTACGGTGCCACGTTTACGTTGTGTGTTCAGTATTTTATGTTCATTCTTTTTTATTTCGCGATTGCAGTGTTAGATTAGAAATAGGACTAAACAATAGTCGAAGCTCGGCAAGCACCTTAGATGCTTTATCCCGTCCCTGCAGGGTTCATCTACCTTTCCTGAACAGGCATTATTTTATTGACGAACATGGCCCAATGACATACTCGACCTGAACATTTTCCTTTGTTTTCCTACTATTTTGTTTTTATTTATGTTACTATATTATTTATGTTATGTGTTGCTTTTATTTATTTTGTTTTGTCCGCGCGTTATTTACAGAGACGGAGGTGACGACCACGCGCCCTTTCGGACAGCCCCTATGTTTAGTTAACGAAAACGGCGATCCACCGCCTTCAATTCTCAAGTCCACAGCGAGCGTCCGCAAGAAATGATTCGTGACCTAGCAACCCCAAGGGATCGAGACAATGATCATAATTATCGCCTCGTAGGCAAGAGCACTGACTCAGCGCGGCAGTTTGGCATGTCCTCTATAACCGCTTCTCGGATGTCTTTGTTATAACTACCCCGAAGCGCCCCGCGTACTGTGATATATATAATTATATTGTTACTGTTACAATAAACGTCAAAAATAAGCTTCCTTTTCTCTGATTATCCTCGAGCACTCTCTTTTACTCTTGATTCGGAGTCGTCTGTACATTATCTGCGAGTGGGTTTTGATGTAAGTGGTGCATGGCTTAAGGCGGCGAGCCGATGTTTGCATGCGTTTTAACATCGGCAGTACACACTTGACACGAAGCCTCTCTTCTCTTACTGCACTCACGACCTGTCATTTGCCTTTCATGATTCAAACTCCACTTCTATCGTTTCACGATGTATCAAGCTCACGTTAACCCGTAACTAACACGCCGAGCCAACATCACAGAACACGCAACTCTGTACTGACCCCACCTAACCGCTAATTGACTGAGGTTTCGTTTGGTTTCGCTTTCTTTAGGATTTACCCAGCGTTAGATTTTAGATTTGCGCAGGGCATCACCCACAAAAGGAATAAGTAGAATTAGTATTGAAATAATTATAGACTGGCTCCTGTTTACTTGTCCACACAGGTTCAATGAAGAACTCCAAGAGTGCCCAAATGTTGAGGCAAGCAGACCGCACCAGTCCCTTACCTGGTACCGATATTGAAATCGTATATAAGCGAATCCCTGTAGATTACTTCCACGTTGTTGGTTACGACATACGTTGCATCGATGAGCATTTTGACAACAAACCTCATTCATGATGCCACTTCTGTTACTATCTGAAAGCTGCTGATGACAAGCTGTATCTGATAATAGATTAATGAGCCACTAGTTGTCACTCAAGTTGAAGCGTCACAACCAAGGAGTAGCTTTCACTATAGTAGTCTACTTACTACTGTTTGTAGCTGATAGGTTTTTTACTATCGTCTTACTTTTTGCATCTATTCTTCTCTTATTCTAACTTTACTTTTGTTCGCACGCTTACGCACTTTGAATTATTAGATTGGGTTTATTTTATATTACTATAGTTTGCCTGTATTCTCGTTCTGATTGTTAACATACATATAACTAAGACCTTATTCGCAGTCTCCACCAAGTTTCTTTGTTTAAATTTCAACCTTGCCATCTAAAGCGGAGAGTGATTCACAAGTGCATGAAGTTTAAAGTTGAAGATTGTGAATAAGACAGTCTTAGTAATATCAACATACTGTATAAAGTCATTAAAATTCAGTAAACTTGAATACTTGCCCCACAAAAGAAAATTTGTTATCGTTTCACCAATTAAGCTAAACTTACATACAATACCATACTTACAAGTAATTGAAGCCCTTTGTCCTTTCATTACAAAATTCATGAACATTACATACAATTAGACACAACGTTGTTTACAACTGAAATCATAACAAATGGGTGGGTGAGTACTAGGCTATAAGCTCATACTGCATCAATTTTATAGCGCCGCATTCTCCGAGACGACAAAAGTTGAACCTTAGGATGAAGAGTTTGTCGCTGGATTCGCCGGAGTGTGGCGAGCTGAGGCGGCGACCTGCGCGCGACCAGACCGCACAGAGCAGCCGCGTGCTATGTACGACCTGACAGTAATACAACCGCCTGGGTCCAAATAACCTCCCGCTTCTATTTATCGCTTCTCTGGAGTCGTCCACTTCATCTCTCTCAACTGTCACTACTAGACAAACCATTTATTCTAGTGCTTTTTTTAAAGATAGCCAATCATCGAGGAGTGAGTTGTTTTGCACTTTCCGTGTGATTATTATACATGCTCCATATAATTTACGAGCTGGAGAAAGAAATCCAGATTATTATGTCTTAACAATAGGGACAGATGGTTAGATTAATTGGACGTCTCCACTGCGCAAAGAGCTCCGTTTTGAAGCCATCCTACGGACTCGCTATACAACCTCAGTGACGAAAGAGGTCTATAATTTGGCTGATTTTTTTGGTTCTTTGGACTCCGGTAGGTACTTGATGTCAAGCTGTGTTGTAAGCACAAGCAATGTTCACCTCCAATGTCTATCCCTCCGGCTTAGCTTGTGTGTGTTAGTACGTTGGTACCCACTGGTTATTTATTCTGTCTAGAAATTCTTGCAGTATTCGACGTCGTTCTGAATCGAAAAAAGAACTGGTCTGTGGATTTCTCGCCTCGTACGCCTTTCTGTTATTCTGCTACGACGTGAACAGAATTCTCAAGTAATATTGGCATTTAAACATCGATTTTCATAACCGAAATTTAATTCACTTATTATCAGGAAAAATCACCTCAATATTAAATCAATTTGTCATTAAAATTCTGTACACTCACTGCCAAACTATTAGATTTCTTCCACGATCAAACCGTAAGTAATGTCTTTAGCATGCCTCTTATGATTTTGTTTTTATTTTTTCTAGGTAACTGCAGAGCAGTCTGCATGAGGCATGGCTTTAATAGAATAAATAACTACTCGATTCATAGCTATACACGTTCATGTACGTTATTATTTTATTTGGAATTATTGCTAAACAAAAAACAACGTGTGTAACAGTAAAGCGAAAAATGCTCAGAAAAATAAAATACTAGAGCTTTTTATTAAGTATCTAATAACGACCGAATGGTACCTAGTGTTGTCAAAGATAATAGATAGCATAATACCCTGTATAAAGATCGCATATTCATTAGTAGTCTTATCGATTTACTGATACAACATTGTTTTTCAGCGTTATTTAATAGATAAGTAGCCTTAATCTAATAAGTCACTCGAGTATTTATGACCCTTGTAACATTGCGACGAATTCTGCACGTTAACATGTGTATCTATCTACCTATCTATGAGTAACTCTTGTACTTTACTGGATTTTTAATTAATATTATTATCTCACCACGTAACCAGCTACCGCAAGGCAAGTGATCACCACTGATGATTATTCTTGTTATAATGTTGTCGTACGCAATGCAAATTGTCTAACCCGATTTCAATTCGAAGACAATATAATTTTGCAAGGGCTACCCTTTATAACTAAAGATTCATGCGTGAAATGGACCAAAGAACCTTTTTGAATGCGAAACGTTAGAATGTGACAGCATTTCTTTTAATCTTATGGAATCGATAAGAAAATAGGTCGCAGTTATAAATGGATGCCCTTAGTTCAATGGGATTCGCTGACACTAACGCTATTTGTCAAAGGCATTGGCCAACTGTGAAAAATGATTATATTTAAATGGGTAAATTAGGTCCCAACTCGTCGCCAAGCCGACATAAAACTTTTCCTTTAGCAAAGGCTTGAATAAAATTAAAGCCTATTATATTAACAGCCAGTTACGCTTTTATATAACAACCTAATCGGGGGATGAGTAAGATAAAGCCCACAAAAGTAATTAAAAGATGATTAATAATGATTATATTCTAAAAACTTGGATTCACAGTCGGCTAACGTCAACGTCCTTTGGTGTGCTAACAAGCCTAGCTGCGTATATACAAACTATATCAGTACTTGACTGTACAGCACCATCGTCGCCGGTGCATAGCCGGAGGATGCTGACTGCGCGCATGGGTCGCATGAGCAGTGTGGAACTGCCTGATGAGCCGGATAAGAGCCTGTCTTCTAATAGTGCCAGCCCGTGCCCGTCGCCGGTCAAACAGATGAGCGTAAGTATTTTCTTATTGCTATGGAATATCTACGAGTATTTTGTTGACAGAACTTTGGTATACAAGTTATCTATACAAGTTGATATATCAAAGATTAATTAACAATTGAATCACTATCAAGTAATTAGTAAGTGGCACCGTAGAAACTACTTCTCTAGGTACTAACGAAGGTTTATTATTTCAGGATTCCTTTCTGTTTGTGCTATTATAAAACCTTATGAAAATTACAACCCTTGACTATCTATGAGTGTCTTCTGTTGTTTCTCTTTTGAACCGGGTCAAAATAAAGCCATGAGTAACTACCCAATCCTTTACATTTCCTTATTAAGGAACGGTCACACGTGGCATTCCTTCCTAGCCACGCCTCAGTTAGCTACGGGTACGAAATCGATTAGGTATATTATGTTGGGCTAGCAACCGGGGACAATGCATAGGAGCGCAAACAAATGCCCCGAGTGCCTGAGCTTTTGTTTTGTAGGTACTGTACGTAGCTGCGAACGAGAGAAAACGTGTGCTCAAATGTTAATTGAAGAACATAAAAAAAAAACAAATTAAGTATTGTACCTACTACCTACTTATGTAGGCATAAAAGATCGAGATGTACACACATAAGCTCTACCTACCAGATAAAATAACAGCAACTTATTAAGAAATAGTAAAACGGGCTATAAGTTCCAAAACACCATATCAGTAAAAACAACAAAGTGCTACATACTGTTACATACATAAAGAAGATAGCAGTTTTATTACGATCTAAAGCTGTAAAACTCCTGAATTAGATGCGAAGGAAAATGTTTATGTCGACATGTAGGGAAAATCGAACAGTGAGTACCTACCTAAAAAGAAATGTATAAAAACCGTGAGTTATCTCACGGTTTTTATACGTTTCGGGTCATCGTACTGTCTAAAGAATACGTCTAAGACAATGCTAAAACGCTCGCGCAGATTCAAAAGTATATTTTTTTTCCGATCCACTAGCGTAATACTCGTATATGCTAACTATTCATGAATTTACAGCGAGAAAACCGCTTGGATTTTATATAAAGAAAATCTTCTATTCCATGCAAGTAGTTATGTGTTCGCAATTCTCGCATTGCACACATTCTTTGAATATGCAGTAGACAAACATAGTGTAATTTCAAAGTAAATATGAAAAGTGGAGTTGTGATTGCAGAGCATAGAGACGGATTTATTTATGGAGACTTTGAAAGTCTCGTACATATTTTATGAAGACATATTCTACTCGATCTACGTTCTAGCTTAGGGTAAAAAATCACTCGTTCTATTCAAGTTGACTTTTATAACAAACTTACGCTTTTCTTGACTTGTAAGGAACCTTTAGTATTTTTAATAAAGGACTTTATAATAATACCTGTGGAAGATTATAAGCATAGAATTATAAAAAAAACATCATCGTTTTCTTTGTGCAAGTTTGTTTTATAAACAAGGAAATTGAAAATTACCTTAATCTCTTACTCCTAGGGGTTTATTTATAAACGTTACGAAAAGCTAAGTACCTAGTGATCAGCGACTGTTTAACCAAACATTTTTTATCTTTAAACGTCTCTTAACTTTAAGTAACATTTATAAATAATAGGGCTAAAATGTCCTACCTTAGTCCATTAATTAAACGCTCAAAACTAACCATCAACTTGATGAAAACGTGTTCATTAACTCAACCAAGTTTCCACTAACTCAATCATTGTTTTTCCCCAGAAGCACCAGCGCCTACTACCAACAAACCTGTACGTGGTGCTATACAACTTCAAGTCACGTCACGCGGACGAACTTGACCTTAAGGCTGGCTACAAGGTTACCGTAATTGATACCTCGGACCCTGATTGGTGGAAGGGCAAGTGTCTTGGCAAGATTGGGTACTTCCCTTCCAAGTACTGCACCAAACTGCAAGCTGGGGAGAGGGCACTGCAAGTCACGCATAATCTTCAGGTAACTAGGATTTTTTGCTGAAATATGAAAAACAGAACATAATAAGCCAACAATGTTCCCCTGTGAGAGGGCCAGACCAGTTGATGGATGTCACATATCTTAATTTTTTAGGTTCAAAGACACCGAAAATATTATGAACACAAGAATTTTTCTTATTTTCATTCTAACAACGATATCCTTTAAGACTAAAACTAAAACTTAGCACTTACAAATATTTGAAGGCCATCAAAATATTAAAGAACCTTTCAGAGATCAGACAAACATGCCACGCCTCAGGCATACATAAAACTAATTTTCCTTTCAATACTTATGTACTTACGATAGTTTCGAGTGTCGTACGTAATATACGTCCCTACCCATTCCACATGTGACTGTACCCTAGGCTGATAAAATTATCGTTTTTCCGAAATATATGAAATATTACAGTTAAGTTCGGCTCTCCCTGTATCTATACATAGGTATTTAGTCGTTAGACATCTAGAGTACTTATGGATCTGATAAGTATGTAATACGTGTATAAATAATCTTCAAAGTACAAAATCAAGACGCATTGCAACTTTGGCTAAAAATGCCTTTAATTCACATTAAACACAGCAAGAGAGTAGTTATCCTTTTCTTAGCCAAGTAACAACCACAAAATTCAATTTAATTCAAGTAATAATTTATTCAATTCCACACCTATTGTATTGTATTCTGTCTTTGTGGTGAGCGGAAGTCCGAGCGATGGAAACTCAAGGTTATTGTTGGTGCATTGTTTGCAGCCTACAGTTATATAACATTCTTGACAGCTGCTGTGAATAAATAATGCTACTTCGACTAGCTAACCGACAAGTCCGAAGTTATATCAATGGTGATAAAAAAGGCCACTTGCTCACTTCAGATGTCGCTACTATCCAGCGTCTAAGAACTTGACAGTTAGCTGTCAAAGAAGCAAACATGTGATTTCTTTTCAATCTTTTAAATAACCATGGCCCGTATTCCCGTAATTTAAAACGTTCAAAATCTAGTCGCAGTCTCATCTCGGCGACAAACAAACGTCAAAAACTTGTCAAAATGTAGGGAAATTAGATGTATTTTTGACAGATTGAGACTGAGATCAGACTGTGAACGTTCTTAAAATTACGAGAATTACCCCTCAGGTCTTTGCTGTCGCGTTGTCGGGTAATGAAAAGCAGTCTTTTGTTTTTGGCACATTACCAATATGCACTGGGATTATCCATCCGTAATTACTATTTATTTAAAGACGGGGACGAGATCAACATTTGCTACACAACGTTTTTTGACAAAATACTATGATGCCCGTCATATTACACTCCGATGGGCATAATCGCACTCGGTTGTGAAAATTCCCAAACGTGTCGAATGCCACGTGTTGGCGTCATTTGTTGCCACTACTAAATTATTTCCGCTAACAATATGTAATCATCATCATCTTCAGCCTTAATAGTACTTACTTAGCTAATCCTCAGCAGCTGGATATTGCTCTTTCGTGTTATCTCCGCCTCCCTGCAAAGTTCGTCGCTCCATCTACCCTGAGGGTCTACTCCGAACTAGTATCGGCCGAATGTTCGGCCGTTTCCGGCTACGAAGTTACTATTTGATTCGGTCGGTTCCGATCCTACACTCCTACACGGTTTCGAATATTGACTATGGTCCCGACCCAACTGAGCCAATCCGAACATTTTTCGCATTTTTCAATAATAATACATTTTTCAATAAACATTCGGTTCGGCCATGTGTCGGTCCGATCCGAACATTCGCACTTTGCACTTCGGAGTAGGCCCCCTGACTTTCTACGTCTTATCCTACGTTTGTCGGTTTGCAGTCTTCACTCAAAAACACACAAATTAATCCGCAGGTATCAGACGGCGAATGCGGCATGATGCTGCTCCGGGATCAGATCGTGATCCAAGTGGGAGAGGAGGTCGACGGCATGATGTTGATCCGCTCCGGTGACAACCGCCAGGCCGTTTGTCCGGTGAAGTTTCTACAGGAAGTGTGACGCTTCAAGCTGCCCAATTTCGATTTTATGAGAGTAAGTTTAGAAATTATTGTTGATACTACTGCTTCCTTGCTACTTTTGCTACTGAAATACACACTTAAGGGAGAAACATACATAAAGGTACAATAGCACAAAGGTACTGCGTAATGCATTAGAAGTTTCTTTCAGCAGACCTGTGTCAGGAGCGATTTATGACAATAATCATAAAATATTTTAATAAGATTAATTTAGATACAAAAATTAATTGCCATTATATATGTCGGAGATGTTGAGGGATTCTTATCCGAAATTCCATCGGTGTCCGTCAGGTTGCACGTGGTTGGGTAGAATCAGTGCGCACACCCGTATCTGACTTGTCTGGTTCCAACTTGCACAGATCCACACGATTATTTAATAAGCGTTCGCATGTTTGCACTTTGTTTTTCAAATTTCAACGGTCACTTTCACTTTCAGCGTTCTTATTTTGAACACGTGGGTCGTTGAGGTCCAATCCCACTTCTGATGTCGGAGATGTTGAGGGATTTTTATCCGAAATTCCATCGGTGTCCGTCAGGTTGCACGTGGTTGGGTAGAATCAGTGCGCACACCCAGAGCTCGACCGCGCCGGGTGTGCGCACTGATTCTACCCAACCACGTGCAACCTGACGGACACCGATGGAATTTCGGATAAAAATCCCTCAACATCTCCGACATATATATATTATGATTAATGCAGAAGTATTTTTAAAAAAAGGCGTAGCGTTCATTGGGCATCAAACAATTAATTCACAGTGCTGTCAATAGGAAAAGTGTCTAAAAGGCTGGCAGTTGCCACGTTGAATGGCAAAGCTGATATTTTGACGCGTCTAAGTTGCGCGCGGGTCTAAGTTGGTTTACAAGCAATAATAATAAGACGTAGTCGACGGGGCCCCGTGATTGTGGTACTCCAACTTGGGTATATTTTGTAGTTAAAAATTTCGAAAGCTACTAACTATACCCGACCAAAACCCCATGGGGAGTTTCCACAAGGTACATTTAGTAAAAACGCTTCTTTGACCTAAAAATAGGGCAGGCCAAGTTAGAAATCGATTATTTAAAAAAATATTCACCTGTAACTGTAGCACAGCTGGGGAAAATGCGTTATGCAAAGAATTAAAGAGATTCCCGTATATAACAATAACTTCAATTTAAGTCAGTCACATGACCAACTTAGGAATTGGAAAGAGTATTAGGAAGAGGAATCCCTAACAGATTTTACAACATTAGGTTACAAGTTATGCTTACAATACTTGTTTATTATTATATCTCGTTCTTTTTCATTAGAGAATATTTTTTTTACTAGTGCGCAAGCAGTAACCATGTATTCAACAGGAGTAGAAAAAAAATTCCGGCTATCAATAATAAAATCTGCTATATATTTCATAGAGTCAAAATGTATGGCAGAGCAATGTTTTTTTTTAATAACCTATAAAAAATTTCAACGTAGTAGTTCAGAATTATGTATTGAATTCATGGTTACAGCTTTGCGTACTGGTTAAAAAATTATCCTGTATAATATTCTATTTTACATTTGAGTGCAGTTTACATAATTGTGCAAAACTTTTGCACTTTGAATAGAAATGATGTCACGCACTCTCGCTACGTTTCATAGACGCGCTCTGTAAATGTCTTCAGTAATTCACTTTACAATAAACTTCTTGAAGATTGAATAATTATTCATTTCATATAAAACTGTTAACGTCTAGTTGCTCTTGAAGGCAACCCCACCATACCTAGGATACAAGCTAATGAAAACACACTTTAGCGACAAGTGGCAATTACAAATGTGTAGGTAATCAAAATACCGATATAACAATATCTAAAGCCTTGATACGTAATTAAGTAGGTACTTGTGTTACTGACGAGGTACCTACAGCTACAAAGCTTACCTGTAATATAATTCACGTGCTTCACACCAATCACGACTAAATTAATTGGATTAAGTTTAGACTTAGGACGTATGTGCGAGCCAAATCGACACACCTTGGCTATGTTAAATGGTGTAGCCGTGGTTAACTTTGATGATAGTTGAGTTAGATTGTTGTTATGTTTAAAACTAGAGATTATCACAATAATATCCACGAAATATTTTGAAAAGAAAATACTTACAACATATTTTATGCATTACATTTATCTGACTCAATCAGTATTAACATAATTTTAATAAACTCTTCCAGAAACGCGGCTCCCTAACTGATCAAACGATACCACTACGTTCTATACCGAAAACAATCCGAAGCGCTCCAGTGACGCCATGCGACAGCGAAACGTCCACGTGGTCGGATCGGAATCGTAGCAAGACCGGCTACGACTTACCTTCGGGGTCAGGATACGCTACGAGTTACGGCGACTACGAGAAGCCTAGCTACAGCTACGAAAAATCGGGCTACGAAGCTAGCTACGAAGCTTCAACTTCTACGGCGTCGGGGTCGCAACCTAAAGACAACTATGAATCGGGGGCATATGCAAAAAGTTACGATTCGTCGTACGATAAGGCGGGATACAGTGGCTCGGACTATAGGACTTACGAAGGGTCTACAGGGTACGACAAGGAGGATGCGAGTGAGGGGTTCAAGCACAGTTATGAGTCTGAGGGCGTGTGGTGGTGGCGGCGGCCGCTGGGCGTGCGGCGCGCGTCGTGCCGGCGCTGCGGCGCGTCGTCGGCCACGCGCCCGCTGCGCATGACGCCGTGCGCCGGCGCCGCGCCCGCGCCCGAGCCGCGCGCGCGCCGCGCCGCCTCGCGCGACCGGCCATTGCTTTTCGTTAAGCAACTGTTTTTGTAATTTTTTATATATATTTCGCAAAAATATAATGTGTGTGTCCTTTCTTTTTTCGTTTCTGTAGACTTTGATTTTATCATTTATATTTACTTCTGCTGCAAAATTGCCTTTTAATGTTTACAATATAGTATTTGTCATTTTGATAACTTATCTTTATTTAAACGTGTAAATGTTTGTTTTTAGCTAATTGGGCTAAGGCAATAATGACTAGATATATAAAAACACGGCCTACGGTGACATATTATTACTTTTGGTGATTTTCATAATCTCACAATTTACATGATTTTATAATATTATATAATTATATATTATACACATTATAATAGGTCCATTTACGAAAATTACTTGGCTACATATCATTTTTCGAACAATGTGATTGAAACTTAAATTAATTTAATTGGAATATAAATATGTACTATTGTATAAAATAAGACTTATGTATAAAAAAAATTAAGCGTGATCTACAAACGGAAAATACTTTGCTGATTAATATGTTGTGTAAATTAAATTGAAATTGTTCCCATTGCTTAAAGCTGAAGAGAAGAAAATAGACACGGAGTAAGAGAAAATAGTAATAAGAGAATATTGGTAGGTAGTGAAGAGATAGTGAAATAAATTAGTGTATCAAAGTAAAGATTAGAACCGCACGTTGTTTAAGTTAAATATATCATTAGTTAATTGCAGAAATGTTTAGTTTAGACTAGCCTTACATCGTAGTTTGAAGTAGCCGGTGGCATTGTTAATAAGATTAACTTATGTGAAGTGGGATAGTACCCAGTCGTTGGTTAGTACATACGTCATATAACGGTTACACATAAACTATTCTCTAGCGTCATCGTTCCGTCTCAGGGCAATGCCCTAATATCCTTCCACTAAGCAATTATAACTAGCTTGATATGAGATGATCGCCGAGATATGGCTCAGTCTTTTATAGCGGGATTCATGCAACTTTCTGCTTGTCTTATTAAATCCAACAACAGAAACCCAATTCTCATGTTCCCCATCAGATTCCAAGTTACTGAAAACTCTTATTATTAGTATTTTTATTCGTAACCAATTTGTAGCTATAGGTAATAGACCTACCCAATCAATGCATTCGTTTGGATTCAGCTTCTTTCAACAAAAATTTTGGTACAACGCCTTACTTTCAAAGTTACCATCTCCATGGTAAACGATCGATGTGACTGGTTCAAACCAAAAACCATGCTTTGGAAATGTAACTCTTTAATGTCTTATAAATGTTGTTATCAATCAAACGATCATTAACACCGTAAATTAGCCGATATCACAGTGGCCTTCAATTCCCTTGAAGAGTAAAGATTGCTAGTTACCCGCTGATTGCTGAAGAACCAGCACTTCCAATTATACCCACATTACTTATTAATAAAATTAAATATCAACAATAACCATAATAATTCTAAATATAGGTAGTATCAGAATAATATCAAATTCGTAGGAGAAATAAATTAATAAATATAAGCTAGTTGAGACGTGTCGTCCACTTGATGGCGCTTCATTTCGAATTAGTTCATTAGTTAGTTTTATGTATTTATTAAAATACACTGCTGCGTTCTGATAAAATATAATGAAAATATACATCAATAGTTTGCGACTAAGCCTCTAGGTACGGACGCCAGCAGGTCAACCTACCCGAAACTGTCAGATTTTCCCAATCAACATTGAACATTAGGTTCAATGTTGATTGGGAAAATCTGACAGCTTTAGCAATAAAGTCGAAAATCTATTAAAGAAATCTGACAGATTGTAGTAGCTTGATGTGCTGGCGTCTGTACATCTTATTTTTTTTTTATTAATTATCTATTACGGTTACTCAAGTATTTTAACTTGACTAGTTTCGACCTCGAACACAGCTTTGTTCGAAGTCGAAACCAGTCGTATAAACTCGATTAAAGACATTAGTAAAACGGTGAACGTTAGTTACCTAAATACTCTATGTATATTTAATTTATATTTTGATATATTCAATGATAAGCCAACAAAATATAAAATATATACGCATTACATACATTTATATATATATATATATATTTGGTGTCACTAATTCTGCCTTTTATCTTAGTTAGAGTCCCATTACTCGGGCATCTTAGATTATTTGCAATAGTTTAAGTAACCTCTCACAGTATGAACAACTAAATTAATGTGACAGCCAATTATTTTATAATGAAGTGACGTTTTTATCGCCTTGACATAATTATAGGTAATTAGATATGATTTATTTATTCATTAATTGTCTTAGCAGTCTTATAGCTTGTCGTATCATGAGAAAGTAATATTACTGTACCTAGTCATATATTTATATAGGTATCATAAATTTTTGTTTTTTGTCAGTATCCATTATTGTCAAGTTAGTCTTAGAAGAATTAAAATAGGACTTAATGATATTTAGAAACGCATTAAAGTGTTGACTATTCATTTATTTTTTCACATTTAAATCCAAAAGAAATGATAAACTTATGAACTAACTTATGAAAAAATTTATGAAAACTATTTTTCATAACCTGACATTATAGAGTTTTCCTATACTTCTTATATTTGCCATTTAAATATTATATTTACAATATTCTCTATTCCTAATTTCTTGATAAAAGAGTAATTATTTATTTCACAGATTTCCAAAGTTTATCATGAAAATATCCTAAATTCGAAAATCGATAACTTTATTAATGTTAACGCATTATTTTAGTTAACACGTTAAGCCGTCCCCTGAAGTTTTAAGAATATATACGTATATGAATATATAAAATATATACATGATACCAAATTATGATAAGAGGCACATACCATAGATAGCTTAGTACGTAAAACGTAACGTAGGCGTGAACGTTGGGAGTATTATCAAATTTATTGATTTAGTGGCGATTCATACTAGCTGCTAGGAATACATACTAGATTGTGAGTCTATCTCAAACGATAGCACATCCACACTGCACTGATTTACTACACCCAACTCGACAACATGGCGCGTTCTGCCGTTATAGTTGACACCTTCAGTCTTGTATGTTTTTAGTCGCCACAAATAAACAATAGTTTTTGCTAGACACGGAAGGCGATAGCAATCACTTGAGAACTATTTAGTGGTAAATGTTCGACCTTGTTGAAATCATTGGTAAAAGGTAAATTAATATTGTGAAGGGGCTCTAGTCAGAAAAGTTGGCTCTAGAGAAATTTTAAGTTAAGTTTTGCATATTTTATTGTGAGCATTTTTCGGAGCTATTTATTATTTTAGCCGTAGATAAAATGAGTCAGGTTCCTTGCAAATATTCTGCATTTAATGCTCTAGTCTTATTTATATTTTTTCTTAGTAAAAAAAAAGCTTTATAAAAGTTTATTTATTAAAAAAAAAAAACTTAGATGTATTGTGATCAATGCATGGACCTGAAATCTGTGACGGAATAGAAATAAAACTAACCTAACGGATAAGGTTAAAAATGAAAATATTTCCTTAAAATGACATGATAGTCTATTAGTACCTACCTAAATAGTTTCCAAATATACCTACTTAAGTAAAATTGAGATCTCTTATAAAAAATATAAAAATAAATCAAGATGAATGATGCATACATAATGGATTCCATATTCTAAATTCCGTATCTATTTATTTCCATATTATTGCATGCATTATCCACCATTACTTATCTACTTACCATTTTTGTGCTACACTTGCTGGCATTACTTACTACCAACTTACATACTCACGTATAAACCATCTGCCATGGAAAACTGCTGATCGAACTTCAAACTCGTTTTTCTTGCTTTAGACCATCATCATTTCAGCCGTAAGTCGTCCGATACTGGACATATGCCTCCCCCAAACAACGCCACTTCGACCGATTTTGCACTTCTTCGATCCAACGAATTCCTACGGTGTTCACCAGGTCATCGGTCCACCTTATGGGAAGCTTTCGAACGTTGTCTTCCGTTGCCTGGTTGCCACTCCAGAACCTTTCCGCCCCCCATCGGCCATTTGTTCTGCGAGCATGTGCCCTGCCCATTGCCACATAAATTTGGCAATTCTTCGGGCTCTGTTACTTTGGTACCTCAGTTGCCTTAGATAAATATATCTACTTTATTTATTTAAACTTCATATGCAGCAGAGGCGGACTTAATGCCACAAAGCATTCTCTACCAGTCAACCTATACAATAATCATCTGCCTAGCCTTTTCCCAACTATGTTGGGGTCGGCTTCCAGTCTAACCGGATGCAGCTGAATACCAGTATTTTACATGGAGCGACTGCCTATCTGACCTCCAGAACCCAGTTACTGGGTAATACGATACCCCTTGGTAAGATTGGTTGTCAGACTTTCGGGCTTCTGACTACCCGTAACGACTGTCAAAGATCCACGAATGACAGCCGGGACCAACGGCTTAACGTGCTTTCCGAGGCACGGAGGGGTCTCGGTATGTAAAGATGGTCACCCATCCACAGACCAACCGCGGCAAGCATAGCTTAACCTGACCGAGCGACCTGTGCGGCTGTTATTATTTAGCCACGGGCTCCTCTACCTATACAATACTAAGCTATACAATAATAAGTTAGGTACTTTATATTAGTGAATCTACTGTTTCAATCGTTCGTGACTTCCCAGACATTTCTGTAATCACCTAAAAACATTGGGTGACTAAGTCAATAATGTTTACATTTAAATGTCAGTAAGTGTGGCATTAACTTAACCGTTGTAGTGTTAAGAAACAGCCTGTATACTTTCTCTTTATTTGATAAAAAAAGAAAAAAAAAACTGAATTTAGTAATATTGTTATATATTTATATACCTCCGCCTTCCCCTCCTATTTCCATTCTTTCCTACATAGCTAATTGCTCTATAATTCTAGTACCGTCTTATTTTTTCTTACCAAAATGACAGAGACAGGTATACATTTAATCTGTTGCAAAGCTAACTTTGCCTGTCACAATATCAACTATCCAAAGATGTATACATACTTCTAACAGTTTTCTTGTTTAGTTGATTATAACAATTTCAGATGGAGTCTTTTATAATCCACTATACAAAAATACTGTTGACCTAGTAGTAAATAATAAACGTATAGGTATATTTTACAGATTGAAGATTAATTATTTACCTTATAGACTATATACGAAAGTTTATATAATATCCGTATAGACTCATGTTGTAGGCGTAGCACCGCGCTACGAAGTGTAACTACGAATATCCCTTAGTCTAGTTAGGTGTTCGTGCTAAATGTTCTAAGATATCAACCACTTAGATAGTGTTCCACCTTAACCTTACATGTTATACCTTTATCCATATAAATATTCGTTATAAGGATAATAAAAAAAACACTTACGAAAAACGGAACCAAATTATTAAATATTATGTACTAGCATAGGCCCTAGATACCTGCAAAACGAATCCCAAGTGAGATGTATGTATTATAATTAAATGGAGATTTTAGTAATATACAAATGATAATACTTATATTACATTAAATTATTATTGATGTTTCGGTCTGTCTCTAACTATGAAGTATAACAACTACTAACAAAATCGTGATTTCATGCTCGTTTGGTGCATTTTTTGTGAGTAGAGCATTAAGTATGAGGAACTATTAAGCTTGGCTTTTTTTCTAAAGGAAATCAAACCTTATTTACTACCTATAAGATAAGTAGCAACTACGAACTACTTTCTTGAATCTTCCACTGAATATTTACCCTCTATATTTACCTACCTTATAAACTCTATTTACTTAATCCAAATAAATAAAGTTTTTGAAATTATATTGATAAGATTGTATTCAATTGTTTCAAATGAATTAATAATACCTAAATATTCCCTAAAATACCTAATTATATAAATATAATATTCTAATTTAATCCCAATGCAATTTAAGTGTGAAGACTGAAAAATCAAATTGTTGTAAAGTTTTTGGACGGAGTAATTATACTTGTAGTTAGACATGGCCACACTTAAATGTTAATCGTGAACACGAATTATCCAATGAGCTATTATTGTATTTAAGTAACACCGACCTAGGTTTAGCTGACATGCAGTACAGCGATCTCGCACACGGCATACTTTTTGTAGGTCCTACGATCGATCAGATTTTTATTTTGTAGGACGTTTGCGTTGATACAATCGATCTCTACTGTTTCAATAAAACTCCTACAAAAAGTCGTCCACCGATTGTATGCCGTCTGCGAACGCTCTTATTTGACTTATCATTTAGTTTAGGCAAAGACCTAATCGTAAAGAGAATGATTGTTTAGAAAATTAACTGTCGCTTTTTTCTGTTGACGATGCGTTAATTTAATTCCGAGATTTATTGAGAATGTTGTGTTAGAAATAAAGATTGTGTCTTGAAACTGGAGTTTAACTTGAACCTTGCTTGATATTTCAACCAAAAAGCCATCGTATATTCTATAAAGTAAGTTTTTGCTGAAACAGAAACACTCAACTTCGTATGAAAAACGCTAGCGTATTTTAAAACCCTGTGGGGTCCCGCCAACGAATACAAAGTTAACCCCCTCCCCTCCCGCCTACCGAAAAACTATTTACTGAACAACGAGCAAGGTTGTTCTGAATTTATAACAAGTAACACTCCGCAAAATGATTTCGCCCTAAATACTTATGCTCGCTCTAATTTGTAAACATCCCAATAATCTAATTGCACAATGTCATCTAGTGTCAGGAATTCCTATAAACAAATGACTGCATATGCCTCAAATGGTCGATAGATGGCGGTAGCTGTACTGTAAACGTTTCAAAATAGGAATGCGTCGCGTTTACAACACATTCTAGTGTCGAGAGATGCAAAGAGAGTCGTCGACAGATGCACAGCTGTTTATCAGCGGGCAATAGATAGATCAGTAGATAAATTAAAGTAAGTTTGTATAAAAGCACTTATATGCAATAGTTAGACGGATAGTTCTCTCTTTTTTGGTTGCCTACCATACTAATAAGAAATGTAATTTTCTTACGTCATGGTCGAGAAATTCCATAATCTTAAATTATAAATTCCAACGAAAGTATCGAACCGAAACAGTGTTATGCTACATGCGCAGGCAAGTCGCTGCCGACCCTACTCCTCGCCTCCACGCCATGTGTCGATAACCCTGCAGCAGACGCGGCTTACCAACATCACGCCTGCGCCGGTGACGTCTCTCAGAGGCGGCACTAAACTGGACGCATTCCAATGTATTCGCGAACGCGCCGCGACACTTTCTTATTCTATCTAAGATCCCAACAAACTCTGCAATAAAGACTTATTGACACATTATAACAAAAGAACCGTTACTAAACGTTTTTTGTCACCTATAAAGCTATGTTATATAATAAACCTGGGGGATATAAAGTCTGTGCCGCTCCAGTGTGCCGCCTCTCGACGGTTTAACATTCTTTCATATAGATGGCAGCAGTGAAAATATTTGACATTCCTTGGATTCCAATCGCAGTGGGCTCGGCTCAAATGTCAAACGCGACTATTTCGTCAACAGAGTCGTGGCGCGATAGTTGGATTTTATGAAATAACAACAAATACTTCTATACAGTGCGTTTGACGGACAATGGATAATAAACGATAGAAGTCAGTATATTTTTTTGCGTCGCAGAGGTAACTAGCGTGTCGTGTTAATCTGACGAATGTATACAGAGTTTGTTGCGATTTCGATACTTACCTATTGATTTTTGTTCTTCGCCGGTTTTGTAACATTGTCATGAAGGTTTCAGTTGTTTAGAACGCTATCAACTTTACAAACTTTAACGTTACGGCGTGCTCATTGATTAAAATTATAAATATTGTGTGAAACAACATTTCCCTTGGTCTCATTGAAGAACATCGTGGGAACAACATACATTGTGTAAGTACCCACTGTTTATTTTGTTATTTTTGTAGTGTTAGAATTAAAAATTAAGTAGAAATCATTTGTGCGTAGTAATAACGTAGATAGTTTTAGCAGCTGTATTTTAACTTGTGATAATTACGAGTACACGCAGTGTTCACAGGATATTTGAAACGAAGTGATATAGGTACTTAGGGCAACCTCAATACTTAATTAAACCTGAATACTGCCCGTTTTGTAAACAAATAAAATGCAGATAACAATTTGAATAGCTATATTAGAGCATATGCGACTAAACGGCAGTGATATGCTTACATTGGTTATCATACAACATGATCCACCATCATCTAACTGCCTACTTAAGGCTGCTATGCTATAAGGTAATGTAATGACTAGTTACCTACCGGTTTGATTTGCGAGCGCGCCATGCAAAAAATTTCGCCGCTATACGGAGCGAAGGCAACAAGGTATTCAGCGAAGCTACATGGCATGGAATCTCGCGAACATAATAGTGTGGAATGCGACCGTACGCGGCGTACAAACGCTCTATTCTCACACAAGCGCATGTAGCGGCCGCACTCCGTGATAAGAGCACGATAAACGTCGCCCGATTAGCCAATGTTGACGGTGACCCCGTACGGATTCCGTCAATTGTATTAGAACTACACAGCACCAAGCAGACTCGACACTAGACTTTTCAAATTACTCTCGAATTTATCATAGTGTGAGTAATCGTTACGGCTAAATGTGACTGTATACATATCAAATCAATTTCCCTCACAGACCACGTGACGAGTCAGTCAAATATTTACATTGGCGATTGCCTGGAACTGAGCACACAAAGAATTTGATATCCAGGAAAATATTAATTTAAAAAGATAACTGCACATGTAACTCATTTAACAGTTTCTTAGTTCAGTTATCTTAATTAGACAGAAGAGACTGTAAGACAAATTAACATAGTTAACGTAATTGAATACCTAGTTAGAATCGCTAACGGTATTTTTACGCGTAATGATTCCAAACTAGAAGCAGCAGCAGCGTTACTTTTTGGGAGCGTCGACAATACACGAGGGGGGCCCGGCTACCCTACAATAGTAACATCTGCCGGTATCCCGGCCCCAAGCCACGTGCGCTCGAACACGGCAGGCAGGGGTAGCGACCGTCGTAAAAGAATACGCCTCACCCCAAATGCGGGCCAACCGACAAAAGAATACTTAAAACCATCCATACATAACCCTAACCCCTAGTCTTAAGGCATAGTTTCAAAAGTTTTACGTTAAAACTGAAATAGATTATTATTTTTAGCATTTGGAATGTCAAGGTTCGACCACCATGTGGTTTACGTTTGGATACTGGCAGGTGATAACAATTTAGGTTGTATTAATTGGTATTGCTTCTCACATTGTTACTTGTTGCTTTCAGACACTACGTGTAATTCATGAAGTGTTTGTCTTCACACATGGTCAACATCCAATGTCTTTTTTGTTCTCGTCGCACTCGAATAAATTTGCAGTAGAATAGAATACTTGTACATACTACTGTAGTATAAACAACACAATATAAATGTAGTTCTTTAAGGTTCTCTTTATTTAAATGTTGTCTGTAGGTAATTGTTTTCTGTCTAGCAGCAGTTATTATTTGTTATTTATTTACTATAAAAGGTTATATATTCTAGATAATAAGTCTCCGCAGATGTTGAACAGCTGCTGCAGTAAATGTAAACACAGCCATCCTTAGCTATTTATTGGTATTTCATTGCAGTCTGATCATATTGTTATTAGAACCACTGATCATACTATCTATAAGTACTAAAAAAATATCTAATATGATCCTCCTGTCCTTATACAAATTTATTTGGAAGCGGCGCAGCATGTCTTATATTTCAGTAGTCCTCCCTTTCTAGCCATATCATCTTCGCTAAAATCCATCGTCTCCTTGGTCTTCTATTCTTCTTAAAACCTAATTCATCCGAATAATCAATATTCTTACAGACGCCAGCAGGTCTAGCTACTCGAAACTGTCAAATTTTCCCAATCAACCTTGAACCTTAAAACTTTAGCGATAAAGTTGAAAATCTATTAAAGGAATTTGACAGATTGTAGTAGCTTGATGTGCTGGTGTCTGTACATTAACAAATTACATTTTTACCGAAATGCTAATTTGGTTTTCCCTGAATTAATGATTTTATGCGAACGCTTTCTATCAGTTCCTCAAATTCTTTTTTTTTTTTCACCACAGAGTGGTCAAAGGGAATTTTAATGACTACCTACTAAGCATTCCTTGCATTTGTGTTTTTACTTTCATATATTACAAATTGTAATGTATCCACTTATTCAGTTCTGATTCAATTATTGCTAGTAATGCTTCAAGAATTCAAGCTTGGGATTAACATTTTTACCGAGAAAATTGTGCTCAAGTAACTTTTTAATGGAATTTATTGTCAAATTCCATTACAACTTCCATGTTCCGTTGAATAGGTTCGTGACCTTCTGACTATGTGTCGAATGATCTATTCGACGTGTGTATACCGACATACCAGCACTGACCGTACTCGTGACTCCGCCTCCGGCCAGAAAAATTCTATTGTGGTTAATGTACCAAATTCCTCATCATTAAGGTAGTCATCGCATCACTCGTCATTCCAATGTTTTGTTTACCCTTCCCTTCTTCCACACCTCCGTACCTTATTCGACAATAACAGCACGCTACGTTACTTTTAAATGACATGTAATGTCATTATTTTCACATTCCAGGAATCTAACCTCCATTTAGATTCGTTACTGGCATTTGTTTATGAATTATATACAGTACTCGCTTCGCTACTCAGGGAATGCGCGTCTTCGCTTCATTCGCTTTATTGTATCTTTAGTATCATTAATTACAGTAGGTTTACTGCTTTTTATTATTTTGCTACTGACTGTCAGGTATTCAGTTAATTAACCAATGACATTGTTGTCTATTTGTTTTGGTTGGCATGACCGCCACAAAAATATGTTGCTTGGTATGCAGATTTAACTATGCGAATCTCGTTTATTATTAACACAATATTTTGGTCTGTGTTGTCCAATAATACGCAATGTTCTTATGTTGGCCAAATTATAATTAAAATTATGATGATAGTTTTGAAATCTGGTCCAAAATATGCGACTCATCAATCATTAAACTAATTAAGAAAGATTGAAGTCACACGCGGTCGTGAATACCTCGTTAATCATTAATATATGGCGCACTACTAGACAAAAAGACGTTATAAAAGGTGTACATTAATGTTCTGGTACTTTAGTCTTTGCAATGAGCTTATAAGATTGAAGTAGATACCTACTAAATATATATATGATACCTGTAGGTAAGTAGGAAGTACCACACACATCCATTAGGTATATTACTGCACATTAAAACAACTAATTAAACGGTTGTTTTATCTTCAGTTGTTCGGATGATTATTTACTAATTTCTCGCTAACGCCACCTGAGTTTTCCTCGTTATCTGTTCTCGTTTCTAGTTATTGATTCTTAAAACTTATGGTGATGGCACTCGGAATTGTAGCGTAATCAGTACTTCATTCAATTTTCTAATTATGTCACCTTAACTACCTCATTATTAATTAACACTGTCGCGAATAACTGGAATTTTTGTGTGTTCAAGGCTAACAAATTCCTTTTTGTTGACTTCATAAGAATCTCATCACTCATCATCATCTCATCATCATTCTCCTGCATTGATTCCAATTTGTTTGAGGCCGGAGCACCATGACTTCTTCACATCTCTATTAGCCGTCAGCTCCACTTGTCACCCCCTTTCTAGCCATATCAATTTTTACACAATCCATCCATCGTTTCTTTGTTCTTTCTCTACTCTAATATCGTCCAAATTCACACTGATCACATATATGCTCATTTTTAACCCGTGCAAAAAAACCAGTGGTTGCAAGTTAATTAAAGATGAAATGCTAATATTTTGGCGAAGCGTTAATGTCTGATCTGCGATACAGTGGTCCATTGGCTTCGTTCCCGGCGCGGTCGCGGTATGCGGCCGATTGCCACGTTTCACAACTCTTTGTTTGATCATCTGATTCCTCCCTCTTATTTACGTGGTGTTCGTACGACTCGGCGCACGTCTGTCCACCGTCTAGCCGTTTACGTGCCGTGAGGAATTTCCGCCACTTTGGTATTCGCATGCCTTTATGACTTTTAGTCTGCGATATTTAATTCCAAGCCAAACAGCTTTGCGCTGCCAGACATGAATTCCTTCAAATATTTAGACTAAATGAATGATGTCGACATTCTTTCGTTTCCGAACCAAAATATCTGTGATGATATTGGATTGTCATTTGTTATGATAACGTTTAATTTTCGTGTAAGCTGTCAGAAAATTGTCGTAATGGTTTCAATCGTTGATATGGCTATGACTTTATCTACCAATATCATTTTTGTTTTGTATACTACAATTCTATGTTATGTAAAGAAGACACGTGCTATAACTGTGTTATTTATTGTATCAGGTAAACATGGAGAAGGTGGAATCAGCACTGGACGTGCTGTCGCGCGCTGCGACGATGGTGCAGCCGTGCCCCGCGTACCCCGCCAGCGATTCAGACAGCTTCGGTAAATATTTATAATCAACATTTTTATTTATGCTTGTGTTCCGAAGGAGCATTTATTAATTGGATTTCATAACTTCAGTTTGTTTTACAACTACCGAACTCTAAAAAACGAGGACGAAAGAACTACAGGAATGCGAAGCGGGTGATTTACACTAACGATGACGATACATCTCTACAAACGAACGAAAATAGTGGTCACTTAATAAAAAGCAAGCAAAACGAATATGATAAAAGTTGATAAAGCGTCCGCTGAATATCGACTACCTATACGCGAGATGGCACGCGGCCTTGTAGGCGGGTCGCATTCCAGATTCCACCTGACATTGTTTAATAGACATCCAACGAGACCGTCGCGTGCTAGTCGCTTTACAAGAAAAGGAATCTATAGCTCCCCACATACCTATTATATTCATTTATTTTTAGAAACTTGTACAGTTCAACATCGTATTTTGCTCTGCAAAATCCATTTTAATAATCATCATTGCTTTCCATGATCTGTGTCGTTCAACTCAACCGAATAGCAAACAATTCGACTTTTTGTCGGAACTGTTGCTTCAAGCAGATTCGGACCGACAATCGTTTCACAAAGGATACTATTGTTTATCTACTTGGACTGGTTTCGCGATGAAAGGCTTCATTGACGATTAAACCTCGCTTCCTCGCCGATGACCGTCTGAATATGACGGTCACGCCGACCAATTTTTTCTTGGTTACACGCACTCGAGCGTCACATCCGGGTTAAACGTGGATAAATTCGAATTTCGCATACATTGACCGTAATTATTATGAATCGTGAACGATTAACCATTAATAAGCCTTTCTCTCTAAGAATAACTTAACAATGGAGTTAAACCCCGATGAGAAAGCAGAGCTTTCTGAGAGCCACCGCGAGAATCTACCTTGGCGACGTGAAACGCGTCCCGCGCGAATTTCGCCGACCCACAATCCGGCAGCCCATCCGGCTTGCCTTGAATCCCTCTGATGAATATCCGGATACCGAGACCGACATTACACGGGTTTTTAGAACGATACTGGACATCCTTAGGACCTAATTGCAACCTATATCCTCCGTAATAGCGCTCCAGCTATTAATCTGCGGGCAATTTAATGGAATGGGTACTCTGAAAATAAATAAAACGTATAATTATCAAACACAGGCATTTACGTAGTATTCTTTACATTATCATGTAGACAATTAGTCTGAGGAATTTCACAGATAAAAAATGTGTAATTTTAATTCCACTTAACGATGCAGATTTGATACGCGTACCTATCTAATCAAAATACGGTCACGCAATTTAAGTGGTGTTCTTGTTTATTGAGTGTTTACAAACAATGGTCGGATCGCGGATAATTATGCAACGCGATGACAGCGGCGCGGGCGCACGCGGCTTGGCGCTCACTTTCGTTGGTCTGCGTGCGCAGGCGACGAGCACGGCGCGTGCGTGCCCCGGCCACCACCAGCACCACTCGCACCAGAGAAAGCGTTCAGGAATTTGGTCGGACCATGCTCTCTACCGACCAACAAATTGGCACGGCTCATGTTTTAGGGCTGCCTCGTAAGCAACAACAACGCTGCGCCCGCACTACTCTTATGTAAAGCGCAGCTTACAAAAAAGTAGATAAGTGCCTACTGTTTTATAAGACAAGCGAAAGATTTTAAAGATTAAATGTAGGCCCAAAGCCGTAAGAAGCCTAAAAGAATTACCCAACAATTGAGTTATCTTGACCACACCACACCACTTCAAGTTTACCTAGCTTAAGTATTCAAATTATTACACAATGGGTTACGCCCAATACTTGCTTAAAACTACGAATATTTTACAACTTGGAAATCTATAGGGGGTTATCAATTTATCATATCAATCGCACATTACTTTGTGTATGTAGTTTTACAGCTCTCTAGAAATGCAATACCTGGCATTCTATCACATGTATCGAATTGAAATAGGTTTTATTACGAAAGATATTGGGGTGAATGTGGCATGAACGAGTATATCCGGAACGCAGAGGCGGCGTGTTACGGTTTCGAAAAGAATGCTAAATGTAGGTTGCGTTGCGGACTACAGTTACGAGCATTCTTAGGACGGTATGTAATCACTGATCACTATTGTTGTAAGTACAAATATTATTTTCGGACATCGTAAATTAAAATTTTGCATAGTTGTTTACGTCCGCCCGATAGTACCTACTGCGGACTTGCGAAGTGCGGACAACAAAACAATAAATAACGATGATTAGTATCTGCGCAATGTTCTATGATACCTCATACCGATACCCAATTAAAATATGAAAGCTTTTATAGTTAATAAATTCCAACAGTTAGTGGGTGGAAAAAATGTGAATGCGTGTTACAGTGACACCTGAGGCGGGTGGACACGGCACGCGCTGAAGGAATCCCGATACCAATGAAGTCATCATGTACAGTAGAATTTCTAATGGCAACGGATTCCATTTCGTTGGCAGCGAAGCGAGAGTGCAGCTATTCCAGCTATTCGGGCCGTCTCGCATATTGTTACAATGATCTAATAGAGGCTGCTAACTAGACGCCAATGATATTTCTACAATCTTTTTTGTATTATTATCACATAATTCGCTCGTTACGTAGCAAGTTTACATGTATATGAAAGGAATATTTCGAAAATATCATACACAAAATAGCTGTACGCTGAACTGACCCGTTTGTGTGACATTGAACGCGAATTGATATTTTATGACGCTTTGGTTGGAGACACTTTATTGTAATATTCATTCGTGAATCGTGATGGACGCGTCAACAAAGGATGACTACAGAGATTTATAAACGAAAAAATTAGGTAAATTTAAAATTAAAAAATCCCCCGACACAAATAATAATAAAAATGGTAGGTAGGTATATATGAAAGTAAAAAGCCTAAAACAATTTTTAAACAAACTATTGAAAAAATAGCCACAACTAGAACAAAAACGGTATAAACGTGAAACCCTATAAAAAGAAAAAAATAACCTTGTAATTATGACCCTACGTAGTAAGTGCGTATGAAATTTTTTGATTAAAGGTTGTCCCGTCGGGGGACCGCTCTAATTATTTGCCTAACGTTCTGTTAAAGTTTAAAATAGTAGCGGTCCCCCGACGGGTCATTTATTTAACAGGCTATTTTTATTACCTATTTAGCATTACCCAGTAACTGGGTTGTGGAGGTCAGATAGGCAGTCGCTCCATGTAAAATACTGGTATTCAGCTGCATCCGGTTAGACTGGAAGCCGACCCCAACATAGTTGGGAAAAGGCTAGGCAGATGATGAATCAGGTTTTTTTGTAATTCGCCATTTTGTGGTGGTGGCCATCTTGGATTTGAAATTTATCATAGTGTATAGTATTCTACTAGTCAAGCCCTTTCATTTGATATCCATATTGAAGGAGTTGTGAAAAAATATGTAATCCGCTATTTTGTGGCGGCGGCCATCTTGGACCGATTTTCATCAAATATAAATAAAAAGACTCCCGACTAATTCACCTTTCAAACAAAAAAAACAAAATCAAAATCGGTTCATCCGTTCGGGAGCTACGATGCCACAGAGAGACATACACACTCAGAGAGACAAACGCACACACACACACACACACAGAGAGAGAGAGAGAGACACGTCAAACTTATAAACACCCCGTCGGTTTTTGCGTCGGGGGTTAATAAAATAACTATTAACATGGAAAACCCTACCAAATCTTTGAACCCTTATTAGTAAACTGTCCGTGACTTCGGGTAGAGACAAATAAAGGTCCCTTAGTAAACTGCCGATCGATTCTGTAAAAATCTCACCGTGAAAAGTTAGGTGAAGTGAACTTAGAGGGAGTGTCAATCCCTATTATTAGTTGGAATGACAGCTCACTCCACCCTCACTTCACCTGAATTTTCACGGTGAGATCGTTTATGTGCAGTTATGCATGTCTTTTTGTGTGTATTAACGAATTTAAGAGCCTGCATTGAGCGTGATGCCAATTACCGATTCGTTCCGCGATTCCTGCGACATGACTTGATCCTCGCATCGACTCGTACTTATTAATAAGTAAGGAATGTTAATAGCCTTCGGAGGCGTTTGATTTTTCTTGACCTCCCTTAGAGTCATGTTATCGTGTCTTTGAATACTTTAATGTTTACGCCATAAGGAATGCACAGTTTGTACTCGTTGTAGATAATAAAATTCTTAATAAACAGTAAGTAGACAGACACTAAACATGCATGGATTCCAGACAACGCCCGTGGCCGAGGTGATGCAATGTGCAATGTCGTGACGCCGGATCTACGTCATTTTTTACACTGAATAGTAATTTTTACGTGCCATGGTCGATAATAAATCGTAGAAAGTTCTTTAGAATTATTAATCCAGTGAGTTTGTCCGATTATGTGCGACGTTCATGAATTGAGACGTTTTTCTCCGCTTCATTAGGCGTTATGATAATATGTTTTTTATCCGAATTCCATTCGTATGCGTGATTGGACGTTGTATGAAACATTAGGCCAACATTTGAATCCACATAAGGGATCTCCTTATAGTTGCGATTGAATTGATCGAAGCATGTCAGGGCTACCACGTACCGATACACGAATGTACGTGGTGCTATGTTATGTTATGTAATAATAAGTTCGCCGCATACATAGCGGGGTTGGGAGACTACCTGCCCGACTGGACTCGACTGCCTCTCGAAACGAAACAAAATGTTTTGCGACTTTGTTATGTTTAGGGCTGTCTGCTCTCAATATTATTGTATGTGACCTATCTTCAGTTAAGAGTCAAATAAAATAAATATTTAGCCTTTAATTAAGTAAATTTCTACACAATGTATATTGTTTTGAAATAAATGACTTTATGACTTTATGACTTAGTACTTATTAACTATTTACTTATTATATTAACTACTTTACTTACTTCTTCATCCACAAAACATATTCGATACAATAATAATAAATATTTTTCGAATCATTAATTAAATTACGTCCATTATCATTTCTTGTTTTTGTAGGTTTGCTATAACAGCTCATACCTACAAAATACACAATACGACATGGAGTTTTTCATACGTACAGGAAAATTAACATTGCATCGTATTTGGTTGATTCACCCAAATTCCAACACAACTTCAAAATATATTACTTTTGTTCATAGTTTAATTTTAACAATCCCTGAAAATTGTGTTAGCATTATATTGCTGAATCTCTTGAATATTTACCTAACTTCGTTTGAAGAAACTTTGCGTTCTATACGTAAAAACCACGGGAAAGACTTCTACCGTCAAATCAGTACCGCACGTACCTATATGAACTTTTATAAAAATAGAATACATATTATTGGATCGTTTTGATATAAATAACATGTTTTTCGAAACTTACAAGACATGATGACAAAAACATGATGTTTCTTATATAATAAAAAACGAATCAACTTAGAAATCGCGTTTTCTGATTACCTATTCCATTTTGATCGAAGGCTTTGCAAAAGATTGGATTATTTCTGGCAGGCAATAAAACTATTGTGGCAGCCATAAACATGTCTTTGATCAAATTTACTCGAAGATTTTAGCAACCTGGCAATACTTGCCAGGTCTTTCAGTAGGAGGTGGAAACATAACCTCCATATTAATTCACTTCATAGTTTCCACCTGGAGAAATGCTACCAACAATTTGACAAAAATATCAAGGGATTAGTTTGTAGGCAGACCTATCAACACCAGTTCCTACGTTTTCAGTAAAGCTAACATAGGGAAAGAGAGTTTTTCCTCTTACTCGCTTCCTTCGACACGCGCACAATTTAAAACGTCTTCTATTTTCATAGAAAATCAATGGTAGTGAGCAAGTACCTAACTACTGCAAAACAACATCAAACAATGATTTGAACCGCGTAACAGTAATTGATGTGCAGTTAGTCGGCTTTTTTATACTCTGTCACACAATTAGCAGAGTTGACGTTCCATTGTATTGTCAGTAACTCGGTAATCATGATAGGTATGCGGTGGCACTTTATACTTAGATACTGCGACTGATCGCTCAGGCTTCCATATAAAAATTACGAGCTACCTTGGACGGCGACATTGTTAATTATAATAGAATTTTAATGTTTTTTAACCCTGATAAATGTATCCCAAGTAGCTACTGAGAAGATTTAATAGAATCGTGTGTGAAATAAAGATTTGTGGTGGAACTATTTTGTTCCACAAATCTTTGTTTCACACACGATTCTCTAAAGGCATCTCTTAAATCTTGAGTAAATATTAGTTTAAATTCCATAGTTGAAATGAGGTTAATTAAATAATTAGGCAATTTCACGTGATCTGAATACATAATGTTGACCTTATGATTAATCTCTGTTTAATTACGGATGTCATTAACTGGATTCCACTAAAATAAACAACAACAATCTAGGCCCATCGTCAGTGATTATTCTATAGTATTATTTTACATAACATTTGATCACTTACTTACCTCTACTCTGAACACTTACAATTTTGACTTTTCGACAGATTTTTACCACTGAAACGAGTATCTAACAATTCATTTGATTACCTTCCATATGAAATCCATCTTATAATGGATCATCCTCTCTTAAAACTTGTTCTACATCTTCAGTTTTTTCTGACAAATCAGTTGTAGTCCTATTCGTGCTATTAAATATTTCATCAATCTGCTGTAACTCATAAACTTACCTACATCATCTTTCACCGTGAAAACCATCCCTAAATATCTTTCAGCAATGCCTTTATCAACTTTTAGGTATTGGGTATGTAGTTTACCTATACTTCATATTTTGAGTAGCAAAAACTACCAATCCATATAGTTCCTTATCAATCAATCTGCCCTATCTTACAACTATGTTGGGGTCGGCTTCCAGTTTAACCGGATGCAGTTGAATACCAGTATTTTACATGGAGCGACTGCCAGAGAGAGAGGGAGATAGAGTTCCTTATATTCTCATTTAATTAAACATAAAGTCCATACACTATCTATACTTACATATACATTTCGGAAGGTCACGGGCGGAGTGTTCGTTACGCAACCAAGCACCGTCGACCATCCGTCATGCTCCGGCTGAAACCCCAGGGCGACTACGTTAATTACTGACTAAATAGTACTTACACTACTCACGTTTTAATATTACATTACTGTTACTGAGCTAATCTGGAGTAATCTCGACTTAGGAATTAATCACAATGTTGGTAGGTTGCTGCTAAATATTTTATTTCTAAGCGTAGAAGTCTGTTCGTAGCGTTCTCTGCTAACTACTAACTTTAAGCGTAAACTATTGGGTGATTGGTAATTACTTTTTTGCTTGCACTGATCCTTCCTATGCTGTCAAGGTTTGCCTTGCCACTGAATTTTATTAGGTCTGGATTGTTACGTTTTCTGTTAACATTTCGCGAACAGAGTGACTAGGTAACGCCTTATAATACCTATGGTCCTTTTTTATTCTTTCTATACTTACTTATTTAAATATTGTCACAAGCTTTGTTAATTCACATACCTAGATATAGTCTTGGCATGGTTCGTAGTTCTGATCACTTTGTAAGGAAAACCTGACAGAGCGAATAAGTAAATTATTAACATTCAAGCATTCCTTTGGCATTGCGTCAAGCAGTAAGTTTTTATTCGGACTCATGCAGTCAAGATATTCTTCCGTAGTAGATTTTCCATGATCTTATTAATATTTAATTGTGTTTTCTGATGAAAAGTCATGATTATTCATTAAATTCCTTTAAGTTATGTGCAAAAGAGGTTAATTTGCTTGCAATTCTTGGCTTAATAGCTCCCATATAGACTTGAAACGTGGAAGAGAACTGTTTGTAAAGTAATTTGATAGCAGCTGTACATTACAACAACCCGTTTTACTGCCATATGCATACAATAACGCTTATCAGTCGATGAGTAGAATGAGTACACGAAAACGGCTTCCCACTGTTTTTTTTAGGTCCAATATCGATAGTGCCTCCATCTTTTTGAAACTATTCTAACTAAATGTTCCGAGGCATGTTTCAATTTGCCCCTACAGCCTGTTTACTGTACTTTTCGTGAAACTAGATGGCGCTTACCCGAAATGTTGTGTCTGGGTATGTTGAGTGTCAAGTTTTTAATACACGACAGAGGGCGCTAGTCGTATCAAAGTAACATTATGCTATTGATTTTTTGTGTGTATAGGGTTGGTTAGATAGAACCGCCTTATTACCTATGCAAGACTTGATTATACAACGGTAATAACCTTTGTAAACTTATTCAGTGTGAAATAAAGGAAATATTTTCCCAGACGTCGTTGAGAAGACTTCATTTAACGTGAATCTAGTAGGTACGTAGAGTCTACGTTCTAGATTCACGTTCGCACGTTCGTCCCTTGATCTGATTGTTAGACAAGTTTATAAGTTCTTGGCATTAAACAGCCTTAACCGATTCAAATCTGACTTCTCGTTAACATCTGAAAACGTGCCCATTAATTAACCACTTAAATAAAACCCGCGAATTCTTTAAATGCAGCAATCCGAAACAAATGCAAAGAGTCACGATTTGAATTCAATTAGAATTGAATATACACGTAATAGGTTATCGAAATGCGTAATATGAACGCAACGTAAAAGAATGCAGTAGGTAATCGCATAAATATGGCAACGAATAATACCTACTTAATTGAAATCATAGATCATTAAAGAAAATGTGTTAGCTAGACTCAAAATAAAACTTAAAATTCGTAAAATAGTTGCCTAATTTGTAGAGAAAATAATATACCTACCTAATTGCTTTTCTCGTATTTAGGTACCTACTTAAATAATTTACCTAAGTCATAAAAGCTATGGGAAGCTGTACTAGATAGGTAGGTACCTACCTAGCGAAAGCCTCATCATAAAAATGATGAATACCTATCGTAACTTTATGTGTTTTAAACGCATAAAAATAACTTAGAACATTACACTAACCAATAGACAATAATAAAACAGTTATGCTAATTACCTACAGCTTCAATTGATAGGGACATAAAATAAATTCTAATTACGTCCACTTGAGTTGATATGTATAGCTATAAAACTGCACCTATCGCCTATCATAATAGTGCAACATTCAAGCCTGCATGTAATGGAATGCGGAATGATTGGTGCTTCCCGTACTTTCGCTTCACACATCCGCCTTCCCAACTGTACCGGGCTTAACTTCGTTTGTTATGTAAACAAATCATTCGACACATCTTTATAGCCGTCTTCAGACAATAAGCCATGTTTTGTAAACAGTATTTAGTATCATGTTATGTCAGCTATCGATAGACGAATCTGTTTTGACTAACCGAATTATTGGGCGCCTGTTTCATGAGCTCGTCACTAGCATTGTCATATTCTGATTTGTGTATTATAGATGAATTCAGGAATGCAAAACTATTGAATTATTTGGGAGTTATTATCATCTTTATAGTCATAACAAATAAGGCGGTTAATTTCGTTGTGTTTACCTATGGTGGAAAGTACCCAATTATTGATAGGATATTGGCAGTACTGTAAGGTGGGACGCCCTCAGGCTAGGTGGAGCGACGATCTTCGCAGGATGGCTGGTAGCAGCTGGATGAGAATTTCCGAACATCGAGTTAAATGGCGTGCAATAGGTGAGGCCTATGTCCAGCAGTGGACTGCAGCTATTGACTGATGATGATGATGATTGGCAGTATAGGCACATGCCAAACGTGGAAATTCATGAAAATTCAGCTGGATATGTAGTGATTTCTAAAGTTTTCATAATAAACAATCGGTGCTGAAAATACTTAATATTTTCGTAATTATACGTACCTAGGTACATTATGTAGGTACCTGAAAACATGGATAAATTGGACGCGAACTGTTAAAAATACACAAATACCTATGAAAATACTGCTATGAAACACGATAAACACACAAACAGCAAAAGATAGAGCAAACTAATTGATAGATAACACAGCTACATTGCATAGTAATTTGCCTGGAGGCACCGTTACCATAGTTAGTCGGGCTCTCAATTCACTAGTTTTGGGATGTACAGACGCCAGCAAGTGAAACTACCCGAAACTGTAAAATTTTCCAGAAAAGTTAAAGAAATGTGACAGATTGTAATAACTGGATTTGCTGGCGTCTTAGTTGTTGGTTCAATTTATATTATCTCCGAAACTAAATTGACATACTGTAAAGGGCAAATCTTATCTCTATAATGCCCTTCTGATCATAAAATAATTTATTTTGATAAGAGTATTCGTAATTAAAAATTATATTTTCATCCAAACGTAAGCATGTGAAAAAAATACTTTTGAAAACATAAAAGTGATATTAAAAGGTAATAGTTAGAAATAATTATGGTGTCGCGGACTTTTTTGTAGAACTATTTAAGGCGGACCAGATTGCCATACAATATTTTTAGTTAATATACAACTTTTGAGGCAGCGCATGCAAATAATTCCGTTTTAGGAGGTATTTCTTTCTGACTTGCTAGACAAAAGTTGTGATAGCTCAGCTAAAATGCATGATGTAAACATAATTTATAGCTCACAAATAATGTAGCTTTCTACTAGTGAAAAACTTTTTAGAATTAGATCATTAACTCCGGAGATTACCCCCTACATACAAACAAACTACCTCTTTATAATATTAGTATAGATAAATAATATTATTCCTGGCTACAGGCTACCGAATCTTCGTGTTGTAAAATATGCCTCGAGGTGAGCGCGCGCTTCCTCGACAAACGAAATCTCTAAATGCCTTTATGCATAACATAATATAACAAGTTGATGGTTCTGCCCCAAGACACGGACGCTGCTACCGGCTTCATGCAAACGAAAACGAGATTTTAAATAAAATTAAATAATTTAAAAGGAAGGTTTTCCGGCTTCTGTCGGTAGCGATTTGCTGCACGGAAATGTTAAAAGAATTTTGTTACTTGTGTTTTATATGAATGAATAAATATTCGTTTCTATATACCTATATTTTTATTTGATCAATAAGTTGATGCATGTCAGTTCTTTGCTGTAATCTAGAAAATCCCACTTTTTCATCCGGTTTTTTTCCGGACAGAAATATTTGGCAATTTGGATGCCATTACAACAGAACTGAGGGGCAATTATTATCGGAATTTTAAGAACGTTCACAATCAGAAGGCTAATTCTCGTAATTTAAAACGTTCAAAATCTAGTCGCAGTGTCATCTCGGCGACAAACAAATGTCAAAAACTTGTCAAAATGTAGGGAAATAAAAAGTATTTTTGGACAGATTGACACAGATAAGAGGGGCAATTCTCGTAATTTTAAGAACGTTCACAGTCTGATCTCAGTCTCAATCTGTCAAAAAATACTTGTAATTTCCCTACATTTTGACAAGTTTTTGACATTTGTTTGTCGCTGAGATGAGACTGTGACTAGATTTTGAACGTTTTAAATTACGAGAATTGGCCTTCTGACTGTGAACTTAAAATTACAAGAATTGGCCCTCAGACTGTGAACGTAAAATTACGAGAATAGCCCCTCAGATCTCGGTCTCAATCTGTCAAAAATACCTCTAATTTACCTACATTTTTGACAAGTTTTTGACATTGATTGTCGCTAATTGTGATTAGATTTTGACCGTTTTTAATTACGGGGATTGGCCTTCTGATCAATCAGAGAGAATCACTAAATCGAAACCTAACAACAAAATATCCGTAGCAGACTTGTAGAAGACAGCCAATTTTGAAACAACAGAATAATTAACATTTTCCTCATTTGTGACTGGCGTAAATAAATGTAATCACAAATTGCTAAGGCATGCGGAACTGACGCCTTTAACCAGCTAATAGTTATACATAAATGTATGTACTTAGGGAAGCGCAAGCGCCAGCAACGCGGAATCACTGATGTTTTCATGTAATAGGTATGCGTGGTTACATGAATATGAATCCGATAACAAATTATGCAAATGTCTCACACGTAGTCGAATATGTGGATTATTTTCGTAGCAGCATATGAGTGGCATCTTGTTTATTTGGAATCATTCGCATTTTTTTTAGCTGTCTACTTGATTTTCGATGTTCGAATGACTGACCTATAATATTTTGTGGTGTTGAGTAATATTGTTTGATGGATAAATTAAATTAGGTACTCACTCTTTGCTGTCCTTGGATGTTAAAAGTCTCTCCCAGCGGGACGCGGTTAGTTTCTATAAATGTATAAACCACGTGCCACTAGGTAAACCTACCTAGGTTCTAGAGCTTCGTATAACAAGATGTCCCCTCGTCATATAAATTAATTCACCTTTGACATGCGTAGCGGTCGTAGCGGGTAACCCAAAGCCCGCAAATTTGACAAGCGCTCCAATCTGAGGTACAGCTCCCTTAGTAATTGGATTGCGGAGGTCAGGTAGCAGTCACTCGGTGTATGAACTTGTAGATCGAAGGTGACCGCAGCATAGTTGCAAAAAGGCTCTATTCTAGACTACGTATACTGATCATGATTGAGATTCCTTCGGTTCCTTGGTTCTTTACTTAAACAGCATAAGTTTCCCGAATTCAACGAGAGGCCACTTAGTAGGGAAGCCGATATGTCAAATCCCCTCGGCAGGCATTAAATCATCTCGGCACAAAGTGAAGGTATTATTACGCGAACGTAGTCACTTAACCTTTGCTCAAAAGGGACCTCGAATACTTCAAACGAATATTTATGTACGAGCAGAATTTTACGATCCCGCAGATGTATTGTACTCTGCCGTCTGCTTAGTCTGCGTACCCTCTCTTTTAAATGATCGATATGCGTGCAAATAAGCAGGGCCCTAAGCAGAGCATTATACCGCAGGAGAACGGATGGGCCCCGGGCGGCCGCACCGCGCATGCGCCCACCGAATTACACCTCCTCCCTAACAAAATAATATTGAAAACAACACGCAAATTGCTGCTAATTTTAGCTTAATATTTTATATCATTTTTATCGTTGAAAAATGATTCGATGCGTTTCCGTTAAAGTCTTCGCTCCCTGTTAGCGCCCATTATGGTTATTACGGGATCAGATAGATCGTGACGTAATTTTATTCTTTATAGGAAAGTATTAGCAATTTCGCAAGGCTTGTGTGACGCTGTTACTAGTTCTTGCTACTGTAAAAATAGACATGAACGACTAGGTTGCTTTCATTGCTATTTATTTAGTGTCAAGGATCTTCACTGCGATGTGTGGAAAGGCCACATAAAATGTTGACTAATTGGCAAAAAAAAAAGAACAAGTCTGAGATAAGGAGATAGAATTAACAGTATTTTAACTACCAGGAATGTAAAACCATCTTGATTGTTTTCGTTAAGAAAATTTACTTCGAGCTCTACTATTTAGGCACTTGATAAACTTTATAATGCCACAAGAATGTCCGTTGACTATCCCAAATATATTTTTTTGTATTTTCTATACATGATCACAAACTTTATTTAGAAATAGTAACCAGCATGTCAATTGCGTAACAAATTATCAATCACAACCTGAATAATTTTGAAGAATATTGCTAATCCATTGCTTCATGTTCGAAAAATGTATCTGCTCAGCAACGTAAATAACGCAATGAATGCTGTTGAACTGTCAAAATGAAAACCATTGCTACTGTTAGTGTGCTACACAATTACCCCGCTGACCAAAAGAAGAACATGATGGTCTTCCATAAGTCCTCCTGCAGAACAACTTCAGTAGGTACTCTGCAAATAGGTTTCCCCTATTGCGGAATTTTTTTCGACTTTTCTGTCTCTCACTTTCCTTGTCATATTATTTTCATTACACGTCCGTTCCATCGATACTAGGCCAGCAGCGTGGCAAAGAAATCGAATCCCGAGCAACAATGACCGACAAATGATCCGCTTCACCGGATTCAAGTCACAAATAAGCTGAATAAGAAAAAAAAACATTTACGTGACAATTACACCTGCCCGATAGATGTTTATGTAGTATATGAAACTTGATTAGATCACAAAAAACTTTCTGTGCTGCTTTGCTAGAGTAGTAGAAACTTTCTTACCGTTTCTGAGACTGTAAGCTTGAGGCTTTTAGTAAGAAAATATTTCACCAACTTATGGGGAAAAAGCTTTGCTGTGGGTTGCTGGAATATTTCTGTCTCATACATAGGAACAGTAGGCCAAGAGTGAGTGGAAATAATAGCTGTATAAGTTGGTATTTTATTCCATTGTAACTCCGTACTACGCTAGCCCAGCTCGAGGTCAAAGTTACCACTGTTGAGCAGCCCACAGTACAAAGTTACTGCTAGAATTCGGTTTCTGAAAATGGCGCTGGCTCAGCTTCTATCTAGTCGATGACATTAAATTGTACTACATGTATAGCCCAGTATGTTGCCAGATGGTCGGCGCTTTTGTCATTGTTCATTAGCTAACAAAATGTGAGATGGGTCAAGGTTTGTAACTCAATACCATATTCACATTTAATGTCTGAACCGCTTAAAGACCTCCACCAAGTCGAATTTGTTTCAACTTCGGTTGACTTGAGTTCGTCGATTCTGTTTGATCATTCCCCTGTCATCAACTGATGATCATCATTAGACACATTATTCGTGGGTGTTCCTAATTGACGTTCTTCATTTTTCGCTGCACTCGTAGAGTCTTCAGATTCAGGATAGATTAGTGAACTTTATTAATAGTCATATTAGTATGTGCCCGTTATCCCTACAGATAAATGGACGCTCTTTATAAAGACTAAAACTAAACCCATTAATTTTATCCAGCTAATCCATATAAGTTCATAAACGTCGTCTGCTGAGGTTAAACCTTGCGTAAACCTTTAGTTAATGAACTCGTTTATCTAACCTTACAGGCATAATATTGTCTTGCTGGATTTATTGATCACTTCACATAAATATCGTAAATAATACATAATCGTTGCTGTAAATCTCTTATTATGTCATTTTATGTAGGACTAAATCCGACTAAATCTAAGTAATTATCCTAGTTTTGTCGTAGAACGTTTTACGCACCATAAGTTATTCAGAGAAAAAATAATTGTTTTCTCTGATCATCGTCTCTAATAGCCATGTTAATTCCCTTATTAATTTACCATTTCTATTCGGCGAAATCCTCAGACTTAATTAAAGCACGGCGCCTAAGTCTACCTGTCGGTGTACCTTTGCCCGCCGCTCTATTAGACAATAAAAAAGTTAATGCCTATACGGGCCTGCAGAGATGCGGCAACTTCTCACAGTCCCCCACCCTCGCCCCTCCCCGCGCACCTCCAACAAAAATAAAACACAGCCTTCCAAGGATACAACCACCGTAATTTTAAATTCAACATAACAGCAACAAATTGCCAAGCAAAATTCAACACTGCCTCTTAAGAAACAACGCTCAATTTCTTTGCTCAACCGTCAGCTTCTACACCATCTTAAAGCACATCCTAATCAAAACTTTAGTGTCTTAAGAATACAGTTCAATATTGCAAGAAAGATAAGCAAATAAGGTTGTAGACGCAAAGGCAGGGAGAAGAGTAAAGGGGGTTCATTAATCCCCGCGCCCTGCGCGCACGCACTTTCATGAATGGACCGAACAGGTTGATGTGTTTCAACTACAGGATGATTTATTTTAAGTTCAGTAATTTAATCAGTAATTAATTAGAGGACCTATTTTTGTATCTCACTTTATAAACTCAAAAAGATGATGATGTGAGAGAACCAAGAATAATATTTGAATATTTGTTTATACGAATACATCACGTAGGCATATTTGAATGCATTTATTCGTACCGACTAACGGAGATAATAAGGTCACTGATCAAAATTACAAAACAATGTTTTGTGTGATATCGCGAAATCTTCACTGGCTTCCAAATTGTGTGATGTCATCAGTTCCTTTGTGTTCAGATAGTGGGCACAGATGACCGTATTTGCTCTCAATTCTTTCACCTTTGGCGCTGGTGACAATCGTCGTAGTGTTGTCAAAATCAATTGACGTCTTGAGTTTTTAACGTTTTATGATTTCATCAATTTTTTTTTTTTTTTTTGTAACTGTCTTCTAATTTGGTTTACCCATGCTATTCAAAAAGCTCTCTTTTCTTAACTTTCTAAGTCTTAGTCCATAAAGCTTTATCTGTGACTGGGCTCCGCAGTAATGTTGGCGTGTGTGCTATGTGGCCAAACAGGTCGTTCCACTAACATCCTGTGCATGGAAGGTTCGAAGGAAGCGCCGCAACGTCCGGCCGCGTGGATGTAGCGTGATGCTCTTTTTCCTTTTCGGTTTGTTTTTTGTTCATCTCATTTATTTATTCCAATGTAATCTCTTCCAGTTCATTTTTTATTCAGTCGGCCTTCAGTGTTACCTGGGCCGGGACGCCAAAGCCTTGTCTATATTATCGTCTTAGCACATTTGCTAAAGGAACGTTTTGGGTGTTGTGTTTATTTGTTCTGCGAATATTAGTGGCATTTGTAACAGTTCTAGTTGTGATTTTGTGGACATGTGACTAGTGTCAGTTGATATCTAGTGCTGATATTGTGTGCTGTGATGATGGAACTACCGCACTATCTGTTTCTCTTGGCTCGGACTTCGCTGAGTAACTTGAATCTCCTCTCGATGGAACCTCCACAGTCGCCTAAGTTTAATGTGCCTCTTTGGCAGCCGTGGGTTGCTTCTCCACAGAAAGGTACCTAGCATTTATTTGTTTTGGGTCCCAATAAGTAACAGGTTCATCTTCAGAGCTTTCCGTATGAGTGTCTTAGAGAGATTCAGTAATGTAACACTAGGTTCTAATACCAACATTAATCAGATATAATTTTCAATTTGCGAAATTTATTATTAGCTTCTGTACAGATGTATCAGGTTCAAATACAGTATCGGATTGTAAACTAGTGAGCAAAGGCCTGAAACCAAATACCAATTAAGGAAAGCTATTATTTAACTAAGACCTGAAATTGGACCTAATGGTCCGGCCTCGACGGCACCCAATTATTTTACTTTTAATTCCTAGGTTTCTCGTGTGTTTGTGTATAGGGGTAAGGTTTTCTCAGAAAATAAAGCATTGACACGATTTTTTTGTGGCGGAACTTTTAAAAACACCAGAAGACGATCTACAAAAGTATAGGACTATTAACTTTTTGTTTTCCTTTGATAAATTTGTTTTTTTTAAACACCTCATCGACTGAAACTTGAGCTCGTGGGTCAGAACTTAAATAGCCTTCAAGAATTAAATCACAATCAACACCTGCGTTCAACTTTTCAAGATAGACCAGCTTTACTCATGGACTATTTATTTCCAGAAACCCCAAGTACTGCGTCCAGCGGGGAGTCCGAAGGCGACCGCACCCTGTCTCCAGAAACGCCGCGCGCGCAGCCCAAGGAGCTCACCGGCAAATGGCGCAGGGAGAGACGGAACACGCGCCTGCCCGATTATAGACCTAGGTAAACAATAATAAACAATCAATATTTATATTTATGTTTGGTCATGAATTCGTGACACATTCGGAATTTCCTTGAAAAGATTTTCTTTCTTTAATTTGTCAGTTAAACGTTAATTGATTTAAAGTGTTACAATTGAAACTGATTTCCACAGTGTATTTGGGAAGAAGCTATCGTTTAATAGTGTATCATTTAAATATCACAAAGCGCGAATATTTTTAATTGGGGCCTAAGCTAAATTACTCATAATTCAGGAAGCTTGTATCCGATCGTTTCTAAAATAACTAAGTAAATTCATTTCTAAAAACAGTAGCCGTTTCGGACGACATTCCAGTCGAACACAAAAATAAAACAGATTGCATCTTCCGATTTAATTTCCATAAATTAAATTTGTTTCCAGGGAGAACGGCAAGATGGCGCTTCGGTCGCAGTCGTTCAACGAGCGGCGCAGCGTGGCGTCTGTTGCGCGTGCGCAACCGCACAGCGACGGAGAACTGTCGGATGAGACCGACGAGGGACCCGCTAACTTAACTATTAATGGAAAACGTAAGAAATCTTTATGGTCATATTTACGAGTATAGAGGATTTGGATAGGAAGCTGTCTGCTTTAGATAGGTCCAAAAAATTTAAAGATTGACTTATTGGAATCGTTTATTCAGCATTAGTCAGCCCGAATTCGCAGCGCAGTAAAAAAAATCGCTATCCCTTCATATTCATTTATTCATCAAATATAAGCTAACAGTTTACACCAAATCGCTTATATCTATGCTAATACTACAAAATTACATTAAAATTTTAATTAATACTTCTTAGACTATAAAAAATAAATACAAAACCAAACAATAGAAAGAAAAAAAAACGGATTAACATAAAATTTGTAAACAAAAACAGCCTTATCCATAAAATTAAAAACTAAACAATTATTTCTTCATATTTAAATAAATATACACATGACTTTAGCGATTGTCCATTGAGAGTCAAAAATAGATCTGCCTCAGGAATATATTTTAGAAAGTAATTTATTAACTTATCTGCTCTTGCAATGGGGGTGTTGTTGGTTCGGGGAGCAAGCCATGTAGGCGGGTAGCAGAGGAGTCTATGTTGTCGTCTTACAACGCCACGCATATACTGGTCAGGAACATAAAAAATTATTGACTCTCGTAGTAGGGACTATCTATCTTATTTAATAATTACAATAATTAATTATACGTGTGGATTCTCGCCTGAATTTGAGTGTGTCTAAACCTACCATCCCTGACACGAACAAAGAAGGATATAGAAAGGGGTAGTATCCATATTGACTTTTGTATAGGTATCTAGAGAATTTACGTTGAATTTTTTCTATCATAATAGTGTACAATGACTCTTGAGTACTCCAAACAGTCTAAACTATTGCATTATATTCTAATTTACTACGGACATACTTCAGTATGTCCGTAGTAAATTAGAACATACTTCAGTATGTCCGTAGTAAATTAGAATATAATGCAATAGTTTAGACTTCAGTATGTCCGTAGTAAATTAGAACATACTTCAGTATGTCCGTAGTAAATTAGAATATAATGCAATAGTTTAGACTGTTTGGAGTACTCAAGAGTCATTGTACACTATTATGATAGAAAAAATTCAACGTAAATTCTCTAGATACCTATACAAACGTCAATATGGATACTACCCCTTTCTATATCCTTCTTTGTCTATGAGAAAATTGAAAATCTCAGAAGTTTTAGAAAAACCTTTAATTTGTTTACCGTAATGAAAAAACTGAATTGCTTCCAATCCAATCTCATTTTGGACGATTGCGGATATCAAACAATAGCCCGGTTGCCAGCCGTGGAAGTTTATTTAACGAAAAATAAATTTAATAGGAATTGCTTAGTAAACAGTTTTGCTAGCTAAACAAGCAAGACTTTATTCAACAACCTTGATTGGATTTTCAAACAGCCTTGGCAAAATGTGTAACTAAGCCAAGGACGCGATAGAGCCACGAGACGAAGCCAATATAAAACTCCTTAGCAAATCCGATTCCTTACAAATCCTAGCTAATGAAATTTACCGTCCTAATCTCTTCAAAAACGTGTATTAAGTATATCTAGCATTAGGCTAAGCATTGCCATACAACGTGGCTATGCCGCCAGTCTCTTGCGTACATTACCAGTCGTCAGCGATGTAGAGGAATATTTCGACGCAATATTTTAGTTTTTCAATAGTTTTAGTTAGTTTAGGATATTATATTTTAATAATTTGTAGTTTATTTAGTATTAGATGTTTGTAAATATTATGTTAATATCTATTGATACGAATTGCGCTTGCAAAAATATTATGTTGGTTCTTTAAGGAGTGATGTTTGCATTAGGTTAGTTGTTCGTCTTTGATATCCAAAATTCGATATAAAGCGAGGAAATCAAGTTACTTGCAGATCCGGGCGGTTAGCAATCTCACATAAGTGTATTTCGTATAAGACTCCTTTGACATAGAACGTGTAAAAAGGACAGACCTTTCTTTAATAGATAAACAGTCTTAAGTGCTTAGTCCATACCTTCTTTCAAGAATTAGGTACTTTATTGTGTTCTATTATGGATGCTAGTCTGGAGTTTCTATTTTGATTGGCGTAGAAACTAAGATGGTGGAATCCCCTTGAGGGTTGCTCAAGTTAGGATTAACAAAGTGAGATAGTTCTGACTAAGAATTATGTATTCCGACATAATTGGGCTTCATAATATTAAACGTAGATTATAGTTATTACTTTATGTATTATTTTTATCAACATCTTAGAATAAGCCTCGTACGTAGGTACCAAGGATTCCTAAAAACAAAAACGAATTGTTTTCCTTACCAATGTAGCATTTTTCATTGCTAAACTGGGCATATAATCAGATTCGTAAGCTAATTTTACCTGTGAAAGCTACTTCCATATGAGAGGGTCTACTATGCAAAGCATGAGGTATTTGCTTCATTATTGGTAAAGAGACAAGTCGTAATTTTAAACAAAAATAGATAGGTAGGTAGGTATAGTTTCCCAAAACATTGTTGTGTTTATCAAAGGAATTGTGAATAAAAGATAAGTTTGAAATAGACGCATTTGGGCTCGTTGCTAATCACTCAGTTATTTATAGTATTCAGTAGTATTTCCGCTTGCCGTGAGTGGACATGATAAATTCATTGAATATATGCACGATGCATCTAATTACCGTGAATACGAATATAATTATATCCTACCGAGGGTAATTTGTTTTGGCACTGTGATGGAGACATTATTTTCTTATTATGGCGTCAACTATCAATAGACTTAGGGCCTGTCCACATCTCCACGTCACGACGTCGCGTCGTCAACGTGGAACGGTGCGGTGTCGCGGCAACGCACCATGCGTTGCCGCGTCGCCGTCGTGCTAGTGCACGGTACGGCAAAGTCGCCGTGGAACGGCGCGTCTGACGTCGTCGTAAGCCGACATGGCTACGATGTGCTCTCAGTTAATGTTTCATTGTCTATCTCAATAGACATTGTGAAATAACTTGAAAATTTGTGGTCATACATATTTTCAAAGCCTTGTATTTTCTAGTGAAATAATAATAATAATAAAATAATAATAGTATTTATTCGTATCAACTCACTCACAAAATGATTCCCATCACTATTCATAACTGAAAGATATGGGTGCACCCAATATTGTCTTTTCGCATCTTTTTTCTCCAACCTCTCTCTCCGTCTTTTTAACAATAGCAGAAGCAGAATATGTATTGTGCGGACTGCGGTCCATATCTAGAACAAGACTGCTATTTCTCTGGTACGTTAGTGAAGACTGTACCGGAATATTACAAGGCACAGCGACGTGTAACGTTGCGGCGTCGTGACGTGCATTTTTACGATACGGTAACGTGCACATTATGTCAACGCACCGTGCCGCGTTACCGCATCGTTCCACGTTGACGACGTCGTGACGTGGAGATGTGGACAGGCCCTCATCCATGCCACTCTTCACTCTTCGAGTGTCCTTTTTCGTAGTATCGATGAAGCTAACTAGCTAACTGTAGCCTACAATTTCTATTTTATTTTATTTAAAAAATTACCAAAATGTTGTACCTATTTAATGGTACCCAAGATACAGGCTGCCTAGTTTGGGACCAACGATACCTCCATATTGTAATTACGAATGTTGAAATAAACTTTTTTTTTTAAATAAAAACGTTTTATGAAAGTGTTGAAACTGCCTACAAAAACACAGAAATACAGAAGTATAGACTTTCAACAGCTTTGAGTCCGTATACTGTTGCCGTTTACACCTAGAGTATCTCAATTTCTTGACAAATACTTCGTGATCTTTCTCTATCTGTCTCTTGATGGAGCATATTTTTCCATCAATTGATTTTAATAACAAAGTTGTAAAACCGTGGTACTGTTGCTACCGTTGTTCCATGATTGTCGAAATACCGCTGAAAAGTAACTAGATAACATAGTAATGTTATTTACGAAATACTACATAGATATCATTATTGTTACAGGAGCGCCCCCAGAGTACCCGGGCGGTAAGCACGAGGCTCCGATAGACATGCGCTTGCGATCCCGGCCGGCGCCTCCGCCCTATACCAGGCCCTCAGTCATCACCAAGAGCAATGACACACCGCCTGGTAAGGAACTTTAAAACTCAGTTATAAATTACATAATTGAAGCTCCCCATACGTACAACCAATCTTGTCCTAACTCTCTATTATACCATAGTACATATATTTTCTCTTCTAACGAATGGTGTTAACAGTTCTAATTTTTTATCAGGTTCAATGTCGATGTGCGACCCCGTCATCGACGAACATTTCCGGCGTTCACTGGGCGATGACTACATGAACTTATTTAAGAAAAACAATCCAGAAATTCCGCAACCTGCGCCAAAACCCAACATGAAAGACCGCGCCAGCAGCCCCATACAGTTCAAAACTGAAGAGCTCCCGAAACCGGCGAAAATAATTGCTATGGAAGTCGACGACGCAAGTATGTCAGTAGATGATCACTTTGCAAAGGCTTTAGGTGACACCTGGAGGCAAATACAGACATCAAGGTTAAAAGATAACGAAAAAGTACAGCCAGCGAGCAAAGGCGGCGTCGACGACCACTTCAGTAAAGCCCTCGGGGAGACGTGGAAACAAATTCAATCGTCCAAACTGAACTTAGACACAGATAACGAGAAACCTAAAGATCAAACGACGAAAATTATTTCAAGGAGCGGAGTAGTAATATAATAACGGTTGTTAAGCCGCTGGGTGGTTCGGTTTACGGCCTTGTAAAATTTACGAGGCATTTTCATGATACTAAGGAGTATCAATAAATTCCCACTTGTTTTACATAAAGAAAGCTATTATTTTGATAATGGGTACGGAGCGCGTGCCAGTTCTTATGGTGCTTTTACACCTGGGTCTCACCTAAAGATTTATTCAACCATATTTTTGTTACACGGCCATGTTTGGAACATGGCTGCTAGCTTTTTGGCACTCGCCACTGTTTATCATAAAATGTTTTCAATGTTTCAGATAACAAAATGTCAATAACACGTTATAACAGATAATATAAAATTGTTAGAAGCAATGTTAACAGTAGATAACAAAGTAACGCGCAGATCGAAGGCACCTTTATGTTTAATGAAATCGAGATCCATGACAATTCTGTTACCTTAGGGTTTGGGTAATATTTTTGTATTGTTATTTAATTGTAAATGATATATAAATAGTCAATTAGTCACCAGTTACACAGTTATTACCTCAATATGAGCGCTTTTGCACAATTCACTAATAGGTTAAGTAATAATGTTGTAAATAATAGTCATTGCATGGTTGGGAGCGATAGTAAGTATGAATATTTATGAAAGGAGATATGTAGATATGTTTGACTAACTGTGTTTCATTTCAACATTAAATGTTCCTCGTGTAAATTGTGTATGTACAAGTAAAACTTCGAATGTAACGAAATACCCATCGAAATTTTACGTCAGATGTTGTGTCGAAGTGTGAAATACTTTATTTTGATATTTGATTAGAAACTGTATGAGTATACTGAGTTAAGTTTTAAGGAACACGGAAAAGTAATTTATAAAGCTCGCTGGGAAAAATGATAGAAACATTTTTGTACTGTCTTCAATTTTGTCGCTTACATAGGTTGTCAATTACAGCCTTCTAATATTAAACTTTACTATAAAATAAGTTTTAACAAATATCCATATGCTCTTTTAAGACTCTTTTAAGATTACCTTCATCCTCAAATAAAAGAAAAAGCTTTATGTTGGAGCAGTGTCCAAACGCGTGTGGCCATTCACTGAAAATTAAATTTTAATTGTAGGTAATAGAGCTCTAATTAATGTGATTATTATTTTTCTCACCAAGCTTCCTTTATTTTAATATATCGAGGGGCAGCTGGCTGTCCCCTCGTGTCCTACGACTTAGTTATATAAATATACTTCGGTTTGATGTATGTAAATAACGTTTTCCTATTTATGCACTGTAATTTAAGTATAATGTCGTTAAAGACGAGCAAATACACATAGCCTTTAAAAATTTTGAGTTTTATTTCATTTATAACTTTAATGACATACTTTATTTGATATGCCCCTGAAGGAAAGATTCGATAAAGTGCTCCTGAATGTTACAATTTCTTAGTTGTGCATCATAACCATAATCAGCCAATAATGTCCTGGGGCATGTCATGCGTGTCTTCGATATTTTGGTTCTAGGAGGTTATGCATCATAAATTATCATATTTCATAGATCAGCCCACCTACAAATAATAATTGCTGCTCCTAATGTAGGTACTATTCTGTATTTTTCCAAAGGTCTCTTCTCATATACCATAGAAATAACGAGCATTGATTGACATGTTAGCCCACAGCTCGTTTGCGATTTCATTTATTAATTTCAGGTTTGTTCACGATATTTTCTTGTAGATTTGAAAAGTCTGAAGTGGACCCTCGCATCTCCTGCTGGCGATCTCGACAGATGTATCTTTAGGTATACAGGGTGTAAGGGACATCGACGCGCAAACTGTTACCGTGAATTCAGTATGTGGTTCTAGAGCCACCAGAGTAGACAATTAGCGAAGGTCATAAAAACATCTACTGTTCCATACATTTTGATAGAATAGGATTTGTACTTTTGTATGAAACAACTCACTGCTGGGAGCTGCTGCCTTCTCTCGGTGAGAGAAACATGACGCATAAATATAATAACACAAAAAGAAATAACTGGGGGAAAACATGCGTCACATCCACGCAAAGCGGCCATCGCTCAGCGTAATGCTATGACCCTATACGAGACAGCTCTAGCGCTGGTTTTCAGCGACAGCCGGCGTTGGCGTGATGCCGATCGTGTTCGATCATGTTTTGAACTTTTGATTGTGTATTTGATAACTTCATAATTTAACGAGTTAAGGTTGTGTAAATGAACATTCATGATATAATAATACAAGTAGTGCGTCGCGTGCGTGCGTGCGGGCGTAACTTGTATGAATTAAACAAACGAATTGACTAGATTTAAATATGTTTATAAAAAATATTTTTTAACCCACGATCCACAAATGACTGAATTGGTAAGTATACTTTACCTCCTGCCTGAATAATAACAGCCGCAAGGGTCGGTCGAAGGTTAAGCTACGCTTGCCGCGGTTGGTTTGTGGATGTGTGACCATCCATTACATTTCGAGACCCTCCGTGCCGCGGAAAGCACTTTAAGCCGTTGGTCCCGGCTGCCATTTGTCGATATTATGGGTAGTCAGAAGCCCAAACAACCAGTCTTACCAATCGCGTATCGCGTTACCCAATTACTGGGTTGTAGAGGCTGTCCTCTATCTGTATAGGCAATCGCCCCATGTAAAATACTCTTCTTCAGCTGCATCCGATTAGACTGGAAGCCGACCCTAACATAGTTGGGAAAAGGTCAGACAGATCCCAGGTTTGCGACCACGAGTTACGCTAACAAGGCAGAAATACTCGGGAAGAAACATGACAGCCAGTTATATTATTGATGTTTGAAACAGTCATACCATTTTCTGCGAAGCGATGAGATGAATAGGTAGGTAGGAAAAATAGGATGTTCGGCAAAACGTGATTTTCTATGAGAGCTTGGAATGGATACTTTTATTTATTTAAAAAAAAACTATATTTACATACCTTTTTTTTTTTTTTTTTTCTCGCTGAGAAATGCTTTATGCATCCCCGTCTCGCGGGGGACCGAGACGGGGTATGTGGGACTCCCTGTCGGAACTTCTGAAGGACAGTATACCCACTAAAACTCAGCGGTGTTCCTACAAACGCCGTAATGGGAGGGCTATGGGAAATCAATTACTTCCACGGCCCTCCCGGCGCACGCCCGCCAAGATGGTATGGCGGGCCCCGCATGCCCCCCAGGTTGGGGGGCTACGGGAATGGCCGGGAACACCTGGCCATTCCCGTCCCACAAGGTGGAGGCCTGTGCAAAACAGGCAACGGAGCCCCCGCATCCGTTGCCTGCTGGCCTCCACGCCCGCCTTACAGGCAGGCCCCGCATGCCCCCCGCGTTGGGGGAGCTACGGCCGCAGAGGATAGGGAGAGTGGCAACGAAACACCGACACTCCTCCTCCCCTGCGGCCCCGCCGCGTCCGCCATCATACGGTGGCGGCCCCGTCAAGGCCGCGGAAGGAGGGAGAGCCTCTCCCGCCGCGGCCTCTATCCTCAGCCGCAATGTCTCCCTCACGGGGGACATCGCGGCCCGCCTCAGGTAGATCGCGATGTCGCGGCACCACAACCTACCCGTGGGCCGCTACGTCGGGCTAAACCGCACAGCCCGGACGAGCGGCCCCCGCTGGGGTTCCTCTTAGCTTCACCGTGGCCCAGCTCGCCACGGCTACTGAGCCCCCCCGCCTCGACAATGCGGGAACCCACCGGGGGGGATATTTACATACCTGCCTTAACCTAATGCGACAGTGCAGTTTTCAACTTAAAATTAACTTATTTAACCTTACATGCTTAATGCTATAACTTTTTACCTCACCTACATAACTACAGTTATTTGTTATACAAGAGTGCAAAGTTGCTTTTTAACCGCGTGTTCAATTTTGATGACCGAGCAAGCGAAGGATTCTAAAATTCAAAATTAGAATCCTGAGCGTTAGCGAGGGAATCAAAAGAGCACGAGGTGAAAAATCTTTGCACTCGAGTGCAACACGTAACTTTTCATTCCACCTCAGCGAGGAAATGACTAAATGCAAAAAAAAACGTTAAAATCACAAGATAGGTACACTTTTATTTCAGTTTAGGTATTAATTACTACATTATGACAGGTAAGTATTACAGAATAATCTTTAATGACGTGAAAAAACGCCGCGTAAAGAACCGCATACAAAGCAAATTGAAAAAAGAACACCAAGAAGGTTCCGAGTCTGAGTTTTTAACAAATTAAAAAAAAGTTGTAGGTATGATATATTCGGCACCATAGAGGTAGCAGTAAATAGGTTTAATGTTTTTTTAAATTCACAAACTTAGTGCACACGATGTTCTAAATTCAATTTACTTTATCTTCTAGGGAATAAAAACGGCTTTTCCACTCAGATATTGAAGATTAAAAATACTCTTTCCGAGATGGTGGGATGAAAAATATATGTCTCTCATGGACGTCACACTTTAGTACTCCTAAATCACATGTTATATTTACATAATATAAGCTAACAGACTTAAAATAATATAAAGTACATGTATATAAAAAAGAGGGAAAGTATCATAGGGCATCAAAAATTCATCCGCATCGCTGTCAACAGGAAAAGTACTCAAAAGCTTTGCAGAATTGCCCAGTTGAATTGTTACATGTTAGAAGTTTGTTCGGCGAACATGTTATAATTGGGGACGCCGCTTTAAAACATAAACTCATTGAGGAAGTTAATAAATATTTTAATTACTTTTAATGCAACAGAAATTACGAGCTTTAGGATAAAATTTACCTATTGGGTGCTTACGTAGGTATCAAAATCATTTGCTACCTATGATTTGTTAAGCGCCCTACAGATTGATTGATGGCATTAGACTCGTTCTCTATTATATGGCACCAAAACAAGGAGAAATGTAGATGTACAGTCACCAATGGAGATAAGTAACCTGGGGGCCTACTCCGAAGTGCAAAGTGCGAATGTTCGGATCGGACCGACACATCGCCGAACCTAATATTATTGAAAAATGCGAAAAAAGTTCGGATCGGCTCAGTTGGGTCGGGACCATAGTCAATATTCGAAAGAGTGTAGGATCGGAACCGACCGAACTAAATAGTAACTTCGTAGCAGGAAACGGCCGAACATTCGGCAGATACTACTTAGGAGTAGACCCCCAGGGTCGTCGGATATAGTTGAAGTTTAGTAAGAAACCGATAGATGTTTTCGAATGAAATTTAATTTGATAAATGAACTGTTTGTCTTCTATTAATGAAAATGTTTTAAATTAAATTTTATTCGAAAACATCCATCGGTTTCTTACTAAACTTCCAACTATTTCCGACGACTCTGGTTAGGTACTTATCTCCTTTGGTGACTGTACATTGTACACTTATGTACCTATTCCTGTAAATGACACATTATTCATACACAAAATACGCGCCTCTAAGTGGAGTTGCGTACACCAGCCCGTCGTACCTAAATAAAACATTAGATAAAATAGATGAGTAGGTAAAAAAACACTTAACTAAAGGTCCCCTTTCAAACCTCCTTTCTTTGAACAACAGCTAATTTTCTAAAAGGAACTGTCTTAAAGAGTAACTGTCCTTCTTTAAGTGGAACTTCTAATTCAGTTACACGAATTAACATAATTGCAGCCAACAAGATAGACAACGGAAAACAAATGGAATTTAACTTGAAGTCATGCTCTTAAGTTAACAGTGTCTTGTAACGATCCCTTCAGTATTTTCTGTATAATTACTATTCATAAGGTAAAAGAATTGATGTTGTAAGGCTACATTTAGCGCGGGACCATCCGAAAGGGTTTACCGCTGCCCTGGAACATAAAGGGCTAAGGAAGGAACACGGGTGGGTTTTAGTCAGTAAGAGTCTGACACTCCCTTCTGCTCCACCCAGAGCGGGAGGGGTCATTTGATGATTTCCCATCCTCAAAAAAAAAAAAAAAAAAGGCTACATTTACCTACCTACCCAGTTTTCAATATAGAATAGTGAACACCGGTCTGCACACGAGTTAACACGAGTTTGTGTACACTAATATCTAATCTGCTAACTGTGATCATTGTGGCAATACTCATGATAACCATACAATGTGGCAGGGACATTGACACGCAACCTGTTACCATGTATTCAGTACATGATTCTGGAACCCCCAACGTTGAAAATTTGCGTCGCTGCAAAAAAATTTGCTGTTCCATACATTTTGACTGCAACTGGTACCCGTACCGGAAACAGCAGATATTTTTTTTAATAACCGATTATAAATAAATTACAATTCAACGCATGTGCTTCTAGAATGATGTACTGATTACATGGTGACAGGTTGTGCGTTGATGTCTCTGCCACCCTATACAGCGTGTAACGGAAGGGGGGTATCAACCCTGAAGGAGGTGAATGTGCTCATGAAACTCAACAACATTCCCCAAAGAACATAGGTCGAAATATGAAAAAAAAAATTGGCCCTCCCTTACAAAACTGACTACCAGCTGATTGATTTACTATGGGAGGGCCAAATTTCTTTGGGGAAAGTTGTTGAGTTTCATGAGCACATTCACCTCCTTCAGGGCTGATACCCCCTTTCCGTTACACACTGTATATTTCAGACCAAAAATAGACTCACTATAAGAGGCCGTCTCCACGAGCGAGAGAATCGCGGCGATATTATCGTCGTGCCACGTCCATACACGAAAAAAACAAAGAGAAATAGTTCTATACACTCTCTTGGAACGTGTCTCGGCGATATCATCGCGACGAGAATTAGAGAGAATAGCGGCGATATTATCATCGTGCCACGTATTTCTATACACTCTCTCAGAACGTGTCTACACACAGCGATATCATCGCGGCGAGAATTAGATGGCACGGTGAGACTATCGCCGCGATTCTCTCGCCCGTGGAGATGGCGCCAGAGGTCCATTTTCTGTTTTAGTAGGTACCTACATCCCGTCAAATGTGGTGACGTTTCGGCCAGAAACACTTGTCTCAAAAGATTTTTTGTCTAGGTACTACCTACTTTACAAAATCTACGTCTATCTAGGTAGGCAATCTTAGTTTGATAACACCTTTTTCAGGGATCTAACAATGCCTACTACATGAACTATAAAAGCCCTATCTTAATTTATGTATAAATTCAGCAAGAACTAAGAAGCTTTCTGCTGTTCTAGAAAATATTTTGCGCATAAATAGACGCAAGTTAGCCGACCTACTTCACGCCGCCTAGCGAAATCCGAATTCGTTTGTATAATCTAGAGAAAAAGCCAACCTAAAGTAGAGAATTTATTAAAATTACCTTCTTTATACCAATTTACTGTGTGAGTTTGTCGCCGGTTACGAAAGCCAATTGTAAGTTGAAATTCCTGAAAAAGATAAGGCAACACAACTCACAAGTGTATACATATTTAAGTTGACCCCATTAGAATGTAAATCGTAGGTTAATTTGCTGAAAAACGTAAATGTAATAAACATGTTTTATTCATTACTTTTCCTCGACCACTTGGGAATATTATAATTTCTACTGTAGTAAACAAAACACACCTAGTTAAGTATACAGGGTATAAACGTAGGTATAAACAAATACGTCTACTTTCTTATTAGGGCTTCGTACCCGAAGGGTGCCAACGCGGGACCCTATTAGTAAGGCTCCACTTTCCGTCCGTCCGTCTGTCTGTTTGCCACAGGGCCGTAATAGGTAGACAGTTGAAATTTTTACAGAATGTGTAACTACTATGACCGCTTTAACAACAAATAATAAAAATAAAATTAACTTTAAAAATAAAAGCTGACATACAAGAAACGTATTTAAAAAAAAAATGTAGTGTTAAATATTTATTAACTGGGTTGTGGAGGTCAGACAGACAGTCGCTCCATGTAAAATACTGGTATTCAGTTGCATCCGATTAGACTGGAAGCTGACCCCAAAATAGTTGGGAAAGGGAGTTGGGCTAGGCAGATGATGACTGTTAAATTTTGTTCAGTGGCCAAGTGCGAGTCGGACTCGAAGGTTTCCAAAACCTTCGTGTGCGAGTCCGACTCGCACTTGGCCGGTTTCTATGTCATTTATTTGCGTACCTGTGTTACCTTATGATTAAAGAAGATTCGATTGGATTAATTTGTCCGTCGTCACCTTTCTCCTCCACAATATCTCTAATGAGACTATCTCAGCCGTTTTCACTTCATTGGATTTAGATGGTAGAAGTTTTCCCTATTGCTTATCTGACTGGACAATTACATCGTGTCCTTGTTTTGTGCGATCGACCAAAACCTGTGATAACTTGAACTTTGAACCATAGCTTCTCCGATAATGTCATTATGTAGGTAGTCAGTATACAGCAGCCTAATAAGTTATGACATGAGCTCTACTATCACTAATGAGACATAACTACTTTTTCTATTGTTACCGAGCTTAATAAGCTCGCCTAACAGACGAGGGATTATTTAGGTACTTCAATTCAGATCTACAGGAGGAGAAACCGTTGCGTGTGTCGTTTAAGATTTTCTGTTAAAATTCGGCCACCTATGCATCAAACCTTAAAACAGTGTCCCGTGCGAGGTGTCCGTTAGTAAAACGATTCGTTTTTTCGGGTCTATGGTAAGTAAAGGGTAGTTTACGATGATACAAATCAATAACAACTCAAACGAAATAACTACCTACTTCATTACTTGCTATCTCATCCCATAAACATAGGGATACACTAGCAATTACTTATCAAAATACCATTAAAATACCGAGGTGTGTCTATTCCTCGTTAATTTACCTAGGTCTCTACTGCCAGGTACAGTCACGAGCAAAAGTATGTATACACTCGGCTTTATTCAAAAGCGATATACTCCTTTATTTTTTAATGAAATTTTATGTTGTTAGGAACATAGCATTTTCGAATCCCTAGATTTATGTAATGTGTCATATTTCAACGTTGCATTCGTTATTCCACGAAAAAACTGCAATTGAAAGTTGCCTAGTGTTGACATATTGGTGCTCGTGACTGTACCTACCTATTATCAAAGTACGCAATTACGTAATCATCATCTACCTTGCCTATTTCCAACTATGTTGGGGTCGGCTTCCAGTTTCACCAGATGCAGCTGAATACCAGTACTTTACTTGAAGTGACTGCCTATCTGATCTCCACAACCCAGTTACTGAATATTATGATACCCCTTGGTAAGGCTGATTGACAAACTTTCGGGCTTCTGTCGACCCGTAACGACTGACAAAGATCCACGAATGACAGCCAGGACCAACCAACAGCTTAACGGGCTTTCCGAGGCACGCGGAGGGTCTTGATATGTAAACATAGTCACCCATCCACGGACTAACCGCGGCAAGCGTAGCTTAACCTGGTCGATCGGTAGATATATCGGTATTTATCGATAGGTAGGATACCATTAAAATATAGGGGTGTGTTCCTCAAACCCTCATTAATTTACCATTTCATTTCATTATAAAAGCACCTACCTACTCCATACAGCTAGATTTATAATAAATCACGCCCGCTCATTACCGCCCGTATATGCTAATAGCGTAAATTAGAGCTTAACGAAACTGTCAAGCAGCATTATTCGCTAACTACATGTGTTATGCGATTATGATTATGTTACATAATTAAAATGTTATTAATAAATGTCCCTGAGCTTGGTATTTTTGGTAATTACGTAACACGGGGGATTAGACAGTTCTTCTAGACACGACACGTATTGTGAGGCGATTCCTTTTTGGCTTTATAATATTATATGAAACCATAAATGCCGCACGATGTGTTAGCCTGTAAGTACTTGTTGCACTTATAAACCTACTATTTTAAATGTAGGTAAGTACCTATAAACATTGGTTGGCTAACCTAAATATATTCCTGTTTCCGTCTGCCCAATCGGTATCTTGGACCCTGCACCCTGCGTAGCACACTTTCAATCCATTGTTTCACATGTTCAGAAAAATTGTCTGCTCAATAACGTAAATAAAACAATGAATATTGTTGAACTGTCACCATGAAAATCATTGCTTTAGTGTGTTACGCAAATACCCCGCTGTTCCCAGTACCAACACGACGGTATATGTAGGTATTCTTTTTTGAAAATGTTGCAATGGTTTTATTGAAAAGTCTACAAAAGGAGAGGAGAGGAGGGAGCTGACGCCTACAGGCAGGAGCGGTCCACACTAGCTCAAGATAGAGAAAAGTGCAAAGGAAAAAGGGAGACCTGTTCCCTGCAGTGGGTCAACATAGTCTAAAACCAAAAAAAGAATAAATAGAAAATAAGATAAGATGATAAGATAAAGGAGATAATAATGTCCCTGAGCTAAGTTAATATTGTTCGATAAATTAATCTTAAAACAAATTCCAAACAGAAGGCCAATTCCAGTAATTAAAAACGTTCAAAATCTAGTCGCAATCTCATCTCAGCGACAATCTATGTCAAAAACATGTCAAACATGTAGTTAGGGATTTTAGAGGTATTTTTTGACAGATTGAGACTGAGATCAGAGGGGCAATTCTCGTAATTTTAAGAACGTTCACAGTCTGATGAAATGATCTGTCAAAAAATACTTCTAATTTCCCTACATTTTGACAAGTTTTTGACATTTGTTTGTCGCCGACATGAGACCTTTCAAATCAGTAAGCCATTTTATTTATTTAGTAAAAACAATACCCTCTAGGTTAGAGCTTCGCCGCAGTTGGGTTAAAAGGGCCCTCAAAAAAATTTGATACAGGATTCCTTCTCTATATACTTTGATACAGGATCCTTTAGGATGAGCTACGCCACTGCTGTGAACGTTCTTAATTACGAGAATTGCCCCTCAGATTCCTTCAGTTAATAGCGACAATCTACCTCTACATACTGAAACCGATTTACCTAACAGCAACACTAATCTATTCGAGATGTGGCGATTATGTGATTATTGTCTCGATTGTCTCATGTATCGTGTTATTAATCATCCTATCAACCTGTAAGCCTCAATTACCGAACATGGGAGGGTTGTTCTTCAGTTTTAACATTACCATACCTATTCTTTAATAGATTCACTTTCAAACTAGAAATCAGTAGGTTTAGTTCGTTAAGGCTATGATTTGAATGGTCAGCAATTTTTTTTTACTGCCTGCTACAACATAGTACAATGTCAAAATTACTTGTAGCAGATTTTTCTAGCTAACGTAATGTTTTTAATTGGCGAATTATTACTTGTCGCGTTCATTTTCAAGAACGTGAACATTTTCCGCAGAGTCACTCACTGGCCAATACTTACGAAAATTCAGCAAAAAAAAAAAGATCCTTGAAAAGACAACAGACATAGTTGCGTGCGTGAAAGAAACCTTATTCCTAAAATACGATGTAAATGTCATGTAATAGAAAAACGGTATCTTAGGTAAAAGGTGAAGCCTTGTTCAATAATATGTTTCCAATATCGTAGCGTTTGTATCACAATCGTACAAATGCGGTATGAATGTCGAACAGGAAACTACACGACGCGACGTTTATATATGTCTTGGTGGCTAGAACTTGACTGTTGCGTATCAATCGTATGGTTGGGTATATACTGGTTGTAGGAATTATGTTTCAGGAAGATTTTGGTAGGTATACTGAAACATTTCTATTGAAATAGACGTGTAAATTGTAAGTAGATATCGATAGTACAACAGCCGATCGATTCTGTAAAAATCTCACCGTGAAAAGTTAGGCGAAGTAAGCTTAGAGTGAGCTGTCAATAGTGTCAATCCTTAGCATTAGTTAGTATGACAGCTCACTCCACACTCACTTCACCTAAGTTTTCACGGTGAGATGGTTACAGAATCGCACTGCTGACGCTATTGTCAGACTTCTGTAACTAAAGGAGGTAATCGATATTGGTTATAATTAGATAGGAACTTGAGATCGTGAATTAAACATAAGTATCAAATAGTAGTTTTAGGGGAAAATAAATGTAGTCAGGTGTTTTCATACATTTTTTTGCATACAGTATGTACAGACGCCAGCACATCAAGCTACTACAATCTGTCAAATTTCTTTAATAGACTTTCAACTTTATCGCTAAAGCATTAAGGTTCTAGATTGATTGGGAATATTTTACAGTTTCGGGTAGCTTGACCTGCTGGCGTCTGTACTTAGAAAAGGCCGTTGCATGTTACACATAGAAAAAAGCTATTGTATTGATTTTCAATATAGCGTTTATTCAAGGTAAAAATAACAACAAAACAATGCTCTATCACGCTATACCCAGCTAGAAAGTCCAAGGCAAAATAATTGTTCGTTACTTTAACGAACCTGTAAAATAATAATGCATCATGATGTTACAAGTACATTATTGTTAAAATTGCTACCTAAACGTAACTGAAATGAAAAAACAAATTAAATACAAAGAGCTAAAAAAATACAATTTTTCAAAGCCAATTTCCTTCTGGTTTGATGAGAATCCACATTCGAGCACTGAATTCGAATGGTGCTAGAGAATGACAACACTCTACCCACACACTCGAATACAGTTGTCAAATTATGGATCTTTTTCGTATCCAAATTCTATCTTCAAGCTACTATTCTTCTCCAATCTTCTCTGACGTAGAAATCTGCGATAGTGTAAGAGCTATCGATCTTTTGCAGGTAAACGTGTACGGCTTCATCAAGAGTCATACTCCTTCTGAATTATACGAAGAAGAAATGGGGAAACCGACTCATGGGGAGCGGTACTTACACACAAAGATCTGTGATTATAATTATAGTATGTAGTGGCCGGATTTTCCTGTTGTTACGACATATGAAATAAAAGAGACAGTTTCATTTTATGTGTACAAAAACCGATAAGTCTTACAATCTTGATTAAGTTATTCTTTTTTCTTGTAGACCATTTTCTTCATCACGCTCTTTGCCGCCCCTGTAAAAGACAAAAAATATATAATCTTTTACTTTTAAAACCTGGTTCTTAACATTACTCTTCAATCAAGCTCTAATAAATCTGTCCGCAGTCTGAGCAGGTTCCCAAGCAAATAACTCAAAGTTAGCTAGCTACTAATAACATTATTTTACAAAATGTCGCAAAACTAATATCCGGAGGCGGAAACTATTTCTTGATTGGAGATTACGTGCCTACCATGTGCTTATGTATCGTAGAACAACCCTCCCTGGCCCGCCAATATCAATCCTACGGAACAGCAATGTAGGCAAGAAATAACTTGGCTTCAGAGGTCGAGCAAGTTTTGTTTCGAATTAATTTAGCAAAATTGAAATTTAATTTTTAATTTTGTGCTTCAATCAAAATATCGCGTAAACCTTATCTATTTTAAAGCAAAAGCCCTGCACTTGAATAAGTTTTCAGTAACAAAGTTCAGTGTAATTATTATTAAATACACCGTTTCCTCAATGTGAGTTATATAAAAACCATAATTAGACTTGGCCTATAAATAATAGAGATAGTTTTCCTTGAAAGGAATCGTGATAACGGTGAATAGCTATAAAAAGAGACATGTTGAGCCACGTGCCACATCGCATCTGATTGCTATTGACATTTGACACGAGGCGTCCTCAGAGGGCTACGCTGAACGCTTTCATTATTTACGTGTAGTGTACCTGTCCGACGAGGTATCGATCGCGCGCGCCGTCACGCCCCGCACCCCGCACCGCCACATCCCCTCGCAACTGACTAAATATGAAAATAATTGGTTCACGTGTGCCTAATATGATTATGACACGGAGTGGAGCTGAACTTGAACTCTTCGCAGTCGAGTAAAAACTTTACTAGGTTATTGTTTCAATCGAACGACCAATTTCTAGGCTACATTATGCCTAATTAGTGGAATTTTTTAACCTATATACAATTGTACAGGTTATATTGGTATTATCACTTCATTTAGCTTCTTTCGATTTCACCAAGGCGCCAAACACGCGATTCACCCACGATGAATTTCGGATCAGAATTGAGTTTTGAGTGTCGCACGATAAATTGGGTCAATATTATGACGCGAGCAGTTCGATCATGATGTAGCCTTATTTCTCAATTTCAACGATGAACTCATGAATAAATGCCACACTTAGAAAACGATGAATTAAGTATGCATTAAAAATCTCCTAATCAGTTTACCCGCTGTCCTGAATTTTTAAAGTAAGGTCAATTTAGTATGATGTAGAGATTGATTATTCATGAACATTTTAAATTTAAAAGAGGTACGAATTGAAAAACCGTTGGGGTGGGTGTGGTAAGGTTATTTATAAAACGCATGGTGTAGGAAGCACACACCCACTCGGAGCTAAGTCTAAAAAAGGTAGTCACTAAACGTGATCCGCTACTCGATGAGTGGTACAATCCCTGTTTATGTATTCAGGTCCGAAACACGAAGGACTGTTTTGCTTTCTTTTGCTATTCATTGTAGAACTTTTATTAAAATTTTCCCTTTTTATTTAGGTACCTAAGTAAGTATTTTTGCCGGCACTTTACCCTGGAGATTTATAATAAAGGAAATGCGAACGTTAAGAAAATGAGTGAATAAAGTGAGAGCAATTAGAAGGAGTTGCTCGTCGCGTTTAGTTTCTCACGATCTCGATTATAGAGTGCGGGACAACTGTCTATTGTGTTTACGTCTCGTGTGAATTTTGTTAGTATCGCGGACTGTAGAATACCTTCAACACGTAAAACAGGTGCACGCTACACTACCAACAAAGTTATGGGGTTGTCGTTATTAAACCAAATATATGAACAGTGCTTGACGCGACGGTTGTAACATTTATAATTAATATTCCGTACACAAACTCCTGGAGCTATCTGCGGTAAGTAATGTCGAGATATAAACTAATTTATGGCGAAGTAAACTAGACTTGTTAAGTATATGATTTTTATGGTTTTAACACTGTTTTAGCTTTTAACACTCGCGGATTTGGATGGAATTGTGAGGTAATCCTTGTGATGCTTGTTCGCTGTTGTGATGATACTGATGCTGCTTGTCCAGGGATAGTTATTTAAAGCGTGGAGTTGTTCCGCGCGAGAGGTCCAGGACAATTAGGTGGGCGCTCGGCGTCGCGAGCTACCGGCCTGCACACAAAGCCTGTAAGGGGATACTTCCTCTAACAAAGGTTTCAGTCGGTTCTTGGGACGTTCTAGTCCGATGCTAACATGAATAGAGAGACCCTCCACAATAACCACACTAGAGCCGTCTCGTCGTTACTTAAGTTTATCTCAAAAATGTTTTCAAGAAAATTCGTTGATCTTTTTGATTCAATGTCTCGTGTTCAGGAGTAATTAGAAATAAGTCCAATAACATGTGAATAGAAGGACACGTGGTAGAAGTAATTAATTCTTGATTGACGAGTCTCAGAGATAGCTGTTATTTAGTGTCCACTGTCCACCGTCTAATGGAGATACTACACAGTTGGGATTCATTGTACTGTTCCTGTTTATTATACCTATGAGCATTAGCGCTCCCAGTAATGATCCGAGGAATTTACGAAAAGCCCTATTCAATTAGGTAGGTATTTGAAACTCTTGGTAGATTTATCAAGCATTTGGGAATAGATGTTTAGGTAAAGATAAATTTTCATAATGTCAGACACCTTCATTAATTGGTTAGGCATCCTTCAGGCCTTGAAAGAAACCATTAACAATGTGAAAGATAAAATATTACCCATTAATGCAGCTTTAGATTTAAATTGATATAATGTTCAAACAAATAAATAGAAAGGATGATGATGCCCCATTGTGGGCGGCCCATGGAGGCGCCAGGCTTTGTCATTTGATGCTACAGATCGCGTTGCGTTGGGATCTACCGTTATGAATAGAAATTGTGAGGCATCATATTTTCTATTTGAGACACGTTAATATTCTGTTTCTTTCCTGAAAGTATTGTATATAAATTGATTAAGTAAATTATGTGCCTTACTTATGTCACTGAAAAGTTTTCTTCTACCACTTCAAAAACCCGTTCCCGACTCGTTGATTCCGACCCCTGAGTTCTTGCTGAGAGTGACTTTCTAATCACAAAGGCTGGATTAAATTTAAAAGGGTTTCCACCATGACCGCTCAAGGCGTTTCTTGATGGAATGTTTTAAACATTGCTTATCTTGTGGGGTCACAACGAACACGGCCCTTTATTGAACAAGACAAAGAAATTCAAAAAATGTTCGTATCTGAAACGTTTTTCTTTCATCTCTAGACTTGTTAGCTCTTTGAATTTTGAACGGAAATCTTTATTGATTGAGTCAGGCACGTCTTTGTCACACAATATCGCGAAAAATTATCGCAAGTAAGCAATAGTACCTATTTGTGCCTTAATGTGATGAGCCTAAAACATTCATGAGTCACTTCAATTCACTTTTGAGTGATTCACTTTGTTAGAAACCATCCAAAAGCGCCAGCTTTCTTCAAATGGAAATTGTCCTTTGAGCTAAATACGATATCGACTTAGCAGGCACTGAAGAAAGCCACATTTATAGCTTCTGAGGTAGCCAAGAACGATAAAGCGAGCGTATAAACAGGTGCCAACAACGTACACCTGGTGAACAACTAAACAAATTAAAAGTTAGTCCGAAAGAAATAAGTATAAAGTGCAGTCACTCAAGACTGCTGGTGGAATTGTAGGAATTGCGACATTCATAGCTGTAAATACACTCGAATATAGGTCGCTGAAGCTCCACCAAGTTGAATGGCTATTTAATAAAGTAAGTGTACGTCCAAGTCGGCGAAAGTGGGTGGGCTGTTGAAGGGGGCTGAAGTTATTCCGCGATACAGTCAAGATATAAAATGTTCTCATTTCGCGACGGCGAGCGACAGCGACGGTTAAAGCACTGCTCACTGCATTTATACATATTAAACTAACGCATAGTATTGCTAGCACACTGCATAGCAAATATATATTTATTGAGATTCAACAGCAGCCAAACATGGCTCACAAAATTATACATACTTTCATCCTATAGGAAAAATCCAAGCGCGTTCAGAACTATTATCGTTATATTTTATTTGGTTTTCACCACAAGCTATTTTAGTGATAGCATTTATTTGTAAACTGTCAGTCAATCACACGTCTACCATTAGAATAAAGTACCGACGCATGTACGATGATTGCTAAGAAACAAACATTTCATACTATGCTTAAATTTATAGAACATAATTCAATTTTGCTAAATGTTACCACCTCGCGTCACCGTAATGAGACACATATAGAACTCTACAATTCCTGGTAATTTGTGAAGCTTGTAGGCGAAACAATATGGTTTGGGAAACTACCTTGTTACCTAACTACCTACATAGTTGCTAATAAAACACAAAGTTCTGTGAACATAACAACAAATAATAATCCAACAGCCGGATAAAAGGTTAGGCAAACTTCCGAAGAGTTTGCGAGATCAGTTCATTAAAAACTGTCCATTACCTACAACCTTATTATGACGGAACTTGGACGGAGCTTAATTTCGGTAGTGATTTCAAACTCCATACATCGAACAGAAACAGGCTATGTAAGCATTGTGAGCCCACATAAGTTCTACGGCAGTCTTTGTAAAATCTCGATGGGTAAATGAATCTGACTAAAGTGGGGACTAAGCAGGGACAATAGGACCCTTCGTAAATATCTTTTATTATCTGTTTTGCTTCCGCATCCTCGCCCATAGTCAACTGCCTGCTTGCAATGTTTGTCGACTTTTACCGCTTAACGTTGCTTGGCTGAACTCCTTAAACCAGAGTCTTGCTCGAGAAAGCAGCTGCCCGTTAATAATAAGATTATCCCGAAATATGTTGTAAATCTCTCTCATAATTTTGAGGTAGGAATTCAGTTAGGAAGACTAAATAGTTTGGAAACTTCCAGATAGCTAGAGAGCTATTGGACCCCAAAGTTAGTAATGAAAGCGCACTATTTGGAAGGCCCAAATGCCCCAGACCCCCAAATAATTCGCTAATTAACCAATTATTGGAACATATCTACGAACGGAGCGAGCCAAGCGGCGTAGTAAATATAAATTCAGTATATTGCAGTTCCAACATTTATTTGGCAAAAATTATTACAATATACGAGTTTCATTTTGGCTCACAGTTTAAGTTTAACAAAAAAACATAACGGGAGGCATCTTTTATGTACAAGACTTTTTTATGAAATGTGTAACTCAATGGATGGATAAATAAAAAGCGTTGATATTTGGCAAGGTGGGTGATATTTGTAGAGCACTTTTGGGCTCTATTGGTGTCGTAATCTGTAGGTATTGACAGGCGACCTGCAGGCTTCACGGTGATCGTCGACATGGCAAACAACGAAACTACCGACCTGTAAACACAAAGCGGTAAGCTACTCATGCCTGCTTCGTTTAGCGCCGCCTGGAGCGTGTGACGATATCCAGGACATCTTGTGAATGCACACTGTGAGTGACTAAACCGTAATGATAGCTACTACGCTTTATTTAAATTACCTAATGGCTGATTAATGTGACTGTTATTTCAGGTCCTATGTATGTTCTATTCTGAAACTTACAGAACTAAGATACATAAGAACGTTTTAATTACGCTAAATAAAACAAGACGTATATGCCTTTCTAGTTATGAAAGAGGAAAAATGAAGTGAGAGATCAGGGGATTTCATATTAGGTACGTAAATTTGAGATTTTACATAATATGCTAGGGAATGCAAATCCTTTCTGTTTTAAAACCCGGATTTTTAAGAACGGATTTTTGGTCCAATCTGTATTTTACGGATTTTTCATGAAAATAAACAAATGTACCCATATTAGTTTTTTAATATGATGTTTCTTATATTTGTGTGAAACCCATGAAATTTCGATTCGACCTGTTGGAAACCACAGGCACTATCGACGAGAAAGCTGACGAGGTAGTCAAAGTACTACGTAACGTGTCCCGTTGACTTTTCCTGTCGCAGCGAAAAAGTAAGGTGTCCAAACTTTCCACGGAGACTCTCGGAGAGCCCTCTTATCAGACGAAGACGCCTGCACAGATATGCAGTCGTCTTCGTCAGATAAGAGGGCCTTAAGCCTAAAAACACCCGCGACATTAAGGTCACGATTGAGCAGAACCAAGGGTCGAAAGTGTTCGCCCAGCAATTAGGGAGGTGGGTCCTCCCTAATTGCTGGGCGAGCACTCTGACAAAACTAAGAACTTCGAAGTCCAAGGTTCAGCAATTGTACATAAGACCAAGGAGTACAATCAGCCACTGTGTGTGTTTGTGGACTACGAGAAAGCCTTCGACACCATCGAAACATGGGCAGTTGTGGCCTCTCTGCGACGAACAATGCCGAATTGACTGGCGCTACATCGAAATGTTGAGATGTTTGTATGACGCTGCCACGATGACTGTTCAGATCCAGGACCAGAAACTCATCCCCATCATACTGCCCAGGGGGGTGAGACAGGAGGATGTAATATCCCCTAAACTGTTTATAAATGCGTTGAAGGACGTCTTCAAGACGCTGGAATGGACTGGACAGGGTATCAATCTGAACGGCGAGTACATTTCACATCTTCGATTTGTCGATGACATCATCATAATGGCAGATACACTGGAACAGCTAGACCAAATGCTGCAGGGCTTAAATGGAGCCTCTCGGCGGGTTGGTCTTGGACAACCGGAATTTGGACAAGACGAAAGTCACAATTCGCACGTCTTGTCGAGTCCAATGTGGATTGGACTCGACAAGACGTGCGCTTTGTGCGACGGGTCGCTTCTCGAAGTTGTGAAGAATTATGTCTACCTAGGGCAAATAATCCAGCTCGGTAGACGCAACTTTGAGAAAGAAGCCGACAAAAGGATTCAGTTGGGTTGGGCAGCATTTGGAAAACTCCGTAAAGTCTTCTCGTCGTGTTTAAAGACTGTCTTTTTTGAAGACTGACGGCCTTCTACCAGTGCGTCCTCCCCTTCATGACATATGGCGCCGAAACGTGGACACTGACGGTCAGGCTGGTCCATAAATTCAAAGCCGCTCAGCGCGCTATGGAGTGAGCTATGCTTGGAGTCTCTTTGAAGGATAAAATCTAGAATTAAATTATCCGAAAAAGAACCGGAGTTACCGACACAGCTTGCAGACTAAGCAAACTGAAGTAGCAGTGGGCTGGCCATATTTGTCGAAGGACCGATGGCCGATGGAGCAGACGAGTCCTGGCGTGGAGACCACGTATCGGCAAGCGTAGTGTGGGACGCCCCCCAGCTAGATGGACTGACGACCTTAAGAAGGTGGCTGGGACGGACTGGATGCGGAAGGGGACGGACAGGATGCAGAAGGCGGAGTACAGGGTGTTTTGATTTCATCATTAAATACCATAATTATGGTGTTAATGGTATAATATGTATCTACTTATTCTTATTAAAATAATCAGTCTGTGACTCGCGTGCTGAGTAACACACACTTGCGACACTCGCAAGACACCACCGGCGACGCACAACTTCGCTCGTTTCGAATTTTTTGTTACAATTTCATATTATTCAAAAATTCCGGTTTTTATTTTCAAATCCGTATTTGGAAGTCTAATAAAAAGGTGCGGGTATTCGGATTTTTCAGATTAGGTACGGATAGACCGGATTGCATTCCCTATAGTAATGCCTACCTACTAAGCAAAAGAACTGTTTCCTTAAGTAAATAGGTAGATAAATACCTACTACCCAAATCGATCGTTGACCTCTTCTTACTCGTGGATTAGATATATGCGCACATTAACTAACTTACCTACTTTCCAAGTAGGAATTTTCTTTGGCTTCACTGCCTGTATTAAAGTATCGACAGACTCTTGTACTTTTTGATTGATATGAAGGTGGGTATTTTTGACATTGCCACATGACATGGCATAGTTTTTGGTTGAAAAAGATAAAGAAGATAATGCCGCAAAGTTCTTATAATTAGTCCAGATCTCTCAAATCTATAACAGAGGGAGAATACAGAATCTTCAATCTAATTCTACTATTGTATACCTACCTTAACAAAATTCTATCACAATGTAGTGACAAGACAAGAACGACGACCCAAGCTCCAAGATAATGGATACAAATTGATAAACGTTAGATAATTCTCGCCTAGGTGATTATGTGTTGTAGGTAATTGAATTTTACGTCAACGCGACACAATCACTGAATAAAAACAGCTATTTATAGCGGGGAAGTATCAGAACAGGCGAACGGAACAAAAGCGGGAATAATGGGACAATGTAAACAAAATAAACATAACAGAGGTATAATGGCCGCTACTAACGAGTGATACACGCCTACCCTTTATCGACAAGTCCACACGACACCGACCAGTGTGTGACCTAATAAAGTAACCTACTGAAACACATACACCGACAAAAATTAATTTACCTGCATTAAACTGACACTACAGCTGCGCCACATTACGAAGCACGAAGCATTCCGAGCTCACAATATTTCTTAAAAAAACATTTTTTACTTCTGACTAGGAAATAAGTGCAAAAGAAGAACGCGGCACTCTATTTAACTGAAACTTTTCGCTTCACGGTTCGCGACTTTAGTGCAATTTAAGCTTTCATAATAGAAACGTTTGAAAGTTCTTTCTGAAAGTCAGCATCGGCCTCTGAGGAGTCGTTACTACATATTCACATAAAATGTTAGAAGAGTGTCGATTACACGAAATAAGCTATCCATAAAAGGAACCTTTTAGAAAAAGCTTTTCTTTTAAAATTAGCAGCAAGTAAGTGTAGGTTCTGATATTGTTGATAGGGCACGGACAGTCCTTAGCTTAATTAGCCTTAAGTGTCGCCGGCGTCAAATTTCCGTGAGACTACGGCCATTACGGAACAAGTTTTTAACTTAATGAAAAGGAATTAAGTCAGTGACTTAGTTTTGCGTATGATGCTTTCTTAGCCAGTTGACTATTTTACGTAAGTTAGAGAGACAGCGTAGCATATTGGCACAGAGCCAAGTGGAATGTCAAGAGAGAAAATTGACGCAAGTAAGCGGGGGACGGCCATCATTATACTGGAATAGTCGCTAACAGGATTCTGCTTTCTGCGATTACCCTTTTTTACTACTCTTCCTTCTTTCACAGTATTTGGTAAAGTATCCATCTATATTTTTAGAGAAAGTTCATTTTTTTGACGACACGGTTGGCGCAGTGGCTGAGCGAGCGACTGCTGCGCTGCGGGTCGCGGGTTCGATTCCCGTACGGAACAAATATTTGTATTGCCTACAGGTAGTTGTTCCGGGTCTGGCTGTTTGTGTATGTGCGTTTAAAATGTTTGTAAATGCACCCACGATACAGGAGTAATTCCTAGTGTGGGCTAACGTTTTTTTTTTTTTTTAAATATATATTTAGCTATACATATTTTACAGGAGTGGGTTTTTTAATTCTGGCCATTTTGTTAATTTTCTCGTTTTTATTGAGAATTTTTAGTTTTAAAAATGTATTTTACTAGTTTCAAACATGTAAGTACGATCGATAAGAAAAATAGGCAGCAGACTCCGGGATGTATTTCGTTCGGTCTAGTGTGCTGTACCTACAGTTCGATAACGTTATTTATTTAGGAACGTTCTCGGTAGACCCTCACGACACAACATGGGGACGCTGACACAAAAAAATACCTGTAGGTAACAACTATCTTTTGTCTAGCTAGACTATTGGAAATATGTTGTTACCAACTTCGAGTTCGTAAATTGGACAAGATCTTGTTTACAAGCACGAAAGTTGTAACGAAAATGAACAAGGAGGGGAAAAGCATCTAACAAATTAATTGAAAATTTAATTAAGTGTGTCCTCAGCGTCGCCTGAATCCATAGTGATCCAGACCCGAGGCAACGGGTCAGACAAAATTAAAAGACTTGTACCTACTTTAAAGGTACAAAAACTTGAGAGGTGTCAAGGGACACCCGGATGGTACGAAGTTCAAAGAGAGACAGACAGAGAAACGCGCAGGCCGCACGGTTTACAACTATAGCAAAAAAGTGTCGTTCCAACTTTTGGTCTTAATTTTTTCCGTCTAGCCCCTTTTCGCAACGCGCGATAAGGAACTTCGTCCCAATACCTACTTTGATATTTTTTAACATTCATGTTTTGAACTTAACGGTCATACAGCTTGTCGCTGTCGAAGGCATAGAAAACGTGAGTGAGGTCACTGAAATGTCAAAAAGACGACGGTTTTGAGATAAAACGACGGAAAAGTTTTAGAATTGTTAGACAAGCTACTGCGAAACATAAAAAAAGAGAAACTCTATAGAGATCGAAATAATTTTGTCGCTGAATTCCCTCTTCCTTCACCGCGAGCTTTCAGTAAAGTTAAATACATTTAAAATGTCCCTTCGCAATGAAATATTCATACCTACATTTCGAAACATTTCCGACATGCCCTTCAGACAGAGTGTCAAAAACCGAGTTCATTTATTTTATCACTCCCTCAAACTAAGCTACGTCGAATAAATCAATAATAACGAAGTTCGCTCACGTAAACAGTTAACACAATAATTGCGAGCAAAATTGCCTCCTGAATTGAGTAGGTAAGTATTTCTACATAACCGTTAAAAGGGAACCAAATTGTCTAGAAGTATTAGAATATGCAAATGGCGCCCTTGGCCCAGGACTGAGTTTAGTAAAGAAAAGTTGAAAGAGAAAACAGCGCACGTAACGAAAGTTTTGGGCACTTTTAGGCTGCCAATCCGTATGTCTACAATCTGTGAATTTGAATATAATCATGACCATTCTTGGCCTACAATAGTTGAATATTGCTAGCACTGAAAGATAAAATAATACGCCTAACGACTGACAATTCACGCTAATCTCCGGTCAGACCGCAACGCCCTCCAGAGCTGTCTGTGGCTACGTTTTATATCTCGCTCTAGCACTGCGCCATTTTATAATTCTGCCTCGCTCTTATCTCTAGAATTCTGAAATGGCAAATGTCGATCTCGATCGTCCGTCTGAAGTACCTACTCTAAAGCCACGAGATAGCCTTCCTGCTCCAAGAAGGCTTATGTTGAAGGAACGAGTTGTGAACAACAAAAGTGGGACGAAATTCGTTTCATATAAGAAATGAAACAGAACATTTTACAAGGGTCAGTTAATCCGATTTCATTATTAAGAAAATAGTCGTCATGAGCAGCATCCAGCTTTTCAGCAAATCCTCAACACCGCTACCTACCGACGCTGTAAAAAAAACATCAAACCCACGAATGAAACTCGATTCTTCCACTCGTTATTTTTCCTTTCAGTAATAAATAACATTACGCTGGCACGGCTCATTAGATTTAGAAAAGAAACGTTTTTACGATTCGGTGGTAGAGTTACGTAAGGGTTTTCGAAAGTTTACCTTTGACAAACCACAAACAAGTATGTTCCACCGCGTTCCTCCGCTAACAAAGTTAATGTCCGGACGATAAGTAGGTACGAGTAAGAATTTACGTACAGCCTTAATTAAACAAACAGAGGTACTTACTTCTGTATTTCACAGAGACATTAACATTTTAATTATAATTATGAACGTATCTCATTGTACAAAGACGTTTATTAACTTTCATTCTTCAGCCAGTGAGTGAGTGCTTCAACAAGTATCTTAACTCCCTGAAAGCGAAGAAGATTACTCCGACATCTGTAGGTATCTGCACATGTTTATCGTAGAAATGAACAAAAAAGATTTATCTAATTGGTTTTCAGGATAGTAGTGATGATAAAATGTGTCGTTAGCTCAAATTAGATAAGATGATTTATTACATGAATTAGTAGTTCTATAAACTTAGTGTATTTACATCAAACAACAATTACTTTTATTCATGAGGCGAACGTAAAAACGCAATTCGATACCGGGATACTATGAAATTCATATCTACCGCTTCAAAAACACTTAAATGAGCAACGAATATCGATAATTACCGACGTAATACAGGCCGGCCTACTTATTACTCTTATTAGCGACCTAATATGGCATTTACGTCCGTTCTGAACTTCATTTATTACCCAGTATTTTATTGTGGAACTTTAACCAAAAACTACTTAGCCAAGTCCTCCGACTGCCGAGCTTACGAGATCTGAGAAGTTCATGCGACGCCATTTTATAAAACTTGTGAGAGGCAGATACAAAACTTTCCTTGATTACAATAGACTTGTTATTTTTACGACAGCTTTAAACTAGGGTACCTATATCGGGTAGGTATCTAATAGGTACCTATAGAAAACAAGCAACAAAACAAATAGGTATTCAATTTTAGGTTGAAACCTGGCAAGGCTACGGTGGATATGGTAATATTGCAAATTGCAGTATAAATTAAGGAGATACGGAGCGAGTGCGTCTGCTCTCCCTCGTTCAGAGCGGAAATTTGTAAATATTTGATGTCTTTAAACTTTCACACTTCGACCACGTTCTCACCTCTTGTCGACGGCTGCGAAATGGTCCCACATCAATTCATAACTAAACACGAAGCGTGTTTGACTCACAAATTCAGCAGTTTCACGAATTCTTGCAAAAGCAATCTGCAAAGTAACGGAATTGTTACAGGTACTACATATGAAAGCGAAATAAGTCTGCAATTTCGTAGCATATATTTATAGCGGACAGGGATCCATTCAGTTTAAGTAGAATTTTATTACTAAGATCTTAAGCACAATATTCTTGTTACTGTAGAGTACAAACAGGGAATTTAACAATGTGAAGTAATCAAGCCAACAAATTGTAGCAATAGTTAAATAATTTGCTCTCAAAGCCGACGGCTCTGCCAATGGCAGATGTGACGAGGGCGAATAAAGGGTTGATGATGGCGAACCGAAGGCCGGAGGTGTAACTGACGTCACTAAAACTATACATGCACAATGGTTTCATAAACATTATAGCTACATATTGTAAAATGTAATTACATATATGATTTTGATAAACATATAGAAGAGCAGAGGTTTAGTTTCGTTAGCGAAGATTTAAGGTTGCACTAGTCGACGGCTCGAACTCGTTGGGCGTAGCGAGTATGCAGCATGCATTCTAGCTACGCCCAACGAGTTCGAGCGAGAGATTAAGTTAATTTATTTAATTACTTATTTATTTAGTGAAATAGACGATGATTTACAACGAAAACGAGCGCGTAAATTTCGCCTTTGGGCGTATAGATTTTATAAAAAAAACTACATGATGATTCAAAATAAAGTTAGGAATTTGAATTCTTAAATAAATTATCAATTTTGCCATTTTCATACTCAGGGAGTAATTTGTGTACGCCCAACGATGCGTTATAACGAGTATTGAAATATTGAAGTTTCGACGCTCATAACCTTCAAACGAATACTATTTTTTAAATTCTGTGTCCGTAATGACGAGATAAGTAGATAATATTTTTAATAAAAGGACGGCACGGTTGGCGCTGCGCTGCGTGTCGCGGGTTCGATTCCCGCACGGAACAAATATTTGTATGACCTACAAGTAGTTGTTCCGGGTCTGGCTGTTTGTGTATGTGAGTTTAAATTTTTGTAAACGCACCCACGATACAGGAGAAGTTCCTAGTGGTTGGAAACGTTTTTTAAAAAAAAAATGTACACTATCAAAGAAGAAGGAAGACTAAGTATGGAAGAATGACTGACTAGTGTAACCTTAAGACCCAATTTCTCTTCATAATTCACAATCTAAAAAAGCTTATTGAGGTAGGGATTTTCTTAGATATACCTAAAGATGGATTCTAATTTACCTATGCAACACTAATGTTATTTTGTATTTCTTAAATTGATGCAGATGCAATGATATGCACAGCACTCATTGTCACCCTTTTTATTGACCTATATAGGTATGACCACCTACAAATAGATAATGTATCTGATTTGATGAGTACATTGATAACATGAGTTTTTCAATAAAGGGAAAATTTTAATAGTGCCTGCAAGCGAATTTATATGCCAAATAAAAAATACATAAAGCAAACACACATTTACAGGTTTAATTTCACAGTAGATTGCGCAATGTAGCCGATCAATGTTAAAGACCACGTTAAAATAAATGTTATGGAGGACCGACAAACACAATTCCAATTATGCGTTCACAAACTTTGTTTTTGTTTCGTTGGAGTATTCTATCGTGTGTAAAAGGAAAATATGTGAAATTAAACTACCTACTGATAAATCCATTATTCCCCACATTAACTGATATATTCATTTTGACGAAAATCTGAAACAGTCATTAGGTAGATAAAATCCGACAAATTGATTTAGGAACTAAGGGCTGATTTTATCCGTGGAATAAAATTGACATCTGACAGTTCTAGTATGAAAAGCCTGTCAATAAGTAATTCAAAATTTATTCTCAGGATAAGACTTATGATATGCAAAATAGTATGATGGAATGCCACCTAAAGCGCATATTTTATACCAACTAATAACACCTACTATTTGCCCCGCTATTTAAATCTCTGGGCGAAGTCTGTTTCATTCCAAGATAATTAAGCAATGCGCTATGTTAAACAGGTAGTCTCACAAAATAGAAACTAATTAGACAACTATACGGACTGAAATACTGGATAGCTTAACTTTCCTAGTTATCAAACTTTTGTGATTGCAGTTGTTCAATGGAATATCTGATACTGTAGAAGTAGGTATCTACCATAGATATTCTATGATTTTCTTCTGTTTGTGCATAGATCGCGTAACTGAACTGGACTGGTAGACTTTAAAGACTGTGTGCATGTCGGAAAACCAATTGGATTACATAAGTTTCTTTTTTAACCTGAACCCTAATCCTTTTTCTAAAATAAAAACAACTCCTTAAACATCAGCTATCTGCCAGTGAAATCCCGTCAAAATCGGTCCAACCGTTTCGAAAATTAGCCGGAACAAAAAGACAGACAGACAAACAGATAATGCGTTTAGTAAAATAACTGTTATTTTGACATTTCAAACAGACACAATTTTATCTATTTGTATGTACCTATGTATTGTTTCTAGATTCGGCATTTCTTCTCAAGAATCCGTCACCGTCAGCTAGAAAATGTCGGCGCCCTCTAGTTTTAAAATGTTGACCAACAAAATATTGACGTGAAGTGTCTTAAAAGATGTAAATCTTTTAAGACACTTCACGTCAATATTTTGAATCATTTACAGAAATAAACATTTTAAATCATTTCAACTTGTTTTAAAATCGTCTTGGTGATTAATAATTCCGTTTAGGGCTGATTTTTCAATCATCTGATAACTTTATTTGAGGAATAATTTTGAAATTTTGACAGTTATTTCATACAAAAATTGTCAAACGTCAATTTTATTCCTCGAATAAAAGTTATCTGGCGATGGAAAAATCAGCCCTTATTGAAAGGTAGGTACCTACTCTCTAGATAGCTTTTGGGCTTAGGGCTTTGACAAGTATCCGTGAGTTTTGTTAAAATTGGCAGCTTAAAGGTTTTAGAGCACAAATATTTATATTTTAGGGCAAATATTTATATTTTAATTTAGGGCTGATTTTTCCATCGCCAGATAACATATGTTCGAGGACAAAAATTGACGTTTCACAGTTTTAGTATGAAATAACATCCCTTATTCTTAGATACCTAGACAGTTGGAAAGGTAAGTAAAATGTCAACTACTCAACCTCTTGATTAACACAAGCTATCATCGAAACTCCTATTAAGCATTGATCAAACTCGTATACTTAGGTGATTTATTTTTGCGCAGCGACTTTTATATTGTTTTTAACTGTACGCAACTTGAAATATGTACACAAAAGCGATTGGTATACAGAGTGGCGATTTAGTCATCTGCATCCGTCAAGGGAATGGTTCTACACGTCATTCTAAACAACGTTCACTATGAAACTCAAATCCGAATAGCAACAAAAACTCTATTTAAAAAAAATTAATACCTATCTCAATTGTAAAAAAGGTCTACTATTGTAGGTATAGGACTTTGATATTTTTTTGTCACGAATCGGATAAGAATTTCGTAGCGAAAGTTGTTTAAAATAGCGGGTAGATCACCCTTTTTTTTTGTTGGGAAATCATCAAATCTTCCGCTCTGGGCGGAGCGGAAGGGCGTGTCAGACCGGCAGTCTCGACATTCATAGCGATCGGTTTGCGACCGAATTCGGTCGCAAAGTCCCGAATTGACAGGTGTAATGTATGGAGTGACAGGACTTTGGGCGGCGAGCTGCCCATTGCTCGCCGCCCGCAAGCCCGCGCCTACGGTGGCCGGGAGTCGGCTGTTGACTCCCGTCCAGGGCGTCTCCTGCGGCGACTAGGGGCGTGAGGGCGCAGAGATTGCCTCTCCCTCACGCGCTCCGCCTCCTCCTTTGCGAGCATTACTGCTTCGCAGAAGGAGGTGACTGCCTCCCATGCACTGTCGCTCCGTACCACGGCCTGGACCAGGGCCGGACGCGAGAGATCGCCGCCACGAGGACGCGGCGGTGCTCCGCCCAAGCCGGGCAGACCTCCACCGTATGCTCCACCGTGTCGTCCTGGCGACCCCCACAGTGTTGACACCCTGGCGTTTCCTCCCGCTTTGTTCTGAACAGGAACCTCCCAAAACAACCGTGTCCGGTGAGGACCTGTGTCAGGCGGAAGGTGAGGGCGCTGTGGCGCCTCTATAGCCACTGCCCAGCACTGGATTGCGACAATCGAACTCTCCATGCCGCTATGAGATCCCGCCGGAGCTCTGTCCGTTGTACCGTGATTTCTCGCGGCAGCGGAGTTACGCCCCGGCGTTTTGCCTCCTCTCGCCACTCCCATATGTGGGCGAGGTCTTTGGCCTCCAGATCCCATGGCGGCAATCCGGCAAGGATGCTCGCCAGCCTCAGCGGAGACCGTGCGGTATCCTCGGACCAGCCGGACAGCCATGACCCTTTGGGACGCATTCAACCGGCGGGCTGGTCGCCGCCTCAGGGAAGAATCACCCCCTTGACGGATGCAGGTGAATAAATCACCACCCTGTATTGTCACCTATTTGATGAATATTTTCAAGACAGGCACCCTAATTGCGTAACACACAATCAATCGGAATCAGAATCATTTTTAAGCAAATTGCTAATCCATTGCTTCATAAGTTCGAAAAATTTGTCTGCTCAACACGTAAATAACGCAATGAATGTGGTTGAACTGTCAAAATGAAACCGATTCCGATTGTTTGTGTGTTACGCAATTAGGGTGCTGGTTTACTTTAAAGTAATAATAATAATATAATAATATCCCTGGACATTTCACACAGCGCCATCTAGTCCCAAGCTAAGCAACCTAATGCTTGTGTTATGGTAACAAGATGACTGATAAACTACTTATATACATTTTTTTTTGTAAATACATACATATTATAGATAGAAAAACACCCAGACTCGGAACAAATACATGTAGGTCATACAAATATTTGTTCCGTGCGGGAATCGAACCCGCGACACGCAGCGCAGTAGTCAATCGCTTAACCACTGCGCCAACCGTGCCGTCATAAAAAAGTAAAACAGCATAAATAAGAAAAAATTTACGCCTCTGAAAAACTCCAGTGAAAAGGCTTTGTAAGTAGTAGGTACAAAAATAAATAATATGCCAAGTATCCTGCCCGTAGTCCGTTAGTAACATCTACGTGTTCTAGAAACGTCCTTGGCGAACGTTAGGCCTTACAGTTACTAACTATGAAAATAAGAAAAAATATATTATCAGGATATTATCTATGTGTAAGTATACCATTTTCATTGTAAGACATGGCCGTTATGTTTTAGTTAAATTCGTACCAACATACAACATTTTCTTCTATCTAATGCTATTCCATACACGTGTTTTTACGACGTATGACCTTACTACCAATATATTCCCCAAACAATATAAATACATTTTTAGAAGGTAGATATCTTAAACATAAAAGCGTAGAATTTTACGGTAGAAAACACGGAGTAAGCAAACTTGATCAGTGCTCGCTCCTTCGCTGTACCTATGAAAATTAAATTAGGTACTGACGGTGGGGAACACTGAACACATTGAAACGAAAATACGTCTAGAACTTTCTTAGAACTGGTTGAACTCTTCATCGTGTAAGCATAATGTTTTATAAGTAAACTAGGTTTTCAATGCTAAACTTCATTGTTTATGTTTAAGACCATCATAATACCGTTATTTAAGTACATCGAATTAAGCTCACAAACATAATTTGTTCACCAAATTCGGTATTCCTAAATTACTTTAACAAATTTCTCTCATCAAGGTCTTAGAGCAGCTTCCTTTATTTGTACTTATACTCGTATGTTTTCCCAAGAGAAATTGCGTAGGTATAGGTAGGAAGAAGAGCAAATTGAAGATAATAAGACGAAAATAATTATGATGATTGTTATTTTATACGTTTCCATTTCTTTGTAAGGGCGCCTTTTTATCTACATTTTTATACCAACTTGTTTTAAAATACTAATCCCTATTATCCTTCATTAGACAAACTATATTCTGAAAAGGTCCCTTAATCAACAAATATCCTTGTTCCAAGGCATAATTCATTAAAAATTTCTTGTTAGATCTATGGAGTACTTATTAATCAAGTTTTTAATTAATTTACTTTACCGAAGCCGCTGGACAAAAGCTTTAAAAGATTGACGGTGTATCATCGGTTGACAACGTCAAGCAAAAAAATAACCTGCTTAAAAAGTAAGTACAAAGCTATTTTGTTATATTAACGTTAATTATTTATGTTCTACAATAACTTGGTTTATATTTATACAGTACCTATAAAAGAAAACTGTCGTAATAAATAAAATTATGTCTAGATAGTAAACGGAGCTGGGTCTGGTCCCAACCGAAAAGTAGATACATTCCAGCGTCGTGCCTCATTTTAATTTGACCAACTCCATTTCGGCGCACCTTTGTAGTGGAAAATGCGACACGATCATAACTAGATTTTTATGACAGTGACCTTGTAGAAGATAGTGTTTAGCCATGGAGCAATAATTGCTTGAGTACGAGTTATCGTTAGTTAGTTGCTGCTGGCTAATTGGCTACTATGTAACCAGGAATTAAGTAGCATGTGGCTACTGCGCAGATCGATTGTTCTACTAGGTGTCTAGCTGTCTAGCTGAGGTCATGCCTTAAATGGGCGATAACTCTTTCCACATCGATACCCCTCCTATAAAAGAAAACATGTTGCTAAAATAGGCGGTCACGGTTAAAAAAAAGGCTGGAAGTTTTATTTATAACCTACAGTCCCAGTCTCTCCTGAAGTCGCTTCAGGAACCGCAGTATTGTAGGCTAGACGAAGTGTGACTACAAGTGGAAATGATAATTATATTGGTGGAACGAGGCATCTCTAGTTCTCAGCAGCGCTGGAGCAACAATAGAGCTCATCCACCCCTAAAGCGTCGGTTCTATTCTCGTCGGGCTTGTCATTGACCCAGTTCTGTGAGGCAGACAGGCGCCGAGTTGCAACTCGCTTCTGCTAAATTAATACTAATAAAGGTAAATGGCTTAATGCAAACACAGCGGTACCAGCCGGCGCGGCGCCACGCTCATGCCTGATGCACAAATTCCGTTTACCGCACGTTTTATCTCATTACTGTGTGGCATAAGCCTTAGTTGGATTATTTTAATGTTGCTAAAGCTTTAAATGAAGTTACGGTTTAGTGAGAGAAAAGTTTGGAACGTTCTTCTTTTTCGCGTCGGCACGAGCGAGCTAGAATTGCTCATGCATTTGTGGAAAGATACGATAGTCATGCAGGAAAATTGGTAGCGGGCCGACAGCTCAGAGGGCAGTACCTATTAGGACGCGAAATAGGACCAAAAATTTCGAATTCATCAAATTACACATTGACAGAGTTGGAGTTAACGAGGAACCTATTTGATACAATGTAAAAAGGTGAGTAATAGATAGTACCAAAACTCTCAAAAGTTTAACGTTTATAAAAAGTGCAGATTCTAATAACACAACTTGGTGGCACCCTACATAACGGTCAACGGAATCTGAAAAATACCAAGAATACAAGCAATAAAATCTACTATGATAGAAAATTTACCCAGTGCAGTCTGTAGAAAATAAGAATGCGCGCCGTACCAATGTTGTAGTTTATTTTCTTTCGTCGTTGATTCAAGCTTCAATAAACCTTATAGAGTATCATTTCTTAACGGAAACGTATTGCTTTGTGTTTGTGTTACTGACAATTTATTGGCTACAATAAGAGTAATGTGTACTTTGTCGAATCTTTTAAGAGTTTGGCAGTAAACGTCTGCTTTCATCGGTGATTACAGACCTGTTGGTTCTATTTCGCTATCAGGCTGTTCAGAGTCCCGTTTAAACCTATGATCTTTCTTAACATTTCCACAAAACTATTACGTGATTGACAGACTCACTGATTGCCAGATAACGTTTTTCCTAAACCACTGAAGAAAGAAGAAACATCAATTTTGGAAGATACATCCCAGGGTGTTGACAAGTGAATATACTTGAAATATTTTTTCCAAACTCAACCCCTCACTGGAAACAACAGGGGCGGAAAGTTTATAATATAGTGCGATTTATAATATAATGCGAATGAAGTCGCAGAAAACAGCTAGTAGATATACCTACGTACATTTCAATCGTTACGTTGCTATATTTGTTTTTAATTCAATTAATCAATATTTCATTACAATTTAATGCATCCCAGTATAAATTACATAAATGAAAGCTATTAGCTGTCAGTGTACCAGGTAAGTGAGTCATCTAATGATACGAAATGTGTTTGATCAGTTAATTACCTATGTTTTATGGATAAAATTATGTTACGTTGTGTTTACTTTATTCGACTGCTGAATATTGTACCTACCCTAATTTTATCCGTTAGGTACATACAACATTGGTGTTACTTATAATCATTGTCAGTAGGTACGCCAACTGTCGTATTCGTACTTACCTACCTAAGCTTACCTACTAGGTATGTATATTACGTTCAGTAATTCGATTACTTATTTAACTGAACCTTCCTTTTTTCCAATAAAAGCTTAATCATTTATAAAGTCTCGTCATTGGTGTCACGATAATTGTTAGAAAAACCTTGACTATCGGATCGTAACCTACCAACCTACCATTATATAGGTATACCAATGCCATTAGTGTTTTTGTAAGTACTAAGGTTAATAACCAGCACTGTTGTGGATCGGATAAAAAATAATTAATTAAGTACCTACTCATTTTGATTGCTGAATAATTAACGAAGACGATATCTTTATCCTGAAAAAAAGATAGATAAGTGTACCTACACGAAATTTGCTGAACATATATTATATTCATAAGTATACATGTATATTATGATCGTCTGTTGCCCAAGTTAAACGATCTTGTTATGCTACAAAATCAAAATGAATTTATACAGCACATTTTTCCCTAAAAGCTACTTTGACATTTCCAAGACATGAAAGAACGACAATAAGAACAAAAGAATCCGCAAGTACACTTATGTGTTAGTAGTTATAACATGGTTTATTTTTATGTGCTACTCGAGCCAAAGGGCACGGAATATTTGGCGGAAAAACAGATCTGTTTTTATACGAAAACTTGAATATGAGAATATATTATTATCTTTGTTACAACAGTGGTTAGGTTTGTTTTAAGTTGTTCCATCCATTTGGATCTTTAGTTGTCCTATTTTAATTAAGAAGACGCCATTTCAACCACTGAAATCCAATACTGAACCTGAAAATTTAGAGGATTGTCAACATTGGGTGATTTCTACAGCCATCGCGTTCGCAAACACGTCTCAATTATAAATACGATTCTATCAAACGTTCGAAATCCATCAATAAAGTAAATAACATTCGTTTGCGATCGTTCCGACAAAATATGAACGACTAAATGAGTGTTTTCGATTTCACTTAAAACGAAAACGGAAAATAATTCTTTTATAAAGGTTCTCAATTACACTCCAGAAACTAGAAGAGCCTTTGTTTCTTTTTTCAACCCGAAGTCGTGAGACGTTAAAAAGGCAAAAGCGAGCCCAATTTTTATAATTTCTTCATGAAAATATACTAAGCTGAAGACTTTAGACTGCTAGTCGTATATGGGCATTTTGAAACTGATACCAACCAACCACTTTTAACGAAATTGAACATTTCCGTGCCGTTGAAACTATCCAAGCAATATCTTACTCTGAATTACGATGTAGGCATAATCTATTAAGCATTCCAGCGCAAATCGTTCGTTATCGAACGATCAACTTACCTACATAATGAACACTAGACAATAATAAAATTAAGTACCCAGGTCACGTGGTGGTGAACTATGTTGCTAAGGCTGGGTGTTCCTTGTTATTAAATAACTTTTATCGACCTACGCCCCGCCGCTTTGCGTTCTCGCTACCGACCAAGCCCCAACCGGGGAACTTATTACAAGAAAAAATACAAACAAGCTCTATCAGAAGTAATGAAATCATAGAAGAAATGCAATTTTTTGCCGAGGATATGTTGCTTTTTGTGAGTGTATACAAAATCTTATTGACTGAAACTCGGGAGGAACCTTCACATCTGTGACATTACATGCCTATGTATGTAATTCCTAAAATCTAAGCGTTTGAATATCAAACGATAATACTACAGCAATAGTTCACGTGGCTCGTCAAGGATTAAAGTCAAGCATATAATATTTGATACATTTGATACACAAACTAAATATTTCCCTTGTTACCGAAGCCGAAGCCTTACACATAGTTCAACAAACGTCTGATACGTTACACTTGGCATGATTGCTTAGCTTTTACGACCGGCTACAGACGTAATATTGATCTGCACTTTATGATGTCTTAAATATAAGCACAGAAACCTCTTATTGTTAATATATTTAGGTAGCATAAACAGGCATACAGCTACTGTTACATAAGCAAACAACAAATAACAATAAGGCTACTAACGCTACAATTTACGGGCGGTTATTATACTGAAGCAGCATGAAAATGAAAATATAGCGTGGAAAAATTACTTAACAATTAATTTTCAACTAAGTAGAAACGTTTATGTTTTATAAACGTTGAAAAATATGTTGAAAGTTTTTATAATACGAGTCTTGAAACTATGATTTAATTTAGAATTTATAAACAGGACTGCATATTAGATGCAGCTTCAAATTAAAATGGAAAGGATTATAAAAGAAACCCCAATTTTAAATAGAAAACCTTATTGGAATGCCTCCTAGGTTCTTAAACTCCATTTTGAAACTTAAACTGTAATTAAACCCCAATACATACTTGAATCAAAGAAAATTGATGTTAAACAACCGATTTCAAACACAAGGAATCAGAGACCGTCTTGATGGAGGTATTCGATCGGCGCGATTAAGCAATCATTGGCTCGGGTTTAAGTCAAATTGGTGGTGTTTTACAAATATACCCATACTATCTATACCCCAACATCTTCCCTATTCAAAGGCCTTTAGAAAACGATTAAGTTGGCAAAGAAGGCTTTCTTTTTCAAATACACGAAGCAATAAAATCAGGTTTCCTTTGGTAAGGGACATGAATTTATATTATTTGTCAATATTTTAGACTTTATTCGTACGCACAGTGTTGCCGGTTCATAGTAAGACACAGACTAAATTATTTATGACGTGAATTTACTACCCATCATCAGTACTGTACAGAAAATATATTTATGTATTTAATAGAATAACCACGGTAGGTAGCAAGCCACGTCGTAGCAAGGTTTGTTATATAATTAATTAATGGTTTGTATTATAATTGTTTGATTATTTGTGTTAATAAATTGTTATAGAAAGTTACGGGAAACAATTACTAGCGCTTACTTAGCCTTGTGAATTTTTATTTTAGTCTTATTTTTGGTCGTTATTTGGAACTGTCTATATACAATACATACAATATGTTTATATGTCAAGAACATTAATATCATACTATCTAAAAGACAATACCTTGAACTTCAGAATCCATGTTGTTGATTATGCAAATAACAATAAATAACTGTATTTGCTTGAACTACGTTGAGTTTTCGCTTCTTGAAACCGTAGTGTTGTCGACAGCATACTTTGACAAGTCAAGCGTCTTGTCATTTTTTTAAAAAAGTACCCTCCTTTTTTGGATTCCTATAACATTCTTATTCTATTTATTTGCAAGTCCGGTAGTTGCTTTTCATCTACCTTCAACTTTAAAATTTGGTTTTTGATCGCCCTCGGCAACACAGTGCAAGACGTTTCGGATGCCGAAACAGCTGTAGTATGTACATACGTGCTTTGTATAATAATTTGGTGTTATTAAAGTGGTCTCGATCGTAAGACGAAGAGATCAGCAGTTGGCGTCACGCTGTCTGTGACCCTAACATTCGTCACCCATCTATATAAAACAACTTACGACATACCAGAGTCACTATTACACATTCGCAGGGCAGTGACTTGTTTAATATTATGTTAAAGCTAGACTCATAAATGTGGTGTATTAGTTTTGCGCGAAACGAATGAACTTTGAGACTGCTGAAGATTTAGACGTAACATTTGTGTGACATTAATCGGGCACTGCTTCTTGGCCACGTATTTTTCTTAATAAATAAATAAAGTCGAATTCTCAGAATATTTACGTAGTAACGTATTTTTTACATTAGGTAACATGGGTATCATGTTTAGTAAATGTGACACTCACTTTTATTTGCTTAGAAAAATCGAAATTAGAAAAGCTGCTTGGAAATATGTGAATACCTACCTAAAATTCAACACCCTTTCTTTGAGACTAAAGTGAACATGATCTAGTGATGAGAACGGAATCTCCAATATTAAACGCAATTCCGCATCTATCCTCCATAGAGGTCCCAGTGCGGGTCATCGGACCCCTAAAGCGGTCCTTCGTTTCACATTTTCTTTGAACTTGTAATCACTTCATGTAGAACTCGCTTTTTGTTGTTTTTTTTTTACGTATCCTCTTTTCTTTTGGGTACATACGTACCAAGGCTACTTTTATTACGATTAGATTTACGTTACCGTAATACTAACCAAGCCCAACAACGCCTTTAAAAGCAAAATAAATAATTAAAATGATACGTGTACATCTAACCTCGTTGGAAGGGGTAGGCACTGAGGAGGTAAAAGCCTCCACATTGGTAGATAAGGCACGCACGGACGGCACTGCGAATTTCATCATGACCCTCCTTGTTTGCGTCTTTATTTACTTGGAAAATAAAAACACTGTTATAGCACGTTCGCATTTTTATAAAATTCTCTAGAAGTAAACATAAGATAAACATAAAAGAACATAAACAAATGTTTTCTACGGTTTTCATTAAAGTGTGATTAAATGACTAGGACTGTAAATGTGTCTCTATCTTCAACTACGTTATTTGCACACATATTATTCTAAATCCGAAAAACCCAAACAGTTTTATAAACCTTTTTTATACAGCCTTCAAATAACGTCTTTCCTAAAAACGCGCTGTGTATCGTTGCCGGAGGGTTCCGACCCCGCGAAGCCGGGATTGACATTAATTTTAACTTTGAGGAAAATGTGAAGAGGCATTGATCACATTACCGTTTATATTCCCTTCGGAACCAATGATCGTGTCGTGATATAAAACGTCATAAAAATATTATATAAACCATATCCGCCATTCGCTCCTGTGATTTAAAATAAGGATTAACGTCAGCCAAGCGGGATCATTAAAAGGTAAAGCGCAGAAGCGCAGACGGCGGAAGCCAAAAGCTCCACAAACTCATGTTAGTAGGTATAATGTGTAAATGAAGCCATCGTATATTAAATCCTCGCCTTTATCTATTCCCAGCTCATTTCTTAAAACAATACCTATCTACTGGTACCATGCATAAAATGCTATGCTATGCTATGGTATCTTTGCTTACACATATTACTTATATTCAGAATATAAACTTTATGAAGGTCTGTCGCAAATAAAACAATAAATCCCCAGGCCCGTCTGGAATATAGTGAACGATTTGTATATGGGACAATAACGTGAACGAGGAATTCCTCAATATAAAAGAAACGGTCTAGATTTTTACGAATCCAAAGGCACATACTTACATTTCGATAATAGAATTTCTTTCGTATGCTTTTTGGGATTCAATATTGACAATACATGCCAATTTATTTTTATTTAATAAGGCAATCATGTTCATAATCCTATGATCCAATCTCAATAGTTTGTGCGTTTACATAAGAGAGATCACAAATTAGGTGTGCGAACCTCGTCCCAAATCCTGCTATCACCGCAATCTACGTAAATCATGTCACATTTACATAATTCTACAAAATTAGTGGGTTCAGACAGAACGAAAGGTAGGTAACCGATTATTGTAACTAATAGATTTTTCTTTTTATTTTAAATTAGCGGCCCGTCCCGGCTTCGCACGGTTGGTTAAGTTTTAGTAAGGATCCCTAATCTTTTCTAGCAATAAATATAGCCTATGTCACTCAGGGTGAATGTAACTTTCCAATAGTGAAAGAATTTTTGAAATCGGCACAGTAGTTTTTGAGTATACACACAAAAATACAAATCTTTCCTCTTTATAGTATTAGTATAGATTATAGTAATTGTATTCCCATAAGATATTCCCGATAGTGAGTAATAGCTGTAATATCCTGGGGGTGGTAGATAGCACTAGGTGCTGATGAGATTTTCATAAAAGTTAGAATCTTTTATATTTAGTCAAATAAAACTTATTTTCTGGGAGAGGATTTTTTACTTGTATTTAAAAGAATATGCTACTCAAACAGACAACATGGAAACAATAGATGAATAATTCAAACACAAATGTGTTGGTAAGATCCGCATGCAGAGCTAGTCGAAGGTCTGCGCTGCTCCCAGCTTGTTTTATCGTATTCGGATTTTGATCACGTAAGTAAAGGGAAACTTTCAATTTTATTCCTATCTTCATTATTAAAGCTTTGTGGTAATTTCCGAGAAACGTACCTACTGGAATATTGAAAACGAGCTTTGATAGAAAGAAGATCGTCCATTTTCTTTTATTTGGTAATTCTTATTGAACGTAGTTGAAATCAACTGTTGTGTAGCGTGCATTTATAAGAAGGGATTGTGTGTAACCGGAGCTACAGCAGTATCCGATGTCGACCAACCGCCCTACGCATACAACTGTGTTTCAAGTACTAACACAACTATAGAATATCAAATAACCAATATATTGTAGAAATACAGAAATGTTTTCAACATAAATCTGCCTAGGCTAGCGCAGGTTTCTCGTAGACGCGGAATATGATATAATTGGAACATCTTAAATATCACTAGTAGGTAAATGAGATTAATAACTAAGTTCTTGCAAATTTTACCAATGTTAGATTTCTACATGTATTACAAGTATAAACTGAATTGCTATTCTAAGCAATTCTTTCAAATGAAGTCGTTAAACTGATGATACAAACATAGCAAACATCTTATCTAGAAATTAGCATTTATATTGAACCAACCTCGTCTGCCTCATTCTGCAACTGTATGTCATGCCATATCTGTGTGACATGAGTTATCCTGGTTGTGTTCCTGATTTAATAACTCGGAATCCCGCAATAATTCCATGCGTGTGTTAAAAATTTAAAATTTCGCCTAGCAACTACCATAATACTCTCGATAAAATATGAAAATGTGTTGCTGTTGGCAACATGCGTAGATATAAACAAAGTAAAAATGGAAAGAGTAATAAGTAGCTTTTTTATATAAATCTCTATACTTCATGGACTTAGAATGACGGTTAGGTACACAGCGCGGGTACTGACGTCAACGATGGCCGCTACCCCACGATCACGCGGCTTCCGCACACTTTGTGCTATACGCACACATTCACAACTTATCTACACGTCTCGGTAAGCTAGCCGCCGCGCGTCGTCCGCACGGTTTCCGTTTTACACATGGTTTCAGCGGTCAGCTTTTACAAACACACTTGTATAAGGTCCTGCGGCGTGACCCTTGGTTTTCACGTCAACGCTTACCATCCTTATACTATTTTTGGTGCTAAAATTAGTTCTGACCTACACCGTAGTGTTGCTATCAGATATACAACAATATACATCATTATGTAAAGTAATTATATACCCACAAATCTAAACCTCACCTAACGACCAGTACAGTCGGCCTGAAAACGTGATTGGATTACATAAATGTTGCCCAGTTATACAGAACATTTCAGAAAGCCGATATGAAAATACATAAGCACATTGCCTGAGGTATATTTGTGCAGAGATTAGGTAAGTGAATTAGGCGAATGATGGATAGTTTGGGAAAGTCGAACTTAGCCAATATTTTGATAGTCGCTGTAAGGCTCCATTTTCTGATATTTGTACTGTATACTAAAGTTACCTATATAAATATCAATTTGTTTCACATTCCTGTCGAAAACGTGGTCATCAAGATGCCGTGAAAATGTACGGAGTTACTCGTATCTACAATATTATATCTGAATTTCGCGCGTCGCTCTGGGATACTAGTCACCAAAATAAATATTATATAGAGAAGAAACCTCCCAGAAAATGGAAACTTCTAAGCATATTTTGCTGGTATCATCTCAAATGCTTATATTTCTTTTGCACTCTTCACTTTTATGGCGTGTGATTGAAAATGCCCTTTACATTGAGACCATGTTTAACCACAAACCAAACAAAGCTGTAGGTTCACCCTACAAAGATTTCCCAACACTTCTAGGAACATAAATATTACCTTACGATTCGTTCCAGTCTATTCTTAGATCGATAGGGCCGGTCTGCTAGGTAAACATGTTTCCAAAAACATACAAGAATTTATTTAAAGGTTTGTTATCGACCGAAGTTCCTATGAAAGATATTACGTATATTTTTCTTCAGAACTTGGTGGAGTGAATTTACATAGAATAAGACAAACACCTCATTTACCAAGAAATTTCCCTTATGAATATATTTTTCACCATTTCTGTGGGTTAACGCCCAAGTAGGTATGCTTTAAAATATTCCAGTCGACTTGCATTACCTCGGCTGCATAATTAATTTGAATTCATTGTTAGAGATACGTTGAATAGAAAAGCTAAAACATCCAAGTTGCTAAAACTATACATTTTCGTCCTTCTTCAAGTGCCAGGTCTTGAAATGATAAATAAGCGACTGACTGTATGTTCGTTAATTAGTAAGCAAAATAGGTAGGACGGGCATAAAATAAAATGACAATTATTTTTTTACCCTTTTCGTATTACATTACAGTAATTAATAAACGGGGGCGATTTCGTCAACTCATTTTGACCTATTTACGTACTAGGTACGCATTTGTAATGAATGTGATCTTGATTTATTTCAACGATTTTGGTTATTGCATGTGAAGGCAAGGCAACCTATGTATTTAAATGGACCTTATTTGGGCTCACTTTTCATCTATGAAAAATTGCAGCGTGTTAGTCTTTGGTTCTCCTGCGAGTCATCGGCTGGTAATAAATTAAAATAACTTTGAGTCGCTATAAGCATCTAAATAAGAACAAAATAAGAGTAAGGAACCCTAAAAAGGAAACAAAGCTTGCTTTTGTATTTTCAAAGCTCTTTTACATCGCTTGTACTAGCCATGCTTTTATTTGGCGAAACAATTTTGGCGTCAAGAGTTCATTGACCTGTTTAAAGCGAGCTTATAAAATATCGTTGAAAAATTTGCTTTGCAATATTATTTTACTGGGTAGGATTTTATAATCATGCATAATTTAATAGACCGCTGAAATTTCAGTTGTATAGGACTGTATAGAATCACATAGGGTAGTTAGTAGCTACCACCCAGTATTTGTGCTTCAAAATAGTCCGTACATTCCCATTTCATTTTAAATCGTCGCAGTATTCATAAACAAGAGATCAAACATGTATAAAGTCCATACAAAATGTACCCAAGTTACCAGTCGCAACCAAAATGATCTAACTCTTACGAACTTTAACGGAGAACATTCCCTAGCTTCAAAACCTACAGAAATATGCCCGTTACCATAATAAATCAAATAATAAGTTTACATTACAGAACGTATAAGCATTTCTGAAATCCATTATGGATAAAGAGCATGAAATAATAAAAGTAATGTGATAGTGTTCGTGAACTTACCAAATTCTCCTCATACAGATTAGCGCGTGACCCGACTCCCGCCAAATTGAAGCGATCACCGAATACACAGAACGCATTTCACGGCTAGCGAAGTAGTCCACGATCGATAATACTCGTTCACTACAAAGGCGTGCGGGCGCTGCACGCGGCACGCCGTGCGTCCGACGCTCCTACCACACATATTATTCTCAAGTTATTATTTTACACGCACGTCCACTCATGAGAAAAGCAACTTGAGACGACCGCAGCGTTCGAAACCTTAATACTTCCCTTCGCTGCAAATATTAGGTGACAGAATCGAAGACGGAGCCAATCGAATACCTTCGAGCGAATTTGCACTGCTTCGTATCCAAGATAACAACATTCTTCAACTAAGATTTCAGACGACAGTCTATGCCAACAATTTACACTAATTTATATCTACGAAATTGTTAAAGTTTTCAAAAGTAACGACACAGAGATACGAAAAGTTCGTAACGCGTCTAGCGAATACCAAAATAATATGAACAATATGGGGACAGGAACCGGAGTCGCGTAATAATAAGAGTGCTTGCGTGGGGATGGTACGGAGGGTGCATTGTGCACCGGCGAATTTTGGAAGGGCCCATTCCAAAAGCCCTTGTTTGTTCCCCCCTGCACTTGCGCAAGATGCGAACCAGTTTTGATTTTTGTGAATCAACTCGTGGAGTTCACAAGGGGGTCTTTCATCCTAATTCGCCGTTAGAGACCGGTGTCGAACTTTTGTCATACACCGTTTGTGGCTGATAACAATAAGCGGTTAATCTAAAATGGAAACTAATTTTAAGATCTTATCAGAAATAATGGGAAAACTCGCATAAAAGCAACCAGAATTTTAATATTGACACATTATGTAAAGAACAGGATTACAATAGCGATTATAATCACTATGTAGACAAGTATATTATAAGTTGGATGAGTATATCTTAGATAAAATGCTTGGCTTAATGCTGGTCCTGTTCCACAGGCACTTGGGCTCACTAGTTGATCACAATTTCAATATTTGGAAGAGATGCTTCCCCTTTTTTTGTGTTTCTGAAATTACGAACGTGTTGTTTATTTAATTTAATCAAGATTTAATTCTTGAACACAAGGCTTCGTTGCCACTAGTACCATTAACAGTTCCATGATGGAACTACTGATGTTTATTTTAATCACTAGTTCCATTTTAAAAGAATCTGAAAATAATGGAACTAATGTTGATTTGGTTATCACTAGTTCCACATTATTTTAGGCACTTGTGAAATTTTTTAGGGGTGTAAAAACACTAGACGTAAAAACACTTAGTTTTTATAATAATTTTATTCAATAAAATCTACAAATATTTATATTTTCATTTATGATTGGGATTCAGTATGGATTGAAAATAATCGTCTTTATAAAGAAGGATGGAAAGTAAATCCCAAGATGTTCGATATCTCAGATGGGATAGCGTTTGGACTAAAGAAGTGAAAAATATAAATGACCATCAAATAGAACCCAGTAGAATGTTCAAGTCCAAATCTCCAATAAAGAAACCTACCTTAGCTTTGCTAAGTTTTTTTCAGTAATCAATTAATAAAGTATTCCAAGTGACTGGAAACCGGTTACTATGAGTGACATGAATTTGAATAAAATTTGTTTTTGAGCTCTATCTACTAACATCTAAAACCTTTTCAATAAAAGGGTTCATGCTATGAGGGGTTCATACGAACAACTTTGGCGTCAGTTTGTAAAACATGTTTGCTATACAATTCTGATGGTCCGATTTACGAAGGACTATTTTTGTAAGTTATAAAAGGCAGAAGCTGTTGAATATTTAAAAATGATGACCAATTCATTGTCAATTTTAGCGAAAGATCGATACCGTACGTCTCTTAGAAACCCATTCGTTATTTTGATGAATAAATAATCATTATGCCTATATACATTATATTCTTTTCATACATAATTATATATACACATATTCTTTTGAATTCTGATCTCACTGGCGTCTGACGACGGCAACCAACACCGAGGGGATACCCATTTACAGGTTCTTGGAACTAAATGTTGGTACATTTAGTTCAAGAACCTTCTGTAAATCCTTTAGATTCTTGCCTGCCAGAATCTACAGAGAAATCATGATTTTATTTTAACTGTTTTGCCATTCTAAAATAGATGTGATGACAATAGAGTCAATAGCAATGAAGCAACACACGTAATAATTCTATGTTCTGATGATCGATTGATCGACGTACGGGGTAATGATTGATTAGACTTTTTCATCAACTTACCTAGTTTATACACTGCAACATCTATGATGGATTACTGATTACTTTAATAGTCCTTTGTTGGGGATTAAAGTTGAAGATGTTGCATTGTGGTCCGTGTCTCAAACCATGTTAAGCCATTGGTCCCGCCGTCCCGGCTGTCATTCATAGGTCTTTGTCAATCGTTACGGGTCGTCAAAACCCGAAAGTTTGACAACCAGTCTTACCAAGGGGATTCCCCATTATCTGGGTTGTGGAGGTCAGATAGGAAGTCGCTCCACGTAAAATATTGGTATTCAGCTGCGTCCGGTTAGACTGGAAGCCGACTCCAAAAATATTTGCAAAAAGGCTAGGCACATGACGATGATGATCTTGCAGTGTGTTCAACATCTGATACTGATATGAAGACATATATTGGACAGAATATCCTGCTCCTCAACCCGCTAAATGTTCTATTAATGATCCGCTCAGCAAATATTGTATATTTTACTTGTAGACATGCGTTTAACTCATTTCTGAAGCAAAGATCCCATAAAAGACAGGAAAATCTTTGAGGAAAAAGACAGTTCTTGGAAAGAGTTATATACTAGCTGACCCGAGAGACTTTGTCCTGTCCAAACAATAGTTCAGATACAAACTCCATAGAAATAAGGATTTCCCAAAATATTTCCAATTTTCCGTGGAGCTTTTTCAATTTTACTTTCCCTAATAACCTTATTCGGACTATTACGGACATTTTAAAACAAAAAAATCATATTATAACTAAATAAAAAGATCCTTTCAATTAATTGAATTTGCATATCGCAGTTCAGAACTGAAAATATTCCTACAAAATCCAAAACAACAACGCGCATGTCTAATTGTTGAGTTCCTCAAATTTTGAGTTGAGCTATACAATTACTGACAAATTCTTGCATTGACACGACTGGTCCATTCAAATCTGTATGGTACTTTTCTCAAAAGACCATTTCAGACATCAATCTACATGGTCTTCACATGATCTGACCAAGATTGTGTCTGGACTTTAAAAATGACTGTGACCTCTGAGTTTGTTTCGGCCGCCTTTCTTTTCAGAGTAGTCAGATAGGAAACGCCGACCTCATCTAGCTAACAACTCTACGTTTTTGAGTAGCAAGGCTGGTCTAACCACAAATTGTCATTTAACAGAAGACTTTTCAGCTTTGTGATCTTAAGCATGTTGAGACAACGTGACTTAATTAACGTTGTTGATGACAAGTTGAGCGGCAGGCTTACAACGGAAAATTATCCCAAACCCGAATTAGTACCTCCAAGTATAGCCAGTCCCAATGTAGTTATTACAAATGTTGTTATCACAAGAAAACTGCCTGTCTTTAAAGAAGACTGAGGGTAGTCCCAGACGGTTTCCAAAGTTATCAAAATGAATAGGAATCTGCGTTTTTCTACAACAAACTACGATTACCAATTGAATATATTTGAAAGAAGAAAGAAAGAAAAATAGGTTTATTTGTCAGAGAAACGCGTGCACATAAAAAGATACGTAAGTTCATTCGAATAAAATAACACAGCAGAAACAGTCGGCAGCTGCACGTCGTGACTGTGACAAGAAGACTTCCTCAAGGACTCAGCATGGAAGACCCACAGGGCCACAGCACCGAAAACGACTTATGGAAACCAAGTCAGTTTTAAAGATTTGTACTTACCGACTTTTTATTTCTCAGTTCACGGTAAAATATGCGGTTATGGGAGCCCAGAGTGGAGTGTTCAAGACCCGACAATACAAAACATAATATAATTAATAGAATTTCGGATTTGATTTCTTCTTGTAACTCTTATTGAACTCGATCTGAATCTTTCACTATTTCCACCGAATCTTTATTAATCAAAAAAATTAATTTGCTGTTGAAGCGTCTCTCAATAGAAAAACCTATCAATCATAATTATATGTATGCTTGAACATAAAATGTAGTACCTACCAACACCAATATAATATGCATTGTTACTCGTGTAGCTGAAAGTTTCAATACATGTTACTTACTTGTAAAGGTTACCTGCTGGAAGGCTAATAAATAAATAAAAAAATAAACCACAATAGCAGCTATACATAGACAATTAATTAATTCGTCCAACATGAGAATATTGTGTAAGATTCGTCATAAGCAGCGAAATTACACCATAGATTCATATTGTTAGTTTTCAAAAAGTGAAATAAGAACCTAATTTAATTAAGTATGACACAATTTTAACGTACTTGGTTAATTCTCCAGTGAATACTATCATTTGTATTAATACAGGAAGGACTATGTAATAAAAGCCGTGCATGCGTAAATATTGTCTCAAAAGTCACCTGCATTACATTGCACAAAAATAAAATTAAAACATTATGACCTACATTATTTGTTTAAACAATAAAACATGACATAGTTTGTCATCTCGTTGATCATAATAAGTAAAGCATTATGGTACAGTAACCTTTGTAGCTCATCCGCATCTTAGTCATAAATTGGGTCTCATTATAGGCAGTAACTACGATTCGAACAGTTTAAATTAGTTAGCTTTAAGTTGTTCCTGAACGAATAATTTTGTTGTATCTAGTGCCCACAAGATGGCGCAGACCACAGTTTCATCAGTTCTCTTTGGTTTAGCGTTGCGCTAGTATATCGATTTTACGAAACAACAGTCAGTATGGACACAAGGAAAAATGTTTAGAAGGTAAACATTTATATCGCAAGAACCTGAGGTGTATTTCTGAAACACTGGCCGCTATAAAGTTTGTAATGGACACTTAGATCTGTAGATACACTCTTTCCTAATAGAAATGCTACTTTGAAATTTTTTATAATGTATAATTTTAAGTGAATCATCCTGGCAACACACAAATGTCTATGAGTTTGACCCCGAAGCTCGTGTCCGGAGCAGAAGGAGAGTGTGGTGTAGGGCCAGGCCCTTCGTTTTTGATCTTCATCTTGTCGAATATTGTGTAAAATGGGCACATAATAGGTAAATAAGATATTTTTAAACGCATTTCGCGAGCATTTTCTCTTTCTATTCGGTTGATGAACATAATTTGTACCATTAAAAATACATCGCGAGCCATACGTACGAGTTCGTAACGCTAAGAATATCGGCCAAAGTCGCGTAATGATAATTTTATTAGTAAAAAAATTAATATCAGTGATATTTTTAAACCATTTGTGACTTTGTGTTCGGGGCTTCTCTCGTGATCGGGATAGATATATTAAATTGGTTACATTATTATGTCCTCGGGATTTTGGAGAATGTGTTGAGACAATGGTGTATCGATTATTTTGCGCTAACTAAATGTCATCCCGGTGCCGTAGTGTTAATATTAGAAGTCTATGTTTGTGACCACGAATACTATTGTCTAGGCATCTACGCGTTTTATATTAAGCATGCAGAACTTCAATTTAGCTTGAGTGACCAAAATAGTGCCGACGTTTTTCATTCGGATAAATTCATCCGCTCCTTGACAATATCTATTTTCTGACCATTTCGTGAGTGGAATAAGAACAGCAAGATATAACAGAAAATATAAATAGCGCTTATAGTTCATAACATAGTGTAGGTGAAACTACCGACTCATGGTTTTAGAAAACATTTCATAGTAGGAACAATAAACTGCACAAAAAATTAACATAAGATCGATATGCGTTTATAAAACTTATTTTATAAATGATTCATTAGGAATGTAAAATTGTATAATACATATTTTATATATTTGTGCCATCACTTCATTTTATTTGTTTTTATCTAACAAAATATATTCTCAAAACTGTTGCGCTATACCGCTGTCCCGAAGATATTTATTAGTGTACCCAATAGGTACATATGTTATAGAAACATATCATAGTCTTCCGATCGCTGTCAATTTTTGACATCTTTTAAAATAATCCAATTATAGAACTACACTACGCAATTATGACATGACATTAAAATAAAACTAGTTCTTTCAATAACACTCAAGTATCTTTTTTTTTTGTTACAGTTACATACTCAGATATTGAAGTTTGTGCTCAAAGTTTACGCAGTAAGTTAACGATAGCAACCTGGTGAAGTAAGTATACTGTGTTAAAATGGCCAATCCAAACCGTGAAAGTGTGAGTACGCGATTTTCTGATAATTATGATCTGAAAGAAGAATTGGGAAAAGGAGCCTTTTCAATCGTGCGACGTGCTGTGCAAAAATCAACTGGTTATGAATTTGCTGCCAAAATTATAAATACTAAAAAACTCTCAGCCAGAGACTTCCAAAAGTTGGAGAGAGAGGCGCGAATTTGCCGGAAACTTCAGCATCCTAATATCGTAAGACTTCATGATTCTATTCAAGAGGAGCATTTTCACTACCTGGTATTCGACTTAGTAACGGGCGGTGAATTGTTTGAAGACATTGTTGCCAGAGAATTTTACTCTGAAGCTGATGCATCTCACTGTATACAACAAATTCTTGAATCTGTACACCATTGTCACCATAATGGAGTTGTGCATAGAGACTTAAAGCCAGAAAATCTTTTACTAGCCAGCAAAGCCAAAGGAGCTGCTGTGAAACTTGCTGATTTTGGATTAGCTATTGAAGTACAAGGCGACCAACAAGCGTGGTTTGGTTTTGCCGGTACTCCTGGCTATTTATCACCTGAAGTACTTAAAAAGGAACCGTATGGTAAGCCTGTAGATATCTGGGCGTGCGGTGTGATCTTATACATTTTGCTTGTTGGCTATCCTCCATTTTGGGATGAAGATCAGCATCGATTGTACGGTCAAATTAAAGCGGGCGCTTATGATTACCCATCCCCAGAATGGGATACGGTGACACCTGAAGCGAAAAGCCTCATAAACCAGATGTTAACCGTAAATCCCAGCAAGAGGATAACGGCTTCCGAAGCCCTTAAACACCCATGGATTTGCCACCGCGAACGTGTGGCATCTGTTATGCACAGGCAAGAGACCGTGGACTGCTTGAAGAAATTCAATGCACGGCGCAAACTGAAGGGAGCCATCTTGACAACCATGCTTGCTACACGCAATTTCTCAGGAAAATCTATGGTGAACAAGAAAGGAGATGGGTCGCAAGTAAAAGAGTCGACCGACAGCAGCACAACATTGGAAGATGATGATCTGGACAAGGATAAGAAGGGCGTAGATAGAGCATGTACTGTAATTTCCAAAGAGCATGATGATGAAGCGTTAACGAAAGCTGATTCGTTTGGAAAAGCTCGTGGCGACAGCAACGCTTCTTTGCGCCGAGCGGAAGTAATCAAAGTAACTGAAGTGCTCATAGACGCAATCAATAATGGTGACTATGAAACCTATTCCAAATTATGTGACCCTAACGTGACAGCGTTTGATCCTGATGCACTAGGTAACCTAGTGGAAGGCGTTGAATTTCATAAGTTCTTTATTGATAACACGCCGACACTTGTGAAAACCAATACGACGATTCTTAATCCTAGAGTGCATCTTCTCGGTGATGATGTAGCTGTAATCGCATACGTATGCGTAACGCAAAGTGTGGACGGCGAAGGGCGACGAGGCACACACCAGTCGCAAGAGACTCGCATATGGCACAAACGCCACAACAAGTGGACGGCAATACATTTCCATCGCTCCTAACTAGTCCCTTCTACAACCCACTCCTGTACGGTAGAGGATAATGGTCTCGCAAATCAGATTACCTGTAATGGCGATGCTGTTGCAACAATTATAACTTTTCAAAGTATTGAATGAGACCACGAAACTACAATCCTCTTCGTCGTACAATATAAAATGTATTATCCAATTCTGCTATAAAACTTACACGAATTTTATTAGAATTCTTTGTAATCCAAAAAATTAAGTTAATTACTTATAGGTAAATGTTATTGACACCGGTGTAAGCGATTCGGAAGTTGATTCTTATCCGTTAGTCACTTAATAAAAATTTACGATGTGGCTAAAATGTGATACCGTTATTCAATGCTTTGTGCTAGTTTTAGTAGAGTGTACAAACAATCTGATCTCTGACAAAATCGAAGATATGTCAACGAATATCAAGGCAAAGTGTTGTTCATCAACATATTAAATGAAATCTCAACATAACAACAGATCTGATACTAATGAATCTATATTATAAGTAAACCAGCAAAAATTTTCAAGATTTAGAATATTTAGCACATTTCTCAGTAAGTCTCTCTACATTTTTAACTATGAATGTTTTGTCGTGCTTAAAAATGGTGTTCTATTTGTTATCAAATACCTAGTTAATAAGATTTAAGTAACTAATAAATCATGCAGTTATTGGCACTATGCACTTAGAGTTATCTGAACAGTGAGGTCGTAGTTTATTAAAATTAACTTTCATCTATGAATTTGTAGAATACCTCAATCGCGTTACATTTTCTTCAACTACTTAGAACCTCGTCTATGTATTAGCTAGTGCAGCATCAATGTGCGTATTATATTTTAAGTGGATTATATCAATTTCGTCAATTTTAGATTTTAATGTTAATGACATTATTCTGCTTTTGGCTTTCCTCACCAGAGCATTAGTGTGATATAATGTTTCCTTTAATTACTATTTCATTGAGCTGAACTGATTGTTTGCTGTACCCATTGGTTCCGTACCTGATTATCAAAACAAATCGTACCTATTTGAGATAGCTTAGAATTTTAAAGTGATAACTGTGCAAGAGAATGGTCTGCTTGTTGGTATTTGTATTAACTAAGAGGAGCTTTGTCAACAGTGATATTAATGTAATAAATGTAAAGTGTTTTTTGCACAGTTTCACTTAAGAAATGTGCTTTAAATATTGGATCTATAACTGTAAGTCTGCAGTAAATTCAGTATTTCCTATAAATATAATTAGATATAAATGACATTTAACCACGTTTTTTACAATTTTGTAATATATTTTAGTATAGTTAGCAAAACTTAATTTACGAACATCAAAGGGAGTTGGAATTGTAATATTAAATGCATAATAAAAAAAATCTACATTGTTAATCAACTTGTCATGTTGGTACTTTCACTGTATACAGAGTACATAGTTGTGCCATTATCATTGAAATTAGTGCCAATAACTGTAAAAACTAAAAATGTATTCTAGTCTTTATTGTTACCTACGCATATTTAGTAATTAATCAACATTTTAAAATTAATTTTGAACATATTTACATACCTACATAGGTACATAAACTTACATTGTGTACATAGATATTGATTTGCACATTGCATGTTTAAAAGTGTCGTCTTCGTCATTAGCTAAATAAAATATTTTCTTTGAAAATATTTAAAGAGGGTTTGTTATCTAGATCTGTTGAATTTATTTAATAATTTACTTCTACGTAAATAGTGGCTCTCCGTTAATGTTAAAAGACTAGGACGCGCTCTCGGAGCTCGCCGGACCCCAGAAGGCATAGATAGATATACCTACCTAGAAACACCTGTTGTGCTAATCCGTCGTTGGAACATAGCGTTACATAGGCATAACACAGCTCGTTAGTTTTTTAAGCCCAGTCTGTAAACATCACAATATGTTATTTTAATGTTTTTATATAGGTATACTAAGTTATCATTTTTAAATTTTATTTTTCATATGTTATACGGTAGCCTAACAGCTAACATAATTTAAATTCGCTTTATGTTTACCTTTGTATAATGTATAACTATAGCTGAGAGTTTGCATTGGGTCTATTGAAATCCCTTTTCCCAATAAAATCTTTTGGGTATCTACTTATATACATTTTTAAAGTATTAATATTCATAATGCTCCAAATCAAACACCAACATTATTACTGGTATTAAATTATATAATATTTTATTAAATAGATTAATATGTTACATAACTTTCAATAAAATACAATATTTACTATTGAACTGTTAAATTTATGTCAGAATTTAATCAAATACTAATGTGAAAATGTGATGTATATATATACCTACCTAATTCAGTATGATGCACAAATCTATCATCATGATTGTATCTTCCAGAATGTTTCACAAATCTCTTGAGGACAAGGATATTTTAAGTATTTATGTATACTTTCAGTCTTCCCTGGACAGTGGTCCAAACACCATATTAAAGGGATACCTACACAAAGCTACTATCAGCTTCGATTCAATAGTTAAACTTTTTCAAAAATTTAATATGCTCTCCGCAAATTGTTAATAATGCACATTTACCTGTTTGCATGCATTTATCTCACTGGCTTATACATTTAGGGGGGCTTTTAAAATGACATTTAACTTTTTCCATTGGCTGCTTTTTATTATGTATATTTACAATAATATATAATAATAAATTATTTTACATTAAAGATGTACTTAAACTTTGTCATTACATGTGACCATTTGTACCATCACACAAGTGGTACAGATGGATGCTAAACACAATTGTGCTATAAAATACCTATGAGGTAGGATACAAATGGTTTCATGACATTAAAATTATATACATAATATGGGTGCATTGCAATAGGGGTACATTTTTTAAATATAGTAGAATAAATCGTTTTTGTGTCATAATTTTGAATTAATAATTACGTGTTTAGTAAAATTGCTGATAATCCTCAATAGATTAACATTATCTATATTCAGCTAGAATTGTGTTTAATGTTTTGAAGCCAAACATAATATTTGCGAAGTTAATATTTGTAAGGCTATATCAACATTAACTTGAAATCTTTATTAGGGTGTTGAATAAGTGAATATGAACAATGTGTTTAGTCGAAATTCCAAACAAATTGCACCCTTGCATAGGTATGTGGTTGAGATTATTTTATAATAATTATGTTTTATAGTTAGAAATATTACCAAAGTATTTTATACTTTAATGCACCACAAATTTCATTTAGGATTTGCTCTGTTTTCTCGTGAAAGCTAAGTTTGTTGTAGAATAATATCCATATGTGGAGTATAGGTGTGTATTAAAGAATTGTCAGTATATTTCATCAACATAATTTCTTGGACCTCTGCATTGCCGATTATCATGTAAAATTCTCTAAAATAAAGTTCTTTTGATCTACAATAACATGTGGTATTTCTTTTATCATTTTACACTAATTTACATTTACAGAATGTTACTTGTCTATTGAATAATAAAACAACACTAATTACCCTGTACTCTATTTATTTACATAACACTACATTTATTCAATATGCATACAAATATAAATACAATGCTACCTATGTTTCTAACTATGCATACAACACAGCTGTGATTGTTTACAAAACTAAGTCCCTTATTACAGACCCTAACTCACAACTCGAGAATTACTTAAAACTAATTTCAACCAATCAAATGGCTCTAAACTAGTTTAAAGTATTGCTTTAGTCTTGAGTAAGGTTCTGTAATATGGGCCTAAGAACATACCTCAAACAATATTCAAATACTTCATCTTAGAGTGAACACCTTTACAGCCATCAACGGTTACATTAAAATTCTTCAATATGTCCTCTAGTTCTTTGTCGTCAAGTTTCCTATCACCCAACTCTTGCTTTATACATTCCTTTAGATGTGTTTTTGTCAGAGGTTTGAATTCCACCAACTTTTTAAATGCTTTTATCTCAGCAAAGTTCTCCAGCAGTCTTTTATGAAATGACTCGTCACAGTTTTTGATGAACTCTTTGGTTGATTCATAACAATTATATATTAATATCACAGTGATGGCTTTTCCTAAGTTCTCACTCTTCTCTGTTACTTCCTTTATTTGTTTCTTGATATGCATATCATTTACAGTCAAATCATCCACTATTATTAATGACTTCTTGCACATAGTCAGACCATACATAAAGTCTGTTGAAAATGTGTTTGTGAAACTGGGCATGGTATAATGATACACATTTGAGCAAGGCCCGGCAGCATCTAACAGAATAGAGGAGGCAAAAGATTTTCCAACACCAGTCCCTCCAGAGAAGAGTAAAAGTTTACTTCTGTCTTGTAGTTCTAATGTCTGTATGATCTTAATGACTGCTTCTGTCTGACCAAATAGTTTATTAGAAAGCGTGTTTCTTACTTCTTCAATATTGAAATGGTCAAAACACTTTAAAGTATATACATGGAGTGCAAATATTGACATTAGGATAATTATTCCGAAGGACAGTGACTGAAATACTACGTCTTTATAACTTTTTGTTGGTTTCTGCATGTTGATGTGATATTTCTTAATAACAGGCGGATCATCTGGCCTATTTGTATTATTGGTTAGTTGAACCTCTTCAATAGGATCCTCTACTTTTTCAGTCTTTATAGAAGTCTTCAAGGGAAAAGATTCATTGAAAGAAATATCCATTTCTCTATTAGAATGACCACTTGTATCAATGTCCATTGGCTCATAACTTAAATTATGATTCTCCATCATTTAATATATTAAGGCACTCTCAGTTACCCACATAACCTCTTTGGTGATTAATGATAAAAATCAATAACACGAATCATAGATATTTTTTATATTGAATAAGTTTTAGCGATTTATATTTTTTTGAACTTAACCACCAAAAGGATGACAGACAGTATGACACTGATGACAGACAGATTGTGTCACAGACGTAGACAGAGAACACAGACTACATTGCTTTTATAAGTCAATGCTACATTGAGTTGATTTGAGCCCCAGACCGCCCCAGCTAGAGGGTCTGTGCCGTAGACAGAGAACGGTCTGTGCCCAGAGGGCTGCCAGAGTATTCTATAGTGCTCTGTGCTGCCAGAAGAGCCAACTAGTATTACACGCTGAATTCCAAATAAAAAAAAACAAAGCATAGACAAAAAATATTTTGACGGCACGGTTGGCGCAGTGGATAAGCGATTGAATGCTGCGCTGCGTGTCGCGGGTTCGATTCTCGCACGGAACAAATATTTGTATGACCTACAAGTAGTTGTTCCGGGTCTGGCTGTTTGTGTATTATGTAAATGTGTACCCATGATACATGAGAAATTCCTAGTGTGGGGAAACGCAAAAAAAAAGTTATGAAACCGTTTTGCAAAATCATTTTTTTTTTGTCAGTTTGCAACAGAAAGACTAAAAAATTGCTCACAATATCTCATTTTAGTTAGTAATAGAATAAAATAAAAAACGTTTATTTCAGACAGGGGTCCGGTTAGTAACAATTTTGTAAAACGCCGCCGCCGAGACACGAGGTATTTGGATACCACAAGTTTTTAGCAAAATGTAGCTGATCAGATTAATCGTCTATTCCTTGCAGCATGTCCAGCTTGGAGAAATGATCATTATTAACTTTGATGGTTCATACAGTTATGCGTAGGCTTATCAAGATCTTTGATGGTAAATAATTAAAATAACAAAAAGAAACTAGAGAAAATTCGACGACTGGTGCAAAAATCGACTAGAATTCGTAAACATTGGACTGATTTCACATCTCTTTAATCTCTATTTCATTCATTAGTCAGGGGAGGTCATTGTGCTATGCCTGTCACGAAACAGCATCAACAAAAATAACGTTAATTTTGAAATGGGTGATAAAAATGATTGCCAAAATAATATTTATAAATCAACGCCTCCGCCAACAAATAGAAAAGTACGAAATCCTTTTGATAAAGCTTTGATTGACAAGCTACACAATCCAATATGCAGGTAAGTACGCATTCGTTTTTACCTGGCGAGTTTGAAATCGTGAGCCAAAATGTGATTTTTCAATGTGTTATTTTTACTTTTTTGTTAGTCCGGGTATGTGCAAGATATACAAGAAGAAAAGCGGTGGATGCTTCCGCTGGGATATCGACCAGGCGTGCACCCTGGTGCCTGCAGACATTGTGGTGTGCAACAGTCAGTTTGAGCCTACGCCCGATCCCGCTTTGGAAAAGATTGCGGAAGAGGCTACTGATAGGTAATCGATAAGATTTTTCAGTAAATTAATATACTTGGCTCCTCCACTGTGTCAGAGGATGTTTAAATGATTTTTTGCTGCTATTTGTATTTCTCTACAATATTAGTGCATAACACTGATGTAACCAATAATTTATTGTTTGTGTCCATAATCATGCCCATTACAGACCTTCTGTCCAAATGTACTATGTAACATTTATGAGGAGGCCTACTCTATAGTGTGCGGAACAAGGCTTCCAGTGATGTTGATGGTAATAATGTTTGCGAGCCACTTTAGCTAAAAGGCACAATGTTTAAAATCATAGCAATCAATATTGATTTCTTGTAGTTTTTCAAAGCTGCCAGGGAGGCAATTTAGCCTGACAGAACATAATGGTGTCCAGAGTCAGTTTTAATATTAAAGTTAATAAAAACTGTTTCATTTTTCAACCATTTACCTGAACTGGTGGAAAAACTATATGTGACTGACAATATTATAATTTTTTACAAAATTATAAGAAACTTTACCTGCAAACAATGCCGCCATTAGGGTGGGGAGTTTCACAACCTGAATTAACATGCAAATATTAACTTATTTGGACATTCTTGTTACAAATGGTCAGTCAAAAATCAACTTAAAGTATATTTCACTTAAGTGATAAGTGGTGATGCAATGTAAATTATCAGAAGGCCGTTTATTTAAAAAGTATTTTATTTTAAAAACATTCAAAATCTAGTCGCAATCTCATCTCAGCGACAATAAATGTCAAAATCTTGTCAAAAATGTAGGGAAATATGAAGTATTTTTAATAGATTGAGACTGAGGTCAGACTGTGAATGTTCTTAAAATTACTAGAATTGCCCCTCTGATCTTTTGAAAACTGTTATAGTAAAGTATTCTTGAACAATTTCCAGATTCTTTTCCCAAGAAATGGTCATGCCCAGTCCAGTAATAGAATCTTCCAAGAAGGTGAAGCCGCTGCAATCATCTGTTGAATCCATTATTCAAGATGACAGTATAATTAAACAAAAAATTGTGCTGACAAAAGAAGGTATGTTTTTAATTGAAACACCATGTTTTTGTTGTTCATGTCATAATTCAGTCATTTGCTTTGTTGATTCAAAAAAATTGTAGGTTTTATTGATACTGACAGAATAATATGTATAACATTACATTTTTATTCCCTGAAGCGGTAGGCAGAGATGTATAGTACAGACGCCAGCAGGTCAAGCTACCCGAAAATTTTCCCAATCAACCTTGAACCTTAATGCTTTATTGATAAAGTTGAAAATCTATTAAAGAAATTTGACAGATTGTAGTAGCTTGATGTGCTGGCGTCTGTACAATAGACCCATATTTCACTATAGTTTGACCGAAACTGCTGTACTGCGCCTTAGGAATGAGCGGCGAGGCGGGAGGAATGCGCGGCGAGGCGGGGGGCGGGACACCGTGAGCGATGACGAATGAGCGGCCTGCACTGCCCCCCCGTCTCGCCGCGCACATACCGAAGGCGCGGTACAGCGGTTTTGGTCAAACTATAGTTACCTATGTTATTAGTCTCTGGTATCAGAAGATGAGCCTATTGCCACTAACCAGTAGGGTAATTGCGTAACATACTAAGAGTAGGAATGGCTGTCATTTTGACAGTTCAACAACATTCATTGCTATATGATCTATGTTGTTGAGCAGATAATTTTTTGAAAATATGAAGCAACGGATTCGCAATATTTGTCAAAAAGATTCAGATTGATTCAATCTAATATAACATTGCAAATAACTGTTGCATAATATGTAATGTAAACATCAACTTTACAAACATCATGCAAATGTATTATTATTAAAACATTTGTACTACTTCAATACATATTATTATGCACAAGGTGACAACTAGACAAGACAACTAGAAAGTGTTCTACAGAGTGCTAATAGACTAGGCACATGATTATCATAATTATTATTACTGTGTCATATTAATTACTATTTTTACTTTGTATACTTACTTGAAATTAAGTTTTAGCTTGTTAAACATAGGTATGCTTACTTTTTTATAGTATATACTTAGTAAATTATAATTCAATGGTACTTTAGGTACAAAATCAAAAGCCATTTATTCAAATTAGTCAAAAAGAAAATGAGATTCAGCACTTTTTGAATGTCAAAATAACATGATACAGTCCTCCAAAACGCCCACTCTTCACCACCGCCTAGCTTTAGCTGGGAAGAAGAAGAGGCAGAACAAACTCCTCAGCAGCATAGCTGTCTGTAAAGTTATGTAGGTCTGGTATTATTTTATTTTAGTAGGACCATTAAATTCATAAGTATACCTGGGAGGCCAGTTGAGTCAGACGGCAGGTCCACTTTGTTAGAAAACTTAAATGTTACAACCTGCACCCTAATTGCGTAACACACAATCAATCGGAATCAGAATCATTTTGAAGCAATTTGCTAATCCATTGCTTCATAAGTTCGAAAAAATTGTCTGCTAACACGTAAATAACGCAATGAATGTTGTTGAACTGTCAAAATGAAACCGATTACGATTGATCGTGTGTTACGCAATTAGGGTGCTGTATGGCCATTACTAATTAGTATTTTTTCCAAAATTATGGTTGTGTGACATCAAAATTTTAGTTTCAGCACAAACAGTTCTCACTCTACCACCTGAACTGCCTCCAGAGCTTGAACTTCTGCTTCAGCCATTTTGTACCTTTACACAGGTAAATTAATTGCTATCTAGGTCCTCATTCACTATAAAACCACCATACCAACACATCTTATAATGCAGGAGGACTACTGCATAGCGCATCATTTAATTGAAATAAATTACTGCATAACGCATCATTTAATTGAAATGAATTACTGCATAGCGCATCATTTAATTGAAATGAATGACTGCATAGCGCATCATTTAATTGAAATGAATTACTGCATAGCGCATCATTTAATCTTATCTCTCTTCTTACCTTTTTTGCGTCATGAAAAATTAGCATTATTGTTCATAATGCAAGAAAGGATCAGTTTATTTTACTTTTTTATATTTGAATTACTATTAAAACCGAATTATTTCGCGATAATCCTATGTAGTGTAAAGCACAGGCCATACCGTGAGCTAGGGGACGGGCGGGCTAGTATTTACTTTGCTGAAAGTTGACTAAAATAGCCGTTCATCTTGTGTGTATCATAATAAAGATTATTAATTATTTTTATATTTTAACATATCTCGGGACCACGGGGTCCCGGTTCTTTGGAAGGCGTACGAGGGGTCGAAGCCAACTCGCAGAGGCCCCTTAGGAAATTTCATTGAAACGTGGCACCACCCGACGATTATCCCTGTATGCACTATGCAAGTACACCCAAGGATAACCCCTGGTTAATATAGGACTATTGCAGGATATGGAAAAATACAAATTTGGACTATGGGTTTGGGTGGCTAAAGTGGACTGGTTACCAATAACTATGGAAGAACTATTATTATTATATTTTGTCATGATAAGCCAGCCAGCCAGCCCGCCAGCCCTTCCGCCTGCTAGCTCGCGGTGTGGCCTGCGCTTTAATGTGGTACCGTTCCACAGTAAGTGAGACACTTAATATTGTGTCCAGTATGTCCTGTTGTCTGCATGTTAAAGGAACTGAAGGCGCTACTAAAGGTGCCAAACTGGTAGCCAAATTCTAGGCTGACTCTATATACTGTCTATCGACAGGCTAAGAAAACGATAATCCTAGATAGGTTCTACTCTGTCATATTCTCTAACTGTTTTGCAGGAACAAAACATGTCAGGTGAGTACGAGATCACGGCGAATGGGTCTTTACGTCGGAAGCTATTCTTTGAAGAGCACAGTGATATGGAGCATTATGACTCCGAGCAGACTGATGATGAGGTCCATGTGGAACAACGACCTCCTTCGAGTTATGAAGCCCACACTCCTATCGTGTTCAGTCCCGATCTTGTGAGTATTATTATACATATCAATATAGTATAGTAGTAAGAAATCATTTCTAGCAAAAGGCTAAGTGATATCTGCACAAATAAGCAATCGTATTTATGAAGTAAAAGACTTTTTATAAAATAAGCATTAAAAATATTTGTCTGTTTCAGTTTTTTCCTTTTATTACTTTTTATACAATTTGTTTCATTTTTAACTGTGTTTAGTTTAGTTTATGATTCTGTACAAATCGCAATAAATACTTTTTCTTCCTTTCTGAATTTTTCTGTACACATACATAAATTAACGTTACTTCCCATGGGGGTAGGTAGCAACTACAGGGCCCTATTTCACGAAACTATTAGTTTACTAGTACTTATATTAGTTACTAGTGTAAAAAAAAAGTCCTAATATTTTCTGTTTCTCAAAAACAGGAACTGGACTAACAACTAATAGTAGTAGAATAAAAAATATTAGGCTGGCTTGGCTGAATACATATATTAACCATGCCTCTTTACTTATTAAAAAAAATACGGAAAATGTTCCCGCCACTTTTGGATTCGTTTGATTTTGTCTTTTGCACATCGGCGGTAAAAGCGGATTGTTTTATTTAAAGTAAATTATTTAATTAAATTAGATAGCCACTATCTGCGAGTAATATTGTGATAGTTAATGGCCTCCAGCCATTTTCCAGTCTACAAAAAAGTCCATTGTTGCGTAGAACTCTCGAATCGTGCACTGCCCCTGGCCAATTAGCATAAGAATGATAAAACTGTAAAGCGGGACCGCAAACTACTAAACTATTTATGTGTTGTGTTTCCCGTGCCTATCTACAAATTGTTCTTAATTTTCATTTGGGGCATCAATGGGCACTAATGTGTCCGAATCTGACCACATTTTATACATATTTTTTTTTTTTGTAAATTTAAGTCTAATAATTTTGGCTAATATTTTTTACAAGCCTTCTGAGACTAATAACTTTATCAGTATAATTTACAACAGTATTTTAATAACATATTTTTTTTATGAAACCAAATTGAATTTACTCAGGTAATTTTAGCTAATATTTATTAGTTGGCAACTAGTAACTAATATTTTACTACCGTAGCTTCGAGAAACGCACACTAGCAAACTTGTAAAAAATATTCGTTCATGGACTCATATTATTAGTCTAACAAGTTTTGAGAAATAGGGCTCTGCTACGTTACTTGCATACTAATTTTGCTTCGATTTCGTTTTTTATGACAGCATACTTAGACAAACCAAAATCAAAAGTCATTTTATTCAAATTAGGCTGAGAATCAGCACTTTTCGAACGTCAAAATTACAAAAGACAGTCCCCAAAAACGCCCGCCGTTCACCACTTCCTAGTGCTATCGCTGGGAAGAAGAAGTGGCGCAACAAACTCCCCACAGCTGTCTCTTCACAATTTACGTTTACAATAATAGGTATGTTAAGTAATTAACATTACAAGACACAGCACATTAAATTAAATTATTTGCCATAATTATGTCAACTAGCCACTCATATATATACTAACAAATTTAATAAAAACTATACGTACTCTAGCTAAAAAATAACGAATTAAAATGTAAATAAAAACTTACTACCTAAATAAAACCCTCCAGGCATAAAGGGCGTGCGTGACAGCACACATATTTATGCATTGCCGGGTTCTGTTCAAATAGCTGTCACTTGAAGTCACAAATGATAAAGTAGGACCATTGAAGTAATCGAATACCACCAGACGATCGAATCCATCACCATCGAGACCATCGAATAAATAAATAAGTTAATACTAATAACAACAATAAAACCACGGTCAGCAAGACGACCAGTCACCACAAGCAACATCCGTTCACGAGCATAACGCAAAGATCAGCCATTACCCCTCTCGCCATATTTGACGGAAGGAGGCAACCCGACCCCCGACGTTACCGCAAGCAGTGACAAGGGAGCATGACGAACTAGCTGCCGGTTGTTCAGGCAAGAATAATAATATGGTCAATCGTCGTGGCCACTAGCTAACCACATATTGAAATCAACTCATTAGAAAACTTTAAAATGAGTAGATTACGTCAATAATACATTAAAAATAAAATTAAACCGAATTGACTTATACAGTCAAATAAAAATAAATAATTATATGAACTCATATAACCTGTCAGTAAGCTAATTCTGGAGAAAGAACATGAACATTGTCTTGAGTTAATCAGGGCGACCAACTATTCTTATCGTGTAAGTAGTCGTTGACGGAAGAGTATGCCTTTGAAGAAAGGTTGAGCTTTAAACTTGTTATAAAAGGTTATACCAAGCCCAACAAATGAGTTTTGAACCTTATGAAGCCGGTGAAAGGGGGCAGGTAGTTTGTCCTTATTTCTAGTGTTAACACTGAATATCACCGTTTTTAGTGTACAAGCGTAAATTTTGCCTAATATATAAGATGTTGGCGAAGATGAATTGTGATGCAACCGCGAGAATACCAATATCCTTTAAAAAATCTCTTAGAGAAACTCTGGCACCTAGCTGGTAAATAGGTTAATTAGATACTGGTAGACCCGTATAACAGAACCTCACTGAAAAATCGAGACTTGAGTCTTGGGTGAGGTTCTGTAATACTTGCCATAGAATAGCTACTCTACTCGGTTACTAATAAAGTAGTCATTTGCTTCCATTACGGCAAAAAAACTTGAGAGGTGTCAAGGGACACCCGAATGAAACGAAGTTCAAAGAGAGAGAGAGACAGACAAAGAAACACGCGCACGCCGCACGGCTTACAACTATAGCAAAAAGTGTCGTTTCAACTTTTGGTCTTGATTTTTTCCGTCTAGCCTCCTTTCGCAACGCGCGATAAGGAACTTCGTTCCAAAATTCGATAGCAGGACTTGTGTTTAGTCCACCAACAAATGATAGATGTTTAAAATATTTTATAAGAACATTATTTCCAAAACTTGCAGTGTAAAGTCCGCCAACTCAGGGCCGTGGGTTGTTCGAAAGAGATACCGTGGCCCCTGGCATAGGCAACTGAAGGAACACGGGTGGGTTTTAGTCAGTAAAAGTCTGACACGCCCTTCCGCTCAGCCCAGAGCGGGAGAGGTCATTTGATGATTTCCCACCCAAAAAAAAAAAGTCTGCCAACTCATTTGAAATATTCTCTTTCACTCCTATAGAGCCGAGACTACGTATCGAAAGGCATGAAGCGTACTTTCGGTACCCCTCTAAAGAAAGGACCAACTAGCAACAGTAAGCCGTGCTACCGTAACAAGATACTGGATGTAGTTGACTTTGAGGAGCCGTGCTTCAGCCCCATAGAGTTCCGGACTCCGCGGCGTATGGAACTTGCGCAGGGGCAGGGGTCGGCTACTTCGTCGTCGTTAGCCTCGATCTCGCCGGTTATGAAACTTATGTCAAGTGATGAAGAGGTAATGTATTTGATTTTTATTTTTATTGTGTATCATTTCATATTATAAACGGTATTATTTGTTTTCGTTGGTGTTGTAAAAAGGCACTGCTCTCAAAACGGTGAAGGAAAACGTAAGAAAACTAGCATGTCCTGGGACCAAAAATTCGAAGACATGTGACATCTCCCAACCCGCACTGGGCCCGCGTGGTAGATTATTAGCCTACTCCCTCTCGAAGAGAGGAGGCCTGTGTCCCATCAGTAGGAATGTTATAGGCCGATTATCTTGTAAAAAGGTAAAACAGTTCAGTTCATGTTCTGTTATGTGGTAAGGTAAAAGTGTAGGTGTCTACAGATTTGCACGATTTTTGACGATCGATATTTCTCTCTAACAACATTATCATGCATCAAACTTGGTACTTACCATTTTGTTTAACTTTCAGAAAAACAACTTCACGTCTCCCGAATCCGAAACAATGGCTACCTGTCTGGATTGTATTGAAGCAGAACCGAAGAGCGAGAAGAAGGGGCCTTGCTTCTGTAAACTAACTCCAAACAAAATAAAGCGAAGCACGTCACTGAAGGAGTCCCCGCATAAGAACAGGAAGAGTTCCTTCTCATTCTCTGAAAAGCGCAGTCTTAGTATGTCGAGCCTGCATCGAAGTCGCTCGGTACAGAAGCTGGACTTCAGTATGGATATGAGCGTTGACGGTTCCTTCCATAACCATTCACAAGGTACTTACTTACAATTTGATTTCCGAATTGTGTTTAGTTACTGAATGTTAATGAACGATAAATGTAATTTTTCACAACTGTTTGCAGCTGATTCAGAATCCAGTTCGCCACAAAGGAAAGAAGCTGCCTGGTCACTAGTTGAAGACTCCACCATTCAACATTTAGTCAAAGTGGAATCAGCGAAATGCCCATCAACCGACATACAGTCGTCTACTAAAATACATAGCATAACCAGTAATATAGACGGCACGCCTATCAAAGGCAAATCAAAGAGGACCATACGCGCTCATGAAATTAGTAAAATTCGTGCACCGATGCTTCTGAGCCCGCTACACATGTCACTAGATACTAGTTTAGATAATTCAGATAATCCACTCAGCCTGGAGGATAAAAAGATAGACTTTAACAAAGTTGATCTCAAATTATTGACTGAAAACATATCTCAATTTGATTATACCACAAACAACATGACCAAAGTGGGTGGTGATAGCTCAACTAGCTTTAAGAGAGTAGATAGTGGATTTAATGAGAACACATTCTATGCAAACGCTTCTAGTTACTATGAAAGTGCCATAAAACCGTCAGAACTGACCGTGACCAACGTATCAAAGACTAATAATAAGAATGCTTTGAAAGAGATCTCTAATGTTAACTGGATGAGAGTTGATAGTGGATTTAAAGATGAAACTTCTTCGGATGGTACGCAGTTTTACCCCGCGCACGATAACTCGGTGAAGAAATTCACTGGCTTCCATTTTTCCGAAGCCAAGTTGGAGGATAAAGAAAACTTAGCTAGTGAGGACTTTGACAAGTTCCTGGTTCAGTCCACCAAGAAAAGTGAAACCATGTCCATGTCTGATATATTCACTGATGACATGGCGTTCAACTGCAATTTCTCATCAACTCCATCTAAAAACAAGTCACGCAAAGTTCTTTCGTAATTTAGTTAACTGTAAGTTTTTTTTTTTGTAAGACTATATGAATTTATATGCATTTACAAACCTAGATATTTAATTACTAGACTGTTTTTGACTTTGCTCCATTATTGTGGATGATTTATATAATTATGATGAATTGATTTTGTGGGAGATACGACGTGATTACGATACGATTTTGAAGGAGTAATATTTTTGCATGAATTAATAATTTTTGTGACTTTTTGAGATGACATGTGTTTACTTGGAGTCAAGTAAAATGATTAAATAAAGTTTCAAGACTGAAATGATAATATATAATATGTGTATTTTCCTTGACTTGATTGATTTGTATGTAACAATAGTCTCAAGAGGAACTGCGCGTTGAACCGACAAGTGTCCCTCACGATCACGAGTCTGTACTATTTGTCTTATGACCTCTTTAATTAATAGGCAACAATATCTGCCAAGATAATGTTGGCTATTTTAAATATAGCTCCGGTGTATCCTTCAATATAACGCGTGCAATTAACTATATACTTATTCTTGTGATGTAAATGTTTACTCAATAGTTAATTTAGTTAATTAGAGGGCATTATCAATACGACCGCTCCAAAGTCCGTATTTTGTTTACTCTTATTTTTAATGTTGTTTTATCTTATTTCTTCTATCCTGCGGTGTTTTTTTTTAACATAATTAGCGTATCACCTCCTTGTTAGATGTGAATTTTAATTAAATTTTGTTGGTGGACATGTTGTAATTCTAAAGTCGTTGTTTATTTATGAACAGAAGGCCAATTCTCGTAATTTAAAACGTTCAAAATCTAGTCGCAGTCTCATCTCAGCGACAAACAATTGTCAAAAACTCGTCAAAATGTAGGGAAATGAGGTATTTTTGACAGTTTAGACAGATCAGACTGTGAATGTTTTTAAAATTACGAGAATGGCCCCTCTGATCCATATGAAAGTAGCTACAATGCTCTGCTCAGTTATAATTCACTAATAAAGTCAATTATCCTTATTTACAAATCAATAAATTAATGTTCATCTTAATGTGCATTAATAAACTGGGAGTGCTGCATACAATAGTAGCTATGAATACACGTATACACACAGCCGTCGAGACTGTTCGTGCGTCAATCGTTTTTAACAAATAACCGAACGATAACGTTGTAACCTCTGTTATCGCCGTATCCCGGAACGTCTGCGAACCACGAGCGCTGGGGATACGTTAGGTAACAACAGTTTATACTGTGCGGTGCATTTACTACTCTCTATATAAAGCAACGTCCAGCTCCATACATGTCATTTCATATTACACTTTGATGGTGACAATTAGCAACATCGTTTTGTAAACTACTGCTCGGACAGATCATATTTCACGCCGCTCGGACATTATTGATAACGTACGCAGTGACGTATGCACGTGCGCTGCCGTTAGATGAGACTTTTTGGTTGAAAACTGTTTTATATTTTTTGTGAATAATTGTGCACGGTCGCCGAAATGTATAACAAGACAAGTGCAACGTTGATGCTGCAGACGATTATGGTGTTAATGGATAAACAGAATTCGACTGATGTCACCAACTTCCCGAGCTCTTTTAGCGGTTTGTTGTTTTGTTTACTAAAAGTTATTAGTTCGTTACTTTCTAGTTGTCTAGAGTTAGACTGAGAGTTAGAGTTGTTGTTTTGTATAAAGCTAAAGTTATCGATTCTATATCGGGAATTCGGGACCAGCTTTCAAAACTTTCTTGTCATTTTTGCAATTTCATCGTGGATTTCCTGCGCCCATAAAACTTACGTGTCTACCGGTGTTTCCGAAAACTCTAACTAAACCCTCTAACAAAAGGAAAAACCTCAACATATTCCTGTTAAAACTGTATATCAATGTACCTATTCTTTTTGCAAATGAAATTCATTTCTCATATAAATAGATGTGATATTCGTAAAAATATTATCATATCCGGTGCAAAAGGCATGTGCGCGCAAATTTGAAACTATTCAATTACGCTGATAACTTCCAATAGCTTTAGGTATATCAATTAACAATAGCTCAATGTTTTCTATCTTTTGTGTTTGTTTGACTCTTATTTTCGTGTGGCTTATATTCTTAGTTAGTATTGCTTTTTAAGACTTGATTTTAATAAAAGATTTAAAAAAACTAAATAATTTGTGTTTTAAAGATGACGCGGAGTTGGAGCGTTGCTACGGCATTTACGGGTGCTTCTCAAAGGCGTATCCATGGACAGAACACCGGCCTGATAACTATTTCCCTGTACCACCCGAAGCTATGGCTGTGCGGTGAGTGGTCACTTTATTTAATCCTAGATTAGGAAATTCGCTTATCGATCGATCAGGAAGTTACGCTTGCCGCGGTTGGTCCGTGGATGAGTGACCATCTTCACATAGCAAGATCCCTCCGTGTCTCGGAAAGCATGTTAAGCCATTGGTCTCGGCTGTCATTCTTGGATCTTTGACAATCTTTGCGGGTCGTCAGAAGCCCGAAAGTCTGACATCCAGTCTTACCAAGGTGTATCGTATTACCCAGTAATTGGGTTGTGGAGGTTGGATAGGCAGTCGCTCCATGTAAAATACTGGTATTCAGCGCAATCCGGTTAGACTGGAAGCCGACCCCAAAATAGTTGGGAAGAGGCTAGGCAGATGATGATTCGGAAATCAAGATGAACCAGAGTACAGAATCGCTTAGCAAACACCGAAAAGGCAAAACTTCCACTATCGACTAAAACCTATTTTGATTACCTACCTAGACGACCTGCTCCACTGAAAAGGCGATGGCAGATAACTTTACCAAAAAACTGCATCTGATTTCTTCTTCTCTTGTATCAGTAGGAATAAAGTTAGTGTCTAAGTCTAAGTCATGTCTTAGCAAAAATATTAGGCAGTGAGAAAGTTGGTTACGGGGTTGACTGGGTGCACTGGACGTACATTTAAATATTCGGTGAAGCTTTTTAATGCACCCCCACGTGGTTTCTATCTTTGTATGTTAGGGATGCTGCTACACACAGTTCGGGACATGATTCAGCACAGGCCACGCAGCATAGTCGAATATGTATTTTGCCGACCGGCTGTGCCGAATCGCGCCGACCTGAACAAGTGTGTAGCAGGCCTAAGAAAATATCTATGTCCGACCAGTCTATTTAACTAACTTTATGAACTAGTGGCTGCTATGCTACAGGTTGCCGGCTTTAATAAATTTGTCTCAATTGTAAAACGCCCGTCCGTGTCCGTGTTTAATGCCGTAATTACAGAAACAATGAAATAGCCATAGTGTGTGTCTTGCGTGGATCCACATTCGGCGGCATACGAAGGGTTGAACAATATAAACAGACAACAAACAGGCCCGTTTAAAAGTCCACTCATGCGTCGTGTCATCGTGTATGATATCTGTCATTTATAGATAATTCTATTTATAAACTGCCCAATTACGCCCGTTTTAGAGGAGATGCCCAAGCACACTGAAGGTTACCTCGTTGGTGTAGTGGTTTGTCGCGACTGCTTAGTGTGTGGTATTGGGTTCGATAGCCGGGTCGGGGTAGCGGGTTATAGGATTCTATCACTAGGAAATTCGTAGTTCGCAGTGCAGTCTGAAAGGTCCCCTTAATTGGAATTGCTGTGAAATCGCCAATCTATCTTCAAAATCAGAATCTTTATTTGTAAACATAGGTAGAGTTACACAGTGTGTGGAATGTTACAACATTTACATAGGTTTTCTATGTTTTGCCATTAGGCGTACAAATACATTATAATTATCAATTTAAATTCAAATTAATTAAGTACCTACTTCAATTACTTACTGATTATTATAGATCATAGAAAGCACCAGAGTAATGGATCAATAATTCCCCTCCAGAAAGAAAGCACATAGATCCGATGTTAAATGTCAAAAAGGAATAAAATATTAATGTCAAAACAGATCAGAGGGGGAATTATAGAATTGTCATCCAAATGGTCATTTAACGAGTAGTAACATCACTATGCATATCTTGAGTAAGTACCTATAAGCATAGTGATCAATGCTCCGGCCTTTCTTTATGAGAAGAGCCCTTGCCCAGCAAAGGGACAATAATAGTCTGCACCCTAATTGCGTAACACACGATCAATCGGAATCGGTTTCATTTTGACAGTTCAACAACATTCATTGCGTTATTTACGTGTTGAGCAGACAAATTTTTCGAACTTATGACGCAATGGATTAGCAATTTGCTTCAAAATGATTCAGATTCCGATTGATCGTGTGTTACGCAATTAGGGTGCTGGTATTAATGGCAATAACCCTACCTCTTTATATAGGACTTTAAAGTAGCTAAATGTGCGAGGACTTCTGCCTACCCATTTGTAGCATACATTCGTGATATTTTGTTTATGCGACTACGTTAATATTCCAGACGTGTGTTGGCTAATACTGCGATTACTTTACTTTTCGTTTGGTTACCTTAACCATTCACTGGCACTGTTGTGCTTGAGTTTAACCCACCTCATTTGTTGTATTTTACGTACTTAACCTTTTGAACGCCAGAGTATAAACGCACGCGCGTGCCCTCCACGCCAAGCCACAATTTCACCGCAAATACCTACAAAAAGAATAGGGATTCCAAAATGACTTAATTGTTTATTTCGATGATAAAGAGCACCGCATTTTTTGTCACATATTTGTGTCGTTGGCGTACAGGGCACGCGCTTGCTTGTCACGTATATGTGAAAATGGCGTTCAAAAGATTAAGGACCTATACATTCTGATTTGGTTCTGATATGCTATAGGAGCTACCCCTTTCAGCAACAGGCTGGTCATTGCCATTTTTTAAGCTGTGCACTGACGAAAAGCTCTTGCCGGTGCTTCTGTTTAGACGAAGGAGAGCTGAAAACAAGCCAGTCGTTCAAATTTTGAGTTGTGTCCTTTAACTTGCTAAGAATTTACGTATTAGGAATAGTTATGTAAGTATATAATTAAATTGATGCATCTTCTTCGTGTCACTGGCACGAAAGTTATTCAAGTTTTGTTCGCCACTTCCTCGGCGTATTGGTATTGGTGGCAGCGCAAGGGTCACTTTGGCTGCTTATTTGGGGCACCGAGGGCACGATAGGAGGTGAAGTATAGTTTGTGAGTCAGCTCCACCCTGCTACCGTTCCGTCGGTAGCCCCACATTGCGAGGTTCAACTTACACCTTCCCACTTGGGTTAGGTGACGGTTCAAAGACTTCCTAGTAGACCAGGGAAGGTTACACCCTGCAGGAAGATGCACGTTTGGCGGTAGATGGTGAGTAGGTGGGGGAAAGGTATCCTGCCATTGTTTGCAACGGGCGTCGACCGGTTTACCAACTGGGTAAACACTATCAGTAGCAATATGGGTTTCATTTTTACAGTTCAACAACATTCATTGCGTTATTTACGTTATTGAGCAGACACATTTTTCGAAAATATGAAACAATGGATTAGCTATATCCTTCAAAAGGAATCAGATTTATATTTATAGTGTGCTACACAATTATGGTGCTGGCCGCGATGTATAAATAAAGATAAAAGAATTCTAGATCTTTCTGGAAATAAGTTTAATTAATTATTAGATACCTACTAGCTTTTAGTATAGGTAAATATTTATATTATCATACTGTACTCGGAACTCATATCGCTATTCATTTACTGTCCTTCCTATATTAATAGGTACGAGGAAATATCTGAATGTGTGCCGTCGTGGGTGTTCCCAGGTAACAAGGAATTATGTAGAATGATACAAAATACTGATTGAGGAAATAAAGTGAAAAAAATTAGTGAATGATAGAATTTCTACATAACTATTAATAATTGAACTACATTTGAGCTTAGATTATGCTGTAACAGACGCCTCGCATAATTGCAAATAAAACTTGATATAAGTAGGTAAACCAGCGGGGTAATAGCGTAACACATAAAATGACAACTGTAAAATTTCTTCTATTTTGATAGTTCAGCCATGTTCATTGCGTTATTTACGTTGTGGAGCAGACGAATTTATTAAACCTATGAAGCAATGGATTAAAAATATCCAAAATATTAAAAATGTGTGTTACGCAATTAGCGTGCGGAAATCAGCGTGTTAGTTGACTTGGCATAATCCCACGTACTTTGCCCTTACCTTTCTAACCTTAAGATACTTGAAACGTAATTATGTAAATAAACTAAAGGTCAGATTGTAGGCTTTGACCTCCAATGATTCCAATCAATATTATGTCAATTAATCCAACTGATAACAGTTGTTTAGGTATCCTCGCAGAAGCGTGCATCGATAAAGGTTAAACCCAAAGGCCTTGTTAAGCAGTACACAAACTTGGTATACAAGATCCGCTTCGTTATTTAGTATATTTGTATGTACTAGTCTCGGTGTGATAAGGCCGGGGGCTCGTCCGTGACATCAATCAATCATGAACGGAGACAAAACAAATGTTTACGTCCCATAATTGCATAGTGACGTGGTTATCAACTATATTAAACAATGTGTTTTTATTTTTGTTGCATTGTAGGTACTTGCTTTTTATCGAGTACATAGTTTATTCGAGGTCTGTTGACTTTTGAACGTTGGACGTAGACTGTTCATTAATTATAATTGTATTGATAACGCTGGGTCAGTTCTCACATTAATTTGTGAATTGTAAGAAGTTTTGAAAACAAGTTTTTATAAAATGGATGCAAGCCAGCATTATCATTTCGGTTTTCTTTTTAATTTTAACTAGCATATTGAAATTTTAAACGGTACCAGTAACCGTTAAAGAGTTCCCTTGCGAAGACTCACCTGCCTGCAGAATCAGATCATTTCTATCAAAAAAATGTATTGTCATCGGAACGAAACGTGTATTCAAAAATTCAACTTGATAGGCCAACAGAAAGTTGGGTGAAATTAGCTTGCAAGAATTTACCTTTTTAACTGACGAACAAAAGCAAAAATGCCCATATTCAATTGTGTTTTTGTTACAGTTATCCAGCATTCACGAGGAGAAATCGAAAGATACCAGTTTTGTTCGAAGCAGATAATAAGGAAAAAATAGCGAACGCGAATCTCGATCCAAGAGGCCCATTCTATTTTATTTCTCACGGATTCTTGGAAGGTGGACATAAACTATGGGTAACCAGTGCATCACAATATTTATTTTATGCTTTATAGCTTAGTAAAAACATCTCAAAGACAAAATTAATGAGAATTTCAAACTAAAATTAATAAGGTACCTAATGCATCTTTTCAAATAATCTTGTTATTGAAAATTGTTATCAAAGCTTCTTTTCCGTAGGTACCTAATTCTTATCTTACTTTTGCACTCGAAAACAACAAGAACCTGGGTCATTCAGAGTAAACGTTAATTTTATAGGTACCTAATACAAAAAGTACCTATTGTATTGCCTCGCTGATGTAGGTGGTTGCAAACGCAACTGCTGAGTATCTGTTCGGGTCCAGGGGGTCTACTCCGAAGTAGTATCGGCCGAATGTTCAGCCGTTTCCTGCTACGAAGTTACTATTTGGTTCGGTCAGTTCCGATCCTACACTCCTACACACTTTCGAATATTGACTATGGTCCCGACCCAACTGAGCCGATCCGAATTATTTTCGCATTTTTCAATAATATTCGGTTCGGCCATGGTGTCGGTCCGATCCGAACATTCGCACTTTGCACTTCGGAGTAGGCCCCCTGGTTTCGATCACCAGGTCGGGCAGTTTTAACTGGTCGCACAACTAGCAAAATATGGGTGTACAGGAAGGTTTTTTAATCGCTATCGTATTTTTTTTTTGTCATTAGATACTATTCAATGACTCCGTTTATGAAATAGAAATGTTTTTCCCGAAATTTTTATCAATTCAGCGTGCTTGGGCGTAGAGCGTGAGCGAAATATGCTGTATGAGAGGTGAGACGTGCGGGTGCAGCGAGGATGTGTATCCGCGAGTGGTACAGCCCGATTCAAATTTTATGGCGGCTCGGAACATGAGGCGAGTCGCTGCGCAGTAACAAATTCACGTGTCAACGGTGGTTGGGGGTCCGGTACTGCCCAGCAAGTAGTGCACTTCAGAGCCGCCATCAAGTTTTAATCGCGCTGTATCCACAAAAGTAGACTTTTTTTAGACAACGTTGTGATGCCATACAGCTCCAAAAGTTGTTGACAATTTTCCGCAAATTTAATACAAATTTTTGAAATGCTATAACGTACCCCGTAATCCCTTAGGAGTACTTGATTATTTTTTTTATTTTAAATCATAATCTGGCATCACAGCTGAAGTGGGAAAATGTCAACTAACTTTCGGAGGCCAATGTATCTCAATATTTTAGAACCGACTACCGCGTGATACTAAAAGGAAACACTCGTATTTTATTTATTATTACAATTTGGAAGGTGATTAAAAATTCTTCCAGCAGATCAGTATACAGCCCAACCCACTACCTACCCCTTTGGAAAATACAGTCATAATGTTATATAATGATAACAAGAGTACTAAAATAATAACTAATAAAAACAAACTTTACACAGATTCAAAATATGGCGGACGCTCTGTTAAACCTGCAAGGTAACGAGGCTGCAACTGTGATCGTGGTGGATTGGCGAGGAGGCTCTCAACCTCCTTACGGTCAAGCTGTGGCCAATATCAGGCTTATCGGTGTCATGACTGCGCATCTGATACATAATATTTATGTAAGTATAATAAAAATAGTATACATTAGGACTTCTTGGGACAAAAGCCCTGTCTTTGAGACTCCGTAAAAATGACAAAATATCTTAGGAACAGAATATCCTTTTCTATAAAAGTTTCGTCACACAGTGCTCATTGTTGTGCATTTTGAAATATTTGCGGTAAACTATTATTAAAAATTGTTTATTACCACAAATTTCAAGTACATTGCACTGTATATAGATTAAAGATCTTAATTTAGCATTAGGTAGATAAGTACAATAGGTCCAACCCTGTCCCCTAAACTAGGCTAGGCCTGTATCTTAGGGGGCAGTACCCGGCTATAAAGTATGTTTATATGATTCTATTATGGCAAACGTGCCAGTGGACTGTGTCAAGTGGGTGCATTTTTGATCTTGTGCAAGTGCAAAACATATTAAATAATTTTAGGTCTTTTACAAGTTGCCAGTGACTAATCTTGAGACCATCATAAAATGTACCATATTCTGACTTAGTACCTACGAAAATTCTTATATATCATACTAAAATTCGTTGCTTCTTTTGCAGGATGTGTTGGGGCTGCAGCATGTAGACAACTTCCACTTTATTGGTCACTCTTTGGGAGCTCATTTGGGCGGCTACTGCGGACATGCATTGCAAAAGGTAAGATTTTTTAGTATCTATATAAGGTGCTATAAAAATATCTGCCACGGCTTTAATGGGAGGTAGTATTGTGTTTATAGATTACAATAGTGAAGAACTTTCGTACCCCGGCACAGTTAATTCACGACCGAGTGGCCGCCGCGCACGGCGGCATTGTTTGATAAGAATGGCAACAGTGTATGAATGAACGTCGCCGGCGTTTTTTAATTGAATTCAGTGCGGTGCGGTAACAGCTTACAAGTCTACGGGATGGTTTTATACTAATAAATCAATTCAAATTTATACGTACATTTTTTTTGTATGAAAAAAAATATGACGAATAATCAATAATTTATCTTTACTATTGTAATCTATAAACACAATACTATCTCCCACTGCAGCCGTGGCAGATATTTTTATAGCACCTTATATATTATTATTATATTACATTATATTATTATATTAATAAAGGTGAATAGTTTGTTTGTTTGAACGCGCTAATCTCTCACTCGAAACTGAGACTTTTTTCCTTTTACAAAGTATCACAGTTGATGATACTTTATTCAAATTACAGTATAGCCTATTAGCTAATAAGAAATTGAAATACTTGTGTGTCTAGTGTATGGCAAATTTGTCAAAAACTTACTATAGACTTATGGAGACCATTGCCTATAATATGTATGTATTTACAACAAAAAAAAAATGTATATAAGTAGTTTATCAGCCATCTTGTTACCATAACACAAGCATTAGGTTGCTTAGCTTGGGACTAGATGGCGCTGTGTGAAATGTCCAGGGATATTATTATTATTGCAACGTTTGTAAATTGGTAGACTTGGTTCCCAGGTTAAAGGCATCGGGAAACAGAAAACAATGTGCGTCAAGCTTGCTAAAACCATTTCATAGACTTTGTATGTGTGAGTCAACTTCTAATGTCATGTTTTGTTCTTCCTTTCAGAGGTTCTACTTGAAGTTAGGGCGGATAACTGGCTTAGACCCTGCGGCTCCTTACTTCACCCAAACTGTTACTTTGGTGCGTCTTGATCGGTCTGACGCTAAGTATGTGGACATCATCCATAGTAACGCCATGCCACTGTACTTTTCAGGTAAATATTTTTATTACAAAAGATCTTCTTTTTTCAGTGTGTTGATAAAAAAACACCTAGACAGATGTATTTGCGTAACACACTAATGGTAACAATGGCTTTAATTTTGACAGTTCAACAACATTCATTGCGTTATTTCCATTGCAGAGCAGACAATTTTTTCGAACATATGAAGCAATGGATTAGCAATATCCTTCAAAATCATTCTGATTGTGATTGATCGTGTATTACTCAATTAGGGTGCCGGTCTGTTGATTGTTCCTGAAACAAAAATTAAATCTTATAATAGGAACAAATAATTATAGACATGGAATTCTTTTTTTTTACGAGAGACCTATTGACATGGGATTCTATAGGGAGACCTATTTCGAGCATTGGGTGGAAAAGACTGAAATGGTGGTGATGATGATGAAAAAGATATTCTGTTCCCTGTTTTGGAAATAAAGTGCATCATGGAACCATTTTACGGTCATGTTATGCCTACTGTAAAAAAAACTGTATGTATTGACGTCACATATTATCTTGTTTTATAGGTTTCGGCATAAGCGAGGCTATTGGCCACGTGGACTTCTACCCTAACGGCGGGTCAACACAACCAGGCTGCAAGCAAGCGAGCTCGCCAAATGGAGGGTCAAATGACCTGTCGTACCAACAAGTCGTCAAATACGTGGGCTGTAACCACGAAAGGAGTTACGAGTACTTTATTGAAAGTGTAGCACCAACTTGCCCCTTTATGGCCGTGCAATGCGAGTCTTATGATGTAAGTATAATCTTATTTTGTCCATTTTATGGGGTGATAAAAGAGCAGTGGTAGCCCGGAAGGAGCAGTGGTGGTCCAATGGTATCAGTCCCGACTTACCCACGACCTACAACTCGTGAGTTCGAACCCACACAGCCATTAGACTCTATAACCAAGATAGAAGAAGAAGAGAGAGAAGAAGTATAACCAAGATGTAAAATCTAAATATTTGCACGGCAGAAATGCCGAATATAGTGAAACCTATAGATCTTAAGAACTTATGTTAGCTATCTATATTCTTGCAAATAAATCTAGCATCCATTCATTCATTCATAAAAAAACTTGATTATAACACCACTATTGTAACAGAATAACTAAAAAAAACATAATTTAATTTAAAAAATTACCCCTTTTTTCGAAGTCGGTTAAAAATAGATCGGACTAAATACGGCCCTGGCGCAGCTAAAAGAAATCGTAATTTAAAAAAACTTTGCAAAAAAAAAAAATCAACCGACTCCCAAAAACGACACTACAAAGTGAAAAATAACTTTAATTTCGGAAGTCGGTGGAAAACGAAAATGTGAACCCAACGACACCGAAAATGTTTTTATTTTTCACTTTTAAGTTGTAATTTTTACCAGCTTAATTTTGGTTTAACCAAACTACTGAACCGTTTTTGATAAAATTTATATGGGACCATTTGGGAAGTATACCCTTTCCAACAAAAAAAGAATTTTTCAAATCGGTTGGCAAGCGACGGAGTTATGCGCGAACAAACAAAAAAAATACAAACATCCGAATTGAGAACCTCCTCCTTTTTTAGAAGTCGGTTAAAAAAAATTAGAACCTCTTTTTTCGAAACCAACTTTGTGTACCTACCTATTTAATTTCATCACCACTGCTCTCAAAACGGTGAAAGAAAACTTCGTGAGAAAACCGGCATGTCCTAGAAGCAAAAATTCGAAGACATGACTGACATCTACGAACCCGCACTGGGCCCGCACTCCCTCTCACAAAGAGGAGTACTATGTCCCAGCAGTGGAAACGTTGTAAGCTGATTATGTTTATGCTACGGGCTGATACATATCAAAGATCACGTCGCGTCGCAACGCGAAAATCTGCGAAATTATGCGAAGTATTTTTATGAAAAGTTGGATCTAAGTTGGTCCAAGTTGGTTGGGTTGGTTGTTGGTTGGAAATTGGTATGTTGCAATAAGGCATCGTTGGTCCCACAATCACACGTAGCCGTGTCGCTGCAGATGCCTGTGCCGTTGACGCGTGCCGCACATATGTATGAGCACTATAAGAGCGGGTTCACACTACGTTCGATCCGAATCCGAATTCAAGATCCGAGTTTAAGCCGAATTGGGAATGTTCTAAATTCGGACGGACTGAGTTCGGATGTAGTGCGCAACCCCTCATACAAATAGTACCTACTATGGTTATTTCGGACCGTCATTTCTCGGATTCGGGGCCCTAAATAATAACAGCCGCACAGGTCGATCGGTCAGGTTAAGCTACGCTTGCCGCTGTTGGTCTGTGGATGGGTGACCATCTTTACATACCGAGACCCCTCCGTGCCTCGGAAAGCACGTTAAGCCGTTGGTCCCGGCTGTCATTCGTGGATCTTTGACAGTCGTTACGGGTAGTCAGAAGCCCGAAAGTCTGACAACCAGTCTTACCAAGGGGTATCGTATTACCCAGTAACTGGGTTGTGGAGGTCAGATAGGCAGTCGCTCCATGTAAAATACTGGTATTCAGCTGCATCCGGTTAGACTGGAAGCCGACCCCAACATAGTTGGGAAAAGGCTAGGCAGATGATGATTTCTCGGATTCGGATCGGACGTAGTGCGAAACCGCTCTAAGTCATGCTGTCAGAAGTTTAGCTACTTTTGTATTGCACAATAAATGTCAGTGGGTAGTCACTAGCCAATTAAAATAACAAAATGCGCCTTATTCTCCGGTTATCTTAATTGCGCAGAAAAAAATCTTTGATATGTATGTCACGTTTTTCTTTGACGTCACATTTTTTGGGTAAAGCGTATGTCAGCTTGTAAATAAATTTATTAATTGTGAAATAAAAAATAATTGAAGATAAGATAAAGTCGCAATAGGCTCGCCCCTATTACGCTTAGTAGTTTACCATAACGTGCGAAAAACCCATGTAAAATACTGGTACTCAGCTGCATCCGGTTAGACTGGACGCCAACCCCAATATAGTTGGGAAAGTAGCCCTTTCCCAACTATGTTGGCAGTTGATGGATTTACTTTAACATGCGAAATGTGGATAAAACACCTCTGCATATCCCTTCGTCCAATACCAGCGTGATGATATGATAAGGAAGTTTTAATACAATATTAAAATATTATATTTTTCATATCAAACCTTTTTTCCAGGCTTTCGTTGCTGGCAACTGTACAAGCTGTGACAAGCATCACTATTGTATACCAATGGGCTACCACTCTTTCAACATCTACAATCGGTTACAAGTAGGCGGTCTCGTCGACACCAACTCTAATATTGCGCTGTATGCTCTGACAGGCAATGTTAAACCTTATTGCAGTAAGCGTTTTCTTTTAATATAAATTAATAGTGTTGACTGATTGCAAACAACGGGGTGCGGGATTCCCATAGGCATTCACCGCTCCATCGGTAGACCCCTAACACTTCCTTGAAAATGGCTTGATCTTACAATTGAATTATCTAACATTACAGGAGTCCATTATGAGGTGGTACTGAAAGTGGCAAACACAACAGCGAGCATAACTCACGGTCCAGAATCAGGAAAACTATCGATAACATTGGTCGACAGAAACAACAATAAGAGCGAGCACATGTTTTTGGATGATGAACAGTAAGTTAAAAATCTTTACAATCGCCTATAACGATTTTAAAGTGTATTTTACATGCGGCAGCCCGCATAGTGTGAATGGTCCTAGCTTTGGGTAAGCTTGGGTTAAAGGTAAAGCATTGAGCGGGGTAATAGCGTAACTCACTAACGGTAGCAATGGCTTTGATTTTGACAGTTCAACAACATTCATTGCGTTGTATACATTGTTGAGAAGACAATTTTTTCAAATATATGTAGCAATGGATTAGCAATATCCTTAAAAAATATTCAAATTGAGATAGTGTATAGTGTGTTACTCAATTAGAGTGCGGATTTCATTCGACTGAAAGCTGTTTTGACTTCAACCGATTGACCAAATGCGACGGTAGCTATACCGCTTCAGTGGATTTCCCTGTAACTATAACCATACTGACCTACACTGGCATTATAGCCATGTACCTAATAAACAGGTGTATACGCAGTAGTGAATGTTCTGCGATTCACTGAAAAGAATAAACGCAAACACGTAGTAGTAGCAAATAGGTAGTCCCCGCATTTATGTAATTTCATAACTTGTGCGATTCGGGTCATTTGATTTTTGAGATAAAGTTAATAATAACGAAGATGTTTATAATTATGAAACCATTTGAGCATGTGAAAAAGTATTATCTATTACATACAATGAAAACAAAAGTATATGGCAGTAGGTCATTTTTTTATTTAATTAAATGCGTCATGAATTTAAGAACTTAAATAACGTTATTTATCTTTATCTATCTACTATACTAATAACATCGCGCTAGGAACCGAGCAAAAACAAAAAAAGTCAGAAAGAAAGCTAAGCGAATTCGATGTAATAGCGCGAGCAGGCGATGCGATGCGACCCACCCGGTCGGAGGAACAAGAAATTTCACGCGGACGAAGTCGTAATCAATAAAAAAGCTACAGCGATCTTCGATATTTATGTATCAGCATTGCTGAAAACTATCCTGAACCATTGCAGTGGTCTAATAACAGGCATTCCATCATAGGTCTCATCTTTTCTAGTTTTTTATATTGTTTTTATTGACAATGGGCTCACTCTTGACCTCAATCCAGCCCAGAGGCAGGGATGAGATCTACGGTGGAACGAGCTTGCCCAGAAGAAGCCTATTCACTCTCGCCTTGAAGAGATTCGGGTTGTATGAACTCGGGAATGCAGACGCAGGCAGACCAGTTAAACCAATTACTTTTTATGGCGTGTATTAATGTTTATTTTCTATTACAGAAAGTTCTACAAGCCTGGTGTGTTAGAGACCAAAATGGTGGCAGTGAAGGATACCGGTCATCCGCCTATTTTTGTAATCGTCGAGTGGAAATATGAGACGAATTTGTTCAACCCCATGACTTGGAGGCTGTTGAAGAGTCCCAGCATTTATGTCGAGTACATGAAGTTGTCGTCGATTGAATATAATACTGAGTAAGCATTATTTTATAACTTTTAATTTGTTTACTATCCACAGCACCTTAGAACGAGTACAGCACAGCATTCACGTGCTGTAAGGTTGCGTTTCCACCAGAAGTGAGTGAGGATGCGTAGCGATGAATGTGAATGACATCGCTTCATTTTCATAGCTTGAGCTAAACTAGTTTTGTTATTCGTGCATAATTTATCCACCCGCGGATACGCGGAAACGCACGGCCGAGAATCCACCATAAGCCTATATATTTCCTTTACGGAATTCATCATCATTCATCACGCATAGTTCGGGAGCCTCTTTTTCGTCTCCACCATTGCCGTCATATTTTTTTTAATTAATGACGGGGCAATACGAAATTTTAAAAAAATAACGAAACAGAAACGTTTCTTTAAAAGTACATAGTCGTATTGAATTTGGTTCTTTTTATTAACCTTATGCTATTTTTTCAGCATCACAGTGTGCCCAAAACGAAACAAGCCGGTCGTCGCCAACCTGCCTACAATAATGAAGCCGAAGTATTGTAAATTCAGAAAATAACAAAATTGTTACTGAAGACCCTGGCTTGGAATGAGAATAATTTGTATGCTCTTAAGACAATGCAAAATGTCTACAAAAAGTATTCTAATAGTATTTTAATGTTTAGCGTTATTCTAGTTTAAAATATGTAAGGATATTCAAATAAGGTGCTATTAAGTAATTTTATATTATAGCAGCTGTACATAGATTAGTACCATTTTTGTAAAACGAATTTAGTGTAAATAAATATATTATTATTACTTGCATTTTTTTTTTTTTATTGTAAGTATCACATATCATAAGTGTCCTAAATATCGATCTTCACGGGGAACCCGAATGTGTCGTTGCGCCGATAGAGGGGGCCTTCCCGTTTAGGCCGTGTTAGGACACCAACCAACCACCATCGCTTATTATATATAGGATATAGGCGATCGTGGTTTTCATTTTATTCGGTGAGTCCGAACGAGTCTTCGCGGTGACAAAAAACGCCAGCCAGTGTTCCGAACAAGTGATAAATGATCGCCGCGAGATTAGAACAAGGGGGAATAAATGAACGCGACGATCGCTCATACAGGGTGGCGAGGAGGTTATCACAATCATGATCTTTGGCGACACGGTTGACGCAGTGGCGGAGCTAGTGAGCTAGTTACTCTTTGGGCGGAGCGATCGACTGCTGCGCTGCGTGTCGCGGGTCGATTCCCGCACGGAACAAATATTTGTATTGCCTACAGGTAGTTGTTCCGGGTCTGGCTGTTTGTGTATGTGAGTTCAAATGTTTGTAAACGCACCTACGATATAGGAGTAATTCCTAGTGTGGGGGCAACGTATAAAAAAATAAAAATAAATGATGAAACAACGTATCCTATACGACGTTCTTTGAAAATACGCCTAATGTTTTAAAATAACACAACATTGTAGTCCTACCTTTTTTTTATTTGTTATGTAGCAGTATCTACAACGCCACATGCGAACAACGCGTCATACTGACGTCACGCAAATCCTGCATCTCGCAAGCAGAGTTTACCGCGCAGTTAGCATAGATTCAATTTCCCAACATCAATCGTTGGGCAAATGCCCGCCAGACACAACACTCGTCTGGTTGGAGGATCCTCCCTTTTCAATGGAGGATGAGTGAACTTTCCACCCTGTTCCTCATGCCTCTAAACTGGTGACCCCGAGTATGAACGTCAGCGCAGCCTTCGTGCAAATACTTCAGCGTGACGTCATCATCATCACTTCCGCAAGCTTCAGCGGCGAGTAACCCAGCCAGCCAGCATCCACGGCTTCAACGGGTCGGGACCAGCATGCAGCGTCCGCGCATAACCTGGTCATCACCCTCAGCCTCATCAGCAACCTTGGCACAGCACACTGCACCTTCGGCCGGTCAACAAGCAGAGCACCCTCTCCTGGTCGACGCAGCAGCCAGCCTCAACCCGGCGCTGTACGACATCAGACGCACTGGAGTATAACGCAGCGCCACCCCGACTCACTGGGGACATCTCCGCAGACAGTTCCGACTCACCGTGAACTATGCGACAACCGGTCCCTTTTCAATGGAGGATGAGTGAACTTTCCACCCTGTTCCTCATGCCTCTAAAGTTATGTTATTTACAACATAATGTAAAAGACTTCGCCTATCATCATCGACCTGACGAAAAACACAAGTGGCTTTTTTAAAATCTCGCAGGATTTGAATTTTGATTTAATTTTAATAACGGCTTTTTAGTCGATTTCTCGAATACGTAAATATAGGATTCATGATAGCAACACTAATCGTAATCTATTTGACATTTCGCTGACGTTTCAGTGACAGTACGTTACGGATGTTGATGCTGTTGTGTTATTGAATTCTTAATCATAATTCAACTCAATACGTAACACATAATATTTCGTTATATCATCACAGTCCGCCATCATAACCATATTGTAACTGCACTTTGTGCTTATCAGTCTACATTATGGGCGATACTCGGAAGAAGAAAAAGTTTTACTTTCGTAAACGCAGAAACAAATATTTCTTGGAACCCGGCTTCAGGGGCTTCTTTTGCACGTGTAACTTTAGAGAAAAAGACTGCGTGAAGGAAGTTTATAATCTGCTGAACGAGTATGCTGGGAAGCTGTATCCGGACCTCGGGCTGGAGCAGCAGTCGGCTGTCCCGGAGTCCGCCGCGCCAGAAGACAGGTCAGACAGTGAGTCCGAGGATGAGACTGACATCGGAGACATGCTGAGGCGCGAAGTGGATTCATTGAAGAAAGATTCTCAGAAATCTCTAAGGCATAAAAGATTCCAGGTGGTGGAAACAGGTGCATCTAATTGCATTTTTGTTAAAACAAATTTACCTAGTCCAGAAGAGCTAACCACAGCCATAATCAATGATTTGGTTACAACAAGGCTCTCAAAGACACGGCATGTGTTACGTCTGCTTCCAATCATGGCGACCTGCAAGGCCAACTTACCAGACATTATGGAGTGTGCGGGCAAGCTCTTCGATAAGTATTTCCTGAAACAGTCATCTTCCTTTGCCATCATCTTCAACAAGCGCTTCAACAGCAGTGTGTGCAGAGACTTGATCATCAAGGAGCTGGCGGAGATGGTTGTCTTGAAGAATGCGAACAATAAAGCTGATTTGAAAAATCCTGGGCTCTGTATAATAGTGGAAATTATAAAGGGTATTTGCTTGTTAAGCATTGTGGACAATTACTTTACATATAAGAAATATAATTTGAATGAGCTGTCTAAAGAGGAAGCATCAAATGATTCTGAGGGGACTCAAGCTAAGAAGTTTAAGGGCAATGTGGCCACACCGGCTGAAGAGAACAATGACACTGAAGTCATCAACTTAGATGTGACTTAGTTAATTTAAATGCTATTGTAATACTGTAATTCAGGTTATCAATAAGCTGACCATTAATGTTAAGTCTTTATCTTATATTTCTACTCTACTTAATGTATTTGTAGTCCTATTAAATTTCTAGGTTGTACCTAGAACTTCGATACCAACTCTTATACCAAAATTTGTCTTATACCTAAATTTTTTCATAAATTATTATAAACCCATAATAAATATACATGTGAAGTAATGTTTAGTTTCTTTAACAATGTGTTCCCTACTCATTCATAAGCTAGGTATGTTTTTAGTCATGGTTACGTAAAATAAATGAGTCGAGGTCGTGGTTATGTAACTGGGCGTAATAATACGCTGTTAGGTAATTTTATGATACTTACATAGTACCTACTGTCGTTACATAATCAACGAGCGACAGGTTGGGCTGCCGAGGCTAGCCGGCGGGAAGGCGAGGCGGCATGTGCGCGCGCGGGCAACACGTGTTTCAAAAAGTTGACGAATCCAACTGGATTCTATCAAGAATTGGCCAGCATTATTTCATTCAACTTTCTTGTAAATAAATATCCTAACTATTCTTCTGATATTCAAAATTACGAAATAACGGTACATGCTAGAACTATGAGTTAAGGTTTTGATGACACCATCTATCCCGTCTCGAGTCCAGTCGCCTTACCTTACATAATTTAGACCATTGTCAATAGATGTCTCTTGTTGATATAAGTTTTGTTTGCAACTAGCACCTAAGTCTCATTTAAATTAATTACTGTATCAATTATATGTTACCACGACATTGTTCAATATTCTAAATAAGCAGGGTCTGCCATTTACTTAATGTAAGTAATTCTACATCAAAACAAATTGTTACTACTAGATGTCGCTACAAGTACCTATAACTTCGTAGCATGGTTGAGCTTTGGAACTAGAGTATGCTACGGCTACATTGTCGCGATATTGCGAACTTCACTACATGCGCTCTCTGTTGTACAGCGAGACGTCGAGCGGTGTGTGTGAGAGAGAGAGAGAGCGCGCGAAGTGTAGTTCGCGTTATGGCATCAATGTAGCCGTAGCATTAGATAAAAGTTCCAACAAAAGCACCATCGGCATATTTTACTAACTTTTGTATAAGTTTTTCTTTGGTCCGATGATCTGCGAAAAAGGTGGAAATGCCATGTAATCATGTGCTAATAAATAGGTAGGTATTAGGTAGGGACACTTAGAACGTAGGTACAGGATGAAACAAGTTTTACCTACATTGTAGGTAGCAAGGTAGGTAAGGTAGGTACCTACAGCCTAGGTATTGTATACCTACCTACATTTCCTTTTTTTAAATAGTCACACGTTCGAATGAAATTCTACTGGATAGGTACGATACGCTAAGTTTGTATAGGTGGAAAGTTTAAATTGGTAATGCGCGTCAGGATGCGCACTCATGGGTCTAATAATTAGATTCTTATCAATCGGTAACCTTTATTCAGCCCGGATTGGATGACCCAAAACCCGAAATTTCGCTTCCGCGACCGTCGCCGTCGGCCGAACTACAAGATAAATAAGAGGCAGAACTAGATAACGCAATCATTGTAAACCTGGGGGCCGAATGTTCGGCCGTTTCCTGCTACGTAGTTACTATTTGGTTCGGTCGGTTCCGATCCTACACTCCTACACTCTTTCGAATATTGACTATGGTCCCGACCCAACTCAGCCGATCCGAACTTTTTTCGAATTTTTCAATAATGTTCGGTTCGGCCATGTGTCGGTCCGATCCGAACATTCGCACATTGCACTTCGGAGCCCCCAGACTTATTAGGAATGAGGCGTCTAGCGGCCTCAAGCGCGAACACAGAGCATGGAGTCCTGGGTTCGATCTCCAAATCAGGCAAAAAAATTGAGTCCTCCAATTTTTGTTTAAGTCACATGTTGGACGAGTAAATTGCAATCTACTGGGGAAGAATCCTGACTCTAGGCTAACTCTGAATAAAATCAAATGAAATGGGAGGCAATGGTTTGACGATATGATATGTGGCGATGTAGATAGGTAATGTAGGTATGAGGTACCGGATAGGTACCTAACCTATCAGGTGTTCATACGTGGGCTGATTTTACCAAAATCAGATACCTATCTTTTATCTATACTTATAATAAATCTGTAGAAGTGAAAATTCTGTACATTGAAAATATCAAAAAAATAAATGGCAGGGGGTGTTACTAGACCGACACCGATCCCAAAAACGTGATTAAAAATTTTTTTGTCTGTCTGTCTGTCTGTCTGTTTGTTCAGGCATCACGCAAAAACTACCGGTTCGATTACGATGAAACTTGGTATAATTATTCTTTAATATCCTGGGCACCACACTGGGTACTTTTTATCCCGCAAAAGTATATACAATAAAAAACAAACTTAATTTTGCGGTTCGATCCCTATACCCGATTACCACTGTCTGTACTGTACCAACCGCAAATACTAAGTTTGTCGTAGGTTGGGTCACCCGCAGTGGAGCTCATTTTTATTCCTTTTAGTTTTTAGAGTTATTTAGGTTTATTTTTATATGAGTCGTAGGTATAGATTTTAATTTTAAAGTATAGGTAGTATATTTGATAGCGTACGTAGTGACCGTAGGTTATTTTATAATACTGTTAGGTAGGTTTAGTCATTCGTATAGATATTAGTTTTTAGGTATTTAATTTTCTGTTATTGAGTTTTTTTTTTTTTAATTAGGTAGGTACTTAGGTAAAGATATCATATAGGTACCCTCTTAATCACCACTAATGAGACACAATTGGTTTTCTATTGTAATTAGCCACAAAGGGCCCGCGAGATAGATGGCATTCTGGGGAAGCACATACATTTTATCCTGTTAGCACGTTCCCGTGGGCAAATTTCCGACATCCACGCGGGCGAAGCCGCGGGCAGAAGCTAGTCCGTTGAATAAAATTGTCGTAGGTATAACAAACAGTCCTAGTATGGAAAAACTGTCAAAAATTCAAAATTTATTCTGAGGATTGTTATCCTCAGAATAAATTTTGAATTTTTAATATTCTTAATATTCTCTATTCTGTTTCTAAGTTTGGTGAAATTCGTCCTTAAAAGTAAAAAAGTAAACAAACCAAAACATACAGAAAGGTAATTAATTCGGCTCGAAATGAATTACTTTCCGTCTAAAAAGGGGAGGGCGGAGTTAACTCCAGAACGGGCTATCTATTTCCCCGTGTGAGTTGTAAGTGCGCTAATGTAATGGGCTATTTTGCACTATTACCCACCTATCTAAGCCCAATATGTTATTTGCGTTACGTGACTTATGCGGAATGGATGTTCCTTGCACTTTATAATGGAATGGAACTTTCCTCATCCATAGTAGGAAATAGGTACCTATCTACTTAGGAAACTTTTGTTTACGTGACGTGACGTAGGTAAGACTATAAAGTGCAGAGTGCTGGGAGCCTACTCCGAAGTGCAAAGTGCGAATGTTCGGATCGGACCGACACATGGCCGAACCGAATATTATTGAAAAATGCGAAAAAAGTTCGGATCGGCTCAGGTGGGTCGGGACCATAGTCAATATTCGAAAGAGTGTAGGAGTGTAAGATCGGAACCGACCGAACCAAGTAGTAACTTCGTAGCAGGAAACGGCCGAACATTCGGCCGATACTACTTCGGAGTAGAACCCCAGGTTTTTCCAGTTTTTAGACGATTCAAAAAGAGTTATTATGTATGTGCGTCTGTGTTTTCTTTTTATTTATATGTATGTTCATGGATAATTTCGTCAAATTGTGGACCGATTTTGTTTTCATTTGGTAGAGTAAGCTTGCGCGGTGGTCCCATTTACATTTTATTAACTTTGCTTGGTTATTTTTCATTTAGCTTTGATAATATGTTTTTAGTCCACTTTGTGTATCTTGATGAGGTATTATCTAATAATTCTTTCACTGTTGTTTACTTAACTGAAAAGAGAATAAGTAATAAAAAACTTTTTTGTAAGTCTTCCAAAAAATAAACTACAAGTGAAAAATATTTTTTTATATCATTTCGGAAGTCGGTGGCAAAAAACTAAAATACAGATCCCAGAGACACCGACTTCCGAAATTAAAGTATTTTTTCACTTGGTGATTTTTTAGAAGTCGGTTGTTTTATTCAATTCAATTTATTTATTGCAGATAATAAAAATCCATGATATATTACTTACTTAAAAACAAAGATGAATATAAATTAAAAAATTATAAAAATTAATCGTGAATGTCAAAACATGTATGCTTAGGTACCTACGTGTAGTACCGTCTCTCATCATCTTAAAATTATAGTAGCCAATGTTCGCCTGCCTCAATAATAGCTTATAAGCTATCAGTTGCTGTTGAGTGTAGGTACAAACCACACAATACCTTCACAATAATTAGAATTTGTAATTAATGTTCGGCAGATTACATAATTACCTACCCTACTAGTCGTTACGGGTACTCGGGTTGTCAGAAGCCCGAAAGTCTGACAATTAGTCTTACTAAGAATAATAAGGGGTCAGGGGCGTAGGTACCAATAGAAAATGGCGCCCAGGGCACGCATCATAGTTCGTAAATTATAATAATATAAAAAAACAGATACACTAAATAAGTCATAAATTATATTATCAAAACATTTTTACAAAAAAAAAAAAACCGACCAAGTGCGAGTCGGACTCGCGCACGAAGGGTTCCGTAAGTACCTACCATTATCTATAAAAATCAATCATGGAGTTGATTGAATGAAAGGTAAATTGCGGTTTACGATTTATGACGTATTAAAAAAACTACTTACTTGATCTCGTTCAAACCAATTTTTGGTGGAAGTTTACATGGTCATGTACATCATATATTTTTTTTAGTTTTATCATTCTCTTATTTTAGAAGTTCCAGGGGGGGGGGGGGGCGCACATTTTATTTATTTATTTAAACTTTTCGCACAAAAAGGTACAAAGGCGGACTTAATGCCTTAGGCATTCTCTACCAGTCAACCAAGGGTGGTGAAGAGATATTTAGAACCTATGTGATTTTACCACTTTGGAAGTGTCTCTCGCGCAAACTCTTCAGTTTAGAAAAAAATGATATTAGAAACCTCAATATCATTTTTGAAGACCTATCCATAGATATCCCACACGTAAAAATTTTTCGAGTTTCAGTTCTAAGTATGGGGAACCCCCAAAATTTATTGTCTTTTTCTATTTTTGTGTGAAATTCTTAATGCGGTTCACAGAATACATCTACTTACCAAGTTTCAACAGTATAGCTCTTATTGTTTCGGATAAAAGTGGCTGTGACATCCTACGGACGGACAGACAGACAGACATGACGAATCCATAAGGGTTCCGTTTTTAGCCATTTGGCTACGGAACCTTAAAACCACATCCGACTTCCAAAAAAACACTACAAAGTGAAAAATAATTTTAATTTTAGAAGTTTGCGTCGTTGTGTTCGTATTTTCGTTTTTAGACACAGACTTCCGAAATTAAAGTTATTTTTAACTTTTTGTGTTTTTTTGGAAGTCGGTCGATTTTTTTTGGTAAATTCGTTTTTTCGCTCTACACTGAGCAAAGTTTCTTGACTCATAGTAGCCCTCAAAAACGAACGTATTAATTTCAACTTATTAAAAGATCGCTCACAACTTCCGATGGATACCTACTGCAATTGTAAGCAGAATTTGTGACTGATCAGGATCACGAAGTAAATATAAGAGCATGAAATGGTTTATTGTACTTAGTGTATCTTGTTTTTTAAATTAACAATAATTAATTAACATTTGCCTGCAGCGGTCTTCCCGTCTGATTATAATGTAAGTATTTTCAAGCCTAGAGTGAATAGGCTCATTATAAATTAGTGCGCTTTACCATCACTGCTTTCCATCAGGCGGGATCGCAGTCAAGCACTAGTTTATATCATAAAAAAAATGCATAATTGGCGATTTTGCGCCCCCTTCGATAGGCGCCTAGGGCTCGTGCCCTACCTGCCCCACCCTAGCTACGCCTCAGCAAGGGGTATCGTGTTACCCAGTAATAGGCGCTCCACGTAAAATACTGGTATTCAGCTGCATCCGGTAAGACTGGAAGCTGAACCCAACATAGTTGGGAAAAGGCTAGGCAGATGATCAGGTTATTTACCTTGTTTTTTTCTTGCCCGTTCTTTTTCATAGTCATACCTACTAAGCTTTGTAATGGGCAACTAGCTTCATCTTTCTGACTGACCGACCCCTTGACAATAAAATTCAAAAGTGCCTGTAATTGGTTAATCTATACTTATAATAAATCTGTAGAAGTGAAAATTCTGTACATTGAAAATATCAAAAAAATAAATGGCAGGGGGTGTTACTAGACCGACACCAAACCCAAAAATGTGATTAAAAAAATTTTTGTCTGTCTGTCTGTCTGTCTGTTTGTTCAGGCATCACGCAAAAACTACCGGTTCGATTACGATGAAACTTGGTATAATTATTCTTTAATATCCTGGGCACCACACTGGGTACTTTTTATCCCGGAAAAGTATATACAATAAAAAACAAACTTAATTTTGCGGTTCGATCCCTAGACTCATTACTGTGTCAACCGCAAATAATAAGTTTGTCGTAGGTTACGTCACCCGCAGTGGAGTTCATTTTTATTCCTTTTAGTTTTTAGAGTTATTTAGGTTTATTTTCATATAAGTCGTAGGTATAGATTTTAATTTTAAAGTATAGGTAGCATATTTGATAGTGTACGTAGTGACCGTAGGTTATTTTATAATACTGTTAGGTAGGATTAGTCATTCGTATAGATGTTAGTTTTTAGGGATTTTGCTTATTTATTGAGTTTAGATTAGTTATCATCAGAAATAGGTTTATTTAGGTAGGTAGGTATTTAATTTTCTGTTATTGAGTTTTTTTTTAATTAGGTAGGTACTTAGGTAAAGATATCATATAGGTACCCTCTTAATCACCACTAATGAGACACAATTGGTTTTCTATTGTTATTAGCCACAAAGGGCCCGCGAGATAGATGGCATTCTGGGGAAGCACATACATTTTATCCTGTTAGCACGTTCCCGTGGGATAATTTCCGACATCCACGCGGGCGAAGCCGCGGGCAGAAGCTAGTTTGAAATAAATGCTTTGAGTTTACCCACCTAATTAATTTACGTTCTACGTTGAAAAAAGCTTACAACCCTATTTTGGTGCCTAAATAAGAAAGCCTGATTTCAGGATCCAAAAAGCGTAACAGTCACAGTAAATGAAATTACCTATAGATGCCGCCTACACTAATTTGTTGTTTTCTTTTTTCTAGATACACGACGATCTCTTTGGTCCGCCCTTCAATTTAGGGTAGATGTTTTTAATTTATAAAAGTGCAATGACAGAGTTACTCCCTCAGTAATTGTTTGTTAGAGTAGCCAATTAAAAGTTTGCAAGGGCTGCCGCAATTGGAATTGAGCCAAATACTTCTGTAATAAATTGCTCTCCGTGATAAGAATACTCTAACAATATAATTTGTTTTTTAATAGTGTGCGGGCATGAAAAACTTTAGGTTGTGGAAGGTAATGAATTCCTGATGTAGAACCGCAGTAAAAAGACCGACCGTAATGGATTGATACCTCCCTAACTTTCTTTTTACTCAGCGGGTATGCCGCGTTTATCTTAAGAATGAATTGCATTAATGAAAATGTGTCTGCTAGAGTAAGTCGCCATAGCGTCAAGAGGAATTAAATTAATCTCTCAGTCTACAAGCTAATATTTTTTATTATTATAGCATGCATGAAACTGCAATAGTAGGGACATCGATGCACAACCTGTTACCATATATTCAGTAGGTACATAATTCTGGTACGTACATACTGTTCCATTTTGACCGTGTAGGTATTGCACTTTAGCAGGAAAGAGCAGATTAAAAAAAAATCGAAGAAGCTTTTCAACGGAACTCAGAATCGTATAACGTCCGTAGCGGTCCTGAATCCATAGTAACGTGTGTAGTGCGTCGATATTCTTATCACTCTGTATAAGTACCTACGTACCTACCTACTTACGAAAGAAGTATTCACTCAAATGTTATTTTTGGCTCAGGTATCTTAATAAGACATCCGTAGAGAACTCTCATCATAAGTAGGTCTGAGCTAATCGAGTTAGTCCTTGCTAGGTGCTTGCTCAGCAAGCCTTGCTGACAGTCAAAATGAAATGTGTCCTTTATTTTCGGATCCAATCAATCAATTCAGTCTTTTACCATCAACTGCTGCTCTCTCATGTTGCACTTCATCGTCCGGGCCAATCTAGCTAATCGCTAAAACAGGTTTTGCTGAGGCAGTTCTTGTTGGTTTTGTTTTTTTTTTGGAATTGTTTTTGTTTAGGTACTAGTTTATTTATTAGTATAAAAATTATGTAGGTATGTTGAAACTGTTCGTGCTCCTCGTCACTCGTTCCTAGAAAACCAGCGTTAGACAGAATCTGTCTGGCATTTTAATGCTGAAATAGGTAACTCTTTGACGTAGCCGTGAGGCACATTCTATTGTTGTTATAAGATTATTTTCACTTTTTTATTTTCGACGAACTATGTCCAAATAAAGTTTATTCTTTTTTTTTCTTTCACTTTTCGATTTTCCCAAAATACTTAATTGCCTACCTAATATTCGCCACCGAGTCCTGATAATTACAGGCAGGCTTTGCCTTCGTGACGGCAACGTTCCTGCAATGCCCCTGGAATTGGAGAGATTTGCAGAGGTGTCCACAGGTTATCAGTCACCTGCAGGGGCGTCGGCCTGTTTGTTTAGCACCCAACAAATAAAAAACAAATACGCCTCGAGAGACACCGGAAGCAATAGACCATTCATAAAAATGCAATTATAGATAGTTGAGATAGTTGAGCATACCTAAGCCCAACCTACACAGTCGTGTCGAAGATATTGGGGATATCATTGACACGACTGTGTAGGTCTTACATTCGAGATGAGTTTAATTCGAATCATGCGGCAGTGGACATCAGCTAATGACATCCCCTGACGGTCGTTAAGGCCGGCTCCTCGTTTTATTTTTTCCCTTGAGTGACTAAGTCAGCGAGTTTCCTTTTTCAACGGTTTCGTTTTCACGGAACTAGTGAAAAATTTGCGCAGTAAATGAAAGATATTTTTTATAAACTATTTTTTAGATGGCAGAACTCAAACTCAAACTCAAATCATTTATTTCAATTAAACCATTTACAGGCACTTTTGAATTGTCAAAATTAAATAGTCGGTCAGTTAGTCAGAAAGTTGAAGCTAGTTGCCCATTCCAAAGCGTAGATTTGGATGACTGCATTGGTTTTGTTTTAAAACAAACAAAGTTTGCATTGCTTGGTTCATTAGATATTCATAGTTTTCGTCAAGTTTGTGCAGAATACACACTTGGCCAAATTTAAGCTCCTTATCTCGACAATGTACATAAGAGGTAATGTTCCTTCCTCCGATTACTAAATGCACGCGAGTTAATCTTACACCCGTCAGATCCACCTTCTCTCCACAAGGATTGCATTTCACTTTGATGTAGCGTGGAATTGCCAAGAACGATGTGTGCACAACGTCGTTAAGACAATAGCTAAGTATAGTTTCTTGAGCGTTGTTGCAAGGAAATGCTTTGAAACGGATAAGAACCTAGTCAAAGGTCGTGAAACACTTATCTACCAAGATAGAAATCACGTACCTACTTACCTAAATATATAATTTGTTTTTGTTATGCAGTCTTACAGTAATCTCTTGCACTTAGGGGGGATCTATGTACTTTGTTCAAGTTTTGATCCAACACGGTGGAGCATCGATGGAGCAACCGCCCGATCTACTCTAGGCTGTAAGAACACTTTGGTTAACTTAATTTTTATTTGTTAAGTGAAGTCAATGGACAGTGCTATCTATTCATCAGTAAAAATTCCTCTTACGACATTCAAAGGACGAGATCCGATTTCCGTCTTTAGATACGCACTAGTGTTCAGACGGGATAAGGAAATCGGATCTCGGAACAGCGAGTGCTTTTTGCGATATCTTTGATTTTTTTCGTAGGTAAGATGTTTTGTGAAAATATCTTTCAATAGATCCGGATTCGAGGGTTCGGAAGGGAGGGGGATCCATTTTTTGTAACCATACAAAATATTATATCCTTACGAACTCTATTTGGTTCATTCAGTAGGGAGAGAGTTTCTCTCCAGTGTATGAGCTACACTTAAGCTTGCACCCGGTCTGGCAGCGTTGGAATAACAAGCACAAAACGGACACCGGCAAATCCAACCCAAGTCCCGGATTTGTAACAAAGTACGGCTTATTCCGCTCACTTCTACATAATATGGCCGAAACACTTGGAGCGCAGATGCTTGCTGCAGATTTTCAATGTGGTTTCAATTTCTTAGCGTCGTCTTTTCCCAGATTTGTGAGAGGTAAATAACGTACGTACGATGTAGGTTAAACATGTCAGACACTCGAACATTTTGCTGGAGTAAATTTTGTTTGCTCTATGGCGTGCACCTTAACTGTTTTTAATTAGATTATATGTATGTGTTTGGTATGTGCTTCTGAAAGTATTAAGTATTAGGTGAGCTTGATCAGACTAAGAATGTAGACCGGAATTTTAAATCAGGCTTCATGCTTCTACTTTAGGAAATAAATTTATTTTCTTTCTTTCTTTCTAAAATATGTACCTACGTCCACCTAGATAGGTTATATCGACTTTTCAGTTCTTCTAGTGTTTCATTTAACTAACATTGTAAAAAAGGCTAACACCAGCATGTGCTCTGTTTATTTTTAATTTTCCAAAGTGTTCCCAAAAATTGCGCGCGAATTATTCAACAAAATATGTAGCCACTTATGCATACAATTACATGCACTGCGTGTGTACCATTTGCCGTCACTCTGGGAAAAATTAAAAACGCTTTCCAGTAATAACGACACACCACAATAGGCTGGATGTGAAGCACGTGCAATTTTTCACTATAAAAGTAATATAACCCAATTCAGCGGCTTTACAGCGCGACAGCCGGCCGCCAATTACTAGCCGGCAATTTGTCGTGTCAGCCGACAGCGGCGGCCGTGCAGGAACATGACACCATCAGGAGGACACCTCTCCACACTGTTACACGATCGTGATCCGGCCGCGATGGCGAAATAAACCGGACTGGACGGTTTGAATGACTTCATACGCACAGGTGGTATTGTATTGCTATTGCAAATATTTGTCGTGTCGTGATGAACGGGACAAGGATAGGAGATAGACAACTTTATTACTAAGCCCATAAAAAGTTGCCTATGTCTCCAAAATCGCAGTGAAGTCCTGTGCAGTGTGCATATGTTCGACACGACTGAAATTGTTTGTTAAAATGAAGAGAAGGCGTTTCAAGACTTTTGTTATGGCACAAGCTTTAACAAAAAAAGGTCTTCTGTTCTGTTCAATCTTAATACTAAAGTAGGTAGGTAGTGAGATTTCTAAGGACCAATGCTTCTCTATATCGACGTGGCTTAAGAATCTGCCTAAGTCATCTACATGTATTGTACCTACTTACTGATAACCTAACTAGGTAGGTATCTACCGGTGCCAAAACCTGACATTAGAGTCTGTGCGAAGAAACGTAACAAAACACAACACAATAAGCCTTTAATGTTCCCACTGCACCGAACTCTACGTAGTACCACGTGGATGCCGGTTGGTAGATAATAATAATAAATTTATTGAACCAATATTACAATTATTACCTTAAAATTAACTTAACATCGTTCTGTAACTGTTACATCATCTCATCATTTGGATCTTTACGGCGGTTCCCAAACTATAGGCGGCGCCTGTATCTTGGGGACCAGAGTTGTGATACATAATGCTATAAATTACCACTGGAGTTTATGTAAGAATAGGTAAGTAATTGCAAATGATTATATAAAACTAAATTAAACATTAAGACCAAAGTGAAAGTAAAACTTAAATCATTAAAAACGAAATAAAGCTTAGATTGCACTGAACAAAGCCTAAAATTAAAAATTAAATTACTAAATTATAAATGAAATGTTAAACAATGAAAAATAAAATGCTAAACAATGAAAAATAAAATGTAAGATAATCAAAAATAGGGTGTGGGTGTGTTGGTGTGTGCGCGTGTGGTGTATAAGTGTCAGTGGCTGTGGTGGGAGTAGGATTCCGAGTGTGAGTTGAGTGATGTGAGAATGTTTTCCGATTGATCGTATGAAAGACCTAATAGCTATTGTTCGACAGCATTTTTGTACGTGGAGAGGGATAGGTTACAAGGCAAACTACTTGTGACCTTGTTATACACTAAAGTGTGTAGATAGACAGGGCAGCGTCTTGTTATGAGAGATGTAGTCCGTTGCAGCGGGATGTGAAAGACACGTTTGGAAGTCAATGAGTGGTAGTCAGGTCGGATTTTTAGGGTTTTGTGTATGCGTAGGTAAGCATAGACAATAAATAGTTGGCGGACAAATAGAACTTGAAACTCTTTGTACAGAGAGTCAGTGAAGTAGAAAAATGTTTTTTTTATGAGAACTTTTATAACAGCTCTCTGGGCTCTTTCAAGCTCAATCATTATTGTTTTTCCAGCTCCACCGCAAATAGATACTTAAGCCATATTAATAATGGACTGGCATATGGCGAAATAAACCATTCGCAGGATGTCTTTTGGAGCCCGGTCTCTTAGTTTTTTTGTTATATGTATAAGTTTCCTTACTCGACCAGAAAGGTTATAAATGTCATGGCCCCTTTCGGGTATAGGCCTCCTCCAATTGCCTCCATTTTTTCCTGTCGTTAGCTATTTTCATCCAGTTACTTCCTGCCACTTTAATTATGTCGTCTATCCAGCGGGCTTTTGGTCTGCCCTTTTGTCTTTTACCTCCAGGACCTGTCCATTTTGTTACTCGTTTAGGCCATCTTTCTTCAGAGGAGCGTGCAATGTGTCCTGCCCATTTCCACTTCAAGCGCTGTGCGTGTTGTAGTGCGTCTATCACTTTGGTTTTTAATTCATGGCTTACTGTCAAACATTTTACACCAGCAGCCTTTGGGCTAATCATACCCAAAAAGCAAACAATGCTCTGCGAATACAATATAATAATATTGACGACACGGTTGGCGCAGTGGCTGAGCGATCGACTGCTGCGCTGCGTGTCGCGGGTTCGATTCCCGCACGGAACAAATATTTGTATTGCCTACAGGTAGTTGTTCCGGGTCTGGCTGTTTGTGTATGTGAGTTTAAATGTTTGTAAACGCACCCACAATACAGGAGAAATTCCTAGTGTGGGGCAACGTTTTAAAAAAAAGAAAAAAAAAGAATAATATCGTTAGGGTGCTGTTGAGGCTATTGCAGTGCGTCAGGTATGTTCGCCGATGCGCACACTGACGACTATTTTACAATAATGCGTAAGAAGGTGGCGTCGATGACACGCAGAGTGGGAGGAAGCACCAACCAGTATCCTGAGGGTGTTTGCTGAAAGGCTGGATGGGCCTACCATGGGTAGGTTTATCGAACTTCATGTATTACATGGGGCGTGGTGAAACTATCTGTGGTCGTTATAATATTATAACGTTTTTTTTTGTTTCCTAAGTATATACTAAATTACTAACATGGTTTATAAGATAATTTCAGACACTAACACAATGTGGGCCAATTTAGTCTGTAAATAAAATATTTTTATTTTTATTATTTTTTATAAATCTCTCGAAACATCCCTCAATTCATGGTTTAGAAATGTTGGAACTAACCATCTTCCAGATGACTGTAAATTATAGCAAAAATAACATAAAAGACTGCTTTAATATTATTTTGTGCTATAATTTACAGTAATTGTGACCTAACTGTCCGTAGGCCACTTCATCCGCAATGGCTTTTAAAAAAGCCAATATCTATCAATATTATATTAAAAATAAATATAGGGGTTATTCTATACAGAGTATTGATAGTGACCAGTAGCCAGTGGGTGGTCCCCCTTCATCAATATCCGTACAGCCCGCGGGTTATTTTGACATCGCCTTTGTCAACCGCCTTAGAATTACATACAAGTCATCCCTAGATATAATATAACTGACATAAAAAGGTTATTAGCTGAATTATGGGACATCGAATAAAAATATTTATTTTACTCCATGAGTTAATGCTGATAGTGATAATCGGTTACATAGCATAGCATAATCAGCCTCTCTACTTCACCTGTTACATAATATTGCGGGTATTCTCTTTGTACATACAGATGTGCGGGATGTGCCTATGTTTCATACCCAATAACATATACCTACCTAGATATAGATATATAGGAAGGTACGGTACCACCCACTGAAATAAACCGCAGAACAGTGACCTGAAATCTACGTAATTAGGTACGTACTACCAAACATAGCACGTTTCAAGCTTCATTCAGTTCATATACCTAAGCAAACTATTGTTTTGCATAAATCTCAACAATACCAACCATAGAAATGTAAAAACACCTTTGCTTGCTCACCCGTTTAATTTTGAAAACATCTTTCAGTTAAAACCACGGGGTGTTTGTTGATATTAAGTATGAAAGTAAACTCTCCGCACTTGCTCGACTTGCTTCCTCCAGGAACACAAGACAAAAACATTTGTGGGTAGTTCTGGGTTGCGTTGGAAGGCTCATAAACATGGTTTGAAACGACGGCGTTAAACTGCGATCACACGGCAGTGTATAGGTACTGTGTATAAAGGCAGAGTTCAAAGGTAGATAGGGTTATAATCGAATGCTGTAATGTCCTGTGCATCCAGTATTTAGTGCCGACACTAACACACAAAAAGCAGAGCGACGTCACAATGCAAAAACTTTGTCTAGAACAAAATCTTCGGGTGACGTCGCCGATTATTGCGATGCGAAGTCCCTACACTTTTATGTGAGTTGGCCACTAATTAGAGGCCGCGTTATAGAGACAGTTATTTTACTGTGATGACCTGTAATAATGTTTAATTGTGGACAAAAATGTTGCGGTACACGTTAACGACTGGACTTTGTGGGACGTGAGACCGCAACTCACACACCTCGAAGTTTGTTTTTGTTGGTTTGTAGCATACCGTAGGTACCTGTAAGTATATAGCTTTCGTACCTACTTGTCTTCCCTCCTTACTTTTTTTTTTTGTTTTCCGGGGGAAACCTTCACAAGGCACCCGACCTCCGGGGATTGAGGTCGGGGAGTGTGGGATTTTTACCTCACTATAACCACCCCGGTGATCACCATCCGCACATAGGGTTGGACCCGGTTCCTCTTAAAAGATCCTTCCTTACCTTACAAACTCCAATTTGTAGGAAGGTACTATGTATACTGATGTTTTTACTAATAGGTACATTATCTTTTATCTTTATAAGTTGTAAATATAACATTTTTTTTTTGGTTTTGCGGTGGAAATCCTAACGTACTAAAACGATCTACTTAATAGTGCAGGCGGGCAATGCGATGTGACGGGGTGCCGGGTGGGTCAAACGAACAAGAAATTTCACGCGGGCAAAAGCTAGTCATTCATAAAACTATTCTTCGATAAAGCTGGCATTTGACTCTTTGACAATAAAATTGTCAGCCTTTGTATTTTAAACAATTTAATATTATGAGATCCTCGAAGCTTCGATATATTGACATAGTTCAATAACTTTGTCTGCTCAGACAGTTCTAGAGAAACCCAGTATTGTTAATAAGTGTTTCTAGGACGATTAGGATTATATTCGCTTTGATATTAATTTTGCCGCTTTTCAAAGTTGACGACGGCTTTCATTATCAATAACTTTGCTGCTCTAAACTTCTAGGTACGATACCTTTTATACATATACAATTAAATGCATATTTAATTTTTAATAACTCACTTTTGGTCAAAAGTTTGTTTATGTATTTTATTATTTATGCACACACAGTATGCATGTCGTATCTGTATAATTGATACAGATACGACATTATATGAGTACCTACAAAGGTACTTTCTTAAGAAATTTCTTCCAGCAGACGAGAGAAAAAGAACTGTGCACAATAGTCAATAGTCAAAGTTCTGTTATTTATATCTTTCTTTCGTTTGCATCCATATGCCCTAAATCGTTTGAGAGTCGTAAGAAGTGGAGACATTAATGTTGCTGAAATGCTAATTTGGTGCATGTTCTAAGTAAAACATGACGTGTATAATATACATCCTATAACGTTTTGCATCATCAGCCTATAATGTTCCCACAGCTGGGACACAGGCCTCATCTCTTCAAGAGGGAGTGGGCTGTAATCGACCGTATGGGCCCATTGCGGGTTGGTAGATGTCACATGTCTTCGAATTTTTCGTTCCATGACATACCGGTTTTCTCACAATGTTTTCCTTTCGCGTTTTGAGAGCAGTGATGATGAATTTATTTACCTACTCAAAGTAATGCGCCTGTCTGGGTTATCTCGTAAGTCGGGGCTGCTGTGTCGTTTATTTCAACTAAAAATGATTGGATTTTGAAACATTTTTGAAGTGAAAACTTCTTTAGCAGCGTGGTGCAATTTTTTTGTGATGGGTAAAAAGGGTTAAACTCGCGTCAGGACAAGTGACCTGATCGAAAATTCGTAAGACGGAGCTCGCGTCAGGACACGTGACCTGATCGAAAATTCGTAAGACGGAGGGAGAGTAGACCGCATTCCAAAATATCAAAAATGCACAACGTTAATATTCAAGTTTCCACTTCTGCCGGCACTCCCGGAGTGCAACCAGTTTTTTTCCATTTCCTTTGTCAACACACAAAAGTTCACAAAACAAAAGTCATTTATTCATTTGTTTCACATAAGTATAAGGGCCGGTTGTTTCAAACGATTGGCTAACGTAACATACGTACGTCAATTTATAACGAGTACGTAATCGTAATTAGTTGACGTAAGTCAAAGCCATAATTTTGTAATTGTAATTTTTAAACAACGCTTTTTTGGTTTGACGATAGTTAGCGCCATTCCTGACGTATACGCGTGCGACGCTGAGTAGACGTGAAACTACCCGCACTATTAATACAGAAAATAAAGAATGCGCTATGTTATGCCAGAGGGCGTCCAAAAATAAGCTTGGATAACATAATAAAAAGTTATCCACTAACACTGAATTATAATATTATGTATCAAAGAAACCCCTACCTGGAAATGTACCTAAATAAATGAAGTGCTAGGAAGATTGAACATCTGACCTTTGCCTGAAGGCCGGCTGAGTCCACTTAGGTAGTCTAGATAAGATTAAAAAGGTAGGAAAGCATTCAAGAACAAATTATTATTGCTGGAATTTGTATAGAACTCTTCAATGAGAACGATTGCTTTAATATCCTCGAAAATTTGCGTTCTACCCTGAAATCTCTCGGAACACGGGTATGTTTTCTTTAACGTTAAGTTGGTTATAACCTCCTGATTTTTTTTATAACTTTAGATACAATAGGTACTTAGGTAGGTATGTAATTTATAATTACCATACGGTATATTAAACATTTCATGAGACTCTGTTATGGTAAGAAGTAAAATCTATTCTATACTTATAATAAATCTGTAGAAGTGAAAATTCTGTACATTGAAAATATCAAAAAAATAATTTACAGGGGGTGTTACTAGACCGACACCGAACCCGAAATGTGATTAAAAAAATTTTTGTCTGTCTGTCTGTCTGTCGGTCTGTCTGTCTGTCTGTCTGTCTGTCTGTTTGTTCAGGCATCACGCAAAAACTACCGGTTCGATTACGATGAAACTTGGTATAATTATTCTTTAATATCCTGGGCACCACACTGGGTACTTTTTATCCCGGAAAAGTATATACAATAAAAAACAAACTTAATTTTGCGGTTCGATCCCCATACCCGATTACCACTGTCTGTACTGTACCAACCGCAAATACTAAGTTTGTCGTAGGTTGGGTCACCCGCAGTGGAGTTCATTTTTATTCCTTTTAGTTTTTAGAGTTATTTAGGTTTATTTTTATATGAGTCGTAGGTATAGATTTTAATTTTAAAGTATAGGTAGTATATTTGATAGTGTACGTAGTGACCGTAGGTTATTTTATAATACTGTTAGGTAGGATTAGTCATTCGTATAGATATTAGTTTTTAGGGATTTTGCTTATTTATTGAGTTTAGATTAGTTATCATCAGAAATAGGTTTATTTAGGTAGGTATTTAATTTTCTGTTATTGAGTTTTTTTTAAATTAGGTAGGTACTTAGGTAAAGATATCATATAGGTACCCTCTTAATCACCACTAATGAGACACAATTGGTTTTCTACTGTAATTAGCCACAAAGGGCCCGCGAGATAGATGGCATTCTGGGGAAGCACATACATTTTATCCTGTTAGCACGTTCCCGTGGGATAACTTCCGACATCCACGCGGGCGAAGCCGCGGGCAGAAGCTAGTATATAATATATGTGTATATATATGTAGGTACTTCTTTTGTAAAATGGCTCTAAGCTTATTTTGTAAGGCTGACTGGTAGAAAATTCCTAAGGCATTAAGTTCGCCTTTGTACCTACATTTGTGTGCTTAAAATTGAGTTGTTACAAAATTGTTTCGTCCAGCCGGTCGATTCTGTAAAAATCTCACCGTGAAAACTCAAGTGAAGTGAGCTTGATGTGAGTTGGCAGTAGTGTCAATCCCTAGCATTATTTGGAATGACAGCTCACTCCACGCTCACTTCACCTAAGGTTTCACGGTGAGATGGTTACAGAATCGCATTGCTCAATCGCAATACCAATCGGAATCGGAATACCGATCGGATTTGGAATCGCATTTCTACAATTTGGCATACAAACCTAATACAATCCAGATGCTGTTTCAAACTTTAATGTTTAAACACAATATTTATATAATAATCCGCCAATCAGGGGACCGGCACTGTCTCTCCTTAACACAGGCTAAATTCTAGCCTATCTAGGAGAACAGTACTTCACCCGTCTTTATTGTATAGTTGAACCTAAAAATTACATATATTATATATATACATAATATACAATATCTAATTAGGTCTAAGTAGATGAAGATTGTTTAAAAGTAGTATAATCTGCCTATAATGTTAACACAAAACCTCTCTGTGTGAAGGAGTGGGCCGTAATGCACCACGCAGGCCCAGGTAGGGTTGGTAGATGTCACATGTCACATGTCTGGGACAAAGTAAAGTGACTGACACCTAGAAGGCGTCGCGGCAGACCCCGTAGAAGATGGCGGCTGACGAGCTGGAGAAAACAAACGACCAGCGGTCCACTGTAGCCCTGGAGCGAAAGAGCTGGAAGTCATGGGCAGAGCCTTTGCCCAGCGGTGGGATGATGCTGGCTAACAGTAACAGTATAGTGCCTGCTGGGTTGCAAACCTACGACCTGCTTACAAAGTCGCGGCCGTTACCACTGAGCAACCATTGCTCAAAATATGCAAAAAAGAAAGCCTCACTCACCGTAAAAATAATGGCTTGATAAAAGCAAGTTTCTCAAAAAAAAAACAACTATGTTCTCGAAACACAACTATCTTCATATAAAACGATGAGTTCCTTCAATTGCGTTAGAGAGGGGTTACATAACGATGCGGATGTATGTTACAAAAGTGCGCGCCATTATGACGCGGAAGTTAGAAGTCGCTTAAAAGTTTAACGAGTAGCCGTTTCAACGGGACGTTTTGTTTATGGACGTTATGAGACCGCGCCGATTAAATCTCAAACATGCGGTGATATCACACATGCTGTCCGCGCCACATAGTTTAGTATACATTTTGAACATATTATTTCTAAAAGAGCACTGACGCTTTACTTTGAGTAAATTATTTCACCATTGCTCTCAAAACGGCGAAGAACAACATGGAAACCGGCATGTACTAGAACCAAAAATTCAAGCAGAATATGCCAACCCGCACGCGTGGTGGATTACGGCCCCTAGTCTCTCTCACGGAGAGGATCCATTTGCCCCAGCATTGGGAACGTTGGCTGATTATGGGTGTGTATTTCTAGAAGAATTGCCATCTGGAGTTTCTCCTCCTTAGATTGTAGGAATAAAGAAGAAGGTCATTTTGTATTGTAGCTGGGGAAATCTATTCAATAAAAACCAATTTATAACTCATAAAATTTTTTTAAGATTACTTACCAGAATAGAGGTCAGATCTTTTAGAAGGAAAGGGCTTTATCCTATGAAAATGCCTAACACAATAAAATCGAGATACAATGAAAAAAACCTCTTTGAGAACAAAATAGCGTCTGGTATTACGGCAAATTACTTACTAGCAGTTCTGTTATACACCTCGTAAGCAAGAAAGGCGTTAACATAACGAAACTGAGCAAACAGTTGATATAGGAAAGTTTATGTCGTCTTCGGGTTAAGTTACAAATTAGGGGATGGGCCCTTGACCCTCAAATGACTTCAGAAACGGCCACACTAGGATGGATTACACCCCAATTAGTTACAAACTTATACTTTACGTATGTTAAGACTTGTACGGGAATTTACTACACACGCACTTAACACGCGTAATAAGTAACTACTAGCGTTCAAATATGTAATAAAGGGACCGCTTGAAAGTCTATGTTAAATTAACTCGTGCTCCCACCGATGGTTACCTACTTGATGTTCATTAAGTTTTATGGTTTAAATAAAATACGCGTCACTGAAAGCTCGGAAATGAAAGCCATTTGCAGTAAGTACCTAGTGGTGAAGGTTTTCGCTGAACACACTTGTAATGTTAGTGTTTTCAGTACCTAAAGTTGTAAAAAAATAAAAGGCTCGTTTTGACATTGACAGTTCTAGTAGTTAATAAAGATCAAATTTCCAAAACATGTATTCGTTTATATGAAACTGACAGGTGTCAAGAACGAACTCTCAATTGTCAAAACAGGCCTTTTATTTTTTGACTACTTTACTATGTTTTTTTTTAAAGCCTGTGATGTCCCACTGCCGTGCAAAGGCCTCTCTACCATCTTTCCACTTCTCTCTGTTTAAAGCTACTAAGGACCAGTTCTACCACCTTGCTACCTACTACTTATATTACCTGGGTCATTTCATTTATCGGCTACAAATCAGCTGATAGCTGCGACAGAGCCGCTAAATAGAAAATGCCTCCTTATTACTTGGATCAAGAAAATGTATCCGGGAGTCGCAAAAGACCTCAGGTTTGACTGCTGCGCTATTCATGACCAACCGGACAAAATATTTTTTTTTAAGTGTTTCTTTTCACTTTACTTTGTGTAAATAATTCCATTACCACTGCTATCAAAACGATGAACGAAAACATCACGAGGGAAAAGGCATGTCCTAGAACCAAAAATTCGAAGACATGTCACATCGACCAACCCGCACTGGACCGGGGGGAAAAGAGGAGGCCTTTTCTCAGCAGTGGGAATATTTAAGGCTGATTATGCTTATGCTAAGTGTATCTTTTAAGTGTTATTAAGTGTAAATGTTGATTGTCCCACAGTGTATTCAAACTCAAAGTATTTATTTCAATTAAATCATTTACAGGCACTTTTGATTTTCATTCCAGACACAGCAAATGTTCCTGTAAATATTTACAAATAAAAACATATTACTTATTAATATTCAAAACACTGCTTATTACAACTTCCATGAGTGAACCTATAGGTACCGCCGTACCTCGGTTTGTTCTGTAAGCCCCAGTTCGCTAATAAAAGCTTCGCGATGGGATAAAAAATCCCAGCTTATAGTTTTAATGCTTAAACGAGGCAAATTTCCTACTTACATGGCTTGTTGAAACCTTTCAGCAATGCTGCGAACATTCATAACCTACTTAATTTTAAGCAAAATGTTGTGCATTGTAAGTAAAGCGCTTTATTTATGTTTTGTATTTTCGTCCAAGCTTAATGGATTCAGATTTTAGTAAAAGAATAAAGATGCGTTTACGTGTATAAGCTGTAGTATGGGTCATCATCTAGCCTTTTCCCAACTATTTTGGGGTTGGCTTGGAAGCCAAAAGAAAAGGCTAACCGGATGCAGCTGAATACCAGTATTTTACATGGAGTGACTGCCTATCTGACCTCCACAACCCAGTTACTGGGTAATACGATACCCCTTGGTAAGACTAGCTGTCAGGCTTTCGGGCTTCTGGCGACCCGTAACGACTGTCAAAGATCTACGAATGACAGCCGGGACTGTAGTATGGGTAATTCATTTATTAACACATGCACACACAATTACATTGGTGAAGGAAAACATCATGAGGAAACCAGCGGGGTAATTGCGTAACTCACTTGAGCCCGCGAAATTCCAATTTTCTTACGTTTTTTGCAATTTGCACGTCAGTGCCAGGGTGTATGTTGAATAAAATATGATTCGCGATCGTAACAAGTACAATATACATAATTATAATAATTAAAATCATCAATAGAACTCTCTAAGTTCATATCATTCTACTAATATTAAAAAGAGGTATTTGTTTGTGTGTATGTAGGGGGTAATCTCTTTATCTACTTAATTTGTTTGCTTGAACGCGCTAATCTCTGGAACTACCCGTCGGATTTGAAAAATTATTTTTACATTTGATAGCCCAATTCTTCAGGAAGGCTATAGGCTATTTAACATCATGCTAGAACTCTTAGGGGCCGGGCATATAGAAAATAAAGTCAGAAAACGTAGTAGGTAATACCGCGGGCGGGCAATGCGATGCGACGGGGTGGGTCGGGGGTACAAGAAATTTCACTCGGACGAAGTCGCGGGAAAGAAGCTAGTTGATTGATATTTTATGGAAATACCAAGTCATTCTTGAATTTGAATGATTATCATTCTGTAAATACATAGGTACTTGTTACGTTCATACCCAGAAGGCCAATTCTCGTAATTTAAAACGTTCGAAATCTAGTTGTCAAACGCTTGTCAAAATGTAGGGAAATTAGAGGTAAGTATTTTTGAGAGATTGAGACTAAGATCAGACTGTGAACGTTCTTAAAATTACGAGAATTGCCCCCCTGACCCTTCCCCCTTAAAGTAGCAACGGCTTTCATTTTGACAGGTCCATAAAATCCATTGCGTTATTTACGTTGTTAAGTAGACGGATTTTGTCACGAAGCAATGAATTAGCAATATCCTTAAAAATCTTTCAGATTGTTATTGAAAGCGTGTTACGCAATTAGGATGTTGGACTTAATAAGTGCAAAATCGCCAATCCGCATTGAGCAGGCTCGTTTCTTCTCTGTATGAGAAGAGGTTTTTGCCTTGTAGTGAGACAAAACTGGCTGGAATTATTTTTAAGTGTTATTTATGGCTTAGCGAAGTTATCAGATACATCATCATCAACATTTCAGCCGAAACACGTCCACCGCTGGACATACGCCTCCCTTAAGCACCTCTGCTTCGACCGGTTCTGTGCTTCTCGCATCCAACGGGTTCCTGCGGCCTTCACAAGGTCACCATACAAGGTATCAGCAGTGCGATTCTGTTACCATCTCACCGTGAAAACTTAGGTGAAGTGAGCGTGGAGTGAGCTGTCATTCCAACTAATGCTAGGGATTGACACTTATGACAGCTCACCCTAAGCTCACTTCACCTAACTTTTCACGGTGAGATTTTTACAGAATCGATCGGCAGATACACTTGAAACTAACTACTAATGGTTTTTTCAAGCCTGTTTTCAATCAGGCTGAATCAGTTTAGTGGTTTTAGCTGTATAAACTTAGACGGGCAGACTGACTCAATTCCTTCCTTGATCTATAAAATAAATAGAAAAACATAGATACCTCTACTTGTATCGCTTGTTTTCTCAACATAGAGGAAATTTATTATATTACTAAAAATATAGATCCATTTTCACAAGAATGTGAGTTGTGATGCTGAAATTGAATCTTACGATAAAATGGACAATGTTTTTTCGGGCATCGCCGCGGGGCGCCGCAAGCCGTTCACAACTTTCATATTATGGGTTTGTTGCGGTCCCATCAACGTCTGAAATATAAGGTTATTGAAGAAATATCTGGCAAGTTTTTATTGCTGTTCCAAATAACAACATTTTGTTCAAAAAAATACTTTTAAAATGAATCATTGTGAATTTTGTACTTGCCGTTGGTTCCAGCTGGCATTCGTGGATCTTTGACAGTCGTTACGGGTAGTCAGGAGTCCGAATGTCTGACAACCAGTCTTACCAAGGAGTAGGGTACATAGTACATATACATAGGGGCATAGTATTCAGTATATCAGTATCAGATAGGCAGTTATTCCGCAAGACTTTCCAAAAGTCGTAGAAGAAAACCTTTATCTACCTTTATTTTAGTATAATTGATTGAATTGACTGTTGATTGATGGTTGTAATGCCCCGTAAAAAGCTTAAAACCTTACCTTAGATCTACGTTTATTTTCCTAATGATTTCTTAGAAGTGTGATCTGCCTACGCAATTATAATATATGCTCTATTGCTAACTATGTATGAACATGTTCCTAATCTGATAACAGATTATATAAAGGTACAGTCAAGAGTCATTAATTGATTACCAGCTTAAGGACTGTATTGCTGTGAACGCGCGGTAACGTCCGTACCTACGTCTGTGTGTAGTGATGTATCAACACAGAACGCACATCTCAGAATTCGCACACTGGCTGGCGTCGAACGAAACAAAAAACATACCGTCGCTTTTGCACATAGGCTACGTAATTACGCATGACCTTGGTTGGTTCATACCATTGCTAAAATTGAAGTCATTTCATCAAGTACCGATAGCTGGTAGTCTTACGTATTAGATTATCGAACGCATAGGTCTGGGTTCCAATCTCGAGATGGAACTTTTAATTTTTCTTTTCCAACAATAATCTTTATCGGTTTTTTTTTATTATTCGATAGATTAATAAACGATAATAATAAGTTATTATATTGTTATTATTATATTGTTATTGTAATATGGGGTTAAAAATAAAAATGTTTTATAAGTAATTTCAAATTGTTTATTCGTTATAATTTTATAAACTAGAAATAAATAAACGTCTAGTTAAAACAGTTTATTTTCTCATAAAGAACAATTTATTGAAGTTAAGCAGGTAATAGCGGTTCACCGTAATTATGCGTTTTGTAAATTCGTTGCACGTAATATAGTCTATTTTATTTGTATTCACTCATTAGTCCGTAACCACTTAGAAAAAATCCTTATCGCTCAGGAATGCTTTTGTTATCACTCACGGGTCGGTCGATGACTTGAATCCAGTTCGATTTAAGACCATATGTTTAATGCAATAAGGTTGTATTTGGTTTAAAGGACTAGAAAAAATAGAAGTGTGTTTGTCGCAAAGATTCAATTTAATATAATAATATTGTCCTTTAATTACCACTGTGTGGGTAGATTTGCTGGTTGTAGTTTGTTAGAGTACTTTAACAAACTACAACTAGCAAATCTACCCACGTAAATAAAAAAAGTGCGGACTCCTTGTCACAATACAATTAAATTACTCAGTAGTAGTAGCCTACCTAAGTTGCCTATCTCAAATGTCAAAGTTAACAAATCGTATTTATTAGGACTTATTGCGGTTATAGCTTAAGTATTCATTTTCATTATGAAAAGAAGATTGAAGCTAAACCTCAAAATAATCCTTATTACGGATATCACAATATAATTTTAGTATTGCTATAATCAACTTATAATTTAATACTTCGTATAACCCCCATTATTAACAATGCAATCAAATAAACGCTGGCGCATCGACGACCCTACAATATTACTACATATGTCTGTTCCTCTTATATTTTCCCAGATTTCTAGGCAATGCAGCTTCAATTGCTCATCAGTCCTCTCATTCCTTGCGTCCCATCGCTGTGTGATTAAACCCCATAGATTTTCTATGGGGTTGAGGTCAGGAGGTCGTGCCGGCCATGGAATTACTTCTCTAAAATAAAAAAAAGGAGTACTGTTAGGCTACTAAGCAAAATACTAATATTACCTACGATTTAGAAACAAAATTATAATCACAAGAGATGTTACATATATTTATAGAATTAATATAGTTATATTAATCCATCATTCAATAATCTAGGTAAATAAATTTATTTCGGAATTATATTTTCTTCTATTTAGACTTTATAAAACGTTTTAAAAAAATAAGGATCAGCAGTTCTACTTTAATAAGATAAATTGTTTAATAAAATAATTTAATCATTACACTTACACTCAGTCCGGTTTCATCAGATATTTGTGTTATATTAAGTCCAATTTTACGCAGCGCAATAATATTCGCTTTAATTTCAATGTTCAAATTTGCTTTCATTTTATAAGGAACTACAACACCGCTAATATTTAGATATAGAACACACGTCGCTAACCCACAATGAACAACGTTCTATTTAGTCGCGGTTGAATGACTCTTTAAGTTAACTGCATCCATCTACCTTATAATTTATTTATTTTGATATCTGTGGGTATAATCCTAAAATTTTACGATTAAGTGAACTGTAGTCAATACCGTGATTAAGTATTCAAAGTAATTGCAAACGAATGCGAGAATGTGTGTGTTGAGTGTGTGTGTGTATACTATAAAGTATAGGAATTACTCATTAGAAGAAGGTCGTAAGTTAAACAGAAGTGTCAATCTATTGCTTCGTGAAACTGGCGCGCCGCTTTGGACCGCTACTGTACATTGTGCCAGATAAGTTCCAATCTAATTGATTTTAATTGCTATATTTGCATACGATAAACCTAGCACAGATAATCTAATTAGCCAAACAGATTACCCATACATAGATAAAACAAGATTAAATTGGGACTAGGCTATAACATAGATTACTGAATCTCATCGTCAAGGCTTCTGGTATACTTAGGTATATTTTACCTAAGTATACCAGGGCAGAGCACACTGGCGGACGGACATTGAGGAAAATTCCCGCTTGCCATGCAGCGCACACTGATGATTTGCGATGCCGCCAGCGGCGTCAGCGGCGCACTACTGGATAGCGCGGTATACCGTGGTATGCCTCAGGAGAAATGTGGAGTGTACCCGGGGATTTGCACTGCCTCTCCCATGCGGAATTCGGCACATGCCTTCGCATCCCTCCGCATGCCATCGCATCCTGCTGTTGCGTCCTGCCGCATGTCGTCGCATCCCGACGCGCTATCTTCCAGTGCACTCTTCAATACCGCAAAGAAAAATTCCCTTTAATGCTCCGTGGGCGGTCTCTGAACTTTAGAATCTATATCTTGTTACCATTAAATACGTACGAATTTACGTTGGTAAATTATAAATACCCTGCCCCATCGTCCGCCGACGTACGCTGGCCTTTATTCAGAGAAAAAAAAGTCTTGTACAGAAACATTAGAAACTTCTCATTTATCCATAAGCGTTGTGCTTCGTATAATTGAAGCCACAGGCTTCATCTTATAACCACTTTTCAGAAAAGCAAACAAACAACTTCCCGCGATCCTAGTTGGTTTCATTCAGTTCTTGGTTCCTTGAATAAGGTATTTTTGAGCAGACTTGTACTGTATAAGCAGTGGTAACGATTTCGACTTGCGATTTGTAGATCGTAGGTACGAACCCAGCTGAGAGTCATAGCTGTGGGAACATTATAGGCTGATTATGCTTAGATATGTTTAGACTAAAACAGCAAGCTTCAGGTCTAGGTGAGGGAGCGAGTGTTAATGTTCACGCTCTGACTACTGATTGTACTTAGTCAATTTTACTGGTAAGGCCTTTGGGTCCTTTGGGTCCAGAATTCCCTGCGTTACTTACGTGAATGCAAAATAAGTTGGAATATTTAGGTGTTGGTAGTTACATGAAAAACTAGATAGTTTTTCATGTAAAATCAGGGAAGTATATTGTTTATCAATGTGATTACTAACTTATTTATTTAAACTTTAATATACACCTGAAAATACATAACAAAAATAATACGATTATTACTCCAAAACATACAATGGGCGGCCTTATCGGTTTCTGAGATCTCTTCCTTGACACGACTCTTGACACTTGACAGGCAACTTAAAGTCCGTATAATTCAAATCACAACTGACGGTTAATTCTCGTTAGGCACGCCACAATTGCGGCGATAAGTCCCCTCTTTGAGGAGTGGCTAGAGAAGCGCCACAGCGCCCTCTCCTTCCGCCTGACGCAGGTCCTCACTGGACACGGTTGTTTCGGGAGGTTCTTGTTCAGGATAAAGCGGGAGGAAACGCCAGGGTGTCACCACTGTGTAGATCGCCCGGAGGACACGGTGAAGCAAACGGTGGAGGTCTGCCCGGCTTGGGCGGAGCATCGCTGCGTCCTCGTGGCAGCGATCGGCGGCAGCGATCTTTCGCGTCCGGCCCTGGTCCAGGCCATGGTATGGAGCAAGAGTGCATGGGAGGTCGTCACCTCCTGCGAAGCAGTAATGCTCGCAAAGGAGGAGGTGGAGCGTGTGAGGGAGAGGCAATCTCTGCGCCCTCACGCTCCTAGTCGCCGCAAGGGACGCCCTGGATGGGAGTCAACCGCCGACTTCCAGATACCGTAGGCGCGGGCTTGCGGGCAGCGAGCAATGGGCAGCTCACCGCCCGGTAAGGACCAGACCCGGGTCGAAGGCGCGTGGTGTTCCACGCGCGCCTCAAAGAGATGTCAGCACGAACTGACGGGGTCTGCTAGGGCCGATGCCTGCCAGGGCCCCGGGTTGTTCGAAAGAAGAAGTTCGATCGTTTGTTGATTTCCCACCCAAAAAAAGGCCAATTCTCGTAATTTAAAACGATCAAAATGTAGTCGCAGTCTCATCTCTGCGACAAACAAATGTCAAAAACTTGTCAAAAATGTAGGGAAATTGGAGGTATTTTTGATAGACTAAGATAGACCAAACTGTGAAGGTTCTTAAAATTACGGGAATTGCCCCTCTGGTATTCTTTGTCAGCTGTATGAAATGGCTATACTTAATGGTGCAAAATGAGGCAGTGTCAATTCAATAAACAATTAATTTCCCTAATTGTGCATTAAAAACTGTGAAAGGCATATCTTAAAGGTTTGGGAAAAAACTGTATCTACCCTGTATTTCAGTAGGTAAGTATCCTAATTTCCGAACTGGGTTATGAATGATGGATTGCTTACGCAGTTAGGTATAACCGTCTTGTGTACTCGTGTATGACCAATGACCATGTCGTCTCGTGAATGAACAAGATTAACTTAATTAAGGACTGATTTTTCCATCGCCAGATAATCTTTTATTCGAGGAATAAAATTGACATTTGACAGCTTTTTTATGAAATAACTGTCAAAATTTCAAAATTATTCCTCAAATAAAGTTATGAGATGATTGAAAAATCAGCCCTAAGAAATATTAACTTATTAATTAACATACTAACAGAATTTACGAGGTTTTGAACATAGAAAGAACGCGTAAAGATAGGTCGCGAAATTCAAATCTTGCGTTTTTTGCAATTTGCAGGTCAGTATCAGGTTCAATAGTTTTTTTTTTATTGACTATGGGCTCACTCTTGACCTCAATCCAGCCCAGAGGCAGGGATGAGATCTACGGTGGAACGAGCTTGCCCAGAAGAAGTACTTTTGTTTCCTGGGCTCTTTTCTGTATGACAGATTAAATAAGCTTGTAGATATATACCCCTTAAACAGGAACAAATGTAAACTTACTGTAGTGAACTGTATTAGCAAGCTAAACTACAATGAGACCGAAAATCTGTTGTCTATAGCTAAGTAGTCCCCGCCGTCTGGTCCGGGCCTGGTCCTTACCGGGCGGCGAGCAATGGGCAGCTCGCCACCCGCCCGCATGCCCGCGCCTACGGACACTCCGCGCCGGGAGTCGGCTGTTGACTCCCGTCCAGGGCGTCTCCTGCGGCGACTAGGGGCCTGAGGGCGCAGAGATTGCCTCTCCCTCACGCGCTCCGCCTCCTTCTTTGCGAGCATTACTGCTTCGCAGAAGGAGGTCACGGCCTTCCATGCACTTTCACTCCGTACCATGGCCTGGACCAGGACCGGACGCGAGAGATCGCCGCCGCCGATCGCCGCCACGAGGACGCGGCGGTGCCCCGCCCAAGCCGGGCAGACCTCCACCGTATGCTCCACCGTGTCCTCCGGGCGATCTAAACAGTGGTGACACCCTGGCGTTTCCTCCCGATTTATCCTAAACAGGAACCTCCCGAAACAACAGTGTCCGGTGAGGACCTGCGTCAGGCGGAAGGTGAGGGCGCCGTGGCGCCTCTCTAGCCACTCCTCAAAGAGAGGACTTATCGCCGCAATTGCGGCGTGCTCTAGCGCTTCCCCCTTAAATCGTATAAATTCCCGAGATTCCTAAACACGGAAAATATTCATAACCAAAGTTCAGTGCTTTAATGTGCTCGATAAGTTCAAAAACACACAGATAGGTAGTTTACATATACACGGCATCCGCGCAGGTTCCGTTTCTCTGTTCGTCGGGCACGCTGGTGTGTCCGACCTGCATTTCCTTTGATTTACTGAACACTTTGATGATACTTTCTCTATTAGATATGAACAAAGACTGGTAAGCGATGACAAGGAAATAATATTGAGTTCCGCATCAGTTATTTGAATGTTTATTATGAATACTTAATGTGGCTCTTTAAGATAAATTTTGTGTGGTAATACAACTCCGACATGCAAAAAAGACCGGCTAAGTGCGAGACGGACTCGCACACGAAAGGTTCCGTACCACAAGGCAAAACAGGCCGAAAAAATACACGTCTCTTGTATTTTTATTATTTATTGTTAGAGTGGTAATTGAAATATAAATTCTGTGAAAATTTCAACTGTCTGCCTATTACGGTTCATGAGATACAGCCCGATAACAGTCAGACGGACGGACGGACAGCAAAGACGTAGTAATAGGGCTCTCCTTGGCACCGTTTGTATACGGAACTATAAAAAGCAGACAGCTTAAAATAAATTAGCTACATGAAGCTGTATAGAAACACTTTCTCAAATATGTTTGGTAAAATTTTATACGTACTTATCTCAGTGCTATTAGTAAACCCCTATAAAATACCAACCTACCTCTTTCGTATTTTTATGTACCCTATTATATTTTTTTTACTACCAAACATCTCTCTGTACACTTTTCATCCCGATAAGGATGGGCAAAGCGTGAAATTTTACGCGTCCAAGAGCATTATAGGTAATCTGTGTCGTTGTTTATGCGGTAGTATGGTAATCTCACAGGAAGCGATAAATAAGGGCCGTATTCAGGAACGTCAGAAGTTGCAGCGTCCCTCTCTTTGTTAGCAACTTTTATGCTTTGTTATATAATTGAACGCCGGAAAACTACGCACTGCCTTATCGGACGCGGGGTCGCCTCTAGTTACTGGAAACTTACACTGCTATAGATTCTTCCAATTCCGTTTCTCTATCTTGAACAACCGTATAAAAAAAAAAAACAAAATATTATATTACATTATATATTTAGAACAGCTTCATAATATCTAATGATTTCTACAGAAATAAAGTAAAGTCCACTGAACATCGACACAGCTCAAACCTTCAGTCTCCTTTTTGTCAGTTAGCTCTCAACAGGAATCACATTATTCCAGCCACTCGTGTAATTTTAATGAGCGCCTGTGAACTATTAGCCGGTTCGAGTGCCCGCATGAAGAGGAGCCGATGACTTTCGAAGAGGGCGTGATGAACGCGCGCCTCCGAGATGTCGATAGCGCAGGTTCGTTCTCGAGAGCCCAGTCCTTACCACATCGTATTATGATGTCACACCACTTCTACACCACGCGCCAAACGAATACCGGCCTGCATGCTTTCAGCGCTTTATGCCGAGAAATAACGTCAAAAACTCACAATTCCTCATAGAAAAAGTTTCAGCGCACACGTATCGCTCGGCGCGCCGCCGTGAAGTTTTTGTCCGTTTTAAAAATATCCGTTACGTTTGAAATGCGAGCGCCACATAAGCGCTTTAACTTTTTTACTAACTTTATTTCTACATGAATTTATACAAAAGCCAGACACAGCGATAATGTCTTCCATTTGTTAAAAGACGAGAATTACAACCGCGACGACGGAAAAGAATAAAAGGGTTGTCTTTGTTGGTAGCAAGAGGAATACATTTTATGCAACCGCTCGAGCGGTGCGCGTACCTTTCTATCGTATAATAACCCTATTGTACCGTCTGTTGGATTGTATGCAATTTCAAATATATTTGTTAAAGGAGTTCTTGTAGACTAGCAAGCGTTTCGTTCCTATCGTGTAGCATGCTTTGAAAATGCATCGTTATAAAAGATAACTCGGTAGTCATAATCTGCATCCATAGCTTGCTTCGGAATATAATATGTTCCGAAAGATTTGAAGCAAAAACAAAAATCATAAATGTTTGAGTATGACTTCTAGTCATGCTTTCTTGGCTTTATAATTAACTCGCGGTAATTAAGATCTCGTAAGTATGAGTATTTTCAAGAAATCACTAAATAGTTTAAATTGGTAATCAAATCGATGTAAAACCATCAACTGGATATTGGGCCAAATCCGGAACGGCAGGCCGTAGATCGTGATAAACCTCAAAGCTGTCATATTAATTATAATGCAGGGTGGCCAGTTTCCACATAAATCTTTTGTTATTAAAACCTCTTTGTTTGATATCGAGAAGGCTTTTTGAAAGAAAAGTATCGATTATGAACGAACAACGAAGCCATTTTAATTTAAATTAAGATTAATTTTGACACAAATCAAGTGGTGCGGCATAATGATGTTACAACTTGGTGTATAAACTCAAGGTTACGCGGCCCTAGTTATGAGCTGTAAAGACTTAATATTCTTCGAAAGGGATCTGCCCTTTATTCCCTTATAATATTATCTCATAGCATACATAAATAATTCATAAAAGAATAGGATTTTCATATTATTTCACTTTACTTTTCCGCGGAGAGTTTCGGCGCGTTTATACACCTCAACTAAATGACACCGGAATAGCTATGAGACAGGGCAGTTAAATGAATTATGATATTCTTAACAAAATTAATGTCGTAAAAGTGCTCTTATTTTGTTTATCGTTGACCGTCCCTTTCGGGGTTGGATGACTATTTTACAAAGGATTTTTTCGAGGAATTTCTTACCTTTCATAAAGTTTCAGAATTTGTAGACAGATTTCACTTTAAGCAAGTAATTAAATATTTATAGTTAGTAGAACAAAAGTGTCTGAACAACAGACACTATATTATTGTGTATTTTGATATTACCTAGATCACTTTGAAGTACTTAAAAGCAATTAGTTTCTACCTTTTGGTCTGGTGGCTGTTTTAATTTTCAATAACAAAAATCTAATTAAACGTGTTGGTAATAAAGTCTTATATTTGGTGAATTTCGCAGATACTCCCAATGTGACAATAGTAGGCATAAGGTAGAGTCACTGAGGTATAAATTAAATTATATAGATTTATATTGGAATAATGTTGCCAGCTTGCTCTGTTTGCTTCATCAAACCAAATGCTACAATAAACCATTACCTGAACTTTCTATTGTAGAAGAAAAGATGTCACAAGAAAATATTTATTGCTATAGCGGAAAATTCACTTGAAAAGTGAATATTTTACTTCGGGACAGGTAGCCAGTTTTCATTCTTTGTCAGTTCTTTATTATTGCTGGTAACATTGAATTTTACTTTGAGCTTCCGTGACCTCAGTGCTGCTGAACTATTTTTAATAACATCAACTTTTTAGAGACTTTATCTTCATCAAAATGTCGGGGCTTACTTTGTATTGACATTTTTTTACAAAAGTATTGTTGGAAAATGCCTATTTGAAATTCTATTAATAATATTCCCCCTGAATCTTAGGTACATTAGCTTTCAATATTTGTATAGAATGTCTTTACTTAGGACCTTTTAATATTGATAAAACCGTGTCCTGTCTGTTGCCCACTAGGCTCCTCTACTTTGTATAGTCTAGGTAAGAATAAAAGTAAGAATAGGTTAATGATGGTCCATTGTTACAAAATATAACTTAATCATAATTTTAATATAGCTTTCGCCCGCAGGGTATGTCGATAAAAAGTAGCCTATGCCCATCCTCAGGGATCCCAGGCAAAGTATTCCCATACCAAATTTCATCAAAATCGGTCCAGCCATTTCGGAGTTGGGGGAAAATATGCGTCACATCCACCCAAAACGGCCATCGCTCAGCATAATGCTATGCCCTATAGCCCCATCGCTAGTTTACTGATTTTTCCAACGCCAGATAATTTTATCCGATAAATAATTTTGAATTTTTGACAGTTCTTCCAACCAAAAACTTTCAGACGTCAATTTGATTCCACGAATAAAAATTATCGGTCGATTGGAAATTCACCCCTTAAGAAATTAAGACTTATTACTGTTTCAGTGATAAAATTAATTTCACAATGATTTTTGTTTAGTTCCATCAGCTGTAACATTTTAATAACACACCTAGCTCAGCACATGTTAGGTAGGTAATTAATACGATCATACGCGCGTCACTCTCTTGTTCAACGGTTTACGCAACACCGACGATTTCAAGTTGAGTACGAATTGGATTACCGAACAAAATCAGCTTGTCATACGCAAACAACGTGCTTCCTGTGTCGTAATAGTCCGCTCAGCGTTTCAACAGTCTGCTATCGTACAAATAAGTACACACCGTAACTTCAACAAACAAGTTTTAATCGATTTTCTAACTAACCCAAATTAAAGAGGTAAAACAAGTCTTATGGATTTTACTTAAAATAAGTAGCTACTGTTGTACTCAAAACGGCAAAGGAAAACATCGGGAGGAAACCGAAATGTCCTAGAACCATAATTCGAAGATATGTGACACCTACCAACTCGCACTGGACTCGCGTGGTGGATGACGGCCCACTCCATCTCACCGAGAGGAAGCCTGTGTCGCAGCAATGAGAACATTTTAGGCTGATTATGCTAAGTAGGTACTTACCCTTCTAGAAGAACTCAATTAGATACGAATCAGTAATTCCAAAAGCTATTAAGGCCAATCCCCGCGTCCTATCAATATCACAAGATGTTGATTAAACCAATAATAATAATTGTTATCAAGCTGAAACGCATTTCTCATCAAAGTACATTACAGTACTGAATCGGAAGCTTGTATCAAAGGATTTAATTCAAATAAGCTTTTCATTTCAACGTTTTATGAGCCCCCGGGAGAGTGCCTCACCACGGATTAAATTCGTGATATTTAACTTAACGCAATTCTAGTTTGAATGCCTGTGAATAGAAGCTTGAATACGTTTTTAGAAATTAAATGAACGCGGATATTGTAAAGGTGGATTAGCGACGTCGGCATCATAATATTAGCTTTAAAAGTACGAGTAATCATTTCACTTGAGGGGCAATTAATTACTAAAACAAAAACTTTAAAATGTTCTATTGAGAGCAGAAAATAAAGATAAGCTAACAAAGTGAGCCGGATGTCAAACTCATTCGTCTAATTAGGTTTTTGTTTACGTCCGCTTCGAATAGACAACATTGAATGGAACTGGCTCCATTTTGTTTCACTGGCTAAAGAGTAAATTTAATTAAGTCAAAAGGGCTCTTGAGTTTTTTTCAATCTCTAAGGCCGGCCAATTAAAAAGTTGCCGAGACTTGTACCAGTAGGATAGCGACAACCAGAGGAGAGTACTTTAACTTACTCAATGCAACTCTGGGGCTACATCAACGGTGCTTACTACCTAACTTTGACGGCACGGTTGGGCGATTGACTGTTGCGCTGCGTGTCGCTGGTTCGATTCCTGTACGAAACACATATTTGTATGGCCTATAAGTAGTTGTTCCGGGTCTGGCTGTTTGTGTATGTGACTTTAAATGTTTGTAAACGCACCCACGATACAGGAGAAATTCCTAGAGTGGGGCAACGTTTTTAATAAAATAAAAAAAACTAAATAAATTAAATATTCCGGGCCACTCTTAAAAACTGAAAATTTCAGGCCTACTTGTCCATGGTCATGTCATTTTCATAATAAGTTAATATTATTTACCTACAATACGTCATGACGCGTGACGCCACAATAACTTGGATAAATAGCTACATTTATCTGCCGCTTGTTTCATAAGTAGGTACCTACTTACTTAATCAAAACCACTCATTACCTGAACGCTAAGTGATTGTTACCCGAGTAGGTCCGACTAAGTACGAACAGTGCGACGCCCCGTAGCTATCCGATAGAGAGACGCCAAATCGTCTTACGACTCGCTACGGAGAAGAGGATTTTTAAATATTTATAGAACCGTTTTCACAAACGTTGAGCTGTTTGTTCTATTTGGAAAAATCTTGAATTGCAAGCACGAGCTATTTACCTATATAGCTTACCCGGTGCCGTTCTTACACCTCATCTTTCGTAATCCGCGTTTTAGTTGATGGTTATGCAGAATATTCGCCGGGTAATGATGTGTGTGGAATATTAGGTACAGTAACGATTATAGTGACTATTTCCGAGAGTTAATAAAGAAATTTAAAATGTTAAGTAGTCTCAAATGTCTAAAAAGCGAATTTGTTTTGTGTTTTCCATTAAATTAGACACGTAAAAGCATCAAAATCAATATTCCCCCTTCTTTGCGAGCGGATGCTAGAAGGGTGAATTTATTTTATTGCACCGTCTGAAGGTGCTTAATCGAGGAACCGTTAATTTATGTGCACCGTTACGAAGGAGCAGAAAAGATCGCTTTTCCTGAGGATGTGCGGAGCTTGGACGAGAAGATATCAGTATTCCGATTGAATAATTAAGTAGAGACACAGGATCGACGTAAGCATCCATTATTTCCAATATGCCGCACATAAATACCTACTTACATGGGATTGCGTACTCGTCTGCATTTTATTGCCATATCTTTGTAAACACCAGACCTAATTTTGTGGATGAGTGCTTATCATACGAACCAGCGTTCTCACAAAAAAGAAAAATAAAAAAACTGCAAAGAACGAGCCAATTGTTTTTGATTTATAGACTAGTTTCACAAAGAGATGTTCTATTTAGATGCGAAGAGGGGTGACCCGTTGTTACTACACAACGAAATGTAACTGATTCAGCAGTAAATGTTACTCGTATCAATTCTGATCTGCCCCGCAAAGAATGCCAAATTACTAATGGAAAAGTTTTTCTAATGAATTGAGAAAAATGCGGCCTTCTCGAATACTGATGTAATGGTTCCAGCTTTAATTAGGTAAGTAGAAAGTAATGATCGGATACTCTAACTTTTATTTATGACTACACAAATCAGATAATGGATACGTTATCAGGAAAGAAACTGTTATTTAAGAAACTCTGTAGGACTTTATATTCTAAGGGTATTTCTTAGCGAATCTCTGTGGTCGACCATACCGATAAATCCACGGAGCGTAGTAACAAGCTATAAAGTAATTATGTCCCGTTTATGGTAAAGGCGGTCGCTTCACGTCTAGGTGTCCGATAAACAACATTTTCATTATGAAGAAATTGATCTTGTTTTCAATAATGAGATGACCTATATAAAAAAGGGATATTATATTAAAAATAAAAACAACAAGTAGGAAGGAATTTATAACAATAGTGAGGGTGCCGATAATCTTTCGGTCATGCACCCTTTTTTTTTTTTGATGATGGGAAATCATCAAATGACTCCTCCCGCTGTGGGTGGAGCAGAAGGGAGTGTCAGACTCTTACTGACTAAAACCCACCCGTGTTCCTTCCTTAGCCCTTTATGTTCCAGGGCAGCGGTAACCCTTTCGGACGATCCCGCTACCCTGGCAGGCTTCGGCCCTATCGGGCCCCGTCGCTTATGCTGACATCTCTTTGAGGCGCGCGTGGAACATGTACACGCCGTCCGGCACGGGTCTAGTCCTGATCGGACGGAGAGCTACCCATTACTCTCCGCCCGCAGGCCCGCGCCTACGGTGGCCGGGAGTCGTCACGCGGCTCTCGACGCCCGGAGCTTCTCCCGCGGCGGCTGAGGCGTGAGGTGCGTTCCCTCGCCCACCCCGCCACCTCCTTCGCTAGCATGACTGCTTCGCAGAAGGAGGTGACTGCCTCCCACTCCCTCTCGCCCCGGACCATGGCTTGAACCAGGGCCGGACGCGAGAGGTCGCCGCCGCTGCCGATCGCCTCTACGAGGACACGGCGGTGCTCTGCCCAAGCGGGGCAGACCTCCACCGTATGCTCTACCGTGTCCTCTGGGCGATCCTGACAGTGGTGACAGTGGTGGTGGTCTCCTCCCGCCTGATGATATGCAGGGTCATGCACCCTTAGCCGTCAATCGTGCAGTCCGTCTTGTTGATGTAAACTTTACGACATCAGCATATTCAGCAGTGGACTTTTATGGGGTTTTTTTGCAAGCCTATCCCACTGTGTCACTGCTGGGAAAAGGTTTCCCCCAAAATCCTTCCAGGAACTCTTTTCCCACGCTACCTCGAAGCAGCCCTTTCAGTACGCGTTTATCTATCTATATATATATAAAATTCAAAGTTTTGACTGACTGACTGATATATCAACGCACAGCCTAAACCGCTGGTCCTAGAGACATGAATTTTGGAGGGTGTTGTTTGTGAATAGTAGGTATCCACTAAGAAAGGGTTTTTCGAAATTCTACCCCTAAGAGGGTGAAATGGGGGATTTTGTTTGTATTGATAATCTTTGAGGCAAGTTATGAATACATCCCAGACGATTTTTTAAATCCCACCCCTGTGGGGGTGAAAAGTGGGGATACAGTTTATATGTTACATTTTCACACCTAAACCACTGAACTTCTGATTTGGCAAAGAGATAGATGGCATCCTGGGAAAGGACATACTTTTTATCCTGGTAGCATGTTCCCGTAGGATAATTTTCGACATCCACGCGGGCGAAGCTGCGGGCAGAAGCTAGTGGGTTAATATTATAAAAACTTTGATCAACATTTGGCTTTGAACTTTTCGAGTGCTTAATACCTACACCAAAATATTACGTCTAAAGCTGGCAAACACACGTCCCTCTGCCCGAAAATATAGATATAATAAACGTTGAGACGTTGTGTAGTAAATAAAACGATACTTAAATAAAATGAATTCCTTCCTCAATGTGACACTATGACTGGCATCATTATTCTCAGCAACTTTTCCACGCATGTGAAGCGAAAAATAGGTAAGTGTCGTAATAGTAATTTGTCACGATCCTCCCTTCTCACTAGTCATTCTATACGGGCTTTATACAGGTAGTTTATGTTAATATTTAGGACCTACCCACCAAAAAAATAACGGTCCTGTGTATTTGTAAAGTTTATCCAAAAAATAACCTAGATTTTCCGAGGGTGAGCGATTTAACTAAGTCTCGGGCTGAGGAAAACTCATTTAGGTAGTAAATAGGTATAACCAGCGTCCAGTTCCACGACGTTACCAAACTAATATCGTGGTGGTTACCCATTATGAAAATTAAAGTGCCAATGACCGGTTGCGAAAAACGAGGGCAACATCGAAAAGGATCGAGATTAAAGCTTGTAGACGTTAATAAAAGTAATTTAGTAGGGAGACGCGTCAACATGGAATTTTTATTGCGTAAGCATTCCACCCCGGACTAACAGATGAAGACATATTATCCTCGAAGCCCGGCTACCCTTGAAGTGATTACAATGTTAGGTACCCCTGACGGGAGGTTAACAGCGGCTACAGATAATTAATAACGGTATAGTCGGCACGGCTATTCTTTTATTTCACCTTAATTAATATCTCAGTTTCTCGTAACTCTATTTTTACCTATAAGTAACGCGCCCAAAGGCACAGCGTAATAAAGTAAGCAGTATTACGTCTCAGCAGTGTCCTTGAAATAATAACCTACGGCCGCTTGGTAAATAAACACGAACTAGGTTTCCCCACTGACTGTGTCTGCTAGGTTGTAACTGTACTTTAGCAGTTCGACTTTAATGACGAGAGAGCATACTTTTTTAAAACCTTGCTATTTGATGAAGGTAGTATGTCTTGTACAGACGCCAGCAGGTCAAGCTACCCGAAAGTGTCAATTTTTTCCAATAAACCTTCAACCTTAATGCTTCAGAAATAAAGTTGAAAATCTATTAAAGAAATTTGACAGATTGTAGCAGCTTGATGTGCTGGCGTCTGTACCAACATTTAAATGTTTTTCATCAATCCGGTACCTTGGTGTTGTAAGGTTTGTTTGCTAAATCATCTTGGCACTACAGCCGAGTCAGGGAAACATGTCGATAAAAATTGCATTTCACACCAAATTATTTGGATGCAATTTTGATTTCACAAACGTGTTTTTGATCACGGGACGCACGATAAAGACTTTCCAAGTCCACAAGGAAGCTGCGAGCAGAACCTAATGAATATTTTTCGTTATGACGCATATTGACTAATTCGCATTATGACCAATGATGGTTACCATCATAAATACGCGAAATGACCAATCGCTAAATGACCAACACGCTTAATAACCAACACGCTTAATGACCAACACGCTTAATGACCAATACGCTAAATGACCCACACGTGAATGTACGAGTACTAACTTAAATGATGTTTAGGTACATTCTAACATGAAAAGGCTTTAATCTATTTACATGCACTATGTCTCTGAACCTCATTATTTAATTTTCTGATAACGTAATTTACATACATCAGATAGTCGTCTCACTATTTCATATGGACCCTTAAATAATCTACATAGTTTTATACGTTGGTAGACCTGACTTTAAAAGCTAATATTACTGACGAGAAAATTTTCATTAAACATTTTTTAAAGGAGGATGACCTGGCTGTATAAGATAGTGGATTCTATTACGTATTTAGTACTAGCTTTTGTATTACCGGAATAAAAAGTATCCAGGGGGCCTACTCCGAAGTGCAAAGTGCGAATGTTCGGATCGGACCGACACATGGCCGAACCGAATATTATAGAAAAATGCGAAAAAAGTTCGGATCGGCTCAGTTGGGTCGGGAACATAGTCAATATTCGAAAGAGTGTAGGAGTGTAGGATCGGAACCGACCGAACCAAATAGTAACTTATACAGCGTGGCGCTTTAATGGCGACATTAATTTAACACACGTATACTGTTTTGCGTTGTAGTTTTATGAATATTATTTTAATTTAATGAAACATTAATATTTATTTATTTATTAACAATTTTATAAAATAGCATCTTAGAGCTACCTGACTTAAAGAACTGTAGCGCAGGGGTCATTTGCCAGGGTCACGGATCATAACATCGCATCAATGTAATTAAAACAATTAACGAGCAAAGAGAAGGCGAATTGAAGGAAAGAGAGAGAGCCCTATGTCGGCGCGCGGCGCAGGTGGAAGTTTTCAAGTTACGTTTTTTTTATGTTGTTATAATTTTTATGATTACTGGTCACTAGCCCTACACGTGTGTTAAATTAATGTCGCCATTGTAGCGCCACGTTGTATACCCGATACTACTTCGGAGTAGACCCCAGGTTATCGTGGTGGTAGGTAAGCTATCGTGTGCCAAATTTCGTTCAAATCCTATTAAAAGCATAATACTAATGATTGAAATACCATCGTGAATTCATGCAAGCCTAGTACCTACTTTTTGTTGGAATACTGCTCAGAAAGTCGGGTCATAATATTTCAATCATGATTCGAAAGACACGTAGCGCTATCTAGCAATAACCCTATTGCTAGATAGCGCTACGTGTCTTTCGAATCATGATTGAAATATTATTTAATTATTAAAAAAAAATAATTATTATATTTAGTCCGTCAGTTAGATTATCGAAAAATAATGGACATGTATTTTTTCTTTTGTCAATCAAACAAAAAATGACAAAGATTAAAATCGCCCGCGCTCGTCAAAATTTGGGAGTGAGGGGCGGTCGTGACGTCACGCCATGCTAAAAAGTGTAGCAATGCGTGACGTCACGCGGAACTTTAACGGGCGCTATCTTCATCATCTATATATATAAAATTCAAAGTCCTGACTGACTGACTGACTGATAGATCAACGCACAGCCTAAACCGCTGGTCCTAGAGACATGCAATTTGGAGGGTGTGTTCTTCGTGAAGAGTAAGAAAGGATCCACTAAGAAAGGATTTTTCGAAATTCCACCCCTAAGAGGGTGAAAAGGGGTTAATTCGTTTGTATGAAAAATCTTATTCCTTGAGTTAATAAACTTGAAACTTGGCACGAATTCTTATCTAAATAAATTATGAAGATTGTCAGTTTTTTTTTTCTAAACTACCCCCTAATAAGGGATTGGGGGGTTTCAAAGTTTGTATGGAAGCATTTTAGCGCGCAGTCCGATTTACTCGAAACTCAGTATTTATACCTAATATTGAAAGTGAAGAATAATGTGTATCAGGGTTTTTTGAAAATCTAGCCCTGACGGGCTGAAATGGGGTAGTCAATTTTTCAGGGGAGGATTTTATTGCATGGCTTGATTAACTCGAGAATTAGTATAAATAATCTTTGAGTCAAGTTATGAATACATCCCTAACGATTTTTTTAAATTCCACCCCTGTGGGGGTGAAAAGCGGGGATACAGTTTATATGAAAAATCTTCTTCATTAGGTTAATAAACTTGAAACTTTTCAAGAATACTCGCCTAAGTAAGTAATAAAGTTTATCATTATAAGTTTTTCAAAACTACCCCTCAAAGGGGGATATAGGGGTGTGGAAGTTTGTGTGGAATAATTTGAATGCGCGGTCCGATTAACTTGAAACTCAGTGTTTATACTTAAGACCAAAAATAAAGAGTAACATGTATCAGGGGTTTTCGAAAATCTACCCCTAACGGGTTGAAAAGGGGTAGTTAATTTTACAAGGGAGGATTATAATGCGTGGCGTGAATTGGTATAAATAATCTTTGAATCAAGTTATGAATAATCTCAAACGATTTTTCAAAATTCCACCCCTGTGGGGGTGATAAGCGGGGGATACAGTTTATGTGAAAAATCTTTTTCATTTAGTTAATAAACTTGAAACTTGGCAAGAATACTTGCCTAAGTAAGTAATAAAGTTTATCATTAGGTATAAGTTTTTCAAAACTATCCCTCAAAGGGGGATATAGGGGTGTTAAGTTGTGTGGAAGAAATTGAATGCACGGTCCGAGTAACTCGAAACTCAGTATTGATACTTTTGACAGAAAATAATTAATAATAAGTATGAAAAGTTGTCGAAAATTTACCACTGAACGGGACAAAAAGGGGTAATTCAGTTTTTAAGGGGAGGATTTGAACTTGAAACTGTATGTTACATTTTCACGCCTAAACCACTGAACTTCTGATTTGGCATTGAGATAGATATGGCATCCTGGGGAAGCACATACATTTTATGTACGTTCCCTTAGGATAATTTCCGACATCCACGCGGGCGAAGCCGCGGGCAGAAGCTAGTTTTTTATATAATTGAGAAAAGAAAAAATACGGGTCCAATTTTTTTTAACCGACTTCTAAAAAAGGTTCTCAATTCAAATGTGTGTATTTTTTTTGTGTTTTTTTAATGTTTTGGTTCGCGCATAATGCCGTCGCTTGCCAACCAATTTGAAAAATTTCTTTTTCGTTGGAAACTTTGGAAAGTATACTTCCCAAATAGTCCCATAGAAATTTCATCAAAAACGGTTCAGTAGTTTGGTTTTTAACCCAAAAATACTGGTAAAAATTACAACTTAAAAGTGAAAAATATAATCTTTTTTGCAAAAAAAATCAACCGACTTCCAATAACGACACTACAAAGTGAAAAATAACTTTAATTTCATCTTTTTCTTTCTATTTTATTAAGAAAAAGACAGAAGATAAAATATTAGTTTAGTCGTGATTAAAAACATGGCTACTAAAAATACGTCAATTTACGTCAGGTGCTGACTAATTTGATAGGACTAAACTAATATTTATCTTCTGTCCTTTTCTTAATGAAATAGAAAGAAAAAGATGCACTGAACTTAAATTTTGTTAAGTTTGTGAACAAGGGAATCGGCGCCAATGTCTTGTTTAACATTTACGTTAATTTTACATTTATACTAAATGTATTTTTTTTCAATTTAAAGGTTTTTTATTTTGTGATTCTTAAGAAAAGATTTTCCAACGTGACGTATTCGTCAGGTTGTAAAAGAAAAGAATATCGTTGTTTTGTGCCTATTGGCACAAAACAACGATATTCTTTTCTTTAGCATCGTTCCCCCAGCTAGCAAAGTCACGTGCTATTATGCAACGTTGTCAAACGTGTCAAGCGTCACGTGTTGCGCGGCAATAGTTGCCTGAAGTGCGTACCTGGCTTTGTAATTATATAAGCAACTCCGGAAAAGTAGCGGTGCTTGGGGTAGGCCAGCAGTGGATGTCTTTCGGCTAAAATGATAACGATGATGATGAAACAACTCTGTGACCTACCTGAAGGTCAATTCTCGTACTTAATAAACGTTCAAATCAGTCACAATCTCATGTCAGCGACAATCAATGTCTAAAAATTTACAAAAATGTTTGTAAATTGATTGTATTTTAGACAGATTAGAATGCGAACGTTCTTAAAATGTACGGAAATTGCCCCTCTGATCGATGGTCGATATCGCATATCCTAAAAAAATACATAATATTTCGAAGATATGAGTCTTAGTGCAAGGGTGGGTAGTGGGAGGGTGGTAGGGTAGCGGGACCATCCGAAAGGGTTTACCGCTGCCCTGGAACATAAAGGGCTAAGGAAGGAACACGGGTGGGTTTTAGTCAGTAAAAGTCTGACACTCCCTTCTGCTCCACCCAGAGCGGGAGGAGTCATTTGATGATTTCCCATCCTCAAAAAAAAAAAGGGTGATAAACAAGAATTTTCAATGCTCTACCCCCCTGAAAGATTCAAGGAGGGATGGAAGTTTGTTAGCAAATGAAGTCGCGCAACAGCTAGTCAAATTATAGACCACTCCAGTGCAAGTACTGGTAACAAGGGATGATCTATTTCTTTATTCAATTTGTACCAATCCGGAACTCCTACTTTCCCGGCTTTACCATGAAGGAAACATGTAGTTTACGTTGATTACTAGGATAGTTAGTGTAGGTCCTACAAAACATTCTCTAGAGAATATATAAGACTAATCGTGAAATTCACTGAACAAGTAACACGTAGCTAAATAAAACTATCATGTATTTGATGTATTCGAGTGGGATTTCATTTGAAGTGATTAATATCTGCAAATACATAGATCCATTTCAAATTCGGACTGGGTCAGATGATTACGAAAATGCGATACAGTCGCGGATATAATTTAACGCTAGATCAAAGTTTTTGCAAGTAGTACAAACAGCCAAAGCTATGAAAAAGTGCGGAGTCTCCTAACACAGGCGTCATCATGCTTAAAAGGAGACTCCAACCATAAACTAATGTAAACTAGTTGGTACTGAAATAAATATTTTTGTATTTTGTATTAAATAATAATAATATCACTGGACATTTCACACAGCGCCATCTAGTCCCATGCTAAGCAACCTAATGCTTGTGTTATGGTAACAAGATGGCTGATAAACTACTTATATACATTTTTTTTTTGTAAATACATACATAATATAGATAGATGATTAAGATTTAAGTCACTTGATATTACCATGCACATAATGTGCCGAGATTAGATACATATATACGAGTATATATAGTTGTAGTTTTAATTATCAGCAGGGTAATTGCGTAACACACTAGTAGTAGGAATGGCATTCATTTTGACAGTTCAATAACATTCATTGCGTTATTTTAGTTACTGAGCAGACACATTTTTCGAACATATAAAGCAATGGATTAGATAGGCAGTCGCTCCATGTAAAATACTGGTATTCAGCTGCATCCGGTTACACTGGAAGCCGACCCCAACATAGTTGGGAAAAGGCTAGGCAGATGATGATAAAGCAATGGATTAGCAATATCCTTCAAAATCATTAAGATTGTGATTGACAGTATGTTACGCAATTAAGGTGCTATTCTATGCCCAAGCTTAATCAAAAACTAATTATATTAGGGGTTAAAGTATGAAATTGCCGATTTGTACTGAATACTTATTTAATCAAAATAATTACCATTATTATCTATACATTGCTGCCATCTAATAGAAAGGTCATTTATGCCTTTGCGATAGAACTCTCGTGATCTAGATTCGACAAACTGTGTAGCATTTTGTACTGCCTCCTGAGAAGAAAACTTTTTATCACGTAGAAAATTGTCCAAATCACGAAAAAAATGGTAGTCCGTTAGAGCAAGGTCTGGCGAATACGGAGGGTGACCAATGGTTTCTAATTGCAGTTCGGTTTCTCGTGCTGTATGAGGTCTCGTGTTATCATGGAGCAATAATGGTGAAGATCAATTCATGAGTCGGGGCTGTTTCACTGCTAGTTTTACTATCATTGTTCTGAGTTCGGTACAGTAGACATCTGCCGTTATTGCTTGACCAGATCGGAGAAAGCTATAGTGAATAACACCTTGCTTGTGAGACCACCAAACAGTTACCATTACCTTTTTATTGGTAAGCTTTGCTTTAGGACACTGTTGCGGCGTTTGACCTGGGGTCAGCCATTGCATTTTTCGCTTACGGTTATCGTAAAGAATCCACTTTTCATCACATGTCGGAATTCGATCCAATATTCCTTATTTCTGTATCGATTCAACAAGGCAACACAAGTTTCAACACGCGTTTCTTTCTGCAGATCAGTGTAAATCACGAGGCACCCATTTCTCATATTTTTTTATTTTATTGATTTGGCGCAAATGAGTCAATATTGTTGGTAAGGTAACGTTAAACCATGCCGCTAATTCCTGGGTAGTTTGGCTCGGATCGGCTTCCACCATCTCTTTCAATTAATTGTTATTCACCTGTGTGGGCGGTCTTCCACGTGGTTCGTTCTTCAAATCAAAGTTTCCATCACGAAAGCGTTTAAACCAAAATCGCACGGTGCGTTCATTAGCAGTTCGTTCTCCAAACGCAACATTGATATTGCGAGCTGTTTCAACTCGAATTTTCGAAGTATCCATCTTTCTTGTCCAAACTGAAAAAAAAAAACAACTGAAAGTCGATAATCGAATGTTGCACATTTTTTAAAAGAACAACTTCATAGGTACCATGTGAAAAAGTTTCACTCAAAAATCTCAAACTATGAAGGTTCTATGTCAATTCGAAGTACCTATTACAATAAAACGGCAATTTCACACTTTAACCCCTACTATTTATAGTCTACGGATGTAGTCTCTAGTTTCTTGAAGTGATTTTTTGCACGCTATAAGAAAGAAGAAGATGCATAACTTTTAACATTGCATAATTTTCGCCGATGGCGAACTAACGCAACTTTGTTCTGGCTGTCTCAAAGGTTCATTTATGACGTCTTGAGTTACCCGACCGTATGATTACGTTACGTAAAAGACAAAGCGTCACCGACAAACCTGAATTTTCCTGAATATTATACGAAACATCGTATTCTACGCATCACTGTTGCAGAAAAACAAAGCACAGCTGATAAAATATTCAAGCGATACATTACGCGATTGATGAGCCGAGACACAAAATTATAAACAGGAGAAGAAACATCGCGGGAGTGCGGTTGACTTCTTACCCTCATTGAGGTAATCTTGTGGGAAATCAAGGCAACCGCGACCGAGCAATTTGTTATTTCTCAGACAAAACCGAGCGAATGAGACCCCACAATTGTCATGATTGCCCGCAGATCTTGTCTTAGGCCGCAGCTCACAACGGTGTGGTTAGAATACTGATGTACATTATATATGATGCCGTAGATACAGATGAAAACTGGCGCTAAATGGTCACATATGATGAAATAAGTCGATGTAGTCATACAAATGAGTGAGCAATAGGTATTGGGTATGTCAGCGAATGATAATAGTATGATGGGAACATTATTCGATATCGGAAGCAATACAGAGACAATTGAGCTACATTTGCGTTATGCGGCGAATGCTTGTTGAACTGAATTTAGTGTATGCCTAATAGTATTCACAGAATAGCTATGATTATGTGCAAAGCCATATTAGGCATCTGTCACCGTCACGTTGAATGAGGAGCGGTTAAGCAATGATCTAATAAGTAAATTATCGCGTGACTGAGAGAGGAAGGTTTTTTCACTGTCTAATTCTGATTAAGAGTAAAACTGGCAATATTATTATTAAACAAAGAACTGAGGGTAAGACCTGTATTAAACCCAAAAAGACAGGGAAGGGAAGCATGGCATCCAATTAGACCTATATTCAGCAGTGTATGACTGTCGATGATAGTGAATAGTGCTGTTATATTTTTAGTCTGCATCCAAACATAGGAACTAACAAAACAAACAATAAAAAATATATTACAAAACAAAATTGTTACAGGCAATTCAAACTTTTTGTTGATGGCAGTGGATTGGCGGGCCATCGAAAAGCATTTACAACACTAGTCCTTGGATCGACGTGTTGCAATCATGGCCGACAATGTACGAATATGAATATTTTATTTGAACGACCAATTGGCTGTCCTGTCGTGCAAACATTTGATATTCACTGTGAATGCGAAAGGTTTGCTTATTAATTGGATTGTCGTACCACGTACAGAGTCCAACGACGGAAAATCGGCCGATGTGAATTGCTCTTAATTCGCTGCCTGGCTTCCGATAAAATATTGGACCGCATCGCAAACGGGATATGAATTGCAAACAAAATATTAAGCTGCAGATTAACGCGGCTAGTTTATAATGTTTAATGGATTTATGCAATTATGGCATGGAATAATTTGTTTTAATTTCCAAAGCGATTTATTGAAGTGTTGTGTCCGTTGTACGATAGCTCACTAAATGAAACGAACGAGATTACAATTACCGGGAATATCTTATCTACGTACGTTACCGAAATATCCTATTCAACTCAGCCTATCGCAGTCCACTGCTGCATACCTATAGTCCTTTCCCAGGCTGCGCTACAACACGCTGTCCTCCGCCTTTCAAATCCAGTCTGTCCCAGACCCAGCCATTTTTTTAAGGTTGTCGGTTCTTCTGGCTGGGAGGCGTCCCACACTACGCTTGCCGATACGCGGTTTCTACTCCAGGACTCGTCCGCTTCATCGGCCATCGGTCCTTCAACAAACATGGCCAGCCCACTGCCACTACAGCTTACTCTGCAAGCTCGGTAACGCCTTCCTGCCACCTAAACCTAGGTAAATATCCACTACCTGTCATAACATAATTTACAAATGATGGCTACCTACTGCGCGACTAATGAAGTCGAGGGACCATAATATTGCCAGCTCAAATAACGTTAGCGACTAAAAACATCGTCAATGCAAAAAAGTTAATTTATTTATGCAAATAAAATCAAATTCGACGCGACGAAACACTGAGGGAGATGGCTCCATAGAGATTTACGGCATATTACGAACACCTAGATACCATGATAGGTACCTACCGTGAATTTAATTACGTTTGCATTAAATTACTACACAGGGAGTTGTACTATGTACCTATAGGTTCCTCATTTTGTTATCATATATTATTATTTACCAGCTGCTGCCCGGGACTGCGACCGCGTGACAATACCTTTTGATTTTCTTTATTTTTCTAAGAAAAAAAGTAAGTTAGGCCTAAGTTACCTACTTTAGCCTTATAACATTAGTGCCAGTGAAAGTCCCGTCAAAATCGGTTCACTGGTCTCGGAGATTAGCCGGAACTAACAGACAAACAAAAATTATTAGTACCGTAAGTATATGCTTTCATATGCATTTAGAAAAAAGCTGTTATTTTGACATTACAAACAGACACTTCAATTTTATTTATTTGTATAGATGACTGCAATATTTACCTTTGAAAAATAATAAGTGATCTCTAGAATATTCTCGTCTTGTAGGTAAGTCTTGCACTTTCAAAAATTAAAAGTGCAAGTTAGTTCTAGTTAGCAAGAACGCCACGACACTTCAGTAATTTTAAACTTTTTAATATAAAGTGCTGCTGTCTCGATATCATGTCTAGCGTGACAGTTACACGTAGGCATCGATCTCTGTTTTCAGGTAATTGAGGCAGCTACTTATACTCTGTCCACTAGGTTAACCGTTTTTTGACAGTTGCCTTATAACGTAACTATTCCAGATTACGTAAAAGTTAACTTTAAAATGCGTAATAAACTAAATATATAAACTGCCTAATCATATTGAATTATTTTATTTATGACTTCTTACAGACATTATAATACCGTAGGTACATGTATCAGTGTTGACAAAAAATATATAATTGGTCACTAGTTCGATCTGTCAAAAAACAGGTAACCTAGTGGACAGAGTATAAAACATTTCTTTTTAACTAGCTTTCGCACGCGGCTTTGCCCGTGTGGTGGTCGGAAAATATTCCACGTACTAACGGGACTAAGTCCTGTATTACAGAACCTCACTCATGCCTCAAGCATTACTTAAAACTAGTTTCAACCAATCAAATGGCTCTAAGCTAGTTTTAGCTCATGGATCTATGGAATCCCGTACCATGCTGCATCAAAGTCAAACTTTGTTTTTTATAGACTACACTTATCATATTAACTTCTACAAAAGTTCTTTTTGTAAACAAGACCCGGGTTTCGGAGATTTTCAAAAAAAAAAACGATATAACCTGAAAACTAGGTACTTTATTTTGTTTGACATATCATATACGAACGGCCATTATTGCTCTAAAAATAATGATAATCGTTTAAATAAAAATTCTATTCTATTTTATTCTAGTTATTTTTAATTAATGTAGAATCGGTCAAGTATAATTTTTTACATGCTTTTTTATGACACTTTAAAAATTCAAGGTTATATTTATCATTTTATATGAAACGGAACATCACACTTTTTTACTTTAAATTAAATTCCCTGTTCAAAAATCAAATCACCGACGCGTAATGTCGTAAAAAATTATGAAAATAATCTATATCTATACTTATAATAAATCTGTAGAAGTGAAAATTCTTGGCTTCCCTGTAATCGAAGTAACGAGATATTTAATTTGCTGTTCCCACCATCTCCTGTCTTGTTTAAACCAAAGGTTAAGTTTAACCAAAGGTTAGGTTAAACTGTTAAAGATTTATGAAACTTGAGTCTTCCTGACTCAAGTTTCATAAATTTTTAACAGTTACCATTAGTAAGAAATCACGTAATTATAACAAGTCATTCAAAATTCCGACGTCAGTGTTCGGAACACTGAACAAATTACAACAACTCATAAAAGTTTTTAATGATAGCCAACGGCATCTAGAACCTTAAATTTTAAATGATGCTGCCCCTAAATTATAGAAACAAATTATTTTTCATTTGTTTTTAGTTTCAACTTAAAAACGAATTATCGTGACTATTAGAGTGAGTGAGCATTTTAAGTTTTTAATAACGTAGCTTAATGTAATGTTAACAGTTGTTTCCATTACTTTAAAGACGCAAGATGTGTGAAATTAAAATTCATTCAGATTAATAATTCTCTATCCAGCTTTTGTTTCAGAGTTGTTCGCTTTGTTTTTAATCGTGCACTTAAGAGGCAATTCTCGTTCAAAATCTAGTCGCAATCTCATCTCAGCGACAATCAATGTCAAAAACTTATCAAAAATGTAGAGAAATTAGAAGTAGGTATTTTTGTTAAGTTACGGGAATTGCCCCTCTGATATTATAATAGCTGTGTTATCATAGCTTTACAAACAACCCTTATAAATAAATAAATATAAATTTTAAACTTGGCTCTTGATCGTATAGTTACACTTTCTAACGTTGGCAAGATCTCAGAATATTTTGAATAACAACAAATTTAGATGTTATTGCCATAACTGCTATTGGAGCAAACCTTGTATTGTCGGTTTTCATATAAAACTCTGTGTGTTGCATTTCAGCATCGCTAGTGTAATATGCGGGGATGGTTGCTATTTCATTGAGCAACAATGGATGCTCGTTCAAACGTAGTCACACACTAGCACGGTTGTAACACTCGACCTGTGTGCAGGTACTAACTGAAACATTCTACTTTCGTTCTCCACAATGATATGAAATGTGAATAAAACTGCCTGCTTTCATGTTGAAGTCAACATAATGTAATATTCCTGTTTTCAAAAATTTAAATACCTACTTATTTCTTTTAAAGATACAAAGAATTTAATTTGGTCAAACCTTGCACTTCCACTTTACTGGAGGCATTTTTCATTACATTCATATAACTGGGAGCAAAAGGTTTCACTAAATGTAAATACATACACATGTGTGAAAGGACCACGGAGAAGGGTCACTTTTACTGTTTTTTTACGCAAAACACAATAAATGTATTCAAATTAGAGAGTTCGGTGTGACCACAACGAGAAAAGAATCGCAGTCGTTTCCAAGTGATCTTTGTAACGAGGGTCGGCAGATCCCTCCGTAATTGTTATCCATAATAGTTGGGTCGCTTCCGCCGCCCAAAGTCTGCCGCTGACGTAAACATTCACCGCCAAACAGATGAATTGAGGTGAGTTGCAAACCTCGCTGCGGATGTACCCCCGATCTTCGCAGATACTTGTTAATTGAACACAGGAACGAGTTACGAGCTACCTAAACGGGGATATGACCTGTATTATTGAAACTCGTAAATTGTAACCATGAAATCGAAGTAATTCGATAAGTTTATAGGGCCCTTACGAGCGAGAGCTATGGGAAGGTCAAATAATGTCGAAGGGTTGGATAACGTGGCTCAAAGTTTTAATTAAACAGCAACATCTGCGAGCAACACAACAATTATTGTTACGAGAACACACAAACACATTATTCGGGAAACGATAGTTTGTATTTACTGTCTCCGTTATTGTTTTCAGCGATGCTCAGAAGTACAGCATTCAGTTTGTTTATTTGAAGTAACTTATAAAAATATAAATGAAGAAAAAACCTAGGAATCTATCTACTTCGTGCCTTGTTTGTAATTTGTAGACTTACCTCGAATACACCTAAATCCCTGTTAACTAATTTATAGATGTTATATTTAGCCTTACTTTACTTTAGGAGCAGGTAATTTTTTGTGTACCTTACAGCAACGAAGCAAAACCGAAATACGGGAAAATTAATTTGTAGCGGGCGGTCTAATATAAAACATTTTTGTAACAAATTCTCGGCGAAATTAATCGAGATTAAAATCAAACAAATTAACATAGCGATAGAATTATTAAATAGAGCCATTAGTAGCGGCTTGAATTACAGAATGTTTGAAGTTAATGGCAGGCTTCCTGTGGAGCCGTAGAGACAGGCAATGGCCGCTAGGTGCGCCTTAGTTCTGCTTTACATAGTGCCGAGCAACTCTCTGTGAGAATCGCAACAATTTTCCGGAACATTTCCGAGCGGGCTAACGAACGGAAACGCAGGGGACGCGGCCAATTGGCGGATAAATGCACCTCAATTACTATATTGCGGCAACATTTTTCCTCCTAATGTCCTTTTTGGCTTTAGCGATGAAAACTTTTTATTTATTTTTTCGCTTCCTAAATGGAGACCGCTGCGGTAAAAATGGAAGGTAATATTATAAGCAACTGTTTCTTGCTTAAATGTTTTGTGAATGCGTGGTAATAACGTCATTTACTCTTTGAATTTGGTAGCTGTGATACCATACGAATGATTTGGAGAGCATATTTTTTGTTTTACTCGTTCTACCGAATATTTCAATAAATACCAAAGCGCTGCTAAAGCGTTGCGTATTTTCAGTTTCATCACGGAACACTAAAGGAATTCAAATGTCCAATACGGCGTTTATATTGATATAAAGTAGGCACGTATTATGCGCTCGGCTTCAAGCAATACTTCACTAACAGAAGCGTATAACGTTACCTAACCCGGGAACTAAATGATCGCGCCATTTCAGCGGTCCAAAGCCAGGGAAACATCTTATTTCTCTCAGTAGCTTGACTTGAAAAATACGAGAGGAATGTGCGCGCATTAGGTTCGGTCGTTACTTAGGTCCTCGAGTAGTGCGGGTTCGAGTCCGGGTCGAGCGTGCGGTGACTAATGGCTGTGGTGCGGTAAAATATGTTGCACGTAAGTGTGCGACATAACAAGTAACCAGCTGTTCGTAAACTGGACGCGTTTCTCGACTTCATGCTTTAACTTAATGTTGATGTATTGTAGGACTTACCTCTGCTCCTGCTGTTCGCTATACCTACGGATTAACTTTACATTTAGAATGCATGGACTGGTCTTTTGATGATAAAGAAATCTTGATTCTTGTATATGCCCTGAACTTACGGGTTCATTAATGAAATGAGTCTTCTCTAACACAAAACACGATCTAAAGCTGAGCACACAGGTTGATGACTGCCGTATCTGTGTTGTCAATGGCCACTAATATTATATGAACGTTCGACGATAGACCAATGGATTGGTGATCCCAATTTTGATTAAAGTAGACACTAGAATGCCCGTTCTCTGCTCACGCCCCTGATCATCATCATCTGCCTAGCCTTTTCCCAACTATGTTGGGGTCGGCTTCCAGTCTAAGCGGAAGCAGCTGAATACCAGTATTTTACATGGAGCGACTGCCTATCTGACCTCCACAACCCAGTTACTGGGTAATACGATACCCCTTGGTAAGACTGACTTTTGACTACCCGTAACGACTGTCAAAGATCCACAAATGACAGCCGGGACCAACGGCTTAACGTGCTTTCCGAGGCACGGAGGGGGGTCTCAGTATGTAAAGATGGTCACCCATCCACAGACCAACCGTGGCAAGCGTAGCTTAACCTGACTGATCGACCTGTGCGGCTGTTATTATTTAGCTCACTCACGCCCCTGATATTATTCCTTAAAACCATAGCCTTTTCTTGGCCAGTAGATAATTAAATAAATCTCCCAATTACGATTATGTTCCATCAAATTACCTAGACCCCGTCTGAGTCTGTGTAGGTACCTATTTTTTCTTATAATATAAAATGGACATGATAGACTCTTTATTCAGCCCGCGCTTATTATTTGAAAAGTTTTCCTTGGCAGGAGCGAGTTTTCAAATAATGAGGAAGGTTTAAAGTGATAAAGACTCTCACATTGTCACGGTCTCGCGAGCGAACCTAAATGAAGTCAAGTGTGAGTTTATATGTACTAAAAATATCTAATAAAAAATATTGTATATTTTTACATAAATATTATTAAAGTGGGTGGGATGTACTGTAGTTAGGTACTATGCCCAACCCTTCAGGGAATGCAAGCGTGATGTTATGTTTCATCATTTCAGCCGAAAAACCCCACTGCTGGACAGAGCTTCCCCCAAAAATGTTATGTTTATGTACAACTAAAGTTCAGGACAGATATTAATAAGTAGAAGATCTGAATTCAGTATTGGTGATATTGTACCTACTTAGGCCATGTAGGTAGCCAACATGATTTTTTATTTAATGATATGGCACTTCAATATCTCAATAAAAAGTTCACAAAAAAAAAATCACATAAGTACAGGTGAATTCGTCACAGAAAAGCACATCACTAGCAGAGAATTTAATAACTAAAGGACGTTAGAGGGACTAAGTCACAAAATAAATCGAAAATGTACAGTTACCAAATGCCATATCAAACCAAAAGAACAAATCTGGATCTAGAAGAATTTATAGATAATTATGTAATTTTATGTCTCCATTTTCCTTGAACGGTGTGCAATAAAAAGTACTTTTGTATCTAGTAAAGATTGTCACTCACTGGCCACTTGCGGAGGACATTGCCGCCGCCGTCGAGGTCCACCGCAACGGAGGTGGCGTGACGATCTGGAATGCACTTGCAGAGCAGACACGGTTAGAAATTGCACGAGATACGGATGTTTAAAAGGAGAACGGGTAGGTGTTCTTCCTAGTGAGACACGGGTAACGAAAAGAAAAATAAAATGAAAAACTAGTACTTACGTCTTTGAATTTTCGTCATTCAATAATTCAGAACTTCTGAATTAAAATACCCACACTCAGTCACTTTTTGTCGAAATCCTCAAAGGTAAATGAGGTGATGAGTCATATTAAATTAAGTGAATAGGTATCTGACATTCGTACTGTGAAACGTTTCAAACCATATTATTCAATCAATTGCTCCGCGTAAAAACAGTAAACTTAGGTACCGTATCTTGAATGAAGGCACCGTTAGTGCTGCCATTAACCCGCGCACGAGCAATATCCCTGTAAGCAGAATTGAACCTGCTGGCTCCCAGCCAGGATACGGAATAAAAATCATTATAATTTCATTACCATTGTGAGGTTTTTCGTATGTCCAGCTGAAAATAATTGCAGCCTGTTTCTTGATTTTACGGTTTCCACATATTTTTTAATTAACATCCTTATAATTAATTGGGCCCGAGATTGAAAATTAATTTAGTAATATAATTTAACGTAACCAATAATCATTGAACTCATAAACGTTAATTACGAAGCGTCTGTTACAATTATTATATTTAAGTAATATTAATAGAATTTAAATACGCATTCTCCCTACGGCTTTCAGTTATACTAATTCATTTTTGTTTCGGGAAGTAAAATAAAAAAGTCGGAATTACGCCTAATGTCCCTTTAGAATGTTCATTCGGAGACAAATAAGTTGAAATAATCTCGGCGAGGGTAGGTACTCGTAAGTAACACAGGTCGCTCGCGGCCTGCGGGCCCGGCTCATTATTCTTTCGCCCACCCCCGTCTAAGTGACTTCACTGTCGTTCTCACTTCCTTCCCTTCTCAGGAAATAATTTCAATTTAAGGCTTTCATTGAAATAATATTCATGTTACTTTTTCTTTAAGTCTTACGGCTCCCTGCTAAATGTGAATGTTTACACCGAGTGTCGAGTGTCTACTGAACTGTGCTCTGTAGGTGTTTAAAACTCTCCCATTGTGCGCTGCTCTAACAATAAAGATATAAGTACACTGAAAATGTAGAGTGGGTATATTGCAAGCAAACTTTGGTAGGAATCGGGGACGCGCGAGATATTTATGACTTCCTCTGAGCTCCCAGAGGCTCTCGGGGTTCAAAAGCTAATAAAACGATGTCACATAATGCAAAATTTTATTTAAATCTGGGACAAATTTTGACTCTGGGATAATCCTTCTAAATTGTAAAAGGTTATAGGATATAAATTGAAATATTTTACTTTGCAACTAATTTAATCCATCGAACGAGTGGAATAAAATAAAAGAGAAAAAAAAATCCGTTCCATTTGTAGAAACCAATACGCGTATATGTACACAGTACCATATACCAGTATATAGTACCTGCATATAGCTGCAGTAGTGTGTTTTGAAGCCTTCTGTCGAAATGATTTCATGGCATTGGTCCAGGACTGAAACGAGTGACGTGATAGAGGTTAAATCTACGTCCAACAGCAGGTACATACAAAGTAACGAGATTTATTTACAGGTAAATAGCTTTTGAAAATGTTTTGTTGTAAAATAATCTTGGTTATATTTCTAGGGTTGAAAATGGCGTTTGTGTGGTATAAAATGTGTGTATTTACATTGAATAGCATTTGTTTTCAGGACCTTACACAGGGTTAGGTCAGTAAGGTGTTACGGGGTCTAGGAAGTGGGTTGAGCGGTGGCGGCCACCACCTCGTTTAGATAAACCCGCCGAGTACACCACCAACCATTTTCACACGACTTCAAACGTAATTTAAAATGTTCCTGGTTGCGGAACAACCTTTATGTAGGGTATATTAATGTGTGTTCTGTTTATGTTGCCGCCTGAATTTATTGTTACTACTATAGCTATTTCTAGACGTGCCGAGTTTTATAAACTTTTAATCAAAACCATTCATCACGAACAGCTTTATTACTCTTCTTTGTTTTACTGTTTTTCAATTTTAAAGCTACACTCGGTGTAATTTTTAGTATTACGAGCACTTAAATATTGGTTTATTGGTCTGAAACAAGAAATGTACTCAAAGATATCTTCTATAGTTCTGCTTATGTGTATGATTCCAATGATATTGTAGATTAACCGACAGCAGATTTTAAATGGTCGGTCAGCGAAAACATCCCCCTTACAACGTCAAAAAAGTTAATTAATAAAATGAAATCATTAAACGCTCGTCTCATCACAGCTCGGCGTTGGTTATTGAGCTGGCTCGTTCAAACCATTATCCAGCAGAGTCAATATTGGGATCTAGATGTGAATATTAAATTACTGACGTGTTCCGGACACCGGCGGTTCCACACGGAATATCGACGTTCGAAGTCCAATATCAGCGTCGTGAAGGCTCAATAACGTTTTACATTCAGCCGTGGAGAGCGGTAAGTGCGCCAATACGTAGCGGGAGATAAGAAATGTTACCGACAATCGCGCCGCCTCAGAACCCATTGTACGTAATATTCGCGGCTTGTATGAAATTCATATCGAGGACAGGACGCGGTGTCGACGATCGACCGAATTATTCACGGACAACAATGCCATTAATTCATGTTCTCTATTGCGAATAGAGTACCTCTCTATCCGAAGCCAAGGTATAACCGTAAACCGATTTGGGTTTCCGATGGGCCCACCGCGGTCGGTGTTAGAAAAGATTAATTTTGTGTTTGTCTATGAATATTTATTGCGGCTAACCGAGGCCTGGAATATCCGGGTTCAGGATATAACCCTGGTGTTCAATGTTCAGACGTATGCCTCAGTTTCCTGTTACGCTGAAAATGCATTTGAGTTTGACCCAAAAAGCTTTTTCAAATCTCACGATTCCACATACCGTACCTAATAAGCTCAACTTTACTTGAACGTAAGATAAGATTGCTCTGGGTTTCGATGTAGGCTTTAATCTCAGTTATCTCGACAGGTAGATAGGTACCTACGTTTAACTGAACATGAAGACATTATTTTATTATTAAATACAGCTTTCAGAAATAAAAGGAGGGAGAGGCTTGTGGCTAAGGAATAACAGCCGCATGGGTCCATCGATCAGGTTAAGCTACGCTTGCCGCGGTTGATCCAAGGATTGGTGACCTTTACATACCAAGACCCCTCCGTGCCTCAGAAAGCACGATAAGCCGTTAGTCTTACTGTTATTCTTGGATCTTTGACAGTCGTTACGGGTCGTCAGAACCCCGAAAGTCTGATAACCAGACTTACCAAGAGGAGACTTACCTATTACCCAGTTATTGGGTTATGGAGGTTAGATAGGCAGTCGCTCCATGTAAAACACTGGTACTCAGCTGCATCCGGTTACACTGGAAACCGACACCAACGTAGTTGAAAAAAAGCAGATGATGATTTCAGAAATAAAAAATGGTTGGAGCCTAGAGCTAATCTTTTAATACTGATCTAGATTACCTTTACTTATGCAGATTATTCCCTCAAAGTGGTAGCACGGTGCAGCTTCACGGCACATTATCAAGCCAAACGTGCAGCATTCTGGGCTCTAACTACTAATCGGATCGCGATAAACTTTGACACACGAGCTGTTAGTTCAAATCCTTTTTTGATGGCCCGTTCGGAGTGACGTGTTGCCATCAAAGCTTAGCGGATTGGTAACTAGAGATTATATTTGTTTACAAGGGTCTTTGTAATAGCGAGCGGGATGATTAAGAGGTCTTATGTGAAGGGTTAGTACCTATCTAACTATGCAAATTGTTGTAATATACGATGTTGGAATTTGTAGCTCTCTTATTACCTAAAATGTTTGTTAAAGCTTGTTTGTTGTTGATCAGATGAAGGGGATTGAAGATTTTATATGGAGCCTGGCATACCCACCGGTCCGCCATTTTGTTTTTTTTTTCGAAATGGCGGCCTCGCCTGAATCCTATATAAATCGACAGCTGACATCAATGCAAACAGAAAATATAATTTTACCAAGTCCCGTAAAGTGTCACGTTTCCAAGATATTAGCCATTTTGAAAAAAAAAAAAACAAAATGACGGACAGGTGGGTATGCCACGGAACTTCAAAGCCCTTTGGAAAACGTTTTAAAACTGAACTTGATACAGACGTTATTTAATTTCTTTTTGGACTTTATCAAGTTTGAATTAAATAAACACACAATTTATTGAATCAACTGGGTCGGAAAATGTTTTTCCCAGAGGAGATCAAACATCACAGGCAAGCTCATGCTCGTTCAAGCAGCATCGTCCATATTTTTTACTTCAAGAACACTGTGCAATATTTTTACATTAAATTGTTGCAGAATATAGGTATCTCCTACTATAACAGATACTATATATAAGTAAGTCTTAAGTATTTTCATGTTACTAACAATTTATATGGAGAAATCTGAAATAAATAATTATTATTATGTCGTTTATATATTTACTATCTTATTTTATTACATTTTCAAATATTTTTTTAAATATTAAAATTTATATTATTTTAATTTTATTATTATTATATTTAAGTGGCATATTCTGCGATAATTTTTATTTAATAATTAAATATTTTTTTTCGTAAAATACCTTCAGTCGTGTTAAAAAAAAAACTTTTCCTTGTTACATTTATTATGCTTGCCGTAATTGAAACAAAGTGAAGCGGGTATAAAATAAAATATACCCAGTTACCGACCGTGAATTAGTAAAAGGAGAGACCACTTTGGATGTTTCTCAGACGAACTTCAACCTACCGTGTGATTAAAGGATGACTTGTGGTTTGAGTTGCCTACTTATTTTGCTTCGGAGTTGAGGTACTTACGGAACCCGTATAACGTAACTAAGATAAAGGGTGGCTTCATTTGTTTTATCACTTGAAGTATAGAAGATGTTTACTATCTACAAAAAGTTGGCGTTTATCGAGATGCAGTAATTGTGGGGATGCGCTAGTCTGTTTGAAGTTCTTCCTTATCGTATAATTGTCTATTCCATTTCATGATTACAATTCTTGTCTGCTATCTTCTTTTGCCCATTTCTTTTATAACTAGGTATAGTCACGAGCATAAATATATTACTAAGAACAGCTCGGCATTCATGTCTGATTGCATGATTCATCCATTAATATATGACGGCAAATATATGTGATAATTTGGAATATGCATAAGTGGTAGCATAAATATGTGATATCGGAGTAACATCAAAACTATCTGGCAAAGCAAGCGACGCCAAAATATAGTATGTTGCCATCGGCTTCAAAAATATGTGTGGATATGTCTTGTGTCATAAATATCTGCCTTCTCAGTTAAATTCAGAAGAATATGGTACCTCGTTGTGATCGAAACTTTGGCAACATAAAAACTTGACAGAATAATGTTTCGAGTTTTCTTCTACGTACTCGTACGTCCTGAGTGTATCTATTTGATTCATCATCTGTCTAGCCTTTTCACAACTGTGTTGGGGTCGGCTTCCAGTCTAACCGGTTGCAGCTGAATACCAGTAGGTATCTATTTGAATACTGGAATTATTTTTGCTTTCCTTTTTTTTTTGTTCCCATAGGGTATTTTTTTTTAAAGTTCCCCGTTTATTCTTGCAACTAATCTAAAGTGCCTCTTTTTTTCCAATAAAATAATCTTTCTTAGTCGTTCCTAAGATATTTGAAGTATCTTCACGTAATTTTAAACTATACGGAACCCTTTTGTCTTATGCTGTTACGGCCTAATAGAGTTTAGTAGAACAAACATAGTTTCATTAGTGGTGGTTAACTCTAGACATCCGATTAGATAGTACATAGTTTCTTATCTCCAAGTTATATAGGATATTTTAGTTACTAAATCCACTGCCAAGTACCAATGCAATTGAAAAGTATTGGCTCCGCCTCTGTGGAAGGTGATGATAAAAACGGATCAGGAAACGTCGCAATAACTTTTACATGTTCTGAATTTAAATAATTCTTATATGAACGAATTTGTATGCATCGCGGCCAGTATTTTACTTTCTCGCGATCAATCTCACGATAGCACTGGCAGGCAATGGATTAGAGGTTTCAACACAGATACTTAATCGCCTGTCAGTCGTGGTGGACAGTTGACGCTCGATGAATCAACGTCGCCTCTCTATTTTATGACCTGACTGACAGGTGGCGTGCCGACGCCCTTGTCCCGAATCCGACATAGTCCATTCACAGTTATTTTACCTCGAACATAAACCTTATGGTGAAGAGAATAAAGGTCATAGTGTGCAAAATTAGAGGTAAAATAACGAAACGGACAGTACCACAGTACTTCAGTTTTTGTGACAAACCTGTGGATGCGGATTTCTTCACTGTGCCTATTGATCGGATGACGGTAATGGCAACAGGAAGGCTTATGAAACTAACAGGTTGTATTTTTATGTAACAGCGACAATCAAAGCCAAAAACTTGTCAAAAACTTCGGGAAATTAGAGGTATTTTTATTATCTTAAAATTTTAGAGTTCTTAAAACAACAAGAATTGCCCCTCTGATACCTCGTACCTCGGCCTGAAGGTTTCAACAAATGAGGAGTGAATCTGGAGGATTTTTCTTAATGTAGTTTACCAAGATATAACTTCCTCGTAGGTAGGTACTATCAATCCAGACTCAAAATGCACTCAACCAGCCCTTTAGTTATGTCCATAAAAATGTATAATAATTTGCCAAATGTCATTAGAGAAGTAAACAAAACAAATACATTTGTTAACAAATTGAAACAATTTCTAGAATCCAAGTCATACTACTCAGTAAAGGAGTTTATAGATGACAAATCAATTGCAAAATAAAATTATCTATATATCTCGTATACACCAAACATTATGGAATATAACATAATATAGAAAATCTAATATATATATGAACATATGAATACATAAATAATAACATAAAATAACTTATATACTATACCAATATACACAAAACAGATATATATATATATATATATATTACATAATTATAACCCAATTAAGCAATAAATAATATTTAATTGTTTGAATTGCCACTTAGCTTTCTTCCTCTCTCCTAAATTTTTGCTGTGCCCGACGGGTCCATATTGATCTTTTACCTTATATATACCATCTAAACACATATGGAATGCAATAAAGATTTGAGTTTGAGTTTGAATGTGGGGGAGATTATACTTATTCAGGCCAAGAACTTGTAGAATATGAGCAATCAAATCCGTACCATCCTTATTAAAATAAGGTATAGCTTACAAAAACTTATCAGATCATCTTCCTTCCTACAACATCGGCGTTATTGTACGTACATTGAAAAATAATTTCGGTTTAGTCCGTAATAGCTCCCGACCTTGAGTTCCTGCCTTTATAATCCCCGGTCTACCCCAGGGCTTTAATCCTGTAATTGAAAACACTTGTGAATGTTGTAAATTGACAATTGTATGATTGACAGAGGTGCTGACGTGGGGTCGTATGAAAGGTTTACGGCTAATGGAGGATCGTGCTAGACAACCCAATGATTGCTAAATTTAGTCGAAAGGAATTAACATTCGCATAAAATTCGATGGATATGACGCGTGCAACATACATTTTGACGTTTGGATTGACTTTACAATGTACATTATGGACCCGTGGCGGACCCCTGATGGATACCTCTGAAGCCTTCTGATTTAATCTGTTGTCACATGTCATATGAATGATCGGTTGTTTGTTAATCAGGTCAACGAATGATAGAAGCACAAAGCACCAGTGAGATTTTACAGCAGTATGTATATTGTTGATATTTTTAAAAAGTGTGATGTATGTATTAACACTTAAATTCTTCATTCTTTCGTTGTCTCGCACATTTCCACAAGGTTATGGCCGAGTTGTTTTACAACTGAAGCCTTTAACATTTAAGTTGAATGCAGTCTCTAATTGATGGATTAAGTTGAACTTTGTTTTGCCTTCGTCTCTAAAATACAATAAAAGACGACGATATACTAATCCGTCCTACATTAGGGTGGGGATAAAAGGATTCTGTGAATGGCCCACGATTTAAGAGCATTTACTTTACCAAGAAAAATATATATCTGCCGACAGAAAATTGAATTTATCAATGTAAAACGGGTAAATGTAGATCATTGTTCTAAATTTAATTAATATTCCTTAATCGACTATGCATTGATTTATACAAAGCTGAACCCTAAACTTAATTAATGTCTTAGACTAGCAGATATAATTTACAAATCCGTATCTTACAAACCCCTACCGAGTGAAATGTAAGTTATATTCAATTCATGAAAAGCCTTTTGTTGTATGGGACATCCCACTCCGTCAATCAGAGTCACGAGCACCAAAGTAATCAAAGTTTATAACGAGTTACATAATTATTAAATCTCGCGTATAATTTTAGTTCCTCTCTCAATTTGAACGTCAGCTGAGATATAAAATGCATTTATTCAGTCCAAGTTCGTGACCTGAAAACATAAAGTTAACTGGGTTAATGTTACCCAAAACTTTGTAATTAATGATTCGCTAATCTTTACGAAGACTGACATGCGGATAAAACTTTTCGGCCTGTAGAAAACTCCTAAAATTTACCACAAACTTCCTCAATCAAAGTACACATGCAGCGAAAATGGGTCATACAATCGATATTAATTTATAGCAATGAAATATCCTGGGATTGCGTATAGACCCCGTCACTAATGACTCGATCCTTACTCCAACTATCCAAATTAGGAATTTGATATTTTCATAAGATAGTGTGTTAATTTGGTAACTGTTTATATCGAGCGGAAACGTGGCTGTAGTTTGCAATAACTATCAAAACTATGAGAATGAGCAAGTAGCCGAGGAGACGGCGAGTGGAGGCAGTTCGACGTCAGACAAGGCATGGGACGGCCGACCAACTCCCAACTACAAGTAAAGCGCTTTAGCGGCAGATTAAGATATACATCTAATAGATAGTGCGGTTAGCTAGATCAGATTATGAACTTGACAAATGACATGGATAACAGCTAAGATATCTACGCCCATGTGGTTCGTGGATTTACGTAGGTCGGTATCGATTTAATGCGAGTTGGGAAGCATTATATCATTAATCACTGTTTCAAAATGTGTAATTAAGCAACATGAGCCTTTATTTTCCCTTAGCTTGAGAGTGTGTTTGTAAAGCCAAAATGTCAGTTGGCTTCACAAACACATTTTCAAGCTATTTAACAAATTTGCGGACTTTAAACTTATGAGAACCCAATTACTCATATTTTTCCGTTGGCCCGCTGTCGCCTAAACGCGCAACGTTTCTCGCAAGTCGCGCGGCACAGTTCTGCAAGTGTTTGAGATAACAAGTGCGCGGGTGACAAGAGTCCTCGCAACTTGCGCTCGATGCTCATAACTTTCCCCGCAAATGCACCTTAACTAGTGTTGTCTTAGGTAGGAGCAATCTGAATGTTCACTAAGTAAACTGTTACGTGGTTGGCATAAAAAATGTTTATTAGGTTCGTCTTGCTGAAGTACTACCTACGACTATGTTCTGTTGTTTTAAAGTTTCAGTTACGCTTGGTTGTTAGCCCGCATGCGGGTTGGTATAGGTTTACAGAGATTTTATTTCTCATAAGAACTCAAATAGCAGTTCACTTAAAATGAGATAAAAGTGCTTACATCTAAATAATAAATAATATCATATTTGCCTCTGGGGCGTTGGCGATGTTACACGTTACATTATAAGTATGTTTATACTGTCACACTTCTTTTAATACTCCTGTAAATCATTAAACAGTTGTGCTACCTCAACCAATATTGTTTTTTTGCCGTAATTAGTCCGTGCACGTGCAGTCATAGTTGAAACTTGTTTTTACTTCTTGTATTGTTTTATTTATGTAGTTGTATGTTTGATTGTACGGAATTTGTGGTGATTTTTATTATTGTTTCCAAATCCAAAGAATTAACTCGAATTCGGGATCGTTTTTGGTTCACTATGCTGTATTGGAATTCGCGTAAGTAAACAACAATGTAATATTTTTGTGCTGTAAGAATGACATAAAAGTAAAATCTTTTTTACATCCAATTAATTACGAAACCATATTCACAGTGCAACTGAAACACTGACTGTTGAAAGCAATGAACAGCAATATCGTGAAAGTTTTAAATGTATAAACTTTTGAATATTAATTAAGGTAAATCAAGAAATTAATTGTAGGTACAAATAAAGAACGTTGCGTCATTCTGTTAAATATTGCACATATACAGGGTTATTTAAATTGGCTACTTGGCTCCGTAGATGCGAAGGGTATCGATATCAAAGCACGATCAAAAAAAAAATTGGAGGTCAACAACCGCTGTTAGTGTTGCTATGTACTTGAAATAACTGTTTTCTTATGTTTTTCGTGTAGAAAAACCCCACGCGAGCGAAGCTGCGGGCAGAACCTAGTTTTGAATAAATTTTAAATCCCTTTAAGAAAAGTCCAAGTAAGGCCCGAATTCCATATCTATTTACCTACTAAATAAACAAGTAACTTTTGCATCTTTCGAGAATTTGTCCGCTGTAGCCGGCGAGCTGAGCAGCGGTGCACGTTTTCTGAAGGAGCGTAGTTTTGAAGTCTGCAAGATAACAGATGCGAGCCTCTCCCCTCGGCTGGCAGTCGAGAACTGCCCCACGCTAGCCTCTTGAGAAACGCTTACCGACTATGCCAGTCCCACTTGAATTATCTCTACTCACTATTTCTCTTTGGAATTGTTCAAATTACGCTGTAGAGGTGAGGTAAATGTGAGTTTTTAAGGTGCCTTGTTGTGGTACAGCTATTCAGTGGACGTTCAGCTAATTGAATGTTTGAACGTTTTGGTTTTTTCTTAGTTCTGACAGATGAACTTAGGAAGAAAATGCGTGGCTTATAGATTCACATAAATTAAAGTTTTAACTAACCGTCTGTGATGTTATTATGAAACTAATAGCAGCTTCATAAAAACCTAATTCATTCTCTTTCCTTTTTGATAATTCGAGTAGGTATTAAAATAGTTTTCTTTTAAATGTAAAATTATTTTCTTTTCCAGACTTTTTACCCCTTTATTTACAAACTTCTTAAAAGTTAAGAGCTGTTTAAACATCAAAAATGTATGGTTAAACAGTCACTTTAAGCAACGTTTATAAATAAACCCCTAAATGTTGACACTCATATCAGCTATTCAAAACTTCATCAATCCAGTAACAATAACACTACAGAACGAGCAACACAAACGTGTTCACAGTGATCGATTTCGTTTCACACAAAGCTCGCATACGGTTAGGGGTCGTAAAGGTATCTAATTAATAGGTCGCGCATTGTCCTACGTGAACCGTTTTCGTTTGAACGAATGGCAATGATAGTCTCGCGGGCTGCCCTTTGTACAGTCGGCGGCCTCGTTAGTTGTGCCACTTCAAAGCCACGCACAAAGGCCGCCCACTAGCACCACCTGTACCTTTATTGTTCTTTATCTATTTAGCGATAGTCACGACTAACGTGAGTTTACTCTGGCCATTTGAAACGAATCCCTATTTAACCTGCGCCTATTGTGACTTTATCAATTTGGTGTGGAAGCTTTGTAAGTGATATTATTGTTGCTGTTTATTTTGTATTGTGGTTTTTTAGGGTTTCGTATCGCGACGGTGTGAACCGTGCCTTGCTACTAAGCCTAAAATGTATGTCTGTCCGTCTGTCACATGCCGCTACAGCTAACGAAACGTAAGATGATACATTCAGAGCTCGTTTAATCTTCTTTTTCTTAGCGTGTCGATGGCAATCTAAACGGACTCGGCCCAGAAATTAGGCTACGTGTTTGGCGCCATCATTAGCGTTCATCAGTCATTGTTTAATGATTAAATAATAAAAACATGGATCCAATATGGATACATCAGCACTTTAATGACTTCCAAGCAACGTTTAAAGTTGCGAGTAATACCAAATTAATCATATTTATAGTTTGCTCTCAACTCAGTTATAATGATTCAACGAAATTCGAACAAAGGTTGTTCTGCTATAATTAAGTGAAAACGAACGAGCTAACGAGGTACGAAACCTTCAGTGCGTGAATACGACTCGCACTTCGCCGGTTGTATTCACGAAGGTAAGCAGCCATAGGCCAATGAGAAAGCAATTTTGTGAATAATTTTCCGTTATTCCGCGAAAAGATTTACCTACATAATATTTTCCGTAAATATCACACACAATTATTAGGTAGGTACACCTTTTTACACATTTTTGATGTGGTTACAACAATGTCTAATAATTTATACTATTCCTTAGGTATAGAATTTGGTGGCCCCCTCCACCAAATTCTATACCTAAGGACTTTATTATATAGTAGGGTAGCCAACTTTAATATATAATAAAGTCAAAGTCAAATCATTTATTTCAAATAGGCACATAAAGGCACTTTTGAACGTCAAAAGTTAAATTAAAATAAAATTGATTCTAGTCGCCCTTTCCAAAAGGTAGTTTTCGTATAGAGAAGAATGGGCAAGAAACTCCGTTACTCTTTTAAAATGTTTTACAATATTTTGCATACATTAATTATATAATTATAGTGAAGACGATGCACCTAAAAATAAAATTACTATAACACAATAAGTAAAAGAATTAAAATGAATTTATGAAACCATGACATATAAATTAACTATGTGATAGATACATGGTGCTCACATATTTACAAACATTCTAAAAGTAGACGATTTTAATAAATAAATAAACAGTAATAAGTCCGGGTGTGACTTTAAGTAATTACAGAATGTAAATCAATGAAATCAGATGTAAATCTTTAAGTAATTACAGAATGTAAATAATACAGTATCCTGCTATATTAGAGGCCAAAAATATACTAGACGAAACTACTTTATTTTCATTTCAGTACAAAATGGCGATATGATATATAATTTTAAATGATATATATGTTTTTAAGCATACCTACTATATATTTTTTACTTTTTCGTCATTATCTATATTCTTACTGGCAATGGGTTCGAAAATACTATATTTGATTTAAAAAAGTTGGCAACCCTAAGGGTGGAGAGAACCAGCGGAAACAACTTTTAATATTTGTCAGTTATTTTTGCATACACCAGTTTCAAATGAACACAAAGTTTAGAATTAGCAGCCCATTAAAAATTACAAAACCCGCTCTCCAAGTAACTGCGACTGTAATTACAAGTTTGGCACAATAAAAAGGTGCCAAAAAGTAAAATGAGGTGACGTCATTAAAAGTTTAAAGGTAAACCTACTGTAGGACAGAACCTGCAGGGGTTTGTAAATAAAAAAACTTGGTTAAACTAGGTCTAGTAGGTGTCGGTGGTTTTCTTATTTTATGTTTTTCACGGGGGCCCCGTGTAGCATTATGAGATAAAAGAATTTGAAAGGACATCATTCATTTCATACTCAAAAATTAAAGTCCCAGATAAAAAAAGTACTGCTTGTCTTATGGGAAATGAGCATTATTTACTATTACCATGAAAGTCTACCACTAACCCCCCGGCTGCTATTTGAGATTGAAAATGCCAAAAATCCTATTTTAATTAAAATTAATGTTAAACTCAATTAAAAATTGGTATTTTTTTTATGTTATGCTTAAAACAATTGTTATAAAAATATGATTTTTGGCATTTTCAATCTCAAATACCAGCCGGGGTTTATTTTAGACTTTCGCTGTAATAGTAAAAATGCTCGAGATATTATTTCCCATAAAAAAATAGTATGTACTTTTTTTTCTTAACTTTAGTTTTTGCGTATAAAATGTTCGACACTGTATTCCCCGAAGGGTTACACAGAGATATACTCATAGTACCCACCATCATCATCAGTCTACAGCAGTCCATTGCTGGACACAGGCACCAGGCAGGCAGGCAGGCAGGCAGGTGGCATTTGCACCTTTCCTATAATAATGTAAAAAAAAACAAGAATAAAAGTTATTCCAAAGTACTTATAAATAAATGATTTTTATTACTAATACACAGAGAGCTGAGTCGGCACAGTGGTAACGGTCCCGACTTACGAGTTTTAGGTCGTGGGTTCCAACCCAGACAGGCGCTTTACTTTATGTAAATAATTTAATCACCACTGCTCTCACAACGGTGAAGGAAAACATTGTGAGGAAACTGACGTGTCCTAGAACTAAACTCCGAAGACATGTGACATCTACCAACCCGCACTTCTTCTTGACTACACGGTTGGCGCAGTGGCTGAGCGATCGACTGCTGCGCTGCGTGTCGCGGGTTCGATTCCCGCACGGAACAAATATTTGTATTGCCTACAGGTAGTTGTTCCGGGTCTGGCTGTTTGTGTATGTGAGTTTAAATGTTTGTAAGCGCACCCACGATACAGGAGTGAAGTTCCTAGTGTGGGGCAACGTTAATAAAAAAAAAAAAAACAATATGTCTGAATAATGTCAGACTTTCGGGCTTCTGACTACCCGTAACGACTGCCAAAGATCCAAGAATGATAACCGGAACCAACGGCGTTTGATGTGTAAAGGTGATTACCCATCCACGGACCAACCGCGGCAAGCCTAGCTTATCTTGATTGATCGACACGTGTCGATGTTATTACTTAGCCACACAACCTTTATTTATTACTAATTGTAATAAATCGATAAATAAACTGTAGCAATTCAGTGTTTATATTGACGTTTGTTGATGAATATTGAACGATTTTATTGAGACGTTTGCACTTAGCCCCCGTCACCGTATCTTTGATATAAGTATCTATTATTTCCAAGGCAATTATGTTCAGAGCTTCGTTTTACTTACAGATGGTTTTATGAGTATCGGCGTGTGTTGAATAGCAGGAGTCAGCTGCATTTACTTATATCTGCACTAATTTTATGTCCCTCATCCTTATATTATTTCGGATTATTTATACATTTTACTAGCGATCAACTCGCCCCTACTCTTCTTATCTATAAACTAATAATAAAACTGAAGAGTTTGTTTGTTTGAACGCGCTTATCTCTGGAACTACCGGTCGGACTTAAAAAAATATTTTTGCATTTGATTGATAGCCCAATTCTTGAGAAAAGCTATAGTTTATAACACATAACATCATGCTATGACCCTTAGGAACCGAGCAAAAAGAAAAAACGTCAGAAGCTAGTGTATTATACACATTCACCTTTCGGAATATTTTTTTGTAAATTATGGTGAAAACCGAGACAAAATCCATTACGTAGCTTAATAACTCGGTCGCACAGACAAACACGAAAAGCGACTTCAATCTAATTATACTTATACAGGGTTATTTGTAAAACACCAGCAACCTCTTAAGAGGTAATTGTACTCATCATTATGAACTACTTTTACTATGGGACCAAAACTGAAATCGTGAAAAAAATGCCCACATTCCCAACATTTATGTTCGCATAACTCTTCAAAATGTAGGGAGCAGCTGATTTTTTTTCAAATCAGCTTGGTTTGGTTGGTTTGGTTTGGCATTTGATAGCAATTCTTGAGGAAGGTTGTTGCCTACGACCCTTAGGGACCAAGCAAAATGAAAAAATGTCAGAAAGAACATTAAGCAAAAACGAAGTAATTGCGAGGGGGGGGGGGGGCGATGCGATGCGACGCGGTGGGTCGGGGAACAAGAAATTTCATGCGGTCGAAGTCGCGGGCAGATGTTTGTTTATATTAATACTAGCTTTTGCCCGCGACTTCGTTCGCGTGGAATAGTGACTTCACCAATAGATGACACCGACTCTTGACCAATAGATGGCGCTGTATGTCCGGAATAAATTTTATTTTTTATTTTTTGTAATAAAAACTATTCTATGTCCATTCTCAAGTTCCAAACTATGTCTGTACCAAATTTCACACAAATCGGTTCAGTAGTTTAGGCGTGAAGCAAAGACAGACAGACAGACAGACAGAGTTACTTTCGCATTTATAATATTAGTTTGGATGTACAGGTGCTGAAATTATGTAGAAATAGATTATCTGTTAAGAAGTTTTAATACTCGTAAGTATTCCTAATAAATATGAGATTAGATGGTAATGTAAAAATAAAAGCCAATATTATGGAATAAAGTTATTAGTCTCAAAACGGTGAAGAAAAACATCATGAGGAAACCGGCACGTGCTAGAACCAAACATTCGTAGACATGTGGTGCGTGGTGGATTACGGTCCCTCTGACCAAGAGGAAGCTTGTGTCCCAGCAGTGGGAACATTATAGACTGATTATGTAAACATTCAAAAATACTGCTCCGCAATATTTCCTGACGCAATGTGAGGTATCGATGAAGCAAGGGGCTGTCGTTTTCTGCTTTAGGATGTGGATAGAAGGCAACTCGTGTGAAATTACATTAAATCAGTGGCAAATTGACGAAGCTGCTGCGAGCCGCGGCCGGACGGACATGACGAAATTATAAGGGTTCCCAACATCACACAATTATAGTGTCTACGAAACCCTAAAACGATTCAAACATTTTATACAGTGAGACTGAGGGTTGTTTATTACAAGATTTTAGTCGCGCGCTCCGCCGCAATCAAACATTTCATTTACATAGAAAAATGAAGCTTTTATTCTGAAATGCGTTACAGGAGATGACGATTCATAAATTCACGATATTAAAACCGTTAAAATTTATAAAAATTCAAATGCGTATTTCAATGACGTTATAAAAGATTTCCCGTCCATGTTTTGGATATATTTATGTGAATAAAACAAAGGATTCCTCTTTTCATTTTGCAATTTTTATTACCTTCGTTCGAGTACATTTACATTAAACGTGGTTTTGTATTCGAACGTGTGTGCTGCAGTATTAGAGGTAGGTATTTATTTGTAAAGGTGTGTAATCTAGTTGAATCCCGTTCGCTAAAACAAATACAGCTGCTACCAAAGAGGAGTTGAATAAGGTGTCTGAGAGATAAGGATGGATGTGGGTCGTGTGGCATGTGTGAGAGAGATGGCAGGAGGTAATCCTAACCGACACAACTCACCGCTAGACTTAGGAAATGAAACCCGACCGAACCCAAATTCATTAATGTTATCGTGTTTGCCATTCTAACAGTTGCACAGGTATGAGAGCTGCAGATAACTAGCACACAACTAAAACTGTTTGGAGCTAATTCCAACTTGTTGGCTATTTATTTATTATTTATTTTGTCATCTGCTTCCCATGGCGCCAGTTAAATATTCAGTTTATTAAATCTACGATTTAAGTTGCAAACTCTAATTGTTCGTCCGTCTGACTTTAGTGCTTTAGTATTTATAGCTACAAATGTCGATGAGGGGTGTACTGTAGGTACAGTCACGAGCAAAAGTATGTATACACTCGGCTATATTCAAAAGCGATTTACTCCTTTATTTTTCAATGAAATTTTATGTTGTTACGAACATAGCATTTTCGAACCCATAGGTTTATGTAATGTGTCGTATTTCAACGTTGCATTTCTCGAAAAAATCGCAATTGAAATTGGCCAAGTGTTGACATATTGGTGCTCGTGACTGTACACCTCTGCCCAACCTTTTGGAGAAACAAGGTGTGAAGATATTCATGTTATTATGGAATATGTTCTGAAAGCGGAGCTAATTTTGTTGTATTTTCTTATTTCTTCCAATATTTTCGGGACCTTTTTGTAGTCCTATTATGTTGTCCTTAATTAACTACGATATGTGGTTAATTGGCTGTAAGTACACGAAAGACCTAAATTAATTAGTTCTATCTAAGATTGAGCTCGTGAACGTAATTGGGTGGTCATTGTACTGACTAGGTCTCTTTGTGGTAGCGCCAGTGGACAGCGAAGACTATATTATTATGATTAAGTAGCCAATAAGAGAAGGACGATAGGCATTTCTGTAAGTAAGGTGGTTTCACCAACCAGCGGGGTAATTGCGTAACACACTCATAAAGGCAAGAAGATATAAAATTCAGTGGTGCCAGCGACACGAAGAAGAAGAGAAAGTTGGTGCCTTTCATTTTGACCGTAAACAACAGTATTCATTCAATTGTTTACTTTGTTGAGCAGATTTCAAATAAATCAATAGTAGGTAATAATCCATTTACTTGCCAGAATATTGTTACAGAGTTGTTACATAGTTTTAAAAGTTCATAATATTCTGCTGTTTCCGGCGTACAAACACATTTTCAGGGTTTTGGTTAGTTTGTTAGATAACATGGAAATTTTAAACAAATTAGGATAACATTCAAATTGAAAATTAGTCAAATATTAAGAATGGAAATGTCAAAAAGATTAAATTAAGTCGAAGAGATAATAAGAACATAATATAATTATTTTCTAATATTTGAGTCAACTTTTCATTTCATTCGTAAGCGAAGCGATGGATTAGCAATTTCCTTAAAAAAATCAGATTGTGACTGAAAAAGTGTGTGTTATACAACCAGGGTGCACACAGTCCTATTTTCTAAGTGTCGCTAATAGCTTAATGTGAAAAGTGACTTGTTCTTTTTTAATACTCTGTTATTGCACATTTGCACGTATTCCAAAGCTGGAACAATATCAACCGTAATTTTCATAACGTAAAATTAATTACCTACTTAATAAAGAAACCCTTTTTAGAAAATATGAAGTTCATTAGTTAGTTGGACCCTTTTGACACATGGTTCTTTATCTCTGTACCTATGTCACTGGCCAGTTTAAATAAAAATACATAGGTATTTCAGTCATTTTTCATACCACCTGCTCGCTAATGTCAAATTATTATGTCATGCAAATCTAACCTAAAGCAAGTCTTTTAAGCCTTAGGCTTTAGCTGGGCATTAATATTGTACTGAATTTCATTATGACAGCTGGTCAGTAATGTGATTTGAATTTGGAACCTCAACTGAGAAACTCGTATGGAAACTTTTACCAAAAAAAAAATACACTTTTTTACTATAAATACACAGGCGACCAAAGAGTTACTACACTTCATAGGTTTTAGTTGCCGTTGACGAACAAAGTGGTTTAATTTTGTAACTTAATAGAAATATTATAGTAACAATATTGTATTGTATTAATTAGATAGATGAAACAAAAATAATTAAGTACAACAATAAAAACAATTGTGTTCTGTATATGGCCAAGTCTAAAATTATTGAATAATGTTCATATTAGGCTCGCCTGACCGCTGTTCTACATTATCTGCGGCATGTCATCGCAACAGCTAATCGGTTGCTGTGACGCGTACTTTGTCTGTGATGGCGTGTTCGTCATTAGAATATTGGGTATCATAATTACGATATTATTGTGTTTTTCATAAAATTGCATGGTTCTGGATAAAATAGTGTACAAAACTGCACATAATTAGGTGTTCCCCGGTTATTTAACACTTTTATAAACTACTTATGAAAATCGAATTAGTTTATTTTGTCACCTAGCAGTAGGTGCGAAAAGTAGAGTATTCTCCTCGGGGATGAATATGGTTCTTGGGCGAGCTTGAATCCCTCGCTGCGCTTAGGTTTCTAGTGTTAACTCCCCCGCTTCGCTCAGGAGTTAACTCAGAGCTACCTCGCTGCGCTCGGGAGCCCTAGAATGCTTCGTTGAGTTTGGGATGGAAAATAGCGCCCGTGACTTAAGTCTTAAGTCACTGCTTTATCCCCTTAGTGAATAATCTTCTATAGAATATTCGGTTTTATGAGAAGAGAAGATAGAAGAAAAAGACATGTTGCACCGACCCCAAATAAATTGGGATAATAATAAAGTGGATAAAGTGACTCTCTGTTTGTCTCTAACAAGAGACAAAGAGAGTAACACACACACACAGTAACCTAATCTATTCACTGACAAAGAGAAGTCTTTGTCAGTGAATAGATTATTTTACTATGTTTCAATGAGTCCTGTTATTTTTAAACTGAGGACAGATTTTTTGGTTTATATAGCTGCTTCCGGTTAGACTGGAACCCGACCCCAACATAATGGGGAAAAGGCTAGGCAGATGATGATATGGCTATGTCTAATTTCACTCTTGAATACTATTACAATATTTATGAGCATTTCTTGTATCTATTTATAATATCATCATGATAAGGAAGGTTTGCTTGGTTTTCGATCCATTAACGAGGGTAAGTAAATCTCTGTTCGAAGCTTCACATCTCATAACGTTGTTAAAGCCTAGTTTATACCAACACATTTCTCAAGCTTAGCTAAAACCGAATGTGTCTTGAGCGCTTTATCGACATACATTCAAAACTTCTCCACGACTTGGAACATTGAATTTAAAATATGCTTAAGTGCACAGATGACATATTTTTCCTACGATTTTACGAAGTACTTCAGTAAGGAGACTTTATTTACGGAGTCTGTGTGACGATGGAGCAAACAGCTAAATGTACTTTTTACGTTGAGGCGTTTGCTTCAGTGAGGTCTAGATAGTTTAGATAAGAGAGGGCAAAACATTTACCTACTTACTGAAAGGGTACTGACTTTTTTTGCGTTTGACTTTCATTAAATGTCAGTAAAGTCGAGCACATTATACTTAGTAAATAATACTTAATATATGATATGATTATATTTTTTCGAGAAGTAGAATACTATTACGAGGGACAGAAATAGAAAGGACTTGCCAGTGATAAAGCAAGCAGAGTATCTACCTATACTATGTTCATCTCACGAAGCGACGCGCTTTTTCATCATCATTTCAGCCGAAAGACGTCCACTGCTGGACATAGGCTCCCCCAAGCACCGCCACTCACTTCGACCGGCACCTTAACTGCGTAGCACATGATCAATCGGAATCGGTTTCATTTTGACAGTTCAACAACATTCATTGCGTTATTTACGTGTTGAGCCGACAAATTTTTCGAACTTATGAAGCAATGGATTAGCAATTTGCTTCAAAATGATTCTGATTCCGATTGATTGTGTGTTACGCAATTAGGAGGCGGTTCTGTGCTTCCCGCAACCAGCGGATTCTTGCGGCCCTCAAAACGTCATCGGTCCACCTTGTGTGAGGCCTTCCAACGCTACGTCTTCTGGTACGCGGTCGCCACTCCAGAACCTTTCGGCCCCATCAGCCATCTGGCGCGCTTTACTTGTGGTTAATAAGTGTACAAACACGCTGTGAATGTGTGTGTAAGCGCAGGAGCTCTCGGTACCGTACGAGACAATGGGGAAGTCGGAAATGTGTGTAGCGGAAGTGTGTGTGTTATATGCTCACGCTACTCGTCTTCACGCACACATACAAAGCGTGTTTATACACTTAGTTAACACAAGTAAAGCGCGAGTCGATTCGCGAGACACAAATACTGTAACTAAATTGTTATGTACAATTGTACAGTAATAATAATAATAACCCCAACGCCGTATCTCTACGTTGACGCCGTGGTGGGGCTTGCGCGTTCCGAACTCTAGGCCTGTGCCGGAGTTTACTCTGCTGAAACAGGTCCAGGGTGAGAAGCCAGACCAAAAGAGATACAGAAACCCGCAGAGCAGCATGTGGCGAGCTATTGAGCAGTAGCGACCCCACGGACCCTATCTCCCGGGACAAATCCTGTTCCTCACCTCTGGCTTACCTTTATTGGCCGGCTGGAGTGAACAATGACGAGGAACAGAGCTCCCACCACATTCTTGCCTTTACTGGCTGGCTAGAGTGGAGAGTCGCAAGAACAAACGTGTTCGGGGGAAGGAAGTATTCCAGTAAGTGCTCGTAGGGATCTGAACCATCTTCCGGGCTCTGGGATTGTTCTGAAAGCCGTGGAATACCTCTCTACTCTATAAGCACCTCAGGACATGTTACCCCCTTGTTGCTACGTCACTATGTGCTAGCACAGTTTCCGGGGGCCAGTTTGAGTGTGCAAGTCACCCCCTGCCATTTTGTCCGTGTATATATAAAACATTGATCAAGCAGAGGCTATAGTTATTGGTAACCAGTCCACTTTAGCCACCCAAACCCATAGTCCAAATTTGTATTTTTTCATATCCTGCAATAGTATTAACCGAGGGTTATCCTTGGGTGCACTTGCATAGAACATACGGGGATAATCGTCGGGTGGTGCCACATTTTAATAAGATTTCCTAAGGGGCCTCTGGTAGGCGCGGGCCTGCGGTAGGCGCGGGCCTGTGGTAGGCGCGGGCCTGCGGGCGGAGAGTAATGGGTAGCTCTCCGTCCGATCAGGACTAGGCCCGTGCCGGACGGCGTGTTCGTGTTCCACGCGCGCCTCAAAGAGATGTCAGCAAAGTGACGGGGCCCCACAGGGCCGAAGCCTGCCAGGGTAGCGGGAACATCCGAAAGGGTTTACCGCTGCCCTGGAACATAAAGGGCTAAGGAAGGAACACGGGTGGGTTTTAGTCAGTAAGAGTCTGACACTCCCTCCTGCTCCACCCAGAGCGGGAGGAGTCATTTGATGATTTCCCATCCTCAAAAAAAAAAAAAAAAAAAGGGGCCTCTGCGAGTTGGCTTCGGCTCCTCGTACGCCTTCCAAAGGACTGGGACCCCCGAGATATGTTTAAATATAATAATAATAATAAATTTATTAGACATAAAAAAAGGTACACAGATACAGTATTTTTATCTCACGAAGCGTAACAATAATATGGTATTTCTGGTTCCCGTCTAAGAATAACCTGCATCTCTGTAGTAAGGAAGTGACGAGGGAGTTATATGAAGTGACTGAATAACAACATCTAATTATATAACGATGATATAACACATAATGTGATAGATTACGTGAATTGTGGATTAAATCTATGAAGGTCGTTACATGCTTGTTACAGTGATTACCTAGTTGCAACTCAGTTACATAAGTCAATTGCTAAACGCACGCAAAATCTTACGCTATAAGGATGACATTACGGAAACAGAAACATAGGTACAGACGCCAACACATCAAGCTACTACAATCTGTAAAATTTCTTTAATAGATTTTCAACTTTATTTCTGAAGCATTAAGGTTCAAGGTGGATTGGAAAAATTTGACACTTTCGGGTAGCTTGACCTGCTGGCGTCTCTCTACATAAAAATATTATGTTATAGGTTGAAAGAAAACGGAGAAAATAAATAAATGAATGAACATTTAAACGACATAATTATATTTGAATAAAATTCTTAAATAAAAGTTACACATGCAGTAGCTACGGCGTAGCGTGTGGCTTATGTCAACGCTACGCGAGCTACGCGGTCGTAGCAGATCCCAGAACTGCTACGTATGGAATCAATTATGAAGTACGGTCGGCAATAAACACAATATCGTGATTTTTCAAACACTGGAGAAATAACGTATCATGTATCAAACTTTGTGACATATAAAATGTGGTGTATTTTATTTGTCACAAAGATTGTTCAGTAACTTACTTTCAAGAGTAATTTTACTTTCTTATTTCAATCAAAATATAATAGGTGGTTTTGTAACTGTTGTAACTAATTTACCTCAGGCTAATTGACCTCAGGCTCAGGTTCAGTAGTATCACTCCCGACCACTAGACCATCGAGGCAGACTGTATAATGGGAGTATTTTTCAATAAACCAATTGTTACTTTAGAAAACACAGTTTTTCTTTAATTAATAAATCAATTTAAACCAGTGGTTCCCAACCAGTGGTCCGTGGACCACCAGTGGTCCGCAGAAGCCAAAATGTGGTCCGCGAACGATTTTAAATTTAGCGGGCGGTGAGCCGTTGGTCGCTGTGCAGTGAGTGAGAATAGCGCGGGTGGAGGGGGCGGTACGTCGGGCCGCCGTATGTAATTCCTATTAAGTTTTTAATGAAAGTTTCAGTTGGATTATTACAGTTTATTTTTATTATACCTACATAGTGGTCCCTGCTAACAAGAATAATATAAAAGTGGTCCCTGACCAAGAAAAGGTTGGGAACCCCTGATTTAAACAAAATAAGCGGCCAAGTGGGAGTCGACTCACAAAGGGTTCCGCACCACCGTACAATACAAAACGCCGAAAGAATACATTCCGCATATGAACACCCCTTGACTTTTTGAATTTATTTTATTTTTATTATTATAGTACTACACACTCTGTGAAAATTTCAAGTGTTTACCTATTACGGTTCAAAAGATCGGTTGGCTGTATCGGCCAAGTGCGCACTTGTACACGCAGTCGGCACCCTTTGGGTACAGAACCCAAAAAACGGAAGTCCGTAGGGTTTTAGAAATCAAAATAATGTCCGTATATTTTGAATTCGGAGAAATAAGCCAACTGATGCTGCATCGCGGTAACCATAATTGCATGTAACTGCATAATTTGAAATAATCTTTCGTGTTATGATCGCATAGCAGGCAAGGACCACTAACGGTAGATGCAAACGAATTAATAAACTGTGGGAATGTTGCTTTCATATTTGTCTAAAAACGTGGTTTATTCCGCAGTTTGAAATAGGTAAATAGTATCTTGCTTGTACAATCTAAATTGTGTTTAAAGAAATTTATTCTCATAAAAGACTACAGTCACTTACATGAGAAATACAATAATAATAGTGCTTAAGTATTGTTAATTAACTATTGTTTTGCCTTAATTAAAGTTGCCCTAGAAATGGTGCTCTGCTCTGAGTAATTAGATTTAGGTCAAGTGTACCTACCTGCGAGAAGAAACTGGTGCAAGACGGTACTCGAGGTATAGCGCCATCAAATCTAGCAAAGATATATCTGCAGTCAGAAAGCGTCTGATCTGTAACGTGATATTTAAGGCTGTACCTATAATTTTGATAACTATATCGCAGTTGAGTTGCATACCGCATTTGTTTTTGAACGTATGAACAGTGGGATGTTGTCGTGTGATCACAACTTTTCACCGTAAAATATAGTCCTGTAGTGCGATTCTGTAACCATCTCACCGTGAAAACTTAGGTGAAGTGAGCGTGGAGTGAGCTGTCATTCCAAATAATGCTAGGGATTGATACTACTGACAACTCACATCAAGCTCACTTCACTTGAGTTTTCACGGTGAGATTTTTACAGAATCGACCGGCTGCGGTGTAATTCCATAACACACTAACAGTAGCAATGGCTTTCATTTTGACAGTTCAACAACATTCATTTCGTTATTTACGTTACTGAGCAGACAAATTTTTCGACAAAATATGTATATAGGTATTTACTAAATTCTGAGAATCTAGTAAATGGTTCAGACGTTGTTAAGTTCAAACGCTTTATAGCCTGACATGTAATTCAATATAAACATTATATTCAAAGGAATAAAGAAAATTAGAAATAGTTTATTATTTTATTAAAAAGACTACAGTTGTACAATAGACAGTCCCTAGAGCATTACCATAGCACTTTTTATACAAAAAACACTAAACAAACCCAATGCAGTTAAAATTGATCGGAAACAAAACCCAGCTCACTGGGGATATACACAATAGTAATTTTATTGCAATCGTCTCGAATATTCGTTTCATTTCGCGAGAACGTAATAGAATTGAAGTAGGTACCTACTGCATTATCAAATATTATTCCTTTGCAGTCATTTAGATTCGTCTGGATAGAAAGAACGTTGTCGGAGGAAATTTCAGCGTTTCCAATTTACGCGAGAAGCATGGAGAATCCTCGGCGGATATAAACTTACTTATCTAGTAAGATCACATCTCCACTTTTCACACACGTTTTATGATGCTGTGCTAAAAGATCGATGTTTCACGCTCGTTCTGAAAATGTGTTGGCTTCGTCTTAATCCCAGTTTTACCTGGACTAATGCCAGCGACCGTTTGTTAAAGAAATTGTTCGTGCGCTTTACCAGGTGCACCGGTTCTTTCACTCTTCGGAATGCTAGTTTCTAGTTCTACGTTGTTGTCGATTGAATTATATAAATCTTGTAAGGGAACTAGATTTTATGTTCGTTTTTACAAATGGGACAGTTATGTAGTTTGTAACATTGTATCTTCTGGTCATATAGATATACAGCAAGAATACGCCCAATGGCTTCAAATGCTCATGGCTGAGCGAATGATTTGGGGTTACCACACGGAAACATGCTGGCATGGCAGATTGTTGGGGGTATGTTAGATAACATTACCGTTTTATGGGTGTTTTAACATGACTGGTGTATGTGAATGAATGTATTGCGCACCTACGTAAGTTTTTGTTTTTAAATAAGGACTTTTTGCATGGATGAAATGGAATTACTAATCATGACTAACATAATCTTAGGTTATCCATCGTAGGATAGACCGTTTTATTTAACACAGAGTTTATGTTAACGTCTCATACAACACCCACGAGACCTAACAGTGGTTGAAAACATTAAAGTTAAGTTATTTTATTGTAGCGTGCCACAATAACATTGGTCTTAAATAAAGTTATATTTTAAAGTCGTAAATCGCGATGACAGTCTGCGGCTATTAAAAGTTGTTTGTATTTTATAATGAAACTCGGTGAGTTAATTACATTAATCTTAATTAGATCAATTTTGATCAGCATTAAACAAAAAGTATCCTAAAACAAAATTAATATATCAAATTGTCTGTGTGATCAGGATTTGTTTCGTGAAAGGTCGAGTCATGATGAACCCGCCGAGGGTCGTTTATTTTCTTTCTAAGGCGACTTTCATGTCGCCCTAAAAATCTTTTGTGGATTTCCTTTCTATTTTATTTTCTTACCAAATCATTGTTTACGTATTGCAAAAATGGTGAATTTTTCACATTGTTTTACTGAGTTCTAGATAGGATAATTCTGTTTACTATCAAGAATAATTTCACAGAAACCTTTCACTTTCCTTTACATTAAATGGATTTGGGTAGAGGTATACCAGGAAGGACATTAAAGAAATAATGTTATTTCACTAAATATGTTTGCATCAGTTCAGTACTTAGCGTCTAGGGTACTCAAAGAGTTCATCGCCCTTCGTTCTATAAGTGCTTTATATAAATTGGTTCATCTCGTTATTCATATAGTTTCATAGTTAACGATGTATGTTGATGGTGCAAGTTGAGGATACAAGGAGATGTTGATTAACAAATTAGGTATTTCCCGCTGAGTTGAAACTGGAAATTATAGGTTAATAATTATATCCTAATTGAGGTGAATGACATTACATATTAAAGCGTAAGTACACGAGGATGAGAGTTTAAATCTGGCCCGTGGGAATATCGGGATAAAAAGTATTCAATATGTTAATCCTGGTTATAAACCATCTCTGTGCCAAATTTCCTCTAAATCCGTACAGTAGCTTTTGCGCGAAAGAGTAACAAACATCCATCCATCCAACCATACAAACTTTCGTTTTTATAATATAATAGTAGGATATATTCTTTATTTCAGACTAAACATACAAGTACACATAATCCATATAATGTTAGTAACAATGACTTAAAAATCTATGTTAGTAAACATAAACAAACAAAACAACTAAAAAAGACGTGGCCCAACACACATTGGCACGTGCCTCCATACCCAGTGCCTTATAAAGGGACTGTCGACTTTGTCTAATAATGTTTTTAGGATGCCGTTGGAGCTTCCGCGCAACCTACCCATTATTGACGTTGTTCTCTTCCTCATAATGGCATGAAAGTCGTCAACATGGGCTTCCGCGAATATCTGCGAAGCAGCGGATATGACTAGGAAAGGAAAATAGAATAGAATACTCTTTATTTATTTACACCATACAAATTACAGAACATCAATATATAGAATTTTACAAAGGGTGACAAAATGGGCGGTCTTAAACATTCACACCTTACACCTTTTTGGCGCAGCCGTGAGGCACACAGTGAAAACATTATTTGAATTGGATCATTAACACCGGAGATTACCCCCTACATACATACAAATAAACAAACAAATTTTACCTCTTTATAATATTAGTATAGATATAAGTCTGAAATCGCCAACCCGTCTTGAGCAAGCGTGGAGATCAAAGCTCGTGTCTTCTGTATGAGAAGAGGCGCGTGTCCTGCAGTGGGGCTATAATAGGCTGGTATTAATTGACACGATGTCTTTGAGAAATCGATATCATATTAATAGATGTTCTTTTGTTTTATTTTTAAGGGCGCTTTTCCTGTCACGCGTATTTTCGCCCACGCGCGGATTTGGTCCGCGTGCAGGCTGTCCGCATCCTACCATTTCATACATGTTTTTCCTATCATGCGGGTAGCACGCGCGCGGAACGCGGATCGGTTGCGGGCGCGCAGTGCGCGAGCGCGCTAACCGGATGCGGGCGGCGTTCTTCTGCCTTCAGTGTTATTTTTACTGTGACGCGGGTCGCACGCATGGAGTACGTTCATCTTTGTGCACGAATTTAGTCACTAGCGACATGCACGACACTGCAGCAACAAAGGCAATCTTTGTCCTGCGTGTGGCCAGGAGCGTGTAATCACCCGCACGCGGACAGGATCCACACGCGGGCGATAATACGCATGACAAGAAAAGCGCCCTAACTAGGTTCTGCCCGCGTGGATGTGCATGGGTTTTAATTTTTTTTGCGTGAAACCCTAATTCTTTTTCTAAAATAAAAGTAGCCTAAGTTCTCTCAAGTAAGAACTCCTTATAACATCAGCTATCTGCTAGTGAAAGTCCAGACATTATAAACAGGCACTTCAATTTTATTATTTATATATACCTGCATAATCTAAGGACCCGAGCACACGTACCACAGCAAAACTTTTGTTTCTATTTAGCTGCTGTTCCTTGTTATTTTCTACGCAATTAGTAAGAATGAATTGAGGGTAATGTAATAAAATGAATTTAAAGAAATGTTTCTGTCTCTGTGATTACGGAACATCAGGATTACCTCCTGTCTGTCTTTATACGTCATTCTGTTCAAATATAGGTTACCTACTTACTTCAAGAGACACGCGGTAATGTTTATGTGCAAGGCAGATAAAAATTCGTGAACATCTGAAAGTAGTCTGAAAATCTTTTACAAGAATATCCGGTTAGTGACACGCATCCAGGACCTTCAGTTCCTTCCTTCACCTTCTGCAGTTGCTCTTTTAACCACTAGACAAGCATTGGCAGCTGTGCTCTGTTCCAAAACTATCTGATAAAATGTAAACAAATGGATCTGACAACATACCTGTGAATGACAACTTATCGTGCCACTTACAAATTGAGTGCTTTCATTAGATTACTTATTTGAATAGTTAAACCCGAAATGCTAATTTTAAATTACCTTAATAAAGACGTTTTTCATTTGACAGTCTTGGTAAATTTTATTATCTCCATTTTAGTTGATGATTCCGCAATTACAATTTAATAACGTTATTCATGCAATAATTCTTGGAGAAAGTGGTGAGATATAAAGATGAAACCTTCTAAATACAGATAAATGTGTTACTAATTCCCTTTAGTGAGTAATTGTGTAATAATGTTACCTGAACAGGGTTTGTTTATACTTTCAGCGGATACTTTTGGAACAGGCATTAGTGTAGTTTCAAAATGAACCTATTATTACAAGTTTTTCCAGCGAGTTGTATCTCGAGGTACTACCAAGCATCTAAACAATGTTGTGAGATGCGGACTCCGTCCCTGCAGTGCTATCTCACTTCAGATTAACATATCTTACTTAGCCACCTCGAAGAACGAAAATATATTAACTATGTATATTTTAGAAATGCTAATATATTTTAACTTTCATAACGAGGTACGTTTCAAAAGCTGGCGTTGAAAACATTTTTCTGAATGCTCAAATACTTTTTAGAGCTTTTTCTTTTCTAAATCGTTACCTAATTAAAATGTTTTAACCGTTTTACTTAATAGGCTCTTTGGAATTCAGATTTCGAAATAAAAAGTCAAACGTTGTTTTTTTTTCTTATAAACAGCGAATCTTTGTCGGCTTGGAAATCATATAGATATTCAGATTTCAATTCGGTCGCGTTCTAAGGAACATTATATGTCTTGAGAACATCTAGTATGGTTCACGTTCGACTCAAATTGAATAGCAGATAGATGTATAATATGTAAGTAAACTCGTCTTATCGTGAAACCAACTAGATACCCAATACTTACAAAGAAAACCTGGGCACGAACTACATCACAAAACTTAACAAGTGTATAATTCTACAAAATGATTAAATTGTAACACAAAAGTTACAAATATGTATATTCTGTATGTATAATATATATATTATATTTGACTGCCTGTTGGTCTCGCGCTTGCAAGCGTTACTGCTGATCGTGGGGTCCTGGGTTCGATTCCCAGGTCGGAATTCCGTCCCATCCCATCGGACTATGCGAGAAAAGGGACAGAGAGTGCACCTGTGTTTACGCACACACTTGTGCATTTTCATTATAATATCTCCTGCGTACCTGGCTAATCTCCGTCGAGATTGGCCACCGTGGCCGAAATCGGTCGGGAGCTTCGATCAATAATAGTACTAGATTAAGGATCAGGAACAAAAATCAGTCGCTCAAGTGGCCACGTTTGCACACGCGTAAACATCTACATTTCTTAGATAAAAGTTTAATAATATTAAAAACTTCAGTTTATTATAAACCTTAATGCTTACCTAAACATAAAGTTTAATTACCATTGCAAAATATATTTAAAATGTCGGTTGAAAATAAAATCATTCTATTTTTAAATTTTCAGTCATTTATTCTAAAATGAAACTTAAAGTCTAAGTAATAAGGTTAAAACATACTAATTTGAAATAAGACCACAAAAGTATTTGTGGTCATATTTTTCGGCCCGTTTTTGAAGCGCTTAAGTATCGGGAATCTAGTACTATTATTGATCGAAGGTCTAAGGCTATATAAGTGTATGTCATGTTTTTCTTCATTTTTTTGTTTGTTGTTGCTTTTGTTTTTTTTCTTTGTGTGTAACATTTTGCACTTTTAAAGCGACAACATAACACAACGCATGTGGGCTGTGTATAAATTGTACACTTCTCACTTACAATTTACATACATATTTGTGAGGTTTTTCCGTTACAATGGTGTAGCTTAGAGTCTAGCGGCTTAGAGTTTTGTGGTATACGGACTTGTAAAATTTACAAATTTGTAAATTGTAAGTAATTATAAGGTTTTGTGATAAAGGGCCCCCACTACTAGAACTGTTTTGATTGTAAGTAGATGAGGAGAGTAGTGACATTTCTCGTCTGGTTTTCAACAGTGTTGAATATCTCTTCATCTCTTCGTTTTTTTTTAAACTTGTGGCATAAGTTAAGATTATTTTATAACTAGCTGCGCCCCGAGGTTTCACCCGCATAAATCTCGATTCCGTGGGTAATCCAGGACATGGTCTACCCAAGTGATAAATTCCATCCAAATCCGTTCAAACGTTTTAGCGTGAAAGCATAAGAAACAAACATATACACATACAAAAAATCAAATGTTCGCTCTTTATAATATTATATTACTAGCAGCGACCCGCGGTTTCACCCGCATAAGTTTCGATCCTGTGAGAATATCGGGACAAAAAAGTATCCTATGTGTTAAGCCTGATTATAAACTATCTGTGTGCCAAATTTCATCCTAGTCCGTTTGTTAGCTTTTGCGTGAAATAATAAAAACATCCATCCATCCATCCTCACAAACTTTTGCCTTTATAATATTAGTAGGAAGTTGGATAGTACGATTACTTATAGTTTAGATAATAATCCGTAGCCACACTAGCCTTCTCACGTGCTGCAATAATAATTGTTAATAAGTTACTATCACCACTAATCCGTTCCCTGAGTGTGGCGATTATGATAATAGGTAGGTACCTACTTATTATTGGCGTTCATAACGGCAGTCTATGAGATGGCCTTTGTACAGTCACGAGCATAAATATCTTACAGTTACGCAACATACAAAGTCGTATTTCTCATGAAAAAAATTGCAACTAGAAAAAAACCCATTTTGTAATAGTAGGGTTCGATGATACTATGTTCGTAACACCATAAAGTATAAATCCATAACTACCTTCTGCCCGCGACTTCGTCCGCGTGTCTTTCTTTGTGCTCTTCTCCTAAGGGTCAAAGCGTGATGATAAGCCTATATTCTTCCCCTTTTCGTCATTCATTCAATAATGTTATTCAAACAACAACTAGCCTTCCTTATAAATTGGGCTACAAATGGAAAAAGATTTTTTTTAATCCGACTGGAGTTCCAGAGATTTTCCCCTACATACAAACAAACTAATTTTACCTCTTTATAATATTAGTACAGATATAGATTTAGGAAAAAATCGCATTTGAATCTTGCGTAGTGACTGTACAGTCACAAACAAAAGTATGTAGGTATACACTCGGCTTTATCCAAAAGCGATTTACTCCCTTATTTCTGAATGAAATTTTATGTTGTTACGAACATAGCATTTTCGAATCCATAGGTTTATGTAATGTGTCGTATATCAACGTTGCATTCGTTATTTCACGAAAAAATCGCGATTGAAAGTTGCCAAGTGTTGACATATTGGTGCTCGTGACTGTAGGTACCTACAATATGATGCTAAAACTAAACCCTGGATCTGAAGGATTTATGAACACCTAAGCTTATGTCTTACAAAAACACGATACCTAGGTGTTCTGTCAAAAGATTTACTTTCATGTTAAAAATTATAATCGAATTAAGTAACCCTTTGAGAACTTAACACACTTCGCTTAGGAAAGCGCTAACGTAATCCCAGTATAGCCGTCAGATTTTCCTGTACTTACCATGTAGCTGTTGGTATATTGTACTAGCTGCGCCCCATTGGTTCGCCCGCGTTGAGTTTTCCACAGGGACCGTGCGTTTGACGGCATTTGACGGCAGCCTATGTCATTTTCCGGTCCATGAACAATCTCTATGCAAAAAAACCATGTTGGACTGAAGCTCAGTTGCTACGCGAGGGTGGCAGCGACATCGACGTACAACCTGTTACCATAGATTCAGTACATGATTCTGAAAAGCGTAAAAATTTTTGGCCAGTTGTCCCATTGAATGCCAACTACGCAATATTACGTAGCTGGTAATAATGGCAGATGCCAACTACGTAATATTACGTAGAGCTTCCCTACAGATTATATGGTAACCTGTGTTATTCGGCCTCCTTGAATGGACGTTTATAGACTCATTGGCATCTCAAATAAAACACGACATAAAAAAGTAGTAACTTCACACAACACGGCCTTCAATGGGTTAAAAAAATGCGGTTCAGTACATTTTGACCGTATAAGTTTTTTTTTCTATGAAATAGCAGATTTTTTATGGTAAAATTTCTACACTAGGGGTTCTAAAATCATTAATGGTTACAGTTTGCGCGTCGATGTCCCAGCCTCTCCGTATAAAAGTAGGAAAGTACGAGTAGGTTACCACTTTCACAATTTTATTTCCCGGAGTTAAATAAAAGGTGCTAACGGAATCAGCAGCGGTCTCATGCCGCCGCGCCGTCTCTCTACTGTCCTTTCTTAATTAATTATCTCATAGAATTTTTAATGTCATCTCTATGTGCATTTTCATTTTACAGCGCAATTGGAACAATGAATTTCCGCGACGGAAACACTTGCTGTTTCATAGTGACAGTAACTTTTATGTTCGTAGTCCTTGGAATTAGGTAGATTGTTCTCACATCTCGTCTAAAAACAACGTTTATTTAGTACTTTAAAGATTAGTTATAGTTTTCATTAAATTAGTATCGCTATAAATTCTACGCTTAGGTATTTTATATTTTCATCGATGCTGCGGACTCAAGGATTCATAGGAATAACAAGTTTTTATGTTCAAACTTTAGTTATGGCTAGTGGATAGTACGAGTATCGGAGTGGGAAGGGTTGTTATACTTTATTCGAATAATATTTCAATATTTATTTGCAAACTATTTATAGACTGGGTATTGAATACTCGCCGCTCCAGTTACTACCAGCGCTCAACTTTATTGTAAGTACGAAATTATTCAAAATGAAATAACAAAACAATGTAAAAACAGGGATCTCCTTTATTTTAAAGTTCTTATTTAAAGTAACAGTTACGTACATAAGGTTCGTCGAAGCGAAACATCACTATCATCTTAAAACTCCTAATACAAGTTAATTATGTACAAGTATAAAATTCACTACTTTCAACTCACGTTGTTGATAAAATAACTTTACCTGCATCATTTTCATGTAATTTTTCAATCACTAAAGTCTAACACTGATTTTAGATGAGAAAATGACAAGTTCGTGTTTTTTTTTTATAGACTTCTGATCATCGGACAGTCCTGTGAACGAAAACATATGATTAATATTGATTATTATGTAATGCATAGGTATAATATAATTTATTTATTTACAAGGGGTATCGTATTACCCAGTAGCTGGGTTGTGGAGGTCAGATAGGCAGTCGCTTCATGTAAAATACTGGTATTCAGCTGCATCCGGTTAGACTGGAAGCCGACCCCAATATACAGTAGTTTAATTAGGTAGGTATTAATAATTCGAGTTTATATGTGTGCGAATCCCGGTAATAACGATTCCTTTGTTTCATTTTTTGTATTTGTTTTGCTATTTGTGCGTTTTCCATCTTTTTCATACAACAGTTCTAAAGGTGGGTTAAGACCAAATAGCAATCACATTCAACAATTCATATTTCGCTATAAAAAGGTTCACAATGTTCACAATACCACGAAGCGATACATTTTCAATCCATTTCCAATTACTCCCTGCATGGACAGGACATGATTGGATGAGATATATTATATGTATGTGTGTAAAATAAATGAATTCATCTCATAACTTATATTGTGAACAAAAATGAAAGGCATGCGACGCCAAAAAAGTAAAAAGAAACATTTACGTTGGTATTTATTTGAAATGAAAACCGAGTATATTGAAATAAGATTGGTCATACAATTTGTGAGGTATAAAACCTATTTATTGAGTTTTGTTTTAATAAAATCCCACAGAGTGTTTGAAATGTCAGCACAATTTTAAAATGGTTGGTTAAAGTTCAGTTTCCTGACATTTTTACGCAATGACGTGGCGGTCAATTGTTTTGATTATTCGCAGTAGAATGTTTTGTAGGTAAATGTGGAAGCGATGGATGAAGTCTATACCTCATCCATCGCTTTCCATCAGGCGTGATCGAGGTCAAGAGCAGGTCCATTTAAAAATAATAAATAGAATTAAAAAAAATGAAACATTGGACAATAAATACTAAATAGAAGCACAACGATGCCATCACGCTAAAATGTGTTGGCATATATGGATGTTCTTAGTATAACTCCTTCGCATCTAGCATTGCCGTTATGCCGTGCCATATTTCTTCGTTTCTCCGTTCCGCAGCCTCGCTCCGCTTCAATGGACAGGCAGCCTAAAGCTATGGTTTCCTAGAAGGCCGCCACATAACATAAAAATGCACATGAAAATGGGGGTTTGGCATTCCAAACCCCCATTTTCATGACAGCCGCTAATGCGGCTAAAGAGTTAAACCCATCATTGGGTTTAATTTACGGTGTCAAAAAACACTCTCTCTATAATGTGTAGCTCTTTTTTCTCAGTATGGACACTTTTTCGACTAAGAACGGTGAGAGCAAATCTAGCGATTTAAATCTTTGAGCAGCGGGGTTTGACTTAATGTCAAATACTGGTTTTTCATGACGGCTGTTATAATATGACAGAACGGCTTTTCTAGGAAACCAACCTTAACGCTAGATACGAATATAAAAAATAATAATTAATAATACTTATAAATAATTGCTATTCCTTACCAATGCCTGTACAACAAACAGTTGAGTATCGCCAAGACGCCGACGTGCGACGTTGAGCGACGCAGCCCTGCAACATTAAGCAACGCGTTACCGCCATACTTACTCCAAATACGTCATCATGCCCGTTTTATAGTTATCATAAAGTTGGATACTGCAATCTGGGGCATTAACGTTGCCTGCGGCCTGAAATTGTTTTTATATTCGAGGTAACGATAATTAAATACACTATGACGTTTAATTAGATTTTAGGATTGGTTTTAGCACATTGTGCATGGCTGATGACAAAATACAGCAAAGTTTAGGAGTCGTAATAATGATTAAAATTCTATAAAAAACTATCCGGTTGAAACGTTTTATTAAGATACTATTAAAACGTTAAATTATCTAAATTGGGGTTCCTGTCAACCTTGCCTGAGGGTTATATATGAAAACGTAAAGGTGAGCACTTTGCAAAACAAATGTGTTTTTGATTTAGCCACAAGGGAAAATGTCAACATGATAAGTGCTTAAGGATGTACTTTCAAATCGGCACATACCCAGAAACATTTTCACAAACTGGATTTTGATAATAGTATGTATTACAATTTCCCAAAAGCTACCAATTTTAAATTACAACTCAAATGATTATGTTTTGACTAGGTCGAAACAAACATACGTCGTGTATTTTAAGTTATACGAAGTAGTAGGGTGACAATGATTTAATATAAAGCTATTATTATCTGCTATTATTGCCTTACTACGTACATGTAAAAAATACGATCTGGTTTTCCCGACTATAGCTGTTCCTTTCCCGTCTGACTGTCACAAAGGTATCAATTGGATTATTGCGTCAAGTAGACGGGCAAGAATGTTCTCCTGACTGCTAATAAGAAACTGACACCACCGAACAGTTTACTAAACGTGGTGATTATCGTCATTGCGTGTCCATGGAAACGGCTCAAGGCGAGTACATTAATAGATTATTGATACGATAACGAGTATCCTGCTAGAGGTAATTCATTATAATTTTAGTATGGAGGGATCGTAGCAGGTGTTTCTGCCTACCCCCATGGGAAGAAGGCGTCAGTTTATGTAGGTATGTACACACGGCTACACATCAAGCTATGCAAAACCAGTATTAGCTGACCGTTCATTGTGAGAAAATATCATACAAATTGAGGCCAAGACAAACTGGTTTTGTATAGCTTGACGTGTAGCCGTGTGTACATAATGTATCTATGAATAGCAACTGACAGTTGACACTAGTAAAATGGGGGATTCTGAAAAAAAATATTAATTAGTTATGATGTGCTAACTTCTAGGAAAATGAAGCACTATTATGTTTCGCAGTAACAGAGAATTAGACCTGGTAACACAAAATCATGATTTTGTACTCTACCTATTAATTCAGTGAATAATGTTCTGTGAATAATGTTGTGATACTGACATCGGTAAAATAGATGTAAAGTTCAAAAGTGAAAATCATCGGTGCTCAATTTTAGTGACCAACGATTTTCAAGTTAACGTAACGCAAACGCGCGCGTTGTGAGTTACTTACTTAATTATATTACACTTAGAAATTAATTTAATATTTATTTAGTAATTAAATTCTAAGCGTAATTTCCTTCTTGTTACTCATAGTTTTAATAAAGCCACAGGATTTTAATTCTCCAAAAAAGACTTATTTAATAAAGTAATCTAAAATTATAATTATCTTTTGAACACACGCCCCTAGCGACCGGTAACATCCCTAGATCTGACAGCAGCGCGTGGGAAGTGAAATTTACAAAATATTTAGTCATGGCTGAGATTTTCAAAGCTTTAATGCGTGAAATTTTCCTCCAATTTCTATTACAACGATTGTAAGTAGTCTCAGTACGTACGCTTATTCATTGCAGAAATCCTTTACGGCTTCTTATAATGCATGCCATTATCCAACACGCTTTCGAAACACATTCAATCGAAGTACTGCCTGCGTCTCAAGTTTGTATCGACCCTTAACATCTCCACGAAATATTACCCTATTTATAAGAAACATTGTAACTGTACTCTGACGGATATACTGAAGAATGCCTATGAAAATGTCAGAGTCGGCAATAACCCCGGCTTTATTGCTACGCTCTTATAATTCTGGTGTCTCAGTGACTGAAAAAGTTACTCTATTAGATAAAATGTTTTGTTTGTGATTATAATTTTGTAAATCGTGATAGAGCAGTGGTCGCCCAGTGGTAACAGCCGCGACTTACGTGGTCGTAGGTTCGAACCCAGACAAGCGCTTTACTTTCTGTAAATTATTTCACCACAACTGCTCACAAAACGGTGAAGGAAAACATCGTGAGGAAACATGTCCTAAAACGAAAAATTCGCTGAGATCTACCAACCCGCACTGGGCCCGCTTGGTGGATTACGGCCTACTCCCTCTACAGAGAGGAGGCCTGTGTCCCAGCAGTGGGAACATTATAGGTTGATTATGTAAATCATGATGGGTCATGGATGATTCTTCATTTAATCTTTACATTTTTGTTACGTTTCTATACGAGAACAGTAGGGAACGTAAAAAGAAGTAATCTTTTATTTATGTGCCATCAAACGATAACAATTTATTAAGATTATGGGAATCAACATTTACTTTTTCACAGATTCTAGAAGAATCGTAATCGTAGATCATATTACTCATACGATAAAATTGGTAATTGAAGGCCTATATCAGAAGGTCAATTCTTGTAATTAAAGACGTCTAAAATGTAGTCGCAATCTCATCTCAGCGACAATCAATGTCAAATACATGTCAAAAATGTAGGGAAATTAGAGGTATTTTTGACAGATTGAGACTGTGAACGTTCTTAAAATTACGAGAATTGCCCCTTGATATTTTTTTATTTTTATTTTATTTTATTTATTGGTCTATCTACAACTGTTACACTGTTTATCCTCTCTCCAATATGGTTTGGTATAGGCAACACGGTTTATGTAAATTTAGCTATCTAAACAAAAACAAAACAGAACAAGGAGTTATCTACCCACCTACTTGCGTAAGTTTGGCAAGTCAACAAGGAAACGATGACCGAAAGCAATGTGTTAACGATAACCATGGCGATAGCAAAATAAACACTGGGGGAACTTCTAACTTAATTATCGTTACATTGTTTTCAAGTTCGTTTACATAGGTACTCTGTAATAACCCGTTTTGTGTCTTAATTACAATAGAATGTTGATACCGGCTGCAAATAGGCCACCTCACCAATATAATGAAAATAACATAACATAACATCACGGCTGTATTCCTTGAAGAGAGAGATAGAGGTGTACCCATACCTATGGTATACCCATATTTTGCCAGTTATATCCCATGTAATATCGGGCGAGACTATTGCTATGATGATTTTAGTGACATGATTATCTGAAAACCTCTTCTTGCTCTGATACTACAATACCTAAACACTTTTAAATTGGCACCGATAAATAATTAAGTAAGTCGAGAAATTAAATCATTATAAAAGTAATATTATATAACATTGTAGTACTTAATTAACATTTTTATAAAATTTTAATAAACGGCTCGCCAGCACACTGATAAATCCTGAGTGGTTTTCGTTGCGTGGCTAAAACAATATTGTAAAATAGAATAGGTTTTGTATTAGAAATAAATAAATAAAAACGAAACCCGAAATACCAATTTTCTATTTCATCTAAAGCGTTCAATAAGACACGCAAATGAATACAAATTGAATGGATAATAAGTTACTAACTCACTGAGTCCCAGACTTAATTGCTTCCAGACAGAAAACGCTAAAACTTAAGACTGTTTAATAAGAAGTGACAGACCACAGCCTACCGCTGGCGACAGTGTAACAACCCATTTGCATAAGCGTAGTTTATGACCAACTAACTCAAAACTGCCATTAAATTAGCACATACGTAGGTAAGTTTTGTAAGTACCATGTATCACTTTGCATCCTCTAATCTAGAGTATGATTCATAACAATAATGGCGGCTAAAGTACTGGCACATGCGATTTCTCGTCGCTGTCGTTGGTCATAGAGAATACGTGAAATGAATATTCATTGGTACGATTTCATCGATTCCTCTCTTTACCGCGGATCAGTTACGTCCTCCTTGTTCAAGTATGTAGGAATATTAATGCATGTTAAAAGTCATTTTGTGATAATTATACAATGTGTATAGGACAATAAATAAAAACACTGTCAATACTGGTACGAAGGAGTATTTTGAAACTATCAGATAAATCCTAATATCGAAATTAAATAAGTGATTTTTTCAAACCAACTAAACAGTAGTGACGCATGACGGGCCGACTATGGGTCTTTGACTTCCTGTGATAAACTATAGGAAATATTTGTTTGAATTTTTGTATGCAGACTGGGGACGTCATTAGATATAAGTGCGAAGTTTACATTATTGTCGTTTTGTCGTCTCCACGCTGTATTAATGCATTTTCATTTCAGTTAAAAGATTTTGTTTGTGTAAGTATAGCATACATATGCATGTTGTTGGTAGCATGTTGGCACCTACATGTATACCGGGGATATATGGTGGCAGGGACATCGACGCGCAAACTGTAACCATGGATTCAGCGCGTGATACTAGACCCCAAAGCGTCGAAAATTTTCGACAGTTATAAAAAAAAATCTTCTGTTTCATATAAAAGTGCAATACCTACGCGGTCAAAATGTATGGAACAGCAATATTTTTTTTAATAACCGACGAAAAATTTCGACGCTATGGGGTCTAAACTCATGTGCTGAATCCATGGTTACAGTTTGCGCGTCGATGTCCCTGCCACCCTGTATATTCCGTTTTAACGTAGGTATAAAGCGTAAAGCTCGTAATAACTCACAGCTATGCACAGTTTTAAAAAGCAGGTTCATTTTTTACAACCACGTTTTAATCTTTTATAGGGAACCCTGTTCTGCTGTGTTGAAAAAAAAATCTATGATTGTTAGCAGTGTGGCAACGATCATGGTTATGGTGAGATACATCGTTTATTTGATGCACACAAAATACACAGTGTGTGTGTGTGCATGAGTTTTGGTGTATTGGAAGTAATGCTTTGTTCTCAGAAAGTATGACAAGTCAATTGCAATATTTTGCAGCGTCACCGTGATGCGACTATAATCCGCTCCATACATAGTTGGAGTCATGAGGCACGAATAATATCGTATACTGTGCAGTTAGATGAATCTGAATTTCATCTCCCTGCATGGAGACCGCATGCGAAACAATTAAACCTAACAGTGTAACGCAGCGTGCTTTTAATGTATTTTAGGGGAATTAATGTGAAACTGCATAACAAAGTAATCATGTGGTAAAAGTACGACACAACTTAAAGGTTACATCGATGTAGGTACGAACATTGAAAACTAGTGATATCATTCGCTAAGTTGCGCTCAAGAGCAGTGGTGGCCCAGTTGTAACAGCCACGACTTACAAGTTGTAGGTCGGTTCAAACCCAGTCAGGTTACTTTGTGTGAATTATTTCATCGCCACTCCTCTCAAAACGGTGAAGGAAAACATCGTGACGAAACCCGCATGTCCGAAACCAAAAATTCGAAAGCATATCACTTCTACCAACCTGCACTGGGCCTGCGTGGTGGATTACGGCCCACTCCCTCTCACCGAGTGGAGGCCTGTGTCCCAGCAGTGGGAATTACAGGCTGATTATGTAAGTTGCGTTCCAGTCGTTAAACTTGTCTTGAATTGTCGCAAAAGAAGAAAGACGAATGACGAATTTTGCCGATAGAACTTTAAGCTTATGTAGTCGGTATAGCTATATAGGTCTTAGTAGGAAAGCTCCAAAATAATCTGTTCTCCCTAAGGGCCTTTCCACGCCTTGATATTCTCACGTAATTCAGAAACATGCCGCCACTGCATTGCTCCCGGCCAATTGATAAAATGCCTCGAAGTTGTATCGATGTCAACGCAGTCACAATGGAATTGCAATATCGTCCTACGTTTGTTTTTTAATCAATTTAATTAGCGTGACTATGGGATGCCTGAGCGACGGAAGGCATAGCCAAAAAGTTGAGCGTTTGAATTTACAACTGTTAAAAAAACGCGCTCGCTTCTATCATCACCGATGCATAGTTAAATCAATATGAAATCCGCATAGCAAAAGCAAAATACCTTGTCACATATCTAAAAAAAAAAAACGATGAAAACTGCCATCCTTTTATTTGGTTGGCAGTTTTGTGGGGCAATGATGTACCTAGCGTTGAGGAATTTTTAAGTGAATAAAGCATTAATTCATACATTCATTCATTCATCCGTCGGATGGCGCAGGTTTTTATATTTTATTTAAATTTTCTTTTAGTTGAGCTAACACAGTAACACAGAGAAGAGGGCCCTTTGTAAGGTTCTTAGAAAAAAGCAGCTTTTTTGTAGTCTAAAAAACAATCTACCATTACAATATTTTTCTTCAATCATAAAATTTTTGTAGTACTTTGTATTAATTATTCTCCAACGTGCGAACGTTGCGCGCTCAAAAAAAATATTTAACTTCCCCTTAAGAACGTAGTAGGAACCTACTTAAAAGTCTCCGAAGGGTAAGGGATTCTGATAAAAGCCTCGAAGTCACAATGGTCTGGCACCCTCGTGACCCTGATGCTCTTATCTGTATTTTTACGTAAGACTTTGAACTCTAACTTCGAACAACTTACGTTATCACACCTATAAGTGCTTATGTTCAATGAACGTAAACGAATAAAAGTTTATGTCTATCCCTATGGAAAAAAGACTTGAGTTTATGTATGTATATGTACAACAGATTATTATACTTTTATACAATTCATGATCACACTCAATTGTTGAATTACACCGAATTCAGCCAGGGTGATCACGAAAAATTTGAATAAACAAAGAGTTTGGGAGTTTAATAGTATTAACAGAATTTAATTTCTATAACCACAAAAACGTAGGGACGAAAATTCGTGATCATTTTCAACCACATTGCTATAAGTTTGACAACGGCAACGTTGACATAAACCAAAAACAATTTGGTTATTACAAATTTTTGAAACAAAGTATGGATTAAAAAGTGTTTATTTTATAATGAAACGTTTTAATTCAACAGTTTAAAATAACGATTTATTGGTATTTATTGTTCAGAAATGTAATTTCCAAGTAAAACTTTATCATACTAAGTACTTACCTCCACCCGAATAGCTTAACTCCCTACGATCATTGTTTCCTTTGTGTCATCATAATTACAATTCGTACCATACAAATATTGGCACCAATATTCCACAATCGAACGTTACCAATGATCCAGAACTTTGTTTCCGTCATTATCTTGTAGATTGTCATTTTCACAATCTACAAAATAATCCATGTTTGCAGTCTGTTCGACTACTTAAATAGCGCAATGTATTGTTTCATTTACAAAATTTAAGGGATTGTGTTATAAGGAACTAAGCTGCTGAATACACAAGTAACAAGAAACGTAAATCATGATACCTGAGTTGGAGTCCCGGCTGCCCATAACGGGTGCGATCTGCGGCCGCTCCTCATCCAGGATGAGCACGCCGCTATTCGACCACACCGACAGCACGTGTGCCACACACGTCACGTTCACCCGCCCCTGTGACAAACAACACTAATTATAGCCTCAATCATTGCGATTTAAACCTTATGTCATTGAGGTAAAACTCACATGGTGTGTGGTCGTAACAAACAACGCTAATTACTAGGCAACCATATCAAACGATAAACTGTTCGCTAAACCTTGTTTACAAGCAAATTAATGCAACAATTTAAAAGTAGAGAGTTAGGTACATGCCCTAATCATTCCTTCTTTTCTTTTTCTTAGAAAACAAAAACACTTACCTGTCTGCAACGCTTTATTAAAATATAAAATAATTTTTATAACGAAAACAAACGACATTAATATTTAACGTTGCCTCAATAATTGCCCAGTTTATTCATTTTAATTGAACAGTTTCACAGAAAATTTATAGCTTTCAATGAGCTTTTCAATCGCTGGATTGAATTTCATGAAACAGATTTTATAGCCTGATGTTCAATATTCTCTATAATAAAATATTTAACGTTTCATAACAAATTCACGTAGGAGTTTGAAATTTTGAACTGTAGTTGCGAACAACAGTTTGGTTCACGACATACGACCCGTCCCGCAACAGTTACTACAGTAACGTATGTAACTTACGTACGCTTCATAACCTAATGTTGTAAGTGTTTTATGCCTATTGTGAACAAAGGCTTTGTCTATCAAATAACTCTACTATAATATATTGTGAAATATGACTGCAATGCGAAAATCCAAATTATGAGAATACTATATTTAGTGGACCTCAAAAATCATGCATTTACATCAAAAGCATAGCGCACTGGGTGCGCAATTTACCTAGAATATAATATTAAATGGTCACTTACTACACAAATAATTTTAAGATAGAATCAAATCCTATTCAACTCGATTGCTATTTAAATAAGCGACAGCGTAGTATCAGTAAAGACTAAAGAGCGTAACTTACTTTGCGAAAGTGAACCGACTGTACTCTTATTACAAGTTGGCTGAATGACGATGATTTATTGGATTTCTCTTCTTCAATACTAATGTTCAATTTATTTGCTATTTGCTCTAGTCTGGGTGCAAGGCGGGTGGTGCTTTCCTCCTTGTTTTTCCGATTGCTATCAGCGGGGGGAATGCCCACTACGCCGTCGATATTGCCCGGAATGTCTATTACATTGTCGGTCACCGGTTCCTCGTAACCCGAGATTGCGTCCCACGGACTGAATATAATTCTATTTGCATCTTCGAGTGACGTGTCGGTTATCACAGGTTTTCTTCGCGCGTATGATGTGTCGTGCAGCGGAATATCCAGCCCTTTCACCTGCGATGGAATATGATATTAGAATTTTTATGTCTATTTCAAGTCACGGAAAATAAAACTTGTTTGCACGTACATGATACATTACGATATTATGTATGTTCATATTTTTGTTGATGTATAATAGACAGTAATATTTGCTTCAAACAATTATAGTCAAATTATCAAACACTGTTCGAGTTTAAATGCCTCTCATCCTTCGAAGCACTTTTGTGTTCACAAACGGGAAGGGTCGAGAAAAATGAAGCGGAACTCGAAATTACAATGGTGTTCCATAAATGCCGAATGAATTATTTGCCTTACAATTCACAGCCTTTAAGCACATTTAGGGCTGGTTTCACTGTTTCTGGATCATACTATCTACCAGATTCATTTAAAAATGAAATGAAGCTGCAATGACATTATCTGTCAAATACTATTAGGTACTTATCCGAACCTTACCTACTAAAGTACTGTTACTTATCTTAAGGTGGTCAATCAGGTTTATAAAACTTGTATTATTTTACTTCTGCATTTAGTCATAAGCAGTTAAGTAAACCACAGCATTTTCAGGTGTGAGTTTCAGTTGGCATGAGCCTTGACCATTCTTAGAACCTTGACATAATATACAGGGTGGCAGGGACATCGTCGCGCAAAATGTAACCATGAGTTAAGTACATGATTTTAGACCTCCTAGCATAAATTTTTTTCGTCTTACTACACAGTAACTGGGTTGATGAGGTCGGATGAGCAGTAACTCCGTGTAAAATACTGGCATTCAGCTGCATCCGGTTAGACTAGAAGCCGACCCCACAATCAATGGGAAAAGGCAGATGAAGAACTCAACAAAATGTAGAGAAAATTTGTTTATTATGATGAGTACAATGATAACTTAAGAGGGTTCCACTTATTTTAATACACCTTATAGTATATGACGTGAAATACAAGCATCTCATGAAATGATAAATTCTAAGATCTGGCCACGACATAAACAAGTGATTTTATAACGAGTTTAATGTGGCACAGTCCCAAGTCATCAATGTTTTTTTTTGTAAGGATTTTATGTACATTACCTCCTGGCCATTTAGAAGCCACGTGAGGTTGGCTGCTGGGTCAGCGGGCGGTGAAGTGCAGTTCGCTCGCAGCATGTCTCCTATGGAGTACCAGCTCTTCTGTGCCCGCACACTGGGGCCGGTCTCCGGCAGTTCTGGAAATAGGGTAGTCTTTAGCATGTAGCACTGTAACTTTTACATAGCATACAAAATGAATACATTGCTTTTAGTTCCACGTAGGTAAGAGGCTAAGAGTATTCATATTGCATATTGCAATTTAAATATTAAATTAAAAAAAAAATTATGTCAGTTCAGATTTTTTTGAATACTTTGCTCAATTAAAATTGTTTATTCGTATAATTGATCCTACTAATATTATAAATTTGAAAGTTTGTATGTTTGGATATTTAGATTTTTGTCACTCAATCAAGCAAAATCGGCTTAACGGCTTTGGATAAAATGTAGCTCGTAGATAGTTTATAACCTGGATTAACACAAGGGATACTTTTTATCCCGGTAATACGTCCCCTGGGGTATTACCGAACTCCACGGAACAACTTTTTTTCTACATTATCGTACCTGAGACATGTTTGGTAACCATAAATAATTAGGAATAAAAAAACTAACCCTACCTATAAAGAAGCTTTAGTGACCCCAAAGTTAAATAACGGCTATAACGGTTTTCTGGTACATTCACTTGGTTTCTAAAAGGTTAAACAATATAAAAACTTGCAAACAGACTCATGTCCCAGTTTCCAATTTATTTTATTAAAAACTTTTTAATTAAAGACTTTTTAATAAAAAGTCAGATTTAAGAGTAGAATTAATTTATGAAAAAATATAATAAATGAGTATACTCTGTCCATTAGGTTAACCGTTTTTTAACAGCTGTCTTAGATTGTACATATTCCAAACGTAAAAGTTAACTTTAAAATGCGTAATAAAATAAATATATAACTGCCTAATCTTATTGAATTATCTTATTTATGACTTCTTACAGACATTATAATACCGTACGTGTATCAGTTTTGATAAAAAAACATATAATTGCTCACTATTTCGATCTGTCAAAAAAACGGTTAACCTAGTGGACTGAGTATAGTAAATAAAAGAAACACATGCGAATAGGTAAATGAGTCCAGCATATCATAAAATGTCCATTTTAAGTTAGACGAAAGTAGGTAAACAAACTCTGCATGAAAAGTTATAATGCAAACCAAAATTGTAAAATTAGCCGAGATTCTCTCCTAATTATAAAAATTGTAATTTCCGGTACGAAAAGGACCTAGAATTTGATAATTAGCTTATTATGTTCTTCGTTAGCTTTGTAGGTACAGTCGCTAATTCTATTCAACGAAGTCATTATAAATGCCGTTGCCGTCTTTATACACCGCGGTACAGTGGCACACACAAATGTTGCCCCTGCCGGTTGTTACTGTATATCTCGAGAGCTCTGCGACTGCACAAGGTGATTTACGTAGCAACTGACTCTACAGACTAATTAAATTGCCAGTCCAACATGAAAATTGAACAGAAATATTGTTTGTTTGTTCACCGAACCAGACTTGTACACAAAGATACTGCAGACAGAGAGGCGCAGTAAATAGATGGCAATAAATCACATAGGTCGCGGTAGCACGCGTTTCAATGCGAGTCGCAGTCGACGTTGCATATTCATCTTCCATACGCGCGCTTCCATTTTGCCCACGAATTTCGTAGAAAGCGGTTAAAACGCCGAACAGACAAAATGGCGGCTCAAACTAAAACTCGGCGTGCTTTTGTTTGCCAGCAGCGCCCTCTATTACGACGAAGCGGCGGAACTCCACGCCGAGCAAAGTTTTAAGTGTTTACATTCCTGTTCTGTCGCTTTTTGCCAATTCTACTTAATGGGAACGCAGGGAGTTTTCCAGCACCTCGTTTAATTTGGCCGCCGTGGGTATATTTTAGTGTTTATTTAATTCGTCAAGATCTCACTAAAAGCCGACTTACTTTATTGAACAAACGAATTCAGCTTTCGTTTCGTATGTTATTCGATGTTCAGTTATTGTACGAGGGAATGTACTAAAAGGTACTTATGGTCTGTTAAATTGAAGCGTCTTAAAACTTTCTACACTTCATCAATATCTATACCCACATATAAGAATTTTCTTGTATGTTTGTAACTTCAAAACTGTACATTGACTTTTAAAATAAAAGTTTGATATAGTATAGGATTTGTGTCTGTTTGTGTGTATGTAGTTCCAGATTAGCGCAAAAATGTCAAAACGGAGCTGTATGAAATCTGGCACACAGATAGTTTATAACCTGATAAAACCAAAAGGTGCTCTTTTAATCCCGGCAGTACGTTCCCATGGGATTTTTCGACATTTCACACGACGGGCGAAGCCGCGGGTAAAAGCTAGTCGATAATAAAATCATACCTTATCAATAAATAAAGCCAATTACAATAAGGTATTGGTCTTACTGTACTTGGCTAATACTCTTATAGATAAAAAAGATCTTCAGCTCGAAAGGACCTTTTGAAAAACAGAAAATGGTAAATGAATGAAACATCACAATGAATTAGTCAATGAGTTGAACAAAACGTGGCTTCTTTCCAAAAACCTGTCACCAAGGCATCCAATAGAGCGACAGTCGACAGCATCCGATCCTACGTGTGCACGTACTAAATTTTTAAATCGTAGACTTACGAGTCGTGCCAAGTAACCCGCGACGATGAAAACAAAACAAGAACTAGGTTTGTGTGAAATATTAAACTTTGGGTTGGTTTTTGCAAGAATGTATGTAGTTTTTTATTACTTGAATATCATTCGGCTTTAGACTCTATTTAATTCATAGTAAAATAATAAATACGAATGTTACTCTATCTGGCTGTTAACTTATCCCTTGAATCCTGAATGGAATTCGATGAAATGGCACACAGGTAGACCAAGACATGGCTTTTTTTTAATTTTATGTGTATGGGAAAAATAACAGTAGTATAATAAAAATAAATGGAAAAAAACTTAACAATAAACAACAAATATACTACCCACTACATTTTCAACAGGACATAGGATACTTTTTAATCACGGAGTTACGTCACCGTGGGATACTTTCCGACACCCACGCTGGTGAAACCGCAAGCAACAGCTAGTCAATACATTGTATTTTAAAATTATGAAACCTTAAGAAAAATATGGCAATGCTAGGACGAGTATATGATATCAAAATGAGGTTTGAGGTAACTTTATTCTCATAAGTGAACCTACAAATGCATGTCATCATCATCTACCTGCCTTTTTCCAACTATGTAGGCTAGTGGCTATGGTAGGCTTCCAGTTTAACCGGATGCAGCTAAATACCAGTATTTTATATGGAGCGACTGCCTATCTGACCTCCACAACCCAGTTACTGGGTAATACGATACCTCTTGGTAAGACTTGTTGTCAGACTTTCGAGCTTTTGACGACCGGTAACGACTGTCAAAATCTAGGAATGACAGCCGGGATCAACGGTTTAACGGCTACAAATGCATGTATAAAAGTAAAATACAAAACCGCTAGAATAATAAAGATAGCTTTAAAAGTCTGTCTCAGCAGAAATATGAACGTAAATAAATAAAAATTTATTTTGAGCCCATTTTTCTGATGATCGATTAAGCCCATGGGATGACGTAAGTGAGTGCCCAAAGCGTTTATAATACTTCAGTTCAAAATCTAGTGAATATTGAAATTCTCTACTAATATTAGCTTTGAATCGGATAAATAATCTATTTAAAATAATCAATATAAAATAACGGTACAAAATCAAAAATAATTTATTCAAATTAGGCTGAGAATCAGCACTTTTCGAACGACAAAATTACAAAAGACAGTCCCCCAAAAACGCCCGCCCTTCACCACTTCCTAGTGCAATCGCTGGGAAGAAGAAGTGGCGCAACAAACTCCCCAGCAGCACAGCTGTCAATACAATACTCCCGACCGATTTCGGTCACGTTGTTGGCCAATCTCAACGGAGATTAGTCAGGTACAAAGGAGATATTATAGTGCACAAGTGTGTGCGTAAACATAGGTGCACTCTCTGTTCCTTTACTCTCATAGTCCGATGGGACGGCAATCCGACACGACCGGGGAGAGATCAGGCCCAACGGCTTTACGTGCTTTCCGAGGCACGGCGGTATTAAACCGAAAACTTCCAAACTCCGGCCTGTTACTAAGAAATTCCTAATGGACAACCCAATAACACTTTGTCTGACCTGGGAATGGAACCCAGGACCCCACGCTCAGCAGTAGCGCTTACAACCACGAGACCAACGGGGTAGTTAAACAGTACAATATACATTACTCAACGATTGTTCAACACACAAATAAAGGTAAATGTTTTTCGCAATCGTAAATGATATTCGCTTCGAGTTGCAGATGACACTTTGACATTTATTCCAAACATGCGTGCGCCGCCATTAAAGCTGCAATAACTGCACTCATTCCATTGTGAGTGCAGACTCTCGAGACAAACGAATTCATCGAGAATGTATCAACACGCATATTGCTTCCTCGCACTTGTCAGCGGTATTGTGTTCCATGGTTTATTTATGCAAGCCTCGAGTACGTGGATGGAAATGTATTCCATACATTCATTGTTCTCAGCCTGGTCCGGGGAGAGTAGTTAGCCGAATTGTGTTTCAATTTGCTCGTGGTGTCATGATGGTAAAACATTTTGGTGCATGTCTGTACGTTGCTCGGTTGATTGAGATGATTATTGAGTACAATATGTCGACATTAGTACTGTAATAGAACTGTAATGTTTGCAACAAGGTTTCATTGTTGCTACATAGGTTACCTATAATAATAATAATATCCCTGGACATTTCACACAGCGCCATCTAGTCCCAAGCTAAGCAACCTAATGCTTGTGTTATGGTAACAAGATGGCTGATAAACTACTTATATACATTTTTTTTTTGTAAATACATACATATTATAGATAGAAAAACACCCAGACTCGGAACAAATACATGTAGGTCATACAAATATTTGTTCCGTGCGGGAATCGAACCCGCGACACGCAGCGCAGCAGTCAATCGCTTAACCACTGCGCCAACCGTGCCGTGCCGTATAAACAATGGCGGAAGGCGATATAATTCCACATATTGTGCAAAATCATGACACAAACGAGGATTTCTTAATTAATTTGCGCTAATAAAAGTGCAAATAAAATAATTAAAAATAGTGATAATTAACGATATATTCTTGTAAACAAAGGGCAGGAAATCTACTTGAAAATTTTCGTCGGTATGTTTCGCGTCCATGTACGGAGCACATTTCGTGGAAAATGCCAGCGGCTACCGGAGTGAAACTTGGGAGGTGGCGTAATAAGAAGCTGAGTTGTGATGGGAACTAAAAGGTTTGAAAATAATTTTGACAAAAACAAAATCTTGCCATAAAATAAATGTCCAGTTTATTGTACAAAGTAAGCATTAAAATTGAAACATTTAAATAGTACTTTATTGGGTAAGTAGTCAAATGTTACAGGAAGCAATTAGGCCACTTTAGATTTCGCCCAAGTAAGGCTCTTTGTACACGGAACGGTTTCTTTATGGTACAGCGTATAAACAGCGCTGTATAAAAAACGTCAACAAGGTTCTATAGTGATCCATACAACACTGAGGAGCGTGCCTACACACGGCGAAGAAAAACGTGTGTGTACAATGGACCTTACAAAGCGACAAAACAGACTTATGTTTATGTTTCAGTAAAAATTATTCAACCTCGGGTGGCGTCGTATTGTATAAATACCACAAAGCTTAAGTGATAAGCTTTATACACCGTGATTTTTTAGTCGTCTGACAAAGGTGGTCCACTCAATGTATCCGACATAAAATACCTCTAGGCGTGTTTTTTTTTACCATTAATTAAGATAATAGGTACAAAAAAATAATAATAATACATTAGAATTATGAAACATCCTGTTAATACCTGTTAATAATGTTTACGTATCAAACAGTAGAACATACCTAACCATCACACGAGTCGAGTAGATAGATCTTCGCTCGCAACAGAATGTTTCTACTACGTTATGCATCATAATAATGAATATTTTTTTCTTTTTTTTTTCTCTTAAATGCCATTTTTTTTGTTATGAATGTGTAGTAGTCATTGGATACATGAAGTGGGCTGCCGTTGTCAGACGACTAAAAAGTCACGGTGTATATTTTCCTCTCTTTTCCAACGCAACAGATAACCAACAAGTTCCGAATATCGACACACTTACGTCCAGAGTTCGTAAATTAATTTATGTATTTAAGAACCTAAGCCACGTGGCGGATGAACGCCTTACGAAGACGGTCTACTACACACTTTGTCAGTCTTTGTTCACATATTGCATAACAACACCTAAATCGACTCTAATCCAACTAGAAAGGGCGCAGAGAGCAATCTTAAAAGTATCGTCTTTTCGACCATTCCACTACCCCACAACCGACCTGGTACCGGAAAAGTGGGGTTCTCACGGTTCGCCAACTACCTATTCATTCTACAGACTACCCTGAAGCAACACGAACTTCTTTCTTATAAAGACGCTACAATCCCGTCGACCGGTCCGTTGATAGACTTACAACTTGTTTCCGGGAACGATTCTTCTGTTTTCTTGGAGGCTACCTCTATACCAAAGTAAACAAAGTTCAAAACATCTTCCGAAAGGTGATGGCAATCGGCGAGTCCCATGTGACATACTCGCAGGCGAGTAAGTATGTCACATGAGACTCGGCACAATAAACTAAAATAAACACTTTAATGAGTACGATACGAGTAGTCGCCTACCAAACTCGCATTGGACATTCTTACCTCTCGACCGACGCGAAACTCACCTCGGGTATAACTTCGCGAGTCATATAAAAGATTAACGAGTGATAAGTTCGGGTCGCAAGTCTTTATACCTCCAGACAGATATACATTCACACGACGAAGCTCCTCTATAACCGTAAATTAACCAAGATAAACCTTAATCAAACATCCCTTGTGTTCGATTCCTAGCATTTATTGCCCAACAATAGTTCTGATTTACGATTTAGGATTGCACGCTGCCGCCGCGCCGGGATTGTTCGTGTTATTTATACGATTGTAAAATGAACTAAGATACACTGTGATATTAATTACCTGTCGCCAGCGCGATATTCTACATTCATTTTGAAATAGTCGGTTTTTCAACCAATTTTAACGATGATACTTCAGGATTATTGAAAACGTTAATGCAAAACTAAGCAATAGGAAAAGATTTAGTAGCTCATAACATGATTTTGCGGAGTCATCATCTCTTGAATGGATTTTATAAGCCATTTCAATAAACATAATATGCGATGCTTTAATAGGAACGAATTTATTCGACATTCGAAATTAAAGTTATTATTTGAAAACTGCTTTTCATACCTTTAATAAAATATTCATCTTCAAGGTTGAAAGATCTTTAAGAAAGTCTTATGTGGGTAGGAGATGTTCAAAGAATAGTTGTTATATTTGTGAAATAAAATAACTACGTATTTTATTCTAAGTCTAACAGAACACCAGTATAATATAGTTCTAGGTATATAGTTCCTTTTATTAAGAATTTTGAAATTATATCCTAAAGTAGTTTTTGTAGTATTGCGAGTTGAGTTATCTAAATCAGTAATGCAACGGGTGAAAGCATTTTTATTTAAACGAGTGCCTGTTAAATATTGCTAAATTTCAACGTCATTAACCGTATAGTTCGGTAGCGCCCCCGAATGGACCCGAACACACGAACCTCCGCTGGCTCAGTAAGGGGTCCCATTGGACCTTGAAATGACGACCTACGACACCCTTAATGATAATGTAAATATTGATAATGCTACCCATCAAATCTTATGAATGTGCGTTAATTAAGAGAGTTGGATAAAAAACTCATATGTTATCGCCATTCAATCTTCCATATTTAGCGCGCAAGTTTATTAATTTACCTTTATTAAATTCAAGTCTGTAAATGCGATAATCGCCATTTTGATGACAGTGGTGGTCGAGGCTAAAAAACATAAAAATTGGGGATTTCGAAAATCCAAACTCCACCACAGGGGCAATGAATAATACATGATTTAATTATTTGACGAATTCATCCATTGTTCATGTTAAATAAGTAGTGGTAATGTAGTTTTTTGATATCTAAAGTCGAAGTTTCGCGCCAATCGTGCGTGTTTACATTTTTACTTTTCACAAAAGTCACACACACACATGTAGATAAGATGTAAAATGTGAAAAATATTAATACAAATATTATAAAAAACAAGAAAATGCCCAAATCATAACGTAATATTGAAACACAGGTCCAATAACACCTATTATTCATTACCACTACTTAATTTGTGTTCAAAATCGCCGACCATTGTTGTTTTTTTTTATCGTAATGATGTGCGAAAGCGATTATGCCAAACGATTTTTTTTAAAATTTCGATTGACCCGAGTAATTAATATGACGAATGTCAGAAATCGATTCTCAGAAATTGAAATAAAATTATTTTAAGCATTAAATACAACAAGCATTATTTATAATAATGATTTATGCTTTCCTAATGTAATTTAATCGTTTTTTGGACATTATAATATATTGAAACTGAGTCAATAACAGAGGACCTATGACCATAGATAGTCATTTATTCAATTTCGCGCCGAATTGTTTCTATATTTGAATTTATATTCGTAATGCGCTCGCTATTCAAAATTATTTTTATTTATTGTGCAATTATTAATTTTTGATACTTTCTAATAGTTTGCTACAGAATGCCCAGTATACATTTTTAGATAGGCTTAGCAAAAGTTTGGGAAATGATGATAGATTAATTAAGTATTCCGCAAACACTTTACATTTCATTATGTTTTGTTAGCTGTATGAGCTTGGTAGTTAGTTTATTTATATTAGTTTGCTTGAGTAATAGAAATTGTTTACTTTTTGGGGTAATTTCCCAATGAAATTTAAAAAAAAAACTGGCCAAGTGTATGTCGGACCATGCACAGTGAAAGGTCCCGTACTTGGGGTGAATATTTACGCATGCACAGCGCATATCATTAATTTGATCGACTGCAGAAATAAGTTTGTATTTTTTTTTTTTCATAAAAGTTCTCGAAAAAACTGTAAAAACCAAGTTAATTCTGCGGTTTTAAACGAAAATATCTCATATCTCAAAAACGATTGACTTTAATAGTTAAAGTCAATTAGAAACATCTTTATAATTTTAATTATAAGTTCCAACAATACCTCCCACACGCTTGTGTGCATAGATTTTTTTCAACCCTCGGGTACATGCATGGGGAATGCTACCTCTAATTATGTTTATCGTAATTTTACTACACCATTTTGCGTGCATAGAATACGAATACGATATAGTGTTATTAACACTCGTTAACGTCTACGAGTAAAATGGTTAATGGCATTAACATCCGAACGCACGCACAGACTGACATGACGAAATTATGGGTTCCGTAAAAGTATTTTCAGATCATTTAAATTAGAAATCAGACAATTAAAGTTCTTAAAATTTTATCCCAAGCTACAGAACGGCAGCTTGGGACATAAGGAGTGCCTACTTTGTCCCACAACGCGCGTCCACGAAAACGCCCGCTTTCACCCTGTAAGAAAGGCTGGCCGGTGCAAATTGGTCAAAATCTAGATTTTACGGTTAGTTTAGGTTTGTACAGACGACAGAGAGGCAGACCGACCGGCACATAGACAGACGGCCACATAACTTTTGTTTTAGTTATTAAGCAAATATATTTAAAACCCCCACAACAAGCCCTTTCATTTGATATGTCACACAGAGGTACAGCAAAGATTTTTTTTTTCTAGTTTGCCCCCCAAGAGTGACCCCATTTTCAAAATTAATTTATTTACGTTACACGTCCGTCTTTGGGTCACAGAAATTCATATGTGTACCAAATTTCAATTTAATCGGTACAGTAGATTCGAAGCAAATAAGAAAAGACAAGACCCACAGACACAAGTGATCCTGCAAGGGTTCCGTTTTTTCATTTGGACGTACGGAACCATAAAAAATTACACACCTAACCACACCGTACGTGTACGTGTACACACACGTACGGTAATTAAAATGATTAATTTCAAAAATAAATTAATTCATGAAAAATATACCAAAGAGTTTATATAGTTTCTACACCTTTTTTATTTTTTTTTTGCAAATTCCGATTATCGATTAGGCTTTATGCAATTTTTGAATCGAAATAAGAAAACTGGACGGATGGTCAGCACTAAGAAGTGTCATGTCGAAACACAATTTTTTGTAATTTTTATCAAGACTTGATTGCGTTTTATAAGTAGTTTAAGTAAGAAAAATGGTAAAAGTAAGAACGCGGAGAGAATGATAATATCTTTATTTTTCCCTTTTGCATATTTTCAGCAAGAGAATAGGTTGTATATGTACATATTTCCAGCGAGTTTAAGGTGCCTACCTTTTGGATAGGTGTAGTAATACCTATTTTATACAACTTTCGTAATAGACTAACGAAGTTTGACCGACCTCAACAAATAATTAAAGATATTTGCCACAAATATGTTGTATAAAATAAGCGCGGAAACATATTTTTCTTAATAAATTTGAATGCTGAAAGTTTTTTAATTTACTGAATTTCATGACGTAATTCGCAACATCCCGTCGAGTCAGCTGATATGTCATATGTCAAAATCTAGTCGAGCAGAGTGGTTAAAATGTGTTCCAGATACGTACATATTTTTAAAACCGTTACCATTTGGACATAGAATGATCAGCCTATAATGTTCCCACTGCTGAGACTCAGGTGGAGGTCACATGTGTTCGAATTTATGGTTCTAGGACATGCCGATTTCCTTGCGATGTTTTCTTTCACCGTTTAGCGACACAAATTATATTGTATGAATATTATAAGTAGTAACACAAAAACCTTATGGTTTACAAATCGTCGTCATTAAATTGATAGGGAGTTAACGATACGATACGTTTGACGTAAACATGAGCATAATAATATTAAAAATAATTTGTATATAATTAGGTCAACTCAAGTGATCGAGAAGTTTAGAGTCAGGTGGCGGATTCGACAAAATATCAGTATTAATAATAATAATAATAATTTTTTAGAAGCAGTTTTCATATATAAATATCCGTGAAAGTATATAATAACCAGACCATCCCATATAAAACATCAATTCAAATAAATATAATGAAAATTAACAACATAAAATTGCATCAAAAACTGCCGAACCGGAGGTGACATCTGTCATGTCGCCTCCGGTGAAAAAGTGAAATTGACGAAAAATATACGAAAATGTTGACAAGATCAGCAGCTCGACGTGCACGACCACCACCTCCGGACTCTTCGCTCAGCTCCGCCTCGCCGCCGCCGGTACCCAGCCCCACTGTGAGCGCTGTGACGACACCGGCCGCGGTAGTTGCGTCGAGCTCGAGCGACGAGTATTTCTCTCCGCCCACGACGCCACCACCTGCTCGTCGACGGGGAGGACGCCGGCCGCCGGACGGCTTAGGACCTCGAGGCCCACCGGCCTCTGATAGGGTCCCAGCTCCCGGTGGAAGTGTGCAGCGCATGAGATGGACACGATCCATCAATGAAAATGTCATGCGCTCATACTATGGGGCTACAGAGGGGGGAAACAATCTGACCGCGTACCGTGTTCGGATGCTCTCTCTTTTTCAGGTGCTTGAGCCAGCTGTCAACGTTTCGGCACAACGACTATCGGATCAGGTGCGGGTCATCCAGCGTAATCACATGCTAGATGACACTGTACTTGATCGCCTGCGAAATGAACTGCAGAGTAGCCATGTCATCGCCCCCCAGTCGCAGACTGCTGTAGTACTACCGCAGTCCAACATAAGTAGTCATGCTGACGAGGGGAGTAATGACAGGGCTACAAACGTAAGTACCCAGTGCAATGAGGAATTGAGGAGTGCTTTGGAAGGTGCAATTCAGGAGTATCGGTTCATGTCGCCTGAACTTAGGCCACGCTTACCGCGTTTGCCCATGCATAACAAAAATAGGGCGCTGGTGGCGGTCCTGGATTCGCAGTTGTCAAGCTATTTTGATACCTGCGAAGACCTCATCGATACTCACTCAATTCTGTATTGCGCGGCTGTAGCGGCATGTCGTGTAGCTCACGTCAAATTTGCCAATGACTCTAGAGCTACACGACCGAAACCAGCCGTACCAGCTTGGCAGTGCAGGATTGAACGCCGTATTGATGGGGCCAGGGCGCTCATCGGCAAACTAATCTGCTTCAGGGAGGGCAATACTCGCCCTAGAGTGATGCGCTTTGTGAGACGGGCGTTCTCAGGGACTGATATCAGTCCTCAAGAATATACGTCTTGTGTCACAGAGCGTATCGACTTCCTGAAGCAGAAAGTGTATGCATGGGCGAACCGTATTCGTCGGTATAAGCGGCGAGTAGACCGATACACTCAGAATCGTGCCTTCCAGAGCGATGAAAGGTGGGTTTATAGGGGTTGGGAGCAACCGGACCAAGGTGTGGCTGACACATGCCTGCCGGATGATGATGTCATGTGTTCCTTTTGGCGTAATATCTGGTCGGCGCCTGTCAGTCACACCGAAGGTGATTGGGCTCGAGAGGTCGAGCGAGCCTGTGATCCAATACCAGACATGGAGGGTATTACCATCTGCCCCCAAGATGTAGCTCGTGCAGTCCGTCCGTTACCTAACTGGAAATCTCCAGGGCCGGATGGGCTGCACAACTTTTGGATCAAATGGTTTTCAAGGTCACACGCTCGCTTGGCATCTCAGTTCCAGACTGCTTTGGAGTCTGGTTCGCTACCCCAATTCCTAACGACAGGAGTTACCCACCTGCTCCATAAATCAGGTAGCACCGCGGAACCCAAAAATTATAGGCCGATCACGTGTTTACCGACGGTCTATAAAGTTCTTACATCCATTTTGAGAGCTAAAATTAACAACCACATAGACAACAACTCCATTATGTCTGCCTCTCAAAATGGATGTAAGAATGGGTCCCGCGGTACTAAGGAGCTACTCCTCATTGATATGGCCATTAGCCAACAGGTTCGTCGTTCCCGAAAGGATCTGTCGACATGTTGGATAGATTATAAGAAGGCCTATGACTCGGTGCCGCATACATGGCTCATGAGGGTTCTGGATTTGTATAAAGTAAATGTAACTCTGCGAACCTTCCTGAGGTCGTGTATGGGGCAATGGAGGACGGTCCTTCGCTATCCAGGATGTCGAAATATTCAGAGGAATAGCGAACCGATAAGGATCGAGCGAGGCATATTTCAGGGCGATAGTTTGAGCCCGCTTTGGTTCTGCTTAGCCTTGAATCCTCTAAGCACACTGCTGGAGGATTCAGGCCTAGGCTATCGGCTGAGGAGAGGTGGCCAGGTTATATCTCACCTCCTCTACATGGATGACCTTAAACTCTTTGCCCCCAACAATTTGCAACTAATGGAGCTACTGAAAATTACTGAAACTTTCAGTAGCGCCATCAGGATGGAATTTGGTGTGGACAAATGTGCGGTCATGCATGTAAAGCGAGGAGAGATTGTGGAATCCGTGGGAACCCAACTCTCGGATTCCGCAAACCTTAGAGCCCTCTCCGCATCCGAAACCTATAAGTATTTGGGTATGTCGGAAGCGTTAGGCATCAATGTAACTGACATGAAGCAATCGCTGAAGGAGCGCTTCTTTGGCCGCCTGAAAAAAGTACTTAATAGTCTTCTATCAGGCGGAAACAAGGTGCGTGCCTTCAACAGTTGGGTCATGCCGGTTTTGATGTACTCTTTCGGCATACTCAAATGGACTCAAACCGAACTAGACGCCCTGGATAGGAGGGTCCGGACGCTGCTGACTGCAAATCGAATGCATCACCCACGGTCATCGGTAATGAGGCTGTATATCCCGCGAAAGTGTGGAGGTCGAGGCTTTTTAAACGCTAAGACCCTCCACAATCGCGAGATATGCAGTCTCAGGGAATATTTCCTAGAAACCGACGTGGGGATGCATCGAGATGTAGTCGCGGTGGACAAGGGCCTCACCCCACTCTCCTTGGCTAAAGAGAACTGGTGCAAGCCGGTAGTGCTTGACACCAATAATCGCATGGAAGTATGGCAGAGTAAGGAGCTTCACGGGCGCTTTTACCGGGCCCTACATGGACCCGATGTAGATCTACCAGCGTCCGTAGCCTGGCTGCGTTTCGGTGACCTCTTTGGAGAAACCGAAGGTTTTGTCTGTGCAATTATGGACGAAGTTATGATGACGAACAATTACCGGAGATTTATTGTGAAAGACGGCACGGTTGACATCTGTTGGGCATGCCACCGGCCGGGAGAATCAATCAGGCATATTATCTCCGGGTGTTCTCGTCTAGCTAACGGAGAGTACTTGCATAGACACAACCTTGTAGCCAGGATAATCCATCAGCAACTTGCTCTGAAATACAGCCTTGTCGAATCTGAGGTGCCGTACTACAGGTATGTACCCGACCCAGTTCTCGAAAATGGAAATATCACATTGTACTGGGATCGATCCATCATCACTGACAGGACTATTGTTGCCAATAAGCCTGATATAGTGGTGGTGGACCGATCAGAGCGGCGCGCAATGATTGTTGACATAACCGTCCCGCATGATGAGAACCTCGTGAAAGCCGAGAAAGATAAACAAATCAAGTATCTTGACTTGGCTCGCGAGGTTGTCGACATGTGGGATGTGGACTCAGCGATCATTGTGCCGATAGTCGTGACAGCCAATGGCTTAATAGCCAAGAGCCTCGACCAACACCTGAGGAGGCTCTCGTTGGGCAGCTGGATCAAGGGCTTGATTCAGAAAGCGGTACTTCTGGACACGGCTCGCATTGTCAGGAAGTTCCTCTCTCTGGAGCCCTGACCGCCGGTAGCTTGGACCCTGTTCCCGATACCGGTGGGCTACTACTTTTTATATTTTTAAATGTTTTTTTTATCCTTGTGTTTATAAAAATATTTAAAAATGTATTTTGTAAGTATTTAAATGAAATAAAGGAGATAATAATAATAATTTATTTATTTCAGACCATTGATCCATATAGTGTTAGTAAAATCTTAACCTATTGTTAGTACATATGATGCGTGCTTAAAAAAAAAAAAAAAAAAAAAACAAACAAACCCACCGCTATCTGAATTCTGCAATCCAATTACTGGGCAATCCCGACGCCAGACCGCTCTGACTTTCGGGCTTCTGCACCAACATAAGGACTGTCGTCAAAGGCATTTACAAAGGTGCTCATCCCCCAGAAACTTCCATACCTTTCTATCGCAATTCTTGTCTTCCTATTCAAGTACAAACCATTTTTACATTTGACTAAATAAATTCTTATAATTTCTGTAAATAGTGACGATTAACTAAAAAGACATAGACTCTTTTTAGTTAAGCCAGTCAAAACAAAAACGTGCCTGTCGATATGAGAGAAGAAGAGAGAATGTTCTCAACATCCTCACATAAAACATCTGGATTTTATATTGGCGTTACGCGAGGAAATAAAAAGTCTATATACATACATACAAATACATACTACATACACAGATACAAATAAATAAAATTGAAATGTCTATTTGTAATGTCAAAATAACAGCTTTTTACTAAATTCATATAAAAGTATACTTATAACAAAAAAACTATTTCGAAACTTTTGTCTGTCTGACTGTCAGTTTGTTCTGGCTAATCTCCGAAATGGCTGTACCGATTTTGACAGGACTTTCACTGGCTAGCTGATGTTATAGGGAGTAACTTAGGCTACTTTTATTTTAGAAAAAGAATTAGGGTACACGCAAAAAAATTAAAACCCATGAAAACCACATCCACGTGGGCGAAGCCGCGTGCAGAAGCTAGTAGGTAGGTAGTATTATATAATATAGTATATAATGGATAACTTGTAAAATACAGTTTTTTTTTTCATTACTTCCATGAAACTCAATCTACGTACAAAAGGATTCATTTTGGAACACGTCGTGCGTATTCAGTCGCCCTGGTTTGAAAGGATAGTTGCGGCAGTTGTAATAAAAATTTAATTAAATATAGCCACAACACCGACTCCAAACTCGATTTAAAACTTCGGTCAAAAGCTTTTTATAGAATTTGTAGGTCGCTACAAAAAATCTGACGAAACACAGTTAGTACCTACAGCTAGTTACAGTTAGTTCAGCTTCAAAATTCAATGGATTTGTTACAGTTTTAAGAATAAATCTTTGTTTTATGTATACGGGACTCCTAAGGGGTAATGCCGACGATCCAAATGAATGTATGTATAGCATAACGCAACATAATCAGCCTATAATGTTGTCACTGCTGGCAAACACAGGCCTGCTCTCGATGAGAGGGAGTGCTCCGTAAATCACCATGCGGGCCCAGTGCGGGTTGGTAGATGTCAGATGTTTTCGAATTTTTGGTTCTAGGACATGCCAGTTTCCTCACCATATTTTCCTTCACCGTTTTAAGAGCAGTGGTGATGAAATAATTTATACAAAGTAAAGCGCCTGTCCGGTTTTGAACCTACGACCTACAACTCGTAATGTATGTATGTTCAGTCGGTATCCTAGTAACGAGGTTCACGACCAGTGACTAAAATCAAAGTAACCCTTCAACTTACCTTACCCCAGGCTTGAGTGAACTCCACGTAGTTATGGCAAATATAATACTTCGTAACTGAACTTTGTCCGGTAATAGACCTTAAACCTTTAACAACGGGTAAGGGCCTGTCCACATCTCCACGTCACGACGTCGTCGTGCTAGTACACGGTACGGCAACGTCACCGTGGAACGGCGCATCTGACGTAGTCGTAAGCTGACGTGGCTACGATGCGCTCGCTCGGTTAATGTAATAGACATTCTGAAATAACTTGAAAATTTGTGGTCACATGTTTTCAACGCCTTGTATTTTCTAGTGAAATGATTCCCATCACTATTAATAATTGAAAGATATGGGTGCACCCAGTATTATCTTTTCGCATCTTTTTTAAAACAAAAGCAGAATACGTATTGTGCGGTCCATATCTAGAACGAGACTGCTATTTCTCTGGTACGTTAGTGAAGAATGTACCGGAATTTAACAAGGCACGGTGACGTGTAATGTTGCGGCGTCGTGACGTGCATTTTTACGATATGGTAACGTAAATTAGCACGTTATGTCAACGCACCTCGCCGCGTTACCGCACCGTTCTACGTTGACGACGTCGTGACGTGGAGATGTGGACAGGCCCTTAGAGAGATACTACCGATACCCTAATAATCACACAAAAGCCTGTTTCGTCCAAGCCCTAAATCTCAGCTAATTACATTTTGAGCTTATAAGTAAGAAATATTTATCGATACCCTTGTTAAAATAAAACATTTACCTGAATTATAGGATACAAATATTTTAGCCCTTTTCGGAAACACTAATGTTCGCATCCTAAGTAGGTAGGCATTTACTGATGTCGTCTACATGTCGTGATGCTGTATTTGACATTTGCAGCAGTTACCAGCCAACCGGAGCGTGTTTAAGCTGACATTCGTGCTCTTTGGCTTCCCCGACACATTATAACCGAAACTTTGCACTGTTAGAATAAAGGGCGCCGCGGCTGCTACGGCGTAGCCGCGGCTACACCTGCTACGTTGTCGTAGCTCATAAACGATGCGCTACGCGTTGAGTCAAATTTCGGGACTTTGTACTTTGTTGTGCACTGGAATCTACTAGGTCACTTGCTTATACTGTGAGATGGAAAAACTAACCACTAAAGGCCTTTATACACACTGCTAGTAACTATATTGCTCATTGGAATTGTTTCCTGTGTCCTACCTCCTACTTTGCTGTGCCAGACAGGGTCGATCCATAATGATCTCATTATATGTATTATAAATTATCAACTAAGTACCTATACATTGTGGAACGTAATAAATAATTGAGTATTGATTTTAAAATTGCGTGGTAAAAGCGTGGGCAATTCGCGTGGGTAACAGAACAGATTACTGGACCCACGTACTTTTTTTATACATGATTTTTATTTTTATAACTTGTGTTTAATAAAAGGAGTAAAATTAAAAATGTATACGTACCAACGACTCTCATGTTGGCGCTCTTGTAGACGGTGTGGAAAAAGGGCGCGTCGGCGGACACCTCGCAGCGGTAGCGGCCGCTGAGCCCGCGCGACACGCCCCGCAGCACCACCTGCTGCGCGCCAGAACGTGACACCTGCACATCAGCGAAGGATAATATACTGTATAACAATCATAAATTCATTTATTAATTTACTGACATCTACTTATTAAAAATCCTAAATTCATTTTTCTTTCACTGACAGACACGCACAGTCTAAACCGCTGGGTTTTGAAGCATGAAATTTTACACGATTCCTTATGACTCTGAATTTTATGAATTTCGAAAATTCTTCCTTAGTGATCAAGGATTCTTGAAATTCATCCCTTTATTTTTGACGATAGGATATCCCTCATAAAACGACTGACAAAGATTCATGAATGACAGCAGGAACCAACGGCTTAACGAGCTTTCCGAGGAACGGATGGGTCTTGGTATGTTAAGATGGTCACCCAACCACGGACCAACCGCGACATGCGTTGCTTAACCTGATCGATCAATCCGTGCGGCTGTTATTACTTGGTCACAAGCTCCTCTAAATAATACATTCGTTAGTCATCATCATCTGCATAGCCTTTTCCCAACAATGTTGGGGTCGGCTTCTAGTCTAACCGGATGCAACTGAATACCAGTATTTTACATAGAGCGACTGCCTATCTGACCTCCACAACCCAGTGACTTGGTAATACGATACCCCTTGGTAAGACTGGTTGTCAGACTTTCGGGCTACTGACGACCCGTAACGACTGCCAAAGATCCACGAATGACAGCCGGGACCAACGGCTTAAAATAAAACATTCGTTAGTGTTTTACTAAAAATACACGGATAATACTAACGCCAATCATTTACTTACAAGGTCGGCAACCCCGCAATAGATAATCATTTATTCATCTATTAATCAATACTCATTCAGGTACCTAAATATTTCCAGTCATGAATATTTATTTTTGTAAGGGCTGATTTTTCCATCGCCAGGTAACTTTTATTCGAGGAATAAAATTGACGTTTGTCAGTTTTTGTATGAAATAATTGTCAAAATTTCAAAATTGTTCCTCGAATAAAGTTATCCGTTGATTGAAAAACAGCCCTAAAAAGTATGTCAATAGTACCTCAGTATAATTAGGATGTTTTGCATTTATTTGTAGCGCATGTCTTTTTGAACATAATAAAATAACAAATGTCATACACCATCTAAGAATTTTCTCAAACTGTAATCTTATTATTTTCTTTTAGAATTATAATATTTTTGCACCAAAATTGACCGTCAACCTTGAACCGAAATGTTAGCTAAAATCTGTTTTCACCCTTTTTGAACGAAACACTAAAATATGGTAAAATGAAGGTGAGCGCTCTCTGATACGAATATGATGTTTTCAAATAAGCTCACGATAAGGATACCGTGTCGCGGAAAATGTTTTATAAACCTGTGATACTTTACTTCCCAACAAAGTTTCAGGAGTTCGATTTCCTTGTTTCAGAAGCTTTTAAACACGCACAAACTCTTTGGTAGAATCGTATTAGTCTCTCCTGTTCACAAAATACATTGACAAACTTGTAAATAATGTAATAAAGAGTAAACAAAGGACATGCAAGAACAAACATTAATATGTAAGCAGGTGTGCGTTTATACTGAAGCTATCTTTTATGTCAAGGATTATAGAGACCGTATAATATTTTATGTGTAGAACCAGTGGTAGCAAAATACTCTCTAACACGTTCGAAATATGGTCCTTTTGTGAACAGGATCGGTTCGTATAGTAAAGTTTAGCCGAAGCAATGTATCATTGATTTCAGGTGGTGGTCGCTGGAATGTGCTCATGCGTAATTTATACGTGAATCAGCGAGTAATCCCATTACAAGGAGCCGTGTGCACTTTACCGTACGCAGCTGCTAGCGACTCAAATAGAGCTAAAAGCTTCGATCCATCTTTCGGAAAGTCAGTCCACTTTGAGAAACCGCCGAACTAAATCATGCCCGCCCCCCGCTTAGAGAAGTCTGACCCGATTTTGAAGGGCTGCGTGGCGTTTTGAAGCTTGAGTGTTGCGACGTACGCCCGATGACGCCTCGATGCAAACTTCGACTATACGTTATTCTCCGAAAGGGTTTTTAATGTATTATTTTGGCACAATGTTATAGTTCGGATATGGCGACGTGCCAGCCGCTAAAGGTTTAACGTGGCGGCCGCTCGACGAGATTCTTAAGTGATTTTTTCAACCCTCTTTACGGAGCAGTTTAACGAACTAGCAAGATGTCGCAAAGCCATTGACCCATATATAATCACTGTTATGACGTTGTTTATAGTTTCGCCGTAAGTAAGCCATTTGCGTAAGTAATGGCGTCTCTTTTTACTCTTTTATTAACATCGTCAAGCAAGTTAAAGGTAATTTTGCAGTTTCATATTGAATCTTTTAATGAGTTTTGTGGCCCCTTTGATGAACATTTTACTCGGTAGTACTTATATTAAAAATAAGCTTCAGTAAAACGTTCGAATCTGCGTATTTATCATGACACAGAGAACTGCCTTTAATCTTGCTCTCACAATCTTCTCTTTGTTCGATTTGGTAATCCGTTTGAGCTGTAATTTGACTTAATCCAGGCAATGTGATTGATTAATTAAATTCAATTTGCATCAGTTCGATTCCAGGATATTAGGAATAAAGGCGGGTGTCCTATTGGACTGCTATAGTGAGTAAGTAGCGCGATTATGCCGCTTGATTCGTTCGTGGGACTGACGCTCGCATTATTTGTTTTTTTTATTAGCCAGTCTAATACACAATAAGGATTTCGTTACGCTATTGGCTATACGGAAATCGACTTAGCAACGCTTAATCGTATTGCTTAGTAACTAACAGGAAACCATTCTATTTTTTTTTTTCGTTTAGTCTCTTATAATAAGCCCATGTTGGGATGAAATAATATTATGCTGGTATGAAAAGGAGGTACACTTACATCAACACTGATTCCTGTTTGTGAGAAGACCCTCGTATTGGGCAGCTCCTTGGGCACGAAGCGGAAGAACTCCTGCGCACCGTGGTACCACTTGACGGTGTACAGCGTCTCGCCCACGTCGAGGGCCCACCGACAGCCCAGGGTCGCACTGGAGCCGACGCCCACCGCCTCGGGCACGCTCAGCTGGATGTCGCGGAGACCTAACACGCCTGTTTACCGAAATATCATCTTAGAAGGAAATGTCGTTGAATATTTTTCATTGAAATGTGTTCAGTACCCGGCCGTTTATATGGCTTTAGAAAAAGTTATGCTTTGTATGAGTGTTGTTTTTGACAATCAAATCTATGATCTCTAATCTATATATTTTTACGGCTAGGAACTGTAGTGTTGTTTACATCTATACTAGCAATAATAATCGATGATCTAACTTGTTTTCGAACAGCAAAAGTTACCAAAACAATTTCAAGTTAAAGCATTTATGTCAATTAGACTACGCAGGTACTTTTGAATTGTCAAGAAGTCGGACAGTTTGAAAGTTTGGTTCCCGTCCCAAAGTGTAGTTTCCTATGAATTCGCAAGCATACCAAAATTCCTACAGTGAGGTGAGAGTTTCTAGAGCGCAGATTCCTAAAATTCGATCTAATCCGACGAACTTAATTGAATGTGTCCAAATATTGGCATAGGCAATAGGTACACGAGTGGTGGCCTGCAAATGTATTTCCGAACTAGTAGGTAACAATAATGCAATTAGTACGATTAGGATTGGGATGCCGAACAATGTGATAACAATTAATATGCTATTGTAATTCAAATGATATTTTGTTGGTACAGTCAATGATTTAATCTATGGCACACAATTTATAAATTAAACTTTATGTCGATGTGTGATGAGAACATTGAGTTTTGTTTACTTTTGGGGATATAAAACGTAAACCATTAATTGACAATGAAGATGTAAATATGTCGAAATATACGTATATGTATGTATATGTGGCACGAAATTCACTGCAAATCTCTTTAATAGAAGGTTTGATCAAGCCTTTTTTTCCCTGAAAGTGCCCTTTACAAATTAAAAGAAATAATAGTCAGCCATCCACAACATAACGGATAAGGAAAACATCGTGAGAAAACCGCCATGTCCTAGAATCAAAAATTCGAAGGTATGTGACATCTACCAACACGCAATAGGCCCTCGTGGTAGATTACAGCTAGATCTCGAAGAGAAGTGTCCTAACAGTGGCAACATTATAGGCTGATCATGCTATCCATGACATGGTAGCAACAGCCAGTTTATTCTCATTTCAGTTTCAGAATATTTGACTTCTAAATTCTGTGACGCCCACCGATTTAGCACGAAGTCCTCCCCCATGAAGCAATGTAATATCTACACACAGGTACGCCGCTTAAGTCTCGATAAATACTATCTAAACGAGCGTGTCATGCATCGCACCTCTATTTTTACCTTCAAGCTTATAGAGGTCGCAGTTTAACGATCAAAGCCACCGCAGTTTGACGTAGGATAACGATCACACGTGTATTTCAAGTAGCTGTAATATAGTGCGGTATCAGCTATGAATACTATCCCGGATCGCTTCCTGTGGATGTTGTAAGTGGCTCGAGGGTTATATCGAGAGACCGGTCAACTTTGTCTACTTTTGGAGTATTTAGTAGTACTTTACTCTTCTATTTGGAGCTGGATCACACGTGTATTTCGAGTAGTTGTAATACAGGGTGGCAGGGACATCGATGCGCAAACTGCTACTAAGAATTCAGCATATGATTCTAGATTCCACCTAGCGTAGAAATTTTTAATCAATTATTTAAAAAGAAAAAGCTTTTTCATAGAAGAGTGACATACATTTTGACCCACGTGGTCAAAATGTATGGAACAGTTTTTTTTTTAATAACCTGTGATAAATTTCAGAATTATTGAAGTTCAGAATCATGTAGGTACTGAATCCATGGTAACAGGTTGCGCGTCGATGTCCCTGGCACTCTGTATAGTGCGGTATCAGCTATAAATACTAGCCCGGATCGCTTCCCGTGGATAATGTAAGTAGCTGGAGGGTTATATCCGGAGAATGGTCAGCTGTGTCGTACTTGTGGATTTTATTAGAACATCACACTTTGGCTATCTATTCAAAACTGCTAAAATACATATTTCCGCCATCTGTAAACTTCCAGTGGGTGTATATGATTTGATAATGCAACGTACATAAACAGTGAGCGTCTGCATATTTCGTTGTGAAATTTGCCTCCACATTCTCCGTTGAGATATTCGAGAGATCGACCAAGTGCCATCTGTTTTTGGAAGATATCTATACATTTTCGTTGGACTATAGCCTCATGGGACGTGCAATGCAATTACATAACTGTGCATTGTTATTCTCTACACAATTACAATTATACAATAAGTTTTTGTATGATGATCTATAATAATTATTATTTGCTCGTTTCATAATAAAACAACGGCTCAAAGCAATTCTGAACTAACAAAGTGCCCTAAATGACTTAAAATAACATTTTGCTAACTGTACACACTCGTATTTTACAAAAGTAAACTAATTTCAAGAAGTACGTGGAAAACACAGAGGCGCTGAGAAAAAGGCTTGAAGCTAGCCTTATTTCACCCTTCTCGGCGTCATTAATTGCAGCACGAAAGGAACCATTTATTTGTGAAACGTGCACCTTAAAGCAATTTTATTTCCACGGTCCCTATTTCTTATAAGTAGGTAAGTTTGCGGTCGATCCGTTAGCGGTTCGCTGAGCAGAATTTCAGCTCGACGTAAGTAATCAAATCTTGGCCTTCAGCTATACTAAAGGTGGTCGGAATACATAAATCAAGTGAACGCTACGTGATCGAATTCAAGATCAAGCGAATACACAATTCCCGTCGACATGAACTCATTACAATGTAGCCAAATTCAATTTACGGTACCAGCCACATCATAATATTTCATCTCGGTGCGAATTTAATATTTATTTGAAATGAGTTTATTTCAACGTTGCCCTCTGTTTAAATAAGAATAAAATGTGTATTTAGGTGTTTGGTTGCCGTACGTTTTAGCGGTACACAAGGGCTTAATTTTCGATTTACTGGAGTGTGTTAAACTGTACTTGTTGGTTAGCGAATCTAAAATAAGTATTTGCACGAGTGTGGAGCGCTGTGAATACATTTATAATATTTTTACACAACGTATGAAATAAACACTCGTAATTTTAATAAATGCGCTAATTTAGTCAAAGTGGATTTTTGTTACTTTATTAACATGAAATAGTATTTGTTTGGTTAAGATAACGAGCTATCTCTTTGCTATTTACTCTATTACGTATTGCATATTGAACATACACACGATTTGATCCGTGATAACAAGTAAAGTGCCTCTTGTTTCTGTAATACTCTCTGTCCCCCACAACTACGTGACAGCTAATCGGGAGCCCTTTGTTACAGCTTTAATTAAAACGGTCGGATTGATTTCAGCTCTGCACATTTTAGTGAAATTATTCTCATATGATGTTTTCATAGAATTGGAATGTACAAACCCGCATACAGCAAAACTAAAACAATACCGCAGACAAAACATATTTTTTACATTTTCTCTTTATTTTCGCATTATGAAAACGCTTGCCCTGTTTTCTTTACAATTGCTATGAATAAACAAATTCATTGTCATGATAATAAAGTGTCGGCGGTGAAGTTATAAACTTCTTATTCCAACCCTATCTACATAAATTTAATCCAAAAAAATAGGTTTATGGGGCGGAACTTCCCGTCTCATCAACAATGCCCATGTCGTAATCTGGTTACTTAATTTCCAAATACATTTCTCTTAGTTAGCCATAAATGTCAAGGAGGTGAATAATTCAGTAAAACTTTTGCTAAGTTAGAGACGTTAGTGACGCATGGAGGCGCTAGTGTCGTGCGCCGGACCCGCTCGCCTCACTATGAACATAATAAATGAATGCTGCGTGTTCCAAACCAATAATTTTACCCAACTTCTAAGCCGAGAGAGATTGGCACTTTCCAGAATTTTCAAGGATCGCCCGGTCTACGGAGGATCCCGATAATCAGCTTTACTTAAGGGATTGGATTCCAAACTCGATTGTATCCGGAGTGATTTTAATAATTCATCATTTTGTACAGTTATTCCATGTTAGGAGATGAAAGATTTTATTGAATACATATACTTACTTTGATGAATACGGAAATCCTGCAGCTATCGAATAATTTACATACTTCATATTTTACATATCTCACGCGTATCTCCCGAATAGCGGGAGTAAAATTGCTGCTTTAATTAAATGGCTATCTCAGTAAAGAATAAAGGAAGAATAAAATAATACAAGAGAAAAAGTATCGGCAATAGCAATAATATTTACGACAAGGAAATTCATAAGTCCAAAGAATGGATTGAGTAATAAAAACGGCGCTAAAAGAAAAGTGGGTATTGCCAAGGTCAGCGATCACCGTGACAACCGCTTATTGGGGGATAATAGTGAGATTCTGTCATATAATAGCTATACTTATAAAGTTAATTTTGATGGTTCCACGTTTCCAACTACCCGATTTTATTATAGGAATGTAAGAAAATGCAGATAGAGTAAAAGTATCTGATGAAAGTGTAGACAAACCTGTTCAGGTTAAATTCTTACGCAATCATTCACTAAAGAGAATTAGTAGGTAGGCATCTGCATTTAGGAGGTTTCAATTTGATATTTTACCACTTTTACCACAAATTCTTTGAATAACACTATTAGCTCATTGACGAAAATTGAGGTTATACAATTAACTTTCTTATTGAAATTCTAATGTTGTACGTTCTTTTTAGCTACTAGCCTTTTCTCAAAGTTTCGCAGGGCACCTGATTAAATGGGTTAGGTTAGGTTAGAACTATGAATAAACGCGCGCGAGCCGAGCGTGCGAAGTGAGCGGTGCTGCGGCAGCGGCCAGTGAGCGTTACATCCAAGTTAGTCGCAGTTAATTGGCTATTTAGTTAGAACTATTTGAGGCTCACAAAAAGAAGTCATATCTATACTAAGCTGAATAATTTGTTTTTAGGGTTCCGAACGTCCAAATGAAAAAAAGGGAACCCTTATAAGATCACTCCTGTCTATCCGTCTGACACAGCCATCTAATGGACCATCTAGTTGAATTTTGGTACACAGTGTATGTGTACCAAAATTCAACTCAATTGGTCAAATATGTAGGCTTAAAGCGATGACCGGTGGAGTAGACGAGTCTTGGAGTGGAGACCGCGTGGCGGCAAACGTAGAGTGGGGTGCCCTCTGCCACATGGACCGACGACCTAAAGAAGCTAGCTAGGACTAACTGGATGCGGATTGTGAAGGACAGGGTGGTGTGGCGCAGTCTGGGAGAGACCTTTGACCAGCCGTGGATTGCGATAGACTGAGTTGATAGATGGGCTTGAACCTACTCAGGAATTAGCTTGTAGTGCTTGTACAGCCAACGAGACATCTATCTCCTCATTACAATAATCTGTTTTGTGTAAATAGATATCATTGATTGATTTTATAGCATAGATTGAAACTCAACGTAGCTACTGCAGGAAACAAAAGGCTTAGCATTGCTTGTTTAGCATTTTAAAGGACTCCCATCAATAAGGTTTTTAAATTTAACTAACCACCAACATTTCCACCAAAAGATATCTCAAAATTAACCGAGTAGGTACCAACTTAGTCAGTCCCACACAAAACTGACGTCACAAGCCAAGTATTTAATCTTATTATCCGATTCATATTACATTTCATATCTAGTGACGGGAGGCGCAATCCACGTCGTCAGTGCAATACACGCGTTTAGAATTCATTATTAAATGTTCGCTCTCCTCGCGATATTATCTGTAAGTGCGAGAAGCTGGTGACTGACATGGATTTAAATACAGACATGTAAACATGTTCAAGTGTTTACGAGATTATACTCGTGTAAACATTTGGTTTTGTTTCAAGTCTCTCTGTTTTAATTATGTAGAATAAACATGTGTATGTAGGTGTTACATTTGCGGGTTTTGTGGGTGATTAGGTCGGCTCTGTTACCGTTAGGAATGACCCAGATTAACAGTTTTCTGAAAGCCTAATTCTTTCTCTTCTTCCATATCTACGTGAAACACGTACGTGAATCCGGTCGCGAATAAATACTTATATATTTATTAAGGGCTACGTGTAAATGCATATATACTGTTAATACAGAGGTGCATGTATAATGTAAACAGTTGGTACTCACTTCCTCCCAGCCACAGTATGATGGTGGTGAGCTGTGTAGCCATGTTGCAGCGAGCGACGCGCCCACACGTCATGTCACCACCGCCTCCAGACGGCTCTTGCGCGCCTTCCTTATATTCTCCTTCATTTTTAAACAGACTGTCCAAATATTGTACTCTTCTTGACACAGCTAAATTGAGTTGCCTATGTAACGTGGTAGCCGTTTTCTAAGGTAGAGTTCATCCTTTCAAGTGACCATTAAATATTCTGAAAGAAAACAAAAATATATTTATTTAAATACAGACATGTAAACATGTTCAAGTGTTTGCGGAAATGAAATTGAATGTAATGAAATTAAATGGAATGAAATTCTTGCAGCAAACGTGTGCAAATTCAAAGTAACCAATGATAATGGAAAAGACAATTTTGTACACAATAAAGTTTCAGAATTGGCCAATTCATGACTCGAGATGACCATATTTTCCCATTATCTACAATATATTTTCTTTCGAACTAAAACGACAGACAGAACTACAAATCAAACGGCATGTTCGTAGCAAAGTTTTGCAGTTGCAGCGCTACGAAATCGGCACTCCTACAGGCGTTATTATGTACGTCTATATACAGTTATACATATATATTTCTTTGAGAAACGAACAAAGTGCCGTTCAATACTAATAAAACAGGGCGATAGCAGAAAGATCTTTTCATTAAACGTATCGTAGACGTCGGTGATTTATCGCCTCGCGAGACACTCCATTCACGGTATGCGTTTTGTTGTCTTGAGATCGATTGGCTCCGAATAAAATACATTCGCCAATTGAATAGCGCGCCCTGGCGCAATGTTTCAGCGAAAGCGACACTTTTTCAGGCGTGTAGAGGACTAATGGCTTCACGCGCTGGCCTCCGACTTTCAATAAATGGTCGGCCCGCGTGCGCCCGTCGACGGCGCCCGCCCGCACCCGCTCGCGCCACCAAATGCCTAATCTATTCCCCTCATAATATATTTTATTTTTCGTTTTCAATTCCATATGTAATTTGATAAAGAGACCCCGCAACATTCTCGGATTTTGGTCGATCAAACATTTTAGCTGGGGGCCTACTCCGAAGTGCAAAGTGCGAATGTTCGGATCGGACCGACACATGGCCGAACCGGATATTATTGAAAAATACGAAAAAAGTTCGGATCGGCTCGGTTGGGTCGGGACCATAGTCAATATTCGAAAGAGTGTAGGAGTGTAGGATCGGAACCGACCGAACCAAATAGTAACTTCGTAGCAGGAAACGGCCGAACATTCGGCCGATACTACTTCGGAGTAGACCCCCTGGTTTCTTTTGACATTCTGCTGATTTGAAGTAAAATGAGATTGGTCTTTCAAAAGAAGTATTTTTCTATTTTGTTTTTGTATAAATTAACTAGCTGACCCGGCAAACGTTGTTTTGCCATATAAATTATTTCTAGCTGCCCGGCGCTACTTCGTTCGCGTGGTGTCCTACCCCCTACCCTACCCCTACCCTACTCCTACCCTACTCCTATACTACTCCTACACTACTCCTACCCTACTCCTACCCTACTCCTACCCTACTTCTACCCTACTCTTAACCTACTCCTACCCTACTCCTACCCTACTCCCACCCTACTCCTACCCTACTCCTAACCTACTCCTACACTACTCCTACCCTACTCCTATAGTAAAACGCTGATTGATTGATAGAACTATATATGAATTATTATATTCGATTGCCATCTTGCGGATGGAACAGAATAATATAAAAATCGCGATTAAAAAACAGGGGTTGATCGTATAAGAGTGAAAATTTGGAATTGTATGTATTTTTTAATGTTAAATCAAGAAAAAATAAAAATTTTGTCCAAAAAATAAAAAATAAATGTTAGAGGTGGACAACCCTTATCACTTAGGGGTATGAAAAATAGATAGTAGCCGATTCTCAGACCTACTGAATATGCATATAAAATTTCATAAAAATCGGTCAAGCCGTTTCGGAGGAGTATGGTAACTAACATTGTGACACGAGAATTTTATATATAAGATTATGAAACTTAAGTATTTCAGTCATTCTGCACGAATAGTCCATCGTATAGATTACATTGTATTATTTTATCCCAGTGATGTAAGTACTTAAGTACCTATCGAGGTAAATGTGGGTGAGCGTTCATATTTCTAGATGAGATCTCACTATGCATATTTATAATCAGGTACCTTACCATTCTACAATTCCAATTATGCTTTATACATTATTCACGGGTTTCAATAAATTGTTAGAGCTACTTACGTGTTTAGGAATATTCTATCAAGGATCTGTGATAAACATATGAAAATTTATACGCACGATGTGGGCGACGCAAATAAACCTCTTGTATCGTTTGGCAATATACGAAACTTTATAAACAAATTGGTATCGCATGAATAAACCCCTTGACGATATGACGATATCAGTAAAAAGTCTTCTCATGTAAAGATCGCAGGATCTATCTTTCTTTGGCCATCTCCATCAAAGCAAATTATTTTTGTCGAAACGAAGTGAGTAAGTATACCTACATGACTAGATAGGCAAAGAAGTGGAAGAGGTCATACACACATTTTTTCAGAAATTAAAAGTCATTTTATATCACACTTCCCTAACAAAATAATGCTTTAAAATAATTAAAGTACAGCTCGAACGACAAGGTGCTCAATTTATAAGATTTAATTGCAGTCGAGTGAATAAAAAAAAATACTCAACTTTAGAGTGATAATTACAAATAATGGGTAATAATTACTGTCACTGTTAATGTCATGACTTCCAGTGATTACGATCTAGTACTAATTTGGATCACTGACGTATATATTTTTTTATTTAAATTAATTTGTTTGAATTTCCAAGGTAATATTTACATAATATATATAAGTTATCAGTCTTAAATAAGATATACAATAATATAAAAATACTGTAATAATAAATACCTACCGTATATGAATTAAATAGGTATAAAAAAAGGAAATTATTACAACAAGAAATCCATTACGTTTTCAGCATTTTGATCAAGTTCAATATTGTTAAATGATGTGCATATTAAGGTGTGTCCAGATCTGGCGAATGTGCCGCTCGCAAGCGGCTTGCGAACTGCGCGCGTGCATTTCATATTCGTAGTCCCTGCGCCGCGCCGTCCGCGCGCCGCTCGCGCTCAAGCTAAGTACGCGCCGTACTCGAGGGGCGCAGAAGGTGCGCGCGTTCCACCAACGTCTTCTGTTTTTCCTTTTAGTTTTAGTTCGGCTATTTTATTATTACCGTACTGACCGTACGGTAATAAAATAGCCGATGCTGCAGCAATTATGCTAACGGCAGTCGTATGGTCCGACATCTTCGGAAGTAAATTCACAACTGAGGCTTATAGTTCAATCGCGGAATGTGCGCGCGTAGCTCGTGCGCACATAGCTTCCTATGTGTGTACGAGCTACGCGCGCCCCACTCGAGCCTTGCCGTAGTTGCACTAGAGCGGCGCTCCAAACATAGACTGTAACCGCACGCGAGCAACACGCGCGCAGTTCGCAAGCGTCTCGCGAGCGGCGCATTCACCAGGTCTGGACACATCTTAGACTCGTCCAACCGCTGTTTCTACATTATTTGTGGCGTAAAAGCCGGCTTCTCATCGCAATAGCTGATTGGTCGCTGTTGTGGTATGTTGAATTTGCGTGACATATTTACGTTATTATGTTTCTGTTGACACTGCATAAAGCAGTGCACTGCACTCTATATAAACTGCACATAGCTAGTTATTAAAATACTCGTGCGATACCTACAATTATTAACCTCACCCGGAGCATGGTTAAAAAACTCAACTCGTATTATATTCACCCCTGATACTTATCAGTTTCATAAACTACAAGAAAAGAAACAGGTAAAAACGAAAAAATAAAAACGATCGCATCTGACCTTCCTTAACCGTCTCTTTCGATCTTTAAATCGCATTAAATGGAGGTGAAGTTATAAACGGGTTCAATTCGAGTCACCTAGATTCATAGGTTGCGGGGAGCGTGTGAGATGCAGGCAAACATCCAAGCGGCAGGCTGCAAGCCCGGCTTGTTTGGCAAGCTGTCTAACTAATTGCCACGTTACCGGCGCTACACTACCCCTCGTTGTTTATGGGATCCAGGTTGGTAACGTTTGAAACTTGTGTAAAGTAGTTAAATATATCTTGGACGTGTATGTGTTTTGCTGGCATGAGATTCATGTTACAAAAAACGGTGGCTATCTTGTATTTCTTACTTAGCGACCCGCCTCTGTTTCGCACGGTTTTTACGACTTGACAAAACATCGAGATTTTTTATATATGTAAATGTATGATATACATAAACCTTCCGGAATAAATTCTCTAAAGTCTAAATGATGGTGAAAATCGCATCAAAATCCATTTCGGAGTTAGAAGATGAACGAGGTCACACATTAAGACACCAAAAGCGACTATAATTTATAGTATCCTTCGACTAATTTTACAATGTTCTTGAACCATCGCTAAATCATCAGCCAACATTGTCTTCTTCATCCCCCTCTTTCTTGCCATAATATCATCTTTCTTTTACAAAATCCATCCATCGCTTCTTCGGTCCCTACTCTTATAACCAACCACATAAACAATCGTAATATGTAGGGTTTTAATTAAGCAGAAAAGGCGTAAGTAATTCAGATTCTGCGCCAAAACTGTTATTCCTCTTTTTGGATGTGACTTTATCTACACACGATGTATTTTTTCTCTATCTTTATCTTTTATTCGTACATTAATCAACAGCGTAGTGCAGTTTTGCCAGTTTTTCAGAAGCATCCCGTGTGGGTAATGCAGTTGGAAGTGAAATTAAATGAGGTTTTATAAAATTGTTAGTATCCACTAAATATGCTTAGGTCCATCCATTGATGTAAGCATGCCAGTTTTGGCCTGTAAGAACAGGCATTTTTAAATTTTTATAAAGTAAACTCCTAATAACCTAGAATAACCTATATGACCTAGTGCAACTAGATTCGACTTTTGAAAATCTGTTTTGTTTGTATGATTGAGAAAATTATGAATCCGTTCATTGTTCAATGTGAAGAATTGCTGATGTTCAGTGCCACAGCTTTTTCCCACAAAGTTTTACTCGATCTGTTCTAAAAGTTTGAAATAAAACCAAGGCTTTTGTTGAATTTTATTGTTAGGTACTCTTACTAGGTCGGAATTCCGATTAAACTGTTGGTTTCGTTTTAAAATTAACTTAGTTTTATAATTAAATTGTCCCACCGCTTTTAAAACCAGTTGAGCTTCCATTAACTTTTTGTTCGAACTTTTACTGTTTATCTTATTTCACTGTTAACATTTATTTTACTATTTACCTACTGCTAAATGATTGGGTAAATAGAAAATAAATGGTTAACATTTAGTGTACATAAAGGGTTTGTTTTTCATAAGATATTATGCGTGTAGGCGGAACTGGCTTCACACGATGTAAACTAGGTAATAATATATGTAAAACGATTTAATAGACGTGTTTGTAACATTTAGCCCTGTAAGCCCCACTCAGCTCGGAGGCGGTAAATCACGAAGTGTTCGTCGGCGGTATGAGCGGCTAATATTAATGGTCTCCTTTTCCGTGGTATGTCGCAATAGTTCGATTGTCAGTGTTGGAGAAATAGTTCGGGAGTGCGACCCCTCACTGGGCGCCGATACGTCAGGCACGACACCGCGCCTTTCCTTTGACACTTCATTTTATTGGTCCATTCATGGCTCAGCGAATAGATGATTGTCTTGAAAAATGCGAGCGTTCCAAGATATTTTCAGGGTTGGCAAATTTGAACTGGGTGTGATCATACGGGATGCGTCGTATAGTTGGTTCATATTTGTTTAATGACCAATACTGTTTGATGTTGCTCGTGTTCGACTGTGTGGAGCTAATGATAACATAAACTAACGTAGTTAACACGAGTTATTTGAACAGTTAGTTTGTTTATCTAAATACTAGTTTATCTAAATTAATCCATTAGATACCTAAATGATGACAATCGCCCAATATATAGATCGTTTTATAAATAGGTACCCAGCAGAAACAAAAATTTGTCAATGTTTACCGAAACCATTAATTGCAAAAAATCAATACCAACTAACCTAATTTTCACGCTGACTACCGGGGTCCGGATAAGAGATGAATTCGGAAACTTTTAAACAGGCCTTATTCGATCTCCAGTGAGCGACCGAAGAAACAAAGATAAAATAAATTGTGAAGTTAGCGTTAGTTAGGGAAAACTTTTGAAAGGATTACATCGTAGTAAGAGTGGGAGGTAATCTTGTCAAACTGGGTTATTTACAGGTAAAAAGCGAGTCATCAGTGGGTCATAAGGTTGGGGGAAGGAGGCCGAGGCGCTAAACAGCTCCACCGCGCGCCATCGACGTCAGCGGTTAACTTTATTTTATTACAAGTTCACGCAACTTGCCCCTATCTTGACTTTCTTGCCACGTTTCTTCTAACTTCGAAACATGTTGGACATGTTTCCACAAGTTAATTCACAAGGCTGTCAATACAAAATGAAAATGTTAGTTCGTAAAAACTTTGTGTTAAGTGTAGGCTACATATCCATTTATTATCTAGTATGGTAGATATACCTACCTAGATATACCTCTATAGGTAACCACTTTCCTGTAAAACTACATCTGTTTACGCTTTCGTGTGCTAGTAATAGTATTAGATCCCACTGTGATGGAGTGAAACCCTATCGCAATTTTCGAGCCATTGCAATTTCCGTGTTAAAATAGAGTACCTATGTCGTAACAAAATTCTCCCAACTAGGTACACTATCGATATTTTTAGAATGGATGAAATTAAACCAAAAAGTAAAGTGTTTAGACACACATATTGGCATGATAGTACCTTGCTGTGCAATACTAGACCGTAAAACCAATGACTTACCTATTTTAAGGAAAATAAGAAGGTCTCGCTGTTGAAAAACTTTTTCAAATTAGTCATGTCAGTGGTAAACCATAACAATATATCCTACTACCACACTGAAACTATATATTATTAAACTCTTTATACAATGTGGACATGACAATACGACAAAAACACTGAAAAAATACAAACACTGGCAATACAAACTACTACTGGCATAAGGGTATTTTGGAACTATCAAAGAATTCCTAACATCGAAATAAAAAGTGAAAAGTGATTTTTCAAACTACACAGTAGTGATGGGACGACTATGGGTTTTGCTAATCTTTAACTAGCTACTTATAGTGACTAAACTAATGGATATATTTTATTAAACTTTCGTATGCAGACTGGGAACGTCATTAGATATACGCAGTTTAATGAATTGTCGTCTCCACCTTATGTAACTAGAGAAAGCACAAAGTTTTATTTAATATTCTAAGAATCACAAGTTACTTACTTAATCGCTGTTATTTCAGTCACATTGTTAAAGTCAGTTTGAAAACAATATGAAACTACAAAGCTTTGTTTCTCATAATCAATTCTTAGAATTCGTGGCAGTGCACAAACGTTGTTGTTTTATCAAAACTAAGATTTAATCAATGGGCATTCATCCACGGTTCGACTTGACAGCGAAAAAACACTTTTTAGTTCACAGGACACACGTCACTCTGTCAGCCATCACTTCGAGTTGTTGCCTGTCTATACGACCGACCGACAAACAAACACTTTTATTTATTTATTAAGAGTGGAATAAATTCCATTAGTTACTCTAGCCGGTGTCGTTTCGTAGAAATCGATTTGAGTTTTTTTCTTACCCTTTTACAGTATTTGTTAGTCCTAAGGGTGTGCAACGGTTCACCGTCGTATTTTGTAGACTGTCCATAATACAAAATACGGGCATTCGCGTTTGGTGCATAATCGTCTATGTGCACACACCCCAACACATTCGTGCTATGTGAGTTAGCGGGTGACTAGTGAATCTACTTTCGGCTTTCTGGTGTCATTTGAATAATATCTATCATTTTACTTTTCCGTTATCCTACCAAAAACTAAATTATGAGGCATGGCCTAGATTTACTCAATTGGTTTATAGCAGTCTTACCACGGTGTATCGTACCCAGTCACTGGGTTGTGGAGGTCAGATTGGCAGTCGCTCCATGTAAAATACTCCTATTCAGTTACATCCAATTAGACTAGAAGCTTCTCCAGATAGTTGGGAAAAGGAAAGGCAGATTCGTGCCTAGCAGTTTAGTTACCAATGTTGCCACATGCTATCTATTTTTTTATCCGGTTACACTACAGGCTGACCCCATTTAGTTGAGAAAAGGCAAGGCAGATTGGTTTCTAGCAGTTTAGTTACCAGTGTTGCCACATGCTATCTATTTTTTCATAAACGTCTAAAGTCTTGACCTAACAGCTAAATTCTTATCGCAAAAATCGAATGTTATAAAAAATATAACGTAACAGAAACATTCCCTAGTAAGACTTCGTAACTAACACTGAAGTAGTATATCAGAAATAATATGAGACCGCGAAGGAACCTCCTATCATCGCAGCCTCCTTGAACTAAAACTACCGTCGTTGCTAGAGATGCCTATAAAGTGTGTTGAGATCTCAGGACGAAGTCTAGGCATACTTGGTCAAAGCTATAAGTCCTATTAACTAGTTCCAAGTACTAAGTCTGAAATATATGTGTCCAGGACAGGATGATACTAATGCTGGTGAACATGTATTTTTATAGGTATACCGCGTATTTTGAACGTATTTTATTTCTTCATTTATTTACCTACACCTACGCCTACATGCAACATCAATCCTAAGTAAGGTAGCGTATTTTTTCTGGCTTTGTACATGGTGTTAACATAATCCATCCATATCCATACTAATACATGATATAAATTTGAAAGTAACTCTGTCTTTACATTACTTTTTCACGTCTAAGCCACTCAAAGGATTTCGATAAAATTTAGGCTAGGAGATAGAAGGCATCTTGGGGCCTTCCCCGAGATGGACAAAAAGTAGTCTATGTGCCGTACATAGGCTAGTTTTTGTCCCGTAATGGCACGTTCCCGTGGCATAATTTCCGACAACCACACTGCAAAGCAAGTAATTATATAATTTTGTAAGTATCAAAATGATTAATTCCTAATTATACTCAATTATACCACTGCTCAAGTGGCTGCGGTTGTTTAGTCTAAACCCTAACTTATAAAAGTCTTAAAACGAACAGGTGCTAGACAGCCATCTCAATTTCTTGGCCTTGAAAACTACAGGGACATGCTTTATTCACAAAAGCTTCATTAACGCGAAGTTTTTAAGAGTTTTGAGGGTATTTGGTAAAACTTGTCAAGATATTTCGTTCGTAAGTCGTTGATACAGTGGTCGCAAGCGCTACTGCTAAGCATGAGGTTCTAGGGTGATTCTCAGGTCGGGCAAAGTGATATTGGGTCTTTCCATTAGGAATTTCTCAGTAGCAGCCCGGAGTCTGATTTTGAGCTCGGGTTGTGGTGGTATCTACATCGCCACATGTGAACTACGCATCACACCGACGTCACGCAAAATCCTGCATCGCGCAAGCGGAGTTTACCTCACGACTAGAATATACAGGGTGGCAGGGACATCGATTATGTGCTTAATTCATGGTTACAGGTTGCGCGTCGAATCCCTGCCACCCTGTATAAAACTTCTCGATATGAAACGTCAGGCAGTAGCCCACCAAATACTGAGGAGTCGGAGTCCTCCCTTTTCTATGGAGGATGAGTAAACTTTTACACCTACATCATGCATCATCCTTTCCTCATACATCTATACGGTTGATGACAGTAGGCTCGCCTCCTGTTACATAGAACATAAACATAACTGGTTAAATATGGCTGTACTCTGCCCAACTCTTCTAGAAATACAGGCGTGATTTTATGTTATGTACCTATTTAAAATAACATTTTCTAAGCGACTTTTGATTCCCACAGTACCCAATGCATGTAACTGAAACTATTGCTAGCTCAAGTTACGTAAGCGTATTGGTATTAAAGATTGCAATGTCAGTGCCCTCATTTCGGTCATCTGACTCTTACGTACATACATCCTTACTCAACTCATGAGGGAAAACGAGCATTTACTTACTCATCTTTCGTTTGAATCCTTTTGAATCAGATCCCATCCCCCAAAATATTAAAATCCTAGTCTACCCAAAATATTAAAATCTTATTTTTTTTATTTATTTAACCACCGGCGCCCCGCCGTTTCACCCGCATAATATTCGATCCCGAGGGAATATCGGGATAAAAATCCTATGTGCTACTCCTGGTTATAAACTATCTGTGTGCCAAATTTTATCCAAATCCTTGCAGTAGTTTTTACGTGAAAGAGTAACAAACATCCATCCATCTGTCCTCACAAACTTTCGTGTGTATAGTATTAGTAGGATTTCTTCTTTCTTCGGAACAGAAAAATAGGTACAAAGGTGATGCTTATTTCTATAGAAATCTCTTCCAGCATACCTGCGATGGGAAAGTAGATAAAGAGACTTACACAGCGTGCGTAAAAGAGAAAATAAAATAGATAAAATAAAAAAAACAGTTCACTTAATAAAATATAACAAATAATATGAGAATAATATAATAATCCCTGGACATTTCACACTATAAAATATTTCAGAATATAAAATGAATATCACTAGGATATTAATAATTATAATGCAATTCAAATAAATTCCATTATTATAATCATAACGATTGTCCCATATGATAAGGTCAGTATAGGTAACCTAGTTATATATAGAGAAGTACGTAGGAACAAACCTAAAGTAGTATTATTTTTGCATATTAATATTTCGGCCTTGTCATAGCCAACATTTTTGTTAAAGTTTCAGAGGCAGCCTTGTTGTTCCCTCGCCTCAGAAAAAAAACTTTGTATCGTTAAAAAATGTTGTAAACAATTTGTAACCAATGCCACGGGTCAGAACGCAAATAATGAATACTCGTAGAACACGTTTACGATTTTTCCAGAGCGGCAATTCCTATATTTTTAAGAACGCTCGCAATCTAATCTCAGTCTTAATCAATTTCTTATTAAGTATTTCTGTTTTACTAACAACTACCTATATGGATTATTTGAAAATTTTAATTCTTAAAATCCTCTAATTTCCCTACATTTTTGACAAGGTTTTGAAAGTTACGGGAATTGGCCTTCTGGTTGTAAATGCGACTGCTGAGCGTGCGGTCCTGGGTTTAAGCCATGGGTCGCGCAAAGTGTTATTTGATAAGAAATGTCTATATTTTTGCGATTAGGATGACAATAGGCTGCCATCCCATTACAAGGGATTTCTTTATGTGTCCACTGAACATCAGCTTTATGCTGTGGGTCCTCCGTAGCCCAACACCATACTGCACTCAGCAGTAAATAAATAACATAAACATATAGTTAGGTACTAATTAGTAACTAAACCTGTTTATGTCATCGTTATGTTATGTTGTGTTTATGTTATTTATTTAGCTTAGCAGGCATACCAAATTCATTGTACTAATTCTTCGACTAATGAAAAAATTAAATCAAAGAAACCTCTAACAAATAGGCTAATCAAGTATTTTAGTTGTGCAAATCAGTAAGAGCAAAGACGTTCGTTGAATGTACTCACATGTTACTCCTAAGTCCACTTAGTCTCCAGCGCGATAGTTTATACTCAGCTGTTCCTCAACTTTGGTCCACCGAAATAAGCTTTTTCTATGTCATTACAATAGAGTTTAGACTAATAGGAACTTTGCTATTGTAAGTGCATAGCTAGCTTTAGGCTGTGCGCAGACTGAGTCAAGACTGACTGCTTTGACTTAAGACATGTTCCCGTCTCTACCTTGCACTTGTGTGACAGTGTGTGGAATAACGCTTAACCAATTAACTACGTGCTTAGTAATGTTTTTGGTGCTTGGACAAACTATCGTCCTATGGACACAATGATGGCGAACAGACTCGTAACAAAACCGTGTCACAAAGTTATCAAAATGTAGTGACTGTAAAGCCAATTTTGATAGAAGACACAAAACTGTTGTGTCTGTAATAGATAAAACGGTTTTGTTTTTGGTGTGAGGACATCTTTCCTTCCCTATCTGGGATATTATTACATAAAATAGTATCTTTCAACCACTTAGCTAATCCTAACAATCCATAATATTTCAAAACACAGGTTGCGTAGGTATTTTTATTTAAAAAGAATCACTTACGGTCCAATGATTTCTTTTCTTTTATTTGGCGTGAGTGGGGTATCGTTTAAGTACTTAATAATGCACAACAAAGAGTTGGGAAGGATCTTGGTCAAACTTTTTGAAACCGTTATGGAACATGTCACAGTAAACTTTGATAACAGACATATAAATCAAACTGTGAAGTTGTTTTTGAGTAATAAGAACTACAGAGTTTTATAGGCTATCAGGCGGATAATGCCTGATTGTAGGTAGTCTATACTAGGTCAGCAATCAAGCGTGTAAGTTAATCAGTTAGATAAATTCGAACTCCATTAGACGTATCTGGGGCATACAGTAAATGTCGAAGCAGATATAGAGGAGTACAGAGTGTAATCGGTGAGGCAATAAACTGCTGCAACTAATAATGCAGAGGTGCTTGCATAAGTTGGGTACTCCTATGCACTATGAGACTTTAGAAAAGTAAAAAATATACATAATTATGCAGGAATTTATCCATACGCAGTAGATATGAAGTTGACCTGCTGTTAAAAAACTGTGGGACTAAAGTTAGTTTCGAATTAAAATTAATAAAAATCAGACGTAAATACGAGTATTAGCAAAAACTAACCTTTGTTATCATTTCCGTTATCCGTTGCCCATATCTCCTAGAGATTGCTTCTGTATTGAAGATGCTTTAACAAATACAAATTTCACATGTACTACAAGCATAGAGATGATCTGGCTATCAGTATACCAAACGAACATTAATCGCTCGGTGCGAAAATCGAACCTGCGATCAATCGCCAACGCATAACTTTGCAGCGATGACGACAAACTGACACACTTTCTCGTAGATAACGGATGGCCCGCGTCAGAGGTTGATTAGAGCGCGCAGTGGACGGATGTCAACAATTTTCAAATGGACTCTGCGTTGTATCACATCGTGCACTATGCACTACTGACCTTATTTTCATCATATCTGGGACCTTGCATTATTTTAATCAGCAAATATCAAAATCTGCTTATCCTTCGCATTTTATTGTTGGCTCCCAGGCAATGCAGATACGCTCTACTGCCAGCTGATTTCCACCATCTTGTTCAGGCAGACCGACAGTCAGAATATAATAACTACTCTATAGGAGACATTATATTCTCACTGTCGGTCTGCCTAAACGGGCAGACGCTAAACTACTCTATAGGAGACTAGCGTCTGCCCGTGACTTCGTTCGCGTGAAATTTCGGCCCCCGAATCATCGCGTCGCATCGCATCGGTCGAGCGTGCTACTACTTCGTTTTCCCTTAGCGTTCTTTCTGACTTAATTTTGCAAAGAAAAAAAAATTCGAGCAAAAGAAAATTAAGACCTATAACCTCCTCAAGAATTGGGCTATCATATGCAAAAAGACTTTTTCTAATCCGACTCGTATCCCGGAGAACACCAGGGGGTGTTCTCCGGGACACGAGTCGGATTAGAAAACATACAAACAAACAAATTTTACTTCTTTATAATATTAAGTATAGGAATATACTTGTACATATCTCAGCCCTCAAGCACCCATATGAACACGACGACTACTGTGTTATTCTACTTGAGCAAAGGAGTCATGTTCGGTTAACAATGCACTCGTCCAGTGGTCTTTGCCTCGTACTTGCTAAGACATAACCTAACTAAGTTACTAGTCTATCATATTACACTTAACGAGTTCATCGCACAGCTGAACTACTTCAGCATAAACTTGCTCCCATTCAACAAATTATTGATCGGATAGAGCAAGGCAATGAAAGATCGTATTACCTACCTGCTTATCATACTACAAAGTAGAGGATCAGCTAAGTCAAATACACTGGCCTGCAAAACTAAGTACTAAACTTTTAAAATTTCACAAACTATAGAATTTAGAGATTTAAAATAAAAAACGTTTTATATCAAATTTTATCAGCTTTCTTTGAAAATAGTAAACTATACATTAGTAACATTTTTAACTTAAAAAAAGGTAAAATAATCAAAATAGCCATTTTTAGTTTAGTTTAGTGTCAAAAAACACAATTAACATTTTTATGTTTTACATGTTACAGACAACGAATAATAATATAGAAGCTGCCATTACTAACTTATCTTGGCAAAATGAAGAATTCCGTCAGAAAATCAAAATGCTTGAGGTTCAAGGTAAGAAGGACCGTGAATACATTGTTTTGTTAGAGGATAAGATCGAAGACTTACAATGAAGTAATAAGAAAACTTGCATTGAGATAAAGAACGTCCCTAAAATGCGTCAGGAAAATAACTCTGAATTAATAAATATGGTCATGAACTTATCTAAACATCTAAACCTTCAGATGGAATCACGTGACATAAAGGATATTTACCGACTGTCCAGCAGGAAAGAAGGTATTAGGAATACTCCTATAATAAATCTGGAACTAAACTCCACTATGTTAAAAACTAACTTGCTAAAGAAGGCAAAGTCATATAATATTCAAAATACATGTAAACTTCAAGCAAAACATCTTGGGATAACAAACAACAGAGGTACCTGTGTTTATATCTGAGCAACTAACTCCCAAGAGCACCCGACTATTTTTCTTAGCCCGATATTTGGCTAAAACTAAACAATAAAATTTTGTTGGACAGCATTTGGTCGTATTTTTTATTTTTTTTAAAAGTGAGGCCCAGGTACATCAGCTGATGCAAGAAGCATGACTAGTTTGTACTGTCACTATCAAGAAATTTTTCCTAGTACTAAGAACTCTGCCGTTTCCTATTACTAATACTAATGTTTTGTTTAACTCTACTAAATTCGTACTTATTTTTTACTATTATTGTAAGCATGCTCAGGTCTCTGCTACACACCCAAACTCAATGTTTCGCACATTCCTTATCACAAAACAAAAACAATTAACTCACTCAATACACTCACACTCAGTCAGCTCGGTGCCGAATATAATAAGTCTTGATATCCCACTTTAGTACAGAAATAGTCGTCAGATTATTACTTTATTATGGTTTAAACTGCAATAAACACCATTTGCTTACTCTAAGTAATAATGGATAGTGGCTTATGTAATTTAGAGGAATTGGATACCGCTGAGATAGCTAAGTCAGCTATTCTTGATGTTGCACACCTACATACATACCTACAACGAGATTCTAATAACCTGACTGTCCTGACACAAAATATGTATAAGAAGCATATACAGTAACTTCAATGACTTTCAGATAACACTTTCTCAAATCGGAATTGAGGTAGATGTGCTTATCCTAACAGAATGCAGATTAAATACCAATAACCCACTACCAATGTTAAATAACTATACTTCGTTTAATACGTTTAGGCAACTGAACCATAATGATGGCGTAGTAGCCTATATAAAAAACTGCCATTTACCCCAGGAAACTGATATTAATTTAACACATGCAAATAAGTATCTAAAATTTCACCATTGTTGGTATCTATCGGTCTCCGTCGAATGGATCTACAGATAGCTTTGTTAATTCACTTGATTAATACTTCCAAAGTATTCAGACACATAGAAACACTATTATTACTGGAGACATAAACATTAACTTGATAGGAAGGCCGTCAGAATCAGCACAAATAAGAACTGGCAGATTAGCCTATTTGAATATGACGGCTATCCATGGATTCCTCCCAGGACACTGCTGCTACTAGGGAGGAGAACTGGCTCGAACACATGCTCCTTAAGCTAGACAAATTAAAAAACTCGGCGTTTGTGGCAGTCCTAAACACATCTGTTACGGATCATACAATGGTGTTATTAAATATATCCCACACATACCAAAGCAAGACTTGTGTCAAATACAAAACAATAACAAACTGGGAGAATGCCTATAAGCACTTTGTAGACACAGATATATCTTTTCTTGGTGCACATAGAAACCCAAACATTCTAGCTAACGCGATGATAGACGTGATTAGGACATCTCTCCTCCAACATACTAAAGTTGTCTCAGTGTCCAGCTCCAAGCGAACCTTAAAGCCCTGGATATCTATTAGAAATAAATAACAGCTACCGTGAAACATGCCAACTTTGCCCCCAAAGGAAACTTTGCCCGAAGTGCAATGTATAAGCATATCTTTGATGTGCAAAAATATCTTAATATTATTGCAACATTGATTGACTTTGGTGGAAAATAGGTTATGTGTATGGCAATACTGACTATCGTGTTTGTTGCTAACTTCGCTTAGTAACTTGTTGGAACTCGTCGAGTGAGGTGCCTGTTTTTGCGGGCAAATTTTAGTGCAAATTTCAACGTACATTCTGTGAGATGGCGAAAGCACAGGTTAGTTTACTTTACGACATGTCATAGAAAATCATTCGGAGAGTATATTACTGTTAGTGTCGTTGCTCAAGGTCTTTTAAAACTAAAGTTATGATGATGGGCAAAGTTATCTAGTAATGTTCCGACTTACGATTGACAACATTGCCCGCCATCAAAAAAGGCTTAGGGTTGGCACTTTACGAAAAAATCTAAATAATCTAAATCTCGAATTCGACAGAGGAAGTCAAGACGAATAATTGGATCGAGGGCATAGAAAAACTACATTGAAGAAATGGTAAAACTTGCATGTGAATCAGTAGAATCATGAATCAGGCCAAATTTCTTCACGAGATGCTGAAAAGCAATTTTGGCTCCCCGCTTACTAAAGTGGATCTAAAGCTTGTAGTTCATGAGATCACATGTTCAAGAATCAGATTCGGGGGTTTTTGGCGAGAAATGCTGAGAAATTGACTGTGAGAACCACTTAAAATATTTCAAAGGCGAGAGCTGAAAAGGGACCTCAAGAAAAAAAAGTGTTACTTATTGTAATTTAATTTTTTATTAAATACTAATAAGCGTGAAACATATTTCTTTTTATTTACCTAAACACATATTCTTTGTAGAAAACAAAAAAAAAAACAGAGTAAGATTTTTACTATGTACCAACCCTAGCACTTTTAAAAGGCGAAATGTAGATTGTATGAAAAATAGAAAAAATGTCAGGGTAACATTGCCCAGTCATTTTAGTCAGAAACTTTACATAGTGTCGTCTACATTCCTAAAGTAAACGCCATCTTTACCAAAATTCTTGTAATGGTTTTTATGTCATCTGCTTAAAGGCCGTATTTCCGTCAAAAATCCATGTGGGCAAAGTTGGCTAAAAGTCCAGATAACTTTGCCCGCCAACAAAATCGAACAAATATTGAATTAAATGTTGATTATTAGTAAATTTAGCTATACTAACACATGCACACGATCTTACAGTTGTAGCTGATGAAGGAAAATACTTACGTCTCCATAGAAAAATCGTGTTAAAATTGTAATTATTCGAAAAAAGTGGGCAAAGTTGGCATGTTTCACGGTACAAAAGAGGAAATACCCTTGCGGAAATACCTAGCGTTATCTTAATCATAACGTACAGGCGTTTTCGCACATATTGTTCTAATGTTATTAATAAACTCAATCTATAATAATAATATCCCTGACCCCCCCCCCCCCCTCCCTTCCTATTATTATAATAAAATAAACGCAAAATTAACCTCATACGTAGGCAAAAAGTTAATAACCGAGTGGCTAAAAACCTTAACATACGAGGAAACTGAACAAGTTTAGCTAGAATTGCTCAGACAATTTCTTTTTATTGCCATCTTATCAATAATGTAAGTACTCACCGAGTTTAATCTATAAATCGCGCTTCGAACACATCGGCACTTCAAAGACTTCAAAGAAGACATACACACTCACACTCATAAACACACCCCCACACACACACAACATTACAAACACTGTTTAAAAATAAGATGCACATATAGTTTCACATAGGCATACACTACAGTTATAAAAAGAGCTGTTAATTAGTTTATAAGTAATTTACTGTTATCTTTTAATCCTAGATTTTATATTTTATTTTTGTCTTTATTATTCACTTTTTGTAAAAAATCGTCTTAATATTGTAACAATTAAGGGAAAGAGCGGGATAGCCCCAACACAAGTATTATCAATTACTTACTGGGGATGTCTCATTTATAATCTACGTAACTATTTTGGGACAAATCAATATTTTTCATTTCATTTCATGTTATTTAATTTTTAATTAGCTCCTAGCTCATCCCAGGCGTGCTCAATTGGATTGAGATCCTGATCTCAATCCAATTTCTTGATGGCCAATTAGCCATTACGCTGATACAAATCTCCTGAATATATTCTTGCACAACCTGAGCCGTGTGTGGCCGGGCATTATCATTCATCAGAATCGATCCCTCACCCATATTTGCTAAATACGGCCCTGCATACTCGTTGAGAATCTCTTAGGCATGTCTTTCCCCAGTTAGAGTGCCATTTTCTATGCCACTAACTCTGTGCGACCTTCTGAAGATATGCCAGTCAATACATGTACACTGACTCCACCGTACTGGACTCTTTCTGAGAAGCAGACTTGAAGGTATCATTCACCAGGTCGCCTGTAGACACTTCGCCTTCCGTCAGAAGTGTAAAGTGAGAATTGAGAATCGAGACTCATCTGTGAACAAAATTCTTGACCACTCTTCTTCACCCCACTGTATGTGTTCACGAGCGTATCGCAGTCTCGCTACTCGCTCTCTCTCGAGTTTGGGGCCACTCGCTGGTCTTCGGGGTTTCAAATTTGCTTCAGCAAGTCTTCTTCTCACTGTACTGTCACTAATGTAGTCCCTTCGGGTCTGAAGAAGCTGTTGGCAGTGAAAACAATACAAAAGGTCTTCTCGGGTACTAGTACACCTGGGTCTGCCATTACAAGGTCTCCTCAGATGGTTTCCAGTCTCTTCGTACCTTCGCTTCACCTTCTGGACCGTTCGTAACGTCACACCCACCATTCTTGCATTACGACGCATACTGATGCCTAGTTCCAGAAAATATGATCCTAGCACATTCTTCAGGTAAAAGAGGCATGATAAATAAAATTGATGTGCTGTTGTTTAACTTAGCTTTTGTAACAAGACTCATCGATCAAGAAAAAATTTGAAAACTGAAACAGAAACAAAAAAATTAATGGTAAAATTGTAATTCGAAAAGGATTATTTTTGTTTTTAAAGCTCTTTTCAGCCATTGCTTAAAAGAAGGTTCTCGACTATGAATTCTTTATATAAAAAATTAAACTCTTTTTCGAGTCCTTTTTTATTTCTAAAATATATCTTGCGTACTTAAAAAGTTATTCCAATTTTAAAAGTGTGATACTTAGTTTTGCAGGCCAGTGTATATCACAATAGTGAATGGCGGGCAATCCGCCATTATTTAGAAGCTATCGTAGACATAGGTTGTACGAGTCTCGTCATTGTACTTAATCCATGATTGCAACAGACCTGAGATTGGTTCAAAGAACCCTGATAACGTGGTCTATATCTCTTGTCTGCACTATTAAGCTTTGCCGGGTCTTCTCAATGCTATAACGTATCAATGGATGTAGGTACCTATAGGTATAAACTGTAAAAAAGCGCGATTTTAAAATTACTTAGAATGTTTGAGGTCTTATTTGTAAAATATTTCACAAATAAACATTTTCGGCCTCATTACAAAAAAAGGTTTATCTTTAGACCAAGGTTTAAACCCTCCATATTGAACTGTAATCCGAGAAAGTTAAAGTTCTTATTACGTAAACTGGTGTTAAACCCGAGTCTAAATGGCCAATTTTGCATTGAGAACTTTACGTTTGTCGGAATAAAGTTCAAAATATAGTAACTGGCTCGAAGGTTTAGGATAGTTCTAAAGTTAGAACTCGTTTTCTTATATGACGGTTTGTGTTTAAAATAAAATGGTTGAACATTTTCCTATATATTCGAATTCTATTGTCAATAATACTAAACTATCGATGTAATCGTACAGCATAACGCGCATTCATTGTGGCCGACCTAAAACCAAAATTGCAGTTAATCTACCCGCAAATTGGTAGGTACGTTAACTCGTAGAATATTAATCTATTCATGTTGCGGTACATTCAACAAAAATTAAACGAAATTCCAGGAATAAAAGTTGTAAAGAATATAAAGAAATAATCGTTACTCACTGTCTTTACGGTATGCCAGCTAATCGAGGGAACCAGTGAATCGTTTTTATTAAGGTTCCACCATGTAAAGGCATTCCTTTGAGTAAGATGCGTGACATTAAAACCCATTGCTTGCGCGAGCGAAAGGTGGGGGAACCTTAGAAGTGCAGTAATCAAATTGCTGTTACTCCATTTGCTTTCAAGCCTGTCGTTGATTTATTTCCTGTGGGAGTACTTGCTTGCTTTTACCCTTGTTTATTTATTCATTGGTTTTTTATACTAAAAGGCAATTATTTGATATGGGAACAGAAAACATGCCGGTCGTGTGGGAAATCAACTTCGCGAAGACATTGATGCATTTTTATTTAGAATGCACTATCTATACATATAATAAATCTGTAGAAGTGAAAATTCTGTACATTGAAAATATCAAAAAAATAAATGGCAGGGGGTGTTACTAGACCGACACCGAACCCAAAAATGTGATTAAAAAAAAATTTGTCTGTCTGTCTGTCGGTCTGTCTGTCTGTCTGTCTGTCTGTTTGTTCAGGCATCACGCAAAAACTACCGGTTCGATTACGATGAAACTTGGTATAATTATTCTTTAATATCCTGGGCACCACACTGGGTACTTTTTATCCCGGAAAAGTATATACAATAAAAAACAAACTTAATTTTGCGGTTCGATCCCTAGACCGATTACTGTACCAACCGCAAATAATAAGTTTGTCGTAGGTTACGTCACCCGCAGTATTATCTGTGCGACCTTTTTATTCCTTTTAGTTTTTAGAGTTATTTAGGTTTAATTTTATAAGTCGTAGGTATAGATTTTAATTTTAAAGTATAGGTAGGTAGTATATTTGTTAGTGTGCGTAGTGACCGTAGGTTACTTTATAGTACTGTTAGGTAGGATTAGTCATTCGTATAGATATTAGTTTTTAGGGATTTTGCCTATTTATTGAGTTTAGATTAGTTATCATCAGAAATAGGTTTATTTAGGTAGGTTATTTTTTTTTAATTAGGTAGGTACTTAGGTAAAGATATCATATAGGTACCCTCTTAATCACCACTAATGAGACACAATTGGTTTTCTATTGTAATTAGCCACAAAGGGCCCGCGAGATAGATGGCATCCTGGGGAAGCACATACATTTTATCCTGTTAGTACGTTCCCGTGAGATAATTTCCGACATCCACGCGGGCGAAGCCGCGGGCAGAAGCTAGTTAGACATAAATGAAGAGGCTCGTGGTTAAAAAACAACAGCCGCACAAGTCAATCGAACCGGCTACGCTTACCGCGGTTGATTCGTGGATGGATGATGTGACTGTTCCTAAATTACCCTAGGGTGATAAAATTTTCGTTTTTCCTAGTCATGCTAATATTGCAGTTAAGAATCGTTTCCCCTTTCGGGGAAAGGTTCCATCCCGTCTCTGAGCAACCCTATAGAGCTCGACTCCAGACTGGACACTCTCCCACCGGTGTAGATTAAATGAATTCGAAATATGAAGAAGTCCAGTGCCTTGTCTCATCAATAGACCAAGGAAAGTATTGAAAGAAATGTAAAATAAAACTTGGGAATTCTTAGTTATGAACATAGATTGAATGTGGTTTTAGAAAGCTAGTAATAATAGAGGGATTAAATTGCGAGTAACCCATACGCTAGCGTAATAGGTATTTGATCAGTCAATACTCATACGATACCTCACATCTATACTCGGAGCACTCAGAGCAACACTTCCATATAGTGCCGCAAGCGGCATTGCGTCGGCATCATGCTCTTTTGGAGACATAGTCCCTAGCAGTTCTTTCGAACTGATAAACGTGACGAAGCGGCTTTTCCTGCGGCAACCAAGTGACTGTCCTTGTCTGACTATGGAGCGGCTAGTTCCAGCGGCATTGCGTCGACATCACGCTCTTAAGGAGACACGGTCCCTATCAATCCTTGGACTGAATATGAGATAGGTGTGGTCACCCAAACCCCTGGAAGTTCACCCTTCACACAACCAGCATACCTGCAAGACACGTGTTCATGTCAGTCTGACCGAATTATTGGTCTGAGATGACGAATACAATATTCAAGAATTTCTAGACGATAGAGTTGAGACTCGATATCGAGAACCATCATATAATAGAGTTTTGAATAATCTCCCTTAAGGCACTATTATTGACCGGAGGCAAAGAACACAGCATTCAAGAATTATGATACTAGTAACATAATTCTTGAACACTGTGTTTTTGCCTCCGGCCAATAATAGTGGCTATCTAGTGAATAGGATTTACTAGATAATAGAGCAGAGTCAAAAATTAAGAATTATTAATTAATAGAGTCGTGGATCAACTCTCTTGAAGGTCTATAGACAGCCCCAAAGCACCCACCCTTCACCACTTCCTAGTATTTTAAGCTGAGGAGAAGAAGTGGCGACACCTCTCTGCCTGATTAGTCATAAGAACTTTAATAACTCTATCAGGTCTAGGATAGTTATTATAATGAAGGACTCACCCAGTCACACCAACAAACACGCACATACCACTTTAAATACTAGATTAACCAAATCTGGGGTCCAACCTAACTATATTTAACTTAATAACTAATACTCGCTACTTCGCGACAGCCCACTCGGACATAGCCTCTTGGTATTCCCTAAATCTCCTAGCTTAACTAGCCTGGAGTAGGAGGTCCATATCCTGTAGCGGTTTGAGCTCACCGTCTCGTTATAATTTCTCCCCAAAATCATGCCCAGCCCATTTCTCCAGTTTTTGAAACAAGGGCCCAAAACGCGCTTTGTTTATTTCTTATTTCTTTTTCGATTGTCGCTACCCGGCCATATTTATGATAACCAGAGGAGCAATTCTCGTAATTTTAAGAACGTTCACAGTCTGATCTCAGTCTCAATCTGTCAAAAACACCTCTAATTTCCCTAAATTTTGACAAGTTTTGACATTTGTTTGTCGCCGAGATGAGACTGCGACTACATTTTGAACGTTTTTAATTACGAAAATTGGCGTTCTGATGTGGCTGCAATAATGGACGCTGCGCTTGGTTTTATTCCATTGATTCTTAGAATGTTTTGGAAAATATTGCATGCTAAGCCATAAAATATTGCTTTCGACATTTTGTTTCCCATAAAATATAAATGAACTGGGTTTCTAAAAGGTTCAATATTGTTTTACAGTGTAAAATAAATAGGATATTTCACATGATACTTTGGCAATCGTAGATATATTGCATTCGAACCGTCCGCCGGTAATTGGCCCTTTATTGTTTCCCATTCAATAGAGAATTTATGTGTTCCCTAGTGGTTTGAACCATATGGCGATTTTAAATTGAATATAATATTTTGTTAATAAATAGGAGCAAGTGACAGTCACAATGACCATCAATTACATGTCGAAATCCATCCATGCCCCTCCCGGCTACCATTCCTAGATCTTTGACAGTCGTTAGGGTAGTAGAAGCCCAAAAGTCTGAAAACCAGTCTTACTAAGGGGTATCATGTTACCCAGTAACTTGGTTATGGATGTCAAATAGACTGTTGCTCCATGTAAAATACTGGTATTCAGCTGCATCTGTTAGACTGGAAGACCGACCCCATAGTTGGGAAAAGGCTAGACATATTTTTTTACTTAGACATAAACGAGTTTGAAAGGCTGCAAAATATAAATTAAAATTACCGAATATTGGTGTATTCAATATCGATATTGCCATGCAAATTCTGCAATCGACACAACTTCACAATCATATCGCGTTTCTTACCTACATTGAATACAATAAATATAAATTGCTTATTTCATTGTTAAATTGCTTATTTCGGAAACAAAGTGCAACTATTGACATAAAGATCATTTGACTCCGCTGTTAATGATGTTGGTGGAGTGTTTAATTTCAAATTTCCTGCTTCAATAAAATATGCATTGTTATTCAATATAATATGGCTGTAAAATTGTATTATTTATTTCACTGTAAACCATTGCGATACGAATTTGGAAGCCACGATGTATTTGTAATGTAGAAATCTAACTAATTTTATAAATGAAAATTGGATGTTTGTGGATGTGTGTACTAATTACCTACTTATGTTTTCGAAGTAATAGATGATTTGATTTGTATAATCTTTTCTTGATCGACGTTTGTGACTGTATGATTTTGTGAATTTGGATGTTTGTTCCTCAATAACATAATTATAGAACCCTATTTATGTGCTAGTATCGTTTTCCTAGGGTTGTGTGAAGCACGGGCGTACATTTAATTTTGGGTTAAAAAAAATTGTGTATTTATTTTGACACAAATTTAATGGGTTTTTCAAGTAACAATTATGTAAAAGTGTTTCAATGAAGAAGCTCATCATAAATACTCATTAAATACCGGTCTCCACAAGCCTGGTGCCCGGCGTAAGTACTAATTAAACTTGTAATTATATTTACCTTATGATGAAAGGGAACAGAACCGGTAAACATTTTAAATTTTTGTACCAGTAATTATTATTTTAACATTTCTGAGCATTTACACGGTTCATGTACCCACGATTATTTCTTGGGTATTATATTTTTATTATTTCTGGGAATTAGAATAATAGAATCACCTCCTAAAATACTTATTTCTACATTTATATCTGCAATTCTTATGGTGTACATTAAGAGTATTCTATTATATTCCACTTACTATACAGGATGTTATTGACAGCCCTCCGCAAACTGATAGGGTGGCTTCAGTACATCATATTAAGATGACCGGTACATGTAATTCTTTCAGGAACATTAAGGGAATCCAAAAAACCAGATTTGTTTTATTACCTCACACGCAACGTATCGTTACCGTGGCAAAACGCACGTAGCGGACGGTAGCGCAGCGAGCTTGAGCGAGGCTGTTTTATTTACATAAATGGAGTGTTGCATACAGAGAACGTAATTTTACATTGAAATAAAGGAATATCAGCAGAAAAACGGCATAATTTTTTTTTTCCTGAGTAAATTTCCAGTGGGATATGATTCAGAATAAGGAGCTGAATCAATCCTGTGTTTTTGTGGAGGGCTGTCAATAACACCCTGTATAAACTTTATGAATAACCACCAATCTAGGGGTGGTAGGGACATCGACGCATAAACTGTAACCATGAATTCTGCACATGATTCACATAGACCTAGGGGGTCTAGAATCCTGTGCGTAGAAATAAATCGTGGCTTATAAAAAAAAACGAGTATTTCATAGAAAAGTGCAATACACGGCCAAAATGTATGGAATAGTAAATTGTTTTTTTAATAACCTATAATTTCAACGCAGGGGGATCAGAATCATATACTGTATCCGTGGTAACTGGTTGCGCATCGATGTCCCTGCCAACCTGTATACATAATGTTACCACCATAAAGGTCTTACTATCAGCTACCAGCCAGCACGGGTTCAGAGCATGTGGCCTTAAGAGGAATGGGTTTTCCTATTAAGAAATTTCCCCCAAATTGGAATTGAACGCGATACATTCCAATGGGGTCGCTCTCTATTATATGGGATTGGATACGGTCGAAATGTGAACGAACAATAATATACCTTTGCTTACGTATTCCTTTGGGGAAGGCGTGACGTCATTGTATTTAAATTGCGTTCATTTATACATGCATGGCTAAGTATTCATTGCCTCATTACAACTTTTTCTGAAACAATTCTTACGTGCTATAAACAAAATCGAAGACTTTATGGTTAAACTAAGTTTTTTAGTAACCCCATGAGGCCCGTATATATTCCTTTCATTTATCATGAGTTTATTGAAAATCTAAATATTTTATTTCACATAATCCTACATGGGCTCTTATAACACGTCAGAAGCTAGGTGCACGGTTCCAATTGGTCGTTTCCTTTGAAGAAAAGCCGGCAAGAAACTCCACGGTTACTCTTTTAAAAATAATTGGCTTTTACAATGTTTATTAATTACAGTATTAATTTCTAATACTAGCAACACATCCACAGCAACATTTCTCTATAAATTTCAATACATTATCTACCAAATTTGTGAAAAAAAAATGTACCCAATAAGAACAATTTCAGCTCTACGCGAGGTCTATTTTTGTCTCAATTAATGGGTATTACTCTCGAGCCAAGTTCTCCTTGTAAGGGTCCCGGGGAGGGCCAGCCTGGCCCGACATGGCCCAAGTTGACGTATACGCACCATTAACTTGATTACCTGTTGGGTGAGCCAATTAACCACCTATGCATTCGAACACAAGTGAAAGTATGAAAGATGTTTCCGTTATTATTACGAATATGTTGTGTGTAAATGTGTGATGTGTGGTTTAGAAAGTGTTATTTTTGTGGTGATTATATATGATCATATCATTATGAAGGCACGGAAGGGTCTTGATATGTAAAGATGGTCACCCATCCACGGACCAACCACGGCAAGCGTACCTTAACCTAATCGATCGCCCCATGCGGCTGTTATTACTTAGCCAAAAGTCCTTAATTATAACAGACTTTGAAATTATTTGATTATAAATTAATTTATTTGAGCTTATAGCTTTTGTTTTCTACCACAATATGTGACATATAACACGAAGTAGTAAGATTAAAGTGTAACTCTGCAGTCAGTCATATTAATGTAATAAAAAAAATCTTTGAATTAAAACCTCATATCTACGACATATTATGTGGGAAAATTCCCGAATATTAACGTGCTCCAGCCCGACTTTTTTCTAATTTGAATGTGTATAAGAGTACCTACGCACAATACCGCACTTCATATTCATTCGTTCATATTACTTACAATATAACAATCCCCATTTATGTTATGAATGGTTAGAACTTTCGCTCACTCTGTAATAAAGAAATATTAGAATATAAACCTTCAATCTTTGACTTTAACAATACCGCTTAATTTTCCTGTGAAAGGGGCATTTTTAGATTTAGATTTAAATACACAATAAAGGGTCGCTTATAAAAATAACTTATGCTTATTTTACACTCGTGGATAGGTCGGTTTAGATTACGTTTCCCTCATATGATGATATCAAACGGCCAGCGTAAAAAGGTCGCTCGTTGTGATAAAATAAACGTCGACAAAGAAAAAAGTAAAATAAATCTCTAAGTCCAATCTAAAAATAAACAGTTAACTTTAAAAAAATATACTTTAAGGATTAATAAATAGAAAACTCACCTCGAACATAAATACTCGTAATCCAATAAAATTGTAGTGTACGTAAACACAATCTTTGTTCAGTTATTTGCACAATGACTTTTATTTCGCACGCAACAGTTGAGGCACTTATTTGTTAAGTAGCAAGTTCAATAAACACTAGTGTGGCTCGTAGCACTTGCGCTACGGCGTAGGCGGCGTAGTGCGTAGACGGGCGACCGTAGCGAGGTCCCGAGAATAACTGAGCGCGGCCGCTGCACCGCTCGCTCGGCGCCCGGATGCAAGCATGCTCCGATATCCTTTTTGATTCTTACTAACTAGCACGATCGTTTATGTATGCGTCACTTTATTTTCTTCTTGCCATAGAGATTAAAGTAGGTATTGTTTCAAACACTAGGTTGTGATTAACAATAATTGGCGTATAGAATTAATTTGTTAAGTTAATTTTAGCTTATTCAACACTGCTACTCATTTTCTGTACGTTTGTCTTCCATCTGTCGCAATGAAAATTATAAATTGAATTAATGTGTACAGAATATGAATTAAGAGACATAAACAATCACTGCGCAATCAGATTAACGAATGTTAACAAATCCGATTCCCGTCGGCCGTATGCAACAATTTTACGTTGCATCCATCCACTATTTAAGTTAACAGATTTTGAGTTTTCGATAAAAGCCGAATCGATTCCACATAGAATTTGAACCGCTGTCACAATGTTTACCTACACGATATCGATAGGCAATTATGAAAGGATGTAAAGGTAATAACTTCGAACAAATGGAAATATGACTATGTTCATCTTCGTCGTGAGGTTGAACCGCAAGACAAATGAAATTCCATTACGATATTAAAGAAAATCCCCAAAGCCGTCGGTGGCTTTATGAAAGAATTTAATAATAAGGAGTAGAATATTATTCAATTTTTCCTGAAAACAAAGATGGAGCAGGAAGAAAGTCTGTTCCCACCTGGGGCTCGGGGGCTAGTCGAATTTATTAGCATTCAAATGATTTATAACTAGCGAGCGGCAGCTGAATATTTTCTGATTCGTCTTAAATTAAATTCTTTCTTTCCTTTGGCGGGATTTCATTAAGGGTAACGAAATGCCACGGAGATGAAAAAGATAATCTGTCCGTCGCAAGCTGAGTGAGTAGGGCGCTGTTGCCGTCAGCAGCGCGCCCGCATGCCGATTGTAGTGGACACCAGCCTGATACCACCGGTCACAATCTGTACCGCATTCTTTTATGTAAACGTTAACGCGGTTTCCCACACGACCACAATACAAACAACATGTAAAATGCCACGCTGAATAAATTGAAATCTCGAAAATATGCGAGCATTATTTTTCAAACCTAACTTGATTTGTGAATTTGTAACTCCAAGGAATTTACATAATGGAATTAGTAATTATCGTTGACAAGCAAAGATTTATTCTTCGTGACATTTTCGGACGGCAGACTCATTAGCCAGAGAATATTATTTTCACTTCTCATGCTCTGAAAGTGCTTCTTTGTGCAGGGTATAGGCTGCACAAAATCGAATTTTGTGCACAAGGGCATTAACGTATCTACTCATAAATGTATTATATTAAGGCAAAGAAAATGAGCCATACAGCCAAATGCAATAAGAAGTTCATAGATAGAATTTGTTATTATATAATATTTACTTTAATTTATTTGCCTTATGTGTTTTTTAAGATATAATAGATATTAAAATTTTCATTCAAGTACGGTAGGTTAGTTGATTTAAGAAAATTATTATTACAAAATTAATTTAATAGTAGGCTGTATAGGTCTGCAGCCTAATATCAATGTCGTAAGATTTAAAAACAATTTCCTTCAGTATTCAAAACTGTTCTAATTTTACTTTGAATTTTAATTAAAGAAATGTTATGATAAACTACTGTTTTATTTCCTCGCAATCGAAGTGAAAAGCAGAGTTTATAACTCGTCCACAAAACCATTTTTATCCTCGACATTACTATCAGCCCTCGCCTTCGGCTCGGGCTGCTAAAAGTCTCGGATAAAAATGGTTTGTTTTGTGCACTTGTTGTAAAATCTACTATATTATTTTCTTCATGAATGCTTCTTTTTCTTTGATTTTTACTCATTGTTGTCTGCTCTTATACAAACAGACCTTTAAACGTGGGATACGGCCCATCCTGATACAATCACCTCTTCACCCCTCACGAGATCAACTAAAGATACGGAGAGTCCACACAACACGAACTTGCTATACCTACGTAGGTATTACGTAATAACAAATATATAATATAATTTATCTGTTATAACAAAATTGTACCTTTATTGATTGCAAGATAAGATAAGAGAGATTAGACGAGGGATGAGTGCCCCTCAACCCAGCAATCAGTATCCGTGCAACAAGAGAATACAAACCACTAACGATAATAAACTTGTAAACATCTCGGTTGGTTAAGCTGCCGTCAAAAAGGTGGAGAAAGGCCATTATTTTCAGTATATTTATAAAATACATGAACTATCAGCCGGTGGTACCTACAGTGGTTACGGGAGAGAGCTCTCGCATCCGCATAACATTTTAAAGCTAAAATATTTAACGAGCGCAGAGCAAAGAACAAAGCCTGCCCTGTGTTTAGTTGCACATGTCTATCGTACCCCAAAGCCTCCGTCATTAAATTCAACGCCCCTTTTAATTTAATTCCTTTGAAAATAATAATGTGTGTACTCTTGCGTTTAGCCTTTATTGTATGTTATCGGTAATATTACTATTCTTTGTTTGGTTACAGCGGAAATCCCACATTTTTATGGGTCATACGATCAAACGAAAGAACTCTTATAGTTGCGCTATGTCCATCTATATGTTTCCCTTGCAGCTTTTTCCCTTGTAGTGAAACGTTTAAATAAGTATCTACAACTAAGCCAGATATTAGCTTTATAACATCTACTAAGTAATGAAATAAACTCTTAAAAATTGGGGTCGCTCCCCTACTTGTAAAAAGAGGGAGATTCTTTTTCGTTTATCTACCTCATCCTGTAAGCTGAATGTCTTTAAAAATTATGTGGAAAACACCAATCTCGAAACGTTTATCTTTTATAGGCAGATAATAGCCACACTGACAATGACATGCGTGTATACTGGCACGCACGTTGCCGAATTCAATTAATTTGGAGAAAAAAACGTATCAGCTTGGATCATAATCTGATTGTCGTAACAATGTACGAATGATATAATTTGATATGTGCCCGGTTGATGGCGATAGGGTCACCCTAGGGGGTGAGGGGGTGAGGGGGTGAGGTAATAGGTTATATGGGACTTAAACATAACTGGCGAAAAGTGAGGATACTATAAGTACACCTCTGCCCAGGCTTTCGGGGAAACATGGCGTGATATTATGTTATGTTTATAATACAATATTGAACTTCTTTGGCTAGTAATTGCAGAGAGTAAAAGTTTTGTAAAAAAGACGTAGAAGGCGGTACGAACTTCCGACAGATATTATAAATTACTCCACGATTACTGCCTATAGTATACTTTATTTTTATATTAGGTTGAAATATAACTTAACATTTAATACCATTGAGTATACCTTACACAAAATAGCAGCATTACACGATTTATTGTTCGTGACTGACGGAAATAGAACCTACTAATGGAGAACTGCCAAAGAGTTCACTTAATTTATTATAAAACGTACACAATTAACGATAAAAACTGGCTAGAAACCACCATAAACCCATTTATGAGGTGAAGTGTAAAGTCTTATCAAGACCTCGCGTCGTAGAGAAATAAAATCGAATAGACGCTTACGGCCACATTGACACGCTACAAGCCCCCATAGTCCGTCGCTTGCGCACTTTTAAAGTCGAACATTTGAAAAGAAGTGAGCTCTAATTACGTAGGCGTAACACGTCAAAGTATTTGAGAAGTGTGCGACGCATCAGGGGTTGATTTTGTGAAGCCTCGAGAAACAGCTTATAATCCCCGTCTAGACCCTTCACGATGCAACCTTTTCACCCTCGCTTCAGAAGACTTTACATGATTTTACCTACCCTATTGTTGTTGAAAACTATCGAAGGTTATGTTTAAATAGAGCAGCTAATATTATAGTAGGCGTTTAGTCTAATAGCTAAACAAGAGCACAGAATTAATTTATGTGAATATATGTACATATTATAGATATCTGAAAACATAAATATTCAGGCTTACTACAACAACAAAATCCTCAAACAAGTCATGTTAAACTACAACAATGTACCGCAACAAATCTAAAATGACTTTCCGATGACAAGCGAATCGAATAAAATATGGTGGCGTAGTTTCTATTTGGCGCAATTACACGGTGGATTTCACAATTTGGCCTATTTATTTTTATAAAGTACAAAGGTCGTAATTTCACGGGTTAGTTATTGACATTATTGTGCCAACGTCAAATGTTCTTGGATCTGGGGCCGCGGTCGGTCTAATGAGCCGTGGGGAGCAGAGCACCCGGAACGAGTGTCGATGTGCACTGCTCATGGTGGCTCATGACCGCATAACGACACCATCTCACGCGCACCTCGCCTAAATGTACGTGACCTCAACTCAACTTACCTGCTTAGACAATATGTGGAAGCAGGATTGTTTTAAGCTGTTGGGTATCATGTCAAGGATAGAGACGTAAACACTGCACTGATAATAATAATTTCCAAATCACTTACCACCTTAGTAAAAAAATAAATAAAATCACGCTTTTAAAGCTCTGTCTCAATGGAAAGTAAGCACGTTCAAACATTCATCTTCCACGAGCTTAGTTTCTCCGAAAAGGAAACAAAACACAATCGCAGTTTTTCTTTTTCGAACGTGCCGTAAATATTTTTTAGTTTTAATTAATAATTGGCCAGCGACAATAAAATTGTATCATCGTCTATTCGGGTAGAATACAATTTTTTTTGTGACATTCTTATTCAGCCACAACAACATCGTAAATGTTTGCGATTTACAATCGATAATCCTTATTAATTTGATTTTATATACACAAATTATTATTGTCTTTGTGTTTAGTTAGTAATGGATTAAATACACTATATTCACGACCATTTATCAAATTCAATCGCAGAGCTTTCACAGCCGAGTTCAATGTTTCAAAAATCCTATACTTACGTGTAGTATTTAGTATTCACCCATTTGAGTCCATTTTTCGTAACGAAATATAAATTGATAACTTACGCATCCATTAAACAGGAGCTCATTTGCTTATATTCATTTCAACCATTCAATCATAGAGGCTTTCTCTGAAAACCAGATGAGCGTTAAAATCATAATATACGAAAATAAAGTTTTTAATGAGCATCGAATTCAATAAAAGCGGCAACAATGGCGTGTGTGAACTCGTATTGTGACCCTTTTGTTTTACGCCAGGGACGTCATTATGATTTTTTCACCGCAGCTGTCTAATGAGTAACGCTATATAAATATGTACTTTATTATGCATGCACTAACCGCGCTTGTGGTACTTATTTTATACCTTTATTTATTTACATTTCGAATACGTACGTCATAACTTCAGTTCGCCACTGATATTTCATCTGTAATTAAATGTGTTGTTTATGCACCATTTATTGAATTAATTGTATTTGGTTTTGTAACCGAGATCATTATATTCGTTGGGATATATATTTTTAGTAAATATATAAAAATATGAGGTAGATCCAACGTGTGTCATACAGTAAAGAAAAAATATTTAAGTTCTGAAACTTAAGCTATTTGGAAGCATTGTTGTTAAGCTAATGTCGCAGGACTGTAAAAAGATAAATCCAATTGCAATACAAATTCTAGTTAAACAAAATTGATAATGCTATTTCCGTCAAATCTAACGAATTAAACACCACTCAATAGTGAGAATGTACGAGGCTTTACAAAATTATGTAGAGCTCTAGTGGCTTGAGAGGCCACTAGATTCTTTTTGAGAGCAGCTATCGCGAAGGGGTCATGTTATGATGGTTATGTAGGCGGTGAATTTCGGCAGGTCAGCGAAGCAGCGCCGAGGGCCGCCGGAGGAGGCATCGCATGGCACCGGAAATAATGACTGCCGCTCTGTAATTGGAACGGGCCGGCGTATTTTAGCTAGTGACTCATCACTGCCTTTGCCGGCCCTTTTATTTTTTAATTTTTCCCAACAAAAGTACCCACTTTAATTGTTTGAAGTATTTTAGTTGTTCTGTAAAGAAAAGTGTACTTCCATTTTAATATATAATTTTTGTTAGGTTACAAAGAGAATACTTACCCCTTTGAAACACTTAGGTACTTCAAGAATCCAAAACTTTATAAATGTTAGAAAATTTTGAACGACTGAAAAGAATAAATAAGTAGCTCTCTCAATTTGCAATGCTTTTACGGTTTCGTATTTTCAACGTAACTTGAAGAACATCATTACTGCTCACCAATTTTTCGTATAAAGTGCTTTGAAACAAACACATATATAGACTTTACATATTATGCCACATGCTACACGGGTACTTAATTTTCTTTATGTATACTGCCGAATCGAATCTAAAAATTTTGTTAAAACTTATGCTCTTTTCTCTCTTGTACTTATTTCTATAGAAATTCTATACTTAAATAATATACTCAATTTTTTTTTAAGTAATTATAAGTCAGACCAAATATTTTCTGAAATAATTCATAACCAAGTTACCCGCACAATTTTATTCCGGTGTTAGAAAATTTCCGGAAGGCGGTGACTCTATATGAGTATGTAGAAAATAGCTGCATGTTTGCCCGTGGTGGCGGGCACAGGGTCCAGCATACGCAGGAAATAATGACGTCCGGCCGGCCGCCTCCGCAATTGAAACACCGCGGCCCGACGAACACGACTAAATTACTGCACGGAAAACGATTACGTACAACGGAAATTTACTTAAATACTTATTACGCGAATAATTTTCAACAACCCCCCCAGGATAGCCCAACCTTCAGTTACACATCCAAATATAATTTATCGTGTACTCCCAAACTTTGTCAGGTTATTCTCAAAGGAAAATTGTACTTTGTTACTTCAATGCAATTTGTCAGTTGGAAAATAAACTGATTTTGTTGCAAACTGAAATTGAGAAAATGCTCGTATACAGCGCCACTGAAGTTTCAGGAGCAGTGTAAGAGAAATAAAATAGTTTTTTGTACGTAACACTCGTATAACTATATTAAAAAGTAGCAGTTTTATATGAAGTTGCTACATGCTACTTATTACGATCAAACAGACGAGCAAACAATAATATCTATACCTAGCTAGATAGATGGGCCATGAATGTGATGTGTTCGTATTGGTTGGTACTGGTCAATAAAATGCATTCAAGTAATATTAAACTAGAGTCACTCTCTTCAAATGGATAGCGATCAAAGCATAGAGGAGTAAGTACTTATTTTTCAACATTCCTGGTCCAATAAAATACTTTCATAGCTATCCAATCCATGCTATTGACTTGTTTACTTTTCAATTTCTCAACGTATCATGTAGTAAAAGTTCTGTAACAGACATTATTATATTAAGTTTGTTTACAGTATTACAGACTTTTACTTTGTGATTAAATTACTTGCAAGTTTTTCAAGCGAAGTAACTAAGTAGGTACAAAAGATTTATAAGATAAAATACTTTCTCGTGCATGAGTTTGAAACAAGGTGTACTTAAAATAAAAATGAAGTTGCACAAAAATGCATTTCAAATAAATTAATCTTGTAATTTGTAAAATACGTATACACCAGTCCAGAATGAAACCCATGAAGACAAAAGACTGCACAAATTATAAATCCCATAGGTAATCCAATTATACAGTCTGTGGATAGTTTTATATGCGAGGCAATAACGAGACTGGTAATCGTGACAGAGGCCGCCTCGGGAGGATCAAGACTGGGCCTTAAGAAGCACCTGATCCCTACCAAGCCCGGGGCGGCGCTACGTAAACTTCTACAAACGAATTAGACGGAGCGCCTAGAAAACGGGATTATCCACTAACTGTTTTACCCCACGAAAATAGGTTCGCGCCGTAATCGAGTGTTTGTAACGTACAAGGTATGGTTACACTACTTATACATATGTACTGTAATAATGTCAGCTTTACGTAGATTAGGCTGGTTTATGTAGGATCAACACAATTAAATACCTTTTAACTAAGTATAGTAATTTCCAACTCTTACATTTTCTGATTTGATTATATTATTTTGTCAAACATTTAATTCAATAATTACGAGTATTGGTCAGTTCGCAGTGTAATAACATCTTGTATTACCATTTTGTAATGGCATGAAAAATAATGAGCATGTTTAATTGTATATTTTGAACGTGCAACTAACTTTTGCCTAACAATGCTGATACCAATAATTGCATGATATTTCAGATAAACACGTTTACAAAATAACAATTACAATGTCTAAATTGGATAGCAAACAAAACATGTTCACTATTGCATTTCAAATTTCAAATAATTTTAGTCTCGTAACAATAATGTTAGTTGAGGACCGCAGGGCTTGTTATTAACTGTTGAACGGAAAGCAATAATAAAAACATATTCTGTGCGAACAATAATAAATGAACATGAGCTTTACATATAAAATGAAGTAACTTTGCGTGTCCGTCTGTGTGACCGCGTTGTTCTTCTAAACTCCGCAACGGATTTTGATGCGGTTTTCACCATTATTTAGAAAATTTATTCCGTAAGGTCTATGTGTATAATACATTAATAATAAACTTACATAATATGATAAATATATCGTCGTAAAAACCGTGCGAATAAGGGGTGGGTTGCTAGTAAATAATATATTAATAACCACTTCGTACTTCCAGTTTTAATTAGTTTTAAATGGTGATTTATTGAAGTTCATGTAAAAAAGGTTTATTCAGATTATCTTTGTAGCTGCAGAGGCAAGTACTTATCGTGTAAATACCTGCTTGAATTTTCCTTGATAAAAAGTTAAGTATTCCCAGACTTGTTTGTAATATTAAAAACAACAAAAAATATCCTAGTTTTAATGAGACTCCATGTACAGTCGGAAACACAAAATGGCCGACGCAATTAAAAGTACAAATTGTCTAGTAAACAACCTGCTTAAAGTATACAGACGACCAAAGTATCGTTTGATGAATGTGTCTCAGCCCTAACACCTTGTAATTAGATTGTATTAATTTAATTTAAGTATTTAAGTTTAAAACTTAATTGAATCTTCAACAGAGCCGTTAGGTACAACGTTTATTACATTAATTAAACGGTACCTTCAAACATCACTGAAATCTCATTTTGTATCTACAAACAAAAAGCGACGTTTTCAGGCCTTTTTAAAAGGGAGAGTGGAATGTACGCTAATAAACTTAATGTCTTAACTTGGCTCTGCTGGTGCAGAAAACCTCAAACGGCGAAAATATTCCAACTTGATTGGGAGTTATATGTTCGAGCCGTTTGGGGTTGAAACACTAGGGCCATGGGGTCCGAGTGCCCACTTGGTTTTTTTTTTTTGGTTTTTATCGCCAAGCGGTTAGTCGACTCTTCACGTGACCAGAGGGCTGGCCTGTTTCTTGGCCAAAGAATTAGCACCGCCATACAACGTGGCAATGCTGCCTGCCTTTTGGACAGTGTTCCTGCTGACAGTGATGCGAAAAAATTTTTTGATGCCCTATGATTTTTTTGCTTATTTTTTCACATGTACATATCATTATTTTAAATGTAAATAAAAAACTTAATTAAGTCTAATTATTACTGTATACTACATTTCAGTCAAAGATAAAGTACTACCTACCTTTCCCAAAAAAAGAATCCTTATTTATAAATATTTACAAGGTTGTCGTTCTTTACTCATATAAATAAATAAATAAATAAATATCCCTGGACATTTCACACAGCGCCATCTAGTCCCAAGCTAAGCAACCTAATGCTTGTGTTATGGTAACAAGATGGCTGATAAACTACTTATATACATTTTTTTTTTGTAAATACATACATATTATAGATAGAAAAACACCCAGTCTCGGAACAAATACATGTAGGTCATACAAATATTTGTTCCGTGCGGGAATCGAATCCGCGACACGCAGCGCAGCAGTCAATCGCTTAACCACTGCGCCAACCGTGCCGTCAATGGTTTTTAGGTTTCCGTACCCAATGGGTTCCATCCCTATTCTTAAACTTCCTCAGTCCGTCCGCCTGTCTGTCAGCGCGCTGTATCTCATGAACCGTACTAGGTAGACAGTTCAAATTTTTACAAAGAGTACCTATATAGTAATAGATAATAACAATAGAATAAAGGTAATAAAACTTAAAGGGGGTCTCCATACAGGAAAGGTGTTTATTTGAACGTTTTTTGCCTTGTGGTACGGAACCCATCGTGTGCGAGCCCGACTAGCACTTGGCCGGTTTTATGTTTTTTAAAAACATTCCCTCTCTCTATTCTCATTAATTCTTCCATTTTTATATATGTTTTAAGAATAATTATTCAACAAACAGACATTTGTTGTTAAAATAATATTTTTTGCCGTTCGCATCTATAGTTAGAAGCAACTTAAAAGTACATTATAGCTAATTTATTCAAATAGCTTTTTTTTCTCAATTGATTTTCCCATCTGAATGATTTTTAATTAATCGATCGTGTTATTTTGTTTCCTAATTTATGTTATTGTTAAATTTTGTATCGAACTTTTCTCTTGTCTTTTTTGTTTCAAGTGTTTATCAGTGGAAACTCGTAAATGGCCTTCAAATACATATTGTTTAAAAAAATTGTTTATATTAACTGTAAGTTTCCCGAATAGAATAAAAAAAATATATCTGTGTATGAGATGAAATGATAAAATTAAATTCTATTAATAGAGTATCGGAATCACGTTTACACGTTATAATTATTATAAGAAATAAAAAAATAAACTATATGAGGTCGGCGTTTCACTGACAAAAAATAAAGCAAATTTTTATATTGAACGGATTGTGATTGGTGGATACCCACCAATATAAATCGCCTAGTATGTAGGCGATTATACAAAATAACAATAACATAAATTAGGAAACAAAATAACACGATCGATTAATTAAAAATCATTCAGACGCTGCATAACGACGATTTAGACTAGGGATTATACCTAAATGTAATTCATTTTTAAAACACAACTAATGTAAACAAAAGCTAAAAAGTCAACTTGTATTAATACGGGCATTTAGTTGATAACATCTTAACGTCTTCCCCCCATAATCCGCTCTTGGTAAGGGTTGCAGAGGTCAGGCGGTAACACAATACTGAGTCTTCATTATCTCGCAAAATGAAAACCGACAACTTAGCGATGTAGCCAGAATTACAGTTTACATGTAGCTACCCGTACCTACCTAATTATTTAAACTTCTAATAATAAAAACGCTATTTAATAAAAATAACTTTTTTTTTTTTGGAGATGGCGGTATGAGTTGGTCTCCTATAATAAAGATTGGTCCTTGGCAGCTCTAGACAGAGAGAGGTGGTAGGCCTTTGCCCAGCAGTGGGACATTAAGGCCTAATAAAAAAAAATAACCGTAAAGTGCCATTATTATAGCTTTGGACAATAAATTTTATGTTTGAATATGAATGCTTTTATGTGTGAGTGTTTTCTCTTGGCATGACTGCTTCTGCAATCATTTTCTGCATGTTATCATAGTAAAGTTTCTTTTTCGCAGTACCTAGCTGTGTGTTAAATTTATAAATCCATCAATCGGGATAACTCGACTAGTTTTGAAGTCAACCAGAGATCACTAATAGGGAAATCTAGTAAAAATAACACGTGAGCAAAGCCGTACCTACATTGGCTTACTAAACTAAATATCTGTTTTGTAATATAATCACTTAATCATATTGACTTTATATCGAGGATAAGGTTTCGTGAACGTAAGCCTACTTAAAAATAGAAGATACTTTTTCACATACTCAATAAAAACCGGATTAAGGTCGCTGTACCTACTAGAAAACTAAAACGTGTAAGTCGGTGAAACCTGTGAACAAGACTTTGTTATCCCTGAAATCCAAGCAATTTTCAATAATCCCGCTGCGAAAGTTTTTCGCTTGTTGGTAGTTTTTTCACTTGAATTCCCTACCTTTGTTTTAGTAAATGGCGTGTAACTTTGTTTATCGTATAAAAAACAAAACAGACCAAGATCACTATATCCTAACAATCTGTCAAAATCTTGACTAATTTCCCTACATTTTTGACTAGTTTTTGACATGACGCTGAGATGAGATTGCGACTAGATTTTGAACGTTTTTAATTACGATAATTGGTCTCCTGGGTATTTGCAATCAGTCAGTTAGTTTCCTTCCTAAGATCAGAATAGATGGCAGGTTATCCTTGGAGATTTGCCACTAATTTACATGATCATTATTGTTTTCCAGTTAAACTTGTACCATATCTTACAAGTCTGGCTGGCAAGCAACTGCGACAGAAGGCGTGTTTAAAAAAAGACACAACTTTTGAATTATCAAGGAGTCAATAATTCCCAGAGATGAAGCTAGTCATCCATTCCAAAGCTTAGTACGTTTCTATGGAGTAGAACGGGCAAGGAACGCCGTAATGTAAAATGCAGCTTAAATAATTTCTCTACGGCAAAAACAAACAGTTTATTGAAATCATCGAGGGACAAAAATCATCACTCCTACATTTTCCAATATTTACAAGAAAATAATGTATGAAAATTGCACCATTTTTACGAGCAATCGTTCCGCGGTTTATTTAACATAATAATATTGCATTTTCAGTCGTTTCCAGCGCTCTCCGGTCGCCTGCGTCTGTAGCCATTCCCCGTCCAATAATCGCCCTAATTAATTTAATTTCAATCCATATCGATGACATTCATTCGATTAAATATTATTACATGCAGAAATTTTATTAATTTTAAGTTTATTATGTTTGTGATGCAAACAAGGACCACACATTATATGTATATGGAAGCATTAGAATTAGTGGCAATGCTCATCATGAGGACCCATCAGTTTAAGGCTGTGGGTAGGAAAACAGGGATGGAGGTATAATCGCCATGTTGGACAAACTGATTGACATTGACCTTATTGGTGATTGGCCTATTGATACTGTTATAAGGTTGTCCTAAATATCTCAAATATTCGTAGCCAAGACATTCAATATGTAAGTTCGCGTAAATTCAGAATATAGGTGAATATAGATTAAAGAATAATAAAGGATCTAGTAGTGGTGGGTGTAGGTCACTACCTACAACTAAGGGATCGAATCAATTCAGGCGTTTTACTTTGTGTAAATTATTTCATCACCGCTGCTCTCAAAACGATGAAAGAAAACATCGTGAGGAAACCGGCATGTCCTAGAACCAGAAACTCGAAGACATGTGACATCTGGGCCAACCCACGCTGGGCCCCCGTAGTGGGTTAGGTTACAAACCACTCCCTACCACAGAGAGGAGGCCTGTGCCCCAGCAGTGGGAACATTATAGGCTGAATAAGGAAAAGATCTGGTTTCTAAAAACAAGGTTGTCTATGACTCTCAAGAATAATGCTTTATGCCGACAATATCACAAAAATAAAAATATTTTAAACGCAGATTCAGCCTATAAATCACAGAATTAACAATAAGGCCAACATTGCTGGCTGTGCACTGATAAACATAATTATGACAATTATATTAAGTTTATTGCATTAGATGCGGACTCACGGTGCAAGCAATCAACAATTATTCACGAATATAAACGTCATGTCACACTGGAATTAACTCTGTTAGCTCGTAAACATGTCCTGACATTGATTTATTGCATTAATTTCAGACTCCAGGCCATAATCATTTAGAAACAAGTGTTTACATAAATCACTTAAGTAAATAAAATTGTTTACCACTGTGTATTGTATAAACAAGGTATAAACAGTAACAAATGTTTATAAAATGCGTAGACGTCTCATTTGCAAAGAGTATTGGAGCACGGCATCCACTAAATTTCATAATAATTCAGAAATTATGGGATCAAATTACTTCATTTTATTTTTTAAGCGCGTATTATTATTATTTTATTACACTATGAACATTTTTCAGGTCGTAAATTCGGTCTTAATAGACTTATTTGCTTCATGATAATAGACTGTGTGCTCTTTCAGAATGGTTTTTTTTACTCATAAATTACAAACGAAAGTGCAAAATTAAGCAAAATTATAAAAAAAATAAAAAACGTGCTTAATAAGTAAGTCGACAGCATTAAGTTTGTCTAAAAAAGTCGACGATACATCAACGTCAGGTCGCACCGAAGCTAAGAAGTGATTTCCAAACGAACCTCGACGTTCAGGAATGTTAAGCGATTCCGGGAGAGACTTCGTGCGAGCTAACATCGAAGACGTTCCAGCTAATTACTGCGAGGAACGTAATACTGCAAAATTGCTTCTGTAATGTTTTATATTATTAGAGTAGGTACTACAAAAGGGGGGATTCCTTTGAAATTTTTCCGTAATTTATTACATCCTTCACGACGGCTCTACACTTTTTAAGTAGCTATTCGGATTGTAAAACAGAAACATGGAGACCGGAAAAGTTTATCTAAAATGTGATGTGTTTAGGTAGAAAAGATGATTACATCATCCTCAACAGGCCGACTTTACCCAATAGGCCTCTCTTTTCTTGTGGCAATCCTCACACTCCTGTGCCTCATCCAGGTTTTGCCCGCGACGGCAACAATTTCGTTTGCCCATCTCGCCACCGGACGACCGACATCTCGTCTTCCACTCTTTGGACGCCACTCTTTCACAGCCTTACTCCACCTGTCATCACTGCGCCTTGCCAGGTTTCTTGCCAAACTTACACTTACATTCATAGTCATCACAGATACGTACATAGTCATCTATTAACCTAAAACGCATTGCTAAAGTCTTTCATACACGTCCTAAAAGCCAGATAATCAGAGCTTTCGGTCTCGGCAAAAAATGTACATATAATAATTAATCTGAAGAATGTTAATAGACTTCGTGACACAATTACAAAAAAGTAAGACCTCTGTTAATAATTTAATAATAATAATATTCCTGGACATTTCACACAGCGTCATCTAGCCCCAAGCTAAGCAACCTAATGCTTGTGTTATGGTAACAAGATGGCTGATAAACTACTTATATACATTTTTTTTGGTTCAGATTTTGCTTGGTGTGACTCACATTAAATAAAACGTTACTTTAAACTTGAGAAAAAAGGAGCTATGTAAGGACCTTGCCATACAGAACAAATAATGTGGAACTTGCGTATTTTTTGCTTTTCATTGGCAAGTCAATAATGCTGGCCGTCTACATTAAGTTATAAGTTTAATACACAGTGTCTAATCCTAATTGTAAAGAACAAAACAATCAGTAAAACAGAAAAGATAAAAGCATTGTCGCCTTGAAACGTTCACGTTTTTGCCAAGGGTCCGTCGTAAAACTTTATTAGGCGCATTAAGGTCGCGGTTGAATCCTGTTTATGTAATCGCCGCCGGGGACCTTTAGCAGGAAAAATATTAAGTGAAAAAAGAACACACAATGTCACCCTAAGTAAGATTATATTTATGACGACCTATATCTAAGGAGAGGGTGGTCAGGGGCACTCAAAATGTCAGGCTAAGCGAAATGAGACGAGAGCTCGCATCACACATGAAACATAGGAACGACCGCGGTGACGAGGTCGGCGGAGCCACTCGTAACAAAGATAAGCGTTTGATTGTAAGCGGATAATATGTATTTTGTTTTGGGCGGTTTTTGTACTACGCCTCCAATATTTATTTCGTTTATTATTCATACAGAATAGCAGTTCTAAACGAATACTATTACATCGATGTAGAAGATGTGAATCCTAACTATTCTAACTACGGTTCCAATTCCAGACATTCAGAAACTTCGCTCGAAATGTAATTCCGTGAAATGTGATTATATGCAATTAAACATATTTCCTTAATACATTTTCGACAACGGAGCACTTAACGTCTTTGTTAAATCGTTCCTACAGTAGGCACCTTACTTTATTCCCCACCGTCTCTACTTGGTGCTCCGTGGCACGAATAATTTCCTTAATATTGCTCTGCGAAATCTTATTCAAATAATCAGAAGTTCGCGACTCCAATCCGCCTAGATGCAAATTGCATGCAGACTGCTTAATTAACAGCCTAGATACTGCATAAGCTGAACCGATAGCAGGCATCATTGCATTGGGTTATTGTTTATCTTATTAATACATATTATCGCCTTATGTTGATTTTGGTTTTGTTTACGAATATTGGATTGATGGGGACTCTTATCCATTTGCTATTCAACCAATAAGCAAATACGACCATTTTCTTTCTTATGAAATAGACTATATTCTATCAGTAGTAATAACAATGAATAATGCAGAAAAGAATCAAAACGATTGCATAAAAGATGGGATTGTTATTGCAGCGAGTGTAGTGCGAGGGACAGTGAGTAGTGATCTGTCAGTGGCTGCCGCCCCGTCTTAGGAGCGACGTCGGGCTTACACGGATTTGAGGGGGTAACCGTCCCCGGCTCACTTGACTGATGCGCCATCCTCGGCCACATTTCTTCTACCGTTTAATTAAGTCGGTGACTCGCCGATTAACGTGATGCTATTTCTTTCACGATATTACTTAGACTTTTTAACGGTCACGATCGCGCTATGATCTTGTCGCGGTTTTACCTTGGGGATTGCTCTGAACGAAACTTGGGTGTCATATTGCTAATGCATTATATATATTTGTAGTAAAACTCCTATAGTTAACTTATCCACTTATATGGCTTTGAGTATAAAATTAAAAGTTTAATCTCGCTAGATGAAATTTAAATTTAAATGTAATTCAAATGAACGAATGATTATGACTTTTCACGAATTCAGGATTACTAGATATTTGTCTAGACTTTTACTAAAAAGCCAGACTAGATTCCAAAAAGTAATCATCCCAAAACCAATACGAAAGAACATTATATCTTTAGACATAAAATATATTTCATCTTGAAACCGCTGCGGTCATCTCAAGAATATAATACAGTCAAGGAGGTCCTTTCAAACATTCATAACAATTTCTCACCTCAAAGGATATAATTCAAATATTTTATATAAAGTTTTAACGAGCTCACGTATCAGCAAATAAAACATGATTTGAAAACAACGCAGCCGTAAAATCCGAGCATTTTATGCGACTCCATTATCTTCAGTGAATTCTCATGCATGAAGAAGTGTTTATTTTCACTGGAATACACGCATATGAGTCTAGTGTATGCCCCGAATTCACGTATGTATAAAACATAAAGAAGTTCGTAAAACTGAACTTCGTCTTCTAGTTCCAGTAGTCATGTCACCGATGTTTTATCACTTAGCTTTAAAATATCTCGTAAATCAATGGATAAGGGATTCATATAAACCGTGAATTTCATATAAAATAATATCTTAACTATTCCACGCTAAATAATCAGCATATACCTGTGACATTTTTTGCGAAAATCACTTCGTGTTGACATTTCAAAAATGTGATGTTGTGAAAAACCATTTAGAATTTTCCAATTATGAAAAGTCCGCACGAATTTTTTAAAGTGTTTTTTTGATGATTCGTCGCAGTTCAATGCATAATAATGTACCTATATTTTTGTATAGGTCAATAGTGCATTAGGTGTTTGTGTTAATAAAATTACATTAAAATTATCTGTTTCTGTCATAAAAACCAATATTAAGTAAATAAAATTAGAAACGAAAAGTATATTTTACAGGCAGTCGATTATGTCTAAATTATTTCTTCAAATCACTGCAAATTTGGGTGTTTTCAAGGCTAGAGTGAATAGGCTCATAATAAATTAGTGCGCTTACCATCAACGATTGCATCTCTGCTTTCTATCAGGCGGGATCGCAGTCAAGCGCTAGATTATAACATTTAAAAATAAAAAAAAATAAAAAAATGGAATGCGCTGCTTGCTAAAAACTACTTATTTACTTCCACGTTACGATACGAAACTAAACACTCCGCAGCCTGGCAAGTCTACAGTCGTATGTGGCGATACGTCAGGCAAGTTATGTTAGTGCAGGAACCATTTCGCGAGGTAACTGTAGTCACATTTACGCTCCTTCAGACTCTCACGGACAACTTGTCCTCGTGAAGATGTGACTGTAAAAGTTTGATCAGTAAGAAAGTTTTAATTGCTACTGAACGGCATTTCCAGTGTGCCCCGACGGAGTTCATTTTGCAAGTATTTTATTCGTACAGAGGAAATAATTTGCTAGAACATATTTTATGTAAACACCGTGTTGTTAGTTAGAATGAAGTGTTAATTAAGATCGACTGTATTTTGTTTTGAGGTCAATGCCATCTTTGAACTTTTTATTACAAGCATTTATTTAGTTTCGCCTGTCCCGATGTTTGTCTGTAATCAAATCTTGCAAGTTTTTGATCCACTTCCCGGTTACTGATTGAGCTGAAATTTTGCATGCATGTGTAAATCGGATGACAATTCAAAATTATTATGACATGTAGCTGATCTGGTGATGGCACCGGAAGGTGGCCATAGGAACTCGGTAGTTAAACGACACAACCCCATCGAGTTTGGACTCGTTTGATCCGTCTTGACGAGTACTTTGGAGCTAGATGGAGCTGCAAGATGACCATAGAAACTCGTTAATTAAACGACACAACCCGATTGAGTTTGGACTCGTTTGATCCGTCGTGACCAGTACTTTGGTGCTATATGGTAATGAGGGTCTGATGATGGAGCTGGAAGATGGCCATAGGAACTCGATAGTTAAACGACACAACCCCATCGAGTTTGAACTCGTTTGATCCGACTTGACCAGTACTTTGGTGCTAGATGGTAATCAGGGTCTGATGATTGAGCTGGAAGATGGAGAGAGAAGAGAGACAACCACGTCGAGTTTGATTCGTCTTGATGGGTGGACCGTTTTGATGGGTGGTGAGTGGTGGTGGTTTGGTGGACGTGAATATGCGACCCCATCTTTGGGAAAGTAAGTTCGTTTGTAACGGAAAAACACATACTCGCGCTCCGATCGCGCTACGAACTACGCCGTAGTAAAACTCGCATCAAAAATACTCAAAAGTAAAAAAAAAAAAACTGTTTTTATTGCTTGTTAATAAAGAGAACTAAAAAGTTAAAAATAATTTAAACCTGATAACAAAAATACCATTATAGGTACCTACTAAATAAAAGCGTGTTACATTGTGATTGCAAAAGAAAAATAATGAAGGTGTAATATGCTAAATGTTCTTTAATGTTCCATCAAAATGTAACACGCTTTTATTTAGTAGGTACGTATATAATAGTATTTTTCTTATCAGGTTTAAATTATTTTAAACTTTTTAGTTATTTTTATTACTGGAAGAAATTGCTGTATTTATATATTTAAATTATTACTGCTACTTTATTCAACTAATTTACACTTTTTAAGAAAATTTGCGGTGATGAGAGATCTCGATTATTCAATGGTACCCAATTTTTTCAAAATGATTTCGAGTAACTGTCCTTCATTGTGACTACATACTTAACAGCAATAGGTATGTAAACATAAGTAAAAAGAAACATGTTTTTCACTTCAGATCCTAAATAAACTGTAATTATGATCTTGTCATGAAATAACCAACAACAAAGAGATACGGAAACTTACTGTTCACGGAGGTGTCATGAAGACTGAAACAAGGGTGTTTTATGTGTACACAGCCTATTCTGTTGCCGTACCCATATAAACACACGCACCTTGCCGAAAAACTGAGCCGTACCTAATAAACAGCCCTTTAAACACATACTTTGGGCACCCATTTTATTATCAGGGTAATATACGCAAGTAACATATATCGAATATCAATAAACATTGGTGTATATGTAGATGGAATGTATCAGACGACGTCTTCGAAGACGGGTACGTATGTGGGTAATACTACATGTCACCTACATTCGATTTGTATTCCGAGTTCGTTAACTCTGCTCGCAATGATTACCCTGAGGCAATCGCGTCTCTGAAGCGAACATGTATGAGCTGTAGGTACCTTATATTGTGAGTTACATGTTGTACATTATTACTCAATTATGCTAAATAGTACAAACTAATATTCAAGATTAGTTTGACGAAATTCGAGATTGTTTTCCTTTGTTATAAAGGACATTGCTCTGCGCCCATACATTGTTCGCCCTGGAACCAAGAGCATCGGAAAATTATGTGTTGTATTGTCGATCATTAGTAAATTCCTATAAGATCTTATGTGTATAGTGGACTAGCTGCAGAATAGACATATTTCAAAAAAGTATCAGATTTTGAGGTTATAATCGAACCATAACAACGAATATTAGCTATAGTTTTTCATAGCTCCGAGTGATTTTTAAGAAACTAAAAAACAATAATATAATACATTTAGCTGTTTTTGTACCTACATAGATAATTACCTAGGTATCTATGCAGTTTTTTTCTAAAGCCTAAGTATATTTAATTGCAACGTTTAAATGCATAGAATCTAATTAACCTGTGTTCTTAGTATTGGTTTTGGAATGAGATAAAATGTTTGTGTGTATTAATGTAAAAATAATGGTGTCTCCTTAGATGATAGTGGTGATGTAGCGCGCTAGATAGACGGCGTTAGTGTGCATTGATAAATGGCTGAACGCATTTGAGTGAATGTTCTAGTGATTCAGATTCAAAAACATGCAACAATTCACTAAAAATCCGATAGATCGATTGTAATCGATTGGGATTGGGGCGATCGAGATGGCATCCCTAATATTTTGCGATACGACATGACGTTTGGCGAAGATGGCGGCAATTAATGTTATTAGTCTCGTAAAATACTTTAAAATGTTCATTTTGGCACGCAGCTAATCCGTGTTACAAAAGTATTTGCAACTAATATAATAAAATAGACAATTAATAATCGTGTATGTCCGATATGACGATTTGACGGCACGGTTGGCGCAGTGGTTAAGCGATTGACTGCTGCGCTGCGTGTCGCTGGTTCGATTCCCGCACGGAACAAATATTTGTATGACCTACATGTATTTGTTCCGAGTCTGGGTGTTTTTCTATCTATAATATGTATGTATTTACAACAAAAAAAATGTATATAAGTAGTTTATCAGCCATCTTGTTACCATAACACAAGCATTAGGTTGCTTAGCTTGGGACTAGATGGCGCTGTGTGAAATGTCCAGGGATATTATTATTTATATTTCGTGTACACAGGGCGATTTCGGACAATGTCCTGTAATTGATAGGTTGCCAGAATATGTTAATCCGTGTTGCCTAATTATTAATTCATATATTCTGTAAGTAAAAGAAACAACTCGTGGAAAAAAATAAAATTAATTTTATCTTTTTACTTAATTGAACTCTCGAAATATTTAATCCGATGCCTACACATCGTTGGGTATTTTATTTTATTAAAACATCGTTTTCAACGGTCGACCGTGTAACAAATTATTGTTATTACGTTTCCAATTCGAAATTCATACGTGAAAACGGTTTGGGTTTGAATTTTCATTTTAAAACTAAATTCGAATTACAAACCACGTCAGACACTCATAAGTGACATCGACAAGAGCTATAATGGCTCATACGGCGTGCTCGTAAAATTTTATAGGCAACTCGGAGGTACAGGATGTATCCCCGGAGGCAAGCTACTCCGACCTCACATTATGCCTCCTCCAGACACACTTATCTAACCGTGATTAATTATTGTTTTATCTTCTAAACGCTCCAAAAGATTTATTTCACTCGAACGATTATGAATGACATAAAGTCAATGAACCTAATGCCCCGGCACTTATCAATGAACTTTCACAACAGAATTTCAAAATACTTGTGCATTTTAAAGCTCACTCGCGTGAATGGGCCTGTGAGTTATATGATATTCTCGACTTTAATATTTTATTGTTCACTTGTGCATTTATAATTAATACAATTACTGATCGACCACGCACATGACATTGTGTGTACATGTGAATACAGCATGTAGTACGATAGTCGTACATATTTCGTACATGGTGTGAAATGCCGTACTATGGTACTCATGAAATACTGGTTCAATGCTTTGGCGAAAGTCATGGTTCATAAAGTCTATTTTTAAACTTACAAAAATAATAGGACCGTTGGAGTGTATGGTTAAGAGAAAGACACATGATGTCATGACACATGGCAGATTGGTAACTAAAGGTGTAACTACAACAGCAACCACTTTTCATTACATTCGCGCGCCCCATGTCTCAATAAAAAACCAATTAATAAGATTAGGGCAACTCAGTTACCAACACAGCCCTATAAAGCGGAATATACCTAATGCAAATTCAGTTAAAAATTAATGAAGCCAGCAATACCTATCCGATCTATAGATGGAGGTTCTACCTTCGTGTGCAAGTTGCTGTTGCAGATAGATACTGGTACCTATTACTTTTCTTTATACTAGCCATTATCTCACTAAAAACAACTAATAAGATTAGGGCCCTCAGTTACCAACACAGCCCTATAAAGCGGAATATACTTACTGCAAATTCAGTTCAAAACTAATGAAGCCCGCAGTACGTATCCAATCTAAAGGATAAGGTTCTATCTTCGTATGGCACAGTTAGTCTACAGTCAACTAGTTCGTCATATCGATCTAGGAATAGACGCAATCAAGAAACACACGTAGATATATAGGTATACTAGAAATCTAGAACATACAAATAAAGAGTTCGGCTTTATCCCAGTGTCTCTAGTTGTCTTGAACAGTTTTAAAGAAACTGTTTGTTTTATCTTTTTTAAAAAGAAAAAGTATTTATTAAGGAAATTACGATAATTGGGGTCGTTCCCCTCTGTGCAAGACAGAATGCTCTTAATTTTAAAAACGTTCACAGTCTGGTCTCAGTCCCAATCTGTCAAAAATACCTTTAATTTCTCTACATTTATGAAATTTTTTTAATATTATTGATTGTCGCTGAACTGAGACTGCGACTATATTTTAAACGTTTTTAATTACGGGAATTGGCTTTCAGGAATATTACAAACTAAACTAAACACACTCACAGAATCATAAAAAATAAAACAAAAGTAAAAATAATTTTATTTGTAACATAGAATAACACAACTAACTATTTACACTAGGTACTAAATTAACTAGCTAACTATTCAAATAAAGTAACATGAAAACAAAAACAGAATGTCCTGTACGGGACATGATGCAGGGACAGTTAAAAATAAATTAATTTAAAAAAATCAACGGACCGTTGCATTATGAAAGGATTTTTTACTCCGTATTCGATACTCTCCCTTTGTTTCCTGATAAGAGATTGTGTTCCTAGTGATTGCAATAATGAAATCGTACGGAACGTTTAACACTAGCTCACTACGCTTTGGAGATGGATTTGTGATCGCATTACACGTATTGTGTTGTTGTTATTAACACATGTGACGCACCTACTCTTCACATAAAACTTTGCGACACTTAAAGGTAAAGGAAAACTAGAAGAAGTCTCTTATACTTTAGCCATAAAGATAAAAATTGTTAATAAATAGAATCAGGTTTCTGTAACTATCTTCTGTACTTATTAAATGAGACTCCAGCGAAAATGTAGAAGTAACGAAAATATACTATACTAGCTGCGACCCGTGGTTTCACCGCCGTGCCGTGGGAATATCGGGATAAAAAGTATCATATGTGTTAATCCTGGTTATAAATCATATATTATGTGTGCCAAATTTGATTCAAATCCGTTCAGTAGTTTTTGCGTGAAAGAGTAACAAACATCCATCCATCCATCCAAACTTTCACGTTTATAATATTAGTAGGATTACTATTTATTTTAACTTGACAATTCATAATCCTTTATATTATTCATACTGTGTAAATCAAGGGTTCTCGAATAATCCATAATATTACATGTTCGGAGTAGCTGTTAATTGATAGATAAGTATAAAACAAATATATGAAGCTGAGTGTTTGACTTTAGTTCTAGTGCTTGATATTCCAGCACAGGCCTGTCGATTGTTAGTTCACGTCTGAAGTCAGAACTAATAAAGTTACTTATTAATACACTAACGAGTAGTTACTAGAACTAATTGTTCTAATTTTAGGTTCTGGATATTATAAGCATAGAATAGTCGTTCATAATCTCATAATGTGTGATTACTTTAACTCACACACTGACTTATTACTTGTTAATTTGCTTTAATGAAAATCGTCTACTTTTACAATGTTTGTAAATATGTGAGCACCATGTATTTATTTATATATACTTTATTGTACACCACAAAAATACATAACATAAAACACATCAAACACTACAAAATGTACAAAGGCCGGCCTCATGGCTTTCTAGAATCTATCATGTATCTATCACATAATTAATTTATGAGACAAGGTTTCATTTTAAATTATTTTACCTATTTTGGTATAATAATTTTATTCTAGGTTCATCCTCTTCACATATAAATAATTAATGTATGCAAAATATTATAAAACATTTTAAAAGAGTAACGGTAGAGTTTCTTGCCCATTCTTCGTCATACGAAAACTACCTTTTGGAAGGGGCGACTTGAATCAATTCTATTTTATTGTATTGTTTGACATCCAAAAGTGGCTTTTATGTACCTATTTGAAATAAATGCTTTGACTTTGATATATAACACAGAAAGTATGATTTTGTTACCATGTTTTGTTTCGACATCACCTTTCAAAGACTACTAATAAAGAACGCGTATTTAAAAAAAAAAAAAGTAAGCTCAACACTATCGTCACTGTTTCACAAAAAAATAGGTACTGCATGCACAAAAAGAGCGTAAAATAAAAATATTCAAACGAGAGCGTAAAAGTTTTGACGTAAAATTGTCCCTCGACAATAGTTGGAAGTTCAGAGATAAAAAATCTTTCATTTAGCCCCGACCTAATGATAAAAAGAGTTTCAAAACTAATATAATAAGTTACCGGTGGATAGGAATCAATATGTATGTACACTTGAACAAGTTAATTGGTATACAAGCAGCTAACTTGCAACTACTTTTAAGACGCTGCCCAAGCGTAGTATACCGTAAAACGCTCCGTTTTTGTCGCACAGTTAGGCATATTGGCATATATTACAAACCAGATTGAGTGTATTGTCAAATGTTGAAAGAAAAGACTGATTCCAAAATAAACTATCATTAATTTGTGTACTTAATAATATAGTAATCATGTAAATAAATCCCTAAAAAATATTCCTATGTGCCGTGCATATATTTTTTAATTATCCCTAAATCCCTAAAAATTGGCTTCTTACTGCGTCTTAAATAATTCTGTGAGTATTCCGAGTAGTCAAGTCTGTCACAAGCTAAAAAATGTACCGTATTACGCAATAAAATGAATATTGGCAGTGTAGTGGAAAGATGAAAGCTTTTTCGACTGTCTTACTTGCAGATATAGAACGAATATAAACGATATATTATGCGTATTATTCATGTAAATTACTGTTGTTTGTCATCCATCTCTACTTGTAAATATCGACTAGGAAAATGGGTTAATGTGGTGGTCACAGCCATCGCTCTAGTGAGAACAGCGTGCTCTGGATAGCCTTTGAGCTTGTCCGTGTACTACCTATGTTGTAGTGTAGTATGTGTAAGTGTATGTTTAGGAACACTATTGCTACACACTGGCTTTGAGTGGTGCACACGCTGCATGGATTAGACATTCGAATAGCTTCGTCACATAGGATTGTTCGTGAATATTCATTGTGTTTGATAAATTTTGTTTAGAATTGAAGCTCCTTTAAGACACGAACGTTTTATCACACAGACATTGGCTATTCTTGTGAATTTTTAAAGCTTTGAAACTGATTTATGAATATAATGATGAAGCTTTTCATTTTTTTTTTATGATTTTCACTTTTACGTCGATCTTATGATGTTCCTCGTGGAATTACAACCCTTTTTTTTTTTTTTGAGGATGGGAAATCATCAAATGACTCCTCCCGCTCTGGGTGGAGCAGAAGGGAGTGTCAGACTTTTACTGACTAAAACCCACCCGTGTTCCTTCCTTAGCCCTTTATGTTCCAGGGCAGCGGTGAACCCTTTCGGATGGTCCCGCTACCCTGGCAGGCTTCGGCCCTATGGGGCCCCGTCTCTTTTGCTGACATCTCTTTGAGGCGCGCGTGGAACACGAACACGCCGTCCGGCACGGGCCTAGTCCTGATCGGACGGAGAGCTACCCATTACTCTCCGCCCGCAGGCCCGCGCCTACGGTGGCCGGGAGTCATCACGCGGCTCCCGACGCCTGGAGCGTCTCCCGCGGCGGCTGAGGCGTGAGGTGCGCAAGGCGCGTTCCCTCGCCCACCCCGCCACCTCCTTCGCTAGCATGACTGCTTCGCAGAAGGAGGTGACTGCCTCCCACTCCCTCTCACCCCGGACCATGGCTTGAACCAGGGCCGGACGCGAGAGGTCGCCGCCGCTGCCAATCGCCTCTACGAGGACACGTCGGTGCTCTGCCCAAGCAGGGCAGACCTCCACCGTATGCTCCACCGTGTCCTCTGGGCGATCCTGACAGTGGTGACACCCGGGCGTCTCCTCCCGCCTGATGATGTGCAGGAACCTCCCGAAACATCCGTGTCCGGAGAGGACCTGCGTCAGGCGGTAGGTGAGAGCGCCGTGACGTCTCTCTAGCCACTCCTCAAACACACCACACACAACCCTTTGGCGAGCATTTGAGATTTTTGGGACGGACTAATCTATACTAATACTAGTAATAAAGCTAAAGAGTTTGATTGTTTGTTTGTTTGAACGCGCTTATCTTTGAAACTACCTACCAGTCGGATTTGGAAAATTCTTTATGCATTAGTTAGCCCAATTCTTGAAGAAGGTTATAGACTTATGAGCCGAGCAAAAAGAAAAATGTCAGAAAGAACATTAAGCAAACACTTTTTACAAAAAAACAACCGACGACTTCCAAAAAAACACTATAAACTGAAAAATAACTTTAATTTCGGAAGTCGGTGTCGTTGGTTCCGCATTTTAATAGACCTCTTTCGAACAAAAAATAAATTTGCAAATCCGTTCATATATGACTGAGTTAAAACATACATAAAATATAAACATCCGAATTGAGAACCTCCTCCTTTTTTGAAGTCGGTTAAAAATGAAGTAATTGGCGGGCGGGCGATGCGATGCTACTGGGTGAGTCGGGGGAACAAGAAATTTCAAGCGGACGAAGTTGCGGACAGAAGAAGCCAGTGTTTTATAAGGGCATGGTGACATCTTATGTATATTTGAGGACTGACTATGCCGTCTAGTCGCGTCTCGCGTCGCCTGCGCGTCCGGTCCGGCTCATTTATTTACCCGCCCTAATGGTGCAGACAATAGATATTTACTGCTCTGTTTACTTCGACATTTAGATATCGCATACTTAAATCGATAACAGAGGTACGACAATCAAGTGTTTGTGAAACATCGATATACTCGTAGCGTGATATACCTACATATAATTTCTTGTTCCGTTTAGATAAATCAATTGTATTGTAATTGTATATTCTTCCGAAACAAATAAAGCCAGAAAATCCGCAGTTCAAAAGTACAAGAAAAGTTTTTTTTTTTTTCAAACCGATAAACTAGTAAAACAAATCTCATCCGGTGTCGGACTTCAGTAAACTGGTTTAGCTGGTCCTTAAGTTGAGTCTACATCTGCTAATTGCTTCCGAACTTGTTTTTGAGCATAATTTTGGCTAATTGCAGTCGTGCACTTGGAGCTGTGCCAACTACTAGTCACAGGAAAAGGCACCTTAATTCAAACACTTTAAAAAATTTAACGTGCGTTCAGCTTTGATTTGTTTACCCTACTTACACTTATTGGAAGCTTCTGCTGCATATTCATTCATAGATTTCTGTTTAATGAAAAGATGACCTGGCAAGGATTCTGGCTGCGCGTTTTTATTTTCATCTGCATTATTAAGTTTTCGAGATGCAATCGGACAAATTGAAAATGCAAAATATGTTGTGTATTTTTATTTGAACAAGACTGAGTTTTTTTATTTCTCCATAGACGTACAATTATACTGTAAAACATTAAAATGGACGAATAATTGTAAAGGATTAATGACCTCAAAGTGGTTGAAGTAAAGAAAATGACAAAGCGTTGTCTGTGAGTGCAACAGCATGCGGGTGGCGTCTAGCGTCGAGCGCCGAGCGGCGGGCGGTCCCTACCTCCTCTGAGGAAATTACTCCGGAATATTGTTTTGTATTGCACTTGTTACAGTCTCCCCGACACCGCTCGCTCTGCCGCGCTGCAGCGCTGCAGCGCTGCCACGGCCGCTGAACTTCGCACGGATTTATAGAGAACACACGCGACCGTCTTATTGCTACGTGACACCGCGACAAATGCTGCGTTCGATGATGCTTTACGTTTCAATAACGTACATTTGGAGCACCGTTAAACGTAATTTAATAAATTCTTACCATGTACAATACTGCCACTATAAGTAACTATTATTGTTTATAAACGTCTCTCCCTTCTCAACGTACATTTTTTTCGATATTCAGAATACATTTGCTTCATTCACCTTCTTAAATCTCTGGGGAACTATATTTTGGCAGATCGCTGTTATTTATGTACGGGTTAATGCTTCAATGCATTCACCTGATTTAATCCCATAGTGACCTCTTTCGACACCCATGAGATGAAATAAGGTAGGTTTTTTCTTAACCGGAGATCACACGAATGTTGCACTACCTAGTGCTTTATCTATTGATCAAATATCAAACCTATATAAATAAAATGCTGGTCATTGGTAAGTTGAAAAGGATTGGACGGATTTGGCAAATTTTTGATTTAAAATGTTCGTAATAGTCCAAATTAGGTTTTTATTTTTTAAAGTTTTAAAATTAGGAACGAAAAATTAGAAAGGTTTCCCGGAAAATTTTCAAATTCGGAAAATCTGAACGTCCTTTATTATATGGGATTTTTGTATGAATTATTGAAATTTTCACAGTTGTCCAAATTTCAATCTCTGTCGGGTGTCTACTTCTATACAAAAATCATTTCAAATTACGAGTACAACCATTATAATCATCCATACATAATTTTGTTTTTAAATAATATAATAATTTGCCTTAAATGTGGCCATAATAAACCAAATGGAGTTAATAATAAATACGTATAAATGAAACGATTTATTTGGGAAGCGCGAACTTTTCCATTGTGTTAACTTTTTGCTGCGGGCCGGAATTCGCGTAGCAAAACATTGTGATCGCTTCACGGGTCATGTTTTGATAACGCCGTGACATTGTTATCTCGTTTGATGAATGGACTTTTTGTTACAAATGGACGTTGTTATTTTGCTAGTGAACTCTCTCGCTGTGAATGTTTTCCGAAGCGGGCGTGAATCGTCGAGACTTGAACACTTTTAGCTGCTACGAATATTAATTACTGTGTTTTTCTTATTTTCTACGGTTGGCCGTCGCAGTAAACGAGTTGGAACGAGAAAAAACACACTCATTCAAAGTAAACTCAAACTCCTTCAAAAACATTCTCTTATCTAAATATTACGAAGTATATTTAAACCGTATATAAAGTTTAACTAAGATCAAGTGGATTCCAACAAAAGGTTATCCATAACAAAATACGATGGAATTGTATGATGTGAACTCATTGGAAACTGTCTAAGAAACAGATTTCGAGTTAAAATTGGCATGCTGAGAAGTTTACTTGAGCAGAGGACTTCAACGGGGAAATGAAAATTGTTGAGGAAGTCGAACCATCAAAGGGCTCGTTTAAGACAAAGTGTCACACAGCTATCTTTGATATTGCTTACGCCTTTTATTGGAGAAAATAATATCCTACCCTGAACAATTGCTTGCTTTATAACTTCAGAACGTCGCAAATAAAGACGCCGACTAACTTTGGGAAATGAGTTTTTCACGCTTTTGTTATAATCGTTAATTTACATAAACAAACTCCATAGGTTTATATTTCATACCGCTTAAAAATTAATTTCCCGCACTCCCGTTCGAGTACATTTTCCTATACACACCTTTAGGATTCAATTCCACATGACAGCTGACAAATCGCACGGTTTTGGCCGCTCCAATTTCCGATGACAAGACCTACATTAACCTTGAGGGCCCTCTGTCACCAGCTCCCAACACATGGAAAGAATAAATCCAATTCAAGAATAAATTAAGGTCTTTGTGTCATAGAATTGTCCGGAGTTTTCAATAAAACCACCTGGAGCCGGTATTGCCAGGTACCGCCTTTCACGTACAAATAAACATATGATTTACGGATATATTTTTCGGTTCCAACGACAACTTTCCGTTGCGTTTGGTGTTTCTATGGGATTTTTATTGTTGTATATGTTCGAGTACGTGTATTTAAGCTTACGATTGTTTGGTTACCGTATACAATAGGAAACATTAGGTAAGGTACCTACCTCAAAACAAACAGGTAAATTGTTTGCTTACAACAGAAATATGAAATCGTAATAAAATTCCATTCCATTGCTGTGTACAATTCCATTTCTTTTTTCGTTCTATCTGAATGAATGCCGATCAAATATAAACATCGTTCAATGCCATTACAGTTAAATTCATTCGAATAATAAATTTTAACTTCAACGAAGACAGATGTTCGTTAAAATCGCCGCATTCATCCAATCATTTCCTCTACACGGTTTATGAACGTAATAGTATCGCGATATAAAATTTTCGGCGCCGTGATTTTATGCCAATTTTTATAGTATTGTCTTCGTAAACGTTGTCCAAGTTTTATTAGACACTAAAAAAGAAAAGCTGCGTACTATGATTATATTGCCGATACATGTCCCTTTTGTGTTGATACAAACCCGTGTTTTGGCGCCAGCAGGTGAAGGCAAAATGCAAACGAATCAACGTTTGGAGTCAATTAAATCTGCGGTTTATTTAAACAATGCCTGATTAAATCATGCAAATGTGTCCGTAAGTTATTATAATATAATAATATTGCCGGCGCGTTGCTGTTGGGAGCAAGCGAATTAATTAAGTTAAAAAGCAAACAAAACAAAGCTGGGGAACTTTTGTTTCGCTCACCATCCAATCACCCAGCACAGCGCTGCATTATAAACAAATCTGTATTCGTGCACTTTTTGTCAATGTCCATAAAGCTTTACATGTGATTTATATTTCCACGTGAAATCCGTTAGTTACACAAAGGCTCGTTAAAGCATTTAAAAATAATTTGCTTTTGTTGTATTCATAATCATATTTTACATTTATTTAATTCAACAATGACAAATCATTCATATTTGGTAATTATCAATTAATTTTAATTTTCGCTGGTACTTTGTCCGGAGGCACTACAGTAACAATTATTAAATGTTTAGAACTAATAACAAAGGGATCAGTAATAATGCATTTCCGGATTATTATTAATAAATCCTACTAATATTATAAACGCTAAAGTTTTTATGGATGGATGGATGTTTGTTACTCTTTCACGCTTTTTCAACCACAGAACGGATTTGGATGAAATTTGGCACACAGATACCTAGTTTATAACCAGTATTAACACATGGGATACTTTTATCCCGATATTCCCACGGGATCGAAACTTATGCGAGTGAAATCGCTGGGCGCAACTAGTTAGAAATAATAACATGGATAGTAATCGCCACAGTAACGGGTTAGAGAGTACGTGAGAGAGATTGGCAATGCGCCACACCCAGTGTTGCAAGCGCTTGTATACATTCACTCGAGAGTGCGTTAAACCAAAATATCACTAAATCTTTACATTGTAAGTGATTTTAGAAGGACAGCTATACAATAAGTGCATTCTGGACCGAAGACGGACATGGAGTGAAGTCCCGTACTTTCCCAATCGCTCTGAAACACGACGTACATTCGATTCCAGAATTTCACGCTTCCCTACCTACCAATAGGTACGGTTATTCGTGAACGCGAGCACTGCGTGACAACACAACAGTCGTGTCTTTGTCAACGGACTCGACTTGGCTTAATCCCAAACGACTGAGGAAAGGTAACATATCTCTTTATTTACGTTATATTTACTATGACAGTAACAAATGTGCCATACATACATACCGGTTCATACTCGTGTCTCGTATCACAATGACTATCACAAAAATAACAGAAATATTGGTCATGTTTTAGTAATGATACTGGCAACCATAATGTGGTCGTAACAAATGAACAATAATAATTATGTCGGCATAATAATTGCGCTACGTTTGGTATATTGCGCTTGCCTCTGAACTTTGTATTCAATATTATTTTTGGTATGGGGTACATTTTTGGTATTGAGGTTTATCTTCTGAAAGATAAATTATTATTACTACCTCCTGGTGGCAGTTTCCCCTTAATTGGTGTCTAGATGACAGATTAAGGGTGGGAAAGCAGTGACGTAATTGACAGGCCAATCTGAGCCGCGGTTTGGTGATGAATCTCGGTATGCTGTTCATGGAACAGACAGACACCCACCTACTGGAACGTATTATATTATAGCCATTAAAATACCTTTTCGGGAAATAGAGGTTCCGGATCATTTCTCAAGTCCGCCTCCATTCTGAGGTTAAAAGGTTTCTCTTGAAATATTTTTTCATTGTTGGATTTAAATTTATTCTCAGGTTGTGAACTAAGTGATTCCTGTTCAAAGATATCAAGACTGGATTCATGAACCCTAATCTATTTTATTCTTATCTATACAAAAGTACAGATATTATACCAACGATAATTTGAAATGGTAAAGCTAAAAGGCCAAGCTCTTTTAAATAAAACAGAAAACAACAAAAGCGCTAATACTCTGAATAAGACTGGGTTTCTAAAAGGACTACACAAAAGTATGATGTGAAAAGAATACTTATTTTAAACGAAAAAATCATAAAACATGTTACAACAAAGAGGAGAAGAAGTGGCCTGGCTTCCGCGTTCAAGCGTTTGATATAACGTGGTCTATGAGGACACGCCTCAATGGACAGTGCGCCCAACTTAAACAATAATCGCAAAGTTTAACTTTTTACGTCTTTAGGGACGGTGGGGCAAAGGACTGCCGTCATCGCCTGCCCTCGTTAAATGTTCCGTTATGAAAGTTCATAAAAAGCCCCGTCAAAACTTTTTTGGTATCGTCCACAGGTCGATTCCCTCGATCTTCGTCTTTTACTTTTCGCGTGAAAACTACTCCGAGAGAGTTATTGCTGTAGGTATGGTGGAGTAAAGTGCGCAGTAAGTCTCTATTATCTACGCCGTTAGAGTCGCGTGAATGAAGGCGAACGAACGTGGTAGGAATCTACAAGCTAACTCAATTCTCACCGTTCCGTTAATACATCTAGAATGGTGTGAGGTTTTTCTTCGTGCTCTACTTGCATTCAATTAGTTCAGGCTTTGTTTTGCCCAAAAAATATTATCTAATTTCCAAAATAGATACTCGTATGTGATAACGATGAATCCGGCCCGTCCGAAAACTTGATCACTTTCTTATCTTGGTTTAAAAAAATCCTTTGCCGTGTCTGAACCTTTCATGATAGTTAGGATCATAACTATGCATAATGTTTAAAACTCTTGGATAAATAATCAAAACAATATAATTTATATGAAATAATGTGCGTTTGCAAACCAAATCTGGAATATTATCGCATCAATGTTTATATAATGTACTATATCCATTTTTTTTTAGTTACATGATTAAAGTTTATCAAACAAACAAAAGTATTTTTTCTTATAATTCGACTTCTCAATGATAATAAATAAGTAAACAAAAGTACAGTAGCGGAAAAAAGTGGAGTGACATTCTCACAAAGCTTTTGTTTAACTTACGACCTTCTTCTAATGAGTAATTTCTATACTGTAGACACACATTCGTTTGCAACTGATTGTATTTCATAGATTCAAATGGTTGACTATAGGGTATATGGCATGATGGCTTAGCGGTTATCATCTTTGGGTAAGCGCGTTAATGCGTAGCGAGCCGTGGCCGCGTGGGTTTGAATCTTACGCACGGTGATATTTTTTTCAAATGTTTTAATAATTACTCGAATAATCACGCTATTAGTTCCGGGGCATGTTCATCTTGTTCACATAATTCGTAAAACTTTATGATGATACCCACTGAGAGAAATCTAAATAAATAAATTATAAGGTAGACAGGTGCAGTTTACTTATGACTCATTCACCGTGACTAAATAGAACGTTGTTGGTTCTTGGTTGGTTGTTATTGTGGGTTAGCGACGTGTGTTTAATAAATTATAGCGGTGCTGTTGTTCATTTTGAAATGCAAGGAAATTTAAATATTGAGATGAAAGCGGATACTATCGCGCTGCGTAAAAGTGGACTTAATATTAAGTATATCACAAATATTTGATGAAACCGGACTGACTGTGAGAATTATGATTTAATTATTTTATCGAACATTTATCTAATTAAAGTATTACTGCTGAACCTTTTAGTTACTTTTTTAAACGTTTTATATTTACCAGAAGAAAAAAAAACCAGTAGTTATTTTATTTTATTTACTATGGGACAATAAACAGCTACAATATAATTTTTTTACAAATAAGAATAATATAGGCTCAGTATTATTAAAAATATTGCTACCCACTACATTATCCGCATTACTTGATGAATAAAACATGAAGTATAATCATAATATGTAGCATTTCTATTTTCTAAATAATTTTGTTTCAAATATTCTTATTTTGCTAGTAGTCTAACAGTACTCCTTGTTTGTTTTATAGAAATACCTACTCTGAGTCGAAGGGTCGAAATATATAAAGAAGAGGGTAGCCTCGCCAGTCGAATGCGAAGTGGAAGGCCCCAGCTCGTCAGTGAATATGAAACAAGTGGTTTCATACCAACGAGATATTTTGCCCAATTATTCGACACTTCTTTACGAACCGTTCGCTGTGCAAACGGAAACCAACTCAAAAACCATATTTGATTGAAAATCATAAACAAGAACGTTTACATTTTGCGATACAGTCATAGGAAGCACGGAATGAGAGATCTGATGAGCATTTGAAGTAGTTTTGCAAGGAAATATGGGACAATTTAAGAGAAACAGATATATGTTTCAATATTGCAGGATCCATGCGCCAGGGTTATACAAAGTATTCAGGTATAAATTACAAATTGATTACAATAATATTAAAATAATAATATGTCATATTCGTAATAAGGATTATTTTGAGGTTTAGTTTCAATCTTCTTTTCATAATGAGAATGAATACTTAAGCTATAACCGCAATAAGTCCTAATAAATACGATTTGTTAACTTTGACGTTTGAGATTGGCAGTAAACAAAACGTAGTACCACTGAGTAATTTAATTGTATTGTGACAAGGAGTCCGCCCTTTTTTTATTTACGTGTGTACAAATGCCAGCACATCAAGCTACTACAATCTGTCAAATTTCTTTATTAGATTTTCAACTTTATCGCTGAAGCATAAGGTTCAAAGTTGATTAGGAAAATTTTACAGTTTCGGGTACCTTGATGTGCTGGCGTCTGTCCATTTGGTAGTTGTGGTTTGTTAGAGTACCCACACACAGTAATAATTAAAGCACAATAATTATTATTATATTACTAAGATATAATATTTTAAATCTAATGGTCGTAGTTTACTGATTACCTTCTTAATTCAATAAATTGTTCTTTATGAGAAAATAAAATGTTTTAACTAGAAGTTTATTTATTCAAGTTTATAAAATTATAACGAATAAACATTTTGAAATCACTTATAAAACATTTTCATGTTTAACCCTATACTTCAATAACAAGATAAACATATAATAAAATAATTATTATATTATTATTCTCGTTTATCGAATATTAAAAAATAACCTATAAAGATTATTGTTGGAAAAGAAAAATAAAAGACCCATCTCGAGATTGGAACCCAGACCTATGCGTTCAATAATCCAATACGTAAGACTACCAGCTAGCCAGTACTTGATGCAACGATTTGAATTTTAGCAATGGTATGAACCAACCAAGGTCATACGTAATTGAGTAGCCTGTGTGTAAAAGCGACGGTATGTTTTTTTGTTTCGTTCGACGCCCCAGCCAGTGTGCGATTCGACTTTTACCGCGTGTCCACAGCAATACAGCCCTTAAGTTGATAATGCATTAATGACCGCTTACTGTACCTATTTCTTCTATTAGGACCAACTGTATATACGCTTTCTACCTACTATTCAAACTACATTTATTATGAATCCAGACGATTCATTTTAAAAGTTTTCTAATACAAATATGATTTACGTAAGAGGTTGTTAAACTCCACAGAAACTTATCTTATGATTTTCAGCGTACAGCAATGAAAATAAATTATTCGCTGTAGTGGTGAAGTTGAAAAATATTATTTGATAAAGCTGAAGCCGTGGTTGTTCATGTTCACTATACGTGCGATCGTACTCACATCTTTACCTAAGGAGGAGAGCGACTGAATAGGGTTTAATTTGTTCTCTAGAAAGACCCCGGATCCCCGCTATCCACCATTCAGCTGATACTACACTTTCACGAGAAAGCCACACAAGTTCTAAGATTATTTTAGTCTTGCGACTCCAACCAAAACACGGCTCAATTATCTTTGTTTGTCTATTAAAACTCATAACTAAGTTGCTAAGTCCAATTTAGCCCTGGATCGAAAGAGCAGAATCAATTTTATTTTAATTTTGACGTTCAAAAGTGCCTTTTATGTGCCTAATTGAAATAAATGATTTGACTTTGACTTTGCAGGAAGTCATGGGGGGTGGCCTTTGCCCAGCAGTGGGTTGATGCAGGCTAACAGTAACCAGTACTTAAGTTGCGAATTATCGATTGATTCGATTACAGTATTTACAACTCTACATACGCATGCACCAACATCTTTACGATTACGACAAAATACTAAGTACCCACATTATTATTCATATCTACGTACGTAATACGAGTACATCGTAGAATTACAGATATTATGGTTTGTTACAGTACGTAACATTCAGCTTATTCCAGCTCTATAATGCCTCTCGTAAAATTTTATGTGGAATCTTCCATAAGCTTTGATTGCACGATCAGTGAGGTAGATATCTACATATGTATGTAGATTGATATTAGTTATTATAATAACTTTTCTATCTTTATAACTATATCTGTTTGAGTGTGTAAATGTGCTGTGTATATTGAGGGTAGAGAAAGATTTCATAATTGTTTTATTATAACTTACTCAGATCTTGAAACATAAAATTTTTAAGGCTTTTTATAACGGGTATTATCGTTCGTGGGTGGACGTTACTAAGATAAATGAAAGCTCAAGGTAAAGGTCAAAACATCAGGGAACGAAAAAAGTTAAACTCTAATGGCAATCCATCTCAAAGCGAAACTGTCACAAGATCCAATGTATCACGAAGTGAATTCAAAAATGAAATATAGAAAAGAATCCGACATCGCTTATTTCCTTTCTTGCGTAAACAGTCTCAATAAATTCTTCACGTTGATCCGAGGATGAACCCTTGTAACGTATGAAAATAGGGGGTTAGAGTACGTGTCGTGTGTTCGGGAAGGATCCGTGATTCGTTCTCGCCGGGAGCCCGGCGGCCGGCGCGGCGGCGGTGGCGGCCGGGCGGCCGGCTCGCGTCGTCGCGGCCGCCCGCTGTCTCCGCAGTCAGTCGCAGCATCGCTCACTGCCACCGTATAAAACACCAGACATGAACTTCATGTTATTGCAACCTTAAAAAATAACTCACATAAATCCTCGACTAAACAACCTTTAAAAGTATTTTTACTCTTACTTTGATGTATGAAACTAATAACTAATTCGGTGTAAGTTACCGCTGTCAAAGTTTGTTACTGGTTCGTCGATCTTGTGGCTTTCATGTATAAGTGCTTCATATTGAGCTACTTCATGCCAATCGCTCCAATCGTTCATCAATGATTGAACAAGATAATTTTATATATTTTGTTCTATTCAGTTATATTATTACTTTCTGGGCTAAGACCGTTGCCATTAAATAAATAATAGGTCTTAAAAGTTTTGATAAGACCTACGTATCTCTATGAAATGACTCCTAAAAAGATCTTTGACAGTCTAGACGCAGGTATTGGCTAAGTAAAATTCGATGTAGAGATCAGCTAACACGTCGTTCGAACCAGGTTCGGTGCTTAAAAATATAACTTTTTGTTCTCTTTACTTTTCCAGACCAAGTTCTTACAAGATTCAGATGGAGAGTCCGTGGATTTTATTATTTAACTTGGACAGAAAGGGGAAACAAAGACAGTTTTCGAGAAATTCATCAAAACTTTTGATTGTATTACGTACACTCCGCCCCAAATGCTTGTTAATCTTTCGGTGCCGCTTTTGGTGTATCCTTTTTATACAAACTCTTAACGTGACAGCCGCAACGAACTTAGAGGAAGTTTTAAAAATATTTTAAATACCTTTTAAGAAATATAAATAAAGTGGTCATATGTATTTTACAGGTGAGTAGACAATTATGCCGTGAAGCACAGACTATTGTACTTCAAAACATTATTTTCACTTTTCATTATGTTATTTATGTTTCAAGAACTGTGTCTAAATAAACGTTATTCTTTCTTTCTTTCATTCTTTGCATATTTGTCCTACGCACACAAGAAAATATGTGTTTTAATTTATAACAAAATATCTTCTCCAAACAGTTCGTTCTCGTCCACTCAGTCACTCAGTACTCAAACACCTTCATGATGGAGTGTGTTAACAAGACAATACGGCGTAGGAAGTACATAATGAGTACGGCAAGAGTGTCGTGGCGCCGGCGCTGGCTCGGTTACACATGTGTTACAATATGCGTGAGTGGCTTGCCGGGATCGTGGTCGGCTCCACTTTAATTAATCTGGATTTGATGAGGGATTAAGTTTGCGCGACGCGTGACGGATCGAGAGCTCTACGCGTCCTGCCCCGTCTACTGTGGTTTAAAACGGATTTACCTCTCATTTCCCCTCCGCACAATTTGTACACACGTTCAAGAAGTGTAATTTGCCTCCCGAGCTTATTAAAGTGAATTGTTAGGAAAGCTGATATGGTTTTTGTTGTCAATGCGTGTTGGAGTTGACTGTTGTAATTATAACAACCTAAATTAGCTATGAAAGTGTTTCCGTGTTGAAGAAACCACAGTGACTTAAAATGCGCACTCTTGGGCAATATTACTATGTAAAATATGCAAGTGAAGACATGCATAAGCCTTTGAGTACATGAGAACCCATATACATGTATATAAGGCATTAGCCAGTATGTGCACAAGGCACCTCTTAGAAACACTCGGTTTAAGATTTTCAGGTGGTGTGTTACACAAAGCAAGAAGCATTCTGACGTCCACCTGCACACAACGTAACTTCACAATGGAATTACTGTTCAAGCACCCAAACTATTATGTTGAGATGTTTCAGGAAACACGTGAATTTAAAGTTTTACTCAGAAGCTTTGTGTTTATACAGACCTCAACCTCGTCTTTCTGGAAAAGTGTTCTTCTTCAGAATAATGTTATTATTGTTGCGCCGCTCTAGAAAAGTCTTAAGATAGGTAACTTCTGATTTTTACTGGTTTGATTTACTCGTAAGTGAAGAATAGAAATAAAATCGGTATTTTCTTCGTGTTAGCGTGTCTTAAATTGTTTCGGCCCATGATTCAGCTTCTGATATTATTTTACACAATAGGTCTCAATCAATAAACACATTATGCGTAGACAATCTATACATATTGTAATGTCCACTTCCAAACCATTAACATAATTCTATACACGAATTTGGCACATTACCGCCAGTGCGCTACGAATATGCTACGGCGTAGCGCTGCTACGTCAAGTGCGACGTGGTAGCCGGTAGCCGGTAATATTAAGCGCTTTATTGCCTCCTACACTGTTTGCGGCCACACTAAGGTCTTCTATATTATAGCTGGCTATTCGAACCAGCTTAATCATTACAATGTGTTTGGATCATAGTCGGTAAATTGAGGAACAGGGACATTTTATAACAACTTTGTCATATGCGAAGTATGTAGATTAATTCGTCAGTTATACTTTAACACCCTTTCGACCCATAAATCTCTCGCAAACAACACAGTTATTACTTGTACAATAAAATATGAAAACCCTTAAAATTAACATTCTATAAATGTAACATAAAATAAAGCCGAAAGGTCAGCTGATTACCCATTCTATATGCACGAGCACTTCGCGGTCCATCAAAAACAAGTAATCAAACCCCGAGATAAAACAACAAAAATTTAATGGATAAATTAAGCAGATCGTAAAATATGTGATAACTTCCGCAACATGAAACAAAATCCATTACATTAATGTTAAAGAAGAGCAACAATACGTCACTGTCAGAGAGGAGAGTGGGGCCGGGAAGTGATTTCAAAGGCGGAATGCCCGCAACGTGCCGCGACTCCCGATTACACCCACGTGAACTACATTAATATTTCGAAGAATTAGCCGACGTGACCGCTTCATCAAGTTTAACTCCACTATCGAGTTTAAACACGAATTCAACTCGTACTTCGATTCAATTACATTCTCCTTACTCGCCTTTCAATGAATTTGATGATGAAGAGCTATTCATGGAGTGGTTTCAATTAATGTGATTTAGCTGCGTTTGCTTCTGGCTATTGCTGACTGATTAGACCAATTGATAACGCCCTTTGTGTAAATAACCAGTATCGAAACTATTTTGACATTGACCCTTTTAAAGTCACTGCTAAGATACCAAAGTTTTAAAGGACGTTTTTTCAGGATTGCCGATTGAATCATGATTTTCTGATTGTTCAAGGATATAGTTAAGCTTCTTAGAAACAGAGCATTTGACTTAATGTCAATCTAACGCTTTTTGCAAAATAACACCGTGGCCCGCGTAAATACGCGTAAAACGCATTAGCCGAAGAGTTACTACAAAAGGGATCGTGAAATCTTGGCTGAAAGCGTCCGTGTGCGTACCGTGTAAATGATAACATCATCCTTAACAGTCCTACATCAGTAGGTCTGATTGCGACGATAGATCGTGTTGGAGCAAAATGAAAGTTGAATGGAATGTATAACATGTACATAATACAAAAAGAAGAGAAAAGAAATGAAATTGCAACGTTAAAAGATCGGTTTAAAATGAATACAAGAAAATATAGACGTTAAAAAACGCGCAATCGCAGCCCTGCATGAAGGCGCGCCACAACCTACTGTTTTGACTTGACTCACTGCTGTTCCCGCAACCCTAGTTCACTGCCACAATCGCGCGACGATATTAAAAGGATCGGTCTTAACTCCATTCGAAATACTTTCATTCAGTCACATTCACACTTCGGAATATCAGTGATCGTCAGCGTCAGCGCCTCATCAAAACTCGCCTACAGAATCAACTAGGTATAACATACAACTCGCACTTCAATTCAATTGCACTCTCTCAACTATCGGCTTTGCTAACAACCGTCTACGTAAACTAAATACAATGCAGTGCAGTCTTGTTATAGAAAACTAGCTTTTGCCCGCGGGTTCACTCGCGAGAAGGTCGGAAATTACCTCACGGGAACTTATGACCGGGATAAAAAGTATACTGAGTGTTAAATCAGGTAATAAACTAACTGCGTGGCTTTTATCCAAATCCATTTAGCTGTGTTTGCGCGATTATGTAACAAGCATACAAACTTTCACAGTTATAATATATTATATCGATATATATGGATTGCATGTGTGATGGGTTCTCGTAGTTACTTGAATAGAACTTGTGTTTAGTTCCCAGAACTGGAACACAGACTTAGATATCCAACAGATAGTTGTCATGGGAAGGCTATATGTATGAAATTGTGCGATATTGTCTGCGAGCTGTGCTGGTTAAACCTCTCGCTCTGTAAGGGGATCAGGGCTTTTCTCAGAAGTAGAACTGAGCTGATGGTGATGACTGAATTCTTCTTTGATTGCCGAAATCTGCTGCCTGACGTCGTCTTGTGACGTCTCTTCGGAGATGATTCTTTGAAATAATAAATCTGCCTAGATTTATTATGATGACTTTTCCATGATGATGATGATGTTGGGATCGGCTTCCAATTTCACGCAAGATGCAGCTGAATAACCGCATTTTACAAGGAGCGATACTATCTGACTAGAGCCTATCTGACCTCCACAACCCAGTTACTGGCTAACACGATATCCCTTAGCAAGACTGGTTGTCAGACTTTAGAGCTTCTGACTACCCGTCGTTACGGTCGTCGTTAAGCCGTTGGTCCTGGCTGTCATTTGTAGATCTTTGACAGCCGTTGCTGTCCGAGTTCGGCGATACGAGATAAATGTAAAGATGGTGACTCATCCACAGACCAACACTGGCAAGCGTGGCTTAACCTGATCGACCCGTGTGGCTGTTATTATTTACCCACGAGCCACACGCACACCACAGCCACACTGCGTGTGTGCCTTGCATAATATTAGAAAAATAAAATTCAGCATGCAACGAAATGAAAAGTGTGAAATCGTGGTTGACATTTGAAAATATGAACTATGGACGCATTTTTAATAATACGATATGATAATATATAGATTTTTTTGTAATCTTATCCTACTAATTCCTACTACACCTAAAGTGTGTATGGATGGATGGATGGATGTTGGTTGTTGCTCTTTCACGCAAAAACTACTGAACGGATTTGAATGAAATTTGGCACACAGATGGTTTATAACCAGGATTAACATATAGAACACTTTTCATTCCGATATTCCTACGGGATCGAAACTTATGCAAGTGAAACCGCAGAGCGCAGTTAGTAAAATAATATAATGATGGAAGCGGCGTACACTTAAATATTTTGGAACAAGCTGCGTCAGCAAACTGTCTACCAAAGGGTTTTTAATAATTTTATGCTTATTTAGCTCATCCTTGATAGTGATTAGCCTTTTCCTACCAAAAGTATATTTATACACAGTACACAAACAAAGGGTAGCCATGTTTATTAATTAACTAACAACTAATGAGTTCAGGCACAACTTCAGCGAACTAATATTCGAACTGACAGAAAAGCAAACAAAACAGAAAACTAGCACTTTCCAGTGTGTTGTTTTCCAATACCTTAGTAATAGGGAATTTCCATTTCCCAGAAAGCTTAATTGAATGATTTTGTATTTTAATCTAGTTCAATATCAAACATCAAAATATCAGATTTTTGGTTCTAGGAAATGCCGGTTTCCTCACAATGTTTTCCTTCACCGTTTTGAGAGCAGTGGTGATGAAATAATTTACACAAAGTAAAGTGCCTGCTTGGACTCGAACCCACGAGTGCTGTGCGCCACTGCAACTCGTGAGTCGCGGTCATTACCACTGGGTCACCACTTCTCTTTGCCCATTAAACGAAAATTTCATCTGAAAGGAAAAAAATCTTTATTCTAATACAAATTAAACATTGGCAAGAACTTAAAGCTTTTTAACTTAAGCTTTTAATTTAAAAGCCTGTAATCAGACTGCTATTAAAAATAAAATAATTTGAAATGCTTTTGTATCAAATGCAGTCTTAAGCCAAGATCATTTTTTAAATTCAAAATTATTTATTTGTGACACAAGGTAAATGGTACATAATGTTACAAAATAAAATAAAAAATTGTACCACTATGTGCTGCCTTGTACAACGCTGGTCTTCAGTCAGTAATATCAAAAATGCAATGCAATAAAGAATTGGGTATATTTGTACAGATATCCTATAAAAAGACTGCTAGGTAACCTTTTTCATTGTCATAATTAATAAATCTAAGAATAAGGCATTACGGTTTTAATATTCTTCTAAATATTCATTACTAGTTTTTTTTCTCATTTTGATTTACAAAAATGAAGTATTAAAATATGATGCAGATCAACTGGATTTTTATCATAGGAACTCTTAAAAATTTTCAAAGACAACGTTGCCCAATTTGTATTTTTTTTATTGCGTGAGTACGAGGCTTTTGGCTACTTTGTATGAGCATATTTTGTGTATTTTTTTTTTGTTATTTGCGTTTTGTTTGTGCGGAATAAAGAATTTTTATTTTCTTTTCTTTAACTTCTATTTATCTTAATAATTCCCAATACCTCGTGAGCAAATCCAGGAGTAGTAACAAGTGTACTACAAAGTGCGAGTATGAGCCACGTTATAAACATGATATTATAGCCATTATGAAACACTACGATCCCATAGGACAGGTACTATAAAGATGATAATGGCGAAGGATTTGTATAAACTCCAAGTACTAGCGTTCGCGCTCATGCCTCCCAGTGGTATAAGCAGAATTCTAAATCGTGGCGACGATTATGAAGATAAAGAAACTATGTGGGGTATTATTGTATAACTTAGATTAAAAGTTGGGAAGAAAATAAAAAACATTACTCTCGTTCTGGGGCTGTCAGTCGGGTAAAAAGAGGTTGATAAACAGATTTTCTTTTTCCGCAATGATTTCAAAGCAAAAAAGAAATCTTCGTCGACGCCTTTTTAATTCAATTTTATTTTGATTTATGTAGGTAGACAACATTTTCTTCATTCGAGTGCTACATTCTAATCTAGCTTATATAATGGAAATAACTAATAATTACTAAATACACATTTCTGGTGAAACGTATTAAAAAAATCTAGACAAGTGAATTAATTTAACATCTCCCTTGAACAAAAATTAAACAACCAATTTCTGAAATCTACATCTGAAATTCCTTCAAACAGTTATTTTAAGACCGAACTTTCGTACGTTCATTTCATACAGTGAAGTTAACTATATAATATTAACGTATCAAACTTGGGTAGAAGCAAGTGTGGTGGCGCCTTAACGTCAACGTCGCAGCAAATTCGGGTCGTATATGTAACAAACACAACTTTTAAGCCTCGGCTTACCCACAAGGGTTCAGAAATGATCGGACGTAATTAGAAGATGTGGCACATTTAAACTTTCCTCGTATAGTAAAACAAACGACGCATTCAAACAGAGTATGGCTTTGGCTTTGTGGAGACGCCCACATGCGCACATGTACGTATATGTTATATATTTGACGATGTTATTTTGTTTTGTAAAACGCAATAAAAATGCAAAAAATTGGTGTAGGTATAACGGATGTCAATTGTTCTTCTTACCCTACTTTAATGTCCACAAGTCAGTTCCACTAATGGGTTAATTTTTCCAATGCCAAATAACTTTATCGGAGGAATCATTTTGAATTTTTGACAGTTCCTCCATACAAAAACTGTCAGACTTCAATTTTATTCCACGAACAAAAATTATCGGTCGATTGAAAAATCAGCCCTTAATTTAATATCTTTAAAGAGAAAAAATACTTAAAATATATCTTTAGAAGCATTTGCAGGAACTACGTAGGCTTATACTAGATTAGTCTTTGCAAAGTAAAAGTGTTTTGGTGGTTTCAGTGCGACTCCGCATCGTATAGATACAGAGCAAAAGAAGGATCGGACATTGACGAAACTTCTTAATGAGAAGCTGTGTCCTTTTTGGTTCGAGGACCCTGTTCCAGGAATATTTCTCCCTTTGTATTTTTAATGTCCACAACTCAGTTCCACTAAATGTTCCACTAAAAATATCTTTAAGGAAAAAGTTACGCAAAATATATCTTTAGAAACATTTGTAGGCTAACGCTAGATTAGTCTGCAAAAAAAAAGGATCATTATGTTTGAAATGTTGGTGACGTCAGTGCGACACGGTTTTGCATAGACACAGAGCATATTTTAGAGAGAAAAGGAGGATCGGACATTGACGTAGTCCCTTCCTGATGACACGTTGTGTCCCTTTGGTTCGAGGACTTTGTTCCAGGTATATTTTGCCTCCTTTGTATTGTTATCCTGTTAGCCGTTACCCTCGAGCCCGCACACGATGTAAGTGGGTTTGACGCAAAGCGAATGACGATGTAAAGGTACCTAATTGACGTGTAGCAACGCTGACATTTTGCTCTTTTCACTAGGGGTACAAGATTTTTTGACACCACCCTACCTTTTATCAAGAATATTTGGAGCAGGTTCCGGGAACGCATGGAGCTGTCATCGTTTAATTAATTCTGTTTCAAAATCGGGCACTCGACCTTATTATCTTGTTATGTAAAGAGCTCCGCGTAAAACTTGTTGAAACGAGAAAATTTCAATTAAAGCAATGTTTGCTTGACGCAGAAATTAAAGAAGAGCGAGAGAGCGAATCCACTGTGTCAACTAACTTATAACTGCAACGAGAACAATGTGTAAGTACGTGTCTACGCATACTAGTGGCCCAACTGAAATATCGAGCAAGGCCCGCTTTAGCGCGCTGCGGCCCCCGCGCCAAAACACAAATAACACGTATTAGAATACACTGAAATACTTTGTGACTTCACTTGAAATACAACGAATATACGAGAATAATTAATTCAATATTATACGTTAAAAGCACAACACACACACACAAACCATAGCAGAGTCCGGCTTCACACAAATATTTCAATCAGAATGCTCATATAAACAAACAGTGCAGTGAAATACTTCAACGTCATAAGAGTAACACATGTGACCCAAAAGCAAAAAACATAAAAAATCAACAAGCAACACGTTGTCGCAACCACGGCCCTCTTTGCGACGAATTTAGACTGTAGATACTGAAAATAAAAATTTCGTGAAATAAAAGAAGCTTAAAATAAAACTTTTCATTCGCTTATTTTGAGTAAAACCTCAGTCAATTTTTACTCCGCACAGAATTTGCTGCAAACATTTAGTATATTTCGTATAAATACAATATTTAAATGGAAAAATATTTAAAAAAAAGGCTTGCTTTAAAATTGTACACTGTTACCTACTAACAGTTACTTAAGATAAGATTGATGTTCACGCGCATGTACTGAAAGAAAAATCGTACAAAACCGACATTTAATTAAATCGGGACAGTTCCTTAACAGTGCCCGCGGAAAAATAAATCGGCAAAACTGTTCGCGACGTTCGATTGTTTCTGTCATAAGTTTCGAAATGGTAGCGAGTTGTAAGTTGTACCGGTTTCGCTGGGACGCCTGACTTTACACAGAGTAGCGACGAGGACACGGGCGCAACTGCGACCAGTCCCGGGGTACGTGACGTTGAATAACTCACAGCTGTAATACCGGCAACTTCGCTCGCTCACTGCTCTCGGCGGAGAATTTTATGCGCATTATTATAACGGTTTACGTACCTACGGGCCCCGCTCAGCCACAGTAGAACTCAATCCTAAATGTCTTTATGGCCCACGCTAAGACGATGCCATTTCCGCTAAAACAACTAATTTATTACAGGGTTAGTTCAGTGTTAGCGGTTCAACTGTGCAATTTCGTGGTAAATACAAAGTGATGTTTATGTTTACCAATGTTCTTACTTCTTACTATAGGAATTGTTGTACCAACCACAAAATAACAAAACGAAAGTGGGAATTCAGTTCAACTAGAGTTTAAGAAAATGAAATTTGAATAACTCAATACACTTAAGAGATAGAATTTAAACTAGCAAAGTTGTACGAAGAACGAGGATAGAAGCGATTTAAGAAAACTTTATTATGCAGTGTTTGTGGTAGCATAATAATAATAATACGCGAAGCGTGATTAATATCATTAATATTCAAAACATGGAGTGCCCGCCAGCTGTTTGATTATCTTCGATGAAGCGCAAAGGAAAAATTTAAATTCCTTAGACGTTGCAGCGAAGCGACGGCTGAAACTAAATTGTAGAGCAACCTTTTATTATCGACTAGCTTCCCAACCCTACAAACGATGTTGGTTGGTAGGTAGAAATTTAAAAAAAGTCATTCACCGGAGACACGTCAATCTTTTAATTTCACCGCTCTTTTCGTTTTTTATTGTCAAAATTCTTCACAATCAAAAGCATCATTTTAAAATGATAGACTCCACTGAATATGAATAATCGGTTAAAGCTAAAGATAATGTAATAAAGGTTGCATGAAACTTTTGGAAATAACAAACAGAGCGTGCTGATTAGACGTCGTGCTCGCCCACCTGTAATTAACAGTAATCAACTATGTTTACAGTAGTGAACAGACTTGCACGTCAGTGCACGGACACCGACAACTTTTTGACATTATTTTATTATGTCTGTACTAAGTTAATTAAGTCGCTTGTCACCGGCAACGCAGCCTCGCTGCTTAATACTTTAAGCTCTTAAAACGCAAACTACAACACTACACTGTATTATATCCTCTTAACGAGCTCTTTTAGAGAGCTTACTTTAAATTTAATTAATGGCTATTCAGTAAAAACCCGGCCAGTTATTAACATTAATTAAGTTTAGAGACAATATTTTATGAATGAAAAACCACTTTAGACGGGGATGAAGCCAAGAGGCTTACACCTATTTTGATATATTTTGTACCAATTGAATAGGTTTGTCGTGTTGCGACAAGAAAAGCTTAACTTTTAAAGTAAAAAAAAAAAATTAAATTAAAGAAAGGCAGGTAGAAAACATTAATTAAAGGTATATTTACAAGAAATTCAAAAGATGGAGATGGACTGAAGAGTGGTGTGTAGTATGTGGAGGTGGGGTGTATGGGTAACGATGCACGATAGGTGGGTTGAGGAGGCTGAGGTGGAGTTGCAGATGGAGCTGAGGAGGTAAACCGACGCGAGACAGGTGCCGGCGACAGGTGCAGGTACATGTGCAGGTCCAGGTCCAGGTGCAGGTACAGGCGCAGGTCCAGGTCCAGGTGCAGGTGTAGGTGAGGGCAGGTGCTGGTGCGTGTGCGGTACGGAGGACATCCGTAGGAGGGCCCACGCAGCAGAGCAGGGCGCAGTACGGCAGCAGGAGAGAGCAGGCACGGCGGGGACGCTGTCAACCCGCCAGGTGAGGCGGCCCTCGGATGAGGCGCCCAATAAAAACAGGAGCAACTTCTGAGTCCTCCGGCGAGGCGCGCAGGCGGTCCGACTGGTAGTGGAGGCCTTCACGGAGGACGGAGGACGGAGCCGTAGGGAGGGTCCGTTAGATACCGGAGCGGAGAGATACGCTGGGTGTTCCCGGAATAGGTAGCCCTGGAGTATCAGGCTTTAATGTGTTCGCTTTAGAGGCGAAATCGGAACTGATCCTTGCATTGCGTGGATTTATTATGTCAACTCGTAGAATAACATCATGTAGAAAATATGAATTTGAGATATGATAGTGGCCATGATTAATTTTGGATAAGTATGAATGTATAATCAGCTAAAAAGATACAAGCCGGTAAGGATTTGAAAGAAAAGTTGCCATGGCGACGTATTAAACGTCGTTATCAAAGCTGTCATAATAAAACATATTATTAATAAAATACAATAAATTCTATAGTTAAACTGTGTTATAAGTATATTGTTTATAGGAAAAGATGATATCAATCAATGTGGGCGAAATTTCCAACCCTTAGATGTCACTAAATCGTCGTAGTCTTATGTTAAAGTTGGAGATGTGTCTGTGTACTGATTGTGGATAAAACGTGTCGTGAAGAATAATCAGAAGGCGTATTCTCGTAATTTAAAACGTTCAAAATCTAGTCGCAGTCTCATCTCAGCGACAAAGAAATGTCAAAAAATTGTCAAAATGTAGGGAAATTAGGAGGTATTTTTGACAGATTGAGACTGAGATCAGACTGTGAACGTTCTTAAAATTACGAGAATTACCCCTCAGATCAGCGCCTAACGGTAACAGAATGCTTGTTCTGACCTGGAGGAAATAATGAAGATAACTGTGAGTATGTACATTATGTTACAGGTTGAATAAACGGCTATACGAGTATAATACGTGTAACAAAATAGGTTCTAAACTATGAGAACATCTCTAATATTACTAAGACATGGGCATGTTAACCCAAATGTTAATAGAGCAACAACGTGATTGACTTGTATCCATATTATCTAACTTCTAAAATGTATTGAAGCAATTTTTTTGATAAAAAAATAGACCAAATTACCGACCGTGTATGAAGTACTTACAACCCTTCCACGCGCAAAAAAAATGCTGATCATACTTCTGTTATAGCTAAATCATAATATATTTAAGTCACTTTATAAATTATATAGCGTAGTTTATGTACCCCAAAAGCATTATGGCGGAAGCGGCACTCAGATTCGTCTTTATCCACCGCAAACCACCCGTAGCCCACCGCATCTACTGGCTACAATCCATCATCCTGCCTAGATCAATTAAACCCGGGCTTGGTCTGCCACGTAATGTTCCTTGCGCAAGGATAACATGTCTAACTAATGCAATCTTCATCGCATTCTACGAGTCCTCGGACTGTAATTACGTATTATACGCAAATAAATCACGAGAAAAAGATACCTACTTACTACTTTTTAGACTGACCTCTGTTTACTGTGAGTTACGCGAGCACGCCCTTCGTATCCCACCTGAGGATTCCTTCCCTTTTGATGTGTATCTACATATAAATATTCAGTCATATTCCGCATATTTTAAAGTATAATCAAGGACAACCCATGAAGCTAAGTTGGAAAACGTTCCACTTGACTCGTTTGAAACATAAAATATTGTTAACAAAAATAATACATGTAAAATGCAAATGTGAGAGTGCAGTAAACGAGATCTTGGCGGTAAATATGAGCGTGGGCCTGTAGGTGGCATCACCCAACATAAATATTCGGCGTAACTTATGTGCGCTGTGTCGCGCTGTTCACAGACAAAAACACCTCTGAAACGGAGCTTTGATTTTAAATTCTAATTTTATGAATCGTCTAGTTTGCATATCGCAGCATATTTTGGTTAAAACGACACGAATGTGTAGCCCCTCCCTTATTAATGGCTGCTAATTTATAATAAACAAATCTCGCATGTGTGCTCGGGGGGTAGTGAACGTTCGTTACAATTATATATGACACATAAAAAGTATGCTAACGTCGGTATAATTTTGATGATTCGTGTCTTACAAAACCTAATTCGGTCGGATTACTTTCAGCAAGTTGCGTAACTAATGAAGTAACTTGTGACACGGGTCGGGCCCTGGGATCGACGTAATCAAATTAATGAGAAAACTTCACTTCAATTTAGGGTTTCCTACCTCAATCTTTAGGATATTTGGTAGCGGTCAAGTGCTCGACTTGACCGCTACCAAATATCCTAATGGGCATGTTGATTGCAGTTTGAATAACTTACTTTGACCTTCGTGTGTTCGAAAAGATGGTTTGTGGGAAGAAAACTTACTGAAATATATTAGGAAAATGTTATCCTTTACTTAAACTTACTTAATGTACAAAAAAAACAATCTAGTCAAGTGAATTCTAAACAAAGGACAGACACAAGAATAGATTGTACTTATCAGATACTAGCTGTCCCCGCGGTTTCACCCACATAAAATTTCGATCCCGTGGGAATCGGAATCGGAATAAAAAGTATTCTATGTATCAATTCTGGTTATAAACTATCTGTGTTCCAAATTTCACCCAAATCCGTTCAGTAGTTTTTGCGTGAAAGAGTAATGTAACAAACATCCATCCATCCATACAAACTTTCGCATTTATAATAGCTATACCGCCTTGTCGATAAGAAAAGTGATGACAGTAACAGAGACCTACCTACATCTAATTCTATCTTGTTTTTTTAATCCATACTATTACAAAGTCTTAGTTACATGTTACATCTACCAAACTGCAATTTGACGGCAGTAAGTTCTCGTGGAATCTTTGCTTAACTAAACAATACTAAACATTATTAAAGTCTAAGTTAAAACTAGGTTAGGTTGAAATTAAGACTAGGTTGTGGATCTGGTACCCACACAACCATAACTTCTTTCTTGCAAATATGCCTCTTTGATGCAAACCGAAAGTAATTTTAGAGGCTGTTGAACCCATCAAATTAATTTAGCTCTTAGGCAAGACTTGTCTTGTCCCGGAGACGAGAAACGCCAAAGAATAAGCTCCAATCAAGCTATAATCTAATTTTATAAGGCTTTCTAAACTCGCTTCTGGATTAAATAATGCCACTACCGATTTAATTAAGCAATGAAAAAATATGCAAAAAGATTACAGAAGCGTTCAGATAAAGACTCGACAGGCACAAAAGTTTTTAGAACAATGTCGGCATGAAAAAAAAGAGTTTCCATAATCGTCGGTACCTAATTGAATTCTAAAGTTGGAACTGTTGGAAGCCTGCTACACTACTCCAACTTCTAATCATAAATTCCGCTGTTATAACATTTAACAAAGTTTCCTGTCATCTTCAGAAATTGGCTTTACTCCAATTATCCGCTTTTTTCTCGCCGCCTTTAATAGCGGGTGCTAACTGTAACAACAATGTAGGCATTTAGCTTTTGTTAAAACTCCACTTTGCCCGTTATGTTTATGAGCTCTCAGTAATAATACGCCGTCTTTAACACAAAATACTAAGTTTTTTGGTTTCATGCCAAAGTGCAGAAAGATTTGTTACACGCTGTCGTAACCATGTTTAGGGCCACAAAATGAATATTAATGTCAGCATTAAGTATCGCATTTGTATACTAAAATTAAATTGTTTGATATTTATCACAACAATCCAATAAAACATTATTCACATTCTTAACCGTCTACTGTATGAATTATGAAGAAAGATAAAAAAAAAAAAAATTTCACTGAAACGTGCTTTATTAGGGTATTATTAGTGATACTAAATAATAATAAAAAGACCATTAATATTTTGGAAAATAAATTGTGAAGCCAAAAAGGGCTTCTTATGCATTAATCACAAAGTATACCTGTGCCATTTTTGGCTTCGTATGCAATCAATCTATATGTGAAACTCTCTGAAGCAGTTCCTTTTTTCATCAAAACAAAAAAAAAACATTGCATATCTCGCATTTTGTGTATGAACGAAATACGGCATTATTTTGACACAGTTGTCGTTGCTCATTGTGTATTGGAAGATGAGCGAACTGGTCTACTCGGACGGATTCCAAGCGCAGTTCTTGAGTTTTTGCTGGTGCTTTTCTGCCTGTTTTTGGAGCTGGAGATCTATTTTGAACTGTAGGCGTCCCTACTCTACTCGATGGCGGAGTTTGATGGATGGATGAGGATGGTTTGAGTTGGAGTACCTGTCCTAGGACGCCCAGGCTTTTTTGGTAGACATTTACCTGCCTTGCAAAAGTGTTCTGATATAGCCAATTTGACGTCGTATAAAGACATATAAATTACTGGTCGTTTGGGGCGTTTAGATGAGTGCATGTTGGAAAGTGAAACTCTAACTCTGATGATGACAACCTTCTGTCATCATGAGAGTTAGAGTTGGAATCATCGTTACTGTGAGAGCCATCACCAGGAATAGACTTCAGATAAGCCATAAAAGCGCGAAGAAAGCATGACTGAAAAGAAAAAAAAGAGCTTGCAAAGTCATCCGTATTCACACCGTAAATTCATAGGAAGCCATTTTTGGAAAGTCGTATTTACACCGTACATGCATAAGAATAGTGACTGTAGTGTTAGTGTGGTGTTTGTAGTGTGTGTGTGGAGTGTTATTAGTGGGTGTGGTTGTGTGTTGTGTTTATAGTGTTTTTTTTAAGTTAAACTAATACTGTATTGTATGTGTTTATATGGGCCTTGATACCTGAAATAAATGGATATAAATAAATAAATAAGAAGCACAAAAATAGCTTCAGAATATAAACATTGGAAATAAAGGGAAATTCAACGTAAAATTATATGCAATATATTGTACACGATAATAGAAGCCCTGAGTAACATGAAACATATTTTACATAATTATTTTCTTCCCTTTAACAATCCCAAAAACATAAATCAAAATTCCTAATTATTGAAATCACTCCGGCGCGGGCACACAAAAGTGATGTTACGTTTGATATCTGATTTTTCCCAAAGACAAAATACACGAAGAACTGAGACATCATTTTGAATGAAAAATTAACCATATTACAAAAATAAGAGGTAGATAAAAAATATTAAAATTTAGAAGCCAGAAATGGATTCTTATGCGGTAGAGGGTTAAAAACGGTTTAAGGCAAACCATGTTTAAGGCAAATAAAGACTTATCTTATCTAAATAAAATATATACTTTGAATGGAAAAATAGCCTATGTAAAACAAACAACCTTAACGCTTTCCTTTTGAATGAATTATAATATTTACATAAAAATCCCGTGTGCGTACTTACTGAAACATAAGTAGCAAAATGCTACTTATATTTGAGTAAACATTAAAGGTATCATTACGTTTGCGTCGCTTGTTCAAAAAACGTTTGATCATTCCAGCATTTGTTTCATATCTACACATTTGAACGCATTTACCTGAATAAAAGGGTTGTTCCGTTCTATTGTTAAAAATATATTCCGCATATATTTTTTTACCGTGGATGATCACTGGAAAACATGTAAACACAATCGCGCCGTCCCCACGTTAAAGCGGGTATTGAAGTGTGAAATTCAAAAATCAACTAACATTTTCTAGCCCAGTGAATCACTCATCCCTCCGTAGTCTTTTGCTCGAGACGTGTTTGCTTTTCGCTGAAGAGATTTCCCTTTAGATAAATTCATCGTGTTGATTCGACATTGTTTACACTGGAATCCTTTTAGTTGCGTTTGAACTTTGTTTGTGTTTTTTCTGAGGCAACAAACTGATGATGAAAACATGAAATATATTTCTGTGAAATGCGTGTAAATGGATTTTGACGTGTCTATAAATATTTATTATTTGTTCTGAATAAAAATAAAGAATCATTGTAAAGGAAGGGACTTTGAAAGAAATACAATTTTATCAGAAGATACAAATAATTAACCTGTTCCTGTTAACATGTTCTGGATTGGTAGTGGAAGTGGTGGCCCAGTGGTAACGGCCAAGACTTATGAATTGTGTGTCGTAGGGTCGAGCCCTGACAGGCGCTTTACTTCGTGTAAAATGTAAATTATGTCAGCACCACTGCTCTCAAAACGGTGAAAGAAAACATCGTGAGGAAACCGACATGTCTTAGAACCAAAAACCCGAAGACATCTACCAACCCGCACTGAGCCCGCTCCCTCTCACCGAGAGGAGGCCTGTGTCCCAGCAGTGGGAACATTATATGAGGATTATGATTGTGCTATATTCTGGATGGCCACCTACTTTTGGAAAGGGACCAGTGCTATTTGAAAAGCGCTATTGTCCCTAGTTTATCTAATTCTATCGAGGTTAATCCAAGTTTCACATTTTGAATTCATTACTTGTATATTAATAAAGCACAACAATATTAATTTAAAATATGCAATATTTTTGTGCTTTATTAATATACAAGTATTAATAAAGGGCAACAATATTGCATATTTTAAATTATAATACACTCTTCTTGTCATATTTTGCCTTGTGTTAGTAATAAAGGCTCTACACCACCTAAGCTACATGCCTGCCTACGCGGCTACGCCGTAGCATACGATGTGTACCTACGCGGCTACGCCGTTGCATTCGGCGCGTGCCTACGAAGCCCCACGACCCGCGGCTATGCAGTAGCATACAGGGCAGTCTACGCCACCGTCAAATAAGTTAAACATTATTTTAATTTTCATGCTCAACACTCTGAATTTATGAACTGCAATTTATTATACTTCATTAATAAATAAAAAAACAAACTGCTTTTTACTTTCCGCAATTAACAATATTTGTGCGATACTTTTTCAAAGAACGTTCGCTAATGTTCCCGCAATAAAAATTATGAAAGAACACGGAACCTCTGTCTCTAGGCTATCCCGAGCGTTTATAAATACACGTTTGATATTTATTATTATTTGTTCTGCGCGGGCTCTCCTTGTTTGTTTGTTTGTAAACAGACGTTAGTACGAGATACACAGAACCGCTTTAATGGAACATTAACTCTTTCTTTTATTATGCGATAGATTTACTCTTAACTGTGGTTTTGTGGGTTCTATTTATGCATTTTGCTTCTGATCGCGACTTCGTACGGAAGTCGTTAGACACCAGAGTATACTAAAATAATAGCCTCATTTTTATAAAACTTTCCTGTGTACTACGTTTGTAGTTTTGGTTTCAGCAGCGAAAATATGAAGAGAGTCAGGACTGGTGACGCGGGAGCAAGCGACGTAGACGTAGCGACGTCCTGAGGTCAACACTCGCAGCCGTAGTAATTTCGCATAGCTTACGAAGTTTTTATTAAATTAATGAACACCTGCGTTCCAGCATATACTACCTAATGGTACAACACGAATACACCGACTTCCCATAATGAGACTGAGATGAGATAGAACACAAAATACCAGCGTATGACAACAGTTGGATTATTCCATTACTCCACTCTGGGCTGAACAGGGAACAATAATTATAATATTGTATTTTCTCTGTAAGTGATTTTTTAAATCTTTTGAGAAAATAAATGTCTAAAACCGCAACTTTTAACTAAGCATATAGCTTGGCGGTTCAACGTCTGCTTTGCAAACCTATAATCGATTCCCAACCATTGATATTTTTTGTGCTTCCTTTTTTTATATTTTGGTATACTAACAATATAACATGATTAACTATTGCTCCATAAAGGTATAGAGTGATGATAAAGGCCTAAATCTATAACTATCTGCAATATTCTAACCTTTTGGTTCATCTTTTTACAATTTGCGGTAAACTGTAAAACAATACGAACATAATGTAGTATTATTCATCCCGCATTACAAATAGCGTGATAATTTATATCCTACAGGCTGACCAGACTTATAGGTAATCACCATCAGCCTATAGCAGCCCACTGTTGGACATAGGCCTCTCCTATTGCACGCCATTCAACTCGATCTTCGGCAACTCTCATCCAGCTGCTACCAGCCATCCTACGAAGATCATCGCTCCACCTAGCCTGAGGTCGCAACCTTACGTTTACTGATTGGCGGTCGGTTATAGGGAATGTATTTGCAAAATTATAACATTATCTATCCCGTAGTATTTGCAGGATGCTGGAACTTATTAGGTCCTTACCTATAAAATTTCCGTTATACATGGAAAAAAACTTTTTTTTAAATCGAAAGTTATATATTTAATTAATCGGAATATTGGCCATTGGTGAATATGTGCTTTTGCCATTTTAGTAGAAGTTCGTTGATGGCTCTGCTATAAAAATCCTGGGGACGGGAATCGATTTACTCTTTAGAGGCCTTTTTTTACCGCCTCGTTGGATTTGAAATTTTACGCCTGTAAAAAGTTATCCAAATTCCAAATAAAAATTGAAATTAGTTGGAGCAAGGTCTGGTGAGTTTGGTGGCTGAAGGACTCCAGTCGTAACTCCTATAGTTTTGAGGCGGTCCGCTGTGCGGTGGTTTGGAGGCGCGATTTTGTTGTTATTGTTCAGATAGTTCATACGGTACCCACGTTCCGAGCTTTTTGATCTTTCCAATTTGAAGTAAATGAATAAGAATGGATTTATCACTTACGTTGAAGGCTGCTGCAAGTTCCATCAAGGTTTGAGATGAATCTGCTACCACTACCGCTTTCAATTCATCTTTATCGACTTTCATCTCCGGTCGGCCATGGGGCTCAAAATTTCCAGAACGGAAGCGATCAAACCAAAAAACGAACCGTGTGTTCACATGCCGTACCATGTCCTATTGCGTGCTGTCTGTGCTGCGTTGGTGCCACGACGGAACTCGAATTCGAAAAAGCGCGCAATTTAGATTTTTCCATGATCACAGAAACAGTGATATTTTAAAAAATCGAACGGCGGGAAAACAAATGAACAACTGATTTTGCAAAACAAAATGCCATGCTATATTATAAAATTAATTTAAATTTGGAATTCTAAATAGAATGAAATATATCGATCTTCACAATATCCAGTAGCAATTTCATAGGTAAGGACATAATACCAGACAAAAAATCTAAATACTAATTTTCGGCATTAGAATCGTTCCCAGACCTCGTAGCAATTACTTTTTTTCAATAATATTCAATCTACACACGATACAGGACAAAATTCCTCAACGTTTTAAAAAAAAAAAATTAAAAAAAAATATTAATAGGTACCTACTAGTTGGTACTTACGTAAAAAGTAAAAGCAAAAATATCATAAAAAAATATCTCTCAGTTAACCTTACTCCTTCCATGTGTACAACAAAATTATCACCCTTCCTTTTGGCTTTGCCCTAGTCGGGTAAAAATGGTGATGCATTGAAAATATCGGTGTAGGATTACCTCAATGGTATTCATAGTCCAACATTTTCCTGTGAGGCATTCTGCAATAGCAATTCTTTCTGTAGGTCTGTTGAACAAACAAATCCACATGCACTAACACCCATGCTTTCAACAAATACCTGTGGGCAATACCAAAAGTTTTTCCAATCGCTCGTAGAACAGTAATCATGAAGGTATTCTATTTTTGCCAATTCTCGTATTGGCGGTTAGGAACTCGTATAGTCGATTGGTTTCCTGTACTCCGTGAGCGTAACCTATGAATTGATTTCGAAATTGAAATACACAACCACTAATACACAACACACTCACTCACTTTAGTCAATCTCAGAATGGGAAATCGTCGTTTGACACGAATAAACTAAATTTTGTTGATTTTTAGTCTAGTTTATAGGCATTTTCATTGACAAGAGAATCAGCACCATTGTAAAACTAGATTATTTTAGTCAAACAATAAAAAAATATAGAACTTAGTTTGTGTAATGTAGGAATGTTGTAAGCAATGATTGCACAAGAATATGACAAGCTTATTACAATCGTACTAAATCAAACCTTTTCTACCAGTCCCAGCCTCGCAATGCTTATCTACTTCATACATTCCAAGTACATTACACGGCACAAAGACAAGTCATAAACATAGTCATAATGGATTTCATAAAAACACGTAGAAGAAACAAATAGTTTGTTTATGCAGAAATATTACCCTTTTAAGGTTATGGCCCGGGGATAGTTCGCGTATGACCATAATGTTCTTTGGCGAGCTGTTATTTCCATTAAACGCTTATCTTGGAGATTCATGGCAAGCTCCGGCAAAAATGATGGTCGTTAAAGAAATTGAATACCCTTTACTCATGCTTAAACTTTCTCATATCCATTTGTTCTTAAGTTTTGGTGCCCCCGTGATGGGGTCGGGTTGCGTCGATTTTACTGGTTGGTTTGAAACCTTAATACCTCTATCTTATGAAGGATAATTTGTTTTTTATCTAAACTAATATTATAAAGACGGAGGAAGAACGGATTTGGATGAAATTTGGCACATTGTAGACCTTGACCTGGATTAGGACATAGGATACTTTTATCCCGATATTCTTGCGGAATCGAGACTTATGCGGGTGAAACCGCAGGGTGCCGCTTGTTTGTATATAAATAAATTGTTAGTAATATAATAATCTACTTTTAATATATTTAAATCACCAATAAGGTGTATACCTACTTTATCTTAAACAGACTTGTAAGTTTTGTACAATAGATGGTTTTAAAAAAATCTACCTCCTACGTTTAAACAAGCAAGAGTTCACGGACAGACACCACTAACGTTTCAGATATTGGAAGACAATGGTCTTCCAATATCTGGTCTGACAGTGATCGCATAATATTGTATTTCATCTAGCATAAGCGTAATCAGCCCACTGCTGGGACACAGGCCTCCTCTATTCGAGCGGGAGTGGGCTGCAATCTATCACGCGGGCCCAGTGCGGGTCCTCCTCTCGGTGAGAGGGAGCGGGCCCAGTGCGGGTTGGAAGATGTCTTCGAATTTTTGATTCTAGGATCTTTTGAGAGCAGTGGTGATAAAGCATACGGCTACTGCTCATAGCAGCTTCGCCAGTCAAGAAGTAACTAAGGGTAGCTTAAATCTTTCAGCATATCTTCATATTTAACAATTTCAAATACTTAACGCCAATGAAACTCGCACAGCAGTGCACCGCAGAAAGTTTTAGAGATTGTACTTATGAATATGCAGAGCCTTCAAATTGCAAGCGCAAACTTTGACTGACGGATATAGGAAGGTATACCTACTTGCTCTTTACTGTCTAAGGCATATTAATAATTAACATATCCTGACACCTGAAGGCCAATTCCCGTGATTAAACGTTTAAAATCTAGTCGCAATCTCATCTCACCGAAAATCAATGTCAAAAATGTAGGGAAATTAGAGGTATTTCTGACAGATTGAGTCTGAGAACGTTCTTAAAATTACCAGAATTGCCCCTCTGTTTTGCGAATTTGATCTTTATTAGCTATTAAAATTAAAATAATTTAAATAAATAATAATTTTTTAAATAATAATTTTATTAGCTATTAAAGCTATTAAAATAGTCGACCGGTATCAGGAACGCATACTCTCGACGGCCGGCCTGTAGAGAAAATCCTACTTAACCACTTTTAAAGAAATGTTTTACTATTTATTTTATTACCTGCGTTAGTTAAATATGGCAAAGCAAATACGTCTATGTACTAAACATATTTGTATTCGGCAGATGTTTGTCGTAGAATGTGGAATAAAAATAAAAATAATGATTGCTTCAAAGAATTTGTCGAAGGTCATAACCAAAAGTTTTGTACAAAAAAAGCACACTCGAATCGATACACGTGGAAGCTGTTGACCATACAAATTATAAGCCCCCTTAAACCCCAATTACGCACTTCTGCGGTCATAAGTGGAGTCCGACTTTTTGGTCAAGTGAGAAATGTAGGTAGGTACCTTACCTAATACATAAAGAACGCATATGTTCCTGAATTGACTTTTATTAATGTTCGCAAACAAGCAAAGAATAATTTTAAACCTTTGAATAGAGAAAAAAATTATGTTCATCATAATTACCAATTCAGTCGAAAGACCTCCCCTGCTGAACATAGGCCTCTCCCAAGTACCTACCAAGTGTTGCCGTAAGGACCGGTCCTAACGCTGTCCGTATTCATCAAATTCCCGTTTATGCTCATATTGCTATTTCAAACAATATCCTAAATAAACTAAGCACCCTCGTACGTGCGCCCTTATATTAGTAAGCTCATCGAGCAGGATTTCAACGCACGTCAATCAACGCTTCGGGCAGCGGCCTATTGTCACTTATTCATGTTGCCACTGGCGATCAACACTCCATTGTGTAGGTATTATAATCTATTATCTGTGATCGTTACATTATAAAAAACTTACTTAAATTACTTGTTATATTATAAAAAAAACAATAGTACGGACGCCAGCAGGTCAACCTACCCGAAACTGTCAGATTTTCCCAATCAACATTGAACCTAATGATTTAGCAATAAAGTCGAAAATCTATTAAAGAAATCTGACAGATTGTAGTAGCTTGATGTGCTGGCGTCTGTACCTAAAGTGAAGAATACGGGAGTAATTTATTCGGAATTTAAGATAAGTTATATAAAAATTTTCGGATCGCACTTCGCAACGGTGGGTGAGTGGGAAGGCATTGTAATTAGGTATCAGAATTATAAATAGCAAAAGTTCGATGACCCCAAACATATGAAAGGCATATTATTATAAAGCTACTTGCGTATTAAGTTAATTGAAAAACCACTAATCTTGAAAGTTACACAAATATTTCACCTATATCCTGCCGTAAGTGTGTAATGAAACGTAAGTATAGATCCAAGACAAAATGTAAGTTCGAGAATTTCAGCCGAAATTGCAACAACATTTTTCCAGAACTTCCTTTGCCATCTAGATAAATCTATAAGATAGCGACCCTCGAGCACATTATGTGAAAATATCGTCGGGTGATGGCGAAAATGAACTCGTGTGTTTGAGTAGGGAAACGTAATTTATAAGTAGTGAGATATCAATCGTCATTCTTGAGAAAATTGAGCCACGTACCACCCGGCTAGACGTTTTATAAAACATTCATGTTCTTAATTAATACCTTGGTATTGTTCACGTCGGCATAATTACAGAATTAACGTTTATGACGCTTTGTGTAAAATTAGGCATTTGGGTAACAAAAGATATTAAGTTAGAACATTTAAATAAGTAGGTAACATTAAAGATGTACGTAATTGTGTTAATGGCCTGTGTCAAAAACAGGGCTCGGTTTAAAAAAATCTCATTTTGTGGCACTCACAAATAATACGTACATTATAATTAAATTTTATTCAAAATGGTTGTTTATATTTCTGTCTATAACGACCACCTACTTATGTAGGTAGATATTCAATTTGACTTTTATCTATCTCGTAGAAATCTGAAGGCCAATTCTCGTAATTAAAAACGGTCACAAGCTATGTAGTCGCAATCTCATCTCAGTGACAATCAATGTCAAAAACTTGTCAAAAACGTTGGGGAGATTACTTAAAGGTATTTTCGACAAATTGAGACTGAGGTCAGACTGTGAACGATCTTAAAATTACAAGAATTGTCCCAATGATGTATGATGTGTATAGGTGCCTATTCTGACAGCTGGGTCACGTAAGAGTCACTGTAAAAGTTTCAAGTACAATTACAGTGGTCTTGGTTGAAAACTTTTGAACTTTGAAGACGGCAAGCGATTATTATTTTGGCCGCGGTTCGCTCCTATTTCTCATTTTTATGATTACTATTGTACAGTTTTTATTAGCGCCGCGGAGAGAGTTTATTATTTGCGACGATTAAATCCAAAGTTTTGATAATATAAAAGGTAGTATTCTAGTAAACTGACCCAATATTTCAAAAGAGAATGACCAAAAGTTGTACCAAAAAGTCTTATGCATCAAGATCAAAATATTATATGAGTAGTAATCATTTTCATAATTTTTTACGACATTACGTGTCGGGGATTTTATTTATGAACAGGGAATTTAATTTAAAGTAAAAAAGTGTTGATATTGTATTATTCTCTTCACATGATGTTCCGTTTCAAATGATATGAATAAATTTAACCTTGAATTTCAAAAGTGTCATGATCACGTCTTTCAAAAACATATAAATAAATTATACTTTTCCGATTCTACATTAATTAAAAATAACTAGAATATAATAGAATAGAATTTTTACTCAAACGATTATCATTTTTTAGAGCAATAATGGCCATTCGCTTATGACATGAAAAAAAAATAAAGTACCTAGTGTTTAGGGTATTTATTTATTTTTGAAAATCTCCGATACCCGTGTTTTGTTTAAAAAATAACTTTTACTGTAGGAGTTAATATGATGAGTAATTTATAAAAACCAAAGTTTAACTTTGATGGAGCATGGTACGGGATTCCATTCATGGGCATTGTCATTTGTGGGGACAGAACAAAGGCTACTTAAATCTCATTGTTTTCTTTGTTTTGCTTAGTGAATATCAATTTATTTAAATTAACAGCCAAGTGCATCTACGCGTTTTATGTATTTCATAAAAATTAACACAAAAACATTATAGGCCTTTTATGTTATAGGTACGTTGGCTGGGGCCTCTGAGGCAGTGCTTATAGAAAGTGGTTAAGTACTGTCGCCGTCTAGACACCTGAGAAAATAACAGGATTACCGGGATTAGCGATAAGATATGCTACTTAGATGAAAACACACGTTATTTTACTTATTAGTATGCTTACCTTTCAGATGAGAAATTGAGAACGTACAATGTTGCTCGCGCAAGAAATTGGCGAGGTGGCAGTGCTTTTCCGGATGAACCCTGTCTCATGGAGCTCTAATAGGTACAAACTATTAGAACCTACCTACATATAAATGTAGTGGACTGCGATAGGCTGAGTTGATGTTAACACACAAATGAATAGGTACCTCAAGGTACGTGTCCACTTATTACGGTTTTAAATAAATTATAAGGATTGTTTAGTTTATTTAAAACCGTTCCCACCAAAAAAAAAGAATTGTTTAGTTTGATCGGACCGGATTTCGTAGAACATATACCAAAAAAGTTCCAAACTTTTACGTTTTAGTCCACATCTACTAAACTGCTGCAAGCATTGCTGCAAGTGTGGAAAGTGACTGCAAACTTTATCTTGTACACCTGATGCCGATAGTACGTCCTACACGAGGTATACCTAGGTATAAGAGCCAGGATACCTAAGATATTAGTATCTAATCTTAGTATATAATCTTAGTATAGTCCGGCCGTCGAGAGGATGCGTTGCTGACACCTGTCAGTGCAACAATTCTAGTAACTGATACCTATAGATCAAATTCGCAAAACACGTATTCGTTTACATGAAACTGACAGGTGTAAAGAAGGCATTCTCTCGTCAGCCGCACTATATTACCTAGTTTAACTGGGATAAAAAATAGTACCATGTAGATATTTGTATTCAATGCTTGTGTTTTAAAATAATAATATATTAAAAAAAAATAACATTACAGATCGCAAACGGGCGTGGATGAAGCTAATAGATAGGATGACATGACATGACTACAGGTACCTGCCTAAGCCAAACTCACAGTCAAAGCAAATATCAAAGGAATGGACAGTGAGATAGATAAACCGGCCGATTAGAGATATTATTGCGACTGACTGACTAGGCTCCATTAACTTAGTAGGTACCTACTAGTACAGCTGAAATTCGGCCATCTTTGTATGATAGATTCACGAGCAAACGTATGTATACACTCGGCTTTATTCAAAAGCGATGTAATCCTTTATTTTTTAATGAAATTTTATGTTGTTATGAACATAGCATTTTCGAACCCATAGATTTATGTAATGTGTCGTATTTCAACGTTGCATTCGTTATTTCGCGAAAAAATCGCAATTGAAAGCTGTTAAGTGTTGACATTTTGGTGCTCGTGACTATACACCTTAGAAGTTACCTACGTAGGCTCTATCTATGTACTTTACGCTATATCATCAAGATCATGACTGATAAAACTGAATTCTTATTGAAACCTTTTAACTGGATCCTCAAATGGCGACTTAAATTCATTAAAAATCTCTTAAAATCAAAGTCATACGGTAGCATTTTATTTGTTGCCCTACAAAATATCTAACAGTAGAAATATTTTTCGTAGTTCGTGTCTTCATATTCCTGAAGCATTACAAGAGTATTTAGAATGTAAGTTTTGTGTACTTTCCGAAACATCTTGAAAATCTTGAAAAATAGAGAAAGAAACTTTGAAATGCATTTTAACAACTCACAACATACGAACTCATTTACGTACACAACGTACGTTCATGAGTTCCAAAACTACATGCGGTAAGATTAACACATGCCTGAAGCAAGCTTTGGGTACGAAAAATATCGCGGCGGGATTTTATCGCGCAATGGATTTTTAACTCTCGGTGTACAGCCGAGCGTTAAAAATGCAACAGAGCGCATCCCAGCGCGTCAAAAAACACACTTTTGCATTATCTACTCTCGGCGCTAAGCAGAGCGTTGAAAATCACGTGCGCAAAAAAAATTGCCGCGGGAAAAATAGGTTGGTACAAACACTTTTACACGTCAATCATAATTTTTTGAAACTAGACGAGTTCGGCCATTGGCAATTAACCATCACAACGCAGTATTAATTGTAGGTAGATAGGTACACATGTATTCAAATCAGTTTATCGCAGTCCACTGCTGAACAGAGCTCTCCGAAGTTGCGCTACAATATTCGATTTAATTGAACAAATTTAGAGCAAAGAAATTAAAGAAAGATTACCCTAATTTTGGAATTTTCACAATTAGGGAAATCTTTCTTTATTAAGTCATTTTGGTTAATTTACTTTACCTACTTCCACAATAATACCACCTAAATCTTCGATCAATAATAGTACTAGATTAAGGATCAGGAACAAAAATCAGTTGCTCAAGTGGCCACGTTTGTACACACGTAAACATCTACATTTCTTAGAAAAAAGTTTAATAATATTAAGAACTTCAGTTTATTAAATTATAAACCTTAATGCTTAAACATAAAGTTTAATTACCATTGCAAAATATATTTAAAATGTCGCTTGAAAATAAAATCATTCTATTTTTAAATTTTCAGTCATCTAATCTAAAATGAAACTTAAAGTCCAAGTAATAAGGTTAAAAACATACTAATTTGAAATAAGACCACAAAAGTATTTGTGGTCTTATTTTTCGGGCAAACTCAAACTCAAACTCAAATCATTTATTTCAATTAAACCATTTACAGGCACTTTTGAATTGTCAAAATTAAATAGTCGGTCAGTTAGTCAGAAAGTTGAAGCTAGTTGCCCATTCCAAAGCGTAGATCTCTATGGAGAAGAACGGGCAAGAAACTCCACGGACACTCTTTTAAATCAAGACATTTTTACAAAATCCTGGTTACATTATTCTTATTGCTTCTATATGTGAGAACAATGTAAAGAAACAAATTAAAATATAAAATTAAAAATAAGCCCTGGCAGTTAAGAGATGACCAGTCTCAACAGATGGCGCCCGTTCACGAACATGACGCGTGGATCAGCACCACCCAGCTCAACCATTTCGTAGGGAACCGAATGATCCAACACACGCGCCACCACCAGTGAGACATTTAAGTGAGCATGACATATTCTCAACTGCCATGCTCTTTCAAGTCAACATCAAAATATCATAAAAAACGGATCCATGGTTCTTACATTTACAGAATTTTCAAAAATGCTTCTAAATTATACAAAACTATAGTTTGCAATTTAATTAAGAGATGAGAGAAAAAAAAAATTACTACCAATCATGAAGAGGTATTTAATACTGAAGTATTAAAAATTAATCCTGATTAAATAAAATAAACACTAAAAAAAAACAAAAAGGGGAAGCATCTCTTCCAAATATTGAAATTGTGATCAACTTGTAAGCCCAACTGCCTGTGGAGCAGGACCAGCATTAAGCCAAGCATTTTTATCTACTATATACTCGTCCAACTTATAATATGCTTGTCTACATAGTGTGCGTTTAATGCATGTTTTAAATTTCTTCTCATTTAGTTGAAGAATATCGAGTGGTATTTTATTATAACATTTTACACAGTACCCCATAAAAGAAGTTTTTACTTTAGACAATCTGAAGCTCGGCTGATCTAGTTTGTTCCTATTCCTAGTGTTAAAGTTATGCCTGTCACTTATCTTACTAAAAAGATGTAGATGTTTTCGAACGTACATAATGTTTTCGTATATGTATTGACAAGGAACCGTCATGATGTTAATTTTTTTAAACAGTTGCCTTAGAGATTCACGTCTGCTGAGATTGTAGATGGCTCTGACAGCCCTCTTTTGCAGAATGAAGATAGAATCAATATCTGCAGCCCGTCCCCACAGCAAAATACCGTAAGACATGATGCTATGGAAGTAACTAAAATAGACCAGTCTTGCGGTTTCCACGTCTGTTAATTGACGGATTTTCCAGACAGCGTAAGCGGCTGAACTTAGCCGCCCTGCAAGTGATGTTAGGTGAGGACCCCACTGCAGCTTTGAGTCAAGCGTGATACCCAAGAAAACCGTACTTTCGACGAATTCAAGTATCTCCCTATTCAATACAACGTGACATTCACTACTTCTAACATTCGGTAAAGCGAATCTAATGCATTTAGTTTTTTTCTCATTTAATACTAAATTATTTACAGTAAACCAATTATGAACCATAAGCATAGCATTATTTACGTCGTCAAGCTGCTGTGCACGTCTATCTACTTTAAAAATCAGTGATGTGTCATCAGCAAATAACACCATTTGTGGTCGGGTTTTTAGTAAATGAGGTAAATCATTTATATATACTAAAAATAGGAACGGCCCCAATATTGAGCCCTGCGGCACACCCATTTTGACTTTTAAACCCAATGAATTCACACCGTTTATTTGAATTTGAACTTGCTTGGGCCGCTTTTGAAGCGCTAATTATCGGGAATCTAGTACTATTATTGATCGAAGACCTAAATATAACTTGTAGTACCTACGCCTGCACCCTAATTGTATAACACACTATCAATCTCGATCTGAATTATTTTGAAAGATATAGCTGATCCATTGCTTCATATGTTCAAAAATGTGTCTCCTCAACAATGTAAATAACAATGTAAAGCAATGAATGTTGTTGAACCGTCAAAATGAAACCCATTGCTGCTGTTAGTGTGTTACTCAATTACCCTGCTGTTCATAGTTTATAGTTAGGCATGCAAAGAGCAAAACAAGCAAAGATTCACACTTACCGGGAAGCGATATAAAGTAGAGTAGCGTTTTAGCACGAAACTAAGCACATCGCAAGTTGCCAGGCGTGCTTGCGCACATGTGGCCGAATTTTCACCCCGCTTGCCTAAGTGCAATGCATAGAAACTCGGCACCTACGAGCAGTATCGTCTTACCTCCACTTTCTAGCAATCTAACACATATGCACTACCACGGGCAAAGTTCGTGTTTAGTAGGTTCCTAGACTATAGTTGCAACGCCCCGGGTGTTCGGTATTCACCGATTGTATTTGTATCAACACTGTGTGTATTAATTTACATTTAAATAATACACAAGCAGCTCTTCACGCTAAAATTACAATTTATTGGATGGATGGATATTTGTATGGATTGGAGTTATTCACATAATAATGCTTTGGAAATAAGTTCTTTAATTAGTCAGAAGTATGTATGTACCTATCTATTTAAAAACTAAAGAAAACTTAGCTGATATTTACTTAGATACAAAGCTGGACACAAAGACCGTTAATCTGTTAATTAATGACTTTAACATTTCGAGAAACGGATTAACCTTTAAGTTAACTTTAATAATTGTAAACAGACTCATTAACTTCCGTTAACATTCCCTAAATCCGTTAATCGTTAATGAAGTACTTATTATTTGCTAAAGTGCAGTGGTGGCCCAGTAGCAACGGCCCTGACTTACGAGCTGTAGGTCGTGGATTCGAACCCAGGCAGGCGCTTTACTTTGTGTAAATATAATTTCATCACCTCTGCTCTCAAAACGGTGAAGGAAAACCGGAAAAAATCCCGAAAAAGCCGGCATGTCCTAGAACCAAAAATTCGAAATCATGTGTCATCTACCAACCCCTTAGTGGGCCCGCGTGGTAGATAACAGCCCATTCCCTCTGGAAGAGAGGAGGCGTGTGTCCCAGCAGTGGGAACATTATAGACTGATTATAATGTTAACTTATTTGCCAAAAGCACACCACGCGGACCGCGTCGCGGGTAGTACTTATATTACAATCTAATGATATTTTATTAATTTTTCATATCTTGCCTAAACTTCTATAGCCCATCGCAACATATTTTACAAGTAGGATCACTAACGCAACGATATATAAAATGCAATTTCTATTATTATTAACGATTAAAGTTAACTTCCGTTAAATCTCCCGCATTAACGAAGTTATCCTTTTTATTAACGGATTAGCGTTTAACAAAGTTAACTAATTGATCAACGGTGCCCAGCTACGCTTAAATAACTACCCTTTTACAATCCAAAGGCACGAGGTAGCTAGAGCAGGTACGTTTTATTACACAACATGATTAAACATTAATCTTAATCGTAGTGACTTTTAAGGCATCGTACTCAACCTATTAAGCCTAGACGGCCTGAAACTTCAGTTACCTAACTTTTACCAACTTCGTTATCGAACTTAATAAAGGTTCCATTAGACTTATAGCATGTTCTACACAAAAACAAATACACCTTTCCTCTTCTTCTAAAAATACAAAGCCATTTTCCATTTTCCAATCGACCAGCTCAGGTCGGCGCCTCATTTACATACATCGTTGAAACTTTTGTTCGATTGAAGTCCATCCCGCCGAAATGCGGTCGGTGCGAATTTTTAGAAGAACGCGCCGATGTAATTGTGATTCGAGTTCGAGTGGTTAAAAGCTTTTCTTGGGTAAAATCTCGACACGTCCGGAAAAGAACTTTGATTTTACATTAAAGATAACATTTCTTAAAGAGAGCAAGTGGTTTTTGGGTATTTAAGGGATAAAAATAAATCAGACGTTGGCTATTACCTCTAAGCAAACAATATTGGCAATAGGCAATTTATTTTAAAATTACCTATTCATTTGCCTAGCGTTTTTATCCATCTATGTTGGGGTCGGCTTCCAGTCTACCCGGATGTAGCTGAATACCAGTATTTTACATGAAGCGACTCCCTATCTGACCTTCACAACCCTAGTTAGTCTAGTTACTGGGTAATACGATACCGCTTGATAAGAGTGGTTGTCAGACTTTCGGGCTTCTGACGACCCGTAACGACCGTCATGACTGACATAAATGACAGTAATACCTGAAATTACATATTGTTTATTAATTAAACGCAGGTGAATGAACGTTTATACAGTTTTCGTAATTTAATTTTCAAACGTAGTTGAAAACACAGTATGGAATTATGCAGTTTACAACAAAACTCGAAATTTCTCCAGGGATCACTAGGTACCTCTAGAAAAATGGGTTCTCGGAGATAAACATGATCTGAAGAAATTAATTTAAAAATTGTTCTGTTTGATTCCCTATCCTCTGAGCTCTGCAGTATCAAGGGACTACTGTAATTTGTTTTTAGTAGGTTTCTTATGTACGTACTTTTGATGAAATTTTACTACTTAGGGAGGTACGTTCCTACTTAGATCCGGCACTCTAATTGCGTAATATATTATCAATCTAAATCATTTTGAAGGATAATGCTAATCCATAGCTTCATATATTCGAAAAATTTGTCTACTCAACAAAGAAAATAACGCAATAAATGTTGTTGAACTGTTAAAATGAAAGCCATTACTTACTGATACTGTGTTAGGTACCTACACAATTATTCCACGGATAAGTTGGAAATTATGGTTTTATCAACAAAGTACGATGTAGATAAGTATTTTAGTGTTTTCAGCGCTTTCAGAGCTTTCAGTTGTTCGTGGAACCATTTTACAAGTAGTAGTTAAAGTTTTAACGCCTCTCCAAACACCGCCGGGCCCCACTGAGTATTGAGGGGTTTCCTTGTTGATAGGTTCTAACACTTACAATTCAATCGCATTGTAAGAGCTATCGAACTCGTGCAGGGATTGTTGTCGACACGCCCTCACTGCCGAAACGTTTCCTTGAGAGGGGGGAACGTGGGGAACTTAAAACAAAATGGATTGATGGGCCAGCGATTTGTACCTACCTACTTAAAAACCTTAAATGATATTTTTTGGCGAACCCCTACCGTGCCCTTTTTGCCGATGACATTCCTAATTGCTAATCATTGAGATATTGGTACCTACATATAAATATAAGTCAATAGCTAAGATCATAAGAATATTTATGGTGCACATAATAAAGTATATTCTATTCTATTCCTGGTATAGTCATCAGCTTATCTTAACGAATCGCCGAAAGATAATCAAAGGAAGTGACGTCGTAATCGAAACTATAAGGAAGAGCGTTGCTGACGTCTGCACAACGCTTAGAGCACGACGTTATTAGCACCGGGACAGGTTGCCGCTGATGGCCAATTGGCCATCCTCTCGATATAATCGGTTGGGTACTGGGTAAGTTGCCAGCAATGAAGGTAATGGGAACCTCTATTAGAAGAAAATTCCACACGATGGACCATAACGTTATTTTCCGACGTTATCTAGTAGTTACAGTTACCTAAATCTACATAATATACAAGTTGATCAATCTGCCCGCTCATTGAGTAATACGCTTTCAATCACAATCTGTCATTTTGAAGGGTCTTGCTAATACATTGCTTCATATGTTCGAAAAATTTGTCCGCTCAACAACGTAAATAACGCAATGAATGTTGTTGAACTGTCAAAATAAAAGCTATTGCTACGGTTTTTGTGTGTTACGCAATTGGACTCATTTTGCTCACATCTCATGCACAGTGAAAAAGCATGTAAACACACCTCACAAGTTATTACTTAGGTACTTATTCCTACTTAATTGTACCTAGAAACTCTAGAAACGAAAATAAATTCCCCCTTAATTCTATTATCACTGGCATATACTATGTACCTACGCGACTTCCGGCGTAAACTTTGAGCTGCGCAGAGATTACTTAGTTCTTTAATATTTGCGTACACAACGCAACTTTAGAAGAACGACATCCAATTTATTACATGCGAATAGGTAGGTAATCTCAATTAAACTAGTTTTGTTCGAAACTAAGATCGTTTAAATCGCGTGTATGATGTAGGTACATACCTACGTCTACACAGCAAGGGACCACCAACACATAAACTGAAACTGTAACTGTAAACAAGTCTTAACAAAGTTTCGTGGTTAAGTTGTACGGTCTCTTAGTGTTTCGTACAATTCTATTGTTTAGTATGAATAACTAAGCGGGAAGATAATGTGGCCACCGTTATTTATTGGCTATTAACGTTCCAACTTCATTTGCTACATTATAGAATTTAACACTGTTTCAATAAACATAGTTCCGTTATTTACGAATGGTTTAATTCGGTGCTTAAAAAAGTGATATCCGTATTTTTTTTTTCTTAAGTTGATAGGCTCTACGAGTTTCCACTCGGTCATAGACTCTTAAAAAAACCAAACACAGAACAACCTTACAAATACGATTGCGTACAGTCCGCGATCGCGCGGTCAAATTACGCAAACTGCACGAAAGTCATTTTTAGGGTTCCGTAGCAAAATGGCAAAAAACGAAACCCTTATAGATTCGTCAGGTCGTATAGATTCGTCATGTCTGTCTGTCTGTCCGTCCGTATGTCACAGCCACTTTTTTCCGAAACTATAAGAGCTATACTGTTGAAACTTGGTAAGTAGATGTATTCTGTGAACCGCATTAAGATTTTCACACAAAAACAGAAAAAAAACAATAAATTTTGGGGGTTCCCCATACTTAGAACTGAAACTCAATTTTTTTTTCATCAAACCCATACGTGTGGGGTATCTATAGATAGGTTTCAAAAATGATATTGAGGTTTCTAATATCATTTTTTTTTCTAAACTGAATAGTTTGCGCGAGAGACACTTCCAAAGTGGTAAAATGTGTCCCTGTAACTTCTAAAATAAGAGAATGATAAAACTAAAAAAAATATATGATGTCATTACCATGTAAACTTCCACCGAAAATTGGTTTGAACGAGATCTAGTAAGTAGTTTTTTTTTTAATACGTCATAAATCGTAAACCGCCATTTACCTTTCATTCAATCAACTCATGATTGATTTTTATAGATAACTAGCTTCTGCCCGCGGCTTCGCCCGCGTGGATGTCGGAAATTATCCTACGGGAACGTGCTAACAGGATAAAATGTATGTGCTTCCCCAGAATGCCATCTATCTCGCGGGCCCTTTGTGGCTAATAACAATAGAAAACCAATTGTGTCTCATTAGTGGTGATTAAGAGGGTACCTATATGATATCTTTACCTAAGTACCTACCTAATTAAAAAAAAAACTCAATAACAGAAAATTAAATACCTACCTAAATAAACCTATTTCTGATGTTAACTAATCTAAACTCAATAAATAAGCAAAATCCCTAAAAACTAATATCTATACGAATGACTAATCCTACCTAACAGTATTATAAAATAACCTACGGTCACTACGTACAGTAGCGGTCCAAAGCGGCGCGCCAGTTTCACGAAGCAATAGATTGACACTTCTGTTTAACTTACGACCTTCTTCTAATGAGTAATTCCTATACTTTATAGTATACACACACACACTCTATTCACATACTCAACACACACATTCTCGCATTCGTTTGCAATTACTTTGAATACTTAATCACGGTATTGACTACAGTTCACTTATTCGTAAAATTTTAGGATTATACCCACAGATATCAAAATAAATAAATTATAAGGTAGATGGATGCAGTTAACTTAAAGAGTCATTCAACCGCGACTAAATAGAACGTTGTTCATTGTGGGTTAGCGACGTGTGTCTATCTATATATTAGCGGTGTTGTAGTTCCTTTTAAAATGCAAGCAAATTTGAACATTGAAATTAAAGCGAATATTATTGCGCTGCGTAAAATTGGACTTAATATAACACAAACATCTGATGAAACCGGACTGAGTGTAAGTGTAATGATTAAATTATTTTATTAAACAATTTATCTTATTAAAGTAGAACTGCTGATCCTTATTTTTTTAAAACGTTTTATAAAGTCTAAATAGAAGAAAATATAATTCCGAAGTAAATTTATTTACCTAGATTATTGAATGATGGATTAATATAACTATATTAATTCTATAAATCTAGTAACATCTCTTGTCATTATAATTTTGTTTCTAAATCGTAGGTAATATTAGTATTTTGCTTAGTAGCCTAACAGTACTCCTTTTTTTTATTTTAGAGAAGTAATTCCATGGCCGGCACGACCTCCTGACCTCAACCCCATAGAAAATCTATGGGGTTTAATCACACAGCGATGGGACGCAAGGAATGAGAGGACTGATGAGCAATTGAAGCTGCATTGCCTAGAAATCTGGGAACATATAAGAGGAACAGACATGTGTAGTAATATTGTAGGGTCGATGCGCCAGCGTTTATTTGATTGCATTGCTAATAATGGGGGTTATACGAAGTATTAAATTATAAGTTGATTATAGCAAAACTAAAATTATATTGTGATATCCGTAATAAGGATTATTTTGAGGTTTAGCTTCAATCTTCTTTTCATAATGAAAATGAATACTTAAGCTATAACCGCAATAAGTCCTAATAAATACGATTTGTTAACTTTGACATTTGAGATAGGCAACTTAGGTAGGCTACTACTATACTACTGAGTAATTTAATTGTATTGTGACAAGGAGTCCGCACTTTTTTTATTTACGTGGGTAGATTTGCTAGTTGTAGTTTGTTAAAGTACTCTAACAAACTACAACCAGCAAATCTACCCACACAGTGGTAATTAAAGGACAATATTATTATATTAAATTGAATCTTTGTTCATATTAAATTTACAAAACTCATAATTACGGTGAACCGCTATTACCTGCTTAACTTCAATAAATTGTTCTTTATGAGAAAATAAACTGTTTTAACTAGACATTTATTTATTTCTAGTTTATAAAATTATAACGAATAAAAAATTTGAAATTACTTATAAAACATTTTTATTTTTAACCCCATATTACAATAACAATATAATAATAACAATATAATAACTTATTATTATCGTTTATTAATCTATCGAATAATAAAAAAAAACCGATAAAGATTATTGTTGGAAAAGAAAAATTAAAAGTCCCATCTCGAGATTGGAACCCAGACCTATGCGTTCGATAATCTAATACGTAAGACTACCAGCTATCGGTACTTGATGAAATGACTTCAATTTTAGCAATCGTATGAACCAACCAAAGTCATGCGTAATTACGTAGCCTATGTGCAAAAGCGACGGTATGTTTTTTGTTTCGTTCAACGCCAGCCAGTGTGCGAATTCTGAGATGTGCGTTCTGTGTTGATACATCACTACACACAGACGTAGGTACGGACGTTACCGCGCGTTCACAGCAATACAGTCCTTAAGCTGGTAATCAATTAATAACCCTTGACTGTACACTATCAAATATGCTACCTATACTTTAAAATTAAAATCTATACCTACGACTTATATGAAAATAAACCTAAATAACTCTAAAAAAAAAACTAAAAGGAATAAAAATGAACTCCACTGCGGGTGACGTAACCTACGACAAACTTATTATTTGCGGTTGACACAGTAATGGGTCTAGGGATCGAACCGCAAAATTAAGTTTGTTTTTTATTGTATATACTTTTCCGGGATAAAAAGTACCCAGTGTGGTGCCCAGGATATTAAAGAATAACTATACCAAGTTTCATCGTAATCGAACCGGTAGTTTTTGCGTGATGCCTGAACAAACAGACAGACAGACAAAAATTTTTTTAATCACATTTTTGGGTTCGGTGTCGGTCTAGTAACACCCCCTGCCATTTATTTTTTTGATAATTCACGCGGCTAGCCTGTAAACGCGCAAGCATTGGATTACCTACTTGCTGAGGCTTTTATTTATTAAAAATGTATGCACAAGTAATAAAAATACTGTAAGTACAAGGCTTTTCTGAGCTAAGGGCCACCGCTCTTATACCTATGTAGGTATATATAGAACATATTGTTTTGCATAGAATTTACTATATATAATATATGACGGAGAAGGTATGCCTGTCTCTCGTTAACATCAGGCATATTTGAATTACTGTGGGCGTACTATGGGTAGTGTTGGTTATAGCGCAATAGTAAAACGGTTTGCAGTTCAAATCAGATTACAATTCACGAACAAGTCAGTCACACTAGCGAATCACACACACACAACTCAACGATGCGGAACGCGAGACAGTTTCTATGCACATGTTGTTCGTACGATGTCTTACACCGCTTTTGTAGCTGTTGCTCTCGTCTCCCCACGAACTGAGGCTAGACTCTGTCTAGCGCCACGAGATGGCGCTAGCGTTCCGAATAGTCAAACGAATGACTCCGACACAAGCTAAACTCTAAACAATAAGTTCTATGTATAGACATAGAACTTAGTGTTTAGAGTTTAGCTTGTATGTACACTCTTTACCCATGGTAGTATATACCTACAGCACCTATATCCTACTCTTCCAAAACTCAAATTCCCAAAAAGAGTAGGTTTAGGCACGGAATGTAGAGTTTTTCTGTCGGTTTTGTTGAGAGTTGTACCTAGGTATAGTATTCTCACATATCACCTGCAGTTTTGTTTCAATCCCGTTCCTTTGTAAAAGGATGCGAGCCTATTGAGATCGACCGGGAAAAATTCAGACTACAATCTGCTACTGAGAATTCACTGGGGAACAAAACATACTTTTTTCCGCGGCCTACATTTTGTAATTGGTTTAGAACTTTAGATAAATACTGATATTAAACATAAACGAAATGTACCTATGTAGGTATGTATTTAGGTACTTTGTTTGGATTGACTATGAATCGACTCAGATTCTTGACTTGATAATCGACATGTACAGTTGTAAACAATCATTTGAATAGTAGATTATTAACCAAGGGGATAAAGCAGTGTCTTCTGTCGCGGGTGATTATTTAAATCGCGAGCGTAACGAAGGACTCGAGGTTTACTCCCGAGCGTAGCGAGGGTGTTAAAAACTTAAATCACGAGCGATGCGAGGGATTTAAGACGAGTCCTGAGTGTAGCGAGGGATTTAAGTTCACCCAAGACTAAGACAGCTTTATCACCGAGGAAAATACTCTACTTTTCGTACCATTTGCGAAAAAATTACACAATAATAATATGAGATAAGCATTTAGTAAAAAATAATGACAATTAAAAGTAAAAGTTAACATTCGAAACATTGGTCCAATTATTGACAGAGAGAGTTACATTTTTGTTTGGTAGGTACATTAATTATTGTTGATGAATTGATTTGAGTATTTCTCTGTTCTTGCGTCTGAGGAACTTGGCAAATTCCTAGACTAATATTTTTTTGTCGGAAAAGCAAAGGCATCCAGCTCATACGGCCTCGTCGATTTTCGTAATTTTATTTAATAATCATAACTGCATAATAAATGCGTATTCCTTTTTCAAAAAGATGTATAATGCTTTATATACAAACTCAATGGTGTAAACACAGATGTAGTTCAGTATAAATTTCGGTAAGTATTCCAAATTTAAATCACATTCTCGCCCTAGAGGATGAATGAAATTCAGTACAATTTTCTTTCCCTGTTTTTAACAGATTAAAAATGACTATTGTTATGTTCGCTTTTTGTGGCATAGAATGTCACTTTTTTGAGCAAGTGGTATGAAAAAAATATTAATCTACTCTCCTACCTTGTATCCCCAACCAAATTTTGTTTGACGTAGTTTAGTTAGTAGCACCTAATAGTATTACTTTTACTTTTGTACTGTGGAGTGGATGTGAAAGGTATGAACCGGTTCAAAAGAACGTACTTAGGTTTATGTGGAATCGGCTAAGCCCCCAACAATGGTTACAGTTTGCGCTTCGATGTAGGTACCTGCCACCCTGTATAGGTACCAGCGCAATAGTGTTCTGTGTACCAGCGTACGATAACAGTTGAATTATTCCTTTACTTCACTGGGCTGAATGGGAACGAATATAGCAGATAGTTACAGATTTAACCTTTTAATGTTTTGTATGTACACATAATATATTATTATATCTCTTTTAATTGTTTGTTTACAATGATGCAGTCAATCATGACAACGTACTTAGATTACGGCTATTTTAGTCAAGTTTCAACAACGCACATAGGTAGGTATCTATCTTAGCGGTTCGGTTTGCTTTGCAAACCTATGTTCGATCCGCAACAATTGATATTTTATGTGCTTCCTTTTTTAAATTAAAATTTTTCTAGACTAAGTACCTATTATAATTATGATAGTTCGTAAAACGTATACAGGGGTTTACAGCTCGGGTTGAACTGCACTGTTTTTTTGTACTATGACTAAGTAGGTATAAAAAAGCAGTGCAGTTCAACTTCTGCCCTGCTATAAGAGTGGTAAGCCCCCAGAAAGGCATAGGTAAGGGTTAGATATTAATTTTTATTATAATCTTGGTTATAATAAAAAATAATATCTATGGTTAGGCTACTGCTAATGAGAAATCCCGTGTGTTTACAATCTACTGTTATATTATTTTAGTGATAACTGTTCGTCAGGAATATAAAACTTCGCAAGTAATGAGAAATTAGTACTGAAGCCTCCGGGAACGACCTCAGGACGAGCTGCTTCTTGCTTGCTTCCGCGTCACCAGTCCTGACTCTTCATATTCTGCTTGCTGAGACCAAAACAGTAATCTGTGCCAAAACTAGGTACAAAGGTACTAGTACGGCTAGTACCTACACAGGAAAGTTTTATAAAAATGTGGATGTTATTTTAGTAAGCATATTGTTGTGTCTTAAGACTTCCACGCGAAGAAAGTCGCAGGCAGAAGCCAGTAAAAATATATATTTTAATACGGTACCTAGGTATAATACTTTTAATTTTGGAACAACCAAGCTCTTTTCCTCTGTCAGCTCGGTGTAGCTGTAGCACCTGTGGTTTGAAAACTTTCTGGTGAATGGTAATTCTGTGCTAACATGTAGGATGCCTAAAATTCTACATTGCATCTATTGTTTGTACTTTTTTTTTGGAACGAAGTTCCTTATCGCGCGTTGCGAAAGGGGGCTAGACGGAAAAAATTAAGACCAAAAGTTGTAACGACACTTTTTGCTATAGTTGTGAGCCGTGCGGCGTGCGCGTGTTTCTCTGTCTGTCTCTCTCTCTCTCTCTCTTATAGAAAGCAAGCCAGATTTTTTTTTGTCTGCGTTTTTTTATTTGTTAATAACTATACATATATATATATTATAATTAAAACAATAAAATACAATTATATACAAAAAATATTAATATAAGTAACTTAAAAAAAATAAAATTTTATTACAATTCCTTCACTAATTAATCGAAAGGAACTTCGTCCCATCCGGGTGTCCCTTGACACCTCTCAAGTTTTTTTTAGTTTGTAGTTACTAAAACAAAATTATTTAACATGTTTTGTATAATTTCAGTGCAACACATACATAAATTACTTCAACAAATAGACTGTCATTTACAGAACAACATCGTTCATTTAGATTCACTCTTATTTTTAATCTTTAAATGAATATCGATAACTACAGTTTTCTTAAATAAATCGACTAAATCGCTTCGAATATGTGACTTGATTTGTTGTAGTCTACCACCGCCGGCGCCCGCTATCAACCGTGATAATCTTTCATTGGGGCACTCCACTGATACTGAACAAAGAATTTTCTGTTGTTCCTCAATATCTTCATAATACTCAAGCTGTACATTTAGTTTGTATGGGATCTCTTGCGCCAAAAAGTCTAGGAACTTAGCCCTCACTGCTTCTTCTATCAAGGACTCTGGTTTCTGGTCAGTCCATTTAGTAGGAGAGTACTGGAAACCTGCGGTTTTGGCGTTGCTTATGAGATATTCCTGCAAAACAATACAGAATACTTAGAATTAGATCCTAATTAATGTTATAAATGGAAAATGGTTAGCAGTCTTCTGCATAATAACTTTCCATTGTGCAGAACATTCAATTTGCGTAACTATGTATAATGTTATGTTTGGAGTACTTACCTTAATATCTTGCACTCCATCACCATTCAATGCTGATACAAGAAAGACATCAGAAAATTTACTATATCCTTTTTGTACTTTGTTTTCTGTTTTACTTTTACTCTTTTCAGTCCCAGGGATAGGATTGCCAGCAATGACACCATTGGTAAGGTTTCTTATTATTGTCAGCAATTGATTTTTGGACTTCAATTTATCAACCTGTGGAAAAAATCATCATCATCATCTGCCTAGCCTTGTCCCAACTATGTCGGCATCCAGTCTAACCGGATGAGGCTGAATACCTGTGTTTTACATGGAGCGACTGCCTATCTGACCTCCACAACCTAGTTACTGAGTAATACGATACCCCTTAGTAAGACTGGTTGTCAGACATTTGGGCTTCTGACTACCCGTAACGACTGTCAAAGATCCACGAATGACAGCCAGGACCAACGGCTTAAAGGTGGTTTCCGAGGCAAATCTCTATAATATATAATATATATAAAAATGAAACCCGTTTTCCGTTGTCACGACATAACATGAAAACGGCTTGACCGATTTGGCTGATCTTTTTTTTGTAGTTTTCTAATACTTTGTAGAAGGTTCTTACGGAAAAAAAAAGTTGCTTTACGCGGACGAAGTCGCGGGCAAAAGCTAGTATTTGATAAAAATAGTTAGTTTCTATAAATAAGTTCAGATTGAATTGTATATTGTTGTTTGTATAAGGTGGTAGTTCAGATAATAAATTATTGTATATTGTTCAATTTAAAACATCTACTAATTCAATGTATTACAAAGAAAATTTAGAGCATGTCATTATGGAAAGGGGTGCACATATGTGCGCGTATGCATGTAATTTAGTACCCGACATTAATAAAGTTGAAAAAATGTTACGAAATGTTGAAAAAGGATTGAAAATTTATTTTTTTCGTTTGAATGGTCAAAATTAGGTAAATACGCCTGGTAAATAGGTGTTGTGTATTCTGCGATGAATGGATTGCTAATCGGGCGCGCGCTAAAATTGATACATTAATTTTCTAATTGGTTTTAAGTAAAAAAAAAAATATCATCCTACTATCCTACTAATATTATAAACGTGAAAGTTTGTATGGATGGATGGATGGAAGGATGTTTGTTACTCTTTCACTCAAAAACTACTGAACGGATTTGGATGAAATTTGGCACACAGCTGGTTTATAACCAGGATTAACATATAGGATAATATTTTTTATCCCGATATGCCCATGGGATCGTAACTTATGCGGGTGAAACCGCGGGGTGCAGCTAGTAATCTATATGATGATTTATTTTTTACTTGAACGCCGATCATTCATGTCTACTTGAAGGCAATAACTTGGTTTACACTGTCTAAGATGGTAGGTCATTACACCATTTGTTTGACAAATTTAGAGGGCAACAACAGTTTATAATGATTATGTAACAGTTACTGCACCTCCTATTTTAAGTTGTCGCAAGTTTTCAATTTCATCCTGTATAGTGACTTCCACTTACTTTATTGATTATTAAAAAGCTAGGTGTATCAGCTATGATGTTCAACATATTTACAACATCGGTATGAAGGAAGTCCTTTGTGTATCTGTTAGAGACATCATGAACAACACCTACAACATCCGCACACCTCAAGCTTTTGTGACACGCTCCAATCATAGAATCAGGCAAATTGTATCTGGAATAGAATGAAATTAATTGAATCACATAAAACTTACACATTATGGATGTGTTGTTTCAAGTTTGATGTAAAATAAAGTTTAATGGTTTTACTTCTAAACAATGATTAAAGATAAGTCATGTTTAAATGTCAAGACGTATGGTTACAGTCGCAAATCACTACTTAACATTAAGCTATGTTTATGTGAAAAAAGGAGATTTAATTATGCATAAGGATTTTAGTTTCACTTAGTTAGTTACTTATGTAGTTAATTTACTTACTTCTTTTGTTCTTTGTCAGTTACAACTCCAGGAGTGTCCAAGAATATAATCTGTGTGTCATTTTGATAACACATGGCTCTCACTAGCTTTGTGGTTGTGTGTACTTTGTTGGATGCGGCACATATCTGCAATTTATTATAACACAATAATTTTATGGTTTATTTTAAGTTTCTTGCCAACTAAAAAGTTACAGTTGCCACCAGTTTACAGGTTATAAAATTATCTAAACAAAGTTTTGTCATACTTTTCTTTCTGTGACTTTATTGATGAGAGTACTCTTTCCAGAATTAGGAGCTCCAATAATAGCTACATTTACAACTTTGCCTAAATTTCTTTCACTTGCACATTCTGGTTGTGATGAGTAAAATACGGCTCTAAAATTATGTTTTCTGTATGTTAAACGTATGGCAGACAAAGCAAATGTCGTCATCTTGCAGTAGTATAATTACATTTAATTGATTTAGAGCAAACGCATTTATTGCAGTTAATTTTTTTGTACAGTAAAGTAAATCTGTTAGTCTGTTTGTTTTCTATTTCCGACAAGAACAACAGTCATGTCACAGCTCAGCTCACTCACGGTCATACAACTTGTGCAAGTAGCTAAACGGTGACACTGACGTCTGACATTACTGACAATGACATTTATTATCAGTGCTGCTACCGTCTGTTGTAACCGTACGGTTGTAAATGTGCATTTCAATCTGTGGTATACATTAATTTTGATCTTTTGATTTACTTACTTGCTATAATTCCTTTCAGTTCATTGTAAAACACGCAAAATGGCAATGCTGGGTCATCTTGCTTGTTAATTTTGGCGATATCAATTCTCTCCTGTGTTGTAAAAGATTCTTGGTTGTAGTCATTGATTCTGTAAGGTTTATGGTATTTGGCTGTGTAACATTGGTTGTATAAATAAATAATTGTAAAAAATAGTGACTTGAATTTTACTACATGTAGTGCGATGTTTCATGTTTTCAGGCTGTGGTAGTAGCCGATGGCAATGGTGCGGGTGGGACGGTGGCATTCGCTACCTCGCGCCGCGTGAGTTTAAACAACGAACATAGAACGAGCAGGTAACACTGCACAGTTCAACTGTCCAATAATTTGGTGGAGCGACACTATGTACAAACGCCAGCAGGTCAAGCTACCCGAAATTGGCGCCGATTCCCTTGTTCACAAACTAAACTAAATTTAAGTTCAGTGCATCTTTTTCTTTCTATTTCATTAAGAAAAGGACAGAAGATAAATATTAGTTTAGTCCTGTCAAACTAGTCAGCGCCTGACGCAAATTGACGTATTTTTAATAGTATGTCTGTGGAGTATCTTAATTTGACAGGACTAAACTAATATTTTATCTTATGTCCTTTTCATAATTAAATAGAAAGAAAAAGATGCACTGAACTTAAATTTAGTTTAGTTTGTGAACAAGGGAATCGGCGCCACTGTCAAATTTTCCCAATGAACCTTGAACCTTAATATTTTATTGATAAAGTTGAAAATCTATTAAAGAGACAGATTGTAGTAGCTTGGTGTGCTGGCGTCTGTACTACATAAACTTTAATAAAGATAGTACCTAGTCTATAACATACACCAAAGAGTACTTTATGATACCGGGTAACATTCTCAAAGTTAAGTTGGTTGTATGATGCACACTGGTCTCGAACCTACCGATTTTTCGGTATTTCTGCCGATATGGGCTCTGTTCTACCGAAATATAACGATTTTTCTACGATTTCAGAGCATACATGGAAATTCTCCCGATTTTTCAACCGATTTTACACTTTTAAGTTGGCCACCCTTTTCATTTATGTTTAATGTTACGGGGAAGCCCTCAATAGTAAGTATGGATGGACCTAGTACAGAATGTTCCATATATTTTGGGGAATACCCTTATGTCCTATAACTCCTCGTAGGCTGTCTACTGAATCAATCAGTGATCTATTACATGCAAAACGACTCTTTAATACAGCTAATTGTGATTTTGAAATTAATTTGAAGATGACCGCGGCTATGGCCAAAGAATATTGGTATAAAAAATAATTATACTTAAGTATGATTGTTATAAATTAGTCCGTAAGTTTTTTTTTCGATAAATAAACGAATTTGATTGGATATTGTATTTTTTTGTAAATTACTGATTTTGGGTACAAATATACCGATTTTAGCTGGCAACTCTACCGATCTCGCTCTATTAGACATGGGCGTTTTCGTATTTATTTGCTAACGGATATGTAACCGATATTCAGTTTTCATATCGATATCGAAAACCGTTTTCAGATATCGATATCAGTAGTACGATTTGCACAAGTAACTGAAACGAACGAAACGCAAACTAACGACAAACGCAAACTCACACTTTTAACGTTAATACATTGATTTAGATACTTTCGTTGTTTAAAGTTTAGTAACTAAATAAATAGAAACTAGACCTTATTGCTAGCGCATTAGGATATAGATATTACACACGCACTATTATTAACCAAATAACAAATCACTAGCCGAAGTTACGTAATATTCGCTTCATCACTTTTACGCCAGTAAAACATTGAATGGTAAGACAGAGACAAAGCGAATGAAAACCGTCGATGTCATATCGGCTCGTGATGTGAAGTTTGCGTTTTCGTAGTTCGTTTTCGTTGTTGCGATATGGACAGATATGGATATGGATGAAACCATAGCTCGATGAAGTTTTTGTGAAAACGGTTATGTATATTTAGATATCGATATGGTATGATACTAAACACATATCCGATATAAGTTACGTTTTGATATATCGAACCCATGCCTACGCTCTATGACGTTCGAGTCGAGACCACTGGATGCACACACAGGCAGGTTGTATGCCATTGCCCTGAATGCCCTGTAAATAAAAGTACTCTGTGGTTGTACTTGTAATTGTATGTGTGTACACAGTGTGTGAGTGGGTCAGTCAGTAATTTTTTGGACAGAGTGAGCGTAAAATAGGAAAAAAATAATTAAAAACGGTTTGCTTGCTTTCAATCAACCAGGTCTTATATGTAACTCGAAGGCGGTTTGATATCTATTCGTTATTTTAAGAGGAAGCTGCATGCTTGGTTAAAAAATCGCCGGCATGATTTTGTTCAGGTAAAGTTTTCAAACACTCAGTAAAATACTTTCCCAATCCTTTTAATTTGCGTTTTCAATTATTTTGAATAAGTTTTCATGATTACCACCAGTTGTTTTGTTTTTGTCTCCTTAATTTTTTCCTACTACTTACCTATTTTATTTTTTTGTTTTCCAGAAATGTCAGAGATAAAGTATAAAAATCAGATTTTGGCCGCTATTGATCACTTGCGTTCACGTAAATCCCGTCCCGATATAAATAGAATTTGCAAGTTTATGTTAAAGTGTTACAAAGTTCTACCTAAAGACACAAAAGCAGATCTCAAACGTTGCCTGAAGGAGAAAAGTATTTTTAAAGTTGATTATAAAGATAATGTAAGCTATAGGAACGCTGCTAAGTGGCGAAAAAAGTCAAACCAAAACAACAGTGAGTTGAACCTGTATGAGTCTATTCAGCTTATATCAAGATTCTCATAGTTTAGAATGAGAACAAAATATCCCATGTGTCCAGTCACTTCTGTCCATGGCCGTATCATACAATTGAGGGCTTTTAAAATTAATTATACTCATTAACATAATATTTGCTTCTTTTTTTTAGAAATGTCTTCATCAGTTGCAACAAGTGAGCGAAGAGTAATAACTTCTGCAATTGCTACTCTTATTTATCAGGATCAGAGCTATTTGGAAAATGGCATTGCTTTTGATGATCTTGTGTCAGCAGCAGGTTCACAGGGAACCAAGTATTCAAAGAAGCAACTGGAAAGTATTGTGAATAAAGAATTATCCTCAGGAAGTTTAGTTAAATTACAGAATGGCAATTTGGCATTGGGTCCTGCTGATCATGATGGTGATAGCTCTGATAGCTTCAAATTTGAGTACAATGCCGATTTCAACAATACAAAGGTATGATTATTTATTTTTAATCTTTAGATAACTCGGGGACCTTTCAATTGTTTGAAGAAGCTATTTAACATTTAGATAATGTATTGTCCTCTAATGCACTATTTGATATCATGGCAAATAATATGAACAAATATTATTCTGCAAAGTAGATATTGAATTTAAAACCACTTCCTGATAGCACATTACCAGCAACATTAATTTTAATGTGAATTTTAAAATTGATATTTTACTCTAAAAATGCTTGTTGGCATCACATGATCTCAGTAGGTTTTTGTTCATAATTTTATTATAAGGTAGGTATTTTTTGCATGCTAAAATAAGAAAGCAAAATAAAATGTGGAACTATCTATAATTAAAACCTTTTTTGTACCATATTTTACACAAAATAATGAAACTATCCTATTCACAACCACGAAAAACAAAACATTTAACAACATAGGTAGGTACAATGTATAAAATTAGTTTTTGGAACGAAGTTCCTTATCGCGCGTTACGAAAGGGGGCTAGACGGAAAAAATTAAGACCAAAAGATGGAACGACACTTTTTGCTATAGTTGTAAGCCGTGCGGCGTGCGCGTGTTTCTCTGTCTGTCTCTCTCTCTCTCTCTTATAGTTCCATCCGGGTGTCCCTCGACACCTCTCAAGTTTTTTTTTTTTCAATTTACCTTCCTAAAGCTATATATATAAAAAGATATTGCACATTCTTATCACATATTTAGACAAATCTTTGACTAAGTACAGCATTTGATAATCTTCCACAACTACGGTTATAATTTTTCTAGCTAATAAAAAAAAAATGTCTTCAATTTCTTACATAATTTAACACATTGATATAAAGTAGCAACAGGATTTTGAAAAATTGCACAAAATTAACAGAAAATTAAAAAAAAAACTGGCCAAGTGTGTGTCTGACCACGGACAGTGAAGGGTTATATAATTAGGATGAATATATTTTACGAATGCACAGTATTCATTTTATCGATTGCAAAAATGAGTTTTTAATTCTCAGTAAAACTAAAGTTATTTCGGCAGTTGTAACTGAAAACATCCCTTATCTCACAAACAGGCACTTAGAAACATCATAAATAATAAAAAAATTCGTAGTTTTATTACTTACACCATTGTTTAGCGGTGCACAGAATACACCTATTTAATTTTTATCGACATAGTGCCAATAGGCTCCGGTAAAATGTCTTTTTGAATTCGGGCGGAGGACAGCCAAACGACACGACATGACGAAATTATAGCGACGGAACCCTAAAAAAAATTTTCAAAGATGTGCTCCATTTTTTTTGCAACCAAGTTTAATTCTTTCCAGAGACAGGTGATAAACTTTATTAAAGACAAAGTTAGGTTTCGTAATTCAAACTTTTTGTAAATACTGGCCTTTAGAAAGATATTGTCGTTTTTTTTTTTACTGGATGACATTTGAATGACAATTTTTCAAAGATTTCATTTGATTAAAATATTTGCTAAATTCATAATAAAAGGTGCATTATTCTGATCTGTGATTTGTATTGACTTAAAAAAGATTTAAACTAACATATTATTGCTGTTAATTCCAGATGACTTCATCAGCTAATTCTTCATGCAGGTCTTCACCTCAGAGAATGCGGGGAAGGCCAAAGAAACGAGGCGGTGGATCGTCTAGCAATGGACTTAGCGGCAGCACCTCTCGAAATACGCGTGAGGGTGTGCGTGTCGGCGAAAGACGTAAAATGGCTAAAAAGGTGTTCGACCCATCTGATAACAATGTACCAAGCAAACGGAAAAGAGGTCGCCCAGTGGGGTCACTGAATAAAAGTACAATTAAGAAACGACTTATATCTGCTGGACTCCAAAAGTCAGATGTTGAGGGTACACAATTATCTGAAAGCCAATTATCTCTAGATGGAAGTGGCGATGAACTGGAACAGGAAGACTCTTTGCCACATGAGACATCAGGAGGTGTATGTTCAGTTTGTCTTGTGCAGAAACCTCGCGGTTCTAATGACAGACTGGTTGAATGTCGAGATTGCAACAACAAGGCACATTTGAGCTGCCTCCAATCAGGGTCTGGTATTTTAAAGCCTCGACCTGACAACACTTGGCAATGTCCACATTGTAAAACTTGTGTGGTCTGCTGTGAAACCAATGATGCTGTAAGTTATAAATTAAAAATATTTCTTTATGCATGACAACATAGTTTAATCAAGATTATCTTTTTATAAATTTATATAAACGAAAGTTCCTAAATATCACATTTTTGTTACAGGGCATTTTAACAGTGTGTAGTATTTGTTCCGATGCCTATCATGCCCTTTGCCATAGTCCACGCATACCAGAAAGACTGAAAGCTTGGGATCAATGGGAATGTAATAATTGTCTGGAATCTCGACCTGCTGTAGTAGGATCCCCTGCTATACGTCGGAGCATGGAGTATAATGCACAGAGTTCGCCTTCAGTGGACCCATTCCTGAAACCACATGAGCTTGACAGAGCTCCCTCAAAACTAGAGGACTTGCCCATTGATCCAAGTATACCAGACATAACTAATTGGACTACTGACGATGCCTTTGAATATTTTACAAAGTACCTGCCTGAAGCTGCTCCAATTCTTAAAGAACAGGTAACTACAACGAAATAAATAACTGAACATGAGTCAAATAGTAATAATATGGGAGAAATAGAGATGAACAAAAAATATTTATTTTATTGGCTTTAGAACCAGAATTCTGCATGTTAAATATTGGATAGGTCTGGATTGGATAAGTGATAGACATTATAAAAAACATTTTCAGGAATTCGATGGTCAAGCATTGAGCATGGCGCGGCGTGCCGACATAGTAAGAGGTTTGGGACTGCCTCTAGGACCAGCGTTGGCCCTATATCGTATCATTGTCAAATTACAAACGAGAAAAGACGACTGGACGATGTGCTGGGGTTAACGACTTACGGCACCAATGTTCGTGAGGTGTCTATTTATAAATAAGGATATTGTATTACTTTATGTTAGTGTTTAAAATAAATTCTTTATACCTACCTACTTATATGTGTCTGATACATATTATACACAACGAATATTAACGCTCGCCTCAGCTCCGCAAGTTTACAATTCCAACATCAGCACGCTTTTATTTAGGTACAATCGTTGAGTGGTAGTGAAAACTAGCATTAATTTCAAAGATTTAAGGGTCCAAATCTGCCTCATAAGCTCTTACCATTTTTCAACCTGAGCACTTATATTTATAGCACACCACAAAAAAAAAACCTATCAGACAACCTTGCATGTAAGTATTTTTTAAATATGAATTGAATTTGCTGCCTCAATGGGGGCATTCAAAAGTGAGACTTCAGTGGTTGTGGAAACGGGTCAGTCCATCTAGTTATACTAGTAGTTATACAATATAACAGAATGGACAAAAAAAGTCTTATTTGTTATAATGCTCAATATAACTTATTGGATTCGAAAAAAATAATAGAAGTTTGTCCAAGTAGTTATACCTACCTATATATAAACAAGCTATAAATGAAACAACCAAATACCTAACATAAATATTTTAACTTACGGGGAAGGACCTAACAAGTGAGTAAATAAGATATTAAGATAAACAAAAGTAAGTTATGAACCTTTGGCAATGAGCATGGACTTGAGTGCTTGGTCCTTAACGCAGTGTTTCTAGGAAAGTGGCAATTGATATTTCACCGGTTACTAACTGCATTTGAGCATCCATGATCATTGCATCGTTGATAATGCTACTTTCTTTTCGGTTATATTTATTTTCCGCAATGTCCATAATGGCATCTTCTGCATCCTCGTTTATTGCTTTCAAAAATTGCATAACGCTCACGTGTTTTCGGGTTTTACAGGCTTGGTTAAGTGTCATATGCCATGCTTCCACGTTGTTGGTACTCCGATGACGCTCACCATAGACGCACCACGTGTTTATGAATTGATCATTCCGGAGCCAGTACCTTTGAAAATAATTTATGAAAGTGGTTATGTTTTTATTTTTCGTAAATTCTTGTATTTTTGCAGCCTTGTCCTTAATGTATTCCCATCCCTCATGAACATAAGCATTTGGCAGAAGCGGTAATGCACAACAAAGGCCTACAATTCTTTTTGGCCATTTGTCCTTCTTTTTAATTAAATACAATTTTTTTGCTTTTCTCCAAAGGCTATCGGAAAAATGAGTATGACACCCTTTAACCTGAACATCCGGGAAAACTTTCAATACGGCTTTTCTTGACGCTTCCTCAAAGTCAAACATAAACTTTTGTGGATTCCATTTTGGAATTTGTGACAAAATAATTCTGAACAAGATTATGTAAGACTCGGTTGTCATATCCGACATTAAGGCGTATACCATTGGTGAAATACGTGAACTTGTCAGAGTACTGGATAAGTCACCATGTATAGAAAATATTTGGGAGAATGGTTTCGGACAACTTTTGTATGTGCCGTCGCAGTAATATTCTTTTACTACTATTAAATGTTGTCTTATTTCTGACAAACAAAATACTAAAATTCTTCTCCCTTTACAATTATAATCACCTAAAAGCATTGACGAATATTGTTTGGGCAAGGTTACTTTTTCTGGTATTTCACAATGTAACTTGGGAACACATGCTGCTGAATTTCTTGCGTTATACAATGCACTTTTTACATTTTTATATTGTGGCACCTTTATGCCAGTTAAATGATATCCTAAGGACTTTATTTCCCTTCTCGTCTCCTTGTAAATCTTCGGTATCGAAGTTATGAAGTCGGTTGATGCTTTGTTTCGGCATTCAACAAATAATAAGTCTATATCATTTTTAGCATAATTAGGTTCACAATCTCCGCTATGCCTTACTGATTTTATAATTGCTCCATCCTGAATTAAAAAAAAGAAACGACAGTTATGTTTAAGTGGTAGAACCTGAATTTAGAGAATCACGATTAGACACTTACTTTAACGGTCAACGAACCAGTGCAGTATTGTTTCCCAGATATATCTTTAGACGAGCATCTCCAAATAGACGATTCTTTATATTGCCGATTTTTATAATATTGATGCCCGTTATAAAACAAAACCAGACCCCGTCCTCTTTTAATAAAGCGGAGTTTTTCGTCCAGGATATGGGAAGGTCCAGGAACAGCTTCCATTTTAATTACAGATTTTACATAAAATACAGGACAGTGAATAACAAAATTAGCTAGTTATTATTCCGAGAAAATTACATTTAAGTAGTATAAATAAATTGCCATTGACACTGACATTAATTGAATCATAATTTTATTAAGTCATTATATTATTAGCCAGGAATATAATAATTGCTTATCTTTGATATTAGAACTCCTTTGAATATAATATTGTTGTTTCATTTACAGCTGTTTTAGGTATAACTACATGGACAAACTTCTATTATTTTTGTCGAATCCAATAAGTTATATTGAGCATTATAACAAATAAGACTTTTTTTGTCCATTCTGTTATATTGTATAACTACTAGTATAACTAGATGGACTGACCCGTGGAAACATGAACAGGCAACTACAGCCTTTAAAAAAAAACTCTAGCCTCGCTTATAAAACCTTTGTATTTTGCCATGTTCGTTTTAACATTACCCATTGCTGAGGCTAGGTGTGGTGGACGCGCCTCATTTTTTACTGAGGAAATAAGTACCTAAATGATTTCACAATTAGTTGATCAAGGAGATCAATGTGCAGGGTAAAGTCACAAATTCTTCTCTACTAAAATGAAACTCATTTATTGTCTTATACTTAACTAAGCAGTGTCTATAGAAAAACAACTGTAAACCTTACCTTGTTTTGTTTAGGACTTAAGCATTATTATAAGGTCTTCTACCAATTCTATGTGCAACTATAGTTAGGTTTTGGCTTTCAGTCTAACCAGAATGATGCAGCTGACTAATAGTATTTTATACAGATACTGCCATAGCAAAAAGTCTGGGTGATACCATAAAATGTGTCTTGATCTGTCTACCTTTTACAACTTCCACAGGTACAGGTAACAACTAGGAGCAATGGTAACCTTAAGTTTTAGCTACGATTCCACCAGCTGTTTTTTTTTAACCATGCATTGCTTACAAAATAAAAAAAAAATCTCTTGTTTACTTTGAGGGTGCAGTTTCAAAAAAATCTTATCAGTAGTGTCAATTAATGAGATTATTTACATTTTGGCTGTTTTTTTTTATTAGAAAGTGACTTCTTAAAGGATAAAGTTTTAAGTTGTTGTAAGTTGGGCCCCAAGACCTTGAAAAACTGAAGTTTACAGTTATCTTGCTATAAATTATTCGATGCTTCCGAAAGAAATACATACCATACATAAAAAAAAAGTATTTACATTATAAATAGTATAGATCATCACAAACCTATGATCATGGGTGTTTTTGATCATAATGTTTTACGAATGATAGGAATATGTTAAACACCATAGTTGCTACATTTATGTATACAACCCTATACTGTGGCTGTAAAAAATAGAAATTAATAAATTGCACTGGTGGCCAGTACATACAATCCCCCTGAAACAAAGAAATAATGTTTAGTTTTTAATATAATTACTGACACAAAACAAGCACACGGTTTATGGAACGAAACTCGACAACACAGGCTGGTAGGGCAATGACGCGCAGCCTGTTACCATGGGTTCAGTACATGATTCTGATGAAAATCTTATTGTAGATCAAAGGATCTATTGAGCTTGAAAATTGGCCCAAATGTTTAGGTATTTGTATAGACTTATGGAGGAATGATAAAGATCATGAATTTTATATTTATTTTCGCAAACTACCTTTAAAAAAATGTAATATACCATCCCTGGAGGAGTTGTTAAATTTTTAGACTTCTTGTACTTCCCGTACGCGAGTCGCTAAGTTCTAGTTTTTATCTATTTTATTTATAGGTTTAATCAGTTCAGACTCACCATGTACACATATAAAAACTTCTTTTTAATTTCTGTTGTAATTTCTGAAAATGTTTTTTTTTCTAGAATTCCCATTGCTATGAAAAAACTTAGAATAGTTGATGGCGATGCAAGTGCTTGATCACATAATATTTTTAAAATCACTGTTTTAAGATTAGCTTTTGGTAACTGTTTGTCTAAAGTAAGATAATAATAATGATGCAATGGGCCCATTGCCGTTCCCACTGCTAACATTCGAGCTGAAACAAACATTGTAGGTATACACAATGGAAAGTTGAATGAAGCGGGCTCTGGAGGGGAAGTACCCTAAGTACTGATGCTACAATTTTTACTCACAGGTAACATTTGACAATTTTGATAACTACAGGTGTTCATTTTTCACATTTGTGTTGGCTCAGTATCCGTCTGAGTCAAAGTACTTCAAAAACATTAAACTCTGAAATAAAGGAATGTTACTTTTGAGTAAAATTAGTTAACTTCAATATTTAAGGTCCATCCCTCCAGGACCCGCTTCAACGTATGTAGTTCGATGCAGCACATTGGTGACACTTGACTTTGAACTGGCCTGGCATAATAAGCAGTTTCAATAGAATAAGAGGCCAGCTTATAGTGGTTATGTTAACACTGACATGCAGCCAATTGCATTTCTTTTTATCTTTCGTACTATTGAAAAAGGGCAATTTATAGAATTTATTTAAAATACACTTCAAACAAAGACTTCAGGAATACAGAATAAATAAAGGCTTAAGTCTAGTGTTGTTTATGAAACAGTTACATAACAGAAATAATCATACCTACTGTGTTAATTTTCTGAAAAGTTTAATTAAATGCCTGCAAATAATTTACCTACCATACTAAGTTTCTATTAAAATGTACTATGGCAACTGAGGTACAGTAAAACGGGGTGAATCGGGATGCATGGGTGAATCGGGACGAAACTTTAAAATGGATTTTTACTTTAAAATAATATAGTTTACTGCTAACAAGGACACTTAATCTTTAATTAAAAAACAGTAAACACATTACAGTCTTTTCTGGCAACAAGCTATATTATTTCAACGTTAAAATCCATTTTAAAGTTTCGTCCCGATTCACCCATGCATCCCGATTCACCCCGTTTTACGGTACATTACACATCTGATGGATTACACAAAATTTATAAAAACCTGATCTTCCCCAGTCATATCTTTCTGCTATAACTTTTGTTTGGAATTCAAATTCTTGTTGTACCAAATCACCAACAGCCATGCATATTCCAGATGTTATACTGTTTGTTAATAATAGGTTTTTCTTAAAGAAGAATCTCACACCACGGTGAAATATTGATGGTTTCGGCATTTGGAATTTAAGCTGGGTTGCTTGCTATATTCTCATAAAATAGAAGCATGATAGCGAATATAAACATGCTACAACCTGTAAACCAAAATAATAATTATAGCAAAATAGCGTGTGGCCTATTTTAGGAAAATTACTACTTTTATTAAAATAGCGATCTGGGATTGTGATGTATAGTTACTATACTCTTTGGATTGTGACTGCGTAGTGCTCATATTTTATCAGTTTTAGTAATAATTGGCATAAATGATTAACAATGTTACACCTGGTAATTATTGAACAAAAAAATATTGCATTTTTGAATCAAATATTGCGCCACCATCCACAGAACTTTTCTTCAAAATGAAAATTGTTATTTGAAGTGAAATAGTCCGAATGAATGTCACATGATGACACTGACAAGTGTGACACTGTGACAAACTGACAATTAATGACTTCATAGTGATGCCGAAAACGATTATAGTCGATACGCTAATATCGACAAATCGTCTATACACACCTTTACTCTAAATAACATAATATATTATCATAGGTATGACCACAAATGCCTGTTACATGATAGTAGTCTTAGGAGCATCAGCTGTATATGAATTTCTCCTTTAAAATGGATAGCACAAAGTCTCGACGAAATATCAAGTTTCCCATTTTTTATTGGAGAGCTATCTCCAAAGAGTATAATAATAATACGGGACAAGAGAGCCCTCTTGTGCCATTTCGAAGCATCCAGATTCGAAACGCCATCTGCAGTTCTTAACTGGAACTAAGGCTCTATAGGTGGCTATAGATAGGCATGAATGTATGTGTACCTACGTACGTATAGATAAGTAAGTTTGGTTATTATGTGATCATTCAAATTTTTTTAGCTGTTGTAGTCATATGTTGATCAATATGCGACTGGCGAATAATATTAATGATACATTTACTAAAATACAATAATTAAAATTTGAATGATGGTGATTGAGAAGTAAAAGTGTCCTAATATAAATTGATCGCATATTGATCAACATATAACGCAACAACAGCTAAGAAAATTTGAATGATCACTTAAATCAAACCCTAGATTTCGCCAGAATTGGCAGTAACACAATAATGAACCATTTTGCTTTAATTTATTGTAATTTGTAACCGTGTAACGCAATGATATTCTAGTAAACAGATATGTTATACACTTACAAAACAACAGAAAAAAAGTGTTCCGCGCCGAGAGGCAGCACACATACACACTTTTCATTCATTTTACATTTCACTACAAGTAAAAAGGATAGCTCGATAAAACCAATAAGAAAAAAAGTGACAGCTAGATGTTGTCAATTGCACGTGAATGTAAACAAACATTATTCGGGCCACCAATCACCGCACGTTGGCATCATAGACTAACAAATTAACTACGCAGAAAGTACAAACCGCGTGTACAGAATTTGCAGTCGGGATTTGTGCCTATGCTACGAATAAACACTATTAAAAGGTAGGTAGGTGAAAAATAAAATACGTTTTAAGAAGAAAGAAATATATATATTGTAAACAAAATCATACACCTTCGAAAAGATTTAATTTATTTCTTTTCTGTCTCTTAGAGAGCTTTTTATTTCGTGAGCGGAATGGAGGCGAACTGTTGTATACTTATCAATTATAGTTTTTTTGTTTATATTATAATTTAAATATATCAAACAAAATTATAAAGAAAAGTTATTAAAAGGGAAACTAGAACTCTGCTGTAAAGATGACTTTACTGCCTAATATTCGCATCTGTACTTTTATTCTATGTCCGGAGTGCACGCATCCTTGTCGTTCTTACGACAAAAAATATATTTTCCACCTCTTTCTTTCTTCTAACCTCCAAATATCAGAATATTAGGAAAATAATTGAAATATATTAATAAATCGAAGTATATTGTGTACTTCTGTGTGGTATGAGATCCCTTGTGTTTTATTAACTTTGGTAACATAATTGGTACACTTTTTATATACACAAGATGGCATTTTGGATGATAATTACGTAGTAGCGCGCACCGTCTATCTCGTAGACGTGCGTGACACAGACTAAAGGCAATACGTCCCAATTAGGACGTTTTCTAGTCTTCACGATTTGCGCGCTCATAACATATCTGTTTACTAGAATATCATTGGTGTAACGGCTAAGAGTATATTAATAAACGGTACCGGCGACCATAGACTATACACTTATAAACTGAGACCGGCGACCATATTGTGTGATGTTGCCAGAATATGTCACACAAAAAGGATTTCCGTGACACGATTGCAATAATTGATGATGCCGGTCAGATATGAAATACATATAATAATGTGATAATCTTGATGTAAATGTTACAATTATTGTTTTAAATTATAGAGAACTCTTTCATTTGAATAGAATAGAATAGAATAGAATACTCTTTATTGTACACCATACAAATTACAGAACATAAATATAGAACATTTTATAAAGGGTGACACAATGGGCGGTCTTATCGCTAAGAGCGATCTGATCTGATCTGAGTGATCTGATCTGATATTTGATTTTCTTATTTGCATTTAATTTGGTATCACAGAGACATCTATCGATGATTATTAAACTAATAGCTTCTTCGTTAATAAAAGTAGATGGCGACTCTTTCTTTACTAAAGTTGTGCATGTTCTAACTGTCTCCCCCCTGGCTATCTCCCACAGTTTTCGTCTTTTGACATCTTTGGCAAATGCATGGGTCACATGGCTGCGCAACGTAGTTAAAAGAATTTTGTTCTAAGGATAAATATGTTTTTTACAAAAAATGTATGGTTGCGAGCCGATGCGATGACAAGCTGTCATCGCATCGGCTCGCATCCATACATTTTTTGTAAAAAACATATTTATCCTGTCATATTCTTGGACACACATGATAATATTATAGCGACATCAAGTGAGCAAGTGGCAGTTTTTATCCCATTACATGGAATTAGTATGTCGTATGTACATACCTAATATCAATTTTAAATTCGTGATATTTTTTCCCACCAAAACGTAATCTCCCAGTGTACTCAATGATTTAAAAATCTCACGTCAACACAAATTTTAACATTGCTATGCTACCGACAAATTACAGATTTTGAAATCACCAGCGTGTCACAGGCGACTAAAGTCGTGTAAATACTAGAATTGACTGTAGGCAGTCACAAGTTGAGAAATACTGACTTATATAATTTTTTTTTTTTTCAATTCACTCAAATTTTCAAAACTATTTTACACGAAGCGACTCTCTCACAGGGAGAAAGCAGTTCATACAAACCGAATCTCTTCAAGGCAAGAGTGAATAGGCTTCTTCTGGGCAAGCTCGTTCCACCGTAGATCTCATCCCTGCCTCTGGGCTGGATTGAGGTCAAGAGTGAGCCCAATGTCAATAAAAAAAAGAAAAAAAAAACAGGAGATGACCTGTGTCCCATTAGTGGAAACATTATAGCCTCATTATCCTCAGGGAGCGACTGCATATCTGACCTCCACAACCCAGCCACCCACCTCGTGTTACCCGTGTTACTGGGTAACACGATACCCCTTGGTAAGACTGGTTGTCAGACTTTTAGACTTCGACTATCCGTAATGACGAATGACAACCAGTACCAACGACTCGTGCTTTCCGAGGCAAAAGGGGTATTAATGGGTTACTATCAATATTTTAATGGATAGTAACCCATTCACGAACCGACCGCGACAAGCGTAACTCACCTAACCTTCGATCGGCACGTGCGGCTGTTATTATTTAGTCACGAGCCCTGCACAATGCGTGTGTTCCTAGAATAATAATATAAGATGAAATTCAGCATGCAACGGAATGATGTGTGCAATCGTGGTTGACATTTGATGTAACCTGTGGACGCTCTGACGCCACAGATATCATGACAATGACACTGACAAGTGACAATTTCATTTATTCTTTACAAGTCATTTGAGGCGACAAGAAATAACATCGTTGTAATTTCGGAATTATTTGGCTAAAATGGCCTTACCAAGTGAAAACTTGGATTTTTCAGGTTTATTTAAATTAGATGTATTAGTACATCTAGATGTTACTGCGTACAGTTTTTATGAAGTGGGGCATAAAAAGTTCTTTGCCTTTACAAGTGATAAAGAATTAATTTTCATTTACATTGATCCTCAGTTAGAACGATTTGAGAAAAATTATGATTGGGATTTTCTAGATAACCCAATTTTTTGTATGTGTTTCGAACCAAGCGGAACATGGGCGATTATTGTTAGCGAACAGAAGGTCTTATTGGTGCCATTTCTTCCACTGTTCATCCCTCAGAGTATGTTTGATTACAAATGGTCACTCTCAAGAGTTACTGTTTTGCCACTAGGACAAATATTAAAACCAACATCCCTAGTATGTTGGCTAACTAAAGAATCGGAGAATGTACTAATTATTGGATCAAAGGTAATGTTATACTTGTTTTAATATGAAATCATATTTCTAATATGTGGGCTCCCCGTTCAGAGCTTTTATACTGTGTGAAGGTTACCTGAATAATGCTGGTACATTGTAAAATATGGACACATCAATGTGCAACCTGTTAGCATGGAGACAGTTCATGATTCTGAAATACCAGCAGACTTTTTCATCAATTAAAAAAAAAAACTGAAAGTCCAGACATTTTAACCGATGAAAAATTTCTATGCTAGTGTCTAGAATCATATGCTGAATTCATGGTTTGAGTTTGTGCATCCATGTCACTGCCACCCTGTAGGTATTTTATTTACGTAAAAGTAGCAGAAAAGTGATCTATGTTGCCTGTAGAAAAGTCTCACAGATTCTTATTATTTCAGACGGGAACAATAACATTTTATTCCCTGGACTCACAAAGTATTGTGGGAGAGTGTAAAGTACCAGGAGAAATTACAGATTTACAAATCTGTTTCGATGATTCCCTGGATTTATTAACACTCCTGGTAAGTATTTAAAACATGTGTTGTTTGTGGAAAGACAAGTGTAATGAACTTTGTGGCTTAGTCATAAGTATCATTGAATGCATATTTACAGTGAAGTAATGTCTTCTAGGTCAAACTATTGTGTAACAACTTATATTAAATACCATATTCAACTTGAATAAATGAATATGAATGATAAAAAATATTAATATTTATACAAGATGAATATGGATAAGAATTTATTAAAAATTGTAGCTAAATAGTGTAGGGATTGTATGTTATTAATTATTTTTATTTCATGTTATGTATGATTTTTTTATGTAGTTTTTTTTTTATTTTGTAACTAGGAATCATGTAGCATTAACTTAATACAAGTGTAATGATGATGACCTGGATGCATACCAATACCATGTAGGATGGTCAAACCAACCTGCAGTCTAATTGCGTAACACACAATCAATCGGAATCTGAATCATTTTGAAGCAAATTGCTAAGCCATTGCTTCATAAGTTCGAAAAATTTGTCTGCTCAACATGTAAATAACGCAATGAATGTTGTTGAACTGTCAACATGAAACCGATTCCGATTGATCGCAATTAGGGTGCTGGTGGGGCGAGAAAATGAATCTTGGAAGGACTTGCGGAGGCCTTGCCCCAGCAGATAGACACAATAGGCTAAAAGTGATTCCAATATCCTATTTATAAAATGAACAATTTTATTTAATTCAAGAGAAAAAATAAGGTGTTATGTTAATGTAAGTATCTATATGAAATTAAATATAAATTATATTTCCAGATATCCGTGAGCCAAGCCCAACAATGTAAGTTAGTGTTGGAGCACAGATCCTTTGGGTACAACTGGCTGCAACAAACAAGAGCACAAAATGATAAAGATAAGAAGGACAGCTTTATGTCATACATCAAACAGCTGTCCAAGGATAAAATTACTTTCTTTATACAGGGTGGTTCTAAAGGTACGAAATATAATACTTTTATTTACCTCCAATTCCCGAAAATATCTTACAGTATTTTGTATAATATTTCTCTAAATTATATGTAAAATTATCAATGTTATCATTCAAATCTATCAATCTGCTGTAAGTTCTTCAGTAATATATTTGAAACTGGTTTGGACTGGACAGTTTTGAAAATGAGATATGATTTTTTTATGCTGAATGGGCTGCTCTTGACCTCAATCATGCCTCATGGAAAGCCATAGATGAGGTCTATAATAGAACGAGCATGCCCAGAAGATGCCTGTTCACGCTTGCTTTGAAGGCAGATGAGTTAAATTAATTAATCTTTTTCAGATGACAGTAAACCACAAACAGTGGAGTATGTTTTGAAGCCTACAGAGTATTTGCCTTTGTTTCGCAAAGGCTCCAACAACTGGGCACTGACAGCACAGTATGTGAATGGTAGACATTTTCTCACAGCATTTGAATTAAATGAAGGAACTCTGATTGTAAGTTTTCCCTGATCTGGTCTGATTTTTGTAACCTCAATGGCACTGTTATTTGCTAACTACACAGTAATGTATAATTTTCTACCGAAATAATTACTTTTATAACCTTATAATATGGTGTACCAAGTTTGAAAAAAAAAAAGAAAACATACCTTACCACCTTTTCAGTTAGAAAGCCCTGAAGAAGATACTCCATCAAGAACACTTAGGCCTCATATTAAGAAAGATGGTCAATACATCCAAGGATTATGGTCCCAGAGGCTTGTGTACCTTTTAAGGAAGAAGGAACTGGAAGTGCATTCTGCAAGCTTTTCAGTCATTCAGGTATTTATGATACATTTTGAGGACATAAAATACGACCTTGAGGAATGTCTATTGAAAAAGTACACCAACTTTTTTGTAGCTTTTTTGAAGCTCTCTGAAATTCGTCGTTTTAGCTAATGCGACAAGGCATTTAGTTGCATCAATGTACAATAATAATAATTATGTCAACTTACATACTATGGTCTTCTACGATATTTTGTACGCTCTATTTTCCATTTATAAAGACTAACTAAAGTTAGAAACTGTTAAGTATTTTTAATTTTTCTTTTTGATAAACATCACCAATAAGGTATATCGAGGGCGTCCCCTCCCGGCGTTTCCACTCACATTTGCTTTGTAAATACTTTTTTTTAGTCGCATAAATAAACAAAATTCTTTGTAAATACGACAGGGTGAGGCCTTACTAGGCGCTAAAAGGGAGTCCTCAGAACTATGGCGCGCGGAGCTAATCGGTGACGTAAGGCGAGCGCACCTGATGACGGCGCGTGAACCTCCCAGCATGGCGGGCGGGTGGCGTGAACCCACCTTCATGTGCGACCTGCAGCTGCCGCGGTTCAGTCTCGAGTCCTGTCTGATTGTCACCAACAAGGGAGCTTACATTCTTAATACTGTGTAAGTGTATCTTCTACTTTATAAAAATCTCACTGACAGGGCAATGTACAGTCCAAACGGCTGGGTCTAGAAGCATACAATTTTTGTACAATATTTCCATAAAAAACAAAGGATTAATTAATACTAGGGAAGGATTTTTCATAATTCATCCCCTAAAGGGGTTAAAAAAAAAACTTCGGAGAGGAGGCCTGTGTCGCAGCAGTGGGAACATTATTTATAGGCTGATTATGTATGTAAACAACGCTACAAGAACTATAGAATTAGTGTCACCAATCGACTAGATTGAAACATTATTTTGTAACAATTCATCTGTATTATTCATCGATCACTAATAAAGAGTTAAGAATAAAGTTCTTTATTAGTGATCGATGGTAATATTCTATCCAAATTTTCTATTGTACTATATTAAGGAGTGAGGCATGTGAATGGTTGGTGGGCGTGATAATGCGCGGCGGCGTGGGCGCCGAGCAGTCGTGCGCGGCGCTGGGCGCGGCGCTGCCCGCACTGCTGCGCGCCGCCGCCGACATGCTGCTGTCGCGCGGCAAGCTGGCGCCCGCGCTTTACTTGTACTCCTTGTCACAGGTATGTACGTCTTAGCGAAAGGAGGCCATTTAATATACAGGCTGATGATTTAGTCATCTACAAACTTTAACCTACAATCGTTATTCTGAGATACATTCAGTCGTTTATATCTTCTTCAGTTTTCTAATTCATTCCTTTATCAAGTCAGGACACAATGCTGAGTCGGTAAAGCAGATTCTATCGTGCAATGAGCAGACAAAAATGACTGTATACACAATTTCGACACACGTATGAACAGTTTTTTTGGAACGAAGTTCCTTATCGCGCGTTGCGAAAGGGGGCTAGACGGAAAAAATTAAGACCAAAAGTTGGAACGACACTTTTTGCTGTAGGTAGTTGTAAGCCGTGCGGCGCGGCGTGCGCGTGTTTCTCTGTCTGTCTCTCTCTTTTATATTATAGAAAGCAAGCCAGTTATACTTCGTTCCATCCGGGTGTCTCTTGACACCTCTCAAGTTTTTTTCAAAGTCGTTCAGACATCACTTTAAAATTCCTTTTTAGAACTTATTTGTCACATTACTGAAGTCACGATATAAAATACGACTACAAGAACTCTTGTTTACGAGTTACATCGCGCGGTACAATCTTAATTACCTGTAACATATTGCAGAGTCAGCCTGACGGGTGGGTGGCACGTTTGGGCGTGTTCGGTAAACTTAGCGAGTTGTCATCGTACAAACAAACCGGCAACACTGGCAGCCTGGGTGATGCCGCTATTACTGTTAAACTTCTAGCTACGTTACTCAACATGAGCACCGGTACCGAGGATACGTTTGAGCCGTAAGTTTTGACTTTTCGTATATGGTTTCACAAATAAGTTTTCTTATATGAATGAAAAACATACTTTATACTCACAGGTATAAAGTTCAGAGTCGCACGAACTTTTTTTTTTGACATTGGGTTCACTCTTGACCTTAGATATCTTATATATATACTTAGACATCATACGGCTTTAGAAGCATGCTCCAGCAGGGTCGCGCGGTCAAACTTGCACTTTAAAACACTGGCCATAAAGTTTATTATTTAATGTCATAATAAAAGCCTCTTTTTTGCGGTTCCCTTGGGCCTTTTAACTGTAGAAGTATTTTATTACACCTGTGTGTCTATTTTAGTGACGCCAAGTTGACACTATTAAAACCAGCCGAATTGCTGGAGTTGTCGTCTTTCGCTGCTGCAGTGGGTCTTTGGGATCTAGTACCTGTGTTCAGTATCCATCGAGGACACCCCCACTTGATGCTGTCTGCATTAAAATCCCGAAGTGAGATATGTCGTGGCGCTATCGATTGTCTGCTGGGACAAAGGTGCCTCGTACCTCTTTTGCTAGAAGAAAATGGACAGTGGTTATTTGACTACATCATCGAAAAGTGCCATAAATTCGATACTACGATTTTGAAGGTAATGTAGCATCCAAGGTATACAGAATAATATAATTTTGCGAGATATACAGGGTGTTATTGACAGCCCTCCGCAAACTGATAGCTTGGCTTCAGTGCATCATATTAAGATAACCGGTACATGTAATTCTTTCAGGAACATTAAGGGAATCCAAAAAACCAGATTTGTTTTATTACCTCACACGCAACGTATCGTTACCGTGGCAAAACGCACGTAGCGGACGGCAGCGCAGCGAGCTTGAGCGAGGCTGTTTTCAGCTGTTTTATTTACATAAATGGAGTGTTGCATACAGAGAACGTAATTTTACATTGAAATAAAGGAATATCAGCAGAAAAAACGGCATAATTTTTTTTTTCCTGAGAAAATTTCCAGTGGGATATGATTCAGAATAAGGAGCTGAATCAATCCTGTGTTTTTGTGGAGGGCTGTCAATAACACCCTGTATTATATGGTCTAACTAATGAGTGACTTTATGTTACAGTGCCTATGTTTATGGTTGAACCCATTGCAAGATCAATTACGCCCAGTAATGCGTGATTTGAAGCAAGGAATAACTTCGGTTTATGTGAGTAGACTGCAAAACTGCAAAGCCATGTAAAAAAATACATATTATAGATTATGCCGCTTTTCGTGTCTGTCTGTGTGACCGCGTTTAAATTTCGCAACGGTTTTCATGCGGATTTCACCATATACGTAATTTAGAGAATTTATTCCGGAAGGTGTATATACAGTGTATAATACATTAATCTTATACTACATTTACTTACATGTAGTAAAGAAATTTCGATGTTTTGTCAAGTAGTAAAACCGTGCGAAGCAGGGGCAGATCGCTATAACATTAAAGTACACCATTCTTTGTTTCAGACGACCCGACTACAGCAATTAATAGCGACGTTCATACACATCGCATGTGTTATAGACGCCAGAGATCCATGTCCAGAGATACACCTAGAAGTGACACAAAGTCCTGAGACTTGGAAGAATCAGTTCACGCCTAAGAGGACAGTGAGCTGTGGACTCGCCCATTGGGGGGTTGTTGACGAAGGAAACGCGAGAATAAAGATGACTACTACGCCGATTAACATTGAGCTCATCGGGAGAGTGGTCGATATAGCGTGTGGTAGACACCACACGCTGGTGTTGGCTGAGAATGGGGTATGTCTCGTTTATATCATTATTTATTAGGCCTCACAAAAAGTGGGGCCAAATCGTAGTAGACGTAATTTTATATGTTGTTTTTAATTGAGAACCTCCTCCTTTTTTGAAGTCGGTTAAAAATGGGATTAGGTCGATTTTTTCACCTGATATTGGCGCTCGATTTTTTAGTTATCTTTGTTCAGTTTCTCATGGACTCTTCAGTGATACGATGGATACTTTACTTTTTTGTTCACTATTTACAAAAAAAAAAAAACAAAAATTAAATTCTAAATTGTGAGCGCACTTTGCGGCAGTCGTTCCATATTTACTTATACTTATGACAGCTGCTCTGACAGAAGCGTCTGTCTTTGTCGCGGCGTGCAACTTTTCGTCTGCACGCCGTATCTTTGTTGCGGGCCGCCAACAATCTTATTTAACAAATTATCTGCTATGGGCTTTCACAAAATTAATATTATGATGGATAGATATACGCGACGGGCGACAACTCGTACGGCCAGCTGGGTGTAGGATCTTCATGGGTGGGCGGCGTGGGCGAGGGCGCGGTGTCGGCCGGCTCACTGCGGCACGTGGCCGGCAACTTCACCGCGCCACTCGCTGCGATATACGCGGGCCACTACCACTCCGCCGTTGTTGATGTTGGCGGGCGACTGTACACGTGGGGGTGAGTGACGAAAAACTACGTATAAAAAGTGTGTATCTAAAGAAAAGTATGCGCTTCGGGAATCACCGCCTATCTTCGGAAAAACGAACGCGCGATTATGAAATCTAATATAGAGCTGTTACAACCAAAGTACTTGCCTATTTTGTATACCGTGTTTACAAAATTATACATTAACAACTCTATGCAATTCATAAAAACTTTTTGAATGACAAATGACGATCTGAGAACGGAGAAGGTACCCCGACAGAGCCGACGGACCAATAGCCAGGCATACACGCAGGTTACTTTTACTTACATCATGCATGTTTTATTGCATCTAAGTTTTCCATATCGCATAGCCTTGATACCAACTTACTGTTTCCTTATTTCGTCTTAGTTGGGGCGTCCACGGTCAGCTGTGCCACGGCACCATAGATGATGAGTGCTCACCCAAGTTGGTTACCAAATTCCAAGGCAGAAAGGTGAGTTGCAACTTATTATTTCTGTTTTTTGTTAAGTTAGGGTTTTTTAAAACGCCAGATAATTTTATCCAAGGAATAATTTTGAATTTTTGACAGATCTTCCATACAAAATCTGTCAGACGTCAATTTTATTCCTCGAATAAAAGTCTGGCGATGGAAAATTCAGCCCTTATTCACACAATTTTGCTTTAAGTTTCAAAACTTTTTATATGAAGCTACTTTTTATGATTCGAGCGGGAGTTTCACTTCTAAATAAAAAAACCTTTTTATTCCATGCATTTTTATTTCGTCATTACAATAATATGTTTTATACATAATTCGTTCAAATAACAGTTTTTATAGATTTCAGATGTGGTACATTCACTTCATAATTATATTCATTCACTAGCTTCTGCCCGCGGCTTCGCCCGCGTGGATGTCGGAAATTATCCCACGGGAACGTGCTAACAGGATAAAATGTATGTGCTTCCCCAGAATGCCATCTATCTCGCGGGCCCTTTGTGGCTAATAACAATAGAAAACCAATTGTGTCTCATTAGTGGTGATTAAGAGGGAACCTTTATGATATCTTTACCTAAGTACCTACCTAATTAAAAAAAAAAAACTCAATAACAGAAAATTAAATACCTACCTAAATAAACCTATTTCTGATGATAACTAATCTAAACTCAATAAATAAGCAAAATCTATAAAAACTAATATCTATACGAATGACTAATCCTACCTAACAGTATTATAAAATAACCTACGGTCACTACGTACACTATCAAATATGCTACCTATACTTTAAAATTAAAATCTATACCTAAGACTTATATGAAAATAAACCTAAATAACTCTTAAAACTAAAAGGAATAAAAATGAACTCCACTGCGGGTGACGTAACCTACGACAAACTTATTATTTGCGGTTGAGACAGTAATGGGTCTAGGGATCGAACCGCAAAATTAAGTTTATTTTTTATTGTATATACTTTTCCGGGATAAAAAGTACCCAGTGTGGTGCCCAGGATATTAAAGAATAATTATACCAAGTTTCATCGTAATCGAACCGGTAGTTTTTGCGTGATGCCTGAACAAACAGACAGACAGACAGACAGACAGACAGACCGACAGACAGACAAAAAATTTTTTAATCACATTTTTGGGTTCGGTGTCGGTCTAGTAACACCCCCTGCCATTTATTTTTTTGATATTTTCAATGTACAGAATTTTCACTTCTACAGATTTATTATAAGTAATATAGATTATACACATTCAACCACAATCATTCACTACATATTTTGCTGTGTTATCAACCACTGTAAATAAACAGAAAAGTCACGGTTGTATAAATTGAAGCCTCAATTTCTCCGACTCCTAAGATACAGGTCTGCGTACCTAGTTTAGGAGCTCGGAACTCTGACAATAATTTTAAACTTTGTAGTACAGCCCACTATTTAAATATGTTACGAACTATGTTGTAGTTTTTTTTATGTACTAATAAACTTATTATTGGTTTAAAAATAAATAGTTATATTACCTAATATTTGGGTTGATATCATTGATTTGATTTCTCTTCTTAACTTTTCAACTGCCGGTGCTTTTTATGATCGGAGCAGGAGTTTCATATCTCTTTTTTCTGTGATACGGGTATATACCCGTAAAAAAAAAAAAAAAATTCATCATTTTTTTTTTGTTTGATAAAATACCTAAAAATAACTTTTTTACCAGGTGTTGAGTGTAGGTCTTGGCGCCTGTCACACGGTGGTGCTAATGAAGAACGGCGAGGTGTGGGCGAGCGGCGCGGGCGTGTTCGGGCAGCTGGCGAGCGGCGCGCGCCACAAGAGCGCGCTGCCCGTGCGCGTGCACCTGCACGAGCCCGTCAGAGCCATCGCCGTCGGATACTTCCACAATGTGAGACCATACTTTCTAAAAGCCTATTCAAATCCCTGACCACAATTTATGTTATTTCCACTTAAATAAATATCAACGTTATGGCAGTGTGAATTAACTCATAAAAATTATTTTAAGTTGTAGCGAAAACTAAACATGTGGCTAATGTGGGTATTAATGTTATTTTTCAAAAACAGGTTTGTTGGTTTCATAATGCGCTGATGCAGATTACACTAACAATGTTAGGCCTTTTTGTTGTAATGGTATGCCAAATTACAGAATGTCTCCATTTTTTTGCATCAATGAGCCAGTTATTTTAATTTGAACATTATTCCAACAGAGGTACTTAAATTTTAAAACCGCGAGGAAAAAAAGGGTTTTTAAAACAGAGTCGGTTTGTATTTTGAACTTTACATCCCCTGTATTAAAGCTTAAAATACAAAAAAAACTCGATTTTTTAAACTTAGATTAAAATAAAATAATCTATACAGGGTTATTTGTAAAACACCAACAACCTCTTAAGAGGTCATTGTACTCATCATTATGAACAACTTTTACTATAAGACCAAAACGGAAATCGCGAAAAAAAAAATCTGCTGCTCCCTACAGTTTGACGAGTCATCTATATCTATTCTATACTTATTCTATACTTATAATAAATCTGTAGAAGTGAAAATTCTGTACATTGAAAATATCCAAAAAATAAATGGCAGGGGACACCCCCTGCCATTTATTTTTTGGATATTTTCAATTTATACTTGACCGACACCGAACCCAAAAATGTGATTAAAAAATTTTTTGTCTGTCTGTCTGTCTGTCTGTCTGTTTGTTCAGGCATCACGCAAAAACTACCGGTTCGATTACGATGAAACTTGGTATAATTATTCTTTAATATCCTGGGCACCACACTGGGTACTTTTTATCCCGGAAAAGTATATACAATAAAAAACAAACTTAATTTTGCGGTTCGATCCCTATACCCGATTACCACTGGCTGTACTGTACCAACCGCAAATACTAAGTTTGTTGTAGGTTGGGTCACCCGCAGTGGAGTTCATTTTTATTCCTTTTAGTTTTTAGAGTTATTTAGGTTTATTTTTATATATGTCGTAGGTAGGTATAGATTTTAATTTTAAAGTATAGGTAGTATATTTGATAGTGTACGTAGTGACCGTAGGTTATTTTATAATACTGTTAGGTAGGTTTAGTCATTCGTATAGATATTAGTTTTTAGGAATTTTGCTTATTTATTGAGTTTAGATTAGTGATCATCAGAAATAGGTTTATTTAGGTAGGTAGGTATTTAATTTTCTGTTATTGAGTTCTTTTTTTAAATTAGTTAGGTACTTAGGTAAAGATATCATATAGGTACCCTCTTAATCACCACTAATGAGACACAATTGGTTTTCTATTGTAATTAGCCACAAAGGGCCCGCGACATAGATGGCATTCTGGGGAAGCACATACATTTTATCCTGTTAGCACGTTCCCGTGGGTAAATTTCCGACATCCACGCGGGCGAAGCCGCGGGCAGAAGCTAGTGCGAACATAAATGTAGGGACCAGCTGATTTTTTTCGCGATTTCAGTTTTGGTCCCATAGTAAAAGTTGTTCATAATGATGAGTACAAAGACCTCTTAAGAGGTTCCTGGTGTTTTACAAATAACCCTGTATAATTATAAAAATCAATTGCTGTTCGTTTGTCTCGCTAAAACTCGAGAATGGCTGGGCCAATTTAGCTGATTTTGGTTTTGAAATGTTTGTCGTAGTCCAGGGAAGGTTTAAACGGTGAGAAAATATGGAAAAATTGCGAGTAGGGTAGGAGTAGGGTAAAAGTAGGGTAGGAGTAAGGTAGAAGTAGAGTAGGTACCTTTCATATTTTTCATGACTTCCTGCTTTTCTCCAAAGCTAGTATTGTATTTAAAAATGTACTTTGTGCCAAAGCTCCTTGTACAGTGTGGCATGTCGGGTCACCCTCCAGTATCCAAGGTTTCGTCTTCTTATCGGGTCCATCTCATCTTTCATCTTTGAAATTCACTCACAAACGCATAGAACCACATATAACACTGACACATAACTTTTGCATAACACATTACATCATTGGCCATTTTGTAATTCCTTACATCATAATTTCTTTGGTGCATGTTGGGTGCGCATACGTCAATTGTCAAATAGGACGCTTCGGAAATGTTGCCACTACCTAAAGCGTAAAACCTTTATTAAGGATGATATTCTCTTAGCATGTATAAATATCCTCCTTTTTTTTTCTTTTTTATATTCCTGTTTGTTTATATCATACTTAAATTGGATTGTATTATTTTCTTTATGTACGCTGTACCAGTACAGCGTCCTATTATCTGTTTACATAAAAATAATCGCTTTATACTTGTTTATGAATAATTGTTTGCTGCACCGGACGACGTCATTACGTCGGCGCCGGCTGTCGCTGAAAACCATCGCTGGGGCTCTGTCTTGCATAGGGTCGCAGCTTAATGTTGAGCGATAGCCGTTTTGCGTGGATGTGACGCATATCAACCATTACTTATTGTTTTTTTTCTTTATTTTGTTATGTTTTGCGTCATGTTTACCGCAAATAAACGTATTTTCTTTCTTTCTTTCTTTCTAGGAGTAGGGTAGAAGTAGGGTAGGAGCAGTGTAGAAGTAGGGTAGGAGTAGGGTAGAAGTAGGGTAGGAGTAGGGTAGTAGGAGCAGTGTAGGAGTAGGGAAGGAGTAGTGTAGAAGTAGGGTAGGGGTAGGGTAGACGGTAGGACACCACGCGAACGAAGTAGCGCCAGGCAGCTAGAAATAATTTATATGGCAAAACAACGCTTGCCGGATCAGGTAGTATAAAATAAAATAAATTATGTATGAAATAAAGTAAGAACTCGTTTTGTAATAAGACGGTTAGAGGTTGTCGCATTTTTATGAGCATGTTGGTCTATGGAATCATTCTTCTTTTTTTATCTGTTATTTTGGAGCACGAATAATCATTACTCCTGCGCCTGATCTCTCCCTAGTCGTGTCGGATTGTCATCCAATCAGACTATGAGAGTACAGTCACGAGCACCAATATGTCAACACTTGTAAACTTTTAATAGCGATTTTTGCGTGAAATAACAAAAACAACAATTAAATACGACACATTGCAAAAACCTGTGGGTTCGAAAAAAACTATGTTCGTAGCAACATAATTCATTTCTTTAAAAAATAAAGGAGTAAATCGCTTTTGAATAAAGCCAAGTGTATGCATACTTTTGCTCGTGACTGTACAGGAACAGAGAGTAAATCTGTGTTTGGGCACACACTTGTGCACTATAATATCTCATACATACCTAGCGAATCTCAGTTGAGATTGGCCGCCATGACCAAAATTCGGCCGGGGGATATTATTATAGAGTCATTCTTTGTTACGTTATTAGAAGTGACGTGGCTGGGGTTTTATTTACAGTTGGCACTAACAAGCAAAGGCGAAGTATGGCAATGGGGTGCGAGTCCGCAACAAGTGCGCGCGGCCACAGCGCGGCGCGCGGCCGACACGCCGCCCGCCGCGCCCGCGCCCGCCGCGCCCGACCCGCACCTGCTGCCGCAGCGCGTGGACACGCAGCATGTGCGCGGGGAGATCGTACAGGTAACATAATGTGTACAGTTAGCGGGCGCGGCGCGCGGCCGACACGCCGCCCGCCGCGCCCGCGCCCGCCGCGCCCGACCCGCACCTGCTGCCGCAGCGCGTGGACACGCAGCATGTGCGCGGGGAGATTGTACAGGTAACATAATGTGTACAGTTAGCGGGCGCGGCGCGCGGCCGACACGCCGCCCGCCGCGCCCGCGCCCGCCGCGCCCGACCCGCACCTGCTGCCGCAGCGCGTGGACACGCAGCATGTGCGCGGGGAGATCGTACAGGTACATAATGTGTATAAGCCGCGCAGATAGAGAATAGATCTGAAAATGGCGGCGGGTACGCATGGTACGGTTGGCAAAACAAGTTCTCAAACATCGATTTTTATTTTTTTATTGACTTTTTTGTTATAAATTATTTTTTTAAATATTATTAATTAATAATAGTAGAAATAATGTCAAAAAATATTATAAAATTATAAAAATATAGCCATTGTTCAATCAATCACAAAATGTCAACGTTCGTAACAAAAACTTAACGAAAATAAATAACAATCAAACGTAACGCAAACAAATAACAATCAAACTCAACAAAATCAACAATGAATATCAACAAAAACAACAAAATAACGGAACAAATTTAACGATAACTCAGAGTGCGTCAAGTAGCGTGGAAAGCGAATCCTGACTGATTATTTTTTTGTAGCGCGTACTTCACTGTGTGAGTATAGACAGCGATAGAGAGTGAGCGAGAACGCATGCGGGCGGACGCCATTTTCAGATCTAGTCTCTACCTGCGCGGCTTATACAGTTAGTTAAATATTAGTGAATGTGTTTTTTCCTTTTTATTGTAGCCACTAGCCTGCGCTGTCTCACACCTGGCCAAAGGAAATATGCAATTACTTGATCATATTTTTCAAGTTGGTTCTGCTGCGTCTATTATTTACAGTTGTTGATTGTTGACTTTTTTTATTAACAGTTGTCGGCGGGATGGCATCACTCATTCATACTCAATAACGCTGGCATCCCCTACGGTTGGGGCTTAAACTTCGATGGGCAATTAGGTCAGTAGAATTATGTAGCGTGTGATCTGCGTGTATAATTATTACTATCTTTTGCGTAACACGTACACGCTTTTGCGTAAGTTACGTCATTACGGTGTCCGAAACGAGGCTCTCAACGTAATAATTTCTTATTTACATAATAGGGTCCAATGTGTAGATGTTAATGGCGCGAAATCTTCCGGGCTACCAGTTCAGTTAGGTGTTCCGCAAGGCTCAATACTGGGTCCATTCTTGTTCTTAGTATAAGGTGGATCGGGGCAACATCGAACGAGATTTTGATGAGATGAGGTATATCTTTTTTAAGCATCTATATGGATCCGAAACACATAATGTAGCAGCAAATTAGAAAACTTTCAATAGAGCCAACAGATTGTATTTTACTTTAAACCAGGCTGAGAATCATTATTCTTATATATTAATATAAATATTATTAAAAATATACACACAAACGAAAATAATGAAAACGGGTAAAGATCGTAATGTAGGGGGGAAGACCGACAATTGGTGGTATTTTTTTAAATTTTCGTTTTAGATCCCTGGATTCACTGACAAATTGTGTAAAGCATGTAAATGTATACGTGTTTCTTCATCGAAGTATTTTAAAGTAAAAAGAAGTGTGAAATATTGTAAAATAATGAATTTCATATTCCGGTCTTTCCCCACTTCTACCAAATTCAGACAGAGGTTCTCAACTGTTTTAATATCATAATAGTTGTGTAAGTACATTACTATCCATTGTCCCTTGTCGATGATCTACGTTTGAATGTTGACGTAGTAGTTATCATAACTAGGAAATAAATGGAAACAAAATTTTTGGAAACAAAATCACAATTGAAATATAGCTGTTTAGGTAAATCGTGCATTCAAAACATAAACGGCCGTTTTTGTTACAAATGCACGATTTAGCTAAACAGCTATATTTCAAGTGTTGAGAATGTGTTATAAAATTACGTTATTGCCTTTTCCACAGTAATAATAGAACATATTTTGTACTTTTTATTCTATTTACGAGTTATGACATTTTTTCGATTGGCGGCGCTAGTGGACTGTAAGAGGGCTCTTAAGTAAAAAAACAAAAATGAAATTCCGGACATTCTAAAGAAAAGAGCATATTTAGGAATTGGTCATATGTGTAAGAACTACACCACTTTCCCCAAGGAATATAATCATTCATCATCATCATTATCATCTTAAAAAGGAAAATCTGCATTGCACACAAAACGACTTTTCTATGAACCTGATTACGTCCTAAAATATGCACAGTCCTTTTAATATTACATAAACAGAAATATACCTCAACAATAATCATGTTTTATCATTTTAATTTGTTATGACAAACTTAAAACGATATAATATGACCCAAGTTGAGAACCCCTGCCTATTGTATGAGCTTTTGAAACGGGGCAAAATCGAATGAATAGTATTCCGAACTTACCTCTTATCAAATGATAAATGATAAATGATTTTATTTTTGTAAGTAGGTTTGTACAAACACTTTTACACGTCAATCATATTTTAAAACTAGATGAGGTCGGCGTTTCCTATCTGACTAGTCTGAGAAGAAAGGCCGAAACAAACTCAGACGTCACAGTCTCTTTTAAAGTCCAGACATAATCTTGGTCAGACCATGTGAAGACCATGTAGATTTATGTCTGAGATGGTTTTTTTGAAGAAAGAACCAAACAGTTTGAGAGGACCTGTCCAGTCAGTGCACGCATTTGTCAGAAATCGTGCAGCTCAACTCAAAACTTAGGGAGCTCAACGATCCGACGAACAATACCAAAGAAAGGACATTTGGGTAGGCCACATTAATTACTCAAACTGCCAGACCACGCCAAAAACTAAGAGAACAGAGAGAAAAATAATATAAATACAATGACCCACATAGTCTTCACATTCACAATAATTAAAATAATAGAATACTTTACAAAGTAAGCAAATGTCATAGTATATATCAAATTCATCAATGTCAAAGTGTATATAAAAAAAAAAAAAAAAAATCAACAAAACAAAAATAAAAAATAAACACATTCAATATGTAAAAATTGGAAGCAGCTTAATCCCAAGCCTTTTTGTCCTCGATATAAGCCTTAACGGTATAAAATGCTTTCTCGCACAACTTACGTTTAATGAATGATTTGAATTTATTAAGGCTTAGATCTTGAACGGGGCTTGGAACTTTATTGTAAAAGCGTATACATTGGCATCTGAACGAGCCACCTATTTTCTTGAGCCTTGTTGTAGGTAGAACAAATTTGTGTTTGTTCCTAGTATTTATATCATGGATATCACTGTATTTTTTAAACAATTTTATATTTTTATGGGCATATAAAAGATTTTCATAAATATACTGAGAAGGCACAGTCATAACATTAATTTCTTAAAATTTTTCTCTGAGCGAGTGTCTCGGACTTAATTTATAAATTGATCGAACAGCTCGCTTTTGCAAAACAAAGATAGTCTGAATATCAGCGGCATTTCCCCACAATAGAATACCGTACGACATTACACTATGAAAATAGCTAAAGTACACTAAACGGGCTGTCTCTATATCAGTTAAATTACGAATTTTTCTAACAGCGTATGCTGCGGAACTTAGCTTTTTTGACAATTTGTCTATATGTGGACCCCACTGAAGCTTAGCATCCAAAGTTATGCCTAAGAATACTGTGCTGTCTTCAGGATTCAATTCTTCGCCCTTTACCAACACATTAGTTTTCACTTGTCTAACGTGAGGCAACGTAAACTTAATGCATTTGGTTTTTTTCTCGTTTAGAAGTAAATTATTAACATTGAACCAGTGGACTACTTTAGAGATCGCGCTATTTACATCGTCAGTAACCTGCTGCTGACGTTTAAGTTTAAACAAAAGTGAAGTGTCATCTGCAAACAACACTATATCATGATTATCCTTTATGAGGTACGGCAAGTCATTAATATAAATAAGAAACAAGAAAGGACCAAAACAATTGGTGAAGATCGAAAATACAAAAATGTCCGAAATGGCACTATTTACGAACTATCTACTGCTTTGTTATCACTAATAACGTAATAATAAACAATTACAAGTATAAAACATATAAATATCTCACCTGAGAGGAAAGTTATAGATGATGGGTAAAGATCGAAAATCTTCAAAACTTCGTCGAAAATGACAGCTGGCAAAAAATGCATTTCGCACACAACCATACGGTTAGAGCGCTCTAGGCAGACTGAGGTGGGGGACGGCATGAGTTGTCCTTCGCCGCTAGGTTGCCATAAGTAAAATTATTTGCCTAAATCTCAGGTAAATGAGAATTTTCGTACTTTACCCTTTTACGATGTTACCCCGACTTACCTTATATCAATGATTTACCATTCCATTTGAAGGGCATCTGTGACGTTGTACTGTTTGCAGATGATACCTCTCTTATTTTTAAAGTAGACAGGAATAGACAAGATTTTGACGACGTAAACAGTGCACTCTCAATAGTTACAGATTGGTTTACGTCAAATAACCTAGTTCTCAATGCCAAGAAAACGAAATGTGTAAAGTTTGCCTTACCGAATGTCAGAAATCTAGGACCCAACATCGTCTTAAATAAAGAGGTGCTTGAAACAGTAGGCTCGGCAATTTTTCTAGGACTAACAGTAGATGCCAAACTTCAGTGGGGACCTCATATATCAAGTCTAGCAGGAAGGCTCAGTTCGGCTGCCTACGCCGTCAGGAAAGTAAGACAATACACTGACGTTGATACAGCTCGTTTAGTCTATTTTAGTTATTTTCACAGTGTTATGTCCTACGGTATTCTGCTGTGGGGCAAAGCTGCTGATATACAAAATAGATTTGTCCTTCAAAAACGAGCTGTTCGAGCAATTTACCAGCTAGGTGCCAGAGTTTCTCTAGGAGATTTTTTTTAAAGATATTTGTATTCTCACGGTTGCATCACAATTCATCTTCGCCAACATCTTATATATTAGGCAAAATTTGCACTTGTACACTAAAAACAGTGATATTCACAGTGTTAACACTAGAAATAAGGACAAACTACGTGCCCCCTTTCACCGGCTTCATAAGGTTCATAACTCATTTGTTGGGCTTGGTATAACCTTTTATAATACCCTCTTCTTTGCTAGACTTGCCTTTTAATGCGTTTAAAGCTCAAGTAAAATCTAACCTTTGTTCAAAGGCTTACTATTCCATCAACGACTACTTACACGATAAGAATAGTTGGTCGCCCTAATTAACTCAAGACAATGTTCATGTTCTTTCTCCAGAATTAGCTTACTGACAGGTTATTGTTATTAGTATTAACTTATTTATTTATTTTACTTCGATGGTCCTAGTTTTTCATCTGTGACTCAAGTGACAGCTATGTGACCAGAACCCAGCTATGCATAAATATGTAAGCTGTCACGCCCTTTATGCCTGGAGGCTTTTATTTAGGTAGTAAGTTTTTATTTCCATTTTAATTAGTTTTTATTATATTTGTTGGTATATTGGCGTGGCTAGCTGACATATTTTATGGCAAATAATTTAAGTATCTTGTAATGTTAATTACTGAACATATGTTCCTAGTATTGTATACATGCAACTATATTCTAACTGAACAGACAGCTGTGCTGCTGGGAAGTTTGTTGCGTCACTTCTTCTTCCCAGCAATAGCACTAGGAAGTGGTGAAGGGCGGGCGTTTTTGGGGGACTGTCTTTTGTAATTTTGACGTTCGAAAAGTGCTGATTCTCAGCCTAATTTGAATAAATGACTTGATTTTTGATCGAAAATGTTTTTTTTTATGTTAAAATAATCTTATAATTTTTTATATTACAGGAAGTGGAGATCGAAAGCTGATTACAATTCCAACGGAAATAAAAGTACGCCGCGATTCTCAGACGGAAATTGTTAAAACACCAGAAATTGAAACAGAGGACTTTAAAACAAATGCTATTGTAAAATGTGGAGGAGACTTCACAGTTTATATCGATCATGACGGGAGAGTATACGTCTCGGGCAACATACATCTACAGGTAAATTACTGCAATCCTGCTTTGTACATATATGATACATATTTTATGCAAACAGATTCAATAATAGTTGTTTAATTATATGTTTCAGTTCCTCACCGAAAAGGACAGAGGTGGCAGCCGCGTTATCATGATGAAAACAACAAAACGCGTTATAAAAATACCAGCAAATCGGAGTAGCAACAAATTCCAATTTATACAAGTTGATTGCATATATACCATGTTTCCTTTTGACGTTGACGATTTGCAAAGGAAACCAATCGAAGCCAGATTAAACCCACTGGCTTCTATGAATGATTTTAAAAAGAAATCGTGGGCTGATGATATGATCCTGATACTAAAACCGTGGCTAAACGAGGAAAACTTCAAAGGAAATTGCAACTTGGCTGCTAAATTTGCGTACCATAACAAAGTATATTCAGAGTGTTTAAGATTGTTATTAGACAATTTAAAACATGAATTACAAAATGATCCCACTTACATGACGCACACTGCTGTAGAAGATGGAGATTTAAATAATGAGACAAAAACTTTCCCAAAGAAAGAAGAACTTAAATTAATAATTAAAAACATTATGTCAAAGCGCATCAAAGAGGTGTCGTTGTCTATTCTCAATGAAGAAGCATATCCTGTAATAGATCCATCTATCTACAATGCTCTGCCATGTTGCTGCGATGAACTAAAATATCGCAAAACGGGAGTATCTTCAAACACGACCGTAAATATTGCGGAATGTGACGTTTCTATAAAAGCAGCTCAGATAATAGACAAATGTATGAGTATTTTCCCTGTTGATACAGAGTTATGGGAATTATGTTTCAGGCTTTCTAAGAATTTCTTCATAGAAAATCATTTGTCCATATCGAAGTTGGAAGTAGTGTTGCGTAAGTATATGGAGACCGACGCAACAACGATGGCTGCGGCCATTATGTATTCCAATGATTGTGCGCAATATAGTAAAATATTGTCACCAAAATTTTACTTGAATATGTGCAGTCAAGTGTTAGATACTTGGGGTTGATAATCTTGAATATTTCGACTTGGGTGCTTTCAATTCAGTTATGGCTGTAGCATTTGGTGACAGTATGTGTTGGGGTTTAAGGGGTCACCAAAGGAAAGGCCGTATTTCAGTAATACGTTTCTTATCCTTTTCTTTATATACTGGAAGTATAGTAATATTACGTGAGACTTGAGATCAAGACGCAAGGCTAAAAAACACTGAGGAAGTAAGGATTTCAGTCAAGTGGTAAGAACGGGCTAAGATAGATTTTATTTTTATTTTTTTAGAATGAGAAAGACGATTGTGTTGAAGTAGGATCGATTGGTTTTTGCTATACTCCAAGTCGATGCGACTAAATTGAACGACAGTCGATGAATCGTAGATTTCGATTCTAACATCGCAAGGCTTGCTCCTGTCATCATCATCAACCTGCAGCAGACCACTGCTGGACATAGGCCTGTCCTATTGCACGCCATTCAACTCGATTTTCGGCAACTATCATCCAGCTGCTTCTGTATCATGCAGCTGCAGCCATCCTGCGAAGATCGTCGCTCAACCTAGCCTGAGGGCGTCCTACCTTACGTTTGCCGATTTGCGGTTTCTACTCAAGAACATCTCTACCCCTACGGTCATCAGTTCTACGGCTAATTATGGCCGTCCCATTGCCAGTTCAGCTTGATCATTCTGCTATGTCGACAACTTTGGTTCTCTGTCAGACAACCTCGTTGCGGATGCTATCCCTCAGAGAGACTCCTCACTTCCGTGCCGCATTGTAAGAGCCACTCATCCTTAATTGAAAGCACCATAAGTTTCTACAAATCGAATTTTGTATACTAACTCGGCTTTAGCGTATCAATGATAAATTATACATACACATTTGAATATTTTTATATACTACTTGTATTCGCTTGTATGTGGTAGCGTCGTCGTAGGAAATTGTAGTCTTAGGTATTAGTAAAATCTTCCGTTATAAGTAGGTATTCCGTTACAGGAAAGCTGTTGTTAATATCAGCTTTGAATCTGTTATAATAATAATTAATCATGCAAACAAGATATGGTTACAAATCAACATTATTACACCCACAGGTTACTGTCAGCTTACTGTCCCCCACTGTCCCCATTAAGACCTTCCTTATGGGATTGTCATTTCGTTCCAAGACTAATGTAGACAATTGTTTGTTGGATTTGATAACTTCAGAATTAACTTAGTGTTTGGGTTGTCGTGTACTTTTGTTCAATACCTCGTGCACGTTGTGAGTGGGTCGTACAGTTCGATGCACGAGTTTTAGAATCAGTTCGGGTTCTTTATACTGGTACAATCTGTTCACAGTTACCTCTGACAGCAGCAACTCAACAACAACCTTAGTGTAACGAGAATAAAGATCACTGTGATTTTGACTGACTTCTCCGTGACAGCAACCCAAAAGCAACCTTATTAAAACGGTAACAAAGATCACCTTGATTTGACAGCTTCGATCAATAATAGTACTAGATTAAGGATCAGGAACAAAAATAAGTCGCTCAAGTGGCTACGTTTGCACACACGTAAACATCTACATTTCTTAGAAAAAAGTTTAATAATATTAACATCTTCAGTTTATTATAAACCTTAATGCTTAAACATAAAGTTTAATTACCATTGGAGAATTTAGGTAAAATGTCGCTTGAAAATAAAATCATTCTATTTTTAAATTTTCAGTCATTTATTCTAAAATGAAACTTAATGTCTAAGTAATAAGGTTAAAAACATACTAATTTGAAATAAGACCACAAAAGTATTTGTGGTCTTATTTTTCGGGCCGTTTTTGAAGCGCTTATCGGGAATCTAGTACTATTATTGATCGAAGTTTGACAGTGACGCAAAATCACAGGTAAAATAACTGCGAATGGGCTGTAGAGCGTCGTCTGTCACTCATACCTGTGACAGTCTTTTTTCTGAAGCTCAATGTGCCATAAACGCACAGGTACAGTATGTTACCTACTTGGTGAAAATTAAACTACCGTAGCACTGTTGCAATGCTTTATTCGTTAATAATAGTTGTTCTTTTTGTAGGCTCTTTACTTTGTTATCAATCATTTTAAATTGTAACATAATACTTTTTAATATTAATGTTTATTATTATACTCGTTTTGTCTGTTTACTGATGGTAATGTAGAATCAAATATATTTTTTATAGAAATCCAAAATGATTCTTGTTATAATTCAATCATAGACTGTTAATTTTATCTTGAACTCGAATTTATGTTACTACTATACCGTCCTCTGACAGCGAAAAGTTACAAAATCGATTTTGTTATTTGTTTGTTTTTGGAAAAATTGCTTTGTAGAAGCATCGTTTCTGTCTATTATACATATTGTGTACAGTATTTTCGAGGCGACACGCACTTTACTTGTTGTAACTGTACAAACACGCTGTGTACGTGAAGACGATGAGCGTCAGCATAATAACACACACACGTACACGCACACTCTCGGACGATACCACGTACTCCTGCGCTTACACACATTCACAACGTGTTTGTATGTAACATGCGTGACGCATCGTGAGATAAAAATATTGTAACAGTTTCTGTCTATTAACTCCATTCGGCCATTTACTTTTTTTTTTCTTACCATCACCGTAGAAACTAACTTTGTATTAATTTCTGCATACATAATATCTTATCTAAGATTCTGAATTTAATTAGTTAATTACGCAACTACGAGTAGGAATATCAGAAAGCCTAAATTGACTTTTGTGACTTTTCGCTCATTTTACCCTTGTGACAATGTGTAGATTATTTTGTAATTTGTTGTATTTATCTAGTCATTAGTTTAATTTTTTAACTGTTGTAGGAATCTGATTTTATAACATATTTAAAATACTTTTAGTACAATGATATCGAATTATGTATCTGAGATTGTTTGTGTTTCATTATATTACTGTTTTATACAATAGGGGGCTATGTTTGGGTGCGAGCCGCCTGGTATTACCTATTTGTTGCTCGCAATCTTATCTTTGTTTTTTTTCCTGAATTACATTACATTACAGAACATTTAGTAAATTACTGTTTGTTTAGATTAAATGCCTAATAAATAAATAATTTATTTTATTAACGTCTTTCATTTTAGGGTAAGCAGTCAGAGTAGCAAGACGCTCAAGTAGTGTTCAGTTGTTCACTGTTTAATTGAAAATGAACTTAAATACAACTGAAATAGAGTTGAGAATAGATATAAGTCCGTGTGGTATACAATTATACATTCGCGTATGTTCCTCTCGCAGCCACGAGCACGCTTAGATTGCTCGCATGGACGCTTGCGAACAGTCGCCGCCACAGCACATACCCCACAGACATAAACCTAAGAAGGGTTTCAAAATTGTTCAATGGCGCCGATTCCCTTGTTCACAAACTAAACTAAATTTAAGTTCAGTGCATCTTTTTCTTTCTATTTCATTAAGAAAAGGACAGAAGATAAAATATTAGTTTAGTCCTGTCAAATTAATATACACCATAGACAGTTTAGACGTGATTTTAACATGGCTACCAAAAATACGTCAATTTACGTCAGGCGCTGACTAATTTGACAGGACTAAACTAATATTTTATCTTCTGTCCTTTTCTTAATGAAATAGAAAGAAAAAGATGCACTGAACTTAAATTTAGTTTAGTTTGTGAACAAGGGAATCGGCGCCAATATTGAGTATTCTGTATCTACGTTATTATTCTAAGTCGGCCCATCACTAAAGCGGATACTTAGTACTGGTTCCACTATGGGTTTTACCTGCTGATGCGAGTAACGTAAACACGATCGAATGGCATCAAAACAAGTGCCCATTTTCTTGCTGATTATATATTTTATTCAAAATCTGTGAATGCAGATCACAATTTCTCACAAAATTAAGGTAGCTACAACCATAGACTACAACGTTGCAGTTACCAGTTCTTACTGCCCCATCTCAAAAATCCACTCTTTACTTAAATTGAGTAGGTACTTGAACCCATAGATTATACACTACCTATATAGCTTGAACCAACCATGAGTGTGGCACGCTTTAAATGCCTTTTTGTAGTTTATACTGCGAGTAGGGATGCAACGATACGAGTAAATAAAAGTAGGTACTTACTCGATACTTTTCTTTCGATACCATGTACAGACGCCAGCACATCAAGCTACAAATTTCTTTAATAGATTTTCAACTTTACCGCTAAAGCATTAGGTTAAAGGTTGATTGAGAAAACTTGACAGTTTCGGGTAGCTTAACCTGCTGGCCTGTACCCACTACTTTAGGCATCGATACTTTAGAACTGAATATCGTGAAGTAAGTACTTGAATCGGTACTCTGTCGGTTACCCACCACTGATGAGTGATTACTTGTCAAAAAACGCGTGTACATACCTACACAAGATAGGTACAGTCAACAGCAAAAGTAGATGATCAAAATCAGAAATTCAATACTAATGAACGGAGTTCGCAGCTGTACTAGTAGTAAATGTTTGGTATATAAACAATCACAAATACTTTTGAATCACTTCGACGCCACACAGTTCTGACGCGAACTCCGTTCATTAGTATTGAATTTCTGATTTTGATCATCTACTTTTGCTGTTGACTGTACTACCTAATTGTGCCCAGTTTGAATTTTTGTTTCGAGCGCATCTTTTCTACCGCTAGGTTGGCAGCCTAGCCTTGCTCGTAGATAGAATAGACTTCCTTCCTTTATATAGTGTACCTATAATCTTTAAAATATCATTAATTTGCTCAGATCATATTCTATGAAGTAATCTTTTTATCCAAAACTTATGTAACCATCTATTCCTACTACTTTCCAGTTGTACGTTTTATTTTTAATTGTATTTATTTCAAGAGCAACTATGTATATCCTGAAACGGAATTTCTTTTGCAGTGCGATTCTTTAACCATCTCACCGTGAAAACTTAGGTGAAGTGAGCGTGGAGTGAACTATAATAATATATAGCCCTAGCATTAGTTGGAATAATAATACTATCATTCCAACTAATGCTAGGGCATATATTACTTTACTCTATGTGCTAGGGATTGACACTATTGACAGCTCACTCTAAGCCAAAGACATTATATTATATCTTAAATCTCTTTGCTCTAAGCTTATTGCGAATTGATCGGATACCTTGTATCCATTCAGCTTCTTTATTATGTTCAATGCTATCTGACCAAATCTCTTGCCAGAATTCTTTTAGGGCCTATTGAGATGGAGGGTTCGGGATTTTGAAAAAGACGAAATCACTTTATTTTTAGAATGTATTTTTGTAAAACTATATTTACAATAAAAATAAATAGGTATACAAGGTACATACAAATCATTTCCTTTCAAATGCGTCGTGACCGTCAAAGTAATCATCACAAAAAATAAATAATTCAAAATCGGAATAAATTACTAAAATAAACTACTAAAATAAATGATAAATATTTCAGAAATAAATTAATAGAAAAGGCATGTAAATGAATTCTATAAATAATATTCAGTTAGTGCGGCTCGTTCTGTGAAACTTTGCAGTGAGATGAGTGACGATTACAGTTTAGACGAACGGGATAGAATCAATGGTATACATAAAGTCAATAACCAAAGAACATTCGAATCAGATTCACACGATTGCTTATAGCCAATCTACGTAAATAGAGACCGGATTACTTATATGCAACTTAAAATGGTCGAAATATGCAAGCAAATATGTATCATGTTCTCTCTTTCGATTGGTCATTTTAAACATACACATTACACAGATTATTTGCTTTCATAGATCTGCCGGAAAAATGAAGAAAATTAAGTGGAATAAAACTTTTAGGAAACGACTTCGTGCATCGTTTTTATTAACTACAGTGGATTTAACTTCTTGTACTGATTTCTATAAGTAACAAAACCTTTTTATTTTATCATACATGCATTTTCTGATCTCTCTACATTTGTGTCCACACTTGCCAGAATTACACGCATGGAAAATATGAGCAGTGGTGTATTGGCCCCGACTTACGAGACGAGAGTCGAGGTCGTGAGTTCGAACCCACACTGGTACTTTACTTCGTGTATTCCATCACCACTACTCAAAACGGTGAATGAAAACATCGTCAGAAAACCGGCAGTCCTAGAAACAAAAATTTGAAGACACCACCAACCCACTAGCCCGCGTGGCGGGTTATGGCCCGCTGCCTCTCACAGAGAGGAGGCCTGTGTTCCAGCTGTGGGAACATTAAAGCTGATTATGCATGGAAGTGACATCCTGGGCAGGATTCATCTATACAATCACACACATATTTGCTAGTTGCTGCTATTTGCTCACGTTATTAAGTTTACGACTTTCCCGAGCTGATCTTTCCGGGTTATTGCGTCAAATATGCAAAATATAAATCGCCAAAAGGTGTCAATATATGCAGCATCGAATTAAAATATTTTTTTTGATGATGTACTACGACATAATATATTTTTTTATTTTAAAAAAATCAGCGTACAACACTAAAAAAAATCTTCTCCAACGTGCCATTATCATTTTTGTTCTTAAAAGCGTAAATCATTGAAATTCTGTGCCAAATGCTTGTTGCCTTCCATTGTTCGATCAACAATACTCTAGATAAAGAATCGCGACCAAAAACATTGTTGAACTGAGCATGTTTGTAGAACATTCATATTTCAATTTAGAAAAATATTGAAAGGTATTTTAAATATCATGAACAAATTATTATCAACCTTAACACCGAACATACAGTTGAGTTATGTTTGTGATATACATATTAATGTTTAGGACTGCCCGTCTTCGGAGAAAATGTAAAAACAACAACTCTTGAAGTCAAATTTAGAAAATGCATAAAGCACAAATATCCATAATCAGTAGATTTTAAGGTAATATACAATAACCTGAAAATGAAAATGCATATATGCAAACATACGTTGTCGTAAAAGCCGGTCTCTAATATAACTAACTTATTCCAAGCCCTGACTTAGTGACATTATTAGATAAATACATCTAAGTCTAGAATTAGAAGTTGATGGGTTTTCCACAATATGCCGCCATGTTTGCTTCACGTAGAGCTTCCGAGCATGTCTAAAACAAAGAAGTTTAGTGTTAAGAAGTATCTACATACAATCATAGTATGATCTACATATATTATGATTTTTTAAATGTATTCAAGCAAACGTACGGGATGGGCATGGCACACTCTGGCGACGTCCTCAGCGGCCGCTCCGTATTCTTGTGCCAACACAGCCTCGTTGATCAGCTCACCGCCACCCTGTGTTTAAATTTTATTATCATTTTAGTTTTTCAGGTAATATTGCAAAGCAAGCTTGATACGGATGTACGATCCTCAAACTCAAACTCAAATCATTTATTTCAATTAAACCATTTCAGGCACTTTTGAATTGTCAACATTTTAAATAGTCGGTCAGTTAGTCAGAAAGTGAAGCTAGTTGCCCATTCCAAAACGTAGATCTCTTTGGAGAAGAACGGGCAAGAAACTCCAAGGACACTCTTTTAAATCAAGATATTATTACAAAATCCTGGGTACATTATTCTTATTGCTTCTACATGTGAGAACAATGAAAAAAAGAACAATTTAAAATATAAAATTAAAAATAAGCCCTGGCAGTTAAGAGATGACCAGTCTCAACTGACGGCGCCCGTTCACGAACATGACGCGTGGATCAGCACCACCCAGCTCAACCATTTTGTAGGGAACCGAATGATCCAACACACGCGCCACCACCAGTGAGACATTTAAGTGAGCATGACATATTCTCAACTGCCATGCTCTTTCAAGTCAACATCAAAATATCATAAAAACGGATCCATGGTTCTTACATTTACAAAATTTTAAAAAAATGCTTCTAATTTATACAAAACTATAGGAATAATCAGGAAGAGGTATTTAATATTTAAGTATTAAGAATTAAATCTTGATTGAATAAAATAAACATTACGTTCGTAATGTCAGAAACACAAAAAAAGGGGAAGCATCTCTTCCAAATATTGAAATTGTAATCAACTAGTGAGCCCAAGTGCCTGTGGAGCAGGACCAGCATTAAGCCAAGCATTTTTATCTACGATATACTCATCCAACTTATAATATGCTTGTCTACATAGTGTGCGTTTAATGCATGTTTTAAATTTCTTCTCATTTAATTGAAGAATATTGAGTGGTATTTTATTATAACATCTTACACAGTACCCCATAAAAGAAGTTTTTACTTTAGACAATCTGAAGCACGGTTGATCTAGTTTGTTCCTATTCCTAGTGTTAAAATTATGCCTGTCACTTATCTTACTAAAAAGATGTAGATTTTTTCGAACGTACATAATGTTTTCGTATATATATTGACAAGGAACCGTCATGATGTTAATGTTTTTAAACAGTTCCCTTAGAGATTCGCGTCTGCTGAGATTGTAGATGGCTCTAACAGCCCTCTTTTGCAGAATAAAGATAGAATCAATATCTGCAGCCCGTCCCCACAGCAGAATACCGTAAGACATTATGCTATGGAAGTAACTAAAATAGACCAGTCTCGCGGTATCCACGTCTGTTAATTGACGGATTTTCCAAACAGCGTAAGCGGCTGAACTTAGCCGCCCTGCAAGTGATGTTAAGTGAGGACCCCACTGCAGCTTTGAATCAAGCGTGATCCCCAAGAAAACCGTATTTTCGACGAATTCCAGTATCTCCTTATTCAATACAACGTGACATTGACTACTTCTAACATTCGGTAAAGAGAATCTAATGCATTTAGTTTTTTTCTCATTTAATACTAAATTATTTACAGTAAACCAATTATGGACCACAAGCATAGCATTATTTACGTCGTCAAGCTCCTGTGCACGTCTGCCTACTTTAAAAATCAGCGATGTGTCATCAGCAAATAACACCATTTGTGGCCGGGTTTTTAGTAAATGAGGTAAATCATTTATATATACTAAAAATAGGAACGGTCCCAATATTGAGCCCTGCGGTACACCCATTTTGACTTTTAAACCCAATGAATTCACACCGTTTATTTGAACTTGCTGAAATCTATCATTTAAATATGATTTTATTAAGTTAAGAGCTAGTTTACCCAGTCCGTAATGCTCAAGTTTCAAGAGCAGTGTTTCGAAATTCACGCAGTCAAATGCCTTGGATAGGTCGCAAAAGATGCCTATTGCATCTTGTGCCTCTTCCCATGCGTTAAAAATGTGTTTTAATAAGGTGACACCGGCGTCCGTTGTACAACGTCCTTTGGTGAAACCATACTGTTGATCGTGGATATGATGATAGGATGATAGGATGTTGTTACGATTAAAATGATTGAGCATTTGATTTAACATTACTTTTTCAAACACCTTGCTGAAAACCGGCAAAACCGATACGGGTCTATAATTATTTGTGTCTTTGCTGTCCCCAGATTTGAAAAGTGGAATAACTTTACTGAACTTCATTAAATCCGGGAATACCCCTTGATCTACGCACAAATTAAATATTAGAGCTAAGTAGGGTGCAATTGTCTCAATAATGGATTGACAAACTTTAGTAGACATGCCCCACAGATCTTCGGTAATTTTGATCTTAAGTTGCTTAAATGCCTTTATAATGACAATGGGGTTAATATGTTCGCCTCGCCGACTGAATAATCTTTTTACCACGGCATGAGCATATTCGTGTAGACCAGTCCCACACTTTTATTGTAATAAGGATGACTTTGGACAACCTTGACTTATGTATTATGATATGAAATTAATAACTTACGGGTCCAATGATGTGGGTGCCGAGAATGACGTCAGTCGCTTTGTCAGCTAGAACTTTGACGAAGCCATCTGGCTCGCCATTTGTCTTCGCTCTTGAGTTAGCCAAGAATGGGAACTTGCCCACTTTGTATGCCTTACCCTGTAAATAACAAATAAATTATCCATATATTTACACAAGCTGCGCCCCGCGGTTTCACCTGCATAAGTTTCGATCCCGTGGGAATATCGAGATAAAAAGTATCCTATGTTAATCCTGGTTATAAACCATCTGTGTGCCAAATTTCATTCAAATCCGTTAGTAGTTTTTGCGTGAAAGAGTAACAAACATCCATCCATACAAACTTTCACGTTTATATTAGTAGGAAGTAGGATTTACTAACTTCTGCCCGCGACTTCGCCCGCATAGAACTTCTTGCTCTTACATAAAATATATTCCATTTTTGCAATAGAATGTATACTTCAGAGATTACCTTTTACCACAGTCTTTTACAAACATAAAAGAAACAATTATTTCTCTTCATAACACGAGTTATTTGTTAAAAAACATGTATTATGTTAACTTTCAGTTTAAATAAAAATAATAACAATATAATATAACAATTAAATAATAATAACATACCTCTTTCTTGAGATCCTCCTCCGATTTGCCGACCCAACCGACTTCGGGTGATGTGTAAATTACAGATGGGATGGCGTCATAATTGAAGTGTGTGGGCATGCCCTAAAAATAGGAATAAACATGAATAATAAATATTTTATTTCACATAAACCTACATCATGGGAACTTATGAAAAGTCAGAAGCTAGATGTACGGTTCCAATTGGTAGTTTCCTATGGATAAAAGCCGCCAAGAAACTACAAGGCTACTCTGTTAAAAAATTGGCTTTTGCAATGTTTTCAATTTACAGTGTTAATAGGTATGGGAGGACAGTGTAGGTCAAGAAGTGCCAGGTACTTAATAAAATAGAAAATAGTCTACAAATCAGTCTGCAAGGCCTACAACGTCCTCACATTCACAAAATATAAAAGAATCTATCAAAAAGATAAATAAAATTTAAATGACATGACTGCCATTGCAAAAACGAAAAAAAAAAACAAAAAAAATATAGAATGCTTTCAAGGTTCTTTCTACATAATTATGCTTTATCAGCAGTAAACCAATGATAATACAAGATATGCGTCGCGAAAGTCAGAAGATTTGATAAAAAGATTAGGAGAAGAGTAGCAGATTACTTAGTTATGTCACTCATATTTGTGCATGTGTATTTGCAGTGTTTGTAAATGTTATTTACATACCTTTATTCCTTCCACACATACGATTCCTTCATCTTCAGCCTTGTGCGCCAACATGGGTCCGTGAATGACATCACCAATAGCGTAAATTCTGGAAAAGAGAAATCAGGAGCTGAATACCAGTATTTTACATGGAGTGACTGCCTATCTGACCTCCATAACCCAGTTACTGGGTAATACGATACCCCTTTGGTAAGACTGGTTGTCAACTTCCGAGCTTCTGACGACCCGTAAAAGATCAAACCCGATCAGCACCCTAATTGCGTAACACATGATCAATCGGAATCTGAATCATTTTGTAGCAAATTGCTAATCCATTGCTTCATAAGTTCGAAAAATTTGTCTGCTCAACACGTAAATAACGCAATGAATGTTGTTGAACTGTCAAAATGAAACCGATTCCGATTGATCATGTGTTACGCAATTAGTGTGCTGATCCGATTGTCAAAGATCCACAATGTCAGCCGGGACCAAAGATTAACATGCTTTCCAGGGCGCGGAGAGGTCTTGGTATGTAGCGAATTTTACTATGAGCTTTTTACTCATAAGCTATACAGTTTTTTATCTCACGAAGCGACGCGCGCTTTGTGTATACGCACACATTCACAGCGTATTAGTACACTTGGTAACCGTAAGTAAAGCACGTGTCGCTTCGTGAGATAAAAAAAAAACTGTAGCAGTAATATTGCAGTTATACTAACCCGGGAACACTTGTAGCGAATTTGTTGTTAACAGGGACTCTTCCTTTATCGTCCAGGGCAATATTGACGTTCTTAAGACCGAGATCCGTGGTGTAAGGGCGACGGCCAATCGAAATCAGCACAACATCACAATCCAACTAGAAGAAAACATCACCACAGTTTTATAAAATCAATATCACAATTAATACAAGTCACAAGAAATTTATTCTTATTTTAAGGATTGCGTGAGTTATGCAGAAAAGGCTCGGCAGATGATAATGAATGCCAGTAGTTTTTGCGTAAAATGAATGTAACATACAGATGTATGGACAGGACAAAATTATAAGGGGTCTGTTTAAGCCAATTGTCTACAGAACCCAAAACAGTACTGCAATGTTTTGAATTCATATCTTATTATATCATAAAGTGAGTAAAAAAAACTGCAATTAAGTTACGATCTCTTTGGTGCCACCCTTGGATGGTTCGACTTCAACTTTGACTGTACTGCCTTCCTTCTTCACTGCAGTTACTTTCGTATTTAGTTTGAACTTCATTCCCTGTTTGGCAAGGATTTTATGCAACGTTTTAGCTACTTCGCCATCAATGCCAATACCTAAAATAAATAACAATATTGTAATATGTCTCATTTTTTAATAACACATTGTTATCACATTATAAGTCCCCTTAATAATAATAATAAATTATTTATTTATTTAATTTGACAACATTAGTCTAATGGTTAGGACAAAAAAAAAAAATACATTAAATCAAATCAAAATAAAACAATTTCTATTCATCCTGCCACATGAGCAACCGGACAGCGTGTCTAAGTATTGTTGCATCGTGTTTTTCGGCTAGGGTTTTCAGTATGCTGTTGGTGCTAGCCCTCATTCTGCTTATTATGGATGCGGTCTTTTTCCTCCGAATGGCAAAGAAGTAGTCGATTCGCGCTACAGCAAACATGCCAGACGCCCTGCAGAATCGGGGCAACCTCAACAGCACCCTGAAACCATTGTTATATTGAACCCGCAGGGCATCTAGTGCCCTCCGTGCAGTTGACCCAAAAACTACCCGTGTAGAACACTTGACAGTATGCTTTAAACAGAGTTGTTTCCACCTCGTTACTACAACGAGCGAATCTGTGAGCCAACATGTTGCATCTGGCTGCTAGTGCCCTGCGTTCACGTTCAATGTCTACCTGATCCCTGAAGCCCTTAAGTGGTCGTCCATTGAGGGATATTGAGGGCTCGTATTCTTAATGTGACAACAATAAAACTTCTATTTTGTCTTGTTCAGTGTAGTTTCTCTTACCTCCAATTGAACCAAGAAATTCAATGGCAGTAACATCTGCTCCGAGCCTTTGATACACAGATCCAAGTTCCAAGCCAATGACTCCTGCGCCAATGACTAACATCTTTTTGGGACACGCGCTAAGTGAAAGAGCTCCAGTTGATGTGACAATTTGTTTCTCGTCGAACTGTCAACACAATAAATAAAACGTAATTAATGTATTAGAACAGGTTTTAAAGCAAAAATTAGCAGTCAATTCTTTTACTAACCGTAACACCTGGGAAGGGCGTCACCTCGGAACCAGTAGCAATCAAAATGTTCTTAGTGTTAATTGTTTCTACACCGCCTGCTGTCTTTACTTGCACCTTCTTTGGGTCCATAATTGTACCCACCCCACGGACAAGTTGAACCTAAAAACAGGTCTGTTTTTTAAATATCTGTATACAATTCTGTTATTTTTACATTTAAATTATTTTGTTGGGTACACACAACAACCTATCAAGCCGATTGTATGGGCTTTCTGTACAATGAGAGTTCAGCTAATACTGGAAATGTATAGCTGAACTCTCATTGTTTGCATTGCACAGCATATCACTGATTACTTGTATGTAGGCACATACAAGTAATCAGTTAATAGCATGGGCTGTCAGAAGAAGAATCAACAGCAGGATAAATAATGATACTGTATAACATCCATTATAAGCAGTACCTTTTATGTGTCACAATGATACAATGACAATTATACAAACTTAACCAGGTTAATTTTATTCAACTGATAAAAATTTAACCCAATCCTTTAAAGTAGAAAAGAACTGAACAATACTAAAGATTTAAAAATTCTACCGGTACACTAGTGAGGATTAAATTCATACCTTATTTTTTTGGAAAAGCATGGCTATTCCACCCGTCAGGGCTTTCACAGCATTGACTTTGTATTCCATAAGTTTGGCAAAGTTGAAGGTGACTGGGCCTGTTTCAATGCCTCGGTGTTTGAAGTCATGTTTAGCTAAATGGTATAAGTGAGTGTTGTGGAGCAGCGCCTTGGATGGAATACAACCAACATTCAAGCATGTTCCACCAAGAGTTGGATCTTTTTCCACAGATATTGTCTAGAAAACAAAAAAAAAAGAAAATTTATTTTTATAAAGTCCTCCAAGGCTGCATTTTGGCCATGGTGGTTAATCTCAATGGAGACTTTCCTTCGGTACGGGAGATATTATAGGGTACAAGTGTGTGCTTAGACACAGGTGCACTCCCTCTTTTACTCTCATAGTCTCTTGGGATGGCAATCCAACACGACTGGAGACAGAGATCAGGCGCAGGACCAAAAGCTTAACGTGCTTTCTGAGGTACAGGGTATCACACTGCCAACTTACAAATTTTGGGCTGTTACTAAGAAATTCCTAATGAAAAAGCTCAATAACACAAGGCAGCACAGGTTTATACAATCACTTATATATGTCAATACAACTATTTTGAGTAGGGACACCAAGACAAAGCGAGTGGTCAGTGTCTTTTGAAGTCCAGACACAATCTTGGTCAGATCATGTGAGGACCATGGAGGTTACTGTCTGAAATGGTATTTTAAGTAGATTCCACTCTTCGCTTTATCTTGATTTCATTCAATGTAACAAGAATGTTTAGTTATTTTTTACATTACCTTGAAGCCTAATTGTGCAGCTTTGATGGCAGCAACATAGCCGCCAGGGCCCGAACCAATCACTACTAAGTCTGCTTCATGTGTGGTTGCATAGCTTCTTGTTGCATTCCGTACAGGGCCGCCTTTCTATAATTGACCATTTTTTTGATTATAAAAAAATTTAATTCATGTTAACATTGTCATTGTAATTTTAGTGCAGTAAATATGATAAACTATTGATCATGTCATATGTTTCAGCTTTGTAATGACACTAGGCTAATGTCTGAAATTAGCCAATAATCTTTGCAATACATTGGTTTCTTCCAATGATGCATGATTGCCAAAAATGCAATAAATAGAAAGGACAATGACCAAAAATCGTACCAAAAAATCTCATGCATCTAGATCAAAATAGTAATAGTAATAATTTTTACGACATTACGCGTCGGGGATTTGATTTTTGAATAGGGAATTTAATTTAAAGTAAAAAAGTGTTGATTTTGTAGTATTCCCTTTATATGAGATTCCATTTCAAATAATATGATTAATAGAACTTTGAATTTTGGAAGTGTCATGATCACTTCTTTCAAAAAACATGTAAAAAATTATACTTTGCCAATTCTACATTATTTATGGTCTACATATTAAAAATAACTAGAATAAAATATAATAGAATTTTTATTTAAATGATTATCATTTTTTAGAGCAGTAATAGCCGTTCGTGTATGACATGTCAAACAAAATAAAGTCAGGTTATTTCGATTTTTTTTTAAATCTCCGAATCCTGGGTTTTGTTTACAAAAAAAACTTTTGTAGGAGTAAATATGATAAGAGTAGTCTATAAAAAACAAAGTTTGACATTGATGCAGCATGGTACGGAGTCCATATATCCTTGAGCATATCATTGCTAATGGTCAAATAATTAAATATTAGTTACAAAAATAACCATTAGATAAACTAAAAATTGACCAAAAAACACATTTTGCAAAAATGTAACCACTACTTACCATTTTTAACAATTGGTCGAGTTTAACTATGGATCAAAAATTCGGCCCTAAGAGTTGGACAATATTAGTACATAAAATAGTGGGGAGTGTAAAGCTACAGGCTGCAAACAAAAGGTTGCAGGAATGTCTTATTGAAGGAATTTCAGTAGGGGTAGTTGGATAAATATATATTGCTCAAGATGCATGTTAATTTAATTAAGACACCATGACTGACTTTTTGATATGATATTTATACACTTGTGTAAAGGTTGAAAATCTTAAAACTGAGCCGATTTATAATGTTTTAGTGTTCTTAAATTTAGTGACCACCTTCACCAGAAGGAGCTCAGCCTCAATGCCAACCAAATAAAATAAGGAAGCTAAATTAGTGCATTTTGTCAAGGGAAAATGCCACAAGGATGAACAGTTGCAATACTTGCAATCAACCAGTACAGTTTATTACAAGACTACAAGTTTGATAATAAATCAATAAATCAGTCTAGATAACCTGCAAGCTTTAAATTATATTCTTCCAGCTAGATAAAATTACAAATCAAAGTCATACAAATCCAAGATGTTTTTCGAATTGATAAGAAAATATTGATGTGACAATCGGTCACATGTTGAAGGTCAGTGCAGGTTATAAAGGGCCAAAAAAATGTCTCGTAGTATTGTAGTCTTATGTTTTGGTATTATGTGTAGTTTATGAACCTTATATCGCTGTCAGCATCCAAATAGTAAAAACCCCTGTCTAAATCGTGCTAAAAACCATTGCATAACATTTGCAGCTTTTTGAAAATTAATTTCTTGACGGTATACTAATAAATACAAATAATAAAAGCTTACCCTGTAGGCCGATGAGGCAATCTTAAGAAATGTGTAGCCCATTCTCAAAAGGGGAGAATACCCTAATTTTTGATAGGATAGCTTAGTAAAAATTCGGAACCCTGGCGACCGAGAGAGACAGATGACAGATCGAACAAACGTCAAACGAACGGTCAAACCTCAAAAGTAAAACGTCAATTCACTATTCTTGTTTATCGCAAGATCTATGGTCTTGCTTACTCGCACAATATATTTCTCTTCGAGAAAAAGAAATGGCATGTTCAGGGTAGGCTAAACATAAAGATATTTAAAATAAGTAATTTGAAACGCCACTTTTCCAATCATGTTGTCATTGAATGGTGATACCATACCTAAAAAATAAGTTTGATTTTTTTTACAGTTCTAGATTTATGAATGATAGAAAAATGATGGAATATTTTTGGTATAAAATATTTTATGAAACATGTCAGTTCACTTTCATGCGACAATTTCACTAAACAGCGGTGATTTTTATTTGATTTTCATTAATTTTCTCCTGCATTTCGACTCTCTATCAAACATTAGATATGCGTATGTTCCACGCTTATGAAGCTAATAATAGATAAAAAAACATTGTTTCATTCCACAGGTGAAAAAAAAACTCATTTGAATTTGTAGTGGTATGTAGTACAAAGTGTTTTGCTTGAAATTTCTTTATTTTTATTCTGAGAACCTTTTTTTTTGGGTGGGAAATCATCAAATGACCTCTCCCGCTCTGGGCTGAGCAAAATTAGTTTTTAATTCCGCGTGAATAAATTCGCAGACTTCAAATCTTTCTGGCAGTACAATTTGCAAGAGTTTTTGGAAAGATCAAACAAAACGGAGGAATTTGAATTTTTACGAAGATCAGAAGAGAATATTATTACAATCCTGTACTGCAATGTTTACATATTATTTTGTATGCCAGTCCTTGGCGAAACATGTAAGATCATACTTCTATTTATAAGACCTTAATTACCATGTTTTAAAGCAAAAAAATAATACCAAATGGCTATACAGTTTTCCAGACTAGCAATACCAAAATGCGCGCGCTGCTGGAATGCGAAGTTTGTTTATCAATCAAATCAAGCGAAGTACGGTGTCTGGTAGTGCCTCTAAACGTGCGAGCGTTTCTTACGTAAATCGATTTCAGAATACGTTTGCTATCAAATAATAATAAACTTGTTATAACCAATTAATCCGTGAACAAATAAAATATAAAAAATATTAGTGTTGTGCGATTTTTTTACTCAAGGTAAGATTTTTTTCTGCTCAATTTTGATTTCGCACAACGTACATGCTGCAGCCGTTTTCAGTTTGGAACTACAACAACCCTTAGTATATATATATCTTTAATACTATTCCTTTTAAGTTAGAATCTATAAATCGTTTTTTAGTTGAACTAAGTACAATATTAAATTTTTTGCGCCTTTTTTTACAAAACATGAGATGAATTGTTTTTTTTTTATTTCTGTAGAGCCAAAGAAACAGATTCATTAAATAGAGGGTAGGTACCTTATCTAGGGTTACTGAATGTCCTAGCCTCTTAAGTAACCTTACATAATTTGGTGCATTAATAGGTAAGTAGGTATTTAATATATATTTATTATATATTTTTGGTTGAACGTGCCTTAGGTATGATTTGGATTAGAAACCTCGATATCTAAAATTCTACAGAGCAGACGGCCACTAATCTTATCGTTAGGTACCTACATGTTTTTTTTTATCTTAAATATAATGAGATTAAAGTATCTTGCATGGGGCACATTATTATTCCAGAAAAGCGTAGATAATAATATAATTTTTATTTGTTATGAATATTATGCACTGTCAGATCCATGTTTGCTGGGACCTATTGATACCACTGACTCTATTTAAACCACGATCCTGCAATAGGTAGTCTAGTACTGAAACACGACGAATTTATTATCAAATTGTTCAGTATAAGCGCGATAACGAACATGAACCGAAAATAGTCAATCGTCTGTAGAGTCTCGTAGTTTCAGATCTGAAATGATATTTTATCTGCGGAAACTTACGTAGGATTACTGCTATTCTAATGTCGCACTTTGCTTGGTGCCCACCACCAGATTCCAAGATGTGTATAGGTATAGCAGGTACTTAAGTATACCCAGTTTCTGGACGAAAACCAACGACGTGCCAAACTCTAAAATAAACTCATGTCAAGTGATTTGATTGGCTGTTGATAATTCAGTCATTGATATTTCGTTAGCCCTTTTTTCATTCAAGAAATGTATGTTTATTCTACCTAATGGTAGACTATTTTTAGACCTATTAACTACCTCGCGGCAAATACAATTAATTTAGTTTACTTACCAATAATTTCAAAAATCAATAGTAGTTACCTACCAACCTACCTACTTGTACAATTAAAATGATCTGATGCACCTAGGAACCGTTACTGTTGGACCTGATTCATCTAGCCTACTACTGTACTCACCTAGGCACCATTCTCACATTTCTTACCCACGTTATTCATTGAGCAAAAAGGCTCAGATTACCTAACTATAACGAATAGTAAACCTGTAGCACGAAAGTAGATCATTGAAATGTATCACAAGATACGATACATAGGTACAGGTACCTTAGGTACCTCAGCTACCTATGTAAGCAGTAGGTAATTTAGAAACATCAGGCGTAAACCCTACAAGATGAAGCAAGACAAATATTCGCTCCAGAGACAACGTAGTATATGTAGGTGTCACAAAAGCCAAAGTTCAAGCACAGATTACTAGTTCAAGCTAGGTAAGTATGTATTACCTACGTTTTACGAAATACGACTAGTTGTAGAATAGGTAGGTGCTCGCAACGTTAATCCTCTTAGTGAATGAACCTAAAAATTCTCCGCTTTTGAATGAATATTTTTGAATGAACTGCGACTGAGACAAAACTGGCCAAAAATCCACTAGAAATCCATTTGAAATAGCTGATGATATACCTAGTTATAAGGAGGTAACATATAAAACATTTTGCGTAAATAAACAATATTTATGTATACCTAATGACTCTAATGAGGTACAGTTGCTGTACCTCATTAGAGTCATTAGGTTACTACTAGCCCTAACTACTACTTAATCTTGTTTAAATGTAAACGATGCTCGGCCCTGTTCAAAATCAAACCAATAGTCGTAAGCCGGTTAAGTTATAAGATTTGTGGACTTGTGGTTAGTACGAGTAGTTCAGTTCGTTTTACCTGCGTAGTAGTAGGGCAGGTAAGTTAATCCTGTTAGGTGGCCGTGACACGTTGCCCGGCTTCTGTATTGAGGCATTTAGTCGTCGCAGCTCGGCCCGCATCCGTCCTCGCAATGTGCGACGCCAGACCACGTAAAACTGCACCTGCCATACAAGAGAAACTCGCCATTTATGAAAACGGTATTCATATCATATCCATATCTCATCGTAGGCTCCCGATTAGGCTTGCCTTACAATTTACGATCGAAAGTATCATACATACATAACCCTGTCCTGTTACTACTACGCCGCCGTTGCATTCATTTGGACAAGGTAGTGTTTCACCACGGCTCGTTGTTATTTGGCACACGTACTAATATGCGCGGGCTAAACAAAAGCACATGTCCAGCGCTTTCACGCCGCCTGGTTGTGATATCCGACCACGCTGACATACTGCACCAGTGCTCGGTCACCTAATACCTTTTGTTCTGTCCATCTCTTCATACTAGTTAATGTTTACAACATCCAGTGCTATCATACTAGGACCTTTCTACGCAGTTAGCATTTTCTACATTAAACTCATTATTTCATAATGCCCAATTCGTCACATTTTTTCACTGTAATAAAAGTTTAATCTCGTGAAGTTAAAGAGTTTATGTTGTGTGTTACTGATTAAACGGGAAATGAAATAGTGTTCTTTGTGGTTCTTATCACTTCCAAAAGGCTGTGGCCATAGTCGGCACTGTGTCATGAATTCATGATCCTCAGCTTTATATGCCGTCAGTCATGCAGAGTACAATAACACTTTGTTAACACGTCCTCACATGAATATGAACCAGAGATTAGCTTCGCTTTGATAAAGTAACTTCAGAGGTGACCGACTGTTTTATCTTGTAACCGTTTATCATTCAAAGAACGCACGTGTTCGAGATACTTGACTATTATGATGATGCACCATACATTTCCATAAGTAGTAAAGACTTCCATAACACATAAGTTTTGTTTTATGTGGAATGATGTCATGACGCGAAGATTTAACGTGTAACGATTAGTGCCACATGTGAAAAGCCGCTTAATGTTTGAAAAAGGACGCTTGAATGTTTGAATAGATAGAGCCAATTACATTTGGTAGCGTTTTAGAAAATGTCTCGGAAGCAGTAGAACTGCTACTTACACATCGTAACACTTTGATAAAACTTGCATAACGTTCGACGAAAGATAAAGGCACCCATGAAATTCGTACGTGTTGTGGTGGTGATATGGAATGCGGACAGTATGAACACAGTTAGATTTTTGTGCATCGCATGTTCAAGTAGGTAGCTGGTAGCCGTGGTAGGTGTGTATTGTGTGGGCGGTTGCATTAACATTATGTATGCAGCAAGCGTGGGACATTTGGCACGGGAGCAGGATAAGGGGGACTGGGAATTCTGGATAAGGATCCAACTCAGTGGGTGGCTTCTGTACTATCTTCCTTATTGAAGTTGATTATAAAATGCCAGCAGTTTTATTGTGTAATTCTGTTATAAATAACGAAGTGCGATCCTTATTTCTTGTAGTATCTACCTATCTACTACAAGTAGGTAGCAGATACTAATGGTACATACGAGTACCATTAGTATTGTGAATTATGTATAATAGAATAAAGCTGCGTAATAAAAACACATGCCATTCTAAAAATGAGAATGAACAAGGCATTGACATTTATTCATATGTATAATAATATTTATGAATCTAAGGTTAAACATATTCATCAGCATCAAAAGTCAACACGCATCTGAAATTTTGTACGCCATTAAAATTTACTTATGTGCATAACTGTTCACAAGATAGGTACCATGGCGTGTTACAATATACGTAGTACGTATGTATTCCAATATTTAAAATACCTACACACGTCTGAAATGGTCCTATTTGTGGATTGGAAAAATCCTTCGATAGCAAGCGTGTGCGCTGAATCAATCGATTGTGTACAGTGTGATTTCAACCCAATAACAATAACTAGTTTACATTCATAGACATTTTTGTATACATTTCATGCCCCCAGATGTTAGTGAACAAAGTACTTGTTCGTACAAAAATAATCTGTATATGCAATTGTCCGCATGCTATATGTATCGAAATAATAAACAAACATATTCAAACAATGAAAGAGTTGAATGTCGAAATAAATAAACTATCGCGTGATAACAATGTTTCAGTAACATGAATTGGTATGGGGTACCATATACGAGTATAGAATTAGCAGGAATTGTATATGCTAATTAATTATCCGTTTCCTTATTTTCTCCGCGCGGGATTAACAGTGGCAGATCTTTTAAATATTCAATGCTGTTTTCTTGCTTACCCCAGTACAAACAACAGCCTGGTTGCCTGGAAGAGATCGCAGTAATGCGATAAGGCCGCCCATTGTATATTTTGTAGTGTGTCATGTATTTTTTATGCTATGTATTTTTGTGGTTTACAATAAAGTAAATAATATATAAATAAATAATAATAACAGCGATCTTTATATATAACAAAGATGCTGATAGCCATAATAAGCCATTTCCTCCCAGCAAATTACGCCGCCCAAACTTATTGATACATTTTATGTTCAGTTCTACTTCGTTTCTTGAGGAAAACATGAAAAACGATGTATTTTTACATTAGTTTTGTGGGTTATGAACAAAGACTGATCAACCAGAATTCCAGAATTCTTTGGGCAGGATTGAATCTTCTATTTAATAAAATTCTTAAATTCACTGACTGACAACCCACAGCCTAAATTGCTGGGTCTAGAAGCATGCATTTTGCACAAGAGTTCCTGATATAACGAAAGTGAGCACTAAGCAATGATTTAAAAAAAAACATCCCTAATTGAGTTAAATTGGGGATGAAAGTTTGTACGCCTTGTAAAGTGAGAAAACGTAAATATATCGACTAATTTCTGATCCATTCCCATCCAACAATATAGCTATCATCGAAGAGCTAAATGGCATATTTGAAAGCTAACTGCATTATATTTGTCATAGGAGACAATATCCGCAAATAGCATCTTCGTCGTCATAAGAAAGTGGCGGAATTGTCGACTTACGACACGGCCATTACGCATTTGTCGTAATTTCTTACGAGAGCGGAGCGAACCCACTATTCGAGTTAAACGCATTTTTCACTTTTAGTTTTATACTTGTGTGTTGCTTATAAGTCTTATGACGTTAAGTCGTTAAATTGTGTAAGTAATTACATTTCGCGTTTATAGAAATAGGTAGCTGTTCCACTTTTAGAAATTATTTGATTGCATACGAGTGGAAATTCGTAATCTGATATCGTAATGCAGTTGATTACATCCTCACCCCATACACATTTTAGTACGTGAGTCAGCGACTTGACTTATGTTTCATTAACTAATTGGACATCCATTTGTTAATGAAAGTCAGTTAGCATTGACATAAAACATCCCCAACTATCGGTTACATGATGTAGTAGCACGTATCAGGTAGTGTAGAACTAGAAACGTTGACGGCGTACAGTTTGTCGCTGCCTGGTCGATGCATGGAAAGCGAAAGTGCAATCAAGTGCGGCGCTTGCCGTGCCGGTGACTCCAACTAGTGCATCACACTGCCTACGCTTAAAAGGACAAAGGAAGTCCGACGCTGCCTCTGTTTTACAGTAACAATGGAATCGCAGCCTTATAACAATGGCTCTATCATTGTGATGCAAGGTCGTTTCCGATAGGATTTTGATTTAAAGACGAGTTAATTATGTGTAATGAAGAAATAAACAACACGTAACTACCTAAGTAATACAAAAATCCTTTATTCTCGGTTAGCGATAATGTTTAAGAGCCTCTACATACTTGCGTCATTGTTATTTTTTGTCTCCACTACAAAATATTCTCATAAGCATTTTTTTGTCATTTATAAGTGGGTATAACAACACTCAAACTCAAGTGTGTATTGTGCTGTGGAGTCCTTGAGCACGATTTTTTGGCAGTTCTTCACCCCCAAAAGAAACCAAAAAATATTTATATATCGGACTGACAGTTTTAACTCAGTAGGAATATGATTTCTATAGAATAATTTCGAAATTTTCTTATAAAATACTCGCGCGTATGGGATTGTGTTGGGCGGGCGGGCAAGTAGGGCGAGACGCGAAAAGCTCCGTCTGCTTCTAGGGGTCAACGCCCTCCGAGCCCTGCCCATGAACGCAAAAGCGAGGGATGCCCTGCACTATTGTTATCGATACTATTTGCCGAATATAATTTAATGTTTTCATAATAACTTTGAATTTTAGCTCATAGGTCATTGATCTGTCTATTGGCATGTGACCCTGCTCAGAGTTATATTTTATCGAATTTTGTTTTAAATACTCTTGGAATTTAGTTTCCTAAAAAGTTTCTAATTTGCTCAGTTACATATGTCTCAAGAAGAGATTAAAGGATTAAAGAAATAAATGAATACCATTCTGCGAGCTTGATATTTCAATTTCTTAGTATATCTGCTACTTCGCAATAATAGAGCGGCCTCCAACGCATCACAGTGTGCAAATGCAAAGTAGGAGCGAATGAATGGATGCAGTCACAGTTAGTTTCACAACAACTGAAGCTTGTAGGTTACGCAGCCTGAAAAATAGAGGACAAAATACTATCCCCATAAAGTAGCAACTTTGCTTTTTCAGTTTAATTTGCAAAGTGCTTTGATGGCTAGCAGTTGTGGCTATTTTACTTATATTCGGTAATAACTCAATGGTTCGTATAAAATCTCAAGTGTTTTCGTGTCAGAACGAAGGTCTTGATAAGTAATGGTAAAGGAGCGGTCAAGGTAACTGCTTGCAGTGATAAATGCTTGAAACGGTGTATTGATAAAGCGCTTATCATGGCATGGCCAGGCCGACATAGATTTACAAGGCAGGTACTTCGTTTCTCATTACAAGTAACCCTTTTATGGCCTTATGGTTTTGTATGTTGTGTACTTTGCACTCTTGATATTTTAAATGAAAATACTCTTATACAAACAGACATGCTTATATTTAGTTTCATATTTTAAATGTTTATAAATATTTCAAGTGACGAAATGTTTGCATCACTCGTCACCATTGCAGTCATATGAAATAGTTAACAAGAACAATAATAATATTTTGATGAATGATTCATCCTATTCATCCCATTCAACCTATTACAATATTTAATACCACTGCAAATTTTGAATGCTGACAAAATTACAAAGGTGTTGACGATAAAACTGTAGGTAGGTAAGACAATTTTCAGGAGATTCTTTATTATGTACTAGTAATTTATGAGAGTAGTCAGAACATCACGACCACCAAGTTGTTTTAATAACTACATAATTATGTATGTTGTAAAAATGTCTTTATGTTTTCCTTGGTGTATCACGAAGGAGTTTTTTAAAGGTGATTTCATATTCGGCTTTATAAATGTAAGTTCTTCACGATCTTGAATCGCTGAAATGAACAGTGTAATTTTCATGTGAGAGTCTTGCCGCTTATTTCTTCGTCAAATTATATCATATTTTTTCATTCATGCAAATGAATTTTTAAAACTATGACATGTATTTTAAAATTTAGCGGCGTCATGTGTGGTATATCGTTATTATTCAGTAATGACTAAATAGTGTCCTTGCAATCAAACAAGGGGTCGTCCCCTAAATCGCTGTGAACCCTTTACTAGTCACCCTACTTATTTAAAACGAACGTTAATCTGTAATGATGACAGGCCATCATTTGTGCCGACAAAATGGTCAGTCGTGTTATTTGGATCATGTAAAGGATTTACGCTTCTTTTAAAATATAAAGCCGAATCCATTAGACAACTTTCTATTCTTTCTAAAGTCTCCTAAAATAGTTTACAGTGGTCACCTATTAAAACAATGAAGTTCTATTAGTTTTATTGGACTTATTAAGAGAATGAGCACATGTGTGCTGCATCTTCTTTGGTCGAATCAGTTAACCTCTCCCATTGAGGCACACGGGAAAATTTTGTATCGTAGTTATAACTGTCATCAACTGTAATAATAACCGATTCGTGTGCGCCCGCATCAGGAAGTGGCTTATTGATCGTGTCACGGAGGGATCTTTCATTCGTTGTTGATTGCTCTACGTCATCGCGACAGTTAAGTCTTTTAAATACTTCGCGTCAGCGGACCGCGTTGGTCTGCATCATATTTGTGTTAGATCAATTTATATCGACGCGGTGAATTGTTTATTTTTACTCACCTTTATTACTTCAACCTGACGCGGACGTCAGAGCAGCGGCTGTTTTATGGATGTTTATTTATTTAGAGAGCTTGTGTATTTGATGGATCAAAAATATTTAAGCTATCGTATTTATTTGATGTATTTCACCTTGATCGTTGAGGTGTTCAATATAAATAGTTTAAACTATAAATTAAACATTTTTAATGCCACCCTAAAATGTGCTAGCACTTTCCGTTATGGTTTATGGGTTGTAAACACGCCGCCCCACTAGTGCACGTGTCTTGGGAGTCATATATCTGAAGCAATAACATCTTCCGTACCATTACCGATGGCGAAAATAACCCTACTGCTTTATTGTCTAATGGTCACGCCTGTTTCGTAATGATTGCCGAAATCATAAACTAGATACCAGAATTCCCATTTAAAAAGGCGCAATAAAACGTGCACTATGCGATTGAAGTTTGAACCCTTTTTGGATTAATTTGAATTTTTGTCAGATTCGATGTAGTAATGGTGACGGCAATAGGAGCAATAGCTTGCATTTTTATTCAACGAAGTTTGATGAGTAATTCTTCAGAAGAATTCATTCTCATTTGTTCTAGCAATTTAGTTTTAGATTTTAGCTTTCTGTTGGACATAGGTGACTTTGTAGGTACTATTTGTCTTATTTGATTTTTATTTGTCATTTATTTATTTATAATCTATATATATATACTAATAATAAAGCTGAAAGGTTCGTTGGTTGAACGCGCTAATCTCTGGAGTTACCAGACGGATTTGAAAAAAATATCTTGCATTTGATAGCCCAATTCATGAGGAAGGCTATAGGCTATTTAACATCACGCTAGCAGCCTTAGGAGCCGAGTAAAAATAACAAAAGTCGGAAAGAAAACGAGTTTATAGCGCGGGCCGGCGGCGCGGCGCGGCGTTGCGACTGGATGCCATGGGTCGGGGGAACAAGAAAGACGCGGTCGAAGTCGCGGGCAGAAGCTAGTACAAAATAAGCTTAAAGTATCATCATCATCATCTGCCGAGCCATTTCCCAACTATATTGGGGTCGGCTTCCAGTCTAACCGGATACAGCTGAGTACCAGTATTTTACATGGAGCGACTGCCTATCTGACCTCCACAACCCAGTTACTGGATAATACGAAACCCCTTGGTAAGACTGGTAGTCAGACTTTAAGTAACACCAAATCGCTTGGCTAAGAGCTAATTTTTCCAACGCCAGATAATTTAATCCGAGGAATAATTTACAATTTTTGACAGTTCTTCTACTATACAAACTCTGTCAGACGTCAATTTTGTTCCACCACGAATATAAATTATACTATATTAGTCGATTGAAAAATCTACCCTAAATGAAAGAGAAAAAAAGTTACATAATAATAAGAACAAGGAATAACATTGTTATGTAGGGTTGATTTTCGTAATATTTCTAGAATTCCAATGATAACATTATAAACATTACATTATTATATTACATACATCATTACATTATTTTTATGGAATCTATAATTGTAGTTAGGTATATACTACATAGTTTAGTTTGTTCAAGTTACGTTATCTACCTGCACTTAACTGCGTTGTAGTTACATCAATTCTATTGACACAGTTAGAATGTATGCTGTGCCTATATGGGCAACATAACATTCATTAGATGGTCCGTCCGACACAAATGCGTCATGCTCATTATTGGAAATCTATTAACATCCATTATGATAGAGATTGCAATGGAACTATGGAACGCATTAAAGACAATGTGAGGTAAATACAAATATAGAGAAATTATAATGTTAACTTTAAAATGCATTAAAATCATAGATATATTTTTACATTTCTATGATTAAAATATTAAACGTATTATTACTATTCCCTTATTTGCAACGAGTTAAAATTTTTGCAACGTCAGTTTTGTTATTTTGTTGGTTACTGTAATTGCCATTAGTTAACAGTCATTTAACTTCACTCGACTCGGAAACGAGCGCCAGGATTGCAATTTCATTAATTAGCTCTGAAATTGTATCGAAATTGGACTACGGTAAAAAAATAAGTTAAAACGTAGCGAGTGCTTAATGCTTATGTACCTAACTGTAAATGCTGTACCTATGTATGACAAAGTGTAACTTGACCTAAAAGGACGACCATATTAATTACGACTGTAAGTCGTCGTGATTCTGATTGATTTTGATGAATCATTAATGTCGCCACAATAGTACGTACATATAAGTCTGTGTACGAGTTCATGCGTTATGTTTGACATCAATTCTTTCTCTATTGCAAAGTTTTATTGTTACTACGTCACGTCAGTCTGCATCGAGTTTCTTAAACTGATTGATTGGGTATTATTCTATTGTCAATGTGTGAAATGTTCTATCAGATATAGCTCATGTAGCTGAGCAAGAGAATATTTAGCATAACGAATGACATGATACACATATACTTAAGCCTATCATTTCTGTCATCAATATCTCACCTATGACTGCAGTCAAATGGTCTCTAAAAATATCGGTAAAAGCTACTTTGTTCAATTTAACAATAATTGTCGAATCATGTGAGAATTTTAACTCAATACAATTGATAAACCTGAAATAAAATCTACTTTCCAAAATTATAGGTAATGTAATGTTGGAATCGAAATTACATTAATTAATAGGTGAGTTACTTTTATTTATTATATGAGTATTGAACCAGGTACTATCTTTCTGTGCCATAAAATACTATCGAATGTGAATACGTACTTATTACCGCTGTGTGATAAGCTCGAAGGAGTTGAAAGTTAATTTAAATCCAACAAAATTACACATAATAATTGGGATGGCTCAAGATAGTCTGTGTGAGTTAAGAAGCTCGGGGGAACCGGAATAAAAACTGCAAAAAGTAAGAAAGAACGCAGGCAAAGGCATTTTTCATATGACGAAGAACGCTGAGCATTCTAATGAAAACGTTTTCAACAACATTGCGCATACAATAGCCTTCAGCTAGTCTATCTACACATTTTTAGTAATTAATTAGTCTCAAACAGCGTAGTTTCCGCGAATGTCGTATTATCTGTTTAACGAAGTAGAATGAACAATGTGGTAGCCTTCAGGCATAGTGACGTCAATTGTTTCAGCAAATAAGTGCTGAAACAACCTTGTAGCAGCGTATGGCTACTTGGCTAGATGGAACTGATGGAAGGCTAAAAATAAGCAGAGGTCAGGGGTCAGTTAATGGTGTGCGAGTGACCTTTGTGGTGAACGATATTGCTAACAAAATATTGATTTATGCGGATATATTTCACATTGTCAGATAGCGCCTTGACCTTGCGAAACAGCTCTAAATAAAATGAATGCTGTGATGTTAATTATAGCTATAATTATTCATGGACATGGCATAAGATATCATTACCATTTATTTTAATTTGTAAATATCTCTAGTCTAAGTGGCCATTACCACAGAGCCTCTCTTATCTTCTATGATATTTGACGTGTTAATCCCATTTCAAAACAGTTAATCTAATTATCTTCCAAATATTTAAGATAACGGATCACGCGCTTCTTCACAAGGAGCCTCAAAGGAGATTTTGTTCAGTTTCATGAATAACCTTGAAACATTCCCTGCGTGGAGCTTCGGCCTTCATAGACGGCTGGTTCGATACACGAACACGGGCACCGACTTTAGTCCACAGTAGATATCCTTTTCAAGGGCACTCCCTCGGGCGGTTTATTGGTACACCTATCGAACATAATTTTAACGTCCAACTTGAATGTTACTATACCGGACAACTCTTACTTTATGGTAGTAATTATTGGCTCAGCCTACAAATAGCCAATATCCAATCTAAAGCCAGTTTGTTTACGTTCAGTTCGTGCTGCACTGCGGCTGGTAGCTAAGATGCGTATAAAGTGAAAATACTTTTATTGGTATAAATATTTAGCTTCATTGCGCTCTATGGGTGGATTTTGTGTAATTATTTTGGTGTTTATTTCGTATATCCGTCGACATCCGGGTCCGCGTGGTATGACATTTCCCGGATTATTGCGTTGCGGTGCGTGCTAACGACTTCTACTTACTTTATAATGCTAATGCAACATACAAGCTAATGAGGTGTTAAATTATAACAGAGTGAAAGTATATTATTGCGTGCATTACTTTTTGAATAACTATCATCACTTAACCCTATTACAGCTTTGATAGAGTTGCCGTTACCGTCGATTCGATGTTATGTATGTCTTCGGTTGATATTTATTGCCAAGCAAAATCTAAAGCCGGTTTATCGGAGAATGCTTGCCATAATGACACCTGCTGTGACAAAGACACACATACACCTCTTTTGCGTTCTCGAAGGTACGAGTACACTGCCAGCAGGTAAACTGTAAAATATGTTAAAGAACAGCGACTCGCGATCTTTTAAATGATGTTTAAGAAATACGAAGGAGTTATGGCTATAAGAAATTTTACCTATAAATATTTAGCTAAATGTTTACTTTGTATGAGTAATATAAAGTTGTTGTTTATAAACGAAGGAAGCTGAATAATGACAGCCTTTCGGCTACTCTACATTTATAGCCCTTGGGAATAAGGTGCCCGGGGGCAACCTGTGAAAACGACGATATGATAATTAATTACATTATCATTTTCAATCCATACTGATACTTTGCTGGGTTTCAGGGTATAAGGTTTCCTTTGTGCCTTTGATCTGCGCCGTTCTTACAATGAAAATAATTTAACTAAAAAAAACCATTCCAATAATACGCAACAAGATTTAAATTAATTCCATTGACTTTACACTATTTGTAACAATCTCACCATGAAAACCCAGGTGAAGTGAGCTTTAGGTGAGCTGTCAATAGTGACAATCCCTAGCATATGGAATGATAGCTCACTTCACGTAAGTTTTCACGGTGCCTTTTTTTACAGAATCGACCGGCTGATTAATAAAAGTTGACTGTATGTTAATACATTGTAAATACAAAATTGCTAATGAATGACTAGAAACTGAGACTAGAAAATTAAGCAATAAATTCACGGTCTCAACGATGTAAACTTGTCACGGCTTTCATTTACGTCTGGAAGTCAAAGACGCACCTTCTAACCTGGCTAGATATTTAGACATACATACCAACTTAGTTACTACATTAACTATGTAGCTTGTGGTAACTTGAGCTAGTTTCCTCATACACATTATTTGTTCCGTCGCAATAAGGAAGGCGAGATATACATGTAGTAATAAAATCAAAATTACCGCACATGTCATTATGTTATCGAATTAAACTGTAATTATGATTACAGGACGATTTAATTTTTACTTGATATTTTGCTTGATTAGTTTGCTTGATGATGACTCAGATTAAAAGTCTGCATGTGCAATCATGCAAAATATCAGAGCCCGTATTCCCGTAATTTAAAACGTTCAAAATCTAGTCGCAGTCTCATCTCAGCGACAAACAAATGTCAAAAACTTGTCAAAATGTAGGGAAATTAGACGTATTTTTGACAGATTGCGACTGAGATCAGACTGTGAACGTTCTTAAAATCACGAGAATTACCCCTCTTGTCGTACCTTGTTAGGAAAAATATGTATATATACTTATATATTTTTTTTGTTTTGGCAATTTTTTTGCGTTATGATATTCTCTTCACTTTGATATTAAACGTGGAGCTGATTCGATAACGGTTATCTTTAAGTGGCTAACGTACATCGTTGTTGCCTCACAGTTTCCTTCCACAATTTCGACAGAAAGTATTAATAAAAATAATTACTTACTGGAGTTGTGCAATTGAACGCTTCTGCACTATATTATGCATTAAGAGAGATACTGGTATAATTTATTGTTTTATGCGATGCAAATGACTCAATCTGTTTTTGTTATATTTACATAATGTGCTGATTAGCAGTCATAGTTTACTAATGGATGTGTAAGTGATCGTCCATTAGGTAATAGGATTAGTAGGCTAGGATTACAGTTTGAACTGGCAAAATAATAAATACAGCTTAACTACTTAGATCCAAGTTAAGACATCCAATATTTTTGTCCTATTCGTTTTATTTTCGTTGCAAATAAACCCACTCGTCTTATAAATAAAATATAAAAAAAATATTTATCTAGGTACTAATAATTGAATTACACCACGTTCAATGTGCCATTATCGGGCAATCATTACCCCGATAATCATTCGCAGCAGATTTCTTCAATTTCACGTGATTTAATTATAATCTAAACATTTATACTCGTACCTACATACAGAAATATCTACAAATAAGTAAAATTAAAGTTGTAATGGCAAAATATCAGTTTTTTTACTAAATGCATATTTATGTATGAAAGTACGTATACCTATAACGAAAAAAAATATTTTTTTTTGTGTGTGTTTTTTTGTTCCCGCTTATCTCCGAAACGGCTGGACCGGTTTTCACTGGCGAATAGCCTAATGTTACATAGGACTTTTTGTCGATAGCACGTTCTCCTGGGATAATTTCTGACATCATTGCGGGAGAAGTCGCGGACAGAAGCTAGTTTGAATTGTCGGCCATTGTTTCTCTATGATATAGGTATTTATTATTTAAATTGTTTTTTTGTATCACCTTGCAATGTGAACTTCCTACCCAATCGGCTAAATGATGCTTTGTCTGCGTAATCCTTGATAATCAGTCCGTTAATTATTATTATCATATTATAAAAATTGTCATCATTACTATTGTTTGACTTGATTGGAAAAAAAATACATAAAATGGCTAAGAGTTTGTTATAATAAACAGTGGTCTATTCTGTAAAAATCTTACCGTGAAAACTTAAGTGAACAGCAGATCGATTCTGTAAAAATCTCACTGTGAAAAGTTAGGTGAAGTGAGCTTAGAGTGAGCTGTCAATAGTGTCAATCCCTAGCATTAGTTGGAATGACAGCTCACTCCACGCTCACTTCATGTTCACGGTGACAGAATTGCACTGCTGAGCTTGAAGTGAGTTGTCAATATTATCAATTCCTAGCATCAGCCGGACTGACAGCTCACTTCACCTAAGTTTGATAACGTGATATTATATTTTTACATAATAGATCGGCTGATGCTTGCGGCTTGCGGCTTGATGCTGCTAGGGGTTGAGACCATTGACTCGCTTCATCATAAGTTTTTTTAGGAATAGTTCGACTGAAGTCGTAATGTTGAGTTAATTGTTTTGAAACCGGAAATTAGGTTTGCAAACATTAAATAATTTTAATGTTTTACCCGTATTGTGCTATTGATGTTTTCAATCGTAGGTATTCTGCAATAACACGAACTCGTAAAAAAATATTACTTACACGACCAAACCATACCAGAACATCAATATTTTTCATGAGTTGGCATCGATGTTATATAGGACAATTCTCTTTTCATGTAGTACCTACCTTGAATCAATACGAGAATACATACATACATTATACTTATGAAATACCACGGATATGGATTTACCATCAGGATGGCTGTTTAAGAAATATTTTAGCAGATTGTATTGAAATGGTCATTATTCCTTAATACAAAAATATTATTGTCTAAGTCTAGCTACAATAAAAAACGTAGTAGTAGATTTTATTGTTATCTTTGGCGGGTATTAACTATGAGCTGTGTATTATCTTTATTTTGTATTTCAGCTTTATTTAAAGTGCGCATAAAACATGATTCAACAATTCTCTTACTTATTATTAAGACGTAGATTGGCGGAGTTATTGGAGTTTTCACGATTTTTGCGATGGCGTAAAATATAGGTAGGAAGTTGATATGTACACTCGGCGACACATCGAGCTACATTTTCAGTTTTAGCTGTCCTTGCATTGTTTAGGGTTTTCTTACAATCAAAAGTCAGCTTATACTGGTTATGTATAGCGTGATGTGTACCCGTGCGCACATTTCAATTCTATATATTTCTAAATTTTGAACTTCTGCACAGAAAATAACTCTAGAACCAAATCTTAAATCTATTTTGACTAGCAATTAACTGTTAGGCGTATATTTTCAGTTATGTTCATTATTTGAGAGAAAACCAGCTCCGATAAATATATCGGTCTTTGGAACACAACCATGCGCCCAATAACTCTACAAGTGTTCTATTTTGAACCGCCTCGTTAGAGAATGAAAGGTATTTGCTTTGTACCACAATGTACTGCTGGTAACAAGCTTTAATCTGAATTGAATTTAATTAAAAACCTGGCAGAATTAGAATATATAAAGCAGGCGAATATATGAACTCATAAAGATAACTATACAGTTTCCGTTTGTCTAAAGTGCCTGAAATGAGGCCGTGGCGTGAGATAACGAGCAGGAACGAGAGTTGAAACGTTTTAAAAAGTCGAGTTGGGATTGCGTTCCGCAGAAAAATTCATCATGTAATGCTCTGTTATTTCCCCGGGAAGGAAGTGACGCCTCGGCACTCGGAGCTCTTATTAACCTGAGTTCAGGGATCGCAATCATACCTCAGACGGATTCACGACGTAAAGCAGGTCACAACCATGGAACAATACTGCCATAGTACTTCAGATTTGCCCATAAAGTTTTATAACACATGTATGATAACGGCACGAGAATAAAAATAACAAAATTGCAAATATAAGTTTAGTATCAAGAAAGAGAGAATTGTGACATTGAGTTTTGTATGAAATACCTAGAAAAAATGCTCATAGGGGTCAAATCAAATGCTTCATGATGAAGATGACTTTAGTTTTTTATTTCGTTATAAACAGATGGATCCGATAATATTAGACATTCATTTAAAATAACTTACTTTTGCAATACCGCAGGAAACTTGAATTCTAATTAATTGTTTTACAACATGAATCCTGTCAGAAGCTAATTAACGACTTTTCGGAATATGCATAATGGATTATCTCGAAATGTGTGATGGAATGTTTGCCAATCTCAAAGTTTAACTCCTTTGTGAGTGCGACCGGTTTCTCAACTAGAAATACTAATAAAAAAGAGTGTTATTCTTACTAACTACCCAACACATAAATTATAAAAGAACGACCTTTGAACTCTTAATATAGAGATACTCGTAAACACTGAGCTACGTGCATCCGTGTAATAATTATTAGGCAATGTAAAATTACATGTGGACGCGGTGTGCTAATATTATTTAATAAATTGCGCTTATGGTTACATTCCTGTATTAGTATGCTTACTATGTAATACTTGAATATGATGATATCATCAGTGATTCATGAGATTTGTATAGTGTACCCCGGCACTGACTCTTGGCTTATTATCTCGTGGAAAAACACGTCTAATGATCTTAAGAACCGCTTGAAATTAAAAAGAAACCTGCATAGACTATATGTAGGTGTAGAGACATCAAGTTTCTCAAAAGGATACGAAGTGCCTACGCGTGATTCATGAGCTCTTTGTGCTAATATTTTTTAATAACTCGACCTTGTTATTGACGGGGAGCACGTGGCGTCAACACAGGATAAGAATGATGACGTATTTGTAAACAGTGAACTTCGTTGTTGGTCTAGTAGTCTAGTAATCAGGTGGGCGCAGCTTCTGAACGTTGGGTTCTGGTTCTGGGTTAGATTTCCTGCACCCTAATTGCGTAACACACTATCAAACACAATCTGAATAATTTTGAAGGGACTGAGAACTCATCCATTCCTTCATATGTTCGAATAATTTGTCTGCTTAACAACGTAAATAACGCAATAAATGTTGTTGAACTGTCAAAATGCAAGCCATAGCAGTGTGTTACGTCATTACCCCGCAGGTCGGGCAAGTACCTAATTGTGTTCGGTGTGACCTCCGCTTAGTGCTTGGTGTTTTACGGCTCATATTGAGTATGCTAGTCACACAACCAGCAAAGCCTCAAAGTAGGGTTAGGTACCATTTCGAAATTGGAAAAGCCCTGACAAAAAGCCGGAAATTAACAAAAAAGTACCTACGGATATCTTAAGTTCTTTTTAATAACTTCTTTTTTTCTTTCGAAATCATTTAACTTTATTTATTTAAAAAAACCCTTTTGTCGAAAAGTCCGGACAACTGATAAGGTCGGATGGAGTCCGAACGGGTCGCCAAAAATGATGTCATGTTATGATGATGACCTAAGTATTAGTAAACAGTTTTTTTTTTGGTTTTCATTAATGCTATTTGCAATCGGTTGTCCGAAGCGAATTTCTTCCATGCTTACATGGTGTTGTGGTGGAGGCCAGAGCTGCGCCTCCCACTTATACAAGGTGGTTTCTCTTCAGCCTTTTTAACACCGCTGCACTGTCGGGTATAACAATTCAGTGACAAGTGGGTTTGGATGCAAGGCGAGCCTTGTGTTGTCTTTTGTACTGCTCGATTTCGGAGTTTACTGATGGCATTTGTAGATAGGCGTGGATTTTTTCGTTCCTAGCAAACCTGTGCATGGTGCATTTGCTATTGTTCTTAGGATACAATTTTGAACTCTTTGTGGTCAGAGTATGTTGGATTTGCTGGCAGCGTCCCACATTGGAATCGCGAAAGGAATATTGAATTGCGCACGCAAAAAATAGTTTAAAAAGTTAGAAACGCTAAAAAATTGGGGGTGGTTTGAAAAATATGAGAAGATTTAGACTATCACTTTAGTTTTTCGATCACTGTTTTAAATTGAATCAATTATTTAAGATACAAACAATTGTGCACCGTTTCCTCAGCTAACAGTTCACTTTCACAATGTTTTGAGACGTTCCCTGTATTTTCCTTTATTAGTAAACAGTGTTTCGTTTATTTGCAGTGTTATCGGCGAGCGCGTTGAGCGCGGGCGGCGGCGTGGGCCCGGTCCCCACGCTGGTGACACAGTCTACGCTGGGTGCGGACGTGGACATGGTGCAGGAAGGCGACGGTGCGGTGGGGGAGGGACATGGCCTCATCGCGCCGCGTCGCGTGCCCAACCCCTGTCTGGAGAGCCCCCAACGAATGGACCTGCATAGGGAGCTGCTCTTCAATCAAAAGATGTAAGTTTTTTTTATTCGATCAGTTTTCCCTATTTTATGATACTCTTAGTGGCCTTCATGCGATGCCTTCGTGAAATATCGAATATCACCAATATGGCAACCTAGTACCTATAGCAAAAGCCAGAAGATCCTTACACACTACATTAGTCAACGCGATGTCTACGACTCGGCTTTGTCGTAGACACGTCGTAGACGTTGCGTCGAAGATGCGTAGCGGTGACGTAACAGAGGCGCCTAGCGTCGTCGCATATTCGTAGCGTAAACGTTGTCTTACCATTTGTAGCGACATAGGATTAGTTTTGCAATGCGCAGGTTGTGTTGTGTAGACCCTGCGTCTTCGTTCCATAGTAGTCGCGTAGGCTCTGCATCGATAAGTAATTCAGATACATTATTCAAGATTCCATTTTGTTAAAATGGATTCCGTCGAGGAAATATTACTACTAGCTTAGTATCTAAAACGAAATTTACTACGAACACAAGAGATTTAAAAAAGAAATGGTTTCCACGAGGACGTCGACGCTGGGCATACGTTCGATCAACGCTATAGGCGTTCATCGAACGTATGCGCAGCGCCGAAATAGCTGAAAATAATAAGCCTTGTTTATTTTATGTTTACTACGTAAGCGATTGGATTCGATGGTCACTTCTCAAAAATGTCTTCATCGGATCTGACTCAGATGTTATTAGGAATTTGGTTCAAAGGAAGTGACGTGCGAGTAACAAATAAATATTATAAACCGGAGTATTTCATAATTTTAAGTGAGTCAAGAAACACCTTTCATGAAGCACTCTTTACATTAAGTCCAGAGCTTGCTATCACATCGGCTTTCTCCAACCTTTGTCCGTTATTATAATAGAGAACGCTCTCAAAAGCACTTTGTGGAAGCGACAAGTGTCTCTTCCGATAAGGATGCCACAGGCAAATGTTGGCCACGACCTTTTCTGTGTTTTTTACCTATTCTGGTTTTAATGTATTCCTACATCAAAGGAACAACAAGAACCCTTTTTTGTTAGTATTTTTCCAAGTACTTTAACCTTATCTAGTCTTTGACCATTGAAGCCATGTTAATTTGTAATCTACAACATTTGACAACAAGGTAATTCAATTACCTCTATAGATATGTTATCAAGAATAGGAAAGACATTCCAATTGGTATGTATAGATGTGTAATTTTCTTATGAATAGAAGATAAGATCTACGCCATCGTTTTTCACCCCATTCCACGTTCTAATTGATGACAATGCACAAGAACTGCGTTTAGCTTTAAAGTCATAAAGTGACGGCTGGTGCGCATAACGCGGCGAGTTTAGTTTTTGCTAAGTCTAAGTTTGGTTCGTCTCCAGCGCACAGGTGCACCGCATCCTGTCCCGAGTGCGCACCCGCTATAATTATTGAACATCTGTCGCCAGAACTGCGCCGATCGCATTGTAAAGAGACGCTCAAACCATCTTTGTGAAATCAACAAAATAATGTGGAACGTCGAAGGCATTATATTGAACAGAATAGCTTCACAGATGTTAAGACCTGTTGATTCAGTCCATTTCCCCGTCAATGTGATTGTCGGAGCAGACTCGTCCTGTTATTTCCGTGCACGGCAGCGAGTGCCGCTCGACGGAAGGAAGCAATTCCCAGCTCGCTAACGGGAATTCTATGTGCACGTATCTACGAGTATAAAGTACAATGTATAAATGCATCAAACATTTACTTACCAAGTTATCTTTAAGATAAATTAAAATAAATAGTGTAAAATGAGGTACATGAAACAGTGATTGTTATCAAACGTAATTAATTTCGCATAATACTAGTACCTATTGAAGAAATTCCACGGCAATATCGTTTAACAAATGCAATAAACATGACATTTGCCAACTGATATAGATCTGAATCAAGATGCAATTCTGAACGCCACTCCATTGCATTCCATTTACCTATTGGAGCATTAAGTATTTGTTCACAATACAGTTCAAGATAAGATTTGATTTTGATATATGATTTGGTTTAAAATTGGTCAAAGATTAGTTGGTCTGAATTTTTAATAAAATATAACAGTAGTTTCATCTTTACTTTATGTTGTCAGCGAGAGTGCTGAGAGGCATATTATGCGGCAATATCCTATGACGGTGGACGGTGGTTAAGTACTTAGGATTAAATCAAGCTGACGATATCCTGGCAACGGCTCGGCAACCCGATGTAAACTCCGCGCGGCTCGTCCTCGCTCTCGTGGAAACTAATCCAAAATATTAATGCTCTAGATAACTCGATGATTGCAAATGTGTTTACATTTCGCGCATAGTATTAATGAATACATGTTGAAATATATTTCAAAATGTTATCTCCATTAGCAATCTTAGATCGAATACTGCGATAGATTTTTATGAAAAAATAGGATTTACAAAATTGAATTGATAAATACCTACGATCAAGATAAGAGAAGTGAACTAGAATCTAAGAGCAGACAAAAACAATACAGCCGATGTATTTCAACACAGATGTGCAGCAAAACAAATAAAACAATGCAGTAACTTGTGACGTCATAGGGACAAAATAGTCCACACATGCAGGTATTGTGCGTGGGAAAGCCGCAAGGGAACTGTCTTAATAAACAACACAAGTTATTCAGTGTTTTACATTGTCTATTATTTTACTATGTAACGTACTTAGTTGTAGAATTTCTGTTGAAATTGCATTCAAGGATATTTCAACATTTTCAACGTTGTTAATGTGCAATATAAATTGCATTAATTTTTGGCATTTATATTTAGTTGGAATTTGATTTGATGAATAAATATGATATTACATCAAAATGCGTTGGAAATAATATTGCAGATCGAGGTCCTCTCAGAATAGTTTGCAAACTACGTAGTGGGAACATTTATCATGTATTTTTTTTTTACAAAAAAACGTTGCCCATAGGTATTTTTCCTGTATCGTGGGTGCGTTTACAAACATTTAAACTTCATACACAAACAGCCAGACCCGGAACAACTACTTGTAGGTCATACAAATATTTTGTTCCGTGCGGGAATCGAACCCGCGACACAGCGCGCCAACGGTGTCGTCGAATTCCATTCACATTTTAAAGTACGATTACTTTTATGAGGAAAACCATTGTTGAATAATCCTTATCGTCTGTTCATATGTAGGTATTATGTTGTAGATAGTGAAACGTTAAATCCAGCTATTGTTTGTAGTCGAATTCTTATCAATTTTTATACATAACTTGCATATGATATTTCGTCCACCACTACATTACCATATTTGGTCATGAATGCTTCAATTTGGTTATTCATGATAAGATTATACTATCATATACTTACGTTAAGTTTATCTTTATCAAACTACGCTACGCTGAGTTCTTTGTCAGCCAGGCAATAATTGGGGTAAATGTTTATAATTTCCGGCTTTACTATATAAAATAAACTAGTTTATTTTGGCTAATGGATTATTTTTTTCTGTTTCAGAGGTAAAAATGTTCTGAACCAAAAAAGTGAACTAGAAAAGGCCCTGTCGAAACACAAAGAGAAGCAAATAATGAACCAAGTAAAGGAACACAAGGAGACGCCAGGTAAATAGATTACAGAAGAGCTTTCGAGTTCCTTTCTTCATACAAACACATTCCTTTCCTAAAAAAAGTTTACTGTAGAGTGGCCTTGTCGTAAAAGTGTGCCGAAAGTATGACGACGCGCGATTTAGTTATTATATCACAATCAGTTAGAATTCTGATACATGATAATATTTATTGATTAACACGTGTCTCCGAAGTATTAAAAGTGTTAAAAAACAAAAACAAGTTTTACGCTTCTACGCGACTATAGTTAGCCTAGTTAATAACAATTGTCTCCGAAGTATTAAAAGTGTTAAAAAACAAAAACAAGTTTTACGCCTCTACGCGACTATAGTTAGCCTAGTTAATAACAATTGTCTCAAGTGTTAAAAAACAAAAACAAGTTTTACGCCTCTACGCGACTATAGTTAGCCCAGTTAATAACAATGGTTCAAAGCTACTGGACCTTTGCGATAACATCGCTTATCAGAAACATCCGGCGAATGTTTGCTAATTAATAACCAATATTTTAATATGTATAGTTCGCTATCACCAGGCGGATTAGTGATCGCAGGTCGAGATACAAGGAGGCTTACGTTGTAAAAGTTTGATGTACCTATTATGTAGGCAACAGTGTCAGTGGGTCAGGATACAAAAGCCCGTAGTTTTACTTATTACATCAGAGTCGCATTATCACGTATTTGATATAAACATTAGGTAACTGAATCATTAAACTTGTCAGCATGCACGTGCTGTATCCGGTGCGGTGGCCTATGGTTACGTAGCTTGATCGTGTAAATCAAATCTTACTACCGGCCTTAAGATTGCCTATTATTGGCCATATCGCGGTGTGGATCATTGAAGATCATAAAATATAACGTGCGTTATTTGCTGAGCCTACTTTTACTCTCAAAAATATTCGTCGACGATTAAATCGAGATTCCTCAAAACTCGTATGGCGTTTTTTGCTCACATATTTGGACGCGGGCTCTTTATCCGGTGCAGTTCGATATGAGGCGCAGGTGCACTCAGCGGCCGTTCACCCTGAAGGCCAATAATTGTGGACACATTCCTTGTAAGCACACAATGTAAATGAATTCTAACTCAATAGCATCGGGTTTATGCATACTTGTGTGCATTTATAACAATTTTCTCTAATTGGTTCTGTGCGGATGTCGATGACCAAGGTTGGATGAAAGTGAAACTGCATCTGTTTATTTCCTGTCCGTCCGAACTCCGATTGGTTTATTGGTCGGACGTGGGAGAAATTACTGCAATAGATAAAAGCTGACAACGTTTGCGGTGATTTCCTTATAGACTCATTGAGTATCGTTTGTGTTGCAATTAATTAAATATGTCATTAAGTGTGTGTATCCAGCAAACTCGGAAATTGCTGTCGCGTAATAGCCGCAGAGTACGGTTAGCTCACTCGGGCAGCTTTTGTTTTATACACTGTACACCACACATACTCACACGCCATTAAATAATCCAGTTATAAAGAACATCAGTTTCACTGATCTGAGGGATAAGACGCGGATGACAGAACGGTGGACTTTCTGGTTTACAAGAGTCGGTAATGATTGTAGAAATCAGTTTGAGTTAGAGAGCATCAACGTTTAATTTTCCTGTTGCCTAGTTCTGGCGGCCTTTACCTAGGTATTAGAGCTGTACCTACCTGTTCGCAAAGACCGGTTCACCTTAACTTGCGCTTTCAATAAAATTGATGACAACATTTTTTTCCCACATACATATCTACTTAGCATAGAGCTAAGGCGGATTTTTGCCGATGAAAACCAGAAGATGGTCGTCCTCAGCAAATTCGAAAGGGGCTCCGGGGTCTTCAATGTACTTTATGACCACTCCGATACTGCGACACCAGTGGCTTAAAGGCAAATGCAGCGTGTTCCACGCGCTTCAAAGAGATGTCAGCAAAAGCGACGGGGCCCCATAGGGCCGAAGCCTGCCAGGGTAGCGGGAACATCCGAAAGGGTTTACCGCTGCCCTGGAACATAAAGGGCTAAGGAAGGAACACGGGTGGGTTTTAGTCAGTAAGAGTCTGACACTCCCTCCTGCTCAAGGGCGGATCCAGCTTTGGCGCCAGGGGGGGGTCACATCGTGGTCAAGTCACAAGAAGTTATAATTTAAGTTTGATAATAATACATACAAGTAAAAAGTAGGTATATTATTAATAAATGTAAGTACTGTACTCAAAATCATAAGCACTTTTTGAACGTCAAAATTATAAAAGACAGTCCCCCAAAAACGCCCGCCCTTCACCACTTCCTAGTGCTGTCGCTGGGAAGAAGTGGCGCAACAAACTCCCCAGCATACAGCTGTCTCTTCAGTTAAAAAAATACTTGATTGTATACAATACTAGGTACCTAATTAACATTACAAGACCAGAACATAAAATTAAATTATTTGCCATATTTCAGCTAGACACGCCAATTTTACGATTTTAAGGACTTTACTTGAGCTTTAAACGCATAGAAGAGGGTATCTTGTTATAAAAGGTTATACCAAACCCAAAAAATGAGTTATGAACCTTATGAAGCCGGTGAAAGAAGGAACGTAGTTTGTCCTTATTTCTAGTGTTAACACTGTGAATATCACTGTTTTTAGTGTACAAGTGTCCTAATATATAAGATGTTGGCAAAGGTGAATTGTGATGCAACCGTGAGAATACAAATATCTTTAAAAAAATCTCAGCCTCTTCTCCCGAAACGCGTTAGGACTTCATCTACTTCAAGCGGTACGTTTTTATGGACGTGGAGTGCCAGTCCGGTTAGACATTCTTCAACCATTGAAGCTCTTAGCCACGATTTGACTTTTCGTAACATAGAAAAAGATCTTTCCGCTGTCGCTACACTAACAGGTAGTGTAGCCATAATACATAAACATTTTCTTATATTAGGATACATCTCATTAACGCAATTTAAAATAAAGTCAGAAATCGACTGCGGTATGTCCTGACTCCGCTGCCACTTCACTATCCACAGCCGATATTCGTTTACAACGACAGAAACTGGAGTATTATCTAGTAACAATGTATAATCGGTTGCTAGTTGTTTCACAGTTTCAATGTCTTGATTACTGTATTCGCTTTTTTCCATGAAAACGCTTAGCTGAAAGAAATTAAGTATCAGGAGACAGACGCTCCTGTAGGTCACTTATTATTGAATCCAGAAGAGGGATGTATATGGCTCTGTGAAAATACTCTTCAGCAGATTGAGCAGGTTGGTTATTGGCCCTATGTATTTGTCTTGACACTATTCTGGGACATTTAATTTCTACATCTGGCTGCTCAGCTACTTCTTTAGCTAAAGCGTCAAACAAAGTATTATATTAAATTAATTAAATATTGAAAGTACCTACTTAAATAAAATTCATTTTGTGACAAAAAATATATAAAAACATTATGTTCAACAATATTATTTAGTGGTACCTAGGTCCTGGACCCAGCCCAGGGGGGGGTCATGACCCCCATGACCCCCCCCCTGGATCCGCCCTTGCTCCTGCTCCACCCAGAGCGGGAGGAGTCATTTGATGATTTCCCATCCTCAAAAAAAAAAAAAAAATGCAGCTATATATAGGTTTCAACCTTTAATACCTAAACTACGGGTTTAGAGAAAAAAAATGTTACTTGCCCTACAGAATTATTAGTATTAGGTAATGGCCCGTACCAAGAAGAAACTCATGTACAGTCACGAGCACCAATATGTCAACACTTGGAAACTTTGAAATGCGATTTTTTCGTGAAATAACGATAGCAACGTTGAGATACGGCATATTACATAAACCTATGGGTTTGCAAATGCTACGTTCGTAACAACATGAAATTTCATTCAAAATTAAAGGAGTAAATCGCTTTTGAATAAAGCCGAATGTATACATACTTTTGTTCGCGACTGTACTAGGCATGAAACTCCACGGTAAATTTTCATGCTTAGGCACTCTTCTAAGTTATATAGCTTATCCTTGAAGAAAGGGAACCTACTAACAGATCTTTGTTATCATTCCAGAGCTCGAGCGTGCGATAGCAGAGCGAGCTCGTCGTCTGGAACAAGCGGAGCAAGTGCCAGAGGAACCTGAGGCTGGCGCCAACCCCACGCTGCAACAGATCCGCGCGCGCCTGCGACATGCCGCGCCCGCTCCCGCCGCCTCCGCGCACTGAACGTAACCCCATCCTCTACCAAACGTACCTTTACCACGATCAAAATTAGAACACGATTGATGTTAATGCCATATTGTGACGTTTGAACTGTCAAACTAATGTCACTTGCGTCACATGTACAGTCAGGGAAATGTACAGTTTAGCAGATTGATACACTGCATCGTTTTGTCGTGTTATAGTAATTTCTAACGACTAATAAAGAATTACAGTTGTTATTTGAATATACGGACTATTTTAGTTGAAAGTCAGTTAGCTAAACAATCCATTTCCCGTACTGTACATATGAAGTTAGTGTGTCCTCGTTTGAGGTCAGTCCTATTCTTATTTTGATCGCATAGTACACCCCGCATCACCTCACCTGTCAAATTCAAAAATGAATATCCCGAATCCCTTTTTGTTGATCCGCTCCTCCACAAACTTCATAGTTCTGCTGATGTGACATCGGCAACAACCCGACCTCTAAGATTGGCTAGTTTTGTGTAAGAGCTGTTAATGCGTTGATATTCAATAAACCTCCTTGGTATTCAAACCAGCAATAAAAGAAAAAGAAACTAAATTATTGTTAGATCAAGTAGTCGCACATCATGAATGTTGTCTGTGATTAGCGCCATCTTTGTGTATTAGTACGTAACTCTTACTAACATAGTCACACTAGTTCAGGGTGATGGAAACATTGAGGAACTTGGTCTGGGGCCTAGGTGGAACTATAATGAAGTGAAACATTTCAAGGGTTAAATATAAAATACGGGATTGAGGAATCGGAAGTGCACTGTAATTATAAGCATTGAGCGAGTGTTGCTGACGTTGTGAGTGATACGCTTTGATTGCCAAAGCTTGATTGATTATAATAATCGGTTATTTTATGAATTAAGTCTACCAGCTATGCTTTAATCTTTTTTTCAACGAAAAAGTTCACTTAAAGTGTCACAAAATTATGAACGGTAGCGAATTATTTGTTATTTACTATTGTTAACATTATAATGAGTGTTAGTTGTACTGATACTAACCTCATGGTATTGATTCGAACATTATTATTTTTATTTATGCACACAATTATTTAATTTTACTAAATACGTAATAAATCGAACAACTATAATAATATGACTGAGGAATCGACTGCGTGTGTTGTAATAATAAATAGGGGTAATGTCGACTTCAAACAAGAGATTACAAATATTTTTCTAAACTTTTTGACGTCACAAATCTTAACATTCGTAGCGTTCATTCGTAAGCATTTACTGTTCTTGTTGTACTCTATAAACTTATCTTTCGCTATAATATGATTTAGAGTTAACTGTCAAAGTAATAATTGTAATAACTATTTTATGACATTAAATATTATAGAGAGTAGATAGATGTTTACAATTTACAGATGTATGAATTAGAAATATTAAAATATATTACATATTTTATTGTCAGAGTAGAAATCTTATGAAACGTAGAGTGGATCCTAAATAGATATTACCCGTACCTACATAATATTAAAGTTGAAAATTATATTCAGATACATTACAAGCCTAATCATAAATAATTGTGAATTTAACAAATAGCTTTATGGGCACATAATATTATATAAAATGTCTAATTTTCTACAGACCCTTGCACCTCATCGGCCTTTCTTACTAATGACTCCAATTAATAGTTGACCAGTGTATTAGAATTTGAAGTGTTCATGAAAGTGATAGAAAAGTATTTTTATATATTTGAGATGCCTGGAGGTGACTGCAGGTTTTCAAAGTTTAATCGATATTCGTAGAAACCCCGAAGATACATTTAAATAATCACTACACCTAGTAGATGTTAAACAATTACAATAATAATGGCGCGGATTCACTTTTTCACAAACTGAACTAAATTTTAGTTCAGTGCATCTTTTTCTTTCTATTTCATTAAGAAAAGGACAGAAGATAAATATTAGTTTAGTCCTGTCAAATTAAGATACCCCTTAAACAAGTTTAGACGTGTTTAGCAAAATTGGCTTTTAAATTTACGCCAGGCGCTAATTAGACAGGACTAAACTAAAAATTCGTCTTCTGTCCTTTTCTTAATGAAATAGAAAGAAAAAGATGCACTGAACTTAAATTTAGTTTAGTTTGTGAACAAGGGACTCGGCGCCACTGAGTAACATTTACTTCGTATTTAAGATAGAGTTATTTAAAATGCCTAGAAGTTATAGTGATTCAGTCGCCATTTGCCGAATGATTTGATGCTTGCTATTTATACATTTCGATGAATCTCTGAGTAATGTTCGATCGGTCGTTATTTTTATTGCAATTATCTTATATATCCACCAGACATTCTATTATTTTCGCTATACGGGGTCAAGTTAAATTAGCTAACAAAACTGCAGAGGTGATGAGTATCGATATCTAAATATAAAAAAATCTAATAAAAAATTTTTAGAGGTCAACGACCTCTGGTAGTGTTACTTGAAGTATGTGTTGAGAAAATAATTATGTTTTATCGTGATTAGATATCGATACTAACCACGCCTGAGAAGCTTACACAAAAAAAATGTTTTAAACTGTTATTTCAAGTGAATACTGCGGTCAATGACCCCACCAATAATAATCGTTTATCACGTTTAGATATGGATACCCATCATGTTTGCAGAGTTTCGCTAGCTAATTTAATTTGACATTGTATAAACTTCATTTAACATCAATACTTATTATGTTCTCTAGTGTGCCTATTTATATAATCTTGTTATTTACTTTCAGAGTATTCATTATTTATCGTTATAAGTTAGATTGTAGTAGGATGACGATTCTCACAAAGATACCAAAATTACAAAAAAAAAAAAGATGTAGTTAACTATCATTCCACTTGTTATTCTTTCACTTGCTATGATTTTCTTTGTCAAAATGTTTTCCTTTTCTATTAAGATTATTGTTAAGTTATTGTAACTTAGTACAAAGTGGCTCCTTCATGAATGAAGGCTAGTTATAGGCTTCGGAAGCTGCATCGTGGCCATCTAAAGTGCGACATTATTGACGAAAGTAGTGATTAAGTTAACTTACTCTTTGAATTGATAGTATGACATGGAACTTGTATGAAAATGATTTGCATAGTCAAATAAAAATGTTTTAGAATATTTTTTTGTGTTTTTAATTAAACCAAAAACCAACCGTTTACCTTGCCGAGAACTATACTTGTGGGTCCCAAGTCTGGAACCTTTGGGAACTCTTGGAACATAATTCCCAAACCAAGATTACTTACCTAATAGCAATACACTCGTAGGCGGAATTGCCTAATTCATCAAGCTAGGCAAGTGCCTTTTTATTTTATCGCAGATGGGGGTTTTCATATTCATATTCATTTATGTATTCCATTCCATAAAGTAATGTTATAGAGGTATGAGGAACAGGATGTAAAGTTCACTCATCCTTCATAGAAAAGAGAGAATCCTCCGACCAGACGGGTGTTGTGTCTAGTGGGCTACTGCCCGACAATTGAGGTCGGGACTTTATGCAGGATTTTGCATAACTTCAGTGTGATGCGTTGTTCGCATGTGGCGTTGTAGGTGCCGCTACAGCGCGGCAGCGTATAGTTTGTCTTTTAGGCAGGATAAAGGCAGAATTGACAACACGGTTGACTGCCGCGCTGCGTGTCACGGGTTCGATTCCCGCACGGAACAAATATTTGTACTGCGTACAGGTAGTTGTTCCGGGTCTGGCTGTTTGTGTATGTGAGTTTAAATGTTTGTAAACGCACCCATGATACAGGAGTAATTCCTAGTGTGGGGCAACGTTTAAAAAAAAAATCAGCTCTAGTACAAGAAAAGAAAGAAAGAAAAATTGTTTATTTACGCTGTTACGCGCGCTTTAGCTAACCTTCATCCTGTTAAGTTCTTCCGGCTTGATCTATTGAAACTTAAGCGGGCTACACACTTTTTCGGGCGATTGATTCGGCACGATTCTTCACAGCCGGGCGGTAAAATATACATACGATTAAATATATTACACAAATGCCTTACCAAGGGGTATCGAATTACCTAGTAACTGGGTTGTGGAGGTCAGATAGGCAATCGCTCCGTGTTTCATACTGGTATTTTAGCTGCATCCGGTTAGACTGGAAATCGACCCCAACATAGTTGGGAAAAGGCTAGGCAGATGATGATGATGATATAACACAAATGTGTAGCACCTCTTATCCTTTGCATAGACGTACCTACAGCAACTACATGAAAAATAAATCACAGTCAATCGCAGTGAAAAAGTGACAAATCCAAATCGATTAGATATCAATTAGGTAAGACTTCCCGTTGTAATGAAGTGAGGCGCCATTAGCGTGCACAGTTATTTTCGACATTAGTTAATTGTGCTATCGAACAAAGCCGAACCAACATAATTTACGTCATTATGTAGTAAATGCTCATAAGAAGCGGTCACATGGGAAATCGTATTGTATTAGGTAAGTAGAAGGAATCCATTTCATGAGAACCGATGGCCGGTGGAGCAGACAAGTCCTGGGGGTCTACTCCGAAGTAGTATCGGCCGAATGTTCGGCCGTTTCCTGCTACGAAGTTACTATTTGGTTCGGTCGGTACCGATCCTACACTCCTACACTCTTTCGAATATTGACTATGGTCACTTTGCACTTCGGAGTAGGCCCCCTGGGGTGGAGAACGCGTGTTGGCAAGCGTAGCGTGGGACGCCCCACAGTTAGATAGACCGACCACCCTAAGGAGGTATAGGACAGGGTGATGTGGCGGAGTCTTTCCTTCACCGGTTTGAGAGCAGTGGTTATGAAATAATTTATACAAGGTAAAGCGCCTGACTGGGTTAGGCTGCGTTTCCACTGACGCGGAGCTGGGCGGAGAGGAGCAGAGAAGAGCGGTGAGTGGTCAGTGAGCGGAGCAGAGCGGAGTGGAGCATACTTTTGGAATCGCGCATTTTTGCACTTAGTTACACTCAATCTCTCGGAAAGACCATACGTCATGTTGTCGCTTAAAAAGAAAAAAGCAATCATTTTATATCTTTCTCTACTTGAAGACGAAGATAACGAATCAGATGAAGTAGCATTGACTGTTGCGACTTTTTTGGATTCGAAGAGAAAACATAGATTCTGGATTCGACAACATATAAAGTACCATTCTGTGCATGGAGAATTTTCAACTTTTTTTCAGACGTGTGATGACGAAATGTTCGAAACTTCGTATAGGGTATCAAGAAAACTTTTCCATGAATTACATAGTCATCTTAAACCATATATACAGAAGAAGGATACTAATTGCAGGAGATCGATTTCAAGTGAAGAAAGGCTACGAAGACAACTGACACACTGCACGCGAGTCACGCACCGCCCCGCTCCGCACCGCTCCGTACCGCCCCGCTGTCCTCCGCTCTGCACCCCAATGCTCGCTGTCCTCCGCACTGCACCGCCTCGATGTATGAATATCCGCTCAGCTCTGCTCCACCCCGCTCGTACTGTTTCCATTGAAGCGGAGCGGAGATTTCAAGCATAGTCATTGGTCAATTTGTGCACCGCTAAGCTCCTCTCCGCCCAGCTCCGCGTCAGTGGAAACGCGGCCTTAGAACCTACGACTTGTAACTCGTAAGTCGTAGCCGTTACCACTAGGCTACCACTGACTGCTCTTAGAGAACAGGCACGGGCATAGATACACAGACAACAGACATGATAGAACAGCGAATAACTGATGATCTACGACTTTTCGAGATCACCTAGTGTTAATGTTTAGGTATAATTTAGTAGAACTGATATATAGGGCCTGACGGGGTCCGCTAGGGCCGATGCCTGCCAGGATCGCGGGTTGTTCGAAAGAGATACCGTGGCCCCTGGCACAAGCAACTGAAGGAACACGGGTGGGTTTTAGTCAGTAAAAGTCTGACACGCCCACGACTTCTCCCGCTCCGCCCAGAGCGGGAGAAGTTATTTGATACTTAGATGTTTTTAGTTAGCTATACTTATCAGAACTAGGTTTGGGACCACTGTCATTTGTTTAACGAATATACGCTCACTAGTTGTTTGTTCACAGTTAACAGTTTCGAAAACTTGAGGAGAAAATTCAACTAGTCCATAGAAATCGAAGGCATGTGACACATTGAGAATATCAATAGCATGAGGGTTATACCTACCTACATTTATTGACCATTGTCGTGAGTTCTTGAATTATTATTATGCGTTCATTATACTTAGGTACATAGGTACTACCACGATGGTGTATTCCACAGAATAGATAAAAGCTGTTCTGTGGTGTATTCAATGTTACGCACTACACTATTCCGTTTATTTTCGTTTTTGGGCCTAGTTGTATAAACGTAATTTATAGGCGTAGGGTGGATTCTCGGACATGCGTTTCCGCGTAGGGTGGATTTTTTGGGGTGAATAAATGCAATAACCGCATAATAATTATATGGATTTAGTATATTTTAGTTCATTTATGTTGGTCTCAATCTATGTACTTTAAGTACATGAAAAACAACGTATACCTAATTGATTAATAAAAATAATAAAGTTATATACTAATTTAACTAAAACAATTAAGAAACTAAACTATGTCGTCGACAAACAGACATTACCTACTACATCAATAGGTATTGATCCGTGAATACGTGAAGAATACGTGCTGGCTAAAAACACCTACACCACAGCAGCGACGGAAGCAGCCACAGCCAGTTGGAAGGAGTTCTGCTCGAAGCAGGACCGAGAGAGCATGTGGGACGGCATCTACAGGGTACTAAGGAAGACAGCCAAAAGACAGGACGATACGCTCCTGAGAAACACCGCGGGCGAGACGCTGAGCCCGGAGCAATCAGCGGATCTTTTGGCAAAAACCTTCTACCCCGATGACTCGACAGATGCCGAACAGCCTTACCACACCGCTCTGAGGAGGCTAGCGGAGCAGAGAAACCCCCGAGGACTGTCCGTCGACGATCCACCCTTCACGACCGCGGAGCTGGAAATGGTTCTCCAAAACCAAAATCCGAAAAAAGCCCCCGGTCCCGACGGATTAACGGCGGACATCTGCACAGCGGCAATAAACTGCGATAGGGAAGTGTTCTTAGCGATAGCCAACCGATGCCTGTCGCTGTCACACTTCCCGAAGCAGTGGAAGGTCGCCCACGTATGCATCCTCCGCAAGCCAGGAAAGGACGACTACACCAACCCAAAGTCGTACAGGCCAATAGGTCTGCTCTCGGTCCTAGGAAAAATCGTCGAGAAGCTCGTAGTAGGCAGACTCCAGTGGCACTTCATCCCAACGCTCAACACGAACCAATACGGTTTCATGCCGCAGCGCGGAACCGAGGACGCCCTCTATGCTCTAATGGGTCACATTCGTGCCGAAATCAAAGCCAAAAAGATCGTGCTTTTGATATCATTGGACATAGAGGGGGCCTTCGATAACGCGTGGTGGCCAGCACTCAAAAGACAGATGGTAGTCAAAAACTGTCCCAAAAACCTTTACGCTCTCGTCACCTCATACCTGGAAGACCGAAACATCAGGGTCAACTACGCCAGAGCGACTAGCGAGAAGGGTACCACGAAAGGATGCGTCCAGGGCTCAATTGCCGGACCGACGTTTTGGAACCTTATCCTGGACTCACTCCTACACAAGATGGCTAGAATGGGGGTATACTGCCAGGCCTTTGCAGATGACGTTGTCCTAGTCTTCTCGGACTTCACAGCCGGTCCCCTGCAGCAATCAGCCAACGACACGCTAGACATAGTATCGGAATGGGGCGTCAACAATAAGCTACGTTTCGCCGCGCACAAAACCAATGCGATGGTGTTAACGAGGAAGCTTAAATACGATGTTCCGGTACTCCACATGTCGGGCATGCGGCTGAACCTAGTCCAAGAGGTCAAGCTGCTAGGTCTAACAATAGACTCCAAACTCACCTTCAACGCGCACGTGTCTGCGACCTGTAAAAAGGCCGCAGACATCTACAAGCAGCTGGCATGCGCGGCAAAGGTGACTTGGGGTCTCAACAGAGAGATTATAAGGACGATATATGTGTCGGTGATAGAGCCCATCGTGATGTACGCAGCGAGTGCGTGGGCCCCCGCAGCTGAGAAACTGATGACAAGGAATCAGTTTGACTCACTGCAGAGAGGCTTTGCGCAGAAGATCTGCAAAGCATACCGCACGGTATCTCTGACATCGGCACTTATCATGAGGTAGTAGTCTATGAGGACAGAGGGGAAACTCTGAGTTTCCTCAAAGCCCCCGGACACTCAACAGCCAGTGCGACGAGCCCCAAAACAGCCCCGACCATTCAAAGCGGTTCAGAGAGGGCCCAGCAGAAGGCAGCCGCTGAAAAAGCGGCAAAGGAGCAGAGCGAGACCGCGAGCCCGGAGGAACAGACCCGGTCGAGGAGTCGCCTGAAAGCCATCGGCACTTTCCTCAGTGCACTGCTCCCGAGCACCAGCCGCGCCTCACCATCTCAAAAGCAGGAAGCAGCAGTGGAGAGGTTCTTCAGAAAACCGCCAAAAGAACCTATACCGCAGAAGCCCACACCAACAAGAGCCGACAAAGGGCAGGTCAGCCTGCCGACCCTCGCAGTAAACTCGGACACCACGGACCACGTGAAGAGCGCTTTCCTCGAGTACGTAGCAATCGTGAGAGCGACCAGAGAGGTCAATCTCATGACATGCAGGAAGATCCTGCAGACCTTCCAGAGAGACTCGGAAGGACTGCTAAAGGTACTGCTCGAGGAAGCAGGGGCAGCAGTGTACGACAACGTCAGATCCCAAGTCATCAAAGGGGAAATGACGGGGTCGTACATGGCAGCTTTCAGCGCGGAGAGCGGGTTTGTGGCCCTGGATGAGGAGGAAACGGAGCGCTCGGGCAAAATCAAGTTCAGAGCACCGAACGACGACCCGATAGTGGTTACCGCCAAATGTACCAAGATCATGCTGGACGATAAGATCCTTGAAATGGCACAGTCCATTTTGGGGAGTTCAGACATCCCAGCATCGCAGGAAAATTGGGCGGTACCCAATATCAGGTGGGTAAACGGAGTTCCGGGTTGCGGCAAGACAACCTGGGTGGTGAAGCACTTTGATGAGGAGAAGGACGTTGTAGCCACTACGACGACCGAAGCTGCCAAAGATCTCAGGGAGAAGCTTGCGCACCGCTTAGGAGACCGAGTAAAGACAAAGGTGCGCACTATGGCCTCAATCTTAGCCAACGGGTTCAAGCAACAAGAGAAATGCTACCGTCTCACCGTAGACGAGGCTCTTATGAATCATTTTGGGGCCATAGTCATGGCAGTAAAGTTGTCTGGAGCAAGCGAGATTGTCCTCATCGGAGACGTAAACCAGCTTCCATTCTTGGACAGAGAGAACCTATTCGAGTTAAGGTATACCCGTCCAAACCTGGTGGCTGGCATCACGCAGGAGCTGCTTTGCACGCACCGCAATCCGATGGACGTGGCGTTTGCACTGAGCGAGATATACTCCGGTATATACTCCTCCAAGTCGTCGCTGTCGCAGGTCCACTCCCTGAAAGTGAAAGGTTACACAGGAGCGCAAATACCAATTACTGCCCAAAACACCCTGTTCCTGGTTCATACGCAGGAGGAGAAAGCTTCTCTTATGAGCCAGGGATATGGGTCCGGCGAAGGGTCGCGCATGTTGACCATACACGAGGCTCAGGGGTTGACCTACGACAGCGTTATCATCATCAATACAAAATCCAGGAGGCTCCAAATTCACGACAGCATCTCCCACGCGGTAGTGGCGGTGTCGAGGCATACAGCCAGCTGCGTCTATTACACCGACGACGCCGACGACGCCACGGGCCGCTTTGCAAAGAGAGCGATGGATGCGCCAACTAAGACAGTCGTCGAGTACAACTTGAAGACGGCCATGCAGCATCGAGACGTAGTCGTTATGGAAGCTTTGCTCAGGCTAGCGAAGTCCCTGGTCAGCAGACCCACATAACATCTAAACACCACCTAACAAGTCCTAATCCAAACTCCCAACCCAATCCGAACAACAAACCGAACCCAACATGTAACCTGTAATAAAAATGAAATACTAATAACTGAATTGTAAAACTACATGGCAGTGCGAGTCTGTCATACTCACGTAACTGTCCTGTCGATGGTGGCGTTGCATGTCCGGTCGTTGGGTTCCCTACAAAATGGTTGAACTGAACGATGCGGATATGTAAGTCATATCCGTGAACGGATGCCGTCGGTCGGGGCTGGTCGGCTCGCCCTGCCATGTTGTTTCTCTGCATGTACTTGTACTAACTTACTTACTTAGATTAAGATTAAAAATGTATAATGTAGTAACATAAATACAAAAAAAAAAAAAAAAAACCAAAAAAAAAAAAAAAAAAACTGATAAATGTGGATATAAATATGTTAAAAAAAAAAAAAAAAATAAAAAAAAAAAAAATAAAAAAAAAAAATAAAAAAAAAAAAAATAAGATGGACTCACGTAGACTTAAGTTAGTTAAGTAAAATAAAATAACGTGTCCGACGTAGGAGCACGGTTAACTTGTAATTATAACAATGTAAACCTATAAACAATATAATTTTGTAAACAAAGGCGCAGACGTCCATGTCCGCGGTAAATTAATTAATATAAAAAAAAAAAAAAAAAATAGGTATTGATCTAGGAAGTAAACAGACAGTAGGTACCTACCCCTGTATGTTTGCCACCGTCACCATACTGTTACTCATCGTCCCTTCCACGGAAACATACTGAAATTATTTTCATCGGTAAATCCTGTTGATTGTGCGATAACGTGATTTATGGTACCGTTAATGTGTATGCAGCTTTAAAAAATGTTGTTACCTACCTACTATGACGGAAGACGACTTTTCAAATGACACGAGCAGCCAATTACCTGCGTTGCATTAATATCATCAGCTACCTATTAGCTATTATTGAATGCATCGAACGTATTATTAGCGAATAATTAGTTGGGGAAATTCGTAGAGTTGTTGAAGCGTAAAACGCTTTCGTTTTCTTAGGACACGGGAGACACGTCCACTGGCGGTCAGCGAGGAGACTCCAGCCCGTGGCTCGCGGCTTCATGAGCGTGCCGTAACGCGCCCTCGTTCAGTCGACAATCGAACTCCTTTCGTGTCTCACGTTCACGTACAATGTAAATAGTGCGTAGCACGTCGTTACCCGTAACAGTGATTAAAGCAATATGTTTAACAAGAAACTTTATTTTACGTTAATAGCATTATTAGTTATTAGTAATGTTGTCTGCGGAAAGAAAACGAAAAAAAATAAACGGCCTAAGGATCAAGATGAGACAACCACCATGCAACCAAATGTGGTCGCATATTCAACTTTTGGATTTAACGATGTTGGTTCCTTTGACGGGTTCGTACCAACCTCACCGGATTATGCCACCTTCCTGAGTGGTGCCAATCAGAATCAAGAATCGACAACAAGATTATACGCTCCAGCGTTTCCCAGTTCCTTGGATTCATCAGGATTTGGTGGGAATTATGGTCCTCAGACGTTTGACAGTCACTCCTTCGGCGGAAACGAAGACAACATGGGGCAATCCGGTATGTTACAGTATTCATCTGGTTCTATGAACTTTTATAACAATCCCAATTTTGGTACAACTGGCGAACAAAATAAAAACATTGATTCTGAAGACACAAATGGACAAAATCCAGAGGACTCTGATGCACCAGTGTACGGCACTAAAATAAATTCAAGACATAAGGACAGAGCCATTAATCCTTTCAACCATACTGAATTAAATGTGTTTAATAATGGTTATTCAAATTTGGCGGATGAGAAGTATTTAAATTTCCCTGATGTAGAGTCAACTCATGATTATAAACCTACATACAGTGAGTCCAGTGGTAATTATCAAAATACCAACAATAATGTTCAAAACTATGATCAAACTGAAAATGAGGACTTTGGAAAACCAGCTTCTTCTAGTGTACATAATAACGTAGTAAAGTTTCAAAGAGTAGTGGACTTTACAAATTTAAAACCATACTATCAGACGGAATTAGATACCAGTAAGTTTTTCTCGGGAAACAATCAACAACTAAGTCCACAAAATTCCATGAAAAACAACCAAATGGAAAATGCTTTTTCTAACAACTTTAATTTTAATAACAACAATAACAAGTTTATGGATTCCTCAAAATTAGCAGATCATTACAATATGAAAAATAATGAAGAATCTAGTGATAAGTCTGTTACTAAGTCCAATTCATTTTTTGATCACGATATAACTTACAACCATGTTAACACACGTCATAAAAATAATGCAAATACTAACAAACCTTCTGAACAAAAAAAGAAAATCAAGCATAAGCCATCATGGTCGTCGGGAAATTACAGTAATGATTTTACAAATTGGAAGGATTCCTCTATAAAAGGCTACGGCTATTCCACAAATTATAGTAATATGAATTTCAAATATGATGTCAGTGAACCAAAGAAACCTTTTAATCCTGATGAAATAGTACCAGCAAGTAGCAATGTAGTAGATTTGACAAATTATCAATATCCCGAAACGGATTTTTCGAATTTCAAGAAATTGCCTGAATTTAATGACGATGACGATTACAGTAGCGTTTCATTCAAAGATAAAACTAAAGCAAGTGAATATTTGAACCAATTCAAGAATTCCTTCAGCACTCTCCCAACTACGTCTACGACATCATATTGGGGGACTAATTTCAAAGCTACAGATTATTCCTCCTTTAGAGACCATCCAAAAAAGACCCATTACGGCGAAATTAACAGCGATACCGTGGTAAATATTCCGAAAAGACCCCATAAATTAAGCTACCCAAAAGCTACAGAAAACAAATTGTCTGATTGGCCACACACGCATCACAGCAGACCTCACAAACTGAACAAACCAACGAACGATTGGACCAAAGATTTTTTCGACACAAGATACAAATCTGAAGAGGATTTACTGGGCCTTAGAACACACGATACGTCGCACCCAACATACTTACCAACATTCAAGCCCAGTGATAATGTTTTTGACAATGATAATGAATTCAAAAACCTAGTTGAAAAATGGAAACAGTCTTACTTGAAGACGAAATACAAAGATGTGCCAGTCCGAGATTATGAGAGCTACGGGTCCGAAATGAGACCAATGCATGTGCCGATACCGAAACCATACCCGGTAAGTGATACATTTTTTTATGGTTCTAAAAATTGATGTATGCATGTTAACAATGTGTGTTTAGCTATTTATGTGTATAATAGAGCAAAAACCTATGATATGATGGAATGCGGATCGGAAAAGCAGACAACTCACGTCGCGCACTAATTTCTTCGGCCAGTAAAATGATGCGCGCTCATGCGCCCAGGAGAAATCATGTAATATAACACTTGGTCCGGATTATAAACCATACATGTGATAGAAGTAGGGCTTTGTGTACAGGTTGACATAATATGCACTTGGAAAGTGACGCAAAAAGAAATCAAAATATGGAAATTGTGTTAGTGCACCTAGATCGATGGTTTAACGAGTAGTTGGGCGTTGATAATGAGCTCGACGACCTCCTGGAGTCACGCTACATTAGCTGCTATTGAAAGTAGTGAAAGCAATAACTGGTCAGCTTATCTTCTGTTCAATAAAGATAGGGCTTTTACGAAGTTTAAATCAAATCTTAAATGGCTCGTAGGAAAACCGTGGGAGCCTTTTTTTTTATAAATAAAGCCAGACTAAAATAGGCAGAGTAGATTTTTCTCGATAAAAACATTGAATATATATAGATAATCATACAAAGTTAAGAATACAGATATAAACATCAAATATTCCAAGGCGATATGCTAAGGTGTAAGTGATCGTAACGAAGCTCACATGAAAGTTAAAACACTAGCTGTTAATCTACGTACACGCTGCGCTGAACTTGGTAATGAAAAGGCAAGCAAGCGCGCATTACATTACTACCAAGGGTTTCGTAGGTACATACCTACTAGGAAAACTGTAAAGAAAAACTATTAGGTGCTTAGGAGCTTAAAATTCATACGTACTAACAGCAAACACGGTTACTACGGCTTAAAAGTTTGTGAGAAACTGTTGAGGACTGACAAATATTAGGTCTAGGTATGTATTTGTGGATCCACCGTCCCCAACTTATGTAACCCTAATGAAACTGTATACACCATAGCATGTGGTCGTTCACCCATCGTACTTTACCTTGTAGCTGTTGCATGGCATGCATTATGCGTAGTACTAACAATTTCACTTTTTACCATTCCTTCGATTTCGGTGCAAGTAGAGCAGTAACAGATAGTTTGTATGCATTGTTAGAAGGACAGAAGAAAGTGTTAGCGTTCGTGATAAATAAAATATATGCTTTAACTTTTACTGGGCAATAAGTACTAGCATAATAAATCTAAACAATCACTTATTAGATTGGTGAATTGATAACATTGTTTTGTAGACAGGGACTAGGAAAATAATTTTAATTGGAAAATGATTTAAGTGTTCGCATGTTGTTTTACTTTCTACTTGATCACCAAATGTCTTGAAAGCATTCAATCATTGACTTTGCAACAAGTAAAATTATACGTAAAATTATAACGCCTTGAAATTTATTTCATAGATTAATAATGTTACCTCATATCCTAACCAAGGATCATTACATTATTGTTCGTTTTGCTTATTGACAATAACGGGATTCGGATTTTCTATCTGAAAATGAACGTCTCCACTAGAATCTAGATGTTAAATAATAATAAAGTACTTATAATAATAATCAGCGGGTTGTGTAGAGCGAACATAAACTTGCAGATAGAAGTACCTCACCCGGTAATCGTTCCGGTGCCGCGTCCGTTCCCGGTGCGGGTGCCGGTGTCTAGGCCGGTCGCGGTGCCCGTGCTGCGCGAGATCACCGTGCCGGTCATCAAGCCGGTGCCCTACCCCGTCTACAAAAAGGTTCCCTACCCGGTAGAGAAGCTAGTCCCTGTGCCTGTTGAAAAGGAGGTTAGTGTCCTCGATGTTACAGGGCAGTGATGTGCACGTATCTAAGTGTACGTGTCAATGAAATAGCGCTTTAGTTTACGCAACGGTACCGCAACGATTTCGCGTTCAACAACGTTTACTTAGCATTTAGATGCAGAACTGACTACGTGGATCTGATGGTGGAAGTACATTCCTCAGTTGTTTATTAGGCAGGGTACCTCAAAGTACTTACTTGTGTTAACTTTGCATGTTTTGCATCCATCGATCTAAAGATCTTTCACGGAAATCTATGAAAATTATTCCTTTACACGGTTAATGATTTTAATTTTCCCCACATTCAACTTGTTGCATGAAGACTATAATTATTTCCTTCGTAATAGTAGCGTAGAGCATGCAAATTACATGGCATTAGAGAAGCAAATTGAAATGTTTAGCACCTTGAACTGGAGTGCGTGTGACTATACAACCATTGTTTTTGTGTCTAGAATGTTATTGTTATTGTATGGTGCAGGTGGCAGTGCCAGTGGAGAAGCCCTATCCAGTGCACATTCCCTACGTAAGGCCAGTGTTCCATCACACGAAGCCAGTGCATGAGGACCCAGAGAACATAGAAGAGGATGACTATATGCGCCGGCCCGAAATAAAGAAACCTTCCCAGTACAAGAAGAGACCCTACGGGTAATTCGAACATCTTTTGAAATAACTTTTCAATTTGGTCTTCTTCTACAACAACTATTTCTAATGGTTAACATTGGTACCTAATTGCTTTTTTATCTGTAGTAAACCAGAATGCTGAAGAATTCCGCATTCTGCGACTTGGGCTGGTTTACGTTCTAGATATATATATTAAATTACGTTCTAGGATTTTCACGCAATGTTGCAGGTTGCCTGAGCCCCATTGGTGTGTAGGGTATATATAACTTTTGGAAATCCTAGATTTTGTGCGTGTGTTTAACCGATTGGGGCAGCAATTTCTACAATACCAACATACCTTTTGCAGCAATCAAAAATCGTCAGTCAAAAATGTTGTATAAATTAACACGCGTAAAGATTAAATCATGTTTTACATAATTATGCAAACTTGTGAGCAGTTACGCGTGTCGGTAACACACGAAAGGTATGACTAAAGTTCATAGACTTCTTTAGTACCGTAATTCTTTTTAGAGGGTTTGTGGCTAAATTAAAATCATCCGCGCGGGTCGATAGATCAGGTTCAGCAACGCTTGCACATACCAAGACCCCTCCGTACGAGTAAGCCGTTGGTCCCGGCTGTTATTCGTGAATCTTTGACAATCGTTACGGGTCGTCAGAAGCGCGAAAGTCTGACAGCCAGTCTTACCAAGAGTATCGTATTACGCTCCATATAAAATACTGGTATCCAGCTGCATCCGGTTAGACTGGAAGCCGACCCCAACATAGTTCCGAAAAGGCTGGGCAGATTATGACCCGTCATTTGCAAAGGAACACGCACACGATTCTTTATTTCTTACGTGGCTGTCGTATTTTTTGTACAGAGTTCGGTAACAGTATCTAATACAGGGTGGGCAACTTGGAGGTATACAACGTTTTTTTTGCCGTCATTTTGTTTTGGCGGCAAATATGACAGTTGTTTCATGAAAATTATTTTGAGTAAACACGGCAAATTTGTTATGGAGCGTTTTACGACTGAACAAAGTGTTTTAATTATCAAAACATTCTACTAAACCCAATCATGTATTGCGGAAACTCGAAGAAAATTGCGGCCAATTTTTGGTAAAAATCATTAAATCACGCCTTCACGGCTAACAATAACTCGTTTAGTGTTTAAATTTGAGCAGCATGGCATTGTAACAGATAAAGCAGTTTTCTTACATCAAGTGAATCAGTTGGGCTTAGGAAACATGTGGTTCAAACAAGACGGGGCCACATGTCATACGGCATGAGCCACAATTGAGACATTGAAAAGAACGTTTCCGGGTCGAATAATTTCGAGAAACGGTGACATTGATTGGCCCCCAAGATCCCCGGATTAAATTCGGGCAGCTCCTGACTTTTTTTTGTAGGGCTATCTAATGGGACATGTCCATGCTAACAGGCCAATGAACTTTCAAGAATGAAAACAAAATATCTGAGACACAATCACTGTAAATAACGCAGGAAATGTGTGAAAATGTCATGAAAAATGCAGTGAAAAGGGTTCACATTTGCCATGCTACTAGAGGTGGAAATTTGTGAGATTATTTTCCATACTGAATTGCCGACCCTAAATACTATATTTAAATAAAAATACTTAATAATTTTTATATTTCATAGAATACATTTTTTTAAATAAAGTGTATACCTCTTATTTGCCCACCCTGTAGATAGAGACCAACGGTAGACCGAGAAAAGCTATTTAATAATCCATGCAAAAATCGAAAATCCAATGCGAATGTCAATTCAATTGAGACTATTTTTGGTTCCCTATAGAAACCTAATACTGACCATTTTCATATGCATATTTCGCCACAATGAGAGACGGCGGTGTCGCGCCACGACCTGGTGAGAAATTACTTTAAATCGGAAACCTTAAATGAAAAATGTTTTGTGTTGCAGTACCCGGAACAGATCCCGAAGGCCTTCTCGCGCAAGTTACCAGGACCGCAACAGGAGGCGGTGGCCCGACCGCCGCCGACCTTCGCCCCACAACACTGAGTACAGACATCACTCCAGACCCACGGAGTTCCATTCTCCGCCACAGAGGCATCGCGACTACGAGCGCGAGGAAGACGAAGAACACAGTGATTATGCCCTTTACTGCAGGAGAACAGGAAACTGCTGATCATCAAAACCCTCCCTAACATAGTGATGAAAGACTGCTTTAACTCCAAATTATTTTAATTAAGGCCTAACCATTGCATTTGTAGATCGTTTCTTATATTTTGCGTTTTATGTTCCATATTTTAGGGAACTTATAAAGTGTCAAAGTATTTATTTTGAGCATGATGTGGATACTTGTTGATCAGTTAACTCTGTGTTAGATATTCGTAGAGTAAGTTTTTCGATTGGTGTTGAAAGCCACTGTGCCAAATAATCTGTATTGTTCTTATGTATGTTACCTTTTTGTATTTTTATATGTTTGTACAGACGCCAGCAGATCAAGCTACCTGATACTGTCAAATTTTCCCAATCAACCTTGAACCTTATTGCTTTAGCTATAAAGTTGAAAATCTATTAAAGAAATTTGACAGATTGTAGTAGCTTGATGTGCTGGCGTCTCTACTTAGTTTAAGTCCATTGTTAGCTCGTCTTATTTTGTATAGTAGTTGTAATTATTTATCGATTAGCCAGTAAATTGATTTTGAAACAACTGTAGTTTTTATAGGTGTGTTGTCAATTACGCAAATACCATCTTCGCTAAGAAAAGTATGGTTACGGATACTAATATCAATAATGATAGTCTCAAATGGCAATTATTGGTAATTATTTCAATGTATTTATGTGGAATACGTGTTTAGTTGAGGAGATCAGTCAGTTTCGCATGGGCGCCCGCTTTTACCAACGCTTCGATAAGCAGAATGCGCCTTACGCGCTAACAGAGAGTAGTAATGCGACGCCAGCCAGACGCTCCCGACACACAGTTTATTGTCCGCGCATATCAGATATTTACTACTACTATCACCGCCGTTAACGTAGTGAGGATGAATAATCTGCTCATGTATATTTATTGAAGACTTTCTCGCAGTATAACATCAATCATCGTCGTCATCCTAGCTCCAATTAAGTAATTAGGGGGTGCTACTACAGGCAGAGGGGTCTCAATTTCAATATGTGAGGAACTGTCACTTAACGCTTTACAAATATATCGATCTGTGTAGCCTTTTGTCCATAGGTAGCATACGATTTTTAATATATGCGAAAATAAAAAGTAAATTACGAGTAGGTATAATTTGATACATTTTTACGGTAAAACCTCAAAACTGATTTGATGAAATCGGAAGAGATAATTTGAAGGCCGAGGGAGAACTACGTACATTTGAAAAAAAGTGAAATTAGATGTTGCGTGTAGTTTGGGAAAAACCGAAATTCACGAGGAAGTTGTTCTATTTGTTTTTTGTGTACCTATTTGATGTACCCATGACGACATATCAAGCTATATCTATATTTTCCAGTATAATCTGAGTTCTCATTCTACGAAAAGCCTTTACAATGCTAGGTCAGCTAAAACTGGAAGTGTACGATGTAGCTTGGTGTCAGGTCAGCGTGTGTACATTTATTTCTAGAAGTGGGATTTTCCTTATTGAAGGTGAGTATGTAAAGCTCTCAAGGACTTCAATCGTTATGTAAGTATCACTTGTTACCTTGAACAGAAATTGCTGTTAAAAATACTACATTATTGTTTTATTTAGTGTCTATACCGTCATGAAAAGAAGAAGACCCATGACGCAATGTGGAGCAATTTACGAGAAGGTAGGGTGGTGGATTTAATAACGACTACCTGCCTCCTAAATTATCAGCACAAAACTTGTTGAAAATGAAAATTTTTAAAGATACACGTGAGCTGATGCAACTACTCCACTTAATAATATATTACAATTTACCGACAGATAATTTAAATAGTTTGATCTAGAAGAATGAACAAGAGATATATTACATAACAAAAGTGAGTAAGAGTAACAAGGACAAATTTTTAAAATTCATCCCCTAATGGGTTAAATGAAGGATGAGAATGGAGGACCGACACCCCTCCGTGCCTCGGAAAGTATGATAAACCATTGGTCCCGGCTTTGATTCGTAGATCTTTGACAGTCGTTACGAGCAGTCAGAAGCCCAAAAGTCTGACAATCAGTCTTACCAAGGGGTATCGTGTTACCCAGTAACTGGGTTGTGGAGATCAGATAGGCAGTCCTTCCATGTAAAATAATGGTATTCAGCTGGATCCAGTTAGACTGGAAGCCGACCCCAACATAGTTGCGAAAAGGCTGGGCAGATTGATTGATGCAACCATAGCCGCGATTTCCTTAACTAATAAATTCTCAATACGCTCAGTTTGGTTATTAATGAGTCTGGAATCTTAATAAAAATAAATATGGATGCGCTTATGTGTTTCTTATGTTTGCTTTGTAAAAGTGGTCAATTTATAGGTTCCGTTCTGATAGCTGGATGAGGAGTTGCAATTACCTACCTAGAGGTATGCCTATGGTACTAAAAGCAATAACATTGAACTTGGAACTAGAACAAACGCTTTCTAATATACATATTATATTGTCACAATCACCATTCTGCGGATCACCACAAAAACCCGGAAAAAAAATAAACGGTTTTCTTATGGGAAATAAAACCCTCAACATTCACACGACTTATGGACCAGCCGTACCGTGAGAGACCACGTTCCGGTTCCGTAAGTCTAGCAGGCAGGAAGCACTGATTGAAGATCTTTACCTTTAGGTTCTGTTCAATACGTGATTAGAAAACTCGACGAAGCCTCTCAAGCGCTGCGCAGGGCCAAATACTGTCATACTAGAGAAACGAAGAAGAAGATATCATAAAGATAAAAAAAACTCTTTATTATTTATACTATACTAGCGGACCCGGCAGACGTCGTCCTGCCCGGCTGAGTCATCATATACCGACAGCAGCGCAACCTAGCGGGTCCAATTGTGTTTTGAAACCATTCAGAAACCCATTGAACATATACACACAAAATTTCCAAATCGGTCCATCCGTTTAGGAGGAGTTAGGTGACAAACACACGTACAGAAGAAGAATTATATATATTATATTAAGAAGATAAATTACTGATAAAATTTCTACTTAATATGACACAATGGGCGGTCATAAAGCTAAGAGCAATCTTTTAAAGACAACCTTTGGATGGATTAAAAAGGGGAAGGAGAGACAATACTGTGGTGCACCATTCATCTAATACAATAAATACATACGTATAGCTATTATACTAACTTTATTATACCTTATAGTCATGTCCATTTTTACCATGGGGTAACAGGCTTAGAACTGAAATCCAGCGAATTACTGTTTGCGTAAACAAAATGTCCAATTATTTTTTATTGGCATGATATGATTTTTGGTACTGTCAAACTTAATTAGTAGCCAGGGGGTTACTGTAGACTTTCTTTGTACTCGTAATATTGAAAAATGTTCAAGATGTTATTTTTCATAAGAAAATAGTTTTTTCTGGCCAACACTTTAGTTTTTGGTGTAGGTAGGTACGAAAATAATGATGACCTTCGAAAACCTGTTGATACATGCTAATTGTGACCATAAAGGTAAAAAAGGAAGGTAAAATTAAGTTGCCTAATGTGTTCTGTGGCTAAACAAAGAAAAAAGAAACATTATCTAAACGGTTTTGTCGTCCTGCCTTTATGTACTGCACATACCTACATACAAATAAATATCTACCTACAGAGGGATGTAAATCTGTGTAGACTCTCGAAGATTCATCTTCCCATGGTTCTCACATTTCCACGGATCATTTCACAACAGATAAACGTACTTATTGCCGGAGTTCGCAATATGTATTTACATTTGATCTCGGCTGCTCCAAGCCCTACTGACTAACAAGTAGGGAGATATGGAAAAAAATATCATAGGTACTTAGTCAAGTATAGCAAAAGCGTGAAAAGAAAGCATTAGAAAGCAATCCTATGTTTAGTTACTATACCAATATGACTTCAAGTCTGTGGATGAGGATATGAAGGCGGTAAATTACTTTCTGAAAATATAATATCCCTTCATCATGAATGAAAATTAGGATTAGATGGAAGTTAAGTATGTGGCCTTGGAGTTTGCTGCTTACCGTTACAGGTAATCTTATGAGACAAATATCCTGAAAGTTTCAGTAATAGGTGTGTACGAACCAAGTTTAGATTTTTTGTTAAAATTCCCTGAAAAAGTAGTACCTCCCCCACGCCTTTCAGCGGCTGCAGCTGCCTGTAATCTGAGCCCCGTGAGATCTAAGTAAGTAAAATTACCAGCTACATTTTGTCCACATGACAGGTAAAACTACTGGACCACTATAGAAGACAGCCAAGACAGATACTAGGTGGATTCCGTACTTACCGTACTTTGCCACTATTACCTAGACAGCATACTATCTAACTTTTTGTACGAGAATCTGGCGGCAATTTGTGGCCGAAGCAGGTCAAAGTTATGGGAAAATAGATGCTGTGAGTTTTTTCTCCAAGTACCTACTTCTTGAGTTCAAAGGTTCAAATTCAAATTCAAATTCATTTATTGCTTGTCACAGGTGTATGGTCAGTTCTTATAATTATTTGTTATAATGTCTCTGTAACATACCCATGGGGTGTACAATGTTTAAAAATAATAATAATAATTAAAATAAAATAAAATTAAATACATCACTGGTCATAATTACATTAACTACAATATATACAAGTCATTTTCATTTAAAAATAAAATAAATTAAGCCGGCTACAATAATTATATGTCATTTTCAATTAATATAAAATACATGACTGGTTACAATATTATTCACATGTCAGTTTCAATTAAAATAAATTACGTCATGAACACTTTGTACTTTAATAGTCAAATTCGTTTTGGATTCATAATCTTAATTTATAGTCATACAGTAATTAGTCATAATAATACCATTAAACAGTCAATTTAGCTGTTTTATAATTACATTATATTATACATATTTAGTCAATAGCTCGGTCATTCAGAAATTCATTAATTGAATAGTAAGCTTTACTTAAAAGAAACTCTTTAAGCCTGTCCTTGAAAATATTCAAGGACGGGATGTTTTTAACACAAATTGGGAGTCTGTTGTAAATTTTTATTCCCATCCCAAACACACTTGATTTATACTTTACAGTTCTGCATATAAAGCCTCTTAGTTTCGTTTTGTGTCTCGCACTTCTCAATGTTTCATAGCTACCTATATCACGTTTTACCATCATTGCTGCTTCGAATATATATAATGAAGGTAAGGTCAATATTTTCAATCTTTTGAATACTGGTCTGCATGAGTCAGTCTCTCTAAGGCCACATATACTTCTGAGACATTTTTTTTGAGCTTTAAGAGTGTACTCCCTGGTTGCTGAATTACCCCAGAAGAGGATGCCATATCTTAGTGTGGAGCCCACATATGCATGATAGACACTCAGCAAAGTACTCTCACTTGTAACTTTTCGTAACATATAGAGGGCATACGAAAACTGATTTAGTTTTTTGCAAACATGGTCAACTTGCGTTTTCCAGTTCAGTTCAGAGTCAATTTGAAAGCCAAGAAATTTTATAGTCTTAACTTCCTTCACCGTTTCACCCTTATAATGTATTTGAAGATTTTTTATTTTTTTATTTTTGTTTGCAAAGGACATATAGCATGTTTTATCAATGTTAACTTTTAGATTGTTTGCCCTTAACCAATTTATTATACTTTCGAGGGAGTTATTTATGTCCATTTCATAATTTTCTTGAATTTCGTCAGTGAAAATAGCAGTACTATCGTCTGCAAATAATATCATATCATTATTTATCACGGTTCATCGGTATCATCGGTTCGTGTTTCTAAAACCAATTCAAAACATACCACATATTTAAAGAGTACGTAGACGAGTGCTACGCGTGGGAAAATTTGTTTACGCTGCCTTTTCTGCTAATAGTTACGGCGTTAAGGTGTAATTGCTCTCATAATTATGCCAGGGGGTGACGTAAAGTGAGCTTGATTTGGACAAAGCGAGTAATTTAATAACACTCAACACCGCACTATTCAGGGACAGCGGTTGGTGGTCACGACTAAACTAGAATGGTCGCGATTTTAGTGCACAATGCTTTTATTATAAGGATGCACTTTTCTAAGAAGCTTTGCCGCAGCGGTATGTAACAATGGTAGGTACACAATTACATTCAATTATGTTTGAACTCTGACTTCGATTTGCAACCACGCATTGTTTACTGGTAAAGACAAATTACAAAATCTTTTTGTACTAACTAATCAAAGGAATGAAGACTGCAATGCCGCAAGCGATGTGATAAGACATCCAGCTGATGGGGCGTAGGCTGATAACAGATTTGAAGAGGCTAGGGTGCGGTACCTATACGTAGATAACTTTCTGGAGAGGTGATCAAATCCATATTGCAGACCAAAAGAGCTCGGTTCGGTAAACGGATGTGGATTATGGGAAACTGAATTATCAAAAGCCTTTACTCATAGCTTTTAAGAGCTTCACCCCTCTTTTACTCGTCTTGTTATCTTAACTATAAATGAATAGATATTTACATCAATTACCATTATGAATCTAAGTAAAAATGTACAATAAAAGCTGTATTTTAAGAGGTACACAAATAACACTGAGTTTATTATACCCAAACTAAACATAATAATACTGCTATTATAAAACAGCTGCTGCGAGTGATGCTCATCGTCATTCTCATGACCGTTTTTCAAATTTTTTTGTCGTCGTCTTACATACTTCTTTATTGGTCGACGAAAATGATGACTAAGATGATCTGGCTATGATAGCTAGAACACCTTTCATACATCGTTCATTTGGCACCTACTCGTACTAGGTACTCTTATATTCATCCACATTCACACTTAAAACTTTCCTTTCTAGTTTTTCCTCATTTCTCCGCATCACATGCCCATTCCATGACAACCGATTTCCACACAACTTTTCAGTGACCGGTGCTACTTTCAGACTTCCTCTCACCTCTCATTTCTTAATCTATCCATTCACGTAACTCCTTTCTCTAATCATTTTCATCTCAAATGCTAAACAATCAATTAATATTTAGGTACATTAATTAAAATATAATTGGCAATTAATAGATAGACTAGCAAATAAATAATTAAATGGCAATTAGCAAGATGAATTTGATGAAAATTGCATTGTATGTTTTCTGCATTTAATATATCCACCTATATATTCGTAACTTGTATATCTGTCAGGTACGATTTCCAAGAAAATTAAAAATAAGCTAAATTATAATTTAACTAATTATAATTTAGCTTATTTTTAATTTTCTATGGCTTTAATTAAATCATTTGAAATCAGTAGTCAAGATTAAGCATTTCCTTTTTCTCAATTATATCAATAACTCTTAAGCTGTATAATTTTAAACATTGCTGAGGAAAAAAATAAACATTTTAACGATATTTCGGATAGACTTTCTAAAATTAATTTACATTCGGCATTCACCCTAATCAGATATTGTTGTTTCGGTCCAAATTTTATGCATTTTCTCCGCTCTTACTCTTTATGGAAGCAGCCACACCTTTTGAACAAAATCGATCATATTATTCGCAGTACTCTTACATCCATTTTAATGTGGCCATGCCGACCGCGCGTGGCTGCACGCCACACTACCCATTCGTTTTGGTGGGCTCGGCGTCCGCAAAATTTCTAGTGTAAGCCTACCGGCGTTCCTATCCTCGGTCCACAGCACCGAAAAGTTAACCACACGAATCTTGGTTCCTGCTCAGGTTGACTCTGAAGTGCCGTGTTTGTTCGATGCGGTGAACGCCTAGAAACTGCAGGCTTGTCTCTGCAGGTTGGTACGGAATAAACTTATTAATACGTCCACCAATACTGCTGAGCGTGCCTGCCTCCTGGCTGTGGGTGAATGGGAGACGGGCCTCTGGCTTCAGGCGCTACCGTCACCCAATATAGGCACTATGCTGGGTGACACCACATTCCGACTCGCTACATGTTTGCGTCTGGGCGCTCCTTGCGGAGCTCCACATCGCTGTCAATGCGGTGAAGCAGTCGACTGCCTCGGACACCATGGCCTTTCCTGCAGCAAGAGTGCTGGACGGGCACGGCAAGTCGGGCTCTTGTCTCCGCCGGGGTGCCAGCTGTTTTAGAACCCAATGGCTTGGCACGCGACGATGGAAAGAGGCCAGATGGAGTGACCATAAATAATGCCTTGGAAGTTGGGTAGGCCTTTGGTGTGGGATGCAACCTGTGTCGACACCCTCGCGCCATCCCATCTCCTTAGCACAGTGGGCTGTGCTGGGATGGCTGCTGCAGGTGCAGAAAACCTCAGCGCGTAAATATAACAACCTTATTGGTAGGTACCTACATGTTTGAGCCGTTTGGGGTTGAAACACTAAGGCCTTGGGGTCCGAGAGATTTTTCGGGACATCGCCAAGCGGTTGGTTGACTCTTCAGGTGACCAGAGGGCTGGCCTATTTTTAACCCAAAGAATCAGCATTGATATCCAACGTGGTAATGCTGCCAGCCTTTTGGGCACTTATCCCATTGACAGCGATGCGGACGAATTTTTTGATGCCCTCCTATGTGAGCTCCTGACTTTTTCTTTATTTTTTTTATTATATACTTGTATATAATATATATATTTTATTATTAGCTTGTAAAATAGTATTTAATATATATTTATATCGAATTAAAAAACATTTTCATGAAAAAAAGCTGTAATTGTAAGATATGAAGTTTGGGGGAAAAGCATATGATTACCACATTGATCGACTATATATCGATCGAATATAATTTATCATCGTGGTTAATCTGAACGTTCTAAAACCGAGTTCTCCTTTGTGGAGTCTAGAGAGCAAGCAGACTATAAATGATGCTACAGCTGTTGTTATTGATATTTTTATACTTTTTAAACTACTTATAATGTTAGGCTGATTATTATGATTGTGAGTAGTACACCTAAACGCTGTCATTATGCTGTCGAGCAGTGTCATGTCTTGGACCACTGCCCCGGAATGTGTCATACGCGTAATAATACGAATCCGAGTAAAATTCAATTCAGTGTGCCATTTTTGGTCTTTTTGCAAATTAGTGCAGCTGTCAGTCAGTCGTGGGTACAAATGTAATTGGTGTGTCTGAATAGTCAGCGGATGTGCTGGTCACGGGGATGGGCCTTGAATTACCTATCCGAGTCGAATTCACAACATTGCGCTCGCGCAATCGTTAGTGTTTAAACATGACATGGTAATAGGTGCTGTATAGCAATCGCAAAGCGTAAACACGCGTTTAAATCTTTTTTTGGTTGAAGTTAACCGTGATCTGGCCAAATTATTTTAACCAAAAGCTTTGATTCAAAGCTATTACTTCTAACTATCCCTGACGCAGTAGTAAAACCAAAATAGTTTATGTATGAAAAGAAGCCATTGTATCGAGAACTTGTTATGAATATATAAAGGCTTGCGAGACCTCGAACTGTTTAGTCTGTCTACGCGGTCCCGTTGAACCGGTCGCGGCCTGATTGACCCCCACTACCTTTGGCCGTTTTACTTCACTACTTCTCAACTTTGTCACACGTAAGTTTATCAACATTATAATATATTTAGTGCATGCTCCAGATCCATTGTACCCAAGTTTTTATTAACTTAATTACCCGCTTATTAAAGCTTGCAGATTCTCACACAATTTTGAGAACATTTTCTTTCTCTGTATTTTTTTACCAGTGATATTATACGGTTAGGTAATATATGATATAATTACAAAATCTCTAATATTTACAAGTTATTAACAACTGAATCTATAATTTTATTTGACATAATGATCAGTTAATATAATGAAAGATTGATAAGTAGGTATAATTTTAAAGTACTCGTAACTAATTTTTGTAAGCATAACATAGGTACATTGAATATAAAATCGTTTGATATACCACTCAAGAGACATAAAACCTATTTAGTCTAATATGATAAAACGCCTAGTAAAAAACAAAAAGATTGTGAACATTTATGTGGTTTTTATTTCCCTGCAAAAAACATGCAAACAAGCATACACCATGCATGCAGCAGGCATGCAAACAAGCATACACCATACATGCAGCATGCAACCAAGCATGCAGCAGGCATGGTTTCTGTCACGGTTCCGGCGGCGGTCCCATGCGAGCCTTGCAGGCCGGCTTCGCCAGCCAACCTCAGTCGCGGCGGCGAGTGTTAAAACCACCTGCTCCTCAGCTCGCGGCCCGCCTCGCCCGTCCGCGCCTACGCGATTTTAAATAACACTCTAGGGGTAGGGCAGACCAGACTACGTGGAGTCGGTTTTGCAGCGATTCGTTTCTGTCACGCCGCTCCCGCAGCGCGCTCGCTTCACTCGTTCGCCTGTTCTAACCAAACCTAACCCAAATGATTCACCAACATTGAGGGGACTTGGCACTCCGCTCCGCTCCCGCCTTAACCTTCTAACCTAATATAACCCATCCGAGTTGGATTGCTTTGAATCGGGGTGTTAACCATAAAAATGGTATCAATATTAATGTATTTTAAACGATAGGCCTAATGATTTTCGATTAAATAAACGTTATATCAATATTATATATTTTAAACGATAAGCCTAATGATTTTCGATTGAATAAACGTTATGTCCAACAACATTATACGAAATAAGTTGTAGAGTATAAAATGTTATATCTAAAAAGATTATATCAACAGTTGGTATAACTCACGTTTATTATATCTTGTGAACGATATTGAAATGAAAATATACCAAATAACTTATATGGTATGAGACGCACCCATACTCCTTATTTTGGATTTGCGCAATATTTTAATTAAAACTACAACAGATGCTTTTTAAAAATAAGCCAAACTAGGTATACTAAGATCCTCCTAAAGACGATTTGTTTATGTCCTATCTTTTATGCATTTAGCCTCGACTTCTTTATTGTAGGTACCAAAAAATAACCAGTTTTTTATAAAAAAAAAACATCAGCTGTCAGAAAGTGTAACCTGTCGTGGGCAAAATGTTAATCCATCCTGTAGGTAGGTATACAAATCTGCGCGTCGTCATACAAGGAAAAAAAAAATTATATATTGTTTATATTATTTTATATATTGTTTATATTATTTTATATACAGATTTTTCCCACAGTTCTTCTTGAAGTTACTGAACTTCAAGACGAACTGTGGGAAAAATCTGTATATAAACCAATTACTGTTTATGCTTAGAGTTCAAGACTTTTAATTTTCCACTCAATCACAACAAAGTTGAAAAGGATGTTGAAAGTTTAAATAGACATTGCCTACGTAGATACAGACACCTTATTTTCTATATAGGCAGTATTTTTCCAAGATTATGTTGTAGACATTGCTTTTTGCAAACTTTTGCCTTAGAAAGCAGTAGCTTTCGTCACATAGAATTAAGGAAAGTAGGTAGGTTCATGTCGTTATTTGACATGTTTATCGTTAGGTTAACGAATGTTTGCCATTTTTAAGAGGTACCAGGTACCGTTAACTAAAAAAACCTGCTTCAGACGTGACGTAGTTAATAACAAGCTGTATTTTTTTACCCCCTTTTTCTTCGTAAAATTGTCATGACACTTAGTTTGCGGTTTTATTTACTATACGGGTTTTTCGGGGTATTTAAACGAATAGGTATGTAAAAACTATGAGTAAATTACTTATAATTTCTCGTTCTTAAAATGATATAAACGTTGGTAACGGTGACTCTACATCGAAGTTAAGTTGATACGGACTAGGCTGGTACATTGTGTTTTTATTTTAATTTTAACCACAGTCGTAGTTCTTTCGTCCATGGCCTATCTTACGTGTCGTGTATTGGAAAAGCTACAGCTTTTCCGAAAAAAAAAGCTTTATGGAATGACTCTATAAATGTTTATTGTGATAATTTTTGTTCATATACCTAGATCACTACCTACCGTATTTTAAGTAGGTATGTAGTACCTACTTTAAATACGGTAGTTATCTACAAAAACAGTTATTCTCAGTTAATTTTTAACTCCATTGTACAGGAAGTGCCTCACAACAATGGAAGTATTATGCAAAATAAAGTAAACTAAGTTACCAGGCATTTAGCGTCTAGATACCGAGATTTATTACACTTTGCGCAATTATACAGGTATCATTAAATACGATCACAAGCTTGTTTACATTTGATGAACCTTTTAATGCGGTTTCTTGCGATCGTGAATCGTTGTAGCTACTAGAGAGCCTTGAGCGAGCAGTCGCAAAAACTAGTGACTCGCCACATTCTCTTATACCTTATGACTTGTTCCTGTATGAGTACGTCTCACTATCGGAAGTGAACATACCTGTACGTTCGATGTAAGGTATATTATAATGTACGTTCGTGTTCACACTCGACAAAACCACCGGCACAATTTGTATCGCTGTATTAACAACGTGATGTTCCTTTTATTTCGTTTGCGTAACAACGTCACAGTTCCCAAGCTATCAGCATACATAACAAGCTCGATCTACTCGATAAGGAAGAATACAGCTAACTTGTCGTTTCTCAATAATAAGATCAAGTCATCTGCAAAAACGTGAGCCAACAGTTATGATGGAGTTTGAGAGATGCTCCGCTTCACAATACTGTCATTACCAAGTTACAACATCACGCTGGGATGAATACAATTGTCACCATTCAAAAATACCAGACGCGAGATTTAATTACGAAAACTTTACTCTACGACATTAATTATGTAATTTCGCAAATTATTCAGCTATAATTGGCTCAATTATGAACGCCAAAGGGAAGTTTTTGACATTTATTGCAACTTTCACAACTGCTTTTAATCATTTATGCTTCAATCAAACCCCTTACCTAGCTGCAGTTAAAACTGTCATAACTCTTGCAAAAGCTAAATAATAAATCACAATTATTTTAATTGTCCGTCATGAATTTAAATGAGCAATGTGTAACCGGAAATCCTCGTATACCTATTACATAGAACTTGCATTAAATACTGCATGTCATTTATAAGCTGTGTTTTTTCCAGATAAAATATGAGGGCAGTCGGGTTTGTCGTAGCCCTTGCGGTTGTGACGGTGTGCCAAGCCGCAACACCAGAACTGCGGTTTGCATGGAAACAGATGGATTATACTTGGGAGACACCCGAAAGCAGAGCAAGTGCTATCGAAGATAAAATGTTTATACCTGAGAATAACCTTCCTTTAGGATTAGCGCGTTGGAAAAACAAAATGTTCGTTACCATTCCAAGATGGAAGGCGGGTGTCGCTTCTACATTGAACTACGTTGACCTAGATGGGCCACAAGATCAACTACTGAAGCCATACCCATCTTTCAAAGACAACTTTGTACCTGACACAGCAAAGGAGCTACCATCAAACAGCTCATTGATCTCCGTGTTCCGAGTGTTTGTTGACGAATGCGACCGGCTTTGGGTCATTGATTCGGGAATGGCTGACATTTTTGGTGAGTTCTATAAATATAATTCACAAGTGTAAAAAGGACCGGTTTAACGCACCAGTTCTACCTGCGAAGGTGTTTTTAATCATGCGAGTTTTATAGATATTGACACAATGCAGACTTAGATAACAAGCTCGACAGAGTTTGCACAAAAGTTCACATTGCACTATGTAGTCGCAATGAATCCAAGTAGGTGTATTTCTTTGCTTTAACACGTAGGTGATATGCATCAATCAAGTCTTTTTTGCTTGGTTTGAATACTTCGCCAGTAGTTGACATAGATTTAAACGCATTTGAGTGCTTTATCCTTCCTTTTAGCTTGAGTAGAGGAACAGTAACAAATTTAAACAAAAACTTGCTAATAATCAATAGACTAAGAAGAGACAGACATACAAGACATACAAATAGGTAAGGATCTAAATTCAAGGTGGACAAACAAGTGGGCCACACAAATTATTCACATTTTATGTATTTCTATCTTGTATAGACTGATGACACATTTAAAAGTACACAAACTCTGTAGTTTTTGACCCCCGACGCTAAAACGACGGGGTGTTATAAATTACAGACCACCTGACGTTAAAAATTTTCGTCTATTATTAAAAAAATAAGCTATTCAGTACATTTTGACCGCGTAGGTATTTGCACTTTTTTGTGAAACAGCAGTTTTTTTTTATTACCTACGAAATCTTTTTACGTTCTTTTTTACGCTTAACGAAATACATAATAATTTGCACGTCGATGTCTCTAAGCTGCCAGCTGCCACCCTCACCGTTTGCATCGTGTACCGGAATTAGGTTAAAAACGTACAATTAATTAATTCATTCATTCGTAACCTAAAGTTATTTTGTTATGGAATTTGCTACAATTTTAAGTTAGCCTCAATTCCAGACTGAAGAGCTGCTCACAAATTTTTTTCAATAACTTCTAGAATTATTAAAAAATCAGCTTCTGGCCGCGACTTCATCCACGTGTTAAAACATCTATCCTATGGCACTCGGCAATAGCGTAGATTTCTATCAGAGAAAGAATTTTTGAAATCCGATGAGTAGTGTCGGAGATTATATCCTGCAAACAAAGGCCCAAACTTTACCTATTTATAAATTATGTATTAGTATCAGTATACATATTTATTAAAGATAAAACCGTTTTTCCTGATAATTCGATAGGATAATTAGGTGGTTCTTTCATGGCGATTTGTTACAATCCTCTGAGTAATCCTCAATGCCAGATTGAGGAGCTACTAACAATTTAAATTAAGTACCTAACAGTTTTTGTAGCAACAACCTCTAGAAATATTAAATAATAAAAACGTTTAAGTAATTAGAATTCGCAAAAACTAAATAATTATACGAATCCTTCACTGTAGGACCTAAGTTGTTTTCTTACAGGGTAAATAATTATATAGTTTATTTACGGACAAAATCAAGCAAAATTAAACGTTATCGATTCATAAAATAATCAAATAATAAATTAATTATACAATAATCTAGATCAAATCGTGATCGCCTACCGTGGTTACAAAACAACATTCAATTATCTACATATTAAATTAATAACGTTACATAAATATTTATTAAAATAGGCAAATATATTCCACTTATTACCAGTTAACTAACTGGTAACCTAGGCTTAATAAGATAATTATACTTTTCCTGACATTTTATATAATCGAACGTTGAACCAACGCGACTGTCAATCATGTCCCTACCTTACAGATTAACTTCCCTTATATTGAGTGACTTAATTCCCATATACTGAGTGTACAAAATATCATATTTCGAGAATATCATGTTTTGGGAAAACTACATTTTGAGAATGTCATATATTTTGGGAACGAAGAAGTACCTAGTATGTACTCTAGGTTCAGAGTTCATTTGTTTATTCGATTGTTACAATAGTGTATAATCTATGGTTACAGGGGCTGGCAATCAAGTCAACGGGCCCTCGATCGTGATCTTCGACTTGAAGACTGACCAGCTGATCCATCGCTACCAATGTAAGGCTGGCGATATGAAGGAAGACTCTTTCTTCGCTAACATTGTAAGTTAACAAATACCTTGCCTGTCTGTTTACTAATTTTTTTTTAGACTTGACCACAGCTTACGGATGCATTGACTTCTGTTAAACAACTTGTAATAGCTTTGCAGAATATTAAATATTGTCTCTGCATGATACCATACCAGTTTAACTAGTTTCTAAGAAGGATATAACTATTAATTGTTTTGCGGTCTCGATATTTCGTTAAATTTTTTATACCCATTTCAGATCGTTGACGTAAACAAAGACACTTGTGATGACGCATACGCGTATATCCCTGACTTGGGTGGTTACGGAGTGGTGGTGTACAGTCTCAAACAAGACGACTCTTGGAGGATTTCCCATCATTACTTCCACTTTGAACCTCTTGCTGGTTCTTATAACGTTAGCGGTATCGAGTTCCAATGGACCGATGGTGTGTTTGGATTGGCTCTTTCGGAACCTAGAGATGATGGGTAAGTCACTTTTATACCTAATATATTTTAGGACGCTTTTCGATTTTCGTAGCGATGGCGTAGACGCTCTACGAAAAGTAATGACAGGTGAGCAAAGGTCACTGGATTGCTCTGCAAGTTGAGACATCTTAATTACTGACCAATCAGTTTTATATCAACATGTTATCCTTGTTGTATCGTGTCATGTATTCAATAAAGTGGAAAAGCACCTATCTAATAATTTCATTTTGCTACAATAACTACAAAAAAAAAATTGTATCTGCTAAATTGTCCTCAATTATCATAAGTCATAATTATCGTAAAAACTAGTACCAATAATAACATTAGTGACTCACAATATGAGACGTTCGACACTGACCCCAAAATATATAAAAGCTCTTGAATCCAAGGTCGAGAGAAGGTACCCTGTTATCTACAGCCTAATTATGATTTTAGCATTGTGTGTAGAAGTTGCGAAAATTTAGTTCACAATATTGTTTTAATTACAGGTATAGGACAATGTTCTTCCACGCATTCTCGAGCACCAAGGAGTTCTGTGTGTCCACTGAGTTGCTACGCAATTACAAGAGTATCGACAAGATCGAAGCGTTCCACGACTTCAAGGTTTGAATGCTAACTTATTACTGTGCGTCCCACGCTTACGTTGAATTATTTATTAGTAACAACGAAGCAATTGAATCACGTTGGATCTACAGTTTTTGTACGCTAGTATCATCTTAGAAAGTTTTTTCACATCATGCATTGTTTTGGATCTAGATGTTCTATACATAATATCCCAACCTAACCAAGCCCAATGTTATTTAAAAATCTATATAATTTTGATATATGTTTTAGATATATCGCATCGAAAAATCGATTACTGAAAGATCCAATTCAATCCTTTTTATCTGGATTTTACAGCTCTTGGGTGATAGAGGTGAACGTACACAATCGGCTGCCAGTGCCTACGACCCCAAGACACATGTGCTGTTCTATACACAGGTAAACAAACATTTTTACTAACAAAACTATAAGTAAGCCCCTTATTTGCCCCAAGCCATTGAAGGCATGAAAGTGGACGTAGGAATTCGTTTGCATATGCGAAGATAACTGGCCTCTTACTACCGCAATAAGCGCATTCAATAATAACCTTCGTAACAACAATAATACCGAATGGCGAACCTTCACCACGGACCACGGTTGACATTCTTTCTATATTTACCTTATCTTGCTATACAATAAGGCACGCAGCCCACAACCTTCGTCCAACGTACACAACAACAATGGAATCTATTGATAAAAAGTTCTACAGAAAAACGTTTATAAGTTTAACTAAAGTAACTTTTATTCTTATTACGCATGTCCTTTCATCGATTTAAAATGTGTTTAAAAGACAAAGTACATAACAGCCTCCGCGTACGCCCGGCGCGGCCCACCTTTGTCAGTCAGATCAAATCAGTTGCCTTGCTGCTGTCTAATATTTTTACCACGGCATGAATTTTATTATTCTCATAATAGTTTGTGCCGATACCAGAGAAGAAGAAGACTAATCCACCATTCGTAGGCTTAAACTAATGAATTTATAGGTTTTACTTTATAAAGCTAGACCTGACTACCACAAAACAGTGTTATCACTTGTTTAGGCTATAAACACCTTTTAAACACGACATAATTATATGGACTTTGACATAACACTGACATTAGACACACATTGAACATGTGTTTAAGTTTTTATAGTAAGACCCTTATTGTTTCTTCTCTCAGGTGAACCGCGACGGCGTGGCATGTTGGAACTCAAACAAGCCCTATACTCCTGACAACAACCCGCTTATCGTCAGCGACCCAGAACTTTTTGAGTTCCCCAACGACATGAAGGTAAGATGAACACCCATTTAGTCATACATTCTTCGCTTACATTATTTTGAGTAGATAGAAAGACGGGTAACCAGAGACTATGTTATTGGTTATTGTACAGAATAGTGTATATATTATTTCTTTATGGAGTATTTACTGGGCGATTGGTTTTATTTCTGAGGATAAACGAAGTTCTACGAGTTTTAGTTTAGTTTTTTTTCCTCATTGAGGCAGATCCCGTTGCATTAGCATTTGTGTCCCTGGACACTTGCTTTAAGACCTTTATAACAGTATGTTGGAGACATAATACGAAGGGCTTATATATACAGCCTACTTATTCTGCAACTAACTTCACATTTCCTCATTTGAATTTCAGGTGGACGATGAAGGCATCATGTGGGTGCTCACAGACAAACTGGCTCGCTTTCTTTACAGAACGATAGACCCCGATGTGGTCAACTACAGGATATTCAGCCTTGACACTGCGCAGGCGATTGAAGGAACTACTTGTCAATAACTTAACTTTACGAGCTTGACATTTTTGTTTGAGAAATATATTTTTTGTTCAGTATTTAGGTAACTACACGTCCTAAAATATTTATATACGTCTTATCATCATCAGCCTTCAGTAGTCCGCTGCTGCACACAGGCCTCTCCTATTGCATGCCATGAAATACGTCTTATGGGAAACAGCATAAAGATCTTATTTATTTTTACATGTATTACGATATTGTTTTCTACTAAAACAAGTTTAGCGTTCCCCAAAATTTATTTCAGAGGATCCTTTGTATGTCTTCCGATATGTGTATATTTGTAAGAAGATCATGTAATATACTATATTACATGGTCTTCTTACATTGTGAATGACACTCCGCAAGTAACATAAGTATTGATATATGTACTTACCTTAAAATAGATTGTTGGAGATTGTTATCGCAATGTTATATAGTACATAATATTGTATTTACCTATCGTAATGTACTTCATATTATGTTACTAACTACATCGTTTGTTTGTAATGTTACTGATAATTAAGATAATATTATACATGTTCAAACACTTCCTTTCCTATTAAACGAATAGTTTATGAGATCGATAAACACTTTATGGTAGAGTTATGACAAGCTTCTGCCCGCGGTTTCGCCTTCGTGGATGTCAAAAATTATCCTACGGGAACGTGCTATTGGGACAAAAGTATGTCCTTTATCAGGATGCCATCTATCTCTATGCCAAATTCGATCGAAATTCGTTCTGTGGTTCTGTGGTTAGATTCGTTCGTGAAAACATATATTGGGTTTTAAGTTTTTTTTTTGCGGAACCCTTCTTTCGGAATTCTGTTTCTAAAATAAAAGTAGGCTAAGTTACAGCTATCTGCAAGTGAAAGTCCTGTCAAAATCAGTCCAGCCGTTTCGGAGATTAGCCGGAACAGACAGACAGACAGTTTTTCTTTTTTCTTTCATATGCTCTTAGTAAGACGATATTATTTTGACATTACAAACAGACACTTCAATTTTATTTGTTTGCATAGATGATGCAATACGGATAACATAAATTGTGACTGCAAACCTCTGTTGACTCAATACTTATTTTTTATTTGCACTATGATGGAATCGATCAACAATATTTTGTTTTAAAAGACAGAAAATGTTTTGTTATATAATATTTTATTGGTTATACCTAAAAATTGGTGTGCCTTTATTAAGCGTAATGTCCGCGTTTTGATCTCAGACAGTAATAAAAGTGAAAAAAATAAAATCAATCCGTTTTGCTGTTTTTAACTGAAACTTTATTTATGTAGCACCAATTTTTACGAGTCATTTATCTCGTGATCTATATGTATAGGGTGTTTTATTTGAATCCAAGGAATGAAGGAAGCCTTCGATTCTTTTATCGGATGACACGGATTTATCCTTTCCTGATCACCATACAAGAGAAAGTTTTTTTCGTTTAGAACTAAACTTTTTACTAAAGTATGACTTGCATATTGTGGGGGTTACCACCTCAAAATTGAGAATATGTCAAGCCTAGCCTTTACAGATAAAATTCCGTAGGTTGTCGTCTTAACCGGACTTGCCTAACATAAAAACACATATTCTGCAATTTTATTTGTAACGGCTATCTTTAATTAAAATAAACACCTCTTGTATCTGATATGTATTATCGAAAGTTTGGCATTGTTTTTATTATTAGTTGTAGTACGATAAGAGTACAAATTATGTAACTCCTAAGGTCATTAGCAATAAATTAATTAAAACTTTAAATTATGAACGGGTCTTATTTAATAATGAGTGTCGATTTGCCTTTTCAGGTTAACCGAGCTAACATAAAACGTAACGCACGCAATTCACGTAATTCACGCTTCGGCCTTTGTGGATGTAATTAATCACAGTTCTTGTGATTAACTACATCCCCGCAATTACTACGATCACACTGGTTTACTGCCTTTTTTGGGTCGAGTTCTCTAATTATTTATTTGGTGTACTCATCATCAGCTGCCTATAGCAGTCCACTGCTGTGTAAATTGTATAACTTATAACTGTCCATATATTTGCAGTGTAAATTGATGGGAAAAAATCGTGGCATTGAGTTACAGTGTTACTAATCGGTAATTTTTTTCCCAATGGGTAACAGTGTAACACAAAATGGTCTAACTACTCAACGGGAACAAAGGGACATAGGCTTCTCCTGCCTGTTGCACGCTATTCAACTCGATTTTCGGCAACTCTCATCCAGCTGCTACCAGCCATCCTGCGAAGATCGTCTTTCCAACTAGTCTGTGGGCGTCCTACCTTACGTTTACCGATTCGCGGTCTCCACTCAAGAACACGTCTACCACGACGGTCACCGGTTCAACGTCATATATGGTGAACTATACCACTGTCTACACCTTCAGGACAGGCGTGAGTTTATGTTATGTTCTCTGATTTATAGCAAAAACTAGTTATTGACAAATCTAAACTTAAACTACCTACCTAATTTCAAATTTTATTTGTTTCAAATTGACGCTATGTCAAGTTAAACAAATATCAACTTTTTTTTAATGGAAATTAAGTTGATTTCAGAATGACTAGCACTATTGAAAAAGTTATATATTTTTTTGAAATTGTAGCGTAAACTGAACTTTATTGTGTAGGAATTAAAGTTATTTTTCCATAAACTCATATTTGTTGACATTATTGGCGAATATGTCGCGATATTATGTTAGGTACTTTGCTATCCTTGGTGGTATTATACGGTTATTCGTAGTAGGACAATAAAAGAGAGATTAGAAATCAAAAATAAAACGAACTGACGTGCATAGAAAAATTGATACGATTTGTCCAATTACCAATTGAGATGAATGGTTCATTCATCGATAGTAAGGTAGGTATAATAATCAACAAAGCATTCAATATCTATCAGTTATGGTAGAAGAATAACCATCAAATGCGTTTGAATATTGTTCATATCGAAAGACTGTACCGTCTGTACCAGATGCTAAATTGAGTCAACAGACTGAAAGAACAAAATAAAATGTTGTAGATATCATAAGGATTATTTTTAAAAACTATAGATACGTACCTACTGTGAATTAATACTTAGGTACCTACTGTACTTTCTGTACGTATATGATAAAATAATTTATACAGATGATTATGTATCATCGAACTGAGTTCAGTGGCCATTAAGGACATTCAATTTGCCTCGATTTTACTCATTAATGCAAATGACATTATACATATACCAATATATAAATGATAGTGGTATGTGAATTGGAATAATGAATATTTTTTTCAAAAATTACCTAAGATATTTTACTGAGTTAATAACTAGCTGTTTTCCTCATATAGAAGGTAATAGTCCTGTAGGTACCTATGTACTGCATCAATGTCTTGGAATATTTCGGAAGGTGATGTGATTGTTTCATATTTAATGGTTTATTTATCAATTATTTGAGATTTTAGATATCTAGAGAGAAAATCCGACAAAAATTAAACCGTGATTTTGAAGTCACCGCGGACTGATTGGATAGGGTTGTCAAAAATGTTTATTTCTAAAGTTCGTTTTATAATCCCAGATACTAATCTGACACTGTTTTTTGTGTTTGCGTTTTTTAGTATAGAAATTTGACATTACATCTGTCAAATTAGTATCTGGGTAAACGAACTTTAAAAATCAATTAATCTGCCGAGCCTTTTCCCAACTATGTTGGGATCGGCTTTCAGTCTAACCGGATGCAGCTGAATACCAGTATTAATTTCTAATGATTTTATTTCTAAGTTGCCCCGTCATTGCAATACCTACCTACGTATGTCCTTCTTCTAATATTATTATATAAGAACTGCCAAGCTGGAGCATGCGCACATTGCGCACCAGCGGACCTCACACTTCTCATAGTTACGTCAATTGAAAGAGGTGGAGTAAATTTTGGCAGGTGGTCGTACCAGTTACTACTAAAACAGCGGTGTCAAACTCAAACTCAAAGTATTAATTTCAATTAAACCAATTACAGGCACTTGAATTGTCAAGGGGTCGGTCAGTCAGAAAAATGAAGCTAGTTGCCCATTCCAAAGCGTAGGTACTTATGGAGAAGAACGGGCAAGAAACTCCATGGACACTCTTTTAAATCAATATAATATGGTTACAAAGGTGTTCGCGTTATAGTAATAAAATTACCTAACTCTAAGCTCATTATCTATACTTATAATAAATCTGTAGAAGTGAAAATTCTGTACATTGAAAATATCCAAAAAATAAATGGCAGGGGGTGTTACTAGACCGACACCGAACCCAAAAATGTGATTAAAAAAATTAAAAAATTTTTGTCTGTCTGTCTGTCTGTCGGTCTGTCTGTCTGTCTGTCTGTCTGTCTGTCTGTCTGTTTGTTCAGGCATCACGCAAAAACTACCGGTTCGATTACGATGAAACTTGGTATAATTATTCTTTAATATCCTGGGCACCACACTGGGTACTTTTTATCCCGGAAAAGTATATACAATAAAAAACAAACTTAATTTTGCGGTTCGATCCCTATACCCGATTACCACTGTCTGTACTGTACCAACCGCAAATACTAAGTTTGTCGTAGGTTGGGTTAGCAGTGGAGTTCATTTTTATTCCTTTTAGTTTTTAGAGTTATTTAGGTTTATTTTTATATAAGTCGTAGGTATAGATTTTAATTTTAAAGTATAGGTAGTATATTTGATAGTGTACGTAGTGACCGTAGGTTATTTTATAATACTGTTAGGTAGGTTTAGTCATTCGTATAGATATTAGTTTTTAGGGATTTTGCTTATTTATTGAGTTTAGATTAGTTATCATCAGAAATAGGTTTATTTAGGTAGGTAGGTATTTAATTTTCTGTTATTGAGTTTTTTTTTAAAATTAGTTATGTACTTAGGTAAAGATATCATATAGGTACCCTCTTAATCACCACTAATGAGACACAATTGGTTTTCTATTGTAATTAGCCACAAAGGGCCCGCGACATAGATGGCATTCTGGGGAAGCACATACATTTTATCCTGTTAGCACGTTCCCGTGGGTAAATTTCCGACATCCACGCGGGCGAAGCCGCGGGCAGAAGCTAGTTATTCATAAGAAGACAGGCCCCATAGCGGTCTATAGGCATCCTTCTTGTGACGCGGAAAGTTTAGAGTCAACCTTGTAGCAGCGGTGATAACTAGTTTATTTAGCTGTGGTGGTTTTAAGCCCCGCGCGTCGCTTGTCCGTGTCATTCACTAGTCGTGTATCGGTCGTGTTGCAACAATACCAGCGCTATGGCCTCCGTCAAAACTGAAAAAGTCGGCATTGTTGGCAGGTAATTAATCAAACACTGCATTATTTATGATATTTTGATCTAGATATTTTTCTTGTTATATACGTTATGTTTGTATTTCGTGCATATAGAAATATAGTGCTAATAAATAAATCTGCTTTATTACTATAATCTTAACCAAATTCGTTAAAGTCAATTTAATGCTAGGTTTTAATTATGTAATTAGTTAAAACTTAATGCTTCTCAAGTGTCAACTCATAACTAGAGATAACTATAAAATGAAGTGGCAATAGCCTTTTACTTTCATTCTGTGCCTTTAAATAACTCTGCAATAGCAATATCTATATTGATATTAGGTGAATTGATATAGCGTTAATTTACTAGCTACTTATTTAAATGAAAGCTAGACTTAGACAGACCCCTATTCAGTAAGGGAACGTGCAAAAATTATAAACTTACCAAGTTAGATAACATATAGAATTACTCAACAACATCAAGCCGGGGCATTTTGTTTGTTATTAATTATTATTCATCATCGTATTGTAGGTATATTAGTATGGTCTATAAATATATACTATAATTTTTACACGTCGTATTAGAAGTACCTATAGTACTTTGTACTTTTCGGTTGTACAACAAGTGTCTACATAACGAGTTTGTAACTTGTTTAGATAAACTGAAAGTTATACAGTAGGTATTAGATCTATATTATGTGGCCCAATTCATAGACTTCAAATCATATGAACTCAATGAATGTAATTGATTAATTCTGAAAGGCCAGTGATAGATGTTCGAATCTTATGATGTTAAATATATAGTGAGAACTATCGACGTACTTGGTTAGCATACGTAGGTACCAACAAGCGTCAAAGATTCCATCACGATAGGTTTATTATTCAAAAAGATAAGGAACGCTATCATAAAGTTCACAAGGGTTAATTATTGCTTCAGATAAATAAAATTATTACAGTTGTTTTCATAAACAAAACGTTGATGTGTTTTTGTCAATAGAAAAAAATAATTCTTAATAATTACTAAGATACTGGAATGTTGAGTGAAATGATAATAAATCAAATGTTGGTTACCTAGTTACCTGCATTTAAGGTAAACGTATCAATAGGTACTCGTCGGGTTTCGAAATTCACTGACTTTGAGGAACGGCTGTGTAAAAAGTATTTCATTTAGAATTAAACTTTTCACCTAATGAAATAGATGATTTATCCGTTATTCTAAGTAAGTAGTTAATTTCTATAATTTTCAGTGATAATAAATACTTATTTAAGCAAATGTAAAAAAGGGCGATTTGTACCAGTAGTCGCCAGATTTGTACTAATACTCATCAAAAGGACCCAATAGTCGTTAATTTTAGATGCTAATTTGAACTCTCATGTCGTGAACATAAAGTTCAAGATAAGAACAGATTTAAATAAAATGTGATCGTCTTTGATCGGAGTAAGAAGTAAAAGCGAATATTACCAGTCGCCACATGGATTGTCACCAGGTCACCAATCGGGAATAAAATTCCCAGTTGCCACCGGGTGGCGACTGCGAAGTTATAGCCCCCACTTCAAATCACTGTACACTTGTCTGTCTTACGGCTGCGATGAGGGGGCTGGCGGTCAGACTTTTCCAATGTGGTTTTATTAGTAGAGAAGTAATATTATGACCAAATCCCAAGAAATTACTAAAGATTGTTTGCTGTTAGCAGAGCAGTTAGGTAATAAAAATGGCGACATAACTTTAATTCTAATATATTTTTGCTTAGAATCACGGAATCAGTTTTATCAGAATCAATTATGACGTGAAAATGTCTTTTTGGTCACTTTTCTGCCTGCTAAAAATATTGAACTTACCACAAATTCATTATTTCTGAGCGACAAAAACATGTAAGATTATTTGAATGCTATAGTAACGCTTGAGCATTCAAAAGATAGGTCATATTTGTACCAATTTTTAGGCATGATTTGCTTATAACGTCACATAGCGAGTGCAGACGTATGCATAGGACCCGTGTTTTCACTATGTGCCACAATTCGTATAGCGCAAAAAAATATGTTTAGTTAGAACGGTGATTCTGTTGGAATTGTCAAGAGTTGACAAAGCAATGCCAGAACGTAAAGACAAACAACAACAAAATGTTGGCCGAAATAGGGTTATATGCATTTGAAGATGACAATAGCAAAATAATTTCAGATGTTGTCTCATGTCGACCATAAATCTGACTAAAAATGAAAAAAATCTCAATCAAAGTAAGCGTGCATCATGATGAATGCAACGAGTCTCAAAAGTCCAGTGCCGAGCAAATACAATACCTAGCTAGGAAAGTATCAGATAATAGTTGTTTAAGAAAAAGTTTAAGATATCGTCTCATACGGAACGGTTTACGTCATAAGGAACCAAATAAGTCTAAAAAATCTAGTTATGAGGGAATACAAAAGCTACCTGACAACGTTAAAAAATCATCCAAAATCGACATGCTATCAATCGGCGACACCTTGTTATACTTACACGCACGTAAGGATGCGAGAAGATTATGAGAACATTAGGAGGTTTCAACGGCAGAAGACTAAGTATGAAGGCACCTCTATATAGTTGAGGATTTGATTAGAACTCTAACATCCGCGTAATCTGAGTGAGACGAAGCGAGCATGCCACGGCTACTGGTGGCGGTTACTGGTGAAAAAGCTAGCACCATAGAAATGTCCTATATCTATGGCTAGCACCAATTAGCTAGGGATATTTACAGCTCAGTTGTACCTTCTTCGGTAATGCAAGTTAGGTTAGAACCGAGAATACTTTTCACAAGCTAAGCTATCAAAGCGAGCCCACTCTTGACACGAATAAGCAGAGCACGCTTAGTCAGACGATGAGCAAGCTCTTAAGACCTGCACCCCAATTGAGTAACACACATTCAATTACAATCTCAATCATTTTGAAGGATATTGCTAATCCATTGCTTCATGTATTCGAAAAAATTGTCTGCTCATCAACGTAAATAACGCAATGAATGTTGTTACAACTATTAAACGTGACCCAGTACTCGTCAAAATACATACTAAAACCGGCCAAGTGCGAGTCGGACTCGCCCATGAAGGGTTCCGTTACGTTACGATTTATGACGTATTAAAAAAAACTACTCACTAGATCTCGTTCAAACCAATTTTCGGTGGAAGTTTATATGGTAATGTACATCATATATTTTTTTTAGTTTTATCATTCTCTTATTTTAGAAGTTACAGGGGGGGGACACACATTTTACCACTTTGGAAGTGTCTCTCGCGCAAACTATTCAGTTTAGAAAAAAATGATATTAGAAACCTCAATATCATTTTTGAAGACCTATCCATAGATATCCCACACGTATGGGATTGATGAAAAAAAAAAAATTTTGAGTTTCAATTCTAAGTATGGGGACCCCCAAAATTTATTGTTTTTTTTCTATTTTTGTGTAAAAATCTTAATGCGGTTCACAGAATACATCTACTTACCAAGTTTCAACAGTATAGCTCTTATAGTTTCGGAAAAAAGCGGCTGTGACATACGGACGGACAGACAGACAGACAGACATGACGAATCCATAAGGGTTCCGTTGCCATTTGGCTACGGAACCCTAAAAATGACGAGTTCTGGAACAAGTAGGACTTTTTTAGTACCAAAAGATGTCACACTCGAAAAAATACTTTTATGATAAAAATACTACAAATGCCAATTTATATCGTTAGCAAATTAACTTAATTAATTCATCAAACAATCAGACTTACAGTAGACCCCACTGAAGTTTCACAAATCAAAACACAAGACTACGTGCTGCGTGTCATATTTAGCAGCTAAACTAGCAAAAAAAAAAAAAAATTATGGGGGACATTTCAAATACCTATATTTCAGATGCCATTACAGTTAAAACTCTGTGTTGTTATTTTAATCATGCAATATGTTACCAAGAATATAACGTGACAAAAATTGGCCACTTTAATGTTTAATAGAAAAAGATTTTGATGTTTTTATATAATTTGATGACTTCTGGGTCACTGTCGACTTCACCCACATTTACATTTCTGGCGACTCATTATTTTAATGCTAATTGAAAATCGGGAGTTAATACTACCTACGGGCAGGTAGGACCTGCAAACTAACTTGATTAATCTTTAAAACTACGTTCAATTAAATGTGTTTAAGTAAGTAATTGTTTACATCGATTCCATGCCAATTTACTATCGACGAGTTCTTACATACGTACCACTATACTTGTCGACATTGAAAGTTTTGATTGCAAAACATTTCGCGCCAGCACTCGGTCATTTTGATCTAAGTACCTCCATACCTAAATGTTGCGTAGTCATTTCTACGTGTATATTATTTTGTCCTAATTCAATTTAATTATAATTTTCCAGTGGCCTTATTGGGCGATCATGGGCCATGCTGTTCGCGTCTGTGGGCTACCAAGTGACGATCTTCGACATCGTCCCACAGCAGGTCACCGATGCCCTTGCTGACATCAAGGTGCAGCTGAAGACCCTCGAGAAGGATGGTCTGCTGCGCGGCAAGCTGAATGCTGAACAGCAGTTCAAGTGTATCAAGGGTAGGTTTTGTTTTTGATAAATGTTTTAACTTAACTATACAATCAGAGCATAAAAACGATAGTTAGATGATAAATAGAATCCGCGGGAATTGCGCAGCGCGTTTTGAAAGTGCTTGTAAATATACAAAAAAGAAAAGCACGTACAAATAAGTTAAATAGGAACCTCTAAATTGCGTAGTTCAACTAAAGGCCTAGCCCACTGTCTTTAAATCTTTTAGATACGGTGATAAAATTGGTCCATCATTCAGTTCACATTTTATTCAAGCTAGACTTTTGGTCCTTTCACAGCGGTGTTTTTGCGGATCGAAATTTTGGATTTTCGATTCAAAAGACAGGAGGAAAATATTAATAAAACTTAATTTTCTTTATAGCGGCCCATCGAAATAGGCGGTAAATACAGAAAAACAAAAACATTCATTTCAAGGTATTTATTTGCAAATTAACTGATAAAAAACTTATCTACCATTGAGAAACAAATAAGTGAAAATTTTCGGTAGTCAGGCACTGAAAATTTAACTACAAACGTTTAAATACATACAAGAAAAATAGAAGGAAAATCAAAATCATTATGGTTGTATTCGTATTCGTATCATTATTATAATCTACTAGCTGCGCCCCGCGGTTTCACCCGCATAAGTTTCAATCCCGTGGTAATATCGGCATAAAAAGTATTCTATGTGTTATTTCTGGAATTCTGGTTATAACCTATCTGTGTGCCAAATTTCATCCAAATCCGTTCAGTACTTTTCGCGTGAAAGACTAAGAAACATCCATTCATCCTTACAAACTTTCGCATTTATAATATTAGTAGGATATGTGTAATGTTTACGGGACATTATTTTATTTACTTCTGCTAAAAATTCAATACCGAAAACTTAAAAGTTACTAACTACTTAATAACAACAAAACTTTTGCTGATAATTGATTAACAAGATAGGAGTTTAATAGATAAAAAATATTGTTTTGTTTTATTTTTACGAGGGTCATGACTTGCTATGCAATGCTTGTTTTTATTTAAAAAATAAACTAGGTATTCTTATCTTTGATATTTATAATTTTGTTCGTTATGTAGGTAACCCACTACCCTAACACTCTTACCAGCGCTATTACAATAACTTGTATGTGTTGTAAGGCGTTTACACCGCGTATGCGCCTGCGCGGCGTTAGCTACGCAGTACCTACGATATTTGCTACGCAACAACACTTGCTACGCAGCGTCTTCTGCGGTGCGCATACGCGGCGTCTACCGTCTACTAAGACGTCTAGGCGAGGTTTAGTTAGCTAACGCATATTATACGCCTGATAAACGCTCAGAGCGAAGACATTATCTTAAGTCTCTAACAAATAGGCAAACAACGAAATATTAATTTTATATCAATCCTCTGTTAGTTCAGCAGACAACTCACATTGCAGATACGCAATCAAATTATGTAACCAACTCTTGATAGATAACATCTATTTGAGAGCTTTGTTTATAAAACTATGGGACTGTTTTACATTAGTACCAGGAAATAAAAATATTTACCTAATTAAGACAATCGATAATAATGAGTATTGTACTATTTGATCGATTATCTTTTTCCTGTTCCATATTATATGCTGGAGTGCCTGATAACGAAACAAGGGAACGATTATCGATTCCAGAATGCTTAAAATTATCATTTTGATTCGGATTGCTTATCATAAAGACAGGGACGTTATTGTAGTACCTATATGTACTTGAATAATTTCAAGAGGCGGCACTTTAGATAGGTTTAGTGGTTTCAACAACATAAATATTTTGAAACTAGCTTCTGCCCGCGGCTTCGCCCGCGTAGATGTCGGAAATTATCCCACGGGAACGTGCTAACAGGATAAAATGTATGTGCTTCCCCAGAATGCCATCTATCTCGCGGGCCCTTTGTGGCTAATTACAGTAGAAAACCAATTGTGTCTCATTAGTGGTGATTAAGAGGGTAGGTACCTATATGATATCTTTACCTAAGTACCTACCTAATTTAAAAAAAACTCAATAACAGAAAATTAAATACCTACCTAAATAAACCTATTTCTGATGATAACTAATCTAAACTCAATAAATAAGCAAAATCCCTAAAAACTAATATCTATACGAATGACTAATCCTACCTAACAGCCAGTCGATTTTGTAAAAATCTCACCGTGAAAACTCAAGTGAAGTGAGCTTGATGTGAGTTGTCAGTAGTGTCAATCCCTATCGTTATTTGGAATGACAGCTCACTCCACGCTCACTTCGCCTAAGTTTTCACGGTGAGATGGTTACAGAATCGCACTGCAGTATTATAAAATAACCTACGGTCACTACGTACACTATCAAATATACTACCTATACTTTAAAATGAAAATCTATACCTACGACTCATATAAAAATAAACCTAAATAACTCTAAAAACTAAAAGGAATAAAAATGAACTCCACTGCGGGTGACCCAACCTACGACAAACTTAGTATTTGCGGTTGGTACAGTACAGACAGTGGTAATCGGGTATAGGGATCGAACCGCAAAATTAAGTTTGTTTTTTATTGTATATACTTTTCCGGGATAAAAAGTACCCAGTGTGGTGCCCAGGATATTAAAGAATAATTATACCAAGTTTCATCGTAATCGAACCGGTAGTTTTTGCGTGATGCCTGAACAAACAGACAGACAGACAGACAGACAGACAGACAGACCGACAGACAGACAGACAGACAAAAATTTTTTTAATCACATTTTTGGGTTCGGTGTCGGTCTAGTAACACCCCCTGTAAATTATTTTTTTGATATTTTCAATGTACAGAATTTTCACTTCTACAGATTTATTATAAGTATAGATATAGATGTTACTGATCGTTTCATTACAAATACATAATTATAGTTCCTAACATATAATGCAATTATTTCAGCATTTTTAGGAATTTAACTACCTACAAGACTTAACAAAAGCGAGTTAATAATAGTTTAGTATTGGCTTCAGAAGTGAAAAACATAATCGGGATACATGTAGATAAAAAAGTCAAATCTGATAATAAATGGTGCCTAACATTTCATTATTTGTATTTCAGGAACCTCGGATTTGGCAACTGTCGTCAAAGGCGCCATTTTCGTACAGGAATGTGTCCCGGAAAGCCTAGAATTGAAAAAGAAGGTTTACTCAGACCTCGACAAAGTGGTGGATGACAAAACTATTTTGTCCAGTTCTACGAGCACCACTTTACCATCAAAGTTCTCTGAGCAAATGAAGCACAAGGCACAGGTAATTGAACTTTCGTAATCGTCATAATAATCTTATTGGTTCTTGAGTATGAGTGCAAGCAAACTATGCAATCCCTGCTATTTAAGTCGTTGAATACTTGTAAGAGCCAGAACTGACAGAAGATAGTGAATTAGGGTTTTAGTGTGCAGTAGGAATTAGAATGTAGTAAATCAGGGTCAAGTAGTGTGTTGGAACTGATGAAAGTTAGGGTTCTATATTTTCCGTACCGGAATAAGGAATATACAGGTGAAGATTATTCACAATTTTTACAATAGTTTAGGTAGGTATTAGGGTAATGAATGTTCTCATTTGTATGACAGACAGTCAGACAACGAATAGGTGTACAACCCTAAAGAGTTAACTTGAGAGTGCGCTCGGATGACGTAAGCGTGCGGTACTGAGGCGTCGATCGCGAGAGCGGTAATGGTTGGGAGGGGCCGCTCGGGTTTCAAGTTAACATGGTACTTGCAGGTTGTAAGCACACAGGTTGCAAAAAAAAAACACGTTGAGGAAAATACCTGTTGTAGTCAGAACATCCAGTATATGTTTTCCTTGTGCTAAGAAACAACTACTTTTTGTTTTTGTTACTCTACTTTCATATTAGGTACTTACAAATACACATTTTTTTCCTTATTGGAAGGTCTATTACCTACAAATTTTTACTAAGAAAACGACCCAAAACTATTACAACATTTGATATAGCCCACTGTAATATCTACTGTATGTAATGACATTATTTGATGGTATAAATTATTTCTCAGGTTATCGTCTCCCACCCAGTTAACCCACCGTACTACGTGCCTCTCGTGGAGATCGTTCCCGCTCCCTGGACCAGGAAGGACGTGTGTGAGAAGACGAGGGAGATCATGCTGGAGATCGGTCAGGAGCCAGTCTCACTGAGCCGCGAGATCGACGGATTTGTGCTCAATCGTATTCAGTGAGTATAGTGTACACTTTGTTCTGTGACCATTAAATGTCGTATTCTGTCTATGGAAGTTCTAAATTGCAACGAGAAGTTAAGTCTGGATCTCTGTTAGTGTTAGTGACAAAAGTCTCGCCTCATATTATATTATGTATCCTTTACGTAACTGGTGAAATTGGTGTAAGTACGAAGTGTCCATCACCTTGTACGTCTATGCCTATCCTTTCGGGATCTACCTACCGGTATGATTTTGATGATACGATACATGAGGGTACGACTAGGATTGGTACCTAATATAATTGGCTGGGACGAATGCGTGTAGTCAAAAGTTCAAAACAATGGTGTATTGTGTGAGCTAGGCACAGTGAGTAGTTGTGTGTGATGAAGGATTGAAGTTTGATTACGCAACTTACAAAAACCCTGCCTGCATGCGATTGGAGAGGCCTATGTCCAGTTATGGACTGCTAGACAATGATGAAACCAATGTCATGGTTTTTTTTTATTGAATATCTTCCTTAATCATTCCTTTTATACTCTTAGATACGCGATTCTGGATGAAGTTTGGCGCCTGGTCGACAACAAAATCGTAAATGTAGAAGACATCGACAAAGTCATGTCAGAAGGTCTAGGAATGAGATATGCCTTCCTGGGATCTCTGGAAACTGCGCACTTGAACGCGGAAGGCATGAAGTCTTATATCGAGAGGTTAGTAAAAAGTAAATAAAGTTAAAAGTCAACTGAAGCCATAACTGTGAAACAATCAATTTTTTTTTTTAACTTTGCCCCACACCAGGAATTTGTCCTGTGTCGTGGGTGCGTTTACAAACATTTAAACTCACATACACAAACAGCCCGGAACAACTACTTGTACGCCATACAAATATTTGTTCCGTGCGGGAACCGAATCCGCGACACGCAGCGCAGCAGTCAATCGCTTAACCACTGCGGCAACCGTGCAATCAATGAGTATGGTAGTGGTTTAAGTGGTTTAACTACTTTACTTGGTAGAAAAATCATGATTATGATATCTGAATATGATCTTCTTTACATTTCTATGATTGAGTTTTTTGAATAATTTCCTCTCGTCAGTCAGAAAGTTTACCTAGACATAAAACCTAAAACATTTTTTAATTATTTAGATACGGAGAGACCATCTACAACGTTAGCAACACGATGGGAGATATTCCACGCATGACTACAAGCAAGAGTGCCGACACAATCTGCGCACAACTGAACAAGATGGTGCCTTTGGACCGACTGCCGGAGAGACGCGCCTGGCGTGACGCCTGCCTCACTCGTCTCGCTCTACTCAAGAAAGAGATGAACGAACAAAAAGTTAAATACTAGAACTGAAATATGATAATTTCTAATGACTATGCTTATTCATGATGAAAAAGATTATCATGCAATTTACCTAAAATTTCAAAAATCATGAAATGCCTCCGATCATGTTATACCTAAGGAATATGACTTTTTAACTGTGTTATTTATTATGTACCAAATAATAATTATATTCTTTGATGTGTTTACACAATTTACCTACCCAGAATGTGTTTTCATTTCTGATTCGTAACCGAATCTCAATATCACTGTAACATATTTGTCTTAGAACATTTCACGGGTTCCAGAAAATGCTGACGAGCACCGTTAGTCCTTTAATACAATCACCACGTACGTCCCAATCTTAATAAAACATCCCAAATAACACTGAAATTCAAAACGATTTGAAGTTACCGCCTTGGCACTGCGAATAGTATCTTTTTCCGGAAGTGGGCAAATGTGTTTAGATTAACGCCCAGGCTTTTGAGCATTGAAGATTTTTTCGTTGGAATTGTTTTTTATTTTATTTTAAATATGATAATATTGGTAATTAATACACACTTTACATTGTAGGTAGAACAAATTAGTTTTTAATTTTTCTAAGTGGACGGTAGACGGCTTAGAGCAAGGTAGACGGTATCAAGGGCTGATTTTTCAATCATCTGACAACTTTATTCGAGGAATAATTTTCAAATTTTGACAGTTATTTCATACAAAAACGATGTCGATTGAAAAATCAGCCCTAACTGTATAGACGCAAGTAATTTAATCCTTTAAATAAAGTGGGCGTCCCTTGTGTGGCTCCGCAATGCGGTAAAGGTGTCGACTGCCTCCTGGCCCGTATTCCCGTAATTTAAAACGTTCAAAATCTAGTTGCAGTGTCAGCTCATTTCTCGATAGTTTATTGAAATATTATAAACTAACTACTTTAAGTAATAGACGTACTTTTTTGGAAACTAAGTTTCTCTATGACCTGTGTAATAACACTAATAATATAAAAATTTTACCTTCAAATAAAATTTGTATTATGTTTCCTAAGACGTCCGAAGTCCATTATGAGAGAGTGCACGCTCCGTTCCATGAACAGCTGTTAGATCTCCTTACTTTCCGCCTCGTAATCGCGCCACTAGCGCCCTCCAACGTCATATCTGTGAACTACTTTCAAAACCGCATAAAAGCCGCCATGATGAAGTTTTATGTCATTGTTGGGCTCATAATGATGCAAAGGTAGGTAGGTATGCACCAGGAAGACCTTACCTGGACTTCGGACGTCTTAGGAAACATAATACAAATTTTATTTGAAGGTAAAATTTTTATATTATGTGTTCCGTTTGACGTCCGAAGTCCATTATGAGAGATATGTTTGTTATCTCCTGGTGGATTTTATGAATGAAAGGCAACAATGTGAATTATAAACCAATATTATTTTTAATCACTATTTTATTATACCTTAGGTACCTTCATATACACAGGTTTTAAATATGAACAAAAATCTAGCCATTTATGCACTGGCAGTACCTATAATTATATTAAGAGAAAACGTAAGTAAGCCATCGTGCAATATCTTCATGAATCAATTTGATTTGACACATTGGTTAACTTAGAATCAATTGGGGACTTGAAATAATCTTGATAACGAATGCGACGAGGACATTTCGTTATTAGATCTGATTTCTTTACGGTAAAATTTCCTGAAAGTTGATTCATGCCTCCAGTTTGCCTTAGATAATATGTCATTTATAGGATAATTTTCTAGCCAATTTAATGATGAGACAGCCGATCTAAAACTACCTGGAGAGGCTTGTATACCAGCGTCAGATAGAACACGTTTTACCCAACCACCGATTATAGTTGGTGTGGCTGCTCTAACGGGATCTCTAGTAGTTATGAACAAATTTTTTATTGAACCCCGTCTTTCCTTTGATAAATTTTTTAACATGCGGAGCCAATACAGGCTGTTAGTGTAAACACCGTTATCCTTGAAACCAGTGGTTTGGTTTCACTAATAGAACGTAAATTCAATGAAAAAAAATTTTTTTTTTTTTTTTTAAGTAAAGTCTCAATTTTTCTTCAAAATTATTTCACCCTATACAAGTGCACGCAAGGGCAAAGTAGACGGAGCGCGGGAAACAGCGCGTCGTCAGTACTTCCCTTATCTATGCAGGGCGTGCCGCAAGTGCCCGTAAGCCGGCAAGCGCATGAATTTACGGACGGTGTCGGACAGAAACTTTCTTACATTTTTGAAATAAAATAACGTTTATTTATTTTTAAATTCAGATAAACATTTTTATAATTAAGTCAACTACCTATGGTTTTAGTGACAACGGTGTTTACACTAACAGCCTGTATAATGGATTTGTATTTTGATCTTGGGATGCCAACAAAACCCAACTGGATTGCTGGAAAGTCGCACTATCTGTCTTTGACCCGAACACTGGGTGTAAAGTTATGGAATCTCCATTATCTACAAAATGATCACAGTCAATATGCAAAAGGGATAGGTCGTGTACACGACGTCCCGAACATAATAATAAAATAGTCGCCGTTCGCTTAGACACCTCACACAAACTACTGATGCAAGGAGTTTTATCTTTTAAATAAGTAATTAATTCCCTGGCGTCCCATGTGGGCACCTTAGGTGGCAACGGTTTTGCAATTGAAATTGCTTTCAAAATGTGTTTAACAATGTGACTAGAAGAAATTCTAATATTTGAAGCAGTTTCACAAATAGAAGCGATAACGGACTTATGCACAAGAATAGTTCTGTAAGCTAACTTTTGATTAAGATATAGATGTGCTAGATATTTCGCAACATCTGTCGGATTTGGTGTACGGAAATTTACGTTATTTTGACTACACCACAAAGACCACTTACCCCAAATAGGTGTGTAAGTTTTAAGAGTTGAAGGTCGCCAGCAACATAAAAGAAGATCTTTCTCTTGTGGAGACCAATTGCTTGTCATGGTGTCCCAGCCGAAATGAGCCAGGCTTCCAACTGCAGATCTTTGACATGAGCTGGTGGTAGGCCGGTCACAGTGTCCACTAAGGTCTTCTTCAGGTCTCGGATCTTCAGCGGCCGTGCCAAGGATCGATTCTTTAGGTCTGGTCGCCAAAAGGGTTTCTTCCACTTGGGTGCTACTATTATGTACCGACCTGATGCCGAGTTGAGGTGGTGAAGAACTCGTGGCAGCAAGGCCGGTGGTGGGAACACCCATGCTAGGTCGTATCGCCAGTATCTGCTGAACGCGTCGTGATAACAGGCGTTGGAGTCTGAGGAATCTAGAGAAACGTAATTTATCACGACGTGTGCGGTTTGTGACGCGAACAAGTCTATGTCCGGTTTTCCCCAAGTCTGAAATATTTTTGAAGTTGCTGCCACCTGCAGGTGCCACTCGCTGCCGGCGCGATTTCGTGACAAGTGGTCGGCTTCGGTATTGTACACCCCTGGTAGGTGGTGAGGGATCAGTACAACATTGAGGTCGTCTATCAGAGTCAACAATTTCCGCGTCAATTCCATCAAACGGTGTGATTTCGTGCCGCCTTCCTTCTGAATGTACGAAACCACTGTCTTGTTGTCGGTCTGTAGAATAATCCTGGAGTCCCGGAGGGTTCTGGATTCCTTTGACAACACAGCAATCACAGCATACATCTCTTTGAGATTGCAATGCCATTTTTTCTGGTCGGGTTGCCATGCACCTTGTACCTTGTTGTTGTTGACCAGGGCACCCCACTGAGTGTCGGAAGCGTCCGTGATGACAAAGTTTGTGGGTAGCACATCTGTGTGAATTGCTGTCTTTTGGCCTACATTCTCCATCCACCACTCGAATTCTTGGCGAATGTCTTGTGTCAGCTGTACTGCTCCGAGAGGATTTTGACGCAGTACTTTGATGTGACATTGCAGCGCACGGCAATGCATCCTTCCCCGGTGGGTGATGAAGGACGCAAAGTTGAGAAGCCCTAAGAGGCGTTGCGCCTGCTTGAGGGTCCAACTGCCTGCTGCGAGTCTGGTCGAGAGGAACTGTCGAATTTTTCTTACCTTCTCTGGTGGCAGGGACTTGCGGTTTGTTTGGGTGTCCCAATCGATGCCGAGATATTCGATCGACCTCGTTGGCCTGGTGATCGATTTCTCGTGATTTACACACCAGCCCAGACTGGACAAGAAGCGTACAGCTATGTTTAGATGCGTGCTGAGTACTTCCTTGTTTTGGTGGACTAATAAATAGTCGTCTAGATACACAACCAGGCGCAGACCTTTTGTGCGAAGGTATTCTGCAGTCCAGTTTGTTATAGTAGCAAACATTCTGGGAGCAGCAGCCAGGCCGAATGGTAGACATGTCATCTGCAGAAGTTGACCACCGTAGCTGATGCGCAAAAAGCGCCTGTGTTCTGTGCGTATTGAGAGGTGATAATAGGCCTGGCTGAGGTCCAACTTGACCATCCAGTCGCCTTGTTGCAGAAACGAAGGCATTCGTTGATGGTGGAAAAGATGGAAATGCGTTGGTTCCATGTATAAATTTAGTGCTTTCAAGTTGAATATCACTCGAGTTTTGCCATTGCTCTTTGTGATCATGAAAAGGGGGCAAATGAACGATGGAGTCGAAGGAGCAGGCTCTAACACTCGTTCTTGAATCATCTTGCGAATTTCTAGTGTCATTTTTTCCGAAACAGGGGTTTGAAATTGTGACAGGTTGTCTGAAGTAGGTAGAATTAAGGGCGGTGCCTGATTGAAGGGGATACGAGCTCCCGATATCATTTTTAAAATAGTTTTTGGAGGGTCGAAACGATTCCATATTTATATATAATGCTGAAGACAGCCGCCCCAAAATGTCGGTATTACATAGTCATTTATGCTTATGTCCTGCTCGCCTCCCGTTCTTATCTTTTCGCCCCCCCTTCTTTTTTGAAGAGAAATCGTAGTTTCGTTTGTTGTCTTTTTTGTCGTTTCGCTTTGGTTTGTTTTGTCGCGAACGAAAAGTATTATCTTGAAAAGACGTCGAAGGCTCTAAAGATATCGGACGACTAGTTCCCGCACCGTTATTCTGTTTTTCTAATTTTTCTATACCCCCAATTTTTTGTAGGTAGTGCGATAAATTTTGAGGATTGAATATATATTCGATTGAGGGTGGAATTTTTTCTATGTCATCGCGTATGTATTTACTTTTAACATTTTTCAACAACGATCGGCGCCGCGTCTCTATGACCTCAGCTCGTTTACCGCAAATAATTTGGAGAATATCATGAGATACCGTTTTATAAGATGACTCAGCACCAAACAACTCTTTTAGTTTGTCATAGATGTTAGTTGAAGATAATTGGTTGTTAGAATTTGCAGACCAATCAATTAGTTTCTGTAATGCCGCGTTCACATGCTCGTTTTGAGTTAGGAAAGCATTAGATAACGCTGCAAAACTGCGTTCCATTTGAAACCATCTTAATGGTGAAAATGGATCTTCAAAACGCCGCAATTCTTCGTTCACTTTCAATTCGACAAAACTAGGAAAAGCTACATATTTTTTCTGTACTTCTGTGTAACGTACAGCATTCCAATCCGGGGAATCGAACCTCTGCATTTCTGCTATTTTCGTTACACGTTCTGGATTTGCTTTAGGTACACTAGGTTCCTTAACGGAAACGTCTAGATTTGCAATATTTTCTAAGCAAGGGGTAAGCTCCGGCGGGCGTAAGAAATTTTCATGTAAATTGAGGGTAGGAACAGTCGATGTTGAAGGTAACGCGGTGCCAATATAATTTTGCGTGGCGGGTAGGCTTTGTGATAATGGAGCACTATTTGTGATCATATACTTTGTTAAAACATTATTAACATGACTCACCAACTGCTGGGACAGTAGATCAAACCTGCGATCCAGTTCGGACTCTTGCGAGAGGGAGCGCTCGCGTACCTGACGGGGGCGTTTGCGCGGCGCTGCATCACCTACATCGCTCTCCGATGACACCGTATCACCTCCTTTCGATGACGATGAAGAGCTCGAACTCCGTGTCCTTTTCCGCGAAGTATCGTTTGGCGCGATAGTTTCACCGTCCATTTTGTTTAAAATAAACACAGTTCACGAGACGGAAAATTAATTTAAGTTATTATAATACTAAACTTTCTACTTTAATCTCAAAAGTTCTAAAATTATAAATTTATCGCTTGATACGATATAACTGACAATCTAACAAAGCTGCGCACAGTTCGGAAAACGACGCAACAATGACATAAAACTTCATCATGGCGGCTTTTATGCGGTTTTGAAAGTAGTTCACAGATATGACGTTGGAGGGCGCTAGTGGCGCGATTACGAGGCGGAAAGTAAGGAGATCTAACAGCTGTTCATGGAACGGAGCGTGCACTCTCTCATAATGGACTTCGGACGTCAAACGGAACACATAATAAATATTATTGCTCAGAGTTAACAAACAAATTGTGCTATATAGTACTTAGAACTGTTGTGCGGCGTGGGGTGCGTGGGCGCCCGTTATTTGCAGTGTCTTCCTGTCGCACCAACGCGGGTGTTCGCGCGCCTCTACGTCGTTTAGCAAAAAATTATAATACCCTCTTTTCAAAATTAGATTTATTCTCTTTGTCAGCTAGTAAAATTCGCATTGATCTTCTTAAAATGATCGAAAAAACGGATGATTAACCGTATTTTCTTAAATGTATAAAATTCAGTATTATATGAATAAGATTTATTAATTTTCATGTTTAATTAGTAATGTGTACTCGTACTCTTCCAAATTTTTATTCGAATATGTAACATGTGGATAACGTAATTGGTTACGCACTGATATACCTAGAATCTAGATGATTAGCAATTGTTAACATGTATAGTGTGTAATTGTTGGTTTTTATTAATAAATAAAATAAAATCTCGGCGACAGACAAATGTCAAAAACTTGTCAAAATGTAGAGAAATTAGACGTTTTTTTGACAGATTGAGATTGAGATCTGACTGTGAACGTTCTTAAAATTACGAGAATTACCCCTCAGATATCATCCGTCGTGCTCTTGTCACCAACTGTTTTAGAACCCAATGGTTTGGCACGCGACGATGGGAAGAGACCAGATGGAATGACCATAATGCCTTGGAAGGTAGGTAGGCCTTTGGTATGGGATGCAACGTGTGTCGACACCCTTGCACCATCCCAATTTCCAAGCACGGTTGGCTGTGCTGAGGCTGCTGCTGCAGGTGCAGAAAACCTCAAACGGTGGAAATACTTCAATCTCTTTGGATATGTTCGAGCCGTTTGGGGTTGAAACACTAGGGCCATGGGGTCCGAGTGCACACTTAGTATTTCGAGACATCGCCAAGCGGTTGGTCGACAGCTGGCCGGCTGGCCTATTTTTTGGGCAAAGAATCAGCATTGCCATACAACGTGGCAATGCTGCCAGCCTTTTGGGCACGTTTCCTATTGACAGTGATGCGGACGAATTTTTTGATGCCCTTTGATTATTTCTCCTCCTTTTTATATACTTGTACATACATATTATTATTTAAATAAAGTGAATTGTAGTTACAAATGGAAAATACAGTGCATACCTATAAAGCTAAAAGAGGCGGAAAGAAAATGATAGTAAATATTATTGGGTGTGTGAATTGCGACGGAATAACAATTATAAATGTAACTCACGACTTATTACCAAACTGAACGACGACCAACAACATGAAATACTATCAAAACATAATATGCTAAATCACAATAATTGTGATTTAGCATAATATGTTCATAATTATTATGAACCAAATGTACTTGGAAAAGAAAAAGGTAAGAGAGAAAAGGTAAGTTTTGTAAATTTGTAAATGTAAAATATATTGGCGGCTTAGGGGGAGCCCTGCCGCACCTTAACCTATTGATACAATACATTACACATCATTCATTATTTTATTGTATTTTTATGGTTTACAATAAAGTATAAATAAATAAATTACACAAATTTTTATTTTTTATGCCTAAATAGGTATAATAGTCATTACGCCTAGTAACATAATGCGAATTTAAATTATGCTAAAACAAATTACCCTACAGGATAATTATGTCAACTTGTACGTTGTTGTTGTATATAGATAAAATTATGATTCGCGGTTATAGCAAATTTGTCGGCCAATCAGTCAACAACGAGTCTAGGTCATCGCGCCAGTGATTATTAGACCTGCTGTCCAGATGCCCAGTCTCATTTCAGCCTCGTTGTATTATCGCCATCATCGGCGATGCCTGTCTTCGACCGAATTTATAGAATTAGAATCATCAATACAACTTATTCTTCTAAAGGTATGTACAGACGCCAGCAGGTCAAGCTACCCGAAACTGTCAAATTTTCCCAATTAACCTTGAACCTTAAAGCATTACAAATAAAGTTGGAAATCTATTACAGAAATTTGACAGATTGTAGTAGCTTGATGTGCTGGCGTCCGGTCCGTACTATTCAGGTTAAATAAACTTAGTCGATTTGTAAAATGGTGGTAACACCCAACATGAACATCAAATTCCATAGACGATTTTGTACGTACAAATATTTTTGTAATCTGTGGTTCGTGTCTAATGGAGCATTTGCGCGATCGTTCATAATTTTATTTACCATCATATTGTAATACAATACAAACAAAAAGAGTATAATTTTTATATGGTTATTTGTCCACATCAATGGTGTAAATTTTGAGATATGTGTAATTTAAATAAGTAAATTTATTTTGATATAGCCTTCATGATCTCATGACAAAAGGCCTTGCAGTACGCATAGATTTACAAATGTGTTGTTTTGATAGATAATGGATCCAAGAATGTGTAGAAAAATCAGTAGTAGTGAAAGTCTTCCAGATGCGGACAATGTGGAATATGAGGTATCAAACATCATTGCACCGCAGGAGAGCGACGATAATTTCATGTTGGACGGTAGTCCCGAGCCGCACTCCGTGACATGGCTAGACAACGATCAAATAGATGAATTAGATCTTAATTTAGACCAAACTAATCTATGTTTTCATAGAGTCGATAGCGCAGATATAATTTATAGAAGCAAGAAGAAAAAATGCAAAATGGTAGGAAAGTATGTGATGGGAGATGTTCTGGGGGAGGGCTCGTACGGTAAAGTTAAAGAGATGCTGGACTCCGAGTCGCTGTGCAGAAGAGCTGTGAAAATATTGAAAAAGAGAAAACTAAGAAGAATACCGAATGGTGAACAAAACGTACAGAGGGAGATACAATTGCTGCGAATTCTTAGACACAAAAATGTGATAGAACTAGTCGATGTTATGTATAATGATGAGAAACAGAAGATGTACCTAGTGATGGAGTTCTGTGTTGGTGTGCTCCAGGTATGTGTTACACCTAATTGCTATATTTTTTTCAATATGTTTTAAGTTTTTTGTATTAAGGGTTTCTTTATCCTACTACTAACAATCCAAGCTAATCATGTTGAAACATACATTAGGGTTAATGATGTGCAAAGGACATGATACTTTAGAGTACTCTAGACAGATAAGTGCATTCAGACAACATAGTTGCATTGCACTACTTATGTTAATTCTATTCGACAGTAATCTCTACTAGACTAGATAATTTAGCAAGATTACTGCGTGACCTTTCAAGGTTTAGAGCGTTTAGCGTATTTATATAGTGACACACTTTGTTGCATAAAACAGGTTACAAGGATGAACATTGTAAAACAGAACAAATTTCTGTAAATTATAACAAATTCAGCAGTAGTAAATAACATGGAATTACTCTGCACCTGCTACTACTTTATTTATTCAGTTTCAGCAGACCATATTCCTAATAAATCAATAAATCTCTCAAGCCACAACATAATTGAGAAAAGGTCTTAACTTTGTTGGGGTCGGCTTCCAGTCAACTGGATGCAGCTGAATACCAGTGTTTTACATAGACCAACTGCTTATCTGACCTCCACAACCCAGTTACTGGGTAACACAATACCCCTTGGCAAGACTGTATTATAAATATTAATTTATAATATTCTTAATAAATAATTATGCTAATATTGTCTGTGTAGGACATGTTGGAAGGGAGTCCTGGCAAGAAGTTCCCTCAGCGACAAGCACATGACTACTTCACTCAACTCCTGGATGGGCTAGAGTACTTGCACGGCCAGGGTGTGGTGCACAAGGATATCAAGCCTGGGAATTTGTTGCTGACACTTGATCAGACACTGAAAATTACTGATTTTGGTGTTGCTGAGGTAATAAATAAAAAATTACTTTGAGTAAGCATATCTATAATTTTAATTTTGGACTCAAATTTTCAGAAAATAAGGTGGTTTTTGCAGTAGCATCTATCTAATTAAGACAGCCTACACAAAATTGCATTATCACTTGAAGATCTAATTAGCTCAGTCTACTGTTAATCTAGCTAGTTAATTGAATTTAAGTGACAGCACTACATGCTTACAATTGAATTGTAAGCATGTAGTGCTGTCACTTAACTTGCTGTAGGATGGAAGAATCAAACCAGGCTATCATTACCTACAGAAATTAATTTTAAATATGAATTTCTTTTAAAATTAAAATAAATTTCTTTTTTTTAAGAAAAACAAATTTTAAACAGGGTTCTGATAACAATCATTTTCACATTCATAAACTAGCCTTGCAGACAACTCTGCAGTTTCTAAACTATTTCATTTTGTCTTACTCAATATTACTAGTCTTTCATAATGTTAGCCTTGATAATTTGGCAAGATGTTTTTACAAGCTTTTATTTTATTAAGTAACTTTTTATGCCCTACTGTGGGGCAAAGGCTCCTCACAAACCTTTCCAAAGAGTACAAGGACTTTATAGGTACTATAAATTATTTATTTGAGATAATACAACATAACATAACATATTTTATTACTATATTCGGTGTTGCTACATAGAACAAGTTATTAACAAACTTGACAAATGAAGAAACAATGAAACTGAAAACTCAAAGCATTATTTCAAATAAACCAATTACAGGCACAGAGGCACTTTTGAATTGTGGTCAGAAAGATGAAGCTAGCTGATGTTAATGTAAAGATAAAAATGCAATCAAGAGAAGAGTGCAACTATATATTTACTTATCTTTCATTCATCATCTCACAGAATGTTAAACATAATGTGTTAATAATTGTTTTTTCAGGCTTTAGACATGTTTTCTCCTGAAGACACATGTTACACTGGGCAGGGTTCCCCCGCGTTTCAGCCGCCAGAGATCGCAAACGGTGCTGAACAGTTCTCAGGCGTCAAAGTCGATATCTGGAGCAGCGGAGTCACATTGTAAGTGAACGAAAATAGAACACTACCCACTAACACTGACCTTTTGTTATAGCATTGTTTCCTTCTCAAAGGTCACATTTATCTTTGTGACTTTACATTCAGGATTGTTTGATTGTCATTTTGTTTTATGAGCAAAAGTCAATTGTCAATCTTTTTGCACATTCTTTTGTTGACAATCATTTTTAATGCCTATTTTGAGGTCAGACTGAAGTCAGTGTCTGTAAAATAGACTCGATTAATGTGCATACACATGACCGACATGAGTCAACGGCAGAGGCAACTGCAGACGTCGACACCCGTCGACGGCAACCGCCGACACGTGTTGACGCGTTTTACTCGTGTGTATGAGCACTTGGACAACTAATATCAGTAGTGCGATTCTGTAACCATCTCACCGTGAAACCTTAGGTGAAGTGAGCGTGGAGTGAGCTGTCATTCCAACTAATGCTAGGGATTGACACTATTGACAGCTCACTCTAAGCATACTTCACCTAACTTTTCACGGTGAGATTTTTACAGAATAGACAGGCTGGTTCTAATAACATAACATCGCGCCTGTGTATCAGGCTTTAAATTCTAACATTCCTTCTACTTCAATATTGGCAAGAATGTTGTTGAAGAAATTTACCTTATCACTGTTCAGAGTTCAGTTAAACACCTCTTGCACATTATTTTGTTAGTAAACATTATGATTCATGATTAATTAAAACATATTAATCATCATCGCCCTACTATTCATGACTTACTTGTTTGTCACTTTGCATACATTATAAAACTTACATAAATAAGCATATCATTGTAAAACAGTGTAGGATTTGCTTCCAGTTTATTTCTATAATCATGTGGTTAGGATAAAATTACCCAGATTTACCTGTTTTGTAAATTGTTTTGTTGTTTAATAATCAATTATTATTATTTATTCAATAAACCTTATATAAATAGGGTTTATTGAATGGTATATTATCGTTAGTGAAATACAATTGGGAATATTTTATGAAACAAAACTAATAGCAATCGCATGGATAGCATGGCAGTACACTGTATGATGATATACTTCAAAGGCTAGCACACATTACAGCCGGAGCAGGAAGCACCGCATCGAATTCCATTCCAGTACAAAAAGTGCGATGCGGCAAGCTTATAGTTTGCGATAGTTACAGGTATGCAGGAACATTTTGGCAAATGTGCGCTGCGCTTAATTCACCTCTACTCATTACTCAAATTGTTCAGATACAACATGACGACGGGTCGGTACCCGTTCGAGGGCGACAACGTGTACCGACTGCTGGAGTCGATCGGCCGCGGCGAGCCGGCGCCGCCGCCGCCGTCGCTGGGGCCCGCGCTCGGCCTGCTGCTCACCAACATGCTGAAGCGTGACCCCGACCTCAGGCCCACCGTGCACGAGATTAGGAGGCACTCGTATGTATTATACTTTTATATAAATTGTTGAAGCATCCAAACATTGAACGCTACGCCGCGGCAAACCGTGGTAAAGATACGAGGCCGAGGACGTTTTTTTAAAAAATAAAAATAAATAAATAAATAAAGATGGCGGGAAAGGCAGGATAGTTGGAAAAATCGAATATTTGCGACGATCCTGCGATTTTTTCAAAACACGGTCGAAAACGTTGTGATATTTGCTCGCAAATCCTGATATTTGCTCGTATTATCTTTGAAATCTTTCTTAGTTTCCAATAATCTGGCCTTTTTTCAAGTATCAAACGACATATGCAAAAGAGAGGTGCAGTGCAGTGGGACAAAACAGGCTACTTAAAAATATTTAAAACTGACCTTTAAAAAGGTCAAGTTTATTATCGACCTATGAATACCTTGACCATACTTAGAACCGTGTCATTTACGATGCAAATGTTATAGTCAGAAATGACACATCGGCATTTCATAAGAATAAAATCGGTTACAACAATCGACAAGTAGCATGTGACAAAGTCCAAAAGTGATCAACGTTTTTGTAAGGTGTTTGTGCTCGCAACTTCGCAACCAGCGCGCCTTTATAACGCGATGTTTGAACATGGTAGAAGCGATCATTCCGATCCAGTCTGTCCCTTGCTGCCTCTCAGCGACGTCCTAAGCCGAGATCCGTACCCCACAGGGGGTGCCCTTAGCGTATAGTCTCTTAGTTTTTTAAGCCCTGGCTGGAGGCCTTAATTTATTGAGGCATCCACAGGTAAGCCCGGTTAAGCAGACGTGATACATAAAAATAAATGGGAGAAGCAAAAATTTATGTAAGAATCGTAGCTCATTCTATAGTGTGCCTACCCTCGTTAGAAACGGCTTAAGTTTATGTATGAATATCAAATTGAAAAGCATGGTCACTGCTTTTCGCAATTTGATCATTGAATTTACAAATAACTGTAACAATTATCCCGCGTGGTGGATTACAGCCTACTCCCTAACGAAGTGAGGAGGCCTGTGTCCCAGCAGTGGAAACATTATAGACTGAATGCTATAAAAATTACTCTGGCTGGGGACATCGGAATGTGCTCGTTATCACTAAAGAGGCACTGGCTGTAGAGTGTGCAAGGCTCTTGAAGATCTATATACAACGTGTTTTTTTTTATATCCCATAACTCTAGGGGGTCATTGTACTCATCATTATAAACAACTTTTACTACGGGACCAAACCCGAAATCGCGAAACAAAAATCTGGTGTTCCCTACATTTTGACGAGTTATACGAACATAAATCTAGGGAACAGCTGATTTTTTTTTCGCGCTTTCAGGTTTGGTGCCATAGTAAAATTTGTTCATAATGATGAGTACAATGACGTCAATGACCCCCTAGAGTTATGGGATATCAAAAAACACATTGTAAAGTAGAAATTATAGTCGCATTTCGTGTCGTAAATAACGCAATGAATGTTTTTGAACTGTCAAAATGAAAACCATTGCTACTGATGGTGTGTTACGCAATTACCCCGCTGTTTTACACTCACTAGCCATTGTCCTGCGTAAGCCAAGAGGGCGCGCACATCAACGTCCCTTAGTCCGACGCGATAGGAGACATGAACACAAACCCGAACTAAAATTAGATTTGGAACGTTCTAGAAAAACCTTACATTTTACCTGACCTTATGATACAAAATAAACGCTTTACAATAAAAAGAAAACACGACATTGTTGCAGTGGGTTGACTTTATTGCACCATTTTTGTGTTGCAAAAAGTATTGGCACAAAATACAGTGACTAAACGAATTAATTGGCACAACAGACACTCCTTATGCAATTAAACGCACATTATTTGTAACTGCATGGGGTTCACCAAATAATAATTTTAAATTGTATGTCTTCTTAAAATACCTATTTTGTTTACAAAATAGCATGTTAAAGGTCTTTAACGGAGGTTACGTTAGAGGTGAACATTTTAATAGTATCCACTTAGTGATTGTCGAGATTAGGTTGTTTACGCATATATAACCATTCTATTTATTCGACTTAGCAATTGGTTGAAGAAAATGTTTATATCAAGGATAATGTGCGAAACTGTAAATAATATTTATTGGAACCTATGTGTACTTGTGGTACTTGTCGTTTAAATGGGTCATTGAAAGTTGTTTTCACAACTCTGTAACTTTCAAGTTAAGGTTAGTTACCGTTAGCCGCTCTTATTTATTTAACTAGCTTCTGCTCGCGGCTTCGCTCGCGTGGATGTCAGAAATTATCCCACGGGAACGACAAAAAATCCTATTTTATTCCTTATAACATCAGCTATCTACCAGTGTATGTAAGTCCCGTCAAAATCAGTCCAGCCGTTTCGGAGATTAACCGGAACAAACACAGACCGACACAATATTTTTTTAAGTTGTTTTTTTTTATAAGTACTTTATATACTTTCATATGCATTTAGTAAAAAGCTGTTATTTTGACATTACAAACAGACACTTCAATTTTATTTATTTGTTTAGAGTATAGATACTTTCTTTCATAACTTTACCTTTGCCAAGATAGGTAGGTTTACTTATCAATCAGTCTGACCTGGTACGATTAACAATCCAATTGTTAGCCTCTTTGTTATGTGGTTTCCAAACCAAAACTGTACACTTCCCCTATCCCGATAATTATTTAGTACCGTCATTTATTATGACTATCCCTGTGACGCATTGTAATTAAATCCAGCTTGTACTGGTATACAACAGGAAAATGGCCTTGTATGTTGTTACCAACAAAGGAAAGAAATAAGTACTTTGTTTATTCAACAATGTAATAAGTGGATGATAGCCCTGTTATCATCGGAATGTTTATTTATAACTAACATGTATACTACCCATGTCTGTAGTTCTGAAGGCAAGCAGAGGTGTACACCCACTCTTCTCCAGCAAAAAATATATCTGCCTCTTAGCTATTACTGTTTATCATCCATACTCATGTGGAGAGGCAGAGGAAGAGGGGCTTGTAAAGTGGCTAAGTAATAACAACCGCACGGGTCGATCGATCAGGTTAAGCTATACTTGCCGCGGTTGGTCCGTGGATGGGTGACCATCTTTAAATACTAAGACCCCTCCGTGCCTCGGAAAGCATGTTAAGTCGTTGGTCCCGGCTGTCATTCGTGGATCTTTGACAGTCATTACCGGTCGTCAGAAGCCCGAAAGTCTTGACACCCAGTCTTAGCAAGGGGTTTCGTATTAGCCATTGACTGGATTGTGGAGGTCAGATAGGCAGTCGCTCCATGTAAAATACTGGTACTCAGCTGCTTCCGGTTAGACTGGAAGCCGACCCCAACATAGTTGGGAAAAGGCTCGGCAGATGATGACTCATGTGAGGAGGCAAGCATAAGGCATTCATGAAACATGTTTTGTCGATCGAACCGGGACTGATCTAACTTACTAGCTAGTACGCTCATAATTTACTCGTCCTCTATTTATGCGAAGACACTGCCTCCTAAGATACAGGATCTTCCTAGTTTAGGAGTCAGGGCTCAAATTTTGTATTGACTGTACTTTTCCCATCTCTTGTACACTATTGCTATTTCTTAATTTCTATGTACACTAGTGACTATTATGTGAATTTTAATGTGTCAAACTTGTATTGTGCTAATAAATACTTATTATTATTATTAACTTCAAATCTTGTCTGTGACGGATTTCTTTTCTCCGTAGATCGGCAAAAGTACTAGAAAATTTGTGTTAGTTGGTCTCCAATATAAACTACAACGATAGGCATATTTAATTAATTGTTATTTTTATCAAAACCAAAAACTTATTTATTCAAATTGAGCTGAGTACGAACACTATTTGGACGTGATTCAAAAGACAAACCCCAAAACGCTCACCTTTGACCACATTTTAGGTCCGCTTGCACTACAAATCAGTAAACATATTTAAAACATCATTCTGTCTCTATCATCTCTCGTCTCTATCATTGATTGAAACCGAACGGTATTTAAATTGGTCAAGCGCTAATAATGTATTTAGTGATTTGTTGTGCAAGTGGGCCTTAGTGATTTTTAATATTAAAAAAGTCAAAACCACCTTTTACTGTTACAGTTGGGTCCAAGCCCGGCCGCCGCTTGAAGCCGGCGAGCGCATGGTGACGCCGCGCTCTCGCCGTTCAGACGAACTGCACACTTCCACCGTCATCCCGTACTTAGTGGAGCGACACTACCCTTCGGCGCAGGAGTACTTCACCGAGCGAGACTACAGACACGGTCAGTCTGATTCTGATGATGAACTCTTTTATGATGTTACAGACTTTGGTTACAGGCAATCACAGTTTTAGTGTACAGTCGCAGAATGAAAAGATATAGCATTTCGTTTCTTATTGTCAACATTATGAATGAAAATGACAGTTCGAATTCGAGTAGGTGCAAGTCACATAGGAGAGGAATATATTACTATGTATTTGTCACCTAGTTGTAGGAGACAAAAAGCTAATCTTTTAGCATACAATATACTCAGTGACACTGGTACTTGTAGTGTACCATCGATTACTGTTGGTTTTAACTATTGGGTAGTTTAAACTATTAGGTGCGACAACGGGTCAGCCGCATATGTTGAATGTTGTATATCAATATAATGCAGGGTCTGTCCGGAAAAGAGCTAGAATTAAGTTTATTTATGGAGAACTATCATGTTCAGCTGTTATGTTTGATTGAACACTGGTTGAAGGAACATGAAGTGGTGTTTATCAATTATGAAAACTACCGTACAGCTACGGAGTGCATTTGTGAGAAAATCAATATTAATATTTTAGATGTTACTCCATTAAATTAGTTAATGTTTTTAATAACACCGGTGACTATTGGGGCATCTCCATTAAACTTTCAATAAATGTGTTGATTTAGGAAATTTTCCTGACCTCATAAAGAGTAGTAAAGTCATAACATTATTTAAATCAGGTAATAAGAATGACGTTGGCAATTTCAGGCCTATTTCTATCTTACCTGCATTTAGCAAAATATTTGAAATGTCAATACTCAAGCAGTTGCTTAGACATTTAAATACCCTTCTCCATAATGAGCAGTATGGCTTTACAAAAGGTCGTTCAACTACAGATGCGGGTGTTGCTCTGCTGAGCACATATTTGACGCATGGGAGAAATCGCAAAATGCTATTGGAGTTTTCTGTGATCTCTCCAAAGCCTTTGATTGCGTACACCATGACACGCTTTTGCGTAGGTTACGCCATTACGGTGTCCAAAACGAAGCTCTCAACGTAATAATTTCTTATTTACATAATAGGGTCCAATGCGTAGATGTTAATGGTGTGAAATCTTCCGGGCTACCAGTTCAGTTAGGTGTTCCGCAAGGCTCAATACTGGGTCCATTTTTGTTCTTAGTATATATCGATGATTTACCATTCCATTTGAAGGGCATGTGTGACGTTGTACTGTTTGCACATGATAACTCTGTTATTTTCAAGTAGACAGGAATAGACAAGATTTTGACAAAGTAAACAGTGCACTCTTAATAGTTACAGATTAGTTTAAGCCAAATAACCTAGTTCTCAATGCCAAGACAACGAAATGTGTAAAGTTCGCCTTACCGAATGTTAGAAATCTAGGACCCAACGTCGTCTTAAATAAAAAGGTGCTTGAAAACTGTAGGCCTTGAAAATTGCCGTGCCTACAGGTTTGAAGTTTGGCATCTACTGATGCCAAACTTCAGTGGGGACCTCATATATCAAGCCTAGCAGGAAGGCTTAGCTCGGCTGCCTACGCCGTCAGGAAAGTAAGAAAATACACTGACGTTGATACAGCTCGTTTAGTCTATTTTAGTTATTTTCACAGCGTTAGGTCTTACGGTATTCTGCTATGGGGCAAAGCCGCTGATATACAAAATAAATTTGTCCTTCAAAAACGAGCTTTTTAATTTACCAGCTAGGTGCCAGAATTTCTTTAAGATATTTTTTTAAAGATATTGGTATTCTCACGGTTGCATCACAATTCGTCTTCGACAACATCTTATATATTAGGCAAAAAATTGTTGGGCTTGGTATAACCTTTTATAACAAGATACCCTCTTCTTTGCTAGACTTACCTTTTAATGCGTTTAAAGCTCAAGTAAAATCAAACCTTTGTTCAAAGGGATACTATTCCATCAACGACTACTTACACGATAAGAATAGTTGGTCGCCCTGGTTAACTCAAGACAATGTATGTTGTTATGTTCTTTCTCCAGAATTAGCATACTGACAGGTTAATGTTATAAGTATTAACTTAATTATTTATTTTATTTCGATGGTCCTAGTTTATCATTTGTGACTTCAAGTGATAGCTATGTAAACAGAACCCAGCAATGCATAAATGTGTAAGCTGTCACGCCCTTTATGCCTGGAGGCTTTTATTTAGGTAGTAAGTTTTTATTTACATTTTAATTAATTATTTTTTTAGCTTGAGTACGTATAATTTTTATTATATTTGTTGGTATATTGGCGTGGCTAGCTGACATATGGCAAATAATTTAATTTTATGTTCTGTGTCTTGTAATGTTAATTATTTAACATAGCTACCTTGTATTGTATACAATCAAGTATTTTGTAATTTGTAAATTGTTGGATTTGTAAGCAATTACGTGACTTTTTAACGTGCACTGTCATAAAGTCATTTGCCACTTCATATCTTTGAATGGCCGTCTTAGTGATATCAGTAGTTACATAATATGTTACTATATTTCTCATAGTCACACTGCATTGTAAACTTCACATAATTTTTGTTGCTATGCTGAATTTAACGGAATTTATTTGAATATTTTCGGACGTTTTGATTCACTGACGCTTGTAGCATCTAAACGAATCCTATCTTATCTGTCCTATGTTAATTTACAGAAGCCTTTTATCTATGTAAATATACAAGGGGTAAAAGCAGTCGTACAATTTTCAGAACCTGAAGAAGTGCGCATAGCCGGTCTCGTGCGCGCTCGCGTTTGTTCCTTGAGTTAGGTTCGTTGCATGCGAGTGACGGAGCACCAATCTAGCTTCCAGGCTTATATACCACCGACCTTATTATCTATATCTATATGAACAGCCATATACCTACATATACCCGCTATAAAAATATCAGGCTTATTATATTATATGATGACTAATTTATGTCCCAAAATAAAACGTATTTATTATGCGAGTAAATATAATAAATAAGTGCAGTAAAATATATTTTTAAATATACGTACTGTATGTTTGAGTGGACCTAGTACTTCACTAATGACTTTCTACTGAATGATATTGCATATGAGAATGAGGAATTTGTAGCGAGACATAGATTACATACTATTCAGATACTTGACACTCATTGGCGATCGGTTCTCCAATACTGATAAAGGCGCAACCGTAATCTTGGTCGTTGGCCCACATTCGAGTACCCGAGTGAGTTTACCCAAATTGGTCATCCCAACCAAAGGATAATGCCATGGATGTATGGAATCCCATACCATGCTGCATCAAAGTTAAAGTTCGGTTTTTATAGACCACATATTTTTATAGATCATACTATTAACTCCTACAAAAGTTCTTTTTGTAAACAAAACCCGGGTATCGGAGATTTTAAAAAAGTCGAAATAACCTAAACATAGGTACTTTATTTTGTTTGACATGTCATAAGCCAACGGATATTATTGCTCTAAATAAAATGATAATCGTTTAAGTAAAAATTTTGTTCTATTATATTCCTGTTATTTTTAATTAATGTAGAATCGGAAAAGTATAATTTTTTACATGTTTTTTTGAAAGACGTGATCATGACACTTTTAAAATTCAAGGTTATATTAATCATATCATTTGAAATGGGTTGTGGAGGTCAGATAGGCAGTCGCTCCATGTAAAATACTGGTATTCAGCTGCATCCGGTTAGGCTGGAAGCCGACCCCAACATAGTTGGGAAAAGACTAGGCAGATGATGATTTGAAATGGAACGTCATGTAAAGGGAATAATACAATAACAACACTTTTTTACTTTAAATTAAATTCCCTGTTCAAAAATCAAATCCCCGACGCGTGATGTCGTAAAAAATTATGAAAATGATTACTATAATATTTTGATCTTGATGCATGAGACTTTTTGGTACGACTTTGGTCGTTCTCCTTTAATTAATTGCGGCGTAACGCTTGTTCTTATGGGACTCAAACACTAATGTAAAGTCAGGGAACTTCGTTGATAAACAAATTGACTATCAACCGTAAATTTAAATCAAAACCGTCATTCTCAACCGTATGAAATAGCCATAACACGGTAAATTTACGTAGTATGTCTGTTCAATCAATTCAAGAATAAAGTTCCATGACTCTACATTCACTATTTCGTAAAACTATGAAAATAGTATCTGAATAGTATGTCGAGCCCTAGTCGCCGACTTATAGTGAGTGATATTTTTACGAAAATGAGATTTTTATCCTAAAGGATGTTTAAAACGATATCGTTTACAATAAAAACGCTTTTTATTCGTAAAAATATCTCGTACGATAAGTCAGCGCTTGGTGTAATCCAGGGTCGCTCGATGTGAGTGACGTGACGTATAACTCGCGTGCGTGTTGCAGAGCTGGGCGACGGCGGGTCGCGCACGCTGTCGACGGCGGAGCTGTCGGACGCGGACTCGCGGCGCAAGCGGCGCTGGCACTCGTCGTGCGGCCGCCTGCCCTCCTGCCGCCTCACGTGATGCCACTCGCATGTCTGATGACCATCAGCTCGTCACTCCCATACATGTTCCAATTCCCTGTTACTTGTTTCTCCACTTAGTAGTCAACTTTGCCACCACTGTTGTTGCCGGATAGAATGCCTAAAACTCCTCGTCTCACCCGTTTTGTCGTTAAATGAAACAGCACCTAGACCTCATTTTCGATCGATGTTTGAACAGCATTCGCTCTGAACAAATTCGGCTTTCGTATACTTAATGTTGCTATTTATTTGTTTGTGTATGGTTGTTACATGTAGTTTTCTATATACTCCTCTAAATAGTAAAACAATTTATAGCTTCAATAGAACTATGTGTCTGAATTGATTATTGAGAGACCAATTATATTTAGTAAATTTTCTGATATGACATTCGATCACATACGTCTGTTAAAGCTAATATTACCATAGACGTGTATGTATATTTAATTAGATATCAAGGAGTTCATACAATGAAAAAAATATCATAAATGTAAAATAGTACCTGTTTTATTTGTCCTTCAAGATGTATGATGTAAAGTGAACATGTATTTAGTGTAATTATTAGTAGATCTCAAATTTTAACGTGGCAATAAAAAGATAATATTTTTATAAAAAAAAATATCGCTATAAAACCAAATTATAATAGAGTTCTTGCCAAGAGGGAAGCACCGACTATATTATCAATTTTAGTTAACTTGATATTCATTTTGGTTTGTGCAACGTGGTGCATGTTAATGTCGATCAGTAGATATGTATTTCTTATTTGAATGATTGAATCCCACGCTTTCTCATTAGTTGATTGACGGACAAATGTGTTGCTGATTGTGACGACTTACTGTCAGCACGAAATGTTTGTTTGAATGGTTTAGGGTATGATCGATTTTCTTATTTTAGTTGTTAGATGTAAAGTACAAGTTATTATGGCGATTGTTATACATTAAATTGTTGTGTAATATCGTTAACTGTCATCAATTGAAATTTATTAAAAGAAGAATGTTAAAGGATGCGAAAAAATTGTTGCATGGTTCAGATATTCTAAAAGGACACGGCTTATACACATTTCAGCATTCTGTGTACTTATTTCCTAATAATCTCTTTTCCCATCTCAACACTTCTGACGGACCTCACTTTTTATAACTTATTTATATTGAAATAAATTTACGTTAGTATTTAGGGTCTGTCCCACTGCTCCCATTGACCCAGTCCCATGATGGGACAAGTGTGATTATATGTCCCACTAGTCCCATCGGACAACTGATACTAACATATTTTTTAAATCATGTCCCACTAGTCCTATGGGACAACTGATACCAATATATTTTTTAAATTATGTCGCACAAGTCCCATGCGACATCGAGTACTGATTATATGATTGTGACGGTGAATCAGTCAGCAGGGTAAGTACACCAGATGCATGTGAAAATGTCAATTTAACTAAAAATTGAAAACTCCTTCTGTTTATTTTTGCCTGAAAAGTGTTTTTATTTTAATTAAAACGAATACTCATTTAAGTTTTACTTAAAGTCTTCCTTTCTCCTTCATTAATCGGTTCTTGCAGTGTGAAGTCAAATCAGAGACACAGACATTTTCACATGCACCTGGTGTACCTACCCTGCTGGCCGATTCACCGTCGCAATCATATAATCAGTACTCGCTGTCCCATGGGACTAATGGGACATAATTTAAAAATATATTAATATCAGTTGTCCCATGGGACTAGTGGGACATGACTTAAAAAATATGTTAGTATCAGTTGTCCCATGGGACTAGTGGGACATATAATCCCACTTGTCCCGTCATGGGACTGGGTCATTGGGACTAGTGACACAGACCCAGTATTTAGGTATAATTAGGTAAACAACGCATGATTTTCTGTATTTTCTATTTGGTTTGTTGTTGCTGTGTCATCTGTATTGCTGGACCGAGGATCAATGTTAAAGTTAGGTCTTGATCTAATACAAACCCTTTGTCACTTTACTTCTGCGTTAAATTGTTTGTTCACATAATTATAATGTTACTTAGTTGTGCAATAACTGTTACAACTTGATGAAATGCTGTTCTAGTACGTAGTTTAGGTTAAAGCTTACTTAAGCCATATTGTAATGAGATTATTGCGCAGGTGATCTCTGTACGCCAAAGGCGGTTATTGCTAAAAGTATTTAATTTAACTGTAATAGTTTGTGTCCACTTATGTTGCACTTGTATTTGAAAAGTGAGGTCTTACATATAACTGTTAAAACGTGTGTTTACGCGTAAATAAAATGAAAGGATGTATGTTTAGTGCCTGAAACGAAAAATAACGTAAAAAACTGAAAAAAATTAAAGAGAATATTAATATATTGTAAATAAAAAGTCAAAGTAATGTGCATTATGTTTTTCATTTATAAAGAACATCATAAGCCCACAATAAATTGGCAACCCTTTATATTACAGAAACAATAAACTTTGACAACTTACTTGGTTTTATTGAATACGAAGTTTATGATCATCCTCTACCAAAACTCCAGATTAAAAGACAAGGGATAACATAAAACATATTATTACAATTACAAGTTACAATACAAATTTGTAAATTTTACAAGTCCGTGCATCACAAAATTTTAAGCCACGCAATTGTAACGGAATAACTTTACAAATGTAAATTGTAACTCGTACATAAGCATAATCACCCTGTAATGTTCACTGCTGAGATAGGCATCTCTTCGAGAGGGAGTGGGCTGTAATCTACGTCTGTAACTCATACATATTTGTAATTTCTGTCTTACACAATTTTGTCTACAATTTGTTAGTCTCGTTTTCTGGTATAGGGCCCAGGCTGTTAGAGCTGGCTGACGAATACAGACTCGTGATTTCTCGCATAGGTGACGCTACCTATCGCTGATCAGGTAAGTTAAGTAGCTAAGGGCTTGCTCGCCGGGGTACCCGGGTAGGTATCAACTCAGTCTATGGCAGTCTACTGCTGGACAGGCCGGGTAGCTATACTTGAAAATTCAAAATACTTTATTTCACATAACCCTACATGGGCACTTATGAAACGTCAGAAGCTAGGTGCACCGTTCCAAGTGGTCGTTTCCTATGGAGACGAGTCGGCAAGAAACTAATTTTCTTTTACAATGATTTCACATTATATTGTTAATAAGTATGGGAGGACAGCATGGGCTTGTCAACAAGTACCTACCAGCACCATAATTGCGAAACACACTATCGATCTCAATCTGAATCATTTTGAAGCAACTGGAAGCATACCTATTGCTAATCCATTGCTTCATATGTTCGAAAAACGTATGATCTGCTCAACAACGTTAAAAAAGCAATGAACGTTGTTGGACTGTCAAAATGAAATCCATTATGCTACTGATAGTCTGTTACGCAATTACCCCGCAGGTCCTTAACAAAATAGTAATTACTAGGTACAAGTACCTACCTACTTAACACTAATAGTACCTATACAGTCGAATAAGCCGTCTGGTATACTTATTACCAAAAATATTCACCTTTACACAGCCAGTACGTGTTAATTTTTACTGTGCCTAATACCTTTTATGTAAAAGAATTGCTCCTACCTACTACTCAGCACACTCAACATTGTTTAAAAGTAGTTGCAAGTTAGTTGCTTGTAGGCACTTAAGCTTGTTCGACTGGACAACAAAGTCTGACCCCTGGGTTGATTATGTCTCATACATTATGTCTGTATAGCAATTAAAGTCAAAAGACGATTTACATTTTCGATCGTAATAACTAGATTGGTAAACAAAATGTGAACTAATTAGTTTTACAATCTAATCACCGAAGCTAATGTGGGCGTTTAGATTAGGTACCAACATATCATTATACCTCAATTCTGTTCACATGGGAACCTATGAGACTAATCTGTTATTCATTATTATTAGGTACTTATCGTGTAAATTATCCTTCTCATTCATTCAAACTTGATGATATTCGGTAATAAAGTTTTTTTGCCAGAACTTTGCGCACTACGAAATTATTTGTGGACAAGCAAAGCTAATCAGTTTGACACCTTTACACCTAGGTATAGATCTGAGGGGAAAACTTAGATAGTTACATTGCAATGTACCTATCGAATTATCTTTTAATAGCTAGGTTCTGTGAAGGGTTGATGAGCTCTTCTAAGAAATCAAACAACGTTACGATTTCTTCATTTTTATTTTGACTGAACGTCTTAAGTCGACATATTGCAGACTAGCACTCTTTTCCTAAACAAAACAACCTAATAAAACGGGGTGTCAAATGATGACACCCCGTTCTAAACTTGCTTGACTGATCGAATGGAACCCGCAGCCTGCACTACATAAAGTTGACTTTAGAGGACCACCTTTACAGTACCTACTTAGAAATAAATCAATATCGCCTACGGTGCAACTAAGGTAAGGTGTAGACAGACCACAGTAAGCCCTTTAGTCGCTACTCTGGTTTATTTGTGGTTAAGGTAGTGACCGCAGACACGAATAGGTATTATAAACAACACCATTATTTTGGTTTTGGTGGCTACTGATTTTGGGAAATTAAAATGTTTTGGCAGATGCGCTTTAACCCAGAGGTAAAAACACCGACGAAACGGCTACAGGGTGTGGCTATGTTATGGCAGTGATTCCCAGGCATTGTCTCACCTCGTGTCCTGTCGTTTGTATCTGCAGTCCGAGTAGCATCTGTAATGCCACTGAAAACGCTGGACTGTTTGTCGCTTGCCAATTTTAAGTGGCACTATCGACACGAAAAAGGAATCAAATGCCGTCTATCAATGATCAGAAGGCCAATTCTCGTAATATAAAACGTTCAAAATCTAGTCGCAGTCTCATCTCGGCAACAAATGTCAAAAACTTTTCAAAATGTAGAGAAATTAGAGCTATTTTTGACAGATTGAGACTGAGATTAGACTGTGAACGTTTTTAAAATTACGAGATATGCCTACTATACCTGTTACTTGATCCATACTTTGAAACGAACTGTACCATACACGTAACATAATCGGGCTTCTACCTACCGTCAAACGATTACCGCTCCAAGAGCTGCTCACTCATGGGTAGTGCGTTACCTGCGTGGTGTGAATTGCTATGTCGTAAGCAGGGGGGGCCATGCGCCCGCGCCGGCTTGCGACCCGATTCGCAGCCACAATGCGCGGAAGTGCCCAGTGCGTTGCCCCAACGCCGCACCGGCTTCCGCCATATCAGGTCCTGGTATAATTAGAGCACTGGGCTACGCTAAATATGTATGTTGAACAGCTAGGTTATGGTTATCCAATGGTATGCATCGGTTGACCGTAACATTATTTCTAGCGAGTAGCTTGCTAGTTGCTAAACTACGTGGGATGTGGGATTACAATTTAGTTTTACTGAGTGGTTTTGGATTCAGTTCGCAGTTCAGTACCTGTTCAACTGAACTGCGAACCGTATCCAGAGCATCTAAAAAAGAAAAATATAGTTTCTACTTTTATCTACCTTTTTATAAACCGACTTGTCTCCTAAATTGATCAATAAATTCATGTCAAATAACTTCACTTTGGTTTGCTGTCCTACTTGTTGATACGTTGAGGAACAATATTTATTTCGTTTCCAAAGTATGTACCCAGTAGGTATTTCCAAACCGATGTTCCTGGAGTATGTTTCTAAACTTAAGCAAAGGAATGTAAGGCATGACTCTTTACGGCAGTTTATAATCAAGTTTCCAGAAGAGGCGTCGAGAAATTCTTAAGTAATCGATGACTCCAGATTACTAAGGTAGATAAATTGTTGAGGATAGTTATTTCCCAAGTGTTTTGTACCTATCTACCTAAGCAGGCTAAAAGTTTAAGTAACATAGGACTCGCACCTCCAAAACAGAATCCCGGAACACCCCTAACGAACAGCACTTCCCGAATAACTTCCGCCCAAAAAACATCATCATCATAATTTCAGCTTGGAATCGCCCACTGAATTTGTTTCTTTCATTCATTCCTCATGGTTTCATGTGTCAAGACCGTTCAGCTGCAACTTTGACGATGTTATCAATCCAGCATGCTTCGGACATCTCGAGTTTGTTTCACCTGACCTTGCATGAAAAATAATGTTCTTTTTAGAATTATTTTTACCCAGAATTATTTTAGGACTATTGTACAACATTGCATGAAAAATAATGTTCTTTTTAGAATTATTTTTACCCAGAATTATTTTAGGACTATTGTACAACATTGGCTAATCAGTAACTACTACAGCACTTTAAAACTTAGATTCCTTATTATTTGGAAGGAAGGAAACTCCGTTTTGAGTGGATGTGACGCATATTTTCCCACAACTTCTTTTTTTTGTTTGTTTTTTTTCTCTGCGCCATGTTTAACACAAATAAACATATTTTCTTTCTTTCTTTCATCGCTTTTACGGTCATTGTAACCATTTTTTGTTTGTTTATAAGTAAGCAATAGGTTGGCAAAGTTGATAGGTACCTTTAGGCTGGGCAGTATTTTACAACGGGTTAAACAACAAAGTCGTAGGTAATCGTTGCGTACAGAGGAATGGTGTCATCAACACTTCATTACACGCGAAGTGAAGGGTTGCCGAAGATGTTCATTATCGTTTTTCTCATTGTCAGTGCATAAAGTTCAAGGTGCATTTTTTGTAGGTTAATCGAATCAAACATCCTAACAACATGGTCTTAACAGGTTTCACAGTCTCACAGATGGTTGCCGATAAGTCGATGAGTTAGCTATTTTGCGCTTAGGTACATACTTTGAATCTTTGAGATAAGCTTTGTAGAAGACTCTTCAATCTAAAGACTGACAAACCGGAAAGAAGATAATAGTAGACTCTACACATAGTATTCCTTTGCAGTATGGGATCCTTATCAGTAATACAGGATGCTTTTAAACAAAAGAGATCGGGTTCGATTCCTGGCTCAGAAAGAAGCTCAATAAACAAAAAATGCTGCTTTATTTTTTTTTTCAAAATTGAGGTCATATTTCCTTTTACCAAGTTGCCCTACCCACAGTTTCGAATTTAGCCCTGATGTGCCATCGCAAAATCATGTTCATTTACGCGGCTAACATTTCTATTCCTCTCACTTTCATGCAGTTGACAATTTTTTTTGGGTTAAAGAATATACCAAAAATCGCACCGACACAGGTATGAAATGAATTTTTTAAAGATTTTTTTAAATACTTTGACATGCTGTAATTTTGAAATCCTTTACTACTGGAGCAGCTGACGCTCAGATCTCTTATGCACTAACGCCAAACTATTATTGTTATGATTTACAGCCGGTATAAACTAACCAATGCCACCGCCCGTACATAGCTTCCCATCCGTAGCTTCGATGGCTTTTTTTGTAGTTTAAAAGTAGCTTCAAGAGCACTCGATACCCCGATTCAGATATACCTAAGTACCTAGTCTTAGCAAACTACCGACCTAACCATCTACCCTTTAAACAATGAGATACGGTAGTCGACTACCTATTATGCTACCTTATTATAAGCAGACGATGTTGAATGCAATCGAATAGCACTCTAGCAAGAATCTTTTGTATATAAACTAGTTAAGAGGTGAGGAGGCAATCGCTTGTTTAAGCGCCCATTCATAAATGCCGTATTGGAGGTCGTGAAAGGATGTGCCGAGGATGCCAGCTCGCTTTAGTCCTTGGAATAGTGTACGGACATTGTCATAGGACTATTACTAAATTGAGTAAATATTGAAATAGGTTTCTCGCACTTAGGCTGTTTAAGACTTGAAGTTTTGAAACTTGAATTAAACTGTCAGATTGTCACGATATGACCGAGGAATTAATATTTTAATGCAACACAGAGCGATATTTCACTGACTTGATTTAGTAACATTGATTATTCGATCAAAACCAACGTCTGCCTAGCCTTTTCCCAAGATGCAGCTGAATACCAGTATTTTACATGGAGCGACTCCCTATCTAACGTCCACAACCCAGTTACATGGCAATACGATACCCTTTGGTTAGCCTGGTTTTTAGACTTTCGGGGCTTCTGACTACCAGTAACGACTGTCCAAGATTGACAAATGACAGACGGGTCCAACGGCTTAGCGTGCTTTCCGAGGCACGGAGGGGTCTCGATATGTACCTAATCGATGGGCACCCATCCACGGACCGATCTCGGCTTAAGCGTAGCATAACCTTGGATCGTCCCGTGCGGCTGTTATTATTTAGCTACGAGAATTAATCAAAACATTAACCAATACTGACAGCCATTTACGACGTGCCAATTTTCAGAATGCACTGTCGAGTAACAGTAATGTGAGCGACTTTTAGGATAGGTACCTACTGACATTTAACATTGACACTATTTTCACATCACATTTAAGACGATAATCATTTGCGTTGCTGACCTTCTGTGCAATAAACACGGGAAAATGCGAGTACATTCAGAAACAATTTAAAAGAATAACAGAGCAGTCTCATAGTCTCAATTCGGACCTTGTCCCTAATAGAGTAATTGTTTTTATTTAGATCAATTTTTATAAAACTTGCTGAAAGTTTTACAAACATTTTTGAATAAATCAAAATATACATTAGAAACCTAAGCTACCAAGTTATAGTGATACGGATATTTCCGGCTTTAATTAGGATCTAAAAATATGAATGGCCTTCTTGTTCTCACATGCCTTTAACAAATAAATGTAATGATTAAAAAAATACCTACTTATTTCAAGCATATGTGAATGACCTTTTATAAAATATTTACATACCAAAACAAAATGACAACCATATCACAATAGATATATAAAATAATTTAGTGATAACACTAGCTGCGCCCCGCGGTTTCAGCCGCATAAGTCTCGATCCCGTGGGGATATATTGTCGGCACGGTTGGCGCAGTGGTTAAGCGATTGACTGCTACGCTGCGTGTCGCGGGTTCGATTCCCGCACGGACCAAATATTTGTATGACCTACAAGTAGTTGTTCCGGGTCTGGCTGTTTGTGTATGTGAGTTTAAATGTTTGTAAACGCACCCTCGATACAGGAGAAATTCCTAACGGCAAAATGGCAACGTTTTGGTGCCCCACAAAAAAAAATCGAGATAAAAATTATCCTATGTCCTAATCCAGGCCATGGTCTACCCATGAGCCAAAAGACATCCAAATCCATTCAGCCGTTTTAGCGTTTTAACAAACAAACTTACAAAAAACACTTGGTAAACTAAGAAGACGCAAGCCACTTCTTAGGTAGGTACCATTGAATATTTTTGTATATATAGGTACTTATGTTGTACAGCCTGTTGCTTGTAGCAGGTACCCATAGGATTGTGTCATCTTTCAAATGGTACTTATTTCCCAGCCGTTTTGACTGCAGAGGTCAGATAAATGCCAGCGGCGAAGCATGCGGAACTTGCTGCGGTACAATAATGGAAAAATTGAATTCATGACAGTTTCTATAAGGGCAATAAATTGGAAAGTATACTCGTAATAGTACCTATCTACTTATCCATATATGTATATATCGTAGCCTGAAGTTGTTTGGTTCGATTTATCATAGTCATGCACATCACAGGAAACAATTAATAGAGATATTGTGTAGTGCCTGACATTAAGTTTGATTTTAGCATCGAGATCATGAAAACCAGTCGACACGATAGATTGGAATGGGATCTAGACAGCAAAGGTGATGCATTCATGTGATGTCATCCCATTAGATCATTATATTGACTGACTGACAGTACAAAAGGCCATGAGAAAATCGGTTCATCCACTTTATTCATGAGGTTCTAATAAAATATGTAGTTTCGTTATATCACTTCACACTGGTTCATCAACAATACCAGTCTCGCACGGTTAAATTGATGGGGTCAAAATCACAGACAAATGACGATCAAGAGGTGAGGAGGCGCGGGCGCAGTGAAAGTGCTCGCGCAATTCTATTGTGACTCTGATTGATTTGCAAGATAGACGATAAGTTGCGCTATCATAGATGCGCTATTGTTCTTCCGACTTGAGCAATTAAATACCATAAAATAACGCTTGTAGACAGCAATCAAAATTGAACCTGTTACTTTTAAAGTTCTGGTGATTATGGTTCTTGAGACGTTGTTAAAATTGTGTTCCTCTGTACACTCTCATGTTTTCATGGTAAATAGTTTTGTCTATTGGAATCGGTAAAATGACTAAGAGGATCATTCGTAGGTAGGGGTTATATTAAAAAAAAGTTATAGAATACATGGGTGAGGTAAATAGAAGATAAGTTGCGCTGTCTTAGATGCGGTTTTGTTCTTCTGGCTTTAACAATTAAATGCCATAAAATAACGCTTGTTGTTACCAATCAAACTCGAACCTTTTACATTAAAAGCTCTGGTAACTATGGTTCTTGGCTCTTTGTTAACATTTTGTAACACTACACAAAAATAGGGTACCTACTGTACTACTTCCGTGATGTTTCCCATTTAAGGCAACACTTTGAAAATATCCTGCCTTTGTTATGGAAACCGTACCCGAAACATTGATGATAACTTTTACGGATCCTTTTACACCTGGGTGAAAAGCTAAGAATAGAAAGTGAAGATGAACGCAATACTGACGGAAAATTCAACTTAAACTACGTAACGCCATATTTGTTAATTAGCGCCTATTGTGGGTGGAGATTGAGTAAGCCAATCAACATCTGTGACCCTTTGGAAGCCATCTTAAGATGTTTTCACATGTTGTTTGGGTCAAATCTATAAACTTTATGGTAGGTTAGTACCTAATTATTGCACGCACGGAGGGAAGCGGTAATGTAATGGCATTTAGCTTTATTATGGGGTAACCTTTAAAGGTTTGCCATAAATGATAAATTATTTATATTTTGTAAATTGGTGAAAAATAACACTCTTCCACGTCTTTTTTTTGGAACTAGGTGATTTCGGTGATTTCTGACAACTACTTAGTCTGAAAAGAAACACTAAAAGAAACTTAGATGTATTTTTCGCATCCTTCGTTGTTCTTAAGTACCTACATTTTGAAACTCCAAATTACTGGATCTCACCTAGCGTCATGTTACCACCGATTCCGCGTCACATCTCAGGCACGACTTCATGAGTATCGAACCAAAGGTATGACGCTCTATCTACATTATTAAATTAAAGTATCCATTCACATTCGTTGCTCATTACGCAAGCAGCATTTATAAGTCAACAGAGTCATCATAAGTCTGTGAGAATGTAGTGCTTCGTGTTCTATCGGTATCGGTATCAAACGTTACACTAACACATTGGTTTACTTTAGCATTGCAATCGGTTTAAATGTTTGTGTAATATGTACAATCAGCGACAGAAGTTGATTAACAGTTTCTTTTTTTTATCATTATTTATCATCATCGTCTGCCTAGCCTTAAATATTTAATTAAAATCGGAACAGAAGTAAAGTGAAAATAATATAATACAACTCTTAACTTTATATAGAGTGGCATACATCGACACGCAAACTATAACCATGAAATCAGCACATGATTCTAGACGCCAGCGTATAAATATCGTCGGTATCGTCGTTTATCACACAGAAATCAGCGGTGCGATTCTGTAACCATCTCACCGTGAAAACTTAGGTGAAGTGAGCGTGGAGTGAGCTGTCATTCCAACTAATGCTAGGGATTGACACTATTGACAGCTCACTCTAAGCTCACTTCACCTAACTTTTCACGGTGAGATTTTTACAGAATCGATCGGCTGCTCTTTCATAGGAAAGTGCAATACCTATGAGGTCTAAATATGTATATGGAACAGCAATTTTTTTTTTAAATAACCTGGTAAACATTTAAGATTCAGAATCATGTACTGAATCTATTGTAACAAGTTGCGCGTCGATATCCTCGCCATACTGTAAATTAATCAACTCAGCCTATCACAGTCCACTGCTGGACATAGGCCTCTCCCAGGTTACGCCACAACACCCTGTTCTCCGCTTTCCGCAACCAGTTTGTCCCAACCATCGTTACATATAAAATTCGAATGATTTTATGTCCATTTAGATGATGTGTAAAAGTAGCAGTGTTAATCGACTTTTGCCGCTGACCGTACAAGTTCTGAGATATCCGATGGCTAGGATTCCGTCACCAGTCGCAGATTGATGCAGTTCATGCAAATATGGATGTAACGGAAACGAACAGTTATGTGCGGATCGCCGTACATAATTGGGTGTTTAAGTTATTGGCATTACTCAACCTGTGGGTGTTGCCAAATGGTGCAGCTTCAATTTCATACCCTAAATTTTATATGGGCGTCATAAAAGTTAATGGTGGTCAGTTGAGTCATGGAATAAAATCTTATCATTAGACAAAAGATTTTGGAAGATCTGCTTATAAAAACGTCTTGAACTGAATAAACCACTTAATGATTCCTGATGGAACAGACAATTGATTAAAAAGTGTCAATCATTCATTGTGGATAATGATATGCCTTTTTAAATTCTTGGTAGGCATATAATGACAAATGGCGTTAACATTAGTCTCTATTAAATAACCCGTATATGTACTTTTTAAATTTGCATTATATTACATGAATTATATGTATAGGGTAGCGATTTAGTCACCTCCTCCTATGAAAATCTTATTCGATTCGTGGAAAAAAATCAAATTCCTATACAACAGTAGACAGACTATTTCGATGCATGTACGAGTATGATAAGTTTTTTTATTACAATTCGGGTATGAGTTTCATAGTGATCACGAATATCGATAGTGATAGTTATTTAGAATGACGGGTAGTATCACCTCCTTGAAGAATGAAAAAAGATCGAAATCAAAGATGAAGTCGAAGAGTCGAGTCGAAGTCGAGAAGGTGCATTTTTTGTCTCATGTAAGTTGTAACGACAGAGGTTATGAGATACTTTAATACCGGCACAACTCCTTTTATATTAATCCTAATTAGCATTTATTTACGTGTGACGCTACATGAATAATTGTACTTAATGTAAGTGTTAAAAGGTTGGGTATTGTGTGTTGGATATTGGATTAAATACTTTTTATTGCACTCAAGATACGTCACACGAAATGTGCCCATCTTAAAGCAAATATTGTCTTTAAAGTGAACAGGGAAGTCCTCGTCTTTAGTTGGTAATGCAATGCATACCAATCTACCGTGCGTGTTATTAACACAGCACGCAAGGTCCCCGATGCAACTACCGAAGAAATTGTTATCTTTTTATCATCGCAGGAAATTGAACACACTTCACATCAGACTGGTAAACACACCGACTGCCGTGGAATGTGTTCTTGTATTGCCTGTAATATGTATGCAGATTGCAGAGTTCGTGTACAATTTAATGATTTTGTACTGAAGGTCAGTGAGGTTGCATTCAAGCCGATAGTTGGATGGTGTCCAATTGCTGCTGCAGATACCAATGCATAAAACTCACGCAATGTATGCAAATAAGAAAATTATACAGTACCCACACTTACGAGTATATGCCTCCTTTGCTTTTCTTCTGAAATAAAATAAGGACTTAACAGCATTTAGAGCATTATAATCATCAATAAAACCTTCTAAGTTCATATAATCCTATTGAACGACTATTTCATGAAATTTACATTTATTATAATGCTGTAAATACATACTTGTTACGGTCGCGAATTATTGTTCAACATAAATCCTGACAATAACCTGTAAATTGAAAAAAATATAAGAAAATTTGTATTTCGCGGGCTACCCTTACGCTTCCCCCTAAAGTTTTAGTAAACTAAAGTGCGTCGGTATAGCCGTTCATGTGAATTTCAAAACACCCAATTAGAGAGCGCCTGGTCTGTCACTTGCACTTATAATTTGCAGCTTAGCTCCGTAACCTTAATTAACGACAGCTCAGTGTCTGGGTAGTGTCTCAGACGCTAATGTTTCACACGCCACGCCACGTTTTGCCGTCGAAGTCTCATATAGCTTCATTGCGTTGCACCAATAAAAATGTCGACCTCAATTGGAGGTACATAAAAGAGCGAAGACTGTTACCACATTGTTGGAATTGAACGCATTTTCGACATTATTTGCGTGTCGAGTACTTCGTTTGATATTTTGAGAGATAGCATCTCTAACCTATTGACCTCCAATATCGAAATTACTTTTTGGATTATCGCATCTTGTTGGGAAACCTCTATCATGACATGGGTAGCATAAGCGTAACCAGCCTATAATATTATTCCCACTGCTGGAGCCTCCTCTCTTCAAGAGGGAGTGGGCTATATCTACTTAGAATTTTTGGTTCTAGGACATGTCGGTTTCCTCAAGATGTTTTCCTTCACCGTTATGAGAGCAGTGTTGATGAAATTATTTACAGAAAGTAAAGCGCCTACCTGGGTTCGAACCCACGACTGTAAGTCGCAGCCATTATCGCTCTTCGTGGTATGACACGGGTAGGTATACTTATTTTCAGCTTCATCCCAGATAAAATGTGAATTCTTTGGGCATTTTAATATTGAAAGACTGTTTGCGCCACTTGTAGGTTACTAGACAATTCTATTGTTTATTCAAACAGTTCATCGATAGAGACCTCGAAGCCGCAGATGTCTCTAAATGGAAATGTCGGGTACACTATTCTGGGTTGCCCTTTTCGTCATCTCTCATCGACATAGCAATATAAACTTTCGGTGACTTTATTTCTTCATTACAAATAGATACTATTTTGACGTTGAAGGACTCGTGAATTTGTGAGAAGTTTCGAGTAGATACCTTTCCTTTCGAGACTTTAATTTACTCTTACTTTGAAAGTCCCTTGGAATTTATAATGTAGGTACTGAAGAAACCTCGCACATTTAAAGTTGTGACATTATAAACATTAATGCATTTAAACATTGAAATCGATTTGTAAATAATATGCCGCTTGAGCTTTCTACAAGAACTTGCATTTAAAATGTTAATTTTTATCTTGATCAATATTGCAAAATACTGCATTGCGGTGATTTCATTTAAAATTGCTTGGATTTATCGAAGATGAAATGGAACTTAAGGAAATTGAATTAGGTAACATTGGCTTCGCGTGGCGCCAGCGACATGATATACCCTAAGCAGCCAGCAGGTAGGGTTGAAACATTTACAAGAACTTTTCTGAATTGTCCTGAAGTTTAATTAAACCACCAGGAAACTTTCTAACTAAAAAGCTGTGTCCGAACTCTAATCACCTGCTATTAAAAACGTTATATGTGAAGCGCGTGAAATGAGGTAACGTTGTTTTAAATGGCTGTGATGCAATATTTTCAAACATATAATTAAATAAAAGAGATGCGACCGCTTTATGAGTTAGAACTATTTTCCAGCCAATGAAATACTGGACTGGAGCATTTCTATTCCTGGCAGCCCTGTTAGGAGGTCAGGTGCGGGTCGCGATGCGCCCTCGTAGCTCGAAGTCTGAGGCTCACGGAAGCGGGCGACACGGTGGGGGAAGGGAGGGGAGCAGGTCGCCGGCTCGTGATATACTGTAGGTGAAAGCGCAGAACACAGCGGTTATCTAACCTCTCCTTAAGGGTCTACTGGGAAAATTTCTGGTAGGTACATTTGGGTAGGCATTTGGTAGGTGGTTTGACCTTAAATACATGGTACTTAATACCCACGGTTACATTAATAAAGATGTATCGCCACTTTCTATCTTACGTTTTGTAGACGCAGAACCGGCAACTTTTATTCTGTAAATTGTCCGATTCGTTGAAATTAGAATATAGGTACTTTTTGTTTGATCAAATGTCGGTTCTGTCTATTCTTTTCTGCCGCTGAAACGATGCAATTAGAAAGCCATACCAGTATCAAAGCTCAATTAGAAATCCTACCATATCAGTAGCTAATAGCGTATCAATCAATCAATCAAACTCTCATTAACTCTAACAGATCATCACAATATTGACAACATTGAATGGAGCCAATCAGCAGCTGTAATTAATACTAATCGACATCAGTTGTTCACATCAAGTGGCATGTAGCAATACGCTACGAGGATATTAGATAAGTAGGTGATTATGGTCTCTCCTACATAGTTATAATATAAATATGGGTTATGTAATGATGAGCATATTAGATTAGATGATTGTTAATAACTTGGCGTGGAAGATAATTGGTGGAGGTGTCTTTAATAACGTTATGGCTTTTAGTGAGGTCAAAGAATTGACCACATCATATACCAGAGTGCTTTGTGCTTTGTTTTTAAGAATCCCGGTAACACCAAAGCTTCGAGTACTTACTGGGAGTACGTACGTACTTACTTGCGTGCCTTCAATAGGTCATTATTTTGAAGGTGCGTTTCTCATCGAAAATATGCCTGTCTGGTCTGGGCGGAAAAAAATGTATGGAAAAAGGATATGATCAACTTCTGGAACCCTTAAATTCAACATAGTAGGCACTTAATAGCACCTGAGAGCAGTTTTGGCCCAGTGGTAACGGTCGCGATTTACGAGTTGTAGGTCGTAAGTTCGAACCCAGACAGGCGCTTTACTTTGTGTAAATTATTTCATCACCACTGCTCTCACAACGGTGACGGAAAACATCGTGAGCAAACCGGCATGTCCTAGAACCAAAAATTCGAAGACATGTGACATCTACCAACCCGCACTGGGCCCGCGTAGTAGATTACAGCCCACTCCCTCTCGAAGAGAGGAGGCCTGTGTCCCAGCAGTGGGAACAATATAGGCTGATTATGAGGCACTTAATAGATTTTCACTTCATTTAGGACAAAGAATTCTTCTTGCTGCGATGAGGACATTAATAAACTGTTAGGGCGTAAGATGCGTGGCTCAATTCATCGCATTTAAATTACCTATTTAGTTAGATAGTCCACCTACGCCGCAATAAGATACAACTAAGCCTACCATTACCGACACGAAACCGAGCCATTTTTCAGACGAGCTGTTAGTTTAAGTTCACACTGCAACATTCAGGTAACTTATGATACATTTGCAGAATTGTATGTAACTGTTATTAGATATTTGTTTTTAGATAAATATCTAAATCGCTGTTTATACGATACCCATGGGAAGTGACTGTTTGGTGGTGGAGACTGGTTGGATCCTTTGGTTGTCGAAGTGGAGAACCGTCTATTTCTGGACTGTGATAGGCCGACTTGATTACTATACTCATATAATTCGGGCCCATAACACTAAAATCGAAATTATCGGTTTCAAATCAACTTTTTTTATTTTTTATTGACAATGGGCTCACTCTTGACCTCAATCCAGCCCAGAGGCAGGGATGAGATCTACGGTGGAACGAGCTTGCCCAGAAGAAGCCTATTCACTCTCGCCTTGAAGAGATTCGGGTTGTATGAACTCGGGAATGCAGACGCAGGCAGACGTATGTTCAACTTCCATGTTCTATAATGTTCTTACCTATTTAACTTGCAGAATCTATTGGCAACCACGCAGTATTACGGTGATCTAACGGGAAGTGATTATTAGTTAAGAAATCTAGGAGGACATTCCTCGCAATTGACCACATGCCATAACATGTTAACACGTATGAGTTTACGCTAGGATTTCAGCAATTATTCATCTGGTCAGGTGCTTGCTGCACAGCCTACGAACAAGTTTGCAAAAGTTTCGAAAGGGTATTAATGTATGGTACATGACTAATCGATTCGCCGTGAGTTTACACTTTACATTCTGGGTAAATGTAACGAATTGGTCATACCGTGAGTGTTTACACTATGGCCTATCGTTTAGGGGCACACATCGGAGCGCCAAAAATTATGAAATCAAATAATTTAAAGCGTGTTGTAAGAATGGAGTTATCCGCGACCTTCGGCACCCGTGAGAAGCATCGGCGCGGTGCGCGTGCGACTCGGCATTGTTTCTCGTTAAATAATCGACAACAACCGCCGCGTGTTGCAACTGACACTAACAATCATAGTTTTTGATAGTCGCGTGCATCAATACGTCGTAAATATAACAAAAAAATGTATGTCCGCTGCCTTAAAAGTTGGGAAGGAAACTTATAGGCCAGCTGGTTAAAGTTATATAACACGGTGACTTCAGCAGGGAAACGTGTTGCCGACTTCACGCACTTTGTATGGCTGTATAAGAAATAGGTGATATTCAATGTGTGTGAGCCACTAAAACAGAAACAGTTATTTATCTCGGCGATCGAATGCAGCAAATTGTGGGAAATCTCTAAGAATAGACGAGCGGAACGAAAGTAAGATGGCTGTCGGTCCTCGCCTCCGGGTGCAATCACAGAGACGTAATACTGTGCGACGACTTATTTGCATTCAATTAGCGATTGTTCAACCAATTATTAGCTTCATTCGAAAGAAAGATTCTGCTGATTCGATTTCTTTTCTTGTCTTTATAAGGCATGGTACCTACATGAACCACAGAACAGATAACTTTTATCTGTTCTGTGACATGAACAGTCTCTTTGATTACTGGAAAGCTTTAGCATGACCGTAATCATATAAGTATGCGCTGCAACTGGATAATTTTTATCAGTTTCAATGATTGTAAACCAGTGCTGGTTGGTAATTTTCAGTTAATTAAATATTCACACTGGTATTTCACCTTCAAATAATTGGAAAGAATTGTCGAAAATGCGGAACACTTCAGACCCAATTTTAGCAGTGTGCAATAATAACTTTAATAACGAGATCCTGTACGATTAAGATCTTTGAGCAACTCTAGTTCCGTGTAAAGGTCGTCAGTATAATAAGGATGCTTCTTCAACAATAACTTCCTGACTATTACCCACTAAATTGTCCGTTTAGTTATAAAGTATTGCTGAGTCATAACAATTTGGAGCAAAACAATACAAAAGATGAACTTCAAGGATATGATGTCACGGTTAAAACAAATGCGTGATAGATCGTTTATTGGTAATTTGAATAAATGTTGCAATTAAGCTTCTCGGTACTGTAATTTAAAACCGTTCACGTTTTATTACTCGTTATTCCTAAATTGCCGAATATATGTAATAAAACATTTTTTTTTATATAGCTAGTGGCAATGTTCTAGATTACAGGCTTAGTTAATTAATGGCAGTCATGAATGATATATGAGTGATCTCCGGTCGTGGTTCTCACACGTTATCGAGCGCGCATCAGTCGCGGGCGCAGGATCCGGCGCGCACCCCGCCAAGCAACCAAGGTGACTTCGCAACGAATGCTTCAAACGTCAAAGAACATCTTTTGACAATACAATTCCATTGTTATCTGATGAAGTTGTCTGAATTCTGGCTGTCATTGACAATTTAAAATGATATTCACGTCTTTATATTTCAGTAGAATAAATAAACACTTTAAAGATATAATGAATATAAAAATTTTAATGTTTCAGAATACCGATTCAAATGCTGATCTTGATGGTAATGAAGGCAATTTATTGTAATAATAATAAATCTTGTAATAAGGTGCTTCCTACCGCGGAATTGACATAGATTTTTATCCATCCACTTCCGAATGTGTTTACGGCTGTATTTAGGCACCATTATGCCACATGTTTATTGTGGGATGATCATTATCCAGCCTACTTGCGATGCTCGCAACATCTGCTTATGTAAGTAAAGTGCAATAGACTCAGAAAGCGGTAGACGGAGGAATCCTTAATTGTAGAGTAAGTATGGTCATTTCCTACAGTCTAGACGTGCAATACTCGATAAGAGACAGTTATACTTGTGAATATAATGCCAACAGAGCGGCTGCTCAGTGCTCACCAGCTTGTTGCAAAACAAATGAGGTTTTTACACAAGTGCAGTGCATATTCATTTTAAAACAATGCGTGTTATGGGAACCTTTGGAAGACAACAATAATTTTGTCGCAGTTGTTAATCTAAATTGTAATTTCGCAACCACGTGTGTTTAGATAGATAATCTTTGTAATATTTTATATGTGCTCAACACGAGTAGCTTTGAAGATATATTGAAACGTTTTATACCAGACGTAATGCAATATGCTTCGTGAACTTTACAACTCTAAAACAAAAGTCGATACGTGTGTCGTAACTAATGAAAAAATAACAATAGATCATCAAAGATTCCTCAACAGGTTGCTTCAGTTCGCCATGGTCTGTTCGGCAGTGGGCAGTGGTGGCGATCCCCGGCCACGCAGCGTGAAGAACATTTGGTTCACGGCCACTAACTAGCGGTGGCGACGGCGAGGTGGAAGCCTCCCGGTCCGTAACACTCATACGTGAGTGAGGGGCGATCGCTTCCACTGCGCTACGACTTTGTTACAAAATAATGAGTTTTGCAAATCCCATAATACCTGTACTTATGCAGATTAAATGAAAGTATCGGTGTTGTAAGGCGAAGAAATATGTTATGAATATATTTTGAGATTATTTTACGTGCTGATTATCGCCAGGTGCTCTGCAATTAGATACCTATAATTGGCACTATTTTACTTAATCTATTCTCTTTGGCAGTACGTTTTTTTGACGCTGAGACGATCCTAAGACCTCCTGTTTTATTCGGAAGAATAAGTTACATATTTCAATAACACTGGTTGTGTTATTGAAATATGTAACTTAAAAGCAGAAGTTAAAAATGTAAACGAGCCAAAACCTAAAAGGTAGTGTAGCAAGAATTATTTCCTCATCTAATTACCCAGTCTTCTCACAGTATCGAACACTTCGAAACGAAAATCCAGCCTGTATCACAACCGCCAAACAAACAAAATGTTGCAATATGAATGCAGCACGCGACTTCGCGTTTTCATAATATCCATTACCTACAATGCATTGTTTCACAAGCCTTCAACTTTTGGCCAAAATTCGGCGCGACCTTTGACATGAGCTGCGCAGACCGGCCTTCTATGACCAACTACAGGGGAGGATCTTCTAAACATGGCCACTAATCAGCCAAGGTTAGATATGTGTCGCTTAAGACACCATTTTTGGCTAAATTATTGGTATTAAGATCTGTGATTAGATGTGGTTTTGTTTAGAAGGGCAAAAATTCGAAAGTTGCTGCTGTGAGGGTAACCGTTTGATAGGTAAAGGAGTACGGAACAGGTGAAAATTTGGAAAAACCGTCAGGCTGTAGAAGGCTTAGAAAATTTACTTTAATTAATTATAATATAGCATACTATTGACTACCCTCTTGAATGCGCTAACGGTACCCTAGTTCCGTTTTCTTTTTGACATCCGCGTGCTACACGGTACTATTGTACCATTTTAAACATAATACGATATGATGTCATTATATATCGATTTCTTTCTAACACACGATGTTGTTAATACCCTTTCTCTTTTCTACTCGAATCTTAAGACGTTCCTTCATGCTAAAAATACGACAATAGTTCCAGAACGCGTCATGCAGATTAAAAAAATAAATGTCAAAGTCAGTCGTTGGTTCTCGCGCGCAAAGCGGAATAACAGTGAGCGATGTCTCCGATTTAAAGACATAATTACGGTTTTGTGTGCGTATTTTTGAGTAAATTACAGATTTATTGGTTAATTAGAATATAGTTCATGTGTGTGCAATAGGATTTTAACCTGACGGTAAGTATTTAACTATTTCTGCGTGGTTTTCAATGCACTCGTAACAGTACTAGAATTTTGTCAGAATGCTATTGTAATTTATTCAATTGTGAGACTAGTTCTGTGTAAAAAGTAATAACTATCGCATTGAATGTTTACTCGATAATAGTTTTCAGCCGAAACATATACAAAAGGTACTAAATATATGTTAGGATTACATTTTTTATTTCAAGTGGGTCCGCAAAACAAAAAATGTAAACAAACAACATGGCCGCCCAATTTTCCCGATTTGTGTTATTTTATTACTTGTATTTTTTTCGATGGCTATTGAATAACAAGTGTGATACATCATTGGAAAGGGCATTTCTTGTAGAAAATAGTTACCTATGAAGTATTTTTTTTACTCTAACTTCATTGAACAAAAAAACTAGAAATGTATGTGCGTTTTTACGTAAGTGATACTGGATATAGTGAAGGAATTCCTCCTTCAATAAATCCCATATTTTTCTGTATTAGATAAACCTATCCACATAATATTTAGACATATGTGACAATAGGAACCTAGCTTTCAGATAGTAACAATAGTTTTAATTTACGTGAAAGGGTATAGTTGTAATAAATTATTATATTTGGGTGAAAAATTATTCACCGTCAGCAAACGTTTCGTGGTAGTCATAAGCCTGCAACTAAATATTTTTTTACTATGAAGTATGTTTTTTTTATTTTATCGTACGTAGATAGAACCCGTACACCATTACAAGTCATAAAATATATATGTTTCCGATTTGCTTTTTGAAATAATCTGTTTTAAAGTTCAAATAACCATTTTTTTTAACTATATTCAATGTTAACCGCTAATAATAAAACAATAGAAACTAAATGTAAACAAACACTTGACACGACTTGAAAGAGTCATTCCTAAGCTTGAACCAACACTTTACTTTAAGTGACTCATGTTACCAACGAGTCAACAAAAAAACATTTTACGAGCTTGGCCATCTGGCGCGCGGTTTCGCGCCAAAAATTTTTGCGCGGGTAGCAGTCGGACATGAAATTGAAAAATCCGGTAGCAAGGCGAGCGGCTACAGACGGCAGCAATGACAAAATTTTAAACAAATTGAAAGTAATTTTCCGCACTGTATTAACTCGTACTCGAGTAAGTAATATTTTTACACCAATCTATAAACCTTTTCCAGATCCAATGTCTTATTTGTAGAAATGTAGACCAACAGTAAATGTAAATTTATAGAATACTAGGCTAGCCTGTGCCCGAGACTTCGTTCGCGTGCATGTCGTAAAGCAAATTGTATTTCATGGGTTTTCAATTTTTTGGCATTGTAATTCTATTTCTAAAATAAAAGCAAAGTAGCCCGAGCTACTCCTTCCGTCAAAATCGGTCCAGCCGTTTCAGACATACTTTCATATGCATTCAGTAAAAAACTGTTATTTTGACATTACAAACAGATACTTCAATTTTATTTATTTGTAAAGAAGATGTACGTTTATGACACAGCCGTTTATGTCACAGATCTAATATCTACGTAACGTAGTAATCTTGACACAGACAAACTCATCAGTTCATCTAAAACATGTACCATACTTACAAAGTAAGTTCTACTGCCACTGATAGGAAGTATAAACGAACGGAAGGAAGCCAACGGTTCTGCTTAAGTAATTTAATAAGAACTATTGAATATACAATATCTGGAGTGGAACAATATTGGTTGTATAATACAACTGAGCTGCCTATAACTGTTCGTGTGCGTGTGCTAATTGAAGTTTAATTATTTGGATTGTAATGGCTTTGTTACACGATGAGGCTGATTATGGGAACTGTAATGTAATACGAAATAAAACTATATTAACACTCGTTTGTTTTAAAAAGGTTAATGTCTTAAATTATTACTTCGCTTAATACTTTGGTGAAATAATAATAACGTTTTCTAGTTATAACAGGGAGTGGAAAGGAAGGCTGAAAATCTCAAAGTTATCAGTTCGGTAGATAAAACTACTACTATACTCTGTCCACTTGTTTAACCGTTTTTTGACAGATCGAATTAGTGAGCAATTATATTTATTATGTCAAAACTGATACACGTACGGTATTAAAATATCTGTAAGAAGTCATAAATAAGATAATTCAATAAGATTAGGCAGTTTATATATTTATTTTATTACGCATTTTAAAGTTAACTTTTACGTAATTTGGAATATGTACGTTCTAAGACAGCTGTCAAAAAACGGTTAACCTAATGGACAGGGTATAGCTTCTACAACGTCCATTTTAGTTTAGAAAGCAGATGACTTTTAAGCGACATCAGAAGGCCAAAAAACCTTCAAATTCAAGTCGCAATCTTATCTCAGCGACATCAATGTCAAAAACTGGTCAAAAATTATGTAAATTGATTGTATTTTTGTCAGATTGAGACTAAGATTAGAATGCGAACGTTCTTAAAAATACGAGAATTGCCCCTCAGATTACTGAGAACTCAAACTCAAACTCTTTATTGCATTCATGTGTACATTTCGATGTTACAATATAAGTAAGTTCCAACACGAAACCCGGTTAGGGCACGGCAACATAATAGTAATGTTAACATAATCTATCTACATTATTAAATTTATATAAAAATGAATTGACGTTTGTTATTCTCATTAAAAAAACAAGATAAAAAAGAAACAAGTATATGACACCGATTCACACCGACACTACACCTATTCACGAAACAAGGAAAGTACCAACTTAATTCAGACATTTGGTAGCCTAATCAATTTAATCATACAAAATATGGTAGGTGTAGTTGTTTGAGTACTGACATTGATGTTGTTGCTTGAAACAACAGCAGGAAACTGAATCACGACTAAATGTTACGAGTAAATAGGATGTTTAAAAAGACTTAGACGGCTCTCTGACGTAAATGTTCAGTCAATTTGTAAGGCATAAGGTCATTTCTAAGCATCATCCTATTTATGTCAGAGATCACATTGAATGATTACCTACCGACACGTCGAGGTCGTCTGAAATATTTTTGATGCTTTTCCTTTTTGCTCATCGTCAAACAGATAATATAGTACAGACGTTTGGTAAATCCTTGAATATGTAGACAGTTTCTGGGTTGATCTTAATTTATAAGATCTAGACCACATTTAAAATATGTTAATCATAACGTAATAGTTGAAATGAAGTGCCGTTTTCACGATTTTAGAATGGCCACTACTCACCTAATAAAATATAAAAACAGAACATAATTGAAAAATATATAATTGAATGAAATTATCTGCCAAGTAACCTATCGGGAGCTTAATCGTATGTGAAACAGACCCAAGGCGGGGCTTGTGGCTAAGTAGTAACAGCCACACGGGTCTATCAGGTTAAGCTACGCTTGACGAGGTTGGTCCGTGGATGGGTGACCACCAAGACCCCTCCGTGCCTAGGAAAGCACGTTAAGACGTTGGTCCCGTCTGTCATTCATGGATCTTTTACAGTCGTTACGGGTCGTCAGAAGCCCGAAAATCTGACAACCAGTCTTACCAAGGGGTATCGTATTACCCAGTAACGGGGTTGTGGAGGTCAGAAAGGTAGTCGCTCCATGTAAAATACTGGTATTCAGCTGCATCCGATTAGACTGGAAGCTGACCCTAACCTAGTTGGAAAAAGGCTAGGCAGATGATGGTAAGTATGTTATAAGATTTTCTAAGTAGTCACTTTTCAATACATGAATAACTAAACGATCTTATCCCTAGATTGTGTTGATGTGCGTTCATCAAAGCAATTAAGATCGGAAAATAAGTTAAGATCGCACATGACCTGTGACCGTATGTTATGTACGTTGGCATTTGACTTTTAAAATGATGATGCCCATTTGCCCCCTTCTCATCGCTATAAACATTAGTGGTTTATCTGCGTTACTTCCGGTGCCATAAATACTTTGGTCGTGCCAAAGGTAATCAGTGATTCTGCCTGATGTTATAAGAGAGTCGAGAGGTCGAAATACTTTTTTATTGTTATTGCCTTCTTGGGAAAAGGCTAGGCAGAAGAAGCCTTCTAAGAGCATTTGTGGTTTTACACCATATCTAATTCGAATCTGAGAAAGTACCTAAATGTATATTGAAAATATGAACTGAACTGTAAAACCTAAACATTATGTGAATGGGAAGGCTATGTTTTTTTTTATTAATTAATAAGAACTAAAAAGTTCTTAGTAATTGATTACAATCTAGCCTAATAGACTAATAAGCAATTTATTTATTATTATTTATTTATCCATTTATTTCAGGCATCAAGGCCCATATAAACACATACAATACAATATTAATATAACTTAAAAATATACTATAAATACATACAACATTATAATTACACTAAGAACTAACTAACGCACACGAAGTGTCTGCGTCGTGTTTCGCTGTAACATGATATTTTAAAAGATAAGTAGATTATGTTATAACTAAGAATAGTGTCTTTCTTAGGGTCTGATAATTGATAAAACACTGTGTTCATGTGTTACATGTATAGCACCATTATCACCGCACTATTATTCATTCACTATATAAATACTACACTAACTCAAATGGTTTAGTTCTCTTTAGCCTACGCACTAAGTCCGTGTTGTCTAGCAGCTGAATTGCCTCGACATTCACATGTCAGTGAATTCTGTGTTCGTGTGCTTCAGCAAATTTTTGAATTATGGTGGTGACGAGTTCCATTTTAAGGTCACGGTGGAGGTCGTCATTTCTAATATACCATGGAGCATTTACATCATCCCTGTGTACTTTATTTTGGAATTGTTGGATTATTTTAACGTTGCTTCGTTTAGTACAGCCCCAAAGTTGAATGCAATACGTCCAAATTGGCGTAAGAATATGCTTGTATAATATAATTTTATTATGTACTAGCTTCTGCCCGCGGCTTCGCCCGCGTGGATGTCGGAAATTTACCCACGGGAACGTGCTAACAGGATAAAATGTATGTGCTTCCCCAGAATGCCATCTATGTCGCGGGCCCTTTGTAGCTAATTACAATAGAAAACCAATTGTGTCTCATTAGTGGTGATTAAGAGGGTACCTATATGATATCTTTACCTAAGTACATAACTAATTTAAAAAAAAAACTCAATAACAGAAAATTAAATACCTACCTACCTAAATAAACCTATTTCTGATGATAACTAATCTAAACTCAATAAATAAGCAAAATCCCTAAAAACTAATATCTATACGAATGACTAAACCTACCTAACAGTATTATAAAATAACCTACGGTCACTACGTACACTATCAAATATACTACCTATACTTTAAAATTAAAATCTATACCTACGACTCATATAAAAATAAACCTAAATAACTCTAAAAACTAAAAGGAATAAAAATGAACTCCACTGCGGGTGACCCAACCTACGACAAACTTAGTATTTGCGGTTGGTACAGTACAGACAGTGGTAATCGGGTATAGGGATCGAACCGCAAAATTAAGTTTGTTTTTTATTGTATATACTTTTCCGGGCCAGTTTAAAAAGTACCCAGTGTGGTGCCCAGGATATTAAAGAATAATTATACCAAGTTTCATCGTAATCGAACCGGTAGTTTTTGCGTGATGCCTGAACAAACAGACAGACAGACAGACAGACAGACCGACAGACAGACAAAAATTTTTTTAATCACATTTTTGGGTTCGGTGTCGGTCTGGTAACACCCCCTGCCATTTATTTTTTGGATATTTTCAATGTACAGAATTTTCACTTCTACAGATTTATTATAAGTATAGATTGATAGGCAGGATTTGTTTTCGAGTAACCAATACATACTTTTATAACGTATGTCCAACGCAGTTTGGTGTCAAGAGTTATGCCAAGGTATTTGGCAGTATTAGCATAAGGCACTTGCATGCCGTTTATATAGTAGATTGGGTGGTAATCGCAATTTTTGTTAGTAAAGTCATTATGAATTGATTTTGACTCAATTAGTTTTATCTTCTACTTTTATGCCATTCACAGCTAGTTGAAATTTTTCTATTGCTTCTTTGAAGGGAAGACTGTATGGGTCATATTTTTTGTCTTAGTTAATTTTAATCATGGTCTGGCAGTTTGAGTAATTAATGCGGCCTACCCAAATGTCCTTTCCTTGGTATTATTCGACGAATCGTTGAGCTGCTTAAGTTCCGAGTTGAGCTGCATGGTTACTGACAAATGCGTGCACTGATAGGACAGGACAGGTTTACTTAATCTGTTAATCTGTGTGTTTTTTCCTCAAAAGACTATTTCAGACATCAACCTATATAGTCTTCACATGATCTGACCAAGATTATGTGTGGGCTTTAAAAGAGACTGTACCTCTGAGTTTGTTTCGGCCTTTCTTCTGAGAGTAGTCAGATAGCAAACGCCGACCGGCTCTAGTTTTTAATTAAAACATTTTAAAAACTGACGTCTAAAAGTGTTTGTGTAAACCTACTTGCAGAAATAAAATCATTTATCATACCATATTCAAGTTATCATAGATTTCCATCGAGTTTTCTCGGGCTTCGAATCAGACACAGTGCGTAAGATGCACCTAGTAGGTACCTACGCAAGTTAAATAAGTTTCCCAATATACCTAGCCATGGCTTTAATATGCAGTTATTTGCAGTACAGGTATTACCTACATACAGGTACTATTTTAAGACTACCTTGGAAAATATGCCTTCGAGTAATAGGCAATACTTTGATGGAAGTACATTACGTTAAGTGTTTATTTGTAATTTGGATACCTGTGACCTTTGTTGAGGGAATATTGATGTGTAAATATATACAAAAAGGACTAACTACTAAGTAATAAGGTGCAAATTCTGTTACATTTTGAAGATTCTGTATGTAATGGCTTCAGGAAGTGCATCAGAACACTTTTGTTTCATTCAAGGTTTAACTCGGTAGCTCAATTTAAAATATCCTTAACAATCAAGAAATTAATTAACTGATACTTTGATTTTACAGAAAAAAAAAAATTAACTAACCGTATCGAAACATTAAAAACTGCAGTATTAAAGGTAGTGTTCCGTATGTTGCATTTAAAGATGACTTTACCTATATTCTTTACTAGCTTTTGCTCGAGACTTCGTCCGCATAAAATTTCTTGGTCCCCTGACCCATCGCGTTGCATCGTATCGCCCGCTACTACTAAGTTTTCGCTTAGCGTTCTTTGTGACTTTTTGTTCGGCTCCTAATGGGCGTATTGTGATGCAAACAGCCTATAATCTTCCTCAAGAATCAGGCTACCATGTGAAGAAAGAATTTAGCGCGTAAAGACGAACAAAATCTTCAGCTTTGTTATATAAGTATAGATTTGCTACCTCTAAAATTTGGTCGATAAAGTAGGTACGCTTGCTTAGAAGAATCATTATATAATCATCAATGAATCATCAGTAGATACCTAGGGGAAGGGGGCCCAAAGCGAGCACCAGCCTAAAGCGAGCACCCCATACTGAATCAACGTAAACAAACTCGACGCGGTCTCGCGTCTCATAGCCCTTACCCCCCGCCCCGCCACTGTCCGCAGTAGTCGTACGTTACACCTCGGGCGAACACTACGGCTCGTGTGAAGAAAAAAAGAATTTCGACGTTTTAATACAAAAAAAGGAAGGCATGTAGATTGTGTTCTGTCTAATTTTAAGTGATCTATGCTGTTATCAAGATACGTATCGTGTATTGGGTTTATCTTACTTTAATTTAATAATATTTGCATGTAAATATGAAAATAAATGTTAGGTTAGGTCTGACGAAAACGTGAGCATGACATGAAAGGCAAAGCGAGCAGGGCAAAGCGAGCATACCCGCTATGCCCTCGTGATCATGGTCGTTATGCCCTCTGTTGACTGAATTGAAATGACGCTAATTTATTATTTTCTTAAAATTATAATTGTTCTATTTACCTACTCTGGTAATTCTTTTCCTTTAGTATAGTGAATAAATATAAAAGGAAAACAGAGCAAGCTCTTTGGAGTGAAAGTACCATGAAAAGTACTTTTGATTGGTTGTGTCAAAGCAGAAAATCTCTATAAGTGGTAATTTCTAAATCAGTCAGATTTAATACAATTAATATATTGAAGGCTGTTAAGATCTCAAGTTTCTGATGCGTGCCCATTTTGCCCCAATGCTCATGCCCGCTTTAGGCCAGCCTTCGGGCAAAGTGAGCATTCGGAAGTGTTTCATATTTTGGATCTTAGTTTAATATTCTTGACACATACGAGGATTTTGTATATTGGGTATGAAACTAGAACAAACTTAGCATCTAATAGCATTAATAGTATTACTCAGCTATGTTTTAATAAACGTTTTTCGCTTACTGCAACTTATGGTGCCCGCTTTGGGCCCCCCTCCCCTACGTCGAATCAATGTTAACATCGGCGGCGAGAAGACACGCCTGTTTGAATTAGTCAATTCTATGGGCGGGATGTTGCACGCTTCACATTTGCATACAATCTGCTCTTTTATCTAATATTGCTTTGCAAAAAATCTTCGAAGCACAATAGCGTGATTCCTAAGATCTTTAAATGTTATGGGAAGCTCGAAGTACGGTGTTATTTCAGTTTTTTTGGTGATGGTGGTTGCAATAACTTGTATGTTGATGTTTTTGTGTTAGGCATTGAAATTTCCACCATTTTATTTGCTGTTAGCGCCATTTTTAGCTTGTATTTTTCTAACCACTTCACACATAAAGCATCAATCAACAGGTATATTCACAATTATCCCGTCTTTGTCTGTCACAGCTCTTGTGTACATACTAACAAAGCGCATTGTTTTAACAATTAGAGAATAGCCCGATAGATAATATTAAACACTTTTTGTTTGTCCTAATGAGAGGTACAATGGATGTGTTTGATTACAAATGCAGAGGCTACAGTTATAACGAATAAACACGTAATAAACAGACCCTTCCAATCACAAGCGTGGCCTTAGACATTTAATTAATTTTGGTAGCGATGCAACTACTAAATTGCTATTCGTAACTTAGTAATTATAATTGATTTATGTTTGTCTGTATGTTTCTTGAAATTTGAAGTAAATAACATAGTACCAAAAATATTCATTGGTAACTGCTTGACAGTTGGTTTCCTCTGTATAAATTATTTCATCACCACTGCTCTAATAACGATGAAGGAAAACGTTGTGAAGAAACCGGTAGGTCCTGGGACCAAAAACTAGAAGACATGTGACATCACAATCCGTATTGGGCCCGTGCGGTGGATTCCGGCCCGTTCACTCTCACAGAGAGGCCTGTGTCCCAGCAGTGGGAAAATTATAGGCTGATTATGCTTACGCATGTTTGCATATGTGTCTCTTAGATATGTGGAAACAAAAAGGAATTCGACCTTGTATTACGTTTGATATCCGAGAGATAGGTACAACACGCAGATTAGGTACCTGTTTTATTATTATTGCGCTACTTAACACAAAATTTGATAATCAACGCATAATTCCGCACTTCATTAACGCGCATTACGATTCATCTATGAATAGCAAACGGACTAGTAATGAGGTGCGAGCAAAACCGTATGAAATTGATGGTGAACAATAAATTCGGTTGTAGTACATCCCTAGACATAACAATAGTGAGCGGAGGCTAGAGCCTTGCGCGGACGCATCACGACGCGACGCTGCGAACGTCCGGATGCTGCGATTAATTCCCGAACAGTGTGATTAATGATGGCCGCTAATTATCTGCTCGTCTGTAGGGGCGTGAGAATTATTGTTGCACCACATACGAGCCTTTTTCATGTGGAACTGTATGTAATTACTTCATTATCTCGTTAGCCTTTATGATGATTTAAGGCTTGAGTCGGTTCGAGTTGGATTTTAGCTTTTAAAATAAGTACTTAAACGCAAGTCTATATACTTAGTACAGGCGCCGCGAGCTACACTTGCTGCATAGAACAATGCAGTACAAGGCCAAATCCAAGAAGATCGGCCAACCTGTTTACACATGGAACGACAACTTAAAATTGGACATGAAGTATTTCGACAAGGGAATCCATTTTTGGAGGGATACGGCGGAACACAGAAATAAGATCAAGAAACCTGCTAGTGAGATTTACAAAAACACTGGCAGTAAAACGCTGACAAGCAAGACCGTAAGACCTACGACGAAGACATTGAAAACAGCAAAATTTAACACAGCAGAGCAAGGACATAGAAAAGAACCGAGAAAGCAGTTGAAACCCCGCCAAAAGATTCACAGGTGAAGTTCGACCTGAAACACCTGGCCGCGACGTCGATAAAAGAAGCAAACCCATAGCCAAATATCACACATCTCTCCACTAGTCCAATGCTTACTCTAGTATGCATATCCGGTAGGCTCTTAAATCCTACCCTTTCCTACGGGCACGTCTTCCCTACAATTACCACGCCCCCCGGTCTACTTTTTGATATGCAATGGTCGCTATAGCACCATGGACATGAGGTTACAGGAGCTAGTGCGAATCTTGGGGTTCATTCGATAAATCGGGTCTGGTTTAACCACGCTGGGATCGGTGCATTTCATTCATTGACGACCTTGGACTAACTTTTTTGGGTTATTTGGACCGCAGATAATGCCATGAATTTAGGTATTTCCTAGTTGCATATGTCTATTTATTTCATAATATAATATTGTATATTAGGCCTATTTATAACGTAATCATTAGTGATGCTCCTATGAATATTTTGTCATGTGACTAATTCAATTAATTTTATAATAAAACTTACCGCAAGTTTAACATCAAAGGTTAGAAGTATTCCATATTATGAGAAAATCAATTTTAGTATCTACTATACTAACTACAACATAGACAATATGCAACCCGATACCCAATATGCCTACACGATATGTAATATTTGATAAACAAAAACCAAAATTGACACACAGATCGATAATAACCAGTTTCCCAATTCACGTACATAACATAGTATCGTTACGTATTTATAATAATAGTTTTTATATAAAGAACGGAACAATGGCTAAGTTTCCACATAAATATACCCTTTGAACGCTGTCGGGTCGGAATGTGAGCATCCTCTAAGCTAAAGGTCACCGCGAGGTCACCGCTCGTAATGAAGATACTGGAACGTACTTCAAACTGAACACAATAGGAACGTTACAATTTTGTAGAAGGTGAACCACTGAATTTAACTTAATTATTTTAATTTGATCCAATTTTCAATTATTTGTAAACAGGTAATGATGTAGGTAAATTGTACAATTATTTACGTGCATTATAATGTTTAGAGGCATGAGGAACAGGGTGTAAAGTTCACTCATCCTCCATAGAAAAGGGAGGATCCTCCGACCAGACGGGTGTTGTGTCTGGCGGGCAATTGCCCTACGACTGATGTTGGGAAATTGTATCTATGCTAATTGCGCGGTAAACTCTGCTTGCGATATGCAGGATTTGCGTGACGTCAGTATGACGCGTTGTTCGCATGTGGCGTTGTAGATACTGCTACAATGTCATAATCAGTCTTCAAAGTTCCCACTGCTGGGACTCAGACGTCGTCTTTTATCAATTCAAATTTTATTACTCTTAAGTAAGACGGAATAAGGAAAAAATAAATCAAATATATATTATGGTACTTAAAGAAACTGCTTAGATATTAAAATTCCTACTTATCTGGATTGATGTCGAGAGGTAAAGTGCACGAAAAGCTGGCAGCACTACGACCATAGCTTTCTTATATCTATGACTACGACGTAGTCGGAGCCAATGTAGAATCTTTGCCCAACGAACCGACCAACATAATTGAGATAAATAATCCCAAACAATTCACGTTTTCATCTCAATAATCTGCAAGTAATCCGACGATGGCATAAATATTCTAAATGCATTTCTTAATGCCTAAATATTTCGAAATATGACTGGACCAATATAAGTAATCTGCATGTACTAAGTTCTGCCTTTTACTTGATAATTTACAAAACGAGTCGGCCTCGAAAATAGTCTAAATAAAGGATATTTGTTAACATGCAATATTGACGAAGATTCTGAGGAATCTCGCTGTGTTAGCAACTAGCCACACGATGCACGTAGGTATGACCAATTTCCTGTGTAGTAACGATTAGGATCAACATATAATGTTACATGGGTAAAGTAAGAGATGACTACAGCGTTACACCATAGGGTCACCATAAACATAAATCCTTATTACTCATTATTATACCGCGTAGGTATGTGGCAATACCATGGGATTTGGAAAGCCAATTTTCTCAAATAATCGTGATTATACATCTAAAAGCTCGCATATCACTCACTTTAAGATCCCGATTAAAATTTTATTTAAAAACATTTGTCAAAATCTAAATACAATGGAACCGGACCTAAGAGATACCCCTAACGTTCTAGACATCTATAAAGGTCATAATAACAACACCATTTATCTTCGAAGTCGAAGATTTTAATTTAATTCAACCTGCATTAAATAAACACTGCAGGTTGAATTAAATTAAAATCAAGTGTGTCAAACCTAGGCATATACTCCTTGACATAACTACCTAGTAAAATCAAATAAATTTGCTGTTAAACGCACCTTAAAATGTTGTCACAAAACATTAAATTACTTAAGTACTTACTGTTTGGCATTCTTCACTAATGGCTCGTACAATAAAAGACGTTACAACAGCGAGGTTATCTTGATAAAGCGTGTGTCGCTCATTCCGCTATCATCGCGACCTCGGGCTGATGGTGCGGTGCGGCGGTAGATCGCGGACGCTCGTGAGATGACCCCAGGCGCTGCCCGCGGCGATCTAATGCAACCATAACGTCGTAAGGCCCATCTTTGTCAGAAGAACTCGCGGTAATGCAAGAGCGTTGAACACTTACAGGTACAATTTCTCGCATATGGAATGCAATGGTTCTTAAAATCCACACACAAACTCCAACAGAGCAGTTTAACTCCAGAGCAACAGACACACAAACAGAGGAGTGTTCATTCAACAAATATTGTATGTTAACATCAGAGTTATTACGCAATTATGAATATTTTGTAAAACTTGTCAATCCCACTCATCAGTGGGATTGACAAGTCCGGTATACTTTTATACTGGCCTTCAAGAGACAGGATTTTTCTAATTTGAAGAGCAGGGGCTTACTCATCCGTAATAGTCATACCTGTTCCTTATTGAAACAACACTGATGTTACCTAGGCTGTCTTTTGATAAATAAATCATTACTTACTACTGATTTTCGTTTTAATCATGTCGATGACGTCGACCGTTCATGTTGACTCATTGTGGTGGATAGCAGCAGGATTATTGATAATCAATTGGGGCATGTTACATTGTCAATAATATTACGATACCGTGGTAATATTGATCGTATAGTAGGCCGTATCACGGTATCGTGCTCAATACTTGCGATATCGCTATATTAGGATCGTGATAATATTGACAAATGTAACATGCCCCTATAGTGATCAATATCGAATGTTCGACGTCGATCGACCGCAATCTAGTTACACCTTTACATAGTTTTGAATCAATTCGTGATAGAACATACATTTGTTTACGATTGCAATAATATTTGTTTACATAAGTATACACAATAATTACTGAAGGCGAGGTATGAGCCTCACTGGCGTGTTTACGTGAAGAATTATATGGAAGAGGAAGTGCTGAGATTGCAGCCATTGGCACTCCGCTTTCTGCTGTATTTACTAGCATTCAACGATTCAACGGATAATTAAAAATCCACCCATCATACTCGGACATAATTGCTATTCTAGTGAAAGTATTTAATACTGGTTTCAGCTTTCTTACCATCTTTGTTCAGTATTTTGGTACGTTTTTGCATGAGAAAGCAGGGATATTAAACCCAGTGTCAGTAGTTGAAGCGAATGTTTGACATTGTCCTATTGCGACGACGTTCATGTCCTACGTGACATTTCACTGCGCGCTGCTATTCTCAAGGCATTAGCTACTCACGTTAGAATGAATTATGAAAACTGTTCTCACTGAATATAATTCATGACTGCAGCCTTGTCACACCCACGGCATCTAATTAAATAATACGATGCGTAAAATTTCAAACTAACATTGAATTTATATAACATCAAATTATGAAATGCTGTAAGTATTAAATATTTTTTAATGGACATACTGTATCGTAATATTCTAATAAAATGTTGATAAACATTTTCCATGATAGTAAGTTTAACTTATTTTTTAAACTAATCAATTCCACCAAGTCCTCCGTCATTACCGCGAGCGCATACGCATGTTGGCCAGCTCGGTCATCTCTCGCGAATTAATTGGCCGGTTCTTATCCACGCCGCATCGACCCGCACCGGCCCGCACCGGCCCGCATTCTACGCACGTTTCGCAACCACGCGTTTAGTGTAATAGCCCCTTTTACAGACGTGTGGCTCGTTTTATTACTTCCATATTGTACAATTATTCATGAACTAGCTTCTGCCCGCGGCTTCGCCCGCGTGGTTGTCGGAAATTTACCCACAGGAACGTGCTAACAGGATAAAATGTATGTGTTTCCCCAGAATGCCATCTATGTCGCGGGCCCTTTGTGGCTAATTACAATAGAAAACCACTTGTGTCTCATTAGTGGTGATTAAGAGGGTACCTATATGATATCTTTACCTAAGTACCTAACTAATTAAAAAAAAAACTCAATAACAGAAAATTAAATACCTACCTACCTAAATAAACCTATTTCTGATGATAACTAATCTAAACTCAATAAATAAGCAAACTCCCTAAAAACTAATATCTATACGAATGACTAAACCTACCTAACAGTATTATAAAATAACCTACGGTCACTACGTACACTATCAAATATACTACCTATACTTTAAAATTAAAATCTATACCTACGACTCATATAAAAATAAACCTAAATAACTCTAAACACTAAAAGGAATAAAAATGAACTCCACTGCGGGTGACCCAACCTACGACAAACTTAGTATTTGCGGTTGGTACAGTACAGACAGTGGTAATCGGGTATAGGGATCGAACCGCAAAATTAAGTTTGTTTTTTATTGTATATACTTTTCCGGGATAAAAAGTACTCAGTGTGGTACCCAGGATATTAAAGAATAATTATACCAAGTTTCATCGTAATCGAACCGGTAGTTTTTGCGTGATGCCTGAACAAACAGACAGACAGACAGACAGACAGACAAAATTTTTTTTAATCACATTTTTGGGTTCGGTGTCGGTCAAGTAACACCCCCTGCCATTTATTTTTTGGATATTTTCAATGTACAGAATTTTCACTTCTACAGATTTATTATAAGTATAGATATCTGTTGCTTCAAACGATTATTATGTAGATGTATGACAGATAATTTGAATTCAATTTGTTGAGATGTGTACAGTTTTAAAAGGCCTGCTGTTTATAGTTTAACTAACTTATTAAACATGATCGTTAGTGAGCAGATTGCATTCTCATATTTTTGATTTTAAGTTCATCGTACTATTATATTCATGAAAAGCCAGAAAATCTCAAAATACACTTTGTTAGTAATAACATTATAATTATCATGTCAACTGCGTAGCTTAAAAGGTCGGAAGGGTAATAAAAACAGCAGTTTCTGTACGTGGGAAACGTAATTAAAGATGTGTGAATGGTTAATAAAGCAACGACCTTCGATTATTTGACAAATCTTAATTGTAATCATAAAAAAATTACACTTTTTTAAAAATAATATGGGATATTTCGCTATTATCTGACTCTCCCAAATATTACCTTTTTTTGCGAAACGTTTATCATATAATTATAACATAAAAATAATTATAAATAGGCAAACTAAAATAATATTACACCAAAGTTCTACAAATAAGTTTTTTGCTACGAACAAACCGTAGCCCTCGTAGCTCTATGAAAAGACATCAACGCGCGTAACACATGACTAAACTCCATAGCTTATGATTTTCATGCTTACAATCAATCAATCACGTCAAAGTCATGGCAAATGTAATTCAATTGATTGATAGAAATAATTAAAATAGGTACCTAACAACTATAATGTTGGCCTTTACATAATATTAGAAGGTTCGAATCTGGTACCTACTGCTCGAAAATAAGGCAATATTGATAGGTGCACGTTTACTTAAGAAAACGAAAGTTGGCAGCTGATCCTGAGGCAAACACGTATATGTGCACAGCCTCTTCGTATGCAGGTCGTCTAACAGAGCTATGGAAACGTAATACGGGTCAGATGCTCAGCAGTTTGCGACATTAGGCGGTACACGATTGCGTCCTTAAACGATGCCGCTTAAACCCGTTTGATGCACGCCTATCCGGCGCATAGGCATAACATTCTTTGATCTTACTAGAATCCGATTATTTATTACGTTCATTATGCAACTAGGTCAGAATCGTTTCCATGTTGTTTAATTTTTTAATTAGTCCCTACAAAAATGGTAATGAAGATATGGTTATGTATTATGCCCATATTTAGAGATGAACTGTTCCTGATGTTAGCACATATAACACGTAGTTATGACATTATTAACTGTGGTAATATTTCACGTCTGCATGTTAAATTAGTCACAGATGAAAGTGATAGTTAGAAAATGTAAGTACGTGTAAGTATAACAGGAACATTTCTCTTCAGAGATTTCTCTCGCGAAATGTTATGAATATGCAAAAATAAACATTAATTTGCTGCCTCGTGTTCGCATTGCCGTTTATCTCGTTTTGTTTAACACGAAGTTACAGATAACTTGACGAGCAAGAGAGATAAGTATCATTGACTTTTTAATTTCCTTGTGCAAGATTTAAGTCTTGGAAACTTGTCTTCTCACAACCACTACACTTTATATAAACATACGCGAGAAGCGTAGGCCACCCACACAGGCACTTGTTTTCCTACTTCTGCACACTAAGCTACAAATGTCACACTTCTTTACGCATTCTGAGTAATCTAGTTGGCACTCGTAAAGCTAGGCAGCTATTGCAACCAAATAAATCTTACTTCACAAACCAAACGAACTCTAAACGAGCCAGCTAAACGCATCACACATGTACAAGTACTTACATACTAGAAGTTATTTCTGTTTGCCTCATCTCCTCACTCCATTGTCTTGATTGTTATAACCCCAGACGGCCGTCCGACAAGACAATACACACTCATGAAGCAATCTGGTGACAAGTTTAAACTCTTATTACAATGACATACAGTTCAATATGTAGTAATGTCATCGTCATCAGCGGTCGGTGAACAAAAGACGGTGTAGTGATAAATGGGCAGTAATCGTGATCGATGGAGTTTTGAAGCTTGAAAGTTGAGCTTTGAGCTTAATTATTGTTTTTAACTGGACAGTGTGTGTGTGTGGTATATAAGTAGATACTTACCACCATTGAAAATTATTTATTACTGAAGAACAGGAATTCATGTATTCAGGTGTTCATGTGTGTATGTAATAATAATAATATCCCTGGACATTTCACACAGCGCCATCTAGTCCCAAGCTAAGCAACCTAATGCTTGTGTTATGGTAACAAGATGGCTGATAAACTACTTATATACATTTTTTTTTTGTAAATACATACATATTATAGATAGAAAAACACCCAGACTCGGAACAAATACATGTAGGACTTACTTACTTGTATGTGGCTTGTTATTGTAAATAAATAAAATAATGCAATTGCTAACAATCTTAAAAGTACTCGAAGATGCTGGAATGCAAATTTAATTTCAAATTGCATTGCAATCGCATTTACTTCTTGAGATAATGACCGATTCTTTGATTCAAATATCTTCAGCAAGCATTGACATCAGTTCTATTTTATTTCATTTGATATAGCAATTCTAAATACATATTTTAATATTTCGTTTACTTCAGGATATGTCATAACATTCCTGAAAACACATCCAGGAAGTACCATTTAGATAAAAGAGTAAATTTCCTCGTAAATATCTTGCGTGAAAATATAAACGACGTCCGTTGCATCGCCTAAACAAAGAGGTCTTAAAAGTATTATTTATGTCATCGTTAAAGCTACGAAGCTGAATAGAATAGAACCATAAAGTTTTATATTTCCGTACTTAATATTACTTATTTTGTTAGAGTTCCGTAGTAAAGAGGTATAAGAAAATTCCCTTATTATGAAACTGCTGACTGTAAAATTTTCCTTACTATCAAAATAAAATAGGAAGGTTGATAGAAATTAGGCTGTTTCGTTTGTTTGGTGATTGCGTAGCGTAGCGTGACCATGGTGTCTTGGATTTGATTTCCAGGTGAGGTAAAGTGTTATAAACGTCTTCTGTAGGAATTTCCCTGTAGCAAAGCTCGATTTCGGCAATTGGCTAGCCTTTACTCCAAGGGGTTACACATAAGACGTGAAATGTGGATACATATGTCGAACACCTCTATCTCTCCCTTCGTGGAATAAAACCGCGATATCACATTGATAGACCTTAAACTGTGGATACACATCTGTATAGACTAGAAACTGGATTATGTAGTAGCAATCCTTTACCGTAATCTGAGTTCAATATAGGCGAGTATATGTGAGGTAATTAGAATTTAGAAACGACTTGCGACAGTTTATCAGAAGCAGGGCGTTGCGTCGCGTCGTGGCATCATGTCGTGTCGTGGCGTGGTGGGTGCCTCGTTACCATGGGAACCGTCCTCAATCTCGACTTAACACATCAGTCTTCTGTTAACCTTTTATGTAATCAACTGGGTTTACTCAGGGTTCATGATACTGGGAAGCATTTGCTGAAATGCTGTGGTTTTGTAAATTAGGTTCATTAAGGCTATCGAGTGTAAGCGAAGATTACTGTTAAATTGATGTACAACTTACCACCGCTTTCCAGCTTGTGTAAATTTTGATTATCATATTATGTCTACTTACAAAAAAAAAAAATACTGCAAAAAAAGTTAAGTAGTAAGAAACGGAATATTTTCAGTAATACGAATATTCGTGCTGATAATAAATAATAGCTTAGTTACCCGATCGCTTCACCAATACAAACACATAAAATAAATCATACTGTTTAAAGAAAAACGACTACATTACCGTCTAATCGTGATGAGTGAGTGCACGATGGTAGGTGCCTCGCGTGAACACGGAACGAGGCACAAGTGAGGCAACACGGGACACCTCATGGGAATCTTTCACGACTTAGCGCCGCGCCACGTCGGCTCGTGCTACTATCAAATGTGCACTGTAGTTTATGCGTGCACTTACTTTTGCAATCAATTTAATATTATTTTCATTTCTTCGATGCCGGAACGAAGAACTATGCAAGATGCAATAGCATTTACATTATTTCGATGATTTTAGCAAAAAGAAATTCGCCCAGTTTAATTGTGTCTGAATTAATTCCAAACATACATTAAGGAAGTCAAAAATGGGAAATGGTTTAAAAAAAGAAAATAACACCAATTTTTACGAGAAATCTGAAACATTTCATCAAAAAGCAAAGTTCGTATTACCCTACGTAGAAGTAATTAACACACTTTTGAAAAAAACAATACGTGGTTATTTTACAAACAAATACCTATATATGCTGTTGTTTTGCATCCTCTTCAAATTCCAGGAGGCTGTTATGAAAGACATAAATAATCAAATAAAATTACTATCCCTGGTAAATAATGAATACATACTTGTTTTTTTAGTTATTTAAGTTTGACAGTATTTCAGAATGCACCACTTTCAAAGAACAGAATCGCGTTATGGTATCGTATAAGCGGCCGCGGTTTTATGTGTCTGCAAAAGGGCAGTTACAGTGAGGTCTCACAAAGGCCGCGTTTTAAAAACCGTATCCCACACATGCCAATTTCCGAAAATTAGAAAAAAAAAGAATAGCAACTTATTTTATTATTGATTCGTGTCGAGAATCAGTAGTATAGTTACCTCCTTGAATTCGACGAGGATGCAAAACGACACCTTGTATATTTAAGATCTAGCTGCGCCCCGCGGTTTCACCCGCATAATTCTCGATCCCGTAAGAATATCGGAATAAAAAGTATCTTATGTCCTAATCCTCGCCATGGTCTACGCAGGTGCCAAATGTCATCTAAATCTTTTTAGCTGTTTTAGCGTAAAAGCGTAACAAACAAACATACAAAAATTCAAATCTTTTCTCTTTATTATTATAATAATAATTATATGAGTTTAGATTAAACAGCTTGCCTAGTAGGTACCAACGGTATAATTAAATAGATATAATGTGAATGTGTTAATAGATAATCAGCATCCTTGTGACTATCTAAATACTTATTGTGTTCCTAAAACATACGCCTCCTTAGATAAATCACCGAGGCGATGTTTGTTTATCTCAATGGCAACTTTTAGCCGTGAATCATCAAAACAATATGCTGTTGTTTAATTACATCTGTTTGTATCTACACAGTGGGCTGTGAGGAATTGAGTGTAGGCACAATTCGTATGGTGTCCCACGCCGCTGATATGCATCTTTAGGCTTTGTATTAGGGAAATAATTAAAAATAAAATACTGTAGTAGATACATATTATCACACATTGTAAGTATGATGGATAACTGTGACACAAGCCCATTCCTGTTAACACTGTAATTTGAAAACATTGTAAAAGCCATTTATTTTTAAAAGAGTAACCGTGGAGGTTCTTGCCGGCTCTTCTCTATAGGAAACGACCAATTAGATCGTGCACCTAGCTTTTGACGTTTCATAAGTGCCCATGTAGGTTTATGTGAAATAAAATATTTTGATTTTGAAAGCGATAGATATGGTAATACTCAAAACAACGCATTAAAATAATAATAATACTCAAAATTAACGCCAGTCACTTTAAAACATCATGTGACGGAAAGATTTGCCAGGCAGCGAGATTGGTAACACTCGACCCAGGTTGCCTCAAACGTATTTAAACATACTCAGTCATCGAGGCTCTTTGAATGCACCCCAAATAAGGAATTATTGTTTCTTTGACATCTCTCATTGGTCCATAACTTTACATGAAAGGAATTTCCCTCGCTACAACAGGTTCCGCTTCTTAGTATTTCCACGACTCGCGTTTAACTACATTGCTTAATCATTCGTCCGCCTCTTCACAAATTGCTTCACTCACATACTTCTGAGCTAGCAGGATGTAACTGCGGTCTGACCTGCATGACCCATTAATACCAGATTCTGTAGCATATGAAAGAATAGGGTAGTGCTTATGCTTAAAACAGAGAACCGTGGTGGCCCAGTGGTAACGACCGATACTTACGAATTGTAGGTCGTAGGTGCTTTACCTACTTTGTGTAAATTATTTAATCACCACTGCTCTCAAAACGGTGAAGGAAAACATCGTGAGGAAATCGGAATGTTCTAGAACAATACAATCGAAAGCGTGACATCTACCGATGTAATTAAGGACTTCCAGTGGGCTCGCGTGGTGGATAACGGCCCACTCCCTCTCACCGAGAGGAGGCCTGTGTCCCAGCAGTGAAAATATTATAGGTTGATTATGCATGCATTTAAGACAATTTAGCTGATTTATAGCATTTTATAAGCTGTCGATCACCAATTGAGTATTTTTAATAATTTTTTTACAAATACGGAAGAAAATCAAGCATTATGTAACATTCAAACTGCATCATTAATAAATGAATTTACTGCATTTCTATTAGCCAACTTATAAACCATTCAATAGCTTTCAATTCAATAAAGTCGTTTGATTGTCCAGTTTATACAAATAAGCACTTCCTTCTTGCAACTGTGTTTGGAGTGTTCAGTTCATAGAAGTGAACAGTAATCACACTATTATGCCTTTATTATATGTACTTATTTACATAATGTCAAGTTATGAGCGCGTGAGTGCGTCTGTATCATAATCATTCCTATCTAATACGCGTGTGGCAGATGCAGTTTTTTTCTTCTTAGACACTTTATGTGCCTATTCGAAAGTAAAAGTAACATAATGGACACGTAAATTCCTGGTGGGGACAGTACTCTATTGTCATACATTCTTCTTTAGACAAGTTACATCAATCATTTATTGCATTATTTTTTAAACTCCGCTTTCATCCGCTGTAATTGAGACTAACAACATTTTGAGTTTGTAAAAAGCGCTTTATTGCTACATTCACTTTATTGATTAAAATCAAGACACTAAAACAAATGACTAGCAAATCGTTCCAGAAATAAAAAAGTAAAGTATCTCACGCCTATTATGCGCAACATGGGCGTTATTTAATCAGATTCATGTAAGTGAATATTATCTTGTATAATATAAAATTGTATGTAATTAAGGACTTCCAGTGAAGTCACATAATTGACGATTTTCTCAATAGATCGGCACGCTAGTGTAATGGATTCAATGGTGTCGTTGCTCAGTCGTGACGTAATGCAATAAAACACATGACTAATGAGCTCACAAAACAATAGTTCGTCGAGATAGACATCGCTTATGTCTAATAAATCACGCGTCTTTTCACTGGCGAGCGCCACAGTGCAAAAAAGGTGAGAGCGACCATTCATGAACATCAATTTGTATGTACTTATTTTAGACAATGTAAGTATACGATTTTTTTATATGATCTTTAGCAGTCTTTTGTAATATTCCATACCATAATTAGTCTGTAATGTTCCCACTGCTCGGACACAGGCCTTCTCTCTTCGACAGGGAGTGGGCTGTAATCTACTCCCTGGGCCCAGTGCGAGCTGTTAGATGTCACACGTCTTCGAATTTTTTGTTCTAGGAAATGCCGGTTCCCTCACGAGGTTTTCCTTCACCGTTTTGAGAGCAGTGGTGATGAAATTAATACACAAAGTAACACGCCTGCTGGGTTTGATTTGAACCCACGACCTGCATGTCGTAAGTCAGGGCCGTTACACAGGGCCGTCACTGCTCCTCAGTCACATTCAAATCAAGCTTAATTAAATTATCAATCAACCAAGACAGAGGTTACCTATGTAATACTTAATCATTATTACATTCCGATATAAAAATACTGTTATCCCGACGAAAAACCATATAAAAAATCGAAGACTAGAACTTCCGCTACTTGAAAAATATGATTTCCTGTTTTCGATAACTGAAAATCCAAATGGCTAGGCAGTCATTCATCAACTGCGTGACTTTGAAGCAGAAACAGACATAAACGACGTCCGGCGGTAGCCACTGCTAAGTATTAATAAACGTTAACAAAACATTGGATTTATCAACATCAACAAACATTGAATTGATAAACTGCTATTGTACTACACTGTGTCAACGCAGTGACCGGCTACGGGGCGGGCGGGCGAGCTTTCAGATCTCCCCTCCTTAGGCCGGGCGGGCGGCGCGCGCGCAACCGCCACCAGTCCCTTCGCGACGCACCTCGCGACAACATGTCCCCTCTGTGGATCTTGCTTACATTGCTCCCCGTCCTGGGTAAGTCGACGACCACACCGCGTGTGCACCTGCTGCCAAACAAATACACTGTGACATATCGGAAGTGACCGGATTTTTTCCCGTGTAAATTTTCTTTTGAGGTGCCTCGATTTGGTAATGTCGAAGAATAATTACGTGATTTTCTTTACAGTCAATTGTGTGATTTTCTTTACAGTTTGTAGTTTGATGTGTTTTGATGCTGCGCTTGAGCAGTGAGGAAATAATGGTGTTAGTGCAGCCCGATGCGCGTGCGCATCTCTGTGAAAGTATTTGTTATTCGTTGTTGTTATTCGTGTGCTCCTAATGTGCAGGACGTCCGGGCACGTGGGAAGTTGACATTACCGGTTTCTTATTGGGAAATGCCATTTGATAGTATTTATTGCACTAAAACCAAAGCACTGCGCTGAAATTAATAAGTTTCAAGCCTAATGAAACAATAATAAATAGGCTCTGCTTATGTGAAAACATATTATAGTTTGGAAAACTACATCTTCTCGACGACATGTTATTAAAATACTCTATAGTTGTTATTAAAAAAAATATGAGTAGCTTACATTTTAGCCATACAGCGCGATAACCTAAATTGAAAATATTCGCGCATAAACTTTGTCACCGCAGTAAACTCAATATTTTGTAACACCTCTCTGTACAAACAGCAGGTTGCACAGTAGAGATGTTCCCCGTGTGACGGTGAGCTATGAGCGCATGTACGTCATTGCGCAACCGATGCACTTTCCATTTGCGCAGCGCCCGCGCCGATCGCGCATCGCCACGATAATCGATTCCCCGGATTTGCATAAGTGATTTTCCCACGCTCCGCTCTCCGTAAGAACTAGGGCGGCGTGACGGCCAGCGAACGGATGGGTAGCCTCAAGGTTCATGTGTTTGGGCATTTACCTGCGTGTAGACTGCCTCCGTTTGTGTGTATTGTGGTTGAAGGGTCGCTTGCAGTTCACCTACAAACGCAGTTAGGCAATTGGCGCGGTTTGTGGTTAGACATTTGTGTTTGACATATAATCCCTTCCTTTCGAGAACGCAAAACCAGGCTTATTAGTAACAAGGAGTTGATAATTCGTGTTTAGAGCGTCCTTAAGACTCTTTGCACGACGCCGATGTCGCATTTGCGAAAACTCCTAATTAAAATGAAATTCATTACATATTTAATTTTGGTAACTGCACATTTTAATTGTAGATTCCATGGTTATTAACGCATTTAATACTAACGTTGCTAGAATATTTTGCAACAATGTGAACCAATAACGTTTTTGCCTCATAACATTATTATTGTGTGGAAAATCTAATGTATTGAACCGTAACAATCAAAGCGTGAGAAAAATAACGTTTACCTTGTGTTGGCATGAATGAAAGCGAAAGTAGATACATGTATCGGTTTTATTTGTGTGTTCGGTGCATAGTTCATTGAGCGGTAATGAATGGGCGATCACCTGTCGATATTTCACTGACTCATCACAACAATGTGCTACATCATTGCATACATTAACACAAATAGCTGAGTGAACCAATCATAGATTGCATTTGATAGAAAATAAACAAATGAATTTCCGGTGTTGTAATGTGTTTGCATATTATTGTGACATTGATAGCATCTGCTGTGGCAATAAAAGTTGATACGTAATTACGTCACTTAATTTCACGGTACATCAACTAACAGCCTATGTATGTTTGCGAAAGTTAAAAGATTAGTGATCTCACAGTTGCTAACCTCCATCCATAATAACATTTCATATAGGTATTGTAACTGGGACCATCGGTAAGACTGCCCAATCTGATCGCAATCTGCCTAATTGAGGCGTTAATTAACAGGAAAGAAAGTCAGATTTTCTCAAGCATTGCTGCATTGTTTCGATTTTTAGTCAATTAGCCTGTTGTAGCACCAAGTTGACCTATATGTCTTTTAACTTTCAGTCTACCTACTTAGACATTAACAAACCGGTCCTCACATGAGTTCAACACATTGCTTTTATCACATAATAACACATTATATAGGAACCTCAATTAATGGTTTTAGGCATTACATAATCAGCCTATCATGTTCCCACTGTCCTCCGGCCTCCTCTATGTGAGAGGTGGAGGGAGGGGGGGGGGGGGGGAGCTAGCCGATACACCACCACGCGGGCTCAATGCGGGATGGTGGATGTCACATGTCTTTGTATTTTTGGGCATTAGACTCATCTAATTTCAGAATGAAGAAAAAGGAAGTAACCCAAAGAAATAACAATTCACGTACACGACAACATAATGACAACCCACATGACCTTTTGATTGTTCAAAAAAGAAAAGATCAAAATTGTATAGTAAGCGTACCTCAGTTAGAAGTTATTACACTTACATAAGGCATACGGTGACCTTTCGCGGAGGATGCTATGGCACCTCACGGCGCGCGCGGTTGCGCAGACGCTCGCGATCTTATCGCTCACCCCGCTGCCCTCCCGCGGCTTGCACATACACCGCACGCATGGGAATTTAGCGTTGTTATATGATCTTTACTGGACTGTACCAACTAACACTAATTTTATGTAAGCGGTCGTTAGTTATAGTAGATCAAAATGTGTCCTTGGAGTTTCTTGCCTGTTCGTCTTCACAGGAACCTACTACGCTTTGGCATGGGCTAGCTTCATTCAGCATTTGACTTACTGACTTCTTGAAAATTCAAAAGGGCCTGTAATTGGTTTATTTGATACTACAAGCTTCTGTCCGTCGTAAGATACCACAACATGCAACAATATACGTTTCGATCCCGTAAGAATATAGGCATAAAAATTTTATCATATATCCTAATCTAGGTCATGGTCTACCCATGTGCCAAATTTCATCCAGATCTGTTCAGCCGTTTTAGCGTGAATGCGTAACAAACAAACATACAAAAAATCAAACATTTTTTTTTATAATTATATAATACTAGCTGCGCCCCGCGGTTTCACCCGCATTAGTTTCGATCCCGTGGGAATATCGGGATAAAAAGTATCCTATATGTTAATCCTGGTTATAAACCTCTGTGCCAAATTTCATCCAAATCCGTTGTTTTGGCGTGAAAGAGTAACAAACATCCATCCATCCATACAAACTTTCACGTTTATAATATTAGTAGGATAGGATTAGTTTACATACATGCTTTGAGTTCGAGTTTATGGCATCGTCTTTTAGAAAAAGTTCGTCTATGTAGAACGCGGTCACTATCAATCCCATACCTGTGTGTCTCCTAAAATTCGATGTGAACGCCCGAGTTTTGGACCTATTTACATATTTCAGGCTTTCAAAGTAAACGTAAGGCTTCAGCAGGGTAGGGAAACTCTTTTTAAGGGGTAGAGGGATGGGTAACCATAATATTTGCTAATATGTCATTTTTTTCTTTCTTTTTCCTTTATTCATATTTCTCATTTTTAAGTACTATGCTTAGCAGAACGGTTTCCAAATTCTGGCGATCTTTGCGAATTACTTAAGACCCTGATTTAATAGGTTATCTAATGTCCTCATATCAAAGTACTTCCATTGTCTAATGCAGTAAATCCCAAAGTATTGTACAAATTTGTATAACGGTTTACACTCGTATTATTTGGTCATCTTAGTTAAAACGCACAAGACACACATTCGAGATTATCGTCCATTACGAATCGGTTGTAACGCGTTTTACCTAAAGCGAGGTTCAAAACAATGTGCCGGAACCTTACTGTCCCCAATACGTAGAACAAAGCTAAGGCTTTAAGTACAGCGGATACGATAGAAGCGAGATCTACGCCATAGTCAAAGATTGAACTAAACTTACGTGAAACGCCTGCGCCTGTAATCTGTAAAAGGCTTGAAATACAGGAGTGAAATTAAGAAATGTAAAGTCAGGGACATTCATTGCTAAGCAAATTGGCTTCCAACTTAATAACAAATTATTATACAAATATTTACATAATTTAAAACAGTCTTAACATCTGTCGGGAATAAGTCGGGAGGGGCCCGTAGCTAAATAATAACAGCCGCACAGATCGATCGGTCAGGATAAGCTACGCTTGCCGCGGTTGGTCTGTGGATGGGTGACCATCTTTACATACCGAGACCCCTCCGTGCCTCGGAAAGCACGTTAAGTCGTTGGTCCCGGCTGTCATTCGTGGATCGTTGACAGTCGTTACGGGTAGTCAGAAGCCCGAAAGTCTGACAACCAGTCTTACCAAGGGGTATCGTATTACCCACTAACTGGGTTGTGGAGGTCAGATAGGCAGTCGCTCCATGTAAAATACTGGTATTCAGCTGCATCCGGTTAGACTGGAAGCCGACCCCAACATAGTTGGGAAAAGGCTAGGCAGATGATGAAAACACTCTTAAAATAATAATATGTACAAGTATTTAAAAAGGAGGGGAAATATTTAAAGGGCATCAAAAAATTCGTCCGCATCGTTCATAATATCTTCCAACTTAAATTACCGGTAAAAGTAATCAAATCACAACTGTCATTCTATGACAGTTTTTTTAAGTAGCTATTATTATTATTTTACGTCTCGTGACATTTCTCGGGACCCTGGGGTCCCGGACCTTTGGCAGGCGTTCGAGGGACAAGTCAACTGGTAGAGGAACGTTAGACGTTTTTAATTAAATGGGGCACCGACCGACAATTATCCCTGTTCGCACTATGCAAGTGCATTTTATTTCTTATTTATTCCAAGCACAAAATAACTCAATTTTAATAAACGTAAGATAGGTACTATTCTATTCATCATCAATATATTTGATTCATTAATTAGATAACATAATTGAAGTTCATCACTACTGATATAATATAATCCATTTATTATTAGTAACGACATAAAAATTAATTACCTAGGTACTTCATTATTAACTCAATTCAATTATTTTTTCAATCATATTTTTACGACTTTAAAATGTTTACTGCTTGAGCAATTTCATCTAATTTAAATTTTAATTCGTTTTAAACGTAGAATTAATGTACGTGCCTTGAAAATAAAACTATCTATAATTATAGACCTCTTCACGAGTAAAACGTCTTCCGCCAAGTCCTAAGTCAATTGCTTAGCAGCTAATTTCCTTGACTGTACCTGAAAATTTCCACAAATATTTCAGATGATCGTAACTTTGGCCAACATATGAATTTAACATAGAGGAAGTTAAAAAGTAACGCTTCCGAACGATTAGTTACACCAGTTAATGAGGCTGCTAGACGATTTTTTCACCTGTCATAACCAGCTCATCGATTAATATCCGTTACACATAAATATTCTACATCATCTTTCGAAACTAAATAATAAATAAAACAGATTCGATTCATTGACACATGAATACTTTATACGGCTGTAATCGACGGATATTAATATAATTTAATTAAGACTTAGACAGTTAAATAATATTTTATGAGAACATTAATGGTGAAGTCAATGCAGTTTAGGTCACCGCTCTTTCGCAGATCTAAAGTGGCAACATTCAACATTCGCCGGGATTAGCGTGCTTCGAGTTGCTATGTCGCAATATACTCGTCTCATTAGACATGTTTACCTCTCCACCTAGTTATTGCAAGTGTCGCTTAGTATACAATAGTTGCCTTGGACAGTGAGAAATCTCTATCATTGCCATCAAACCTCGACCAAAGTTAACTTGACACGGCAACTCATTGTTATCAGAAATCTGGCTGATGAATAAAGACTGTGTTTTTCAGGTTTTAACGACTATCTACCTACATTATTCAGACGAAATCTTATACATTTGTAACTAACTACCGTCTGGTCGGGTGTTCGCGTTTCAAAAACCGCATAATACGACCGTTGGGTAATAATTAGAGACAAAACGGTGAAATAATGGCCATTTATAGCATAATACGTACATGTACGTAATATTTAAACTCAAAAACATGATTTATAACTCTTTATGTAACGATTTACCAAACTTTTTCTCGTAAATCATGGGTAATTACTCGTAGAAATCAGTAGTGTTTTGGAGAAGCCACAGTAATTATAATATTAAAACCGTGTCAGTTATTAGACTTGCTACCTAGTTGAATAACTAATGTGGTTTCGTAGCAATCACAAATCAATGAAAAATACAAGATTTATAACCCATAGGGTGTCGTCGTTAATTATGCACAATGTAAAAAAAAAGTTACCTAATTGCATATGATGTCAAGATGTCATATAATATATCGATAGAGTGAAGGGCGGGCGTTTTTGGGGGACTGTCTTTTGTAATTTTGACGTTCGAAAAGTGCTGATTCTCAGCCTAATTTGAATAAATGACTTTTGATTTTGAGTACATTTTTATGTAATTTTGTAGCCAGCCGAAAAACGACGACGTTCAATAATTAGCTGTCATAATATCCTCACGCGGAAAGTAGTGTCACTAGAGCTGATCCGGTTACAACGATGCTCGTCAATTAGCTCCGTACATTGAATGTCAAAAAAATATCAATCAAGTTAAAATGCGATTGACAAAAAAAGGCTTTCAGTATGCGGAGGAGGGCTGTAATACTAATACAATCTAATTTTATTCCACACAGGGAGCGCCGAAAGGTTCAACTGTAAAAGTCGAATCTTAGGCGCATACTATGCAGACGCGAAGTCAGGATGCAAGGCCTTCCACGTGTGCGTGAGGGTTGCAGGTGGAGGCGTCCGAGACTTCAGGTTCTTCTGTCCCCCTGGCACGCTGTTCCACCAGGAGGCACAAACCTGCACTGACTGGGGTGACGACGACCCCCTTGCTTGCCCTGCAGATATCTACGACGGTCAGTTTGATCTCTACAGGATCGGATCCGGTGAGCCAGCTTTGCAACTAACAAAACGCTCACAATTATCTTATTAATACCTGACTTAAAGTATGATGAATGTGATGTTTTATCAAGGATTGCTTTCAAAAGCACGGAACACGTAGAAGCCAGGAGCGGGTCTGGCCTTGACTATTTAAAACTTCCCGTTCCCTCCTGACCTTCTGTGTTCAGCGCTTAATATTTGATTAAATGATGCATAGGTACAAACAAACAGGGTGGTAGGGACACCGACGCGCAGTCTGTTACCATGGATTTAGTACACGATTTTTAACCCCTATTTTTTCTACGCTAAGGGGGCTAGAATCATGATTGTGCTGAATTCATAGTTACAGTTTGCGCGTCGATATCACTGCCAACCTGTATAGTGTTCTGGTTCCTGTAACGTAAACCGAGGATCAGACATGACAGAGATGTGTATATAGCCTTTTTCTGATTTCAATAATGAATAAGATAAAATCGATTAGGTTGAAATCAATAAGAGATGAACGGTATTTGTGAGTGCTGCTAGATAATTAATTAGAGCTATATAACTTACATGTAATTAAAATACGCTTAGAGCAGTCGATCTTTGACTAGAAATAGGCAGTTGTTAATGTATGGATGTAATTTGAAAGGCGATTTCATCTCATCAAATAGTTTGTATAGATAAACAATTATGTGTACCAGGCAGTGGGCGGTAATCAGTTATAATAACTCATGTTATTAATATTTGCGCAACTTCTTTGGAAATTACAGTAGAAGTAATAAGCTATACAAGGTCAACATGCAGTGATGACTAATTATACCTAATGAAAATTATTGGTATAATAAAACACCAGTGACCAACAGACAGGTACATGATTGCGACTCCTGCAGTAGGAGTCTTATTGGTAATAAATTGCAAAACATTAAGCTTCAGCCGAACGCTTGCAACTTAAAGCTTTTAGAAAAGTAGAATTTGTTTTACAAGGCAATGCAAATTAAATAACGCCTGTTTCAGATAATATTGTGCAAACTGAAGCTTCATAATCCACTGTAAGCATAGTTATACTCTTCTTCGTAAATTGAGATATATTTTAAAGTATTATTGCACTTCCACAACAGGATTTGACACCAAGAAGTTGTCGTCTAATGGAAATCGCGATGATGAAGCTGAATTCGGTCTCCAGCGCGCTGAGACCGGTGATCGTCGGCTATCGCAGAACAACGTCGCTCCCAATCGAGCTGACTCCGACCTCCGTGCAGCACACTCGTCTGACTTCTTCAGTGGGCAGCGAGACCGTGGCCGTGACGAGCAGTCCCCTCCCGCGTCCTCTCCATCCCCTGTCTCCTCCCAACAGCCTTATCAACGACAATCTTTCCGTAGAGCTTCTACCCAACGCCCATATCCTACTACCCAACGTACATTCCCGACCACCCAACGCACATTCCTCACAACACAGTACACTACACCCGCACCACCCCCGAACACTCAGCCTCCCGGCCCACAACAACAGTATGACGCACCCTCTAAACGCAAGCTTGTTAGAAAACGTCCCATATATGTGTCCACGAAAGCACCTCCCACCACCTTCCAACCCAATACTCAGACCCAACAACAATATTCTGAGCCTCCTCAGCAAAACTTTAACCGTCGCTTTAACGCTCAAAATAAACAATCATTTTCTCCATCTCCTAACGTACCTCCTCAATACAAACAATACAAAGATGAATACGTTGAAGTTCCCCGAGTCACTCCCAAACAGAACAATAGGTTCTACCCCAGCAGCGCACCTTCCACTTTCCCCCAGTCCCAGTCGACTGCAGCCCCACGGTTCAACAAAAAGGATGGTCTCGTGGAGTTGTACAATTACGATGCACAGTCAACTCCAGGACTTAATGTACAGAACGACAATCGACCCTTCAAAGTTAGAAATAGTTTCAATGTAGCTGATGTTCCTAGAGACCCCGAATTCGTGCGTGCCAAGAACTTCAATAATTACAACAATAGAGTGGAGAATAACAACAGGGAGACTTTCAGAGACAATCCAACAACTATTGACTACAGCATCTCCGCAAGAACTTTCCCCACTACTACGCCCGCTTATAAAAATTTCAACAGCGTCTCATATGAACCAGAAAAGAACAACTTTGTACCTTACTCGAAACAAGCTTATTTTAACAATCCTACGACCACTATCGCTCCGGCCACTACGATCTACTCGACCTCGCGCCCCGAACCTCCGCTCAACTTAAACACGGTAGCGTATAACACTAACCTCGCCTTTAATACTCAATCTGAAAACTTTGCTGACGACAATGACGAAGATGACGGCCAATATCATCCTCCCCAGGGCGAAGACGATGGACAGTACCGCCCCGAAATATACGGTGACCGCGAACTGCTGGCCGGTGCTCATTCTCTCAATATAGCTGCTAGCGGCAACAGGCTGCCAGAAGATCGCAAGAAATATGAAAAAACACAACCTCCTCTTAAACCTTCGGGTCATACTTCAGCTCCAAGGCCATTCAGACCTGCTCCCTCACCCACTGCACCTCCGACCACGAGAGTTCCGGAAACAACTTACACGACTACGCCTCAGCCGCAGACAGTAAATACTCAGCGCACTTTTGATTATTTCCAAACTTACACCACAACATCGAGGCCAGTTGACTACCAAGCAATAAATCAAAACTTCCAACCTCCTAATGACGCACCTGCTGCATCGACGACGACAGTTGCTCCCAGAGTGCCAGAGACCCGGCCGCCGCGCCCGCCGAGCCGCGTGCCCGTACCACCGAGCCCGCCGACGTCACCACCTACCCCAGCGGCGAGACCCACCACTCGTCCCCCGCACTTCGCGAACCCTCCCCACAACAAAGAAGACAACAGCTATGACTACGCGTACTACGACTCCGACCCAGGGTTCGCAGAGTATGACCATATAGAAGAATTTGGTAGAACTAAAACAAGAGCGTAATTATTACTGTGTAAATGTTAAATCACTGCCATTAAATTAGTCGCCTCTTTAGAACAAATAACTAATTGAACAGTAGCCTTGCGATGTTGGATTTGTTTGACTACCTGATTGGCACTAAGACGTACCTTATTTCGTCTAGTTTATACGCAGGGATATAGTTTTAAGACTGTTAATTTGTAAATGCTTCAAGACAATGGAAAAATTGTTTAAAATCAGCCAAAATACTCAACGACGACCATCAAAGTACAACTTTTGTGAATAAAACTTGAAGATATTTATTGAATAGTCCCAGATTCGTCAGATTGAATGTAACAATACCAGTTATATTTATATCTAAAGAGGCTTATCCGTAGTTACCCTAAATTATTTGTGATATTATTATTGATGTTTCTATTGGTATAAGTCGTTTGTTACTGTGTAAGAATTTACAAACAATCGATTACGTATTTGTGCAAGTAGAAGTTGTACTCTCACTTGCTGACATTGGTGTTTACCGATATAGATGTATGTATTATCTATGTACAATAGAAAGTAAGTTATGAGGATAGATTGTAAAATATTTCATTGTAAATAAAGTTTTCTTGATAAACAATGGCTTGTGTAATTTGTGTCACTTCTCAAAGCACGTGAGAACCAGTGAACAATTTAGACGTTTAGCCGAGCACTGCACATATGCAGACAAACAAAAGAACGCTTTCAACACTATGCTGTGACGCAGATAATTATCTGCATACTTACCGGTGTTAAGTCGCATTACAATATAGCAACTATTTAAAGAGTTGCTAAAAGTGAAATGTGCAAAAATGCTTTTCCACAAGAGAAGTGTTAGCGTACCTACAGTAAAACAATATTTCAAGATTATTATTAATTACTTTCTTGTCTTCGCTAAACTTTGCGTGGAATGGTAGATTGGCCAAATTATTATGAGCCAATAACCTAGCACCTACTTCCTCGGTTAATAATCCCCCAAAATGTGTAAAGGCACATGCTTAGGTCTCAAATATTATAATATCAAACAGTTGAATCAAATTAATGTAAAAACTCAATAAAACTCAAGCACAGACTTAATTCTTGATTAGTAGTTAAATTTTGAAGATAAATTTGATTATTCAAAAGTAGGTACATAGGTATGCCCTTGGTAAAACATCCCGTCCCAATACTATATGCTAATTATGCCCTTTGAAAAATAAAAGTTGAAGAACTGAACTAACTCCTTCCTAAAATTGATTGTGTATTCAAGTTCATAGGGTTGCAGGATATTAAATATAACATAATTGAGTCTTTCCTAAGTGCTGCCACAACCACAACACCTGGTGCTCCGTCTTTCGCATCATCTTTAACCCAGACGTCTTCTTCAAGGTCGCCGGTTCATCGGGGCATATTATAGAAAACTTTCGAACAAGATTAAAATACAAGGATAAGTATATCAAAGGTTCCTCCTGCTTTTAATTCTACTAGATAATCACGGTTCGCTATGTCATGCGTGGTTACATCTTCCGCTAAGATTGCTTTCATTGGAATATTCATGTTTATTAAACAGAGAACATTCAAGAGATTACAACCAGCGATGCTGGATTTGCACTTTTAAGCTAGGTTCACATTATTGTGTCGGGGTGTGTTGTGTCGCCTTCTGACGCAGTTTTAACCAATCAAAACTCGTTGTCATTTGACGTAGCTCTGAACAGATACGTTTGATTGGTGTATTCCGCGTCACGACACAACACAACACAGTAATGTGCCGGTGGCTTTAGCTATATATATATTTTTGAAGCACCCAAGTACCAAGCCCCCGAGAGAGTTCTAGTACCCGAGTACTAGTATTAGTGTTACTAAGTCTATATTTTGCTACATGTTATTCTAAAGGAGCTAAAAGTGTTAAGAATATTAATAAGAAACGGTATTAGAATAGGTAGAGATCGCAGAATAGGTAGCCCAGAGATCTGTAAACGAAAAAGGTTAAGCAACGCCACCTATCAGGTTAAACGAAGACTGCCCAGTAAAGCCTCGATATCAAAGCAAAGAAATCGGGCTGAAAGCATTTGAAGATTTTCTCTTCGGATTGGGAGGCCACTCAAAGTGGTAATTATTTGCGAACACTGCCATCTGTTATCGAGTAGCAGAAGTATGAACAAAATATTAATTTCCTTCAACAAATTGAACATATTTTTTTAAATAAATAATAATCATATTCCGTAGGCCACTATAGATAAAATTCAAGTGGCCAGTAGTTTTCATTCAACTACGAAAAATAATTGCTTTTTGTTCATCTGTCCAAACTACAGATGTCACTAGTAGTCTTTTGTTTCCTATTTATAAATTCAATGAAAACTACTGGAATCATAAATCTTAGTATCATTCCGAACGAGCAATAATTATTACTCATAAGGATTCTAGAAAGACTTAATGGCACACAATAAAAACAAGCATTGGAATAACCCGGGTGCGAAGATTTCTTAAAGGTTTTTGATAAAGTATCTAACAACAGATTTTTATATAAACTATATAATTTTGACGGGCTTGTAGCCTTTTTTCCGGGTTGACGACCTATTTAATATATTATCCAAACCTACGCTTTTAAAATGTAATATTCCACGTTTCTCCCAATAAATTATGGAGTGCCCAAAGGGCCAGACCTCGGACCCTTGCTTTGAATAACTATTTTGATATAAATAGTTATGGAAAACAAGGATATGAAATGGAATAAGTTTATTTTTTTAATGTGAGTAATCTTATGTAGGTTACTGTTACTGTTTTAATAAATGGAAATGAATATATGTAGATACAGTGATTGTTTATACTCAAATAAAAAGGCAAATATATCTCCTTTTGGCCATTAAACTTTGACATATGATGTAATTAAATATCAGAACTGATGGGCAGTCTCTCATTAATTCTAATTAAAGGTGCTTGAACTATAATATTTACGTTCACACCTTCATAATAGGTAGAAGTTTTTTACCAAATATTATCTAGAAGTACATTCTTAATAGTATTTGATTGGAAATGCCTTGCAGTTTCGAAAACGGCAAGTCATTTGGGGAAAATCCGCTATAATATTATTCATCTTCCAAGTGTATCTATTAACTTAGAAAATATAGAAATAAAGTAATAAAAAATATAAAAAACTACTATCCTTATAAAAACCTCATATCCTATAATTATATGCGGCAAAAGCCAAATAATTGTTGGTGCGCCCAAAAGCAAAAGGTCGTCAGTTCGACGAATCGTGATTAAAATTTAGGTATTTTTGATGACGATTTAAAATTTAGAGGGTTAGTCATCTATGAGAAAACTGTAATTGGCGTAGGTAATAGACGTTGATATCTTTACGTAGATATATACTTACATTCAGCGTAGTGCGATGTCTGAGATTACCTTGGTACACATGTGTACCACTAAACGGTCAAAGTAATGAGTAGGTGAGAGTTCTTATCTAAATTATGAAATAGTTGCGACAGTTTGTTATTCAAACAATAATTGTCGCAAAAAGTGGTGAGATATAAAGTTGAAACCTTCTAATTATGGTGAATCCCTTTAGTGAGTGATTGCGTAAGAATTTCACCTGAACAGAGTTTATTTATACTTTCATCAGATAGTTTTGGAACAAACTATACATGTTTTTTGAAACCTTGATCCCAATGATCACTGATCAAAATGTTGATTGTATTGTTTGAAATATTTGGCGTGATAGCCATATACGAGTAGTTACTCTGCCTAACGTGATAATCTAACTTTGAGCGTGTTTTGGCCACTGTCCTTCCGTTATTGCAGTTTTGTCGGCTGCATCTCCTGCATTAAGGGCTTGAGGTAAAAATAGGAGGGTAAAAAAACAAGCATAAATATTAAATTCTTTTTTATTAACTTAAGTATCACAAAGTATAAATGTACGATGACCCTTTAACATATTTACAGAATGTCGTTGTTAGGTACCTATATATAAATACATAATGTGAATAGCTTTGATTCCTGAATACTGCAATAACTGAATCATGAAAATCATCAAACGTGTTGGTCGAATGACTTTAAACTATGATAGAGTAAAGTATTTATTTGTAAGGATATTTTCTGAAAAAATCAGAGGGCAGAAAAAAACAATATAAAATTATACATTCTTGGTTATACAATCTAGAAGATGAAGAAAACGAAAGCTTGACAAAGACGGTTGATGATTCGCAAGTTACTTTGCAAGAAAACACATATAAATCAGACTTAGTTTAATCCATAAGTTTCTAAACGATTCATGGTGACCTTTGACAAGAACTAACTACATTATCCACAATGAGACTACATTGTGGAACTAAAACGTATCTACTTAATATTTTTTTACGACGTGATGGGATAATGTAAACAATGAAAATTGATGTAGTAAACTTCCTTATAGCATCGATTATCATAACAATAGTTATATCGACATTGGCATCATTACGATTGCCCCAGTGTAGTTGAATAAAACTTAACTCTGGACCTGAAACTATTGCATTGATGCATGCATCTACTTCACATTTGCTTACCTACATTTTTACTAAGATTTTCTTTTGACTTTACGGGGCTATGAAAATAGCCCCGTAAAGTCAGAGCATCTATAAAAACCTACTTGGATATTGAGCAAATAAATAAAGTCATAGTTTGAACTGATATCTAATTTTATAGAGAGAGGATCGATTTCACAACGATTTTCATCTTTGCCATAGAATTCACATGAGCATCCAAACATTCTCCTTGTTTGCAAGCTCTTTGTATCTAGTGTATATTTACTCAGTAACACCATCTCATGACAGATCGGGCCAGTACGTCTCAGTTCTTACACCAACTATGTACGTAGTTTTATGGCGTAACCTGGGCAAAAGTATCATCAGCGTATTTATCTAATAAGTTAGACCGCTTTGTACTTGAACTTATGTACTCAATCTATTTCGACGAAATGCTGAAATATAACATAGACAGGTAGCCTACCATGGCCATACTTCTTATATTGGCCACCAGTGGTATCTGAATATAAAAGTCCTAGTAATATTTTACGGATTAAAACACTGACTCTATCTTAGTCCTCTACCATATCCAAGCCCGAATAAATAGTCAAGAATGATTATTGTTAAGAATCCTATGGACTAACAGTATTCGGTTTCAATAAATTAAAACTACTATCACTACTAGCTACTATACAATTAACTTAAAAATAATTGAGCTTATATTCTCTTAGAGTACCGCGGCTGCATGCGGACAATTTTTGAGCTTCCCATTTTGTACTTCAACAAATGTCTTGATACTCCTAATCCTCTAGGATGATACTAACAATTATTATGACACCGGACACGACAGTGTATATCGCGCATAATAACTGACTCACGGATAGTAAGTATCAATAATGACAAGTAATTTATAATCAATATAATGTACGTTTCGTGCCAACTGCAATTTGTAAGGGCTTTGTGGCAGAACTGACGCGTCACCCGTAACAAGGTTAGCCTGTACTCTGTAATTAAAGGAAATTATGTGAGTACACATAGTGTATTCACTTGGTGCGATGAGATTCTTTATTCTAAGGGTAAGGAGTAGGCGATCACTGCGAGGCGACGGCGCCCGCCATTCTTTGCCGAACATCGCCGAGCGCGGATCCGTTCCCGAATCCGTTCAGTAGCGGCAGCATCCTCTCTTTCGTCTCCGACTCTTTCACCTCGGATTCTTTCGGCTCCTTCAAGGCCTCCGCCTCCACGTTTACTTTGGCTTTTTCTCTCTGTAAGTAAAGAATTCGTTACAGTCAATGCATTCGAGTTGATGGAAGGATTATGTAAATTGATTTTATTGGCTGCAGTTAAGAATTTATTAATCATTGTGAAACATAGAGACGCGATAATTGATTCAGAAAATCTAATGTGTAGTTGTTTTACTTGTTTAGAACGATAGAGTACACTTTGTATTTTTACAAAGGCCTACTACTTCTCAGTTTGAAAATATTGTATTTATTTGGGCTATATAAACGAGTGTTGAAGCAGCTTTGACTATTTGACAATCTGCTGCATTCAAATCAAAATAAGTTAAGATGACGAATGAGTAATCTTACTCTGGCGGCTTGCTTGCGATAGGCCTGTTTATAGAAGTCTGAGAATAGATGGTAGAAGAGTACGGCGTGCATGCCAATCCACCAGACGAAGGCACGTGGATAGTCGCAATCGATGAATAACAGCTGGAATGCGTGCAGGAACACCAGCACGAACTGAACCTGTGGACATATTCCTCATATTACATACTATTCAGTAGACTAGTTTTGAAAGTGGTCTAATCATATCTGTTAATACTGCTTAAAATACTACTATTCTGTCCATCTAGCTAGAGTATTGCTTCTTTAATGATCCCTTATGGATAGGCATTATTGCTTAGGTAAACACAGTATGTCATAAATTCGTTATGATCAACAAGGAAGAGGCTACCAATCCTCTAATCAGAATCCGTTAGCTGTATCCTACGTCACCAACGGGAAGAGAAGGGTGCCGTTTATGTCCTATTCATTGGACCTGCTTGGAACGTGTGACGTCATGTAATGGGCCATCCGTGCCGACGGCGTCGTCGCTCAAGGATAGGCGCTCGCCCAGTTGAACTGATTGCAAAACATTGACATTGGTGCACAACGTAATATCATACCTAAGGCTATTCGACCATCACCGACTTGTCAAAATTGTATTATAATTGATAAATCAACATTTATTAGGTATTATCTTGTTTATGTAAGGCGGTTATAAACTTATAATTATCATGTCAAGGAGGATCTGTCTCTTGCTTAATTTCCGAATTCACATTGCATATATAAGATAAGCAGCTTTTACAAATTCCAATGAAAGATAGAATTACGTTTGTATAATTCATTTGGATTTGTTATTTGCTATAAAATCAATTTAAGCTACTATCGTTATTGGCTTGTCCTTGCTATAAATAGTCAGTGCCACCCACCCACTACTCCTACAATATCTTGAACCTCGTTTGTACTCTTTCCCTGACGTGTCGAAACTTTTACATTTTAAGTGATGCCAAAAAGTTTTATTCCATAATGAAACTTACCATCTGAAGCGCTGTGAGGTATTTCTTCCACCAAAGGTACCTCTGAACCTTAGGGCCAAGGGCAGCCAGCAAGTAGTATGAGTACATCACAATGTGTACGAAGGTATTCAACATTCCGAAGAAAGTTGAGTGGCCACCTGTGAAGAAATAAACACAAACATGAAGGTTTTATACTGAACCAGATAATATACGTATTTGGTACTGAACCAATCGTTAAAACTCGAATCAGATTATTAGTACATAGTTTATACATAGGTATTGCTGCATCTTATTTCACTCAAAGATTATGACGGTAAAACTTTTCAACAGTTAGATATTGCTAATCTATTGCTTCATATGTTCGAAACATTTGTCTGCTCAACAACTTAAATAACGCCATGTTGTTGAATTGTCAAAATAAAAGTCATTACTATTGATAGTGTGATGCAATTACCACGCTGGACTTGATAAGTTAAGTTCTTTTAATAAATGTTGACTTAGAAGATTGGGATTAACATTGGGATTGGGATTAATAAATGTTGAGTTAGAAGATTGGAGTCCACCTCTGATGTCATCTCAAAATGTCATCAACCTTCATGTGGTTTATGAAGAAAGTAAGAAGCCTAACAACAACTAATTGATTAACAATGTTAGATTGCTAGTCAAATAACTATTAAAATAATATGAATACCAGTTTCGTCCATATTCAGTTGTTAGAAGAAAAATTTTAATAGTGAACGGTTGGTAGCGGTACAGTGATAAAATAGTTTGCTTACATAGAGGTATACCCACAGATTTGCTCAATTTTAGAAGTTCGTTATTGTCACTCGATATGCTGTGTTTACAAGATCACTAAGATCTTCTGGCATTGTTGTTTACACATTTACTTGCTAAGGTTTGATAACACGTATCGATCGTCAAAAATCGAGCATACCTGTAGGCACCTTTACGCATACGGCCAAATTAATATTTATGGTTCTACAAAAATCCTAGTTACTAGGATTTGACAGACGAACAAACACACCTTGTGCGTGTTGAGCATACACTTTATGTCACTATAATGCTGTTCAAATATTACTTAATCTTGATGGAACGCGGTTTTTATAGTCATTTGTCCGAGCAATTGATACTGGCTCTGTATTTATATGTGCGAAATTACGAACGAATGAGGAAAAAAAATGTGTGATTATAAGTGTATCTTGACACGTTAGTTGTTAGGTAAGTACGTCAGTCACGGTAAACAAATTAAACACAATTTTCTATTGAATGTAAAAACTCTTGTGAACAATTATTTAAAAAGTATAATATTACTAATATAATAAGCAAATAGTGCGCTATGATGTGCAAATAGTGCGCTATGATGTGCATATTAAGTTAGCTTCTTTGTTTATATTCGATCAGCAGTAAGTAAAGATCACGTTTACTGTGCTTTTCAGCATAGTTAGCGGGGAAAATGTAAAGTTACGTGCTAAACATTTTAACGAGGATGTAATAAAGTATACAAAGCAGTTGTAATTGGAAAACATCGCATAAGAATTTGCTTTTCCTCCACCTAACAGGTGCCACTTAATTCTTATTAAATGAATCAATATTATAATTGCGTCATGCGTTTTCGTTTGCCTTTGTGTTCGGTATAAATTAGACTTAATGAGCCGAATGTTATGGTATTTCGTGTCGCGAAACCTAATCTTTTGAGGAAGATTTTTGAGGAAATAAAAATGTGAGGCTGGAAAGTCCCTCCGACGAAAGTTAGTTAAATTTTAAATTCCCGAGTGTTCATCTTGCAAGACCTATGTAAATTAACTTATGATACATAGCATAGCAGTATTAGGTTGCGGAAAATATACATGTCTTGGTAATTTCCCACATTAAGTATACTGCGATAAAACCTCATACCCACACTTACAGTTTTTTTCCGACAGATCATGTGAACATTTGTAACAAATAACCAACAATTTCTGAAGTAAAAAAATAATCACTACTTATACGGGTCTAGGCAGTCATTACTGCTAGCCGTATCGGTATTCCCAACAATTTCCTTCACAAACTTCGCAACAAACATATCTACCTACCTACTATTAGATAAAAAAGATCTACGTCGTTTTTCTTCTCAGAGGAGTGGGCGAAGTATGATTTAATAATTCATTAAGCTAGAATCTTTGTTTTTTACTCCTCCATAATCTCTTTGCATAATCAAAATGTAAGTCTATTGAAAAGGATTATTTACTTCTATACTAACATTAAAACCGATTTCAATACAAATATTGAAACGTAGCGGAAAAATTTATTTCAAATAAATAGATTATAGATAGATTTTATTAGAACTAAGTAGCTATTTAATCTATTCTATTAATAATAAAAATGAAATGCTGTTCGTTGGTAAGCACATCACTTGAGAACGGGTGGACCGATTTGGCAATTGTTTGTTTAAAAATGTTCGTAATTTCGAATTAAGTTATTATGGGAAAAAAAAATTGGAAGTTTCCCGGAAAATTTTCAACGTCGGGAAAAAATGAACGTTCTTTTCTTCCATTTGAATTTTGTATGAGTTCGAGGCCACAGGAAAACGTTTGTTGGGTAGGCTAGTAGAATATAATAATAGGAGTATGGTCGTATCAATCAAATAACTTCGAAAAAAAAAACAATCGAATAACTTTTAAAAGCTAAAGTTAAATGGTAAGCTTCTGCATATATAGTGAATCGTGGCCATACACCTGACCACCTTATTTACAATAATTAATAGTTGTTTGCCTTGACATTTTTTTAATAGCTGATTTTATACTAACTTATATAAAATGTATATCTAAATTATTTTATTGCTTAAAAATTGCAATGCCTATGCAGTTTAATTATTCAAGCAATATAAATAATATGATTTTCTTAAAGGCTGATTTTTCAATCATCTGATAACTTTTTCCGGGAATAATTTTGAAATTTTGACAGTAATTTCATATAAAAACTGTCAAACGTCAATTTGATTCCTCGAAATAAACGTTATCTGCCTTCTATCTATCTGACTTTGAATGTTAGTTTACCTAATAAGTAAAAGCTAATAAGAACTTTGGAATTAGTACTTTGGTGGTTAGTGGAATTAGTAGTTGAACAAATATTACGATAATAGTAGTTTGAACATGCTGACCTGGTGTGAACTTGACTCCGAACCACACCGACATGGGCATGATGCCGTGGTGGATGACATGCAACTTCGACACGTGATCAAACTTCTTACGCATCACGAAAAAGATCTGAAAATAAAGTAAACACGTGTTATTGATAGGTAGGTATTGGCACTGCCAATAGATGAATGAAAAATGGCTGCTGAGACAGATGACTTTCAGCGGGGTAATAGGGTAGTTGCCTGGGTAAAAAAAATATTATTATATTTAGTCCGTCAGTTAGATTATCGAAAAATAATGGACACATATTTTTTCTTTTGTCAATCAAACAAAAAATTACAAAGATAAAGCGCGTCAAAATTTGGGAGTAGAGGGTCGTGACGTCACGCCTTGCTAAAAAGTGTAGCAAGGCGTGACGTCACGCGGAACATTGACGGGCGATATCTTCATCATTTTTTATATAATTGACAAAAGAAAAAATATTGGTCCAATATTTTTTGATAATCTAACTGACGGATTAATTAGATTTTTTTAGGCATCTAGCCTTTTGCCTAACACACTATCAGTAGCAATGGCTTTCATTTTGACAGTTCAACAACATTCATTGCGTTATATACGTTGTTGAGCAGACTAATTTTTCAAACATTTAAAGTAATGGATTAGCAATATCCTTCAAAATGATTCAGATTGTGTTTGATAGTGTGTTACGCAATTAAGGTGCTGGTTAAACCAAGGACTAATTCTCAAAGAGAAAAGTTCTATTAATTAATTCCACTTACGGACAATTCTGACGCGACTGTAGTCACAATCCAATAGGATATATGTACGTAATTTATATAATAGTATCTCTACCTATACCAAATTCAACTACAAATTTCGCCATCGCGAACCTGCCAATATGATTCCGAAGTTAAGAATGTGATTAGCATCTTTTTATCGTCGCGAAATCTAGAATCTGGAATCCTATTTTATCCATTCAAGTCAGATTTTAGTTTCTAAGAACTAACTCTTATTAATATAATAACAATAATTAAATTCAAACTCAAAGAATATATTTCAAATAACCAATTACAGTCACTTTTAAATTGTCAAGGGGTCGATTAATTAGCCTGTATACTGTCCCAACTGGGCAAAGGCCTTCCTTTTTCCATTCAACTCGATTCTGAGCGAATTTGGACCACTCCCTCATATATTCGACTATTCATTTTATTAAATTGACTTGTAATATTACTAAATACAGATATATATACACTATATTTCAATTGATAGATACAAATTGATAATTATGTCACATTATGAATTATGTAGTTGAATAAAACACATCGTTAGGTAGATTTTCTTGAAACCACATAGATAAGAGCTAAGTATGAGATCACTGGAGTGCTTTTAGAGATATTTGTTTAATACCTACTACACAGGTGTACAAACTCAATGAGACAGCTAATTTATAATAGGTGTTCAGTAATCATTAAAAACAACTAATGAATGATGGCAATAGGTACAAAGTTTTTTATGAATGAAACTTGCTAATGTTAATGTAATCTTGCTAAAGTTAAAATATATGATTGTGGTACTCTATTCATCAACTTTTTAGAAGTTCATAAATAGTATTAAGTTGTGTGTATTGTGTGTCCTGAAGATGGCATAACAGGTAGGTACCAATACCTAGTATTTCTTAAGTTGTATTGATGGTTATTATTGTTCCTTATTTGTTTATGTCTTTTTTTTTTTTTTGAGGATGGGAAATCATCAAATGACTCCTCCCGCTCTGGGTGGAGCAGGAGGGAGTGTCAGACTCTTACTGACTAAAACCCACCCGTGTTCCTTCCTTAGCCCTTTATGTTCCAGGGCAGCGGTAAACCTTTCGGATAATCCCGCTACCCTGGCACCTTTGTTTAAGTCTTAGGGCTGATTTTTCAATCTACCGATAATTTTTATTTGTGGAATAAAATTGACGTCTGATAGTATTCAAAATGATTCCTCCGATAAAGTTATCTGGCGTTGAAAAAATCAGCCCTTAGTTAATTATACTGACATCGTAAATGTAATACTCACAAAGTTATGAGTAATGTGCCTGAATTAAAGATAAATAAATAAGTTACTACGTACCTAATTCTTTTAAAAATGAGATTTGACTATTAGCCATTTATCCTTCTCATTTTTTTTTTTTTGCAAATTCTCTATGTAACATCAACCGTCCATAAAATTTTGGAACCTGTTTATTATACACAAAAAATAGGATCGTTAAATTTAGATCCGGTTAGGACCCAAAACTATTTGATGCTCATCTTCACCTGGTATTAATTGCGTAACTGGAATATTAATTCACGGATATGATTTTCAAAAGGCTTGGTCATAGTAACTTCTTTGAGACTAGTCATTATGAATTAGTGAAAATAATTTAATAAGTGCCTTAGTAGGCTTATTAGGCATAATATACGTGTATATTTTTATAATTTTGATTATCTTTTAAATAGACTCTTTTATATTTTGTGAATGTGAGAGCATTGTAAACCTTGTAGACTGTATATTTGTAGACCATTTTCTATTTTGTTATTCCTTGTTGACAGGCCTACACTGTCATCCCATACCTATTAACACTTTAATTTGAAAACATTGTAAAAGTCAATTATTTTCAAAAGAGTAACCGTGGAGTTTCTTGCCGGTTCTTCTCCAAAGGAAAGGATCAATTGGAACCGTGCACCTAGCTTCTGACGTTTCACAAGTGCCCATGTAGGTTTATGTGAAATAAAATATTTTAATTTTGAAAACGAACTTCCAACCTGGGGGCCTATTCCGAAGTGCAAAGTGCGAATGTTCGGATCGGACCGACACATGGCCGAACCGAATATTATTGAAAAATGCGAAAATAGTTCGGATCGGCTCAGTTGGGTCGGGACCATAGTCAATATTCGAATAAGTGTAGGAGTGTAGGATCGGAACCGACCGAACCAAATAGTAACTTCGTAGCAGGAAACAGCCGAACATTCGGCCAATACTACTTCGGAGTAGATCCCCAGTTCAAGGTTCAACCTTTGTCAAGATCGAGAAACTTCCCAAAATAGCCATCAACGCCACTTTATTATATAAGCAAACAAGTAAATCTAAAATTAGAGCAGATTATATGTACGTAAGCGTTGCGTAAACACGTCAACCTGGTTGTACCTGCTCCGGAAGTTAAAAGCGCAAGTATCCAGCAGCGGCCTTGACAGTGAGAAATTAATAACTTAACGAGATTATAGACTTCTTAGATATTCAAGTAGTTAAGTTGGTGAAGGTGGGCTAGTATTTGAGCTAAGGCTTCGGGCATAGTGCCCATGACTTTTAGAGCGGGCTACAATTTTGAAATCATGACTTGGGGCAATAGATTGCACAAAAATAATTTTCAAAATACCAATTTTTATTTATTAGACATTGAAACCACGCGCCAGCCTTTAAATAAATTGTAGTATTCGACTATTCAATTCGTTCAAATGAAATCAATACGATGAATAACCAATATAAGATAAAAATACTTTCCACATAAAATACGAATAATACCTACGTATTAAAACAAAAAAAAAAAAACTAGGTATCTACTTATTTGAAATGACAAAACATGCTCCTTAAATCATTTAAAATGTCAAGTATATGCGAAATAAAAAAAAAATAACTTTAAAAGACAACAGGTTTCTTCGATTTTAGAAATGTAACTCAATGACAATAAAATACATATAAAAACAAATGAATGAAAAATGATATTCACATGATCATCATTGAAAAATGTAGTTTGGATATACTTAAAAGAAAAAAAAAAGAAATATAGTTTAGGTTTTGGTTTTTGTTTTTATAAAATGTGGTGAATTTATGGAAATTATATCAACTTACCGTATCGAAGAATTCTGTGAATTTCGAGAAATAGTACCACCAGCAGCCATGTACTGTCTGTAAAAGAATAAAAAACTTATTATGAACACAGTTCAAATTATAATAATGCAGTTTACATAACTCCTACTAAAATAAAAATAGACACACGTTTCTTGCCTAATCCTAGGAATTAAGCTACGAATTAATCCAGTTATAAAGGCTTCATCTTATTTTTAAAAAACATAAAAAAGTTCAGCTCAGTGTTTTTTATCGCAAACTAGCTTCTGCAGTGCGATTCACGGTGAGACGGTTACAGAATCGCACTTCTGCAATCCTCTACTCCATCCGCGTGGAAGCCAACTATATTTTATTATTATTATAAGCCAGTGTTGTCCTACTGGGAAAAGGCGTCTCTTCCCTCTTTCCACTTTTATCGGTCTGCAGCGATTGCCACAATACAACTATACCATAAAATATATCCTTTGGCACTCGGCAACAGTGTAGCGTATCAGTGATAGAATTTTTGGAATAGGATGACTAGTCTTTTACGATGCACACTATTTGTCTGTTTTCTTTTAACTTTTTTTTGTGAATTCGTGGACAATAAATAATAGTGTATAAATGTATTTCTAAGTATTGTGCTAATTTAAGAATCTCTAGTTAAGCTTGGCATGTTACCGTTTTTTGTCCCTAACAACTAAAATAAAAACTACCTAGTTTCAAAGATTACCTCCTACATACAAACTTTACCTCTTTGTAGATTTCTATTAAACAATACACTAACTTAAAGCATACATAACGCAGCGTGTGTGTGGTCATATGTTGACGCATTCGACATAAGTAATAAAACACAGAAGAATACCAATCACGTACATGTAACGTAATAAGGAATACTACGGCTTTATTAGCAATCATTTAGCTTAATTTATTCGTTTCTTTAGCGAATTTATTATATTGAACCTAATCAAATACATACAATGTGGCTGGGACATCGGCGCGCAAACTGTAACCATAAATTCAGCACATGATTCTAGACCCCATACTAGACTATTTATTTTTCGTCGGTTATCAAAAGGAAATCAGCTGTTTTATGGGAAGGTGCAATCCCTACGTGTGCAAAATTTAAAGAACAGCGATTTTTTTATAATAAAAATTCAATCAAGTAAAGGTTGCGCGTGAATGTCCCTGCCACCCGGTATAAGAGACTTAGATCCAATCATAACTGTTGTAATGCTTTTTAAGTATTTTCTATTTGGAATTTCAGGAAAGTATTTTTACTTTACGTACTTGTCTTATTAGGAACAGTCACGAGCAAAAGTATGTATATACTCGGCTTTAGTCAAAAGCGATTTACTCCTTTATTATTGAATGAAATTTTATGTTGTAACGAACATAGCATTTTCGAACCCATAGGTTTAAGTATGTAATGTGTCTTATTTTAACGTTGCATTCGTTATTTCACGAAAAAATCACAATTGAAAGTTGCCAAGTGTTGACATATTGGTGCTCGTGACTGAACAACCATGGCGTATTTGTATATCCCTTTGTTTGTTTATTTTGATTTTGAGTAAACTTGTTACAATGGTTTATCGAATAAGACTTTTAATGTATGTAAACGTACGATCCGAACTGTGTTTGATGCGAAACAAAATTATTTATTTACCATATATAAGGGTATTTGTTTACCAAATAAGACATGTAAGAAAAAATAAACTACAGTTATATATCTACTATATTTCCTCTAAAACCATTTAAAAAAAGCGTGATGATGTACCTACATACATAAGCTCGCATTATTTTATTATACCTAATATGTGATTAATGTGATTATGATAATACATAAAAATTGCTGGCGGTACTAATCAGTACGGTAATTACAGGCCAATGCGAATGAACTAGAAGGCAAACAACCTCGGCTCTCCTAACACAACATATACAATCTATGGACAACTTGCCATCATAAAATGCAAGTAAGTACAGGCAACAAAATAGTTTGGTATAGGCGAAATATTAAAAAAAATCTTTTAGTATCGGATTTTGCTTAGCTATCTTAGTAATATAATCTGCCTGCATATACACTTGTCATTGCTGTTGATTATACCAACGTAAGCAATACAATTTTTCTGTTCGATGTCATTATAACGTTTATTATTGCAAATGAGTTGCAAGAAAAATATTCCATAATTAATGACATGAGGTAAACGAGCCAAGTGCCTGAACTACCTCCCCTGACAAAGTACGGCTAATGTAATCACATGACTATTCAAATCTGCTGATTAGAACAAAGGATTAGTGATTCATACGATGTAATGACCGTTTAAATTGCATATAATCACCATTTGATTGCTATAAATTTTTTCACAGCCTTAATGGGTTAATTCCCTTCTTGTGACGTCTTATTTAGCCACAAATGTAATAATTATGAAACAAGTTGTTTAAATGGTCCGAATCATAAACATTTAGTATAAAAAAATATACTGTAATAGAGTCTGACTGCTGGATGAGGTTTCACGGTTAGATAAATCTTGTTAAGTAATTAACTAAACATTCTGTAATTATTGTTTTTTATCCTAACAAATTACCGGAACTACGGGTAACATACCTGAAGGCCAATTCTCGTAATTTAAAACGTTCAAAATCTAGTCGTAGTCTCATCTCAGCGACAAGCAAATGTCAAAATGTAGGGAAATTAGAAGTATTTTTTGACAGATTGAAACTGAGATCAGACTTTGAATGGTCTTAAAATTACGAGAATTGCCCCTCAGTTGTTTGCTTTTAATTAACGTAGCTTTTGCATTTTATTTAGAACGTGAGCGCATAAAAAGTAGCTTACAAGTGAAGATGCATAGAGCGTCCATGGACACAAACTGGTTTAGGAAAGTATGAAGGTTCTCTTACCCGTATTGCGTCAGGAGAATTCGAGTAGTCGACGGGTTGACACCGAAAACTGTACGTTGTGAACCAGCCGCTCTTCAAACTCTAGAAAGAATCACGTCAACCTACATTAGAACCCACTAAAGTAAATTTGATCATTTAGTTTTTCTAGAATTTACTAATAAATATCAAACATTTCGATCCCTTACCTCATGGAACAGCCAGATACTGAACAAAACTTGAAATAAGTTATAGAATATCAGTATTCTCTTTAGCTCGAATGGTTTTCTGTTTTCCATAAACTTCGGCCCCAGCACCTGTCAAAAAAAAGATTGAAGTGTCAAAAAAAAAAACAATAAAAAACACAAAATGTCAAAAAAATTGACAGTTGAATGTACCGGTACATTCAAATGTCATGTTCTTTAATTGGACGATAATTTATTACGCAACGACCTACTAAGAACGTTGGGAAGTTCCAGTGGAAAACATTCTGGAAAAGATTCCTAATGATATTTAATTTGTTTGACGTGATATCAATTGTTAATCGAATCAAGTGACGTCATTATATCTGACATAATACTGGATAATTACTTACTTTGACTGTGAAGACGTATGTGAGACATATCGCCAGTGTGGGGAAGGGTGACGACATCAGGAACCAATCTTTCACCCTCTGGTCACTTTTGTTGTCCATCAGGTCATGGTAGCCCTCCACAAGCCTACTAAGCGCCTCCATTATCACTGCAACAACCACAACAACTATGTTAAAACATGCACCAATTAAACACGATCACTTTTTACATTTGTTTGTATTACATTAATTTTAAAGGTGTGAGCACACCGTATCGCGATTGCAGAATGAGTGGTTTTGGGTATAATAGTAACTTTAGCTGGTTACAGTCGAGCGTCAAGTTTATCGAATGTCAGGGTGGACCGGGTGCGGAGCCGATTCACCAATAGTCTCAGTTACACATGTCGGGCCCGAATTAAATTAAAATATTAGTAGCAGGCACTAAACAAATCGACTAGAATTAACAGGCTCAGTGTCTCGGAATGCTCCTCAATTTGGTCATAATTATTAATAGTTTATTTGATCATTAGCATACTGCATAGGCGGGTTTTCGTAATATGTTTACTAATAAGATCCGATTTGTGATCTCCGGAAATAATGTAGGGTTTTCCGGACCAACCTAAATAGGTTGGTACTTGCAGGTATGATTTGATTGATATGTATAGGAAGTTATTCTACAGGGTGACTTATAATTTGACGTATTCCTTCCTAGACGTGATACTTTGACCCTTTTGCCTTTTGCTTAGCCGATTTCGCTGAAACTTAAGAAATAATTACAGCTTGTATAATATGTAAACACATTTTAACAACAAGAATGATATGTGAATGCCGTGCCGACATGTAGGTATATTTAAGGGTGTCAATGCACAGGGCGTTTGTCCAGCTTAGGCTATAGACGCGATTGTTGTTTAGATTTGTATGAACAACGATCGCGACGATCACGTGCCATTTCACCACTAAATCGGCACACGGGTGCAATATACTGATGTGGCGATATGTCAAAACATCAAGATATCTGAGCTATAACGATTGTAAAAGACACTTAACGAAGCGGAGAATAACTTGTGATCATTGTTTTGTTGTCCGGGGAACCGGAATTACGGAGACATTAAAAGTCCAACTTTTTTATATTTTATCGAAACGAAAATAAGGTTTGATTGTTATTAACATTGTGCTTTCAGGTGTATAGCGCGGTCCCGTAAACAGCGATGTTTCACATCAAAAGTTGTTTCCCAGCAATTATTTTTGCTTAATGTTTTAACTTAATTAGATGTAGAATGTACAATTACTTACTTAATTACAATTCAATGCGTAGATAACTGCTATTGGATGGGTCATTTTACACGCCGTATTCATTCAAGTTAAATATTAATTTACTTATTATAAGGTAGGTAACCTTCCGAAATACATTGTATAAAATAATGATGGTGAAATCCATTGTGGCCACAGCTCACACCGACAGACACGACAAAGGCGACTTTGTTTTATATTGTATTGGTTTTCTTTTTTTATATATTTTGTAAATAGTACGTATTTTTATAAATAATCTGTAAATAAAAATACCCCTTGAAATAAAGACTTTCAATACAAGATCCCAAAGTTTCACCAAATTGGCCGGACGACTTACTTATCTACTACGCGAACTGTGTGTAATTATGTTTTTAAACCAGAAAATATAAAGTGAAACTTGTTGTAATTATAATAATAATAATAATAATATCCCTGAACATTTCACACAGCGCCATCTAGTCCCAAGCTAAGCAACCTAATGCTTGTGTTATGGTAACAAGATGGCTGATAAACTACTTATATACATTTTTTTTTTGTAAATACATACATATTATAGATAGAAAAACACCCAGACTCGGAACAAATACATGTAGGTCATACAAATATTTGTACCGTGCGGGAATCGAACCCGCGACACGCAGCGCAGCAGTCAATCGCTTAACCACTGCGCCAACCGTGCCGTCTAATTGATGTGAATGCTTTTTGTTTATATACCTAAGACTATATTTCTGACTTCAACGTAAATATGCCTATGTCTCTAAAACTGGCCATTATTTTTTATTGAATTGCATTCAACATGTTACCGGCTATATTGTACCAAAATTTCAGCCAAATTCACCGAGCGGCTTTTTCCTAACATTTCGTGCGGGTCCTTTCCCAAATTTCAACATAAAATATAATTTTTCTCTAAAAGCTCAAGTTGAATGGTCATCATTTATTTGGTAGTTAATGCCTTTGACGTAAACAAGTATTCAAAAATATGAAACACGTTTGACTGATTGTAGGTGTTGGAGACAAAATTATCATCTGCAAAGGTAGTCCATATTTGTAGTGGTAATGTAAATATAAAATATTAAATCATGAAATTTAATATTTTATGTTTATATATTTTCATTTATTTGTAAGAAACAAATATATAAATGAAAACAAGAAATTTAATATTTCTTTGTCTCAAAGGTGTCCATTAATTTTTATTAAAATAAAGATTGGCAAATTATTATAATTATTAAAAATCGTGACCATTTTTCAAAAACCGCAACGTATCTAAATATCAAGGCTTAAAGATTTTGAAAGGCGGTTTACCCGTACAGTCGTAGCTAAATGAAATTTGTATGATGACGTAGTTATATATAAAGTCTGATTCATTTCCGATCGTTCCCACCCAAATTTTACTATAACGAATACTACATCCGTTTTGCAATATCTTAATTTAATCCTGTCTGACAACTTTGCCCCTCCATAGAGTAGGTATCCTTCAAAACGCCGGAGGAAAGTTGACAGTATTTGTTGTGAAATTATATGGCATTTTATTTACTCAATTAAGTAATGGCGTGTGCACAAGTACATGTGTAGCTGTGTACTTGACAAGGTCGATAATGAAATGATTATCATAATTGTACTTCAAATGAAAGAAGAATTACTTCAATGAACACACTGTTAATTCTAATGGAATCGTGATTTAGGCCGAAACTCATTAAATGCTCTTTTTCAAACGAGTGAGATGTTGTAATCGCAATCTACTGTAAACAATATGATCACTACAACCAACTTGGGCGAGAATATAAATTGTAGGTACTTAATTAATTACAAACATAAATCTACAAACATCTCAAGGATACGATATATAGATATATATTTCTATTAAACATTAAATTTCCGCGTTGGTGAATTATTTTAAACAATAACATGTTTCAAAAATAATGCTTACCTAATGCATGGTGACCTTTTCTTCTTACTTATAAAGCATTAACGGTACTTAATTATTTCTAAAAATGTGGTACTCAAGGTAATGTTGCTATTTAAAAATTTCCCAATACCACCATATGCATCGCATGAATACGTACAAAATTAATTTGTTTGAGGTGAAATTAAATACGCTTATTCAAATGGATGATGTTTTTAATTGAAAGTTTGACTTTAAATGTCACATCCATGAAACTAAATAAGTTTAACAATTTTTTTTTGTTTGCCTATACTGTCCCACTGATCGGCAAAGGCCTGCCCCAAATCCTAATAGGATCCTTCAAATCCTTTTCCCCCAGAATTATTTACCTTTTATTATTGATTATGTTCCCTTTCGTTCACATCTTTGGTGACGACCTTCACATGCTCACGAAATAAAAACAATCTCGGTTGCGTTTGTATAAACCCGCGTTTAAACAAATGATCATTGAAATGGTGTCTCAATATTAATAACTACAAATAAACCTAATCTATATTGGAACAACCTATATCACACCTAGAGTTTGTTTGACAAAAATATTGCTTGTTTATTAATATTTATGATTATGACGGTCATCTACATAATATCTTGAACTCGGCATATAACTAAGCATTACATTATCTAAGTACTTAAGTATTGTAACTGAACAATATGACGTAAACTTCAAAAGTAGGATATTGAAAACATATCAACAAAGAATCAAAACATCTCATCTCGATTGTTTGTCAATTTATAAACATCTGAAAACCCATTCACACGAGCAACCCAAGGCTAATTGCTTGTACGTGGATTCACTTACAAAAATGCCGTATATTATGCGTGCGTCTGTTGTCACCTTGATAACAGACAATATGCGATATTTTTTATGGCATAAATAAAGAAATATTTTCACCTTTACCATTGGACTATGACCTACTTGTTAAACCCGTTGATAAATCATTGCGGACTACAGCGAAATTTGCAAGGTTCACAATTTCACTGAGCCATAAAAATGAATGAATGCTAAGAATAGTCATAATAATTAAGTGGCCGCTGAAACTGACGCAAGACAGTGTCAATGTGACTTAAGAAGGATGATCATAAGTATAAACGGAGGAAGAAGCAGTGTTAATTTGCCAGAGAATGCACTTGTATGCAGATAATACATTCTTAAGAAACAAAACAAAATGTAATACCAGTTTCATTTGAACTGCTGTACTTACTATTTTTGAACAAAGCGTCTGTGAATTACATGAAACTGGATTCCTAGAGGCCAAAAAGGCCCATTAAAATACGAACCTACATGTTTCAACACGTGCCTAATCTTTTTAGCCATACAAGTTTTTGCTCAAGTTCATCAGGAAAAAACTTAATGAATAAACAAAGGATAAAAAAGGCATTAATAACATGTTTTATTTTGTAACTGGTTTCAATGAACTCCTTTTGATTTTCCTTGGATTTTGTAAAATCTAAATCAATAATCTACAATAATAATAAAGCTGAAGAGTTTGTTTGTTTGAACACGCTAATCTCTGGAACTACCAGTCGGATTTGAATAAATATTTTTTTCTTTGATAGCTCAATTTTTGAGAAAGGTTATAGGCTATTTAACATCACGCTACAACGCTTAAGAGCAGAGCAAAAAGAAGAACTGACAGAAACCTGTCATCTAATCTCTTCACCACCCTTGGTTGACTGGTAGAGAATGCCTAAGGCATTAAGTCCTTTGTACCTTTTTGTGCGAAAAGTTTAAATAAATAAAGAACGTTAGGCGAAAACGAAGTAATAGCGCAAGCGGGCGATGAAATGCGATGCGACGCGGTGGATCGAGGTTCAAAATTTCACGCGGATGAAGTAGCGGATAAGAAATAGTTTATTTATATTAATGTTACATGTCACTGTAGCTAAGCTTTAATGCTCAGTCTTGAGTGGTTGTACGATGCTTATCAAAGTCCGAAAGTAGGCTAGGTAGATGACTCAAGTAGATAAATCATTAAAATTATAAACATAATAACTTAAAGCTAAGCTAGGTACTCACGTTCCTACAACTAGGTAGGTAGTTAAGTATTTAGCGTAGAACTAAATGGGAAAACGAGAATGAAAATGCGTGTATTGCATTTTATTTCAGACATTTAAGTATAGCATTTGAATTCAGGCGTATGATTATAATACAATAGAATATTAATTTATTTTTAGTGACATCCAGTACCTAGTAATAAAGTGTGCATGGTCACAATTTTTTTTTTATAACTGTCAATTCTTGTAATTTAAAAAAAGATCAGATTGTGAACGTTCTTAAAATTACGAGAAATTGCCCCTCTGATCTCAGTCTCAATCTGTCAAAGAATACTTCTAATTTCCCTTAATTTTGACAAGTGTTTGACATTTGTTCGTCGCTGAGATGAGACTGCGACTAGATTTTGAACGTTTTAAATTACGAGAATTGGCCTTCAGACTGTGAACGTTCTTAAAATTACGAGAATTGCCCCTCTGGTGTGTTTAGAATCATGTGCTAAATCCATGGTATCAGGTTGTCTGTCGATATCTCTGCCACCCTGTATTAATGCAGAGGTATTCTAATCATCCACGGCCCTCGGAGACAAATTCACTAACGCAGCTCAACTTTAAATCGCCGAATCACATGCTGTCTCTATCACGTTAAGGTATATCGTAGCGACAGACAGTATTTTAAAAACATCTTAAAGCTATTCAGAGTGGATTTTTGAGACATGGCTGTAAGGTCGGGTACCGTAACTGTTGTAGCTACAACTTAACTTTTTTGAGTAATTGCTAACTACATTCACAGATTTGCAAAATGTTAAAACGTTTTATTTTTATAATGCCAATCGATGCAACTTTTGTATAAGGATTGTAAGTCTTTCCTGCACCCCAATTGTGTAACACACTATTAATCTCAATCTGAATCATTTTGGACGACGTTGCTAATCCATTGCTTAATATGTTCGAAATATGTGTCTCCTCAACAACGCAAATAACGCAATGTATGTTGTTGAACTGTCAAAATGAAACCCATTGCTACTGATAGTGTGTTACGCAAGTACCCCGCTGGACCAACTAAGGTTAGAGTACTAAAAAAGCCACGGATTGCAATAAAGCAATCTTATACTGCCTCGTCTCAAAAATTCACCCTGTTTATCGTGGCCTTTAACAGGCTGGGGATTAGTCGCTAAATTGACTAAATTGAAAAAAAAAAGTTGACAAATTGGTCTCGACGACGTTTTTGTAATGACATTTGATTTAGTATGAATATGAATACAATACCTAATAAATCCCAGATAGTCGGTACGTTCACCCTATCTAATCTACATAGACTATACTAGAAAAAAATATGAATGCGGACTATTAAAATAGCCAGATAGCGAAGTCTCCTTGTCTAATACTTAGCTACTTAATATAAATTAAGTACAGCCTTGTATTGGTGGAATAATAGAACGACCAGAACGCTAGACTAGTACATACGAAAACAATATAATAATACGTTCCAAGCTAGAATATAAATTTGTAAGATATACTTGGGAGATTGAAGCGCATTACCTACCTACATGGTAATAACTTCCACAGCACAGTAAAACACAATTAGTGCGAAAATGCTCAAAGAGTCGACGAAAAATATGATGGATATGATGGCAGGGACATTCACGAGGAAACTGTAACCATGAATTCAGCATATTAAGATTCTAGACCAAGATGAAAAGTTTCATGATTCTAATGTAAAGTGTAAAAAAAACAGCTGTATCATATAAAAGTGCAATAAATACGCAGTCAAAATGTATGGAACAGCTAGCTTTTTTTTTAATAACCTCCGACAGGGATTCAGAATCATATATCCACAAATTCGTTGAAACCATGTCGACCATAGATGTAGCAAAACTAAATTCTCATAAAAAATTATAAAATTGCAATTCATAGCTATCCTGGCTAATTCGAATCATAATAATAGGGGTTAAAGTATGAAATTGCCGTTTTATTGTAATAGGTACTTCGAATTGACAAACTTCATGGTTTGAGATTTTTGAGTGAAACTTTTTTCACATGGTACTTAAGAAGTGCTTCTTTTAAAAAATGTGCTACATTTGATTATCGACTTTCAGTTGTTTTTTTTATTCAGCTTAGACAAGAAAGATGGATACTTCGAAAATTCGAGTTATTTTTGAATACGAGTTCCGACGTGGAACTAACGCGGCAGAAACAGATCGCAATGTCACTGTTGCGTTTGGAGAGGGGACTGCTAATGAACGCACCGTGCGATTTTGGTTTAAACGCTTTCGAACGAAACGAACCGAACCACGTGGAAGACCGCCCACACAGGTGAATAACAATGAATTGAAAGAGATGGTGGAAGCCGATCCGAGCCAAACTAACCAGGAATTAGCGGCATGGTTTAACGTTACCTTACCAACAATATTGACTCACTTGTGTCAAATCAATAAAATAAAAAATATAAGAAATGGGTGCCTCATGATTTGACTGATCTGCAGAAAAAAACGCGTGTTGAAACTTGTGTTGCGTTGTTGAATCGATACAGAAATGAAGGAATATTGGATCGAATTGTGACATTTGATGAAAAGTGGATTCTTTACGATAGCCGTAAGCGAAAAATGCAATGACTGACCCCAGGTCAAACGCAGCAACAGTGTCCTAAAGCAAAGCTTACCAATAAAAAGGTAATGGTAACTATTTGGTGGTCTCAGATGTCTACTGTGCGGAATACGAACAATGATAGCAAAACTAGCAGTGAAACAGCCCCGAGTCATGAATCGACCTTCACCATTATTGCTCCATGATAACGCGAGACCCCATACGGCACGAGAAACAGTTTTAACTCTACAGGAACTGCAATTATAAACCATTCGTCACCTTCCGTATTCGCCAGACCTTGCTCCAACGGACTACCATTTTTTTCGTGATTTGGACAATTTTCTACGTGACAAAAAGTTTTCTTCTCAGGAGGCAGTACAAAATGCTTTCACACAGTTTGTCGAATCTAGATCACGAAAGTTCTATCGCAAAGGCATAAATGACCTTCCTATTAGATGGCAGCAATGTATAGATAATAATGGTAATTATTTTGATTAAATAAATGTGTTAAATTAAAAAAAAAACTAATTACAATTTTTCAGTACCTACAAATCGGCAATTTCATACTTTAACCCCTAAAATTTTCCATTAGTTTTTATGTATGAACCAATCAATCATAGATTAAATAATTATACTTGATATTTCACAATCTATACTGGTTAAATTTCTATCGTCGTAAATGAATCAATTTTGCATACCGATGATACGGTGAGACATGCTGAACTTCTACAATGTATAATGTAACATCCTGTAACCATGTTTCTGGCAAAATAAATTATTCTTATTCTTATCGTTTTAATCCTTAAAAAGAAAATCTGTTGATCCATATAATATTATGTCGAGTTATGCGAACATAAATCTATGGATCAACTGATTTTTTTTCGCGATTTCAGGGTTTGACTCATAGTAAAAGTTGTTCATAATGATGAGAATAATGATCCCTTTTAAGGATTAAAACGATCAAAATTTAACGGTGTATAGCTGTTAAAGTATACATATTCACGACTAGCCCGCGGCTTCGCCCGCGTGGATGTCGGAAATTATTCCACGGGAACGTGCTAACAGGATAAAAAGTATGTGCTTCCCCAGAATGCCATCTATATCTATGCCAAATCAGAAGTTCAGTGGCTTAGGCGTGAAAATGTAACATACTGTTTCAAGTTTAAATCCTCCCCTTAAAAACCGAATTACCCGTTTTTGTCCCGTCAGTGGTAAATTTTCGACAACTTTACATATTTGTTATTAATTATTTTCTGTCAAAAGTATCAATACTGAGTTTCAAATTACTCAGACCGCGCAATCAATTTCTTCGACATAAACTTAACACCCCTATATCCCCCTTTGAGGGGTAGTTTTGAAAAACTTATAATGATAAACTTTATTACTTACTTAGGCAAATTTCAAGTTTTTTAACTAAATGAATAAGATTTTTCATATAAATTGTATCCCCGCTTTTCACCGCCACAGGGGTGGAATTAAAAAAAAATCGTTTGGGATGTATTCATAACTTGACTCAAAGATTATTTATACTAATTTTCGAGTTAATCAAGCCATGCAGTAAAATCCTCCCCTGAAAAATTGACTACCCCATTTCAGCCCGTCAGGGGTAGATTTTCAAAAAACCCTGATACACATTATTCTTTACTTTCAATATTAGGTATAAATACTGAGTTTCGAGTCAACCGGACTGCGCGCTAAAATTCTTCCATACAAACTTTGAAACCCCCTTATTAGAGGGTAGTTTAGAAGAAAAAAAAACTGACAATCTTCATAATTTATTTAGATAAGTATTCCTGCTAAGTTTCAAGTTTATTAACTCAAGGAATAAGATTTTTCATACAAACTTTCATCCCCTATTTTATCCCCTTGGGGGTAGAATTTATCAAAATCCTTTCTTAGCGGATGCCTACGTCATAACATCTACCTGCATGCCAAATTTCAGCCTGATCCCTCCAGTGGTTTGGGCTGTGCGTTGATAGATCACTATGTCAGCCAGTCACCTTTGAGTTTTATATATTTAGAAGATACTTTTCCGGCATAAAAAGTACCCAATGTGGTGCCCAGGATATTAAAGAATAATTATACCAAGTTTCATCGAACCGGTAGTTTTTGCGTGATGCCTGAACAAACAGACAGACAGACAGACCGACAGACAGACAGACAAAAAAAATTTTAATCACATTTTTGGGTTCGGTGTCGGTCTAGTAACACCATTGCCATTTATTTTTTTGATATTTTCAATGTACAGAATTTTCACTTCTACAGATTTATTATTACGTAAGTATAGATCAGCCAACCTTGTGTTCTAGGAAGATATTATATTTTTATAGGTTTCCAACCTAAAATACCAGATGCACAATAGAACATTAATAGACCAAGACTCATGCGTGCCATGAGTACGTGGTTATAATATTAATTGACATCATTAATTTTAATTACATGATGAATTTAATTCATTTATTCTTCACAGAAACAAAGAATGATGAATAAGTTAATAATACAAACGACATTCTTGAACACTGATCCAAAAATCTTATATAATAATATTATATTGTTGCTCTACCCAAACTAGTTTAAGCAGTTAATTTAGTCTATTAGCTAAAATAATATATTTAAATTCATTTATCTGCAAAATGTCATAGGTATGCTAAAAACAAACATATTAATTTTGTAGAAACCAGTCGCGATTCCCTAATTATGTTGAATTCTAATTTTTTATCAGTATTAAAGATGCTAAATACCTATAGAAACATTCACCTCCGGTCCTCACATAACGAAAGTGACAGATGTGCTGAAACCGAAATAAAGAAGTTTCAACAAGGATGTTTTAAAACATAACAGGTTTTGTTATAACAATGTGGTTAGTATTTCCGCGATCCATTTTTAAAAACTGTCAATGTGAACCTATTCGTACAACCGCTTTCGAGATTTAAAAAAATGAAAAGTATCTATAACATCATTGGCCGATACGATGTAAACTTAGGATATGCCACTCGTGAGTGCTCGTGTCTCGTCTCATATCAGAGAACCACCTCGACTTTATTGTAACAATCCCATCGACGTCCATACTGCATTATTTTTGCCTGTGATATGGTTTTTGGACTCGTCTACAGACAGTAAATATTTAATACACAAATAGATTTTTTAACTCCCGTTATGCCATATTGGTTAACAAGAGCAAGATAACAGCTATTGTATTAACAGCTCTATGCACGTTTACTTTCTGAATGAAAATTAGATCGCGTAGAATTTATGACGATTAAAATTATGATTGTACTAAATAATTGATCAAGTGGTACAATGTATAAATTATAAATATGAGTAAAGCAAAGAAATACACGTTGTTTATCTATATAAATCACGCACATAATGTAATGTGAATACATGGAGTATCGTAGTACTTGTTTGATGTTTGATACAATGTAAGAAACGATCAACAGATTACTTACACGCATTTCATAATACACTTCCATTTAACTCGTTCCGACTACTTAGGTTAACGATGCAATTACCTATTCCACTTAAGGTGCTATTGAATTAATGGAATATATTAAGATGAATGAGAGGATTCCCTGCAAGGAAATAAACCATTTGATACAGCAGGGATGGGTACTTCAGAAGTACCTACTGACGACGAGGCACAATTACTTAGCACTATGTAAGTACATCCATAGTAATTGTTCAACGGTAATTGTAAATCCCGAGTTGCCGTTATTGTTTCGCAGTCTTTTGTTTTGTCATTGAAGTAATTAATCATTGATGTAGTATCAATGATGTTAGTCATCTTCTATAGAAACAAGATGGTTAACCGTGACCGTAGTTCTTTGTTAGTCGCGTGGAAATTGCGCAAATATTTTTACGTCTATAGGCTTGCTATGGATAATGTCACGGTCAAAATAATAATTAGAGCGTTTGGGCGGGGCCCGACAGTGTCCGGCCGACGCAGGGCTGCCGAATTCTTATTTTTTTTGTAGCCTTCTATGTAGTACCTGAAAATGTCTACTTCACCAACTTTATGAAAAGTGGAAGTGGAGATCGTAAAAATTTTACTCCACTGCACAGAATTCTAAGTCTACCAAAAGGTAGAGACACCAAACAATTAATAAGTTTTTCTCAGCGCTTTGTACAATACATATTTTTTATATAACCGGCATTATTGAATTGGAAATACCATCACGTCAAGGTTTGTAAATAATGCTAGCAGCCCTATGCGGATTGTTGGTGGCGGCGCGTCAACGACGTCGTGTGTATGCTGTGCCCGCGCCGACGCTTTTGTCAATGCGTAATAAAATCCGTGCGCACTGACGGCCGTGGCATGCGCCGTCCTAGCACCTCGTATACACTTCACAGTTCGCACCTACGTATACGTTTCAGAAAATGAACGTAAATAAATTAGGTACCAAAATTGATTTAGAATATTAAACGGCATCTATTTGTGTTCACGACAAGTATGGAAATAACTTTATATTATAAAATTAATTTAGCTATTATTGATAAAGGAATGGTGAATATAGAATTTAAATTTTCTGAAGGCCAATTCTTGTAATTTAAAATGTTCAAAATCTAGTCGCAAAATCATCTCGACGACAAAAAAAAATGACAAAAACTTGTCAGAAATGTAGAGAAGTTAGAATTATTTTTAACAGATTGAGACTTAGATCAGACTGTGAACGTTCTTAAAATGACGAGAGTGGCCCCTCTGATTTGAATATCACTATATTCTACCTACCTACTTCTCTTTCCTTAAGAGTCACATTTCGTTCCTCGTGACGGATTCCGTTTTATAATTTGTACCAAATCTATTACCAGGCTATATTTTGCATTTGTGTTCTTGTCCTGCTATTTTTATGGAGATGGTGACATTTAAGATTTAATTAGCAAGCGAATATGAATCCTACATATAATTATGGCGGTATTCGTTCAATTTTAATTTAAAAGAGATTTCAGGTCAGTAACTGAATTCGCTGTAAAAAAGAGAGTTAATTTCACAAATATACAAAACAATCATACATTCGTAATGTTTCTCTTCAAAGAATAAGAAATCTTAACGACCCGTTATTTCAATTTTCGTACTGTACACACTGACTCAGTAATTCAGCCTCCTTTTTTATGCCAGTAGGAATTATATACTTCACAAATGCATTTGCGGAAATTTAATTTGAATGTGATTGTAATGGCATTGCCGTATTTTAATTCTACAGCGATTTAATAAATACTGAAAGGAAGATGGAAACAATATTCGTTTATAATTTAATAATCACATTCTTTTTTGTTCCTGACGGTTGAACCGAAACGGAATGGAAACTTTTTATTATAAGATGTATTGAATACGGAAGAATATGTCTTCCGTATTCAATTCTATTTTATTCAAAACTAAACAGTCATTGATAAGGTAAACCAATACATATACTGGAGTTATTTATATATACTTTATTGTACACCAAAAAATACAATGTTTAATACAAAACATACAATGTTATCATCGCTTTTTAACCCCCTACGCAAAAACGACGGGGTGTTATAAGTTTGACGTGTCTCTGTATATGTGTGTGTATGTCTGTCTGTGGCCTCGTAGCTCCCGAACGGATGAACCGATTTTGATTTTGTTTTTTTTTGTTTGAAAGGTGAATTTGTCAGGAGTGTTCTTAGCTATGTTTGATGAAAATCGGTCTAAGATGGCTGCCGCCACAAAATGGCGGATTACAAATCCAAGATGGCCGCCACCACAAAATGGCGAATTACAAAAAAATCTGATTAAACACCAAAATACCTGAATCTTAAAACGCAAGAAAATAAAAGAAATTAAATAATAAGGAGTCCCTACAAATAGCATGAAATAAAAAAATAATTAAAACATTAAAAAAATCCCCGACACAAAATAATAATAAAAATAGTATGAATGTAAAAAGCCTAAAACAATTAAAAAAAACTATTGAAAAAATAGCCACAAATAGAACCAAAAAAGGTACAAACGTGAAACCCTATAAAAAGAAAAAAGTAACACAGATAGTTTATAACCTGGATTAACACATGAGAGATTGTTTCCGACATCCACGTGGGCAAAGCCGTGGGCAAAAGCTAGTACGAAAATAATAACAGAATTTATAATATGCTGTAAAAAGTTGTTTATATCTTACTTTAGGTTTTAGTAGGCCTGACGCTATCGCCTCTTTTTTAGGCATACTAATCTATGTGAACTATAATTATTATTAATCACATAAGGTTGAATGACATTAAGAAAAGATCCTATCAAAAAGTTAAACAAAATGATTTTGAGCTAAATTAAGCGAAAGGTTGTTGGGTTATCAACCTCACCTACCCAGAGCCAACCCAACTTGCAAAAAAAGGGTGTACTATCCTCATCAGAACATTTTTTTGTTTCCTTCATATAATTATACGACATTAAAAATCAAAATTTAAGCGTTCAGAAACGGTAAAATACACATACCTGAAATTGTAGAAATATTAACAGATTCCAATTCGTCAAAACAATTTGAAATAAGTAGTAAAATCGTTTCAAACATAAGTAGATAAAAAAAATAAAGTGATTTATGGACATGACAAAAGCTTCTGATTTTGTTGACCTACGAATTCTTCTTACAAAATTAAACTCGTAAGGCAATTGGGGTATTTGAGAGTGAGGAAGTTTCAAAATACAAATCGTAATGATAATACATCTAAATACGAAAACAAAAGAAAACTTTATATCGAAATAACAACAAATAGTATGGGATACCCCAAGGGCAAATCCTGGGCCCATTGTTAGGCAGTACTACATGTACCAACTTGGTATAACTAAATACCTACTGCAAAAAAACAAAGAACTCAGTGATGAACTTCGTTCCTAAAATTTTATTTAGGTATGCATACAAAAGTCACGTTGCAGTGTAAACTGATTTACATCCGTCACCTCACACATCAGGTTCAGTTGAAAACCAGCGTCAGGCACTAGTTGGCACAGCGTAGGCATTTTTGCTGAACTGGGCCTTTTTGGTATAGCCGTGATACACACTTTCCTGCTATTTTCTTGCATCGGTCTTTATACTTTCTATTTGTTTTTTTATTTGTTGCTATCTGATGTATATGTATATGGTGTATTGTGTGTCTTTTAGTCTGTGCTAAATAAATGTATTTTCTTTCTTTCTTTATAAAGGGATGATTACCGCGATGAGAACAGAAAAGATGAAAAGCACATAGATAGAATGACAAATGCAGTCTTAGAACTTTAAAAGAATATATTAATCGTCGCGGCAGAATGTAATGAAACATGTTCTCGTATTTTTGAAGCACAAAGGTAAGGAGATCGAATCTTCTAAGCTATGACTGAATGATGCAAAATCACACTCGACCCGTAATGCAGAAAAGCAAACACACCCCGTACTACCAGTCAAACTGTCAAAATATGAATGATATAATTTTCTTACATATCTTTGCATAAAATAACGACTGGTCTTACCATCGCGTAATGTCTTTGAGTCATTGTCCCTATATTTTTAGAACCATAGACACGCAGAATATAAAGCACTCTTAATGCGCCGCCCGGTCTTTGTTGTTTACTGTGAATATATTATAACTTCATGGCTGATTACACTTTTTATAATGGTGTAATAAGCTTTACAATAATCCACGAAAATTATGTTGCACTTCATAATGAGCACTCGTAATGTAAGAAGGTTGTTGTTAACATTGTTAATATATGTACGAATAATATTGTTGTGGTCGTTCGGACTATAAAACCACAGAAAGTGTAGTGTCAGTGCCACAGTGGTAGTTAAAAAGTTGAATCCTAGTAACCTTAGATTTGACGTTGATTTACTTAAGTCACAAGGCAATGCGATTTTAATCCTCTTCTCTTATATCGGCACAATCTCCTACTTATACTCGTTAAATTGTTATTAAAATTTAAATGTCATCAATGTCCCTATAATTGAATTTGAAATAGTTATGTTTGTGACCGCTGATCGTGTAACGATAACAAAAGACGAAGACGCTATCCAATGCGCAGTCATGCAAAATAACTTCTTAATTAATTAACCATTCAATTTCACTTTTGTTGTATCAACAATCTGCACTTGCCATTTCACTTAGCCGTGAGAACTGAAAATGTATCTCCGGATCACGGTGTGAGGGGTGCGCGGGCGGTTTCCAGTTGCAACAGCGGTAATAGCTGCGCCAGCGCGGTTGCGTTGCGAGACGCGAGGACTTGCCGGCGCTTGCAACACTTCCACGGCACTTGACACAGACAGGCACGCATTCGGCATGTTCCCGTCACCCGCAACAAGTTCAATATCGCCATAGTCAATGGTCATTATCCCTTCATCGAGCTGATTATTACGCACTGTGTCTATCTGCTGTGACTGGCAATCAAGTGTTCAGTTTAAAAAAGGCGAGATTAAGTTTTTTTGTAGTTTTATAGCAGCTGGTAGTGTATAAACACGATAATTTATAATTTGAGATGGTCATTAATTGATATTTACAATTGTAAAGCAATAAAGCTTTTGCAATACTTATTAGCAAAAATATATTAAAAACAATAGGTAAACACTGTAAACAGGCATAAAATATTGCAACCACATACAAACATACAGCAGCATCCATATGTAAATCAGGAGATACGAGCAGATGGCTCACGTTCTAAACCTTCACGTTTTATCTATCAATCAGCTCTGCTTAAGTAACTTTAGCCCCACTGCCCAATACGCCACCGATTATAATCTACCGTGATATAATATTTATATCTTCCAGGATGTACTGAGCTAATTAACTATCTTGCTGATTTACTATATTGTTGATTTAAAACAGATCTAAAACCATCTATGTTCAAAAAGAATCGCAAACACTTACGTGTTGGCATAACAGTTCAGCTAACAACATAAGCACGCTAAGTTCAATGTAATCATAATGTATGTGTCAATGTCAATATAACCTTCGGACTTTGGAAAATGTTTTCCTCATGATTCCGTCTGTTCGTCATAAAACGACATAATAATTTCCATCAGTAATTATATATCTTTAGCAATGTAGTGACTAATGATTCCATTAAAATAGCCATCCAGCAAGGTCTAGATTATTCAAACAATCTTGTTAATAATTCAAGTTGTCTTACCATTTCAATTATTCAATCAAACAAATCAAGTCAACACTCATAAACCGCAAATTAGCAATCATTTGTGATTCTCATTACATACATTGTAGTTGTAGCTCGGAGCTGGTTTATTAATATTCTGAACGACAAAAACAAAATTAAATAAAATGATAGGAAATCACCAAATCTGAATTTACACTAAAAATACTTGCTGAACGCGAAACTACTAACTAATTACTAATCATTAAAAAAAGTAATGGCATGGCAATCATAGGTTATTAAATCACTAATCTAATCATTAACCAATAAACTGGTGATTTCCATTTAGTTTAGATGGCGTTACTGTAATACAATTGTTGTGTTCATGTCATGACAATAATGATTCAAGTCATCAAGTACACCCGTACTTGATGACTTGAGTCATTGTTACTGTTAGCCTGTATCATCCCACCGCAAGATCCTATAATTAATAATAACTAGCTTCTGCCCGCGGCTTCGCCCGCGTGGATGTCGGAAATTTACCCACGGGAACGTGCTAACAGGATAAAATGTATGTGCTTCCCCAGAATGCCATCTATGTCGCGGGCCCTTTGTGGCTAATTACAATAGAAAACCAATTGTGTCTCATTATTGGTGATTAAGAGGGTACCTATATGATATCTTCACCTAAGTACCTAACTAATTAAAAAAAAAAACTCAATAACAGAAAATTAAATACCTACCTACCTAAATAAACCTATTTCTGATGATAACTAATCTAAACTCAATAAATAAGCAAAATCCCTAAAAACTAATATCTATACGAATGACTAAACCTACCTAACAGTATTATAAAATAACCTACGGTCACTACGTACACTATCAAATATACTACCTATAATTTAAAATTAAAATCTATACCTACGACTCATATAAAAATAAACCTAAATAACTCTAAAAACTAAAAGGAATAAAAATGAACTCCACTGCGGGTGACCCAACCTACGACAAACTTAGTATTTGCGGTTGGTACAGTACAGACAGTGGTAATCGGGTATAGAGATCGAACCGCAAAATTAAGTTTGTTTTTTATTGTATATACTTTTCCGGTATAAAAAGTACCCAGTGTGGTGCCCAGGATATTAAAGAATAATTATACCAAGTTTCATCGTAATCGAACCGGTAGTTTTTGCGTGATGCCTGAACAAACAGACAGACAGACAGACAAAAATTTTTTTAATCACATTTTTGGGTTCGGTGTCGGTCAAGTAACACCCCCTGCCATTTATATTTTGAATATTTTCAATGTACAGAATTGTCACTTCTACAGATTTATTATAAGTATATATAGATAATATAATGTACAAGCTAGCCATATTCCGCGTGGTTTGATCAATGTAAGTGCGTCTGTTTATAATGTTTACAACTTTATTCATTCTTTGTCTAATATAATAAGGTTAAAATAATCAATGTTATTTTAAATATTTTCTTACCTACTTACATTAGTATGAACACTAGAAAACACACGCTTTTCGCTCTTTATAGAACCACCGTCCGCTTAATTTGATCCACATTAGCATACTGAAGATATGTATCTTGCAAAGGCTCACGAAACTCGGAACCAACAAAATCTTATGTAACTACAAACAAATTAAGTAGAGGCAAACTTATTTTTTGTATTCTCATCTTGTGACAAAGATGCTGAACAATGTAAACATCATTGTATTTTACGTAAATCCAGTACGATTTACGTAACTTATAATATAAGCTAATTTAATAATATGTATAAGCTAACTTAATATAAGTTAATTTACACTGACCCAGAGTCCCCTTGTCCCCTTGAGTTGAGAACCAGTTGAGAACGTTGAGCTATGAAAAAGTGTTAATTTCATTCAATAAGGTAGGTATGTAGATATACTTTTGGAAAGATCTGACTTCTATTGCTGTCGCATTCACTGTGTTGTGGTCATATTTATTTTTCCCTAGGAGGATTTATTGTTTTATTATAATAATAAATAGTTACACAAAAAAAGGACCTTCATAGATGTAAATAGAATAAATTCTTTTAAATATACTTGAAACTACTGAACAATGAATTTAACGATGTGAACTGAAGTTTAATTAATATATTTTTTACTAACTTCTGCCCGCGGCTTCGCCCGCGTGGATGTCGGAAATTTAACCACGGGAACGTGCTAACAGGATAAAATGTATGTGCTTCCCGAGAATGCCATCTATCTCGCGGGCCCTTTGTGGCTAATTACAATAGAAAACCAATTGTGTCTCATTAGTGGTGATTAAGAGAGTAGGTACCTATATGATATCTTTACCTAAGTACCTAATTTAAAAAAAAAACTCAATAACAGAAATTAAATACCTACCTACCTAAATAAACCTATATCTGATGATAACTAATCTAAACTCAATAAATAAGCAAAATCCCTAAAAACTAATATCTATACGAATGACTAATCCTACCTAACAGTATTATAAAATAACCTACGGTCACTACTACGTCCACTATCAAATATACTACCTCTACTTTAAAATTAAAATCTATACCTACGACTTATAAAAAAATAAACCTAAATAACTCTAAAAACTAAAAGGAATAAAAATGAACTCCACTGCGGGTGACCTAACCTACGACAAACTTATTATTTGCGGTTGGTACGCAAAATTAAGTTTGTTTTTTATTGTATATACTTTTCCGGGATAAAAAGTACCCAGTGTGGTGCCCAGGATATTAAAGAATAATTATACCAAGTTTCATCGTAATCGAACCGGTAGTTTTTGCGTGATGCCTGAACAAACAGACAGACAGACAGACCGACAGACAGACAAAAAATTTTTTAATCACATTTTTGGGTTCGGTGTCGGTCTAGTAACACCCCCTGCCATTTATTTTTTTGATATTTTCAATGTACAGAATTTTCACTTCTACAGATTTATTATAAGTATAGAATAGATATAGATTTCATATATTTTTAATTAAAAATATATTAAATAGGTAATATTAGGTAAATAATTATTTACCTAATATTATAATTGGTTGGTGCGGAATTTCGTCAAAATTTCCTAAGGGGTCTCTGCGAGTTGGCTTTGGCCCTCGTACGCCTTTCAAAGATATATAAAAACATAAAAATAAAAAATATATATAATCTATCAGTCTGGGCCCGTGTGGTGGATTACGGTCCACTCCCTCTCACCGAGAGGAGGCCTCTGTCCCAGCAGTGGGAACATTATAAGCTGATTATCATGATAATGATGATCTAAAGTAAATAATCGAGAATCAAAGTATATAACGAAAGATATGTTCGAACTGAGTAATGTATAAAGCTTTTAAATTGACAAAGAAAATTGTTATACTGTTTTACTTAGAATTATGTTCAAAAAGTGCGAAGTATAATCAGTGTTTGCTGGGACCAAGCCTCCTCTCTTCGAGGGAGAGTGAGCTATAATACCACGCGGCCCCAGTGCGGGTTAGTAGATATCACATGTCTTCGCTTTTATGGTTGTAGGACATGCCGGGGCCTCACGATGTTTTCCTTCACCGTTTTGAGAGCAATGGTGATGAAATTGTTTACACAAAGTAAAGCGCCTGCCAGGATTTGACCCCACGACCTACAACTTAAAAAGTGCGAATTGGATCTTAGTATAGCTCAAGTATGTACGAGTAATTATCTCTTTCTGCGAGTACACCTGAGAAAGAGCTTTATCTCTTGTTACCATAACACAAGCATTAGGTTGCTTAGCTTGGGACTAGATGGCGCTGTGTGAAATGTCCAGGGATATTTATTTATTTATTTATTTATCTCTGTGGGATGAAAACATTCGCATGTGTTACAGGTTGCCTGTTGTTGACCCATAGATAAGATGTGAATATCTGTAAGGGTTATCATCCGATCCAGCCCATCTCTTGCTGCCTTACCCCTGCGACGCCCTAAAACGATTTCCATAATCCACAGGCCGTTAGCGTGTAATCGCTTAGTTTTTTTAAGCCCTAGCTGGAGGCCTTATTTCATTGAGGCACCCACAGGCAAGACCGCTTAAGCAGACGACAACCTTGTGTGCTGAAGATCCTTTTGAATATATATTTTTTAGAGGCATCTCGCAGGATGCCATTAAAAAAATATATTCAAAAGGATTTTTTCAAGAATTAAAGATATCTAAAGCCATTTTGTATCTTTCTTTTTCTTTATGGGTAAATCCTCGTGGATAGCTCCGGAAGTGGCCAATTATAACAATATATGTTCTGAGAGTGTTGAGTTAAAAATATAGGTATTTCAATGGAAAACGTGTTAGGTACGGAATCAATCAGTCATGACAGGTTTGTGAAACTCGCCCACACAACATTTTTTTTTTCAAGCCGTGTATTTACAATTCATCGCGTAAGTTAGTTTTTGCACTTAACATCTACTTGGTAACTTAAGTTAAGAAATGGTTGGGATTGATGATTAATTGTCCAAATAAAAATAATGTGGGACGTCATAAGTGGTAATTAAATATTCTATAGTTAGTGTTATGAAGTCGTTAGATGCAGACACTCCTCCAGTTTATGCTTCATAACAAAATCAAGATCAATTAAATCAATAAAGACGGCAGAAGGCTCGTAGCCATCTATTAGGTACGATCATCAAAGGGGTTAAGTAACCAGGGTCGTCGGATATAGTTGAAGTTTAGTAAGAAACCAAAATCTAATTAACAGAAAACAAATAGTTCATTTATCAAATTTAATTTCATTTGAACATCCATTGGATTCTTACTAAACTTCATCAATATCCGACGACCCAGTTAGCACTCTTTTGGTGACTGTACCTATCATCCGAATTGATCATAACGTACTATTAGTTATTCTGTGTCATAACAAAGATTAAAATAATTATTTTGATTAAAACCGTCATATCAAAAAATAAATACTATGAGATAAAAATTTAATGGTCACTAATGAAAGGTGAAGGCCCAACTAACCTTTGAGAAATTGTGTAATCTTTGCATCGATCGATAAAAGAATTTTTTCTTTATTTATCAATATTGATTTGATTCAGTAGGTAGTTGTTTTAACCAAAGTTAATATTTGTTTTATTAACATTATATTTCCTTAACACTTATTGTTTCCTTTGTACACAAAATGCGCAAAGTCATCGGTAAATAATGCTCAGTTCGAAAGGAAGCTCAAGATGATCACGTCAATACATCAAGAGGGCTATGACTGAAGAAGCGTGACAAATGGTAATGTGTTAGTACTAAGAAAAGCATAAGCAGGTGAAAACTTTCACATGGAAACCCTAAGATTAGATACGGTCCTATTGACCTAGAAGATTCCTAAAGATCCGACGACCGAAGTACCCACTTATCTTTTCCAACATTAACGTAAATATGGAAAGTGTTATTTATACAATTTTCATGTTGTGAAGGAAAGTTCTGATTTTTGCAATCATTCAAGGTGATGTAAACTTGAATGAATATGGGTTCACAAATAAATTCAAAGCCGGCCTTAGGGTTTCAAATGGTCTTGCAACAACATTGTGGCAATGATATGGGAACAGATTAATTGATCTAGATAACTTTTTGGAAACAATCCAATCCAAGGGGTCTACTCCGAAGTAGTATCGGCCGAATGTTCGGCCGTTTCCTACTACGAAGTTACTATTTGGTTTTTGGTTCGGTCAGTTCCGATCCTACACTCCTATACTCGAATATTGACTATGGTCCCGACCCAACTGAGCCGATCCGAACTTTTTTCGCATTTTTCAATAATATTCGGTTCGGCCATGTGTCGGTCCGATCCGAACATTCGAACTTTGCACTTCGGAGTAGGCCCCCAATTTTGGCGGAGGTTCGAAATTGAGAGACTGGACCTGTAGCAAGTGCGGCAAGGTCAGGTGATAGTAGCAAGGTACTTTATAGGATTATTGAAAATATATGCTTAGATGCTTACACATTCTTGAAATTTATAAGCTCATTAAAATAACTGCGACACCCATTAGAATAAAACTAAGTCAAGTGTTCGCAATAAACAAGACAACTATCATTCTGCAACTCGAACGACGCAAATCTTTGTTCTATGCTTCCTATACTTATAATGAGTAGTTTATCGCAAACAAAGCCTGTGAGTAAACACGTCCTATAATGCAAATACCATGAAACAATACGATCTTGATTACCTTTGGAAATTTTCCTTATCTGGAAAAATGATTTCCTCGTGATTTTTTCGCGAAACATTGTATGTAACTGAATGGAGCTAAGTGGAATTGAACCAGTACCTCGACCTCTCGCTACCGGCTCGCTACCTTGATCGCTCTTGACCAGGACTATAACACTTTAATGCTGACAGCAATAAATTATAATGTCTATCATAAAACAAAACATGTGTCAACTAGGTGTTTTCATAATAATATTCCTCACATTGTTGTGGTAATATAACGACAGTTTAAATGCATCAAGTCATTAAAACAAAACATTTGTAACATTTTAATTACGTTATCAACATGATTGATAATTTCTTAAGGGAGCCTTCGGTTGATTAATTCAAGTCTCGTCAAATATAAATCTAGTTTGCATAATGCCATAAAGTTTAAATATTTTCGCAATATCAACGTTAAGAGCGCATTTGATTTTTATTGTTAAGGTGATCTTGTTTACAGATATTTTAGTCCGTTTAACGACGACCGGATTGCTAAGAAGTAAAGTCTTTCTTACGTATATGATGTATGAATTGCAACTTCTAAAGCTCTGTTCAAGTACAATGTACCAATGTGTGTATGTACATATGTATGTATGCACATTGACTACGGGAAACCACTTCGAGGTTGTTATTTACAAAATCTATCGATAAATTCTAGCGATGACACTGAACTTGATAATAGATTACGTCAAGAAAGATTACGCTTTGGTAAATGCAAACTATTTTTGTTGGCACAGAACAGTTGTGCGGCAAATCGCAACCATCCTTCTGTTCTGCAGATCATGTTTTTAGGAAGAAAACCTTTAACTTTGTTTAGATACACAAATAAGTATGTATAACTTCATGTAATTAACAACAAAATATTATAATTTCATCATTTTTTCATGGTAAATATTATATCTAAGAAAATAAAAACAAATCATAACTTACAGGCTTAGCAAACGCTCCAACACAAGTATTCACTAAAAACACTAGTTCGAAGCAATGCTGTATCGCTATAGTAAAGAAGCGAGCGTAAGTCTGGCGGCGCGAACTGCGCGTGGGCAACACGGGGCACTTTAACACTAGTAATGTTCGCGCGCGATCAATCCGCCCGTATATATCACTGCGCTATTCGACGTCACAACTACGACCTGACTCTTCGACCCATCAATGTCTGTACCATGCTCTATCTGTAATCGTTCAATTACTATGGTTTTGATAAGACAGTAACAGAATCTGCACAAGATACTGTGCTGTGAGTGGCTGTGAAAAAAACACAATATTTACGTGATCTTTTATGAAGCGATTGAATATAGTGTATAATCTATGGCGATTGAGGTCGTCGGTTTTGACATTGACGTTTTTTTTTTTTCAATTTAACGTCACTCTCTATTTAATTTTTTTTAATGAGTTTCGTTGTTTCAACTTTCAACATGGAGTTTTCGCTGATATTTTTTTACATTTTTTTAATTACTGCGGACCCTGTTTGATTTAATGAATAAATAAATATGAATCCATTTGCTTTGCTACTAGGTGGATAGTGGATATTTTTAGCGCATTACCTACCCATGGGTAGCGGGATCGTCCGAAAGGGTTACCGTTGCCCTGGAACATAAAGGGCTATGGAAGGAACACGGGTGTGTTTTAGTCAGTAAGAGTCTGACCCTCCCTTCCGCTCCACCCAGAGCGGGAAGGGTCATTCGATGATTTCCCATCCACTAAAAAAAAAAAAATACCTACCCATACAAAAGAGTAAAAAATCAGGATACCTCACCTACACTTTCACAATTTTACCTCCGAGAGTTTAACAGCAGCAAACCAATAGCAACAGCAAAAATAAAGATCACAGTGATGTTGACAGTACTGTAAAATCAAAGATAGGTAAACCAACTTTGAAAGGACTGTACTTACCTAACCAATCTTCGATGTTACCCTATTCTGGTTTATCAAGAGTTCTGTTGCTCTTCAAAAAGGTTTCTATTGGTTGGTACCAGGTTGGACTTACATCTTCCCACTTGTGTTTGGAGACGGTTCAGGGACTTCCAAGTTGACCACGGAAGGTTACACCCTGAAGGGAGATGCTCCTTTGGTGGTAGATAGTAAGTAGGAGGGGGAAGAGTATCCTGCCACAGTTTGCAACGGGCGTCGGCGTCGACCGGGTTTCCTGTCAGAGACGTTGTCGATTTCAAGAAGCTGTGCCTGCTTTTTAGTGAAATATTACAGACGTAAATATTTAACTTAAACAATGAAAATGAACCAACCAGCACAGGGCCCACGTGGTGAGAGGAGGCCTGTGTCCCAGCAGTGGGACCGTTATAGGCTGATTATGTATGTAGTGTAATGAAAACAAATATGAATAAACGATAAATTAAGCTTAGATTTAGTTGAGCTGCTAGCATTTATGCCGCACCCGAAAAAAGTAACAGATCAAAGTAAAAAACCCCCGACACAAAATTTTATAATAATAAAATAGTATGAATGTAAAAAGCCTAAAACAATTTTACTACTACTATTTTAAACTTTACCAGCAGTGCCAATCTGTAACCATCTCACCGTGAAAACTTAGGTGAAGTGAGCGTGGAGTGAGCTGTCATTCCAACTAATACTAGGGATTGACACTATTGACAGCTTACTCTGAGCTCACTTCACTTAACTTTTCACGGTGAGATTTTTACAGAATCGATCGGCAGAACGTTAGGCTAATAAATAGAGCGGTCCCCTGACGGGACAACATTTAATCACAAAAATTCATTTACGTACTTACGTAGGGTCATAATTTCAAGGTTATTTGTTTCTTTTTATAGGGTTTCACGTTTATACCTTTTTTGTTCTATTTGTGGCTATTTTTCAATAGTTTTTTTTTTAATTGGTTTAGGTTGTTTACTATTTATACTATTTTTATTATTATTAAATAAGGGTCGGGGGTTTTTAAAATTTTTAATTTATTTTTTTATTTCAATCTTTTTGTAGGGACTCCTTATTATTTCATTTCTTTTATTTTCTTTCGTTTTAAGATTCAGGTAATTTGGTGTTTAATCAGGTTTTTTGTAATTAAATTAGCTATTATGTGGTGGCGGCCATTTTGGATTTGAAATTTATCATAGAATATAGCCTACTAGTCAAGCCCATTCATTTGATACCCATAGTGAGGGAGTTGTGAAAAAATATGCAATCTGCCATTTTGTGGCGGTAGCCATCTTGGACCGATTTTCATCAAACATAGTTAAGAACACTCCCGACAAATTTACCTTTCAAACAAAAAAAAACAAAATCAAAATCGGTTCATCCGTTCGGGAGCTACGATGCCACACATACACACACACAGAGATACGTCAAACTTCTTTTTTGCGTCGGGGGTTAATAAAACACATTGCTTACTAAATGTGATACCGAATCGAAAATAAAAAAACGTAGAATAAAATAATTTAGAGTAAACAAGTTGTAAATTAATTCAACAATAATGTCACCCTGTAAACCACTTCTGACCACCGGCCTCCTAATGATAGTCCGTCCCGGTCATTGTGAATGGTCATGGTATGTAATTGCCATAATTATCACGCTCCGCGAACATATTGCAGCATATCGTCATTAGCATTAAGAAGGTTGCTGATAATCTGCATATACATCCCTAAGGCTGCATTTCCACTTGCCAACTTCTGCGGGAAACGTTCAAAATCCAGTGAGATATTGACTTACAGATTATAAACACACTACACAGTTCTTCATCTTCTTCTTCGTGTCGCTTGCACTACTGTATTTTAGATCTAGTTGGCCCAAAACTTCGTCACCTCCACGAAGTCGTCGGTGGCAGCGTAAAGGCTACTTTGACTGCAAGTTTTGGTCACACTGATAGCAATATAGCAAATGGAGCATGGTTTACGTCCTAGCTCCACAACCACACCCTACTGCCATTCCGTCGATCTATTTACCCAGGTTGTACATAGTTACTTCATCCCAATTGTGTGCACTACACACTACTTCATGAGAATTGGCCTTCAGGTATTGGCCAATGATAGCTATGGCAGTTTTTTGTTGTTAGATTTTAACTTGGAGAGGGAGTGGGTTGTAATCTACCACACGGGCCCAGTCCGGTTGGTAGTTGTCACATACCTTTGAATTTTTGGTTCTAGGACATGCATTTTCGTTCACCGTTTTGTGAGCAGACATGGTACAGGTATGAGAAGAATTAACCTGAGAAAACCTTCCATAATTAATCATATTCGTCGATCTTGTGCTATTTTTACTAATTTAATTTCGTAACTGAATTAAGAACGTCGAGCTAGACATAATTTGAATATACACGTGTAGCATACTCTAATTACAAATATCTAGTTCGAAAATGCTTCATATTATTATGTACTAGCTTCTGCCCGCGGCTTCGCCCGCGTGGATGTCGGAAATTATCCCACGGGAACGTGCTAACAGGATAAAATGTATGTGTTTCCCCAGAATGCCATCTATCTCGCGGGCCCTTTGTGGCTAATTACAATAGAAAACCAATTGTGTCTCATTATTATTAGTGGTGATTAAGAGGGTACCTATATGATATCTTTACCTAAGTACCTACCTAATCCTGCCAGGGTAGCGGGATCATCCGAAAGGTTTACCGCTGCCCTGGAACATAAAGGGCTAAGGAAGGAACACGGGTGGGTTTTAGTCAGTAGGAGTCTGACACTTCCTCTGCTCCACCCAGAGCGGGAGGAGTCATTTGATGATTTCCCATCCTCAAAAAAAAAAAAAAGTACCTACCCAATTTAAAAAAAAATAACTCAATAACAGAAAATTAAATACCTACCTACCTAAATAAACCTATTTCTGATGATAACTAATCTAAACTCAATAAATAAGCAAAATCCCTAAAAACTAATATCTATACGAATGACTAAACCTACCTAACAGTATTATAAAATAACCTACGGTCACTACGTACACTATCAAATATACTACCTATACTTTACAATTAAAATCTATACCTACGACTTATATAAAAATAAACCTAAATAACTCTAAAAACTAAAAGGAATAAAATTAACTCCATTGCGGGTGACTTAACCTACGACAAACTTATTATTTGCGGTTTTTGCAGTATCGGGTCTAGGGATCGAACCGCAAAATTAAGTTTGTTTTTTATTGTATATACTTTTCCGGGATAAAAAGTACCCAGTGTGGTGCCCAGGATATTAAAGAATAATTATACCAAGTTTAATCGTAATCGAACCGGTAGTTTTTGCGTGATGCCTGAACAAACAGACAGACAGACAGACAGACAGACCGACAGACAGACAGACAGACAAAAATTTTTTTAATCACATTTTTGGGTTCGGTGTCGGTCTAGTAACACCCCCTGCCATTTATTTTTTTGATATTTTCAATGTACAGAATTTTCACTTCTACAGATTTATTATAAGTATAGATTTTCATCATTTGTACACAATCGGGTCGTCTGTGTTAACCGTGCAATCAGCGTGCAGATAATTAATATGTACAGAATCGTAAATTAACGAGTCCTTTCATTCACGCTTAGCCTTTAGAAAAATATTTCAAAATGAATATTTCTCTAAATGAATAACTTCACAGTTTCATCTTTAACACTAAGTAATTAAAATTAAAATGAAAGTACGCTCACAGGTAACCTTCCTAAGGTTACCTGTGAGCGTACTTTCAATTTAATTTCCACTGACGTAGGAAATGCATAAGTATTCAGGGGTTTATTTATAAGGTTTGCTTAAAATTAGAGACGTTTAAACATCAAAAATGTATGGTTAAACAGTCGCTAATGATTACTTAATTTTAAGCAATGTTTATAAATAAACTTCTTAATGCTATAATGTTTTTCTTGTCATGGCATTTATCTACTAGGTATAAAGTAGTTAAACATTGCGAAGTACGTCATAAATCATAGTGTTAGTCTATTTACGCTCTTTTAGAACCTATTAAAGTAATTTATAATACCTACATATTCTTAATACAATAACTGCATCGGACAACACGAATTTAGTTACATTCAAATAAAAGTAAATAGTCACACTTTTGCTTTTATATAATTAGCTGTTGCCCGCGACTTCATCTGCGATCCAGGATTAAAAGTAGCCTATGTTCTTCTCCAGGTCATGGTCTACCTATGTGCCAAATTTCATCCAAATCCGTTGAGTCGTTTTAGCGTGAAAGCGGGTGTCCCCTTGTTTCGCAGACAGAAATTTCATAGATTTCCTAGAAAATGTTTCATATAATATTTGGTCCTTGTATTTTTATTTCGAATATTATTGTTTCAAAAACTATTTACTTGAATGAAAAATATTTCATTGAAACACAATTCAATAAATTTTTAATCACATTTCTTTGTTTTGCAAACTTATCGAACAGTAGAATTATTTTTTAACGAATATTGTTAGTTCGGTGTATTTTTCCATGGTATTTTATTTCAACGAAAATTTATAAAATAGAAGTTATGCTATCCATAATTTTAATTAAAATATTGTCTTAAAAAGTCAATATGTTGTGCTACATAAGTTAGTGACAGAAACAAATCGCTGCAAAACCGGCCCGCGAGCTGAGGAGCAGATGGTTTTAACGCTCGCCGCCGCGGCTAAGCCGAAGCTGCGGTGGTAAGCGTGAATACCATCTGCGACGATAAGCTCGCGTGGGACCGCCGCCGCCGGTGCCCCGCAGCGCCGGAGCCGTGACAGAAACCATGCTTGCTTGCATGCTGCATGCTTGCTTGCACGCTGCATGTTGCATGCTTGCTTGCATGCTGCATGTTTGCTTGCACGCTGCATGCTGCATGCTCGCTTGCAGCATGCAAGCAGTAGGCTTGTTTAAAACTGAGACCACCAACAAAAATTACCTCAGCCAGAGTATATAATATATATATAAAGTTTTTATCAACGGTATGAATTAAAACGTTTAGAAACTGTCATTTGATAAAATGTTATTCTTGGTAATAAGTTTTATATTAAATGAACAATATAAGGATAAAGAATATTTCATTTGTTATTCTATGATATGACTATTATAACATTATACTTTATGTGAAACAAAAATCAATTATTTTAAAATCTTCAAAGTAAGAATTCTGCGTATTGATTATTCTATGATACGAAAATATGAGAAATTTTTTATGTTAAACAAAATTCTATAAATCTATTAGCTATAAAACACGTGAAAGCGTAACAAACTTACTTTCACATTTAGTTAGAATGTAGGTAAGTACAAAAGTTCTTGATATTGGCATCATTGCTGTACACCCTCATAAATATAGGAAAAATTATAATTAAAGGGCCCGAGATTTCTCATTAAATCAGAACGAAAAAAAAATTATAATATTTGCGTCAATTGACTTCAACAAATAATTGTTACGACACCAGTATTAAATTGTTCCAATTTCTATTAGTCGTAAATGTCAACAATTTTCCGCAATGGCATGAACAGAATAAGCAACTCAAGTTATACCCCTATTAGTCTTTGCCATGAAGCAAGTTAGTAAGACCTACTTTAAATTCCAAAGAAGAAAAAAGGTAACTATTGTAGTAAGCGAATGATTATGATATCAGTAATATCTAATGTTTAAGGACTATGGACATTGTCCGAAATAAATAAATTATTATTATTATTTTGGTTTTTAAATTTAATTTTCTCAGGTTATTTATTTATTTATTTATTTATTTATTTAGGCAAACCAACTAAATACACACAAAGACATTCCACACACACAGGTTATATTAGTATATCCTGGTATTTTCAGAATCTCACGGGTGTGAACCAAGGTGAGATTATAGTTATTATTTTGAGAAGGTAAATTGCTCTGTACTGCAGTGAAATTATTATCCAAGTCTAGTTGTAAAAAATTTCTTACTATTATTATTATTAATCACTCTGGCTCGAGATTATTTTAACTATCAGATAAATAAAAATTGATTTCAATTTCGCCTTATGCTATAAAGATAGCGCAGTCATACGTGCATGGGTGCTGTTTTTTTATTCGTCATAGTTGGTGTTTTCATGGTTGTTGAGGGTGAAAACGCCGACAGCTTCAGGAAAGCTTCTATAAACTTCTATGTGGCTCTGTATTAAAAACATTAAATTCACACTTTCTCATATTCTCTCTCTTTCTATTATATACGAGTGTGTGCGCGTGCGAGTATTGCGTATGATACTTCGTTCCTACTAAACTACTAGAAAATAAATGTCATTGAAAATAATGAATTTCAAAAATACCATGGTGGAATACTAGATGTGGGACTGTGGCCCCAAGTAAAGTTAATTGTGCGTGATCTTTCATTTTAAAAATGTTATTAGCAGAGAGGCAATTCCCGTACTTTTAAGAACGTTCACAGTGTGATCTCAGTCGCAATTAGTAAAAATACCTTTAATTTCCCTACATTTTGACAAATTTTTGACGTTGATTGTCGCATGAGATTGCGACTAGATTTTGAACGATTTTAATTAGGGGAATTTTCAGATACTATAAAACTGACATGAAGAGACAAGAGAAGTAGAGACATTATTTATGAATAAGTATATTACAGAACTTCCCATTGAAAACGCGCTCTTCAGATTCCTAACAACATAATCGCAAAAGCTTTCATCGCAATTAGAGCTTTTGCAACACCTACCACAAGGATACATTTGCAATTAAAGAGATTTTATAATTAAGTTTATAGTTTAGTTTAATATGTTGGCATTATAAAAATTGGCCATAAAGAAATTAGCAACCAACAAAAATGTTATTCAATTTAGTTCAATATGTGTAACAAAATTCTATATAACAAATTGCATAGACTCTTCCTTTTAATGATATTTTTTGAAAAAGCTTTTTTTTGTAATATTTAAAAATGAATCATCATTTCAAACAAAAGACTTCAAATCAGTGTTTAATGAGTTTAAAAAATTGAAAAGTTATGATTATTTACAAACCAGTTTTGAGACATTTAAAAAATAAAATCTATAACTTAGCATTTAAATTAGCCTAAGTTATAGATTTTATTTTTTTAAATATCTAGTTGAGCCCGCGAATCTATTCGAGTGGAACGTGGACGTACATAATATTAGATCGTAAGTGATGTCAGATAAAACCGGTAAAATCAAGGTTCCACAAATCAAAAGCATCCTTAATAATTTGCATGCCTTATGGTAGGACTAGCTTCTACCCGCGGCTTCGCCCGCGTGGATGTCGGAAATTATCCCACGGAAACGTGCTAACAGGATAAAATGTATGTGCTTCCCCAAGATGCCATCTATCTCTATGCCAAATCAGTAGTTCAGTAGTTTAGGCGTGAAAATGTAACATACAGTTTCAAGTTCAAATCCTCCCCTTAAAAACTGAATTACCCCTTTTTGTCCCGTCAGTAGTAAATTTTCGACAACTTTACATACTTATTATTAATTATTTTCTGTCAAAAGTATCAATACTGAGTTTCGAGTTACTCGGACCGCGCATACAATTTCTTCCACACAAACTTAACACCCCTATATCCCCCTTTGAGGGGTAGTTTTGAAAAACTTATAATGATAAACTTTATTACTTACTTAGGCAAGTATTCTTGCCAAGTTTCAAGTTTATTAACTAAATGAATAAGATTTTTCATATAAACTGTATCCGCGCTTTTCACCCCTACAGGGGTGAAATTAAAAAAAAATCGTTTGGGATTATTCATAACTTGATTCAAAGATTATTTATACCAATTTTCGAGTTATAAATGATAAATGATTTTATTTTTGTAAGTAGGTTTGTACAAACACTTTTACACGTCAATCATATTTTAAAACTAGATGAGGTCGGCGTTTCCTATCTGACTAGTCTGAGAAGAAAGGCCGAAACAAACTCAGACGTCACAGTCTCTTTTAAAGTCCAGACATAATCTTGGTCAGATCATGTGAAGACCATGTAGATTTTTGTCTGAGATGGTTTTTTTGAAGAAAGAACCAAACAGTTTGAGAGGACCTGTCCAGTCAGTGCACGCATTTGTCAGAAATCGTGCAGCTCAACTCAAAACTTAGGGAGCTCAACGATCCGACGAACAATACCAAAGAAAGGACATTTGGGTAGGCCACATTAATTACTCAAACTGCCAGACCACGACAAAAACTAAGAGAACAGAGAGAAAAATAATATAAATACAATGACCCACATAGTCTTCACATTCACAATAATTAAAATAATAGAATACTTTACAAAGTAAGCAAATGTCATAGTATATATCAAATTCATCAATGTCAAAGTGTATATAAAAAAAAAAAACATCAACAAAACAAAAAAAATAAACACATTCAATATGTAAAAATTGGAAGCAGCTTAATCCCAAGCCTTTTTGTCCTCGATATAAGCCTTAACGGTATAAAATGCTTTCTGGCACAACTTACGTTTAATGAATGATTTGAATTTATTAAGGCTTAGATCTTGAACGGGGCTTGGAACTTTATTGTAAAAGCGTATACATTGGCATCTGAACGAGCCACCTATTTTCTTGAGCCTTGTTGTAGGTAGAACAAATTTGTGTTTGTTCCTAGTATTTATATCATGGATATCACTGTATTTTTTAAACAATTTTATATTTTTATGGGCATATAAAAGATTTTCATAAATATACTGAGAAGGCACAGTCATAACATTAATTTCTTTAAATTTTTCTCTGAGCGAGTGTCTCGGACTTAATTTATAAATTGATCGAACAGCTCGCTTTTGCAAAACAAAGATAGTCTGAATATCAGCGGCATTTCCCCACAATAGAATACCGTACGACATTACACTATGAAAATAGCTAAAGTACACTAAACGGGCTGTCTCTATATCAGTTAAATTGCGAATTTTTCTAACAGCGTATGCTGCGGAACTTACCTTTTTTGACAATTTGTCTATATGTGGACCCCACTGAAGCTTAGCATCCAAAGTTATGCCTAAGAATACTGTGCTGTCTTCAGGATTCAATTCAGAGTTAATCAAGCCATGCAGTAAAATCCTCCCCTGAAAAATTGACTACCCGATTTCAGCCCGTCAGGGGTAGATTTTCAAAAAACCCTGATACACATTATTCTTTACTTTCAATATTAGGTATAAATACTGAGTTTCGAGTAAATCGGACTGCGCGCTAAAATTATTCCATACAAACTTTGAAACCCCCCAATCCCTTATTAGAGGGTAGTTTAGAAGAAAAAAAAACTGACAATCTTCATAATTAATTTAGATAAGTATTCTTGCCAAGTTTCAAGTTTATTAACTCAAGGAATAAGATTTTTCATACAAACGAATTCCCCCCTTTTCACCCTGTTAGGGGTGGAATTTCGAAAAATCCTTTCTTAGTGGATGCCTACTCTTCACGAAGAATACACCCTCCAAATTTCATGTCTCTAGGACCAGCGGTTTAGGCTGTGCGTTGATCTATCAGTCAGTCAGTCAGGACTTTGAATTTTATATATATAGATGGCTAATGGACACAATTTTTTGTATGAGACCTATTCTTGTGTACCCATATTCGCAAATGAATAATAAATTGATTATGATTATAAATATTGCTCAGGCATAATAAACTTGCATGATGCCAAGTTTCATTAGTAGTTTTGAAGTGCCCAATTAAAGGCTATTACATGGTTATTATATGTCCCATTACAGTCCCATGTAATAGGTTATTACATGGGACTCAATCATAATTGACAAAATATGAGTGTACTAAAACAGGGAGGGAGAGCAGTGGTAGCCCTGTGAGAACAGCCTTGGCTTACGAGTTGTAGGTTGTGGGTTCAAAACTCAGGCAGGTGCTTTCAAAACGGTGAAGGAAAACCTTGTGAGGAAACCGGCATGTTCTAGAACCAAAAATTCGAAGACATCTAACAACCCGCCCTGGGCCTGCGTGGTGGATTACAAGCCACTTCCTCTCGAAGACAGGAGGCCTGTGTCCCAGCAGTGGGAACATTCTAGGCTGATTATGCTATAGGTACACGTCTGCCTAACCCTTCGGGGAATACAGACGTGATGTTATGTTATGTATGTGTTTTGAATGGATGCGTGCACTGTCAAACAAACAAACAAGATTTAAATTATATTACTGTTTCTCTCCTCGCCGACTTTTAGAGATAGCTTGAAATCATCTATATTTTTCCAGCAAATACTTCTATATAATATGTAGACATACTATGATACGGATTCGAACTTAAAGAATTCCTGTTCTCGTAATGTCAGAGTTGACTCATAATATCTGCATATTACCTATATGGCAACTTTTTCGCGATCAAATATCTAATTGTTTAAAACAATTCAATTCAATTGAAACCATTTCATAAATTAAAATAGATTTGCAAGTATTTACATTAAGTCTCCACTCATTTGATCTTGACCAGATTTCTAGATATTTTTACAAATAAATTGGGGTAAAGGCAGGGTAATGATGATTTATACTACTGCCGTGAATTTTTTCACTTATTCACAAACAACCATTTAGCAGGCAGGAGGGGGACCCTAGACTTTAAAAAAAATTGCACTTTATAGCTTAATGTTTTGCAAACGGATCCCTGAATCAAAATATGGCGATAGACAAGAAAAAAAATCCCCACTTGTCGTGTAGTGTTGGTACACAAAAAAAAAGATTTTCTATATAGTTTAGTCAACGAATGGCCCAAAAGGGGTGTAGAGTGCGTGAGGAGCGACCTAGGCGATTACTTCAGATACTTGTTCAGGGTGCTTAGAAAGTGAACATACTAAATGTCCTAGCATCTAGGTGAGCCGGAGTAGGGGAGTGGGTGAGGGAGCCACAATGTTCCCACTTTTGGGTGTTTCGCTAATACGAGTATCTCAAAAACGGTGCGGGGAAAAAATTCTATAGCAAATGAAAGCTCATAAAATTAACTACAACTTTTATTCATACGTACAAAAACTTTTTCTGTTGAATGCTGTTTAACGCTGTATCATTTTTATTTTCACTTTTCCGGAGTGTGTAGCTCAAAAACGGTTGCGAATTATGATTAAATAAATAAAAATGTCTAATTAGAAATTCGTGCTAGTGATTAGGTAAGTTTCTTTAAAAAAGCAATAGCTTAAAGTTCTTTAACAAATAAAACGACACAACACAAATACGAACAACGGTAAACAGACAACGGTAGTTGTGTTGGTAGTAGGAGTTATAATAAAGAATAAAAATTATTCCGGAAATATTTAATTCCGCAAGGAAAAAACTTTACTATACCTACTCGTTAGTTAACTTTATTCAAGAAAAACATTATAAACAACTTAACTATTAAAGTAGACTATGTTTTTTTTTATATCTTCTCGGCTACGATCACAAGTAGCGATAAGGTTTTATCCCTAATGTCAAGTTGAATGAACGGATTTCAGTACATTTCATGAATTAAGTTTAAGTTTCACACATAGTTCTGCAGCAGCTGTGCGAATGTTTTGGCGAATAAACTACTTATGTAAAGTTACCAGCTGATACTCGAAAATAAGAACTGCACCCTATTTGCATAACACACTATGAATTTTCTTTGCCATATATGTTCCAAAAATTTGTCCGTTCAACAACATAAATAACGCAATGTATGTTGTAGAACTGTCAAAATGAAATTCATTGCCACTGATAGTGTTACAAAATTGCCCCGCCGGCGCATGTTGGTCGTCAATCGAATTCTTAATGAATTTCCAACATAGTAGAAAAAGGGCTGGGCTCATAAACTACAAGAAAAAACCACAGATGAGATGGAAACTTATATATTATTTTCATCAAGTCAACATGTTTTACTGAAATACTAAAGGTTTAGTAGTGAAAACACAAAAAACATACGACTATACACTACGCCACACGCTATACAACATACTAACCAGTTCGGTACACGACACACTACGCTACGTGCTACGCGGCGCGCTACGCAACATGCCACGCAGCTTGCTACGCGGCACGCTACGAAGTTCGCTACGCACTACGATACGCCCTAGCTACGGCACGTTGAGTCGTAAACACAGTTATAATAACTTTATTGCTATAAAAGACTGATTTCTTTTGAAGTTTATTAAAAGTAATTGCTATAAAAAACTGATTTCTTTTGAAGTTTATTAAAAGTAAAAATTCGTTTATTTCAACATTGACAATAATAAAAAGTTTGGCGTAGTAGTGTGTAGTAGCAGCGTATGGCGACGGTTTAAAAAAAAATGTTTCTTTGACACTGCAAAACTACAGATGCAAAATAAACTAATTAAGGATCGTTTTAATAATGGTGTATTGTTCCAAAATCCATAAATTAATTGTGTTTTACTTGGCGGTAAGAGGAGTTATGGATCTTGAGTACCCCTTTTTGTAGGTGAGAGTATGAAGGAATTTTGGAAGTCGTTGGTCATACGCATAGTTTACTGCTGAATTCGGGACTCTCTTACTTTATAGGGCATGTAAATCAGTTATATCCCAACTGTTATGCCCCAACTGATTTATTAATTTCGGTGGAAGCACATTCACGTAGAAGTTTCATAACATAGATCAACTTGCGAACTCGTTTTGCCATAACCATAGTGTGTTGTTTGAAAGAAAGACGCTGATCTACTGTCTCTCCAAGGTGTTTTAGGTGATCAACTCTTTCGATCTCTTTACACGGACATGTAGAAATAGAGCTACCATCTGTGATTTTTATCATCCATACAGGCAGTTTAATAGCATTCGTTTTTCTATATATTATATATTTAGTTTCCTTTTCGTTGAACGTCAGTAAATTTAAATCCAACCTATTTTACTCATTCCAGACTCAGTTTTTTCGTGTACTTCTTTCCAGGCGTTAAAATGATAACATTATCGTGGTCGTCGTCGTCGTAACGTAAGAATTTAATTTCTTAAAATGGCATCCATGTAAATTGTGAATAATGTCGGGCCCAGTAGACTACCCTGAGGTACACCAAGAGAAACACTTAGTTCATTGCGCATCTGATTTTTGACTCTAACACGTTGCCGGAGATCGGTTAAGTACCTGCGGAACCAGTTTGGGGGAGTGCCCCCAAACTGGTTCCGCAACTACCTAACCGATCTACAAAATATAAATAAATAAATTGAAGTCATTTGGTATAATAGGAGTGCCTCTTAGACCAAATGAAACGGGTTGGCGGCGAGTATGTCAATGTTTAAGTCTCCCTTGATTACCAGCACCGATTTCGACTTAACTTGATTTAAATTTTCGTCTAGCGTCGATAAGAAGTATGTTAAGCTACTAAAAGAAGGGGCACCTATAAATGCCGAATAAATTAATAGAGCCATCCAGACGAACCATTATGCAGTTGGCATCGTCTATCTTAAGCTCAGTAGCTACGACTCCATGGCATCCTTTTACGTAAATTATGACACCTACAGTAGGGCAATTCTCACAGATCTCGCATTCGTGTGGCATGAAATCATTGGTGCTCGTCTCCGTATGTCGCTTAAAAAACGGTGAGATATCCTGAAATAGCTATTCTCACTACAAGTCGATCTTAAATCACGAATCTAGGGACAATAATGTTGCCATTATGCGTCCCACGAAGTAATCCCTTCCACATAACGATGCGATTTTTTTACGTAGTCATTAATGTACTTTTGACCATCTTTAAAAATGATTTTTAAGGCAAATACATATTTTGAGCAGCATTATAAAGGTATTTCATTAACATTTATCAATTTAATAATCATTATTGATTTCGTAACTCCATTTTTATTTTATTATTAACATTAATATAAGACCTCCGTACTACGGAATGCATAGCTCATGTTGATTTGTCAGGTCATGTCATCGATACTTGTCACGTCAAAGTAAAGTCAAAATACAATTTATGTTGTTTGTTTACATTGGTCTACATACTAATAGGTAATTAAATAAAACAGAACGAGCTAATGATATTGTAAGTAAGCTGATGACCAGCACAATAACATAAAAGTTTATCAAGATGGAGAAGAAGAGGAGAAGTGTTGTTGTTTTAAAGAGTGCGGTACTGCACCGGACCGTCCTGCTACATGCTTTTCCAACGAACGCTAGGCTGCTGTACCTACGTGTCCTGGCTTCATTACTTTACAAAGGCCCAAAAGATTGTTGGGAAATCCTTGCGAAAACAGATTTCACCCTGAGGCTCGCATTAGGAGTCTCGTCACAACACGAATTCAATTTTTTTTGTGGTCAAAGTGCCTCACAAACATGAAGACTGGGCGAAACGTGAAGTGGTCCGCCGATTCCTAAGCTCACGGACATCGCTTGACTCTTCACGCCGACCTTTCGTGTAAACCAGTGTTTATTATACTGTCCATGTGCTGCAAGGATCAATAAGACTGTTTTTAAAAGGATTTTTATAAGTGTAGTTTTGTTCAAGCATATTTACGTAACTTGAAAACTCACTTTTTTGTTTATGGATAGATTTTAATAATTTTTATTGTAAAGGATAGGTCTAGATATAAAACGAATATTTCCGTTTAAATTGTAAAAATCGGACCATAAGTTTAGAAATTATATGGGATTTTGTATAATCAAAATGTGCCAACTCACTTTTGTAACAGTTTTTGTTCTAGAAACTTTTTATTGTGCATAGTTAAGTTATATACTAAGGTTTAAGGTAAGGGTAAGGAAGATTATATAACAAAATTGTAAAGATATAACATGGAAAAAATTAATAAAAAGGGGCTTGACAGAAAATTAACAAGCAAAAGGGCTCAAAATACACGACTCGCTTCAAAGTAACGTACATACCTACGCACACCTATCCACGCGCTACCGGCGTCCCACGACCAGTCTACTACTACGTATCTATTGTAACCCTACCTATTGTAAATTTGTGAGTGTGGATTATACGTATGAACTTTGCTTGTGTGTTTCTATTTCCTAACCCACTTGTTAACGGCCTGCGCAACCTAACTACAAAGCCCTTCAATTATTTGCATACCCATATTATTTTTGTTACTTCGCTAAGTTTTACATTGAAAAAAATAAAATAAAGACATTTGAAATATTTATTGTTTGAAATGCTTTTGAACCACTTTATTTCTAGTTACAAAAGAGCCTTTTTAAGAATACCTCACAGACTTATAAATAAATTCAGTATACATCCAAGTATAAACCACAAAAACATAATTATTATCACACCACACATGGGAGTTTACTTTTGGTCATGCTTCTCTGTAACATCTATACACAACTCCAGCCGGTCAAAATTCAAAGTCTAGTTCGACTGCAACGTCCTTCTTTCGGCACTTAAGACCTTGGCTCTTTCTCTCTCGATATCTGTCGATCCAACCGGGAAATGTACGGGAGCAAAGTGGGCACTACAGCTCAAAAATCCTCGCCTGCAGGAGTAGTACCGCGTTTATTGTAGTTGCGACGCGATCGACCTTTCTTGCCCTCAACCAGAGTAAAGCCTGGCAAAGCCGTCCTTGTCCATTTGACTGGTTTTAAATCCGGCGCCTTCCGCTTCTGTATCTCATGTGTCTCATTCATCGACGCTACACAAGCAACAACTATCCACAGTTGATAATGTTGGCGAAAGCCTGAAGTTTTCTTCGTGTGTTTTTCTTGTGGTGATGGTCGTAGAGTCTTCTAAGATGTTTATGAACACATTTTGTTAAAATATAGGTATTTATTATTTTTACTCTCTACTATTATTACTCTTTGCATGTCGCATGTAAACTAAGGCATGTCGCGTGTTTTTCCTGCGTGAAATGCTCGAATCGTCATGGTGAGAATAGCTCGGCTTGATTTTGTCGTCGGAAAAGTACGAATCGAACGTCAATAACGAATGCGAGATATGTGAGAATCGCTCTACAGGTCTATTCACATATTTCGCTGCCTGATATAATTTATATACCTCAAGAATTCTTATAAAAGAGTTTATGTGCAGCCAGCATTCTGTGAGAACCATTGCGTCATATTCGATAGGTATTTAAACATTTTCAAGTTACAATGAAATGCTCAAAGTTTTTTTGCATACTGATATTTATTGATATTAAATCTGATATTTATTGTATTAAAATTAAAATTATAAGCTTTTGTTATAAGGTCCCGTTAGTTTTCCAGTTCGCTCAATAAATTACAGTTGATACTGTGATACATAGAGGTGTTTCTATATTCTCATGAACTTCTAGGTTAACTCAAACTCAAATCATTTATTTCAATTAAACCATTTACAGGCACTTTAAAATTGTCAAAATTAAATAGTCGGTCAGTTAGTCAGAAAGTTGAAGCTAATTGCCCATTCCAAAGCGTAGATCTCTATGGAGAAGAACGGGCAAGAAACTCCACGGACACTCTTTTAAATCAAGATATTTTTACAAAATCCTGGTTACATTATTCTTATTGCTTCTATATGTAAGAACAATGTAAAGAAACAAATTAAAATATAAAATTAAAAATATAAAATTAAAAATAAGCCCTGGCAGTTAAGAGATGACCAGTCTCAACCGATGGCGCCCGTTCACGAACATGACGCGTGGATCAGCACCACCCAGCTCAACCATTTCGTAGGGAACCGAATGATCCAACACACGCGCCACCACCAGTGAGACATTTAAGTGAGCATGACATATTCTCAACTGCCATGCTCTTTCAAGTCAACATCAAAATATCATAAAAAACGGATCCATGGTTCTTACATTTACAAAATTTTCAAAAATGCTTCTAAATTATACAAAACTATAGTTTGCAATTTCATTAAGAGATGAGAGAAAAAAAAATTACTACCAATCATGAAGAAGTATTTAATACTGAAGTATTCAAAAATTATCCTGATTAAATAAAATAAACACTAAAAAAAAAACAAAAAGGGGAAGCATCTCTTCCAAATATTGAAATTGTGATCAACTTGTAAGCCCAACTGCCTGTGAAGCAGGACCAGCATTAAGCCAAGCATTTTTATCTACTATATACTCGTCCAACTTATAATATGCTTGTCTACATAGTGTGCGTTTAATGCATATTTTAAATTTCTTCTCATTTAGTTGAAGAATATCGAGTGGTATTTTATTATAACATTTTACACAGTACCCCATAAAAGAAGTTTTTACTTTAGACAATCGGAAGCTCGGTTGATCTAGTTTGTTCCTATTCCTAGTGTTAAAGTTATGCCTGTCTAACCACAGAGGAAGATAAGAAAGTAAAAGGAAGGTATGGGCAATTGCCCAACGATTTATGTTGGGAAATTGTATCTATGCTAATTGCGCGGTAAACTCTGCTTGCGAGATGCAGGATTTGCGTGACGTCAGTATGACGCGTTGTTCGCATGTGGCGTTGTAGATACCGCTACATCACTCCCCTCCGGAGACCAGAGGTCGATAGTGGGCTGAGTCTTGTATCTTGCGACGATTACCAGGCCAGCTGAGGTTCCAGTGAGTCGGAACCGATTGTCGCATAGTTCACGATGAGTTGGAACTGTCTGCGAAGATGTCCCCAGTGAGTCGGGGTGGCGCTGCGTTATACTCCAGTGCGTCGGATGTCGTACAGGGCCGGGAGGAGGCTGGCTGCTGCGTCGACCAGGAGAGGAAGCTCTTCTTCTTGACCGGCTGAAAGTGCAGTGTGCTGTGCCGAGGTTGCTGATGATGCTGAGGGTGATGACCAGAGGGGCAATTCTCGTAATTTTAAGAACGTTCACAGTCTGATCTCAGTCTCAATCTGTCAAAATTATCTCAAATTCCCCTACATTTTGACAAGTTTTTGACATTTGTTTGTCGCCGAGATGAGACTGCGACTAGATTTTGAACGTTTTAAATTAAGAGAATTGGCCTTCAGGTATGCGCGGACGCTGCATGCTGGTGGTCAGGATACCCGTTGAAGCCGTGGATGCTGGCTGGCTGGATGACTCGCTGCTAAAGCTTGCAGGACTGATGATGGTGACGTCACGCTAAAGTATTTAATAATATAATAATAATAATATCCCTGGACATTTCACACAGCGCCATCTAGTCCCAAGCTAAGCAACCTAATGCTTGTGTTATGGTAACAAGATGGCTGATAAACTACTTATATACATTTTTTTTTGTAAATACATACATATTATAGATAGAAAAACACCCAAACTCAGAACAAATACATGTAGGTCATACAAATATTTGTTCCGTGCGGGAATCGAACCCGCGACACGCAGCGCAGCAGTCAATCGCTTAACCTCTGCGCCAACCGTGTCGTCAAATTTGCTCGAAGTCTGCGCTGACGTTCATGTTCAGGGTCACCAGTATAGAGGTATGAAGAACAGGGTGTAAAGTTCACTCATCCTCCATAGAAAAGGGAGGATCCTCCGACCAGACGCGTGTTGTGTCTGGCGGGCAATTGGCCAACGATTGATGTTGGGAGGTTTGTATATATGCTAATTGCGCGGTAAACTCTGCTTGCGAGATGCAGGATTTGTGTGACGTCAGTATGACGCGTTGTTCGCATGTGGCGTTGTAGATACCGCTACAAATGTGTACAAAAGTGTATAACTAAATAATATAATATGAAGATAAAAGTAATAACGGAATAGCAGCATATTTACAAGAGATGAAATTGATTCGATAGCCAGAAAGTGACTTAAAATTAAGGAACTAAACATATACATTAAGGGGAAGTAGCATCAGAACACATATTACAAAACATAACATCTGCGAGTATAAGCAAGATTCCATGGCTACATATTTGTCGGTTGTGCTTTTTGTGCTGAGAGAACTTTTTGATTTGAGATGGTGCTCGAAGTCGGCTGCATTGTGAAATCGAATAGCTGGTGCACCTTCCTTTTTCAGAATGTTAATTTGTTCATTCTTAACCCAGTAGAACTTGTAATCGCTTTCAAAATTTTATAAATAAACGATTATTATAATTATTAAAATCTTTGGACCTGGCTTCACTAAAAAGAAGACGGTTCTGCTGGGTGAGGTGTTCGTTGATGTTTTCTAGTGTTTCTTCCTATGTTTAAATCAGTGCTGTTTAGTTTACGTCTGGATTTTGATGCTTTGATAAGTTCGCTCTGCTTTTTAAGGATACGTTTTACATGTAATTTAGCATAGGTAGATTTTGTTATTTAGTTTTAATGTAAATTAATTCTGTTACATAAGTGGAATTTTGGGCCAAAATAACCACCACTTGGAGCCCTGATACAGCTAGAAAGCGTCGCTGCAGACCCCGTAGAAGATGGCGGGACGAGCTGGATAAAACAAACGACCAGTGGTCCAGTTTAGCCCTGGATCGAAAGAGCTGGAAATCATGGGGAGAGGCTTTTGCCCAGTAGTGGGATGATGCAGGCTAACACAGTAAGTGTAATTTTACAGACCTACTTTATTCATATTTGTACGCCGTCAACGGCAAAACATAGTGTAACTATACATATTTTAATTACAACACCTGTTTTTACACCCACGTATGTTGTACAAATAAAACCTTTGTTTTGACTTTGGACGGCGGGACCGACGCTCAATTATTGGTTGTGGCAATTTAAGGGTATGGTCACTATCTGCGCTAATTCGACGTTTGCTGGCGTGGGTCACCCAGTCAATATCCGTGTCTTTGAGCTCCACTCCGACCTTAGTGGCTGCCAATAAGGCGATGTGCTGTAAGTTTTCATTCGCGGACTCGAATATTCCCATTATTTCAATCTCATAGGATAAGGCACCCTGTGCTTGTGAATTTATTTCTTCTTTGTGGTGGAAAACAGAGCTTTCAAGGTCTAGGATTGTTGTCCTTTGTTTCTCATCGATCTCGACATTGACATATTATTATTGTGATTATAAATCCTGTAACTGTTTCTGCAAGTGGCAAATTACTGCAAAACGCCGAAATTATTTGCCACTTGCAGAAACAGCTTGCAGAAACAGTTTAAAAAAACGATGAAGGTATGAAAAACACTTAAAATATTCCCAATCTAATTTTGTCGATCTATTTTGCATTCATTGGTAATTATAAAAAGATGATGATTTTATTATCTAATTTTAGTAACAAGCAGAAGCAAACTACCATTAATAACAAGTATTAAAAGAATTTACTGTTTTGGTATTTTTAGACTATACTGGTTTACAGGGAAGTATCATTTTAATTTAAATTCAAATTAAATGGCATTCTTATAAATGCCATAGTTTGGAGTATTTGGAGACACATGAAGATTTTATTCCCTTTACTCGACTACGACGGAAAGGAAGAGTTATAAAGCTTACTAGCCGTGTAGGTATGTGAGCATGTGAGTCAGTTTGTTACCTCGTACGGTCTTAACTACTGAACCTATTTAAGACGTCGACGACCCGAGATGTTAAAGTGATGTATAACACTCGCGTTGTCGACGTCTTACCAATGAACTAAAATGATTGATAACTGAGAAATCAAAAAATCAAAATCAAAAGTCATTTATTCAAATTAGGCTGAGAATCATCACTTTTCGAACCTCCAAATTACAAAAGACAGTCCCCGAAAAACGCCGGCCCTTCACCACTTCCTAGTGCTATCGCTGGGAAGAAGAAGTGGCGCAACAAACTCCCCAGCAGCACAGCTGTCTGTTCAGTTAGAGAAAACAAAAAAGTCGCAAAAATAAAATCTCTGATGCTGAATAGTGACGTCTGCATGTAAAACGGTTACGAGTATCTATGCCGCTATTAAAGACAACTCCTTCCGCCAAGAAAGGCTCTGGATACTTATAGACATCATGATCACGCCACTTTTAAAAATAATACAATTATTTGTTTTTCAAATATATATAGCCGCTTTTTCAAGATAATGGTTATGGACTTATTTACATACGGAACCGGCGATATTACATCAATTTAGATAGCGGCATTATGCGACACGGTATGAATTTAAAGTTTATAAGTCAGTGTCGTCTGCGGCTGTTTGTTTGTGACGAGTTTTTCTAGAATTATGAAGCATTAAACTACGCCACATTTAAAGTTGTTGTTTACTCCTTTCGAAACTTGATGGTCATAATAGTTTCACTAAGGGGATAAAGCAGTGTCTTAAGTATATGGTCGCTATTTTCAATCCCGAACGAAACGAAGGATTCTAGGGCTAACTCCTGAGTGTAGCGAGGGAGTTAACACTAGAATCCTGAGTGCAACAAGACCAAGCGCGCCCAAGACAAAGACACCTTTATCCTCGAGGAGAATACTCTACTTGTAGCGCCTACTGCGAGGTAACAAAAACCAATTCGATTTTCATTATTATTTTATGAAACTTATAATTAATCAGGGAATACCTAGTTACGTGCAGTTTCATACACTATTTTATCTAAACTCATGCAATTTCATGAAAAACACAATAATATAAATGCTTTAGGTTAGGTTTTCATGACATATAATTAGATACCAGCGAGCAGGTGATGTGAAATATAGTTTTAGAATACCCGTTTTATTTTTTATGACGATAGCATAATTTTCGATGTGGGTTCAATTAAGAATCCACTTGATGTGGGAATCACAGGAATCTCACAGGACCGGTCGTCTTGAAGACGTTTAGGGGAGGCCTAAGTCCAGGTTTCGACTGGAATGATGATGTATGGTTCCAACACAAAGTTATCGATAACGGAACTAAAGAGAACGATAGAGAGGGTCTATTGATGTCCCATACTAACATACTTAATATATTCGCTTTATTTGGTTTGTAACTAGACATACAACATTATAACAGGTGAGATTCACGTCATTATGAACAAATATAGCTTTTTACTGTAAATAGAACTGGCATTTAAGTACCTATTTAATTTCGTTACAGCAAAAAAAATAATCACGTGGAGATTCCAATTGTTAATTTTATTTTTTTCGACCACATTACAAAACAAGGTTTATCTTCAGATGGTAAACCATCGAGCCATTTTTAAATTTCGAACTATAATCCGACTAATTTAAAGTTTTTATTACAAAAACTAACGTTAAACCCGAGTCAAAGTTGTCAGTTTTGCACAAGAACTTCTTCAAAAAAAAGTTCTAAGTACAGTAACTGGCTCGAAGAAAGAAGAAGTCGTTTTCTTTAATAAGACGAAGCCGTCTTATTGTGTTTATTGTGCAGACACGAGGTGCTCACTATGAATGAGGCACACTCTGTCTCACCCAAACACGTAATGATGCATTCGTGATGATGCGCTGTTTGAACGTGCCTTTACATAAAGCGGGAAATCCAAAGCTGCACTATAGTTTTTGAAGGGGGTTCCCTCTATTTGGCAGAATCTTGATGCTCCGAAATTTATTTGGCATAACACACTTGGCATAATCTTCTTTAAACGAATATTTTAAAGGCATAAAAATGATTTAATATAATTATTGTTTGGCCGAATGTTTATATGTCCGAATTTACAATGGCATAGTTTTAAGATAGCAGAATTTTATTTGGCATAATTACCTTTGGCAAAGTTAAAATTTCGCATAATTTCGTTTAGCATAACGTTCACTTCGCATACTTATGAAAATGGCAGAATTTCGTTTGGAATAATTTTATTAGGCATATTGACATTTCTATACAATAGCATTTTTAACCTTAAATTAAAACATTGTCGTGAAAAGTCAATAATAATATATGTTGTGCTACAAAAGTTAGTGACAGAAACGAATCGCTGTAAAACCGACTCCACGTAGTCTTGTCTGCCCTACCCCTAGAGTGTAATTTAAGCCCGCGTAGGCGCGGAGGGGCGAGGCGGCCCGCGAGTTGAGGAGCAGGTGGTATTAATGCTCGCCGCCGCAGCTGAGGCTGGCCGGCAAAGCCGGCCAGCAAGCCGAAGCTGCGGTGGTGAGCCTTAAAACCATCTGCGACGATAAGCTCGCGTGGGACCGCCGGAGCCCCGCAGCGCCGGAGCCGTGACAGAAACCATGCCTGCTGCATGTTGCATGCTTGCATGCTTGCTTACATGCTTGCTTGTATGCTGCATGCTTGCTGCATGCATGGTGTATGCTTGCTTGCATGTTTGCATGCTCGCTTGCATGCTGCATGCTTGCTTGCATGCTGCATGCTTGCTGCATGTATGGTGTATGCTTGTTTGCATGTTTGCATGCTTGCTTGCATGCTGCATGCTTGCTGTATTCATGGTGTATGCTTGTTTGCATGTTTGCATGCTCGCTTGCATGCTGCATGCTTGCTTGCATGCTGCATGATTGCTACATGCATGGTGTATGCTTGTTTGCATGCTGCATGCATGGTGAATGAATTAATTAATTTTCTGTAATGATTATGGATATGAAATGTATGCCAAAAGATGATTCTAACTCTAAACTATCTGAGATATGATAGTTCTGCCTTTTAATGACTATCGATATGAAATGTATGCCAAAAGACGATTCTGACTGTGAACTTTCTGCGATATGATGGTTCTACTTTTTAATTATTATGGATATGAAATTTATGCCTAAAGATGATTCTGACTTACAAAATTATGAATTTTGAATGTATGATAAATGACTGTCTGCCAAACGATTTTCTGCGAAATGAAGTTTATGCTATCCGCTGTTATGCAAAACAATATTATGACATAAAAAGTTCTGCTATAAAGGGTAGACCCTTTTGAAGGTTGTTGAAGGTTGTTGGACTAATGACTTAATGTTTTGCTGTTATAAATATTGTTTGCTATTCATCTTGTACAACCAAATAAATCAAAAAAGATTCATAATCTCCAGCTTTTACTTACATAGCTTGAAAAAGTTTAACAAGATCTTTATCTAAATTAAATTAAATTTTACACACATGCCGTTGGCCCACCTGCTCAAAAATACATAACTAAAATATATATCTACAGTAATTATTAAAAACAAAAAAACCTAATTATTTATTCATTAATACGGTACATGAAAAGTTGTTTTAAATTCCAATCAATATAGCCTACCGCAAAAAGTACGAGGTTTTGGTCCTTGCTCGTACCTTTGGTAATACACCTAGGTATGTACAGACGACAGCACAACAAGCTACTACAATCTGTCAAATTTCTTTAATAGATTTTCAATTTTATCGCTAAAGCATTAAAGTTCAAGGTTGATTGGGAAAATTTGACAGTTTCGGGTAGCTTGACCTGCTGGCATCTGTACCCAAATATATCATTTATTTTTATCTACATCTTATGCGAGTTCCGACCTCTCCATAAAATTATTGCGCCTTTTCTACAGTCCTTTAACAATATGCTTATGGAATAATTATATTATGGGGTAGGTACCCTATTATTAGACCTATAGAACCACATGGTCAGTAGAAGACCCAAAGTACTCCGACCGGAATGCTAGGTGGATGAAAATAACAAAAACATGGATGGTCAAAGACCAGGAAAACCTGCAGAAAGTTGGAGGAGGCCTTTAACCGAAAAGAGGCCACAACCTAGTTCAAAATATGTTTTTTGGTTATGGAAATAAAGGCTAAGGTTTTTTGGTTAAGGGAAATTATAATAGCTTCTGCCCGAGACGTTGTACGCGTAGAAGTTGTACATCAGCATGTACTGAAATAACAGCCACATTTTATAAAACTTTCCTGTAAGTATACTGCGTTTGTATTTTTAGTGTCAGCAGGCGAAATAATAATAATAATAATATTTATTTCAAAAAGTGAGGAACATACAGTCTGTTACAATAAAATTAAAAATGATACAATTTTGGGAACAAACAAAAGAGATTTACAACAGAATTGAATCTGGCGTCCTAGCTAGGTTACATGGTAACCTGTACTAAGGTTCGCCAGGCCAGGTTCCCACATAAGAAATACAAAAATCTAATAGAGACTGCTTAGGACTTTAGGGTAAAAAAATAATGATCACTATACTAAGTGTGAAGTGTTAGTATGTGTATGTGCTTTGTGATGAGGTGTGGTGTGGAGTGGTGTATATGTAGGTGTGGTGTGTGTGTGTGTGTGTGGAGGTGTGTGTGTGGGGGTGTGGGGGTGTGTGTGTATGTGTATGTGTGTGTTAACGGAAGGGAAGGAGGTTGAGTTTAGATACGGAGTGTTAGAGAACTCACTACGAATGTGAAGTAAGCAGATATTCGGTGTCGTCGTAGTTTAAGCTGGTTAAAAAGCATGTTATCTGCTGTTTGCACTTTTCGTAAGAGGATTGATGTATAGGGATAGTTTTGTTTATTCTGTTATATAAGAATGGTCCGAGGTAGTAAAAGAAACGTTTAGTAAACGCAAAGCGCGTGAAGGGTACTCTACAAATTTCGTTCTTTCGCCTAAGTGTGGATTGAGTTTGTGTAAAAGGGGTTTTTGTGTGTTGTCGTAATAAAATGCTAAGAATGAATGTTTGCCGGACCGTGAGTACTTTGCAGTTTTTGTATAGATCAAAGGTAGGGTAGAGCATTGGCCGGAAAGTTGCAACCTTTAGAATAGCTCTCTGAGCTATTTCCAAAGGTTTGAGTGTAGTTTTCGCAGCTCCACCCCAACTACTAATACAGTACGAGACAACTGACTGACACATAGCGAGATATACGGTCCGTAGTACGTCAGTATTGGCAATGTGTCTCAGCGTCTTAAAAAGAAATATTAGTTTGCGAACTCGAGCAGTAAGGTGGGTGATATGTGCTTTGAAGTTAAGGTGAAATATGAAGAGTGACGCGAGAGGAAGCGACGTACATTTCTGTGTGAGAAGCAGCTCGTCCTGAGGTCAAAACCGTTGCCTTCAGTAGCAAACCTAGCATTCAGACAAAAAGACAAAAATTCTAAAAACTATATTTTTGGCATTAGGATCGTTCCCCGACCTCGTTGCAATGTACCTACAATTAAGAGCAAAGTTCTAAAAGTCAAGACGATGATGATTTGTTTGGAGGGCCAAAGGTTAAAAAGAGTAACGGTGGTGGTTGACCTTTTGCAGTTTCTGGATGTCCCTTAATTAGCAATCATTCATTCAAGGGTAATTTATTCATGCTTGTTACCTAAATAGGTACTATAGGAACTTCGAAAAGTAAGTACCTAATACCTGCCTACAGTGGATCACACCCACGACACGCTCCAGAGGGCGGGACACGCGGCGCCACGCGTGATTTTTCTACACACAAATTCAATAAAAACCGTTTCCGCGCGGGGGCATTTTGCTCCGTTCCCCGCGCCCCGTCGCGTGGTGCGTTGTAGTGAGATCCGCCTTAGTGGAAACCTATATTATAAAGCTTACTGCGCTTAAAGAATAAGAAAATACTTTGTACCTACTTAGTTAAATTCTATTATTTTTGTTTATAAAGCACTGATGTTTTTTTGTGTGCTTTTGAATTCCATTGCTTATGTTAATCAAACACAGTGATGTTATCATATTCATAGGTTATCAATATTTTTTCCTTATACCCAAGATGTTGATTTGTTCAGTAGGTAGGTACCTACCTGCCTTCCTATTATTATGTTTTATTATTACAACTTGTACAGCCGGAAACGGGATAGCTACAATGTAATTAACAAAGTAGTAGGTAAGGTGCTTCAAGACTGACAAATCAGGTATATTAATTATTAGGATTAAAGACTTGTCTTACTGGAAAAATAAGTAAGTACCTACTTATAGCTTAATTTGCGATTAGTTCCGAACGATTTTATCACGCGTAATAAAAGCGTTTGCTCTGGTTTTTAATTAGGTTGTCATTCGTGTCGTTGGCATCACTTGTGAAACCTTATACTTAAGGAAAAACGGAACCCTTGAGCATTTCGCTGTCCGTTCATCTGTCTGTCAAGACCCTTTTTCTCGCGCGTGGAGGTATCAAGGTGAAATTAATAGGTATCAAATATTTAGGTCTGCGTTCCCTTGAAGCTCTATAGAGTACTTCCCGTTGACCTAGAATCATGAAATTTGGCAAAAATCGAGGTCTCACACACAAGAACCTAAGGGAAAAAATCCAATCAACTCAGCCTACCGCAGTCCACTGTTGAACATTGGCCTCTCGCAGGCTGTGCCCCAACACCCTGTCCTCTGCCTTCCGCATCAAGTCCGTCCCAGCTACCTTCTTAAGGTCGTCGGTCGATATAGCGGGGGTGTCCCACACTACGCTTGCCGATACGCGGTCTCCATACTTGCGTACTCCGGCCATCGGTCCTTCTACAAACATGGCCACCCCACTGCCACTTTAGTTTGCATTCCTACTCAGAGGGGTCAGACAGGGGGATATGAAATCCAAAACTGTTCACTAATGCGTTGGAGGACGGCTTCAAGACGCTCGACTGAACTGGACAGAGTATCAACGTGAAAGGCGATCTCACACCTTCGCTGTGCCGATGACATCGTCATAATGGCAGAGACGCAGGAACAGGTTTATAGCCATAATAATATTGATCTAATACAGCGAGATATGCAAAACGATTTTGACGGGGTAGTTCAGTGGGTACATGACAATGGCATTATAATTAACATCAGTAAGACTAAGTACATGCATATTCACTCTCCGTACCTAACATAAAAATAATACAATGATATTGTGAAACGAGAACAACTGCCGACAAACTGTTTTGCAGTTTGGCAGATGTTTTATATGTTATTGTTATACAGATTTTAAATAAGTAAATATAAATAAAAAAAAGTTGGCGGCAGATTGGCCTCGGCATGAATTTGGACAAGACGAAAGTCATGTTAATTCACACGTCTTGTCCAGTCCAATCCATATCCAAATCGCTTCTCGAAGTTGTGAAAGAGTATATCTAGGTACCTAGGGCAAGTCATCTCGTTAGACACAACTTTAAGAAAGAAGCCGACAGAAGGATCCAGTTGGGTTGGGCAACATTTGGAAATCTTCGTCAAGTCTTCTCGACACCTGTCCCGCAATGTTTGGAAAACTAAGGTCTTGAACGAGTGCGTCCTGCCCGCTATGACATAAGTACGGTGCCGAAACGTGGACCCTGATAGTCAGTGGCCTGGTTCACAAATTCTCGGAGATAATTTGATGGATAAAATCAGGAAAAAAAGTCCGAAAATCATTCATTTGTAGATTGCCAAACTTTTTTTTTTATGATCGCCAACTGCTAATGTAAGCTACAAGTTTACATCGAGAAATTGATAGTGACATACCTATATCGATGTAAGTATGCGAGAACATGCTATTCAATCACAATGTTTAGTTTGTTTTTGGGATAACCTCACCCCAACTACGGAACCTTTCATTGTGCGTGGTCCAATACGCGCTTGGCTGGTTTTTTTTTAAATATTCGTTTTAGTCCGAATTTGGTTTGGACAGTAAAAATGGGAATAATTTGAAATTCGGGAAACACTGAACACGCTTTTTTTAATAATAAATTAATAAAATTATATAAGGACAGGACGACGTCTGTCGGGTCAGCGAGTTTGTCAATAAGTAATAAATACAGCGTCAAATTTGCGAACCTTGCTATTCGTTTTTCCAGCGCCAGATAATTTTTGTTCGTGGAATAAAATTGACGAATGACAGCATTTTTGCATGGAAGAACGGTCGAAAATTCAAAATTATTCCTCCGAGTAAATTATCTGTCGTTGGAAAAATCAGCCCTAAAAATAATATTATGTAGGTAGACGATACCTACGTTTTGGAAAAAGTGACTTTTCTTATTGGGTGATAAAAGAGACGTACAGAGCCATCTATTAGGTAATAGCAGCACTACAAAAAATTTACAAACTTTGAAAAGCGCCATCTTATATAAAAGCAAAGCTACTGTAAAATTACTTGACAACGAATATCTATTCGACAATAGATGGCAGTATGCGTACAATTTAGCCACAAAATCAAAAATATTTAGAATATCAATTTGGCAGTTGTGTTTTTTTTTAACCCAATTTTTCAATTTCACATCTAGCACTGCCAGTGTAATCAATATCGGCATTGCTCAGTATTACACCAAGCCAGATATTTTACACACAACTATTGATATAATGCGTTTTCTTGTCACTCCTAGCATTAACTCGACTATTTTTAATATTAAGCATATTTGAATAAACAATCAAAGTAGCAAGCCCAAATTCCCAAAGCCCCAGCAAAGAGCGCCTGAATTTAATCGCTAACCGATTTTATAATAGTAACTAATGCTTTAGTTACTATTATAAAATCGGTTAAAATCGGTTACTATGATACGATAGATCTTTAAGACTTATGTAAAGCCCTCATTGTATTGTAAGTGAGCAAGTTAAAACCAATACCTAGTGTCTAGATTTAGTCTGATTAAATAGCTCTCAGCTAGTGTAGTGTGAATGGTGGCTGATCATTAGCCATGAGCTGTCTGGGCTGACACAGGTCAGTGGTCACTTGACAGTTCTCTTTCCCCGTCAAAGTTATAGTTATCAATTATCTTAACACCAAAAAAATGGAGTACGGACGCCAGCAGGTCAACCTACCCGAAACTGACAGATTTTCCCAATCAACCTTGAACCTAACTCTTTAGCAATAAAGTTGAAAATCTAATAAAGAAATTTGACAGATTGTAGTAGCTTGATGTGCTGGCGTCTGTACAAAAAATATTTTTTACCAAAAATTACTCGACAAGACGCCGTGTTGAAAAGATCTTGGAATTCCGTAATCCAATGACAACTGTCTAGTGACGTAAAAATCGACTAATCCTAACTGACAGTGATTGCTAACCTAAGTTGCTAACTAGAAGTGAATCTACTAGTACACCACATCACTACGAGGGTGGTGCCGAGTGGGTTGGATTGTATATAATTATGTATTATTTTTTAATTTGTTTAATTTTATAATTAAGTTTGCCTTCTATTATTTTTATTAATAAGGGTGAAGTTAATAACTTAATACTCTATCAATAAAATACCTTATTGAATACCAATTTTGGCGTCAGCTATTTTTATAACCTATTACTGAAGTAGATTGAAGCTGTATGAGTAACCGACAGTGCCTACAATTACTGTTGCTTCTTGGTCGAGATCTTCTGTTACCTAATTGTTGTTTCAACATTTCGTCGCTCTCTTTGGAAATAGTGTAAATAATGGTAAGTGTCATTTTGATAATTTTTAACATTATTAGTCATTTGTACACGCCCACTGTTTGCTATCTTAACTTTTTACACACTGGGAAATGTTTTTATCGTTTCTAACCACTTACAGTTTGATGACCCTAGATAATTGTATTCCAAAAGTGTTATGCTAGCTACTGTCGTACTATTACTTTTAACTACTGTTAAAATATATAGAAAAATCACCAACAATACTGGCCTAAACCGATTTGAAAACACTTATTTATTATTTGAGTCAGTCATATCACTGGCTAGCAAATCAATGCAGATTTTTATTTTTAGGGTCTTTATTTATTCACAGAAACATGACTGTCCCCCAACCTTGTTTACATAAATTATGTTATTACTTACACTAACATTATGTATATCTTGCAATAGCAAGGTAACCAAACCAAATAAGTTGAATAGATATCAATGAGTACACATTTTTTTATTCTAACTCAAACTCAAAGCATTTATTTCAAATAAACCAATTACAGGCACTTTTGAACTGTCAAGGGGTCGGTCAGTCAGAAAAATGAATTAAATTTGGACTCCCAACTGAATGATTGCTTATGGCTATCTGGAGAGAAAATGGATAATACAGTGTACACTAGGAACTTATAAACTGTATGCAAATAGAACAAATTATCATGAATGCATTTGCATGGAAAGTGAGCAAGTAATGTGAAACCAAAATGATTAATTTCTCTATACTTAATTGACTAAATGATGAAGATCATCAGCTTATGTAGAATGGTATTAGTGATAATATGAAATTGTTTACAATTTATTCATCCTGGATGAAGACAGATAGTTTTTTTTTTCTCTGGTTGATGTCCTGGCTTGTTAGAGCACTTTTCCTATTCCTCAAACTTTATGTTTAGTAGTAGTAGTTGTCTTACTTGTTTACAATTTATTCATTCCGGGCTGAATCTGCAAGATAGTTTTTTTTTTCTATGGCTTATACTTTATACCATGGCTAACCCTATCCCTCATAGTTTATGATCTTATTCGTAGTCTTGTTTTATACAACAAAAAAACATTGCTTTTTTTAAAATTATTAATTATAGAACAAAATATAAACAGAAACAACAAAAACCTTAATAGGTTATGGTCTTTCTTATTATATATTGATATTTAAACACTTAAGCAATCTTAATACTAGCATAATATCATTACTTACTTATGTTTAACACATAATTTATACAACAAGTACAAAATTTATGATGGTACGGGTCAGGCAGCCCGTCGCTGCTAATTACTAATTGAATGAAATTTAAACAGGAAGATGCGTTTTCAAAGAGAATCAAACAAGTTTTTGTATTTATTTTTATAATAACTATTTGTTATTTCCCATTGAAAATTATCCATACTTATATTATAAATTAGATGCAAAGGTAAGAATGTCAGTCTGCATGTCTGTTATTCTGTGGCTGAATAGATTTTGGTGTATTTTGGCACACAGATAAACCATGACCTAACCAAGACTTTTGACCCGGTAGTATGTTCCCATGAGATAATTTCTCACCTCCACATGGGCAAAACTGCAGGCAAAAGCTACTTTAAATATTTAAAAAAGGACATTTTATTATTTTCTTAAAATTCCATTCTACTAAGGGTAAAGTATGAAATTGCCGATTTGTACTGAAAAATTGAAATTAGTTTTTTTTTTTAATTTAACATATTTATTTAATCAAAATAATTACCATTATTATCTATACATTGCTGCCATCTAATAGGAAGGTCATTTATGCCTTTGCGATAGAACTCTCGTGATCTAGATTCGACAAACTTTGTGAAAGCATTTTGTACTGCTTCCTGAGAAGAAAACTTTTTATCACGTAGAAAATTACGTATTACGTATTGTATTTTTGTGGTGTACAATAAAGTATATACATATAAATAAATAAATAAAATTGTCCAAATCACGAAAAAAATGGTAGTCCGTTGACGAATGGTTTCTAATTGCAGTTCCTGTAGAGTTAAAACGGTTTTTCGTGCTGTATGAGGTCTCGCGTTATCATGGAGCAATAATGGTGAAGATCGATTCATGACTCGGGGCTGTTTCACTGCTAGTTGTTCTATCATTATTCGGAGTTCGGCACAGTAGACATCTGCCGTTATTGCTTGACCAGATCGGAGAAAGCTATAGTGAATAACACCATGCTGAGACCACCAAACAGTTACCATTAACTTTTTATTGGTAAGCTTTAATTTAGGACACTGTTGCTGGGTTTGACCTGGGGTCAGCCATTGCATTTTTCTCTTACGGTTATCCACTTTTCATCACACATGTCACAATTCGATCCAATATTCTTTCATTTCTGTATCGATTCAACAAGGCAACACAAGTTTCAACACGCGTTTCTTTCTGCAGATCAGTCAAATCATGAGGAACCCATTTCTCATATTTTTTTATTTTATTGATTTGACGCAAATGAGTCAATATTGTTGGTAAGGTAACGTTAAACCATGCCGCTAATTCCTGGGTAGTTTGGCTCGGATCGGCTTCCACCATCTCTTTCAATTCATTGTTATTCACCTGTATGGGCGGTCTTCCACGTGGTTCGTTCTTCACATCAAAGTTTCCATCACGAAAGCGTTTAAACCAAAATCGCATGGTGCGTTCATTAGCAGTCCTCCAAACGCAACATTGATATTGCGAGCTGTTTCTGCCCCGTTAGTTCCGCGTCGGAACTCGTAATAAAAAATAACTCGAATTTTCGAAGTATCCATCTTTCTTGACTAAGCTGAATAAAAAAAAAACAACTGAAAGTCGATAGTCGAATGTTGCACATTTTTTAAAAGGACTTCATTGGTACCATGTGAAAAAAGTTTCACTCAAAAATCTCAAACCATGAAGGTTCTATGTCAATTCGAAGTACCTATTACAATAAAACGGCAATTTCATACTTTAACCCCTATTATGTAACTCAATTATAAATCTAAATAATATAATATCATTTAATATTTAAACTTTTGCTTTTAGTACTAAATAGTAGGAATACTAGCCATTGCCTGCATATGTATTTATTATCATTTTTTAATACTAAATACTTAATATTATCCTGGGTATTTGGAGGATTAAAAGTAGCCTATGTCCTTCTTAGAGCATGCAATACCGTTATATCGTTACCGCAATTTCGCGAATTTCGCACTGTTTTTTCAGTACCGCAAAAGCGAGATTAGAAATGCGAATTTCGCGATATTAAAAACGAACCATGATAGGGAAATCCTCGCTACGAATCGTCACATGTTGGTCGGGCGAACTGGATACATCCTTTTGATCCTTTGTAGCTCACAGTGCATCGTGGAATTCCCGAATTCCCTACAGTACAGCGAAATAACGTATGTTTGTAGTCCTAATCAGTCTCACACTCGCAACTACTCGCAAGTCGGACAAGTGAGTGACTAATCAGTCCTATTTTATTTGTTTATTACGTGAATAATTATTTTGACTAATATATTAACGTATTATACTCGTACCCGTGTATCAACCTTTTTTTTTTGTAAAAATGTATAGGTACTTCTATTAATTCAATTCAATTTATTTATTGCATATAATAAAAATCCATAATATTACATAAAAACAGTATAAAAACAAACATGAATATAAATTAAAAAATACAAAAATTAAAAAAAAAAAATGGTATTGAATTCAAAGACTTCAAACGTTCTAATATAGTGTGGAAACATTTTTTGCGATCTATACATATCTGCTAAGCATTCCGCCAACGAGTGTAGAAGCTGAGAGAGCATTTTCGGCTGCTGGATACATTTTTTTATGTTAAAATTTTCAAATGAAAAATAAAGATTAGCGTTGTGTGTGATTAATTATAACTTATGGTAGTTTTATTTTAACCCCCATTTAACGAGTTACTAATTTCGCAATTTCGCAAATTTTGCGGTATTACATGTCCGATACCGCAATATCGCGGTGTTTAATATCTACTGCGGTATTGCATGCTCTAGTCCTTCTGCAGCTTCTACCATTCAACGTTGCAAACACTTGCTTAATCGGTACAGACAGCAGCAAAGCAAATGTTGATGACGTTTTGGTATCATAAAATCAAATAAAATATTGACAAACAAATTTAAATTATAGTATACCTAATTTACATTGACCACACAATAAAATATTGACAAACAAAAAATTATAATTAAAGTTGTGTGGTCAACACAACATTTACTTGTGACAAACTCAAAATCCATACTAAATGCGAAAGTAATTGTGTCTGTCTATCTGTTACCTTTTCACAGCTGAACAGATTTCCATGAAATTTGATACACAGATAGACCATGACCTGGGTTAAGTTAAGACAGGATATTACAATCATATACTTTTTATCCCAGTAGTACGTTTTCTTGAGATAAATTCGGTCATCCAGGCGGGCGAAACCGCTGGCAAAAGTTAGTACTTTATATTATAATTCTGTGTAAAATACCTAGTTGCCGTTTATAAAACTACTTATAACAACTTACTGACCATGTTTTTTATTTTATATTTAGTACCTACCTAAGTACCTCCCTATCAACAATTTTGTCTACCTTTTGCCAAGGTTACCTCTTTTATTGTTATTACGTGTAATATGTTTTGTGGTATAATATAGAATTAACCAAATAACGAAAAAATATGTAAATTTATGGCCATTGCGTATAGTGAAGTACCTGTCTACCCGCGTATCTGGTGCACATTTTCCGTCAAATGAATTCTTCGACAACAGTTTATGTACCTACATAAAATTGTTTCCGCCATCGAGATAAAAACCTGTTTTAAATTGTACTTAATCGTTTATTTTTCTAGACCTTAGGTTAACCACGCAAATAAATCAAATAACATTAAAAAAATATTAACGGATAATTAAACTGTAATCAGTTAATCGTAACATCAACAAATCGTCATTATTGCTGATAAATAACTATTGTCGTGCTCTATTTCGATCATCGATCATCGTAATCGTAATACATTACTTTATTAATTTCGGATGACGGTAATAATGGGTCATTATCGTAATGATTCATAAATCATAAATAAGATATTTATTTTTTGTGGGTGTGACTGTCTCATGTCTGTATGACACATGGCACAGTACCGTACTAACCTACATCAAAATAATGATAACTAGGTACCTGATTAACATAGAATGATTAATTTTTGTATCTTAGTTAGTGTGCATACACACGAGCGGCACGCGTCAACGGCAGAGGCAACTCCACCCGTCGCGCCGGCGGCTGCCATCGCCAACGTGCTGCTCGTGTATTTGAGTACGGTGCTACACGAGCGGCATGTTGGCGACGGCGTCGACGACTGCCGCTGACACGCGTTGACGGCAGCTGTCGTTACTCGTCGACGACTGCACTTGCCTCTACGCTTGACACCTGTCGCTCGTGTGTAATGACCACTTGGTAATATCCATCAAATAGGTACCTTCTATCTAATGATGAGCTTCTACAACCATACCTACTTACATCTCTTTCCACTAATACGGATTATAACAAACTTATAAAACCCCGTCGTTTTTGCGTCGGGGGTTAATTAAAACGGAGGACGTCGTCGTGGTAAATTGTGAATATCTATGTCTACTTACTTAATTTTAACTTTTGAAAACTTACCTAGATATAATATTTTTATCTCACGAAGCGGCGCGCGCTTTACTTGTGGTGACCAGTATACAAAAACGATGTGAATGTGTGCGTGAAGACGAGTAGCGTCAGCACATAACTCACACATACACACACTTCCGACTTCATTGTCTCGGACGGTACCGACACGGTAATGGTACCGAGAGCTCCTGCACTTAAACACTGTATTCATATAATATGTGAAGCGTGTTTGTACACTTGGTTACCACAAGTAAAGCGCGTGTCGCTGCGTGAGATAAACATACTGCGTGAGCATACCTGTATGTAATAAAATCAATACTGTTCCTTAACCGGAATTAGTTCTCAACCGATAAGGGACTTAGGTATTATAATTATGACGCTGACGAATCACACTATCCAATTACTCTACCAATTATCCAATTAATCTACGTTAATTAATAAAAAAATTAATTAAACTTAGATAAAAATAATTAGGTGCAGATAATTATTATTTTTATCTCATTTTCACCGCTACAAAACTAGAAATTAACAGGAACGTATTACAAAAAAATATTAAAAAACCGACCAACTGCGAGTCGGACTCGCGCACGAAGGGTTCCGTACCATTTATCACGTAAAAAAATTAAATATTACCATTAAATATTTATTTTAGCTGAATTTTTTTATTCGTTTACAGTGAATATACAACTAAATATTCTGTGAATATTTCAAGCGTCTACCTGTTGCCGTTATTAATATCGAGCAATAAAAAAATCACGTTTGTTGTATGGGAGCCCCACTTAAATATTTATTTTATTCTGTTTTTTGTATTTATAACGGTAACAGAAATACATCATCTGTGAAAATTTCAACTGTCTAGCTAGCTATCACGGTTCATGAGATACAGCCTGATGAGTACAGATAGACGGACAATGGAGTCTTAGTAATAGGGTCCCCTGTTATTTTGATTTATCTATTTTCTGGGTTTAACATCAGCAGAAGGTTATATTGTTTTTTCTATTTTCTGGGTTTAACATCAGCACGTCTTCCAGGGCAAATACAAAAGTAGGTAAGTTATGAGATGAATAAACGTCAAAAAAGTACCTATAATTAACTACCTACACAATAATCATTATTCCTTAACTTTAAACAACGTTTATAAATAACTCGCTAAGTAAATTTGAATCGCGTCATATTCGCCAAAAATGTAAACAAATATGAGTTTATGGAAAAATACCTAACTTTAATTCGTAAACAATAAAGTTCAGGTTACGCTACAACTTCAAACATTTTCATACCTTTTTCAATAGTGCTAGTCACTCTGAAATCAACTTAAATGACATTAAAATAAAGTTGATATTTGTTTAACTTGAAATAACATCAATTTGAAACATTAATAAAATTATAATATAGATGCTTTGTCTTTAATAGTAGCCCCCTGTTTAAATTAACCACGGGCGGTACATTAACCTATGTTTACAATCCATGTTTACGTATTGACCGGGCAACCAATCTGCATAGTCTTCACAGTTCACATATTGAATGTGTTTAGTTTACCTAGGCTTTGTGTAACTTTAGTCAGGTACCTAGGCTATTAAACACCATGTTTGACCTTTGGCCAGTTATTGTCATTGCTTATGTCGGGTTACTATAATAATGCTACCTTTATTATTTACATACGAAACGACAATACCTGCCATACAGGTTACTTAATAAATTGTACCAGGTAAATACATGTACGTATCTAAGTCTATGATTTCATATTATAATTAAAACTGGGATACCGGTTTTGACTGTAACTCCTTTGAGCTTGACACGAGTTTATATAACCTGTAATAGCAGTTGCACAATGCTATGGAAAACTTCCACAACGATTCTAGTTGTTTATAGGGCATCTATCGATGTACAGACGCCAGCAGGTCAAGCTACCCGAAACTGTCAAATTTTTCCAATCAACCTTGAACATTAATGCTTTAGCGATAAAGTTGAAAATCTATTAAAGAAATTTGACAGATTGTAGTAGCTTGATGTGTTGGCGTCTGTACCAATATGCGCACATTTTTAATTGGAATAAATAAATCAAAATGAAATTGCACGGCTGGTTGCATCTGAAAAATGACAGAGACTGAAAAGACAAGAGTAGGTACTAAATTATATTTTAAAGCCGACCCGGGTTCGTTCTATCTGGGTTCTGTGGACACCAAACAAAAGTACCTCAGGTAACTTGCTCACCACACAAAACAGAAATCATGAGGATTTATCGAATTATATACAATAATAGCTGCGCCCCTCGGTTTCACCCGCATAAGTTTCGATCCCGTGGGATTATCGGGATAAAAAGTATCCTATATGTTAATCCTGGTTATAAACCATCTGTGTACCAAATTTCATCCAAATCCGATCAGTAGTTTTTGCGTGAAAGAGTAACAAACATCCATCCATGCATCTATCCATCCATCCATACAACTTTAACGTTTATAATATTAGTAGGATTCATTAATATAGTATGGATCAATTAAGTCTATTAAACGCACGAATGCCTTCTTTCTTTATATATCGAATGCCACGAAGTTGACCACGAAAAATATAATATGTTACTCCCTAAAAAAATAATTACATTATTAAGTACTTCCTAGAGTACCACCAATCCTCGAGTGTTCGACTACCCCAAACGATAACCTCACCTGCACGCAATGCGGACTGCAGTTACAGACCGACAAGGCTTTTGCTAAGTGAATAAGTGACGTCTGATAGACCTTGGGGTAGCTTATGAAATTTGCCAGTCTCAATATCCGACGACGTTGACCGAGCGTCTGTGAGAAAGTCGGCAAGTTTGGCTGACTCCCCCTAAGTACCCACTTCAATCTCTTACCCTGAAGATACCAATAATATTAGAGCTCTTTCATTTAATGAATACAAACCTATTGCTCTTGAATTATTAACCTATGTAAATGTTCTCTGAAATCTGCAATTGCTTCGGAATGTGCCGTGCCCACAATTTAATTGGATGTATTGTACAGACACCCTATCACAATTATAAAAATAACTAGAATACCAAGCGAGATAGAGCTAAGTAGTTACCTAATCGTACCAATGTTGCCAATGTCAAATGTTTAAATCGGGCCAAGTCCACAAATTAATCATCAATGCGGACTGTGCCGCACGTAAAGAATGCTTCCCATATTCGTAAAAACACTCACATTGGTAAGCTTTTTGCGTGGTCGAATGTTCGCTGTAATTGTACTGTATGCAAAAAGTATTGTGTAAGTAATATACACTGCAATACTATCATGCATACACACGTATTTCGAAAGCATCGTTACTACTGTTTATATTTTATAATCTATTATATCGATTTCGAACAACCATGTAATTCTAAGTATATCATTGTTTTTTTTTTTATATAATCGAAGCATTATGAAATACTAAATTATGCTCATCCGTGAGTAGGTAGAATAAACTGTCAAAATGTGGGTCCAATTTTGCTAACACGAATTTATGCTAATCCGAAAGTAACTGATAGCATTGGACTTCGATCTTAGCTGTGACTTGATTTTTATGATTGCAAAGTCTTGCAAAATGAGGAAAATAAGGGAAAAAATATACTATAATACTTATTGTATTTATTTTTCAATTATGTTTTGTGCTATATTCATGCAAGTCATTGTATTTCCTTAGCTGGTTTTGACCAGGGGCCCTTATTCCCGTAATTTAAAACTTTCAAAATCTAGTCGCAGTCTCATCTCGGCGACAAACAAATGTCAAAAACTTATCAAAATGTAGGGAAATTAGAAGTATTTTTTGACAGGTTGAGACTGAGATCAGACTGTGAAAGTGAACGTTCTTAAAATTATGAGAATTGCCCCTCTGGTTTCTTATGAGTTACAAACTAGTGAGCATAAAGCACTTAAATGATATACAGGTTACACTGATCAAAATATGTATTGCACCACTATGCACATAACACAGTTTCATAAATAACTATAAAAGGAAATCCATAATCGATTTAGTTTTATTTATTTGAATTTTTTACGGCTTTTCTATTTGTGATAATGTCATAAAATATTTACAGCATATTGAGTTGTAATTTTTTTTTTGTCAAATAAAATAACCTTCATAAAAATGAAGAATTTCTTTAAAGACTGGAATGGACTTGGAATCAAGAGTTTAAGAAAATGTTAGATATTAATATTTCTTAGAATTTTCGATTCTAATAAATGTCCAATAAATAGACATATGAAACAAACTTGGAGATAATTTACCAATCATTCCTTTCGAGTTTTCGAGTGGCAGATAAAAAATAAAAACTGCTAGATAATTTCATAAAAGAAATTAGGTTAGGTGTGTAAATACTGAGATTATTATTGGCATTTAACATTGTAATCTCGTCAGGACATTACACCCGAGTGACGTACAACCAATGATAATAAGCGACGCAACTAGCGTAAGATCTTTTTAACCGATTTCAAAAAAAGGAGTAGGTTCTCAATTCGGATGTTTACTTTTTTTTTTTTTTTGTTTATTTTGTATAGACTTTTTTATAGAATGCCGAATATTTTCTTCTTTTAGCCGTGTATTACCTATACTTATGTTTCTGTTATTTATAACCGACTTCAAAAAAAGGAGGAGGTTCTCGATTCGGATGTTTATTTTTTTTTAAAAAAAAGGAAGGAAAAGGAAAGTTTTATTCCGAAATGGCCCCATTTAAATTTCGTAAAGATCTGATGATGAGTTTCGGAGACAGGCAACGGAACTATTCAATAAATGCCAGCAAATTAACCGCGATTGCTGCTATCGCTTATGTATGCATTGTTTACGCAGCAATCACACAACATAACATCACGCTTGTACCCTCTAAAGGGATACGCAGATGTGTTCAGTATACCACTGTCAAAGAGAATTGACCACTGTACACCCTCATTTCTGCCAAAGTTGTTATTGGGGTACCTCTAATCTTGCAAGTATATACAATACATTTTTGTGGGGTAAGCACAACTAAAAAGTGAAAAATAAAAACATTTTTACAAAAAAAAAGAACGACTTCCAAAAATAAAACTACAAAGTGAAAAATAACTTAAATTTCGGAAATCGGTGTCAAGAAACGAAAATGCGGATAATGTTATTTTTGTTATTAAAGTTTGTTTATTTGTTTTCGCTATAAATCCGTTATTTTCTTCCACTACGAGCCTGTTAAGACCATTACAAATCACTCAAAGAAATATACTCTTGATCACTATAAATACAAATTAAAACATCATTAAAGCCCATTGACGATTCAAAAGATTTTTTCTTAAAATTTCCGGCGTACCTTTCCATTCGATTTTTTATTTTTAAGCCGAATTTGGTTGTTGTTTTTCAGATATCACTTTATTAGCGGAAATTCGGCTGAGTCCAGACCACCGTCTCTCTGTGATAAAACCAGTTTATGTGGTAAGTAGATTCATTCAACATCTTACGTTACGTGGGTTTTTTTCTTGCGGTTTTCCCGATTTTTCAAACGCTAGAAAGGAATGTGACTACGACGTACGGAGTCGCATACAACATCTGAGATGTAAAACACCAGTCAAGTGCGAGTCAAATTCGCAAACTAAGGAATCCGTACCATTCATATAAAAAATCTCATTACTTAGTTTTATTTTTTCTGATTGCTGATTGATTAAAAAATTATATGAACCTGGAGTCTTAGAAAACAGTTAAGCTAACATAACTGCGTATTAGTAAATTCATTAATTCAACATTATTTTGGGGATCTTTAAAAAACAGAAGAAACAGGTAACGCCCTAAGTATAGCCTAGGGGCTAGGCTATCTCACCCCACGCGTAAATAGCAACAGCAAAACAAGTCCCGGAAAAAACCTCTTAACCTTGACTGATCAGCAAGCTTGGTATCTCAGCCGGTACCTAAGTAACCTATTCTCGATGAACATATTGTTGCGCGCCACAATTAATGCCTGGTACATGGTGACATTAGTTACCACTAGCGCCATCTAGTAGCAAGTAGTAGAACTAATTTACTGCTAGCTCCATCTAGTATGAATTAGTAGAACTAATATAAGAAAAGTTCTACGATAGAAGCGAATACATCGAAAGCGATCTTCAAGTGCGACTTAAGAGCGATTGTGTTTTATAAGTAATGTGTTTGAGTTGTTATTAGTATTAGTGTTGTTTAGTTAAAGTGTAACTTTTGGTAATTTTTATCGGCAGTTTTCATTGTCACGAACCCGAAGCTCGTAACAATAATTATATATAAATATTTTTTAAATATGTTTCCCCACACTAGGAATTACTCCTGTGTCGTGTGTGCGTGGGTGATATTCTTTTATTTCTGAGCCCGGTTTAAAAAGCCTATAGAGTAAATTGATAGAATTTACGTAAAACACTAGCATTATTATACAAAAAATACCGTCAAGTGTAAGTCATTCTTGCCCAATTAGTGTTCCGTATCCTAGTCTAAACTATAATATTATAAAGACAAAAGATTTTTGTATGTTTGTTTTGTTACGCTTTCACGCAAACTGCTGAACGATTTTGATGGAAGGACAATGACCAAAAGTCGTACCAAAAAGTCTCATGCATCAAGATCAAAATATTATAGTGGTATAAATTCTAACAATGTTACGTGGTAGTAATTTGCTTAATACAATATGAACAGGCCACAAAAAACATTAATGTGTTTTTTAAAAGCATTTGAACGGTAGGTACGCGAGAGGGGATTCCCATAAAATCAAAAATTATGAAATACAGGGAAATACTTTATACTAACGTAACCTACTATAAACCTTATATTATGGATATAAGGTTTGAATTTCAATAAAAAGCTAACTATTTGGTGAATCCCCGAAACTTATGATTAGATTGCCACTTCGGGAAAAGTAATCCAAATTGTAGATTTTTGTCAAATGTTGCTAGGGTAGGTAAACTTTGAATCTGTTAAGTTTGTAGTTTTGAAATACTATATATCAGCGAACCCATTTTTACATTTTCAGTTTCAGTTGGTAATATGTACCTAGTTTAAAAAAAATCATCGCAGAGTTACACGCCCCAGAATTATTATGGAAACAAACAATAAAAGCGCTATTTTGGTTTAATAGGTTTTTCTTAATCGCATTTTAACACAATGCTATGCATGAAAAACTTGTTATTCCTTTGTGTATAAAATTACCTACCTGCTGATATTATTTTATTATTACTTATAGTATTTATAGCAAAATCCTTTTTAAAAGAACCTTGACTTTCCATTTTAGGGTTTCGTACACAAAGGGTTCCAACGGGACTATTACTAAGCCTCCGCTGCCCGTTCGTCCACCCGTCCGTCGTCTGTTGTCTGTCAGTGGACTGTATTTTATGAACCATAATAAGTAGACAGTTGAAATTTTCAGTGTGTATTTCTATTGCCGCTACCACAACAAAAATTAAAATATCAGAATTTCATAGTAATTTGCATTTACAAAATAGCCCCCGCAGGGTTAGGCAGTACATCCACATTTTGTCACACAATATTAATCGTAACTTACGTGTTTTATCTACGAGTTGGAAAACATTTGTCACACTAACGCATCATTTTTCGCGAAGTAGGTACTCTTACAAACATGAGTATCGACAAAAATACTTTTTGTAAAGTTTAAGATGAGTGTAGGCAAAATGTGGACTGTAGTTTTTATAATTCAATAAAATTACGAATCCCTGACACAACTGACTTTTATTTATACAACATTTTTAAAGAATAAAAAACCATAAAATATATAAAAAGGTCGCAACAATGAGCTTAATAAAACAGATATGGGCCCAATTAACCATTATCAATTTTTAAAAGGGGTAACTGGTCCGCGGTCCCGGTTCCATGGTGCGCCGAATGACCCCTAACCCAAACCTTACAATGTTTTTTAAAATTTACTTCTAGCTACATACAAAGCCAAGCGAAGGCCTTTCAGCATATTGAGCATGTCCAATACCAATATTGGCGATCCAAATAGGAAGGTATATCCTCGGAAGTTTTCTAAAAAAATATTATATTGGTATAGGTTTAGGGTAAGCCTAATACATCAAAAGGAACTTACAAACTTGGATTGACTATACACCGTGATTTTTTAGTCGTCTGACAAAGGTGGTCCACTCAATGTATCCGACATAAAATACCTCTAGGAGTGTTTTTTTTTACCATTAATTAAGATAATAGGTACAAAAAAAATAATAATAATACATTAGAATTATGAAACATCCTGTTAATAATGTTTACGTATCAAACAGTAGAACATACCTAACCATCGCACGAGTCGAGTAGATAGATCTTCGCTCGCAACAGAATGTTTCAACTACGTTATGCATCATAATACTGATTTTTTTTTTTCTTTTTTTCTCTTAAATGCCATTTTTTTTGTTATGAATGTGTAGCAGTCATTGGATACATGAAGTGGGCTGCCGTTGTCAGACGACTAAAAAGTCACGGTGTATATATAACAGCAAAATGTTTTCTCATATAAAAATGGTGTTATACACTTTTTAGAAAGGAAACAGTGAAAGAATGAAATTCGTAAAAAATAAAGCTTAAAACGATAGAAAAAAGTATACTGATGAAGTAATTTAGTGCACAGCTTCTTTGTAATTAGTTAACACAAAGGTACAATTAAGCCAGGTATTGTTACGTCCGGAACTAAATTAAGTACGTAGTTTGTAGTTTACTCGACAAATCCTCATGACAATAGGTCGAGGGTCAGATATAATTGGTGCTTATGTACAATGACGTCTGTGTGACGCGACATTGTGACGCAGATAGTTTGTAAAGACGATGGCGCGATGGTAGGCCGCGGCAGCGCGAGCGCGTGTCAGTCAGTGTCCGCCGCGCCGGTGGACGCCAACACCTGCGCGTGCACATACATCAACAACGCGAAAGTCGACCTGCTTGCTTTTTATTATTGGTATTCACACGGTGTACATAACAGACACGCTCCTATAGAAAGGACAGTATCGTCCTTTCGTTGTTCCAAGCCCGTTTTACTGAACATCCGTACACGTAAGTGCTATCAATAATTTATTAATTAGTTCGACAAAAAAAATATACTTGATACCAAAAATACTACGACAGCAAGTTTGTGTTATAAGCTCTTGCTCAGGAATGTAATAATGATATAGGTACCACTCTTTTCTCGTTATTTTCCTTTAAATACCACACGTTATTGATGACTTAATCTTTCTTGTTTTCTAAACTGAACAATGCAGTAGATATCGCTGAAATGCAATTGTGAAAATATTATCGTGAAACTTGTTAGTAAATTGTTCAAGTTTTTCCTTATTTCTGCTACAAATTCCACCAAAAATTAAGAACTAAAATGCAAGTATTATGATAATTTAAATACTTATTCATTTATATACTTTATAGAAAATACATATAATAAATACACTAAAAATACAATGAACACTACAAAACATACAATAAACGGCCTTATCGCATTCTGCGATCTTTTCCGATTTCTTTCTTTGTTTTAAATTATTTTTGTTTACCGGCTTATTAATATCTCATTGCCGCCTTAGCATTTAGCATCCAGTTTCGCGTCTTTCTTTTGTTTCAGGTAAAATCTCAGACTTGATACAAGATGATGCAATTAATATTAGCTTCCTTGTTTGATGCAAGTGGAGTAATGCATGTATTTGTGTTACACATCTGATTACTGACCATATTGTTGTAACTTTAACTGCAGCAATACCTACATAGTAGTACTCAAGTAATCAGTCTTCTCAATTAAAATGGTTTGTGCAAAAAGGCGAACAAAGTGTGTTACTCGGTCGTGCCGGTAAATTACAACATTTGATGTAGTAAATGACCTTTCGTGTAACCAGAAAGCAAATCAATTTGAAATTCTCCAAAATAGTCATTATAGAACCAATTGTAATTAAAAAAAAACTATGTTTAATTAGCTTAATTGTAACCCAAAGTGTTAAATGGGGCTGTTATTGTTCCATCATAGGTTACATAAGCGACTGACAAAGATTTCACGAGTTTCCTATCTAATTGATCATCGCTGCATATCGATGAATTTACGCAACGCTGCGTTTGCGCCGTGTCGCTGTCGTCTGCTAGGTTCCACATCGCTTCATGGACGAGAATTGCGATACTAACACTGTTCGAATGTCATTATCTTTTGTAACGATAATGACTCATTCCAAATTCATTTGATTTTCCCATGTTAATCATGTTTATTGATTTTTGTTATCACGTCACCTTATTTTGATGTTAAGATTAAGTTTTTATTTCTATCTGACAATGATTTTATTTGGTCTACTTACCTTGACGTATATTCCTCAGGAGAATGAACAAATCTGCCCTGAAGGCCAATAGCGTTAAGACATATACCAATGGAAAGATCTCACCAAGGAGAGTATTTCTTGACGATTTCTCTCGAGTAAGTAGCTACAGAGCTCTAAATGTGAGTAATTAAGTACTGTTGTAATTCTGGTATTTCGTTAATTAATTAACTTTAATAAATTCTGTGTCTTGCAAATATCATATTTTAAGCCTATAAACGGACAATTTAAAACATTTACCTCCTAGATGCCGTTTTAAGAACGGATGTTTTTAAGAGCGGTCGGCCAGACAGAACGTTAATTCTGCTACATCACCTGTATCCCCCAATAGCGTTAAAATATATGTCATTGGAAAGAGCTTTCAAGTAGAACCTTTGCTACTAACGCGTCTTTTGCCAATTGTACGGAGTAAATGACCTAAAAAAGAACCGAAATTAAGGAATTCTTAGCGCCCAATAGCCATAAGATATACACCATTGAAAAGAGCTTTTCAAGGGAAACTTTGCTACTAACACGACATTTGTTGTCAAGAAGGGCGCCAAGAACTTTCCTAAACTTCGATGCCCAAGTAGTCATAATATTTAAGGCATTAACTCCGAACTGACTAACAATTGGCAAATGTCGTGTTAGTAACAAAGGCTCTTCTTGAAAATCTCTTTTCGTTGATGTATATCTTATGTTTATTGGGCGCCAAGAATTCCTTAAGGTATTTACTGCTACCGCGGTCACCAGTGACCGCCAACAATAGATTTTCTACAAGCAAAGGTTCTTTCTACTTGAAATGGTCTTTCTATTTGTATATATCTTATGGTTATTGGGCTTTAAGGCAGAAACTCATAGTACGGTGTCCATTCTCCTTTGAATTTGACATTACACATGAGGAAATCTGTAGTATCTCAATGTAAACAAATGAACATCGAATATTCTAGTTGCTTACTGATCTTGCGAAGTTCAGAAAGAGTTCAAGGAACAGCCAAGTACCATAAATAACTTAATGATACATTGCAGTGCTGACATTTAAGTATGTTAAGTTAAAACAATGTTAAAAAACATTAATAACCGTATGTAAGAAAAGAAACACACAGAACTGATATTTTTGTTTATTAAAAACTTGCTTTTTGTTCGGATTCTCTCGCATTTTGTTACCAATTAATTGCAAATAGAAAGGTCGTTTTTAGTGAGTAGGTACACATCTACTTAAGTATTTTTAATGTATGGTCAAGGGCATTGATACATTAATAGTACAATCTGACGACACGGCTGGCGCAGTGGCTGAGCTATCGACTGCTGCGCTGCGTGTCGCGGGTTCGATTCCCGCACGGAACAAATATTTGTATTGCCTACAGGTAGATGTTCCGGGTCTGACTGTTTGTGTATGTGAGTTTAAATGTTTGTAAACGCACCCACGATACAGGAGTAAATGCTAGTGTGGAGCAAAGTTTAAAAAAAAAAAACATGTACCTACTTATTCAATAGTTAATAAATAACCCTTCGCAAGTACTTAACCTGCTTCAAATATAAAAGCCACATAGATCGAAACTAAAAATAACCGTGTGAAGGTCATGGCTTACTTGATTTATACGAGTAGGTAATTATAATGTTATTAATAAAAATGTGACATTTTGTCTTCCACAGTCAAGTTGTGTTAAGTTCATATGCCTTCAAGATTAAGATTATTAATAAAGTGTAAACAGTGGTCTATAATTCTTGATAAGTGTTATATACATATATATGACCATCATACAATTTATTTACAACGGGTGAGAACAATCGCGTTTATAGGTAGAAATTTTTAGATCTGTAGGTTTATTCTGTAAAAATCTCATTGTGAAAACTTAGTTGAAGTGAGCTTGAACTGCTTGAAGTGAGTTTCCATCTGAGATTTGGTGCCTTCACTTAGTTTTCACGGTCAGATTTTTACAGAATTGACCGCTGGATTATCGCGTAATAGGTGCATAATGATTAACCGAAGCTAAAGAACTAACAAAAATTAAAAGAAAAAAAAACTTTTTAAAAACAAGCTTTTAGTACTTACTAGCTGACCCCGGCACACGTTGTTTTGCCATATAAATAATTTCTAGCTGCCCGGCGCTACTTCGTTCGCGTGGTGTTTTACCCCCTACCCTACTCCTAACCTACTCCTACACTACTCCTACCCTACTCCTACACTACTCCTACCCTACTTCTACCCTACTCCTACCCTACTCCTACACTACTCCTACCCTACTACTACCCTACTACTACCCTATTCCTACCCTACTCCTACACTACTCCTACCCTACTCCTACACTACTCCTACCCTACTTCTACCCTACTCCTACCCTACTCCTAACCTACTTCTACCCTACTCCTAACCTACTCCTACCCTACTCATACCCTACTCCTAACCTACTCCTACCCTACTACTACCCCACTGCTACCCTACTCCTAACCTACTCCTACCCTACTTCTAACCTACTCCTACACGACTCAAAACTTTTAATTTATATACGTGCTTCAATTCAAAATGTTCGTCAAATGTTTGATAGAAAAGTAGGTAGAACAGTTTATATGGGAAAATGAAATTGTTGTTTTTACTATAATCTTCCTCGCATTGCGTTTTGTTACATTGTGTTCTAAATGTTCTTTAATGTTACATCAAAATGTAACACGTTTTTAAAAAGGTTTTTTTTTTCTTTTAATTTTATTTTTCACTTTTAAGTATTTTTGATGCGAGATTGACTACGGCGTAGTTCATAGCGCGTAGCAGTGTTTTTTCCGTTATATGCATTTGCTGCACTTATGCAACAGTTCATCTTTAGCCCCTGGTTACCATCTAGCACAAAGTACTCGTCAAGACGAATCAAACGAGCCCAAACTCGATGGGGTTATGTCGTTTAATTACCGAGTTCCTATGGCCTTCTTCCAGCTCCATCATCAGACCCTGGTTACCATAAGACGAATCATACGAGCCCGAACTCGATCAGGTTATGTCGTTTAATTACCGAGTTCCTATGGCCATCTCGCTTTTATTTAACTTGCAATGTATGTATGTATGTTCGGGTGGACTCTTGCTACTCAATTTTGAAGCAGATATCTTCAACCGATTTAGCTGAAATTTTGCATGCATGTGTAAATCGGATGACAATGAAAAAATATTATGACATGGAGCTGATCTGATTATGGGCCAGGGTCACCAGGGTCTGATAATGGTTAAGCTCCATTATCAGACCCTGGTGACCCTGGTCCATAATCAGATCAGCTCCATGTCATAATATTTTTTCATTGTCATCCGATTTACACATGCATGCAAAATTTCAGCTAAATCGGTTGAAGATATCTGCTTCAAAAAATATTATGACATGGAGCTGATCTGATTATGGACCAGGGTCACCAGGGTCTGATAATGGTCAAGCTCCATTATCAGACCCTGGTGACCCTGGTCCATAATCAGATCAGCTCCATGTCATAATATTTTTTCATTGTCATCCGATTTACACATGCATGCAAAATTTCAGCTAAATCGGTTGAAGATATCTGCTTCAAAATTGAGTAGCAAGAGTCCACCCGAACATACATACATACATTGCAAGTTAAATAAAAGCGAGTAATAATAATGATCATATAATAATGACCGTTTTTGTTTTCTTTCTAAGTAGAGCGTCTCGGTATTGCTTTTTGTTTAGGATTTAAATGTTTAGATGTCATTATTGCGTATTTGTCTCCAACAAGGCTTTATATATTTTTTTTTTTAACAACATGGACCTTAAGATTGTTTGCATCCATTTAAGAACGTTTATTGGCTAAATGTTCTTAGGTACTTAGATATTTATCCAGTAATTATCATGTTTACTTATATTACCGTCAGCCATTTTTCTGACTTTTGACGCACACGGCACATACCTTGTTATAAAACAATGTAATTTACACGTACTAGTTTATTTTCGAAATTGGCCACCGAGGTGGAACTTCTATTTTCATGGTCAGTAAAAATGCAAACGTTGCATTAAAATTTCTCAATGCAACAAAAAATATTTTTAACATTTGCCAAATTTTTAAAGTGCGACTTAGTATGTGCGATATGTCCATAAATAAATATAACGCAATGTTCAAAGCTGACGGGATGGTTGTCGAATAGTGGTGTGTGGTGCGTACGAGTCTGTGGCAGTGGGTCAGTGGTACCGCAGGGCGCGGGCGCGGACGTCTGGCGCAACACCCTTACGTAAAGCCTGCGGACTACGGACCGCGGCCCGGTGAAAGTTGTGACTGCTTCATAGAACACTCGAGACGAAAACGTTAACGGTCCCCGTACTGTGTGTAAACGGTTTTTCCTTGGACAAGGATAAATAATTAATTTGGTATTTGCTCTTAGCGATTAGTCATAGACTTGAAATCGAATGCTATCAGGTAAAAGATATTTCTGCATCTTTCAGAATGTTACGTACCTACTTAGATTTATTCAATAATGAACCTATAGCAACACGAAGCGTTACCTATGGCTACCGCGGACGTAAGGAATAAAATCAATGAGTTCATCTGTTCTTGGCACATCTATGATGTCACATGAATACCAATACCTAGTCGGAAACCGGAAAGCCGGGCGTCTTGTCCAACCATAGTGGCTAGAAACAATTTTTTCCTTCTTTAAGTAGTAACCTATTGCAGTTTTGTTAGTCGACAGATAAACTTTGAAAAACCAGTTCCAAACTTCCAAAAAATAATTCTCACGAATATAGCAAGACAAAACAATAATTAAGCAAATTAGACATGAAATTATTATAACATTTTATCAAAGCATGTATAAAATCAAAAACTTAAAATTATGTAATCGTTATACTTGCAAATGGGTAATCGGGCTCAAGTGTAGGCGAGTGTAAGTGAATTTTGCCGTGAAGAGCAGGTCAAGGTCGGCTACAATAGGTGGTTGTGCAACAGCCGCCTGCAGCCCGCGCCGTGTCGTGTCATCTCGTTCGCTTCAACCACTACCGGCTCGCACAAGCGTAGCCGCCACAAAGTCCGCATCAAGCGATTTATTTATTTCACGGTCATGATGTATTGGTCATCAACTAACCTTGCCACCTGTCCTACCCGATTATTAAGTAAACAAGTACACGCTACGAAGTAATTGACGTCTTTTGCATCTAATTTCCCTTGATTGTTTGCTTTAATAGGAAACTTAACCGACCAAGTTGACAAAACTGGCGCTTTGATTCATAGCGTTGCCGTTGGCGATTTTGTATCAACATGATCTAGAATTTCGACGCCGTAACAAAGGGTATCAATTCATGGAACGTGACAATAGTCCAAAAACAATCATATGAAGACGTGAGGTTTAGAAACAAACCTACGTGCCAACCGGCCGTGAGCATCTACAGACTCGCTGATTAAAATCATATTTAAAAGATTTTGAAATTGATGAATGGAAATGTTTGTCTAATAATGTTTATGTTTAATAATTTACAAATAAGGTGTCTCTTATTGAAGCCTAATATTATTGGGCAAATTATTAGATCAGCTGTCAGGTGCGATTTGACCGACAACGACGTAAACAGGTCTTGTGATCGCTCCATTCGCCCCCCTTCTTGGCTTAGTAGCGAATAGCAATGTATAATGTGATGCAACTGCGGAATAATCAGTCATTCCATATGTGAAATCTCCAGTTTGAATGGCTAGATTGTAAGGACTGTGCCGCAATGTTTTACCTACCTGACTTTCGCCGTTCCGCTTCCATTACCAAATTTTAGGTAATATGAGAAAAAACCATTTCATGAAAATAAGGATGTTTTGTGTAAAAAAACCTTATTAAAATGTTCAAAAACCCGCAAAATTGCGATTGCAAGCTTCCGATAAAAAAAATTGTTTACACAATTTTTAAGTTCGTATAAGTATGTATAATAATACCTGTATATCAGGCACATTTCTGTGCAGGTTTTTCCAGTTTAATATAAGCATTTAATAATTAAGTCACTGCCATGTGTTACGCTCCAAAAAGCTTAAATGGTCAGCATTAGGTTATGGTCCATTAGACAAGCACTAACACGTCAAGGTCCGTCATAAATATCGTCGTGTAAACAAAGGCTTTATTATATTTGGACAACACGGTTGGCTGCGCTGCGTGTCGCGGGTTCGATTCCCGCACGGAACAAATATTTGTATGACCTACATGTATTTGTTCCGAGTCTGGGTGTTTTTCTATCTATAATAATTATGTATGTATTTACAAAAAAAAAAAAATGTATATAAGTAGTTTATCAGCCATCTTGTTACCATAACACAAGCATTAGGTTGCTTAGCTTGGGACTAGATGGCGCTGTGTGAAATGTCCAGGGATATTATTATTATTATTATATCCCATCTTTTAATTTTGTCACTCAGTCATCATAATATAATATACACGTTCTTTTGGTTCTTATTGTAAGTACCTACTCTACCAAAAAACCAGTTAACAATAAGTAAAAAAAAAAGCGTTATTCCCTTTATTTGATGAGATGACTTATGCTCGAGGTTGTGTGTACAAATGTAACTTTTCCATTCATATGTGCGTTCAAAGTTTATCTTGGACATACACACTGAATAAACGGGCTGGACTTATAATTAGTACAAGTGTGATATCGCCAAATCGCGTTGAGCAAGCCTGGTGATCATTGATCAATGCTCATGCCGTATCTGCAAGAGAAGAGGCCTGCAGTGGGACAATATACCTAGGCTATTTCATAAATTAGGCATAAAGTTAAACAAGTATTAACTATTAATCACGGGTACCTTTTTTAGATGTTTATTAAGTTAGCACCGTTTATTAATAAGGGGGCAGTTTTAACTGGTTTTAAGCGTTGATATTTTCAGTTAAAAAAATTTAATTCGTCACAGCCTTTTTATATTATATTCTTTTTACTATATTTTTCATAACTGACAGTTGTCTTTATCTTCTTGGTGGGGAGCAGTATTCCCAAACACAGGATTCAGTTAATTATCTTATTCAACTGGTAACCCCAACCATTTTTGACCTGATGAATAGTTACCTATTAACTTAAGTCAGACATCACTTGAAGTAGAATCTTAAAGAAATGAACAATTACAATTTCAGCGGTAAACAAAGATACTAAGTACTGTGGTTAAACAATTCAATTAGGTAAAAATGCCAACTAGAATCTCAACTATAACTTTCGAAAATAACGGCTATATATCTGTTATTGTATTTAGTTAATTGAAATAGTTGAATGATATAAATTATGGCTATTCTATTAATAGCCAGTATAAACCTCGCACTATTACCTATTTTGGGCAAGGTTAAATAGCCGTGTTTTTTTTAATAAGTTGGCAATGGTATAATGACCTAACTTGGGTTTTTACTTAAATAGGACTGTTTAACTGCTAAAAGTTAATTCAAATTTTCAAATATTCAATTCATTCTTTCTAGAAAATGCAACTTCAACCACATGGCACGCGGTGTTGCAAAACTTGAAGAAGCTGCTCTTAGTTCGCGGGTTCACTAATGACAAAAACTCAATTTAAATTCTTTGTTGACAGCGTAGTCTCTTCGTAGCAACTAGTTAATAAAGATATACTATTTATATTCTGCTCATATGCTTCTAAATAAAGAGAACGATTCAGTCACCTAGCATGTTTATCTTCACATTTTTTTATGACATTTTTTTTTTAATAGAATGTGTGACGCCTTACATTTATTTAAATCTGTTATATTGTATAAGTATCTTAAATAAATAAATCTTTATGTTAATATTCTTTTTTTTGTTGCAGATTTAATTAGTCGTTAGAGAAACCTTCCCAAAGATGGCAACCTTATATAATTGGTACAGAGACCTATTGGACAATAGGAGTGGTAAGTTTTTTTTCTTCAATTAATAATTAGTTAAGTAGGTACTAAATAAGTTTTTTTTTTAAGAGTTATTGAGTACCTATACCCCATAAGCAAATTAACGTAACGTAACATTGATTATCTTTGTTCTTTGCACTGTAGCTTCAGGTAAGTTTAACGTATTGTTTATTAATTATCTCTAACAATACATTAAAATATTAATATTTTGTTACTTTCAAATAAATCTTAACATAGAATGCAAAAAAGATTTTGTTTTACACAAAATAAAATAGTAGTGATTGGCCTACTATGGGTTTTCCGATCAACCGACTAGCTCTAGGGACTAAACTATTGGTTATATTTGATCGTCATTAGATAGATTATTTAGAGTCATTAGGTTTAAATTATTTTGGTGACGTCATCTCTACATGTATAATGAACAATTTGGTATACAATCAACAATATTCATAGGATTGATTACCTTTAACCTTTCGACAATTTTGTACGTAAATAGTTTACAGACAAATGTTATTTTAGAATAACATTTTATGTTGAAAGTATCACAGTGTTTCAAGTTGAAACACTGTGAGATTATTTTATGTATATTGAAGAGTTTTAACAAATCCCGTCCCAAGTGTGAAGACAACGCGCGCCGATAGTGTTTAGTCGGGTCTACGAGTTTGCTCAATATATTACATAAGAACTGCGGAACGATTCACACTCCGGCGCAACCCCACTCTGCCTGTATCGTTGCGCTTGCGCCTTCTCCGGCAGAAGTTATGTCAACTGCGCTAGCGGCTTCGAAACCTATCAATCTTGGTTACTGAGCTACATACATAAAATCTTGGAAATACATATAAATTGATTGTATGAGTTATTTATCTTCTTGCACCCATTGTACGTCGACTGAGTAAAATAGCCAAAGTATCAGTATTCTTGGTTTGTTGTCTAGCAATTTTGTGTAATTTTCTTGTCCATCTGTGGTCTGCCATTGCACAAAATTGAATAAGCTGATTTCTTTGATAGAATTTGAAACGTCACGTAATGACTGACTTTTTGCAAATTATATTCGCTACGTCAAACAATTAATTTATGTTATTTAGTTTGACCAGAGTGGTAATTCTCGTAATTTTAAGAACGTTCACAGTCTGAAGGCCAATTCTCGTAATTTAAAACGTTCAAAATCTAGTCGCAGTCTCATCTCGGCGACAAACAAATGTCAAAAACTTGTCAAAATGTAGGGAAATTAGACGTATTTTTTGACAGATTGGGATTGAGATCAGACTGTGAACGTTCTTAAAATTACGAGAATTGCCCCTCTGATCTCAGTCTCAATCTGTCAAAAATACGTCTAATTTCCCTACATTTTGACAAGTTTTTGACATTTTTTTGTCGCCGAGATGAGACTGCGACTAGATTTTGAACGTTTTAAATTACGGGAATACGGGCCCTGGTTTTGAAAACTTTGTAAAAATAGTAGGCCTACGTAATGCGGAAGAGATTGTAACTACAACACTAACATTTATTAGGTTTAGAGGATTCAGCCATTTATATCATATCTAGCTGCAATCTACATACCTACTTACCTAAAGGCAAAACCAGTATTTTTTTCTTAGCGTACGTTGTGGGACACACCTGCTGGGCAAAGGCCTCCCCTTGTTTCTTCCAAACCTCCGTCTTGTGCGAAAAACCATATCCTTACAAAAAAAATTGACCTAAAAAAAGGGTAGAAAACAATAGTATTGCCTGTGAAAAGAAAACTATGTATATTTGACTACTGGCTTTAAAAAATAAATATAATACATTATACAGGGTGTCAGGGACGTCGACTCGCAAACTTTAACCATGAATACAGCACATGATTCTAAACAAAAAATCCGCTGTTTCATAGAAAAGTGCAATACCTCAAGGTCAAAATGTTATGAAAAGATCATTTAAAAAAATCGACGTAAAAAATCAACGCAGGGGGGGTTCAGACTTGCGCGTCGATGTCCTTGCCACCCTGTAGAATGACTAATATCGAAGTGTAGATGGTTATGAATTATCAACTGATAGGAGTGTCTTTTATAATCCCAAATTATGACTAATCTAATCAGACAAAAAGTTATGGACACTGCAATACTGTCAGGACAGCAGCAATTTTTTTTAGGGACGTTCTGTAACTTTCGAACAAAATGTTTGTTATACATATTTCGATACAGAATGCCGTTGCTAAAAGAGGGCAGCATGAAAAATCACTAATTTTAAATATACAAGGAAAATTTTACTGTGGTCTTGTAATATTTATATGGCTTATAAACAAATTACACGTTTTCTTGAGCAAATGTATGTATGTTATATTACTTTACAGACACTCTATTTTACATGAATAATTTATTATGTCTACTGGGAATAAATGCTCTACAATTTTCTTACTAATGGTATTTTCCCAAGCAACGCGTACTTATTTTTAAACATTTTACTTAATACTCGTTATCACTTATTCCTTTCTTACTAAATGTATGAACTTGTGAGGTAGGCACTTAACTTATAGCAAGCTATAGTAAGATCAAGAATTCTTTCTGTGTAATTCACCTCTCGTGCATCGCACACAATCGCGTGCTCTAATTGCAAGGCAAAGAAACAACTAGATGTTGCATTTAATAAAACCTGTAGAAGTGTTGTAGCTACCTGCTTTACCATATTATGAGTCCAGTCTCACCAATGTTAATCTTGACTTCTGGCTTACTTTTATATTTTAATCAGTTTGTTCATTTTTATCAATTTCTAGATCCCCGTGTAAAGGACTGGCCGATGATGTCATCGCTATGGCCCACAATGGCTGCGTGTGTCTGCTACGCGTACTGCTCGCGGGTGCTTGGCCCTCGGTTTATGGCAAATCGCAAGCCCTTCGAACTACGCAGCGTGCTAGTCATCTATAACCTTGCACAAACACTATTCAGTGCCTGGATATTCTATGAGGTAAGGGTCTTTGCCACTTAGAGGGTAAATAGCCTCGTACTGGGGTAGAACACGCACGCAGGCCACTGAACTTACAAACCACTTGATATTAGTAACTAGCAATAACTTGGTCACGCAAGCTAATATTTGTATTTCTTGTGAAATTATTAAGATCGTCATCAACACTTGATAGATAAAAAGTCGATCGATTCAGATAAACCGAACCAATTCAATAGATATTTAAGTCGTCTTTTAATCTCGGAATTTCTAAATTCGTTGGGCTAGCTCAACGACCTGGGAACCTTTGATACGTTTTAGTTTTATTACACAAATGAATAAAATTATTCCCTTAAATAGAATCATAGTGGAAAAAACCTTTGAGTTCGTTTATTAATTAATGTTTTTTATTTTATTTTCACAGTACTTGATGAGCGGCTGGTGGGGTCAATATAACTTTACGTGTCAGCTTGTCGACTATTCAAGGAGTCCGATGGCAATGAGGGTAAGATTCTGAACTCAATACTTTATAATCAACAGTGGAACTTGTAAATGGCCTTCAAATGCATGTTGCATTTGAAGGCCATTTACATTTACAATTTAAGAACACTGTATAAATTAACTGTAAGTTTCCCGAATAGAATAAAATAAAACAGAGTAGTTCTAAAGGGGGTGAAAATATATTTAAAAAATGAAATGCTGCTCGTTGGTAAGTGCATCACTTTAGAACGGCTGGAACGATTTGGCAAATTTTTGTTTCAAAATGTTCGTATATAGTCCGAATCAGGTTCTTAAAGATATAAAGTTCCTAGAAAAATTGGGAAATTCGGGAAAACTGAAAATGCATTTTCTATGGGAATTTTGTATGAATTATTAAAATTTGGACATGACGTCTGTCGGGTCAGCTAGTATGCCAGACACTTATACTTTCTGTTCCCAACATGAGAGTGTAAAGGGGGAGCACTCGTCTATCTTATTTCCTTAAATCTACATAGTATCTTTTTGCGTTACACCGCGGCACTACGGGACCAACCGCTATTTTCCATCTCAAAAATCGATAACTCTGTTGTTTTGTGATTTTTCTCCTTGAAATTTTTTTCACGTATTTGTGAATATCTAGGCAATAAAAGAAATCAAACATCATAATATTAAAAACAATATATTTTTCGTAATAAAATGACAAAGATAAAGTTATACGAAATTTCATACAAAAAAATATAGTTATATTAAAATAGCAATAAAAGTTACACTTTTACTTAAAATAAGTTTAAAACTAAATTATTATTATTAAACAAACAGTTACATGATAGGTACACAATTTAAAAAAAATTGCGCATATCCTATTCATCACTTTCTACTTCCAACAATTCTTTAGCTTCGTCAAACAATTCTTTGCATATTAGAAAACTTGGTTTATTTAAGCTAGATATATAAGGATCAGATGTATTTAACAAAATATGCAGAGCATCTTCGTTTGTTGCTGATCTGGAACACTTCCTAGCGTGATGTAACCTATATTTCTTGTAATCTTTATTTGGGCTTCCTAGGCATCTTCGGATAATTGTCCTATATGCATAACTGCATAATGCTCTATTATTTTATCACCATGTATAACTACTTTATGGACCGAAGATGGCATGTAGTACCAGTTATATTTGCTTACATATAATTGCGCGGTTATCAATGTAATACTGGCCGAATTTTTCTGCGTTTATAGGGAATCCCGATGACATAGTTTGAAGAATTACATATAATCTCTTGATTAATTCTTCATCAATTCCGGTTATCTCTGCAGAACATTGGTAATTTTGGAAAAATCTCCTTGCCGTATTTCCGTCATTATTATTACCTTGACGTGGTTTATCAATGTGCAAACCAAGCACTTCTCGGAAACGATTTTGAACATATTTTTTCTTGTCTTCTTTAAGTTGCTTGTTTTGGTAATGAATTACCACAACAGATAAATAGAACTTCCGCAGCAATATACGTAGTTTATCATACTTGTGGGTAAGGTGATCACCGCAAACAAAAGTGCCATGGAAAGATTCTTTCAAATATAATAGTAGTCTATTAATTTCTTAATGTATGCTTCTATCATAGAAATGGGGAAAAACACAAGATAGACATCAAAATATAATAATTAAATATAATATTTCATATTTTAAAAGAAGAACCGTAATTTTCGGGGATTTTTTTATTTTCCCCCGATTGACATTATTACTTCTAAATCACCACTGGCGCAAAAAACGCGCAAGTTTTTTTTTAATCCTCATATTTCTGAATAGATAAGGTCTCTAATAGAGTGATTAACTTGACACCGACAGCTTTCGGCAACAAGGAAAACTCCAATTGAAATAAACTAAAACGAAATTTTCTTTACTTCACTAAAAAAATATTAAAAAATAAAAGAAAAATATTTTTTTTTACAAAAACCGAACGTGGTTGCAAAGTGTACATTCTAAGCTATCTAATGATGTATAACACTAACACACTAAAACTACACTAATACACTAATTTTGTGTTGAACTTCCATAACGGTAATTCAATTGCCATGAAAATATTTATGTCCAATGTTTGAGTTTCATTTTATAAACGTAAAACTAAGTTTTTTTTTTTTGTAACTTATTCGTTAGTTCCATCCTTTGAGAGTATAAAATCATAAAGAAATCTATGGATTTACGACTTTCGTCAAACTCAAAACCATTTTCGAGATGGAAAATACTGTTTGGTCCCATAGTGCGCGGCCCTGACCGACGACATTTAGACGACTGGTAAAACTAAATACATAGTATAACAACCATAGGAATGTAACGGCTAGCCGTTTGCACTAAACTCTGATTTTTAATTTGCTAGACTAAAATTACAGCTTACTGTGTATATTAACTGTCATTTTGATCTACAATTCAGAATGCAAATGAACATTTTTTTAAAGTTAAACGAAAGATTGTGTATATTTTAGGAGGTACCTATTTAAGTTTAAATAATAGATGGATGTGAAACTGATTAACTGCTGTATTTCTTGCAAATAAATATTATTATTATTATTATAACAAACAAAGAACAGCTAAGAATTAAATAATAATCAAATTTAAAATATGTGGACTTATTTACAGGGAAACATACCTCTACAGCATTTATAAATTATAACAATCCACACTAATACTCGTACTATAAATTCGAAAGTAACTTTGTCTTAATTTTACCTTTTCACGCCTAAAACACTGAACGGATTTCGATAAAATTTGGCAAGGAGATAGAGTGCATCCTAGGGAAGGAAACAGACTTTTTGTCCCGCGTTAATAGTTTCAGATATATTAAAGAAGCTTGGGGCCTACTCCGAAGTGCAAAGTGCGAATGTTCGGATCGGACCAACACATGGCCGAACCGAATACATATTATTGAAAAATGCGAAAAAAGTTCGGATTGGCTCAATTGGGTCGGGACCATAGTCAATATTTGAAAGAGTGTAGGAGTGTAGGATCGGAACCGACCGAACCAAATAGTAACTTCGTAGCAGGAAACGGCCGAACATTCGGCCGATACTACTTCGAAGTAGAGCCCCTTGTTAAACATAAACACGACGTTCAACTTTGAATTAGCATTTTTAGTCTTTAATAGGTAATGCAAGATAACATAGTTTGTCATTACATAATATTCGCACATAAGAATCTGGAAACTTATGTTTTATCTTTTTATTTTTGGTGAGGTTAGCGATGTCAGCTACCCAAGTTGTTACTTCTGCCAAAATTTAAATTCATTGCTGTAATGAACAACAGAACAATCAAGGTTGCGATACTTCCGTCTTTAACTTGCTAATTAATAAAAAATATAACGACACACAAATAATAATATTATAATGTCAACAATCGTTTTACGAGCTTGACGCTAATACCGCAAGAAGGACACCTTCATTAGCGATTCCCTAGACCTTTGCTTATTTAATCAATAAAAACCGGCCACGTGCGAGTCGGACTCGCGCACCTAGGGTTCCGTAAAATTTAAAACTATAAAAAATATTTTTATTATAATTATGATGTAACTAAAAATTTACGATTTTCGCAATTTTTCCTTTATCTGTGCTATAAGACGCTACTTCATACCAAATTTTATGATTCCGAGTTCACTGGATGTACCCTGTAGGTTTTGATTCCCTTGCGAGTGTCGAAAATTTGCGAATTTGCGGCATAAACGACTGTATCTTTTGATTGCGTTGGCTTAGAAGTTTGATTTTTTCACAGCTCCAAGGGTCAGTAGACCTGAGTATTTGATATAAATTCCAGCTTGATACCTCCACGCGTTCCTGACAAAAAGGGTCTTGACAGACAGACGGACGTACGGACAATAAAGTGATCCTATAATATAAGGGTTCCGGTTTTTCCTTTCGAGGTACGGAACCCTAAAAACGTCTAAAAATACTATATTATTAATTTATGAATGTTTAAAAAGGTACTTAGGTACCCAAGCGATGTGTAGGTATCGGTGACTATTTGATTAACCTTTACATACGCACGTGTCCCTACATGAAATGATTTACTAATGAAATTGTTGACCGCCAGTTTTGCACACGAAAAACCATACATAATGTCTCTAATTAATTAATTATAGACATTTTTGGTAGATTGGAACATGATAGGAATTACAAACAGTTTAATTAATGTTACATAATTAAGATTAAACGCGGTCATGTACTATGTACATACCTACTGCCATATTAAGCATTTCACTAATTCGTTTTTGCCTAAAATAGCTTTATACTTAGAATGCACGAAAAATATTGCACGTTTTGAGTTTCCGCAATCGAATGGAAGTCCGAAAAAGGTCTTTATCAGATAACCCAATGTCAATGCCTTTTAAAAGCGATAATTTGGATAAAATTAATCGTTATTTCCAATGTCACAAAATCTAAAAAAAAAAACAAAAATACTATATTGGGTCTATACATAAGCAGTTGCTGAACAACTGACTTAACATAGATTTGACGACAGATTTAATCGTGAGGCCTGAGTTCCCGAGTTCGTTCTACGCTGAGAGTCATGTATTCATGGGAGATCTGTCAGTAAGAAAGAAAACGTCAGCATCTCAGAGTGTTGCTTTATCAGTGTCAGGAATTCAAGCCTCTAAGAGTCTGCCTTATTTAGACCTTTTCGTAATAATGCTTTACTGTTAAGTCTTCTATAAATACGATTTTGATGCTGTATTTCTAATATAACCAATTTTATTGGCTCAGATGGCGAACACATGCTGGTGGTACTACTTCAGCAAATTCACGGAGTTCATGGACACACTTTTCTTCGTGCTGCGGAAGAAAAACGAGCATGTGTCCACGCTGCATGTGATACACCACGGCATCATGCCCATGTCGGTGTGGTTCGGACTCAAGTTTGCACCAGGTCAGTCAATTCTACCATTCCCAACATCCAGGCTTATCTAAATCGATTTTTTCCACATTCGCCTTGTTTGCCCCACATTTAATTCCTTTTTGGCTCCGAAAATTATTTGATTAATTAATTTAGTTCTGTTTCTACCCATATTTTGTTCCTTGTTCGAATAAGTTTTTTTTTTTGTGTATGCCATGTATATCAGAAATTACCACGTAGACCTCGTAGCCCAGGTCTGTACGGATAACAAGAAGTTAACTGTTAAAGATAAAAAGTAGCCAAAGTATCAAAATTTTCCGACAGCTGGTAATGACGTCTAAAATCACGATGTTGATGTAGTAGTGCGTAGGTTTCAGGGGCACGGCGAGGTCGTATTTTAAAGAACGATGACCCGTCCGATATCGAAATTGGTCGATCTACAATTCTATTATGTTAGTTATTTAGTCTAGAAACATTATAGTCATGGTAAGCCCTGACCAAGCCACAAGGCACAATAATAATTGCCTTCTATATTTTTAAAACACAATTATAGCTAAGTACATTTAACAACTATCTCAGAGTGTATTAACAAAAGGAAAAGTATCGACATAATCTCTAAAAACTGATGGTGTTATTTATATTTTACGCCCAATAGATGATGTATGGCCCTGACACACAATTTTAATACATATACCTAATTGCCATGGGATCGAGAGGCAAAATTAATTACTGGAGCATATTAAATATTCATAACTACCTGACTAACACGAGGTGTCTAAAAGGTTTAATTAACATAAAAAATAAGTAATAAGCTGTGGGTCGCTGAAATAATAACAGCCGCAATCACAACAGATAAATTCAAAGACTTCAAAGGTTTTAAAGGTATCTATTTATCTATTGTCACTATAGAGCGAGTTTCAAACGATTACCCGTTGACTACCAGCCGTACTGCAGCGTACCATCCACACTTGGGATCAGTCGTACTCAGCGCTTCTCCACATTCATTATGCGCACAGCCAGTGTGGAACTCTCTGCCGGCGTTTGTGTTCCCTTCCACATTCAACCAGTCTGCCTTCACAGTAAAAATGAACAGGCATATTCTGGGCTCGCTCGTTCCATCATAGACCTCGTCCATTGCTTTCCATCATGCGTGATCGAGGTCAAGAGCAGGCCCATTCAGCAAAAGAAAAAAAATGTTAAGCTATTGAAACATCAAAAGGCTGCTATTGTAGATGAAGATATTATTAACACATGGTAGCCTAGTTGTCAAAAAGATACGAAATATAATTGGGTCAGTGCGTGGTGAGCACACATTATTGTTTACGACATGCATTCCGGACACGCACTTCGTGGCCATTGAGCTAAAAGTTATAACATTGTATTCAAATGCACGGCGAGGGTTTACTATACTACAGCTTTTAATTTCATAGAGTGCTGGAGGTGACCAAAGCTTTGTTTTGATTCTAATCATATTCATAAGCGTGAAATTAAAATAAAAGTTAATTTGAGTGCTTTGGGCTTGGGCATATAGGATATTCGAAACAGGTAGCATTTTTACCTTCCATATTATGTTGGTTATACCAACCCACATAGCGGATTAAATGCCATCCATCATACATCGAAACAGAAATCATTATTAATATTAATGTCAAATATATAATAAATATTAATAATGTCAATCAATAAAATTAGTTAAAACCTGAATATTGTAATCCTTAACGCTGGCCTTGTGGCTAAATCTTAAAACAGTTTATCTATCAGAGGGCATACAATGAAAATGTATGTGGGATAAATAAGAATCATAAATACATACCTAAACAGAACATTCGAAGGTTCGTAACTAACAAATAATGTAAATAGGATATATTTGCACATCAAGACCTCGTTAGCAACTATAAACTCATAAATGTAAGTTTTACTTCATCGTGTCTAGTTTCCGTTTGTTTGATATTACAATCCATCACATCGCAACATTTTAACCCGGAATACAGAATCAAGGCATACTTTTATGACGAAAGAAAAATCATGGGAAGTTAAAACAATTAAATAAAAATAACTTAAAACTGAAGTGAGCTCGATAATGAGTTTTTACTAAAAAAGCACCGCTGATCGTTAAGTGTCTTTTAATTACGTAACAGCCTCAGATCCCAACTAGTTAGCCTCGACATTACCTAATTAAATGATTATTTTTTTGGATTTCGGCGCCAAATTCAGCGAAAATGGCAATAGTTGATTATTATGCAATCACTTCCGAATCCAACAATCGCGTGGTTTTATTTGGATACCGTTAAAGGACGGATGTGGAAATCCTAAAGTAGATTTATGAGTATTAAACTTCGTAGATAATATATTCGCAATCCGAAGGTACGCAATACCAATACCTACTATTTTGGATATCATTCTCGGTCTTGGATATCCAACATGGTTTTGCGTAACTTGACATTATGGGTGCCCAAGGATGATATCCAAAATTGTAGTTTTAAGGTAAACCTTGAAACTATTAGGTTTAGTGTAGCTAGCACCCATAGCCATGTAAAGCGATTCGATCGCTTAATAAAATACGCTGGCTTTATAAGTTTCATCAGCCCTTAATATTTTTAAACTAATTGAACATCGTTATAATCGCAGTTATACCATATGTAATTTATTCGATGTTGAATAAATCATAAGGTTGGTAATTTTTTTATTGAAGTAACGCAGTTAGCAATAGTATTTTATTTTCATTGAGTGACCTCATTGAAAAATATACATACAATGAACTCAAGCTATAGTTAATAAGTTGCTATTATTATGATAATAAGCGGAAAACATTTTTATTTAGTTTTTTAAATAAATTATTTTTCATTGTATGTATAATTTTTTTGTCTCCTTTACTATTTCACACGCTGTCTACATCTCTGTATCTATTGTCCTGTTTTGGGTATGCTGGAAGAGATTTCTTGTGAAATAAGCATCACCTCTGTACCTATTTTTTCTGTTCTGTTTTTCTTGTCTGTTTTTATATACATACTTTTTGTACACAAATGGTAAAATAAATAAATAAACATCGGTAAAAAGTTATAAAGAAGTAAATGAATAATTTATTTGCAGCAAGCGTTTTGAGCACTTTTGCGCCGGGAACAGTTAGGGGCGGGTTATTTGACTAGGCTGACGTGTTTTTTTTGTCCTTATATTATATAATATTATATTGTTTGAAAATAAAAACGTATTAGTAAATAAACCCATATGAAGACCCTTTGAAATAATATTGCTTTGTATGTAGTTGTAGCTTTAGTACTGACGATATTCAGATCCGTGTTTCGTTTATTTAACTAATTGTCTATACTCTATTAGATCACGTACGAATGTGAATATGACGTATTGGTGCTAAGTGAGCATGACAATTTTTAATATTTATACAGTGCTATCGTGGTGTGAATTGCGTCTTTCATACATTTGAAGCGCTACGTAAGTACCTTCACTTGATTCACGCTAAGATTTTGTATTATTGAAGGTAGTAAAAAGTAAGAGGACATAATTATAATGACCTTATTGGTAATGTTCTTCAGAAAGGACGTGCGTGTATGATCAGATGTATGAACTTAAACGTGGGAAAAGAAGTATGTAAGGGTCGTAGCTGGTGGGGTTCTGTAGTTTCCCCCCAAGAGAAGAAGGCGTGAGTTTATGCATGTATATAGAAGAAAATGAACGATAGTTGCGCTTACGCCCATCCCAAATAAATTGGAATAATACTGCAGAATCCCTTCGGTTATGAAACAGTCTGGGAAAGGCAGTGTATTTTTCATATGTATCGATCGATGGTGGATGGGCAGTGCTGGTCCAGTAGTATCGGTCCCGACTTACGAGTTGTAGGTCGTTGGTTCGAATCCAGGCAGGCGCTTTACTTTGTGTAAATAATTTCATCATCACTGCTCTCAAAACGGTGAAAGAAAACATCGTGAGGAAACCGGCATGTCTTAGAACCAAAAATTCGCAGACATGTGACATCTACCAACCCGCACTAGACCCGCGTGGTAGATTGCAGCCCACTCCCTCTCGAAGACAGGAGGCCTGTGTCCCAGCAGTGGGAACATTATATGCTGATTATGATCGATCGATGTTGTAGGTACATTCATGTGGTCAAACGCAAGATTAAAACGTATAAAGCAGTAATAATTACCGTTTAAAATGAGGAAAACTAATTTATCTAAACTACACACATTAATAAATGTGTGATTAGATTAATTTTTACTAAGTATTTACTTAATTTTTGTGGCTAGCCACAAAGCGGGAATAAGTAATACGAATTTCATTTCATCTTATCTCATTATCCATACAAATTAATAAAATGGTCTGTTTGTAATGTCTAAATAACAGCTTTGTACTAAATGCATATGAAAGTATATGCGGTACTTTGAAATAAAAAAATAAAAATTAATTTTTGTCTGGATGTTTAACTTTTTTTTTAAATAGGGTTTTCGCATAAAAATAAAAAAATTAATCAAATTGGTTTTTCGATATGTAAGTACGCGAACGAAGTCGCGGGCACAGCTAGTAAATAATACACTTTTTATCCCGGCTCATGTTCGGGAGTGGACATTACTTATCATCAGTTACTGATCCATACTAGTATTATAAATGCGAAAGTAACTCTGCCTCTCTGTCTACCTTTTACGCCTGAACGGATGAAATTTGGCACACGGATAGACCTAAAAAAGGATAAAAAGTATCGTCTGTCCTAACCCTGGTAGCTACCGTGGGATATTTTTCAACCTCCACGCGGGTGAAGCCGTGTGCAAAAACTAGTCATTTATTAAATATTTTGTTGTTCAACAGGTGGTCACAGCACATTCTTCGCCCTCCTCAATACCTTCGTCCACATTGTGATGTACTTTTACTACATGGTGGCTGCTATGGGCCCCAAGTACCAGAAGTACATCTGGTGGAAGAAGTACCTCACTGCTTTCCAGATGGTAAGTGCAAAATGTGCTGATAAATCTTATTTTAGTTGTGTTACATAAAATAAAATATATTTTTCTTATTTTTACTATATTGTTGCGAACAGGTATTATGAAGAACTATAATATAATGGAAAAAGGAAAATAATAATCCGTGTACATTCAAGAAAGTGTAGCTTTTTTATAAATAAGATAAATATTTAACATCATAACTAATTAAGAAAAGAAAAAAACATACTTGACCATGTCGAATAAGATAATTGTGTGAAAAATAAGTTTTATTAAATTTATAATTGAATTAAATTAAATTAAATCTCACGGCTGTTTTTGCTGTCGTAGATGTAAATGTCCGATAAACCCGGCGTAATAAAAAAAACTTCTATTAAAATTAGTGTTTTTCAATAGGTACAAAAAAACTTTATCGTTGAGCTCCTTAAGCTCTGAGTTGAGCTGCACTATTACTGACAAATGAGTGTACTGTCTGGACAGGTCCACTCAATCTATGTGGTTCTTTCCTTATAATACCGTTTCAGACACTAATCCATATCGTCTTCACGTGGTCTGACCAAGATTAGGTCTGGACTTTAAAAGAGCCTGTGACCTCTGAGTTAGGTTGGGCCTTTCTTATGAGAGTAGTCATATAGGTAACGCCGACCTCATATAGTTTTCAAAATATGATTGACGTGCAAAAGTTTTTGTACAAACCTATTTATAGAAATAAAATTATTTATCATTTAACTAGTTCCGGGTAAATCTGAAATAGCTTTGCTAATATTGAGAGTTGGTTGTGGCAAAAAAGTGCCTATCGAAACATTACGTACAGAGATGAACGTCCAAAAATAAACAAGCAAAAAACAGCAGTGTTGTTATGATTTGATTTGTTAATCTTCGTTGCGGCATCATTGTAATTTGTAGCTATAAATATAGGTATGTACTGCTATAGGTTGCTGTTATTGTATTTCATTAACACGCGCCAAACATTAGAATTGAAAAGTTACCTATGTCAATGACATAAAAAGTCACATGACGCGCTCTCGTGTTTTGCTTTTACTGTACTCAATATACCTGTTGCTGATTTCTCAATACTGAGATACATTTATCCGAAGAATAAATATGACGGTAAAACATATTTACAATACAAAACCTGTCAAACCGCCATTTATATTCCAAAGATAAAAGTTATCTGACAGTTCAACAGTTAAACTTTGTGTAATTTATATGTATGTTTTAGTATTGTTCTCAAGTGAGTGACATTCGTCTTTATTGTCTTTAAATCTAACTTTGTTACTTTTTATAACTCGATTACCACGCGAGGCCAATTCTCAGTTGATGTGGACCCGCAGGCCCGCCATTTCCTATTACAAATGAGACAAGATTATTTCATTATTCAGGATTATTCTTCTTAGCGTGTCTATCACAGTGTAAATTCAGTCAACCCAGAAGGCTACGAGTCTGGTACCTTCAGGAGCATCCATGCCCTGTGTACTTGAGGATCTTATGACTGCAGCAGCGAACGAAGTTCGCATGGCTGAATTTTGGGCCAAACATGATATTTGAACTTTCTCAACAACTTTCTTATTTGCTATCGATACGCTAAGAAGTAGAACTAGCAGCAGTCAGTTCCTGTAATGTGCAGAAAACAGGACACCGTTATCGCTACTGGGCTATACTTATACAGACTAATCTAATGCCCCCCAGGTCCAGTTCGTGCTGATCTTCAGCCACCAGCTACAAGTGTTGTTCCGGCCTTCGTGCCAATACCCGCGCGTCTTCGTCTACTGGATCGCGATGCACGGCTTCCTCTTCCTGTTCCTGTTCAGCGACTTCTACAAGGCGCGCTACTCCAAGTCCGACAGGAAAGCAAGGACTAATGGACTATGCATGGTATTTAATACCCATTATTATTAATTTTAAATCTTTATAGCATAAGTTTTGAACTATTTTTATTTGTTATTTGTAGGAAAACGACATAACTCATATGTACTCATAAGTGTTTATTGTTTCCCTAAATGAATAATAATGTTATTGTTTATTAACGTGAAGAACACGGTGTGTGTTCTTCACGTTATCCATAAACTTCTATAGCTTTTACAAATCAAATCTAACAAAGCAAGGACATAGTCCTTAAAAAGGCTTCGTTACAAAGATATTTGTAATTTCATTTCATGAAATTTAATTGAGCTATGCGTAAGAAAGGGTCTTAATTTGGCCTTAGTGCAATTAAAATGATAAATCTATCAAATGCTTCGGATAAAGAGGCATGCATATCGGGTGATTTACGTCAAGGTATTTAGTTTGTATGAAAATTAATAAAAAAATATGAATTCATTAATGTGTCCATAATGAAAAATTAATACGTACGTAATTTTAAACATTCAAAATGTAGTCGCAGTCTCATCTCGGCGACCAACAAATGTCAAAAACTTGTCAAAATGTAGGGAAATTAGAGGTATTTTTGACAGATTGAGACAGATCAGACTGTGAACGTTCTTAAAATAACGAGAATTGCCCCTCAGGTCGAAGTTTATGTATATCGTCCGGAACACGGTGTTATACCCAATAACTTTATATTGAATAGTACCTGCCTAATACCAGAAATTATGGGTTGTATCGATTTGACATAACCAAGCCTGTTAATATCACAATTTGATGTTACCAGGAAAATCAAATAGCGCATTACGCGGTACTGCCCCGCACGCTTCCGTGTCTAGCAGGAAAAGTACGTGCTTACTTATGAAATTTTAACTTTTCAAGATTGTGTTAACCTTGAGTGTATTCAAAAACGTGGTAAACAACAGTCCATATATTTTCTAATTTCCTGGTTGCGATTGTATAAGTCGTTTAATTGACCATGAACAAAGTAACCATCTTCATTGGCGTAAGAATGTTGACAGTGATACATTTATTTGATTGATAAGTTCAAGTAGACTTTGCAAATAGCTCTGAAAGCCATCATAACAATAATAAGATGGAAGTTTTGAGTATATTCAGTGTACTAGGCATACTAAAGACGCGCTGTAAATACAGCTTTAGTGATAAATGCTAACACCACTTTTTTGTGGCAGATGTCAATTTGTTATTGTAACGTTGTTTGTTGTACGGCATAAGTAAAACAGTCACACATTCCTATGTGCAATTACCGCATCAGGATTATTTGCTGAGCACTTCAGGGCACCGCGTGATCTCAGCAACCTTGTTGAGTCATGTGCGTCACATGAGCGTGTATTGACATGGACTATGAGTTGTGTATATTGTATAATAAAATAACATATTATTGGCCCACGGCAGGGCAAAGGCCTCTTCTCATGCAGAGGAGGCATGAATGAGCATTGATCACCACGCTTGCTCAAGACAGTTTGACGATTTCAGACTAATAGGTTTCCTCACGATGTGTTCCTTCACCATCATCTACCTAGCCCTTTCCCAACTATGTTGGGGTCGGCTTCCAGTCTAACCGGATGCAGCTGAGTACCTACCAGTAATTTACATGGAGCGACTGCCTATCTAACTTCCACAACCCAATTAATGGGTAATACGAAACCCCTTGGTAAGACTGTTTGTCAGACTTTCGGGCTTCTGACTACCAGTAACAACTGTCGAAGATCCACAAACGACAGCCGGGACCAACGGCTTAACGTTTCCGAAGCAAGGAGGGAACTTGGTATGAGAAGATGGTCACCCATCCACGGACCAACCGCGGCTAGCGTAGCTTAACCTGATCGATCGACCCGTGCGGCTGTTATTATTTAGCCACAAGCCCCTTTACCATTGTCAGTAATGTCCAAGATAAACTCAGAAAGTGTATAATCTTGTGTAAATGTTTGCAGACCGTCATGGACGACAGCAGCAGTTCGCTGAGCGGCAAGAACGGCTACAAGCAAGAGGCGGAGGCGCAGGTGCCGAGCTCGTACGCGGCGTCGGGCGCCGACGCCTTCGTGCGGCGCCGCCCCGTGTCATAGTGCTCGCTAGTGAACTGTGCTCTAATGTATAAGGAATAAAGACCATCTCGAACCTTCCACGTTAGTGTCCATCCGCCGGCCCCGAGACTGATGTTTGCACTACGAGACTGTGTATGCCTCGTGGAACGTGCGACGCGAGTGCTTAGTGCGTTGACCGGGCGAATAATGTTTCAGACTATATTTCTACAATGAATTTAGATATAAACATTATTACTTCTATAAAGTTTGTTGATGCACAAAGTCACTATTTTGGATCTTGCTTGGATTGTCTAAATGCCTTGTAATTTTTTTAAGTACAAAGTATGGTTATTGAAAGTTTCTATGAACTGTTGAAAATCAAAGTCTCGATTGATGTGAAATCTAGTCGCGTTTTGGCGATGTATTGTTTTCCTATAGTTAACTGAAAGCAAGGATCAGAAGGCTCGTAATTTAAAATGTCAAAATCTAGTCGCAGTCTCATCTCGGCGACAAACAAACGTCAAAAACTTGTCAAAATGTAAATTAGACATATTTTTGACAGATTGAGACTGAGATCAGACTGTGAACGTTCTTAAAATTACGAGAATTGCTCCTCTGATTTTGCAATCAATAAATTATGACAACATTCGACCAGGTTATTTTTGTCACAATAAATATTGGTATATTCTCGATAGGCGAAAGTGAGATGGGCATTTTGTATTATGTATATACTTTTATTATTTTAAAATTAAACTTAGTTATCATGTGTAACGAGGTGTATTAAAGGTTAACGGATTTTTGTAAATATATTTTTATTAGTAGATGCTAAATAAATCAAGAATAATTATGTTACCATACATTTGTTAGATATCCAGTGTAGTTTTACTAACAGCAGTTCATTTCTCCCCTATGCCCTGTGCTCAAGAACCTCATACTTCCGCTTGAAACCTTATTAACATATTAAATTGGTTATATCTACATATTTTTTGATGAATGAATAATGTTAAAAAATTCATTATAAATTGTGGTTATGCACAATGCATTTTTTTGATTATTTTTGTTGTTTATAAAAAAGAATCCTGTAACGGTGTGAGGCTGTGCACATTGCAGAGTAATTACAGTAGAATGTACCACAACAAGGAAACAAGCATTCTGTTTTAAATAATAATTAAAGTATCTACTCTGTGTGAAAATGTTCAAGGTTTGAAGAAGTAGAGTTTCAGTGTAGCTAATTAGGTAAATAGCGAATGTGCACAGTTTCCGACCGCGCCGAGTCATCACGATAATAGTTAAGTATTATTTTATACATATAATGTTCTGGTATTACGATGCTTTAAGTGTTGTGCAATGTGGAGTGCCGGTTGCTTCGATCGCAGGCGGACAAGTCCGACACAACAGTCCTGCTCAAGTAATTGCTGCGAGTACACTCTTTTGCAAGTTTATTTATTACTTTAATAAAGGATTTTACAATTGATGCAGATTTTTATTCCTTTACCTTGCAAAATTGTATAAATAGGATTATATTATTACTTAGGGCGAGTTTCTCGAGCGAAAATTATCGCTAAATTAATGTGACAAATTGAGCGCGCGTAAACTGCTGCGATTGACTGACTGCAACTGCATGAAGTTTAAGTATGTGACCGTCTGAATAATCTAAACTAGAAATGACATACCTATTAATTTTGAAATGGCGATATTAAAGTTTATCTCGTAGAAGTGCACTCATGTAGATCGTAGTCTAGACACAGAAACAACTAGGTGTAATACCATTTCTGAATAATTGTTTATGTCAAGTCGTTCAAAATATTGCAAAACCAGAACCCTTTAACGCCAAATACCAGTGCATTTGACGTTGACTTGCATGCTTATCTTGCTTTAAATCCAGTGAGTATGCGACAGATTATAAGCACACAACCGGTTGGTCCAGATGTAGGCACGTGGCATCAATCAATGAGAATAGTTAATTACATGGTACGCACAGCCACACATCAAGCTATACATAACCAGTTTAAACTGAATCCCGATTGTACGAAAAACCTATACAATGCGAGGTCTGCTAAAACTGAAAATGTATAACTTGATGTGTCGCCGTGTGTACACATTGTAGATGCACTATTCTTAAGAAGTATTGCCACATACCTTTTTTCAAATTTTTGCCAAGAAATGCAGTACCTACCTATACAAAATCAAAATCAAAAGTCATTTATTCAAATTAGGCTGAGAATCAGCACTTTTCAAACGTCAACATTACAAAAGACAGTCCCCCAAAAACACCCGCCCTTCACCAATTCCTAGTGCTATCGCTGGGAAGAAGAAGTGGCGCAACAAACTCCCCAGCAGCACAGCTGTCTGTTCAGTTAGAAAATACTTGATTGTATACAATAGGTACTAGGCGTTAAGTAATTAACATTACAAGGCACAGAACATAAAATTAAATTATTAATACAGTCCTCAGTATCCTGTAGATTTTTTGAGTAATTACTAACCTGTGGAGGTAATTGCGTAATACACTAACATTAGTAATGGCTCTCGTTTTGCATCTCAACAACAGTCATTGCGTAGGTAATTACGTTGTTGAGCAGACAAATTTTTCGAACCAATGGATTAGCAATATCCTTCAAAATCATTCAGGTTGTAATTGAACGTGTGTTACGCAATTAGGGTACTGAAAATACCGAGTTAATTCAGCAACATGTACGAAAAAAACAAAGACTGGTTAGGTACAGACATCTGTCAAATTTCTTTAATAGATTTTCAACTTTATCGCTAAAACATTTAGGTTCAAGGTTGATTGGAAAAAATTTACAATTTCGGGTAGCTTGACCTGCTGGCGTCTGTACATTAAATTAATATTATTTATGTAAATATACATGATGAGATTCCTGCTAAGCAATGTCCGTCTTCGCATGCATTCGACGATATCCCTCTCCCATAAAGTAATATCAAATTGATCCCTAACGGAGGAAACGGGTCGTCATTACCTAGTTGAAAACTATCAACTCGTTTGGTAAAGTGGTTGTAGGTACCTGTTCTGATATTTCCTAAACAGGCTCCGTCAGATACTTGGCCGATGACTCCGAAGGGCTAACAACAATGTAGATACAAGTAGGTAGGTACTTATATTTATTATGTGCTTACCTTGTTACAAGTGCAACAGGCCAATCATAGATTATTTTGATGTAATTAAGCAGGCTAGGGGTGGCGCGGTGACCATTTACCATCAGGTAGGGCCTGACGGTGAATACCTCAGTAGCCACCGCGCAGCCTGTCAATAGTGTGCATCCCTAGCATCAGATGGAATGACAGCTCACTTCACCTAAGTTTTTACGGTGAGATTTTTACAAGAATAGACCGGGTGAAATAGTAAAGCACCTGCAATGCTAATGCACCAACGCCTAAAATTAAAACAGCAACGCTGCTTGGGAGCAAAAGCCATGTTAATCACCAATTCATCACTTACCTATTAGTGATGAATTGGTGATTAACATGGCTTTCATTGTTTTATTGTGACCACATGTTGTGACTGTTCACACACATTTACTAAGTACATCATCCGACTGGAACTGAAACTTGGACTGGAAAATGTTCCTACTCCGTTGGTTTTCCCATAGACATAGAGGAATGAACTGAACGATCCGTATTCACTTACCTATGCAGTGAATACCGACTGAAAAGTACAATAGAGAAAGCGAATGTGTGGCCAGTAGTTGTCACTTTAGTAGTAGGAAAGTATTGGCCGCACAGTCATTTCTAGAGTGGTTACTTTTATTAGGCTAACGCTCAGTCCAATCTCTATGTTTATGGTTTTTTCTAGCTCGGAGCTATACTGCTATATCTATGTAGGTATAGGGCACGCAGTGTCTCATCATCATCATCATCATTTCAGCCGAAAGACGTCCACTGCTAGACATAGGCCTCCCCCAAGCACCTCCACTTCGACCGGTTCCGTGCTTCTCGCATCCAACGGGTTCCTGCGACTGCGCTGCGACGCAGTGTGTAGGTCTGACTAATCCACTCAACAATTGGGTTTGGCACTTTAGATTACCTATAACAGCCATTTGTTTGATTGATTGATTCAAATGAACCTATAAAGTAGATAGGTACCTACCTAAGACTGGAAAGGTTTTCAGTACAAATTCGAACACCTGTTTATCGTTAACCTACCCATAATGATGGTGTCCAAGGACAACTCTAGGTAAATGGCTATGTTTATGTACCTGTGTTGCCCAATGGAGTAATCATTTACAAATAATATTATTATGCTGATTTTAGTGGACCCATTTTACGAATAGTGACATTGCGCCATAGGAAAATTAGTGACTATTACTGAGCCAGCGTTATTGGTAAGTACCACTGTTTGAACGTAAAGGTTTGTTACCCAATCACGAGCCGCTCTGATGAAGCACTATGGGCCTAGGTGACTAGGCAGTTTTGAGATAGGTGACCTATTAGGTATCAGACATATCCGTGTATCAGACAAATATATTTTCCGTACTCACGGCGTTCTGGCAGCACAAAGTTACCTATCTATTGGTAAATCTGTATTATCTCAGTAGGTACCTACCTACTTCATTAAGATACTAGCTGGGCCCGCGATTTCGTTCACGTGCATGTTGGAAAACAAATTGGCTATAATTTTTTTGCGCGGATCCCTAATTATTTTTATTATTCTAAAATAAAGTAAGCCAACTAGGTACTCCTTATAGGTAACATCAGATATCTGCTAATGAAAATCCCGTCAAAATCGGCCCAGCCGTTTCGGAGATTTGTCGGAACAAACAGACAGACAGAGAAAAATTAAAAATAGTGTTTTTGTTAAAAGTAGGTACTGTAGGTATGTTAATTTTTTTTCGTTTTAATACTTAAAAGGGGTCATTGTACTCATCATTATGAACAACTTTTACTATGGAACCCTGAAATCGTGGAAAATAAATCAGCTGATCTATACATGTATGTTCGCATAATTCGACATAATGTAGAGTACACTGTACAATGACCCCTTTGAAGGATTAAAACGATCTAAATTTAAGGGTATATAATATATATGCATATGCATCTGATCTAGTAAAAACCGTTTATGTATAAATAAAAAACGACACTTCATTTTTATTTATTTGTATGTGTTGTATAGGGAAATAGATATGCATGTTATACTTATAGCCCTACGTCTGGAGGTAAGGTATCTACTAATCTCGGTAGGTACCTGATAGACGATAGTTAGATACAGTGGCGGTTCTAAAGAATGATACCTGCTTGATTGCTTAGAAGTTATATTATTGTTGTAAAATACGACATTCTTAGCATTATCACAGATTACCAATATCGTAATCTAAAAAGGGTTGAAATAACAAGTACCTAAGTAGATCGCAAAGTAGCTATAGACTAATGGCCTACTAGCTTCTGCCACCGACTTCGTCTGCGTGTAATTCTTGAAGGCCAATTCTCGTATTTTAAAATGTTCAAAATCTAGTCACAGTCTAATCTCGGTGACAAACAAATGTCACAAACTTGTCAAAATGTAGGGCAATTTAGAGGTATTTTTGACAGATTGAGACTGAGATCAGACTGTGTATGTTCTTAAAATTACAAGAATTGCCCCTCTGTTCTCCCGACCCACCCGTCGCGTCGTATCGCATCGCCTGTCCGTGCTATTACTCGTTTGCGCTTAGCGTTTTTTCTGAGTTTGTGTATTGTAGTTAGATTAGCTCGTTCAAACAAACAAACTCTTCAGTTTTATTATTAATATAAGTAGATGTTGATAGAAACGTTCAAGTCAAGGCACAAAATCGCATTGGTTCAAAATAATACCGATTTGTTTGAGGCCAATTTGATATTAGAATTCCACAGGTTTGTTTAGGTAGCTACTTACATAGGTACAAGCCTATGAAGTCGTCAACCAAGCTACAAAGTCAGAGTGGTGGAATGAACAACTCACACACAAACCTGAACAAACAGTAGATAATGAATAAAACAAGTAGACAGCAGCCGGTCGATTCTGTAAAAATTTCACCGTGAAAACTCAAGTGAAGTGAGCTTGATGTGAGTTGTCAGTAGTGTCAAATCCCTAACATTATTTGGAATGACAGCTCACTCCACGCTCACTTCACCTAAGTTTTCACGGTGAGATGGTTACAGAATTGCACTGCTGTACTATTTATACCGGTGGTTTTGAGAATACCATTAATACTAAAATCCTAGACATCATACGAACTCTTAAAAGTAGAGCTAGGTACCTATATTTACGTCTAATTTTGTACCTACTACTTAATTAGCAGAGTTTGATCGTTTGATGTAATACCGACAAAATAACTAAGCAAGACCTACTGCTATATAGTAAGTTATTTATAGTATGTTAGGTAAGTACAGTCAGTGACCAAAGTCCCTGATTATTTCAGAATTTTTATAATTTTATACCTTTAAAGTCCTACCAGAGAGCAGTGGTGTGGTGGCCCAGTGGTAACGGCCGCGATTTACGAGTGATAGGTCGTAGGTTCGAACCCAGGCAGGCGCTTTGCTTTGTGTAAAATTTCATCATCACTGCTCTCAAAACGGTGAAGGAAAAAACTTTTTTTCACTTTGTAGTGTCGGTTTTGGAAGTCGGTTGTTTTTTTTTTTTGCAAAAAAGTTTTTATTTTTCACTTTTAAGTTGTAATTTTGGTTTAAAAACCAAACTACTGAACCGTTTTTGATGAAATTTCTATGGGACCATTTGGGAAGTATATGAAATTTTATAAAAGGTATTAGAAAATTCTAGACACATTTACCGAGGTCGCTGATTGAACAGATTTTCATAATTCCTTCTCAGTCACGAGATAATATTTTTTTAAAGGAGTGGCGCTAGTGGACCTGTGTGCACCCTCTTAAGCGGGTGAAATTGCGGGGCGCAGCTAGTGGGTAATAAATTGGCAAGCTGTCATTAAAAAAACTCTTCTGAAATCTTAGACTAACTAACTTATGTTGCTGACTACATGCATAACACACTAAATAAATACTTAAATGAAAATGCACAGTTAATGCGATTAGCTGGTATACTAGCCTATTATTATTTTATTGTAGGTAATGTCCAACAACCATTTCAACTTACAATATTTTCTTAGTACGGCTATAAATTATTTATTATTGTTATGCAATTAGGCTACAATAAATGAATAGATAATTAATTCAAATTAAGTCTAAAATAATAATACATTTACATAGGTAAATGTAAAAAAAAAAAACAAGCAAAAGAATCATAGGGCATCAAAAAATTCGTCCGCAGCGCTGTCAACAGGAACTGTGCCCAAAAGGCTGGCAGCATTGCCACGTTGTATGGCGATACTAATTCTTTGGCCAAGAAACAGGCCAGAGCCCTCTGGTCACGTGAAGAGTCGACTAACCGCTTGGCGATATCTCGAAAAACGAAGTGGGCACTCGGACCCCATGGCCCTAGTGTTTCAACCCCAAACGGCTCGAAGATATAACTCCCAATCAGGCTGGAATATTTTCGCCGTTTGAGGTTTTCTGCACCAGCAGCAGCCGCTCCAGCACAGCCCACCGTGCTAGGAAGATGGGATGGCGCAAGGGTGTCGACACATGTTGCATCCCACACCAAAGGTCTGCCTAACTTCCAGAAATAACTTATTGTTATTAATGCACAAATAATGATCGGAAAGTCCTAATAATTCTTAAGCTTCATTATTTAAGATTGAATTGCAGTTATTAAACTTTTTGCTGGTATGACGTCTGTGTGGACTCTGTTACTTATAGGTAAACCGTGGCGAACATTTAATGGCTTTGCAAATACCAAACCATATTTTAAAGTATCTTTTAGTTTTGTGATCACTTAAATAACTCTGTAGGTACCTATACTTACCTACTGGTAGGTATAGGTACCTTGAAAACATAAGTTAGCTGTACAGAATGTTTAGTTTATCAATAAGACAAATTATAGTAGGGTAGATAATTCTTTTATCGTTGAGTAGGATTAGGTTAGGGTTCCCAAACCACCCCCCCGGTGGGTTCCCGCACCCCCCCGGTGGGTTCCCGCATTGTCGAGGCGGGGGGGCTCAGTAGCCGTGGGTGGCTGGACCACGGTGAAGCTAAGAGGAACCCCAGCGGGGGCCGCTTGTCAGGGCCTTGCGGTTTAGCCCGACGTAGCGGCCTGCGGGTAGGTTGCGGTGCCGCTTGCGCGACATCGCGACCTACCTGAGGAGGGCCGCGATGTCCCCCGTGAGGGAGACATTGCGGCTGAGGATAGAGGCCGCGGCGGGAGAGGCTCTCCCTACCTTCCGCGGCCTTGACGGGGCCGCCACCGTTACATGGCGGACGCGGTGGGGCCGCAGGGGAAGAGGAGTGTCGGTGTATCGTTGCCTCTCTCCCTATCCTCTGCGGCCGTAGCTCCCCCAACGCGGGGGGCATGCGGGGCCTGCCTTTTAGGTGGGCGTGGAGGCCAGCAGGCAACGGGTGCGGGGGCACCGTTGCCTGTATTGCACAGGCCTCCACTAGTGTGGGACGGGAATGGCCAGGTGTTCCCGGCCATTCCCGTAGCCCCCCAGCCTGGGGGGCATGCGGGGCCCGCCATAACATCTAGGCGGGCGTGCGCCGGGAGGGCTGTGGAAGTAAAGGCTGGGCCGATTTCCCATAGCCCTCCCATTACGGCGATTGTAGGAACACCGCTGAGTTTTAGTGGGTATACTGTCGTTCCGACAGGGAGTCCCACATACCCCGTCTCGTCCCCCGAGAAACGGGGATGCATAAAACATTTCTCAGCGAGAAAAAAAAAAAAAAGTGTTCCCAATCCAGCATTGCGAAAATCTTGAAAATTCTTTGACTAGCTTTATGTAAAAGCTTTTACAGGCCCACCTAACGACCCTAGTCGGCAACTTATTTCTCACGCTATCAAAAATACCTATTTATGTACTTCATTATAAGTAGGTATACCGATACCGCCGATACTCCCCAGTCCTAGGTACTAGGGAGTGTTGGAGCCCTACGGTATCGGCACTATAGGGCTGCCAATCAGAAGGCTCTACTGAATTTTACTTATTTATTTTCAACAAGACGTGTTCACTTTAGCTCGACTAAAAGAACTCTGTATAACATCAAACAATCGACTCGTTCTATGATTTTTTAATGATTTTAAATTCGCTTGATTGATCAAATCCAACCAGAATGATTTTCCTGCCAACCCGTATGATGTTTGGCTTTTATTTTATAACTACCTAGGCCACCGCTATACTCTGTCTAGATGTCTAGGTAGAAATATAATATCCTAAATCGGGCTGAAAAATTTAGAAGTCAGAAAAAAGTAACGTACTTTTAAACTTAAATAATTAAATCAAATTAAAATCAAAAGTAATTTATTCAAATTAGGCTGAGAAACAACACGTTTCGAACGTCAAAATTACAAAAGACTGTCCCCAAAAAAAACGCCCGCCCTTCACTTCATTAGCAAGAATGATCACTTATTCACTTCACCATAAAAGTATCAGGGGTTTTTGAATTGACATCTGCAGTGCGATTCTGTAACCATCTCACCGTGAAAACTTAGGTGAAGTGAGCGTGGAGTGAACTGTCATTCCAATTAATGCTAGGGATTGACACTATTGACAGCTCACTCTAAGCTCACTTCACCGAACTTTTCATGGTGAGATTTTTACAGAATAGATCGGCAGAACGTAACCAATTTACAAGTCGCTGATAAACTAATTTGCACAAAGTGATGTGAAGGGTCAACAAAGTGGATTTAGTTACTAATTGACACCTCTAAACAATCGATGTAATGAATATCAAATGAACTTTGAAACATTGAATAATGTATGCTGATATATTAACATGTTTCAAAAAGGTAAAGCACCTCCTAATTATAATGCTGACGATATCTTTGAGGATGACGGTGATTTCATGAGAGGCATTTGCTGTCTTATATTAGTTGCAAGAGTAACCATGCAGCACCCTAATTGCGTAACACACGATCAATCGGAATCGGTTTCATTTTGACAGTTCAACAACATTCATTGCGTTATTTACGTATTGAGCGGACAAATTTTTCGAACTTATGAAGCAATGGATTAGCAATTTGCTTCAAAATGATTCAGATTCCGATTGATCGTGTGTTACGCAATTAGGGTGCCGGTGTAGATGTTATGGGCTAAGTGATTAATCGGGCATTATTCATAATGCCCGGGCAATATGAATAATGCCCAATAAGAGCGGGCAATGTGATTATAACCAATCAATTTATCACATTGCCCGGGCATTATGAATAATGCCCAGAGCCTATTGGGCAGAGTGATGTAAAGCATGTTTAATACTTTCAAATGAATACTTAGTTAGATAGACCGAGCATTATAAGTAATGAAATCAATTATCGGGTAGAGTAATAATAAAAACATGTTTTATAGTTTAGTATTTATTTTTAAAATTTAAATAATCAGACTTCGGTTTTACTTCGATCAATTTACGAAGGGCTACATTTAGAAACTATAGTCTATAGTAGTTTGGAAGTATTTCGCACTCGCTTTCACTCACATGTAGGTAGATATTGCGAGTAAGCGCGCTTCCAAGCTGCAGCGAGGAATGAGAATATAGTACTTCTCGGCGTGAGTAAGTTAAATTATAAAACTAACAATCTAAATGGAACTAAATGGATTATTCAATTTAAAATTTACTCTAAAGTTAAAAGAGTCTTAGTAATCAGTCTCATAGGTAATAGTTATTGTTAAGAATAGATTATTTATCCAATAAAAGCTCTCAATCTTTGGACTTAATAAACAAAAAATAACGTTGAAAACAAAAAAAAAGAACTACCTATGTGTACCTAACAGATTTAAAACTCAGTAGTTTTCACTAAGTGCTTGAAACTTAATAAAATCAAATAAGCATAAAAAAATTAATTAAATCACATTAGTACTGAACTGTGATTATAAAGCTTAAAATAAAGTCAAAATGTTTTTGTTAACTTGCTTCTTTATTAGTTAATTTATAATTTGTCTTTTATTAAGTTTTCTACCGCTGATAACTATAGTGGTTTCATTTTTCTTTGCAGCTTGGAAATATTGCGCGCTCGCTCGCACTCGCATACGGATAGGTAGTGTGAGTGAGCGCCTAAAACTTCCAAGCTGCAGCGAGATACTAATAGGTATAATAGTTTCCGGCGCTAGAAAACTTAACAATTTCAAATTAAAAAAACTAACGAAATCGAATTTAAGTCACAGCTGTGGTCATTACACTTAAAATAAACTCTTAACTCAGTAATCAAATCAGTCTCATTAACTGAATTTAAAAAAAAATACTCGCTAGTTTTCAGCAGGTACTTCAAACTTAACAATCAAATAAAACTTAAAAAATAATATTTAAACCACACACGGATTGATCTGTGATCATGAAACTTAAGATCAATTCTCAAGTTTAAAGTACAAAAAACTTTTTACGTCACGTCACGTGTTTGTTTCCGGCACCGCAACGCAGCGCACCACGTAAAAATTTACCTATTAATCACATTGCCCGATCATCATGTAGCCATGTTCATAATGCCCGGGCAATGTGATAAATAGGTGAGTTTAGATTGTAATTAATCACTTGGCCCGATATGGCTGGGCATTATTCATACTGCCCGGGCATTTTGAATACTGCCCGCATTAATCACTTGGCCCATAACATAGACACCATAAATCATACAGTATTTTTGTCTCACGAAGCGACACACGCTTTACTTGTGGTAACCAACTGTTCAAACACGCTGTGAATATGTGCGTGAAGACTAGTAGCGCGTCAGCACATAAAACATACAAACGTTTCCGACTTCGCCGCCATTGTATCTGATGGTACCGTACAGAGAGGTCCTGCGATTATTGTACACACACATTCACAGCGTGTTTGTACACTTGGTAACCACAAGCAAAGCGTGCGTCGCTTTGTGAGATAAAAATACTATACCATACTCTCATACATATGTAGGTACCTATCAGTTTTTGCACAGCTGTGCTCAATCAAACACCTCTGCTAAAATTATATGGATTCATTAAGTAATTTATAATAGGAAATCTCTTTCATAAATTATATAATAGGCAGACACTTAAATCAAAAATTGACATTCAGTAAGCAATTGATGTCTGTAAATAAATACTTGTGTGTCTATCACCATCGTCAGCTAACCACTTAGCCATGCTAAAGTAAGCAAACAGGAGGTAATAATAAGTATATTGACAAAATGTACGTAGGCTAACTTGTTCTTCTACGACGCAAAAAATATCGAACAAACGAGTATATATTTTTATATTTTTCCATAGAGAATATATGTACGAACACGGAACTTGCAGCAACGACATTTATATAAAAAATAATAAAAATATGTAACTGGAATGGCAAGAACAAGGTACAACTAGATTGCGGTCGATGGCCATCGATACTTATGGGCGATTCACGATCCGGAGACGATTGATTCGATCGTTTACGTTTTGAGGCGATCAATCTACATACTCGTATCAACTGGCCAACGGAACCTAACTGGTGCAACGGGGAAAAATCATAAAAATAACGAAAATAAACATCCACGGTGAAAAACAAAAATCCCTAGAAGATATCTACACAAAAAAAAATATAAAATTGGACGAAGCGGGAATAAAATAATTAAAATTATATTTTGGGACGAAGGAAGCACATTGGTTGGGACGACACAGGATTTTTTTATCTAGGACCAAACTTAGTGGACCAGACGAAGAATAAATCAACTAGTATCTTAATCTAAAGATACAATCTTCCATAGAAGAAAGTACTTACGAGAAACGTTCTTTCTTCTTCCTGAACTCCGTTGTATGAAACGTTTAGTTCAGATGATAAGTAGGTACTTAGGCATATAGGTAGATAAGTCATCATCTGCCTAGCCTTTTCCCAATGTTGGGGTCGGCTTCCAGTCTAACCGGATGCAGCTAGATACCAGTATTTTACATGGAGCGACTGCCTCCACTGACTTCCACAACCCAGTTACCCAGTAATACGATACCCGATACGATACGATACGGTAAGACTGGTTGTCAGACTTTCGGGCTACTGACAAACCGTAACGACTGTCCAAGATCCACGAATGACAGCCGGCACCAACGGCTTAACGTGCTTTCCGAGGAATGAAGGGGTCTTGGTATGTGAAGATGGTCACCTATCCACGGACCAACCGCGGCAAGCGTAGCTTAACCTGATCGAACGACCCGTGGGGCTGTTATTACTTAGCCACAAGTCCTTCGTATATAGGTACATTACACTTAGGTCACACTTAGGTTCACTTACTTAGGTATACTTACTAAATGTTTCTGTTTATTATAACGTAATAGCTAAGATCTTCACAAAGAGATACATAATAAGCCTATAATGTTCCCACTGCTGGGCCACAGGCCTCCTCTCGGTGAGAGGGAGTGGGCTATACTCCACCACGCGAGCCCAGTGCGGGTTGGTAGATGTCACATGTCCCTTGGTTCTAGGACATGCCGGTTTCCTCACGATGTTTTCCTTCACCGTTGTGAGAGCAGTGGTGATGAAATAATTTACACAAAGCAAAGCGCCTGTCTGGGTTCGAACCTACGACCTACAACTCGTAAGTCGCGGCTGTTACCACTGGGCCAAAAGTTTAATAATTATGTGTTCTCGATAAAGAAGGGGCTTCAAAAAATTACTAGCTGCGTAACATATAAACCTGCGTCATAAATTACATTTGTGTACATAAAGGTAAATAAAATGATTAAATAATCAATTCCTACCTATTATAGACACTTAACTTTGACTAAGCGTCATCTTACTTGAGAAATGCGTCACATTTGCGATTTTCCTATGTATGTATAAATCTATTCTTCGAGTATTCTACAGATACTAACCAATATGTCCTTGGAGCACTCACCAGTCCTTTCACAAAAAAAAAACGGAGGAGGTTCTCAAGTCGACGCTTATATATATATATTTTTTTTTTATGTACGCATAACTTTTTACAGAGTAGTCCGATTTTCATCATTCTTTTTTTATTGGAAAGAGTACACCCCAAAGTTGGTCCCATAAACATTTGGAAATAAAATGCCAACCCTAAGGGTGGGAAAATAGGGGTGATTTTTGTTCATTCACAGATTTGAATGCTGAGTTGTGTATTATTACCTTACTCAATGCCACATATGCCTGCCCTTTGGCAAACAATTAGTAGATTGTAGTCACAAAAAATTATAAAATAAAAACTTTTTAACATAAAATTAAACCGCCGAAAAAACTAAAAAGCAAAAAATAATTCTTAAATCTTTTTTATTTAACCTTAATAACTAAGTTCTTAAACTAATGTATGTATAGGTACCTAAATAATTTTGAGTCGGGGCCGTTTAAATTTAAAGCAATTTAGTGATCTTTGTTTATTGATTGTTTGGCGCCAACTCAAAATTATTTAGGTATAGAACTTAGTTATTAAGGTTAAATAAAACAGGTTTATTATTATTTGCTTTTCAGTTTTTTCGGCGATTTAATTGTTTTGTTAAAAAGTAAAAATCACAGTAATCTTTATTTTCATACAAATAAGGTTGCTGTATGTATGTATAAATCTATACTATGCATAGATATTACTATAATATAATAATAAAGCTGAAGAGTTTGTTTGAACGCGCTAAACTCTGGAACTACCTGTCGGATTTGAAAATTTCTATTTGCAATTTATAGCCCAATTCTCGAGGAAAGCTATATGCTATTTAACATCATGCTAGGACTTTTAGGAGCCGAGCAAAAATAAGGAAAAACGCTAACCGAAAACTAAGTTTTAGCGCGGGAATGCGATGAGATGCGGCGGGAGAACAAAAATGCAGGCGAAGTCGCGGACAAGGCCGATAAGTAATTATTATAAAATCATTTATTTCGATCAATGTTTTTGTTTTGTGTTGTGTCCATGTTCTTGAGATTCCTTATTACAAAAATGTATAAATATCTGACTATGCCTAAGCCAGTTACAGCCTGCAGACATCTCTGAAGTGGAACGTATTTATAAAGCACTGCCTCTGCGGTCAATGACCCGCTGTTTTCAGGTTTCCCACGTGCTGACGTAAGAGGAACTGACTTGCTGTGATGACCGGAGTATGAATAAATGGGCAAACTATTTACATATAAGCCAGCCAGCTAAGTAAGCGCATCACTTAAGAAAGGCAGAACAGATTTGCATAATTATTTTTATTAAATAAATATTTGTTAACATCTGAAAAAGGTTCTTAGATGAAGAAAAATTGCAAAAGTTGCCCAGAAAATTCAGAAAAAACCGAAAGTGTGTTTTTATTTATTTATTTCACCATTTATGTACAGACGCCAGCATCAAGCTACTACAATCTGTCAAATTTCTTTAATAGATTTTCAACTTTATCTCTAAAGCATTAAGGTTCAAGGTTGATTGGAAAAATTGGACAGTTTCGGGTAGCTTGACCTGCTGGCGTCTGTACCTACAGACATACGAGTATATAAACAGACAACACAAAACAGAACAGAAAAATAGGTACAGAGGTGATGCTTATTTCATAAATTTCTTATTTCTAATCTCTCTTCCAGCATACCTACGATTATTCGTTGTCCTAGTGGTCGCAAGCGCTACTGTTGAGCATGAGGTCCTGGGTTCGATTCCCAGATCGGGCAAAGTGTTATTGGGTTTTTCCATCAGGAAACCCCAATAGCAGCCCGGAGTTTGGAATTCTGCTCGGTTGACTACGTTAATAAGGAGAGCCTATTGTCATCAATAGGCTCTCCTTATTAACGTAGTCAAAAAATAAAAGGCCCGTTTTGACATTGACAGTTCTAGTAGTTAATAAAGATCTAATTCGCAAAACACGTATTCGTTTGTATGAAACTGACATGTGTCAAGAACGCATTCTCAAATGTCAATACGGGCCTTTTATTTTTTGACAACTTTACATGGATCTTATTAAACATAATTGGTGAAATGTGGGTGTACAGTAGGTGCACATCTGCCATACCCTTGGGGAACACAGGCGAAAAGTAAATTATATTTATAAAAAAATAAAACAATGATTGAGAGAACGCTCTAGAGTCCAGAACAAACACTTCTTGAGACCACGACGTCCACAATTCTGTGCTAGCTGACACGTTGGGAATAGAAAGGAATTAGTATAGATATGTCTAAAATATCTAATTGTCTTATTTTACTATGTTTGCGAAACGTGAAAGTTAAAATACAATATACCTACCTACAAATTAATCTTTGGGAGTAGTTAGGCACTTATAAACTGACGCACGGTGCCATTTTACTTGTTACGTGATACTTAATTTGAGATGGCTCGGATTAAATTACAAATTTTTTACCACATTCGAACCATATCTGTATGTACATAAATAGATGTAGGATGGTTCGTAATATAGTTTCTATAACACTAGTTTTGTTATTGTTCACATTTTATAACGGTCGTTTCTAAATCTATTGTTCCAGTACTAAGCCATCATAATAGAACAAAGATATGAAAATATTTAATTAATTTAATAAAGTTGTAGAGTTTATTAGTTTGAAATACCAGCAGTGCGATTCTGTAACCACCTCACCGTGAAAACTTAGGCGAAGTGAGCGTGGAGTGAGCTGTCATTCCAAATAACGCTAGGGATTGACACTACTGACAACTCACATCAAGCTCACTTCACTTGAGTTTTCACGATGATATTTTTACAGAATCGACCGGCTGAACTCTGAGTGAGAGTGAAAAAACGCTGAGCGAAAACAAAGTACGGGGACAGTTATAAGGTATATTCAAATCACGCGGAACAAGTCGCGGGTAGAAACTAGTATTACTTACATATTCATTCGAAGGGACACCTGATTCACATTCATTATGGAACGCGTGTCGCCCGCCATTTTATAAACTAGTTTCCCGTAAACTAGTTATGTTAAAAATACGCACTTACTTGTGTGAATATTTCCATTATCCGTTGTTAGTTATTCTTAATCTGTGATACTACTACCATATTTAATAATAATCCCTACCTTTAATTTATAGGGGTGAACTCGATTCATCATGGAGTAAACACTTTTAGTTTTTATTTATTTTATTATTTACTAGCTGCGCCCCGCGGTTTCAGCCGCATAAGTTTCGATCCCGTGGGAATATCGGGATAAAAAGTCGTATCCTATGTGTTAATCCTGGTTATAAATCTATGCCAAATTTCATCCAAATCCGTTCAGTAGATTTTGCGTGAAAGTAACAAAGTAACAAACATCCATCCATCCATCCATCCATCAGTCCATCCATACAAACTTGCGCATTTATAATATTAGTAGGAAGTAGGATGTACAGACGCCAGCAAGTCAAGTTACCCGAAACTGTAAAATTTTCCCAATCAACCTTGAACGTTAATCCTTTAGCGATAAAGTTGAAAATCGATTAAATAAAATTGATAGATTGTAGTAGCTTGATGTGCTAGCGTCTGACACAGTAAAATAGATACAGATACGATATATTAGTATTGAGTACAAAGGTACTTACTGTTTATTTTTTCAGAAAGTCTTACGTCTTAGTTTTTATTTGTAGGGCGTTTTATTCTACTTGAATATAAGGTTCTGGATTCCAGAGTATATAGAAAAGCTAAAAATATTACCCTCCTTTTGGATTCCGCCGTGGTCGGGTAAAAATCACCGACGACAAACACGGAGTGGCTGCATTTTTGCTTCACTGCAAGTAAGAGTACCACTATCCGGAGACTAAGGCTACATAGCTACCTTAGTTCTAACGTCATACACACTCAGTGGACAGCTCATGTGTTTAGAGCCACGGAGGGGGCTACATGTTGTGTAAACTTCGGTCACCCATCCAAGGGCAAGGCAAGGCGTTGTTGCTTAACTCTGACGATCTATACATCTACGCGGCAGACATTTAACGATCCCCTCGTGTCCAAGCATGCGTTGGTATCTAAATTATATATGTAAGTAGTAGATACTGATCTAATGTGGCACTGTGATAGCGAGATTGTTAAACCTGTACTTAGGTACATAATATATATAAGCAGCAGTTGTCATATATAGCACCATCGGCGTATTATTGTGTGAAATAATTCAGATATAGAGTCAAATATTTAGATTTATTAATGATTACAGAATACATTAAACCCTCATTAAGGCAATTTAATGTTAGTACTTTTAACATTAAAAATGAAGAGATCCGCAGGAGAACTAAGGTAATCGACATAGCCCGAAGAATTGCCAAACTTAAGTGGAAGTGGGCACATTGCTCGCAGAACAGATGGCCGATGGGGCCGATAGGTTCTGGAGTGACGAACCTGTTCCGAAAGACGTAGCGTTGGAAGGCGTCCCACAAGGTGGACCGATGACCTTGTGAGGGCCGCAGAAATCCGCTGGATGCGGGAAGGACAGAAGCGGTCGAAGTGGCAGTGCTTGGGGGAGGCCTTATGTCCAGCAGTGGACGTCTTTCGGCTGAAATGAAGATGATTATGATTTAAGACATACATAATGAGGACTACTATTAAATATTTTTACTTGCGACGACATGAGGTTTCTCTAAATAGGTATAGAGTATCTATTCGGATAGTTTTCAGTTAAATAAAACATCAAACACATAATGGGTGAAAATAATGAACGTTTTGCTTTACGATATAAGAAACATGTATGGATGATGCCATTGTTTTATGAGCTTCAAATTGGTAACAAATCATTAAATTAATATTGTGTTAACGACTAAAGCTAGCTTCCCACGGTGCGTGATATCGCGGACGGACGCGGACCAGCTCGCACGACGCACCGTGTGAAGGGTCTCGTCCGTGGTAGCACAGGACGTCTGTGGCGGTGCGCCGGTATCCGTCACGAGGCGGTAACTTCAAAGGTGCGGTGCGACGCGATCCGACACTTATAAGTTTTTCCGAATCATTCCCCATGATCCCACCGGTAGGATCACAGGACAGGGAATATTTTATGTCATTCGTTAATTTTCTACCGTGATCAATACAGAAAATAAAATTGGATATTTAAGTACCTTACCTTAAACGACTTTTGTTGTATGCTGATATCCACCAGCGACGTGGTTTCTTTTTACTTTTACTAGATCGCATAATTTTGTAATTGTTAATTAATACCACAGCCGCAGCTGCAGCGACGATACGTTCTCTTTCACTTTGCATTTTGAAATGAAGCCATCAAAAGATCTACACAGACCGACACGCACCGTTGAAAGAGCCCTGTCTGCGTTGCCGTCCGTTATCGTCGGCTGTGCGTGATGATCCGCAGAATCACGCACCGTGGGAACCCAGCTTTAGATAAACAACCGCACGAGTAAATACTATGACTACTACTACTATGACTTTATACTATGACCTAGGTAAAAATAAGCAAACAAATAGCAGTCTATTCTCATCGTCTTCAAGGAATAGTTGATTATTCACAGGAGCAACAAACTTGACAACTGAAATCTCAGTTTTACGTCGAAATCTCAGTTTAAAGTCTAATAAGATCTAATTACTGCATAACCTTTAATGAGATTGCTTCATACTAGCCATGACTTTGGCTTGAACTCTTCAACTTGACATTCCGTCCCCGACTGAACAAATATGGAATCACTTAAAAATTTACTGGCGAAGATCACGACCTTTGACTGCGTATTTGTGCAAATAAAGATGGACAAATGTTTGTAATACTATTATTTATTACCTTATATATGTACATATGTCATCAAGGGGATTCAACTGAATTGCGGACGTAGGTAACATTCGACGCTCAACACGTCAGCACTCGTGTAACTAAAAATGATAAACTATATGTAGTTTACGACACTTTTTATTGGTGTTTACATTGAATTCGCGTACAGTTGAATGGGATTGTTTATTTAAAACGTCATTTTTTTCTTCTTCGAAGTAGGTAACACTTCTAATGGCTCTTTTATTAATAAACTAGCTTCTGCCCGCGGCTTCGCCCGCGTGTATGTCGGAAATTTACCCACGGGAACTTGCTAACAGGATAAAATGTATGTGCTTCCCCAGAATGACATCTATGTCGCGGGCCCTTTGTGGCTAATTACAATAGAAAACCAATTGTGTCTCATTAGTGGTGATTAAGAGGGTACCTATATGATATCTTTACCTAAGTACCTAACTAATTTAAAAAAAAACTCAATAACAGAAAATTAAATACCTACCTACCTAAATAAACCTATTTCTGATGATAACTAATCTAAACTCAATAAATAAGCAAAATCCCTAAAAACTAATATCTATACGAATGACTAAACCTACCTAACAGTATTATAAAATAACCTACGGTCACTACGTACACTATCAAATATACTACCTATACTTTAAAATTAAAATCTATACCTACGACTCATATAAAAATAAACCTAAATAACTCTAAAAACTAAAAGGAATAAAAATGAACTCCACTGCGGGTGACCCAACCTACGACAAACTTAGTATTTGCGGTTGGTACAGTACAGACAGTGGTAATCGGGTATAGGGATCGAACCGCAAAATTAAGTTTGTTTTTTATTGTATATACTTTTCCGGGATAAAAAGTACCCAGTGTGGTGCCCAGGATATTAAAGAATAATTATACCAAGTTTCATCGTAATCGAACCGGTAGTTTTTGCGTGATGCTTGAACAAACAGACAGACAGACAAAAATTTTGTTAATCACATTTTTGGGTTCGGTGTCGGTCAAGTAACACCCCCTGCCATTTATTTTTTGGATATTTTCAATGTACAGAATTTTCACTTCTACAGATTTATTATAAGTATAGATTATTTTATTTATTTATTAATTCTTTTACATAATTATCTAACAATTTCATCATCATCATCTGCCTAGCCCTTTCCCAACTATGTTGTGGTCGGCTTCCAGTCTAACCGAATGCAGCTGAGTACCAGTATTTTACATGGAGCGACTGCGTATCTGAACTCCACCATCCAGTTACTGGGTAATACGAAAACCCTTGGTAATCCTGGTTGTCAGACTTTTGGGGTTCTGAAAACCTATAACGACTGTCAAAAATCCAGGAATGACAGCCGGGACCAACGTCTTGGTATGTAAAGATGGTCATCCATCCACGGACCAACCGCAGCAAGCATAGTTTAACCTGCTTGATCGAACCGTGCGGCTGTTATTACTTAACCACAAGCCCTTCAACAATCTAACAATGTACACATTATTAATGAAACCGTTTTATTACATCTTACTTATAGAGCCTGAAAGTTTTACCAACATTCTTAATAGCTTGACCCATCAAACATAACAAGATAATCTACTCGTAAGGGTGAAAAGACTAGGTAATTATTTACGTGGATAAGTTTCTGGTCCCGGTCCCGGACTTTTAAAAGTGAAAGTATAAGATGGTCATTACTTAAAAGCAACCATTTTAAAAATACTACCTTAGTGCACTTTTCCACCAAAGACAAAGAAATAATAACTTTTTCGTATCAGAAATTCTCAAAGTGAAGGTCGATTTATCGATAAAATTTCGCTACGGTTTTATTATGCATGTGTAGATAATATTTATATACACTGGATAAACTTCTTATACTAAGGGCTGATTTTTCTAACGACAGTTAACTTTATCGGAGGAATAATTTTGAATTTTTGACAGTTCTTCCATACTGTCAGACGTCAATTTTATTCCATGAATAAAAATTATCGGTCGATTGAAAAATCATCCCTAAATTAGCTAACAAACTATAATATATATAACTAAAACTATTAACTAACTAAAATATGACGTCGAGAAATAGGAATTTCTCGACGTCATATTTTATCATACAATCTTATCGAACGTGGAGGACCACGTTCGACAAGATTGTAAATTATTCATAGTTATTTTTAATCCTTTATTCTATTAATTTAAAATATTTAAATAATACGTATTACCATTTTTTGCTTTGTATTTCCTTGTATTTATTTTGGTTTTAGAGAAAAAGATAATCGTTTTTTTATTTGGTTTTACGTTGGCCACATAAAAGGACCGAGGTTAAGCAAGAAAGACCCTATTTATTCAACCTTTATGATTGGAAATACTGGCAGATACTGCAGCGGAGTAACTGCGTGACAGAGTATCAGTAGCAATGGCTTTCATTTTAACAGTTCAACAACATTCATTGAATTCAAATATATCCGCTCTCCTTACGAGAGTGTAAACTGAAAATTGAAAAATGGCTCCATAACCTGACTTATGACGAAACAGAGAGCCTCATACAAACTTAATTATATTTATATCACATCCTCCACATACACATATACGCACCCTTCCCACACACACAGAAGCACGTACCTAAACTTAATTATATTTATATCACATCCTCCACATACACATATACGCACCCTTCCCACACACACAGAAGCACGCACCTACACACCCTCCCCCACATACACACTCACTCACACACACAAACACACCCTCTTATAATGCTACAACTATTAAACAAATGTCTAGTTCTAGTTTTATTATTATTAATGTTTATGTCTAGTTTCTACCTATAAGTTTAGCCAAATTTTTTGTTATTGGAACTCAGTGGTCTTTCGCTCCTGGAGTGGGCACTAATAACTGTGACACAGTTACTAAACTAACGCAGTATTAACGTACACAAAAATTGTAGCATATTTTTGTTCCAATAAAAATATTTGAATTTAAAATATTTGAATTTGAATTGCGTCAGTTACTCTGTTGAGAAGACAATTTTTTCGAACATACCTATGAAACAATGGATTATCAATATCGTTCAATATGATTCAGGTTGAGATTGTTAGTGTCACGCAATTAGGGTGCAGGACATATCCCTCGGCTGAGTGCACATATGTTTCAAAAATCTTTTATGACTTGGGCGGACATGGAAATAACCCGAAAACCAAAATCCAAAAAAAAAAAATTAAAAGTAAAGGTCGATGCCTCGTTATTTACGATGTCGTTGACGCGAACAGTTCAGGGGGCCTACTCCGAAGTGCAAAGTGCGAATGTACGGATCGGACCGACATATGGCAGAACCGAATATTATTGAAAAATGCGAAAAAAGTTCGGATCGGCTCAGTTGGGTCGGGACCATAGTCAATATTCGAAAGAGTGTAGAAGTGTTGGATTGGAACCGACCGAACCAAATAGTAACTTCGTAGCAGGAAACGGCCGAACATTCGGCCGATACTACTTCGGAGTAGACCCCCTGGATTCAATCTTATACTTCATAAATCACCATGTCAGGTCACAGAGCGTGGAAGAGTGAAATAATTTATTATGTGGAAACAAGTTACTTACCTACGAGGTGACGACAGTAAAGACTACAATATTTCCCCATAGGGACTAACCACACTTATTCAGCTCCGTTCAGCTTTTGTCCATAGAAAACAACAAACAAACGACAAAAGCTGAACAGAGTTGAATAAGTGTGGTTAATCCCTACAACTCAGCGAAGTAGATATGAGTATTTTACGTTATATAGATTTTCTACTATATACAATATGTACAAGTTGTGCCGAGTTTACACGTGTTTGATATTATGTAAAAGCGCTTGCACAAACCAATCAAGTTACTGGTTCTTATCTTTTGTCTTTATCTAACGATAGGGCTGTACTACTCTATAGAAATAAAGGCTAAGAAGAATCAACACCAACAACAACGAATCATCTGTGAAAGCAGCACTTAATTATAATTTTAATACATAACAAACTTTAAGCCTGTAATCCGCGGAGGGTTGGGTAGAGGTATACCCACATTTTGCCAAATAAAATAGATCATAATAATGTTTAATTCATATAATTTTATACCTGTTCGATGATAAATAACAAACTTGGACTGCAACATAAAGTTCAAAAAGTCATCATGACTTAAAAATATCTAAATAATAATCGTACCAATTAAAATTGTTTAACAAAACCTTTAGGTCATCATTCTCCTGCCCTTATCCCAATTTATTTGTGGTCGGCGCAACATGTGTTTTTCTTCCATACTCCTCTATTAGCCGCCATCTCGACAGTCACCCCCTTTCTAACCATATCATCATTCACACATTCCATCCATCGTTTCTTTGGTCTTCCCCTACTCTTATAGCCACCGACATTCATACTCAAAACTTTTCTCACATTATCCTAATTCCTCCGTAACACATGCACATACCATGATAACCGGTTTCCACACAACTTTTCAGTTACCGGTGCCACTTTCAGACTTCCGCTTATATACTAATTTCTTATTCTATCCATTCGTGTAACATCAGCAGCACACATCCTTCTTAGCATTCTCATCTCAGCTGCATGCAATTGCCTTTCATTTATCCGTTTTGTGGCCCAACATTAGGATCCATACAAGACAGCAGGTCTAACTATGGTTTTGTATATCTTCCCCTTAAGTTTAAGGGGAATGCGGGAGTCGCAGATTGTTCCCGTGGCCTGCGCCATTTCATCCATCCAGTGTTAATTCTGTGCTTAACCGTCCGATCTACTTCGCCATCGCTTTGCACGAGTGAACCAAGATACGGAAAGTCGGAGCAGACTGGGAGAAGCGCGCCATCAAACGTTACCCCCGAAACCGCGAAACCGCCGAAATCGCAGAACATATGTTCAGTTTTAGTTCTGCTGATTTTCAAGCCTACATCCCCCAGCTTCTGTTGCCATTTGTCCAATCTGCTCTAGATCTCAGATCCATCTTCACCGACAAGAACAATTTCATCGACAAACAGCATGCACCAGGGTGCCTCCTCCTGTGTATCCGCCATCAGAGCGTCCATAATCAACAAGAAGAGGTAAGGACTTAAAGCCGATCCCTGGTGCAAGCCTACAGTCACTGAACTCGTCGGTATTGCCAGCAGCCGATCGGACGTAGGTACGAGATCGACTGCACTCAACGCTACATACTTTCTGAGCAAACCTTTCTCTTTCAAGGCCCATCACAGCACATCACGAGGTACCCTATCATACGCTTTCTCCAGATCAATGAACACTATCTGCAAGTTCTTATGTGCACGTCTGTACTTCTCGCACTATTGGCGGAGTGCAAATGTGGCGTCCATTGTTCCTTGACCTGGCATAAACCCAAACTGGTTTGGGGTAATCTCACTTTCCTCTCGCAGTCTTTTCTCTATTACTTTCTCCCATACCTTCATACTATGTTACATGAGCTTTATCCCTCAGCCTCAGCACACCATTCCATTTATTCTCTTCGTTCATTAGCTTTTCAAAATAAAACTTCCATCGTTCTTTTATTTCGTCATCTTTGTACAGAACCTTACCGGCGTCGTCTTTCATACATTTAATGTTAAGAATATCTCTCGTTCTCCTTTCTCTTGCTTTTGTAATCCGGTAGAGCTCCTTCTGGCCTCTAGGGCTGTCCAGTGAGTCATACAACTTCTCCTGCGCCTTAGCTCTCGAAACTGCTACCGCCTTTTTTGCCTTTCTCTTCCATTCTTTATAAATCTTCTTCTTTCAAACTATCATTCCCGTTTTCTACACCCTGCCATTCTTTAAACCCACTTTTCTTTTCTTTGAGCATCTTTTGCACGTCTTCGTTCCACCACCATGTATTCTTTTCTATCATACCTTTCCTTTTCGATCCTCCAAACGCATCTTTTGCTACTTTCCTTATACAATCCACCATCTCTTTCCAACATTCATTCACAGATTTTCCTTCCATATCCTTCATGCCAATCATTTTCTCTACCACTTGATTCTTAAACATACTGGCATATTCCTCTTTTTCTATCATAAGTTATCTAGTTTTGGGTGGGGGCCGTTCCTTGTTCCTACTGGACGAGACACTGACTTTAACCTCCATTATCATCAGTCTATGTTGTGAGACTGGTCTTCCTGGGAGCACTTTACAATTTTTTACAGTACTAGGAAGTAGTCGATTTGAGTGGCGTGGCTGCCACTTTTATAACTGATTAGATGCTTATTTTTTTTCTCGAACCACGTATTTGTTATTGCCAAGTCGAAGTCCGACGCAGCTCGCAGCAGTGCCTCGCCATCAGTGTTACGGTCTCCATACCCCCAACCGCCATGCACTCTCTCATACCCATCTTTCTGTCTTCCTACATGCCCGTTAAAATCACCTCCCACATACACTTCTTCACTATCTTGCACATCCATCATCACACAATCGAAGTCCTTCAAGAACTTTTCTTTTACACTATCCTCACACCCTGACTGGCGTGCATACACACTAACTATATTAACCATCAAACTTTCCACAATCACTTTAACAGCTATCACTCACTCTTTTAACATCCACTACACATTCTATCAAATGACTATCCAAAACTATACTCACACCATTCCGCTTGCCATCGCATCCATAGTAATAAAAATTATATTCTTCTCCTATCTCTCTAGCCTTTGCACCATTGCACTTCGTCTCTTGCTGACACACAATGTTCAGTCGTCGCCTTTTTAAAACATCTGCTAGTTCCCTTCCTCTTCCAGTCATAGTACCTATATTCCAGCTCGCACACCTCAATCTAACTCCTCTCACACTCCGAGCTTGCGTCTTACGTCGCACCCGCCCGTGCTGGTGCAACAACCCTTGTCCATTTCCCACAGAAGCCGGGTGCTGCCCCTGCGCGTCGCTTGTCGGGTACACCCTAGTTCTATCGCGCATCATATCTTTTCTAGTCATATTGCTATAGGTTTTGACAAAGTTTAACAGTCGGCCGCCAGCCTGACACCAACCCTCCTTGGGAATGCTTTTGTTGGTAGTTTACCCGCCACCGTGCGGAATTAAATGGATATCCCACCATTTGTCGGTCGTCAGAGCCTCGTTGGTAAACAGCAAGGTGCACCGCGTGCAGGTGAGATTGACGTTTCGGGAGTCTGGTTGTTGTGCGCTCCCCCTTACACCCCAATTTATTTCATTCATTAATCCTTCATTTAAGCACAATACGGAAATGAAGGATTAATAACAAAACGAATGAGTAGTTATTTTATAATTAATTATCAAAAGCACGTTTGATCTAAGACGTTTACGTAAGATTATAAATACATAGCTGTGTTTAGTTTAATTACCTCGATACTGTGATCCATAATTAACATATAATCTGACGGCTCCTTACATCGTTCAGCGATCCGGTATAACTTTTGAATATGTTTAAAAATAGCTATAACGAAATATAAGTTAACAACAACAACAACCAGTACAATTGAACCACAACCGGTTGCATGATCTACCTACGTCAGTCAGTCGTAGATTGAAAGTAAATGCGTGTAGCCGGATGAATATTTTAAGTTAACATGTCAGTGTACAACTTTACAAGGTCAGAACTAGAGCTCCCATCTTGTTTTTTTCATACAATGTCAGTGAAAATGTTTACCAGCAACACTCCCCTGTTAAGTCATTGAAGCGCCATAAGATCCTTGGGTCTCTAGGTACACAGCGAGGCGCAAACTGTAACCATCGATTTGAATTATACCTTTTTTGAGGTTTTAATTATACCCTGTTCATTAGGTAATCTCTTTAATCAAAACTGATTTGAATGACTCAAATAATTAATTTTTAAAACTTAAATTTGTTAGGTCACACAAGCAAAGAGAAAAAATTACCTGTCTATGGCAAATTGGATAGTCATTCTTACAAATATTTATTTACACACTAGCTTCTGCCCGCGGCTTCGCCCGCGTGGATGTCGGAAATTATCCCACGGGAACGTGCTAACAGGATAAAATGTATGTGCTTCCCCAGGATGCCATCTATCTCGCGGGCCCTTTGTGGCTAATTACAATAGAAAACCAATTGTGTCTCATTAGTGGTGATTAAGAGGGTACCTATATGATATCTTTACCTAAGTACATACCTAATTAAAAAATAAATACAATAACAGAAAATAAAATACCTACCTACCTAAATAAACCTATTTCTGATGATAACTATTGTAAACTTAATAAATAAGCAAAATCCCTAAAAACTAATATCTATACAAATGACTAATCCTACCTAACAGTATTATAAAATAACCTACGGTCACTACGTACACTATCAAATATACTACCTATACTTTAAAATTAAAATCTATACCTACGACTTATAAAAATAAACCTAAATAACTCTAAAAACTAAAAGGAATAAAAAGGTCGCACAGATAATACTGCGGGTGACGTAACCTACCGACAAACTTATTATTTGCGGTTGGTACAGTAATCGGGTATAGGGATCGAACCGCAAAATTAAGTTTGTTTTTTATTGTATATACTTTTCGGGGATAAAAAGTACCCAGTGTGGTGCCCAGGATATTAAAGAATAATAATACCAAGTTTCATCGTAATCGAACCGGTAGTTTTTGCGTGATGCCTGAACAAACAGACAGACAAAAAAAATTTTAATCACATTTTTGGGTTCGGTGTCGGTCAAGTAACACCCCCTGCCATTTATTTTTTTGATATTTTCAATGTACAGAATTTTCACTTCTACAGATTTATTATAAGTACTATATATAAGTATAGATGAATGCTGTCATCGACCACCATGAATCAATGAAAAAATCTATTTGCAATTGAGTGTATTGTAAGCACTCATAATCATACCAGTTCTTTTATCACTTTAAAACGTTTAAGTAAATATTTTTGACTTGATATTCTCAGTTTTGCCTTTATTACAAGTGTTACAACTGGCGGTTGAGATCATGGGGCCTAAAAAGGCCATTTTGGCAGAATCTAAAGTTGGAACGACACTTTTTGCTATAGTTGTAAGCCGTGCGGCGTGCGCGTGTTTCTCTGTCTGTCTCTCTCTCTCTCTCTTATAGAAAGCAAGCCAGTTATACTTCGTTCCATCCGGGTGTCCCTTGATACCTCTCAAGTTTTTTTATTATTATGAGCCTTAGGATAACAATATGAATCATATTAAAAATCGTAAAATGGTCATAAGCTGACAATTCACATTGCCGACTCGTAGTCACACCAGATTATCACACCAGTATGACAACATAATATGATCTGTGTGCAATTCATATCACAATGAATTCACATTTAAACTGTAGAAATAAAAAATAAAAAAACAATTTGATTAATAAAAACTGTAATGAAAAATTTACCGATAAAATTACGGTTTTTATTTTTTTTCTTGCGGCAATGTACACCAAATATGAAATGAAAAAACAAATACGAAAATTAGAGGAATTGCTAATGATCTGCTGGGAATTCAGGATGTGAATAGCTTTTAGAGGTATTGCTTAAAGTGGCCTTTTAAGGCCCCCTTATTGAGTACCTACATTACATATAATTATTGATTCGGTAACGTCCGGTGTGACAGTTGCCCGAACTATCGCTCGTCGCTCTCCTTGCCTTCACAAGGTGACAGCCGCCACACACACCGTGGCGACCTTCCACGCCCCTTTGATTACGACCTTCGAACAATTTGCTGAACCTAGCGACATGTCAACGACCTCACAAGTGACATCGTGAGTGTTTTGGTAACCTATACAAATATTACTTTAATTACTTACCTAGTACAGCTTGACCATGATAAATGTTTGAACTACAAGTGCGCAGAAAATATTATTATGTGTTTATAGGCACTTAAATAATATTTATTTCATAATACGTTGTTTACTTATCTATTTTGTAAGTAAATAATGATTGACCTTTCGAGTTTCAAAGTTGACCATTATTGGTTCTTGTTTGTGCTTCTAGATACAAAGGTACGTCGATCTGATTAGTAAGGGATTTGGGTTGCAAAATATTGTTCAGGCAAGTACATACAACAACGATCCTATGAAGGCCGCAGGAACCCGTTGTATGCGAAAAGCACAGAACTGGTCGAAGTGGAAGTGCTTGGGGGAGGCCTATGTCCAGCAGTGGACGTCTTTCGGCTGAAATGATGATGATGAAGTACATACTGTCATGGTAATTGGATGTCATGTTGGGTGGCGACCGCGACACAAGGAAATGTGTCCATGTATACCAATACCATTCCACTAATCAATCACAGATAATTTTTTACTACACATTAATCAATCATTGATTAATTTTATTCAGGTAGCCCCTTTAACAGAAAACCATAGTGAATTATCATAACGCACCTTATAAATTCAAATAAAACTACTCGTTCCTATTTTTCGAACGAAAGACATCAACGAACGATCCTGTAGTGAAAGGTGCTCCTATAAAAAAAAAACAATTACAAAACAACCTAAATAAATAGTAAACTTACATTGTATATATTCTAACCTCCTGAGTACTGACGTTCTAAATTTAGAACATCCAAAAAATAAAAATATTTTGCCAAAACGAACCAGCTTAGCATCAAGTTTTTTACGAGAAACGAAACGTTGTCATTTTTAGTTCCTTTAAAAAAAGTATCTCCCCACTCAGTCCCTTCTGCCAAACCGATCATGGCGTCGCAACAACGAGAGCCGCGTGCGCCGGGTCGACGGGGTAAGTTAATCCATTTGAAACATATTTTTTTTTGCAATCTGTTAGTTTTTTGGAGTTTGTGCAGGCTAACCAATGTTTGTACAGCATCCACTCACAATTATTTCACCGATTTACTCAATTAATCTTACTCCATGATTCGATTTCTATCAATGTCCTTATTTTAGTACATGAGGTTCCTAAACAGTAAGTTGGATGTACTTATTTTAGAACGTCCGTTCATAAATATGGTTTGCTTTTTTGTTTCAGTTTTATAAGAAGATCAAATTCTTGACGAACTAGGCATAAGTGAGGGTGATTTTAGTGCTTCTGGTGATGACGACATTTATGAGCCACCTAAAGTACGGCCCAAATCTAATTCTGATGGCTATAATAGCTCCGATTCAGAAGAATCGATACATCTACTTGATATTGATCGAGTATTATCAACGCCACCACTTTCATCACCAGCGCTTTTGTCATCTTCATTGATTCGAGGGCACCGTTGCCCTCGAATCAATGAAGATGACTCCAGAGTAAGAAGAGGGCAATCTTCATGCAGAAGCGCAAGAGAGACTGTTTAAAATTAGCTAAAACAATAAAGAAAGTTTGATAAGTTTTTGATATTTGTTTGTTTTTTTTTTGCTTTTCTTTCAAATATTTTGTAAAGATAAGCCTTTGTTGTGATTAAAAACCAAAACAAATAATAGTTTACGTTTCAAGTATGTCTCAATTACGGAGCAAAGAGTGATTATTTCAAATAAATTTATTTTTAAATATAACTTGTTTCATTTGATTTAGGAAACGAATATCCTAAATTAAGTACATCAAAAATTAAATTATAATACATATAAAAAACTGATGTCCTAAATATAGGACATCGTGAAAAACCAGTTTTCCATGTCTTATAATTTTTATTTTATTTTTCCTTGCATATTTAACATGAAAATATATAATGTTGCAAAAATCAAGGCAATAAACCACAATTTCATACCGTCGGACTCAGGAGGTTAAGAAACATTGATTTTTAGATTTTGTAGAATATTCCATTGCAATATGTAAGTACGTAATGGAAAATTTTAATTTTAGAGTTGTCTTTTTAATATTTGCATCTTTTCATTAAATATTCTCCAGCCATGATTATGATTGGTTTAAAAATAAAGTCTAATGGAACCTCTCTAACCACTCATAATATAAATTAATCAATATTATAATACTAATCTGAACATTATAAACCCACCTGCTTAAAGTAATAAAATGAGTATAATTTACGTGTTACTTCCACGCAAATGGTAGGTTATCCTATATGACAGATTTCCTTGACTAGCTTTGGCAATGACCAATTGTCGATTTACCCGACTTTGCACGTAGGGAGGATAATGATGTTATTCGTGACGTATCGAATAGTTGCCACTACATGTGACTTTTCGTAGCGCTGCGGTTTAAATACATAAAAAGAACGCGATGTAAATACATAAAAAGCAACCTTCACGCTTTATTTATAATTTATTTTAATTGGTATTATTATTATTATAATGATGATGGACAATTTGAAAAGAAATAAACAAAATATCTAAATTCACCATGAATTTAAAAAAAATGTTACTAAGCTAAGCTGTAGGTATATTGTTTATTAAGTTTTAGGCAAGGACATTACCGCGTCATGAGACTTAACTTTTTCTCATATCAAGGTATCTATATATCTATATCGTAATATGTCATGGTTTCTGGTATTTACTCGTTTTTGTAGAACAAGAAATTTTAGTCTAGTCCTAACGGGGTAGGTGTAAAATCATGAGTAATTAAAGAATTTATTAAGAGAAAAGAATAGTATGTTTGTTTGTAAAGCTTTCACGAAAAAACGACTGCACGGATTTGGATAAAATTTAGCACATAGGTAGACCAGGGCCTGGATTAGGATATTAAATACTTTTTATCCCAATATTCTCACGGGGTCGAGACTTATGTAGGTAAAACTGCGGGGCGCAGCTAGTCTCTTCATAAATCCACCACCACACAATTACAAACTGACTCTTGTATTCAATAAACCTCAAAAAAGTAAACAATATAAACTCATTCTAAAGTTAGATCATTCACAACAAACCTATTAACTTCTTTAGATATTAATTGACAGTCATATTTTCTCATTTTTGTCTTATTTTATTTAATCGCGGTAGTCTACCTATCCCTATAGGCAACCAGCCCCGGTCTCCCCTACATTGTATGAAGTCGAAGTGTTCAGTGTTGTGATGTTTTTTTTGTTAAACAGGTTAGTATTGACGTCAGTTACATTCAATTAATAACATTATTGTATTCCTTTTTTAGTCATTAAATTAATCTTCCTCTTATTTCCGTGTCGATGGTACTGTTCCTCGTTGTTTTTTATTTAAATATAGTTTAAGCCCAGTAGGTAGCCACGTTGATTGCGGCTATTCGTTTTTTTTTTTTGGTATTATTCGATATTTTTTAAAAATAAGCTGTTATTAATCATGTCTTTATTTGCCTATGTATTAGATAAATTTAAGGGTATCGTATTACCAAGTAAATGGGTTGTGTAGGTCATATATATAGGCAGTTGCTCCATGTAAAATACTCGTATTCAGCTGCATCCGGTTAGACTGGAAGCCGACCCCAACATAGTTGGGAAAAGGCTGGACAGATGGTGATGATTAGATAAATTAAGCTGATAATAAAAGACTGCTTTATAAAAGCAGTACACTAAGTCTAAAAGGCTTTTAGATGCAAAGGCAGTCACACACACAAGCCACCACAATACAACACAGTCTTATAAAATCGAGATCTGAATATTGTTATAAATAATATCTATAATAAAAAATCGAACAATTAATAACAAGTAACACCACAAAATCTTCAATGTAACGTAGCACTATAATAAGCACCTAGTATCATTTTTAGTCATAGTACCGAATTACAAAAATGAAGAGATATAAGTACTGAAAGACTGGTCAAAACAATATAATGGGAAAGAATGATTAATCACACATAGGTAGTAAAAAAATAATTGCTTTTTATATCCTAACATCTAACTTTGGCTCATTCTTCAAAATTTTCCGTGGAAGTAAGACCTAAGTAAACTTAGAGCGTTTAAAAATATATTTTGTGCATATCAGAGATAAGTCTGGTGTTATGGAAATTGGCCGAATATTCGAATATCGCAATTTTTGTATTCGAAATAGTTTATTATTCGAATGCAAGCCCAAATTGCGGCGTCAATGGCATTTGTAAGTTATCCAAGGTGTAGGTGAACCACTTAGGACTCCAACAAGACATAAATAAAATAAAATTAATTGCGATGCAAATTAGTTGCGGCTTTATTCACGTCTAGACTGCAAAGGGGCTTATGGACTTTTTTTAGATGAATTGAGGTCTCCGGCGTTGCGGAGCCATAGATTTTTTATACCTTTGAAAAGTTAAACTATATTCTCTAGTTAGTAATGACTGCACCTACATTCAAATTGTATTTATTTAAGTGTAAAACACAGATAAAGATACTATAAAAAGTCAGCAATCAAAAAAACAATTACCGATTTTGTATGCAATCATGTTAGAAGTTTTCTTAAATTCAATTACATCATAAACGATCGTGAAAAAAGAACGAATTAAATTGTTATGATGATCAAAAACATTTTTTGTCGATGAGTTCATTAGAAAAATCCGGTTACTTTTGTTTGTGTCTTTTCAAATCAAGTTAAGTGTCATAAGAAGTTAAAAGCAGCTTATATATGGATTCATGATATTGGTTTTTAATAGGGTTCCGTACCTCGAAAGGAAAAAATGGAACCCCTAAAGGATCACTTTGTTGTCCGTCCGTCCGTATGTCTATCTGTCAACTGTCAAGACCCTTTTTCTCAGGAACACTTGGAGGTATCAAGCTGGAATTCATATCAAATACTCAAGTCTACTGATCCTTGGAGCTGTGAAAAAATCACACTTCTGAGCCAACGCAATCAAAAGATACAGCCGTTTATGCCGCAAATTTTCGACACTCGCAAGGGAATCAAAACCTATAGGGTACTTCTCGTGAACTCAGAATCTTGAAATTTAGTACGAAGTAACGTCTTATAGCACAGATAAAGGAAAAATTGCGAAAACCGTAAATTTTTAGTTACATACCTACAAATTTGTACGGAACCCTCGGTGCGCGAGTGTGACTCGCACTTGACCGGTTTTTTATAGGGATGATTACCTATTTATAAATGTTGTTTAAAGTTATGAGACGTTTAAACGCCAAATATATATGAAAAACAGTCGCTAATCATTACTTTAGCTTGAGCAACGTTTATAAATAAACCCCCTAATGGCTTGTTTACTGTTGTTCCATTTCGTAGTAGATACATAATTTTGTTTTTAACATCGTCCTTGTGGTATAAATAGCATAGTTTTTATAATCATCTACTCATTAATACAACGTATCCCACAACTAATTATATCTAGTTACATACAGGCTACCTTTATCTAAAGAGGAAAAATTTGTGTATTCGTATATAGGGGGTAATTTTCGGAACTACTGATCCCAATGGCGTAACAATAGGGTGGCAGGAGTAAAGATAGAAATGCAAACTTTTTTCGACCACTAGACCAACGAAGCAGTGAGGTATTAAATTTTGTAGGAGATATTACGAAATCTCGTTTGGTCCACGTAGATTTCGTAAATTCGCGGGCGAAGTGCCAGTAAAAAAAATTATAACGTTGATGATTTATTATGACATTTAGTACAATCAATGTGAGTCACGGGAATCTCGAAAAAAATATAATATTATCGTATATATACAATTTTAGTATGTACCAACGTACAAATCTTTTAAACGGTATAAGTGTATGTGGTTAAAGTGTGTGGCATAAGTGTTCAGGTTTTATAAAGTGATAAAGGGAAGATGAATAAAATACTAATTCATTTTAATATTTTATTCTTCAACTTGATCCAAATCAATCATTAAATCATTTAAGAAGGCAGCGGATGCATACATTGCTTCTTGGTGTGTCCATGTATCGGAATTTTTATTAAATTATTTTCATGCCTAATGGCATCTTATAATTAAGATGACTTAAAATCCTCTGAAAACGTCCATTTTTTTTTTAAATTATTCGTTACATTTTTCTCCATCGATATTTTTATCAAATAATTATATATAATGAAAGGTCACATTATTCTCTCTAGTTTTAAACTATTTTGGTTAATGTCCGCCACTTTTCGCATAGCGGGTCTGTGGCCTTTCACGCGGGTGAAGTCGCGAGCAAAAGCTAGTACTTTTCAATTTTCTATATAGCGAAAGCCGCACGTCATCGCTTTCACGTTACAGGCCTTCACGAGTTCAGTAAACGCACACTCACCTCTACTTGAAAATTCAGTTGTCTATCAACACCTAAGTAGTGATATTCGATACCGTTGCATAATGTTCGGTTCCACCGTACCTATACTCCATTTACCCCAAGCGCAAGGGCGTACCCCAAGGATTGATTTTGGGCCCTATTTTATTTATATTATTTACAAATGATTTAATTAATTACATTAATAAAATATTTCCTGACACACAGCTGACAGTTTTTGCAGATGACACCAACGCAATAGTTGAAGCTAACGACATAAAAGAGCTTACCGCAAAGGTTAATGCAGTGTTAACAGGTTTTAAATCTTGGTTTGAAAGTAACAAGCTCATAATTAACACTGAAAAAACCAAAATAATGATATTTAGTACAACCGCTCGTAATAAAGACAGCATGACGATCGCACTTAGTGAAGTTAAAATTGACATAGTTAATGAGGTAAAGTTTCTAGGAATATACATTGACAAATATTTGAATTGGAAAAGGGAATTGCAAGCCATTGATTCGTATATTTCCTCAGCGTGCTATGCCTTACGCAGTCTTAGGGATGAAATAGACATAAAACACCTTAAAATGGTATACTATGCTTTAATAGAATCAAGGTTGAGATATAGTATTCAGTTCTGGGGGAATAGCTTTAAATATAACTGCCAGAGAGCCTTTATACTCCAAAAGAGAGCCATACGAACCATGGTCCGGAAATCGCAAATAGAGAGCTGTCGCCCGCACTTCATAAATTTAAATATTCTTACTGTGCCCAGCCTCTATGTTTTAGTATTGTTGGTGAATTTTAAAAAATACCTGCATAAGTATGAAACAGATGAGGAGAGACAGTTGAGGGAAAGTACGCGCAGGAAAGACTTTAAAAACAAGTTAATACCCCAACTTCATATTGTTCAACATAGTCCTCAATATCAAGCAGTCCGGATTTTTAACAGGTTGCCATTGGATTTAAAAACTATAATTTACAAGAGCTCATTTAAGTCAACACTTAAAGCGTTCCTATTGAAGAAATGTCTGTATTCTATAGACGACGACATATCCACGTTTTAAAATTTGATTAGTTAATACCGACCGAATAATATTAGTTAATAGAGACCGAATAATATTAGTATGTAGTTAGCTTGTAATGTTATTGAATTTTATTGTTAATGTATTTTCTTTTTTTCTTTTATCTTATATGATTTATTGTATTATGAATGTGTTAGTTTTATAATTTTACTGATTTCAAACACAATGTGAATTGTTCCTGAATAAATGAATTTGAAATTTGAATTTGAATTTATAATAGCACTAGAAAAAAGAGGCTCGTAGAAGCAGGAATGCAAAACATTTTATTTCAAAGTTATGATAAAACAATTTTAAGGGAGATGCTTAAATTCTAATTTTCTTGCGTTTTTTGCAATTTGCAGGTCAGTGTAAGGTTGTACCTTAATAAAAATAATATAATGCGCAACAATAAGAAATATGTAGGTAATAATACAATTTTAACCTTAAAAATCATCAATACATCCCATTAAATTAGAATTGCTCCGAATCCGTCTGATTTCGCGGGCTACTGCAGCGCATCCACCTTAATTAAAATTGTATTAACAAATATGGACGTATAATATAAACAAAATAAAAATGAAACGAATAACGTTCCAGGTATTGTTCACCCCTGCTTCTTTTAGGTTTTTAGCATTGACACTGTAATTTTAAATTGGAGTTAAATAATATAAATAAATGAAAGCCACATAATTTCATAAGATAAATAGTTAAAATGGTTACAAGTAAGTGTGACAGCTGCTGTAAAAATAGATCATAATAAATTCGGCGTCTATCGTAATGTAACAATGTTTATTGTAATTTTGTTACAAAGTGTGCATTAAAAATAACCTTTTTTAACTTCTTTCTAATGCTATTGTAAATGGACTATAGATAATTTGCATTGAATAGACATTTCTTTCTTTATTTTAAAGTCGGTAATTGTCTTTTATGTAGTCACACTATTACCTAATGAAATTGCTGTTAAGGACAAATGTCCTTAACAGCAATTTCATTACCTAAGTAGTAGTGTTTATAAGTTACGGTTTTTAAGCCACGTAAACGGACAAAACATATTGCATCCTCAATTCATTTGGGTGTTAATATAAAAACAATAAGTCACGTTCAAACATGGAGTTGAGTATTTTAATCATATATTATTATATTATTTCCTCTATTTTCTAGTCTGAATTACTCATAGGTACCAACGGGTTCAGTGGTAATATTACAAAGGTTTGTTTTCCACAATCAATTTATATTGATTTTCCCGAAAAAATACCTACTAGATTTCATTAATCCTTCTTCCGGTAAACTGGTTTGCAGTTTATCGGAGGAAGGATTATTGAACTCTACTATTTTTTTCAGTTTCACGATATCACAATAACACGTAAAAAACATATTCTAGTCAGGAAACATGCAAAAAAATATTTCTCGGTTAGGTTGTTCTCGAGATAAGAGGGCACAAACGGACAGACACACATAAAGACGTTTATAACAAAATCTTTTAATAACAAAACATGGCTGACAAAAAGTAAAACTAAATAAATAAATTATTTATGCTCGTCGAAACACGAGAATTTAACATTCTTTAATCTCCATTATTGCAAATGTTGCCAAAGTTCAACATTTCAAGATTATATCCTATCCAGGTCACGGGTACTCGCTAACGTTACTGTCCGAAACTAGTCTAAAACATGTTTAAAACACTTGTTTTAAGTTGAATATTTGTCATTAATCATTTTAACATGTTATACCTTGTGCCTAATAGTCGTCGAATAAACGATATTCTGCTACTATTTGAAATATAGGAAATCGTGTCGATTATTTAATTGTTTATAAAAGTTGCCAGTACCTAATAGGTAGCCTACCGAAAGTCAGAGGACAAAGCTTGTAGAAGTTTTTACGCTTTCAGTAAAGATCCTATTACTTTCATAACTATCGTAGTGTTTTTTGTTTACTTTGAGGAAATTATATAATTTTTATTATTTATATAGATAGTAATGTTCTTTTGTGAATAGCGAATGACGATCTTATTTTACATACTTTTCAGGCGCTCAATCTTTAATTTGTGGCACGAAGCGACCGACATCTGCTCAGAGAAGAAGAAGTTCTCAGCGAAAGTCGGGGCCGTAACCATTGCTCTCTTTATAAAGCAACATTATTTAAATAATCTGTAATATTAGGTAAATAATGTTAAAAAATAAGTCTTAAAAACTAGACCGCCTTACCTTGAAAATCAAAACATAAAAATGCAAGACGGAGATTTAGAATCAACATTTTCAACGTACTTAAAGTTACATTTAAAATAAACTAAAGTAGCTTCTTTGTGTCCAAGTAAGCGTACATAATGCAATTTGTCTATTACATTTAAATAATAATGTATTTAAACGCAGGAATATTGCATTCCTACATAATATATTATAGGCACTCAAGATCCATTTGTGGTTTACGAGATTTTAAGATAATTTCCGTGCAGCCGTCACAAGATAATGTGGTTTTTAGTTTAGAAATAGGGGAAATACAAATGAATATGACCACAAAGAGATCCAATACCCGCCTGTATGTATGGCTATGACCATATAAAACACGCGATTTGTGGTCAGGAAGTACTTAAATGTTTTGAATGTTCTATTTATTCTCTTATCCTATGTATACTGTACCTACAACTACTAGGTTGTGCACTACAACTACAGCTTTATTAAGTCTATCTTAAGCTGCACTGACCATAGGTCTCTCCATAATATTTGAAACTAAAAAAAAAACTAAGCTCCTGAAATACCCTGACGACCTAACGAAAAAACTTGTCTTCGATGTAACTCTGTGCCCACGCAAGGGATGGGAGCCTAGTCCTTACAGCTGCCGTCAGACTAGCGACGAGATATTTGAATACGTAAATGCAAAATTGAATTAATCTAGATAGCATCTCCGAGACACATACCTATGGGTACGCGGTATGTGCTTAGTCACCGCCTATCTGCTTACACGGACAGACAACACGTACGAGTTCATGTTATGGTTAATTGTTCACAATAATTATAACATTATTTACATTTATATGCCTTGGCGATAATCGGGCTCAAGCGGAAGACGACACTTATGACTGTAAAACTTAGTAATTAATCGAGCATATTATAAATATGCGATGAATGAGAATGGGAATCAAACATCAAGGATGGCAGGAAACATTTCCAAATCCATTATTTTATTGAAGAGTTTTTTTCCATATAAGACCGACCTCGTACCTTACCTATGTATTACCTTCATACATCAATATGGTTTTACTATATTTAATAACTGGAAGTACATTGCAAAATATCAATGATCCCATAAACCTAAATAGATAATAGCATACATTCTATTATACTTTGTCTCTAGTTTCTTGATATTTTAATCTATTTAACTACCTTCTATGTAAATCAAAATGAAATATAAATCACTTGAGAACGACTAGACCGATTGGTTATATTTATTTTAAAATGTTTGTTATAGTACGTTTCAAGTTTTTTATGGAAAGAACAATTGGAAAAGATTCCCGCAAACTTTTCTAATTCGGAAAAAACTGAACGTCAAGGACTTTCAGTTTTCTATGGGATTTATGTATGATCTATTGAAATGGAAAAATATTGGACAAGGCATTCATTGTCTGTCGGGTCAACTAGTTTTGAATAGTTGTTGTTGAATTAGCTTAGATATCATGCCGTTTCCACATCGTAATTTTCAATTTTAATGCGTTTTGTGTTTTTTTTTTTTTGTTGCAATTAAAAAGGTCCGACTCAGTGCACACTAGGTTATCTAAAGGTTATAATAAATATGTATGCAAAAAAGAATACCTAACCAAATACATAACCTTAAAATCATATTCTTACAGACCGATAATTATCATGTGGATTATATATAATTCTATAATCAAGTCACTGTGCGGCTGTCATGTGCTACTTGGGTTATGTGAATAAAGACTAATTTTAATAATAAAACTTAGTTTTTATTCACAATATCTGCAGCGTTTATCGTTCATTGTTTTAGGTACTTGACTCATTAATGCCGGACAACTCAGTTGAAATATGGAAATACAACCACAACAAAATCAAACATCATCATCATTCTCTTGCTTCCTAATTTATTCGGGGTCGGCGCAAAATGTGGTTTTCTTCCATACTACCTACTGTATTCTTTTGCATTTATTTGAAGAGTACTTCATCTCGGTAGTTAGTTTGTAAAACAACAAAATCATACCTGCCTGTATATTTTAATCGATCGCACCTATAGGCACGTGTTAACCTTAAAGCAATCGTATATAATTAGCATACATATTTATCTGGTTCTATTCGATTAGCAATCATGGAAAAATAATAACGAACAATAATCGAAATGATCTGGTGATATTGGCCTGCCAGCTCCTTACAGAACATTTACAATATTCTGTTAAGTTTTCATTAAAAACTAGGTATTTAATTGACCGTGTTTATATGTACATAATTATGTTCATTTATTTAGCGCTTTATACGATTAAGTAGTATTAATATGTATTTATTGGCACACAGTCAATGTAGCGAATATATTTTAAGTACTAGCGGCCCGCCTCGGCTTCGCACGGGTAATTAAGAAAAATTTCAAGATTAAAAATTATAATACACACATATAAACCACACCATAACATTTGCGTCAGGTTACTAAAAAATGAAAATTATAAAGAAAGTTTGAATATTATTATTTTAATGAACTTTTATTTTTATTTGAATGATTTTATTATTATTTTTTTTATGAAGTATTTAATTATTTTTATTTCTAATTTTTGTAAAAAGATCATCTATACGAGTACAAAACAAAAGCCATTCAATTTATTGAGTCAGAGCTTCCCTGTAAACGATATTTGACGATGTTTTATTTTGTGGCAGCAAAATAAATTGATTTTCAGGAGCTCCGACCCGCGATAGGCAAACATACAGTTGGCCATGAGTAAAAAAATATTTTCGTAGGTCGATCCCCACTAATTCGAAGGTTTGGCCTTTGGACTTGTTAATAGTTAAAGCGATAGATGTTTTTACCGGAAATTCAGTTGGGATCATCGGTATCCTCGGTATATGAGCCAGTTGACCAGCTGCTGGGCCGGTGATAATGGTCGCTGCAATTAAATTATCCTTCAATTCTTTAATAAGCAGCCTCGTTCCATTGCACATGCTCGGAGGGCTTAAATTTATGAACTCAAAAGCATGTATGGAATTCCGATTTTTAACGTCAATTCATGTGGTGGCCGTCCAGAAGGGTTTAGACGATTTAAAAATTCCTGTGGGTCTTCGATATTAGTTACAGTGTCGATTGATTTCTAATTTTTAATTTGGTCGGGGTTTTTTTGAATAATCAAATTGTTTATGTCATTGACCGTATATGCCTAGGTGTCACTATTGCCCCAGAACACAACCAACGAAAGTCCTTTTCGTGCAAATTTTCAATGACAATATATATTTATTATCAGTAGGTACCTACCTACTTACCGAAAAATATTAGTTTAGTTCTGAAAAGAACTTTTATTTAGTTCTAGAAAGAACTTTTTTGTTGAGTTTAATTAGGTACCTACTAAGCGAATTCAAAATATTTTCAAGCTAAAATTATTCGATTCTTCGACACGACCGGGTCGGCACTTCATTTCTTGACATTGACTTCCGTACGGCCCGCACCCCAGTGACGCCGACATTGCATAAGGTGCTGCCTATCTAGCCGAGCAGGATGAGCAGCTACCACGCAACTTATTTCAAATAGTTACATTTTTTAAATCGTGATATATTTCGAATGAAATGTCCGAATTGAATAATTCAGAAAGTTATATTAAGGTATTGAAGCAGTCTTGAATATGGAGTCATTTATTTTGATAAAGATTAATGCAAAGATACAAATAAAGAGCCTTTTCTAGCGGCGGCATTTCAATTATTTAAAAAAAATAAAAGAACACTTATTGTGGCATAACTATAATAGTTAGACATATACTGTCGCAACATTTTTTGTAAATAATGATGTGGTCTGCAAAGTCGTAGTATAGTATTTTAGGTTTTTTTTTTAAACCATGAGTTACATTATTGAGTTACATCATAGGCTACATTATATTGAAAATATAATGTAGCCTATGTCACCCGCGGATAGTGTAGCTTCCCAACAGTGCAAGAATTTTTCAAATCGGTTCAGTAGTTTCGGAACCTATACAATGCAAACAAACAAACAAACAATCAAATCTTTCCTCTTTATAATATTAATAATAGGTATAGATGTTGCATCGGTTACGCGTGGCATTTGAAATGTTTGAAAATAATAGTCTTCGCGTAACACTTCGTCTGTTTGGTCCTTTAGCATAAACTAAGTAGGTACTGATGTGAATTTGTATGTAGTTACTGACTTGCATAAAACAAGTACTGATGTGAATTTGTATGTAGTTACTGACTTGCATAAAACAAGTACTGATGTGAATTTGTATGTAGTTACTGACTTGCGTCAAAGGAAAATATCGTAAGGGAACCTAGACATATGGTGGTCTGAAAATCACCAACATGCAATTTAGTGACACGCGGTAGCCAATGATAGTTATTTCGCTGTTAGTAAAGAGAAAAATAATGTAATAACGAACTGCGAGGGCTTGACGGTGAGACTTGGGGGAGACCTTTGCCCAGCATTAAAAAAAAATTAAGAGGACCATTTCTAACATTTATAGGTATTTTTTTTTTGGGTCGGAAATCATCAAATGCTTCGGCCCCCGCCTGATGCGACCTCACCTGCACCAGGACCAGCGTGTCGTCAGCGTAGCAAACCACGCTGACGCCGCTAGGGAGGTGGGCGCATAGCACCCAGTCGTACCCGATATTCCACAGATGCGGCCCCAGGACAGATCCCTGTGGGACACCGCACGACATCTCTAAGTGCCTCCGTGATGCAACTCCAGGGCAGGGTATTGAAGGCAGTGGCGATATCTAGAGACACCGCCAAAACAACCCCACCCCGGGCCACAGCATCCCCTGTCGTAAGGGCTTGCACGCGCATGATGGCGTCCACCGTATTTATAGGTATCAATCAATTACTTTACTTGAATGATACCTATGTATGTAGTTATACAAAGTGCTTTGCATATCAATGATAATTGCCTACTTTTGAACCGGCTAAACCGGCCACTAGCTACATACATCATGACTGTACTATGATCAGGGTTCACACATATTTTAATCTGCATTATTTTTAACTCGGCTCAATGTGCGTCAAGGAGTTTCTTTTTTAACTTTGGACAGCAATAATGTGAAAGGAGACGTGGCGAATTTGAATGCGAAGTGCTCGATGGACCAATAGCGATACGGTTTTGATATTTGTGTAGGGATTCATCTATACCCTTGTGCGAGGGGTCATCAAAATTTGACCCGACGGATTTTGAGAAAAATGTGCATTTAGAATTTACAGGATTTTCAAGAACGAAAACAGAAAAACGTTCTGAGGAGACTGTGCTTAACTTTTTAAACAATTGGCAAGTAAAGATTATGAAAAAAAGTACAGTCAGCAAGAAAATGGGCATTTTACATAAAAAAATTGGGAAAGGTCATAAGAGCAGGTAGTACCTTCTCTTATTTGACCCGTCCGAATGTCCACTCTGTATATTATAAAAATAATAAATAAAATATCTTTATTTCAGACCTAAGCAGTCCATACGTAGTTAGTGGTTAGTATTATAGTAGTATTATAGTATAGTACTAGTAGTATTATAAAAATGCATTTTTCTCAAAATTGGTCAGATTTTAATGCAACTTTGCACAAAGGCAAAGATATCGCTATTGGTCCATATATCATTTTCGCCCAGTCCCCTTTACGTGAATAAAGAAGGTGGATTCTGAACGTTTCACGGTTTACCTTTAGTATAAATAGCAGCCACATTTCAGACCAGAAAATAAAAAGGCAAAAATATTTTAAGTACTTGTAAATGGCGTCCATTCGTCTACCTGTCTATGCCTACCTACCCACTCAGCCGATTTTTGCACTGAATATTTTTTTATTTGAACCGCCTCTCAGAAGGTTTTCCTTTACCGCCATAAATATGCGATAGTTTTCTGTAAAATTACTTATTCACAAAAAAGTTATGTTCTATCGTGACTGTATATGAGATGTAAAATATTTTCTTCAAGTCAACATGTAGGTAGGTAGGTAACCAGAATGTACTTTGAACTAAAGGCAACAACTAAGTAGGTATCCGATATACTTAACCTGGAGATTCTTGTAATAATAATGTCTAATTACCTACTGTTAAATACTAATTAATTTTACTATCTTTAACCGACTTCAAAAAAGGAGGAGGTTCTCAATTCGTATCCATATATATTTGATATTATGTTCTATTGTTCATCGATATTTTCATCAATTGTGAACCGATTTTGAACATTCTTCATTTGGTAGAGTGAGCTTGCGCGGTAGTCCCTTAGAGAATTATGTTTTTTTTTTAACTTTGCTTGGGTAGTTTTTGAGTCAGCTTCAATAATACGTATTTCATCCACTTGGTGTATGTTGATGAACAGAGGAACAAACAATATGGAAAAAGGTAGAATACAAAACTAATTTGTAACAACTAAGTAATCAATGTAATAAAAAAAATGTAAATGTGCTTACATAAAGTCGTTCACCTTTCTAGGTATTCAACGTTTAATTGTTTTCCAATTCTAATGTGACCCAGGTTCTTACATTTTGAACATTTATTTCCCTCAAGTTTCTTGCTGAAGCAGGCACCCACTGAGGACATGCTACAACCAAAAGTCAGTTAGACAGTGTATGGTTCTGAGGGCCTAGACAACTGACAATCGCTTTCAAAGCGTTTCGTGTTTCCACAACGACTTTCAATAGAATAGACATAATAGCTAGCTTTTCGGTAGCTTACGTCAGTCCCTTAAGTACAGACGCCAGCACATCGATCTGTAAAATTTCTTTAATAGATTTTCAACGTTATCGCTAAAGCCAGTTAAAGTTAGTGAGCAGTTTAAGGTTGACCATCGTCGTCATCTTTTAAGGGTCACGATGAGCGGCCGATTCTTTGCTGAAAAACTTGTAAATAAATATAAAATGGGCAGAGTTTAATAATACTTATTAGTACTATGTATTAATAAGATAGAGAAATGTTCAAAAATTTTCAAATAATTTTCATTTAATTTTCATTTTCAAAAATTTGATTGCAAGCTGTGCAAGGCCGATTCTCCTAATTGCACAGCTTGCAATCAAATCGAAGACGTGCAACATTTGCTGATGGAGTGTGCTCGAAACGGAGTAGAACGCGAGCTGTTCGTGAAGGATTTTAAAATAAATAAATTGGATGTAGGCATAATCCAATCCATCTTATCTGTACCATCTTCGGAGATTATTAAAAAGTTATGCCATTTAATTATGGTCCTCCACGAATAACTCTAAGTCATCAACCATTAAAAATACTATAAGTTATACTGTTTAAGAAAGCCAATTAATGTAAAAGGGTACGATGGGGCTGACATATCTTTGATAAAAGCCCCTAAATAAAAATAGATTAAAAAAAAAAAAAAAAAACTAAGTAATCAATGTAATAAAAAAAATGAAAATGTACTTGCATAAAGTCGTTCACCTTTCTAAGTATTCAACGTTTAATTGTTTTCCAATTCTAATGTGACCCAGGTTCTTACATTTTGAACATTTATTTCCCTCAAGTTTCTTGCTGAAGCCACCCACTGAGGACATGCTACAACCAAAAGTCTGTTAGACAATGGACGGTTCTGTCGGCCTAGACAACTGACAATCGCTTTCAAAGCGTTTCGTGGTTCCACAACGACTTTCAATAGAATAGACGTAATAGCTAGCTTTTCGGTAGCTTACGTCAGTCCCATAAGTACAGACGCCAGCACATCAATCTGTAAAATTTCTTTAATAGATTTTCAACGTTATCGCTAAAGCCAGTTAAAGTTAGTTAGTGAGCAGTTTAAGGTTGACCATCGTCGTCATCTTTTAAGAGTCACGATGAACGGCCGATTCTTTGCTGAAAAACGAAAAAAGAGTTTAATAATACTTATTAGTACTATGTATTAATAAGATAGAGAAATGTTCAAAAAGTCACCTGTAGTAAGAATATTGGTGGGTAGTGAACCTATGTGTATAAATTAAATATTGAAATTGGTTCTATGTAAGTGTAGTTGTGTGTACCTACGCACGGCGACACATCAAGCCGCTCATTCTAGCGTCGCACCTCATTTCCAGTAAGTATAAGCTGAGATATCTTTATACGAAAAACCTATACAATGAGAGGTCAGCTAAAGTTAGAAATATGTATATAGTTTGATGTGTAGCTGTGTGTACCAATGTCAATATTTAATTAATCCATTAAATTAATCCACACAACGATGCGGACGATTTTTTTGATGATTCTTTTGCTTATTTTTTCACATGTACATATTAATAATTTAAATGTTAGCTTAGATAATGTAAATCTCATGTTATGAATAAATCCATTAAAGCATAAAATCAAATGATTAATTATTTATTCTGTAAACGTTTTGGGAATAAATAAACTTCTGTGACTGAGCCATTTTCATACATTTACATGATAATTAATTAATATTGAAATTCGATTCCCTGGGATTTTCTAAATACTTTTTAAATATTATTAATCATATCATCATCTTCCTGCCCTTATCCCATGTTACTTGGGGTCGGCGCAACACGTTTTCTTCTTCCATTCTCCTCTGTCAGCCGTCACGCTATCATTCACTCCCTTCTCTTTCATATCATTCCTCACACAATCCATCCATCTTTTCTTCGGCCTTCCTTTCCCTCTCCATCCATCAACATGTATATTTATCACTCTTTTAGTCACATGCGTTTCGTCCCTTCTCATCACATGCCCATACCAAGCCAAGCGATTTCCTTTCAACTTTTCTGTCACTGGCGCCACTTTCAAACTTCCTTATATCTATAGGTATTTAATATATTTTTCGGTTTTATCCGAATGTACTTTCTGAGTTTATCTAAGTTTTTCTGAGTTAATATAAGTCTGAAATTGGAAACCCGTATTGAGCAAGCGTGGTGATCAATCGTGATGTTCTATTGAAATTAACGGTTAAAAATACAGTAATTTGAAATTTGCTCGATCAAAAAATATATATACACCGAGGTAATTGCACTTTAAACTACTTAGCATATGTTTTTTTTTTTTTTGACTGGGGTCTAGAACTTTTTAATTTACTGTTTTTTGGACCATTATTTGTTTAGTTTTAATTCTGAAAATAAATGTAGCTAATATTTACTTCATAAAAATAAATCGCCTTTGTCCTTTATTCAACTCATACTCCCATTTTAAAATACTTCGTGACTTTCCTGAGCAAGGAGAAAAAGGGCCAGTATCTATTGTGGATTTTGAGTTCAGAAAAACAGCATCATTACCTGTTATGTTTTCAGAATGTTGTTTATCAATAACTTTTTCATACCTACTGTTTACCCCCACAAAAGTAGTGCAAACCCACCAAGTGATCAAGGCTATTGGGCCTATAACGTATGGCATTTGTTGATGTCTTTCTAAAAATACATTTAACTGCACAGGTTTTTTACTGCCGCGGGAATGCCTTTTTTCCCCTTTAACTAGAAGATACAACTGGTTTACCAGACAAGATACGTCAGAAGTGAACTCATTTTGTTGTTGCTTATTTAAAAGAGAATGTAGTTAAAACTTGATTATTTGTAGCGGAAATAATGAGGACTAAAAAAAAACAGGTGATCCATACAGTATGTCGAGCTATGCGAACATAAATGTATGGATCAACTGATTTTTTTTCACGATTTCAGGGTTGGTGCCGTAGTAAAAGTTGTTCATAATGATAAGTACTTACCTACCCCTTTTAAGGATTAAAACGATCAAAATTTAACGGTGTATATTATATACAAGTATAAAATAGAAAAAATAAGAAAAAGGGAGGGAAGTGCTCATTGAGCACAAAAAATTCGACCGCATCGCTGTCAATGGGATAAGTGCCCAAAAGGCTGGCAGCATTACCACGTTGGATGGCAATGTTTAGAGTATGTAGCAGTATTTGTCTCTCCTTAATTCTAATCCATCCAAAAGTTGTCTTTAAAAGATCGCTATCAGCGATAAGACCGCCCATTGTGTCACCCTTTGTAAAATTTACATATTTATATCTGTATGTACTACATAATAAAGAGTATTCTATTCTATTTTTGGTCCCTGAAGAAGTAGATGGGTATATTTTGTGTTGTATACGTACGTGTGTGTGTTAAAGTTTGTAAGAGTTATTTCGAATTACACTCACTGAGGTGATTTTATACCATAGTTCATTTAGTTATACGTTTGTTTCTTGTAGCCAAGTGGTGTTAATTTGTAAGGTTTTCTTGTAATTTTCCACGGGTTTTTATACCGCTGATATTTCGGGTTTCTGCTACAGTGTTAATAAAAAATTCAAATTGAATTAATGCCTTAGCAAATTGAAAGACAAATGCGTTAGGGCTGGGTAGATAACGTAAGCAACTCATATTTGTCTTTGAACGTAAATGTTACTGACGCAAAAGCTGTTAAGTATTTACATTTTTTCTGATATCTGATTTGCCGTACATGGCATATGATTATAAACCTATATGGATTATGTTAAAATGGCTTCCGTTTAGTGTTCTTGGTACCTTCTGTTTATGCCTACGCTAATAATCACATAAAAGGGGAAAACCTCACTGTCATCATAATAATGTAACTGAGGCTTATAACCAATCGATACTTACATACGTGAGAGTAAGGCTCTTTGTACACGGTACGGTTTCTTTACGGTACAGCGTATAAACCGCGCCGTAGAAAAAATGTGTCCGTCAAGGCGTCAACAAGCTTCCATAGTGCTCCTCCATAATCCATAAAACATTGACGACCTACACATAGCGAGTAAACCTTAGTTTTTCACGGCAAGAAAAGCGTGTATGTGCAAAGGGCCTAATACCACTTTGTTCGTATGGGGAAAGAGAATTGTTATATTTATTATAGACCACAATGTATGATAAACTGCTAACACTCATCGCAGTTCAAAGTTGCTATTTCACTATTACCTACTATTTATTAAGTAAACAAGTATCGTAGTAAAACATCGCATTTTATCAAATAGCTCTGAAAATGCTACAGACAGAAAGGGATCGAACATCAAAGGCCTTTGCCATGCCACTGCATGCTCGATCAACTACAACTGCTGTTCGATCCCTTTCTCCGTCCAAAACTTTCTATTTTGTGCGATTTCTGCAAATTTTGTTTCCGAATATCTACTACCTACTAGTCAAATAATTCACAGCTAACACGAGTCAGTAAAGCTGCCTGCGCAGGGTTAGGCCCTGCCAAAAGCCCGTTATGATTTATGGTCTTATTTTACTAAGACTTTTGTATTATACTCGTATTAAAAGTTTCTTTATGTCCTTCAAAATCTATATCTATACTTATAATAAATCTGTAGAAGTGAAAATTCTGTACATTGAAAATATCAAAAAAATAATTTATAGGGGGTGTTACTAGACCGACACCGAACCCAAAAATGTGATTAAAAATTTTTTTGTCTGTCTGTCTGTCTGTCGGTCTGTCTGTCTGTCTGTCTGTCTGTCTGTTTGTTCAGGCATCACGCAAAAACTACCGGTTCGATTACGATGAAACTTGGTATAATTATTCTTTATTATCCTGGGCACCACACTGGGTACTTTTTATCCCGGAAAAGTATATACAATAAAAAACAAACTTAATTTTGCGGTTCGATCCCCATACCCGATTACCACTGTCTGTACTGTACCAACCGCAAATACTAAGTTTGTCGTAGGTTGGGTCACCCGCAGTGGAGTTCATTTTTATTCCTTTTAGTTTTTAGAGTTATTTAGGTTTATTTTTATATGAGTCGTAGGTATAGATTTTAATTTTAAAGTATAGGTAGTATATTTGATAGTGTACGTAGTGACCGTAGGTTATTTTATAATACTGTTAGGTAGGATTAGTCATTCGTATAGATATTAGTTTTTAGGGATTTTGCTTATTTATTGAGTTTAGATTAGTTATCATCAGAAATAGGTTTATTTAGGTAGGTATTTAATTTTCTGTTATTGAGTTTTTTTTTTAATTAGGTAGGTACTTAGGTAAAGATATCATATAGGTACCCTCTTAATCACCACTAATGAGACACAATTGGTTTTCTACTGTAATTAGCCACAAAGGGCCCGCGAGATAGATGGCATTCTGGGGAAGCACATACATTTTATCCTGTTAGCACGTTCCCGTGGAATAATTTCCGACATCCACGCGGGCGAAGCCGCGGGCAGAAGCTAGTAGTAAAATAAAGATTAGTGGCAGAGTTGCTATGTTTAGTAGGTAATTGTCTGCACTTGGGATCTATAGTTAAATAAGCGACATAATTGTTACAAGATCAAATAAATACATTTTCGAGACTTCGACCAAATTAATAATTGTAGATATGTACCTACAGGTACAGGTAACCGACGAATGATACCTACGAGTACGTGCACTCTGCAGTGTGACCAATTCTTTTCTAATTAGTATTACTGGTTATTAATTTTTAATCTTAACTTTTCAAATTTTGAAGTAAATTATTGAATAAAACAATTGCTGAAAAATATGTAGAAATGGAATCCAGTCGATTTTTATAAATTTTCGTCTTTTAATTTTAAATGGAGCTTTATTGATTACACTTTGTCTTATGTTCTACAGTCAATCAAGTTATATTGTTGAGTTTTGCACAAATTGTGTAAGATATTCTTCGAATCTGGTAAGTACATGTATACTTTCCCTTATTTGAGCTCTCAGCGGAAGTTTTAGCCTTTTCTCTGGCGTAATAACTCATTTTATTTGCCGTAGGTGTAGAACCAGTTAAAAATGGCGCCTGCCATCCCTTTTTCCCGGGTATCGGACTATTCACCTGGCTTGCGTGCTATTAACTTCTACCAGCCGCATAGAACCCTTGGAGCATCGAAGCTGGCAAATCTGTTTTGGTCCACGACACATGATCGTCGTATCACCTGCCTCACGAGGCGTTCGCATCGAGGTTGTAGTTCGTCAGGATCCAGGAACCACCATCACTTTTAACTATTATAGTTATTAGTATTTTCAGGATTCCGGTTTCCGAACTAGGGAAACGCTAGCAATCCTGGTTGAACCAGGATTGATTCTATCGGGATAATTTAGGTTCATCTTTATACGATTCCCTAGTTCGGAAACCAAATGCGAAACAAAGATTTTCCATCCGATGTACCTTATGTTTTCTCGTATTCTCTTTTCATTAAGGCCAAATTATCTGAAACGGAACTATTTAATGATATTTAATTATAGCTTGCTATATCTTTATGTTTTGAGGAAATTAAAAAAAACTACAATTATTAATAAATTATTATACGTGTTAAAGTGGCAAATTTTCATTTTTATTTCGCTACGTGTGCAGGCATAAATTATGTTTGTTAGGTTTTTTGCTATTATCATAACATAACTACTAACACACAAGGGCACAAATTTCTAGCCATGAAATAAATCAAAAGTTCTTTATAAATGTTTTTTAAAATAAATTCCGACATTAATTGCAGTTATGAATAATTTGATTATCAATGTTCTTAAGATTCTTTTTCATAATATTGATTAATGTATGCCTAATTACACTGGTTCGTTCACTGGATTTTGTATACCTATAGAATTCTGACTAACTGAACTAGCTATATAGTTGTGGGTTGCGTTATAACATTTTGAAGCGGGGTGCTAAAATTTTGTTTTTATCTTTTTATCACATTTTATTGTCCATGAGCAAAAATAACGTAAAGTCTATTTAAATGCGAGTACTTCGTTGATCTAGACTATACGAAAACATTTTAAAAATAAACTTTTTATTTCATTTTGATAGGGCAATATTTTTTTTATTACGTTTATCCCTGGACATTTTTCTTGATCTTCATCGCCGGCTTTTAATAACATAGGTACATACATAATTACATAATGTGGATTATTCGTGTAAGTAATATAACTTGGTAAGTGATTGGTCCGTCATTTTGCTGAGAGTTTTAAGAAATAACAAAATTACAGACGTGTTTAATAAATGCAACTTTGTTTGGGTCTGCTAAGCATGGAATATTTATGATTATTTAGAGTCAATGTTTGTTTTTATTGAGTGATGTTTACAGTAAACCTTAAAAAAAAGGCGAGACCGAAATAAACAAAACCTTTATGTTGTTTTTTTTTTTTTAAGGTAGGTACACTATGTTGTTTTGTTCCTTCTACCAATTTTGATAAATGGATTATAAAGATCTAATTATTTTTAAGAACCTTAGGCTTCGAATAGTAAAGGAATATCCATGAACTTACTCGCTCAACCTAAAAAACTATTCATCAAGGATAAAACTACAAACTATTAATTGTCTTACTAAAACTACAAACTAATAAAAATAACACAAACACCAACAAAAAACACCTAAAACAGTGAAAATAATAAGGAGATATACAAACGTGCAACCAACAACGTTCTCACAGATACACAAAAAGTTAAAAAAACAAGTTGATAAAGTAAAAGTCGGACAGAATAGATAAACATGTGAAATAAAATACACATAATTTAAAGCTACTTACTGTTAAAGAATACTAGAGAGATTTAATATTATTCACATAACTTTTTGATTTTGTTAAGCAATATGTTTCCAAATTTTCCAACGGATACTTAAATCAAATAGATCCAAGTTAGAGAAAACTTATTGAAATTGCCTGTAAGGCGACGTAGCGGTCCTTTAAGGTAATTTATGCATTGATTCATCGTTTCCTACTCATCAATAGTCGTGGTAAAATTCCGTACCTACCTATCGTATAGGTACGGAATTTTTAAACCTATACGATATCCTGTTGTATTCGTGGAAAATCATTATTTAGCGAACACGATCTTTTCCATCTAGAAACAATGCAAATGAAATAAGAAGCACCTAGTTTGTAGTGACCACACCTTACCCTAACGCGCTACGCTATCCTAATGTTGATTTTATAGTTGAGTCGGTATTTTTCCGAATCATCGAATCTCTAAACAAAAAATAGTCTCTAAAAAAAGGCTCGATCTGTATAATTATAAACTGCTGACGAAATGGAGAATTAATTTATATGAATTATTGCAAAAACCTTCGTTAAATGCCGATCCAGAAATATTCCACGACAAACAAATAACTATATTCGTAGAGGTACTTGACCCAGGATCTTTATTTTTTTTCCACAGACGACAGGACTATGACGTCAATGCCTGGCAACCAGATTAAAGGACCCTTCCCATCGGGTTAGTCCTACGTCAGCGTTGGTGGCAAGTCTCTCACTTACACATGTAAGTATGCATACATACAATAAAATATACTACAAAATATATGCCAGTCAGTTAATCTTTCTTATTTTTTTAACTCTCAAAGTCAAAATGTCTATTGTTTCAAAACTGCTAAATGCGTTCGTTCAGCCTCAACGTGGCGTCTACGCCACTACGCTTCATATGCGTGGAAAGCGGCTACGCCGCGCATTTGCTGCTACACCGCGCCTACACCGTTACGCCGCACCTACGCCTCTACGCCGTGCCTACGCCGTTACGCCGCGCCTTCGCTGCTACGCCGCGCCTCCGCTAGCGCTGGGGTTCTGTAGGTATCGCATAGGGTCGTAGCATTATGCTGAGCGAAGGGATATTTTCCCCCAACTTGTTCTTTTTTTGTGCTTGTGTTCTTTCTCTGCGTCATGTTTACCGCAAATAAACGTATTTTCTTTCTTTCAGCGCAACGAAACTTTTAATTCACATTTCTCCAACTACTTTACTTTGACCATTACCTTGATGTAATTACGTACGTTTGCTGCGTACATATTCACTTTGTCCTGCCTACATACAAATGCGCAGTCTATTTAATACTTCAACAGACGTCAATGGTTCAACAGGTATCTAGCAGGTTATTTTTACATTTTCCAAGTGGCATCATTCCACAGACTTGAGGAGTATTTTATATCGTAACTTTATTGTAATTACGATTAATAATTCTCTTTTGTAAGTACATACAAAACTGTACTTTATAACACATCAGTGTAATACATATATCAACTTTATTTGAATCAAACATTTACCGGCTTCGTGACTCGCTATTATAAGTCATTTTAGATTTTGAAAATAGATTAAATTTTAGGTACTGTTAGATATAATTAAAATACAAACAAAAGAAACGAGATCGAATAGTAAACAGGTGCGTACGAAATAATTTGAATGGCCTTAGAAAAAAGTGCGAAATTACACAAATTAATGCAGCTATTAAAAAAATTCGCCATTTCATACTCATTAAATACAGTAACTTGAAACAGATTGGAAAAAAACACCTAAAATTAACGTCACCTTGTTCAAGGTGACGTTAATTTTAGATTTCTACAGAACATTCTCATAACACACCATAAATAGATTATACTACATACGTCATAACATCTCCAATCCAGTTACCGCTGGACCTCACTTAATGATTTATAAAAATACCATCATCAAGTTATTTTTATACTAATTTATTATGTAGGTACAACATATTTATTTCTTACAACCACATTTACATAGGTAAACTAGTCGCGAGAACAAATAAGCAATTCACGCAAAGTGCCCACACACATGGATAGATTCATACATAAATCCTTGTATACATGTGTTATGAGTACATTTATGTATAAGTAGGTAGAGTAGGTACTTACACTGTCGACCAAAAGTCTATAGGCAATCTCACAAAACAATAGCTTGACATTTAATTTGACTTACGTCCTTCTAGTTTTAAGAATCGTCAACAAGTGATGAAGTACATAATTTCAACGTTATACTTATAATATAAGTCAACATGACCTAGCGGTTAAGCGCGTTCAGATAGATGCGTGAATCAGTGAGCCGTGTGTTCAAATCTCACGCAGTACATCGACTTTTTGTAAGTTTTTACTCGATTCGAAGTAATGGGACAGAAATATAATTATTCTTTAAGTATCTTGTTCACTTTGTTCACACATTTCGTAAAGTTAGAAAGGTAGATCATAGGAAACTAAATAAAGAATTTAGATTTCTGTGAGGTAGACAAGTATGCAGTAGGTAAGTATGGATTGACACAAAGCTAAATAAACCTGTTTAATTAATTTATAATCGGGTATGTTTCGTACTTCTAAAAAACATATAATAATTTGCGCACTCTGGTACAGAGTAAATCGATATGTTTACGGAAATTTAGATTGGAGTCAATTGTGACACCTAGGTATTTCAAATGGTCAGCTTTAGCTAAAGTGGGGCAAGAACCAGCAGTGTCAGCGGAAGAGAACACGGGATAAGGGCAGGAAGATTATGATTTTTTCTCCCACCTTCCAACACCGAAAATACAAATTAAATACATAAACACATAAATAATTAAGTAATAATACAATAACTAATATTTAACTTCTTATAAATAAATAATAAGCACGACGCGTATTCTAAATGCAACAGAAATATAATGTTATTTCACGTAGTGCGACGTCAGCTCGTTATTGTGTGTTATCTGTGGCATGTTGAGGCATCACTCGTGCTCGCACAGTTCATAGCAATGTAGTCTTTAGCATGCCACTGGAGTTTTGAGCGATACTGTAAATTTATTATGGGCAGGGCTTCTGAGAGATCCCTTGTCGACCGTGATGATTGTTTCTTTCAATTTGTGCGTAATGAAAATTATGACCTGAGGAAAAAATATATCCGAAAATCTGAATTGTAACGAAAACTAGGGTTACTCTCCACGTGACCAGAAGACTGGCCTATTTTTTGACCTAAGAATCGGCATCTGCCACACAACATGACAACGCTGCCAGCCTATTGTTAAATTTTTCCTGTTGAAAACGGTGCGGACGAATTTTTTGATGTCCTATGATTTTTCTTCTTCTGTCCTTTTTATTCTAAGACATTTTGCATAGTAAATTTACTTATACCTGCTGACTTTTTTTACCGCTTCGTCAAAAACAGGGTTTTAAAAGTTGAACGGAGTAGAAGCCTGTGGCACAGATCTCTATTTTTTTTTTCAAAACTAATTATGAAATTATCCTATCAATAAATTTTCTTATTAAGAGTAAACTTTCTCTGAAACAAAATAAAAATAAAACTAAATCGACAAATATTATAAAAAAAAATCAACTTATAGGCACCCTACTCTACGCGAAAATCAATGAACTCGTAGCAATATTCAATCCGATTAATTATCAATGAATTCGTAGCAATATTCAATCCTTCGATTGAAACCATCGGCCGGCTTCAATCAAAGGATTGAATGTAAAAAAGAGGTTTTTCATTTTATTTTTTCTTCTTCTACTCCGTGCCGCTTCTACTCCGTTCACCTGCTTCCTCCATACCCTGCTATTGTCCAGACGGCAAAAAAAGGTCAGCCGGTATATAAGAGACTTACCGGTTTCAGTCATTAACCATCCTTGCCTTCCGCATTTGATCATTAAAACCCATAGTCTTAAAATATCGATAAACGATCATTATAACACACATTAGAAAAAAATCGAGAACCTCTCTACTTTAAAAACGGGTTAGTGCGATTCCCTTCTTTAACACAATCAGCCTATAATGTTCCCACTGCTGGGACACAGACCTCCTCTCGGTGAGAGCGAAAGCGGGCCCAGTGCGGGTTGCCCCTGGCCCTTCATTAAAGCAATATAAAAAAAACGAAATTGATTTTTTCTTAGATAGGTGCTGTTACTCCATGTTACGTTAGTAATTTTCCATCCTGAATAATGTAGTACAGTATTTTAAATGATAAAGAATAATATTGATGTTTACGGAAGTATTTATCAAAATAAGGCGACAAAACTATTATAAAACAATTAACACGTCATAAACGTCACGTCATAATCAACAAAAACAATCGGACAAATTCTTGTTTTTTGTTTAGCAAACTCGAAAGATGGTAATATTGGTTTGATATATGAAGGAAAGTCTACTACTTTCTAAAGGCACTGATTTAAAGGGGCAGTTGTAAATAGCGGTTTTGGTAACTTAAAAATTATAAATGGCACGTTTAATAACTAGTTCAGCAGTTAAAACTAAGCAGTAAAGTAAACAAAAATGAGTAATAAAAAATAATGAAATGGATCAGCGAATACATAATTGAGCAGGAAAATAATTAAATGTGCGGTAAAAATTATTGAACGAGCGGTTACGTGTGGGCATGGCCCCGCACCAAGCTGGTTACAGCCTCCAACAAACTACAACGCATGCAAAGACTAGCCTGCATGGCGACTACGGGCTGCATGAGGACTACTCCGACTGCAGCAGTTGAAGCCATCCTAGGATTACCACCGCTCCACCTATTTATACAACAGGAAGCGACAATGGCGGCAGTACGTCTTAACACACTTAATCTCTGGGGTAAGAGTGAAACACCACACACCGCGTTGCTCGAGGGACTCCACAAGGAGCTCCCCATTACGAAAGCTATAAATGATCGGGTGCCCAAACAATTTATCTTCGATAAAAAATACAAGATCCAACTTTACGAGGATCGCCGATGCGAGGGGTTGTGCCCTGCAGAGCTGCGTATCTTCACGGATGGATCCAAAACAGGTAGTGGTACGGGTGCTGGAATTTTCTCGGAGGACCTCAACATGCGTATAGCCACACCACTGGGGGTCCACAACACAGTGTTCCAGGCCGAATGCATGGGCATTTCCCTGGCCGCCTCAGCCATTATGGCCAGGGAAGTAAAGGAACACTCCATCCGCATACTCTCAGACAGCATGGCTGTTCTGCAAGCGCTGAACAGCAACACAGTTGATTCTGGGCTAATATACGAATGCCACCTGCGCCTCAACCAGGTGGGTAGCTTCAATAATATAACCATTCAATGGATCAAAGGACACAGCGGTTCGCTAGGTAACGATGCAGCCGATGAACTTGCCAGAAGGGGGTCGAGCATGGCACCAGTGGGACCTGAGCCCATCGCGCCACTTCCCTTCGGATACATACGTACTCTGGTAAGAAAACGCACCAGAGACCAACACGACAAACTTTGGACGGAGCTAGGCGAATGTAGGCAGGCCAAGGAAGCACTTCCCACAATTAATGGCCGGCTCACGAAACAGGTTCTCCGTCTAAATAAACTAAAGCTGCGCACAGTTACTGCAGCTTTAACTGGCCATGGGTCATTTAACAAACACCTCTATGTCATAGGAGTAACAGACAGTCCGCTGTGCAGGGCCTGCATGGAGGATGACGAGACAGCGGCGCATGTGCTGCTAAACTGCCCGGCGGTCGCCACGTACAGGGCAAAGTACTTCGGTAACCCAGGTACCCTAAGTGAGACGGTCAGTAACATCAAGGCGTTGCTGGCCTTCCTTGAGGAGCTGGGGTGGATCGAATGATCGATTTTCCCACCCTTACGCAAAATACGCGCATTGTCGTGGAGTTGCGGATACCAGCCCGCTGTACCTATTACCTATTACGTGTGGGCATATATTTAAAATGTTTGATTTTGTATTCATAAATATGTTTCTGGCACTCGCCGGCCGCTGCGGCGGCCGGCACCGCTCGCTACGCTCGCTCGGCTCGTGCGTTGTGTGGTCACAGTTCTAACCTAACCTAGCTGTTTCGATGTAAAAAAGGTATATGCGTGTTACTAACCGACTAATTGATTTTTTATTACTGTCCATGTTTTACTGTCGCAATAATTAATCAACCGCCATTAAATTAAATAACTGCTCAATATGTTTTTCAACTGATCATAATAAAATCTCGAATATTTAAATAACAGCTCAAAAAATTAGTTCCCCTTTCTAAATAAGTCCATAGGCATCCTCAAACACACACACACACACACACAAAAAAAACTGTATTTACACTCGTGAATACTGCTTTGACTAGACTACGTTACTAACACATAATCAGCCTATAATGCTTCCACTGCTGGGACACAGGCCTCTTCGGTAAGAGGGAGAGGGCTGTAATCCACCACGCGGGCCCAGTGCGAGTTGGTTGATGCCACATGCCTTTGAATTCTTGGTTCTAAGACATGCCGGTTTCCTCGCGATGTTTTCCTCCACCGTTTTGAGAGCAGCGGTGATAAAATAATTTACACAAAGTAAAACACCTGTCGGGGTACGAACGTTACCACAGGGCCAACACTGCTCTTCACATTACTAACAAATATGTACACTATTATATACTGTGCATACGTATTAACATCTTACGTTTCAACCAATCGAGTTATTTCGGCCATACTGTACCACCGGTTATCAAACATAAAAGTTCGCGGGTCGACGGGGACCAACTTAACATGCTCTTGGAGGCCCGGGGGCCTCGAGGTGACAACTAACCACTGATCGCCTACTTGAGATTGACCGCGACGACACCGTTTAACCTCGCCCATCGAAGTTGTTCTACTAGGTGTTAGAGGCTATACCGTTAGCTACGAAACCCTTTAAACACCCCACAGTTTGCCATGTATTGCCATCGAATTTAAAAATATTTTAACAATTCCTTTGTAAATTTTTCCTATCGCAAGATGATTACCTACTTTGAGACTTGAGACCGCGTATCGGCAAGCGTAGTGTGGGACGCCCCCCAGCTAGATGGACGGACGACCTAAAGAAGGTTGCTGGGACAGACTGGATGCGGAAGGCGGAGGACAGGGTGTTGTGGCGCAACCTGGGAGAGGCTTATGTCCAGCAGTGGACTGCGATAGGCTGTGTTGATTGATTGAAGGCTGATGTTACTGAAAAAAAAACCATAAAATACGCCGTAGTTTTAAAATATAACTTAAGTTTGCTCTTCAGTACTAACCTGGAACTTTCAAAAAATGCTGTAGGTACCTATTGTTTTCCTTCTTCAAAAAACAGCTCTACTTAGCCATTATTCTGCTGCTACAGCTCATATACATCAAAGAAAATACTGTTAAATGTACGTTAATTCTAGAATGTAACACAAATGCAATTAAATATGAACTTTCCCAAAGTATGAATAAGACAAACAAAAATTCCATAAGTAATTTTTCCAGAAAGAAACGGAACTAGTAAGTAGTTACGCACAACCTGCAATTCAAAGCTGCATATTTTGTGAGAAAGTACTCAAGTGCAAGGTCGACAATTACAATTATGAATAACTTATTCCGAGTATGTCAGATTAACAATGCAAGCAGGGTTTACCTAATTTAAAAAGGATATGATGGAACATTTAATTATGTAAACCTATACCTACATATGTATAATATAACATAGCAACACTACATAGACACTGTAAAAAAAAAAATACAAGCATTGTAACTAATTTTAAGCAAGAACATTCCAAAGTATCCGTTTCTGTATTCTATGGAGTCGATTATTTTCAAAACATTGATTATTTAACCCTAGAGTACTAATATAAATTTATTACTGCTTAATACTAATTATCGCCTGGGAGGCTACTTTATAAATAAAGCAAAATTTTAGTACTAAACTTTTATTAAATTGTAACAAAATTTATAACAAATAACAGGCATACCTCTGCCTTTATGAAATGCAAAAAAATATATATCTGAGAAACTCTTATTTGTCTTAAAATCAGCCTTACACATAATACTTAACTTTCTAACACAGCGTTAAGGGATATTATATTTAAAAAAAAAATGTTGACATTGGACCGCTGTTTTGGTATAAAAACTACAATATAATATATAAAGTATGAAAAACATAACAAAAAACTAGTCTAATCATCACATAGCTTACTGCAGACTAAGTCGAACTCAGACTTCTATTTTGTGATATATTTGTGATGTTTGTGGATTTGGTAAAGTGCTTCCGGATGATGACGGTATTGGGGAGCTTCGGTCTTGAGGATCAGGGTCATCTAGCACAATATTTTGTAACTCATTTTCGAGTCGGTATGGAACAAAAGTGGGATCAACCACACTGTCATCAGAATCGTAATCCGCGACTTCTAAATTATCCTCGGTCTCACTATCAGAGGTGTCATCTTCCAAGCAATTTGCTATCTGCTGCTCGTTGAGATCCATCTATGAAATAAAACATGTATTTTATATCTTATAATAGTGAGTAAACAAAGAAAAAACTCAAAAATGTAAATTAAGTCAATAGTAAAAACCCTACCTTTAATACTAATGATCGCCTCCCAGGCGATCACGTAGGCAATATCTCGGGAACGCTGTATCCCCGCCGAGCCCGCAAGCTCTCCCCGCCGCGTCGTGGGCTACACTGAGTTGGCGCGAAAGCACGGCGCGACACGTCCCCGCAATTTCAAAATAACCAGAAAAAGCCGACCGCGGGCGGCCTCTCAGGCGATGATTAGTACTCTAGGGTTAAAAAAGGCAATATCAACCTACGGAAATATGACTTGCGTCTAAATCTTTTCCATAATAATTATGCATTTGATATTTATTTAAGTTTGACTGTAGGTACTAGGCACACAATTTTTATGTTAGAAATAGAAGTTAACGGCTGCTTCCGCAGCTTGGACTAATGCAAAAATATTTTACAAGTTAGTAAACACCCTACTTAGTTGAGCTCAAAATTAATTCAAATAAGACGATATTTGTGATCTCGAGGAACCGGAGTTTGAATCTCAACAAAAACTTAGAGGTCAAAATCTTAATGCGTGAACAAAGTTTATACCGCCTTTTGAAGGAAAAAGCAGCCAATATGAAAAAAACTCGATAGCACAAGAAGTGCTATACGGAAAATTTTGCACCCAAATCAGTACCCAAAATCTTATTGCGTTGCAAACTCGTCTCGGTCATATTCTGTGAGTTTTATACTTATACCATCTTGGGACCGCATAGCGCCTGGACAATTACAGGGATCTTAGGGAAGAAAATTGGTAAAAAAAAATCCACCGAGGAAAGCCTTACAAGAAAACCGTGTAAACGACTTGCTGCGGCATCTTGAATGACTCTGATCTTTCTTACATATTGAGATACAACCAAGTCGGTCCAGTTAAAGTTATAAAAGTCTAAGTATTATTAAAATATCTTATAGTCCGTTTTAATATCGCCCAGTTCTAAATTACAGCGATTAATGACTGGGTTAAAAAGGAAATGTTTGCTTTCTCAAAGCTTATGACAGAGAGAAACAGTCTTAGGTATCTAAAAAAAATACAACGACACCATACGAATCTTTGGATTTCAGTTGAGCAACCTTGCTTGAAAGAAAATGAAATATGGAAAGTGTTTAGAAATTTTTCAGCTCATTAACCTTTTCAATCAAAAACAGACGTCGTAAATATTCTCTTACATAGCTTAACATTCAAAACAATAAATACGGTACCCACTGAATACGTTACCTTTAAACTAAGTAACTGTATAGTGGCGCCGATTCCCTTGTTCACAAACTAAACTTTATTTTATAAACTTTATTTTTAAAGTTTATTTAGTCCTGTCAAATTAGGATACTCCATAGACCATCTATAGACAGTTTAGACGACATTAAAATCATGGCTACTTAGACAGTATACTATTGTAGTCTTTGTGGCTACTAAAAATACGTCAATTTATGTCAGGCGCTGACTAATTTGACAGGACTAAACTAATAGTTATCTTCTGTCCTTTTCTTAATGAAATAGAAAGAAACAGATGCACTGAACTTAAATTTAGTTTAGTTTGTAAACAAGTGAATCGGTGCCATTAACAGTGAGCAAATGAACACGATACAAACGCTCCTGAATTGTCGCCTCTAGCTGAAGACAATGTCGTCCAAGTCAATATAAATATCGCGAGGCGATGTTTCTTGTATAACTTGCATTTGGCTTTTGTGACTGCATAAGTATATCGTTGAAATTGTTTCATCAATGATGGCAATATTCCTATCTAAATGATTTGATAGGCGGCCTGATAATTATATTATCGGGCGCCTTTTTATACAGTTGTAATAAATCGCAGGGAGCTGAAAGGTGGCTTAGTGTTGTCATTAGTTTAATTTACACGGCCCCGGTAAAGACAGGACGTGATCATATATTTTTAAGAAGGAACTAGTCAATTTGGACATTATTTTGATTTCTATGAATTCTCATGTTCTCTGTTATAGCAAAAAATGTGTTTTGGCTTACCACATCGGACATAGCGGATAGCAGAAAATTGTCTTTAATCAAAATATGACTACTTTGTCCCTGTTTACACGAATAATTAAAGTATGATAGGTAATTAATAAATCTATTATGTAAACAGACAACCCGTGTATCCTAAGTTCACACCTCTGCTGTAGCAACTTTTTAGTATTTAGCACCAACACATCATCTACGAAGAATGTCAATGCAGTCAATGGCAATGGAATAGGAAGCCAAAAAGATGATATCAGTCGACTGCACTGCCAAAGCTGGCCGAATAGTGTAGACTTAGGAATTTAAAAAGAATGATTAAACTGCCTCTTTATCAGTGTCCAATATTGATGCGATATTAGTAGATGATCAAAACTGACTGATGACATGAGAAGTCAAGTTGAAGGCGTGTGAAGTGCGATGTGATAAAAGCGCGCGGGGGCAGCGCGCGCCACCAGTACCGAGCTCACCTGTACGCCGTGCGCAGGCGCTGATTTGCGCGCTGCGATCCGAACGCGATACTTTGGCACGCACACACGCAGCCCCGCGCCCCCACCCATAGACACGTTAATCTGGACAGGACATCAGCTGTCCGCTTCTGACATATAGTGAATGTGTAGTTGGACAGTCCGGCCTGGAGGACTTACTTCCGGAAGAGGACCTCGCCGGTCTGATAGATCGATCCCTCAGGTGAGGCTAATCATATTATCTAAATGAATTGCGTCGTCGGCTAAATCATGTGATGAACTCAAAGGAGGTTGATCACACTTAGCTCACCTCCGACTCCTGAAGCTTACTTAAGTGCTCAAAAGTTAAAATCAGCTATTTGTGGACGCTGTACCGTGTATTTGACTAGCCGGAGATTAATTTAAAATCACAATCTATTCACACAGGTACTAACAAATGTGCCTGTTTAAAAGTTATCTGCGAATGATTTATGTTAATTAAAAACATCAATGCAAGATGAATCGATCTCATTGTGAAATTCCGATTAAACAATAACAGGAATTGCCCTCGTCCATCTGTTTCACTAGGTACCAATTAACTCCTTGACTGAATTAACGAAACATGTCAAGTTCACAATAATTCCCGCGTTTTCGTACCTAAAGTATTGCATGCTGGATGCTGCTGCGAGGCGCTAATTGGGCTCAGAGAGACTCATGTTCCCAATCAGGGGTCAAATCATAGAGATCAAACGAAGTCAATTTAGATGGTGAACGTATCAAAGGTAATACTGCTCGCTGACCTTACCTTTAAGTATGTGTCGATAACAAGAAAGATAACTATGGGAATAGTTTATCAACAGTGGACAACATCCGCTTCTTCGGCGCGCGTTTGTCAACATAACATGGTATGCCAATTGTATGATACCACAAACATTAACTTAACTGTGAACTGAATCGTAGAAAACATGCAACAGACGCAACAGACTACTCAGAAAGGAGCTCGGTTTTGAAGCCAAGGATCCACCAAGGCGTTCTGGTGGCGTTAGTATTCCCAACGCGTGTGGCGGCGCAAAGCGGTAGGCGCGTGACGTAAGGTCACCGCGCCTGGCCACTGACATGACACGAGATTAACATGCTCCCAGCGGGCTCACTACGCGCTCTACGATACGATACGCCTACGTAACGTAAACACGGTGACATCGAGGGGCACCATATCCTCACGCTCTGCATTATCGCGAACGTGGAAACAAACCGATAAATAGTGCACGCTTATCGCTATCGACATCTACACATCTTGATAACGAATTAACACATTAATCACGTTCTAAGCATTTTTTTAAAGATAAAATTACTAATAAAAGTTGCCGATATGACTTGGCCTTCCCGTAACATAATGTTTATCACGTGACCAAAATAAAAAAATAGAAATATCGTGTTTGAATACAATGATGCTACGTGTAAAATGTGCACATAGGAATCAGTTGATTATCTAGTAGTAGATAACGTATCAAATAAAAATATCCCAGAATATTTCTACCAACGGTTCAATTAAAATAATAATGGATATTAATTAAACAACAAATGTAATTAGATTGCAGTTATGGATTTTTTGTTACATGTACTACGAGTACAAGTAAACATGCAGTTGGAAGGTCAGTGTGCTCAAATTTCCACATGTTGAAATTGAGAAAGCAATAAAGAACAAAGCGAGCAGTACCTTCATAATGATGGCATCTGAACATTCAATTACGAAGGCTATAAACGAGGAAAGCTAACATCGGAAATCTGTGAAGGTCAACAAACCAGCTAAGCACAAATAAAGAACCGCGAATAAAACTTGTTCAATATAAATATTTCCATTGACGTCACGGACCTCTGCCGGTACTGCGATACTTATTTAAAAACCACTTTTTTTTTTCTTTAAACTTTACTTGACTTGAGGTCTAAAAAGTCTGCTGAATATCATTAAACTCGAATGACCTTTGAATCAAATCAAGGTAAAACTTTTTTTATTCGTTTCTGGAGCCTTTATTTTTAGGTTCTTTAACTAGATAGACCGAGAAGTGATACATAACACTACATAATGACAAAAGGATGCACTTTATTTGATTTTATCAAAAAAAAAAATCTTACACCTTTTGAAAGATAGGTAGCTGATCCAAGCTGATCAAACAGGATCAAATTAAATTAGCTAGCGAAACTTTGCAAACGTAATTAGTATCGATATACTATAACACGACAAAATATATACGACTACTGCTACTCTGAAAATATGTTTCATCGTGTTTAGATATCAATACCCATCACGACTCTGAGAAGTTTCACTAGCTAATTTAATGCGGCATTGTATATATTATTACTTATTCAAAGAACAGTATTTAAATTATTGCACGACTGTATAACCAACTATTCAATCGATAACTCCATAATAGGAAATTGAGATCAAAACAAAGGCCTAATTGTATTCACTTTGCATTTCCTTTTCGTACATAAACATCGATCGGTGTCATTGCCAGTCTGTTGCTGATCCTGAACTGAATTTATGACCTTAAACCTACCACGGAATTGTTAAACTGATATATCAGCTTCATTTGTGACATACTCGTATACCAGCTTACTTTTTTACCGTCTAAACAAAAACAGGGTATAAAAGGTGAAGAGTTTTTACTCTGTTCACCTTTTATACAAAAAAAAAAAACGAATAAATAGATAAATAATATAAAAAATCAATTCAAAGGCACCCTTCTCTACGCGAAATCATCAATGAATTCGTAGCGGCATTCTATTCTATAATTCTAAAAGCTATCAGCCGGCTTCAATCAAAGTTTTGTCTGTTTTTGCCCCAGAAGGTAAAAAAAGTGAGCAGGTAGGTACGTCCATTATTATAATAATAAATTATTGGATTTAATACCGGTCAGGCTATCAAGGCCCTGTCGAATACCTACATAAAAATCCTTAACATAAATAAAGCTACTTGACTTTTTGTAGTCACTTCATGTTTTAAACTTTGCTACATATTCTTATTTTATATCGGTTCCGAGTTGCTCTCCTTGTCTAAATGCACTCATATGCTTCTGTTTCCCGAAAGGAATTCATGTTTTGCATTCAACCGACCAAATGCGTGTAGGAAGTATAAAATAATAGCCGACTTTATCTATTCCATTGCAATGGATAATTATCTCCTTCAATTTTTATTCTTATTATGTAGTTATTCAACGACTTCTTCACTTTGTACTTATAAACCACCATATTTAACTGTTCTCCATAATTAAGGTACCTACTATAGTTACTAGTTACAATCTATGAACTGTCGACTCTGGAAAAATACGTATTGTGCGCTATATCCAATTAAAATATCGACGTACGTACCTAATGAACAAAAACACAGTGTTTTTACAGCTAGACAACATTATTCCAGTACATTACTCATATACTGAGATTTATCATTAATCAAAGGAGTTTCCAATTTCCCACTTGTTATAAAAACAATGGAGTCAACTTAAAAGTGAAACAAAGGAAACTTTGTGGTTAGACTAGTTGGTACAACAAGTTGCATGACGCTTGCCTCGTCGCATTTTTTACCTTGCTTGACTTACCTCCTTCGATCATTAAATCGCTATGATTCCTGAATAAGAATTGCTATAAAATAAAATTGGGTCAAGTCGATTTCAAAGTTCAAACTATTACTTACTTATTGACAATGCTAATAGTCATTGTTTTTATTGCTATCATAAAATACTGTAAATAAAATCAATGTCCTTTAGAAATAAGGGTCTTGTTATTTGCTTGTTATTATGTTTATTGTATCTACTACTAGGATAACAATAATAAATTTATTTTGCTAATTTGCATTCAAGGTCGAAGAATTCAATACTTTATATAGGATAAGACTAGGTAATATAATATAAAGTCAACAGCCAATAAAAATCGCTTTAGAATCAAATCGGAGACAAGAACTAAAAATACTCGTAATACGAATAACGTGAGAATAACGTGTTGGCTAGTTACTAGCTGGTCCTTACGATGGTTCTGCTAATGTAGGAACCGGTAATGTGAAAATAACCTGGTAATCTGCACCATAATGAGACAAATCCTGTTTGATTTGTGTGATCCTGCGGTGTTTGAACAAGATATCTTCTACGAGAATATTACTCTCTGGGCTGTGAGATAGATTTATGACTAATTAATGATAGCGGCAGTAACTATGCAATAACGAAACCCTGCTTTATTTTAATTAAACATTTTAATGATTAAACTTTAATAAAGTGAGCCATACTTGGTACTTTTAAATGATCATACCGAACCACACTTACAACATTTTAAAACTTTTTCCAAATTAAAGAAAGGTAAACATATTGCAATAACTTTTTCTTTTTCGCTTTAAAGGTAGAAAATTAAATGTTTCTTGTAAGTTTCATTATGGTTGGTAAACTAGACACGCGCTTGGTTAATTTCTCACTCAGTCCGACCTCGAGCCAAACTCCGGAACAGCATCTACTTAATTAACATTATGAACTAATTTGAAGAGAAGATGAATGATCTAGATACGAACATTATTATTCCTTCATGTGCATATTTGACTATCACATGACCTGTTCTACAAGCAATTTATCATTAATAAAAAGCAGCAAAGTGCGAGTCGGCCTTGCACACGAAGGGTTCCGTACCACTGTACAAAATTTAATTAGTTCCCTTCAAGTTGGTAGTAGTATACCCGAGTTACTCGCTCAGGGTAAAGTTGATTAAATTCAGTAATACTACATTCTTTTTTAAATACTTTTGTAAAAAAAACACGTATTTTGTATGTTAAAAATAAAGTTAACAATTATTAATATTAAAAGGGAGACCCTCTTTAATTGCTAACTTTACATTTAGATAACGTTCAAGAAACGTGTTTTTTGTTGTTATAGCGGCCATAGTACCTAGTACACAAATATCTCAAATGTCTACCTATTACGGTTCAAAAGCCCACAGCCCTGTGACAGACGGACGGACAACGGAGCCTTAGTAGATGTTCCTAAACGCCAACGCTGTCTAGCACCTATTTATTTAGGATTTTTTAATTTATTAGACGTCTACTGTCTGCCTCGTAAAAGAATTGGCCAATAATTACTCAACCAGACTTAAATCAATCGGCAAACATTCACATCACACAGATTAAAATTCAATGTCGATTTCGTGGTCTTGTCTTATTATATTTCACTTAAGATACCTTCCTGTAAGGTCAAATATACGTTTCAAACTGATTACAGAGGTTGTTGGCATTGACATTCAAAAACTCTTATACTTAGGTACGAGTACAGTGTTACTTAGCATTAGGTTATGCGTGTGACTTCTCTGCTGATGTCGCAATTCATCAAACTTTTGCTCATACATAATTCAGTGACGTTAAATACTAACTAGATAATTTTTCATTTAGTGGTGATTATGTACTTACATAAATAATATTCAAATTAATTTATACAGAATGAATCATATTACTTCAGTAATCATTCAGTAATAGTCTAGTACTTAATTAAAATGAGGTCAGAGGTCAGACAGTTAGACGTTCCAGGTAAAATAATAGTATTCAGCTAGACTGGACGCTGACCCGAACATGGTTAGGAAAAGGGTAGGCAAAATCAAACGGTGAATTAATAGTGAATTTGGTCATATTAATATATCCACATGTGTAAAAATTACAATGGTATGCCGATTAAGGTAGGTACTGTAGAGAACTATTAGAAGAGCTCTCTGGGGTAACGGGAGGAATCAAACAACTATGACTCCTTTTATATTATATTGTAAGAACATTTCTGTCGAAATTACAACTCTCTAATCTAAACCAAAATCCTAATTAAAAATATATGACACTAGCTTGAACGTTCGAATGTCACCCGCGCTAAGTTATAGCCTGCCTGCATCAAATAAGGTTGCCTTCGGCAGACAAGCCTCTACAGTACCTACCACTTAAATATACCATTTAAATAAATTACTGAAGTAAGTAGTTGTCGGGACTGAAGATACTTTATGTTAAATACAAAGCAAGCGCCAATAATTATTTTGGAATGATTTTAAAACATTGGTTAATTGGTTTCGTCATATACGTATCGCGATAAGATCGGTTGTATTATATTATTTAATTACACCTACTTCTCGCCAACTTTATCTAATCAACGTAAATATTATTTTTAATTATCAATGTCTGGAAATTACAATAATTTCATGACATTTTCTTCATCTCGCCCCAATCCTTCTAATTACCGTCTGTTACGCAACCCATCACACACTAAAGTGATAACTATACTGATGTATGCGTTTTGCACTCTTATGTCAATTGGAAATTCAAACTAACGTAATGGATTATGTTCACGTTTGACGAATGGCAAGTTCCCAAGTGTTAATTGATATGATAAATACTTACACGTACAAAATCTCACCGAATAGAATCTTACGTGTATTCTCAACATTGTATCTCTGTGAACTTGATGATGTTTTTCTGAAGATAGACACGTAGCAACCATTTTGGTCCGTTTAAGGTTTTAAGCTGATTAATTTGAATATGGCGACGAGCGTTACATTCGGCAAGGATAGTCATTTAATGGTGGACGAAGTGTTAGAGCACGTCCACATCGACCTCGCGTGTTCGGCTCACGCCTGCAAATGTTTACATTTGCGCCGGCGACGTCCATCGCGCCGCAGCGACCAACGATTAGTTGCAAAATGATCGCGGCCGAATTGAGTTCAGGGTCGAGAGTGTTGCCTCCGGGTGTTGCGCAAACGCATCGCAGCGTAGCCATTTCACCAACAAAGAGCACATTATTTTTTCTTTTGGATAACACCCTATATGAAACTTTAAATTAGTTTTCCTTTGCCCAATTAATTATTTATGAAAAGTAGTTTAGGTGCCTTCTAGAAAGAGCCTTCACGCTATCTTCTAGCGTTAACGATGCCTCTCACCTTGACTTAGTCCAGTCTAGGGAATGTTTCGTAGCTCTTCTTAACTACTTCAGTCAGAGCTACGAATCCGAGTCAAGCCTATAATTGTATAGTAAATAGTGTCTGGCTGACAACAATGCCGTGATTGTGGTGCATGTCGCATCTAAACGATAATCACTGCACATTCACTTCCATTACGTGACTATTTATTTGTTCGCCCATGAGGATCTCATCTGTTCTGATTGTGTTTTACGTTTATCCATTTTCTTGTTAATTTTATGTTTAGAACAGTCAAACAGAAGACTTGAGTAGGTAAATGTGCATAACAATTACCTTTGTATGTATCTGCCCCTTCAACATTTAAATTGATTACCCACTTGATTATTCTAGCAGTTAGCTTTGCCAAAATTTTCCATATAATCAGTGGTGTGTAGTATTTATATTTTGCAATCTAATAATGATTATAATGTGCGTATGTACGTACAAGTATAATACGCGCGATCCCTTCTAATTTCGTCAATGGCGGTTTATTTCGCGGCGAGTGTTTTGTCACTTTTGTTGAAATAAGTTACCGCAATTGTATAACGAGTACCTGTAGTGTGTAGCAGGTTAGCAGGCGCCGCGGGATTAAGCGTTGAGCTGAGCATTGTCAAAAAAACACAATGTTGGATTTTCAACTCTTGGCGCTAAGCACTGCGTTGAAAATCGTGTACGCGAAAAAAATCGACGCGGGAAAAACGCGCCTGTGTGAACCTGGACTGACTCGGTCTCCGCTCCACTTTCTGCTCCGATCACGTGTGTAGCGCCAGACTTTCCACCACCTCTCAGACAATATTTGGGTTTTCGTAACGAACACCAAACATGGAAAATGTTTCGCTCGCCTTGATCATTTTTCTCAAAATATCTTATTAAAACCTTGACTCAACATCATTCATGCTGCCGACAACCTCCACGGCTACAGTGAACTATCGAATCTTGCCGAATTACGGAATCGGTCGCCGACTCTACGCGTAGTGAGACATGATGCTGTATTTAAGAGGCACAAGGCCTCATCATCGATTAAACCACAAACCTATCAAATCCTTTGATATTAAGACCTTACTTATTTTATGACATGCTTACTGCTGATTACTTCGATCTCATGTAAATACGTCAGTTTTGTGTACTTGACAAGTGTATAAATAATTTAACCAAGCTCTATTAATATTTGTAGGTACACTGGCATAGTAGATTAGTTTTTTTCCGATAACTTATAGTTACGAGCTGCTCTGGTCATCTGTGATTTTCCATTCCATTTTTTATCCAAAACAAACTTAATGATCATGAATGTAATCTTTATCCTCATCATCGCTGACGTAGTATATTTAAAGTGTAGTTTGTAAGACAAAAACCGAATGACTGAGGTTATACAGAGTTAACTCTAATAAAAAAGCTTCACATACAAATATATAATCTACAAGTACATAAGTACCTATATTTTTATAAGTAATAGGAAGTAACAAAAACTGTCCTGTCATAATTATTAGGATAGATGGATCTAGCCAAGCTTAACCTCGTAGTGGAAGATTTCGAGGATTATTAGCAATTTAAAAAAGATAAATATACTAGCATGTCCAAAAAAAAAACTATGCAATTACAAGCATATACTGTCAGCTTTGCAATTTCCATTAAAATCAGAACCAATTCCTAATAGGGAAAAAGTCGGATCCCACAAAAAAATTTCATGTTAAATGTTGCCAAGACGAGACCATGTAGCTCGCACTGTCAAAAAGTAATCGGATCTCATGTAGAGCCAAGCTTCTAACTCTACACGCCCTAACTCTACAAGGCCAAGGCAAGGACTACACCTTAGTCAAAATATGTGGCTTGGCCATTTCGCTACATTCACATGACCGTAAGGTGAAAAACTCTCATACTGTTATACAAATGGTTCTTGTAGTACCTAACGAAACGGCCAAGCCATGTATTTTGACTAAGGTGTAGAGTTTGCGAAGTTAGGCCTTGTAGAGTTAGGGCGTGTAGAGTTAGAAGCTTGGCTCTACATGAGATCTGATTATACTTTTTGACAGTACAAGCTAAGTCAAAATGTAGGGAAATTAGAAGTATTTTTTGACAGATTGAGACGGAGATCAGAAGGCCAATTCTCGTATTCTTAAACGTTCAAAATCTAGTCGCAGTCTCCTCTCGGCGACAAACAAATGTCAAAAACTTGTCAAAATGTAGGGAAATTAGAGGTATTTTTGACAGATTGACACTGAGATCAGACTGCGAACGTTCTTAAAATTACGAGAATAGCCCCTCAGACTGTGAACGTTCTTAAAATTATGAGAATTGCCCCTCAGATTTCACCTTTTATAGTACAACGACTCAATACTCAGTGGGTGATAAAATGTGGGCGCAGAGGTTAAAGCATGCCCAAAACAAAAATCAGTAATTTGATTATAAGTAATTCATTATACACTTCAAACTCGACCTTTGGAGATAACACTTCCCGATTAGCCCTACTTGTTTTTGTTGCTTACACCAGTCCGATTACAATACAGATTGGACATTCGAATGTGCCGCGAATGTCAAACAAATTACATCCGACCATTGACAGTCTACATCTTCAGTCGAAAAAGAAAGAATGCAAAAATTCCGACACGAACATCTGTCGGAATTCTTACAACTTCAAGGAATCTGACCGAATACGAGCAAAAATATTAAAAGTTAAGTTAAAAACTACTTTTTTGGATGACAAATGGTCGCTGTCGTCGCGTCACCCGTATATGTCCGCAGTGAAACATATGATTCAGGGTTATCAACGTTTACCGACCTTGCAAGCCGTACTGTTAACGTTGTACGCTACTGCCGCCGGAACATCATAGCCCTGCTATATTTGGTAAGTGCATGTGAATGACGTGCACATTACCGAAGATTGATAACTGGCTGGATGATACAAGTGCACATAATATTAAATGGAAGAAGCAGAGGACATACTTAGGTAAATACTTGTTTCGTCATTATTGTTGGAGTGCATGATGTCATTTCTTTATTGCGAAGACGTGTAGGTCTCGATCTGGTCTAGTATTAAAACTTAAGTTTTATTGTTTTATCTCATTTATTTGTACTATAAGTAATAGAAGTAGAAAAAAAACTTTCTCAACTGCATATAAAAAATGTTAACGTATAAAAAAAATGTCTGTATCAGACAGATACTTTGGACTTTATTATGTAAGGTAATGAAAACATGCATCATCTGTCTAGGCCTTTTCCCAATTATGTTGGGGTCGATTACCAGTCAAACCGGATACGGATACAAAGGTACCAGTTTACTCGAAATGGCTGTCATCTGACCTCCACAACAGTTAGGTACTTAGCAACACTGACATTCTAAAGACGCACTGGTTGTTTGGGCTTCTGACTACTCGTAACTACCGATTAAACTCACGGATCGTGTGTGGATGTGTTCAGAATGGTCACCCATCCACAGACTGTCATCGTTCAATGCGGTTTAACCTCGCAAATCTTACGCAGGTACCGTTATTGTCGCGAGTCTTTACTTAGGGAAACGTATAAATAAAAACCTTTTTCATTTACATACGTTATTTAATATTTATGTAATCAACTGACAACAATGGACACACTTATTAAGCAATCATTTACAATGTTTAATAAGATGTAAACTTAAGTGCGAACAAAGAAAATTACCATTTTTAGTAGTTGACCAATAATTTCCAAGGTTATTTAATTTACCATAGGTAATTTCATACTTACAACAGGCTTAATACACCTTATTGAATATAACTTATTCAAATCATAATTGATTTACAAATGCAAGCATTAGTGCGTTTGTTATGTAAAAAAACAATTGAGTGTTTATGATGTTATTGTAAGACTGAGCCATTAAATTAAATTCCTTGATTAATTAAAAATATAACTAACTTGCTTTTTCTTCCTATTCGTGTAGACTTCCTCGTTTTAGAGCGAACTAAAACACTGCCTCTTTACTAAAAAAAATGTGAACTACATAATATGTACATATTTCTACTGCACGTAAATGTACTCGGGCCAGTAACAGCCTTCACGCTTTCCGTGGCCCAAAGTGGTGCTAAACTGCTCATATCGACACGTGCTTTCGACCACTGCTACGACCTCGCGCCCTATGGGGCCCCGCACCGCTTGCTACAATTTCCAACGCGTTCGCGTAGCACCCTTGAGTTCGCGTGGTACTGTAACCGGAGCGTGAAATGTCCGATTGTACCCATCATGTCAGGACAGAATAGAACGCATACTTAATAGATCAGTACAATACGCGTTCGTGATCAATTCATTGGCGCGGTTAGCATACCTTCATTTAAGAGCTCATACTGCGCGTAAAGAGTTGATTTTAGCGCATGATATTTTTTCTAGTGCTCTTAAAGTGCAACTGCGCACATGATTTCTTCTACCGCTCTAAAAATCAACAATATGACACAAGATAAGTATCATAGTTTTGATACAATTTTCATGGTCCAAGCACCTTCGTAGACTCGTAACACCGATCTACAAGATTTTCCTAATTCCTCCCCTACATCCATGTCGTACCTAAAGAGCGGAAATAAAATGGCTCAATATAATTGATGGCTCTAATATTATAATGCCTACATACGCGATGCGTTTATATGAATATAATTATTAATTAGGTATGTATCAGCTTCATACGGAAGTTTGATCTTTTCCTCGGGGAATAATAATATCTACGTTTGTTGTTGTATGACATTGACTCAAAGCGTGTGGCACATATAGAATCATAATAATACATTTATCAAAATATTGAAGCACGTCAATGTAACATTTTTATATCTAAGGATCTCAAATGTAGACAATTATGTAGGTATGTCAATTAGATGTCCCACAACGTGCCTGGTTTTTGTGACGCTACAAAATCACGGAACGAGACGTTTTGCCCATGCAGATTTATTTATTATTTAGAGCATATTCATAAAATATTCTTTGTTGCAAATGTTGAACAAGACATCAACTTACGAAACTAATTTTCTTTCATAAATGGGTTGGTACTGATTAAACTACTTCACATTAAGCACTTAAGAATTAATCCCCTACGAACCCCTCTTAGAAACAACATTGCGGTCGCGAACCGCGCATTGCGAAGCAAACCGTCGTGGCTCTCATGCTCCGAGTACCCAATATATCTTCATCCTCGGCAGAATATGGCATTAAACTCAAATCTACTGCATCTGACATACCGTTGCTCTTTATCTTCGCAATCAGCGCCACCACAAGCTCCCAAGTTACACCGGACGCACTGAAATGCTTTCACGTTTCTTAACTCAAGCGCTGCATCGATACATTTCAATGAAAGTTATTTTCAATTACAAAGCGGAATTTCGTCGGCGGCTAGCGTGCAGACGCGCCACCAATGTCAATGTCGACCGATCGCAACTGATACAGCAACCAGCAACGCAACTATTTGAATACAATTGCTGCAGATTAAAACATCACACATTACTTATTCTGTCAGCGTTACAACATATTATGTGTATTGCAACTTACAGATGGGTTTTATTACCTAGATTTTATTGAGCATTCACAGAATTCTCCTGAAGACTTTAGAGACAAATGTACAATTTACAATGTAACAATAAATCCTGTGTAGATATTTTATAAATTTAAGCACCTGTTTAGAAACCATTAACTCATAGGTAGCATAATGTGCCGCGAATTATGGACATTAAAGACACGCCCCTCACGAAAAGCGATTGAAAAGAAAACCAAAGTGGACATTAGCATTTAAAAATTGTTGTGCGTTTTATTATTTTTCGAATTGAATGCACCTGAATGCAACTGAAACGATTTACGTTGTATTTACGCGGGTTGCAGAAATAATTATTTCATTTGAATGTATCTAGTGGTAGGTACCTAGTATTCATTTGTACCTGGATAATCATGCAGTTTAATTGACATCGGTAATATTGACTCTTGCATGAGGCAGGTACGTGTACCTACGTAGGTATTAGTACCTGCAGGTGCAAGCCTCACACCGTAATCTCAGAATCAAGTACCAACAACTACATATAATTAATACAGTGATAATAATAACGTCACTAGATCAATACTGACTTATGTACCCCATGGTTTTAATTATTATTTGCATAATCTAAAGTTCACTACAATAGTCTATCTTATTAAGCACACCTATTGTACAACATTAACTAACAATGACCAATGTTTGGTACCATGACGGTGACAAATAGTTACCTAGGTACCTGCTGACGGTAACGTCACGTCACGTGTAACTGAGCGAATTGGAAAGAACAAAGAATGCATGCGGTCATTCATTCGATACTCGATCATGGATTTTATTGACAATGTTATACAGTACAGGAAATTACTATATGCACATAATATATAATAGATACATACATAAACTCAAGCCTTCTTCCCATGGGGGTATGCAGAATGCCACCTGACACTACGATCCTTACATACTCGTCTTGCTTTGTTTGGTCAACATTACTAATATATACATACATTGGGTCAACGCCGGATGCGATGGATGAAGTTATAATGGATCATCATCATCTGCCTAGCCTTTTCCCAACTATGTTGGGGTCGGCTTCCAGTCTAACCGGATGCAGCTGAATACCAGTATATGAAGTTATAATGGATGATTACATTAAATATTTTTTATTTTATTAAATGTAATTATTTTAAATAAAAATTGAGGTGTGAAAACAAATAAGAATCCGAGACCCATACGAGACAGTTCCCATAAGAGGATGTTTGGATTGTTGTATGGAGTGACATGGATGAAACTAGGCACACGGTATAGATCAAGTTCTGAATTAAAACTAACGATAATTTTATCTGGGTGCACATAATAAAGGTTCTATCCGTATCTATCTGATGTGGGTAGCGACTTATTACTATATATTTCTGTAATAATTAATTCATTAATCTCATAAACATGGCTGGCTGTCAATCGTACGCACAGGCACATCACTAGAATGTCAATAGTACGGTATTCCCCACAACCGTCTACGCACAATCGTTTCCAACTTCGTGAGTAATTGTGAAGTACGCTCACTTTATAGGCCATTGTGTCCAAACTGATCTGAATTCAGATGATAGGTCGATCAACTGATTAATATGGGTGATGGCCGGCTTGAAACAAATGACTCACGATTCTTAAAACTGACTGGACTTTACTCGCAGGGAAACACTATTGCCAAAATTATTATGTGCATATTTAGCGAGACATTTACTTATTTATTTTAACGATGCATACCTTCATGAAATCCTATATGAAATCTCGCAAATAGTACGGGTTTATTGCTGTATTTCTATATAGAGCCGTCTATTGGACTCAGTTACAAATAGTGCAGTCATTAGTTTCAACACTGGCACTTAGCTTCGTCGCCAGTCTTGTAATCTTAACGTAAGTGAGCACAATCCATTTTCCTTGTGAATACAATCCACCAGTAACGTTCTTTGTATTGATGTCATCTTCACTTCTTTCACAGAACTCCTATTATGCTATCGCTTCTTTGTTGTTCGGAGGCACTTTACACCACAATAACTGCATTAAACACTGAACACAGTAAGAATGTACATATAATTATAATTCCAAGTACGTGTATTCCCACGCGACGACCATGAGTACCATGACGGCAACGGCCTGCAAGGTACACTCTCAGGGCTTCTCAAGTATTTAGTCACTAGTCAATCCTACATAGACCCAGACATCAGGTTTGACTAAATATATACAAATAGTTGGGTACATTACAGACTAATAGTTGGGTACATAACGACCAACTTTTTATGACTAAGAATTACTGCTTTAACAACTTAGCCATCTAGCTTCAGTTGCAAAATGTCATTCAAAGAATTGCAATTAAACGATTTTCTAGGCATATTTGCGAAGGCGTTGTGTAAAATTGTGCAAAGATGGATCATCAACTAAACATAAAAATCGATCGTTAAAGAATTGATTGCATATAAATTAACTTCACCGAAATGTCATTGAAATGCAAAAACAGTTATTATAAAGTTGTCGCTGCTGCTGATGGAACTCGGCCTTAGTTCCAATGGTTCCAGTACAGCAGTGTGTTCCTATCTATGAGAGGGAATTAAAAAAGGAGAAAGAAACTTGAAAGGTGCCGCAAAATTATAGTTCATAATATCGAAACCAGTTTAATACAAAATATGATTAAACTAGCAAATGTCCTCATGATAAGGAGAGGTTTGTCGCACAGTGCACTTGCGAGCACCTCACCGAGCCACTGCTCAGGATTACATAACTCGACGTGCAGCCAATGACCCACTTAGACACGAGGCGATTGCTCCGTCTAATGACAACAACAAATTATATTACCGCTATAGTCTATTCCAAAAAGACATGGAGCCTCTACGACACCTCAATCAATCTGAAGATGACTTAATAACAATTTCAAAAATAGAATGTTATGCTTCATTTGTTTTATTTATGCAGGCCAGTTAGCTGAAATCTGGCTCAAAAATCCATTCACTGTTAGATTTACAATCGTTCATTCATAGACACAGCCTTGAATTTGGATGCGCGACCTTCACCGACAAAAGTGTTGAGTAGGTACTTAGGTATTTTGATTGCAACTCACACCGGATAAAAAAACATAACAAAACAATTAATGCGATTTGAAGAATTTTGATTAAGGACATTTAACTTAAGTTTGACATACCTATAAACATTCCTGAAAGTAGATTAGATTAGTGAAAAAAATATCAAAATTTATTCAGTAGTTTTTGACAATATCTCAGACACACATTTACATACAAGCATTAACAACACATGGCTTTACTTCTGAACCTTATTTTGCAGGCAACCTAAAAAGAAGACGGATTTGAAAAAATTAAGATATGCCTCTAAAACATTTAGGGGTTTATTCATAAACAATTTTATTTTATTTTACCATTTATGTACACACATATATAAACAGACATTGAAAAACAGAACAGAAAAAATAGGTACAGAGGTGATGCTTATTTCATAAGAAATCTCTTCCAGCATACCTGAGATAGGACAATAGATACAGAGATGTAGACAGCGTGTGATAGAGCAAAGGAGACAAAAAATAATACATAGAATCAAAAAAATAATTCACTTAAAAATAGTTTGGCAGTCCCTAATGTCAGGCGGTAGTGAATTCCACAATCGCACCGCGTGCACTGTGAAGGACTAGGAGTAGAAGTCGGTGGAATGGAGAGCGGACTTAAGAAGGTTCTTAAGATGCGACCTACAATGATAACAATGATGTTAAGTGACGTTTAAGTGTCAAAAATGTATGCTTAAACAGTTGCTAATCACTAAGCAACGTTTATGAATAAAGGGGTCAATCATAATATCCCGTACAATACATAAAGAAGTCGAGAGCAACACCCAGTTGGTACATAAACAAACAGCTTCGGTCGTCATAGGCGATCTGCTGCAACGCGTTCTGTTAGCTACGGAGCGTCGCGTGTGTTGCAACGAACGCATTCTTCTTACAAAACCTCCACCTACTTACACAATACCTATAATATCGCCCTATCATAACATCGTATTGCCTATACAATGAGATTATCCATTCATTAAATAATAACAAAGTGTATAGGAGGATTATTATCATAATTACCTACTAATGTCCATTGATAAAATGATCAAGCACAATTAATTATGTATCATCAAATGTATTGGAGATTTATTGGAATAATTCTGTGCTAATTAATTTTATTGGTGTTTAATTACTTGTAATACGCGTGACAAAAGATATCTCGAACTGATATTAAATGTATCTACTGTTGTTTTAAGATAAGGCTGTTGTAAGGCTTAGTTCAGACAGAAATATTAATTTCGACATCCTATAAAATGTTCATTATCAATAAGTTTAGCAGGGCAACGGCGTTCTGGAATTTTTCAGGCCTATTTTCATGTTATCGTCTCTGATAACATGGCTGTTGATAAAGTAGGAATCGTACGATCCCTTACGTTTACTATCTCTCCGATAACCGGCGCGCGGGGCCATTGCGTGACACACTATCAGCAGTAGCTTTCATTTTGACAGTTCAACAACATCCATTGCGTTATTTACGTTGTTGAGCAGGTAAATTTTTCGAACATACGAAGCAATGGATTATAATATCCTTCAAAATTATTTAGATTCTGATTGATAGTGTTTTACATAATTAGGGAGCTGTACTATAAACTATCGGCAAAGTTAATTTGTTATATTTACTTAGAGATAGCTGTTTCTATCAAGTAAAACAGAGACGTCACGTATCTAGAGTAAAGTCGAGTTATCCACAGATTATAAAACTTCTGTAGCCAATCAGTCAGATAACTTATAGTACCTAGGTACAGTTACATCACATTAGTCACAGGAAACTAGATCAGGCCCAGAAATACTTACGACGATACTGTACTTGCTCTACGGGAAAACTATCACGTTCCCGCGACTTTGTCCTTTTGTTTAGCCGAATTTTCGATCCAACGTCACAGGATGTAGAAGATTTTATGTTGTGTTCAACCATTTAGGGATGTATTTAAGAAAAAAGGTACCTCTGAAATGACATGTATAAACACACCCGGGTGCATAAGTTCGTTTCAGCGGTTTACCCGGGTGATAACGTATGTACCTAGCTAACAGACGGACAGGACAGACAGTCAGCACCCTAATTGCGTAACACACAATCAATCGGAATCTGAATCATTTTGAAGCAAATAGCTAATACATTGCTTCATAAGTTCGAAAAATTTGTCTGCTCAACACGAAAATAACGCAATGAATGGTGTGTTAAATTAATGTCGCCATTAAAGCGCCACGCGTATAAAACAACGTTATACTAATTAAGTTTTAGAATAAATAAATGCTAAATGTAAAGAAATTATATCAACAGTTGGTAGGTATATCTCACGTTGGTTATATCTTATGAACGATAATAAAATGAAATTAGACCAAATGAGTTTATACGTTATGAGACGCACCCTTCGCATTTATCTATGATATTAGAACACACTAAAAATTTATTTATATAGCTGCTATAAATAGACATACCAACAAAAAAAGTAACGAGTTCAATGTCGTGATTAACCGAATAGTTGAATAACACGGAAGTTAGAGGCTTGCTTGTTTTACTATCCACAAAATAACAGTACATAAGTAGTATACATTGGTATAAATATCTAACAGCTGTTAGGGGTGCCTCGTTGGTCTAGTACTGCTTAGAATGAGATCCTGAAATTTACAACTGTAAGTACAGACGCCAGCAGCCCAGCACATCAAACTACTACAATCTTCGGGGATAACAGGCGTGATATTTTGTTATGTTAGATATCTAACAGGTGTCTCTAGGTGACTTATTATATGGCTAACAAAAAATATTCAACTAAGTTCCTCGATGAATGTCATGCACACTTGTTACGACACGCGGCATATTTTATTTCTATTATAATATGTACTCTACCGTAGATAATTGTCTACGTGTCTGTCATTCACTTGCAGAAGGTGTTATTAAACAAACTGCCAATTTGAGCAATTTAGGCCGTTCTTATTTGGTTTCTTACAACACATTTTTAGGCTGTGTAATCTAGTCAATCTATGTACCAATGTATTGAGAATAATATTCTGTGGTTGAATATGTACAGCCTATTTGTGAGTGCATCGGTATACCTTATATCCAGATGAAGCGAGTCAAACTTTTACTAAACGTATGTAGTGAATACATTATGTATCCATGTAGGTGTACCTGATTGGTAGCAACATACACAGGTAGCAACACTGAAACTGCACCCTAATTGCGTAACACACGATCAATCGGAATCTGAATCATTTTGAAGCAAATTACTAATCCATTCATTGCTTCATAAGTTCGAAAAATTTGTCTGCTCAACACGTAAATAACGCAATGAATGGTGTTGAACTGTCAAAATGAAACCGATTCCGATTGATCGTGTGTTACCTACGCAATTAGGGTGCTGAATCTGCATTTACGATTTGTCGCGCTCTGGTGTGAAAGCAGGTGTCTAGCGCAGTAATCTGCCTTGTGTAACTGTTAATGCTATATTTTATAAAAATATTGTTGTGTACCCAACTATTTGTTTATGACAAAAAAAAATATCTCTGAAACCCATCATTTCAACCGCTTAGGCATCGTTCGATAAGCGTCATTTCTAGTATTCTCATCTTCAATTTTCCTAAACAAAAATAAGTACCTACATATTACTATTAATAGCGGCCTTAAAAGAATTCCAATTATAATTAATTTAATTAAGTTGCTTCATAAAATAACCATTACCCGCCTATGTAGTCTGAAACTTACTCAACAACGCCAAAGTAACCTACCACATAAATAAACCACAAAAAAAACATTTTTAATCAAAACTAGTTGGTTAACAGTCAAATTTTTTAATGTTATCTTACATTTATTGTGAAATGTTCACGTATTCGTATACAAATAATACGTTATCGCAATAAAGTGACTCTGTATGACGAATAAGTCACGATTTCACGACACAGCGTGGCTACACCTCCCGCCAATGCATCGTCGTTTTAAAGTCTACATTATTATCTTATCATAAAGCATCATGTAGACAGAATAACTGGGTCATGAAAAATATCACTTGAATATTACAAGTCCACGTAATGTACAACGAAATCTCAACTAGAACGAAACGACTACCACATGGCTATCTATATATATAAAATTCAAAGTCCTGACTGACTGATAGATCAACGCACAGCCTAAACCGCTGGTCCTAGAGACATGAAATTTGGAGGGTGTGGACAAAAAGGGGTAATTCAGTTTTTAAGGGGAGGATTTGAACTTGAAACTGTATGTAACATTTTCACGCCTAAACCACTGAACTTCTGATTTGGCATAGAGATAGATGGCATCCTGGGGAAGCACATACATTTTATCCTATTAGCACGTTCCCGTGGGATAATTTCCGACATCCACGCGGGCGAAGCCGCGGGCAGAAGCTAGTCATAATATGAAGGTCGTAACACAACGTGATTTGGAATAGAAGCATTACGTTTTCGTACTAAACTTGAACACGGCATAGAGACTGTAACTGCTAACAACGTGTAGGTAACCGTTAATTACCCGATATTGACCATCGAGATTCCTTGAAACAATGAATAACGTCATTCATCGACATTGAAGTGAACATAACCATGTAAATTGACTGAATCATTAATACTTTCATGATTTTAAAAGAATTTGTTTGAAACTCTGGTAAGTCTCCGGTTTGTCCATGTGCCATATTATTTATAGTAAAATCACATTTTTATTATCCTGTTGAACTAGCTTAGATATACCGTTAGGTAGGTAAATAAAATGATCATTTATTTGAATATTAATGTTACATAAGCAGAGGACGAATAAATGTAATTTTATCAGGGCTCCAGCCATTTGTACAGGTTTATCGAGAAAAACTGGTTGGCTACTAATATGTTGTCTGCAGGCAATTGGCATAGCAACCACCATCAACGTTGCTATCTGTAAAGATATGAACTGTTTAATGTTGTATTTGTAGCTTCAAGAAATACGACAGTTTCATTTATTCTTTTTGTATTTGATCCTATTTGACTGCCTTTATCTGTAAAAAAAAACTACGTACGTTATATTCAAAACATTTCTTTCCCTCTTTTCAGATAAGCTCAGCGAAGAGTAGACAAAATTGCCTCGAAAAATTGTAGTTTAAGGTGAGTTACCTAATTCTAATTATTTTAAAGTGGCGCAGTATTCAGAAAAATGGTGTTTCATAGTCGTAATGACTTAGGTATTACGAAAATTGTAATGATGATTTTCCTGCAATACTACCTGCAGGTAAAGCCTGTAGAACACGAGGCCAGTAAAGGAACTTGTTGCTCGCCTCGCCTAACATTAATTTCGAAGACAGTTCAGTTTGATGATAAGCACGCTGAAAAAATATTTTGTACGAGGAACAGTTATGACTGTGATGAGCCCATCGCTATCTCAATATTTTTTATTTCTTTGAAAAGAGTTTTACACAAATAGGTGCTTAACTGAATTAAAATAGGCCACCGATATTTTATAAAATTTGGAAAATTCTCAAAATGTAGTTGAGGTTTTCAGTGTGTAAAATAATTGTGATTAATGAAAAATTAGTTTATCAATGACCTGAGTTGTTGGCATCTTTCTATAGTATTGAATACCTACTCAGATAGATACCTACTTTAATTTCATTCATAGTGTTACGTAAGATGCTTAACGGTCTATTGTACTGGTTAACTGTTTCACGTCACGTCGGTAGGTAACCTTAGTATAGATAATGGTGAAATTACGAATTTTGTCGAAACTAACAAGAGCTTAGGCCACAGGCGTCACCTACGGCTACTTACATGAATCATTTTAAATGTGTAGCTTGACCTTGACCTTGACCTTGACCCTGCAAATGTAGGACTTTCTGTATAATCGACCAATTAACTGAAGAATGCCAATTGGTCAATAGGTACATACTTTACAAACATGGGCATGTCACTTGCAATACCTAAGTAGGTATATACCTACGTAGATAATAAGTTGGTATAGTAGGTAGCTACCTATCTACCTTTTTTACAACACAATACCTAGGTAAGTATCTCTTTAGTAGGTAGTTTTGCTTTCGTATTTTTAGTATAGGAACCCTACCTACCTATTTTCTATTACAATTTTAATACAAATGAAGTTACCCTATAAAAAGCTGTTAGCAGATTACGTAGCTGTAGGTCAATCTACCATCTCCACTGACTAGGTCCCTACCTATAACACGTATTGTAATACTTAGGCCACGAAGGGACACAACAAGATTGACTGGACTGAATAGCATCTTCCTCATGTCAGCGGTCGTCAATCACCGTACACTCCGGCTGTTATTGGGACTTTCTTTTTATTAGGTCATCAGTATTAAGGTGGATTATGCAGTCAGCACGTCTGTTATTATGACAGATTTGGGAGTGGGTAGGTAGATGCCTACTGTGGGTAGAAAACAAAACCTAGAACTAGAGCTATACCTATGGTAGACTGATTATGATTATTGATCAAGAAATCATCAAAAGTTAAATTATCATGCCATCTACATCACATTAGATCACAACTTGAATACGCTGTATCAATATGGAGTCATTTATACAAAAAATACGTAGAAAATGTGCAGCGCAAATTTCTCAAAGCTGTACGTTACCGATGCCGCCATAGTTTGAGTTCTAATGGGGATTTTAAGTTGATGGACTTGAAGTCTAGACGCCTTCTCTTAGAGATGATGTTTCTATATGACATATCGCACCTTCGGTAAGACAAGGGCCGAAGTGCTAAAATTTCCGAAAATGAGTTGAATATGCCAAAGTGCCTAAAAAACGAATTTCTACCTGTAGGAACAAAGACATTCACTAGATTCAGTTTATTTTCGCCAGAGGGCAGTAGTGCCTTTGTACCATTCCATTCATTCCATTCATTTTTCAAACCTTAAAACGTCTGTCCTGAAAAATTTTAATATTAGCACTTCGGCCCTTGTCTTACCGAAGGTGCGATATGTAGCAGCAGATATGACTGTTCAGATTTGGTAAATAATTTAAGTTATGTTGTACCTAGAACTGTTGTAAGACGCGAGTTGCGCCCCCCCCCCCCCCCCCCTCCTATTTGCCATTCCATCTTGCCGCACCAATGCTGGAGTTCGCGCACCTCTACGTCGCATGGCAAATAATTATAACACCATCTTTTCGGAGACCTATTTACATTAACACCTAACAAATTTCGAAACAATGTAATCAAAAAATTAACAAATTAAATTTATTTATTAACTGTAATGTTAATAGATACTAAGGTTTTATTAATTAAGAAACTGTGTAATTGTTTGTTTTCCAAAAGAAATAAATACATATTATACAGATTACATACAAACCGATTTTCAGTACGTAGGTAAGAAACAGTACAAAACTCAGTCCCCAAAATAGATCAAAATTATTTGGTCACACTTTTTACAATATGTCACACGTTGCCACAGATTACTAATTTCTATTTGTGTCACATGAACAAAAATGTCATCTGGATCCCGAATCTGCAGAGCATGTCGTCAACAAATGAATGTCAAACTTAAAACATTTGCGTTCCTTTATTACTTACATTTTGAGTTTTTTAAACAGACCAGAGGGGTAGCTTAGATTTCCTATTCGAATACTTTGAGATAGCGTGAATTTTTTTTACGTTTTTGTAAAGAATATAGGTAATTAGATGATATTTCTCTGTAATGGTATATCGATAATGTAACTGTAGTGCGCTTTGGTCGGGGCAACCAGCTTCATCTTAGTGACCGACTGATTTTCTGACATAAATGCATAGGCAATCCTACATACTTAAGTATACAAATAAGTTAGGTATGTACAGACGCCAGCACATCAAGCTACTACAATCTGTCAGATTTCTTTAATAGATTTTCGACTTTATTGCTAAAGCATTAGGTTCAATGTTGATTGGGAAAATCTGACAGTTTCGGGTAGGTTGACCTGCTGGCGTATGTGCCATGCTCCAAAGTAGCCCGCGAAATTCAAATTTTCTTACGTTTTTTGCAATTTGCTGGTCAGTACTAAGTTGCACATTGATTAAAATATGATTCGCGGCCGTAACAAATATGTATTTACAGAATTAAAATCATTAGAATCAGTAAAACAACTTGATAGGTTAGCATAATCCTAAAATGTCAAGATTTCATGAAATAGTCATTCAGTAGGATTACTTGATCTTAGAGATTTGTGTTGATGACTTTATTATAATTCTGTAGGTAAATACATATTTGTTACGGCCGCGAATCATATTTTAATCAACGTACAACTTAGTACTGACCAGCAAATTGCAAAAAACGTAAGAAAATTTTAATTTCGCGGGCTACCTTGGAGCATGAGAGCATCCACCCTAAGTAAATGTGTACCTATTGCTAATTGCAGGACTTAAAAAAAATATTCTTTTACTTTGTTTCAAAACCAAATAAAATATTAAAAACGTTCAAATCTGCCGATCTTTTCGTTTTTTTTTTTTCTTCAGTATTTATTTTGCCTTCTAACAGTTCCTAGTTCCTACTGTCACTCTAAGCGACAGTTGCGCCATCTTTCGTGTTTATTTTAGGCAGTTTTCACAGTTCCCTTTTCCTGCTTCGCTGCTGTCAGTGCGCTGCTAAAGCCTGGTTAACCTATTTTCGTTCTGATGAATCAAAAAATATTTTATTGTGAACTACTTGTTAAATAATAATTTATAAAATATTGTAAATAATGTTTTGAACGGCGTAGTGTTTATAATTACACGGTCAGTGTTAATTTCTTACTAAACTCCTGGCATAATCGCGGAACTCTAGCTGTCTTGACATTTAATGGTTATTTCAATTGTTTTAATTAAATTCGTATTTAATTTTCAGAAATCGACACAATGGCGCTAATACAACAGTATATTAGCGATTTTCAATATTATATGGACAAATTCGGAGGTAAGTCTTAATGGGATCATGCAACTTTTAGTTATAATTTGTATCTGATAACTATCCATGTACTCACGTCTTCCTGGTGCATTAAACTTCTGAATGTGCCGACAGAATAATATGAAACATTTTATTTAAATTATACTTCATATTTATATTTATTCTAAATAAAACTTCTAACTTAAAAATACATCATATTATATAAAAAACATAAGAATATATATTCAAAAAGCAGCTCTTTATCAGCTGTTTTACTCAATCATCTAAACAGATGTTTTCTATTAATATAAACAATTTTATAGTGAATAGATTAACAAATTGGATGTTTATAAGATTCTCATATCTGTAGGGATGACCAGATGATGATCAGTATCATGAGGTAAATTTGTCTCACTAAGACAAATTTACCTCATGATACTGATCATATCTCACGACACTGCCAACACATTTCCAGTTATAACATAGGAGTATTTTTAGATGACCCACTAAACAGCTGGGCATTTCCTCTATGCAGCTCATTTGTCCAATCACAGCAATCACATATTATCTATAATCAGATTGGATGCTGTGGAAATTCTACTTTGTATTGAAAAACACTATATTTTTTTTATATTCTAACTAAAGTCTATAATTTGTACATACTCTAAATCCAACTAGTGACTTAGGAGGCATTTTATGAATTTACTAATCAAGTTTATATTTTTTCTTTTCAGATCCTAGGACGAATCCATGGTTCCTGATGAGTTCACCTTTTCCTACATTATTAATATGTCTAAGCTATGTTTATCTAGTCAAGGTATGCGACATATATTTTCTGTCAAACATGTACGGCTATGTTTCTCAGGAACCAAAAATAATTGTTTTTTTTTTTTTCAGGTCTTAGGACCACGAATTATGGAGAATAGAAAACCATATGAACTAAAGAATGTTCTAATATTATATAACTTTTTACAAGTAGTATTCAGCGCATGGCTGTTTTATGAGGTAACATTTACATAAAATACTTTTTAGATGATAAACTGTTTGCTACATTGAATGCACTGTTGTTTTGTGTCTTCACCATTCTTTTGAGTCTAGTAAAAAAGTAAAGAGCAAGAAGTTTAATAGACATTTTATAAAAACAACAAAAAAATGTGTTCTGTTATATTAGTCTAGTTGCTAATTTCTAAAACTTTTACTTTAATTCAATAATTTATTACACTAAGGGCTGATTTTTCAATCGACGGATATTTTTTATTCATAGAATAAAATTGACGTCTGGCAGTTTTTGTATGGAAAAACTGTCAAAAATTCAAAATTATTCCTCGGATAAAGTTATCTGGTGTTGGAAAAACCTTCGCCAGTTAACATTTGACAGTTTTCGTATGAAATAACTGTCAAAATTATTCTTTTAAATAAAGTTATCAGATGATTGAAAAATCAGCCCTTAGTAATAATTTTTACAATCCACATTAGTGTCATATCTTGATGCACCAATTTACTGCCTTCCTAAAGTAATGACAAAGGTGCCTTTAAAATAAAAGTTAACTTTGCTGACTAATGACTGTTTATTTCAGCCAGATGCATGGTAATTATTTTGTGTACTTTTTTGACTAATTTACTTTATAAGTTTTATTTTGACTTTAGCTTTGTTCCCACAATAGAGGCTAATATTCCAACAGCCTGATACCAGTGGCCAGAATAAAAAAAAAAAATGAATCTAGTCTAGTCTAACTTTTTGGTTGCATAGACTTGTAGTTAGTAGTAGTAATACCTGCTCCTGCTACTACTACTATGAGAAAGCATAAATAAAAGACTTAATATTATCATCAAAGAGAGAGCATCAGACAAACAACCTTGGCCGAGTAAATAATGATAATAATGTTTAAATAATTGATAATATATTAATATGATAATTTTCAGACATCGCAGCCGCAAAGTCTGAAAATTATCTTATTTATATTACGAAAAAAGAAGGAAAGCTACATAAGCCAGCTGGCCTAAGTAGCTTTCCTTCATCTTTCGTGCCCACACTGTGTCTTGTAACTGCTTGCTGATAGAAGTTATAACACAAACTAAACTAACTTAGTTTTGTAAATAATCTCCCAAGTAGAGTACTGCCCAAGAACATTAAATAACAGTCATCGTGTTCCTTTTGTCCAAGTTCATTTAGATATAAAAGATTTGTGCCACTTGTTAGCCACAAGTACCAATATTTTTCTTTTTTTGCCATGCTATGTTCAGAGTATGATGGGGGGCTGGCTGAATCATTACAGCTTTAGGTGCCAACCTGTGGACTACACAGATAATCCCAAAGCTATAAGAGTAAGTGATGTATAGGCGTCCATACACCGACGCCCGGGCATGGGGATCAGAGCATAGAAAACTAACCCATGCTCACTGTAAATATAATCATCATTATTATTATTTTTAGGAGTGCTCCAGTATGCAATATTTTAATATAGTTCCATGGTGCAGATGGTAATAGTTAGTTGTTATGCATAGATATAAGTATCCAAATGAATACGTATTTGGATTGTATTGCTACTAACACTGTAAAGTATCAGCCTGCGCCAACATTATTACGCTAAACTTTGAATGCATTAACATTTGAAGCCGTGTAATGAACAGCGCGGCATCGGTGATGTGCGAATATTGTATATAAGGGCCTGGTGTCGGCATATTGTTTCAGATTGGAGCCGCGGGCTGGTTCACAGGCAGGTATAACTTTCAATGTCAGCCGGTCGACCACTCCAAACATCCACAAACAATGAGGGTGAATTATCACTTCCATTTATTACATTAGTCTCAACATCCCAAAGCTACACTATACGTTAATTAATTACACTACAACATAGATGTCTGTGTGAAAAGCTGCCCTTGAGCTACCATCATTCCGCCTTGTTGTTTTTTTACTGAAGTCGTTTTTGGGTTCTTAATCTTGTTATCCTTTTCTCTATTCCTATTGAATCATACTTCCGGAACCATACATTTGCATCAAACAGATGTAAGGTACTTAATCAACCATTATCACATTACATAATAATACCCATTGAACAGGTTCCGGGAAAGTACCGAATGGATTTGGTACAGAAAAAAATAATGTCCTATACATGGCTGCTATTTGTATAGGTAATGTAATATACTATTTAATTGAGTTGCGGCATTTCGGAGCAGACAAAATTAAATACCTAACTGCAAATTCTTTTAAATAAAACCAGCATTAAAAAAGCTGAGATGAGATATATTTTTTATTTCAGAAAAAGTACTAGGTAGTTAATTCCAATATTTGTTTTAATTCCTACCTCCCTAATATTCTTAACTTTGGTATTTAAAAAAGTTTTAAATATGTTATTGGTATTTGGGATAAAACTGACTATAATATTCCAATTTTCATAGCATAAAAGAGATCTTCTGCGTCCACCCTCGTTGTGCAAGGCATGCTTTTGCCTATACTGTAGCTGTTTTGTTTAGTACATCGCATCACCATCATCCACGGGCCACGCCCATCAAATTAACATAATCAATAATTTTCGGAATTGATCATTATCTATCATGAATTCATGACTCATCAAGTCATCACGCATGAACTTCAGTAGTGATAACACTTGCCTAACACATACAATAGAATGTAGAACTATAGATAGATTGCTTGCTAATGATTATAATAAATTGTTGAATGTCCTTTTAATTTGTTTTTGCTTTAAAATGAAATACAAAAAAAAATACCTTCTACATTTTTATTTAAATAACAATGAAATTATATTTTAAAAACGCCCCATTTCAAAATAATATAATATATGTATTCAATTTTCAGATGGTTCACGCATGTTGGTGGTACTATTTTTCCAAGTTCACAGAATTCTTTGATACGGTGAGTTTTTATTTTTTTAATACACTTGTAACGTTATCATAGCGTGTTCAGTGATAACCAGTTATCGCAAAACTCAATACTATACGCCGAAAAAAGATCCGTGTCAACCTTGTTGCTGATACTTGTTTACTTTGAGCACTCACGTGGCGGCCAATGTCCAATAGGTATGCAAATTTTAACGATAGCGAAATTATTTATAGGTACAGGTTAGTGGATGCAGTACCGGTTCCTTCTTAAGAACCGGGACTGGATTTTCGGTACTGAACTTCGAACCGGGATTTCCCGGGAAATTCGGTACTTACGTACAAATGTCGCTATTAATTTATTGTATGAAGGGCACATGTGCGTGCACACTACATATAATTACCTATCTAAATCTGTTGAAAAATGAACTTATTACAAATGTGGGTTGGTGTAGTTAATAAAACTGTATTTTTTTTTTTTTTTTTTGAGATCAAATTAGGAAAAATGATCAAGTAGAACTTAAATTCGAGGTATATTTTGAATTAGAAATAAGCCTTTTTTCGTCACGTAATCACTTTGTTTTTTCCACTATAGAATAAGTCTTTTACGTCACATAATCACTTTGTTCCTTCCACTATAAGTATCATTAAAAAAACATTAGCAAAACAAAACTATAATGCTTTTTCGAGATCAAAATAACAAAAAAATATAAAATTCAACAAAATTTGAGGGTAACAAACGTTATTCTCTTTAAAATAAAGGTAAAGTATCATTAAACAAACAAATTTAGCAAAAAAAAAAAATGCTTTGTAGAGATTAATATAACAAAAAATTAAACAAAATTTGAGCATGCAAATTGTATGGCGCGAAAATTATCAGTATTTTCATTAAAAATGTTTTATATTAAAATTATTGTATAAAAAAGTAGTTTATTGAATATGATTTGTTACTTTATATTGAAAAAAAGAAAGAAAATAATAAAGTACCGAAAGTATCGAAAGAACCGGGACTACGGGACGAAGACCCGGTACCGGATTGCTTAAAAAATCCCGGGATTTCCCGGTATTTTCGCGACCGGGATTTCCCGGGAGCATGCCCTAGTACAGGTATTGTAGGAGAAATAATACTTCTTATAAAAGCGAAACTTTATCTCGAGACGTGTTTATAAAAGCACCTCGAGCTTCTTTCATTTCTACTGTTCTACGCGAAGTATTTTTTTTTTCTATGATAAAGATTTGCATAACGTCAGAATTAAAAGTATACATTTGATTAACTTATAGCAACTACCTACAGTATATTATAGACCAAAGCGTAACGGTAGCCCACCAAAATTCAAATTTAATTTTCATACGTTTTTTGCAATTTGCATGTCAATATCTCGTTGTATGTTGATCTAAATATTATTCGCAACCGTAACAAATATTTATGTTTAGAATTATAATCATAAAATTCGTCAATACAACTCTCTAAGTTCATATACCCTATTGAATGGATATTTCAGGAAATCATGACCCCAAGCCAATTCTATCTCAAGGAGTTGTATTGCTTGTTCTAATGATTATAATTCAAAAAGCCATATTTGTTATGGTCGTGAATCATATTTAAATCAATATACAACCTAACACTGACCTGCATATTGCAAAAAAAACGTAAGTAGGTAAATTTGAATTTCGCGGGCTACCTCTTCACCCCTCTTATTAAATAAGCATATCTGATATTAACATCAAAATTCATCTTTTTCTCCAGATCTTCTTTGTCTTGAGAAAGAAGTTTGATCATGTGTCAACGCTTCACGTGATCCACCATGGCGTAATGCCGATGTCGGTGTGGTTCGGCGTGAAGTTCACGCCAGGCGGTCACTCGACCTTCTTCGGCTTGCTCAATACCTTTGTGCATATCATTATGTATTCGTACTACATGCTGGCAGCTATGGGACCCCACATGAGGAGGTATCTGTGGTGGAAGAAATACCTCACTACTTTGCAAATGGTAAGAGAAACATATTTATACACAAACTGTGCCAGATGGGATTTCCCACTGGCAGAAATGACGTACACACGACGACGACATATCAAGCTATAGGTACATTTCCACTTTTAGCTGACCTCGCATTTACAAGCTGTTCGTAGAGTGAGAAGTCAGCTTATACCGGAAATGTATACTTACCTTTTGATCCATTGATTTAAATACTCGTGACGAATTTTCAAAAATCTTTTCTCATAACATTCTTTGAAAAATTTCAAGCATCTATACCCAGCATTTTAGGCTGTGCGTTGTCTGGCAATGACTTTAAAATTTAGATCATTTATTCACAGAAATAATATAAGATAATTATTAGTAGCAGGCAGGTCGTTATTTTAATGAAAGTCAAACATGTTCATTTGTGTTGAAGAATGGACATCCCATAGTGGACGGCAGTTATATTACTCAATAGTCTGCTAGTTAAGCATGGCCGTAAGCCTAAAGACTGGCTTTCAATACCTATTTCAACAGCCAGCTTAGTATTAACATCTAGATTTCAAATCGTGTCTATTAGCACCTATTAGTAATAGGCCTTTCTAATAGTACATGAAATGTCAACATGTCCGTGGTATGATATTACCTATCATTACTGCCTCGTTGGTCTAGTCAAGGAATTTCAGCAATTCAGGAATTTCTCAGTAGCAGCCCGGAGTCTGGATTTGTGCCCGGTTGACGGCTACAGGCTCGCCCCTTATTATATGGGACTTATGTCGAAATGTGGGTGTATTATGTCTAAAGGTACACCTCTGTCTAACCCTTCAGGGAAAAACAGGCGTGATGTTATGTTATTAACGCATAAAATTATTTTTCCAGGTGCAGTTCGTAGGTATAATGGTGCACGCGTTCCAGCTGTTGTTCATCGACTGCGACTACCCGCGCGCGTTCGTCTGGTGGATCGGCATGCACGCCGTCATGTTCTTCTTCCTCTTCAAAGACTTCTACAATCAGTCCTACTCTAGACCTAAGAAGGTATATTTATCGCTTATTTGTTTGGTTTTACATTGAAACAAAAGACTTCCCTATCGATTTTTTATATTCATCTACTTAATTAAATTAATAAAAATAAATAAAAAGAACTTTTCGACTCTCTTTAAAAGAACGACAAGTTGTATGTTTGTAAAAGGTGAACTCGAAAAAGACTGTACCGATTTCAAAAATTACTACACTAATAGGCAGCTACTCTATCCCCTAATGACATAGGATACTTTAAATGCCAGAAAAATGCACGGTTTCTGTAATAATCTCAAGGTAAAATAAATATTTTATTTTCGTCAACAGGTTCGCTCCAGGTCTCCCCAACCGGAGACGACAGAAATAAAAGACATCACGTACAAAAACGGCTCAGTGAAGAACGGCTTCAGCAACGGTCACACGAACGGCACGCTCGCGCGCGCGCGTACCGTGCTGCCGGCCGGCAACTGACGACGGTCGCGGCGCCCTCCTTAGCATTCCGTAGTACTCTGTGATTCATAGCCTGAAATTATCACGGGACGTTAACATTTCTAATTTAATGCGTGGACCTTCGGGGTAACGGTGTCGGATGTATGTGAGCGACGCGCGAGCGCAGGTCCGGCCTCTCGCCACGTCGCCTCGCCAATAATAACCCTAGAAGTAGTGGTACATGTGATTTGTCTAGTGTACATACAGTTAGGTGGTATCAATGGTGTAAATTTTATTTTATTGATGTAATTGTATAGCTAGATTTGTGATCGCATAGCGTTTTATACTTTTATTATTAGAATTAGACAATATGTTGCTTTTAGAGTTTAGAAAACCTCTAAAAGAATACAGTCATAATACTTACAGAAACATGTATGTCATACATGGTGCTTATTTAATATAAATATATTAGTTTATGATGATGAGCTTGTAAACGTTGAAACTAAGTCACACATTTACCATGAACTTTGTTAAATGAAATCTGAAGTTATTAACCACATGAAATGGAGAAAAACCTACTTAAATATACTAGTCTGGCACGTCTTTTGAATGTACGTTTTTATTAACCAAGTGAATGTGTATCCAAAAAAATATTGGTTGCTGCACATCCAGCCAAGAAGTTCTTGAAGTTAATGGCAAATACCTTTTTTTACTTAAAAATTAAAGGGATTTGCGGTTGAGATCGTAATAGCTAATTGTTCCTGTCTTTTCTTTTTTTCTAAAAAAACGTCCCACACTAGGAATTATTCCTGTATCGTGGGTGCGTTTACAAACATTAAACTCACATACACAAACAGTCAGACCGGGAACAACTACCTGTAGGCAATACAAATATTTGTTCCGTGCGGGAATCGAACCCACGACACGCAGCGCAGCAGTCGATCGCTCAGCCACTGCGCCAACCGTGTCGCCAATTGTAGTGCTTCAGTATCAGTACTTTTACAAGCTCATGATTATCGAGACCATTGTTCACAACATTAGATCAAAATAGGTTTTGTACCTTTCAGCAAATGTCAGTTATATAAAACATGTAAATTAATACCAACGCCGTTTGCCTTTGTGTATTTATAACACATTTACAGGTGTTAATTATTTCGATACAACTTTTTTTGTTGTAAATTGACGTGATTATTTTTCTATTTTAAGTACAACAACTGTATTTTAATTTCAACTGAATGTTCAATTTAGGTTTAGATTACTATGACACTAAAGTGGTTGTGTTGGTTATTTATTTTGTTTAATTTATCTTTTATTTATACCAAAATTATGTATATAAGATCAATCAATCGATAACGGGTTTAATAGCAGTAGCTTTCAAACTTCCTTTTTAGTCTTCCGTTTTGTTTTGTACTTACCAAAATTAAAGGTGCTTTTTGTACTCCGAATATTCTGCTTTTTTTAGCAGCGAAGCAGCTGAAGCTCACCGTTTTGTAAATATAAATTTTGCCGTTTCATTAATCATATAGAAATCAATTTATGTACCTATTGTAATTTTTATACAAAAATATGCAATTAAAATATAAGTGTAATATTACTGTAATATTTTAATTTATGTCCCTCATTTCCGTGCGATGTAAGCCAGTGGGCGAGTTTTATCCAATGTAAATGTTTAGCAAATTTCTTATGCTTTGGTCATTTTATGAACTCTTTTGGGTAAGAGAGGTAGGCATTTATCTGTGAGGAAAAAAATGTGAAACATAATAAACAAAAGTTTTATTTTAAAAATCTATAAAAAAAATAATAAATATAGAATAGTAAATAATAAAATATAGTCGAAAACTTAACATACCTCACTGAGATTGATCACTGTTTTATAATAGTGATCAATAGTAATTATAAAAAATAAACGCTTACCTTACCACTTTATTCGTGGGAATTTTCCCATAGTATTTGTTCATATTATACGAATTCAGTGACATAGTTCAATATAAATAGTTACATCATAGTGAGTCAACCTGGCAGAAGGGTACCTACAACCCGCAAAAGTGAACTTGAAACCCGAGCGTATGTGCTTAAAACCCCTCATCTTCAGTAAAATACTAATCTCCAGAAACAGCCTCAATGTTCAAAATTTTACTTTTGTTTCGATGACATAACATTGATTGTTATTCAGTTCTTTATTATATGCAGAAAAGGTCTCTGAAGAGGAGTTTTGTTATTATTCATTAAATTTAAAATTCATTATAATCTATATTTTTTGCTAAAACTTTTAGTAGATATACTAGCAGTAAGTTCCAGATCAAGATGAATACAGACTAGATTTTATTATGACATTGAATATTACACTTTATTTACTGTCTAAGAGAGCTAAGTTGTATGAACATTGACGCAGACACCAAATAACCTAGAAAAGCGCTCAGGCTCTTTTGAGCGTTATGACATTCTACTTATAACAAAATACTTTGATGATATACAATTATTTCTGATAAATATTTATCTAACTTTTGCAATACAAGTGTTCACATTAAGTGATGCTTTATTAGCATAATTCAATCATAATCTATCACATATTAAATGTATCAACTTATTTTCTAAATTATAGTTCAGGAACATAGTTATAAACACAAAATGGATATGAGATTTATATGAATTACAGTAAAGTGATGTTTAGTATATTGTTCCCGTGTAGTTTTTAAGTACAGTTGTGTCTGTTATACAAAAAGACTTATAAGTTATTTGGCAGACATAGCACACCGGAATCCTAAATTTCCTGCAGAACTATCTTCAGTATTATGAGACCGTGAAGAGCATCTATAACGGTAGCAGTAGGACAGGTGGCACAAATATGACCCACCCTTCTTCACTTTTTCTTTAGGCTGCAAAAGAAAAGACAAAATTGAACCTTTATGACAAGCAAGAGTCAAGAAATCTTATTTACAATAAGTAAGAAAATGAAATATTCAATTGCTTTTAATAGTACATTACGTGTGACTTAAGTAGTCCATTATTGCACGGTGTGAAATTACGGTACGCCTTGCATTAATACTACGTAAGTCACACATATCATATACTATTTCATAGCATGTGTAACCTAAACACACACTTATGTAATACTTTTTTGTGTAAAAATGGGACTACTTAAGTCACAGAAAAGCGTGACTTACGTAACACAGTGCTATTTAAAACATTGTTAAAAGGTGATTTGGAAAAAAAAAATAGAGAATGATTAAATTTAAAAAAATAACAAATATTTATAACAAATTTTACATTTTTTCCAGCCCAGGAGTCTTCAGTCCATTCCCACACATTGCCAGCCATGTTATATAGACCAAAATCATTTGGAGGAAACATGTTCACTGGGGCTGTACCTACATAGCCATCTTTGGCTGAATTGTGAGTAGGGAATGTGCCTTGCCAAATGTTGGCCCTGAAAAACAAAATAATAAGATCAGTTTTTTTTTTATTATTATAAAAAACGTTGCCCCACACTAACAATTACTCCTGTATCGTGGGTGTGTTCACAAACATTTAAACTCACATACACAAACAGCCAGACCCAGAATAACTACCTGTAAGCAATACAAATATTTGTTCCGTGCGGTAATCGAACCCGCGACACGCAGCGCAGCAGTTGATCGCTCAGCCACTGCGCCAACCGTATCGACAAATTATGGTTATGGGATTATGGTAAGGGATTCCTTTAACATAATCTTTAGCAGGGCAGGTCAAGCTGACAGTTAGGTGTTGTTTCACACCAACAACATCAATCAATAAACAACCAAATTGAGAAACTCCTCCTTTTTTTAAATTGGTTAATAAAAGCACCAGACAAAATCGTCGTACTTGCAAAATCGAGTACCTGGGCTACCAAGTTTACGTCCATCAAACCGGGGCTTAAGATACTTTCAAGTATTTTCTATCTGCATCGAAAATTGATCCATGACTTCATACAAATAAGAAGTAAAATTGAGTAATCAAACACCCTGTTGGAAGTAAAAATACTTACATCGGAAATTGATCCGTGACTTCCTATAAATAAGGAGCACAATCGCGTTTACAAATAAATACTTACAAACCAATAAAGTTAAAATACTTGCATATGAAATTGTTCTGTAGACTCTTAGTAATGGAGCATGATTGCATTTGCGAACACTAATGTGGTTGAGTACCTACATAGTTGAGCGAGTAGCCATATAAAATACTTGAGGTCTTGCAAGTATTTCAGGTCGGTACCTGGTGTGTATACTTGGAACTTTGCAAGGAAAAACCTGGGTGCGTAAATACGTACCTTCTCTTTCAACTACATCCCTGCTGTGGTAAATAATTGATAAAAATAACACATAATACTGACATGTATTTTCTATCAGGGAACAGCTTGTCGCCCCAAGGGTATGTGGTATCTTGATGGCCACCTCGACATGCTGCTTCCCATTCAGCCTCTGTTGGCAGTCGTGCACCTTTCCACTTACAGTATGCTTTTGCATCACTCCATGACACATGAGTTACTGGATGGTTCATTAATTCTGAGAAAAAAAATCATATAGGCCTACTTCAGTGTCTAGATCTACCTACTAAGCAATAAATTAGGCAAACAGGTCTAATTTTTAACAACCTAATCTGTACAAGGTAATTAAAATGAAGTAACTCCACCAGATTGAAACTATATACCTGTTATATCAGAATCTGGTCCATATGGATGCATCCAGTCAGCACCAAGCACCTTGTACCACCAGACAGCTTGTACAGCGCGAAAGTCTTTTAATTGTTCTCTGAATGTACTATTCAGAAACGCAGAGAACACAAAGCTATCTCCAAACTGTTCAGCTTCAGTCTTATATTTGGTTTTATTTACAAAATGAGCAAAATCCTTATTTGAAACTTCATGTTTGTCTAAATAAAAACTTTGTAGTTTCACTATTCTTTTTGGGCCTTCTTGATCACTCTCTATGGCAATATCATCTGTCCCCACCTGATACTCATTAGCAGGTACTAGTATCATTCCATCTGATCCACTTTCCTCTTCGACGATGCTGTATTTGATATTACCATCATGCCCAACAGGACATTGATCTACATCATTGTTTGGATTACTAAAAATATTTTCTTGATTGAATTTTGCCCCTTCTGCGCGATTAAGGTTACAGCCACATCCAGATCCTTTAGAAGTTATTACAGGTTGCAGAATACAGAATAATATCACAAATATCATGATTTTTATTAGTAAAACTGCACTAAACTTTTACAATAATTCAAAACTTGCGCTAAAAGCAGGGAACGTTCATGAAACCAACAAACCAGACTATTACGAGAAAGTCTAAAATAAACCCTAAACCCAACTAAGATTAATCGAGCACAACTTTTTTCTAATACAAATAATATAATGTAAATAAATCCGCTCAGAGCTGATTTGTTTTTTTTTTTGCTAATGGACAGTGACAGCTGTGGAGCCATCTGACAGTGACAGCTGACCAGTGCAGCTGACCATGGAATTAGTATGTTAGTACTAAATAGTACGACCAGCTCATAAAGCAGGGCAGAAGTTGAACTGCACTACTTTTTTTGTTCTATGATTTATTCAGTTCGATAACTGACGACCAGACTTCCTCAGACCTATGCTAGATTAGTCGTCTAAGTTTTCCTAAGGTGAAATGGTATGCGTGGTACACACGCAGCGACTTTAGACGCCACTCGCCAGCTAGTCACAATTTCACAAAACTAAGTGTGCTGGTGATACAGCTGGGTTGTACTGTATTTGGTTGTACTGTAAAGTTGTCAAAAAATAAAAGGCCCATTTTGACATTTGAGAACGCGTTCGTCAGTTTCATACAAACGAATACGTGTTTTGCGAATTTGGTCTTTATTAAATACTAGAATTGTCAATGTCAAAACGAGCCTTTTATTTTTTGACAACTTTAGGGCAACTTTAGGGTTAGTGCGCGGCGGCAGCGCTGCAGCCGCGCTGCCACCGCGAGGCACTTTGCGGCAAATTTGAAGGCTACATCATCAAGTCATCGCGTATCAACTGATAAGAATATGGGGATTTGGGGAAAAGCAAAAATAAAATGCGGACATAAACAAGTTTATTCAAATAGGAGTATAATTATTTTTATCCAAAAAATAATCTATAAAAAAAGGAAAAGACGAGGAAATAAAACGTCCATTTCAATCCCTTTACCAGTAATACCCTGTATAATGGCGTTGGTGGAATGCTGGAAACAATAAACTTTAATTTTTTAATTAAAATTTAATCTAATTCTAAGTACATACATTGTTATGTCGGCTCCAAACGCTTGTCAAACCTCGGCAAATCATCACATATTAAAAAGTACGTAGTTTTGGCTTGGCTTGCAAGCCCAATTTGCTGCCGATCTGCAGCGCCGGCGCAATACTGATCCGATAGAGTAGCGGTTATTGTCCACAAATCAAAGGAAACCTGTGGCAAGCGCTTGCGGTGCATCCACACGTTTGTGCTTTTGTGGAGGTTCGTAGTCTGCGGCAAGTGCCAAGCGTGTGGATTCGGCTTAGTAATGATAAAAATTTAATGCTGGACTAGTCTTTGAAATTTAAACATGTAAAGTACATTAAGGCAAGGCATGCCTACTGTCTGGATTATCACCAAGACGACAAAGCGTTTTTTTTTATTATAAGTATCTCTAATATAATAATTGCAACTTATGCCTAGCACTAAACTTTATAACATTTTACTAGTTAAGCTCCTCACCTTCATGAACTTTCAAATTATTATTCATATAGGTAGTACTTATTAATTGTTGATCAAACAAAAACCTATTCACTGAAAATAAAAGAAAAAATGAGTGTCGTCGTTCCCAATATTATTCTGTCTGCATGTAGGTACTTAAAATGTAACTGGGCGTTGTACAGAAATTAAAGTTGATCGAAACATGCACTAAAAAAAGAATTTAGCAAAAAACGTGGTGTTATGAATGCGACGTAAGAATGGCAAACTTTAAACTGAAACTACGATTACGAGAGTCATAACTCGGCACATCTGTGAGTTTTATAAAAAAGAATATAATGATTAAGTATATAATTTTGTTCGGAAAAAAGGACACTCGACTTAGGCGTGCTCACGGCTCACGGAGTAAATTTTTACTCCGTGGGCGTGCTACACACTTGTTTGGGTGGGTACATTCGATTCGGCAATATTATTGTTTAACAACAAAACAGAGCCAAAGTGATTTCTGCATAATAATATATTCGATTTTGCCACCGGGCTGTGCCGATCAATGCCGACCCGAACAAGTGTGTAACACGCCTAACCAATTCCACAAAATGGGATTGGATTGTGGAATCCGATCATGAATATTCCTATTTCTGATTTAGAATATATCTACCGAATATTACCAGAAAAACGTTATAAGCGTTTCCAAGTTAATGGTCAACTTGAATGGCTAAAAGATACAGGATGCATACGTTTCTTTTAACATTGGTGTAAAACGCCCAACTAGAATTCAGTGTAAACCGAGTGCTAAGCACCCAGGTATAATCTAATTTGCTTTCTATTCAAAAAGCTATACTCACAACAGTAGCGGCACGATATCCTCTTGTTTCATTTTACCATAATATTTTACAATGCCATCTACATGCCCCATGCCAACCACCGCGAGAACGCGTGGAGTCTGAACTATTGGAAAGGAAAAAAAAAAGGGTCAAATTATGTTACTTAGCGAAACTTCGCTGACGTGATGGGTACGTATCAATATTTAAACATGATAAATATTATACCTACTATTACATATTATATTAAGGATATTATTTTATTGCTTTTAATTACCTAGTCCGGGATTTGGGGCAAGGCGCGACGTTAATGTTTCCATTTGATGAAATGGACCGATAGATGTATCGTTTTTACAAATTACCTACCTACACAATACTTACCAGAACGAACACATTCTTGTAGCGAATAGGCCAGGCATTTGTCACGCTCGTCTACAAACACGTGGAATATTTTTTTAAAGGCTGGAACGTCTTTAGTTATTTCCTCAAATTGTGCTTGTACAAAGTCTCGGTCTTTATATTTTTCTAGCTGCTCTTTGCTATACAAGAAAAATGTTAGTTGTTAGTATTACCACACATTTAAAAAAAGATAAGTATTATTATTGAAGACAGTAGACGAAAATACCTACTCCAATGGCTTAGGATTCGTCGAGGTAAGATGGTACAGAACTTGTCCCAATTCATAAACGCTTAGAGACTGAAAAGCTCGAGCTATAGTTATTTGAATTGGCCGATCGCCTAGAAACAATTTGCAGCCAGGTATTTTTTTCATCTGAAAATTGGATCATAAAATAAATAGACGATTAGGCAGAAGTAACGCATTCAAAAGCTTCTGCTCGTGCGTGACGTCGTCCGAGTGAAATGATCACCAGCACAATAGTTAGCTTCGTTTTCGCTTATCGTTTTTTCTGGGGTTGTTTCTTTTTGCTCTCTTTTTTCTTCAAGAATTGAGCTATCAAATGCGAAAATATTTTATCAAATCCGAAAGGAAGATCCAGAGATTCGCGCGTGCAAACAAACTTTTCAGCTTTATTATTAGTATAGTTAAAGATATATTATAATTATATAGGTAGATATCTCCCGCCAAGGCAACCGGGCCTTCCCTTAACCTCATGGCGATGCTAAGAAGTGGCTGGAGTAGATCGGGCCCAGTCAGCAGGAGCGAATTGAGGCTGACGCCTCGGCACTTCGCTGCTGCATCGTGGACAACTCGCAACGTCTTTTTGTGTGGGTGGATATCTACAAAGTCCGACTGACTGACCTCATGGTACGCTCGACGGAACTCTCCACCAGGTGCGACGCCCAATTCCTTCGCGATATCAGCATAGGTTTTCAAAAGCATTGCATGTAACATCCCAGACACAAAGTTTTGACCTTTTACCGCATCTCTGTTTGAATTTAGTCAAGATTATGATCTTTGTAGAAAAATCAAATCATGGAGAATATAATTATCTAAATCATGACGAATGACTTACGAAAACGAATGGTTATATTGTACGGAATGAATTTTCTAGTGTGCCTGATTGCCAAATCCGCATTTGGCCATTCCACGTACACTTGGAAAATTAACCCTATACAACTACTTCAGGGTTCGTGACTCTAGAGATTTTTTATGAATTATTAGATCCAACCTCATGACAGAAAAGAATCTAGATTCAGCTTACTATTGGAAATTTTAAAATATCAGTGAGAATGTCGAAACCAAGCTACTCGTAACGAGGTTGTTACGAGTAGGTTGGTTGGGTCGGTAGGTAAAAACGTTATTTGACGACTACAAATTGAGCCTGGCCGTAGGTACTACGTTTTACATAATATACTCCAGAAGAAATAGGACTAACTTTAGCTTTCGGGCGTCAAATTTTTTTGCGTCTTCCAGAAATTTCTTGTCGTCCAACTCTAGGAGTGATACTCGTTGACGACATAATTCAACTAGAATAGCGTTCGGTTGCAACACTTTCACTATCTGAGGATAAAATTATTTCACTTAGGTAGCGATTATAAGTAGGTAGGTGTATGTAACTTAGTTATTTAGAAATTACATAAAATCATCTTATTTTATTTTTATTTAGAAAAAAAACAGCCGTCGCCTCAGGTGATCATCGACGTTAAGCTAATAGTACTTAACTTATGACGTTTTAGAGTATACCTGGGAAACATCTTCCACTGATTGTTTGCTGAAATGTACGGTTCCCAAGAGCACCACGGTAGCATCTTGATCCTGTTGTAGAAGAGTTGCCGATTTGGGCAAATCTAGAGCGCTAGACGCGCAATAACTCCTCGAAAATATTGAGCATACCGCTGAAGAAATCAAAATTGAAATGAGTTTCACAAACTACATTATCCTGAATGGCACACTAACAAAAATCTAAAATTACGAATGATGACTTACGACTGGTCTTTGGATGTCTAATTTGTAATGCAATTGGATTACATTTGACTGGCACTTCAAAGGTTTTGCTCAGAAATCGACTAAGTAGGAAGCATGTTTGGTATTTCATATTAATTTACTTAAACTATTGAATTTTGTCGCATTATTACGAATTACTTAGAATTTCACGTAAACATTATATTATTAAGTATTAAAAAATGTCCATTTTTTACTTTTTTATTCTTATTTATTTTCTGTCCGATTAATAATGACAGTCACTTTTAATTTTTCACACAGCCAGTTACAATATTTTATTGAGTAAAATAATCTGAATATGAAATCTTATAGATAGGTAATACTCCTTCGGTCGGAGAAAAGCAATAGATAAATATGCAATTTTTCAATAAAACTGCCTGTATACCTTTATCATTATCAACATTAAGCCGAAACTCTAAAAGGGTGTCTGCGTCTTTCGCACTACTAATTAGGGTTTCCTAAAGCGTAACCATGCATCGGTCCATGGACTTTCGCAATACCGTGATGTTTACCAGATCGTCGGTACAGGGTCACGTGAGTATAGAGATGAGCGTCGGGAAAATATTCAGGTAAATTCCCATTTGGGCAAATACCGGGTATCTATATATCTAAATAGTCTTCGTCATCAACTCAGCCTATCGCAGTCCACTGCTGGACCTAGGCTTCTCCCACACGCTATCCTCTGAAACGAGAAGACTTGACGAAGTTTTCCAAAAGCCAAGCCAGTCATTCTGTCGGCTTCATTCTCAAAGTTGTGTCTACCGAGCTGAATGAATTTCCTCACGATAGAAATACTCGTTCACAACTTCGAGAAGCAACCCTTCGATGTTGGTTGAACTCAGCAAGACGTTAATTATACACGACTTTTGTCTTTTCCAAATTAATGCCGACTTGCCGAGGCCAACCAACCGAGAGGCTCCGCGAGCCTAGACTGTGCAGTTTGCAGCGTTCGGTCTAACTGTTCTCTACTATTAGGTATGTCGATGGAATCTGTAACTTGGCGACAAATTGGCGACAAAATATGGGAGAAAACCAAACACATCTTCGCTAGGTGCTAGTTTTTGAGATATAGGTAAATGTGGCCCTGCTAGGGAGACTCTTTCCGAAATAATACTGCTATAAAAAGTGAGCTTCGTTGCCACTAGTACCATTAACAGTTCCATGATGCAACTACTGATGTTTTTTTTTAAATCACTAGTTCCATTTTAAAAAAATCTGAATATAATGGAACTGATGTTGATTTTGTTATCACTAGTTCCACATTATTATTTTAGGCACAAATTTCTAAGGGTACACTTCGTTTTTATGATAATTTTATTAAATAAAATCAACAAACATTTATTTTTTACGAATGAATTACTTTACATGTTTACATGGCGATACTTGATGAGACAGCCAGTGACATCTATCGGTCGTTGATTGTAATATCGATTTATTTTTTCCTTTTTATGGATATGAATTGTGTTCGCAAGCAAGTTGATATGGATGAGGATTTACTTTTTTAATAGCGATGACTTCAAAGATAAAGGGGGATGGAAAACAATTCGCCTCCCAAGAAGGATTTGAACTGGTCCAAACGCTATCCCATCTGAGATATCAGGCATACTGGGATTTTCTTTCCATCCTTCTTTACAGACGATTATTTTTAAATCCATACTGAATCCGAATCATAAATGAAAAAATAAAAACTTGTTGATTTTACCTGTTTTTACACCCTTAAAAAATTTCACAAGTGCCTAAAATAATAATGTGGAACTAGTGATAACAAAAACATCAGCAGTTCCATCATGGAACTGTTAATGGTACTAGTGGCAACGAAGGAAAAGTGGTAGGCCCCGTGGTTTGCAAACAATATGCCACGACGACGGGGCATATTGTTTGCCTGTACTACATATGCGTCATGCGATAATATATTTTTTATTTTGAATATTAAAAGCCTACAATGGTAGGTTTTGTAGTTTGTACCTCATACATACCAGTCGAACCTTGTGATGTGAACTGCAGCAGAATAAAATAACAAAGAACTATGTTTCTTGTTATTTAAATCTCAAGACCAATAGGAAACAATCTACATGCCATATCACGCCATCTATCGACGAATAGCAAAATAATTAAATTGATTCTTTCAAGTTTACCATTTCTATGCTTTTTCCCGTATAGATGTAATTTATAAATAAAATGCATATTATTCTTAGTTTACGTTATTCATTTATTTATAAGTGTTAACAATGTTTAATTTTATTACTGAGCTACAAAGCATAATTCGTGTGGTATCTAGATAATAAAAAAAAAGCTCTATTTTTACAAACACAATGAATCTTTACAGAATGTTTATATAAGTACATAAATACTTTTATTAAAACTGACTTATACCATAAGACGGATGGAAACTTTATTAATAATTTTCTATCACAGTCCTTACAATATTTTCTTTTTTTATATTAATCGAACCAATACAACTAGTTAAAAATTGGTCAATCACTTGTTGAACACTTTGTATTTCTTAGAAATTTCATGGCAAGGTTTCTAACCGTCTTCGTGCCTGCAACATAATATTTAATAGCAGTATTTATAATTATTTATCACTTTCTTTCGTGTATAGAAGTGTTTAGTTATGTCGACTCAAGTCACAGCTCAGAGCGGCCATAAAGTTATGCGAAAGTTATAAAAAATCCAGACAAAAAAAAAGAAAACGACCATCCCATAATAATAGACCCAATATTAATAGCGTGGAAGTTATTTAAAAAATCCTAGAATTAAACCTAAATAATTAATAATAAGTAACAATAGCTAAACTAGTTCAAAATGCATAGAGTGCTCTTAAAAAAGGTTAGGTTTGGCCAGATTTACATCATAAGAATAATTAACAATACGAATTTATTTATTATTTACACATTTTTATTGTTGAAATACAAAACGATTAACATTTCTTGCTAATCGAATCGAGATATTTAATTTAATTTGCATGTTATTATTCTTTATGGTAATCTTAACTCCAAACCCTGCAAACTTATGAAACAAAGAAAAGAAATTACATTAAAACAAAAAAACAACATATTCAGAGAACAAACAGAGATTAAAGATTTTACAGCCCGATTCAAATTTTATGGCGGCTCGGAACATGAGGCGAGTCGCTGCGCAGTAACAAATTCACGCGTCAGCGGGGGTGAGGGGTGAGGTACTGCGCAGTGAGTAGCGCACTTCAGAGCTGCCGTAAAGTTTGAATCGGGCTGTACCTAAAGTAAGTCTCAACGACCATCGTCAAGTCATTCTCATAATGACGAGTTTGTTTAAAAAACTACCTTACCTTAGTAACGGTAATATTATGTGATTAATATCGCTCATGGAAATATTCGGATTGAAAAATGGGACTTTTCACTTTATTATTTGATTTTCTTCATTTATGTATCAGCTGCACAAATCAACCTGCGCTGGGCCCGCGTGGTGGATTACGGCCTGCTCCCTCTCGCAAAGAGGAGGCCTGTGTCCCAGCAGTGGGAACATTACAAGCTGATCATGCTATATTATCAGCTTGTCTTTGAACGAAAATATATTACGTTCAAATGTTTTTAATCATTCAATCCAATTAAAATCGAATATTGATCGTAAGTATGGAGTTATATGGACGGACGCTTAGAGTATTACGGTAATATCGATAAAAAAAAGGGAGGCCCTTCGTTCTGTATATCGAGATCATCATCATCATCATCATCATCATCATCATGACTGTCATCTGTGTGTAGAGTGGAGTGGAAGTTGTGTGGAAATCGGTTGTCATGGTATGGGCATGTGATACGGAGGAACGAGGAAAATGTCGCGAGGAGAGGTTTGGGTATGAATGACGATGGCTATAAGAACAGGGGAAGGCCAAAGAAACGATGATGGACTGTGTGAATGATGGTATGGTTAGAAAGGGGGTGACTACCGAGATGACGACTAATAGAAAAATATGGAAGAAAAAGACATGTTGCGCGGACCGGAATAAAATTGGGATAAGGGAATGATGATGATATATTGACAGAGTTACAACCTGCAAGAGTTAACTTGAGCTCGGATGACGTATTCACGCGGCATTGGCGCGTCGGTGGCGAGAGTAGTAAAGGTGTGTACAGGCGTAACCGACTACGCGTACATTGGTACGCGTAGTCGGTTACACGTGTCCTGGAACGCCATATGTGTAATGTCCATACTTGCAGCTACGCGTACACTCTTAGGGAACGCGTGCCGCGCGAGCGCCGCGAGCTACCGTCAGTCGGTTTTTGGTCTCGCGTCAAAGGGCCGCGCACGCCCGGGTAAACTATATTTGGACGGCAATATGGAGGGTTTCAGTGCTGGTGCACGCAACCGCTATGTTTCTCGGAGTCATGGCGGATGACTGGCGGGATTCGCGTAGCGCTATGGATCGATTGACCTCGCATTCAGGTTCGCGGCGATCCGTACAGGAGCTGTACGCGTATCCAATGCATGCGTGGACAGCGTATTCCGACTACGCGTAACACAGGAACGCGCAGTCCGCTCCGTACACACCTTGACAGCGCGGCGGTTTTACTTTGGCGACCCGCCACCTAGTTCAAGTGTCTTCTTGACACAATAAAGCTATAGTCCCATTCTCCAAGTCCGTGTTTTTAAGAGCTAGTTGAGTTTTCATATTCCTTACGTGCAAAAGGCAACTGTACACAAATTTACCCCAGGTATTGTAATTCTTATAAGGGTACATCTAGCAATGAAATGGTCTTATTTTATGATACCTATAGTAATATTTTTACATATTCCATATATTTCTCAATCCTACTATTATTTAATAAGATATTTTATTACATAGATCCATAATATGCTATATTTTTGATAAATATATGGCCAAATATGATTTATTGAGTAGCCGCAACGTTTACAACCCTTACAACGAATTGCATTTAAGTTTTGTTTCATTGTAAGATCTTACGCTAAAACATTCACAGAATCGAACGACAACAATCATCCTCTCGTTACTTTAGTCTTCAGATAGGAGTTGAGAAACCTGTAAAAAAAAAACAACATCCATCAATGATCATCAATCGCCAGAATGTTTAATCAAAAACGATAGAGAAAATTGCTTAAAAGCATGAATTTTGAATGAACAGTGTACACTTGCATGAAGCAAATCACACCTCCTTTAAGGGGGAAGCGGCAGGTTAGCCCACGAAATTCAAATTTTCTTGATTATTTAATGCAATATCAATCAATAGGATTATATGAACTGAGGGTTGTATTGATGATTGTAATGATTATAATTCTGTAGTCATATTTGTTACGGTCGCAAATTATATTTTAATCAACATACAACCTGGCACTGAACTGCCAATTGCAAAAAACGTAAGGAAATTTGAATTTCGCGAGCTACCTAGTGCATCCCCTCTAAGTTTATCGGTATTAATAACATTATGAACTAATATTTACATGAACATGGAGTGGACATTTAGTCGTCAAGGAAACCAGCGCCGAGGCCTGAGTTTGTAACCAGCGTAGACGAGCGCGCCTACGCACGCCACGCGGATCGTGACCCGAATCACGCGCGTAGAAAGAGACGGCGGCGGCACTCTGTAGACAAGCAAGAACACATTAAACACGGTATGACAGGGAATCGAGTGATAACATCGAAGATTTTTTTTTTCAAATCATCGTACCTTTTGGCCCTCAGATGTAGTGCAATTGTATTGTGAAATATATTGAAAAGACAAGATGGCGCCGTTCCGATTTTGGCCAGGCGCCGAAAAATCCTTGTACAGTTATACATTAATCACAGTATGACGGGAAAAGGTGTGGTAAATAAAAAAAAAATCCTTTGTGAACCATCTTGTGCATGTCAGATAGTGCAACAAGTTCAATTATTGTCTGGTTCCAATAGTTTTAAATGAAGCTATACAATATTGTTTACTTACTGAAGTAGTGGTGGTATGTCTTGGGATCTAATTTTACCCCAGTGTTCCACGATGCCAGCCACATGGCCAATGCCGACGACGCCTACAATGCGGCAAGGTTCCCGACCTATAGAAAGCAAACTATTAAAACATCCAGTACAGTTAAACCAGAAAAGGTATGCGCTTCGATAACCTTCGTGTTTCCTAATTAGCACGGACGTCGCGCTACAGAGAACCCCCCGTGGATGCAAAGCTTCTAACTTTTGTCCTGATACGCTATGCAGTAGTGCACCTATCATCACGTGTTTGTATGACGTTTTCTCTCTGTCGGGTCCTGTCACTCAAAAACTTTGAAAATATATCTATGCTGTCATTCGTGGAAGTTTGACAGTCGTACACCCGTAACGACTGTCAAAGTCAGAAAACCGAAAGTCTGACAACCAGTCTTACCAAGGGGGATCGTATTACCCAGTACCTAACTGGGTTGTGGAGGTCAGATAGGCAGTCGCTCCATGTAAAATACTGGTATTCCGCTGCATCCGGTTAGACTGGAAGCCGACCCCAATATAGTTGGGAAAAGCTAGGCAGATGATGATGATCGATGGAATTACATAGAGAATAATCATGGTATAGCATGCAATCCAGGCAATAGTTTCATGGTTGTAACGGCTCTATATTAGATCTCATCATCGCGTGTTCCTATTTCCGGAGATAGACCATGATTCCATACGCATACTTTTTCTTGATAGTCATACATAGTCTCATTTTAGGTAGTAATAGTAATTATCATACTCACGCGGTTGCAAGGCAGCGACCTGCAGTGAATGGCAGAGATACATGTCTCTCTCGACGACAAACACACGCTTCAAGGCAGGGAACTCTTCTGCCATTTCTTCCAACATGTCTTCTAACATTTTCTTTTGTTTACATTTTTCTACTTCTTCCAGACTATAGAAAATAAAAAAAGTATTTCAATTTAACAAAAATAAAGTCGAAGCGATTTACAACTTTAACGCGCGGTGTGCGCGCGGTGCTGTACCCCTACCATGATTTACTATCGAAAACTTACTCGCTAGCGTATTAACATGGATCGAATAGTTCTTTAATGCTTGCACCATGAGTTTTACGGAGTCTTACGCAGGCGCTAAGGTAAACTCGATAGATCGTATCATCTTAAGTTTTGTTTCTTTCTTTATCAGTAAAAAGAAGAGAGAACCGCATAATTATATGCTCAAAATGTAGTGCTATCGCCTATGCTAAAAATGCTATGACAGTCAATAATCCGACTAAATAGAAAGGTTGGCGGTTAGTGAACTACGATAGATCGTATCATCTTAAGTTTTGTTTCTTTCTTTATCAGTAAAAAGAAGAGAGAACCGCATAATTATATGCTCAAAATGTCGTGCTATCGCCTATGCTAAAAATGCTATGACAGTCAATAATCCGACTAAATAGAAAGGTTGGCGGTTAGTGAACTACGATAGATCGTATCATCTTAAGTTTTGTTTCTTTCTTTATCAGTAAAAAGAAGAGAGAACCGCATAATTATATGCTCAAAATGTAGTGCTATCGCCTATGCTAAAAATGCTATGACAGTCAATAATCCGACTAAATAGAAAGGTTGGCGGTTAGTGAACTACTTATGGTAATATAGTGGTTGTTGAATTTTCATTCCTTACATGTCACTGTTGTGTCATCGAGTAACTTTAGTGACAAGTTACGTTAGGTTTCTTACCTATCGAAATCTACCTACAACGTGTCGTTTTGCATCCTCAAATCGTCAAATTGCATCGTCAAATTCAAGGAGGTAACTATGCTACAGATTCTCGACACGAATCAATAATAAAATAAGTATTTTTTTTTTCAAATTTTCGGAAATCGACATGTGTAGGACACTCATTTTAAAAAGCGGCTAGTGTGAGATCGCACTGTAACTACCCTTTTACACACACATAAAAACGCGGCCGCTTATACGATACCATAACGCGATTCTGTTCTTTGAAAGTGGTGAATTTTGAAATACTGTCAAAAATAAATAACTAAAAAAAAAAAAAAAACAAATATGTATTCATTTATATTTACCAGGGATCGTAATTTTATTTGATTAATGTCTTTCATAACAGCCTCCTGAAATTTGACGAGGATGCAAAACAACAGCTTGTATAGTGCTCATGGTACGAATTTGAAATCTTTCTTTGACCGCTAGAAGCGTGTCATAAACACAGGTGGACAATAAAATTAGGCCACCTACCAAACCGGTTGTCGTGACTGTGTTTCATAATAAAAACTTTTTTAATATATCTTTTAGCTAGTCCCATAAATGTTCTATGGGATTAAGGTCTGGACTTCGGGCTGGCCAGTCCAGAACCTGTATACACACTTCTCGCAAGTAATCTCTAACGCACATCGTAGTGTGGGGGCGCGCATTATCGAGCATTAACTTATATTCTTGACCGATAAATCGCGAGTATGGCACTACATGCTCTTCAAGAAAGTCAGTGATGTACGAATCAACAGTCACAGTTCCTCTATCTACGATAACCAGCTCTGTACGGGCTACAAAACTGAAACATCTCCAAAGCTTACCGTTTCAGATGACGATTTCTGAGGCTTGCTGACACTACAAATCGATAATCCCATTCAGATGTCTTTCTTCTTCGACCTGATCCAAGTTTTCTGATGTAGCCACCAGTCTCCAAATAGCTTTTGTAGACATATTGAACCATTGATCGACTAACTTCATATTGAGGAGCGACATTTCGCTGGCTTATTCCAGTTTGTAACAACGTTTTTATCAGTGAAATGGAGCGACATTTCGCTGGCTTATTCCAGTTTGTAACAACGTTTTTATCAGTGAAAAGGAAGAGGGAGGCACATAACTTAAATCAGTAATACGAATTTTACTATAGCTTTAAATAGCGTCCTAGCGACAGGACATTAAACATAAAAGAATAAAAGTCCACACTTTTATTCTTTTATGTACCTAAAAAAACGGATTAAATGACATTTGACACATTTACACTTGATAATTTTATCAATATAACCCTCTACTAAGATTGCAAATGAACAAACCTATTATTTAATGTAATTTTTAAACAAACCGTAATTAATGAATAAATCATAAAAATAGGAGTGGCCTAATTTTATTGTCTACCAGTGTATACTATTTAGGGACACGCTAGCGAGTTTTGGTTGTGCATACTCATGGTAGTGCTACTGATTTACATCGATCCAGTATTTTAATTCATTGCTGGATCGGCTATTGCCCAGTTAGCCTTTATTGTAATCCAGCACAACACTATTATTATTGGACTGGATCAATGCAAATAAGCCTTTTTGGGTTAGTTTGGGTCCGACACTATAGACTCTACACTGTTACAGTGTAAAGAATAAATCCATACTAACATTACTAACGCGAAAAGAACTGTTACATTTTTAAGCCATAACGGCTGAACGGATTTTGATGTAATATGGCATACAGGTAGACCTGCGTTAGCACTTATACTCCAACTCAATGAAACGAAATTCAAATCTTACATAAAACGCACACTATGCAGCCAAGCATATTATAAGTTGGGGGATTACATCGCTGACAAAAATGCTTGGCTAAACGCTGGTCCTGCTCCACAGGACGCATAATTAATTGATTAGCATTTGAAATTACTTCTCACACGTCTACCCTACCTACATACTGTTGGAGCTGCTGAAGATTTTAAAATACTATTTTTGCATTATATGTATAAATTCAATCTCCTAGTATTGTATAATTGCATAGAATGTATGTGAGTACTATGTACATACTATAAAGCTACCATTTACTGGGTACGTCTTTCATTGACTTGAATGTGCCTTGGCGGCTGAGAGTATGTCATGCTCACTCTAATGTCTCGCTGATGGTGGCGCATGTGTTGGATCATTTAGCTCCCTTCAAAATGGTTGAGCTGAATGGTGCTAATCTATGCGTCATATTCGTGAACGGGCGCCATCAGTAGGGACTGGTCAACTCTTTGCTGCCATGGCTCATCTTGATTTAATTTAATATTTGAATTTTTTTTTTTTTTATATTTTCATTACGGACGCTTTTAACGTTCTGCATCGTTCTCACGTGCATAATTTTGAACATGAATGATGTAACCAATACTTTGTAACAATATTATTATGATTTAAAAGAGTGTCCATGGAGTTTCTTGCCCGTTCTTCTCCATAGGTACCTACGCTTTGGAATGGGCAACTAGCTTCATCTTTTTGACTGACCGACCTTGACAATTCAAAAGTGCCTGTAATTGGTTTATTTGAAATAAATAGTTTGAGTTTGAGAGTTCATACAGCACTTCATATCCAGGTAGGATGTTCCCGAGGGATAATTTTCGACCTACACACGGGCAAGAACGGGCATAAGCTAGCAATAATATAAAGGGAAAAGTAGCATTTCACTGACCTTATAGTCTGGTTTGATGTGAGCAAATGCCAGATGAACCTGATGGTCTGGCCCCAGGAGAGGGATGCGATGGCTCGGTGAAGGGTGATGTCTATCGCCCTATCACCCAACTGAACAATACAGCTTGGGATTTTCTTAGCCTGGAATAAATTGGTAATGTCTTAATTAATTTTGTATTCTGTAAAAGTGTTACTTAGAATTTGTGTGGCCATAGTACCTGCCTATTATTTTCCAACTACAGGACAAAGACTTTTTCTCCATATAATTACATACAAAATGTACCTTATTTTATTTCTAATTAAGTCTATTTTCTTTTGAATGTTTATGAAAATACGCCGTTGTAGCGCCGTTTCAACATTGGTGTTTTGTTTACACTCACTATTTAATTAAATATGTTTTTTTTTTTTGTAAAAGTACGTTTTTATAAGGGCATATTTTCATTAAGAGTTAATTTGGTATTAAGTTAGAAGTTACCTCAGCCATAGCACGTCGGAATTCGCCGCCCGGTGCCATACCCAATTCTCTTGTTATATGAGCCGACATGTTTAATAACAATATGTACATCAATCCGTTGAAAACTCCATTCTGAGCCATTGTTGCTCTGCAAAAACAAAACACAAACAAATTTTCGATAAACATTGCAAAGAATGCTGCATGAAAGAAGAAACAAAACTATTAGTATTATTTTTTCATCGTAATTATTATAATTATCTGATTTATTGGATGGGTACCAGTCCAGCCAGATATGGTACATTCTTCAGTATTTATTATATATATTGTTATTTTTTTTAATAAAGCTTGAGAACAATCAGATAACCACCCAATTTATGTAGGGAAGCTGCCGATCGATTCTGTAAAAAACTCACTGTGAAAAGTTAGGTGAAGTGTGCTTAGAGTGAGCTGTCAGCTCACTCCCACCTAAGTTTTCACGGTGATATGGTTACAGAATCGCACTGCTGGTTTCAGTTCAGAGGCTAATTCACTGTTCTTCATGGATACCAATATCTTATACAAATAATAATAATCCTAACAAACCTTATCTTTTTAATATTAATGTTCTTAGCTTCTCTAAGTATGACTTCTTCATCTAATAACAGAATATTAGTCCTTTGTTCACACAATTCCACCATCACAATATGTGGATTCACTTCTTGTATTACCTGAAATAATAATCATCTTATAAATATAATCAGAACATTGGATCATCTCATCATTAGTAATTTATTATGACAAAATAAGAGAATATGTTTCATCTTTTATCATCTAGAATTCTAGATAGTGTCATGGAGAGCAATGAAATGTTTCTGAAATAAAATACAATATTATTTCGATTTATCAAGATAATCATTGCATGTTATAAAACAAAGTCCCCCCCCGCCTTGTCCCTCTTGTCTGAACGACAAACTCAAAAATTACCGAATGGATTTTCATATGGTTGTTGTTGTCAGAGTAGTGCGTGAGGAAGGTTTAGGTGTATAATTCATTAAGATATTGTGTAAATTGGCTGAAATATGACGATATTTGTTAAAGATGTTGCTTAGCATAGCTTTAGTGGCAAGTTTTATGAAAAAAATATATTACAGAATAAAAAAATGTTAAAATTCAACCTGAATGTGATAAACCTGATGTGATAAAATCCTTTATACTACAGAAAACCGCACATACCCTGGATACATCCTCCTGAGATTGTATGCTAAAGTGAGCAGTACCCACTAGATACACCTTGCCACCATCAGGAGCATCCAGCACTGTCACCGTGCTAGGAAGACCTTCATCCATTGGCAACTCGGAGACACCTGAGGAACATAACAGACTTTTTTTAAAACATGTTGGTCTATTTTTAAAAGCAGAATAATTTGTCTTCTACATATATTCCTAGGGGGGTTTATACATATTAATGTGTGTTAATTCAAGTTATTTACCATCCTCCATGTCACATTCTGGATTAGAATCAGCAATTTGAGTCTCCGATGGAGTCTCTTTCTTTTGGTCTGGTGTAGAAGTGGCAAAATTAGGTTTATCTGAAAATAACAAATGTAATTTTTATTCTATATGATAAAATACTTTTAGTATACGGGCTGATTTTTCGATAGTCAGATAACTTTTATCTGAAGAATAAATACAACAGTTTGGCATATTTTTTATACAAAAGTTGTCGAACATCAAAAATTATTCCTCAGTTAAAGTTATTTGACCATTGAAAAATCAGCCCTATAAAGAATTTTCTTTAAATACTGAATTAATAAGACAGCATTTTACTTCTTATCTTGTTATGCTTGATAATTAATGAACACATTAGTCAACCTTATCATGTCATTCCTTAGCAACAACATCAAGTTAGTTTGTGCTCTAATTATCTCTTTCTTTACACATATTTTCCAAAATAAAGGAACAAACAACAAACCTGACTTATGTGGCAACATGGCACCAAAAGTATTCACTGGTGCATCACCACCACCATCCTCAGCCTTGATGAACACCTTACACTCATTGACTATATCACACTTGACCCCTGATGCTTGTGGCTTCACAAATAACTGATCCTCTTCTAAATTACCATGTGTCACCAGCCTTTCATTATTTAGCAGACGATCAGCAGCATCCATTTTATTATTGAATTACTGAAAGTGCAAACGCCATAACTGATTTTAGGGTGCAATGCAACAGCTGCAATGCAAATTCAATGCAACATTTTCCTAAATCCAGGAAAATGAATGCAAGAAATGTTCACAAAAGTAGTACAAAATATAATTGGTTTATCAGCAGAAAAATAGAATACAACACTCGAATGAGAAAATTTTATTTAGGTAACGTGGATTATCATACCAATCAATTCGTGCCAACTCAATTTTTTCAAGTGAAAGTACTTACTTGCTGCAGTTTACTTATTCAACTAATGAAACACGTACCTTATTAAAATGTTCCAAGTGTTTGAACGTCGTTATGGGTATTTATGTACCGAGTTCTTAGCTACGAAATTATTTTATATTTTGATTTGTTGAACATTTTTTATGTACTATTTTTCACATGCAAAAACTAGTGATACCAGATACAAACCCAAAATAAATAAAATAAAAAATAAATTATAATCGACTAAATAGTGATTTATGCTAGATACACACATAGTATAATGTACTGTGATACACACACTCAATCTCACGTGCACATAGATTTTGACAGCTGTTTTGTCGCTCTAGGGGAACCGGTGAACGTGAGATTTTGAAGTCACTAGCGAATCATTGCGTGTAATACCGCATTTACACAATCGTGTTTGCCATTCGGCTCGTTATTCGACGAAACATTCCTATACGAGTGCCATCGCGCACTACTGTTCACAAATTCGCAGGGTGAATTATTTTGAAATTCGGACACGAACATCACAGAACATAATATATACCCTAACACGAACATGGAGATCGTGAAAATAATTGCGGCATGCGCGCTACATCTAATTGAATTCTTCTTTAATTTTAAGTTGCTGACTGACAATCCTATACTAGTTGCTATACGGTTCCATGCATCGTTTGTCTATTTTTATGATTGCGATGTTTTGGGTTCCAAATGAGGTCTTCCTTTTGATAAAGTGCTAGGAATTCTAAAATTCGCACTTCACTCCACTCCATTTTATCTACACGTCCTGTTGGGTCGAGCGCTAGTTGTCAACTGAATGCTTGAATGCAGGCGAATGTGTAAACAGTAAGTTCGTGTTCGCCATTCATACCCTTTGATTCGCATGCGAAAAACCGATCGCGACAAACAAATGTCAAAAACTTGTCAAAATGTAGGGAAATATTAAAGGTGTTTTTGACTGATTGAGACAGATCAGACTGTAAACGTTGTTATAATTACGAGAATTGCCCCCCAGGGATGATGTCGAGTAGGTAAAATTACTTGGTACCGAAATAAAACAATCGAGTATTTAAATGTATTTACTTGTATCAAATTATCCCTAACCATCATGAGGCGCTGGTTTATTATTTTGGGTAATTTTTGAGGAACAAAGTACATACATGTAATTATAACATTCTTCTTATATTCTTCTAATACCGCATTTACACATTCGTGTTCGCTATTCGCCTCGTCATTCGATGAAACATTCGACGAATTATTCGTATACGAATGCCGTCGCGAACTACTGTTCACACATTCGCGCCTTCGCGGGGGGAATTATTTTGACATTCGCACACGAACATGGATGACGTGAAAATAATTTCAGCATGCGCGCTACATCTAATTGAATTCTTTTTTATTTTTAAGTTTCTTACTGGCAATAGGGTATTTGCCTGGGTTAAAAAATAATAATCATATTTAGTCCGTCAGTTAGATTATTGAAAAATAATGGACACGTATATTTTCTTTTGTCAATCAAACAAAAAATGACAAAGATAAAGCGCGTCAAAATTTGGGAGTGGGGGGTCGCGACGTCACTTGCTTGCAAAAGTGTAGCAAGCAAGTGACGTCACGCGGAACTTTAACGGGCGATATCTTCATCATTTTTTATTTATTTAACAAAAGAAAAAATATGGGTTCAATATTTTTTGCTAATCTAAGTGACGGACTAATTTGATTTTTTTAGGTAAATAGCCTAGGTATCCCATATAGTTGATATACGGTTCCATGCATCGTTTGTCTTTTGTCTATTTTTATTATTGCGATGTTTTGGGGTCCAAATGAGCGCTTCCTTAAGATAAACAATCAATAAAGATATTCAATCATACTCATTGTTGTAGTATTCAAAATATATATATAATTGTACGTACTAGTTTATTGTAACTTTTTGTAAGGGACAGGGACTGCTAGGTATTAGGAAAGCTGAACTTCACCCATCAGATTGTGTTTGACATCCGGAACAAACTTATATGAATAACTTTATGTATGCGTATGCCTCATGTACTACAATCTCCTTTTTATGAAATAAAAAATTATTATTATTATAAAGTTCTAGGCATTCTAAAATTCGCACTTCATTCCATTTTGTCTACACGTCCTGTTGGGTCGGGCGCTAGCTGTCTACTGCAGTCTACTGAATGCAGGCGAATGTGTAAACAGTAAGTTCGTGTTCGATAATCGTGCCCTTTGATTCGCGTCCGAAAAACCGCTCCCAACGCGATCGCGCGAATCGCGAGGCGAATCACGAGGCGAATAGCGAACCCACTGTTTACACATGCGTGTTCGTTATTCGCCTCGCGATTCGCGCGAATGTGTAAATGCGGCATAATATGTTTACTAAGAGAGTAAAATATGTGAGTTAAAAACAGGCACAACACTACCATTGTTACGTCACTTCATTCATTCGGACATTCCAAATTCGATTTTTCTTCGGGTTTGTTGGATTCTACTTTGCGGGTCCTAACTTTATAAATAACACAAAATGAGTGCCTGGAGAGCAGCCGGTCTTAAGTAAGTCCTATAATCGTAGAAATACTATGTTTTACATCTTAATTGTGGATAGATGAAATATAATAAAGGTTATGTTATTCTAGTTACATAAACTACTCGAACATCGCTGCTAAGATGCTGCGGCGATCCTTGAAACCCGAGTTACGTGCTGATGCGTTAAAGCGTGATGTTTCCAATGTCCGTATTACTCCATGGCTGAACGGCAAGCCCGCACGTAAGTATTGATGTAGCAATTGTTATGTAGCCAGACCATTGATTAATGACTTCTACAAGGTACCTGTTCATGTATGGTCAATACAAAATTTTAATAAGATTTTGAATTGATAAACACAATACAGGTAATAATTGGATAACAATACATGAATTATTTTTTGATATATATATGTTGAAGGACCATGTTTGGCTGATGTTAATGACCTGATATAAATAAGAAAGAAATATGTATGTGGTTACCCACTTGTACGTATGGGACATACGTACAAGTGGTACGACAGTGGGTACATTAGTACATACTGACATCAGTTAACTTCAGAAGGCCAATTCTCATACATAAAAATGTTCAAAATCTAGCCAGTCTCATCTTAGCGACTTATTTTTGACAGATTAGAATGGGAACTTACTTTGAAATATGGGTATTGCCTCATAGAATACATTATTATGTACTACATGAGGTAGAAGTGCAGTCTTCTAAAATGAGTGTAAAATCTAATTACCAATTGATTTTTCAGATGAAAAGAACTAAAAAGGATAATCTAAATTAGGTTTGTCTCATAAACAACTAAGGATTACAACGCTTGTCTAATTTCATTATTAAATGGAATTGGTTTGATGAAACACTAATATATACAACATGATATATAACCCTTAGTTTAGACTTGATCGCAACTGTGTGCGTTTTTGACACTAACAATAAGTGTACAGATTTTAGTTTGAAAATCAATAACATCTGCATTTGTTTTGTCTAAAGGCTCCCGCCCCTTCGTCGCACTGCCGACTGGCGCCTATCTGAAGGAGCCTTAATGCATACTTAAAGGAACTGTTTTTACCCTTTCCTGTGAATGTGTTTTCCAAAATGATTGCCGCATTTTATGTTAATGTATGTATATCCCTGATGCTGACTAATAGTAAACTTGTCATTTTCAGATCTAAAAGCTCGTGCTGCCAAGTAGAGAATGGGATCCTTTACCAGCATGCATGATTACCAGCAAGCAAATTAGTTTAATGTAAAGTTTGTCAATAAATTATTGTTATTCATGTTCTGTTTTATTTTCTCACACATGTATACAGGACGGCAGGGACCGGGACATCGACACGCAACCTGTTCCCGTGGATTTAGTACATGATTGTGGAACCCCTGCGTTGACATTCTTTACATTTTTTTTGAAGATAGCTTTTCTGTACATTTTGAATGCATAGGTTTTCACTTTTCTATGAAACTACAGATTTTTTTTTATAACCACCAAAAAATCTGTATGTGAGCGGGTTTAGAATCATGTGTTGAATTCATGATTTTACTTTGTATATCATTGTTCCTGTCATCCTGTAAAGAAAAAGAATAGGGAAGAAAACAAAACATTTCATTTGAGTAATATTTTTAATCTTGTAACTTTTGTTTGTATATTAGCAGATTCTACTTCGCTTATAAAAATTTTACCCAGTGGTGCTTCTGGTCGAAGTTCTTTCAGGCTAAAGTCTGTCCGAATATCACACTGCTTCCTCAGTTTTTCTAACCCATTCCAAGCAATCATTACACCATTGTCTGTGCATACCTTAGGTGGTGGACGATATGTCTTGTAGCCCATCTTACTTCCAATATGTTCTATTGACTGAAATATAAAATTGTTACATGCAACTCCTCCAGACACAACAATTGCCTTATTATCTGGGTTTATTAACGCATTTTTATCACAAAACATCATAGCTCGGTGCGTTCTATGTGCTATATGTTCTGCAACAGCAAGCTGGAATGCTGCACATAAATCATACACTTCTGGTATTATTTCGTCACCCATCACATTGTGTTCCATTTCCTTTTTTATGAGCTTGCGAACTAGAGCATCTTTTAACCCGCTAAAGCTAAAGTTACAATCTCTAAACTTTGACAAGGGCAAGGGAAATTCAAATTGGCCTGGATTTGTAGATTTCTGTGCTGCCAACTCCACTGCTCGACCTCCGCATATCTGTGAGTATTCAGGAATATTTCTTAATTTCATTCTTCTAGCAACTTTGTCTAATATTTCACCAGGGGCATTGTCCAGACCTTTCCCAAGTAATAAAAAATCATTAATGTCTCTTACAACTGATAGCAAGCAATGACCTCCAGATATTAGCAAAACTAAGAAAGGAAACTGGAGTTCATGATACATTCTTGCTACTAAAGCATGGGCTTCCATGTGATGAACAGGTATTAAAGGTTTGCTATGTATTCTTGAGATATACCTAGCATATTTTGCTCCAATCTGAAGGCTTAAAAGCAAACCAGGTTTCGTAGTTACTGCAATAGCATCTATATCCTCAATAGTTTTGCCAGCGTTATCTAGGGCCTCTGTTACAGCTCTATCTATATTATTTCGATGTAACTCATGCGCAAAAATTGGGTTAACGCCACCGTATCTTGTATGGAGAGCAGTTTGAGAATACAAAGATTCTCCCAGTAAACGACCTGTGCCATCAATAACAGCACAACCGGTATCATCGCAAGAGGTTTCGATTCCTAATATCACAGTATTTCGGGAATACGTTATCGTTTTGCAACTGTATGCCTGTACAACATAGGGTCTTGCGACTCTTCTAACACATTTCTGAAAATATAACATTGCCTGTTAGCTAATATTAATAAAAACTTTATTTTTATTAGACAGATTGATTACGTAATATTCTTCTTTCAACAACTAAAATAAAACGTTCAAAATGTAATCAAAACATTGTAAAATATTCGTTGAGTTAACTCCACACACAGTCCACATCACAGAACATAAATACCCTAACGGCCTAACGGGTCCACATTCCACAACAGGACGGACGGACGGACTCGGACTGACGGAAAAAGGCAGGGTTGCCAGACGAGTTCGAGTGAATTATCGTATCAATATTCGAAAATTAGATGAAAAATTATCGTACACCTACCAAAACCGCGCGAAACGCGCTATTTCGCAAAACTAGAAATAGGATAGGAATTTTAGAAAGTTGTGAAATTAGACAGAAATTTTAAAATAATTTACGGTATTTATTTTATTTCTAAAAGAGTGGGATCATCGGTATCTGTATTTACTTCTACGTCTGCAGCAGCGCCAGCCGTTTTTGAATAAAGGACTGCTGAAGTCATTCGTGATATCATTTTATCAGTTGGTTTAAAACCATAACAGCATTCTTTTGATTGGTTTTTTACGCATTGCGCTGAAAGTAAAACCCCTTTAACAGTTTTTGTTGCAAGTTTGTTTCTTATTCTGGTTCTTATTCTGATTTTAAGGCACTGGATAATAGTCTTTTCACCCCACTTCGGAGGAAGGTTGGAAATTATCGTACTTTGGCGTACGATAATACATATTATATCGTACATCGTACGAGTGTCGAAATTATCGTACATGTACGATAATTATCGTACGTCTGGCATCACTGGAAGAAGGAATGAATGACAAATTGACATTATTGACAATGACTTTGACAGTTTGACTGTCAGCTGGTCCGGTTAATCCATGAAGATATAGATATATAGCTTCATGGGTTAATCTAAGTTGTAAGGAACCTTAGACGATTAATCATAATATGTATATGTATTTATAATCATATAATTTATATCACCACACAGCTTACACAATATAAAAAATTTCACAAGGGATTTTTGGAAATACGACCTAAGCGCGTATTTCGTTGGTATGGAAAAAAATCCTTTAGCTACTAACTAAACTTGTTTGTCACGAATACATTCTCACTAGTATTATCCTCTATGATAAAAGGAAACTTATCGGATTGGCTTTAGCTCTACCGGATGGGTGCTTAGACCATTGAGATAGGAAAAACATGGAGATGCCGCGTTATTCTATACATACATTTGCAACAAATATGAGTGAAATATGATCCAGAATTTGAAATATCGTTATCTCTCATTCTTTCTAGTGAGATAATCTTATTTGATAAAAGAGACAACTATATTTTAAGTTGTTGCTAATTATGGCAACATTTTGTCTTGACGTAGTGACAGCTGTTGTAGGTAAGTGCCGTAGCAGCCATCTTATGCGACGAGTTTCGTGGTAGTTTGGCTGTCAAATGGTTGTTTGTTTTTTGTATTATTGAGATTTGCGAGAAAATTACGAGGATTTTACCTTTTAAAACTGCATGTGAATGTTGGAAAACAGAAGTGCAACGTGCCTGTGTGTTGTATTGCGAAGTGTGGTGCAAGAAAGAATGAAAATTGACTTTGCACAGGTTATAGCCGCTTTTCATGCATTAATACATACAATAATACACAATCGATGATACAATTGTAACGCGATCATGAATTTATGGCTAAAGTATTGATATTTGGGCTCATTTCCATATAACAGGCCTTTTTATTATATTTGTTAATTCATTCGTTTGTTTACAAACAGATGTCATAATGGAATAGTGTTGTACCGTTGCCGACTTACCGTAATAGTTTCCGGAACTAGTTCCTCTGCTGAAACGATATCCGTATATTCTGCGATGTTAACATAAATAATCTTGCGTCTTATTCGGTCCGAGTGACCTAGCTAGGTCCGGCCTGTGGTTCACACTTCACAGCACCAAAATCCATCGTGATCCAAACGTGATAACTAGTAAAACTCGTATATAGTATCGTTACTCGTATAGTAACAACGAGATAACAGTTGTTCCTTGATGGACACAACCCTAGCAATGGCAGCCATTTTATGAGACAAGATGAGTTGTAGGTATGCACCCTTTTTTTGTAGGTATTTCCAGTCCATACTTTTCTATGTCAATGGCTTAGACCCACCCAGGGTGTCAACCTGGCTGAAGCTGGGTCACGATTATGGACTTTGTTTCTAAGTCAGTGTCCAACTCAGGCAGATGCTGGAGCCAGACCACATCAAACCCAACCCTAGTAGCATAGACAACAAATATTCAACTGTCATTCAGCATTCTACTAAGTATCTACTGTACTAACTAGGTACCTATTCTTTCTTGCGAACGAAAACCTCTATGAATAGCAACCTTCATTTAGAAAATAGCGGTGTTCGAGTAGGATAGACACGATTTTTGTTCTATTTTGTTTTCAATCGAACTGTGTCGTGTGTACCTCCGGCATTTATCTTAGAAAAAGGAATTGATATGGTAATTATAAGTTATTTTACTGGTGTGAATTGAATAAACAAAATGCCGCTTTCCAAATTGTAATCTGACTTATTCTGTCATTGAGACAATTTTTATGAAGATAGTTTCTAAATTTTAAATAAAAATTCGTAAATTTCGTCGTAACACTGTCTAATAAGTCTAGGTCCAGAAATATAGAATTCCTTCGTGTCGGTTAAAATAATTGTGCATGAACCATGTGCTGATTGAAATACAATCACGTTATATTTATGTATGAAGTGAGTACATATTACAAGGACTTTTTGTTTTTATTTTTATTCACAAAGGATTCTACTACGTCGCTATTAAACTATGAGGATTTTACTGTGTATTTATTACAAATTGGGTTCTTGCAGCTGACATTACATAATGTAAACTGTAAAAAATAACTTTTTTCTAATACATATTAATCTCAGTCAGTAAAATGTCCCCAGGATCTATTAATAAAAAGTAAATTAAGTTGAATATTCAGTGAATCATTATTATGAAAAGTAAAAGTTAGATAAGTACTTACATTTTAATCTGTATTAGAATAGAAATTATTATGTGCTAAAATGAATCCTTCCAAGGATTCATTTTAGCACATAATAATTTTTATTATTAAATGTTAAGGTGCGTTGACAGCAATTCAAACTAATACAACTATAATCAATATTAATAAGTACAGTAATGTTTATTTTTTTACATAATATTTTTATTTATAAAATAATGTTGTGTTGTTGTTTTCTTTTTAGATTTCATGACTGCAAGAATAAGGTGACATCCAAAATGATAAACCTACATATTTTAAAACAATCTACGATTGTTCATCTATGTTTCGCTATATCATACTTCACGTCTGGATTGATTCTGACCTTTATACAAGCTATTTTATACTCTGGACTCAAGCCGTTCAATAAAACTTTGTACAGAAAGATAAACTATTATCTGTCATATTCATTTTATAGTCGTAAGTATTGGTGTTTGTTATGTTTTTATTGTTAGTCGTTAATACTAATCCTTTATACATTGATGTACTTTTTATGAGTCCCTTTTTGGTTAAAACCTTTGTATCTTTTCTTCCAAATTTCTAATTGGAAAGAAGGAACAATATAACATCATGCCTGTATTCTCTAAAGGGTTGGGCAGAGGTGTTATTTAAAAACACCCACATTTAGCCAGTTATGTTTAAATCCCATGCAAAAGGAAGCTCGCGTATTTCCTTCAACCAGGCTGACTGAAGTCTAGACTGGGAAAATAAGAGAAGAAGGAATATTCCTCATTATCACATTTATTTAATTTATTGTTTCTATTGTCTACTTTAGCTATAAAGTATAAATAAATCCATGTAGCAAATGATTTATAAATCATTCATATTTATGAATAAGGGATCTTATTAATTTGTAACCATGCGGGTTGTGAGCCCTATAGAGGATCACAGGGAAGTCCTGGGGACTTGCATAGACTAGGGAAGCATGGCACACAACGGAGGCCTATAGGCAGCAGTGAGTGGAATAAAGTTGCCAATGATGATGATGAGAATGCTAAAATTACTGTTTTTACTTTACTATCTTCTCTTTACTAAACTCAATGTTATTTTCAGAATTAGTGTTTATGTCAGAATGGTGGTCAAATTCAAAACTATCTATATACATTAAAAAGGATGAATATGAGAAGTTCTATGGTAAAGAACATGGATACCTTATAATGAACCACAGTTATGAAATAGATTGGCTCATGGGATGGCATTTCTGCAACACGATAGGAGTTTTGGGAGTGAGTATTTATTTTATATTGTTAAATTATAAACATTACTAATATTTTAAATGCGAAAGTGTTTGTTTGTTACTCAAATACGCAAAAACGGCGGAACAGATTTCGATGAAATTTGGCACACAGACCATGATCTGGTTAAGGAGATAGGCTACTTTTCATCTTGGATCCCAGACGAGGTTGTGGGCAGCAGCTAGTATGTATATAAAAAAGAAGGGAATGGATGGAATCACACGGCTTAAAACAAATTGTCTGCATCATTGTCAACAGGAAAAGTTTTAAAAAAAATTGTTTAATTAATAATTGATCTTAAACTGAGCATTACCCCCTGTTTTTGAAACCCTGTTCAATTTAATATGTGGTTGAATATCATCATCTTTGTTCATTAAAAACTAGTGTGTTTGTGAAAATCTGATGAACTTAGACCACTTTATTAATTCACCAATCGAAAATTGCCAAGCCAGCCACACCAGGAAAGACTGACATTTTGATGGAATGTATTTGATCTTGTCTATACTACCTATTGATGATTCTGATTGATATTGTCTATAAACTTAATAATCAGAAATGGAGATAATTAATAAATAGTGACAGACATTTTGAACAGAAACTTCTTCACAAATTAGTACATAAATGTTCTCAACCTTATTTTGTCCACCACACTTTTGTACACTGAGATTTATTTTTTCGAAAGCCCCCAATTTTTTTTACTTACCTTCTTTTGCGAATCTGAAGCAGCTATTGCCACGATTATTTTTAAAAGTGTAATATTATATAGTCTAATATATAATTTTCTCTGGGTCTTCTACTGCCCCCCTGATGCCCACGTTGTGAACCTATGCATTAGTACAAGTTGAAGCTTCTGAAATGTGGACATGACTTGAATGACGGTAATTACAAATCAAAATGTAGTATATTATACTCACTATTTATTAATTATTCACGATTTATGCTAATTAGTTGTACAGTATACACAATAGGTGGTATTCTCTAAGGTTGTTAAAAATATTTTGTTTTCCTAATTTACCTAAAAATACTGGCCTTGTGGTGGAATAATGAACATTTAAATTCCTTAAAAATGTTGACAAATAGCATTCATAGCAGACTTGCGGTAAAATTCCAGACATACAAAAATGCAATGTGTAGGCACTTAGTTCTTGGTAGTAGTAGGTATTCTGCAAGCCTTTAGTTCAATACCAAATTCTGCAAGCCTTAGTTAAATACCAACATTCGTCAATTAAAAAGAAATCATGTTAGGGTCGGACTTTGGTCCATCCGTTTATAACAGGCGATTCTTTCCGTTTTATTCGGACGTCACCGTCGAAACATTTGGGTCACGACAATTTATTTCGCGACGTTAAGTTAGTGGAGTACCTACTTTGCATCATTCGATGCCAATTCACATTATGGTAGGCTTTTACTTTTAACCTAAATCAATTTACCAATATTTTTTTTAAAAATCAGGGTAAAAATACGCGAACTTAGCGACAAGTGATCGGTGATTAGCTCATCGACTGCGAGCAATACTTACCACTTGAAAGTGTGGTCTAAACTTGCGGAGCGGAGGTAAAGGGATAACATAAACCAGTTAATTAATTCGATTATCACAACATTTTTAAATATTTCAACAATTTGTAGGCAAAATCAGGGTAAAAATACGCGAACTTAACGACAAGTGATCAGTGATTAGCTCATCAATTACGAGTAATACTAACCACTCGAAAGTGGCGTCTCACCTTTCGAGTGTACTCAGCATGACGTAGAAATGATTGCTGGGTGGTGAGGAGGAAAAGGGATAACATAAACCAGTTAATTAATTCGATTATCACATCCTTTTAAAATATTTCAACAATTTGCAAATTCGACCTTTGCCAATATTATCGACTGTTTCATCGGCACGTTTAAACATTTATGAAACTTTAGTACCTCATTGCATAGCTGATTAAATGAAGATGTCTTCCCCGTAATTTGTACGCTTATTGTTTTAGTAAAATTTTGAGTTAACTGGTGTCAAAGTTCGTGTACGTAGATGATTTTTGAAAATAGTTATTAAACTTCTTACTTTAACTTTTAACTGTTTGATATTTTAGAAAATTTGGTAACATCAATAGGTGTGTTAAAGTATTACGTAGCCAATGGAATAGCTATGAAAGCCACTCAATTAGAGAATTTAGAGATAAGCGATATTGAGTGACGAATTCTGGAAAATTTCCAAAAAAACATTTAAATCGGTTTTTCTCGGATTCCATGAATTTTCGCCAAGGCTTTATGGGGTGCTTAATTGTTGCAAATGGGTCACACTATCACGCCCTAGAAAGAACACGTCGAGTTTCCCTGTCACCCTGTATAACGAAGTTTAAAGGAAAACTATCACACTTAAGTGGGCTTTACAAGTTTACGAGTAATAGTCGACCAATTGTATTAGACTCGAAAATTTCGAACAACTCCATAGAAATGTCGATACAGTTGCTACACCGGCTATGACAAGTCTTATCCAAATATCAAAAAAAAAAAAAATTAAAACTTCCGTGAAAAATTGTCGGATCATGTGAGGATTTGTATAGGAAGTCAAATTAGGTAGGTAGTCATGTTTGGCTTTTAGTTAGAGCATGGTACGAAACTATCAGTCAGCGAATACGACCCGCGCTTGGCTGTGTTATAAAAACTACGGAACCCTACACTGCGCGTGGCCCGACATGCACTAAGCCGGTTTTTTTTTTAAATAAACGACGAATCTTTTCTACGCCTATTTAGGGTTTAGAATCATGTGCTGAATTCATGGTTACAGTTTGCGCGTTGAATTCTCTGCCACCCTGTATACAAATAAGGCCAATCCTGTGCTTTAGCCAATTACATATTCGCAAATTATGCGTCACATTACCAACGCCTCTAGATTAATGTCTAATGCCGACGATTTATGGTCGTCGGAAGCTAATCTAACGATCGATGATTTGGGCGCGAATTTGATGGTTGTCTGATTAACGACCTACCTACATTAGGCTTAGCTAATCAGATAATTAGGCAGCTCTAGCCGCATCGAATCCATCTAAGTACGGCTGACCAGCCAGCGTGCCACATTCATACAATACAATTTTGGAATACCTGCGACCACGAGGACCTGAAAAGTGCATGCATGCACTGATAAGGTCGAGAATATATCAGCAACTCTTGTCTATCAGCAGTTCTTGACTCTTGACCTTGAGTGCGTTTTTCAAAGGAATCTATAATAACTCTTGTCAGTAGGCGTCTCACATGGTCGTTTGCCTCCTCTGTTATAAAAAATATACATTTTCCAAAAAAAATAATTTCGCGGTGCCAAATGAAGAAAAACCGAAATCCGAACCCTTTATACAGGGTGGCAGGGGACATAAGGACGCGCAAACTGTGACCATGAATTTAGGTCATGAATCCAAACACCCTAGCAGTCTACAAACATATTCGTCGGCTTAAAAAAAAGTAGGGTTCAGAATCGTGTACTGAACCCAACCCTGTATTATGCCTTTTTTATTTTTTATTATGCCTTAATATTATATCTCGCGATTTAGGCTCAAATGCTTTAAACCCCTAATAAATTACGCATAATTTGGGCATCAGTAATCCATGAAATCTTTAAAAAATATTCCAAGAATTTACATAATCGATAAACAAATCCATTTCCTGGTTACAAGCGCGTTGAGATCATAGCACAAAAGCCGACGTGCCGGTCAACGTTCGATGGACAGCAAGGTCTTCTAAACAAAGAAACGTTCATTCCTATGTTGATAAATGTATGGAGAATTAATCAAATTAATTATATATATATCACTGCTGCTACTATGATACAAGCCTGAGAGTTATGTCTGAAATAATGAGATTATAATGGCACTGCTTATTGCAGATGGTGCCTAGTAGTTAGGTGGTCTGAAATAATGAGTGTTATCTGTGTAAACTAGCGTGTATAACTAGTGTATTGTCCCACGGCAGAGCAAAGGCGTCCCTCTCCCTTTTCCACAAAATTCTGTCTTTTGTTAATGACGGCCAGTATTTTCGGTAGGAGTCAAGCTTGTCCCACCATATTTGTCTCGGCCTGCTGCGATGTCTTCGTGTGTTTAGTGGGACCCAATAAGACGCGGTTTATGAAATAATGACTTTATCACACATTTTACCTGAATGCCCCAGATATGTTTTATTACAATACTTATCAAATAACAAATTAATACCCATGATATTTTGAAGTCATAATGACTGAATCATGATTTGAATAATAAAAAGGTCTTTAGTCTTTACCTCCGTTTTATCGAAGTACTATGTGTAAAACGTTGTGAAAATGTGAAATAGGTACTGTACGTTGCTCTCGCTACCGAAACGGAAGTTGAGAAAGAATGATATTACATCATCGCCTCGAGGTCTTCGTAAAATCGAGGGACAAAAAAAAACAAACAAAGAATACAGTAGGTATAAGTATATAATATTATTGTCTGACAACCAGTCTTACCAAGGGGTATCGTATTACCTAGTAAGTGGGTTGTGGAGGTCAGATAGGCAGTCGTTCCATCTGGTATTCAGCTGCATCCGGTTAGACTGGAAGCCGACCCTAACATAGTTGGGAAAAGGCTAGGCAGATGATGATACGGATACAGTTCAATAGGGTGAAATTTAATTGCGTTGATTTTTATTCGAACACCAAAAAGTAATTTTGAATTAAATTATTATTCATAAAGTCATCACATCAATATTCGTACACTTCTCGTTTATTTATACGTCAATTTGTATTTATATTAATATGTAGGTAAGTCACGAAGTTTTATGCGAACAAAGTCGCGGGCAGATCCTAGTTAGGGATATAGGCAAAGAACAGCTTATTGACCTTCAGTATTACGATAAATTAAGCTACTTCCAAAGTAGTTCTGATATTTAGTTTTAAGCTTCCTCTCTAAAGTCAAAACGATCAAAAGCGTACAGAAATCATAAAAAACATATATTCAGAATTATGAATACGAATTTACTGTCTGTTTTGTATGTAAATATGTATAATGTTTTAAAGACAAAACAAATAAAAAATACAGTATGATAATGGGTGGGTAGATACCACCCATACTCATACTGTATTTTTTTAGACAAGTTTGTAATCAAATCTAAAGAAAAACTTAATAATATTATGTAAACATTTGAACGTGTGTGGGCGCTACCACACGAGCGGTTTCTGCATTCATTAGGAGGCAAAAAAAATCTAGGATACGAAACAATTACGCGCAGTAATAATAAATTACCTATTGTGAAACGTAGTCCCTGGTTGTAATATGTAAATTTTGTTTCAGAATTGCAAGGCTTATGCGAAAAAATCCATCCAATACTTGCCTCCAATTGGTTGGATGTGGAAATTCTCCGAATTTGTATTTCTAGAAAGATCTTTTGAAAAAGACAAGGAGACTATTAAATATCAAATATCAGAATTGTGTGACTATCCGGATCCTGTGTGGGTGAGTCATCTTTTGAATCATTGTAATAGGATACAGATAGCCTGAAAAAACAGTAATTCGTACATTTCAAGGGAACTGATAGGACGGACTGCCTTATCCAATGAAAGTTAAGGTTGTAGTGACATAAACGATGCGATCATATCATTCATGGTCATTCGTATGCCTTTGCCATGCTTGAGCAATCGCTGATAGTGGTCTTAAACTCTTAGATAAGGCCAGCGCTACACTACGAAAATTCCGTATTCGATTTACCGTGGCTGAATGCATTTCATTCCATAAAATCGACGCACCAAAACTTCCACCAGCAAGATCGGTGATGGCGCACTTTATTTATGCTTAATTAACCGACTTCAAAAAAGGAGGAGGTTCTTAATTCGACGGTACTTATGTTTTTTTTTTGTGTGTTTGTTACGCGATTACTCCGCTAATTGTAGACCGATTTTCAAAATTCTTTTTTTGTTCGAAAGGAGATACTTCTGAAGCGGGCCCATAGAAATTTCATTAAAAACGGTTCAGTAGTTTAGTTTTTAAACCAAAATTACTGGTAAAAATTACAACTTAAAAGTGAAAAATAAAACCGACTTCCAAAAACGACACTACAAAGTGAAAAATAACTTTAATTTCGGAAGTCGGTGGCAAACAACGAAAATTCGAACCCAACGACAGCCGGCCCATCACTATTATTTAGTTAGTTTGAAAAACTCACTTTTCTAATTTTGATGTTAGGATTTATTTGATAGTTCCAAAATACTCTTACTGCCAGTGTTTTCATTTATTGTCGTATTGTCATCTCCACATTGTATGTGGTAGCCTTGTTCAATCGTTGATTCGGTGGTTAAGCAATGGAATTTTCCCTAAATGTAGCGCCGGCCAGTGAGGATTATAAAACAGTGACACATTTTATTAGGACCGTAATTATTTCCAACAGGAATTTGAAAATATTTTTTTACTTCCATTTGGTTTGATTACCTATTTACTTTCATTCCATTTTAGCTTCTAATGACTCCTGAAGGAACCCGGTATACAAAGAAGAAGCACGAAGCATCATTAAGTTTTGCGAAAGAGAAGAACTTGCCGCTTCTAAAACACCATCTCACGCCTCGCACCAGAGGTTTCACCACAAGCTTACAGTTCTTCAGAGGAAAAATACCTGTTATTTACAACATACAACTAGCGTTTGAGAAGGATTGTAAGGTAAGACATACGAATATGCTAATGATTTTATTGAATGTTTTGGTGAAGCATAAAAAGAAGCTGGAAGCAGTTGCGGCTTCCGGACAATTCGCCAAATTAATAATAATAATAATAATATCCCTGGACATTTCACACAGCGCCATCTAGTCCCAAGCTAAGCAACCTAATGCAAATTGCGGTTGCGGGAAATCGCGTAAACCGTACGTGATAGATATCGTAACGTACGGCACGTTACGATATCTATAATTTATTGGTATGATAAGTTCTTGACTGTCGGATTTTATATTTTTATCGAATAGTTTGATTTTTTGCAAGAAGACGGAGTTTGGACCGGACGAAAAAATAACCTTGCACTTTTTTATATCGTACAGCGTACTCCACTTATACCAATCTAGTAGATACGAAGTGTCGGTCTAATTCACCTCTCTGGGCACCTCTCTGGGGCAGTCTAGGATGATAAATATCTAACAGATCTAAACACTTGCCCAATGAAAAAAAAAACTGAATACAACAATATAATTCACCAGTTGCATAACCTAATTGGTTCCGGGCAATGGTTAAATAATGTTTTGTCTACCGCGAAGACTCATTAAGGGCATCTTAAAGTAGACCGCAGATAGTATTATCACATAATATTGCGGTCTTATTGTTTTGTTAACATACTGTCAATTACACATAATTACCCTAATTAAAATTATAAATTTAAGGATTATATTGTCTAGAATTCCAGATACTTGCGAAGTTGATAAAAGTTGTAGATTACGGTTAGGTAAAGTCAATATTGATTAATGTTCAAGCTAGAGTGCAACGTCCAATGTACTGTAACGGATCTAAGTTCAGCACATCGTACGATGTGCTGAACTTAGATAAGTAGCTGTGGGTGCGTCTCATAACGTATAAACTCATTTGGTCTAATTTCATTTTATTATCGTTCATAAGATATAATCAACGTGAGATATACCAACTGTTGATATAATTTCTTTACATATAACATTTATTTATTCTAAAACTTAATTAGTATAACGTTGTTTGATATAACGTTTATGTAATCGAAAATCATTTGGTCTAAAGTTTAATATGTATATTGTTTATTTAATCGAAAATCATTATGCCTAACGCTTATTAAATATAAAAACCGTCATTATGGTTAACACCCCGACTCAGATTACCCCGACTCGGATAGGTTAGGTTAGAAGGCTAAGGTGGGAGCGAAGCGGAGCGGAGCTCCCGCCTTAGCCTTCGTGGTTATTTTTTTTTAAACCACCCAGACATAGGAGCCCCGCGAAGCGGGGCTCCGTCGACCTATCTTAGCACAGGTGGTAATCAGTTACTAGTTATGTTTAATATCTACTTAGGTTACTATTACCTACAACTACGATAGAACTTACAAAGAATAAAACAAAGAAAAAATACTTTTAAATATTTATTAAAGGTTGCATATTAGAAAATCAAAACTTTTTCGAGCAAATTTAAAATGACAATAAACGAAATAACAAAATTTAAATGACCAAATGTTTTATTTAGAAAAATTTTAAAATCCCAATGTATGTGACATCAAATGAACGACTGATCAAAAGTTTTTACATCGAAACAGCTAGGTTAGGTTAGGTTAGAACTGTGACCACACAACGCACGAGCCGAGCGAGCGCAGCGAGCGGTGCCGCGGCAGCGGCCGGCGAGTGCCAGAAGCATATTAATCGCGGGAACTACGTCGCCGCTCTTTGGGATTTCATCGATTTGGTCAATAGTGTAATAACTAATTTAAACATTGATATTCCAGACTTTGGTCAGCTGAACTTTTGATCAAATGACCATCGTTATTTTAAACTTTGTTGATTTGTACGTTATTCTTTTGAAATTTGCTCAGGAAAGTTTTGATTTTCTAATAATTATGCAACCTTATTAAACTAACCCGGTTATTAAACTAACACGGTGTTTTTAAGTGGCGTTAAGGCGTTTTCATCATATTAGACCAAATAAGTTTTATATCTTTTGAGTGGTATGTCAAACGATTTTATATTTAATGTATGTTATGCTTATAAAAATTAGTTACTTTAAAATTATATCAATCGTTCATTATATTAACTAATCGCTATATTAAATAAAATTATAGGTTCCGTTGTTATATGTTGTTAATATTAGAGATTTTGTTGTTATATCATCTATTACTTACCCAGTAGCTGTAGGTACCTCTTCTGATGTGTCTATTTCTGTGTAAGTATATAGATTATGCATCATCGTCTGGTTGTTAGCTGGTGATAATATTTTACCTACTATGTTGTGATTGTTAGGTATTGTCTACTAAGTATAGACTTGTCAGCTGTCGCGTACTTTGAAATCACTACCTACAATCTTAAGCTCTATTATTATTTTTAGAGTAATCAATCACGAATGTACAACGTGATGTTTCTGAAAATGATGTCTCGCTATGGTTTTTGTAGCGGTCAATCAGGAGGTCAACGATCAATGTCCGAATTGAACCTACTATTTAGAATGATTATTATTATTTATGAGAACAATTTTATTCATACAAGTAAAGAAAAATAAACCCATAATTTTTTGTCAAAATAGTTATGTTACACCTAAAATGGCGTCACTCAACTGAACTATTCTATCAATATCGACCATTTAGCTCCACTACGCAATCTAGCTATCTGAATATGCTAACGCGGAATTGTGCTTGTGTGGAAGTACCCATTTAGCAATCGGGCCGATGGGTTTATGCGTTTCCTGATCACGCTCAGCGAAACGAGCGCGAACATGTTTGAAAAATATCTATGCATACCAACTATATTTGGTACAATTGGTACCCGCGAAAACACAAGTACTTAGCAGAAGAATATGTTATAGTTAGCCACGGTCTTCGCTTGATATTATCGAATTTCGAATATCAACTTAAGATTTGTAATAAAAACGTATTTTTGTAATTTCAATTTCATCACGAATAATTAAATTTTCAGACTCCACCAACGTTAACAAGTTTGCTGTACGGCAAACCGGTGCATGCGCATTTGTACATCGAGCGGATACCGGTCGAGAATGTCCCGGAAGACGAAGGTGAAGCTGCCAAGTGGCTGCATGACCTCTTTGTTGTGAAGGTACGTGTTCATTACATTTGTTAATTAATTGCTATTTGATCGGCCAATTATGCGTTCCGTTATTTAGAATATCCAAATAACTAAAGACATCTATGTAATCGACCCCCCAATTAACTTGATTTCCTAAAATATTAATAGACGCTCTAGTATAATAAATATACCTCTTTTTGTGATCTTCAAATAATTCTCCTTTTGGTGTCCTAAAAATATTAAATATCCAAGTAACTGTGACCTGACTGACTGATTTATTTAAAAAAATCGATTATCATTATAAGGTCATACATGTTTTGAGAGGATCAATTAAATATTTCCCATAACTAAAATTTTACTGTGGACTCCCAAACTATTATATGTCTAAAATACCTAATCATCTACATGTAGTAGCTCTTCGGGTAAGGCTAGTTTTTTTTAAATTCTGCTACACCTATTACCAATCTGTTGTCTTGAATTTAAAGGTGAAAATTTTCATTTCAATCACGTTACTGAAGCATTAGTACCTATATGCGAATAAATAAATCTAGAAAGTTCATGTTGTAATTTCTATGCGGAAACAGTCGCGAAATGAATCGAGTGCATAATATACCGTATTGAATGTGTTGCCACCGTGATCACATGTCCTACAAGTCACTGGCCGCTCTCGCCTTTAACAACCGCAATAACCCATTTCCGTAGCGAGCTCACCAGATACCTTGTGCAAACATGTATATTTCATAGGAAGGTACACACAAAAGCAGCGGTTATACGCCATACTTAAATTGCAACAAAGCTGGCGTTTTTATCTCTTTGTTTGAGCTTGACGTCCACATATCATAGAACTGTGTTTTTATGATCTGTGTTCACATCAAAACTACTAGGGAGATTTCCGAAGATTTTTAGCACATTCAGAACTTATAAACATGCGCCGGAGTTGAACATCAACCACCAACGCGCACTGGACTAGCGTGGTGGACTATACTCCAAATCCCCCTTTATAAACTTCCAAACCATGACAGAACGAAATGCACAAGACAGTTTGACACAAGACAAGAGGTTTGGAAGGAAAAAGGAGAGGCCTTTGCCCAGCAGTGGGACAGAATGTAGGCAAGCAAAAAAAAAAAAATAATAATGGTACATGGCGTAGTTCTTGTAGGATGCGAGAAAACCGACGATTTATGACGTATTAAAAAAAACTACTTACTAGATCTCGTTCAAACCAATTTTCGGTGGAAGTTTACATGGTAATGTACATCATAGATTTTTTTATTTTATCATTCTCTTATTTTAGAAGTTACAGGGACACACACACACACACACATTTTACCACTTTGGAAGTGTCTCTCGCGCAAACTATTCAGTTTAGAAAAAAATGCTATTAGAAACCTCACTATCATTTTTGAAGACTATCCATAGATACCCCACACGTATGGGTTTGATAAAAAAAAAAAAAATTGAGTTTCAGTTCTAAGTATGGGGAACCCCCGAAATTGATTGTTTTTTTTTCTATTTTTGTGTGAAAATCTTAATGCGGTTCACAGAATACATCTACTTAACAAGTTTCAACAGTATAGTTCTTATAGTTTCGGAAAAAAGTGGCTGTGACATACGGACGGACAGACAGACAGACATGACGAATCCATAAGGGTTCCGTGCCATTTGGCTAAGGAACCCTAAAAACACACGATTTTCAGATCTATTTATTGTTTGTACACCATAATTATGCAAAATTTTAGTATTACCTTGAGTTAAAAGATGTCCTCTAAGATCTATTTCCGCAACGTCACTTCTACGTGAAACACTTCCTGTACATGTAAATGTGGTTGCAGGAAGATATTAGCGAAAAATGTATTGGAACAACATCAAAAAAAAGTTAGTTAGTGTAGCTCTTGAAGACAAACACGGTAACTATCAGAATTTATTAAGAATTCAGAAATGCTGTTTAAAAAATGCAGTCTTTTGTCGTTGATATTATAAGATCTTAAATTTATAAAAGTACTATTTGGATAAATGACGTAGGTATTAGTGCAAATGATAACTCATAAATACATATTTGGTATTAAAGTGACGAATATCTCACCTTCTAGCACTTGACACCTTTACATTCAACATAAGATCATAATAGGACGATTATTTGACGTAAACGTAATAAAATACTACGCAGTTATCTACTGCTTTTCATAACTTAATAAAATTCTTAAACAACATCAATATTTTGCAACAAATCTGAGGTCGTCGATAATAAAATCAAAGTCTGAAAATTTGTTTTATTGTTGACTAATTACGAGGGGCCCGTGGCTAAATAATAACAGCCGCACAGGTCGATCGGTCAGGTTAAGCTACGCTTGCCGCGGTTGGTCTGTGGATGGGTGACCATCTTTACATACCGAGACCCCTCCGTGCTTCGGAAAGCACGTTAAGCCGTTGGTCCCGGCTGTCAGTCGTGGATCTTTGACAGTCGTTACGGGTAGTCAGAAGCCCGAAAGTCTGACAACCAGTCTTACCAAGTGGTATCGTATTACCCCGTAACTGGGTTGTGGAGGTCAAATAGGCAGTCGGTCCATGTAAAATACTGGTATTCAGCTGCATCCGGTTAGACTGGAAGCCGACCCCAACATAGTTGGGAAAAGGCTAGGCAGATGATGATGATGATGTTGACTAATTACGAGAATTGTCCCTCTGTTCTCAAAAGACTATCGCCAGGTGATAGCTTTTGGCGGGCCATTTCAAATGCGTTGCTTGGCGGGCCTGGGGATAAACAGCCTTGTTCTGAATGTTATGGCGTATCTATCATGGTCCGTTCAAATCTAATCTTATCCAAATAAAAATATCAGCTGAACTGGGAAGTCCGCTCAATTAAAGTCGATTAAAGTCATCATGCAAACACCTGCCTATTAGTTAACAGGAAGGTGTTTGATTGCCATGTTAGTTAATCTAGATAAAATGTTGGTATCGTCCCAAGTCATGAGCTCACGACATGTGACTTTAGCAAACATTTTCATTAGGTTTAAGTTACAAGGACAGACGTTCGCTTCAGAAATGCAGTGATGTAATATGACATCACTCGTATATTCTTCTAAGGGGTAGACAGTAGTGTAATAGTAAAAAGTCCAATGGAATAGGAAGAGAATAATTGGCTTGGCTAGCCTATTGGGGCTGGAGAGCAGTGGTGATATCGCCCCGAGTTGTAAGGTCGTGAGCTTGAACCCAGGCAGGCATATACTTTGTGTATTGCTGGATACAAAACCAGACTCCTAGCTGCTACTGATAATTACTTAATAGAAAACCTAATAACGCTTAGCGACACGGGGTACGAGCCCAGTATAATGCTCAGGCAAACGCTTGCGACAACTATGAATGCGAATGTTTGAATTTCTGTGAGAAGAATGCATGAATGTGTTAAATAAATAAATTATGTTATTATGTTTTAATAGTGTAATTGGCTTCGGCCGTTCTATTTAAAATAAAATAAATAAATTAAACTAGCTACTAGATAGACCAACGAGGCATTCAATGACTATAAACAAAACATTATTGTTTTCAGGACAAAATGCAAGATTCGTTCTTTAACACTGGAGACTTCTTCATCGAATCTGGTGTTGAGCGAATGGACTCCTTCACAGTACCTCCACCGATATGGTCGTTGGTGAATGCACTCGGCTGGGCCGTTGTTACACTCACTCCGATGCTCTACTACCTGATTGGTCTGTTGTTCAGCGGAAAACTTCTTTATTTCTCTATAGGCTGCGCTATACTTGGAGCAGGTAAGTGTATACTTATTCTTTATTATCTATTGCTCTTAATACTTAGGCTCCGCATAAGTACCGAAGAGCTGGCGAGGGTTATAAATGATGCTGGAACCGAAGGATCGCTTGTTGTATCGATGTTTGGGGGAGGCCTATGTCCTGTCTGACGTCTTTCTTTCAGCTGAATGATGACGATAATCGACTCCACTAACTCACTTATTACTGGCACTTTTATAAATCCTTTGTTTGAACTTCTCAAATTCAATACACTTCAAAGAGTGACTTTTTAGGTATGCATTGGACGCTCTTGGATCTCATGTGGATTGGTATCATCACCAGTGGACTCAAATTTGCGAAAAGTCCTCCCGGTAGGACGATTATGGCGACCGTAAAATAGGCGAAGCGCGCGGAACGCTGCCCGAATAGAACACCCATTTTGATAAAACAACTTTATCATTTGCCCGTGTTGTTGAACGCTATATCCGTCCATGGTGATTTGGCAAAACAGATTGAATAAATGACAGCCAATTTGACAGATGTAGCTTCAATTATATGGTCGCTATCAACTGTCAAAGTTCGGAAGTCCCTATTGGAAGACCCTTGATTATGTAATTGGAATAAAGGTTTTCAATATTGATGGATTATAAATATTATGTACGAATATATGCCTATAATTAATCAATACATACAAAAATATATTGATTTTTATCAACATGACATATTGTAGTGATTGTGTATTTCGTTGATTGATGCCGTAAAGGTGAGTATACACTAGAGCATTTCCATGTAATGTAACGTTTCTGCCAATGCTCGACGCTGCGTTCGACGTAATGCTCACGGCCAGTGAGCATTTACCTATAACATTTATTTCCACCTTGCGTTCATTGTTGAAATGTCCGAGCTACAGGTAAAAATACCACCCGTGCTTTTGAATTTGAATATCAGGTTGTAACAAAACATCGAGCGTCGTGTTCGAAGTGCAGTTCGATAGTATTTAAAACAGCGAATGCATCGAGCATTCGCAGTTTTAAATTTTTCTGTTACAAGTAAATGTTTTAGTGGTCTAGTCTATACTCACCTTATGTCGAACGGATTCCCGTTCGTCATACAGCTAGGAAAAACATTTTTTTAATGTACGGTCAGCAACAAAAGTCGGTTAACACTTTAGTTGTTTAAATCTTAATTATTGAGCAAAATATTCTCAAAAAACATATAGTAATAGAATATTTAAGAATAATTAACTCTTTGCTATAACATCAAATAGAGAAAACCAATGTATCGCATCATTTTGTATCAATTTAAACGATTTGTAAAAGTAACAGTGTTAATTGACTTTTGTTGCTGACTGTACCTTTACAAAAATTTACTGCAGTGTATGTTTAATAAAAACTGGACACATTTCCATTTATGTATGCCTATTGAAAGTAGACGTCGATATTGATTAAATTAACTTTTGTTTCAGTTTTCATTCTTCTTCAGAAATCAATTGGAATGTCTAAAATCAGTCAAGGATCTTCCTATGGAACAGAGAAGAAGTAAAATACCTGTTGCAGTATTCTTTCTTTTACATCGTATTCTTCTGTACCTAATATTTTAAATTAAAAAAAAAAAAACAAACAAATTAAATTTGAATCGCAACATATTCGCCAAAAATGTAAACAAATATGAGTTTATGGAAAAATAACTTTAATCCCTACACAATAAAGTTCAGTTTACGCTACAACTTCAAATATTTTTATAACTTTTTCAATAGTGCTAGTCACTGAAAACTACTATTAAAATAAAGTTGATATTTGTTTAACTTGAAATAACGTCAATTTGAAACATAAATAAAATTTGAATATAGATCATGTATGTACCATCTTGTTCTGTTTATAAATAAACAAAGCAGAATAACTTGGCTGAAAATAGTATAAATAAATAAATGACGAAATGAGAGGCATGGAAGTGTTTTGTGTGAATAAAATAAAATGTTAAAGTTGTACTTTAATGTACCAATGATTTATTGTTTTAAATATTTTAAAATATCCTCATGAAAGAAGCTGCTAATTTTTGATATAAAAATATTGAAGACTACTGCATTGTTTGATTTGTTACAAAATATTGCTGTGAATGTTCAGTTAATTTATTGTTATTTTTGTTACATACATATTCTTTTGACACGTAGATACGAAGCGTATGTCTCGATGTGTTGGATTTTCCGCGCAATGCTGTTTATCTGTTATTATGTAAAGTTTATATGTATATACCTATAATATCTTAATTTATATCAGCGAAACACTAATCTGAGAAAGTAAAGTAATCGATAAATTGTATGTCTTAGATTACCTCATTATTATCTTGTTTCCAACCTTAAACCATGTTACCATCGGAATTGAACCGATTAAATTATTATAATTATTGATACATTTAGGACTGAACAAAGCGAAAATTATAGTAGTGTTTTACAAATAGGCCAAGCTGAAATTATTACAAACTAAAATTCGTTCTATATTTTCTATTTTTATAAAAAAAATCATTTGGATATGGTTAAATTCTATTTCTCTTTTATAAAATCATGTTTATAATTGTATTATTCTAAAAATCTGTGGTGAAGGTACTGGAGGCTTACCACCAGCTCTTATAAGAGGGCAGAAGTTGAACTGCACTGCTTTTTAATCTAAGTCATAGAACAAAAAAATTGGTTGCCTGTAAAGTCGGTATACGGGCGAAAGTTTTACGTGACAACGACTTTGAGTGGTAAAATAATTTTAATGTGAATATTCATTCGTATAGTCGGAAGAAGGATGAAATTATGTCTGTCTCTCTCGCTCTTAGGCGGGCTAACCATGCCCGAGTGGAAGGGACGCGTGCCTCTCACTCGCTCTCATTGTGAGCGCATAACGTGAGCGGAGCGTAACGCAGTTTCTTGAAGTGTCACCCGGCAAACCAATTTATAAGACGTTGTCACGTCAAAAAGCAGTGCAGTTAAACTTCTGCCTTGAATTGAATTACTGGATTACTGATTTCTAGAATAGTAAATGATTGTATAAGTGGGGCATGGTCTTATTAGATGTAGGTTGGATAAAAATATTGTACCTAAGATCAAATGCAAGCCATTGTTGCCATTCATTTTATACACACACAAAAGTGGTTGAATTTAGTTCTCAACCAGTAAGATCAACTTGTCTGTGTTAAAATTAGTAAGTACATATTTTTTGTACATCCTGCAAACTAAAAGCTAAAGTAACCACCCAAAAGTAGGTAGTTGATGGTAATTGAATATTTATGCACAATATATACATTCAACCAAGCACAAAATGTTGAAAACTTTAGAATAGATTATGTGCAGTTATGTTTTGTTTCTAAGTGTGAAAGTGTATTTAGATTTATGTTTTTTTACTGCTTTATGTAATAACTACGAGTTTTTTTTAAAATAAGTTCCATTATTATCCTTCACTCCTTTAGTTAGAGTCAGAGGGGAATGTAGCAAATAATTCCGTTTTAATCAAGTACTCAAATATGTTCTGTACAACGTAGTTATTAACCAAAATACGGTAAAGATTCCATCGCACTTACGCCATGCTCAAAATATTCTTAAATATCTGAAACACGCACAGAGAAATACATAAAGCTTCGTGTAAATGCGATTGGACCTTTAACAAAATTTCTGATTTACGTAATGCGTGATTGAAAATAATCACGCACAGTTAAATGTTACAAATTAAATTCCCCCAAATATGTATTCAGCGAAATTATTATTATTAATTAGCTCCACTAGTTCGTACTCAACGAAATTGTAAAAAGTTTAAAATAATTTGAGTTTGCTCGCGTTGCCTTGTAAATTAACACACTAATTTCAATAAGGTTTAATGGTTTCTTATTTTTTAGATATAATTATTAATTAAATCTAAATCCTACAGGTAATGCCAATATTTTTGATATGTCTGATGTACTTTTGATTGGAAAACTATACCTATAACAAGATACCTCACCTACATGGGCACCTTGTAAAGAATCACTGTCGTTATCATGTTGTTTCATCTAAGGCGAAAGTCATTTTTCATACCTAGTATTAAACTAAACAAGATAATCAAGCCTATATACCTACTTATTGCAGTTTAAAGTAGCCTTTTCAGTATAAATGCATTTATTAGGATTAGAGAGTAATAAATAGTGTTCTGTTTATTACTATTTTTCTGGGGAGTAAACATGCACAAGAATGTTAATATGCTGCATTGTTACAAGTTTACCGTGGAAAACGGTTTTAGTGGTAGGTGGTTCACTAGAACGCACAAACCACATAGAGCTACTTGTTAATGTGATAGACACAGTTATTGTGAACTTTACAAGATGCGTCTAAAGGAATACATTTCTGCTCCATTGATCCGATTTGAATGCTAGAAGAGAGGCTGCTTTGCTTCTACTAGTTGTAACATAGGTATCTTATAGTTTGTTTAGGAATCGTTTTAAATTAAATGTATATGATTACAAATACCTCTGTCGCCAGCGTTTTTGATGAATGGGCATTGTTACGACGGAAGGTTTAACAATTTATGTGTACTCACATAAGAACAAGTTTGTCCATGAATAAATCCTTGATCCTACAATCTACACGTATGCGACTTTTCATAAATAAATTGTGATATGCCAAATTGACACGATACATTGTTCTACAAACAGCACAATACTTGTGTAAATTATTATAGACTTGTATTAATTATGGTTGGTTATTTTCATTTCAATAGATAACATAGATGTTGTAACTTTGTACGTATGTTTATTATTATTATTAAACTTGTACTACTTATTTTATGTTTTTATTTTCATCTACCCGTTAATCTTTTTCTACAAATACCGGGTGGCAGGGACATAAACGCGCATCATGTTACCATGCATTCAGTACATAACTAATTCTGAAACCCTGCTTTGCAATTTTTCGTCGTTAAAATAAAATTTGCTGTTCCATGATACGTTTTGACAGCGTAGTTATTGCACTTTTTTATGAAACAGATGTTTTTGATAACCCACGAAAGATTTCTGCGCTGCCCCTCTAGAATCATGAGCTGAATTCGTGGTTTCAGTTTGCGCGTTGATGTCCCTGCGCCACTTTGAACAAAAGGAGAAACTACTGACATCAACATCAACCAACACAGCCGCGAAACTACTGGGACTAGGAACTGGCTGTGACATATGGACGGACAGACAGACAGACATGACGAATCCATAAGGGTTCTGTTTTTTTGCTATTTGGCTACGGAACCCTAAAAAAGGATAAAGAGGCTTTGAGCTTTTCTAAAATCGACCCCTCTGGGCCCCAAGGGGGTAATTACGTTTTAGGGGAGCTGCATACGAACCCACGCGGACGTATTGCGGGCAAAGTTCAAAGACATCCTAAACTATTCCAGGATGGTTATATCTGGCTAACCAAATTAAACAAATATATTGTTATCTTCTTATAATTTAATTTGGAATATCCATGTTGCTTAATCTAAGTATAAAATCTAGGAGGTACATTTGAACTTTCACTTCGATTGGTTTATTAGTGACGAAAAATCCTGGCACAGCAGCCTTTTCTAGGGTGACTTGCTGGTCACTCACCTATAACAAAATAAAAATGAGGTATGTACGGCATGGGAAAAATCAGAGGCAAGAAATTTTTAATTAGGCCTGCAGACTCAAAAATACCACGTAATGACATGTTTTTGGTATAAAAAGCATGAACAAAATACAAACATTTCCAATACCAGAGGCAGGTGCTTTGCCATTCCAGAGACTAAGCTGAAATGTCTCATGCACCTTTAATTTGTACCAGCACCTGTACCCCTCAGTTAAGCAACTTCACAATGAGACAAACTGCCACTAAAAATTACCTTATAAGAAAAGGAAGTCAAAAAGAATAGTGATATGAAGACCCTTTGCAAAAAAAGTAATAGCCTGGTTTTTCCCACGACCGGGGAAAGGCCTCTCCTACTCTCCTTCCACTTCTCTATCTATGGCTATTTGGGACTGTTCCACCTTTGGTACTGATTAGTGTTTTATAATTTTATTGCAATCATAAAACACTCCAATGCCAGTATTAGTACAGCTAAATCATATTTCCTTTACTTTTTGGTCTAACTGGAGCACTAGTTTCATGTCAGTATGTCTCAGCTCTTCTCTATGCCTTGAATGTAAAAGAGTTTTCTGAAGTTCTTGCTGCTCTGGACTTGGTGTGGTATTGATCATGTTTTGAATTTCCACTAAAACAAAATAAACCGGGTTAAAATCAACATAATATGTAACGAGTTTTGACTGTATGTGATGTGTTAAGTGAATGTGGAGAACATGGCAGTTGAGAGTAAGTCATGCTCACTTAAATGTCTCATTGATAGTGGCATGTGTTAGGTTGTTCGGTTCCCTACAAAATGGTTGAGCTGGATATTGCTGATTCACGCATCATGTTCGTGGACAGGCACCTTCAGTTAAGACTATTGATTCAATTCAATAATACTTTATTGCCATCCATAATGTACACATACAAGTGGTAAGTATCAGTTGAGGTTCTCTTAACTGCCACGGCTATGTTCTATGTTATGTGGAAGCACTTAGTTCTTCAAGTTGACCATTGTGCGTGCCACTGCCACGGCTTATTTTTAATCTTATATTTTGAATTGTTTATTTATTTTCTGTATACTAGCAACAAGAATAATGTGCCCAGGATTTTGTAATATCTTGATTTACAATGTGTCCTTGGGGTGTCTTACCCATTCTTCTCCATAGAGATCTATGTTTTGGAATGAGCAACAAGCTTCAACTTCCTGACTAACAGACTGACTTAGTCTTTGACAATTCAAAAATACCTGTAAATGGTTTAATTGAAATAAATGCTTTGACATTGAGTTTGAATTTGGTATCAACCAACCCTGGCAGTAGTAATCAAGACTGATGTAAGATTAAGGTCAAAAGAAGCACAAAAATAAACAAAATAAAGCAACACTCACACGTGTGTTTGTTAATGATTTGTTGCCTTTGTTGGAATAAATGTTTTTCAGTAACATGTTGAATTTCCATAAGACCCTTTACTATTTCAAAGACGGTTTCATTAAGAAGACAGTTTGCTAACCCGGAGAGAAGCTCACTTGGTACTCTCATTTGGTATTTCCTGCAATGTGAATCAGTTTACAGTAAATAAACAGCTATGTCACAATAAGATGTTGCACCAGTAACTAGGGAATTCAACTTACGGTGGTAATTCCCTGGCCATATCTTGTAGCTGTTCAAGTAAAAAGTACAATTTTCTTTGTAAAGCTTCTGGAGTGGGTTCATTAAATTCCATATTATTGATTCTATTATGGTAAAATCCGTAACCACATTACATTGTACCTACGCTAATAATTATGGAATAAATTCCATGTATAGTACAAACAATGGTACCAAGTTTACATGAAATATTACACTTTTTAACACTTATAAATAATCAAAGAAATATTTAAATAATGAAAAATGGCCTTGACCTACAGCTTATAGCACAGAACACTAATACCCTGGGGCAGGGGGGAGACAGTTAGAACATGCACAACTTTAGTAAAGAAAGAGTCGCCATCTACTTTTATTAACGAAGAAGCTATTAGTTTAATAATCATCGACAGATGTCTCTGTGATACCAAATTAAATGCAAATAAGAAAATCAAATGAAAGAGTTCTCTATAATTTAAAACAATAATTGTAACATTTTACATCAAGATTATCACATTATTATATGTATTTCATATCTGACCGGCATCATCAATTATTGCAATCGTGTCACGGAAATCCTTTTTGTGTGACATATTCTGGCAACATCACACAATATGGTCGCCGGTCTCAGTTTATAAGAGTATAGTCTATGGTCGCCGGTACCGTTTATTAATATACTCTTAGCCGTTACACGGTTACAAATTACAATAAATTAAAGCAAAATGGTTCATTATTGTGTTACTGCCAATTCTGGCGAAATCTAGCGTTTGATTTAAGTGATCATTAAATTTTCTTAGCTGTTGTTGCGTTATATGTTGAATAGTTTTCGGAACTAGTTCTAGACTCGTCGCATAAGATCATTGAGATAGGAAATAACATGGAGATGCCGCGTTATTCTATACATACATTTGCTTATACAAATATGAGTGAAATATGATTCAGAATTTGAAATATCGTTATGTCTCATTCTTTCTAGTAAGATAATCTCATTTGATAAAAGAGACAACTATATTTTAAGTTGTTGCTAATTATGGCAACATTTTGTCTTGACGTAGTGACAGTTGTAGGTAAGTGCCGTAGCAGCCATCTTAGGTGACGAGTTTCGTGGTAGTTTTGCTGTCAAATGGTTGTTTGTTTTTTGTATTATTGAGATTTGCGAGAAAATTACGAGGATTTTACCTTATATAACTGCATGTAAATGTTGGAAAACAGAAGTTCAACATGCCTGTGTGTTGTATTGTGAAGTGTGGTGCAAGAAAGAATGAAAATCAACCTCAATTGTAGTTGCACAGGTTAGTAGCCGGTTTTCATGCATTAATACATACAATAATACACAATCGATGATACAATTGTAACGCGATCATGAATTTATGGCTAAAGTATTGATATTTGGGTTCATTTCCATATAACAGGCCTTTTTATTATATTTGTTAATTCATTCGTTTGTTTACAAACAGATGTCATAATGGAATAGTGTTGTACCGTTGCCGACTTACCGTAATAGTTTCCGAAACTAGTTCCTCCGCTGGAACGATATCAGTATATTCTGCGATGTTAACATAAATAATCTTGCGTCTTATTCGGTCCGAGTGACCTAGCTAGGTCCGGCCTGTGGTTCACACTTCACAGCACCAAAATCCATCGTGATCCAAACGTGATAACTAGTAAAACTCGTATGTAGTATCGTTACTCGTTATAGTAACAACGAGATAACAGTTGTTCCTTGATTAACACAACCCTAGCAATGGCAGCCATTTTATGAGACAAGGTGAATTGTAGGTATGCACCCTTTTTTTTGTAGGTATTTCCAGTCCATACTTTTCTATGTCAATGGTTCTGTGTAGGGATGGGCAAATGAGGAAAAATTATCGATATATATCGTATCGATATTTTTCAAATATATCGATAAGTATTGACTAAAAAATATCGATATATTGATATATCGATATTTTTTGCGCAATAAGCGATTATCTACAAAAATTGCCAAAATATTCGAAATTTTAAAGTAACTACACATCTGGCTGTTTTGACATCAGTTTTATTATTAAAAAAAACAGATACATAAAGCCAAGAAAAAATCAACATTCATGAAATAGAAAGAAAAAGATGCGCTGAACTTAAATTTAGTTTAGTTTGTGAACAAGGGAATCGGCGCCATTATCAACACAACCAAAAATTACATTATTCAAACCAATATTTGTCTGATATTGACATCAGGAGCACTCTTTGTTTGATGTGCTCTCCTGTTAATCTACTCCTATCATTCGGCACAGCCAAATTCACCACTGAAGCTACACTTTCAGATGACACTGAAGAAGCTTGGCAAATCAGATATTTTAGAGCGATATCCGAGAGAACCGGCGTGAAATGTCGACAATTTACCCAGAACTTTATTGGATCGGATTTCCTTTCTAAAAGTGGTTGGTCCAAATACTGCTTCAATTCATTGGGGACACAGCCACTGCTTGGAACCTCTGAGTATATTATGTTCTGTGCCTCTGACGTAGCTGTGTTCAGATACAACAAGCAGAAGCAGGAAGCAGTGTCATAGACAAGCAGGTCATAGACTGTAACTTTTATTTGTGTTTGAAGAAAAGAAAAACCCATACAGCCTACTGCCTACCTACTCTTTTTCTAAATTTAAGAAATCGGATTGGTCAAATACATGATGTGACGCACGAGCAGGCAGCAGAGCTTTAAAAATATATCGATTTTGATATCTGAAAATAAATATCGAAAGTCGATATATCGTGGGAAAAAATATCGCTGATTTATATCGATTATTTTCTGAAAAAAAATCGATATTTTGATATATCGATATTTTTTACCCAAGCCTAGTTCTGTGACATTTTGGATTCTCCACTTGTCAATAGTCTTTGTTTAGGTAGTAATTTTCATACGAGAAAAGTGTTTCAAAAACTTTAAATATGAATAGTTATTGTCATGTTTTACTACTTCTATTGTTACATTCTAATGTATTGAAAGCAGATACATTGAACAAAGAACTTAGACATGTCGAGTTATTGCTGTAAGTATAAAAACACGATGAAGACAATTTTCATTCATTCGTTATTGTTTATTTATTAGATTAAAAATAACACCGACATTTTCAGATCCAAAACTGGGACAGGTTACGTGACACCATTCCCAGATGAGTGTTCTGCAATATTGAAGGATTTTGCTGACTTTGCTTCCAATTTTACCAAGTGTTCCATATTACATGCTAGACCTATAAGGATATGTGAAAACTGTGTAGAGCATTACCTGAGCTTCCATAATAAGTATCAAGATTTACTGAACACTGTTGTAAATGGAACTTCTTGCAAGTCAATTTTCATATCACGCGACAGATTGGATGCAATTTTGGAATATCATGATAACATATTAAGCATTTGGGATAAAGGTCACTGCCATGGTATGTAATAGTTTATGTTTTATATTACACCTTCCTTGTTTTAAGAAATGTTACCATGGTTAAAAAAATCTCATAACAGTGACATCAGGGTTTGGAACTGTGAGGGTTTTATTCATTTAAACATAATATGTGTGATCGGAAACCCTTTTTTTTATTATAACATCTGTCATATATTTCATAAAACAAAAGTACGAAAGAAGTGCAGTGTCGTTTAGTACTGAGTTGGCTGCCAGTACTCACAGGAACCAGTACAAAAAGTGCAGGATCTGCACTGGTACTTTGTGGTTCTTGCCATGTTCTATGTTATGTTAAGGGTTTAGTTTCCGCACTTAGTCCTTCAGGTGGACCATTGTGCGTGGGCCATGGCTGCCGTCGGTGGTTATTCCAACCAGCCCACCTCCCTCCAGAAGCTTATTCAGTCTCCTGGTTTGTTGAGAACATCTGTGTAAGATCTGGGTGTCCCGAGGGATTCCGACCTAATCTGGGTGATGCCTGTGCACTCAAAGAGCACATGCGCGACGGTTTCATCAGCCTCCATGCAAGCTCTGCACAGGGGGCTGTCCGTTATGCCTATCGCATGGAACTGTTTGTTTAGTGAGCAGTGTCCCGTGATGATCCCCGTCACTAGGCGCAGGCCCTTGCTCTCCAGGCATATTAATCTTTTGGTTAGCTTGCCATCTAATGATGGCATGTCTTGAAGAGGATGGGTACGACTGGTTCCGGTCTGCTGGATGCCCTTCTGGCCAGCTTGTCAGCCACGTCGTTACCCAGCAATCCACTGTCCTTTTATACATTGTAGTGTCACTGTGTTGCAGTCCGATACAGTTACCTGTTCAAGCACCTTGTGACATTATAGTATTGTGGTTCTTGCCATTTCCTGGTACCAAATTCAGGTACCTATCTGCCACATATTTGTACCTTAAATTTATTTTTCTAATGCATAATAGCTATCCTTTTTATTTACTATATGTTTTCTCACTCTAAAACATCTTCGAAATATTTAAGTCTGTCAAAACCCATTTATTACAGTTTAGAAAGATTAAAAAATACCACTTGCTCTTTGTTACAGCCTGTTACGACTGGAAAGCAGATGTGGAGCCGGTGTTGTCAAATGAAACAATTCACTTCAATGAATTATTGAATGGAACTATTAATTGTATAAATAAGTACTATGATCCTTTTTCAAATGATACTAAGGTTGTCTGTGATAACTGCATGCAGTCATACCTCAAGCTGGATAATTACTATAAAACACTTAGTGCAGATTCCATTGGAGTGGATAGCATCTGCATGGACATTGTGGATTCTGTAAGTAACTTAGTTGCTACAGTCACCAGCACGTAACTTGGCAAGGTTTTGGTGAAATGGGAGTAAGTTTGCACATGTCCACTTAGTGCAGCAAAAAAATGGTCACTTTTATTGCTAAAGCAAGGAAAAACGCATTTAACGACTGGACAAGTTACGTGCTCGCGACTACAAAGGCGCGAGGCATTAAATGTAATATAATTTACATCAATATATCTAATTATGCTTTTTTTTTAATTTGCAGATGAATCGTACAAGGTTTATATGGAGTAAAAGTTTGAACTGTTGTAGAATAAGAAAAACTCCTGAAGTAATATTTTTGGTTTGCACTGGAATCATATCAGTGCTACCACTATTGTACTACCTAGTTCTAAGATATTTCAGTCCTATAAGAGCCTTGCCAAATGTATTAAAACGTAAGTAGGCATTTGAACACATTAGGGAAATGTTTCTTTTTATTAAACATTGCTTAAAGTTAAGTAGTGATTAGAAACTGTTTAACCATACATTTTTGATGTTTGAATGTCACTTAACTTTAATCATTGTTTATAAATCAACCTCCATTGTTAGAGTATTTAATAATCAATTAATGAGTAGTAGATTTTAAAACCATTTCTTTTTATTTGTTTCAGAGACAAGATTCAAGCAGACCATTCTGCGGTCACTTGGAAGATCAAATTAAAGGCTGCATATTAAATGAAAGTCTCAATGTAACAAATAACATATTATGTATTTACAAATTGACCAAAGAAATAAAAACTATATTTTTGATATAACTGAGTCTTAACTGATAAGTACAGACATTTTAGGCACATAAAAACAGGTTTAAGTCGCTGAGGTTGGTTTGATTACCGATGTCTTGCTTTCTTATTGTTATTTTTTTTCATACTGTTATTAGTACTGGACACATTACCACTAGACATTTTGTGTTTGAGTGAATTTGGGGTCATATCTCCTTTGTTCATGATACTCATACTTGACTCTTTGTCTTTAGGGGTGCTTGGTCTGCTGTCTAACCCTACAGCAGACAGCATCTTACTGTCACTGCCAAAGGCCTTTTGTAGCATGCCAGATGAGGTGGCTATCTTTTGTGTCAAACTTTGTTTGGTTTGGGAATGATTTATAACTTTTTCGATTCCACCATTAGTATGCTGTTTTCCAGAAGGCTTGGATGCTATGCTTTCAGTAGAACCATGTATGGTGGTGTGGTTCAAACTGCTAACATTGAGTCCAGAACTGATTTGTGTGTCCGATGAGTCCTCATTGGTCTGAGATTCAGTCTCACTATTTCTTTCATCTGAAAAAAAAAAACATGGTTGAGTTTTAATTTAGAATTACCTAAACAGTTTTTATATTTTAACATAGAAACCCAAACTTACTTTTAGCTTCTGCAGGATCCACAAGTCCACTAACTGCCTACAAATAAAAAAAATATATTAAATTAAAACTATATATAAAATAAAGTCACTTTTGTGTCTGTATGACTGCTTAGTAGTTCTAAAAACCAAAATGGCCTTTTTTATGCAGTTTGCACCATAATTTAGAGTATTTAATTCCGAAGGTATAATAAATTCCTTTTTAAACTTAAATTTATTAGAAATCTTGCAAGTCTTGAAATAGTAAAGCAGGGCAAGTTCTTAGTACAAAATAGAATCCAAATTAAAGCAACAGTAGAACAGTTGTTGATCGTTTGTTTACTACTATACTTACAGCCATGGATGTAATACTGGATTTGGAAAACAATCGTTCAGCCTCTTTGAACTTCCTGTTGCGTTTATCTGCTTTTGAATTAGTGCTTTTGTTAGTGGTTAGGTATCTGTCCCATCCTCTGATAATGTTTCCATAAAGCTGAGTATCTTCTAAGTATGATCCTTCAAAAGCATAAATCTGGCGTTCCAAGTTAGCAAGGGTCTCCTAGAACAAAATTATAGATATAACAGAATGGTCTGATATCGTCTATATAATATTTTGCCGTTTTATTTACTTACAGCCACTTCGGCTTTTCTTTTTACTAACTCCGCCAACTCCGCTCTTGTGTCAGCCACTGACGACTGTTTAGACGCCATATTGTTTCTTTTTGCTTGCACGGTTTGGGTATCGTTGTCGGGGGTTTGTGGTGAAACAACCATGACGTTAGCTGAATTTATCGTTCTTTAAATATCCATAATTTAACAACTATACATGAGGTAGTATGTTTCCTTTAAAATAAGAAAATAAATGCTTGTCGTTCAATCAATAAGCACAATGCGCACGCTTAGGATCACAACGAATGACTGTAATGAATGACAGTTGTCCAGCCAGTTGACATATACGACGGTCGCGTCCAGTTGTCTATGAATGACTATGGATTATTTTACAAACACCTCTGTTAACGTTTAGGCGATTTTCATTAAAATCTCGGTTCCTGAAACTCGTCTTATACATTGCACTTACTAATGAGAAAACAGATAATGCTTGACTAATGACTCAATAGGTGGATCAAGACCAAAATCGGATTCGATTCGATTTTTCTTCCTCTTTCCTTGAAATTGCCTAATTTTATGCACAAACAGGACTCGGATCTGGGACATCCGGGAAGACAGCTCATATGACAGCTGTGACCTGGCCCTTTGAAAATACTAGAGTACAATCCATTGAGATAGGAAATAACATGGAGATGCCGCGTTATTCTATACATACATTTGCTTATACAAATATGAGTGAAATATGATTCAGAATTTGAAATATCGTTATGTCTCATTCTTTCTAGTAAGATAATCTCATTTGATAAAAGAGACAACTATATTTTAAGTTGTTGCTAATTATGGCAACATTTTGTCTTGACGTATTGATAGTTGTAGGTAAGTGCCGTAGCAGCCATCTTAGGTGACGAGTTTCGTGGTAGTTTTGCTGTCAAATGGTTGTTTGTTTTTTGTATTATTGAGATTTGCGAGAAAATTACGAGGATTTTACCTTTTAAAACTGCATGTAAATGTTGGAAAACAGAAGTTCAACATGCCTGTGTGTTGTATTGTGAAGTGTGGTGCAAGAAAGAATGAAAATCAACCTCAATTGTAGTTGCACAGGTTAGTAGCCGGTTTTCATGCATTAATACATACAATAATACACAATCGATGATACAATTGTAACGCGATCATGAATTTATGGCTAAAGTATTGATATTTGGGTTCATTTCCATATAACAGGCCTTTTTATTATATTTGTTAATTCATTCGTTTGTTTACAAACAGATGTCATAATGGAATAGTGTTGTACCGTTGCCGACTTACCGTAATAGTTTCCGAAACTAGTTCCTCCGCTGGAACGATATCAGTATATTCTGCGATGTTAACATAAATAATCTTGCGTCTTATTCGGTCCGAGTGACCTAGCTAGGTCCGGCCTGTGGTTCACACTTCACAGCACCAAAATCCATCATGATCCAAACGTGATAACTAGTAAAACTCGTATATAGTATCGTTACTCGTTATAGTAACAACGAGATAACAGTTGTTCCTTGATTGACACAACCCTAGCAATGGCAGCCATTTTATGCGACAATATGAGTTGTAGGTATGCACCCTTTTTTTGTAGGTATTTCCAGTCCATATTTTCCATGTCAATGGTACAATCATAGCACTTTCGCAATAGGCTTCTTTTTACCCGACTACGGCAAAGTCAAAGGAAGGTTTTTTTTTGGGAATTTGCTTTTTGGGGTTTGCGACACTGTCAAGTGTCAGTCAATAAATGACATTTGTCTTGTCATAATTAACATTGTCGTTTAATTGACCGTTGACCTATGCTATGCCTATGATGACGTTTGGTCACGATTAGAAAAACTGTCACTTGTGTCAGTCACTGCCCTTGTTGATTTTGGGTGATCACTGATTTTATGACTGGATAATCACTACATATCATACGTTCTTTATTTCAGGTTTCAGGTGTAGTAATGTCTAATTTCTTTAAACTGAAAGGAGAAATCTAGTATTGTTTGTGTAGATATTAAAAATGTCTATTAATTACATACCTCGGGTAACACAGGTATGGTTCATCTTTGTTTATTTCGTATTTATAACCTGGAAGTTGAATAGTATGTAGTACTTAAGTAATGCCTGATAACATACCATACCATAGTAACCTGTTAACCACAATAACACTGGGTTTTTTGGATTGAGATGTTAGTTGCTGCTTGTTTAAAAGAATAATAATAATATCCCTGGACATTTCACACAGCGCCATCTAGTCCCAAGCTAAGCAACCTAATGCTTGTGACTAGATGCTTTAAAAGATTTTGTAAACATAGTCTTATAACACCTATTCATCATAACATCATGATCTTTTTACAGCTTGATGCAGTCCAGCTTGACAATGAAGTAGAAGAACTATTCAAACAATTAATTTTCCAAGCAACTAAGTATATAGAGGTATGGTAAACGGATGCTTTGAATCAAAGTACCTATTATGTATTTTATTTATTCAAATACTAGACATACCTAACAGTTTACACTAGGTACAAAATGAAATTACTAACTTACTGTACAAATAAGTACAAAAACAAAAGTACACGTAGGTGTTGAAGTTTCTTGTCCGCATTGCTGTCATTGGAAACGTGCCCAGAAGACTGGCAGCTAATTTAATTATACTAGACATTGACATTAAATAATTTTATTTTTCAGCCACAGTATATTCAACCAGTCCTGCCTGAGCTTGAACTTTTGATAAGAACATTGATATTCAAGTTTTCTGTGTTCAATAAAAAAAGCACTTTTGGACATCAGATGCTATCGTTGAGTTATAAGTTGGACAATTTCTCCAAGAGTAAACTATTCTGGTACTATGGCTACAATGTTGGTTTAAAGTACCTCAGAGAAAGAGCAATTTATAGTTTTACTTCTAATAGAAATGTTCAAAACTTTGTGAATAAGTTAGAAACTTTTCAATTGTTTGCAGACATATTGAATTTCTGTAGATTCATACAGACGGGCAAATATCCATTGCTCATAGATTTTATATTAGGCATAGAGTTATCTGCTGAGAAGTTGACTAGAGAAGATCTTACTGATTTCTCTTGGACCAGAGAGCTTTTATGGCACAATTTTATTGTAAGTTTTTTTGCATTTTTAATACCTATATGTTGCTTGATTGTTGTTGATTGTGGCTATAAAAGAACAGCCTTACGGGTCGATCGAAGGTTAAGCAACGCTTGCCGCGATCAATTAGTGGATGGGTGACCATCCATTACATATCGAGACCTCTGTGCCTGGCAAAGCACGCTAAGCCGTTGTTCCTGGCTGTCATTCGTAGATCTTTGACCGTATGGTTAGTTAGAAGCCCAAAAGTCTGACAACCTGTCTTACCAAGGGGTATCATCTTACCAAGGGGTAACTGGATTGTACAGCTGCATCTGGTTAGACTGGAAACCGACCCAACATACTTGGGTAAAGGCTATGCTGATTGACCTAATTTTGTTTGTGTGTTTTCTTTCTATAAAATCATTTTCTTGAACATATTAAAAGTAACAAATTCTTGTTTTCAGGAATTAATAGGCACATCAATAGCTCTAATAAACATCTTCGGGCTGAGAAGTAAACTGGCCAGTGTACTAAAGTATGTGTGGTGGCGCCAGCATGTCAGATCTACTGCTACCTCTTCAGTAGCCGTTATGACGTCACAAACTGTCTGTGCTTGCTGCAATAATAAGCCAGTGCTACCTCACACCATGGGCTGCAACCATATATTTTGTTACTACTGCATAAAGGTACATATTATTAAAAAAAACACTAAAATATAAAATCTTTGCTATAACTTTACAACAAGATTTCCTCTACCGCTACTTAACTATATTACTATATATACATATATACAGTTAAAGTATTGATGTCGGCACAATACACCTATAGGTGAAAAAATTCAACTAAATTTTAGGTCGCCCTAAGTATCATGGACAGCATGAGTCTTAGGGTGACCTAAAATTGCGTTGAGTTTGATTTTTTCGTAAGTAGGTAATATGGGCTGGTCTCCGTAATTCCACACCATTTCCGCGTATTTTACGTACCGGAGTATTCTGTAGTAGAACTATCAGAGCTGAGAGCACTATCATTGATATTTGCTGTTAGTTAGATAGCATAGTGCTTATTTATTTATACTTTCACTTACTTTTTCTGTTCTTTCTTATTTACTTTCTTTCTTTTTTTCCATCTGCACATCTGCATATCTTCATATTGAAAATCTAGGAATATGTATTATTTGCTACATAATATTATTATGTTTTTATATTATTTTCAGGCTAACAAGACAGCAGATCAAGACTTTGCTTGCCCGAAATGCTATTTTAATGGGAAGGATATAAATAAATTTGAAATGCCTTAATATTTGAAACAATCAGTATCGGTGTAAAACTACGTTTTTAGGGGAAAGTTGGTGCTGTGATAATTAGTTATAAAATAGGACTAGTTGTATTAGCAATATTTATTTTATTATACTGACAATCTTACCTTGAGGGTACAAGTATGTTATAAATAAAACCATTATTGTTGATTTGTAGGTATATTTTTATTTTTGCATAATACATAGCTTATTTAAATAAATTTTATATTCTGTTTAATTTATGCTGTTTAATTTGACGAAATTCATAAAAAATCTAGCAGTCGCTCAACAATATTAAAAAAATTCTCATATCTTTGACAATGTTATCATAAGCTTGAATATTAAAGTACATTTTTAAAGGAGATTAATGTGTGTGTATTTGTATGAACTGATGATAAAAAATCATAGAAGAAAAAGAAACAAATATAAGAAAGTGAGGTGACTCAAGTTTAAACACGATCACGGGCAACACAGACTAAATTGAACAATGTATTATGAGATAAATGGGCACAACATAATTTGTAAGCAGTGCAACACATATGTTCGGGTCGGCGTGATTCGGCACAGCCGGGCGGCAAAATCGAGTTTTTGGGAAATTGCCACTCGGCATAACTCGAATTGTGCCGAGCCGATCTGAACATGATTCAGTGAGAGCAGATGCCGAACGGAGATTACCAATCAGCACGAGCCGAATATGTGTATTAATTGCTTCGGGTCGGCTTTATTGTTCAACAAATACTGCCGACCCGAACATGTGTGTAACATCCGATGTAGTCAAGAGATGGTTGTTGAGATTAAATTTGGAAAGGGCAGTGAACGCGGAAACAAAGTGAATGGTGCTTTGCATGCCATGTTACAACATAGCCAGTACTGGTCAACTCGCCTGTGTCGCAACTTCACAAAGCTGGCTGTCCTGTCCACTATAAATTGTTTATAACTGCACTTCCGGGTAGGGACGACCGGGGGATACGGTCCACTGATGTGGAAAAGATGGATGAAAGGCAATGTAAAAATAAAAGGTAGATTGGGAGTATATAGTGACAGTTTGTATATTGTGGTGTCCTGCAAACATGTGGTTATGTTATGATGTTTTTAGGCCTCAATTCACATACGAATAAGGCCTATATTCCGATAACTAAGTATACAGATGTCAATGTATGAAAATTATGAATAAATGGGGAAAAAAGGCGAAAAAAGATGATGACAGTTCGCCCTAGAAAAAGTGTGATACATTAATGTGTCGATAAAATACAACATAATTAGATAAATAGCTTAAGATAATAACAAACAAGTAGAATCTACCTACTAATCTAAGCATGATTTTTGTACAATTGTATATAAAAATAATCGCGACACGTAACTTAAAACTACTGAATGGATTTTAATGGCACTTTGAAATCTGGATGAATTTGTTCAAGTCTTGTATTGGCCTCAATTTGAAAATGTATGAAAAAAATTCAAGGCCGAAGATATTTTAACGTTAAAATATTTTTAGAGCTTCTTCAAAGCCAGTTTAGGATTAGAATTAATGGTAACTCACCGGTTGATAACAAAGTGGTTCCTAAACTTTAGTTTTAAACGACCTTAGTCTTACATGTAAGCACATATTAATTAAACGAGTATGAGTGTGATACCTAATCATTAAACATTTATGATAATATTAACTTACGAATCTAAAAATCTAGCAAATATTAGCTGTATTTCCCTTGACTGACATAAATCACATTTTTTGTTCAACATACCTGACCTAACAAGGCTATCGACTTCCGTCCTTAACCAATTCGATTCGTTTCACTAATTTATTTACAATCATAAGCTACCTAAGACCGTTTGAGTTACTAATTTAGGCTTTAACAGGTGGTCAGACCAAATAAGGTATGCATTCGAACCAGCCGTGGTGCCTTTCCGAATTGTGGTCGTACTTCTAATGTTGATTGTCTTTGCTGTTGCGCACGTCGGCGTGGAAGCCAGTCTCCCAGTCGGCGACGTAGTTCACTGTTCGCACGGAACCGTCCGGCTCCACCAGAGAATATTGACCTGCATAAAAAAAAAATAGGTAAGTATAGCGCTACTAGGTTATTTTGGCGCGTGGTCAAAATCGGAACTAATGCTGCCATCTTGTTTTTTTAATAAATCTCAAGTGACATTTTACAAAACAATTGCACAAATGTTTACCAACAGCGCTCCCTAACAATGTCATTCGAGCGTCAAGATATCCTTGTAGAGCAGTCGGCAGTGTACCTACCTACCTAAGGTTGGTATCACGGCTGCGCGTTTCCGTCGTCCTTCCAGGCGTATAAATAAGAGCTTATGAATAGTGCTCTGATAAATGTATTTAGGTTATCATTTGCTTCCATTCTGTTTACGCCTTGAAATAGTCGTGATTGCGCAAATTATTGATATTCCGCAGCAGATAATAGAATGACAACAAAAGACACGAAATTGTGTAGGTGCTTACAAACTGAGGCATTCTATATATATCAAAAGCAGGTCCTGTCTACCTACAAAATAAGGAGAATTTCTGGTGCAGTCTGTGTCTGAAGCCCCACTCCTTAAGATGTCTAGTAGTTTTAGTCGTTATATAGTAATCCGATAGATAACCATAGTACCTACCTGCCTAGGTATGCCTTTCCCAGACAAAAGTGACAGTCACGAGAGCGACATCTATAAAAGATGCAATGTTAGGTAAGCGTTACAAAAGCTCATACCTTTGACGACTTCACCGTCCCTTTCTTCTTTCTGTTGCTTTATGTCACCGGTGTGGGGGTCGTTGACACTGTATTCGAAAGCATACCTCGGGTGGGCGTCCTGCAAGAGGGTTATCACAAATTAGATGGTGCCGTGAGAAATGTCAGTTGCATCAAAGGTCGCAACGAGTATTGAATGAACTTTAGTGCCCATTATCTAGGTTAGATACCTAGAGCACACCTACAAATAAGAACGAAATTGCCTTAATTGGTGCAATAATAGAAATAGAAAGGTTTTTACGATAGGAAATAGTCCGCGAAGAAGGCTGGTGTTAGGATTGGTCTGTTTTATTTTTACGATTACCCAGACAGTTTTTTTTGTAGTTATCAAAAAAAAAAACAAGTCAATAATGATTAACAAAAAAACAAAAAAGTATGCCTAAAAGTCCTCTAGCTCCTTTGTGAGAAACGATCCCGTGATCTTCGAAATCGTGAGTTCGATTTCAAACAAACAATGTTTCAAAATCGTTAAGTTTAAAAAGTTCATCCACAGGTAGGTACTGATAAGAACCGTTACAAATATCATCAGCTGTGCAAGAATAAATAGCTTCAATAAAGCTGTCACTCAACCGGGATCCTTATCACCGATAAGAGGGTGGCAAGACGACAGGCGGTGAAAGTGGTCTAGATGTAAACGGACGAGTTCGTACTAATTGTTATGTAAGTGACTGTGCTGATTTAACTCGTCTGACGCACCAAACGCCCTCGGTTTGACAATAAAAAGTTTTGTAATCCGCGTTAACGTTAACAGTTCAGAAAGACAGCCTCGTGAAAATGTTTTCGAAGAAATGCCGGTTACAAACTATTACATCTACCTACTTATTCATATAAAATCTGCAACACTGTTTTCAAAAATTAAAATATCGTAATATTTAGTCAAAAATAAATTGTTTCGAATCCTAAATCTTTAGGGATATTTGCCACTAATCGTTATTATCTTATCATTATTACCTTATCCCAATTATTACTAGTCATCTCAGTAGTCACTCCCTTTCTAGCCATATCATGACTTCCCCTACTCTTTGTCACTACAGCTGAAATACTTAATTGTGCAACTATAGTTTGTAAAGACAATACAGTACTACTTAAGTATACCTACATATTTAAAATAGATCCTATCTGCAATAGAGTTTCAGCACCTAGGTGCATTGTGTGCAATATCGAATGGACAGTTTACGTAATTGTATCATGAATAAGTTAGCTTTAAGTTCCAAGTATTCATGTAGACAAATATTTACTTAAGCAGTGCGGATACAATCAATTAAGTTACCTTCACCTATTTATAGTTAGCTGAGCTAAGACTAAGACCTGTATTGTAATGTATCGATATCCGATTAGATTACCAAGCGAAGTAGATTGGATTAAAAGTTAAGGTACTAATTTCTAATCCTTATCACTATAAGGACATCAGGAACAGTGTTACAAAAGAAATAACACGAACCTACTCTGTGCTAATGCCAATAAAAACACTGAAACAACTTCAATGGGTTACCTTGACCTCTAAGCAACTAGCCCTTAGGTAATACAATTATCAAGATATTATAAAAAAAATGGTTAACAACATAAATGGACAAATTAATGACATAAGTAAGTATAATGATCAAATGAATTCCATTCGACAAATAATTGAATACCTACGGTTGAAAAGAAGTTAGTAGGTATGGCTGCGTTAATTAAATTTGAGCAATTAGATGTTGTACTCCTAATCAATCAAATGACACTGTAATGGGGTTTGTAGACCATTGCTCAACAGTCGACATGTAGGTAAACATGACACCGGCTGAACGCTTGTCAATTTCTCACATTTGATCAGAGTGAGTGAGCAGGTATTCGGTCAAGATTTCGATGTGGTCAGTAGTGGAACCAGTCCTGGATCTAACTCGACAACCAATCAAATTAATTACGTCACTGCATTAGTTGTAGGGATATGAAGTAACTTATTCCATGGTATGCCGCAATGTCCTGAGACACATTCGTTACACACATTTAAGTTTGTGTCAATATGTAAAACTTAAACAACTTATTGAACGGAAACATCAAATTAATCAATTAATGGTAATCAACACATCATTTGGTCGTTTGAATTATTTTGAAAAGTTACGTGAGAGTAGTCAATTAATTTAAATGCTTGCAAGTATTGTTTATCATATTATGACGAGTTATGACACATCTTTCACTACAAAATATGAAAATAATGACTATCATAATGGGATTATGAAGTCCTCGAGTCCTTGCACTAAAGTGCCTACACTTTAAATTACAGGATCAACGATGAAAATAAAAATGGTACTTACATAGTTCTCCAAGAATTCGGTGTGAACATTCTTGGCGGCGAGGTGTCCTGCGACCTTGGTAACAGCAGGAGCGGCTACTGCGGTGTATGACGGCGACGACACGTGCGCCACGCCCACAGGAGCACTCGCGTACTGACTCACTGAGGCCACTGCCGGCACCGAGTAATGAGCCACGGCCGGGGCTGAGTATTGAGCTACGGCCGGGGCTGAGTATTGAGCCACAACCGGCGCCGAATGCCGAACAACAGTAGGTGCAGAGTGCTGGAATACTGCAGGAGTTGAGTACTGCGTCACTACCGGTGATGCATACTGAGTCGTGTGTTGCGTCGCTACCGGTGCAGAGTACTGACTGATGGCTGCACCAGAATGTTGAGTGTACTGACTGATCGCGCCACCGGAATGTTGCGAGACGACCGGCGTGAAGTAGCTTGAAGATGGAGCAGACGCGTGAGACACAGATGAAGTTGAGTACTGTGCTACTGATGGAGCAACGTGGGCAATGGGCGCGGCCACGGGAACTTGACTGTATTGAGCGTACTGAGCGACGGCAGGTGCAGCGTAATGTGCTTGTCCCACAATCTGTGACTGTTGCACTCTCAAAGCGGGCGATGTAGCGTATCCGGTGGATGGAGCGGCATATACTTGTGAAACCACTGGCCCTCCTGCCTGTATATTACCGTAGGAGTTAAGAGACGCCTTGGCTGCTGATCCAGCTGAATAAACTTGTTGTGCTACCAAGTTTTGTGTCACGTAGGAAGTCTTCGCTGGAGATAAAGAAAATTTGGCGATGAGTGGAGCCGCGGTCACTTTGGCAATGATCGGTGCTTGTGCGTATGTTGCAAGTGGTGTTACGGTTTTTCCTCCAGATGCAGCTGACGACAGGCCGGCTGACGTCGCGTAACCGTGGTATTCTTTTGTGTATCCTTGAGCAGCATAGTTGTTGTAGTTGGATGCAAGTGATGAAGTTTGATAAGTGGCCACGGGTTGTGCGGCATAAGATACTTGAGGTGCTGCATAAGATACTTGAGGTGCTGCATAAGCTGCTTGAGGTGCCGCTGACTGATATGTTATGCCAGTCGAATAGCCTGAACTTCCACCGGACGAGTAGCCTGAGCTACCACCCGAAGAATACCCTGATCCTCCAGAGTATTGGTACGAGGGTGCTGAGACGACTGGTTGTGGAAGATATGCGGCCGCTGGAGCTTTGATGCCGGTCGTGGTGAGCTGTACCGCGGGCGCAGCGTATGAGTAGCCATTGTCGCAGTTCGATACTTTCTGAACTTGGCTCAGGTGATAGTTGAGGTCAGGGTCGTGATAAGCAAGTGCATTCTGCAGTGCCAACACAATGAAGATCATCTGAAACAGAAAACCGTATGTTTAATATCTTCAATAATTTATTAAATTCAATTTCATAATGTAAAACATAAAAACATATTATTCTACTTACCGACTTCATTCTTATTTTTATTATTTGCACTCTATAAACAATATCGCATAAATGAATATTTTGGCAATGTTCGCATTAAATTGTTGAAAGCAGTAAGTGTATTTGCCAAACTTAAGCGTAAATCGAAATGAGAGCAAAGTTGGTCCGCAAAGTCTTATATAGCGATCTCATATGTGTAAGAACGGGTCACACTTTTTCACGTTCGCCGTCACTGAGTACGTCGGTGGGCGCGGCGCAGGCGCTGGTGGCTAAACTACGGGCTATATACTAATGTATGACTACCACACGTTAGAAACACCATTATGTTAACTTAGTGCCTAGATACGTATATAAATATCATTTAATTAGGTACGAGAAACGTGAGCTCCATTCAGATTTAGCTGATTGATTGTTTATTAAATGACTGTTTCAGTCGGCTAGTTATTATTTTTTTAAGCATTTGTTAAGTTGTCTCTTAATATTGTACTACACGGTATTAATAACCATTTGTGTTTATTGAGTCTTACAAATTTTGTAACAAATTTCACAATACATGGTTATTTTAACAAAGAAAACGAATAACGTTTATTGTGCAGTTTCTCACTGTACCTCGTACCTACTCTGCTGATAACGACGACGACACACGCTGATTTTGCTGATGATGACACGGTTGGCGCATTGGCTGAGCGATCGACTGCCGCACTGCGTGTCGCGGGTCGATTCCCGCTCGGAACAAATATTTGTATTGCCTACAGGTAGTTGTTCCGGGTCTGGCTGTTTGTGTGTGTGAGTTTAAATGTTTGTAAACGCACCCACGATACAGGAGTAATTCCTAGTGTGGGGCAACGTTTTTTAAAGAAGAACAAGAAGAAGAATTCCCATAACCCACTGAATAACAGAATTTACCCAACACACAGAATACAAAGAAACGAACCCAAAATCTTACGCTCTGCTGCAGCTTGCCGCTCGAAACCACTTCACTAATCGAGTAACTAATATGACAATATTTTTTAATCAATTTCATAAAGATTATAACTTGTTACATAGGCAATTAAATAATTAAGTATATCATAAAATGATTAACTCAGGTCATGATCGCGTTCGGCATTAATCCTAAGCTGATAATAAGTTGCTTCATGACGCGACATTCAAAGTAAGTAAGTACATATGATACCTACTGTGAGCTTATAATTTATCCGTCACTTACGAAACTAATCCCGCAATTAGATGCTAATACCGACGGATTTGTTTATACGAGTCAATGATATCGTTAAGCGATTTAGGAGTATGGGTTCGAAAAAAGTATCGATACTTCTGTTACGATACGCTGTATGTTTGTATCCGATACTTTTCCAGCGAAACTCGACTAGCGCCGTTTAATTTAAAACTAGATATTTTTATAATTTTTTAATGACCATGTGACGTTTATGTCTTCAGAAGGGCTATTCGTTGGTTGCCATCGCCAGTCGAAAAGGACGTTTGTCATAGGACTGATTATATTGAATCCCAATTGCCAATCGAATGTTAGAACAATTAGAAAACCGGTAGATTTGTTTCTCATAATACGTTTGGGATTGGTACCTGTAATGGTGTTTAATCAAACCTGAAACTCTATATAAATAAATATATACATGGTAGCAGGGACATCGACGCGCAAACTGTAACCATGAATTCGTAGAAATTTTAAGCAATTTTTTTTAAATTCTGCGCTTGGGGGTTCAGAATCATGTACCGAATCCATGGTGACAGGTTGCTCGTCGACCCTGTATTATAATCATTTTAATAAAAAATCTGGTTATGGTGGAGCGATATAGTAACTACAATCATGTTTAGTGTATGTCTAATCTTATGTGTTTTTCTTTATACAATAAACTTATTATTTATTTATTTTTTATAGTCAGTATTGTGACATGTATTTTTTTAAAAGAATTTTACGAATCGATACAGTTTTAATTTTTTTAATCTATTATTCTACTGTGAATAGTGAATAATATATCGATAACTCGATATTTTCTTCACAATATAATAATATGAGACTTGAAACTCGAGTAAACATGAGTGTCCTCTACTAGATGTTTATTAAATGAGTTCAGTGTGCAGACAGCTGATTGAAAAGATAACATTTATCTAACATGTTAATATTCTGTGAGTGTTCGTAGTGGTATGTTTCAAGCTTCTCTATGCAGTTTAAAATCGGATGTACCTGATGAAAGAGGTTCCGTAACTACTGAAAAAAGTTCTACAAACAGACGCTTCCGGTGTCTGGTAATCATCATCATCATGTTTGATATTTGCAATTGGTGATCAAAGGAAGCAAAAATGATAAGAGGATTTTGTTATTACTTTGTATGTTCTCATCATTTTCATCTCAATTTACCTATTTGGGAGATTTTTTATATACATACACTACTACTATACATATAAGTACTTTATATCACTTTGAAGGACGTAAACCTAAATCACGAAATAATGATGTGTGTCCTGAATAATTTTGACTCTATTATAAAAACATTTTTAATTTCGATCCTTCTTTTAGAAGACGTTTCAAAATCTCTTGGCATGTTGATTTGAAAACGTTCACATTATGACAGTTCTTTCTTAGATTCTAATCTCAGCTGCCGCGTTGAAAATGATTAATTGATACAAGCGTAAGACTTTAATTAGAATAGAATACTCTTTATTGTACAATTCTGCATTTCTTCGCTACTAAGGAACCCTATTAAACAAGTAAGGCTCAACAAGTTTTTCTCAGTATAATCATTGACGCTGTGTTTCGCACTGGAGCGTGCATTTGTCCGGTAGAATAGTATGTAAACTGAATTTTGCTTTCATTCTAATAGCGTCGGTAAGTTCGACACATTTCCCCACATGTACCTACCTACTGGCTAGTAAGTAATTTACGTCATTTAAAACGTTGATACGGGTTGAGACTTGAGGCTTGCATAAGCCAACAAGCCCCTAAGCTCTTTACTTACAGCTTACATGCTAATGACGAAACACGCGTGCCTAGTGGAAGGATTTCAAATAAAATCATTTGATACTGGCCGGCAACTGTTCTGACGGCAATTGTTTTTCTGTCACCATGCTTGCTTGAAGTAGGTAAGGGATTTCAGACCATTGTACGCCCTGATACTCATGAACCGCCACTCACTCACTCACTTAACCGTCAGTCGATCTATAATATTCTGCAAAAATGTCGCACCAAAAACTTAAGTGAAGTGAGCTGTCAATAGTGTAAATCCCTAGCAGCAGGTAGAATGACAGCTCACTTCAAGTTTCCATCACCCAACTTTTCACGGTGAGATTTTTACAGAATAAACCTGCTGTTAATGATGTCCAAGATTAACTTAGACAGCACGATGGAACGGTCCATTCACTCATTTTACCTCTGATTTTGCATCACTGTCAAAATTACAGTGGACCATAAACTCCTTGTAATAAGGTTGCTGTTGAATTGCTGCTACTGACAAGTCTGTCAAAATCACAATGATCATTATTCTTGTTATAATAAGGTTGCTGTTGGATTGCTGGTCTCAGAGGTAAAATAACTATGAAAGGATTGTACATAATAATATTATGATTTTGAAAAAGCCACATTGCTACAGTTCACCGCGCTACAGTGATAACAATATGACAGTGGCAGCCCCTGCCGTTTTCGTAGTGCAAGTGTTACCACAGATGTGCGGCTGACTATAACTGCCGTACGCAAAATACGCGCATTGACGTGGAGTTGCGGACACCAGCCCGTATTACCTGCCAGTTCCAAACCCGAAATTTCGTGCTTGCGAAGCTAAGCCCTAAGGTCCGTTTTGGTACATACGAAACCTTTAATAAATAGTTCTAGGCGAGTACCTTTGCCTAAAATGACCATTATGGAAATGGTGTGAGGTTCGCGTTAATGAAAACAGGTTAAACGGATATTACCAAATGGAACGGAATAGCCGAGAATTTGGTAATGGGGCGTACTAGGGCAGGGCAGGCCTTTGAATAAAATATGTGACTTTATCTATATCTGACAAAAATTAATGGAAATAATCCCGATGTGAAGCTTGATTAGATCGCTATGCATAACATCGTGCCTATTTGGGACATGCCAATCTAAAATAATAACCTAGAACTTGATGAATACAACAGCTAAACACTTGATGAATACTTACAATATGGTAGCTTTTGAAATACGGGTTTTATTCATATTTCTGTTTTCATGAACAAAATTTAACTTTACCAAGCTAGCCTATGTTCATGGAATCTCCATTTAATATTCTAAATGTAACAAAATCAGGCCAAATGTGAAATAAATAATAATAAAAGAAATACACACATGAATAGAAAAAAGAATAGATCAGAAGAAATCGTTTGAAAGAGTTTATACAGACAAACTGTTGAAAGCTTCATACAAATGAAATCATCGTCATTCTCTTGCATTTAATTCTTAATTTATTTGTGGTCGGCGCATCATGTCTTCTTCCATACTTCTCTATTAGTCGTTATCTCGGTAGCCGTAATCTTTTCTAGCCATATCATCTCTCACACAGACCATCCACCATTTCATTGGTCTTCCCCTACTATTAGCCATCCACATTCATACTCAAAACCTTCTTCACGATATTTTCCTTAATCTTACGCATCACATGCATACTATGCCAACCGATTTCCATACACAACTTTTCAGGCATACAAAAGACATCAACGCACAAATAATGTTAGTGGTGAGATGATTTGAATCATAATTGTTATAATACGAGTATTATTTGAATACTACCAGCGCCCCGCGGTTTCACCCGCATAAGTTTCAATCCCGTGGGAATATCGGGATAAAAAGTGATCCTATATGTTAATCCTGGTTATAAACCATCTGTGTGCCAAATTTCATCCAAATCCGTTCAGTAGGTTTTGCGTGAAAGAGTAACAAACATCCTTTCATCCATCCATCCATACAAACTTTCACGTTTATAATATTGATGATGATGATTGGTTATGTATAAGTAGGTATACTATGTAAATAACTATATGTGTTGTATTCATATCTATTACGTACACTTTCACAACAGTTCATAGACCTTAGATAGGAGTGAACTGGAGTAAACTGTGCGCGATTATCCACATATTATCATATTATGTAATACATTCAACATGAATCTGTTATATCAAGAGCCCGTAAGGTAAATGCACCAAACATCGCAGTAAACTCAACAAGCGATCGGGACCTCGATAACGTCCTGGGCGAACGACGAGCGATTTATATCTTGTCACCAAAGATCTGCGAGCTTTTGTACCTACCACAGAGAATTATGGAAATGGAGAGATAATATGACGATAAATGATAAGGTATCTGCGAACAAGTTATTAATGTGGGAATAGCTTCCTGAAATAAATGATTATTTAATTTAATTTATGAAATGAAGTAGCGTTGAAATCCAATTATATGATATTAAAATAAACTTCATCATCAGCCTAGCCTTTTCCCAACTATGTTGGGGTCGACTTCCAGTCTAACCGGATGCAGCTGAATACCAGTATTTTTATATTAAAATAAACTTATTCATGTAAAATTGGTTTTCATGCTTCTGCTACCAAATGTGTTGCTTCGCGTCCTGTAAATAGAATAAGAGCGTCAGGTCGTTCTACTGCGGACCGACACACTCATTTACATGTTAGTTATAATGCATAATACTGCAACTGGTTTCTGAATTAGCGCGTACAATATGCACCGTGTACTTTTAGGTAGATCCATTGTTATATCTCCATTTGCTACTTATTCCGTGTCACCACTGCCGGGCACAAACCCATGCCCAGTAGCGCTCCCAAACCTGATTGTTAATCAACAAGTACTCGGCCAGTGTTTGTTTTATTGACTAGTTTTTATTAAGCACACACACATGGCACCAAATGTAACACATTTTTACGTAACCGCCTAACAACTGGCGCGAGGTTCCCAAAGTAATGGTCGCCTTTATTATCTGTGCAAGGTCGATTTACTTATTACTTATTATATTAGGTACTAGCTTCTGCCCGCGACTTTGATCGCGGGCAGAAACTTTCTTGCTCCCCCGCCCACCCCGTAGCATCGCATCGCCCGCCCGCACTATCACTTCGATGTCGCTTATTCTGACTTTTTTTCTTTTTGCTAGGCTTCTAAGGGTCATAGCGTAATGTTAAATAGCCTAGCCTTCCTCAAGAATTGGGCTATCAAACGCAATATTTTTTTTCAATTCCGACTGGTAGTTTCAGAGATTACCCTACATACAAACAAACGAACTAATTTGGCATCTTTATAATATTTTATAATAAATATTAATATTATAAATAAAGCATCGAAAAGTGTTCTTTATTTATGAGATTTTTAGTGATCGTTTAGCGTTGCCTTGGAACGATCTTAGATTAATGCTGGAGTATAAAAGTGCATTTGGTTTTGTTGTCTGTATGTAATTATGTCTTTATAAGTAATGTCTAGTCCATGTGTAATGCTCACACGCTTCTTAAACTTCTTTATCTTAGTCTCTGGTGCGACTTGTAAGGTCATAACGCTTTTGTCTCGTTTCAAGATGTACGGATTATGGCGCAGAAATAAAGTTTTCTTGATAAATTGCATAAATGATGATTATGGTAGGTAATTTATTAAAGAGTATAAAAATAACCTACCGTACGAAAAAAATATGATTATGTGGTTTTAGTTGTAGGTATAATTGTGTGAATCAAATCAAAATATGACTTACGTGACCCTAAAATTAAAAGACCTTGGTGTAATAAGCTCTTCATTTTCGTGTTAACGAACTTTGATATAATTTAATTTGTGATGAGAGTGTGAAATCAAATATTTTAAAACAGGTTCACAAATTGCTGCTACATTAGTTTAAAAAACTGTGTTGCAGCCATTAGCATCCACCTCAGAGAGATTGATTGCAATAGAACAATAATTTCAGTTTCAGCTTTCATAAAAATGTTTTCTTGTGTGCTTAAGCTTCAAGCATGTAAATATCCCTCAGACCACCTATTGAACTAAAATAGAGCTTTATTAAGTTCTAAGTCAGAGCTAATCGATTGAATTAATTGAAGCAATCGCTAATATTCTGATGACAAAATGACAGGCCCGACGGTGTTAGTTCAAACGTGGGTTATTTTCGTGATGTGAGGTTCAAAAGTTACCTTTTGTTCATAGCCTAGGAATTTCCCAGGGCATGCTAATGTGTCCTAGTTCCTGAACGAGCGGCGGACAGGGAGAGACATGTCGTGATTTCAGACAGTTAAACATAACTGACATTTAGCCATTTATCTTAACGATACGATGGCATTGTGATTGGAATATGAGTCATATTATGCATTTATAATAACGCAATCCGACCTGACTTTGCTTAGATTTCCCGTCTCAAATACCTTTTCAATTGTAGGTGTTTATTTACTTTTATTTCATGTAACGAAATCTGCAATCTAAAATGATGTTAAGGCAGTTCAATGTGAAGAAATGTGTGTGATAATATACATAAAAGGCTTGGGGCGTGTCCTTTTGCAAGATTTCGCAATGTTGCGGAGGGGCAAATGCATAATAAAAGCATCAAAGTAACTGGATCGCGAATTTGATATTAGATAGGTTAATACAATGTGTTTCAGAGGGGTGTGACTAAACTTGGGGGTGTGGTACAGGCCATCAAACTGAACAACTTTTTCCCGGGGACTAACATCGTAATCGTCAAAAAAACAGCAGTCGTCCCAATACATTTGGTCAACCCCTCTGAAACACATTGTATTTAGGTACTGAAAACTAAGTATGTTTACCTATTTAGCATGGTGATCAATGCTCGTGCCTTCTCTGTATGAGAAGAGGCCTTTGCCCAGCGGTGGGACAATAATAGGCTGGAATTATTATTATTTTATATTGTGAAGTGAACTTCGTTTGCTAAAGTTTGATAAACGTAAGCTTTGCTACACTATAGGTAAAATAGCACTTTATGATACGAGTCCTAATAATTGTACAACACAGATAAAGTATTAATAACAGCTTTTTACTTTGATGAATTCTGAACTCGAGCTCATAAATTGCATCATTATTGTTATGCGGTGTTGAATAATTTAATAAAATGTGTATCAGAATATTTAGGTCGAATTCCAGTATCCTATCGGTTGCGAATCAGTAACAATTACTAGGCAAAGATTTAGCCATTTAGCCAAATAGCCATGTGCTCATTATTCCCATGAGCCTAATCTTGGGTTCATTACATGTTACTTGGCTTTTGTGTAACGCCGTAATTTGTACTACTTTATTCAAATGTCAGACTGGCAGACATTATAATGGGTTCCCACTGACGTTTAGCCCTGCGTACGTTATGGTTTACTTTCGGTTAACTAATTTATTAGTATTCATTGATGACGAGATCTGATTTCAAGATTAAAATGGACGAAATTATAATTTGTGGGAACAAGTTGTCTGTAGAGTGGAGAAATCTTTTTGTTCTGTATAGATAGAGATAATTATGTAGGTAGTAGGTAGGGTACGTGTCTCACGCCCTCGGGTGTGAGTCATATTGATTAAATAATCTGGAATAGAACACAGATTACGATTTTCTGATACCTACATTTAGCTTGATATCTCAAAGCTAGTTTAAGGAACTAGTGTAATTTTCTGTAATAAAATACCTGAACGAACTAACTACTTAGTCCATATGAAGAAAGCTTGCGCAAACGCAAACCACTCTGTAACGTTACAGAGTTGTGGTATCAGTTTCTGAACTTGTTTGTTATTATCAAATTATTACATACAGTAATTTTACCTATGAATATAGTGAGTTACACTTATGTAAGGGTACTGCAATAGTTTCATGCAGTACAAAACTTGTCAAATTATTTCCTTTGTTAGTAGAATTTGTATGCTTGCAGAACAGTCTTAACTTCGCCTACACAAATTTTCTGAAGTTCGTATGAATTAACTTTTTATTTAAACTTGACCTAGACCCGCATTCAGCTTACTGTGTACTTAAAAGAAAACATTAAAAAGTTATTATCGAATAAATTTCAATTAAAGCTGGAATTTGCATCCTGTATAAATAAAAAAGAAATATATTACACAGACCGATTAGCGGCTGAGGTCTCTTAATTACAATTATCTTCTTGTTTTGCAATTATTTAAATTTATGTACCTATATGATAACTTAATCATATGTTTGCTACTTAAAATACTTCTTAATTATAACTCGTCATATCCTGTCAGTGATCGTTAATCGATGATCAATTACCGATTGCCTACGGAGTTCAAATCGTTTGGAAATATATCGAATACGGTGTTATGTAACGTGAGCTGATCGACGATAACAAGGATCTCTGGTATCTGGTGTCAGATCGGGCGTGCTTCAACTTGATGGTTGAGTAACTTAACTGTATCTGTATGATCTGCTCGTGGCCTATATGGATGATGCTTTGATCAAGACATCAAGGGTACAAAACAGTCTACGAGGTAAAGTTTTATACTGGTACTTATATAACGTTACGCCTGTATTGATTAGTTAGAGCTTTCAGAGGTCTCTAGCACCCATTTTTCACCTATAGTATTTATTGCAGAAACCAGGAACAATCAAATTCAAGATGGCATTGCTACAGATTTGCTCATGTACTAATTGAACCGATATTTTGCAACCACTTCGTAAAGTTGTCATCATAAAATACAATATTGTTTGTAAGCTCAAACAGTACTCGCTATCTTTAAATAGATTGGCTTGCAGTTTCGTTCACTTTGTCGCCACAGTGTTTCAATAAAACTTATGTTTGATATCGACTCCATACCTAATTAATACCGAAGTAAAAAGTTAGAATTGTAAGCACGAAGTTATGAGATAATAACCCAACATATGTAGTTATTCACGCCTAACCAACACCTTGTTTTGCTGTTTTACAATGCAAAGTATTAGCACGTGATCAATGCAGCTGTTCCGTGAAAAAATACCGTATTTAATATTAAAGGCTCATTTACACGAGGCGAGTTTCTCGCCCCGAATATGTGATTATTGAAAGGAGACAAACATTGACTGGTTTCAACAGTATAATGGATACTAGGTCATCGAATGGTAAGTAGGATGGCTGGTAGCAGCTGATGATAGTTGCCGGAAATCGAGTTGAATGGCATGCAATAGGAGAGGCCGATGTCCAGCAGTGGACTGTGGATGGCTATAGGCTGTGGCTGATGATGATGATGAATTGTAAGTATTACCCCGTCTTGCGATTTTTCGTTTTATCACAAGCAAGAAACAGGGCTGGCTAGGGCTAGGCTAGGGCTGATTTTTCAATCGACATATAACTTTTATTCGTGGAATAATATTGACATCTGACAGATTTTGTAAGGAACAACTGTCAAAAATTCAAGATTATTCCTTGGATAAAATTATCCTGCGTTGGAAAAATCAGCCCTAATATTCACTCTCGTGGTAGTAAATTTTCGCTTAGATATTGGTCTAACTCTGTAGAGTTAGAAATTTATATAGTTTTTTTGTATCGCTATATGTATATAACGATGGCACTTTTCGGATCTCCACGCTATTGCGGCGCTGTAGATGCCAATTCCTTGTATTAAAGCCAAAAACTGGCATGGCATTCTTCTATAATATTTGTAGTATTTTGTATGTTCCCAATACCTGCGTCTTATAGGCTAATCAAGTTATTCTGCAGAGTACTTGGTTCGGTAAACATAATACCGAGCAATACTCGATTCTTGGTTATTCGGTAAACCTTGTAACTACTCGGCGCATCTCCATTTTTTATTTACATAAACGCTTCCAATTTTCAAAGACGGAGTGATTTTAGATCCGCATGGAACTTGCGTCTTTCCACTCGACCGACCGCGACGTAAAAAACTCTGCTCATGTAAACGAGCCTTAACAAGGGCCCACCTACACACGTTATAGAACAAAGTGGAATATGAATGTTGTGCAAATGAAGAGTATGGCTTGTAAGGGGTCTGGAGTATGATTGATTATAATCTAGTTCACGATTCGGGCTGGTTACAAACAGTAGTAACATACATTACATGTGTCAACATTCAACAATAGATTATCAAGATACCTACATGTGCGTTTAGCACGTGCATGTGTACACTTGTGAGTGGTACCGTATTTGTTCATAACATCACGCGTGTAGCTCCCGAAGGGTTAGCCAGAGGTGTACCTATAGTAGACCTACATTTCGCCAGTTATTTTTTAGACAAATGTAATCGCGAACCTATTACCATAAAATATAAATCCAGATTCCGGGCTGCTCAGAAATTCCTGTTTGAAAACCACATTGCCTGACCTGAGAATCGAAACCAGGACCTCATGCTCTGCAGTAGCGCTAGCGACCACTAGACAAACAAGGCAGTCAATCAAGGTGTTCATTAATCTTGAAGTAAAACTTGAGACTCGGTCAAGTGTAGGCCTTTCTAAGACTACAGGGGTCAGATTGCAGTCGCCCCGATAACCTGCACCTACTGTACATTGAACAATACTGAAACCTATTCAGTCGCATCTAGTTAAACTGGAAGATCGCTTATCTTGGAAACTTTGAACAAGTTTCCTATAATTATTCAATTTAACTGGTTGTTGGTTGTAGATATAGAGAGGGAGCGCAGGGCATTCGCCGTCCGGTGCAACATGTTGGCCCGTAGATTTGCTCGGTGTACAGACCTAGTCAAAATTACTATTTAAAGGCGTACTGCCAGAGTCTGTACACGAGTAATCTATGGGTCTATTACACCAAAAGATCGCTGGATGTCTTGCGCTTCCAGTACAACAATGGCTTCAGGATGTTGTTAAGACTTCCTCGATACTGTAGCGCGTCGGATTTATTTGCGTAAGCTCGTGCCAACGGATTTCACGCGATTGTCCGCAAGAAAACAGTTTCACTACTGAGGAGAATGAGAGACAGTCGCAACCGCATCCTGGGAACTGTCGCGGAGAATTTCAGCTCTCCAATTGTAAAGCAGTTTATGCGGAGGGTGCTTGATACTAACACTAGATAATAAGTTGTTTAGATATTGTGCTCCTAGCACTCTATGAATACTTTGTTTCGAAAAAAAATTTTTATTTATTAATAAAACGATGTTGTTCAAATTCAATTAATCTGCTTCTGACGTATCAATGTAAAGTAGCATAAATTCTCGTGGGTTTACAAAGGTGCTTTATTACCTGTCAGTCATCTGAATACCGGCCGAATGCCAAATACTTTGATGACTCATAACGTAAGTAATCATGACTGGCTGATAGCGCAGGCGCAGCGTTGCATTATGAGCTGTTAATGTAGCGCTACGAATCGTTACATTAACATGTTAGTTAATTGAAAAGTTTATTTTCTAACTATGCGCTATTTCTTAATTTTTTTTATTCGATTGCTAACATTTTTTATTTATTATCTGCAAGTAAAGAGTTCGCTGTGAGCAGTGGTGGCCCAGTGGTCACGGCCGCAACTTACAAGTCGTAGGTAGTAGGTTCGAACTCAGTCAGGCGCTTTACTTTGTGTAAATTATATCATCACCACTGCTCTCAAAACGGCGATGGAAAACATCGTGAGGTAACCGGCATGTGCTAGAACCAAAAATTCGAAGACATGTGACATCTAATAACCCGCACTGGGCCCGCATGGTGGATTACGGCCCACTCCCTCTCACAGAGAGGAGGTCTGTGTCCCAGCAGTGGGAACGTTATAGGCTGAGTATGTATAAAAGTTCACTAATAATCAGAGCCAGTTAGAATGAAAATCAAAGAAAACTCACGTATTAATGACAAAAATATAGCCTTCAACAACTGGAACACTTAGCAAATGTTTCAGAGATCAAAAGTACGTAATAGGTAATAGGATTCCTCTTGGTAAGAGTGGTTGTCAAACTATTGGGCTTGAAGGTTGTGTAGGTCAGATAGGCAGTCGCTCCATGTAAAATACTGGCATCCAGTTTGACGTAGCTGGCCGGCAGCTGCGTCCAGTTTGGAAGCCGATCCTAGAGGGTGAATCAAAAAATTCTTGGAATCAATATTAAAAAATGCAAAGATTTAAACAAAAATATTTTATTTTTCTACATAATCTCCCTCCAATGCAATGCATTTAGAATAACGCGTTTCTAACTTCCTTATTCCTTGTGAAAAAAAATGTTTTTCTTGACTTTCGAAAAACTCCTCTACGGCAGCCATAACCGCGTCATTATCGTAAAATTTTGTTCCACGAGTGTCCTCTTTTAATTTTGGGAATAAGTGAAAATCACTTGGGGCTAAGTCCGGAGACTATGGTGGGTGGTCAAGGAGATTGAAGCCAGCACAGCGGATTGCGTTGAGCGCAACTTCCGATCGATGAGCAGGAGCGTTATCTTGAAGAAACAACACGCCCAACGATAGTTTTTCACGACGTTTTTCTTTAATCGCTTCACGCACTTTCGGAATTAAATTCGCATAATAGGATCCAGTAATCGTCTGGCCTTTTGGCATGTAATCATTAAAAAGGATTCCTTCACTATCCCAGAACACTGAGGCCATAACTTTGCCAGCGGTAGGAGCAACTCGAAATTTCTTAATTAATGGAGAGGATGGTCGTTTCCAAGACATGCTTTGTCTCTTAGTTTCAGGATCGAAATGGTGGACCCAAGTTTCATCCATGGTGATAAGGCGACGGCAAAAATTATCCGAATCACGCTGGAGCATTTCGAGATTACGCTTAGAAATTTCCAAACGTCGCTTTTTGTTTTCGTCGGTTAACATTCGTGGCACCTATCTTGCCGACACTTTTTTGAACCCCAGTGAATCAATTAAAATGGATTGAACGCTACTACTACTACGCTATTTAGGATCTCAGCTATATGTTTTATAGTTATTCTTCTGTCTTCCAAAACTAGGGCCCGTATTCCTGTAATGTAGGGAACTTAGACGTTTTTTTGACAGATTGAGTCTGAGATCAGACTGCGAACGTTCTCCAAAATTACGAGAATTACCCCTCAGGTTCTCAACCTTTTTGACATTTTCTTCCGTAACGGAGGTTGAAGGTCGCCCAGAACGCGGGTCATTTTTACAGCTTGATCTACCTTTTTTAAATTCAACCACCCAGTAGGCAACCGTAGAATAGGGTACAGCATCATACCCTAATGTCTGCTGAATGTCCGAAAAAATTTCCTTCGTAGACCTTTTTATCAAACTGAGATATCTTATCACCGCACGTAACTCACTTTTAACCATGATTTTGGGTTTTTAGCAACTCGTTGCACAAAACAATTTATTACGTGCGAACGAACTGACAAAAATGAGTGACAGTTTGCATAGATATTGTGTGATTGACACTCTTTGATTTGAATATCGAATTTCTCCCAAAAGGTTTTTTATATAGCTTTTTGTCAGTGAACTTTTTGATTCAGCCTGGTATCTATGCTAAGTTGACGGAGATACAGAACCGTATCTAATCATCATTATTATGCCATAATCCTAATCTTATTGTCACTTACGACACAGTGTTATTCGTAGGTACGTAACCGACACAGCACAGTAAGTAATTGATTAGCTGAAACACAATGCTCAGGTGAAGGCAAGGCGATCAAACAACAACCTGTCTGCACAGGTTTTATTTCTTAATTTACTGAACTGCGAGGAATGTTCGCTGACATTTAATTTTGCTGAGGTTACGTTTAGGAAACTTATTACACTTTCGTCATAGATATACAGGGTCAAATTAAATTAACTAGCGAAACTCTGCAGACCTGATGGTTATCAATATCTAAACATGATAAAATTACAAGTATTTGTGGTTTTCTTTTGCGGTCAAGACCGCTAGTATTGTTGAGAAAATCTGTTTTGTCGTTTTATACCCAAAATAGCTGATGTTTAAAGTCACAAAAGAAACAACCTCCGCACAAAAAAAAAGTTTTATACCCCTAGCGCTTTATTCATAAACGTTGTTTAAAGTTATGTAGTGATTAGCGACGGTTTAACCATACATTTTTGACGTTTAAACTTCACTCAACTTTAATCATCGTTTATAAATAAACCCCATCATGTTTAGACATCGATACTCATCACGACTGCGGAGTTCCGCTAGCTAACTTAATTTGACCCTGAAGATAGAATATCTGTTCTACTTCTAAAGATTAATACAGGTGATAATAAACATTATCCATTGTGCACGAAGTATTCAAAGCTTGGTACTGACAATGAGATACAGGATTAAAGAAATCATTACCATTGTGTAATAGCTTTATCCGGTTGGAGGAGACAAGGTCCACCATGTTTATTGCATTTCATTTTCTTTATCTGTGCCACGTTAGTCTATGTGACATGGCCATATGAGTTATTATGACGTGAGTTATATATGGGATAGGCTAGATGTTTAGTTTAGTAAGTAACAGTGGTGAAAGTGTGCAATCGATGCATTGCGTAGTGGTCCAGGTACAGGTGGGCTGTTGTATATGAAACATGTATCTGCATACGGGTATTTAGTCTATGGTATATGTCCTAATAGAATATTTAAGTTGCTGTCCATTTTCCTGACCGATACCAAGCTAGAAAATCACGAAGATTTGCTTGCTGCAATCCTTGAAAGTGGCAAGAGTTGAGGTCCTGTGAATCATAATCTACTCTAAAAATCTTGCTATGTCTGCATTTAAGATGTTACTGAATACATAAAACATCTTCTTTTTCATACTTTTATCTCTCTAGTTAAAATTGATAACCTTAGTAAGATAATCATTCCGCGTTCGTCTGAAACTCAAATATTCTTCCCACCAACTTTGGTGTGAATGTCATATTAGGAAAAAATATTTGTAACAGACAGACAAAAATATTTTTAAAGGTGCATATGGGTCCAAATTACATAACAATTTTAGCGCCACGGATATCAGTGTCAAAGAAATTAATGACCTGACGGAAAGGACCTACGCTTATGAGCGCCAGTAGATTGGCGAGCTGATCTAGATTTAATTGGCTAGTTCTATGTTGCGTCACGCCGATAAAGTATAGGTATGTATGCAATTATTGGACAATAATATTTTACATGTGACTCGCTACGATCGTAAACCAGACATGTTTTTTTTTTAAATAGCTGTTACGTTTCTTCATTTTATGATTTCTTTAATTGATGTAAGTGGTTTTATATTATGTGTTGCATCAATTGTACAAGTTTCGACGTTCATTATCTTATCTTTATCGGCGTCATGCATTTTATTTGCAGTAGTAATTAAAGGATAGACAGCTGTTATGTATTATGAAAGTAGAATTTGAAATTGTTGATTAAAATGTATAAATTCCACTTTAGTTTGCGTTTTTATTTTACCACAAAACGATTCTTGGGAAAGGTTTTATTACTTCGTTGAGTTTGTTGTATAAGGAAAATGCCCAACAGTGAGGTAAAAGTACCTACTGATGTTATCATTCCTTGTCATTGCATGATATGGAATCTTAAATGTATTTTTTATTGTCACTTAGGGTCTAATAATTGCGCCTACCTAAATTCGTTCAAAACGAGGGTCACGTCCAAGTAGGTATTTAATCCGAATTGAAATCCCACGTATTTGGCGATTTGTAATTTCATCCACCTTCTTTTCTCATTGGGTGTCGCAAGTAGTGATTGTACAAGAGACGTACAATTCAATTTAACCAATCCGGCAAGTAGTAATGAATGGTCCAATTAACACCCACAATGACACCTTAGAGACTTTCATAATTGGATTTATGTTTCCTTTGATTCATTAGGATTTATTTTGATTTATACTTCGATCTTTATACAATTTATAGACTATATTCTAGCAATAAGGTATAGGTAAGTTCTTTACCTAATTCCGTACATATTTCGCAAAGTACTCGTACTAATAAGAATTTACATGTTCACTTCATGCATAGATTACGTTATGAGATATGTAAGCAGCATTCATGAACCCACCTTTATGCATACTCCTGCAATATTTTAATGGGTGTTGTCGGCTAGTTTATTCGTATTGCTTTAATTTTTGTAATGCTTTATTTTGTGTTAACTAGTGTAATTGTAAAACAATACGCTGGTTATCTACACTAGTGGATTTTTGTTAGCATAATGAGCCTATAATGTTCCCAGTGCTGGGACACAGTGGTGTCCCCTATGAAAGAGGAAGTGGATCGTATCCACCACGCGGCCCAGTATGGTTTGGTAGATGTCACATGTCTTCGAATTATTGGTTTTAGGATATGCCGGTTTTCGCACTATGTTTTCCTTTCCTTCCTTGATTGTTGTTAATTAGTAGCTAATTTAAAATATACAGGGTGACAGGGAAACTCGACGTGTTCCTTCCAGGGCGTGATAGTGTGACCCATTTGCAACAATTAAGCACCCCATAAAGCCTAGGCGAAAATTCATGGAATCCGAGTAAAACCGATTTTAATGTTTTTTTGGAAATTTTCCAGAATTCGTCACTAAATATCGCTTATCTCTAAATTCTCTAATTGAGTGGCTTTCATAGCTATTCCATTGGCTACGTAATACTTTAACACACCTATTGACGTTACCAAATTTTCTAAAATATCAAACAGTTAAAAGTTAAAGTAAGAAGTTTATTAACTATTTTCAAAAATCATCAACGTACACGAACTTTGACACCAGTTATCTCAAAATTTTACTGAAACAATAATCGTACAAATTACAGGGAAGATATCTTCATTAAATCAGCTATGCAATGAGGTACTAAAGTTTCATAAATGTTTAAAGGTGCCGATGAAACAGTCGATAATATTGGCAAAGGTCGATTTTGCAAATTGTTGAAATATTTCAAAATTATGTAATAATCGAATTAATTAACTGGTTTATGTTATCCCTTTTCCTCCTCACCGCCCAGCAATCATTTCTACATCATGAAGCTAGATCGTCACCACCAGGTGGCAAACTGAGACGCCACTTTCGAGTGGTTAGTATTACTCTTAGTTGATGAGCTAATCACTGATCACTTGTCGTTAAGTTCGCGTATTTTTACCCTGATTTTGCCTGCAAATTGTTAAAATATTTTAAAATGATGTGATAATCGAATTAATTAACTGGTTTATGTTATCCCTTTACCTATTTTTACCCTGATTTTTAAATTACTGCGCACGTATAAACTCTTAAATTTTAAACATACTTCGGTTTTTTAAGCTTTAGACAAATAATCTTTTATTTATCATGTCATTAACCTGCAATGTGGTCTCTTCACATCATATTTGGTCGTTTAGAGAAAGATCAAGAAAAAACATTGCCTTAATCTTTGACGACAGATTGATGATTGTTGTTATTAGTAGGAGTAAAGAGTTCGCTGCTGCCAATTTTATGCCTAAGATAACTTTTTACAAAGTAATGGTCCAACCCAATCAATTAAGTTAATCTATCGCAATTCACAGCTGGATCTTGACCTCTCCCGAGCTACTTGCATGACATAAAATGATGTGCTTCACAAGCCCCTTGAGAAATTATGAATGTAGTTGCTGTTGGTTACTTAGAGCATCTTAACTCGTCTGGTACTGTCAGTGCACGTTTTAGTAAACAGTTATTTCTTTTACAGAAGTCTCAAAGTTTATGTTTATTATAGAATTAAGAGTTTGTACGTGCACAGCAGCTTAATCACATTCGAACCAAGTGACAAGTGATCAGTGATTAGCTCGTCAACTACAAGTAATACTAACCACTCGAAAGTGGCGTCTCAGCTTGCCACCTGGTGGCAACGATCTAGCTTCATGGCGTAGAAATGATTGCTGGGTGGTGAGGAGGAAAAGGGATAACACAAACCAGTTAATTAATTCGATTATTACATAATTTTATAATATTTCAACAATTTGCAAATTCGACCTTTGCCAATATTATCGACTGTTTCATCGGCACCTTTAAACATTTATGAAACTTTAGTACCTCATTGCATAGCTGATTAAATTTAGATGTCTTCCCTGTAATTTGTACGATTATTGTTTCAGTAAAATTTTGAGATAACTGGTGTCAAAGTTCGTGTACGTAGATGATTTTTGAAAATAGTTAATAAACTACTTACTTTAACTTTTAACTGTTTGATTTTTTAGAAAATTTGGTAACGTCCATAGGTGTGTTAAAGTATTACGTAGCCAATGGAATAGCTATGAAAGCCTCTCAATTAGAGAATTTAGAGATAAGCGATGTTTAGTGACGAATTCTGGAAAATTTCCAAAAAAACATTAAAATTGGTTTTTCTCGGATTCCATGAATTTTCACCTAGGCTTTATGGGGTGCTTAATTGTTGCAAATGGGTCACACTATCACGCCCTGGAAGGAACACGTCGAGTTTCCCTGTCACCCTGTATATATATATAAACTGAAACAATGTTTGTATGATTTCCACAATAAGTCATATTATTGTGGAAATCATACAAACATTGTTGCTACGGTTTTATTCTAAGATTATAAGAGTTATTCTGTGGTTCCTATTACAAGAGTAGCAATACACCGCAATCATGAATCCATTTGCAAATCGTGAAGGGAAAACTAATATCTCACGACTTCATTAAAGGATATAGTGGTCTAAGCGTAGGTTCAATTCAATTGAAAAATTTTAATTTTTGATTCATAACAGCAAGGTCAAAAAACGTTAGCTAAGTGTTATTGACGATGGGTCAATGCTGGTAGAGCCTACGACATAATGGATAGTAAAAGGGCCATTAACAGTATGTTTTTCAACTGGATTAAATTATCAATGGAATACAGAGCCCTCTAGCGGAAATATCGCGACCAAAAACAACTGAGCACTGAGGCTGCGTAGCTACTTACAAACATTGTAGCTGGTGAAGTGAACGTAACTAAGTTGCATAAAGGTTTATTAATGTTATGAATTTACGCTAGATGTAGCAGCTGAACCTACATTTTATTTAGCGCCTATTAAATTCTGGACGGCTAGTCGAGTTGTTAGAAAGTACTTACAGGGGGACTCAAGCACTGCTTAAGTACTGCAAGAAGCAGTGAGTAGTGACATAGAAATAACAATAGTTCATTGTATTGTATACAGGGTGTTATTGACAGCCCTCCGCAAACTGATAGGGTGGCTTCAGTACATCATATTAAGATGACCGGTACATGTAATTCTTTCAGGAACATTAAGGGAATCCAAAAAAGCAGATTTGTTTTATTACCTCACACGCAACGTATCGTTACCGTGGCAAAACGCACGTAGCGGACAGCAGCGCAGCGAGCTTGAGCGAGGCTGTTTTCAGCTGTTTTATTTACATAAATGGAGTGTTGCTTACAGAGAACGTAATTTTACATTGAAATAAAGGAATATCAGCAGGAAAAACGGCATAATTTTTTTTTTCCTGAGAAAATTTCCAGTGGGATATGATTCAGAATAAGGAGCTGAATCAATCCTGTGTTTTTGTGGAGGGCTGTCAATAACACCCTGTATAGTTAAAACGGAAATATAGGTACTATTTAGGTGCCTAACTAATTTGACAACGTAATGGTTTCAGAACCGCCTCACTTTACAAGTAGGTAATAGTTTTTTAAACAGTGCATATTAGGATACCTAAAGTTAGACATAGTGTGGCATCAACTACGATAACATCTAGCTCAAGTATAAGCGTATCTGTCTATCAACAATAATTGAATAAAAGAAACGAGGAATCAGTTAACTAATAGCTACCCGCCGACCAACTTACAATACAAACCTGAATAATATTACTGCTATCTTATTTCCGGTCCTGTGCAACCTTCACCATAAAAATACGATCTCACTAATGCAGTAGAGCTAATCTTCAAGTAAAAACCAATCATAGGTCGTAAGCTAGTACAAACAAAAATGAAATAAATTGTACAAATTGGTCTCTTGTATTCGTGTATTTGGGTGATTCGTGATCAATTCCGATGGACTTGATAAAAAAGCGGCCAAGTGCCAGTTGGACTCGCCCATGAAGGGTTCCGTTTTACGATTTATGACGTATTAAAAAAAACTACTTACTAGATCTCGTTCAAACCAATGTTCGGTGGAAGTTTACATGGTAATGTACATAATGTATTGTTTTTTTTCTATTTTTGTGTGAAAATCTTAATGCGGTTCACAAAATACATCTAATTACCAAGTTTCAACAGTAGGTATAGTTCTTATAGTTTCGGAAAAAAGTGGCTGTGACGTACGGACGGACAGATAGACAGACAGACAGACATGACGAATCCGTAAGGGTTCCGTGCCATTTTGCTACGGAACCCTAAAAACGACAGGTCAGCATTATTTTGATAATATTTTTAAGTTCATTCACCGATAACGACATGGAAGTGGTGGCAAAATTTTGGGTCTACAGAATAACTGTCGTGCCAGTAACACGCAGAAGAAAAAGTGCATTCAAATAAAAATACCGATCTTCATGATCATCAAATGATCCACCCAGCTCCGTTGCCATTCAACCATGATTCCTCCAATAACAAAACAATCGACAAAAAAAAATCAAAGCAGGAATATCAAGTCACAATCAAACGCGAATAGTAATGTTTTACTACATATCTCATTTACGTTTGCATACAGTGCTATCAAGTATTTTAATTGACAAGGACCTTTGTCGATGCATACATCCGGCGACAAGCGCATTGTTCTACTTATCAGATCAGATGACCCTATAAAATGCAGTTCGAAGAGACGAGACCCTTCAATCCACTGGCTTGCCTTATTTACGTCTTTGATAGCAGCTCCGCAAAATGGATTTTGTTTATTTTAAGGCACGTTTTTATAAGACTTCAACTACTTGTACATACTTGTTGTATTCTGAATTATTTCTGATGTTTATTACGCCTCGCTGTTTGAATGCGTATATCAAATCTTTCGATCTACCTAGAGCTGCCACGATTATTTCTGTAGGCCTTGCCTATTTCTAGTTTAAAGTGTTAAATGAGTTTCTCAAAATCAGACAATCCAAGGACAGTGTAAACGTCGATATATTTGATATTTTTATTTCGTTTCAGATGGTGTGGCTGTTGAACAGTTGGTTGTTCGCGAGTGGGTCGCCTGTCGCCATGTTGCAGCACGCTACATCCTCGCAGAGCATTGTGTTTCATCAGCTGCAGGCGGCACCGGTTGCTCCAATTACTAGTACTTATTGATCTTCATTTTGTTTACGTAAACGTGCATAATATATAAAGTCCCGGCGATTTTATTTGAATTTACCTTAGTTAATTTTACTTTTATTCTAGCTCCAACTCCTGTGGTTCCAAGTAGTAGTGCAAGTCATGTAAGTTAACATTTAATTTATTTTCTTAACGCCTGATATGTAAGAAAGAGTGTACTCAGTTTTTGGTCAAAGCTTGGTATTAGCAGTTTTGAATATTTTCTTTAACGAGCATATACATACCTACGTATCTATGGAGAGAAAGTTGATAAGTTTTCTCTCATCGTTCGTTTCTTTGTTATGTTACAGGCTAAGTACGAGTATAAGTACGAAGTATCAGACCACCAGACTGGAGACAGGAAGAGTCACTGGGAGACCCGCGACGGTGACAAGGTGCGAGGTGTCTACACGTTGTATGAGCCTGATGGCGCTCTGCGGACCGTGGAGTACACCGCAGATGCCTTGCATGGGTCAGTGGAAATGAGAATCTTTCTTTAGTATAACCATTAGCGTGGTAGATGACAATAGTCCGAATGGGTTAGAACTATGTGAGAAAACGCTCTAAACTTCATATATATGCGATCAATTTTCAAATACAAGACTTGATAGACGACTTTCGAAATATAGGTAGGTAGGTAGATATAGTGTTCGCATGCATGAATTATGAAGAAGTTTTAAAAGTGCAAAGTTAATAAATATAGTGGTCCGTCTGCTGGCCGGTGCCAAAGCCGAGGTTTTATCCTATAAAACACACATTTTTCCCAAATCAGAACTGATATTGTGCAATAAATATGTGACAATAAACTGGACTCATAAATTATTCTTGTTACTTGTCACAATAATAAATTACATTATAAACTAACTATGAGTACATGGCGAACTAATATTTAAGTATCAGTAATAAATTCTGTTTTTTGACAAAAACTATTAGAAATCTGGGTTATTGTTTGCTGTCAAAAACTTGAACCTCTACTTATACAGAACTAAAATTATCAAAATAATATTATGATAAATCGCCTACATTTTGCTCAACAGACGCTGATAATTTTTCAGATTTTTAAACTGCTTTTAAGATGTAATTATTTAATAAGAGCGGAAGAACTTCTAGAAGATTATTTCAACTAATAATAATAATTTAAATTAAATAAATAATTTAGCGAGTTTCACTATTCTTTTTCAGATTCAATGCAGTAGTGAGGAGGAAGGAGCCAAACAGTCACTCTCACCTTAGTGCCGGATACAAACATGACGATCCAGCCACCAGTGGACACGACACTTACGAAGACCCAGGCCTAGGATACACTTCCGAGAGAGGCATCCCAGGGCAAGGCAGTGCAGCTAGACGTCCAGCGAAGGCTAGCTCTTACAACCCGGGAGTCGGCTTTAGTGTAGTACATGGGCATAATCCGGAAAAATCCTATTAAATGCAGAATCTAACTAGTAACAGCAAGATCACACATGGATGCATCGTTTTTTCAATAGAATCGTATTTTTTTTTGTTTAGTTGCCTTTCTACTCTTACCGCGACCACGCTCGCGAAACACAAATTAAAATAAAATCACGATTCGTCATGCTGAATGTCTGACCGTTAGATGGATAGAGTGTAAATATTCATCTGTAATAGATATAATTAAGTTGTATATTAATTAAAGACAATATTTTTGTTATATAAGTTTTATTCGTCAGCGCTGACGTACTTTGCGAGAAAGTTAATGATAAATGAGTACATTTAGTCGAGATCGAAGAGTTCGTATGAATAAGACAGTCCAGTTTAATGGTGACGACCATGATCATGATGATGCTCATGATGGTGGTGGGGGATGATGTGGTGGTGAGCCGTCTTGTGGTGAACATCAGCTCTGAAACTGTAACAAAGAAAAGAGAAATAAGGAAATGTGTTGGTACAAAAATCTTTTGCCGCCTGAATGACAGTGGGGCGTTGTTGATAAACATTTGTGAAATTGTCACAGAAATGGTATTGACAAAACAAGATGGCGGCGTTTTTTTCCGATTTGGGACACGCGTCAAAATAACCTTGTTGTGTTTGTGTTAATTAGCATAGCCCACAGATTATGTCAGTTTTAAGGACAGTTTGTTTTGTTCAACGGTTCTCGATTGAATAAGATTTAAATTCTTTCGTTTAATGTTTAAACGTATTGGATCTTAGTTTAGTACCCTGATTGTTAATAATTTGGATGGTTATCAAGAGATGACCACAATAATTAATTCAGCACGAAAAAGTTTTAGACTCTCTTGTCTACCTTTGAAAGTTTTCAACCTGGCCTGTCTGGCGCGAACAGTGGATACAGAAGGAGGATACGTACCCGTGGTGGTCATCAGCGGTGTAGTGAACAGTGCGCACGTTGCCGTCCGGCTCGACGAGCGAGTATGAGCCGCTCACGTGGTCGCCGTCGCGGTGCTCTTGCTGCGACTTGTGGTCGCCAGTGTGTCCGTCCTTCACGGAGTACTCGAACTTGTATGATGGGTGGTGGTGTTCCTGGATTAAGACGAATTTGAAATTTTTGTTTGCAGTTTGTTAGATGGGGTGGTTATGTGACAACCATGATATCTTTTCAGACATGGACATTACCATGTCAATGTATTAAGGAGTATTAATTTGAACGCATTAATTTGAACCATTATTAATTAAGTTAATAAATACGATAACTATATGTATTAGGTACATATTTCGAGAAAGTATTTGATTTATAGATAGAACCTTCACAATATATTCGAAAGGGAATATTATTATATTTCAGTAGCAAATCGCACAGTAAACAACACGCAAGGCCTGATTTAAAAATAATAAAAAATCAAGAGAGATAACGATACCGGCTCTTTGATAAAAAATAACATCATTTAATAACTTTAGTTATGTAGTTGAGCTACGCTAACAAGAAGAACAATACTTACATGATCCCATTGGTGGTGTTCATCCCGATGTCCGTCGTTATGTCCGTGGTGTCCACCGTGATGCCTGTGGCTATCGTGATGTCCGTGGTGTCCATCGTCGTGACTTTTGTGGTCATCGTGGTGGTCGTGGTGGTGGTGGTGGATCGGGTGGTGGATCTTCTGCTCGTGGTGGATGTCGTGACCATGCTTGTGGTGGTCAACACGGGACTGGTGCGACACCGCTGAATGGGTGTGCGCAGTCACAGCCAGCAGACACAGGGCAGCCACCTGACAGAGCGAAAAACTCAAAAATTGTTCACTGATATTGGTCTGAGAATCTACAGTTTTTGCATGTCAAAAGCTAAAGAAGATAATCTTAACGCCCCACTTTTCACCACTTTCTAGTGTTGTAACTGGGAAGATAAACTCTCCAGAACTACCAACATATCAGTTGCCGACGTGATTGAAACGTCGGCAACTGATATGTTCATATTACACGAATATTCATGTATGTAAATGCAACTACTCATGTATATAAAGCCATCCTTCCGGGAATGTTACTTTTAAATGCTGTATTCCGATATAGGAACATAATTGTTATCACTTCAACACTTAGCTAATTTATACGAACACTGTAATTAGCAGAAGAATAGGCAGAATTTTTTTCATTGAATTAACACATTATCGCTGTTTTTACAAATTAATGAATAGGTAAATAAAAACTTATTTCTAAAATCAAATAAACAAATATGTACTCACTTGTAAAAACATTTTGTTAGATATAATATTTGTTTGTTAGCTGGACTTCAACTATGAAAAAATCGCGGATTGTTCACCTTATATTCCTATCCGTCTGTCGATTCGGGGGTGCAATTCAATTATAACGACATTAGGTTAGAGCCTCACCAATTAGTTGAAACATAATAGAGTTAATACGTGAAACCTAAGTTTCTTTTGCAGGTATCAAGGGCGTCACGATCCATTACACAGATTAATTGGAAATCCGTCAATATTGCTCACGCCAGTGATTATTCAATAAATACACATAATGAACACGCGATCACATATCCAATTTGTTTAGGAAGGACGTCACAAATACTAATTAATGAGACTGTTTTCCTAATCAATGCTTATAAAACAGCTGATTCTGCAGCACAGTTTGTTTTGATATTGTACAGGTGTGTTGTAGACTAGTTTACTTAGAAAAACACATCGTTGAGAAAAAATATATTTTGATTTATTTTTTTGACATTGACTTTATTTAAATTTTGGTTTTGTTCTTGATTTAGGATATTTTTTTAAGTTATTAGTTAACTTTCTATTCATTTGATCTCCAAACAACCATCCACGACAGGTGTGGTTTCATTATTGGTTTCAATTATTTCCTACGTCGTTTTGTTTTTGTTTCGTATGCAGTTTGCATTTAATTAATCCGTCAAGGGATTCGTTTATGTGCTGTTGATTATTCCAATTTTTGCTGATCACTATTATTGGTTTTCTTCTTTAGGATTCGTACGTGTGATTTCGATTCAGTAATGTCAGAATTTCGTGCGATTTAAAAGAGGTCTTCTTTCTGTGACTATACTTATAGGTGTCGTTATAGGAAGTATACTAATTTGCTTTAGCATAGGAATATTACGGTATACTGGATGCAGAAGGCGGAGGACAGGCCTATGTCTAGCACTAATAGAAACAAAAGATATATCGATGTAGTCAGCACCGTGTCTGTCAATTTGTTGCTGTAGAATTTGGAAAACAATCTCATGGGACAAATGTAGTATAGGTACAGTAGTACTTTCATGGATATCGGTCTCAGAATCAAATTGATCAATAGGGTTCCTGGTGGGTTGTTGCTTGGCTTGCTGTTAGAGGTAATTGAATTAAACGGCAATTAATCTTACCATTTCTTTTTTCCTAATAGTGGCAGGACTAAAACAATCAGTACACTACACTATATTTAATTTAAATTTCACTGCACACTGTTAGAATCTGTCTTACAGCGAGTCTTGATAAATTCTAAGCCATGTTACAGGGAGATTTTATTACATAAAAATTTGAAACAACAGTATTTTATTTACCTGTTTATTGAGCTATATAAAACAACACTCATTTCCAATTCGTTTTAAATAAACAATTTTATGTGTGTTTATCTAGTGAGGTTGCATTTATTTTATATAATAATGTTTGCTTTACATTGCTAAGCTAATTTGTTGTTAAATTGGGATAAAGTTAGGAGAATCAATATCCCAATTTAATAACTTACCATCGAATCATTGTAAAAACTGAACTTTAATCTTTCGTAATTACCGTCCACTTTTAAAATAGGTTTTATGAGCTGCTAGACACTGTTTGGGTCGGCATTAGATTCGGCATTATTTGTTGAACAAAAAAACCGACCCGAAGCAATTACTACACATATTCGTCTTTCATAGGGCTCGTACGAATCATGTTCGACTCAACTCTACGCAATTCGAGCTAAGCCGAGCGGCTGTTCCCGAACATAATATGCGATTCTGCCGCCCGGCTGTGCCGAATCATACCGAGCCGAACAAGTGTGTAGCACCCCTCTGTCAGCAAGCATACGTATATCTATGTACACTCTTCTTTTAAAATAAGCATGTGGATTACTTTGAGAGAGTCAAGATATGTTCAAATCGGTACTCTGAAGATAAGTATCAGTCATCATTTGCCTAGCGTTTTTCCAACTATGTTGGGGTCGGCTTCCAGTATAACCAGATGCAGCTGAATACCAGTATTTTACATGGAGCGACAATCTGACCTCCACAACCCAGTTACTGGGTTGTGGTTCTTCAGATAAGTATATCATTATTCTCCTGCCCTTATCCCAATTTATTTGGGGTCGGCGCAACATGTCTTTTTGTTCCATACTTCTCTATTAGTCGTCATCTCGGTAGTCACCCCCTTTCTAACCATATCATCATTCACACATTCCTATCATCGTTTCTTTGGTCTTCCCCTACTCTTATAGCCATCGACATTCATACTCAAAACTCTCCTCATGACATTTTCCTCATTTCTCCGTAACACATGCCCATACCATGACTACCGATTTCCACACAACGTTTCAGTTACCGGTGCCACTTTCAGACTTCCTCTTATGTACTCATTTCTTATTCTATCTATTCGTGTAACACCACACATTCCTCTTAGCATTCTCATCTCAGCTGCATGCAATTGCCTTTCATTTATCCCTTTTGTGGCTCAACATTCTGATCCATACAAGACAACAGGTCTAATCATGGTTTTATATATTACTTAAGGGGAAGCCCTTAAGTTTAAGGAGAATGCGGGAGTCGTAGATTGTTCCCGTGACCTGCCGCCATTTCATCCATCCAATGTTAATCCTGTGCTTAACCGTCCGATCTACTTCGTATTCGCTTTGCACGAGTGAACCAAGATACCGAAAGTCGGAGCAGACTGGGAGAAGTGCGCCATCAAGCGCTATGGTTCCAAAACTGGAGAGACCGCCGAAATCGGAAAATATGTATATTCCGTTTTGGTTTTGCTAATTTTCAAGCCAACATTCTCCAGCTTCTGTTGCCATTTCTCCAATCTGCTCTGGATCTCAGGTCCATCTTCACCGTCGAGAACAATGTCATCAATATATAACATCTATACTTATAATAAGAATGTAAAAAAGTTGTGTCTGTACATTGAATATATTTAAAAAAGAATAATTGAGGGGGGTTAAGAAACAGTAATAGAACACGAATCTAATAAAAAAAGTCTGTCTGTTTGTCTGTTTGTCTGTTTATCTGTTTGTCTGTTTGTCTGTTTGTCTGGTTGTACACGCTAATCTCCGGAACTACTGGACGGATTTGAATGAATTTTTTTTTATTATCTAGCTATTAATCCTGGGCAACATATAGGCTATAATTGATTTTGGAAACTGGAACACCTGATGCAGAACCGCAACAGACCAGCTAAACTATAAGAGTTACATAAATGGTGCCTTAGAAAAAAATGTTGTGTCTGATGAGCATTTTCTGCTGAGAGAATAAAATTGAAGATTCGGAACACCTGATGTGGAACTCTTAGAGCACAGCTAAACTATAATATATATAGGTTTGACATCTTAGCAAAAGTTATTCAGTCTGATGAGTATTTTCTGCTGGGAGAATAAAATTCGAAGATTGAAACATCTGATGTGGAACTCTAAGAGCACAGCTAAACCATAACTTATATAGGAATGACATCTTTGCAAAAGTTGTTCAGTCTGATGAGTATTTTCTACTGGGAGAATAAAATTCGAAGATTGAAACATCTGATGTGGAACTCGGAGAGCACAGCTAAACTATGGCATATACAGACATGACATTTTAACAAAATTTGTTTGGTCTGATGAGTATTTTCCGCCGAGATAATAAAAATCAAGGATCAGGAACATTTGATGTGGAAATCACTTTATACTAATATATTAACATAAGCTGGGAGTACCTCCACGCGGTGAAGGCAGTAACAGTTTGGGACTTCTTTCCGATGACGATGGTAAATCATTGATAACTTGGCTTCACTGGCTAAATCTCCCATTTATATATATACTAGCTTCTGCCCGCGGCTTCGCCCGCGTGGATGTCGGAAATTTACCCACGGGAACGTGCTAACAGGATAAAATGTATGTGCTTCCCCAGAATGCCATCTATGTCGCGGGCCCTTTGTGGCTAATTACAATAGAAAACCAATTGTGTCTCATTAGTGGTGATTAAGAGGGTACCTATATGATATCTTTACCTAAGTACCTACCTAACTAATTAAAAAAAAAAACTCAATAACAGAAAATTAAATACCTACCTACCTAAATAAACCTATTTCTGATAATAACTAATCTAAACTCAATAAATAAGCAAAATCCCTAAAAACTAATATCTATACGAATGACTAAACCTACCTAACATTATTATAAAATAACCTACGGTCACTACGTACACTATCAAATATACTACCTATACTTTAAAACTAAAATCTATACCTACGACTCATCTATACATATAATAAAATTGTAGAAAAGTGGTGTCTGTACAATGGAAATATATTTTAAAAAAGTAGCAGGGGTTGTTGTTATATCGATACCGAACCCGAAATTGTAATAAATTTTTTTTTTGTCTGTTTGTCTGTTTGTCTGTTTGTTTGTGCACGCTAATATCAGAAACGGCCTATTTGATTTATATGCAGTTTTCACTAATATATTGTAGTAAGCTTCACTTAACAGTTAGTGTTTATTTCATGTCAATCGGTTCATAAATAAAAAAGTTATGTCAATTTAAAGAATCACGGCGAACATTTGTTAAGGTATTCTATCAGAGTACGTACAGGCCTCGCGCCTGTGCGTCTATGGCTATATAAAGCGCGCTGAGAGCAGCGCCGCTGCCCCCCATCAGAGCAGGAGTCCCTCAGGGCTCCGTACTCGCCCCTCTCTTATTTACGCTGTTCACTAGCGACATCCCTAAAGATGCTAAGTCCCAATTGGCTCTGTGCGCAGACGACACAGCCATCTATTACACTGGTCGCAGCCATATCCAACTACGACTTCGTCTCCAAACCGCAGTCAATAAGTTGGCTGCTTGGTTCAGGAAATGGCGAATCGAAGTCAACACCGATAAGAGTCAAGCGGTGCTCTATTCGAGACCCAGACGACAACCCACCCCCCCTCCACCAATCACCATGTTCGGCAAGCCGATCCCTTGGGAAAAGCGAGCCAAATACCTTTGTTTTATTCTTCTCCTTCTCCTCACCTTCTCAGAGCACATAAAGACGGTCTGTTCGCGCGCCTCTTTCGCTCTAGGCTGCCTTCATTCCGTCCTCAATGAACGCAGCAAGCTGTCACTCAAGTGCAAAAAGCGCCTGTACACAGCATGCATCCGTCCCATAATGACTTACGCTTGCGTAGTCTTCGCTCACGCAAAGCCCCGTCACATCCATAGGATGCAAACCCTGCAGAACCGATTTTTCCGCAAGGCCACAAATTCCCCTTGGTTCGTTAGCAATGAGATCCTCCATGTTGATCTCAAGATCCCCACTATCCAGCAGTTCATGAAACGCCTCTCCAAGCGTTTCTTTGCCACAGCCGCTAATCACCCCAACCCTCTGGTGGTCGCGGCCGCCAACTACACACCCTCCAAACTCGGTAAAATTCGCCGTCCAAGGCATGTTCTCGACGACCCCGATGACCCCATAACCCTCCTCCAGGAGAGCGATAGGGCAACCAGTACAGTATACAAACACAAATTACCGACATTCCGACCTCACCGCCGAGGTCCCTCGCGACGCCCCCAAGTAAATTCTCCCCCCTGACCCTTGCCCGCTGAAGTGCCAGCCCGCGTCGTAGCTGAGCCTGTAGCTTTAAATTCCCCGACTGAGACCTCTGAGTTTGTTTCGGCCTTTCCTCTCAGAGATAGTCCTAGGAAACGCCGCGCTCATCAAAGCATTAATACTACTAATTCGATCCAGCCTGTCCCCTTGCTGCCCTCTCCCAGCGACGCCCTAAGCCAAGGTTCGTACCCCACAGGGGGTGCCTTTAGCGTGCAGTCGCTTAGTCTAAGTCGCTTAGTTTATTCTAGATATAGCCCTGGCTGGAGGCTTTAAGAATTCCTTAGGCAACCACAGGATAGTCCGGTTAAGTAGTCACGGCCTCTCAAGGAAAAAAAAAACTGACTGCATATTTCATTTATTTATATTTTAGGGTTTGTAGGTTAAGTTCTTTTTCTTAATTTTCTTTAAAATAATTGTTTACGATAGTACGTGTTTACTAAATAACTGTGTGTTAAGTAGTAAGTACTATTTTATTGTAAGAATGCCTCGAAGAAGATCCAACCTCTCCCAATGTAGCAAAAATGCTAAAAGGATGAGATTAGTTCGATCACAGGAATCTGAAGAAGGTCGTGAGGCAAGGCTTTCTGCAACTCGGGAACATCAGGCTAGGTTTCGTGCTGCAGAAACTTCGACTCAGCGAGAATCTCGACTGAGTTCAAATCGTTCTCGAATGATGACAACTCGAAATAGGGAAAACGGGGAACCAGGAAAGGCACGTTTATCTGTCGATCGCGAAGCTCACGCGCTATCGCGTGAGTCTGAGACTTCTGCGAACCCCTAATGATTCTTAGAAATTTAAGCCCCCCAAAACTTTGCAATTGTACCAGGTTAAAAGTGACCAATTTACAACGAAATCTGATAGAAGCAGAGATTTTAACAGGGTGTGGAAAAGGTGAAAGTGTTTTCATTCCTCAGATTCCTCTCATTCCAAACAATTTTCCATTTAGTTTTAAACGAGTCCAGTTTCCAGTCAGCCTATGTTTTGCGATGACAATTAATAAAGCAGATCTAAGTATCAGCTGTTTCTCGCACGGTCAGTTGTATGTGGTTCTGTCACGGGTTAGCAATCCTAGGAGCCTGTATGCTTTCATCCCCGATGGCCATACGTCAAATATCGTATACAGAGAAGCATTACTGTAAAGTAATTTTTTTGCTACCCAAATGACGGTATATGTAATTCAAAATATGCTGCCCGAAAAGTCACTATTCCACGCGGACGAAGTCGCGGGCACAGCTAGTATAAAAATAAACCTAAATAACTCTAAAGACTAAAAGGAATAAAAATGAACCCCACTGTGGGTGACCCAACCTACGACAAACTTAGTATTTGCGGTTGGTACAGTACAGACAGTGGTAATCGGGTATAGGGATCGAACCGCAAAATTAAGTTTGTTTTTTATTGTATATACTTTTCCGGGATAAAAAGTACCCAGTGTGGTGCCCAGGATATTAAAGAATAATTATACCAAGTTTCATCGTAATCGAACCGGTAGTTTTTGCGTGATGCCTGAACAAACAGACAGACAGACAGACAGACAGACAGACAAAATTTTTTTTAATCACATTTTTGGGTTCGGTGTCGGTCAAGTAACACCCCCTGCCATTTATTTTTTGGATATTTTCAATGTACAGAATTTTCACTTCTACAGATTTATTATAAGTATAGACTAGCTGTGCCCGCGACTTCGTCCGCGTGGAATAGTGACTTTTCGGGCAGCATATTTTGAATTACATATACCGTCATTTGGGTAGCAAAAAAATTACTTTACAGTAATGCTTCTCTGTATACGATATTTGACGTATGGCCATCGGGGATGAAAGCATACAGGCTCCTAGGATTGCTAACCCGTGACAGAACCACATACAACTGACCGTGCGAGAAACAGCTGATACTTAGATCTGCTTTATTAATTGTCATCGCAAAACATAGGCTGACTGGAAACTGGACTCGTTTAAAACTAAATGGAAAATTGTTTGGAATGAGAGGAATCTGAGGAATGAAAACACTTTCACCTTTTCCACACCCTGTTAAAATCTCTGCTTCTATCAGATTTCGTTGTAAATTGGTCACTTTTAACCTGGTACAATTGCAAAGTTTTGGGGGGCTTAAATTTCTAAGAATCATTAGGGGTTCGCAGAAGTCTCAGACTCACGCGATAGCGCGTGAGCTTCGCGATCGACAGATAAACGTGCCTTTCCTGGTTCCCCGTTTTCCCTATTTCGAGTTGTCATCATTCGAGAACGATTTGAACTCAGTCGAGATTCTCGCTGAGTCGAAGTTTCTGCAGCACGAAACCTAGCCTGATGTTCCCGAGTTGCAGAAAGCCTTGCCTCACGACCTTCTTCAGATTCCTGTGATCGAACTAATCTCATCCTTTTAGCATTTTTGCTACATTGGGAGAGGTTGGATCTTCTTCGAGGCATTCTTACAATAAAATAGTACTTACTACTTAACACACAGTTATTTAGTAAACACGTACTATCGTAAACAATTATTTTAAAGAAAATTAAGAAAAAGAACTTAACCTACAAACCCTAAAATATAAATAAATGAAATATGCAGTCAGTATTTTTTTTCCTTGAGAGGCCGTGACTACTTAACCGGACTATCCTGTGGTTGCCTAAGGAATTCTTAAAGCCTCCAGCCAGGGCTATATCTAGAATAAACTAAGCGACTTAGACTAAGCGACTGCACGCTAAAGGCACCCCCTGTGGGGTACGAACCTTGGCTTAGGGCGTCGCTGGGAGAGGGCAGCAAGGGGACAGGCTGGATCGAATTAGTAGTATTAATGCTTTGATGAGCGCGGCGTTTCCTAGGACTATCTCTGAGAGGAAAGGCCGAAACAAACTCAGAGGTCTCAGTCGGGGAATTTAAAGCTACAGGCTCAGCTACGACGCGGGCTGGCACTTCAGCGGGCAAGGGTCAGGGGGGAGAATTTACTTGGGGGCGTCGCGAGGGACCTCGGCGGTGAGGTCGGAATGTCGGTAATTTGTGTTTGTATACTGTACTGGTTGCCCTATCGCTCTCCTGGAGGAGGGTTATGGGGTCATCGGGGTCGTCGAGAACATGCCTTGGACGGCGAATTTTACCGAGTTTGGAGGGTGTGTAGTTGGCGGCCGCGACCACCAGAGGGTTGGGGTGATTAGCGGCTGTGGCAAAGAAACGCTTGGAGAGGCGTTTCATGAACTGCTGGATAGTGGGGATCTTGAGATCAACATGGAGGATCTCATTGCTAACGAACCAAGGGGAATTTGTGGCCTTGCGGAAAAATCGGTTCTGCAGGGTTTGCATCCTATGGATGTGACGGGGCTTTGCGTGAGCGAAGACTACGCAAGCGTAAGTCATTATGGGACGGATGCATGCTGTGTACAGGCGCTTTTTGCACTTGAGTGACAGCTTGCTGCGTTCATTGAGGACGGAATGAAGGCAGCCTAGAGCGAAAGAGGCGCGCGAACAGACCGTCTTTATGTGCTCTGAGAAGGTGAGGAGAAGGAGAAGAATAAAACAAAGGTATTTGGCTCGCTTTTCCCAAGGGATCGGCTTGCCGAACATGGTGATTGGTGGAGGGGGGGTGGGTTGTCGTCTGGGTCTCGAATAGAGCACCGCTTGACTCTTATCGGTGTTGACTTCGATTCGCCATTTCCTGAACCAAGCAGCCAACTTATTGACTGCGGTTTGGAGACGAAGTCGTAGTTGGATATGGCTGCGACCAGTGTAATAGATGGCTGTGTCGTCTGCGCACAGAGCCAATTGGGACTTAGCATCTTTAGGGATGTCGCTAGTGAACAGCGTAAATAAGAGAGGGGCGAGTACGGAGCCCTGAGGGACTCCTGCTCTGATGGGGGGCAGCGGCGCTGCTCTCAGCGCGCTTTATATAGCCATAGACGCACAGGCGCGAGGCCTGTACGTACTCTGATAGAATACCTTAACAAATGTTCGCCGTGATTCTTTAAATTGACATAACTTTTTTATTTATGAACCGATTGACATGAAATAAACACTAACTGTTAAGTGAAGCTTACTACAATATATTAGTGAAAACTGCATATAAATCAAATAGGCCGTTTCTGATATTAGCGTGCACAAACAAACAGACAAACAGACAAACAGACAAAAAAAAAATTTATTACAATTTCGGGTTCGGTATCGATATAACAACAACCCCTGCTACTTTTTTAAAATATATTTCCATTGTACAGACACCACTTTTCTACAATTTTATTATATGTATAGATATAGATATAGATAATAGATATGCCTTCGGGCTTATGTTATTTGAGTGTTTAATTTCATTTTCCATTTATCTTCGAGACACGGTCTACCCGGTAACGCAGGGGAGCAGTCACTTAGATCTTAATTGCAAAGTTATAAAAGTACATTAATAACCATAACCATGCCACGAAAGAGGTCAAATCTTTCGCAATGTTCGAAAGGAGCTAAAAGATTGAAGATCATTAGATCCCAAGAATCGAATGAAGAACGCCAGGCAAGACTTGATGCTTTTCGACAACATCAGGCTGTATCTTGCCCCGCGGAAACTTCTTCGGATCGTGAAACACGACTTAGCGCTGATCGTGAGCGTCATGCATCGTCTCGCGTTTCTGACACTTACACACAAAGAGAATCACGCCTGCGTTCTCAGAGTATTTACGCATCTACATCTAGGTCTCTAGAGACCAGTGAGGATCGTGATGCGCGACTGACCGCTGATCGTGATCGTCATGCATTGTCTCGCGAGTCGGAAACGTTAACGGAAAGAGAATCACGCTTGAGTTCTCAGCGTATTCTCACGTCGACTTCTAGGTCTTTAGAGACCAGTGACGAACGTGAAGTGCGACTGGCTGCTGATCGTGATCGCCATGCATTGTCTCTCGAATCAGAAACGTTCACAGAAAAAGCATCACGCTTGAGTTCTCAGCGCATTCGCACGTTGACTTTTAGATCTCTGGAGACCAGTGAAGAACGTGATGCGCGACTTACGGCTGATCGTGATCGTCATTCATTGTCTCGCGAGTCGGAAACATTCACGGAAAGCGAATCAAGCTTGAGTTCCCAGCGTAACCGCACATCCACCTATAGGTATCTAGAAACCAGTGAAGAAATTGATGCGCGACTTACGGCTGATCGTGATCGTCATACATTGTCTCGCGAGCGAAGACAGACACTGAAAGTTGCTGGTGTTGATTTGAGAACCGGCTGTTTTTCTCATGGCCAACTTTATGTTGCTTTCTCAAGGGTTAGCAACGCTTCCGGGCTTTATATTCTGGCACCCGACGGAAAAACCAACAATATAGTTTATAAATAATTTTTTTAGAATAGTAATGTTAACTAATTGATATTAATTTCGCTTCATAATTTCGGAATGAAAATAATTCTACCTTTTTATTTTAATGGAGTTATAACCTACCCAGTCTACAACACTTAATCTAAGTTATACCAAACTTAATCGAAATCCTTCATCGGTTTTGACTGATTTATTGGCTGACATACCAACGCACAGTTCAAACTCTTGCCGAAATTCCTATCGGAACGAGAAAGGGACTGGATCCGCGTACGAAGTCGCGGGCAGAAGCTAGTAAAATATATATCTCCATTTTTGACTGATGTACATTGACAATCATTTTATCAAATTGAGTAGTAGAAACTTAGCGTACACACTAATGTTTTCGTTTTTGAACATTACTATGATTTTAATATTGTTGGTTTAGCTAACCTATCTATGTTTAATGTTGGGGTGTAAACATAAATAAATTACACATGTTTTTGTATTATACAATGTTTTAATTTACTGATAATAGGTTCCTTTTTTAAGTAAGTATTTTTTGTAGTTGCAGGTAAATAGGTATTTTAATATAATGAACATGAAGTAGAAAATATAGGAATAAAAGCAGTCTTAAAAATTCTTAAACCAAGATTACAGAGTACCTTCATATACAGTTTAAATTTTTGTCTCATGATCTATGCTGAGTAAAACATTGAACAGATGCAAGAAAAGATTTATTAGCATTGATTATAATTTAGGCAGAATAGAGAAAATAACCATTTAATAATTGGTTAGAAAAAATAACATTGCCAAATATGTCACATTAAATGTTTTATTTTTATATTTATCAGGCAGTACGAAGGAAAATTTATACAGATTATTAATATGAAGAGAAAATTTGTTATTTCTCTGCTACTGCTTTAGTGATTACGATTCGACCTCCACGGGTTCTGTTGTTGTTGCTGTTGGTGCACCTGCTGCCCGCGGCCATATTGGCCAAGGTCAATGTTCAGGTAGCCGCGCCTCGCGTCGTTGTCATCTCCGCGCCCACGTCCGCTGTTTTTCGCGCGTTCTGACAAGCGACTTAGGCGGAGGTGTTCGAGCAAGCTGTCGAAGTCAGAGAACTCCTTCTGTTCGTTGGTCCTGACGTTCTTTGGTAGGATCAGGATCTGACCGCCGGGGCCGCGGGTGTAGTCCCTGCCGCCTGTTTTTAGGTATCTGTAGTCAAGTATCCAGGTGGGCTGGTAGTAGTCTGGGCTGTATACGTCAGCGATGATCCTGAAAACAAACGGGAAGACTGGTAAAGTTTACCTAGACTGTTAATCTGTTTTGTGAACAATCTAATTGCATCACGTCATCATCATTCATGCTATGGAATTGAAAATTAGCTTGTCAGCAAAGCTAGCCAATCATAAAGCTTAATGATATTTATTTCTGTTAATTAGTATTAACATACACTTCTTGCTTCTTTCACTACACCGACATACCTACACAAACTAGATGAAACTTACTTATTTTGACGTTCGATATCCGGGTTACCCTGGAAAATAAAAACATGATTTTCAATCATTAATTTTCCAAATTCAAGTAAATTTAATCGATTATAACTTTTGTTCCAACTTACATGACCGGGGAGTGGGTCCGGTGACCGCAAAATGAGTGGGCCAGCGTTGTCCTCATCCTTGAAGTCAAGTCTGACCGGGCCCTGGCGACCATCGCGGCCATCACGACCATCGCGGCCATCGCGGTGGTCATTACGTCGGCTATCACGATAATCGTTAATGTGCAGGCGCGAGCGATCGTCGCGGCTTCGAATCAGTTCCAAGCCATCCTCAAACCGGTACCGACGTTCATCATCTATTACGCGGATTGGCAGCGCGGATTCTGCAGATTTCAGCTCTGGCTGTACCTCCTTTTCGGCATCAGCCGCTATTGCCACTGAGGCTGTCGCTAGTAGTAGTAGCTGAAAGTAATAAAGGTTAAAGTTGCTTAAATTATCTTATAAAAAAATATCTTGCTTAATTTCTAGACACACTACTTGCTGCGCTATTCAAAGCTACCAAGACGTACGCGTCTCAAACACAATGACGAATACGCGTCGTGTAATCACAGAGGAGATATTTCAAAGAGATTAATGATATCAGGGGTCAACAACCTAGCTAAAGATCACGAGTCTACCTAAATGCTGAATTAAATTGGCAACAGAAAGGTTCTTTAACAGAAGCAAACTCACGTAAAACATGTTGTACAGTGATCCACTAACGAGACGTTCATAAAACTGACTGCACGCATAAATACTGATGCATAATCGATATGATTGGTACTTATGTATGGACAGTCTACCGGATTCAAAGGCAATTGTTCTTATCCTTACAGTTTTAAACGGTATTTTAATTATTTTAGGGTTAAATGGTATTGGAGGAGAATAAATTTTCCGCCGTTTCAGTATTTAGCTAATTAGGTAAAACTACCAGTAAGTAATTTCAAAATTGATTTTGTATGGAAATATACACACACACACACATTATATATTTTGATAGTTATAAGAAAGCGCTTTGAAGGAACACTGTAGAAGAAAAAGTGCAGGAGCGGTTTGTCGCAAACAAATTGAAACTCCAAAACGGTGAAGATAACAAGTGACTTCTTCAAAAATTAATGACTTGTGACTTGATACAGGAACCCATCATGCGTGAACGATTCACTCTTCACCGTTTCTTCATTATCTATGTTTCCTATTATAATACAGTGATTACAAGCGTGGCCCCATGTGATTGGCTAAAGTTGATTGAACTAATTAATAGTTCATTAAACTTTTTAAAGTACCTGAAAGTATATATTTCTAGAGATCTTATCAAGAGGTACTATGGCCACTTTCTTGTTTTCATTTTCGAAGCATTCAGGGGTCGTGCTTAAGTAATAACAGCCGCACGGGTTGGTCAATCAGGTTAAGGTACATTTTTGTCGCGGTCGGTCTTTGGATGGGTGGCCAGCTTTACATACCGAGACCCCTCCGCGCCTCGGATGGTCCCGGCTGTTATTCGTGGATCTTTGACAGTCATTACAGGTCGCCAGAAGGTCGTAAGTCTGACAACCATCCATCAACAAGTGGTACCCGGTAAAGGGGTTTTAGAGATCAGATAGGCAGTCGCAAGTAAAATACTGATATTCAGCAGTTAGACTAGAAACCGGCCCCAAAATTGCTGGTAAGTCTTGGCAGATGTTAATGTTCGAAGCAATCACGTTGTAAGCATGCATAAAGGTAAAGGTGGATTGGTAATTGCTATGCTTTGTTTCTTTAGCATTCCGTGTGCTAAAGAAAAAAACTGTGACTGAACTTGTTTTCGTTAAAAGCGACCAGGGTATGATGTCTATCCAGGACCCAGGGGTGGCAACAAATATATATTTATTTTACATAATACTTACGCTTTGGAACGGGCAATAAGTTTAAAACTTTTTAAATAGCTGACAGATTTCCTGACAGTTTAAAAAAACTGACAATGGTTTAATTAAATTAAGTAATGTACAGCACCCTAATTGCGTAACACACGATCAATCGGAATCGGTTTCATTTTGACAGTTCAAAAATATTCATTGCTTTATTTACGTGTTGAGCAGACAAATTATTTGAACTTATGAAGCAATGGATTAGCAATTTGCTTCAAAATGATTCAGATTCCGATTGATTATGTGTTACGCAATTAGGGTGCTGGTTTCAGTTTTTTTAATGATGAGCACTGTCTGCTAATAGCCAATGCATAACGGCTTTATCACCCTAAGTATGAATGTCAGTTGCACGTCATAAAACACCACGGTATATTTGTATAAGTGACAGTTAGGTGTAGTTTCAGAATTTATGTCAAAATTGATAAAACTATTGCGAGCTCAACTATATTTATACATAGCGGCATGTAATTAACGTCTTCGGTAGAAATAAGTTACATTTTTATGAAAAACCATAATACGAGGGCGGAGTGATAAGTCTAGTAAAAATCTGTTTTGGAATATAATGATCGCAAATTGCATGAACCTCCTTGTTCACAACTCTTTTGAAGGACTAAATTAAAATTTTTAGCCAGTATTGCCGGTTAGTTTTTTTGACAGCCATGAAAGAAAAACAACTGAACAAGTTTTTGCAAAAATAGAGAAAAGTGAATTTTGTGTCGTGATTAAACATTATTTTTTGCGCAAAAAACTATAGCGCAAACGAAACAAAAACTTGGCACGGCCGCGTTTACTGACTGTTGATCAAAAAACGCATGCGTGTGACCACTTTGGAGGAAGGTTTGGCGTTGTTTAAACGGGATAAAACCGAATTTTTGCATCGTTTTATAACAGTAGACAAAACCACCATACCCCAGAAACCATAAGCAACAATCGAAACAGTGGATTGCTACCGGCGAACCAGCTCCAAAGAAGGCCAAAGCAGTTTTATCGGTCAATAAAGTGATGGCTACAATTTTTTGGGATGCACGTGGGGTAGTCCATATTGACTACCTAGAGAAGGGTAAAAGGATTAAAAAAACGGGTTGCACTCCGGGAGTGCCGGCCGGCCATAAGTGAAAACTTGAATATTAACGTTGTGCATTTTTGATATTTTGGAATGCGGTCTACTCTCCCTCCGTTTTACGAATTTTCGAGCAGGTCACGTGTCCTGACGCGAGCTCCGTCTTACGAATTTTCAATCAGGTCACGTGTCCTGACGCGAGTTTAACATTTTTTACCCATCACAAAAAAGTGCACAACGCCGCTAAAGAAGTTTTCACTTCAAAAATTAAAGGGGAGACCATCCTTGAATTTTTTACTTTATTTTATTCTATACAAGAAACGTGTTTTTTCTTCCATCATTTTTCATATTAGTGGCCGCCGCCTCAGTACTCGGGGTTACGTCAGTTGAGAGCTGTCAAAATGGTTCTAAAATCAACTCTGCAAGTTTGATAGTATTCATATTAATGGTTTTGCCGCCATTATTAGGAATGCGTCCCAGCATCCCTGATGACGCGTGTTCACGGCAGCAACAACAGAATCATCAATGTGTCGTCGCAAATAATTGAGATTCCCCGATGTTGTGGAAGCAGCTCCACGCTGAATTTTAATTGTATATCAGTGTCTGAAACCTACTAACACTAGAAGTTAAGTAAAATTGTTACTAGCGGCGGGGGGTTGTTGTGTTGTGGTTGTAGTTGTTGTTGTGTTGTGGTTGTAGTTGTTGTTGTGTTGTGGTTGTAGTTGTTGTTGTTGTTGTAGTATTGTTGTTGTTGTTGTTGTCTGCCTGTCTGAGTTGCCATCAGTTGGGAAAAGGCTAGGCAGATGATGATGATGCATGCAGTGCTGTATATGCCGTTAATTTTTCATTGACCTATTGTGTATACACACATCTGACATTGATTGATTTAAAAGCGATTCTTGTTAACTACACGAATAAACGCAAGGCTGGTGTAGTATTTTTAGGGCATGAAATAACACAATAATTAGCGCTTAATACCTTTATATAAGGTTAGCATTTGCATGATTATAATATTTATCGTTAGTGTAAAATTATGAACATAGTTTATCACAACTATTTAACAGAATACCATGTTTACATTGCCGCCGTTCAGTCTATCATTTAACTAGGAGTACATTATATGACTTAGTTTAATTACGTGTAGCGATACTAGGTTGTTGGTTATGTCTGTAGAAACGAGGGTTGATGCGAGAGGCGTGGCCGAAGTAAGGTGTGAGCTGCACTGGGTATCCACGTCGCTCATCAAACTTGCGACGTTCCTCCCAAAGCAGACTTTCTTCACGATCGCGGTCCTCTTCTTTATGATCACGATCTTCATCACGGCCGCGACCTCTGCGGCCTTCATCACGGTCGCGTTTGTCATCACGCTTGTCATCGCGCTTGTCGTCACGTTTATCATCGCGATCACGTCCATGACCTCTGCGTCCTTCGTCACGGTCGCGTTTGTCATCGCGATCGTGCCCATGACCTCTGCGTCCGTAACGGTCGCGTCTGTCGTCACGGTGTCGGTCTTCTTTGCGGTCCCATTTAGGACCATAGCCCCATCTGACTACTCCACCTTCGTGACCTTGGCTTTCTTCTCCACCGTGTACATCATCCTCGTGTTCTCTTTCTTCAACACCTTCGTCTTTGTCTTCCTTCTTTTCATCTTCGTCGTCTTTTTTGTCGTCTTCATCTTTCTTGTCATCTTCATCTCTCTTGTCATCTTCATCTTTTTTTTCATCTCTATCTTTCTTATCGTGGCGATCTTTTTTATCTTTTTTGTCATCATCATCTTCTTTATCGTCCTTGTGGTCTTCGTCATTGTGGCCATGATGTTCAATTATGTGATGGTGATGGTCCGAGTAATGGACGGTAGCGCGGAAACTAAAAAAAAAAATGGAATCAAGAAAAACAAGCATAATTATTATGGCACAAATTCAGTGGTTCACACATTGATAGAACTGAGATAAAGCTTTTTTTTTATAATATTGATACTCGATAAATCTTTTATTAGGAGCTAAGTACTACTGACCCGCTATGTTTGTCCGCGTGATATGTGACGGTGCGCTTGCGACCGTCGGGTTCTATCAGCCAGTACTCGCCCTTCACATCGTCTCCCTTTCTTGACTCATGCTGACCTTTCTTGTCATGCGTATGGGGATCGTCCACACTGTATGAGAACTCGTATGATGGATACGACCACGCCTAGAACAATACAAATTTAATTAGACCGATTGCCATCGTGACTCTACGTAAGTAAATTCAGTGTACCGAGATGAGTATCCACTTAACCAAGTAAACTAGGTATAGTTGATTCTTTTCACTATCCACCTGACGGTAGAGGCGCTACACTCAGAACCGAAAGTATTACATGACTCACGTATTCCTCATGATGCTCAGGCTTCTTGGAACCGACATGTGACAATTCACCATGATGCCCGTGGTGTTCCTTGTGACGTATTCTAATACGTTGTTCCGAAACCGCGTGATGTCCATCGCCAAGCACACACAGTGCTAAGCTTAGAAGAATTAGTGTCTGAAATTAAAAAGGTTATTTCAAAATGATTGCTCCGAATGCTAAAAATCATCACACAAGTAAATTATCTAATTCCAGTTAATACTAGTGATTAAATTTAAATTTAATCACTAGTATTAACTCTTCACTAAAATAAGATAATTCGATCAATATGGGTTAGCGTTCGACCTTTACGAAGCGTTTCTAAAATTAATGCTGCCAATAAAACTACATGGAAACTGAAATCGCTTAATCTTAATTGTAGTTATGTAAGATTAAAATCTTTTCACGAAAATTTTCACTGTTTTGAAAAATTGGAACATGATTTTTTTTTTATCAAATTCTAAATCTAAAAAGATAAAATCAAAATCAGATGTACGTACCTTCCGAATCATCGTGAACCTTCAGTGAATCCCTATACTGAATTGATATCTTTCGTGATCTCATGCACGTATTTATACACACATCGTTTTGGTTTTAAACATCAGCATCCTGTAATACAATACACTTAACATCAATTATTTGTGATTTTTTGCAGATTTTCTCGACATATGGATGGGTGTGCCCATCAATGCAATGAGGAGGAAACTTGATTTTCCAAAGACTAGTGTAAATTGTAGCGCGTGTTCTTAATATTTAGTTATAATTATGTTCGTTTACTGTAATTCTTCAGCATATTCTCCTCAATAGTAGCTATCATGATCATCATAATCTTTAATAAGCCGATATCGATTACTTACCGATTACTGTTTGACTTCATATAAACGTTGCCTTCGAATTAAAGAGAATGATTGCATATTAGGATCTATTAACACTTTAACAGGTGCTCATAAGCAATGCTTAATTTTATTTTGAATTATTGAAGAAGGAAATGGCAGCTTAATGGCGCCGATTCCTTTGTTCACATACTAAACTAAATTTAAGTTCAGTGCATCGAAAAGGACAGAAGATACATATTATTTTAGTCCTGTCAAATTAAGATACTCCATAGACAAGTTAGACGTGATTAAAAAATTGGCTACGTCAATTTACGTCAGGCGCTAACTAATTTGACAGGACAAAACTAATATTTATCTTCTGTCCTTTTCATAATGAAATAGGAAAAAAAGATGCACTGGACTTAAATTTAGTTTAGTTTGTGAACAAGGGAATCGGCGCCACTATCCTATTAAATCAAGATAATAATTTTCTTTTTGGGTCCTTTTGAATTAGGTGTAATCTATTGATTTCGAAGTATTACCAAGTTATGATGATAGCTTAAACTTGAGTATGTACTCAACTATCAAACTTAACAGTCTAAAATGTTTTTTGTTATGTTTAGTTATTGGGAATAATTCATGCATTTATTTTATAAAAGTTAGGAAAGGCTAGTTTTGGCGCCTAGATAAATGCTCGCAGCAAGCTAACTTGTTCGTGTGTGAAGTTGTAATAATACTGTGTTTCTAGGTAGGTACTAAATATTTATTTATTTATTTAAACTTTTCGCTCAAAAAGGTACACAGGCGGAGATATTCCGTAAGTATAGAAAAAGAATTCTTCGTGTTAACTTTAAGGTCAGAACGGTGTTCCGAACGGGATACATCGGAGGTCACAGGTTCTAATATGGCTTTGAATAAAAGTACTAATTTATTATAGATATACAATATAGTAGAATAGAATATGATGTACGAATTGTACGCCAAAATTTTGACTACTGTTATTTAGAAATTAATATTCAGGGTACAACTGTAGGTACATAAGTATTTTAATACTTAATTGTTTTTGTAGTAAAGTGTTTTCATCCATGAGCGGCTCGTTGGTGAAGCTTTTTTGCAAATCCGCTGTTATTAGGGCATAGCGAAAATTATCTTAATCATGTGAATAAACGTGGTATCAGTTACAGAATAATTAAACCACGCTCATTTGCATAGTAGGTATATTACCTATTCATATATTTCATCTTTTACGAGTAGTAAAAGCTTTATTAGATAGATTTTCGAATTTTTTGATACCGTACTATTCAGCTCGATTCTGGGTAAATAAGTCAGGAAACACCAACAAATGTGAATCGCTTTATTGGTTATGTGGTGGTTAGGTGTATAGAAGACATGCTGCACCGACCGGAAAGAAAGATATGGGTGAAGACTGATGGAAAATATTGTACTGGTCATTATCGTGTGAACGATCACACGCTGATAACTGCAATGTGATCCCAAAGTTATACAGTAAAATATTGTACTGATCATCGCTGTGTGAACGGGGCGGGCAGTAGGATCATACATACATAGAGATGAGATGATGGTGAGAGCACCACGCGAGCATCAAGTACGTAACGGCGAATACAGCGATTCCGCATTGACCGCATTATGAAGTATTAATGCCATCATGATTACAGTGCAAAAAAAGAGTGGAGCAATTGGTCATGTATAGCTCCGTCTCTCTCTTACGCTGGAATCATGATGGCATTAAATCGTCATAATACGGCACCAGTGCCTATTGTAAAGTCAATGTGCCTAGCCTTTTCCCACCTATGTTGGGGTCGGCTTCCAGTCTAACCGGATGCAGCTGCATACCAGAATTTTACATGGAGCGACTGCCTATCTGACCTCTACAACCCAGTAACTGAGTAACATGATTTACATGATAAAACTTGATAAGACCGCACCCTAATTGCGTAACACACGATCAATCGGATCGGTTTCATTTTGACAGTTCAACAACATTCATTGCGTTATTTACGTGTTGGGTAGACAAATTTTTCGAACTTATGAAGCAATGGATTAGCAATTTCCTTCAAAATGATTCTGATTCCGATTGATTGTGTGTTACGCAATTAGGGTGCTGGTTGTCAGACTTGTGGGCTTCTGACTACCCGTAACGACTGTCAAAGAATTACGAATGACAGCCGGAACCAACGGTTACCTGCTTTCCTAGGCATGGCGGGTTGTCGATATGTAATGGATGGCCACCCATCCACGAACTGGCCGTGGAAAGAGTAGCTTAACCTTTCGATTGACCCGTGCGGCAGTCATAATTTAGCCACGAGCCAGCAAATATTTGACAATATTTATTGTAATAGATGGGATTGTTTTGCAGTCATAATTATTTCACATGTATGTCTAAATTGGAAATAAATTCGACGGAAAAACAGTATGGTCAAGTTAGTGTTCTGTAGCATGTAGAAAAAAAATCCGTCTGAAATGTTTATTATTGTTTCCTTGTTTCCTTTTGTACTAAGTACTTTAAGTTCACTTACTTTTTCCATATCACTTAAAAGGGTTGACTAGTTTTTTTCCGGGATCAATTTGTCTTAGCTAATTAATTTGATTTTATTTTCTACTTTGTTCCTAGATCTCATGAATCATTGTGAAATGTTCCTACAACTAGGTATTTTATATTTGGTATTAGACCTAAAGTTGGTCCAAAAGATACTTTTGCTAGCTATGCTTCTGAAAAAGATGGCTTTATTTGGTTTTGGTTGGTAATTTGTTTCGTTGAATCATCATTATCATTGTTATCATTTTCAGCCGAAAGACGTCCACTGCTGGACATAGGCTGCACCGGTTCTCGCTATCTTATATAGTTGAGTGCCTCAACAAAATTCCATTTTAAAACCGAAGATATCAACGAGTTCGTAATATTATTACGAGATTCCCAGAATGTTTAGTGTAAGTTTATAGCTACGGAACCACAAATAAAATACTTCATTAAAAAATTAGCGCTAATTTTTATTTGCGTACAAAAGCAGTAATTTACAGTTATCAGTACAACGGGCGAAGAGTCAGTCTTGTTTGAGCAGTAGTTAGTTCTGTTCGTCCCAGTGACGTCACGTTCAAATGTGGTGGTGGGACAGATGAACATGATGATGAGGCGACGAATGGTGCACGATGGCGTTGAAACTGGAAGAATTAGAGACGTGAATGTGATGTGTGTTGGAAAACATTGGTAGACAGAGAACAGCCGATCTATTCTGTAAAAAATTAAATAAAAGCTTGTAAAAAGAAGTGAAGACTTAGGTGAAATGAGTTTGACAAAACAATAGTGACAATCCCTAGCATCAGGTGGAATGATAGCTCACTTAAAGCTCACTTCACCTAAGTTTTCACCGTGATATTTTTACAGAATAGATCTTCTGGTGTGCTTGGTATGCACCTGCCTAAATATTTTTCTCAGTTGTTATTAGATTCAGATTTGGTTGGCATCAAAAGCAATTGATTAGAACATGTTAATGAACGACTTATTCTGTTTATCAGCGATATTCTTGTGTTAGTGTGTTGTTTTGATATAGATTTAAGAGTAGTGAATTTTATTTTAAAATACTATGATAAACCTACTTGAGTCGATAGAATGATAATTATAACCATTCATTTAATCAGACGGTTCGGAACCATGCTATGAATAATTCAGAGGATAGCCATCAAACTTCTGACGGGTTCAGAATCTTGCTAATCTTCTTATAAGTTAAAGTTAGGAATAAATGAGGACATAGCAGAAGAAAAACAAATGAAAGACGAACTAGCCAAGAACAAAAGAGCCACGGTTTCAAAGTTAAAATTATCGTTGCAATCTTACCCGGTGTGATCATCAGCCTTGTACTCGACCTTCCTGTATCTGCCGTCGGGCTCGATAAGCTCGTAGCCTCCCTTTACGACGTCTCCGTGGCGCAGCTCGTGCTGGGACTTGACATCGCCCGTGTGGTGGTCGTGCACAGAGTATGCGAATTTGTATTCGGGGAACGCCTGTGCATGTGATACAATTGTATTGTTTAACGCGGATTGCGCCAATGGAACTGAACGCTAATCGCATCTAGGCATCTAAACCGCGGCCAAGAGCTGTGAGTGTCAGTATTTCACAACAATGATGACACTGACAGATCTTGGACAGTTTAGATGTGATGATCGCGTTTAGTTTCATTGGTGAAATTGACACTTAGTGGCTGATTTTTCAAGTAGTTGGCAGCGCTCACGTTTCGCTAGGTCAAAACGCAAAAGGGGGTGAACCTATCGACATTCATCGGGTGCAGTATAAAACTCCGAGATTTTTCTGACGGAAAATCTTTTCCGGGAATCGAACCAAGGATCTCAGAAACACAGTAGCCCCATTTGCGACTACTAGACCAACGAGGCAGTTGGTTATTTAGATTTGATTGATGCTCATTTAAATAAACAAATAAACAGTGCACAATTTTGGTCATGCTCGCCATTTAGTCTAATAGCTAGAGACACTGTAAACTATTGGTTTAATCTTTGTTTCTGTTTAAAAGTACTTCGCCCTTCAATCAATAATAGACTTCGCCCAAGAGCAACTATGTAAGCACAGTCACTTGAATAGAGAGATAAAATTAGTTACACTTAACCAAATTCGATCTGCATCAAAATCACAACAAAAGATATAAAAGTCTCTAAAGCTATATACAAATATTGGTACTCACGATTTAATAAAGTGTCATGCCCGTAGTCAATTGGAAACTATTATACACATAATTTCATGACAATTATTGTTTATAAAAGCTTTTTGACCTTTGACAAGCGTACCTTTACATACAATGTTGGTACTTAATAACTGGACTATGTATACAGGAAGTGGACGGTATAATGTAACCGCAAACCTTTCGCTTGCTTCACGGAATATTTTACCGAGCAATTATGTAATCCTCGGGGAGTTTGTTGAATAATTTATGTTTGACTAATATTGGCAAGAAATGTCTGGTTATATTCACGGTAATTATAAATGACATTAATCATTAAAAACTACAAAAGTTTTAAAATTGTAATATCATTTAGAATTACAGTTTGCAAGTCGGAGATCGATCTTTAGAGGACTGGTTTGGTCATGATAATATGTAGGTGTAGATATTATATCACAGAAATGATACTGCGCCTAGGGTCAGTATCCTTTCTCTCAACAGTATAGGATCGCAGATGCAGTGTCAAACGCGACACACCAAGAGCTAAGCCAAATACCAGTATATGGGTGCAGTCATGAACGTTTCGATTCGATGGTTGTTTGCTTCTAAAAAAAGTAGTGATGAATATAAACTTTAATTTATTGATTACTTCAACGATGTACCTATTAGGTATGGTAATACTCACATAATGGTCATGGTGCGGAATGTGTTGAATGGGGATAGGTACGTGGTGGTGAATCAGCGGCACGTGGTGGTGGATGGGGATCGGGATGATCGGCTGGTGATGGTGGATGGGTATTGGGTGGTGCGGTCCGTCGTGTTTCTGCAGCTCCTGGTGGGATACCGCCGGTTGGTGGTGATGGTGGTGGAACGGGAAGATGGCCTGGCAGGCAGACACCACCGCGAACAAAGTCAGCACCTGTTAGCGTATAAAATAATAAGTAGTTACGTGGAGTTCTGGTTCTTAGGCCTGATTGCACCATAAATCACTAAATGCGTTTTTATTACTTAGTAATGATTTATCTTAAAGCTTACTGTTCTAGTTTTCAATTTTAATTAGATACTGTATTCCAGTTAGAACCCTTTCATTTGATACTCAAGAGTTTTACGACTGGGCACTGCCAATTGTTTATAGACATTCTAAATTTATTATTGATATATCATTAAACTGTTATAACTATTACTATTATAATTACTTGATCTGAAAGTCATTTAAAATGCTTAGGTACTGCACCAGATGATTTGCATTTATAAATAAATCGATATTTTTAATAATTACTACCCCCTCGATTTATAAACGTTGCTTAATGTTAAGTAATGATTAGCGACTGTTTAGCCATTCATTTGTGACGTTTAAACGTCTCTTAACTTTAAGTAACGTTTGTAAATAAACTCCTACATGTTCACTAATTACAGTTTATTGATTATTATTTAGAGCACTAAGGTAATTGGAATTATAGCCATAGTTATTTAAATACTAAACGTTTTTAAGTAAGGCTTATCCTAACTAATATGATAAATGCGAAAGTAAGTTTGTTTGTTACCTTTCTCACGCCTAATCCGAATAAGCATATACGTTGTTAGTTGTATAGAAAAGGACATACAGAGTACCTTTCATCTAGAAAAAAAAAATACTATTCACGAGGAAAAGAGCAATAATGTTCGACGGTCACAATTGCTTTAGGACGGTAGATGGCGCTACGTGTCTTTCGAATCATGATTGAAATATGACCCGACTTTCTGAGCAGTATTCTAACAAAAAGTACTATAGGCTTGCATGAATTCACGATAGCATGTCAATCATTAGTATAATTAGGGCAAAAGTTCGTTAAAAATAATGGTGTTATAGTATAAACATGCAATTATAATAACTTTAATCATAATTGTTATGAGTTTTTTACCTATATAAAAGAAGATATGGAAATAACGAATAGCACACACAGCTTTAACAATTAGAATCGTATTTACTAGAAATAAACATTGTTTTTGGGAATTAAAAATGCGAAAAATTTGTAAAAAAACGTTAAAAAAAAATGTAATTAAATTACACATTTATTACTATAACCATTTTAATATCCTATTAATTCTTAACCAAAATAAAATCGAACCACTATCAATGATTTTAACAGTAACTTTTTGGAAAGAAAGAATAACGTTTATTTGAAAATAATGTTTTAACTACAATAGCGTGTGCCTCACGGCTGCGTCAAAAAGGTTCAATTTCAATATTAATATTGAAATGAACCCTTTTGACGCATGACAGATGCTGTCAGACGCTGGTTTTCTAATGAACCTTTTACGGACAAACACAAAATTTTAGCACTCGAAATCGTCCCAACACTTTTCAACACGTTGAAATTGAAAGCCGTAGGAACTTACTTTGGAAATCATTTTAAAAATAAACACGAATAATTAACACTTAATATGCTCTCGACATGAAAACGTAAAGACAATACTGCCTCAGGCTTTGGTTCATTACTTTATATAGAGGTTTTAATTGTGGGAATTATTAGAGCAAAAATCCATTGATCAATTTCTCAGGGTTTGCTAACCGCCCTATCGTAACGGTGGAAGTATGCACTTAAGTACATATATCGTTCAAAGCCGTCCGTCCGGTGCAGCGGATGTGAAGTTAAAAACTAACCAGTATACAGCCGAAATTATTGCAGTAAAAAGGTGATGGATTCTTTCTGCCCACAAAATTGACTATAGGTAAATCTTTCATCATCTGCCTAGCTTTTCCCAACTATGTTGCGGTCGGCTTCCAGTCTAAACGGATGCAGCTGAATAGCAGTATTTTACATGGAGCGACTGCCTATCGGACCTCCACAACCCAGTTACTGAGTAATACGATACCCCTTGGTAAGACTGGTTGTAAGACTTTCGGGCTTCTGAAGACCCGTAACGACTGACAAGATCCACGAATCACAGCCGGGACCAACGGCTTAACGTGCTTTCCGAGGCACGGAGGAGTCTTGGTTGACTATAAATCTTTCTTTTGATTTATTTTGTTATCTGCGAACGGTACCTAAGCAACAACGTAGAACCATAGACTACTTTTCGTTTAGCTAATACTTTTTCATTATGACATACAAATATCGAATAGTGTGTTTTCCCAATACCGGAAAAACAAAGGAAACTCGACGAAACGTTACGAATTAAGTACTACGAAAATATATCTGTGTTTACGTTACGTTAGCAATTTATAAACTACTTTGTTGTCTTTAGTATAACTAATTTGACAAGCGTTGATTTCTCGGTCCACCTTTTGAATTTCGTTCGAAGGATTCGTGGTATTAAATGTTAAAAGAATCCAATTTTCATGGCATTGTTGGTACAGTTATTAACGCATTTTTAAACCATTTGTTTCGATATTAATAGCATGTTATTTTGTGTTTCGTTGGATGAGGCATTTAATCGCATTCAATAAAACTAATGACCGCATAGTGCGTTTCCTGTTCGGAAGGACAAATATGTATTCATTGATATTTTAGGTTTATTCCTGTGATAAGAATCTTAGGTTTCTTTGCCTAGTTTGGCACATTAACTACCTTTCAGTTTTCTCATGTGGAAATAACTTAGCACATAAGGATTTTATTGTAAAATTAATGGATAATAGAAACTAAAATACAACCATGCCATTGGACATTATTATACTCTTATTAGATATATTGTAATGTTTTGAAAGAAAGAAAGAAAATACATTTATTTGGCACAAACTAAAAGACACACAATACACCAGATACATACATCAGACAAAACAAACAATAAAAAAAATAAGAGATTAGATAAAAAGTGTGAAGTCCGATGTAAGAAAATCGCAGGAAAGTGTGCCTCACGGCTGCGGCTGCTTTTGCGTGTCAAATGTACTCCGTTTCGTCGTCGTGTATGTGTCTGACTATGGAAACTTAATTATTAACTTAAAGAGCAACACTGTACCAAATAATGATTATGAATAAGGAAGCGAGACTGGGATCTTCGGTAGAATGCATGATTGGTTGACAGGGACATGCCAAAGCATGTCCCTGATTTCAGAACACCTCATTATTTGCCTAGCCTTTTTCCAACTATGTTGCGGTCGGTTTCCAGTCTAACCGGATGCAGCTGAATACCAGTATTTTACATGGAACGACTGCCTATCTGACCTCCACAACCCAGTTACTGGGTAATACGATACCCCTTGGTAAGCCTGGTTGTCAGACTTTCGGGCTTCTGACTACCCGTAACGACTGCCAAAGATGCACGAATGACCGCCGGGACCAACGACTTGACGTGCTTTCCGAGGCACGGAGGGGTCTCGGTATGTAAAGACGGTCACCCATCCGCAGACCAACCGCGGCAAGCGTAGCTTAACGTGATCAATCGACCTGTGCGGCTGTTATTATTTAGCCACGGACCCCTCTCATCCAACTAAAACAATTATCCAATAGCACCTTCAACAACTTACATGATGGCAGCATATTTACATACTTACTGACATCCATATTTTAGAAGTATTTTGCTATTGCTACCTATTTCTCAATTCGGTATGAACTTAACATGTAGGTAAGTACTTAATTCTCGAATATGTCTCATTGTCGCGTTTCTTTCTCACATTCCCACGTGAACGCAACATGCGACAAATCGTCTTGAGTAACGCTTTACACGGGCTTAGCGTTGACACTGTTTTTGCTAATATGTACCTAAACGCTAAGCAAATTTTAATGTATTGTTGTTCAACTTTTCCTGGAATGTAACATAATTTTGGCTACCTACATGAACATTTTTACTTTTTATTTATTTATTTAATCATGTAAACAGAGAAGAAGAACAAGAACTTATGTTCTCTAAGTAAATGACCACATCGAACTCATCATCATCATCATCTGCCTAGCCTTTTCCCAACTATGTTGGGGTCGGCTTCCAGTCTAACCGGATGCAGCTGAGTACCAGTATTTTACATGGAGCGACTGCCTATCTGACCTCCACAACCCAGTTACTGGGTAATACGATACCCCTTGGTAAGACTGGTTGTCAGACTTTCGGGCTTCTGACTACCCGTAACGACTATCAAAGATCCACGAATGACAGCTGGGACCAACGGCTTAACGTGCTTTCCGAGGCACGGAGGGGTCTCGGTATGTAAAGATGGTCACCCATCCACAGACCAACCGCGGTAAGCGTAGCTTAACCTGACCGATCGACCTGTGCGGCTGTTATTATTTAGCCACGGGACCACATCGAACTAAATCATGATAATCATATCGGGTTAAGAAAATCACTCTTAGGAGACCAGCGGGGTAATTGTGAACACACTATCAGTAACAATGGATTTCATTTTGACAGTTCAACAACATACATTGCGTTATTTACGTTGTTGAGCAGACACATTTTTCGAACATATGAAGCAATGGATTAGCAATATCCTTGAAAATGATTCAGATTGAGATTAATATTGTGTTACGCAATTAGGTTGCAGGATTATTAATTATCTACAAGTTTATTTATATATATACTTTATTGTACACCACAAAAATACATCGCATAAAAAATACATGGCACACTACAAAATATACAATGGGCGGAATTATCGCATTACTGCGATCTCTTCCAGGCAACCTTAGAATGGACAGTGACTTTTGAAGTAGTGATGGTGAGTGATTAGACTGGTAGGTAGTTTAAACTGGTATTATACTGTAAAAGAAAAGTAGGTAAAGTACCATATATTGATTGCACAAAATTTAAACTGTAGGTAGCAAATTACACTTTTAAAACAATAACTTTATCAAGATTTTGAAGTTTGAACTAAACATATACCACTTTATTCTTAAACGATCCTTAAGTGGTGATTGGCGACTGTTTAACTATACATTTTTGACGTTTTAACATGGCTTAACTTTGGGCATACCTTAACAAGATATGCTTAGAAGTCAGTCTATTGTTCTAATTCATAATTCGTCTGATTTTATTTTATTATGCTTACACAGTGACATTCAATCATTTTATTGGTGCAATTACGGCTAAACGCGGGTCGTTTTATGTCCTACAATGATTGGTTGCACTGCACTTGGGACATTAACCTTTTTCCTAAGGCTAAAAAGTACTTCGATTATTAATCATGAAATAACGACATAATTGATATGCATGGCGCAGCTAAATGCCCAATAACATGATGTACCTACCAACATAAATAGTGGATTGTTATCTCTCCCATACCTAAATCACCGAACAGTTAAATAATGCAGTAGGTAATGTCTTTATAAAGTCTGATAGAGTAGTTAATTAGGTATTTACAGCTTTAATAGCCAATAAAAATCAATTACGTGTAATATTATTGAAAAGGTCGTGACTGACTCGTTAGTTTAGTGGTCGCAAGCTCTTCTGCTGAGCATCAGTTCTTGGGTTCGATTTCCGGGTTGGACAAAGTGTTATTGGGTTATTCCATCTGCGGTTTCTCAGCAGCTGCCCGGAGTCTGGATTTGTTCCTGGTTTATGGCAATAGGCTCGCTCCTTATCACATGACACTAAATCAAAACTGGCGAAATGTGGGTGTAGGTACCTACTCTAGGTGCAGCTCTCCCTAACCCGTCGTGGAATATCGGCATGATGTATTGCGTCATACTGTTTAAAAAGATTAGTATCTTATTTTGGTATTTATTATCTGTCCTGCATTTGATTCGTAACAAAGATTGATGATTAAAATCAAATGTAATTTGAACTAGGTAGATATCATGTGTTATTGCAACCTATTTTTTCGTAATTCTTAAAACAACACTCGAGACTAGTCCACCTTGTCCTTAATTTAATTTTCTTACTGTGATAGCGTATTAAATTACTGTATAATGCTGATAATAATATACTTAGCATAGCTATTTAAGTGAAATGAGTGTTCATGTTTGGTGGTTTTGTTTTGTTGAGGACTGCTATTACTCAGCGCAAACGAGCCGAGTTACTCAATACGAACAAAGCCACACTAGTACTTATAACACTGTTACACTTAAATTGTTTTCAGGTCAATGTCTAACCAAGGAGGTAGTGGACGGTCCGTCGACGCCACCGACCGTTTACAACACATAAACAAGTGAATATCGCTATCTTTATTAAAAATCTATTTTGTGCCAGTATTACACGTGCTCGTGGCCCAACTTTCCCCGATTCTAATCCACTCTACGATTGTCAGATGTTTTCTGTGTCAAAAGCTACTTAAAAATATGAAGTGTCATTGCGTGCCTTCCTAGAAGATTGCGTATTGTTAAAGATATGTAAAGATTAGGTCAGTTAGGTGACACTTAGATGTGTAATGCCGAATGCTCTAGAAGCTAATAATTTTGACCTTAACATCTTATGGTTACTTTCTAAAAAATTTCAGATTTAATTTCTGTCCCTTTGTTATCCAAACTTTGCAACTAACGTAAGTACGTGATACGTGCCTACCGTAAATGGTTCTCAGAATTTACATGACAGATTCATTTTCGAGTTTAATGACTGTTACAATTTACAAGGTTGTAAATTCAATTAACAATTCAATTAGATGCAGTTTATGTATTTAGTGGGCCTCTAAGTCCGGTAGCATCAATTACAGAGCATGATAATTTAAATAAACCGAGTTACAAATAGTTGAGTTACAGTAGAATTAGAACGGAATTCCCAAATGGTTTAGAATAGACCTATATGACAAGGGTGCAGAGACCCTTTGAGTTTCTACGATTTATCAAAATATATTTTTTTTATTGAGAACTCTTTGTTTATGTGATTCATTTTTAAATTATATAAAGTTTATTAGGACGGACGGCGCCGCCGAGGCCGGTCCAGGAAGAGGTGGCAAGACGACCCAGACAAGTATCGCAAGGGTTGGATCGAAGTGGCTTTGGAAAAGGATGCCTAGATTTGAGGGAGGCCCTTGCTCAGCAGTGGGACAGTGGCTAAGGTTAAGCAAAAAAGTTTATTCTGATAATGTCATGTCCAGAAAACCATTCTCTCAAACATGACGCATATTTTATGCAGTGATGAAGTAACAAAGCAATTAAATCAGCTCTATCGCTATGCACGACGCGTAAAATCATAATTGTTGGTAATTTCTAAGCCTAAGTACTAGTACGAGTTCCTATGACTGCGTGGGAATATTTGTGTATATGCGGCAAATGTAGTACCTACATAGCGGACACTATTGCCTTCGATTAATGTTTCTTAGCATTGCTATGATAAGGCATTTGAAAAATTGGATCCAATATTTGTTGACATTTTTGACTTGGTGGGACATCAAGTTTAGTAAACATGAAGTCAAAACTTTGTACTATATTAATTCTAGACAGACAGATTACATTTCGTGATTTGGACTGTAGCGTTTGAGTTACCCACTACGGTAAATAATTAAGAAAAACCCAATACATATTAATAGATGTTGTACAACATGGGTTTTTCAACATTTCAACAAAATATGACATTTAGTTAACATTGTCTGTCACTTAAAAAGAGTAAATAATAGTAATGTATCCAAAACTGAAACGGATGTGATTGGTCTTTCGGGCGTTGCCGCGACGAATCACGACTCGTTTATTTGTTATAAACGAGTAAACTACTGAAACACCTTCACACAACGGCCCACAGTGAATAAAAAGAGTCCTAAACATGTTCGCTACCAATTTTGTTTTAGGTAATTACTGAGACTAATTGATTACAATATTTAATCATAATTATAATAACCGTCGTTACAGACGTAATTTTTAAAATCGAAGGGCTTTGTAGGTGTATTGGTACATACATACCCAATTATGACTTACTAGACCTCTATCCTTACAAATATAGAGGTCAGGAAACGTGCATGCTGGTATTGAGATTTTGGGTTTGTAACTGAGCAATTGGTACTGTTTTTCAGTTTGCTCCTAGTTATATAAAAAGAAAATTGTAGGTACTCGATTTCCTTAGTCCGTCAAAATCCAAGATAATCTCATATTTTTTAGCCTACCGTCCAGGTTATGGAACATAGTAAAGTCCTGATTAGGTACTAAGTTCAGCTGTCTTGGTGATAAAGTAAGTACCTATTATTCAGCATCCCTCATGCGACAGATATATACCGGGTGGGAGGGATATCGACGCGCAACCTGTAACCACGATTCAGCACATGATTTTAGACCCCTTAGTGTAGATTTTTTTTGTCGATTATCAAAACACAAATTTGCTGTTTCATAGGAAAGTGCAATTTTTTAATAACCGAACCGATGAAATGTACCGACGCGACGTGAGTGTTTAGAATCATGTGCTGAATCTATGGTAACAGGTTGCGCGTCGATGTCCCTACCACCCTGTGTGAAAAGCTTCGTTCTTACTGTGACTACTTAGACAGAGGATCTTGGTCCTCATCTCTGGCTTGCTTTTATTGACACTTTAGTGAACACTGACGAGGAACAGAGCTTCCACCTGTTTCTTGCCTTTATTAGCCTTAAGTGGAGATTCACAAGAGCAAACGTGCTCGGAGGAAGGAAGTATTCCAGTAAGTGCTAGTAGGGATCTTGACCATCTTCCGGGCTCTGGGATTGTTCTGGTAGCCGCGTACGTGCATGTCCTGAGTCCTCAAGCACCTCAGGACATGTTGCCCCGCTGTCGCTACGTCACTATGTGCTAGCTACAGTGTCCAGGGCCTCATTATTGAGTGTGCAAGTCACCTCCAGCCATTTTATCCGTGAATATTACTGAATTTATTCAGCATCCTTCATACAGTACACAAAGATGGAAATCTTAGTTCTCACTGTGACTACCTAGACAGAGGATCTATTAACAATAGGTGTTGTGAGCTATTTAGTATTTTCCTCGAATACTCAGCAATACAGTTCGACAATCCTTTTGTTATTTACTCTGTGATTTATTTGAGTTTCTTAAACAAATTTTTGGAGCGTTCTATTCAATATTTTCTATGCTCCATACTTATTATTTTCTATGCTACATACATACTTTCCCAATGTATACCGTGATAGCGTTTATAGACTTAAATCTAACATGCATACTAAGATCCACATGAACTACTTAACAGATAGTAAAACCAATATTTAGTCTTTGCAGAAGTTGAACCTGCGACCATTTGAGCAGAAAGCAAAAGCTAATCTATAGTTCTCCAGACCGAATTTCGGCCATGATGGGGCCATAAAACATAAAAGCTAATCTACTGCGCTAACCATACCATGGACCGTGTACGATTTATATTATTGAGATTGTTGATTTAAAAACCTACACTTTGTATAAATAATGAATTATAATGCAATTGTATAACTGATTATTTCATTATCAATTCAATTCCAAAGCACGGAAAGCACACGAACGCCAGCATTCTCCGACTATCGGCTGAGAATTGTCATGAATGAACAGAAATGGATACCAATCCCGCGACACGAAACAATGCAACACTAACTTTAGCTCACGTTTGTACAATATGTCACGTTCACACTGCAGACAATAACACTTAAAGTACTTGAGTGGTACCTGAGAAAAGTGTTTTATGTTTGGTACATTCACATTTCAGTTGCTAAATAAATAAACGATTAGTAACAAGACCTAAATCGCTTCGTCACGCAAGTGAACTGCAGTTGCTGGGTTTGGTGTACATAATAAAGAATATTCTATTCTATTATACCTTGGTCTTTGCAATCGTTTTTCTCAATATATCAGGAGTCATAAAGTGGTGGGTGTAATGCGTTTTCGTCGAACACGTTCCCTGTCCCCGTACAAAATTATAAAATGTATTCGTACGTCCACGGCGGCTCTTTTAAATTTTCGGTAGCCTTGTTATCTAACCATACGTCCATGAGAATCTATTTCCTATTATTCATACGTCCAGTCAAATAAAAAACATCAAATTTACTTTTGGATTATGACTCCGACTAGAGTCATGGATATATGAGTTTGGTACAAAGGTCTCCTTCGGAGTCATTGGACAGTGAACGTGTTAAGACAGACAACAGCGTCATATGGTTGGATTGGGAGCCAATCCTAAAATTATATGAAAAATATAAAAGCAGGATGGAAAAGTAAGTATACGCGGATGCTGGAACCTACTTTGTTAGTTGCTCGGTGGATTCACAACCGCCCACAGAAAATTACCTAATTTTTTAAAGATTTTGTGTTACATAGAGTCATTCTCTCCTGTTTCTTAAATAAGGAGCTTGTCATCGTATTTCGACAAATTCATACTGCTATAAACATTCCCACACTTATAATCGTATTAAATAACACATAAGAGACGACCTTGTATAATTACAGTATCTTTTAGCGTAGATTTCATCTCGCAGTTACGACATCTCGCCTCAGAATGAACGCGGCCTATGTCACGCGTAGCGTCGCCGCCTCAGATCATTATCTCATGGGCCCAAGGTCGCAGCCACTCGAAAGGTTCAACCAACCCAAAACGTGATTCACCCCATTCCTTCAGTTCAGAGTAAAAACTTCAGGAAGTTATTTATACAAAGGACATAAGTCACATTTTTCGGTGATTTGATACACGTCTGTTGTACGAGTATGTCTGTCGTAATCTGTTGAATTGCAATTTTTTACAACGCAATTTTTTCTACTTGTTGTACATACAGTCATACATATTCCAAAATGGTTTTGCGAATTTGAAACAAAGGTAATTCTGTAAAAAAGATAAGAATACGCATGAAAATGAACTAATTATGAATGTACAATTGTACACTATACTTTTGCTATTCAAATTTTGCATATCTTTGTTCTAATGTTTTAAACAGACCCTGAGTCTAATGTTAGACAAGAAAAGAACAAAGCATTTTTGTTATGATTGTCAGATTCTACGCCTATATTCATATCAATTCACATGCCGGTTACTTTGGTTTATTGACGTACGTCCTGACATCAGCAAAACTTGGGAAAATACTCTGAATTACTTTAATTTATTTCACTACCTCTAACACCTACAACCCCCTCGTAGGTACGAGGTACGGTTCTCGGTTGTAAATATATGTAGGTACATATATTTACAACCGAGAACCGTACGCAAAATACGCGTTCAGCGGAGGAGTTACGGACACCAACCCGTCTTACCAATATGTACAACCAAGTATATTGGTAATTTTGATTTCTATTTCTCAGTAGGTATTCCCTTTTTGGATTAAAATGATCGTTTGTTCACGTATTTTGTCGTAAAGTTGAATAAATAAGAATTACACTAAAACGTTACACAGTATTTATTGTTAGAAATCTAAGTTGTCTAAGAGATTCATTGAGTTATTATTACAGCTTTTCAGCATATTTGCTTCAAGCAAATGTTTCAGACTCTTGAATAGGCTTTTGTCATACTACAATTACTTGATCAAACAAAAGGAATTTAGGTACGGTTCCTGACTATTGTTTACAACGCTAATGCACATGATAGGCATACATTATGCAGGTGATTGATCACCGGTAGCCCGATGTCGAAACATAACCTTTATTGAACCTATATGTGCACATTTTCGTAGACAATTGCGGCAATTTATATCATTACGATTTACACATAATGGGATTTTGTTTGTAGGCTCACAAATTGGCAGTCGTTATAGTGATTGCATTTAAATTGATGTCATTTATTGCAGAAATTACCCTTATGAAGGGATATGTGTACCTAAACAAATAGAAATGTACCTTGTCACTACAAAATTGCGAAAATTGTAAATTGGCGTACGTGGTAACAATGGTCCTAGTTATACAAATTACCTTGCATTAAAAGACAAAGATGCAATAACAAAAAAAGGTGCGTTTTTCTAGGTCATCGCGTAGTAGCTGGGGCGGTGAAGAATTTTGCGCAACTCTCCATACAATGTTCTGTAATTATCGCACCAAATCACCAGTGAGGAATGCGCGGGCGCCTTCGTCCGTCAGCACGCAACCAACTGCGCGTGTCCACATATATAACAACATAATTATTTTGAGCCTATGTCTTACTATTCAAGGGCATAATCGAAATTAATTGTGCTCAATGCATTTATTTGTTACCTAAGGGCAGTTACCATGTAATCTGTAGTAGGAACTAAACTTGTTGAAGTGTTTGTATTGCTTTTATTGCGTTCCGTGATAGGAGTCAGTCAATTGATTTTCTGTGTTGTAATATCGTTACTGAGACACTAATTGCTTTTATAGTAAATGTTTAAAGTGAAGTTGTTCTTTTACCAGTGTAGTTCATTGAAGGGCTTGAGCAAAGTAGGCCTAGAGCTATAATAAGTTTAAAGTTTTCATGTAATTAATGCATTGGACATATTTTACAATCAAACAAAAAAATAAAATTCAGCAGCTGAGTATTTTATTTACATTCGAGTATAAATTCATATCATCATATTTACACATAAATATCACATTCAGTCATCCGTCATCATATCACACGAGTAAGCTAGAGTAGTTGTTTAGTAGTGGAGGCCATGATGTCCGTGCGCGAGGGGGGCGACGGCGTAATGCGCGAGGGGAGCGGCGTGTACCACTGGGGCAGCGTGGACCACGGGGGCGGGGTGGTGGCCGGGGGTCTTGTGGACCACAGCGTTGAAACTGGAATGAGAATTCAATGGTTATAGTACCTGGTCGTCCAATTATGCTTCTGTTTTATAAAATTGTTAGTCGTGTCTTTGGCTATTTGACAGTCCAGGCTACCCTGAAGGACTTGGTCACCCTTTGCTTCGTGCGTTATAGCATAAAACCTTAATGATAATATGGAATTATGGCCTTACCCATGGTGGTCGTCAGCGGTGTATTCTACTTTGCGCACTGAACCGTCAGGTTCGACCAGGGAGTAGCTTCCGTGCACGGCACCACCGTCGCGGCTCTCGTGCTGGGACTTGTGATCACCGGTGTGAGGGTCAGCCACGGAGTAAGCGTAGTCGTATTTGGGGTGAGACTGAAATGGAACATTTTTTGTTAATTAATCGTGGTTTTGCCGCTATTCATTGTTATCAAAGGAAGACAGAATGACTTTAGGATATCCGTAAGGTTGGTAATACGCACCTAATTGTAGGTTGCGACCTTGTTTATTATCAGTTACCAAACTGGTGAGGAATTTAATGTTATACTCACGTATTCGCCATGGGCGATGGCAATGGGGGCGGCGTGGACTACGGGGGCGGCGTGGACGATGGGGGCAGCGTGGATGACAGGGGCAGCGTGGACGAGGGGGGCGGCGTAGTGGGCTGGGGCGTAGTGGGCAGACGCGTAATGCGCAGGAGCGTCGTGGCGGACGATGCTCTGGGAGGACACCGCGCTGTGGTGCAGCGGCAGGAGACCAGCGCTGGCGGCAGCCAACACGGCGCTGAGGGCGAACACCTGGACACAAAAATCACATTTAGAAATTCCCTTTTGATATTTAAATTCTCAAATAAATTTTGAAATATTACTGTGATCTTACGTTGGTGAACATTTTGCACTAGTTAATCAGAGCAGGTGACTGATACCATTATCGGTCCGGAGTGTGACTTTTATATGAAAAGCAAAACGGAGCCGTAGTCCTGGCTGTGGTGGGGAGTGCGGTCACTTCAGTTCCGTAACTTTGACACCGCGAGGTCGTTGGTTACTCGCACACATAGGCCGGTTATAATTCACAGACAATCGCCTTCCCGCGCCGCCTGTGGGCGCCCTGCACATAGCAAAGCTGACATTATCTCCAATATCGATGTTGCGTGAGTAATTGTGGTAATCAATCTAGTTTTTATTGTGATTTGGACTAGAGGAACAAGGGCAACATTTGAGTGATTCGAAGACATTAGTTTGCACATTACGTATGAAGGTTTTCGTTAACAGATCAATACTCATTATGAAACCGTATTGTTATCTTAAAATGTTCCAAACCGATTATGTTTGTGTTCTTAAACGGCCTTTGATTAATACATTGAGATACTGTCAGAAAAGGTGTAATTAAACCCAAAGCGTTCCCAACCTATTAGCTTGAAAAGTTTCTACCTCAATTTAAAACAATGCTTAAATATACGAGCAGGACTAGAGCTGTTTAATAATAGCTTACTAAACCGCATTTAGACTATCGCATCGAGCATCTGCTAACACGAAGAGTGTGAAACACGCGCAACAGCAATAAACTGTAATGTCACAGCAACATTGTTTGTATAAACTTGAATTGAAAAACATTGCCACACATGAATTTTAATTATTCACGACAATTGAAATTTGATTGCTTCAAATTATCGACTTGGTGTTATTATTACAGCGAGTATGTGATTGCGACAAAGTAATATCGAATGCACCGGGTTCAACCACATGGCGGTCAAATACTAGAGTACAACGTAGTTGGGTAGTATTTAGTTTCCTAACCGATGCTCGTAACGCGATCACAGACACTTGATATCATAAATTAAGTGTTGTTGTAACTAATAGACCCATATTAGTTAACAAAAAAGAATTTTGATAATAGCTTTGCCAAACACGCGGTTGAGCAAAGCAATTAACAGCAGTTTCAGTACTTAATTAGGTATAAACTAAAATCACTTTTGATAATGATCACTGTTTAATTTTAAGTACTATAATGTTTAGAAGCACCTGTCGATCCGTTAGATTATCCAACATTAATTCATTGTTGACGTTAAACCCCTATTACACTACACGATATTTAGGGCCCGATATTTAGGTGATGTGTTTTTTTAATAGGGACTCTTCCTCCTTTTCTCTTATTACACCATCCCAATTTAGGGAAAGGGTCCATGAATATCCTGTAGTGTAATAAGGGTTTAAGGGTTGGTGTAAGTGATTTTGGGAAATTACGATGTTGAATTAATATACACAGTTCGAAAAACTTACTTAGCAGTAGTTACTGTCCACTGCACGCTCATAAGAAAAACACGAGGCAGTAGAGATTTTTTTTTTGTAATTCTCCTGTTTATAGGGTCAAATCCGAAACCTATTCAGATAAGCAATCTCTCTATTGTACTGCAGGGGTTAACATCATTTCTTTAGTCAAAACATGATTACGGATCACGAAGTCAGACCTGAAACCTGCACCACAATTGAGGCCATGAGAGCCACAGTGGCCTAACTGAAAAAAAATTGAACTAATTTTTAGGCCACTGTGGCGCTATGTCTTTTACAGTTTAGAGCAGAGAGCCACAGTGACCTAACTGAAAAAAAAAAAACTAATTTTTAGGCCACTGTGGCGCTATGACTTTTACAGTTTAGAGCAGTTTTTTCAAATAAAGTCAGTATTGAAAAAATGACAGTTAGGCCACTGTGGCTCTCATGGCCTCAATTTTAACACACATCATAATCAGCCTGTAATGTGCACTGTTGGGACACAGGCCTCCTCTCTACGAGAGGGTAGGCTGTAATCCACCACGCTTGCCCAGTACAAGTTGGTAGATGTTACACACAGTTACTTTAAAACAAAATGAAGTGAAAAAAAATAGTGTCCTTTAAAGTTCTTAATGACGTCGATTTTCTTAGATCTAACAAATTCCGATAATGGACACGCACGTGGAAATTCATTTGAAAATCAGTGGGCCTAGTCCGAAGTGTAAAGTGCGAATGTTCGGATCGGACCGACACATGGCCGAAACGAATATTATTGAAACATGCGAAAAAAGTTCGGATCGGCTCAGTTGGGTCGGGACCATAGTCAATATTCGAAAGAGTGTAGGAGTGTAGGATCGGAACCGACCGAACCAAATAGTAACTTCTAGCAGGAAACGGCCGAACATTCTGCCGATACTACTTCGGAGTAGGCCCCCTGATTCGTGGCGAAACTATTTCAAAACTTTCAGCATGGAATTCGATCTAATTTCAATTGAATATTCAAAATATTTGAAAGGTGATCACGATTATTGTACGACTGATTTAATTGTTTAGAACATATTCTGTAAAGGTCTCCGTTATCGTGGCCCAAAGGTCCGGCAATCTGGGTGTTTCGTGAGTCGATACCGCCATCGTCACGGAAGCTCGATACCTATATACAAGGAGTTAGTTTAAACGAGGGTCATACCTATACACACATATCTATGAATGTTTATAACTTTTTTGTATGAAAACAACCCTGAAATTGCGAAAAATATCAGCTGCACCATATGTTCCAATTTTTTCTCCTTCGTCGTTTCCTCAATGCTGAGGATCACTACCACATACTTACGATGCGTCTCCAAGTCTATATTTCAATAACTCGACAACATGTAGAGAACAGACTTTGTTATCATGTTTCAGAGTTTTCCCCATACTAAAAATGGTTCATTTTCATGAGTACTACACGCCCATAATGAATGTGCCTCTCTAAACCTAACATCCTATATAATTCGGCTAACATAATATTGTTAGCAAGGTTACGCGTAGATAATTATAGATTTGGTTGAAAGGTAGGAACGATAGTTCAGAGGTTACTCACCCGATAATTGTCTGACCGTGATTCGGAACTGACTATTAATATTAATCAAAGCTTATTGTTGACAGCTTTCCTTTGTCTGTGTTCAACAATAAAGTATGATGTGGGGTTCTTAGAAATGAGATACTTTTTTTCGTATAAAACTAATGAGTTGTGATTGGACAAATTACTTATACATTCAAATTACCTATGTATCAATTACGTCAAATTATAGAGGTTAAATTTCATCTATTTATTGTTCAAGAAACCCAGTTGCACGTATTCAATCAATCAGTATCGTTTGAGGAATTCCGGGCCGTAAATCCTGATCCGGATTCCGGAAGTTTCCATACGCGCTCAGCGAAACGTTTAATTCGATTTAGTTCCTAAATTAATTTACATACGTTAGAATAGTCTAGCGGCAGATCGGCTTAGATTGTTCCGGATTAGTATTTTGACAAGCAGTTCTGCTGTCGATTTCGTTTCGTTAAGACAATATACGGCCGTGACGTATATTATCTTAACGAAAACAGGACATTATGGTTTTCGTTATTACTGCACAACTGCAGACACATAAAAATAATTAAATTTATTTAATTATTTTTATGGATATAGCGACTTTTGGAACGAAGTTCCTTATCGCGCGTTGCGAAAGGGGGCTAGACGGAAAAAATTAAGACCAAAAGTTGGAACGACACTTTTTGCTATAGTTGTAAGCCGTGTCTGTCTCTCTCTCTCTCTCTCTCTTATAGAAAGCAAGCCAGTTATACTTCGTTCCATCCGGGTGTCCCTTGACACCTCTCAAGTTTTGTCATGTGTTTTGGAACGAAGTTCCTCAACGCGGCTGGCAGTAGGAATTGAGTGGTAGAATTCATGCAACTTTCTTTCTCCCTCTGTCTCTTTCTATAATATACGAGGGTGTGTGTGCGTACCAGTATTGCGTAGGAAACCTTGTTCCTAACCGGGGTCCCCTGACCGCACACGTTTTTTTTACCAAGTAAGATTGTCTGAAGACTTTAGATAGTCAGAGGATGCAAGTTTAGATTTTACATCCGCAGTTTAATGTAATTGCCTAGGATGTCAACAGGCACTCGACCTGAATGGCTAAATATGATACTTTACCCATAAACCGGTTATATGCCAACGAATTTCTTCATCAAAGAAAAGTCCAGTAGCAAATTACCTTTTTAGCCTTTGGAAGAATAATGATTTTGAAGAGCCTAATTATATGGCGGAATCTATAATTTAACCGAGGTGTTAATCTAACTTTAATTCACATATAACTTTGACGAAACCGTTTGAATTAAATTATAAAATTAATATGTGTAATGTATATTAACTATGCCGTTGCGTTAAATGATGCTATTGCAAAACTAAACATCAACGTTCAAGTGAAATGAGTGCAGTATCAGTAGGGTGAGTGAATGTTAAGAGTAATGTGCCGAACACTCCATGATAAAACTCGTTGCTTATGACATCGTAAACTTGTAAATCCAGCCAGTTATCTCTCTGACAGGGGCGTTAACAGCATTGCTTTGGACTGAGAAATTATATGTGTTATTTGTCGGTAGTGTAGCATTATGTATTGGCAAACTGTTGGCACTGTGTAGGCCTAAACGTAGAACGAGCTTTCAAATCTTACGTATACACTGTACAGGTGTACTTATTTCTGCCACTTCGTATCTCCCACAAGATAAGCTATTGTTTAAAGAAGGAGTAAATAAAGGCAACCGTTCGTACAATTTGGTCGAAATTACCTTGAGATACAGTCTCAAGGTATCGCAGCAGTCACGACACGTAATAAACTGTGGGCCCTAATGATATGAATAGTGTATGAGAGTGACAATTTGCAAAGTTATGGCTTATGAAAATCGTACATAGCTTATCCTTGAAAGTCATTTTGGAGTAGCTGCCACGAAGATAAGGATCTGATTCTTTGCTAAGCATTGGAATAAAAACTTTAAAAGCCTTGGTTTTTTCTGCATATAATTTTTGCTCTTACCAAAATATGTAACTTAATTCACTCCCAGATTACACGAGTGTGTATACATTATCGGTCAGTGAATTGTTCTTAAACTCCGGCAGTTGGCATTGTACCCAGTAAATGCCAACCTTCACCAACCACAGATTATGGGGCCATGGATACAATCTGATTTACCGATGGTTGTAGACAATACTCGTATACACAAATAATGCTAATAATACCTACAAATACTAACTCGGGATATCTCGTCACTAGTGAGTTCGAGTGAACTACTTCGTTATTCTATCTCTATTCTATGTTTTGCGGGTCACAGGGGTGTTGGGAATAAACATATGCAAGTTTATTTACCTAACAGTCACGACTGGACTAATCTCTTTTATCTCTAAGCCTACACGTGGGTGCAAATTAATTACTATCGCATTCCTGATAGATATTCGACAGCTTGACTAACTTTCGACAGACTGCAGAATTTGCAAGCTCTATGAAAGGCAAACTTTCGTAATGTTAGATAGCGAGTTTTCATACTTTGTAACATAAGGTATACCTATAAATTAGATTTTAATCGTGATAACCTACTATTACACAGTCCATTAATTCATACGCAAGTTTACAATTAAAAATACCTTGGTTTTTATGTTAATTTTAATGACTATTTATAAACAAAAGAACATACACGAAAATCACAGCGAGTATAAATAAGGTACATTGTGGTTCTTAAAGCTTAAGTTGAAGAGATCTAGTAGTGATGATGCTGGGACGAGTAAACGTGATGGCTGGGGCCGGAGTTGTGCACGACTGCGTTGAAACTGCAACCAAAACAAACAATGATAAATATTATGACGAGATAATAGCGGTGAGACGGAACAGGTTCCGAAACCAGTTTGTTATCACGACACCTGTTCACCGATACCTGTTGTCAGTCAGTGGCACATGGGCCGAGTTCATTACTCATACGTTACTGGTCTAGTGACCACTTACCGGTTTGACGAGCATATGAGCATGTGACTTAATACGATGTAATTTTACGACTCACATATGTAAACAAACAAAGCTCCATACGCGGGCAAATATGGCAGGTCAGTACTGTTTTGCGCAATTGGGGGAAAGTTGCACTCTCATCAACAGTTCGTCATTACGTATGCAGTTTGTGTTTAAATTCTACTTTACGTAATTTTAGAACTTTACGTGACAATCTTCGTAAGTATACCCGAAGACAGTTTGATTACCTAGCAAAGCTTTGATTCAACTTGCTACTCCTAAAATGCAAGACGGAGACTTTAAATCAAGTCATCAATTCAGGAAAATGACTGATTGGCCCGCTACTGACTGATTTTACAATCATGAGGACTTAACGCTGTCTCTAACTTTTGAAATGATCAGTGTCCAGCACTAAAATAGGTGTGACATGCTGGTAGTTTGCGAAGTAAAACTTACCCGTTGTGGTCATCAGCGGTGTAAGTGACCTTGCGGAAGGTGCCATCGGGCTGCAGCAGAGAGTACTCTCCTTTCACGACATCACCATCGCGGACCTCGTGCTGGGACTTGTGGTCGCCAGTGTGGGGGTCCTCCACGGAGTACGAGTACTTGTATTTGGGGTGAGCCTGAAAATATCATTAGGAGAATTACTTAATTAGGTTTTGTTCAACATAGTCCTACACCAAATAATCTTTTCTTTCTTTGAATTCCTGGATTACAAAATTACTGGTAGCTTTTAAGATACGTACATAGTAATCCTCATGTCCTCCGTGGCTGTAGTAGCCTTCATGTGTGTCAACGGGGGCATAGGCGTGAGCGACGGGCGCAGCGTGAACAACGGGAGCGTGGACGATGGGGGCAGCGTGGACCAGGGGCGTAGCGTGGGCATAGGTGGCAAGGGGAGCCGCCGCGTAGTGGTTGTCGTAGTGCGTGTCGTGATGCACCAGGTTGTGCTGAGACGACACCGAGTACCCACCGTGCCCGAGGTGACCCGCCCGGGCAACAGCCACCAACGCGCTGACAGTTAAAATCTGCACAAATAAAAAAACCACGTCAATTTTTTCTCACTTTTAGAATACACTTTTCACTTCACTTTTGAACACAGGAAGATGACTTACTTTAACGAACATTTTTCTGTGGGATAGTTGTGCGTGACTGACATACATATGATAAGCAGCAGTGCGTTTTATAAGAATTGGCTTGGGTAGTCCGGTGGGGCGCCGAAAGCGATCTGCGCGTCCCCGCGGCCGCAAGGTCAGCGCGCTTTGTCTTCGACATTCTCGTGGCCCATTATCAAAATGATTGTTACTTAATGAAAATACTCTGTGAACTGCGATACTACACTCTGTTATACTAGGTCAATGCGTACAATGATACGTTATTGTCATTTGTGCGTCGCCTTTTGCAATCCACTGTTTTTTTTTTCGTATATTTCGGTATATTTGTCTGCTAAGTCGTATGTGACTATCGATTCGTATATATCGTGACGTAAAGGCATAGTTTTCTTTAGTTGTTGAATCTTAACCTACAAATTAACTAAACCATCAAAGTATAGAAAAGAAGTTACCGTAATACCTAATTATATCATTACCATTGCGCTAACTGTAACTCGGCCACCAGAACACACATAACATGTGGAGGTAAGATTATGTAGTAAGTTTCTACAAATACCGTAAATAAATAAAACGGTACACTTTTCTGTAATTAACACAAACGCGTGATGTATGTATAAAATAAAACAAAAATAGTTACTGGGAAAGCTGCTGCGAAGGTAGCTGTTGGTTTAATTGATAGTTCCAAAAGGAATTGGAAATTAACTAGAAGGAAACATAAATAACTAAGTGGAACGTAATACTCTGACATAATTTGGTGATGAATAACGTCCGACATAGTGAACGATCTTGGAGCGGATGTTGCTATAATCACCATTATTCGTTACCTGCCTGATTAGTGAAAACAGTAGGTAAAATGGCAAAGGTACTTACCAAGTTAAGTAAGTATAAAGGGCTCTTTATTGTGTGGGACTACGTTGGTTGCAAATAGCAAAAAATATAAATCTTTGGAGGAGATTATCGGAGAATACCGGATATTCACAGTGTTAACACTAGAAATAAGGACAAACTACGTGCCCCCTTTCACCGGCTTCATAAGGTTCATAACTCATTTGTTGGGCTTGGTATAACCTTTTATAACAAAATACCCTCTTCTTTGCTAGACTTACCATTTAATGCGTTTAAAGCTCAAGTAAAATAACCTTTGTTCAAAGGCTTACTATTCCATCAACGACAACACAACACAAAACACGATAAGAATAATTAACTCAAGACAATGTTTATCAGCCAGGGTAGCGGGATTGTTCGAAAGGGTTACCGCTGCCCTGGAACATAAAGGGCTAAGGAACACGGGTGGGTTTTAGTCTGTAAGAGTCTGACACTCCCTTCTGCTCCACCCAGAGCGGGAGGAGTCATTTGATGATTTCCCATCCTGAAAAAAAAAGACAATGTTTATGTTCTTTCTCCAGAATTAGCTTACTGACAGGTTATTGTTATTAGTATTAACTTATTTATTTATTTTACTTCGATGGTCCTAGATTATCATTTGTGACTTCAAGTGACAGCTATGTGAACAGAACCCAGCAATGCATAAATATGTAAGCTGTCACGTCCTTTATGCCTGGAGGCTTTTATTTAGGTAGTAGGTTTTTATTTACATTTTAATTTTAATTAATTATGTTTTAGCTTGAGTGCTTAGTATTATATTTGTTGGTATATTGGCGTGGCTAGCTGACATAATTATGGCAAATAATTTAATTTTATGTTCTGTGTCTTGTAATGTTAATTACTTAACATAGGTACCTAGTATCGTATACAATCAAGTATTTTCTAACTGAACAGACAGCTGTGCAGCTGGGGAGTTTGTTGCGCCACTTATTCTTCCCAGCGATAGCACTAGGAGGTGGTGAAGGGCGGGCGTTTTTGGGGGACAGTCTTTTGTAATTTTGACGTTTGAAAAGTGCTGATTCTCAGCCTATTTTGAATAATTGAGTTTTGATATTGAGGCCTTCACCTAAGAGGGGTCCAAAACAATAAATATAAAAAAAAATTAAAGAAATCTTTAGAATACATAAAAGATATAAAAAAAAAAATGAAAAAATAATCATATCGTTAAATGTTTTGTAAAACTTAATTTGCATGTAATAAAAGGCTTTCTTATTTTTATTTATTATGCTATGGACATTGTATGACCTAATTATGATGGCTATTTATGCCTGAGTAACCTTTAGTAACCCTGGCAAGTTACAGGGCTTTTGTCCAGTAGGCTTAGCACTATTCACGAACTTTTCTATTAATGTAAACATAACGTATTAACGATTTTTGCGTTTGCATTAATTAGTACGTTCGTCTACTTTATTTTAAGACATACTTGAATACCTCTTGACCCCTCGTGCTTTGGAAAGCACGTTAAGCCGTTGGTCCCGGCTGTCATTCCTAGTCAGAAGCTCAAAAAGTCTAACAAGCAGTCTTACCAAGGGGTATCGTGTTACTCATTAACTGGGTTGTGGCCATGTAAAATACTGGTATTCAGCTGCACCCGGTTAGACTAGAAGCCGACTCCAACATAGTTGAGAAAAGCCTAGGTAGATTGACTCTGAATGTTGTTTACTTTACGTACAACGAGTAACTCGTGTCATTAGTTATGAACGTATCAGCGTACATTGTTTACATCTAGATTATGAGATTTTGGCGTCTATTGTCTAGCACAAACGTGTTTCCCATCCCTTGAAACTTTATTAGAATGGTTGTGTCGAAGAGATTATTACACGTAGAGTTGATATGTAAATGCGTATTCAGCTGACACAAGTCACAATATACCTACACAGTACTCACGTATAAAAACACGTAGCTATACAGGGTGGCAGGGACGCGCAACCTGAAGACCAATTCCCGTAATTAAAAACAATCAAAATCTAGTAGCAATTTCATCTCAGCGACAGTCAATGTCAAACACTAGTCAAAAGTCTGGTAGTAAGTAAATTAGAGGTATTTTTGACAGTTTGAGACGAGAACACTCTTAAATTACGGGAATTTCCCCTCTGATACCATGGAATGGATTCAGTACACGTGTATGACGAAAAATATCAATGCAGAGGGGTGCAGAATCCATTGTAACAGGTTGGGCGTCCATGTCCCAGCCACCCTGTATATGTGTGTGTTTTTCTGTCTTCTTCCACAGGCTGTCAGAAGTCATCAGGCTAGAACAGAAAGCGGTAATGTCGCAATAATCACTCTTGTGAGTGACAATTGCGAAACGATGTCATTAATACTATTTATGACATCGTTTCGCAATTATTTCATAGTATCGTATTTCATAAGATCCATCCTTTTGGCAAGCACTCTTAACGCTAGCCCTTTAATATATTTTGGATATTTTATGACTTACCTATTAATTTTGATTGCTCAATAAAGAGGATGTTCATGTATTGAATTGGATTAATTGTGTATAGAAACCCTAATCATTAATACATTATTAACATTAAACAATTTCCTGTGGTTGCTCCACATGTAGGTACAGTCAAGGGCAAAATCATGTACCTACTTACCTATACAAGTGAATTTAAAAAGTCCGTTCTGTTAATATTGTGATATGTTAAATAAATAATATTTCTGATGAGAATATCCTTTAATTTGGCTAAAATTTTTGAAAAAATCTCGCATTTGTATTTAGCTAACCTATACATATTTTTTGCCCTTTCCGTGTGTAATTAAAATTAAGGCAGTTGATAATTTTCCATTGCGCAGTATTATGAAAGAGTCAACAAGAAGTAGCAGGAAGCGGAAAGATTCAATGAAAAATTCTATGATGGGTATTTTTTTTTTTAATTCGTATTAAGGCTATTTATTGGTTTCTGGCCATACATTTAATGGAAGTAAAAATAACTTTTATTTAATCACACTAAGGGCTGATTTTTCCATCGCCAGAAAACTTTTATTCGAGGAACAAAATTGACGTTTGACAGTTTTTGTATGAAATAACTGTCAAAAATTCAAAATTATTCCTCGGATAAAACTATCTAGCGTTAGAAAAATCAACCCTAAGTTGCTCAAAAATAAAGAAGATAATATGATTGCTAAAACTGTAGAAGAAGGCAATGAAAAATGTGACTTGCTGAAAATTCAATTTGTAGACTACAACGACATGGCTACCTTTTCAACCAATCAATCAAATCAGCCTATCGCAGGCCACTGCTGGACATAGGCCTCTCTCAGGCTGCGCCGCAACACCCTGTCCCCCGCCTTCCGCATCCAGTCTGACCCAGCCACTTTTAATTGTCGTCAGACATACCGTCGATGACATACCTTGATTGATGATATTTGCAAGATATGTTTTTGAAGGGCATAACTGTAGGTCAATTCCCGCCATTAAAACGTTTAAAATCTAGTCGCAATCTCAGCGACAATCAATGTCAAAACAGTTGTCAAAATGTAGGAAAATTAGAGGTATTTTTGACAGATTGAGACTGAGATCAGACTGTGAAAAAGATTTTGAAATTACGAGAATTGCCCCTCTGTTATGCATTGAGAAGATTAATCGATGTCTTAAACAAGCGAAGGCACTGAGTTGGCAAACAGTGTTTATATTTTTATGCCCGGAATCACGCAAGCGCAACAGCCTTGTTATAAAATTATGATTTCTGATAAAAGGTCGGCCTACCGCCAAATAGTGTACTTTGTTACGTAAATATTATAATGCCTGAACTTGTCATGTTTTAATAACACTTTATACCTTAAGAGGTTCGTAATTAAGGTAATTTGATAAATTGGGATGATAACCCTTGCAGTCATTGAACAAACGATTGCGTAAACAAATACTACTTAAGACTATGTTATTATGAAAATAAACAAAAATCATTCATTTCAACAGGGGCTCGTGCCTCAATAATAGCAGTCGCTCGGGTCTTTCGAAGGTTAAGCTACGCTTGCCGCGGTCGATACGTGGATGGGTGACCATCCATTACATACCGAGACTACCGTGACTCACAAAGCACGTTAAGCCGTTGGTCCCGGCTGTCATTCGTAGATCTTTGACAGTCGTTACGGGTCATCAGAAGCCCGAAAGTGTGACAACCAGTCTTACCAAGGGGTATCGTGTTACCCAGTAACTGGATTGTGGAGATCAGATAGTCAGTCGCTCTAAATACTGGTATTCAGCTGCTTATATTGGGAAGAGGCTAGACAGATTGATTGATAAATTGGCATGGTAATCCTTTGCAGGCGTTGAAAAAACGATACTTTATTTTTAAAATAGATGAACATCATTCATCGTTAAATCATTAAGTTGTAGCAGAGTTTAGGAGACAATAAATTAAAACTCAATTTATTAACTTATTAACTCTGGAGCTTAATCGTCGTCTTCTCATTTTCTTGGGGACTAATAGGAGAGCAATAATAGATTTAATGTTATTGTTATAAATATTTTAATAAATTAATTTACAATCGTATTTGGTTTCAGCAAGTCGACGTAGACAATATTATCCACTAGGTATGACTTTATTTAATACTGGTGGTACTCAGGCGCGGGGTGGATGGATCGGGCCGAAGTATGCACAACGGCTTGGAATCTGAAGATAAACCAAAAAAACTCGAATTAATCAACCAATCTCCAAAATTCCATAGGAAACTTTTTAACCGATATAAAGTTTTCTGGTGGGCCTGTGGGGCCCGTGGCTAAATAATAACAGCCACACAGGTCGATCGGTCAGGTTAAGCTACGCTTGCCGCGGTTGGTCTGTGGATGGGTGACCATCGCGACATACCGAGACCCCTCAGTGTCTCGGAAAGCACGTTCAGCCGTTGGTCCCGGCTGTCATTCGTGGATCTTTGACAGTCGTTACGGGTAGTCAGAAGCCAGAAAGTCTGACAACCAGTCTTACCAAGGGGTATCGTATTACCCAGTAACTGGGTTGTGGAGATCAGATAGGCAGTCGCTCCATGTAAAATACTGGCATTCAGCTGCATCCGGTTAGACTGGAAGCCGACCCCAAAATAGTTGGTAAAAGGCTAGGCAGATGATGGCAGATGATGATAAAGTTTTCTGGTGGCGAAAAAACTATAAAGCACTTAACTGAATTCCGCCATGGCGACCAATCTCAGTGGAGACTAGCCTCCGACGCAGGAGATATTAAAGTGCACAAGTGTGTGCGCCGGCTCAGGTGCACTCTCTCCCCTCACTCTCATATTTTAATGTGACGGCAATTCGACACTACCAGAGAGAGATCAGGCGCAGGACCAACGGCTTAGCGTGCGTGCTTTCTGAGGCACGGGGGTATAAAAATGCCAATTTCCAAACTCCGGGCCGTTACTACGGAATTCCTAATGCAAAAACCCAATTACAATTTGCCCGACCTGGGAATCGACCCTAGGACCCCTCGCTGAGCAGTCGCGCTTGCAACCACGAGACCAACGGGGCAGTGGTGGCAAGTAACTTATGGTAAGGTAATATTTGCGTAACACGTTCATCTATTTCAGCGGGATGATAATCATTAATCATCCCGCTGAAATAGATGAACTTATCAAAATACGACCGTTCGTCATCGATGATATAGAGAAGTGATTTAAAGTATTTTTTACTATCACTTTGGTATCGAGGGATTATCGGAGAAGGAAGTTCTGCACCCCGGTAAGGTGACAAGTCAAAAATCTTTAACTTACCCATTGTGGTCATCAGCGGTGTACTCAACCTTGCGCACGGAGCCATCAGGCTGCACCAGAGAGTAGTATCCGTGCACGGCATCACCGTCGCGGCTCTCGTGCTGGGACTTGTGGTCACCGGTGTGAGGGTCCGACACGGCGTACTCGAAGTCGTATTGGGGGTGTGTCTGGAATAAGTAACATTGTAAAAATATAGACACTACGGTTGGGCTGTTGTGACTAACTTATCTGCGCTGTATCAACATCAAACTACTCATGCCATCTTTTTAATTATAACTAAACAGAAATAGAAATAATTAGGTAAGTATGCGCTAAATTAAACAATCAGAATCAAGTCTGTAATGTCCTACCTTATAACCTTACTATAGTTAATCATCATTACTTAAATACATATAAAGCTGTACACATTTCTTTGTGTACAACTTTCAAATTATCTGAGACGTTGCTCATTGACCACGACGCTACTCATCAAGTTCCTATAGACTTCGTGTAACGACACAATAGCGAGATTTGCGTTTTTAATCAGACACGAAAAGCTGACTTTTTAATTGATAGCGCCCCAGCAAAATATACCCTTATTAACATTATCAGCTTGCTAAATAAACCCCGCAGAGTTTATTCTTAATTTTTGTAAATAGCATGTGAGTACTGTACTTTTGTACGAGTATAATCACCCCTTAGAATATTAGACTAGATTGTTGTTGTTAGTTATATATATTAATTACATGTTCATCGTCGCCTTCGTCGTAGTGTCCAGCGTATGCAACCGGAGCGGCGTAGGGAAGGGGTGCGGCATAGGGCGCAGCGTAGGCGCCCTCATATGGTGCAGCGTAGCCACCTTCATAGGGAGTAGCGTATGGCGCAGCGTAGCCACCTTCATAGGGAGCAGCGTATGGCGCAGCGTAGCCACCTTCATAGGGAGCAGCGTATGGCGCCGCGTAGGGAGCGGCGTAGTGACCCCCATCGTGATGCACGATGCTCTGGTAAGACACGGCGTGACCATGCGCATAGGCTGACGCCAGCATCGCACCAAAAGCTACCAGCTGAAGACACAAGAAGAGACATTTTTAATTTAGACACTTCAATCTGTGATTCCACTGTTTCACAATTTTATTTTATTTATTTTAGAAGATCACACTTGAGAACCTAACAACTTAACACTCCACTTTATGAATTCACTTGTTTTACTGTTTCAAATCGCATGTTCTGAATTTTGTTTAAGGGATTTGATTCCTCAGATTGAATAATTGTTTCACTTACTTTGCTGAACATTTTGTTGTTGTTTAGATCAAAGTCAATCAATGATTGATGACAGATGCGGCTGACCGTGGGTTTTTATATGAATTAAAATGGAATAAGAACAAGTGGGGCTGACCACACCGCATGCGGACCTCGCGACAATGACAATAGTTAAGGTCGTCTTAAAAAAACCGATTATAGAATTGCAATATATGTCATGGTATCGATAACGGCGTGGCCATGTCATGCCGTCTAAATGTGCATGTTTTGGTCAGCTAAACAAAAACATTGTACGCACGAACGAAATGTTCAAGTGCGTGGGCTTATGAATGAACGAGTGACAAGTACTTTAGTCTTCAGTATAGTTGTTGCAGGCAGATACAAGACTTTGGCGGCTATGAATCATTGCAAATGTGCCATTCATATGGTCCTAATATGGTCATCACCATCTTGATGATGATGACTATATTATGACCTTGATGTGTCTCTCTCTTACAGCCGTTTTATTATTTCTACTTCCATTTTATTTCATAATACGTTCTACTGAAAATGATCCTCCCAGTGGTTGCTTTCATAATTAATGGTCATAATAACCAAGATGATTGCTAATTTTACCGTACCTACTCTAATTAAAGATAAATAATAGGACAAGAATCAGTGTCCTCTTGTTCGCAGCTTCATAAACGAGAAGCAGCGAACTCGCTTTGCTAGCATAATCAGCCTCTGACACAACCGAGAGAAGTTCTGTGACACAGGTCTCCTCTCGGTGAGAAGGCCGTAATCCACCACGCGGGCCCAGTGCGGGTTGGTAAACGTCACATATTTTCAAATTTTTGGTTCTAGGACATGCCGGTTTCCTCACGATGTTTTTCGATAGCAGTGGTGATGAAATAATTTGCACAAAGTAAAGGGCCTCTCTGGGTACGAACCTGCGACCTACAACGTGTAAATCGCGGCCGTTACCATTGGGCCGTTTTTTACTTTGCTAAATTACTTTTAAATCGGGGTTAAAAATAATAATGCTGTGGTTTTGTGAACGACTCGCATTGAAGTTTACTAAGGGCCGGTTTATTGATCCGTAGTTAAACTCAACCAATTGTTAAAAATAGTAACTAATGGTAATTTTTTTTGCAAAACGTGTTTTTTGATCAATTGTTAGTTTATCTAATGTTCACAAATAGTTAATTATTTGACCATTAGCAATGATATTATATCATTAGATAAACTAAAAATTGATCATATAAAACGTTTTGCAAAAATTTAACCGTAAGTTACTTTTTTAAACAATTGGTTGAGTTTATGTACACATTGCATACAGCCGAACGATTCCGTAAAAATCTCACCGTGAAAAGTTAGGTGAAGTGAGCTTAAAGTGAGCTGTCAATAGTGTCAATCCCTAGCATTAGTTGGAATGACAGCTCACTTCACGCTCACTTCACCTAAGTTTTCACGGTGAGGTGGTTACAGAATCGCACTGCTGCTAGATCTACCGACGACGTGGCGAATTGGCAGAACTTTAAGATTTCTGTGTTATATCTAAGTTAAGGACTCATAATTACATGTATGCATGTACATCATTTACTCATACGTCGAACCGGTCGAAGTGGCGGTTCTTGGGGTAATCCTATGTCCAACATAGGACGGCTTTTCGGCTGAAATGTTGATGATACTTAACTCCAATTATATCGATTATCAGTTAGTAGATCAACAGGAAAATGTGTATTCATATTTTTTATTAGTTAAAGAAGAATGTTTGTCACTGCTTTGTAGTTCGATGCGAGCAAGGCCGTACCGCGAGGTGCTACGTGATCTCAGTTTGAATGAATGGAAAAAATGCCCGAACCGATTATACAGTTCAGTGCAATGTTGACAAAAACTGTCGATATTTATCATTCCGCACTATTATTATTCCGATTTTAATATTTTTTATCGATTCACTTAGTTTAGTAAGTTTAAGGCTGTGCTAGTACAGGAACAGTCACCGAAGCTAAATAGCGTGGTGAATCGTATATTTTAATTGCAGTTTGTCAAAAATACCTCTAATTTCCCTACATTTTTGATATAAGTTTTTGACATTGATTATCGCTGAGACGAGATTGCGACTAGATTTTTAACGTTTTTAATTACGGGAATTGGCCTTCAGATAACATCATGCTGGAACCGCAAGGAGCCGAGAAAAAAGAAAAAAAGTAAGAAAGAATGCTAAGCGAAATTGAAGTACTTTCAACTGACGGGAATTTCACGCAGACGAGGTTGAGGGCAGAAGCTAGTCAACAATATATATACTATATACTTGGTTTTAAGTCTGCAATATTATTTTAATAGTGTGCAGGTATATCCGGGGGTTCGTTGTGTTCAGGGGGTCTACTCCGAAGTAGTATCGGCCGAATGTTCGGCCGTTTCCTGCTACGAAGTTACTATTTGGTTCGGTCGGTTCCAATCCTACATTACTACACTTTTAGAGGCATGAGGAACTGGGTGTAAAGTTCACTCATCCTCCATAGAAAAGGGAGGATCCTCCGACCAGACGGGTGTTGTGTCTGGCGGGCATTTGCCCAACGATTGATGTTGGGAAATTGTATCTATGCTAACTGCGCGGTAAACTCTGCTTGCGAGATGCAGGATTTGCGTGACGTCAGTATGACGCGTTGTTCGCATGTGGCGTTGTAGATACCGCTACATCACTCCCCTCCGGAGACCGGAGGTCGATAGTGGGCTGAGTCTTGTGTCTTGCTACGCTTGCTAGGCCAGCTGAGGTTCCAGTGAGTCGGAACCGGTTGCCGCATAGTTCACGGTGAGTCGGAACTGTCTGCGGAGATGTCCCCAGTGAGTCGGGGTGGCGCTGCGTTATACTCCAGTGCGTCGGATGTCGTACAGCGCCGGGTTGAGTTGGCTGCTGCGTCGACCAGGAGAGGGTGCTCTGCTTGTTGACCGGCCGAAGGTGCAGTGTGTTGTGCCAAGGTTGCTGATGAGGCTGAGGATGATGACCAGGTATGCGCGGACGTTGCATGCTGGTGGTCAGGATACCCGTTGAAGCCGTGGATGCTGGCTGACTGGGTGACTCGCCGCTGAAGCTTGCGGGAGTGATGATGATGACGTCACGCTGAAGTGTTTGCACGAAGGCTGCACTGACGTTCATACTCGGCTCACCAGTTTGGAGGCATGTGAAACAGGGTGTAAAGTTCACTCATCCTCCATAGAAAAGGGAGGATCCTCCGACCAGACGGGTGTTGTGTCTGGCGGGCATTTGCCTAACGATTGATGTTGGGAAATTGTATCTATGCTAACTGCGCGGTAAACTCTGCTTGCGAGATGCAGGATTTGCGTGACGTCAGTATGACGCGTTATTCGCATGTGGCGTTGTAGATACCGCTACACACTCTTTCGAATATTGACTATGGTCCCGACCCAACTGAGCCTATGCGAAGTTTTTTCGCATTTTTCAATAATATTCGGTTCGGCCATGTGTCGGTCCAATCCGAACATTCGCACTTTGGACATCGGAGTAGGCCCCCAGCTTTTCTGTTTCGTCATGATGCACAGTCACGAGCAAAATTATGTATACATTCGGCTTTATTAAAAAGCGATTTACTCCTTTATTTTTAAATTAAATTGTATTTTGTTACGAGCATAGCATTTGCAAACCCATAGGTTTATGTAATGTGCCATATTTCAACGTTGCATTCGTTATTTCACGAAAAAAATCGCAATTGAAAGTTGCCAAGTGTTGACATATTGGTGCTCGTGACTGCACACATTTCACTATAGGTACAGTAGCCAGTATACTATTGTAGTCTTTGCTATACAGGCTCTAACAAGTACCTAATAAAAGATAATTGTCTGGTGCCATACAATGTGATCCTAAGAACCAACTGCCTCGTAAAATTACTTTTTATGTTATAAATTGTACGACTACTGTCGACTGAAATTAAATTAAAACAACGGACGCCGCTCTGCAAAATTAAATCAGATTTTAAGGTTAGTTTATCTTACGGTAACAAGTGAGTTGTCAAACAAAATGTCATGCACTAGCTAGTACATTATAGTGTATTTATCTAAGGCTTGAACGTTGATGTCGGCTAGTGTCACTCGTAATCACGTCAGTCGGCGCTTTTCAGCGCTTTAGCGCAACATGCATGATCTGAGGAGTAATTCTCGTAACTTTAAGAACGTTCACAGTCTGATCTCAGATTCGATTTGTCAAAAATACCTCTAATTTCCCTACATTTTGACAAGTTTTTGAGATTTTTTCGTCGCCGAGATGACAATGCGACTAGATTTTGAACATTTTATATTACGAGAATTGGCCTTCTGTTTACAACAGAAAAGTCATAAAACAAGCGCTGTAAGTGCCGAGTGTTTTATTTTTGTAATCATTCTATTATTTGTTCAAATATTCTGCCGAAAAATAAAAGATCAATAGTTAAATCGTTATCCCACTCTTTGTAATGTTTATGAGATGCCCGTGTGATTTTAATAAAGAATATCTAAAGCATAAAACAAATTGGTAATTATTATATAGATATCATGTGTGTGATTCATAGAATGTAATAGAGAAATGTTCTTTGACATCATCCCAAATAAATCCTAATTACCCTTGACTGAATAAACTATTAAAACCCCCTTGTTCTGCAATTCTCAACTTGGGAATAACTTCTCGTCTTGGGAGTTGCTTGTACTTCTAATATAATTATAGGTACGCTGAATTGTACCTGTAAACTTAGCAATTTAAATGTAAAAATTCTGTAAATTCACAGACAGGCATTTATCAAGGTATTATGTTGTATTCAATACATAATTCAAATTGCAACCGACTGTTTAAACTGAATAATTCTATTATGTTCCCACAAGGAACTAGAGGCTGACATGTCTGAAATTCTTGTGTTCAAAATTCTTACATAACTTAATGCCGTTCTGTTGTAATAAAACTAAATCTGGAGCTATGACATACGAGCTTAGCTATGAACCATTTAGATTTATTTATGAGATTTATTGCAAATATTGAGTAGTTTTATAGTTCCGGAATAGTATGTACATTGGAAAATGTTAAACGGACAATAAAGTTATTATTGTCTGGTATTGTGGGTCACAAAATACTATACTATTTGAGTGAGTATTATCCACCTTCGGCAATAACCGATCCATTCTGCCGTGAAATCTAAGGTGAAGTGAGCTAGTATTAGTGTCAATGTTTAGCATCAGCAGTGCGATTCTGTAACCATCTCACCGTGAAAACTTGAGTGAGTGAAGTGAGCGTGGAGTGAGCTGTCATTCCAACTAATACTAGGGATTGACACTACTGACAACTCACATCAAGCTCACTTCACTTGAGTTTTCACGGTGAGATTTTTACAGAATCGACCGGCAGGTGGATGATGACTTTAAAAGGGTGGCTGGGACAGACTGGGTGCGGAAGGCGGACGATACGGTGTTGTGGCGCAACCTGGGGAGGCCTATGCCCGGCAGTAGACTGCGATAGGCTGAATTGATTGGTTGATGAGGCGGAATGACAGCTCACTTCAACTAAGTTTCACGGTGAGATTTGCACACAATAGACCGGACTTCATTACGTCCGATTTTAGCATTACTGAATAATAAAGCTGTCACAATGTGCCTTGCTCTGCTCGTAAGTGTAACATTAACAGTTTTTGATTTACAACTTGAAAGGATTAAAAGATCCAGGCGGATACTATGAAGACCCTAATTCAAGCAAACCGGGGCATCGTAGTGGGCCCTATAAGAATAACAGCGCTGCCTTATTTTTTTCAAATATCGTAGCATCATGCTGAGATTGGAGCCTTTTGGCTTCGCACAGGTCATCCTTCTATTTTGTCGTCTTTATTATTTTGTAACTATTTTAGATGAACGTAAAAGTTTTGAGGGCCTTTTTTTATTTTAATTTTATTGTTTTCATGATTTTGTTAGATTTAATATTCCTTTTTATTGTTTGTATTTCCCGTGCGTGTCTTAAATAAAATAATTGTCATTCTTTCTTTCCCTTTGTGCTTTGAAGCACATTTTTATAATTAACTAGCTTCTGCCCGTGACTTCGTCCGCGTGAAGCAACTTTCTTGATTTCGATTTCCGTAAGAACCTTCTACAAAGTATTAGAAAACTTAAAAAAAAAGATGGACGAAATCGGTAAAGTCGTTCTCAAGATATGACGTGACCAAGGGAAATAGGGATTCATTTTTATATTTATAGATTTTGGTGTTCAATATTTTATTCTAAAATATTTATTTGAAATCGTGACTCTAAATTAAAATAATAAAATACTTATCTTTTTAATAGAAAAGATTAGAATTTTACGCAAGTACACAGTTATCATGGTTTGGTTATGGTAGTGTTACTTTAATTGGTCAGTTTAAGCGTAGTTTAAGCAATCTAATAATATATTATTAAAGGTAGAATTTATGACGTGGCCGTAGGTAATATTTATTGCCTTAATAAAATTATACCGCTTTACTAAAAGACCTACAGCACAATTTATCAAATAAATATCAAATTAGCTATGTAGGTAAAATTAGCCCATATCCCTACTACGCAAAGAACTTACTTGATTTTTATATTCCGTTACCGTCAAGGCTTCACTTAAGGAAATAGGTAGCTCTTTAACTATAGTGGGTTACATCTTATTCAAAATTGCTGTAGAGTAAATCACGATATATTAAAGATTTTATAAATTTATTCACATTTCACACACAATACATACAAACGGATAAATAATTACAAAACTGTTAAAACATTCACACAAAATTCAGTTGACCACTCAGTAATGATGGTAATCGTGTCCATATACGGGGGCGGGATGAACCGAGGGAGCAGAGTTGTGCACCACAGCGTTGAAACTAAAAAACAACAACAAGAAGATTAATTAAAATAATTACAGGAGAATTACATATAACAAAATAACAATATTATGTATATGGTAACGTACCCATGGCGGTCATCAGCGGTGTATTCGACCTTGCGCACGGAGCCATCAGGCTGCACCAGAGAGTAGTATCCGTGCACGGCGTCACCGTCGCGGCTTTCGTGCTGGGACTTGTGGTCGCCGGTGTGAGGGTCCGACACGGAGTATGCGAAGTCGTATTTGGGGTGAGCCTGCAGAATAACTTAATTAATAAAAAGGAAGAAAATACCCTTCCCGTCGCAACTATCGTTGCACGACAGCCTGTCATATTTAGGCCGAGCGCGCCTGGGCCGGTGGCGGCGGCCGGCGCTTTCCGTGCCACGGCAGCTCACTATGGCCTAACTATTTTGTGATTATCTATGAAACTAATAGCCCTATCTCTTTCGTTCTTATGTCAAAATGATCGGGAAAAATAAAGCTACCTATGAGTCTTTCACAAGTACCAACATTACAATACAAACAAACAAAAAAACTATGAACAAATAATGTTCGAAAAACATAATAAAAATAAAAGTTACACTTACGTATGTATCGTGGCCGTCGTAATGGTTTACAGGAGCGGCGTAGTGTGCTACGGGAGCAGCGTAGTACGCTACGGGAGCGGCGTAGTACAGGGGCGCAACATGAGCCTCATCGTGACGCACGATGGTCTGGGAGGACACGGCGTGACCGTGACCGTAGAGACTAGCGTTGGCAGCGGCCAACAGAGCGCCGAAAGCTACGATCTGAAAGTGAAAGATGAAAGGTACTTATCTATGTATATCTATAGTATAGTATATACTAATAATAAAGCTGAAGAGTTGGTTTGGACGCACTAATTACTGGAACTAGTCGGATTTGAATAATTATTTTTGCATATGATAGCCCAATTCTTGAGGAGGTTTTTTTTTAATGTTTTGTTTTTTTTAATTATTTTTTTTAATAAATAGTTAAACGTTATGTTACGTTTTAGTTAGAGCGTTAAGACTCTTAGGAGCTGAAAAGTCAGAAAAAAACGCTGAGCGACAACGAAGTAATAGCACGGGCAGGCGATGCGATGCGATGCTTGGGGGTCGGGGACGGAGTTGCGAAGTTTTATTATATTTTTTTTAGTTTTATTATAGTTTGATTAAGATAGGTCTTAAACTAATAAAAAAATATGTGTATTTACTAGCCAATACTACGGTTGGTTCTTAGGGGAGCGATATTATGACATGTTAAAATTCAGAGAAAGCTTTGGAAAGCTCTATTAATATTTTAAATCAATCCTACTAATATTATAAACGTGAAAGTTTGTATGGATGGATGGATGGATGGACGTTTGTTACTCTTTCACGCAAAAACTACTGAACGGGTTTAGATGAAATTTGGCACACAGATGGTTTATAACCAGGATTAATATATATACTTTTTATCCCGATATTCCCACGGGATCGAAACTTATGCGGGTGAAACCGCGGGGCACAGCTAGTGTTTTTATAAAGATCTCAAGAAATGACTGTTAAAATAAATACTCACTTTGCTGAACATTTTGGTTGTATTGTTTGTTACAATCAAGCGTTGATTGATGTCAATGGACTCGCAATTTGGTTTTATAGATCAAGTTGTTCAGTACTCGAGCGCAGTGGGGCGGAGCATGCGTGTGCGCACTTGACTTGTAAGTTTGACATGCATCAAGGTCACAGTTTCGATAAAACAGTAACGACACAGTTTAATAAAAAAAAAACAATGATTACTCGCGTGAGTACTGTTAATTTTTTTTAAATGTATTTTGTATGTTTAACTTCAAGAATACCTACATTGTTTTTAAAACGGTTTTATAGTTTGTTGATTTGAAGGTAATGTGTATGTAAATGCTTTAGAATGCTGTATGTATAATACGTTTATGAAGGTACGTTTATTTCCAAAATAATTTTATTTCATTTGTGTTCTATGTGCCCGAAATATTGTAATAGCCTCCCGACTGATTTCGAACACGGTGGCCAATCTCAACAATCGCCAGAGATAGCCAGGTACGCAGGAGACATTATAGTGCACAAGGGTGTGTGTAAACACAGGTGCACTCTCTGTTCATTTACTCTCATAGTCCCATGGGACGGCAATCCGACACGACCGGGGAGAGATCAGGCGCACGACCAACGGCTTAACGTGCTTTCCGACTCACGGGGGCAATAAACCTCCAACTTCCAAACTCCGGACTGTAACTAAGAAATTCCTAATCCAAGGTCGGACAAAGCGTACCCAAGGCCCCCGCTCAGCAGTCGCGCTTGCCACCACGAGACCAACAAGGCGTTCAATCGAAATATTGTAGAAAGTCAAATAAAACATTTCTATCTCGTCACATTTTCATAATACACAAATATATCAGAATAAAAACGCGAAGAAAGGATAGATCCTTTCTTCTTTCTTCTTTAAAGACATTAAGCTTAATAATAATTCCCTAATTTCATACAGCCTAAGCTTAATGTCGTTAAACATGCCTCAAGAGTGCAATCAGTAAATAATGTACAATAAATTGCCTGAACAATTTAAAAACTATGAATCCAAACGCATTCAAGAGAAAATTAAAGTCATTGTTATTGAAGAAATGTTATTACAGCATAGAAGAGTTTCTCAAAGATAAAAGTAGTTCGAACTAATATTTGTGATTATATTGTAATGACTTTAAATGATACGAGTATAACACTTTATCATGACATTGCATCTTATTAATGAATTTTATTGACATACATTTCTTTGAATTGAATTTATATTAAATTTTGAACTAATATTAAGTTAAATTATTATAATTAATATTAAGACTAATAATGTTGTGACAAAATGTGTTGTGTGGAATGTATTTTTTTTCTCTCTCTTTTCTGGCTTTACGATGATTACTTAATTTTGTGTTACATTTATTAAAACCACTGTTCGACACAAATGTGAATTTGTTGATGAATGAATAATGAATAAATATTTTAAAAAAACTTAATTTTGGACTATAAAACAAAAAGCTTCCTTTTCTATTTTTTGTTTTTATTTGGCGACGGTACTCTATGGGTGGGGTTATCCCTACCACTGAATACAGACTACTGATGACCGGTCAGCATCGTAGGGTTCTATTTTCCTTGATATCGTTTTTAACAGCAGCTACATATTAAAGAGACGGCGGGATGAGCTGGACTCCTTCTTAAAGGATTGGCCCACAATCGCAGTAGACCGGGTAAAGTGGAAAGAATGCCTTTAGAAGATGGAAGGGATGCCTTTGCTCTGCAGTTAGACACAGGGTCATAATAATAATAATAGCTACATAATTATATTGATGGAATCACTCTCTGTGTTCAACATTCATAGCTCCCATATTTTTGGGGAAATAATCTAAATGCGAGTCCAGAAAATGTATTTTCAAAGACATGTTGCATTTAATTTTATGAAAAGCTTGCAACATTTTCTTAAAAAGTTTTTAATAAATGCAACGAACGATGTCCAGAAACTTCCGTTTTTAAATCATTTAAGCTTTGAAGTGAATGCTGGATCTTATAAGATAATTATGTTTTTGATATCTGGGCCAGAATATTTTTGATTCTGGCTAAAACAAAGTGATACTTTGTCTCAAAACTTAAAGACTGGACTATGTTTGTTCATAGCTTTCACTACAGAGACAATAACATCTGGGTATTTTAAGTTGGATTTTGATTTTCTTGAAAATGTTTTCATATAGTGGGACAAAAATAGCAGTCACATATCTAAGTAGGTTCGTTCGCCATAGTACAGATCGAAGAAAAGGCATTTTAATACCTTGTATGGCAGGTAAGACAACAGTCGGTCTATTCTGTAAAATCTCACTATTAACAACTACGTTTCTTCCCTTCACGTGGAGATTTTTGCAGCATAGTTCGGCAGATATGTGGTACCAGTATTTATCTTGATTGCGGACATCCAAGGGCATGCACTATATAGTGCATAAAACACACCTTAATCAAATGTGATTGCCCGTTCTTGACTTTTTGGTGTGTAGGGTTACTGCAATGCTTAAAATGACATCTACCCTCAAAATAAGCTTTAATTATTAGTTGTTTGTCTGACAGTTTTAGACGTAATGTAAGGAAACTAATAACTTTCTGATAATAGGAGTGAACGAATGTAGTACGTGTCGTATATCTACTACATTCGTTTTACGAGTAGGTACTATATTGACTTTATTGGATTGGATTAAATTTAACGCATGGGTAGACTATGACATGACACGTAGGATACTTTTTATCCCGATATTACCTCGGGATCGAGACTTATATGGGTGAAACCACGGGACGCAGCTAGTTTGTTACATCTTAGTTATACATAATTTTACGAAGAAATTGTGAGATGGAACCCGAAATTATAAAATACTTACCTACCTGGTTGGTATTTATTACCGTCAAAAGTCCAGACAATTTGTAATAGAGAAAGTTCTCTCTATAATTTCATGATTACATCGAAGTATTTTATTGAAGTGAGTAGGCGCCTTACCGGTTTCAGCATAGGAGATAAATTCATAATGAATGAAACTGTAACCGACATGATAGTTTATTTCCTCGTTGAGGGAGTTATGGTTTGTAATTGAAGTTTGAATCAATTGTTTTCTTGGCGGGCTATTTATTTATTGATTCTGTTATTTATTGTAGTCTGCCAATGCGTAGTGGGAGTAATGTTAGTTTTGTCAATAATACATCTTTTTTTATACATAATTAGATACCTCGTTTACCATTTTCGAATCTGTAAAAGCTTCTCGAATTACATTCTTCGCAATTTGGATGTTTCACGGTGGAATACATTTCACTGTTTCAGTTCGTTGTTCATCTTTCTCGGCATGTATCTGTGAGTCGGGGCCATACCAATCAATATTAAATACATTGAAACGAGTGGTATACTAGGTAGCATATTTTAGATCCAATCTTGTTTACCACGTTTGGTTCCAAATGGTTTTATTTATTATTTTTCTGCCACCGACAATCGATCAGTTATCCAAGATGTCAAAACTATGCAGGGTCTGACTCTGGACTTAGTATGGTGCTAAAAAGTTTTAGTTTTAGAACAAATAAAAAGGCCTATTGTACACTTGCATGCAGCCTTATAGAGCTTTTTGAAAGCCGTGTAATCTCTATGTGTTACACTCAGCTCTTTTATGAAACTAATAAGTGAATTAGTTACCGGCTTATTTGTAAGTGCTTTTGAAAGTCTCATAAAGATTATTTTGAATTAACTTATACACATTAATGCAATCGTATCAGTGATACGTTTAATACGGTCTATTTCATAAGGATACTAATAGGGTCTTAGGTATTTATGATGTATATATTAAAAAAATAGGTTAGTGGTATATCATATTTTATTTTGCAATCACATTCACTCTCATTTGGTTTGTACGAAACAATAAATAGGCACAATACAATCAGTCGTAGGCGATCACTCAATAATGATGGTAAGCGTGACCGTGGACGGGGGCGGGGTGCACCGAGGGGGCGGAATTGTGTACCACAGCGTTGAAACTGAAAGTAAAGAATATTGGTTATACATAATGTTGACAAAGGAATTTTAGAGGGTTCGACACCCAGACTTCAAAATAATAGCCCTATGCAACTCACCCGTTGTGGGCATCAGCGGTGTACTCGACCTTGCGGATGGAGCCATCAGGTTGAGCCAGGGAGTAGTATCCGTGAACAGAATCACCGTCGCGGCTCTCGTGCTGGGACTTGTGGTCACCGGTGTGAGGGTCAGCCACGGAGTAAGCGAAGTCGTATTTGGGGTGAGCCTGAAATAATAACCAAATTAGATTATAGAACTCTTTCACTCAATTATAATTATGGTGCATTCACCATGAACAGATGACTTACGTAAGTGTCGTGACCGTCGTAGTGAGCTGCAGGAGCGGCATAGTGAGCTACGGGGGCGGCGTAGTGAGCCACGGGGGCAGCGGCATAGTGAGCCACGGGGGCAGCGGCGTAGTGCGCTACGGGAGCAGCGTAGTGGGCTACGGGAGCAGCGTAGTGCAGGGGCTCATCGTGACGGATGATGCTCTGGGAAGACACGGCGTGTCCAAGGCCCAAGTACCCGGCGTTGGCAGCGGCCAACAGCGCGCTCAAAGTTACGATCTGCAAGTAACACTGTCAACTTTAGTCACTAGTCCAGTTGAAAACTAGATAATGTTTGTAACTACATTTTTTCTAGGATAAACTCACTTTGTTGAACATTTTGGGTGTTTGATTTACAACGGTCAACTGTTGTTTGATATTAAAGTAATTGCTGTATCGTGTTAAATATGAAACACAAAGCCGCATGCGCTTGCGCGGTGGGGCGCAGAAATGCGTGCACTTGACTTTGAATGCTTTGACAAGGCTCAAGGTCACAGTTACGATTCCAAAAATATTATTGTGAGAGTTATTTGTTACGTGCAACATTATCATTTGTAATAATACAGTGAAATAATTTATTTTCAAGTTCGACATTTTATTAAAAGCGGTTTAAAGTTTCGATATTATTTCGGTGGCGATATATCTAAAGACATTTTCTCTGCCTATCGTGTACATTTTCAGTACACGATAGGTAGGTGGTATCGTAGATATATACCTATTGTATAGTATTGATGGTACCGTGTGTGTATGGTATAAAAGTTCAGCAACGTACGGACGCCAGCAGGTTAACCTATCCGAAACTGTCAGATTTTCCCAATCAACATTGAACCTAATGCTTTAGCAATAAAGTCGAAAATCTATTAAAGAAATCTGACAGATTGTAGTAGCTTGATGTGCTGGCGTCTGTACATTTAACAGGAAGCAAGAGACGAGTGACGATAAGCTTGAGAAGATTTCTATATTGAAATTAAAATTTCATAAATGGACCTATAAAACGTCAGCAGATAAATATGTAGTTCCAATAGAATGTTTCCTGTGGAGAAGAGTCGGCAAGAGAAATTCCATGGTAAGAATTTAAAAAATATTTGGCTTTTACAATGTTTTAAAAATACAGTATTAAGAGGGCGCAGAAACCCAGAAAATAACCATAGAAGTATAGGAGGACAGTGTAGGTCTGTCAACAAATACCAGAAGGTCAATTCCCGTAATTAAAAACGTTCAAAATCTAGTCTGCGACTAGATTTTGAACGTTTTTAATTACGGGAATTGTCATCTCAACGACAAACAAATGTGAAAAATTTGTCAAAATGTAGGGAAATTAGAGGTTCTTTTGACAGATTGAGACTGAGATCAGACTGTGAACGTTCTTAAAATTACGAGAATTGCCCCTCTGATACAAAATAGAGAATGGCCGACAAATTTTAGGATTTGGCTTGTAAGGCCACTCTATCGCATTGGATCGCGATCTGTAATGGTAGGTGCGTAAATAAATAAATTGAAGCATATATTTGTCTACAATAGGGCAACAACGTTCACAAAAATGAACGAATTTGTATAAAAAAAAATCCTATTGAAACCACTGACATGTTTTTCATTGCAACTGTAACAAATCTGAATCGATATCATGTCCATAAAAGCCTTTTTCTGTTTGTGCCACTAGTGATACATAGTATTTAATTTTCGTCTCGATTTCAATCTATCAACATATTAAAATATGTCAGGGGTTAAACTCGGTTAAAACCTCAGACTACTACGCAGTAAAAATACGTTATGACAATGTGTTGTTCTTATTGTCTATATTATGTGTGGATGATATTTGGATGACGTTAGGTCGATTTTTACCTTACGAGTATTTGTTTAAACGTGTACCTATTTTATTTACAAACATTTTTTTTCTCCTTGTCCATTTTTAAAACTTTAAAACCAAATGAATCATGTGTGCTTTTAATTTCTAGAATTTGGAATTAATATAGTGAGTATTTTGTAGTTGAATGAAATTTTATTAAATACATACTGACGATTGTTCAGTAAGTGCTACAATTGTACCTAAGTTCTTAAATCAATTGCAAACCATCTGCATATGCTTGTGGTTATAATACTGAACGAAGCACTGTAGTAGTTTTGTTGGTCGGTTCATCCACATGTAGCCATTACTTCGGTGTCTGTTTTTAGTAATAGATTGATAGGGTTGTTCAGAGAAAATCATTTATAGGGCCGAATAGTGTCTAGATCGTCCGTCGCGGTTGTAATAATTGTTAAATGAAATACGTAATTTTTTCCGTAGAGTTATGCGCTCACATTGTGATACATAATACTAAAATACCTGTCTTTCTATCATCGGATCTGTTAAAGGTTGTCGAGTTACATTCTCTGCAACTTTGCGGTTTCACAGCCTCGACATTTAATTGTTTCACTGTCTCCGTTATTTATCACATATAATGGATCGATCCATATAAATTACATGAAAACTCGTGGTACGTGATATACTTGGTAGCATATTTTGATCCAATTTTAATTAGGTATCCCAATTTCTCATTTGGATTAATTTTATTATTTGGTTCCTGCTCCAGACATTCGGTCAGTTGACCATAATGTACATAAATTGTATCTGTTTCTGGACCTACTGAGGTGCTGAATACATTGTTTGCAATAGAAATATGAACTGGAAAAAAATGCAAGGACTATATGCATAGTAATACAGCATGAGCCACAGTATATAGCTTCAAATAAAAGCTTTAAAATGTGTCATACCAAATTCTTCAATGATATTAATAAATTAGGTACGCCTTTTAGTATGTGCATCGTGGCATTTGTATTTTCATCAGGATACTTATGCAATTACAAGGAAAACTGTCTTTGCAGGTATATAAAAAATAGGTTAGTGGTATATCACATTTATTTTGAAATCGCATTCACTCTCATTTGGTATGTACAAAACAATAAATAGGCAAAATACAATCAGTCATAGATGATCACTCAGTAATGATGGTAATCGTGTCCGTGGACGGGGGCGGGGTGCACCGAGGGAGCGGAGTTGTGTACCACAGCGTTGAAACTGAAAATAAAGTATATTGTTTATATAGGTAAGCACAATCTTGACAAAGAAGCTGGAGCTGGTTCCACATCCCGACTTCAAGATATTAGTGCTAAGCAACTTACCCGTTGTGGGCATCAGCGGTGTATTCAACCTTGCGGATGGAGCCATCAGGTTGAGCCAGTGAGTAGTATCCGTGAACAGAGTCGCCATCGCGGCTCTCGTGCTGGGACTTGTGGTCACCGGTGTGAGGGTCAGCCACGGAGTAAGCGAAGTCGTATTTGGGGTGAGCCTGCAATAATAATTAGATTATAGAACTCTTTGCAATCAATTCTAATGGTGTAAGTAATCCTGGACGGATTACTTACGTAAGTGTCGTGGCCGTCATAGTGAGCTGCAGGAGCGGCATATTGAGCCACGGGGGCGGCGTAGTGAGCCACGGGAGCAGCAGCGTAGTGTGCTACGGGAGCAGCGTAGTGTGCTACGGGAGCAGCGTAGTGCGCTACGGGAGCGGCGTAGTGCAAGGGCTCGTCGTGACGGATGATGCTCTGGGAAGACACGGCGTGTCCATGGCCCAGGTAGCCAGCGTTGGCAGCGGCCAACAGCGCGCTCAAAGTTACGATCTGCAAGTTACACAGTCAACTTTAGTCACTAGTCCAGTTAAAAACTAGATAATGTTGGTAACTACATTTTTTCTAGGATACACTCACTTTGCTGAACATTTTTGCTGTTTGATTTACAACGGTCAACTGTTGTTTGATATCAAAATAATTGCTGTATCGTGTTATATATGAAACACAAAGCCGCATGCGCTAGCGAAGTGGGGCGGAGAAATGCGTGCACTTGACTTTGAATGATTTGACAAGACTCAAGGTCGCAATTACGATTCCAAAAGTATTTTTGTAAGATTAGCTTGTTACGTGCAATATTAGAATGTGCAACAAAATGGTCGGTTTAAAAGTTTGTCCGTTTTGTCCGTAGCGATGCAAAGACATTTTCAGTACATTACAGGTAGGTAGGTTTACGTTTTTGTATACATGTATTGATTTAGCTACGTTCGTTTTACATGGTGACTAGTGACGATGATTTTTGAAAGATTGCTGTATAATCTACTTGTATCGGTATTACGAGATACATCATTATCGTGGATGCCGCTAATGTTCACACACACCGGTTAAATTCGGTTAAAAGCTAAGACTACCCAGTAAGAGAAATGTTATAATAATGTTTTGTGTGTTGTTAAATTATATAATGTTGTTGTATCATTTTTGATTGCCCATAAAATGTAGACTTTTACCTTATTTATTTAAATATGCACCTATTTTATTTATTTATAAACATTTATTTATTTTTCAGAGTGTCCATGGAGTTTCTTGCCCGTTCTTCTCTATAGGTACCTACGCTTTGGAATGAGTAACTAGCTTCATTTTTCTGACTGACCGACCCCTTGACAATTCAAAAGTGCCTGTAATTGGTTTAATTGAAATAAATACTTTGAGTTTGAGTTTCTCCTCGTTCATTTTAAAATCATCATTCTAAATGCATTATTCTTTACCCATGGTTGAATGATAGAAAAAACTTGATAGCTTACTTTATTTTTTATTTGAATGAAGTTTTATTTTTCTTATAAATTTCATAACGATGATCAGTTGGTGTTACAAATGATAGCACTAATCGATACATTATCTGGAAGTTTTGTTCTTCGGTTCATCCTTAAGTAGCCATTACTAAGTTGCCTGTTTTTAATAACTATTATTATTATTATTTGGTTAGACACACTAGCAGCTAATTAGCTGATGCGTGTGTTTCGTATAGCTTAACTGATTGATAGTAACCTATTGGTTGGACCGAACAGTCTAGATCGTCCTTCACGATACTAATAGTTGAGAAATCTTATCCGGGAAGTCAAGCTTTTTAAAGTATGCAGCCATTCGTTCAAAGCAAGCAGCCGTTTATAACTCAATACCTAACTTCAGTATAGAAATACATTAATCATGGATCTAAATAAATAGTTTAAAATGAAAATACCTAGTGAATAGATAGTGGACCTGGCAATTGTTTTTTCCCTTTTGCCAACTAAGGTTGAAATTATCTAACTTTCACATTTATACAAATAGAGCTTGTATTTTTATGATGAGCAAGTGATATTCATCTTAAGGTAATTGCTTTAAGGGCGAATTTCACCAAACTTTTATACTTAGAGTAAGTCTTATCCTGAAAATAAATTTTGAATTTTTGACAGGTTTTCCATACAAGAACTGTCAGACGACAATTCTTTTCCACGGATAAAAGATATCTGACTTTGGTGAAAGAAGCAGTTACGAGGTTTATTATACTAATAAATAAATTCCATCCTGTCGACTTTTACACTTAGCTAGTAGCACGCAGGTTAAAATGCAGAATAACTGCTTCTTTCAAAATTAATTAATCTAATGAGCTGATCTTGAACGTCTGCGATATAATCTATGAATATGGTAGGTTGCTTAAATTCATTGCTTAATCGTTTAGCGCTGGTCTGATCAAATCCGTCTCTCGTTAAAAGTTAAAGTTTTTTAAGCAGTGCATGTTGCTGAAAGTAGGAGTAGTTGGAAAAATATGCATGAGGAAAAAGTTCGAAAACCAAGATGTGGTCACTACTCGTACCTCTAGCATTGGATAAACGATCCACAGGGGAGGGTCATTTTACAAACTGGATGAGTTGTTTACAGAATGAATAAAATGTAATATTTTTTATTCATTACACTCTGCTGTATCATCTTATATGTTCATCAGTCTGTAGATAGTATAAATAAAAGTCGCTTTTCGTGCCTGTGTAACCGCGTTGCTCTTTTACGGATTTTGATGCGGTTTTCACCATCATTTAGAGAAATCACTTCGGAAGGTTTATGTGTATAATATGTACCTACATTATACATATAGTACAGAAAGTTCAGAAATGTCAATGTTTTCACATGTCGTGACATCAGTAGATTGTACCCACGTGAAGCATGGGTGGGTCGCTATTTTGTCACTTTGCGGTGTAGCAAATATAAAAAAAAAAAAAAAAGTTTTTGTTAGGACACTAACAAAAACTTATAAAAATTTTTTTTCACATTATATTTTCACATTTCAGTATAATAATGTTTTTAGGATGCTGTTGTGACTGCCTCGTTTTTGCAGTACCTCAGAAATGTTCGCGGTAACCCATACTGATGGGTTTCATGCCATCATCCGCAAAAAAACGGCCTCACTCCTAAGCAGAATAAGAGGCAGTCGCAATAGCATCCTGAGGGCTGTGGCGACTGATGCCTCCTCCGCCATAATAAGGCAATTTGTGCGAAGACTCGTTCCTTAGTCTCTGGTCTTTGCTTTCATTCGTCTTTAGTTTTAAGTAACTAACTTATTTTAAGTGCAAAACTGTTTACTAACTTATAAATATAAAATTTATGGATCTCATAGTTATCCGAAATAAAATTATTTATTATTATTATATTTAGGAATCGCTCATCAAATTCACTATGTACAAAATAATAAATAGGCACAATACAACCGTCTAAACATACATAAAAAAAAACTGTCGAATTGATTACCTCGTCTATTTAGAAGTCGGTTAAAAAAAGCCTTTTGTGCAATAGAACTGTGCAAAGTTCAGCATAAACAGCTCGATTCACCCCTGATTTTGTCCCTCTTACTAGCTCTTGCACTTTACCTACCTAGCCTTTTCGCAACTATGTTTAAGGGTTGGCTTCCAGTCTAACAGGATTACCAGTATTACACTTTACATAACAAAGCTTTTTTTAAGCTTCATAATGTGTCATATACTTAACTATTAAATGGAACTTATAAATAGGGTACGTCTTATTTTTTTTTATCAGTTTGATCAATATGTCGCTAGTATTTTTTAGGATTGCATGGAAAACTGTCAACTGTCAATTGAAACATAGATTAGTGGTATATCACATTTAATTTTGAAATCGCATCACTCTTTTTTGGTATGTACAAAACAATAAATAGGCACAATACAATCAGTCATCGATGATTACTCAGTAATGATGGTGATCGTGTCCGTGGACGGGGGCGGGGTGCACCGAGGGGGCGGAGTTGTGTACCACAGCGTTGAAACTGAAAGTAAAGAATATTGTTTATATTAGCACAACGTTGTCAAGGTAACTGGAGCGAGTTCCATATCCAGTTTTCAAGCTAATAGTCCTATGCAACTTACCCGTTGTGGGCATCAGCGGTGTACTCAACCTTGCGGATGGAGCCATCAGGTTGAGCCAGAGAGTAGTATCCGTGAACAGAGTCACCATCGCGGCTCTCGTGCTGGGACTTGTGGTCACCGGTGTGAGGGTCAGCCACGGAGTAAGCGAAGTCGTATTTGGGGTGAGCCTGAAATCATAACCAAATTAGATTATAAAACCCTCTTCAATCAATTCTAATTATGGTGCAGTCACCATGAACAGCTGACTTACGTAAGTGTCGTGGCCGTCGTAGTGGGCTGCAGGAGCGGCATAGTGAGCTACGGGGGCGGCGTAGTGAGCCACGGGGGCAGCGGCGTAGTGAGCCACGGGGGCAGCAGCGTAGTGTGCCACGGGAGCGGCGTAATGGGCTATGGGAGCAGCGTAATGCAGGGGTTCGTCGTGACGGATGATGCTCTGGGAGGACACGGCGTGTCCATGGCCCAGGTAACCAGCGTTGGCAGCAGCCAACAGCGCGCTCAAAGCTACGATCTGAAAATTACACTGTCAACTTTTAGTCACTTTTTAACATGGTGTTTTTTAACTTGTCTTAAGTAGGTAGTTTCAAAACTATCTGTTGTCGGTAAGTAAAATCCTTCTAGGATAGACTCACTTTGCTGAACATTTTGGTGTTTGATTTACAACGGTCAACTGTTGTGTGATATTAACGTAATTGTTGAATGGTTTTATATATAAAACTCACAGCCGCATGCGCCGGCGCGGTGGGGCGGAGAAATGCGTGCACTTGACTTTGAGGTAGGTCGCAGCTACAATATCTAAAATATTTTTGCAAGAATTGGTTATGTGATAATTATATTAGAATTTAAAATACAGTAAAAAGTTCATACGTTCAATTTCGCAACTATTATTAAAAACTTGTAAAAAAAAATTGATACTATCTCCGTAGCGATATAAAGACATTTTAGTAGTTACAGTTTTTTTACTGATACATAAGTTTAAAGCGTATACGGTGATGATTATTTTTTAAAGAACCCCATCTGTTCCGCCGTGATATTCCGAGAAACACATCAAAATCCGTGATGTAGCTAATTTAATACGTTTTGGTTAAACACAGTTAAAATCTCCATCTAGTAGTGTCGTAGTTAGAGATTTTTTTAAATTATGTTATTCTATTTATGTATGTGGCTGAATAATATTTATTTGAAAATAACTATGTACAATTTTACGGCCCAGTGGTTTTTTCTATTCAAGTTTAATAAAATACTAACGAAGTCAAAATTGAAAATGAAATGTTTGTGAAAAAAGTAATTGTGAAAAAAACGAGGCTGATGCCGAAAATATAGTTTTTAGAATGTTTTGTCCGTTAGTTTGTTTGTCTGGATGTATGTATGGATTTAGATGAAATTTGGCACACAAATAGTGTATAACCAGCACCCTAATTGCGTAACACACAATCAATCAGAATCGGTTTCATTTTGACAGTTCAAGAACATTCATTGCGTTATTTACGTGTTGAGCAGACAAATTTTTCGAACTTATGAAGCAATGGGTTAGCATTTTGCTTCAAAATGATTCAGGTTCCGATTGATCGTGTGTTACGCAATTAGGGTGCGGGATTAACACATATTTTCCGACACCCACGCGGGCAAAGCCGCGGCCAAAAGCTAGCAGTTAATATACATACGTCAGTGAAATCGCCAAACCGCCTTGAGCAAGCGTGTTGTTCAATGTTCTGTCGTCTTTGTATGAGAAAAGGCCTTTGCCCTGTAGTAGGACAATAATAGGCTGGTATTATAGAACATTTTATTTGTAATGTGATTGTGCACTTACATACTTTATCTATAAATATATTTTTTCTCCTCATTCATTTTAAAAACATAATACCATAATACAACCATATGCTCTAAAACAGGATTCGCGGACGTGGGTGACATGGCTGTCAGGCTGAAGTGGGTTTGGGCGGGTCAAATCTGTAGAATGCACCATGATAGATGGGCTCGGATTGTCACGCTGTGGGTGCCTGAAGACTAGCGCTTTCATAGAAAGAAAGAAAATACGTTTATTTGCGGTAAACATGACGCAAAAAAGAACATAAAAACAAGAGGATCGAGGTAGCACTTGAATGCGCCGGCGGCGGCGTGACGAATTGGATTCATTTATGACAGATTGGCTACATAAGGAAGCACAAAGAGAGATGTGGAAGTCTATGGGGACTGGAGATGATTTCCCAGATGTAGGACAGTAAAGGTTAGTTTTAACCACTCTGCTCGACTAGATTTTGACATATGACATATCAGCTGACTCGACGGGATGTTGCGAATTACGTCATGAAATTCAGTAAATTACATCAACTTTCAGCATTCAAATTTATTAAGAAAAATATGTTTCCGCGCTTATTTTATACAATGTATTTGTGGCAAATATCTTTAATTATTTGTTGAGGTCGGTCAAACTTCGTTAGTCTACTACGAAAGTTGTATAAAATAGGTATTACTACACCTATCCAAAAGGTAGGCACCTTAAACTCGCTGGAAATATGTACATATACAACCTATTCTCTTGCTGAAAATATGCAAAAGGGAAAAATAAAGATATTATCATTCTCTCCGCGTTCTTACTTTTACCATTTTTCTTACTTAAACTACTTCTAAAACGCAATCAAGTCTTGATAAAAATTACAAAAAATTGTGTTTCGACATGACACTTCTTAGTGCTGACCATCCGTCCAGTTTTCTTATTTCGATTCAAAAATTGCATAAAGTCTAATCGATAATCGGAATTTGAAAAAAAAAATAAAAAAGGTGTAGAAACCTCTTTGGTATATTTTTCATGAATTAATTTATTTTTGAAATTAATCATTTTAATTACCGTACGTGTATGTACACGTACACGTACGGTGTGGTTAGGTGTGTAATTTTTTATGGTTCCGTACGTCCAAATGAAAAAACGGAACCCTTGCAGGATCACTTGTGTCTGTGGGTCTTGTCTTTTCTTATTTGCTTCGAATCTACTGGACCGATTAAATTGAAATTTGGTACACATATGAATTTCTGTGACCCAAAGACGGACGTATAACTAAAATAAATTAATTTTGAAAATGGGGTCACTCTTGGCGGAAAAAGGGTAGAGGGGCCCGTGGCTAAAATAATAACAGCCGCACAGGTCGATTGGTCAGGTTAAGCTACGCTTGCCGCGGTTGGTCTGTGGATGGGTGACCATCCTTACATACCGAGACCCCTCCGTGCCTCGGAAAGCACGTTAAGCCGTTGGTATGTGCATTTGGATTGAGTGATCTTTTGGGGCAAACTAGAAAATAAAAAAAAAAATCTTTGCTGTACCTACCTCTGTGTGACATATCAAATGAAAGGGCTTGTTGTGATGGTTTTAAATATATTTGCTTAATAACTAAAACAAAAGTTATGTGGCCGTCTGTCTATGTGCCGGTCGGTCTGCCTCTCTGCCGTCTGTACAAACCTAAACTAACCGTAAAATCTAGATTTTAACCAATTTGCACCGGCCAGCCTTTCTTACAGGGTTAGCGCGGGCGTTTTCGTTGACGCGCGTTGTGGGACGAAGTAGGCACTCCTTATGTCCCAAGCTGCCGTTCTGTAGCTTGGGATAAAATTTTAAGAACTGTAATTGTCTGATTTCTAATTTAAATGATCTGAAACTACTTTTACGGAACCCATAATTTCGTCATGTCAGTCTGTGCGTGCGTTCTAATGTCAATGCCATTAACCATTTTACTCGTAGACGTTAACGAGTGTTAATAACACTATATCGTATTCGTATTCTATGCACGCAAAATGGTGTAGTAAAATTACGATAAACATAATTAGAGGTAGCATTCCCCACGCATGTACCCGAGGGTTGAAAAAAATCTATACACACAAGCGTGTGGGGGGTATTGTTGGAACTTATAATTAAAATTATATAGAGGTTTCTAATTGACTAACTTTTAAAGTCAATCGTTTTTGAGATATGGGATATTTTCGTTTAAAACCGCAGAATTAACATGGTTTTTTACAGTTTTTTCGAGAACTTTTATGAAATACAAACTTATTTCTGCAGTCGATCAAATTAATGATATGCGCTGTGCATGCGTAAATATTCATCCCAAGTACGGGACCTTTCACTGTGCATGGTCCGACATACACTTGGCCAGTTTTTTTTTAAATTTCGTTGGGAAACTACCACAAAAAGTAAACAATTTCTATTAGTCAAGTAAACTAATATAAGTAAAAACTACCAAGCTCATACAGCTAACAAAACATAACGAAATATAAAGTGTTTGCGGAATACTTAATTAATCTATCATCATTTTCAAAACTTTTGCTAAGCCTATCTAAAAATGTATACTGGTCATTCTGTAGCAAACTATTAGAAAGTATCAAAAATTAATAATTGCACAATAAATAAAAATAATTTTGAATAGCGAGCGCATTCCGAATATAAATTCAAATATAGAAACAATTCGGCGCGAAATTGAATAAATGACTATGGTCATAGGTCCTCTGTTATTGACTCAGTTTCAATATAATGTCCAAAAAACGATTAAAATTACATTAGGAAAGCATAAATCATTAATATAAATAATGCTTGTTGTATTTAATGCTTAAAATAATTTTATTTCAATTTCTGTGAATCGATTTCTGAAATTCGTCATATTAATTACTCGGGTCAATCGAAATTTAAAAAAAAAATCGTTTGGCATAATCGCTTTCGCACATCATTACGATAAAAAAAAACAACAATGGTCGGCGATTTTGAACACAAATTAAGTAGTGGTAATGAATTTAATACGTGTTATTGGACCTGTGTTTCAATATTACGTTAGGATTTGGGCATTTTCGTGTTTTTTATAATATTTGTAATAATATTTTTCACATTTTACATCTTATCTACATGTGTGTGTGTGACTTTTGTGAAAAATAAAAATGTAAACACGCACGATTGGCGCGAAACTTCGACTTTAGATATCAAAAAACTAAATTACCACTACTTATTTAACATGAACAATGGATGAATTCGTCAAATAATTAAATCATGTATTATTCATTGCCCCTGTGGTGGAGTTTGGATTTTCGAAATCCCCAATTTTTATGTTTTTTAGCCTCGACCACCATTGTCATCAAAATGGCGATTATCGCATTTACAGACTTGAATTTAATAAAGGTAAATTAATAAACTTGCGCGCTAAATATGGAAGATTGAATGGCGATAACATATGAGTTTTTTATCCAACTCTCTTAATTAACGCACATTCATAAGATTTGATGGGTAGCATAATCAATATTTACATTATCATTAAGGGTGTCGAATGTCGTCATTTCAAGGTCCAATGGGACCCCTTACTGAGCCAGCGGAGGTTCGTGTGTTCGGGTCCATTCGGGGGCGCTACCGAACTATACGGTTAAAAAACCCAAGTACGTTATGTGTGCTAACTCTACTCATACTCGTAGCTTAGTGGTAGGAAAAGTCATTAAATCATAAATATGTACTTTGATTGAATGAAATTTTATGATCTGTCAAAAAATACCCCGACATTTTTGAAAATATATTGCTGATATTCCTATTAGTCTTCAATCAATTGAAACTTTTATTAATCTGCATATGATTATACATCTCGATTCTGTATTGGTTGGTTCATCCATTACATTTTGTTAACTTAAACATCTTGATACGTAGTCATCACCTAGTTGTATGCTTTTTAGCAATTGCTATATAATTGATAGGGTTATATTGGTTGTTTAGGATAAACTATTAATTGGGTCGCAACCTAGGATTTTACGCTGGTTATACAATTGGGGGAGTCAAACTGTTTAAAGTGCTTACAGCTTGACTGCTCGGATTCGATTTACAGACGGCTGCTTAGCCGTGTGTAAGGTTTAAATATAGGGTAGAAAGATATGATACCTAATCATATTAGACAAAACCCATTAATAATGGATCAACATTACTTATAATCTAAAATTGAAATACTTCGTGTGTAGTAAAGTTAAACAGGAACTGATGGACACTTGTGATGGCGCCAAACACGTAGCCGTATTTCGGGCCAAGTCCATTTAAATTACAATCGACACGCTGAGAAGAAGAAGAAAAGGCAACCATGTTATCGTCTTGCACATGCAATACCTTCGTAGGTTCTTCAACGTGATTATCATTGTATAATATTAATACATGTTTCAAATCTCTAAATCCATTATGTGGTCACTACCTCTAGCATTTTAAGCATTTTACCATCTAAGTAAACATTGTGGAATGCAAATAAAATATGGCACTGATTTAAAGAGGCAGTTGTAAATAGCGGTTTTGGTAAGTTAAAAATTATAAATAACTAGTTCAGCAGTTAAAACTAAGCAGTAAAGTAAACAAAAATGAGTAATAAAAAATAATGAAATGGATCAGTGAATATACAATTGAGCAGGAAAATAATTAAATGGGCGGTAAAAATTATTGAACGAGCGGTTACGTGTGGGCATATATTTAAAATGTTTGGTTTTGTATTCAAAAATATGTTTCTGGCACAGTTCTAACCTAACCTAATCTAGCTGTTTCGATGTAAAAAAGGTACCTATATGCGTGTTACTAACCGAATAATTGATTTTTTATTACTGTCCATGTTTACTGTCGCAATAATTAATCACTAAATTAAATTAAATAACTGCTCAATATGTTTTTCAACTGATCATAATAACACGAATATTTAAATAACAGCTCAATAAATTAGTTCCCATAACATATTAAGTATTGCATTGAATTAACGATGCAAGGAGGACCATTTTATAAGAACTGGATCAATTATTTACAGAATCAATAAAATTTGTTGTGTTATTTTTCAATAATTACATTCTACTGTATCATCATATCGTCAAAGATGTTCATTTCTAATACACGCTTTGCAATAGAGGAAATTATAAATTAATAAAGTAAGTTTCTGTTAGCCTCATTCACATTATATTTAGGAATCGTATATCACAGTCATTATATGTACAAAATAATAAATAGACACAATACAATCAGTCATAGATGATCACTCAGTAATGATGGTAATCGTGACCGTGGACGGGGGCGGGGTGCACCGACGGGGCGGAGTTGTGTACCACAGCGTTGAAACTGAAAACAACAACATAACAATTAATTAAGATTATACATAGAGATAAAGTTCGGTAGCAGTCGCTCCATGTAAAATTCTGGTATTCAGCTGCATCCGGTTAGACTGGAAGCCGACCCCAACATAGATAGGAAAAGGCTAGGCAGATGATGATGATACATAGAGATAAAGTTAATTAAATGTATATACAACAATTACTTAATTTTACATAGAAATAGATGATAAGATAAAACATACCCATTGTGATCATCAGCGGTGTACTCGACCTTGCGCACGGAGCCATCAGGCTGCACCAGAGAGTAGTATCCGTGCACGGCGTCACCGTCGCGGCTCTCGTGCTGGGACTTGTGGTCTCCGGTGTGAGGGTCAGCCACGGAGTAAGAATAGTCGTATTGGGGGTGAGCCTGGGAATGTAGAAATTAAATCAGCATATTGAACTTTCTATGAAATTCTTGAAGTAAAAGTTCTAATACTTTTTAGTTAAATAAAGACTTACATATGTGTCATGTCCTTCGTCGTGAGCGGGGGCGGCGGCGTAGTGAGCTACGGGTGCAGCGGCGTAGTGGGCGACGGGGGCAGCGGCGTAGTGGGCGACGGGGACAGCGGCGTATTGTGCTACGGGGGCAGCGGCGTAGTGTGCTACGGGGGCAGCGTAGTGAGCGGGCTCGTCGTGACGGACGATGCTCTGGGAGGACACAGCGTGCCCATGGCCCAAGTGACCAGCGTTGGCAGCGGCCAATAGCGCGCTCAAAGCTACGATCTGAAAGTTTTATCGTACAGTGTTAGATGAGTGAATTGGTTAATATTTTCTTTCTAAACAAAACGCATAAGCTTGGTGGGACACGTTTTGTTTTTAAATGCAACGATTAATATGACTGAATTAAAAAAGTATAGTTATAATTACTTTGCTGAACATTTTTGCTGTGTATTTTCAACGGTCAAGTGTTGATTGATGCTAATGGACTTGCTGAATGGTTTTATATACCGACTAATAGCACAACTACACGCGCCGCCATGGTGGGGCGGAGAAATGTGTGCGCGCTCTTGATCTTGAATACTTTAATGTATCTCTAGGTCGCAGTTGCAATAAAAATGATAGAATCGATTGTAAATTCGATTTTAGCATGAACATTGATATTGAGTGTTTTATTTGACTTTGATTTTGTACGTCTCTTATTTGAGAAAGAGTTGACAGTCGAAGTAATGGTAACAAATAATTTATATAAATAAAAAAATGAATAGTTAAGTATAGTTAGGCAGTTTGCACCTAGTTATTTACGAGTAGGTATGTCTTATGTTTACGTACACAACAAAAATGACAAACAAAATGGCATAGACACAATATTAGAGCACAAAGGTACTGCTTATTCTATGAGCTTCCAACAAGCCAACGTCAGGAGGGCTGGTTAAAGTTTGTAAACAGCCATATGCAAGATAAACTAAAACTACTACTTATTACTGAATTCAGTCAAGTGACTATTACAGAGTTTATAGTTGCGGCCTTTTGTCTATCAACAAACATGACTTGGATTGTCCGTGGAAAATCCTGCGTGACAGCTGGGTATTTTTAATTATACCCGATCTTATCTCTCTATACTGGATGGCAGGGATATCGACGCGCAAACTGTAACCATGAATTCAGTACATGACCCCATAGCGTAGAAATTTTTCGTCGGTTATCAAAAAAAAACATCTGTTTCATAGAAAAGTGAAATACCTACGCAGTCAAAACGTATGGAACAGCAATATCTTTTTTAATAACCGACGAAAAATTTCGACGCTATGGGGTCTAAGCTCATGTGCTGAATCCATGGTTACAGTTTGCGCGTCAATGTCCCTGCCACCCTGTATATAACGGTTTGATCTTTTGTAAATAGATCATTTATGTAAGATTTATTAAAGCAATTTGTTGATCCCTGATGAGCTCTTCTCATATTTTTATATACATAATATTATATAGTTTAGTGTTAGATAATATAATAATATAAAAAATGCATTAAATATTTTAAAAATATTTATTAATGAAACTACCCTGGTTCATAGTGAAAAGGTTATACTGCCTTTACTTATTTTATTGTCTTGTTCAAATTAATTTACATTGACAGGCATAGTAACAACGCTATTTCCTTTTGTGGCATAGTAACAACGCTTTCGGCGTGTCTACACCGAATACGACTAATGATATGTATACTCCAAATTATTAAAGCTACTTACATGAGAATAAGTAAGTTATATCAATGAGAATGCATCAATTATGTATGATACACCCGAGCATTCCATGCTTTAGTTTATTTTATGAATATTGAGCTAATTTTAGGACACCACGCGATCGAAGTAGCGCCGGGCAGCTAGAAATAATTTATATGGCAAAACAACGTTTGCCGGGTCAGCTACTAAAATCATTTATTTTATTTATTTATTAATAACCAACTTATATTAACAGTTTACACCACACATACAAGTAATAATATTATCATGTCTAATGTTAATTATTTTGGTTTCGTCATAAATTGTGGTGTTACTGTTACCTACATAGTATGAGTAGTTAAAAATTATCAGAGTACAGATATCATGGGCGTTGCATGACATTGGGCTTGACATGGGTATTATAAAGTACCTAATTACAACATAGAGAACTACCTAAGTACAAACTAAGGTTACTTTAATGTAACAGACCACAATGGTAAAGTCAAATACGTGTTGTTTTTGCTCTCGTAGTACTTATTTAATTTTTAATAATTCGAAATAATTTCTTACTATTTTGAACGGACTTGTATATAAATGTGCAATTTTTAAAAGCCTTTTCCTTATAGCCTTTCCGGTTCGACTTGCTTTATCTCGCAATACTTTTGTCATCTGACAAAAATCAGTAAAATCACCATGATAATTATGAAGGTTAGTGTTGAAATATTAGGCTACTGTTTTAATTAATTGTAATTATATTTAAAAAAAAACACTTAAAACCTGTCAATACTCAGCAGATTGGTGTAGTGGCTTTCTACGGATGTGAACTTGTGTTTGTGCAATCATTCAGGATATCCGACTTTCAAAACTTCAAATCTGTGCAGCAAACGCACTGGTTTGATTTTGATCTGTGTCTCGTGGTGAGTTAATCTACTTTTCGCAACCTCTGTACAATCTAATGACGACATGCATTCCTATATGTTAGTCACCTAAATGAACATTCCATCATAATTTATAATTATAATTTAATAAACAGTTTGAAATAATTGCTCGAACCATGAAACTACGCAATATAATTATTGCATTGTTGAAATAAACAAGTTATTTCAACAATGCATGCTTATTCTCATTGCAGAAAACTGTCGTTGATTTAGTAATTATTAGTGTCTTATTTTATAATTATTGTAAAACACAATTTTTATTGCCTCGTTGTACAGACGCCAGCACATCAGGCTACTACAATCTGTCAAATTTCATTAATAGATTTTCAGCTTTATCGCTAAAGCATTAAGGTTCAAGGTTGACTGGGAAAATTTGACAGTTTCGGGTAGCTTGACCTGTTGGCGTCTGTATATTATGCAGCGGCCTGCAAAAGGTACTACAGGATCGTATACAATTCGAGAGTGAGTCCATTTCACTGTTTACAACCACGACAGTATTGATTTGCAAGCAATACATTAGATTGTTACTTTTAATTTAATGTCGTATGCACGTTTATGTTCATTTCGGAAGAAATTATAATACAATGTTAGTGTCTTTAAATCACTCTTTATTTTTACATTTTATCTCAAACATTTGTATACAACAATAAATAGTCCCAGAATCATCATTCATAGATGTTCACTCAATAATGATGGTGAGCGTGCCCATGGACGGGGGCGGGGTGCACCGATGGGGCGGAGTTGTGTACCACAGCATTGAAACTGAAAGTAATAAGATTTGATTAGGTTTGTTAACAAAATCTGTGACAATCTTCGCGTCCTAGCTAATGATTTTACATCGGTATCATTTGGGACAATTTTATTTAGGTATCGAAGGATGGTTGTTGACCCTTTCGCAACTTACCCGTTGTGGGCATCAGCGGTGTATTCAACCTTGCGGATAGAGCCATCAGGTTGAGCCAGGGAGTAATATCCGTGAACAGAGTCACCATCGCGGCTCTCGTGCTGGGACTTGTAGTCACCGGTGTGAGGGTCAACCACGGAGTAAGCAAAGTCGTATTTGGGGTGAGCCTGCAATAATAATCAAATTAGATTATAGAAATCTTTGCAATCAATAATTCTAATGGTGTAAGTAATCCTGAACGGATGACATACATAGGTGTCATGTCCGTCATAGTGAGCAGCGGGAGCGGCGTAGTGAGCCACCGGGGCGGCGTAGTGAGCCACGGATGCAGCGGTGTAGAGCGCTACGGGGGCAGTGGCATAGTGCGCTACGGGAGCGGCGTAGCGCGGTACGGGACGGTGTAGTGCGCTACGGGAGCGGCGTAGTGCAGGGGTTCACCGTGACGGATGAATGGGACTGGGAGGACGCGGCGGAGTGGCCAACGTGGCCGTCGCCGTACAGGCTGGCGCTGACAGCGGCCAACAGGGTGCCGAAAATCACGATCTGGAAAAAAAAGGTAGGCTGTTTGTTAGTATAGGTACTGATGGATCACTTTTAGCTCAATTGCAAGAAAAGTGTAGATACAAGGTGTTAAACATTCCGCCAAAAATTGTTATCAAAGTTATAATTATTTTGTTATTTCGCTTACTTTGCTGAACATTTTGTTGTATTGTTTAATACAATCAAGTTTTGATGGATGTCAATAGATTTGCTGTATGGTTTTATAGAACCCGGTCAGAATAGGTAATGGCATGGGGTGGGGCGCAGAAATGCGCAAACGAACCTTGATTATGTGACTATGACAACAACGCTTTTCAGACCTTGTAGGTTATAGTTCCTATTGTAATGTGTAATGACGGTGTCGTGTATGGTGTGGTGTGTGCAAGTTCTAACTAATTGAAAACTTTTGTTATTATTATACAGTTTAATTGATGGAAAGAAAATGTACCTATATAATTATATATTAAATAAAAAGTGAATTGTTACATAAAGTATTATTTGTTTTGGTTTGAATAATTAATATTTTGTTCCAATTAACTTTCTTTCATGAAATTAAATGATATATAATCAGTAATTATTTAATTAATTATTACTTATCAATTAATTATATGAATTTCTAGTCACTTTACATATTTTCAGAAAACTGACTGGGTAACTTAAGTTATTCATAAAAGTTTTGAATTAGAGTGATTTTGTGACACAAAAGTACCTAATTTAAAAACAGAGTTTGGTTTTTTTAATGCATTTTGTTACTGCAAATAAAAATGGTTTTTAAGCTTACTTCTTATTATTTCAATTTAATAATGATAATAATAAGTAAAAAATTATCACAATGTGCACAAAAAGGGAAAATATCGCTGTCAAGGGGAATTATAAATGATTTTATTTCTGTAAGTAGATTTGTACAAACACTTTTACACGTCAATCATGATTTTAGTTTAATTAAATAACTCTTGCTATGCAGTGTTTTCATGTTAAGGTGTGTCAATCAATCAATCAAAAGTCATTTATTCAAATTAGGTTGAGAATCAGCACTTTTCGAACGTCAGAGTTACAAAAGAAAAAAAAAAATAAAAAAAAACATTAATGTTATTATAGCTTAAATATAGGGTAACATCGTCATATAACTTGACAGGTGGCAAAATTACATAAATAAACTCAAGTGACTTTGAGACTAATTAAGTTGTTTTTTTTAAATCACATTTAGGTATGTTAATACCCAGTATAACATTTACCTTCAAGCACTACGATTATAGTCTTGATTTACTGTGATGAGGTTTGTGTTTAACAGTCTGTGACTGATTAAAAAAAACTTTCCTTTGTGTTTTTTGAAGTTTGTTGTCAGTGACGTTTTTTTTTTTTTTGTAACAAATATACTGTGTGTTTTAAACAGCCGTAATCTCGTATGCTGGTTTTGAAGAACCCTTTTTATTTCATAAACATCCTCTCATATCACGCTAACTTCCATTTTCCTTTCCACATTGAATGGTATAACTCAGAAAGTTATAGCATGCGATGTAAGTAATACCCAGGAGAGATGGACTAAGGATGGATGGATGGTGTTGAATTGATGTGGTCGGTATCGTACTCCTACTTAGGTCTGACGTTGCCTTTTGCTTAGCCAAAGCTTGACCCAAGTACAGGCTACAGCCTAATAAACACGATCTAAAATGGAATTATTCAGAAATTATTGATCACTTAGTAATCATAGTAAGCATGCCCGTGGACGGGGGCCGTATGGACCGAGGGGGCAGAGTTGTGTACCACAGCATTAAAACTGAAAAAGAAAAATATAAAAATATTCATTTAACATTTTCTTTCGGAAAAAAAAGCTAATAAGTAAAACTTCCGTAAAGACGAAAACTGGTCACACCAATTTTTAAGCAATGCTCGGTCAAACTTTGATTTACAAATCCTATGGTAGAAGCTTACCCATGGTGGTCATCAGCGGTGTGTACTAGATCTTGCGCACGGAGCCATCAGGCTGCACCAGAGAGTAGTATCCGTGCACGGCGTCACCGTCGCGGCTTTCGTGCCTTGTGGTCACCGGTGTGAGAGTCAGACACGGAGTATGCGAAGTCGTATTTGGGGTGAGCCTGAACAAAAAAATAATTAATTATTTATTCCTGCATAAGGCAGACACAATGGATAACTTACGTATGTGTCGTGGCCGTCGTAGTGCACTACGGGAGCGTCGTAGTGTGCTACGGGGAGTGCGTAGTGTACCGGTAAAACGACTGGGAAGACACGGCATGGCCGTAGGGGATGGCGTTGGCCGCAACCAAAAGGGCGCCGAGAATTACGATCTGAAAGAAATAGATAGAGATAGAGATAATTTGCGAAGTTTAGGTTCTGTAATGGATGAACTCGTAATTGTTGAAAGTTAAAAAAAAATTGTGTTGTCCCAGCATGCTGGGACAACACAATTTTAACATTGCCGACTTTAAATTAATTAGACAGGTTTATCTAGCTTTATGTCAATCTATTATTACCTACTGCATAACGTCCTGGGGTAGAGCCGCTAAATCAATTATACTGCACCTAGAACGCGCCCAAAGAGCAGTTTTAAAGGTTGCTACTTTTCGTCCATTTAGATTTCCTACACACGAGCTTTATATGGCATGCAAGGTGCTAACAGTACGTCAATTATTTATTTTGAATGTAATTTTATTCCAACACACTGAACTTTATTTTAACCCAGTACCTTCAGATAGGAGAAGAAAAGATTTGGTTTGTGCTAACTCTCAGACTAAACATGCTTTTTCTAATCGATTTTATTTATTTTTAGGACCCTATTTGTATAACCAGCTTAACAGAGTGCTAAAGATGTATAGTTTAAGTTATAATAGGTGTAATTTACTAGTACAGGAATATTTGGCAAAACTCAATTATGCAGACACGGAAAAGCTACTAGAAATCTTAAAATAAAATCTAATCTACCTACCCTAATTATAAGTCTCTTCCTTTACCTAATTAATAATAGTCTCTACTTTATGTACTTTAATATTATTCGTTAATTTATCTAAACATTACTGTATATTTTACCTAAGCTAGTTTTAAAATAATCTAACCAGTATACCTTCTTTTCAATTTAGCTTCTAATACATTTATTGTTGTCTTCTTTTTAAATGTTTGGTGTAAATTGATGGCCTGAAACACAGGTTTTTCATAAACCTAGATCAGGCAGGTCTACATTACAGTTAGAATTTAACTTTCCTCGATTGTAATTAACTTAAATCATATTTTTACTTTACTTTTACTTGAATAAAATTTTTTATTTTTATTTTATTCATTTAATTTTTTTTTTTTTTTGTTTAGCATAATCAGACTATAATGTTCTCACTGCTGCAGCAGTGAGAACATTATAGTCTGATTATGCTAAACACTCATGCTGTGTGTAAATATTATTTATCAAATGACAAAGAGTTGTGTGTTAATTGATCTCCAATGCTATAAGTTTTCTCGAGGATGAGGTGCATCGCGTGCTGCGAATACATTAATGATAAATTAGGTTCTTTTTAATAAACAGTATCTAAAGTTTGTGAATTTAGTGCTAATAGGTCAATGTTTCAGTTATCCTTAGTTACCTACCTATAAGAAAGTTTTAATACATTAATCAAACACAGCTAAATGGACGGACGACCTAAAGAAGGTGGCCAGGACAGACTGGATGCGGAAGGCGGAGAACAGGGTGTTGTGTTGCGGCCTGGCAGGGGCATATTACATATGTCCAGCAGGGGACTGCGATAGGCTGAGTTGATTGACATTCGTCAAATATTTGTTATCTCGTGGGTAATACCATATTAAAGAAGTTATTTTTGATAGACAGAAAATGGAATATGTTTCATGTACATATGTATGGAAACAAAGCCGGTACCTATGAGCGATGTCAGATATTTAACTGCAGCAAACAATATCATGTAGTTTGTGTTTATGGATATAATCTATATTTACGAAGAGAAAAACAAGAATTAACAAAGACGAAACAATCAACAAAAACATTTCCTAGCCAGCGAATGTGTTGATTTTATCACCATTTGGTCACCAAAACTTATGTTTCAATCCTTCATTGGGGTTATTGAATGACCTGGCTATAATTACTCAATATCTATATTTATTCACAACATTGTAAATCTAGTGGCAAAAAAGTTTTTTTTTTAATGTTATAAACTAGTGCTTGACTGCGATCCCGCCTGATGGAAAGCAGAGATGCAATCGTTTCTTACTTTTGGGATGCAAAAAATATGTCTAAACTATGATAGTTCAGACTACTCCCACAGATTACAATTTCACATTAGGTATAAGTATTTCAAGTTCCTTGACTAACAGTTGTACCTAATCTAAAGAGAAAGCTTGCAGGTTTTATTAGGTAATTGCAAATTATTGTGCACGTAATGTAAATAAGATTTACCTAAACAGATAATATTGTTACTACATGGCGATTATAAAGGTTTGAATAGCTAATCTATTAATTTAATAAATAATTGAAGTAATTCAGGATTATTTGTTCTCTAACTTCAAAATAAAAGAAAGTAAATATATTTTTAAGTTATATTTCATCATACACATAGCACACTTTGTTTCATACAAAAATATAAATAGGTAGGTTGTAGGTCAGACATTCATAACAATCACTCAAATATAAACGCTCAGTAATGATGGTAGCCATGGGCGGGGGCGGGGGCGGGGTGTACAGCGGGGGCGGAGTTGTGCACGACAGCGTTGAAACTGAAAAAAAAAGTTCAAGTTAGTCCAATAAACCAACATAAAAAGAAAACAAGGCCACTGTCAAGCATTGGCTTCCGAAACTTACCCATTGTGGTCATCAGCAGTGTACTCGACCTTGCGCACGGAGCCATCAGGCTGCACCAGAGAGTAGTATCCGTGCACGGCATCACCGTCGCGGCTCTCGTGCTGGGACTTGTGGTCGCCGGTGTGAGGGTCAGCAACGGAGTAAGAGTAGTCGTATTTGGGGTGAGCCTGGAAATGTAGAAATAAGGTCAGAATTTTAAAATTCCTACGAAATTTTAAAAAGAAATAGTTCTAGTACTTTTTTAAGTAAATAAAGACTTACATAAGTGTCATGTCCTTCGTAGTGAGCGGGGGCGGCGGCGTAGTGAGCTACAGGGGCAGCGGCGTAGTGGGCGACGGGGGCAGCGGCGTAGTGAGCGACGGGGGCAGCCGCATAGTGAGCTACGGGGGCAGCAGCGTAGTGTGCTACGGGGGCAGCCGCGTAGTGCAGGGGAGCAACATGGGTCTCGTCGTGACGGACGATGCTCTGCGAGGACACAGCATGGCCATGTCCCAGGAGACCAGCGTTGGCAGCAGCCAAGAGGGCGCCGAAGGCTAAGATCTGAAAAAGCGGTTTCAGTGAATACTTAAGACATTTAAACTTTTATATTGCTCTGTACTAAAAACATATTGTAATTAAATACTAGAATAAATAAATAATATATTTATCTAGTTTTCAGTTTGAAAATGTGATCTAAATATTAATACTTTTTTTTGTAAAGCTAATAATATTTGAATAATATTTTTTTAAACAATAATTGTAACAACTCACTTTGCTGAACATTTTTGGTTGTTTAGATTGTAAGAATCAAAAGTTGATTAATGTCAATGGTCCTGCCGTATGGTTTTATAGAACGCGGGCAGCGCGTGCGCAAGCTAGCGCGGTGGGGCGGAGAAATGCGCGCGCACCTTGACTCTGTAACTTTGACATGTATCAAGGTCGCAGTTAGGGATGTATCAATATTAAAAAAATGAATCGACAATATTCCAGAAAAATCGATATTTTGAAAATGAATCGGTAATATTCCGGAAAAAATTGCACGGCACGCGTGCGGTATCTGGGTGGGTGTATTTTTCACGGATCAGAACAGTACAGCCTTTCGAACTAAGGCAATTTTTTTGAATAGGTTTAAAATATACGTATTAATAATCATTATAGGTTCATCATGTTATCACACATAAATAAAGGATTTTTTGTACACGAAGTTACAGTAGAACACTGACTCCTAAGACAAAGGGTACCCCTAGTTTAGCAGGCAGGGTTTTTCACTGTTTATGCAGCCTTTTTCCCAGAGTTTAATGTTCCTATGTGTATTGTAGTAGCTTTGCATACTAAGGTTTTTGTGTTAATAAACTTATTTGTATTATTGTATATTGTTTTTACTAAGTTCGATACGCGGTATTTAATATCGGTATATCGACATATCGAATGAAAAATATCGATAAATAATTATGGATACATCGATATTTTTTCGACAAGCCTAGTCGCATTTCTTAGGTATATCAGTTCACTAATACGAACGCGTTGATTTGTGTCCGGATCTATTTTAATTAATACGTAGGCTTCCATTGTTAATTATTCTTATAATATGCCGTAGGCATTGTTGTCTATTTATAATATCAGAATCGTGAACTATCAATCATTGTGATGTGATTTACCGATTCGTAATGCGGATTGGTAAATCTAAGGTTATAAATTATTTAAGTCCTCTTTTGGAAAACCAGGATTTAAATAAAGGGAAATGAAAATCGGGGGTGTTTTGTTTTTACATTTTTTTCAATAGGTATAACATAATCAGTCTATAATATTGTTCCCACTGCTGGGCCTCCTCTCGGTGAGAGGGATTGGGACGTAATCCACCACGCTGGCCCAGGTGCGCTTTGGTAGATGTTCAATAGGTATGCGTATGATTTTTAATAGAACTTTCTGTATGTGTATTGTTTGGTTCAGCTTAAATAAAAATGGTGCTGCAATGCTGCTTAAATTAGTTAAAGTATGAAGCGTGAGTAAACTAATTATTAACTACAATTTATCTTTCCAATAATTAGTCTTCGGAGCTTTGACGGAAGGCAGCTTGTAAAACATGTTTTTATTGGTACTTACGGTATATAATTAATAATTTCTTCATTTTTAGAATACACTGTATTTTTATTAATTTCTTCCCGCATTTTTGACTCGTCGCATTGAAATTCTTCTCTGTCGATTTCATATTAAAATCAGCCTATGAAGTTCCCATTGCTGGGACACAGGTCTCCTCTCTTCGAGAGGAAGGGGGCTATAATCCACCACGCGGGCCCAGTGCGGATTGGTAGATGTCACATATCTTCGATTTTTTGGTTTTAGGACATGCCAGTTTCCTCACCATTTCGTATTATCTCATGTATATTGTATATTCAATCACGTGCATTCTGTGACTTATTGACATCGAATCAAATTCTCGTTACTACATGGTATGTCTGTCGACAATAGTTAGTAATCTGTTTGTTATATCTTATACATAAATTATATTAAACTGCGTAACTAGAGCGCTTTTTGCAATTCTAGTTTGGCATGTACCTAGTCATGTTTCAAGATTTTGAAAGCGGTTTATACAACTGCTGTAGGATTGGATATAGGTTACATAAATGTCTCTTTCCCAATGTTAGTAGACTAAAGTACTTACTTAAGTTTTCCTTAATCCAACCGTTTTTGGAAAACAAATTGCTGCCATGATAAAAAAATAAATAAACTGACGGTTATATTGTCAGAAAATGAACGAAAATTCCTAATGAAAAAATCCAAATTATGCCACTCGAAAAAAAAAACAATTTGTACTGTCATTAATTAACAGCTTACTAGGTATGTCTTAACTAATGTATTGTTCTACCTCTCTGTAGGTATTTCCCAGTCAATGAGGCGCACGCGCTGGTTGAATACCTATGCTTATTCTTGACGTCAGCAAAAATTATAATAGTGAACATATACGAGTATGTGACAAGGTCTGCGTCTCGCTTGTTATTGGGGTGGTTCAGGGTGGCATGTGTGCTGATAGACTGATAAGCTATTGATACTGTATTTGCACATGCGAAGTAGTTCGGTCTTAGATAAGTTGTGCTTTTTTCTCCTACAACAAGTTTTTCTTAGGAACTGTTAACAAAAACAAAGAGCTTTAAACAATGAAATGTGCCCTTCCACATTTAACCCGTCTGCCTTCAAAGCAAGAGTGGGCACGCTCGTTCCATCATAGCCCTCATCCATCGCTTTCCATCAGGCGCGATCGAGGTCAAGAGCAGGACCATTCACTAATAAAAACCAAATGCAGCTAATGGACTGTTTTCTTCTTCCATTAAACTGATTTTTGTGTTTATTGCAGTTTAGAAGTTGTGTCTACAATCGTCTTGTACATTCTTACTTGTAACTACAAGCTTTGCTGATTTTCTGAAGTCCCGGTGACCTAGATTTAAATGTTAAGCCGGAGTTCGAGTACGCAGCCTTCAAACCAGGAAATTCCGGGTACCTATAGCTCAGAGAATAAAGCGTTCTATCTGCAATAAAACTCAATGAGATTACGTGCGTAAGTTGTATTAGTTAGCCCACCGAAATCACGCGTTATTGTAGGCGGTACGTCCGCCTTTGATTATTTAATTTAAAAGCTGAATTTCCCAATAGGTATCAAATTACTTTGAGTCAAAACTTTTTTACAAAAAAACAACAAAGTGAAAAATAAGTTTAATTTCGGAAGTCGGTGTCTTTGGATCTATATTTAGTTTTTTGTCACCAACTTCCAAAATTAAATTTATTTTTATTTTGTAATGTTTTTTTTGGAAGACTAAAAAATTTTTGTTTCTAAAAAGTTTTTAATTTTTTACGTTTTAGTATTATACCGTCATCAGGATACACAAAGTGGATTAAATACATACTATCCAAACTAACGCAAAAACTATACAAGCAAAGTTAATAAAATTTATATGAAAAAAGAATTATCAAAATCTGTCTCTAATTGACGAAAATAGCGATGAAGTCGGTTATAAAGCGATGCAAGCTTCGTTACTTCGTTGTTAGTAAACTGAAAATAAATGATTTAATGAGCTGAGTCCTGGTTAGCCTGGTTAACGGATGAACAGAATCGCCGTTGCAATTGCGGAAATGCTAATTATGAATTTTAAGTAAATAGGTAACGATGAAGTGTTTAGATTAATCTCCGTAATTGGTCGGTTGCTTTAAGAATTTGCATTGTATGAAACAGCTGCTTATCTTACTGTTCCAGTTGAATCAGCAGATAATTGAGGATATTGGTAATTATAGCATTGAAGGACACGTACTTGGTGAAAGTTAGGTTAGATTAGCTACTATAAAAACTTAGCAAAAAATATCTAAATTAAAATACAAAACCAGTTTATCTACTCGTGATTTCAGCAAACGTTTAATATATGCGCATTTTATATTCATAGTAGTAATACAAATAAAACGTGTAAACGTGTTACTAAAACAATAACATTTTTAATAAGAGTGATTTCATAACATTTCATTGACCAAGCTACGAGGTATTTCAAGAGTGGCTCGTGTCATAAGTAATTTGATAGATTGGGCATGTGATCGCGGCCTACATTCTAGATAAATTATCGCGATTTTTATTCCATGTGGGTCAGGTTTAATAGAAAGGCTTCACTTTGTTTACATCAGTACAAAGTTAAAGATAAGAGTATAGCATGTTTCTCATAACGTGTATAGTTGGTAAACAAAAGAGATTCCGATTTGGAGAAAAGTAATGTGTTAAAATGGTTGATTCGAAGCAGTTTTTGATGTAATTCCTAGTTTCTTATTTATATCAAGAATAAGTTTGTACCTATCTGACGTATTGATGTGAAAACTTGTAATTTTCGTAAGGTGTTTGTTTACCAAATAAGTTATGCAAGGAGAAATACGCTGTATGTATGATTTTGCACCAGTTAAAATGCTATTCATGTAAAATTGGTGTTGTTCGCTCAGGGGCAGCCTTTCGAGCTTGATAGCTGTAATAACAATTAGCTCAACATCGAGTTAATGATTCTGTTTAGTATCTGTAATTTCCTTCGGGTCCGAGGTTCCGGATATTTTATACAGATAATAAAATGTATGTTTTGTTCATTAACATATTTTGGTAATATTCAATTTCATAAGTACAAAAATAAATCGAATTATGGATTTACTTATGTAAGAGCAAAAGTTGTCTACTTTTATCAACTGGCTTTGTACTTGTAGGTGATAATTAGGTTTGTTGAAATAATTCGTAATACTTATCTAAAAAAGGTTGAATTTGGTTATAAGGCAAACTTTAAATTCTATGTCGGTCATAATATTTTCTTGTTACGAATTACTCGCTGACTACTACCTTTACCCAGCAAGTATTAAATAACCCATTAAATGCTATTAACTTGCAATTGCTATTATTATGGGGTTTAATTGATTAATTTACAAACACAACACGCCTAAACGGTGTTTAAAAGTTTTGCGCTTGTGAACTTTACTGTCGTTTGTGAAATAATGAAATAAACACATTCTAGCAGTCGTGAGCCTTGGTCAACTAGACTCGACCACTTGCACGTTTTAGTTGGAATATTTCAGCCTATTGCACCCTCGTTATAATTAATATTTCAAACATATTTAATACAAATGCAGGTATGTAATTAGACCATGAACATTTCTAATATGAGTTGTGGTTCATTTTGGTTGTCATTACCTAATATTTGAAGGTCGCTGGATATATTTAATAACTAGTATTTGCCAACAAAGGCAATCGGATGATTATTATCGATCTAAATTAAATGTGGTCTTAAAAGGTTCGACAAGATATCGATCTATTGGCTAATAGCGACATTACCTTTTCATTTAGTTACACTGTGATTAAATACTGATTGATGTCTCTATGTTCTTATTGTTTTATTAAGTAGTTCATTACATGTTAGAGAGCATCTATTAGGCTTCTCATTTCTGCGCGTTTGTAAAAACATAATTCAGCTGTAACTTGAAAAAATAACTACCTACGACATGTTTGAAACCAATTTGGAGACAAAGTAGCAGTAGGTATCTCTTGGTATTGGTACAGACGCCAGCAGGTCAAGCTAACCGAAACTGTCAAATTTTCTCAATCAACCTTGAAACTTAAATGCTTTAACGATAAAGTTGAAAATCTATTAAAGAAATTGGACAGATTGTAGTAGCTTGATGTGCTGGCGTATGTACAAGCAGATTTAGTAGGTACTCATTTACACTACTGATTTCTATTATAAATTGACGCTCATATTCCTTTACTAGCTTCTGCCCGCGGCTTCGCCCGCGTGGATGTCGGAAATTATCCCACGGGAACGTGCTAACAGGATAAAATGTATGTGCTTCCCCAGAATGCCATCTATCTCGCGGGCCCTTTGTGGCTAATAACAATAGAAAACCAATTGTGTCTCATTAGTGGTGATTAAGAGGGTACCTATATGATATCTTTACCTAAGTACCTACCTAATTTAAAAAAAAAACTCAATAACAGAAAATTAAATACCTACCTAAATAAACCTATTTCTGATGATAACTAATCTAAACTCAATAAATAAGCAAAATCCCTAAAAACTAATAGCTATACGAATGACTAATCCTACGTAACAGTATTATAAAATAACCTACGGTCACTACGCTACCAAACCTACGCTGCTACGTACTATCAAATATGCTACCTATACTTTAAAATTAAAATCTATACCTACGACTTATATGAAAATAAACCTAAATAACTCTAAAAACTACAAGGAATAAAAATGAACTCCACTGCGGGTGACGTAACCTACGACAAACTTATTATTTGCGGTTGACACAGTAATGGGTCTAGGGATCGAACCGCAAAATTAAGTTTGTTTTTTATTGTATATACTTTTCCGGGATAAAAAGTACCCAGTGTGGTGCCCAGGATATTAAAGAATAATTATACCAAGTTTCATCGTAATCGAACCGGTAGTTTTTGCGTGATGCCTGAACAAACAGACAGACAGACAAAAATTTTTTTAATCACATTTTTGGGTTCGGTGTCGGTCTAGTAACACCCCCTGCCATTTATTTTTTTGATATTTTCAATGTACAGAATTTTCACTTCTACAGATTTATTATAAGACGACGATGACGATTAAAAAATTTAAAAATGGTTTCGAAAATATAATGAATACTGATGGGCAATATAAAAAGCCACTAATTTATCATGAAATATTTCCGAAACTACGCAAGATAGCTTCTTGAAATGAAAAGCAACATTCAAATATATTTAATGAAGCATTAAAAACACCAAATTGAAACAAACAATAAATAAATTAATATGTTAAAGAAGGAAAAAACCAAATAGGGCCTTTTGAACAAAAAAAGAGGGGTTTACGAAATTGAAACTTAATTTTTTAATTATTAAATTTTTCTTATTGTTATTCATGTATCCAGTATAAGGTTTTAATGTGAAATATAATACTGTTTTCAAGTTTTATTTTTACTATACGACACAAACTTATGAGGCTTAGGAGATATTTAGGTTTCTTTAGGCACTTTGCAAGTGGCGATTTTTATATTGCTCATCAGTGTATTTTTCTAGTGTCATATTTATATCCCCTGCCTAACCGGGGACACGCCATGATATGCGAGACAAATACATAAATATACCAATAAATACATAGATATACCAATAAATCCAATAATAATGGGCTATTCGAATGTCAGCCACCGTGACCAATGTTTGGTACTCAAAGTATTGACGCTATGCGACTAACTCAACACCGAGACAGAACCATGCTTAGCATAGTTCACAGCACATTAGCGACACATGTTTTAAGGCTTTATTATATTAACACACAAATGTTAAGACATTTTGTCCCTATTACCTAAGACACAGTTAATCATCAATCTCGGTCCTGTCATGAAATAATTAAGTATCTACTAAGTATCTTGTACTATTTCTAGGCTGAGGAAATATGAATGGCATTGATATAAATTGCTGTGTCATAAATTTTCCCTTACGGAGGGTATCGAGATGAAAGTATAAGTAACAAAATTTATATACCGACGAGATACTAAGGGATTATGTAATGCGAGGTAGTTGCTTTAAAATGTACATAGGTATATGTCAAGCTGCTTAGGTCATGGAATTTTTTTTTCTTGTATATGGCATGGATTTAATTTTGCATGTTTAATGTGTTCCAATATAAATCTATGAAACAATTATGACAAGCTATGAAACAATATGCCTCTCGGGGAGAATGTATATCTATGAAACAATAATTATGACAATCTATGAAACAATACCTATATGTATGCTGCTCGAGGAGAATGAAAACTGAATTCTTATTTTTTCATGCAAGTTTTATTTAGAATATTGTATAAACATAAATATGACACTTAATTCAAAATATTGCGAGATTTCAACATCAACCATTATCGACTAGTCCATTTATAATTTTATGTCTGCGTTAGCACGGCTTGTTCAAGACTATGTACGTTAGAGGTGAGGGTTCCTGTCTCATGGCGGCTGGTACTCCATAATTTCTCCTCATTGCTGCTTCAATACATCTAATTATATCGTTATAAGGTACAACTGCTTCTTGATCAGGTTTCACTAATGAGTGAACTTCTTGATTAGGTTTTAATAATCCGTAAACCTCTTTATGTTTACCATTACCTACTTCTTCAGATTCCTCTCCAGACTCTTCATTTGACCTTTCTTTGGATCCCTTTTTAGGATTCTTTTTATTCTTTTCCCTGGACTCACCAGAACCTTTAGAAGATTTTTTTTGAGATTTCTCTTTTAATTCTTCTTTAGACTCTTCAGAATCAGTCTCTTCTTCAGATTCTCCTCCCGACTCTTTGGTTTCTTTTATGGGATATTTTTCTTTAGATTCTCCAGAAGACTCCTTTGATTTCTTATGAAGAGTTTCTTCTTGGGAGTTTTCTTCAGATTCTTTGCTGGAAACTTGCTTTGATTTATTAGGGTATTTTTCTTTTGATTTTTCTTCTGATTCTTCTTCAGATGCTTCTTTGGAGGGTTTCTTTGACTGATTTTCGTGGGATTCTGCTTCGGAACCTTCCCCAGACTCTTCTTTGGATACTTTTGTATGCTTATCTTTGGAGTTTTCTTCTTCCTCCGACTCTTTAGATGTACCACGATGTCCCTTTGATTTTTCAGCTGATTCCTCACTATTATTTTGCTTTCCGTGAATTTTCATCAACTGTTTTATTGAGATTTCTCCTGACTCTTCTTCTGATTCTTCTTTCAATGATTCTTTTTTGATTTCGTGGCAAGGTGGGGAAGATTCTTTATTACCTTGTACTTCAACTTTCTTGTGGCCTTCCACAGCAGTGGGCAAGTATTGTTTAACCACTGCATTGAACCTGCGAGAGAAAGATAATTAATTGTTACTTATAACTTAATCAAATAATGACTAAATAACATAGATAATGGTAAAAAATGCATACCCCGAAATATCGTCAGCTACATACTGCACTTGTCGGACGAATCCATCTGGCTGCAGAAACGAGTACTCTCCTCGGACTACTGAACCATCACTAAGCTCACGTTGCGCCTTATGATCTCCCGTATTTTCATCATATACTACGTAAGAATATTCATACCCTGTGGTGTCCTGAAAAAAATCATGAGATTTAATTTTTACTTGGGATAAAAAGGAAAATGTATGGTAATATTGATATAAATACCTGTTTGGTTGGTGCAACAACAATAGGAACATTTGGCGCATTGTAGGTCAAAACGTTTTGACTGGGGTTCCCAGTAGCCACAGTGGCAACTCTTTGAGCAGGATAAACACAAGGTGACACACAGGGTGCCACATACCCTGGTACAGAAGGCAGTGAATTGATTTGAGAAAGTCTTGGATCTGCTATTGATTGATATGGTGCACCATAGGTATAGTATCCCCTAGGCGCGACTTCACTTTCCACAAAGACATGAGAGTAAGAGACGCCGGTAACACCACATATTGAAGCGACACTTAATACTAATAACGCCACGAAAGGCTGAAAAAAGCAAAACAAATATAATTTGGTGCGAAATTATTTTTAGTTTGAAGTTTTAAAGGAAGAACCAATACTTACTTGAACAATCATCTTTCCTGGTGATCGATGGAAGACTACTGATATTTTTGAGAATGAAGCTCCGCTTATAAGTGATGCTTTGTTGTTCCTAAAATATTCTGTTCGGTAATACCGAAACAAACCATCAATGTCGTAGACTAGATGAATAGGAGATAACAATTAATATGTTAATGAAGATTTAACGCAGGCTACGTCATTTTTCTCCTGTATTCGGAACACGTGGGTGTACAAAAACTAGGTAACGTGGCGTGACAATAGGTTTTGTCTACTTTGGTCCAGTCAGTGCGTAAGTTATGCAATGGCACAGGGAACTGCTTGCTATTTCTTTATTCCGTGAACACATAGTCGCTTCCAGTTGCATGATTACTCGGAAAAGGAAATCTTTCACATATTCTTTGTCTGCGTGGCTATTAGCGACATGCTTGGCTCTAGGATGAACACAACCTTTCGGATTTGCATTGCATACATAGACAAGTATGTACTGTTATATGTTATAAGAAGATATTTTGTCCCATTGCTAGTGGAACTGGTTCATGGACAATACGGTGCGTCGGGGCAATGGTGGCCCAGTGGTAACGGCCGACACTTTACTTTGTGTAAATTATTTCTTCACCACTGCTCTCAAAACGGTCAGATAGGCAGTCGCTCCATGTAAAATACTGGTATTCAGCTGCATCCGGTTAGACTGGAAACCGACCCCAACATAGTTAGGAAAAAGGCTAGGCATATGATGATGATGCTCTCAAAATGGTGAAGGAAAACATCGTGAGGAAACCGACATGTCCTAGAACAAAAAATTCGAAGACGTGTGACATCCCCAACCCGTACTGGCTGGATTATGGCCCACTCCTTCTCACAGAGAGGAGGCCTGTGTCCAAGCAGTGGAAACATTACAGGCTGATTATGCTACGGTGCGTCACTTGTATGCCCACTAACAAGCTACTTTCTTAATTATCTGTTCATAAATTGACAAATGAACATCCTTGTGTATTGTAATTTTCATTATTTTACTTTGTTGAAATACCTACATAATTATTCAGCTATTTTAGCTGTATTGTTTGACACCATTATTATTTTGTGTTTACGTCTGTTGTTTAATGGTTTATCTAATCACACGTGAATGAAGACTTCTTCCGCCAATTTAGTAATGCTCGTAAGGTTACAGTTGAGTGTATCGAAATATACAGTCGAATTTTGTACGCCTCGTTTGTGGGTGTTGTTATAAATAACGCCTGTATTGAATCCATTGGCAATATTTTATCATTGTTCGATTGCTTTGTGTATAACGCAGGCGTGTTTGTGCGATTGTTGCTAACACGGTTGAGACTTTAGTATCAAGTTTTTATAAGGCTATGGATTTTCTTATAAAAAGAAATGTTTTAACTAAAATCCGTGATTAATAATTCTTATAATTATTTCTATTAAAGTTTAATTCCAGTTCCACGTACTCATTTAGTACTTTAGCCATTTATTTTTACCTGAACGTCGCGTCGTAGACAACACAATATAATTTAGTAGCGCCTGAATTCAGAATCACATGATAATTAACTCATTATTTGACGTTCGGTTGGGTTGATTTTCGTGATGTTTTGAATCGAGGCGTGATCAGAAGTGAAGAAGGTGTTATTTAACTTTCATGGTAAAGTTAGTCAACGTGGAGAAGTGCTTTGTCATGACATTAAAAGTCAAGCAAAAATATATGTGATGGAATGCAAGATGAAGTGCATAAAGTCGTAATAATAGTTTATGCTTCTCCAGACACTTTGGTCATCGCTGAATCTGAGTAGGCTGTTTAAATGATGTGTGAAATAAATTGTTCAATATTCGCTCCATGTAAAATACCTACTAGTATTCAGCTGCATCCGGTTAGACTGGAAGCCGACCCCAACATAGTTGCGAAAAGGCTAGGTAGATTATGATGATGATTTAACTTTATAGTCATTAGCTTGTAAAGCCAACTCGCTGGCATATTTGCTTATTTTTCCAAATCTTAGTAGATATCCTAATGAGTATTAGAAGAGTAAGGTTCCTATATATATTCTTAATTTTTGTTCCTATGCCTATATTTTTAAAATAATTTTTGTATTTTCATCATTCCAATTTCATTCCTCTAGGTTATCCGAGAATTAACTAAGTATTTATTTATTACATTACTTCGATGGAAGTAAGTTTAGATATTTCTTATACACTCCCGGACACATAAATCGAGCATTTTGAATGAAAAAAATAGCTTACCTACATAGACTGTGAAATGTTCTTCCTCCAAGATGTCAGTTTTCAGTTCCTGCAAAGTTTCTGGAGCTGGTTGGTTAGTTCGAACACACTTCCTCAGCTCATTCCATAAGTGCTCTATTGCGATACTAACCTGATGCAGGTATTCTCAAACAATTTATGTAGTAAGCGCCCTTGCGTCATTATGCATAAAAATGAAATACTGGCCCACAAACTCAGCATATAGCATGACATGAACCTCTAGGCAGAGATGAATGTATCGGTCAATATTTAGTGGCAACCGTGGTCCCGTTAAGGCCAGTTTTCCCTTTGGTGGAAATTCCGCCGAGACTTCAACTACATAACTCACCTTTTCTTCTATGCAATATTGCTGAAAACTTGCTTTTTAGCCTCGATGAGACCTTTTATCTCATGGGTACATACTACTGTACGTATTTTTTATTTATTTATAGGTTGTTGTTTTTGAACTGATGATATACTACTGCAAACTACATTTTTGAGAGTACTTATTGGGAATTTGGTCCAAAATTTTATTGTCCTCGAAAGTGATTGATTTTTTGTAACCATCGGTGTGGTCGTATAAAAAAATACTGGTCTCATTAATTTTATTAATCTACTTGCTTACTATTATATTGCACTCGGCTTTTCTCATTTGTTTTTTTGAGAAAAGTACCTAAGATTTTCTCTTATTGCCCAAGAAGTTTTCGAGAGGGATATCCGATGGCCTTGACCTTCTAATAAGAGGGGTTTTTTTTGTTATAAAAACTAAAAAAATCGTTATAATAAAAATAAAATTTAACAATTTAAATAAATAATCTTAATCTTTAATAATAGAAACGAAAAATATTTGTAATCTTTTAGTTGTTAATTATTAGGTAAGTATAGTAAAGTTTAATAAAAAATAAAAATCAATTTGTATGCAGTAATAATGTTATTTTTTGTATATATAAATAGCTTTTCGTTTCTTGTTGTTTGCAACAAGAAATAAAAATCTATTTTATTTTATTTATTTATTTACATCCGTTATATGCGAGCAGCACAGGCCCGGTCGTTGTGGTGATCTTTGGGTCCCAAGCAGGACATATGAAGGGTAGGTGGTAACTCATGTCAAGCAGCTTTTGTTTTAGTGCATGTGTAATTTGAGTCCACTTCTGATCCTGCTTCTACAATACCTAAGTACACGGGACATGTCTACTTCAACGTATAAACACAAGACATTCCCTAAGAACCTTCATTTTACAAGGGTAAGTACAACAGATTGTAGGTATGTTCAGAGGTTAACAAGTTAATTACAATTAAGTAAGGAAAATATTAAAGTGCTGATTATTTTGTTATTAACATTTTAGTGTTTTTTATTAAATTATTTCAAGAATATTAATGGTTTGTTTTTTTTAGTATGTTTTACTGTGAAAGTTTCCTTCAGGCCTTCTTGCCTCTTGTGTTGAGATTGTTGACTGGTGCTAGAAGACAACTACTTACAGGTACAGCTTAAGTGGCTTGTTAGCTGCAAAGTCTGAATTTTCAGATAATTGTGATTAAAGGCTTTGGGATCCAAGTAGGTATAGTCGGAATGTAGAACAAGTAAGACAGCAGTAAATTGCTCAACTTCCGTCATAAACTCATAATATTATACAAGCTAGTATCATATCTTTGTTATTATTGTTATTAAATCATTGTAAGCAGTGGTGACCAGTGGTATCGACTTCAACTTACGAGTTCGTGTTGAGTGTGAATGTAGGTCGTGAGTTCGAACCCAGGCAAGCACTTTACTTTGTGTATTTCATTTCGTCACCACTGCCACTGCTCTAATACGGTGAAGGAAAACATCGTAAGGAAACGGGCATGTTCTAGAACTAGAAATTCACTGACATGTGACATTCACCAACCTGCACTGTGCCCGCGTGGTAGATTATGGATTGGTAGATTATTTTGGAATCAAACAGGTACAACACAATATATGTAATTAATATCAACGTAATAAAAAATGGAAGGAAAAAATACCAAAACAATAATTTTCTAAAAGTTTATTTTCGCCGCAGTCTTATAAAATAAAGGAGTCGTTGGCGACTAAAGACTATCTACATTAAGTATTAAGTGTATAATATCACATGAGAAACAGTGGAGGTGTGCGCCTGCACTAGTGGTACTCGTGGTGCGCGGGCGCAGTGTTGTGCACGACCGCGTTGAAACTGCAACACAAGGTAACATTGTAACGACGTAATCGACTCGAGGAAATGCTAAACGTATTGCATTCCAATGTTCAGATGTAAGCTTGTTATGAACTGTTTTCATTGAGTTTATTTACATTCAGTTAGGCATGGTAATTTAAATGATTTTCTATTTGTAATTTTACTTTCTTGTTCATTTGATAAACATGATTAATCAAGTAGGTACTTTGCAACTAACAACATTGAATTAATTTACAGCTAGAGTACCCAACATTTAAATCGATCAACTTTTGGTTGCTTGACTTTCATATTGAATTGGAAAGTTCTTTGCAATCAAAAAAAAAAAAAAAAAACTTCGGAAAGCAACAGTGTTTCATCACTATTGTTTATAAATGTTTCCTTACCCGTTGTGGTCATCAGCGGTGTACGTGACCTTCCTGAAGGAACCGTCGGGCTGCAGCAGAGAGTACTCTCCCTTCACTACGTCGCCATCACGGATCTCGTGTTGGGTCTTGTGGTCACCAGTGTGTGGGTCGGATACGGAGTATGAGTAGTCGTATTTGGGGTGGGCCTGAGGAAAAACATGAAAATTATTATCTTGTTCATCATCGTTGGTTCTAATGAGAAGACCCGTCAATATCACCAGTTGTTTGGTATCACTGGTTATTTAAACAAAATATCTTAAGTGCCTTTTTGAGTGCTAATTAGTACCGAGATCATTAAATTTACCAAAAGTTCTAGTCAGACTTTGCGTCATGTCATTGTCTGCACTCCTATCTTTCAATCTTTAAGGAAACAGGCCTATGTAACAAACTTTTGATTTGAAATTCCAATTTTATTGCTTTATTTCTTGTATGTGCATGCAACGGAAATGTAACGTAATGTTTTCATTTTGGCAAGTATTTAGGCACTTCAAGATCCTAATCTTTTATCATGCTTCGTTGCTTGCAGAAATCCATTTTTCATGCTAAACAAGTTGTGCAAAATGTTTCCAAAATTGATTTACGGCGTATGTGCTAATCTTTGATCTACGTTAGTGGCCCGTTAGTGCAGTCTAGGAGATCGAGTTGATCCCATTATTGTTGCACACACTACAATGGTTTATACTGTCAAATGCCTTACGCAACACTGTATTTGGGTCGACATCGGTCGGCAACGATTCTACATCTACCATTAAACGAGCGTGAGAGCACGAGCCACCAAGTTTATGCAAACAACAGTCCAATGGCCTGGATATCATGGCAGTCATTACGTCCCGGGCCTCAAGCGCGAATGTTGCAACCTCCCTGGGAACCGCTATGTTATCGCTCCTCCAGTCACGACCGGGATATACTTGGCTTTGCAAACCGTTATGTAATTTGAAGCGGATTACTTCAAATCATAGCCAGCGGCGGCGATTTATGACTATCGACAACAGATAAACGAAGCTTTATGCCCGAGAGTTTATGATCTTTAATTTGATTCACAGAATACTGTTATATATTATACAATAGATTTATAGTCGTCATTTTAAAACGTTTACGTATTACAAAGAAAGAAGATAGTGAGTGCATAATTTTAAATGTTTTCTTTGAAAGTAATAGTTAAGTTTAATTTTGTCTCGCAACAGCTAACATAGTTGTTACTTAGACTCAGTAATGTAACTGCATAAACAGCTATGACAAACTAAGCTCTGCAACTTGGAATGAGAGTTTGTTAGATGAAGCTAAGACAAGATATGCGCTTAATTAATGTTTATTGTTAAGACCGTCGGCCAGCTGCCTGCCTGAGCCGTATTGAAAAAATCCTCGTTAGATGTTTGTGTGCGGATTGTGGACGTGCAACCTGTTGATTTGCATGATTACGGCAACACTCCGGGAGGAAACGAAATAATTATTTATATTTATTTGCCTGGTCCCATTTTGTGAGAAAATTCTCGCGATGATGTAAGTCAGCAGTCCCGTACTGTGGGACTGTGTGACTGTGTCGTTGATAGGTATCCCGGAAACAGCTTCGATTGTGTTGGATCGGGCGAACAACACGCGCGGTTTATGCAAGCTATCAATTAGCTTGTTACTATTGTAGGTATTACGAAACCAAATAGGTAACACAGGCCTAGGGAAACAAAACCAGCTCTAGCTGCTCCACTTACCGACGAGATATTAGCAACAGTTTGTTTGCCAGTAACGTAACCGTTATAATTAATAGAAGTTATTAATAGAATTAGTGAGACCATGAATGTAATTCACTTGTCGTGACGTTACTTCGTGATTACGAAAACGATAACTTTATGTGTCAAGTTTTTGTGATGTTACGAGTACATTTTGCTAGCATGACTATGTGTGCCTTATACGGGTTATACGTGTGTCGTCGTAATAGGCTCGTTAATAACATGCGTGAAAGCAGTGCTGTCATTTTTGGCGTCAAAATATTAAGATGCACTTTTCTTGATTTGTATATCCTTGACCAATATTTGTTATGTTGATGTGTGAGAACGTTCCAGTTGGTACGACAGTGAGTGCAGTGTTGTAACGATCGCGAATATTACTGTGTGCACATGCTCTTAATGCGAGTAACGGGGAACAATGCTCATTAGTTGAAGGTTAGTTTTTTTTACAATTTTGTTGTTTTTGCTCCGGTTCTTTGATCTGATTTTATTTAATGTGGGTCACAAATGGTTGTTGAAATTTTTTTGCTTCAACTACGTTCTCATGACTCAAGTGCAATACATTGGTTTGTTTCTTGAAAAATTTTTGTTTATGTTGAGCTGAGTAATGTTATATTTATTTAAACATTAGGTACTTCTCACGTCTCTTGTTTAAACTGCCTTCCATTTATATCCCCTTCAACACTCACGTGCGCGTCCTCTTGTTCTCCGTAGTGTGCTACCGGCACTTACGCTACTGTCTAATGTCCGTACGCCTCTCTGACGTACCCGTGTCCTACCTGCACCACACCAAGTTGGCCTCTCTCGTCCCTATTCCTACCGCTTATACTCTATACGTTACTCACATGATAGTCGACATGCGTGTCTTCATGTCCTCCGTACTGTGCAACGGGCGCGTATGCTACTGCTTCGTGTCCGTACGACTCTCCTGCGTAGGCGGGTCCTAGCGACACCACGCCGGCGGAGGCCAGCGCCAACGCACCGAGGATGACTGTAGCCTGTATAGAGAGAAAGATTTTATATAGATTTGTAAAATAATAGATTAGGCTGCTGAATAAGATGTTGAGTATAAAAGATGGCGAAGAGAATGGCGGTTATACTGCACTTAGTTGTTGAGCAGCAGATCACCATAAAGTCTGCTCTGCATCCGATTGCTAAGTGATTAATTAAGAAAAATAAGAAATTCTAAATGTGCTCCCAACTTTTGTCTATGTTCAAACCTAGTTAAAAGCAAAAGCTCGAGTTAGTGATAGAATAAACAAAACGACTTCTTAGAGCTGATGATTCTGAATATACTCATCTGAATACTCATACAGTTATTGTATTTTCTATATAATTAGTTGTTAATAATTGTAACAGAGTTTGTTCTATTACTGAATAACTATCATGGAAAGAAGACACTATCGTTATAAACGATAAAGATCAATTTATAGACAGTAACCTGCTGCGTAACCCTTTATTTACAGCGATGTTAAATTAGGGTAGTGTATCACGAACTGTCACAGCACTAGATTATAGACTAGTGACAGCCTTTCACTCGATAGGGGCTTTGAAATCTAGGTTTATTACATAGTAAATCTACAGTTTGATGGTATTGGTAATAAAAGAGCCAGCTAAATCGACCCAGATATCGATCTATACAGAGCAGTTAATACTAGAAAGGATTGGTATACGGAAAGGGAAATTAATATATATAAGAAGTGCCTGAACTGGTATAACAACGTAGCTTTCGTCATTATGATGATCACTAAGCAGTTGAAAAAATAATCGAAATTTCTAAAAATATGACGTCTAAGTTTCGCAATAACAGAATATTTGATTGATTTAATGCGTTAGAGCGAAATAAAATAATTTCGTAACTTAGGATTCAAGTTGCAAGCGAGTTGCAAAATATGAATATACTACGACTTAAAATGCCATAGAACGTTATAGAACATAACTTATAATGTTCTTATATTGAGACATGTATTTTAAATTTGAACGAGCAGTTGTTAATTGAGACGGAAACTTCTTAGAACGGTTGATCAACAAGAACTTGCGAAAGCTGCGTACGCGCAAATCACTTGCGTGGAAACGCGCGTAAGTGCGGGTATACAGATTGGATCCTGGCAGGACCAGAAGTTGTTAACGAGGTGATTAAAGTTACAATATTGATTAGATCCAGTTTTAAAACCGATCTAGACCACTCTCGTGACCAAAATCCCTCAGGGCAGATTTCATTAAGAGCTTTTCAGGAACCGATCCTGGAATATTATAATATTATTATTATATTTGTAAAAAAGTCTTCAAGCACTCATATAGACTATGGAAGAAATCTTGAACTGTTCCAATTCACTAGCAGCAACGTCGCAAGTCCTTTCACAAAACAGGAGTAAACCACAGGATGCACTTACTCTAGCAATCATTTTCCGTTTGGATTAGGTTTGGCCCGACTGCACGATCACACACAACTGATGCCGAGGAGCGCAGCCTTCCACTTTTATATTAGTATACCGGCGAGATGCGACGGCGCACGCTGCCTGCCTCTACGCAAGAATACGGTAGTTTGATAATGATACAGCAATTACGTAAAATTACGTAGCATTCTACGGTTCAAGGTGATACATTTATGGGTTTTTGACAGTTGGTACTTATTGAAATAATTTTAGACAAACACTTTTTCCAACCCTTTCGATGCAGAACTGGTTCCTTTATTGGCCATCTGTACGGGCAAGATGAAGTGTTATTAGAATTCTATGACGCCTCTTAACGATGTTTTCTCTAGCGGGACGCGGGAGATAAAGACGTGACCGCATACGTCTGCCAAAGTTACGTAGAACAAACATGTTTCAATATTCTCTTGAAGCTGTCTATCTTCACACGTGTTTTCCAATTTAAGTTTAAGAATAAAACTAAATGAATATTATCTCATTCTAAGAGGTGTTTTATTATTATTAACGCAGACGTTAAACATGCTTCTCATAGTGAGATGTTAGAAAGTTAATATGGAGATAAATATTACGTTATGTCTTAACAGTAGGTAACTAATACTTACGGCTTATTTAATTAAAATTTTGACTACAAATATTTTTACAAAAAAGTTTGTTTCTTTATTTCTACAAACTTAAGACAACACCGATCGACTCTATCCATGAAGGCTAAATAAAATATGAATATCGGAACCAGAAGAGATGGAACAGAATTTGTAAATCTGCCAAAATATTTGAAGGCCAATATTTAGCAATGATTATGCTTATTTTGCTCTTTAAAGTATTTTAATATGTATTAATTTGGAAAGGCCACAACACATAGTTTCGTGAGTGATAGATGCATAACATGCATTTAATTGGATCGAGCATCCAGTTGCATACTTGAAGTAGCGCTCTTTCTTAGTCTTTGTGTGCACAAGCAACGCTTCCGGGTTGCAGTTTTGAATCGATGAATCATAGATTAATGTTGACTTAGCTTTCTTTTTAAATTATGCATCAAGACTTCGCCTATCACGTTTTTCGTGTGTTGCATACCTAACCTACCATAATTGACGAGTTATCAAGTAAATGTACGCGTCACGGCAAGGTGGTCCAAGTGATTTAACACCCGAAATGTAACTTTTTTGTTAAAAAATAATTATGTATACACTAGAATTTTACGACTTATTAAATCTTTTAGAACTCAATTAGAGTTTCATGACGGGCCTACTGTTACCTAATGTTTTATAATAAAATATGAACACTCGCTACTTTGTTGCTCTCATCAAGGTACCTCGTTAACCTGTAATTACTACGAGTAAGTAGAGCGTTGCCATGCGCGAGAGTAACGAAAAAGACATAATGTTTGCAACTCGACCTTGCTAGGGATTATAAAACAATGCATGATAGTTTTCGTCACTCTCCATTAAGTCATTAACCGAATTCTCAGTGTTGGCCGATGTTTTAAACGCATTTTAGTGTGTATGTTATTTTAAATTCTACATACGAATTGATGCTACTTGTGACGCGGTTGGTCCGTGGATGGGTGACCATCTTTACATACCAAGACCCCTCCGTGCACGAAAGCACGGCTCGGAAAGCACGTTAAGCCGTTAGTCCCTGCTGTCATTCGTGGATCTTTGACAGTCGTTACACTGTCGTCAGAAGCCTGAAAGTCAAACAACCAGCTTACCAACCCAGGAACCGAGTTGTGGAGGTCAGATAGGCAGTCACTCCATGTAAAATACTGGTATTAAGCTGCATCCGGTTAGACTGAAAGCCGACCCCAACATAGTTGGGAAAAGGCTACGCAGATGATGATAATGACGTACGAATTGAATTGAAGCTTTTGATGTAGAGATAAGCTCATGCAGCAGCTTATGTGTAAGCTTTATAAAATAAGACGTCCTCAGTGGAAGGTTGATTGTTAGATGACCAGTATCATCTTAGCTCAACAGGTAATAGCATCCATGAACATAAATATCTGATTATAATTTAATTCTCATTAGTATACGGACAGGATATTTAGCTTAAAGTGAACATGGTGCGATCTGTTTATTTATTGAAAATTAGAATTCACTAGGAATTATTTTGTAATGTTTTAGATAGCAGATGAGTCAGTCACATTGCTTACATGGATGAGTGGTATAAATTGTTTATATCATTTAATTCTTTTGTTCCTGTTGTTTCGCCATAACAGTGGAATTAAAAATGAATACATAATAAAAAAAAAAATTGCATTTGAAATTAGACCGAAATCATTCTCAGTCATACTCACTAAGTGATTAGTACCGACTTGTTAACAGTCAATAAATAAGGTTCTAATCGAGTGATCGTGTAATTTATGAGCGCAAGTTGTAAATATTTTTTTATGTGTTATACAAAGTTTTAATTACGGTGATTAGTTTAAAATTTAGCTGTTCCTGTGCTGGTGCAGTACGTTCTTCATAAAGTCTGTAAAACATCTGTGAACTATTCGACTAATTTATTGTTATCAAAATCCGTACAAAAATTCAGTTGTGAAAGAAAAATACCACTCTGGCAAATATTTCACGAAAATTGTTTAATGAGTGTGTTAAAATATGATGAAATTTTATACACTCTTCAGCTAACATCAACTACTCAAATTGGATTTCCTAATAGTCTGCTACACAGATCAGTTTCGCATACAGGATGGCAGCGACATCGACGCACAAACTGTAACCATGAATTCAGCACATGATTCTAGAAATATAGCAATAGGCATAGAAAATTTTCGTCGGTTGCAACAAAATCGGTCAAAATGTATGGAACAGATTTTATTTTAAACTAGCTTCTGCCCGCGACTTCGTGCGCGGATCCAGTCCCTTTCTCGTTCCGATAGGAATTTTGGCAAGAGTTTGAACTGTGCGTTGGTATGTCAGCCAATAAATCAGTCAAAACCGATGAAAGATTTCGATTAAGTTTGGTATAACTTAGATTAAGTGTTGTAGACTAGGATAGGACTAGGATAGGTTATAACTCCATTAAAATAAAAAGGTAGAATTATTTTCATTCCGAAATTATGAAGCGAAATTAATATCAATTAGTTAACATTACTATTCTAAAAAAAATCTATATAAACTATATAGTTGGTTTTTCCGTCGGGTGCCAGAATATAAAGCCCGGAAGCGTTGCTAACCCTTGAGAAAGCAACATAAAGTTGGCCATGAGAAAAACAGCCGGTTCTCAAATCAACACCACCAACTTTCAGTGTCTGTCTTCACTCGCGAGACAATGCATGACGATCACGATCAGCCGTAAGTCGCGCATCACGTTCTTCACTGGTTTCTAGATACCTATAGGTGGATGTGCGGATACGCTGGGAACTCAAGCGTGATTCGCTTTCCGTGAATGTTTCCAACTCGCGAGACAATGCATGACGACTACGATCAGCCGTAAGTCGCGCATCACGTTCTTCACTGGTCTCCAGAGATCTAAAAGTCAACGTGCGAATGCGCTGAGAACTCAAGCGTGATGTTTTTTTGGTGAACGTTTCTGATTCGAGAGACAATGCATGGCGATCACGATCAGCGGCCAGTCGCACTTCACGTTCGTCACTGGTCTCTAAAGACCTAGAAGTCGACGTGAGAATACGCTAAGAACTCAAGCGTGATTCTCTTTCCGTTAACGTTTCCGACTCGCGAGACAATGCATGACGATCACGATCAGCGGTCAGTCGCGCATCACGATCCTCACTGGTCTCTAGAGACCTAGATGTAGATGCGTAAATACGCTGAGAACGCAGGCGTGATTCTCTTTGTGTGTAAGTGTCAGAAACGCGAGACGATGCATGACGCTCACGATCAGCGCTAAGTCGTGCTTCACGATCCGAAGAAGTTTCCGCCGGGCGAGATACAGCCTTATGTTGTCGAACAGCATCAAGTCTTGCCTGGCGTTCTTCATTCGATTCTTGGGATCTAATGATCTTCAATCTTTTAGCTCCTTTCGAACATTGCGAAAGATTTGACCTCTTTCGTGGCATGGTTATGGTTATTAATGTACTTTAATAACTTTGCAATCAAGATCTAAGTGACTGCTCCCCTGCGTTACCGGGTAGACCGTGTCTTATGTTAATATATTAGTATAAAGTGATTTCCACATCAAATGTTCCTGATCCTTGATTTTTATTATCTCGGCGGAAAATGCTCATCAGACCAAACAAATTTTGTTAAAATGTCATGTCTGTATATGCCATAGTTTAGCTGTGCTCTCCGAGTTCGACATCAGATGTTTCAATCTTCGAATTTTATTCTCCCAGCAGAAAATACTCATCAGACTGAACAACTTTTGCAAAGATGTCATTCCTATATATGTTATGGTTTAGCTGTTCTCTTAGAGTTCCACATCAGATGTTCCGATCTTCGAGTTTTATTCTCGCAGCAGAAAATGCTCATCAGACTGAATAACTTTTGCTAAGATGTCAAACCTATATATATTATAGTTTAGCTGTGCTCTAAGAGTTCCACATCAGGTGTTCCCGATCTTCAATTTTATTCTCTCAGCAGAAAATGCTCATCAGACACAACATTTTTTTCTAAGGCGCCATTTATGTAACTCTTATAGTTTAGCTGGTCTGTTGCGGTTCTGCATCAGGTGTTCCAGTTTCCAAAATAAATTATAGCCTATATGTTGCCCAGGTTTAATAGCTAGATAATAAAAAAAGTTTCATTCAAATCCGACCAGTAGTTCCGGAGATTAGCGTGTACAAACAGACAAACAGATAAACAGACAAACAGACAAACAGACTTTTTTTATTAGATTCGTGTTCTATTACTGTTTCTTAACCCCCCTCAATTATTATTTTTAAAATATATTCAATGTACAGACACAACTTTTTTACATTCTTATTATAAGTATAGAAGATAGATAATCTACGATAAATTGCAACGTAGGGGGGTTTAGAATAATGTACTGACTCTTTGGTAATAGGTTGGGCGTTGATTTCGTTGCCACCCTGTATTGGTACCCAATATTCCCGGGTTAGGGGGAAACTGGCCTCTGGTCCGCGGCCCTGTAGAGTTATGGACACATGGCATACAAAAGAGGCTGATGCTTGACACGTGAAAATGATGATAATGGTTGCTTCATGTTGTTATTCTTCTTCTCCTGTGTCAGCCCGTTGCTCAGATATTAAGTAGCATAGTTTCTGTCATAAAAAGATAGGCAGTCAGGTCAGGTTTGGTCAGGAGTCGAAGATAACGCACGAAGGATGGATTGTGTGAAAGATGATATGGCTAGAACTAGACAGGGTGATAAATACTGAGATGCTGGCTAGAAAATACGGATAGAAGAAGACATGCTGCCCCAGCCTAACCTCAAACAAATTGGGATAAGCGCGGATGGAGGATGCCTCCCTCCCTCTCTCACAGAGAGGAGGCCTATGTCCCAGCAGTGCGAACATTAACGGCTGATTATGCTAGAGGTTGATGATGCGTGCTGCCATTGACACATGAGTAGGTAGTAAACCAATGCGTTTTTTCTTGATGGCGGACACTTATCGCGCTTTGCGACACCTACATCGTAGAGTTGTAAGTTATACTGTACATATAAGGTAATGTAAATCTTTTAAGTAACGTTTCGTGCTCTCGTATATCAAATAAATTAGGTTTCTTTTATAATTTCGTGACTGTTTGCTACATATTCGTGAACTACATTTTCCATTTCATGACCATAACATCAAGATCTCGCGAAAAGAGTAAGTTACGTATTTTGAACCACTTCCGTCATCTGATAAAGTTGTGATGTAATGTACTCCTAATACGTATCATAAAATAAGTATACCTATTTTAAATATTACAGTGCTAATGTTATCAGATTCAGAATAAATGAATAAGTATCAGTGGCAAATGATCTCACGATTCATTTCGGCTTAAGTTACTGTGACCTGAAATGGCTTATGAAAATTTACATATTAACCTATGCTTTTTTATTAACCTTCTACTGTTACTGTCCCACTGCTGGGCAAAGGCCACCCCCAAATGCTTCCAGGAACTCTTTTCCCGAGCCACCTTGAACCAGCCCTCGCAGTAGGTGTCCAGGTCATCTCACCATCTCTTTTCAAACTCAAACTCAAATAATTTATTTCAATTAAACCATTTACAGGCACTTTTGAATTGTCAAAATTAAATAGTCGGTCAGTTATTCAGAAAGTTGAAGCTAGTTGCCCATTCCATAACGTAGATCTCTATGGAGAAGAACGGGCATGAAACTCCACGGACACTTTTTTAAATCAAGATATTATTATTACAAAATCCTGGGTACATATATGTGAGAACAATGTAAAGGAGAAAAAAATTAAAATTAAAAATAATCCCTGGCAGTTAAGAGATGACCAGTCTCAGCCGACGGTGCCCGTTCACAAACATGACGCGTGGATCAGCACCACCCAGCTCAACCATTTCGTAGGGAACCGGATGATACAATACCTACACTCGCCACCACCAGTGAGACATTTAAGTGAGCATGATATTATTATATTCTCAACTGCCATGCTCTTTCTGGGCGGCGGCGGCGCCGTCCATCTTCAGGCACCCATTGTGTGGAGATTTTTGCCCAGCGGTCATTGTGACACTGATGTGACCCGCCCAATCCTATTTGAGCCTTGCAGCCTTCTTTCCTACATCTAGTATACCCGTTTTGGAACACAGCGTGGTGTTCCGAATTCTGTCCTGTCTTTTAACACCCAGAATGCTGCGTTCCATCGCTCTTTGGCAAACTCCAAGGCGGAACTTTTGCGGTTCGTGAGCGACCGTCTGAGTAGCTATGCTAAATACGAACAAATATTTATTTTACTAGAAATCAAGTAGTTTCGTCTGATTAAGAATTATGATGCAAATATCCTGTTTCTTCCAAATGGACGATTTATAAAAAAAGAAAACCTGAACTAAAATAGATTTTCTTTTATTACGTCTTAATAATTCGCTTGAATAGTGCGACTAATAAGCAATTACAGTTACTTAACATCACACATCGGATGCTTGAATTGTTTGAAGCGGTACTGCGCCGGCGTCGACGCAACGCTAATCTAACCATACCTGTTCACTTTCTGCCAACTTAATATTCGTACCATTTCCTGGATTCACTTGATGCGTGAAATGGATTTTTGTCTCTAATAATAAATTATTAATTGGATTAACTTTTAAGTGGATAGGTGTTAGTTTTCATCGTTTATATACGTGTTTCACGGGCATTGCACATCTTTAATAGATCATTTATTATATCTATTAAATAATTTTATTAGGATCATTAGATTCAGGAAAAACATATGAAAGCATGCTTGGCTGGTAGGAAAATTCAATATTTCAAGCTATTGGCCGATATAATAAGTGTTGATAACATCGATATTAATTGTATAGTGGTGAGCGCACTCTGTGTACATAAAACTGCTATGTATGTACATGTTTCAGCGAGGTTTACGACGAGGTATAGTGTCTTAACAAATGTAGAACTACAATGTAATGTAGAATCTAGTCACTTACAAATAATTTGACGGATTCTGTCCACAATTGAATATTGTTTGCGGTTTTGTTTAATTATCAATATATCAATTAAGTGCTTTTAACTCTGAAAGGAATTTTTGTAGAAGTAAAAAAAATATCAGATTCTTCATAAGTATAAATAATAACAGTATATTCATAGAAACTATCTAAATAATAGGTTAATACATTTTCAATGCGGTACTACAATTTAGTGGTGGGCAGTGATGTAGTGCGCAGGCGCTGCGTGGACAAGAGGGCCGGCGTGAATGAGGGGGGCAGCGTGAACTACTGGAGCGGCGTGAACAACTGGTGCGGCGTGAACTTGCACTGGCGCGGCGTGAACCACGGGGCCGGGGCTCGGCGGGGCCGCCTGCGCAGACGGCTCGGAGTTGTGCACGACGGCGTTGAAACTACAGTTCATAATAAAGTTATTACTACATAGCTAAGAAATTTTAAGTGCTCGTAACTGAATTTACGAGTAAATTGGGCCTTATTAAGTTAATGACGATGGTATATTGTTATGCAGTTCGCCTGCAATTTATTTACGCGTTATACAACAAACATAACGAGTCGAGGATAGACAGGTGTTCTTCGCAATTGCAGCACTTGCAGCGGCCGGTGTAACGATACTATCTGCGTTATCGACCGAAACAACACCCAATTTAGATTAACACTTTAATAGATTACATTTCTAAATGCTATTAGTCTCGCCAGCGGATTCATTAGTAATTTATACGTTGGATTGGCCTTAACATAGTCGATGTGTTGCGAAACAAGACAGATGATCAACAAGATCATATGAATGGAATCGAAGCGCGTGTTACAGTTTTATTTTGTTACTATTTCCGTGAGCCGCTGCAGTAGTTTACAATTTATTCATGATATTAATGGAACTGAGTCAAAGTTACGTTGTATTATACAGTGACACGACAATGATGTATAAATGCATCATAAACGCACTCATATGCCTTATATAATACCAGTATAAGTTACTTTAAATTTTCTGTTTTGAAAAATGAACTTTGATCACCAGGTTTTTGAGGAAGCATAGTCTTTCGATATTTCGAACAATAATTAAATACATTATTTTTACTACTGACAGTAGACGAACTAGGTCAACAATTAGTTGAGTCAAAAGCTATGGATGGTTTGAACCGGTAGCTTTTGACATTCTTACATTCAATTTTATTTTATAGGTATCCAGTTGTTTGTCCTTGAATGATTGATGAACATTCCTTGTTATGATTTATTGAGCTCTAATTAATTAATGTTAATTTTACAAGATTTTAGTGTTCTGATCAAAATGCTAATGAGATCTAATAAATAAATCATCTCAACATAAAAAAAATACAATTCTTACCCGTTGTGGTCGTCAGCGGTGTATTCGACCTTGCGGATGGAGCCATCGGGCTGCAGCAGGGAGTATTCTCCCTTCACGACGTCACCGTCGCGAGTCTCGTGCTGAGACTTGTGGTCACCGGTGTGAGGGTCTTCCACGGAGTACGAGAACTCATACTTAGCAGGAGCCTGGAGGAAAAACATAACATAATCATAACATTAAACCTGTTTTTTCCCGAAGAGTTTGGCAGAGGTGTGTCATCAGTACAGTAATGGGACTAGCCTAGTGCCATCAACCGCGCATAAATCCAGACTTCTTGCTGCTACTGAGAGATTCCTGATAGAACTCAACCTGGGATTGGGTTTTTGAGTTAGTATTTGAACCAGAAGGCCAATTCTCGTAATTTAAAACGTTCAAAATCTAGTCGCAGTCTCATCTCAGCGACAAACAAATGTCAAAAACTTGTCAAAATGTAGGGAAATTAGAAGTATTTTTTGACAGATTGAGACTGAGATCAGACTGTGAACGTTCTTAAAATTACGAGAATTGACCCTCTGATGCTCAGCAATAGCGCTTGCAATCACTACATAAAAAACATTAAGATTTTTCCAAATAAATTTGATTGCTTAAGTTATCTGGTTAGTTTAATTAGTGTACCTGAAAGGAAATATAAATCTCTTAAGCGTGTTGAAACTTTAAAACCACTTCAGTCTGTGTACTATTACGATTTACTGTGTTCATTTTGGACAAGTGATGCTTGAAATAATGACTAATTGAAACAAGTAAGACATTTAATTTATCACAGTTTTACGATACAATTAGTCTTCTTTTTCGCAAGATGGTTGTTTAATTGTTACACAAAGTCGATATAGTTGATACTTTAAACAGGGCTTGCTACGTAAATGTTGATCAACATAATCTAATGATGTTTTTGATAAATAGACGTTAAAACCAATCACAGCTTGGTAGATTGCCGTCCATGTGTTACAAAACACTATAGACTTGTAATAACTAGGGCTTACACAATAAATATTTAATTGGGTTGAATTGATCACAATTTTAATTGTAATTGTATTTATTACCTTTCACTTGCTTAGTGTTTGTTTTGCACACGTGGCACAGTTTGTTCGAGATTTTTCTGTGACTTTGACCCATTGAATATACGTAGGTATTCTATTCTACCTCATTTTAAGAATTCTTGACTCAATATTATAATAATGATAAGAATTGGACGTGAACGGAGATCGCAAGGCAGACAGGTATGTGTCTTTCAACTTACAGGAAATGAAGTGAAGACCCACAAAATTGTATATTGATAGAAATGTGCAATACCTACGCGGTCAAAATGTATGGAACACTAAAATTTTTTTTTAATTACCTACCGACGAAAAATTTCGACTCTATGGGGTCTAAACTCATGTGCTGAATCCATGGTTACAGTTTGCGCATCGATGTCCCTGCCACCCTTTATACTATACTATACTAGCTTTAGTTCGCGACTTCGTCCGCGTGAAATTTCATGTTCCGTTTCATCGCCTGCCAGCGCTATCACTTTGTTTTCGCCTAACGATCTTTCTGTTTTTGGAACGAAGCAAGCCAGTTCCAATACTTCATTCCATCAGGGTGTTCTTTGACACCTCTCAAGTTTTTTTTTTTCATTTTGCCTGGCTTTTAAGAGTCATAGCGTGATATTAAACCTATAGCCTGCCTCAAGAATTGGTCTATCAAATGCCAAAATATTTTTTCAAATCCAACCGTAGTTTCAGAGATTAGCGCGTTCAAACAAACAAACTCTTCAGCTTTACTATTCGTGTAGATAGATTAATTTCAAATTAAATTAATTAATTTGCATATAAATAGTGGTTAATGTATTTAAATGTGATAAAGATCATTATTGGACACTTAAAAATTAATAATATCATTAATTGGTATTGATTTATTATTATCTGTTGAAAACGATGTGCTTGTTAATGATAAACTTTAAGATTAAAACAGCTTCTTATGGGAAAATGTAATAAAGTACCTCGTTAACACATTCACGAGAAACCCTTTAAGGAAATGGGAACGAGTTTAATGAAATGTATGTCTGCGTTAAAAAGTAAAACCTTACTTAACAAAAGCGTGCCCATCTGTCCGAATATCATTAAAATAAAACGACTGTAATTGTTTAGTTACCAAACGGATGTGATGTAATATGATATAATATAAGAATGTATTAGATGGTAGTGATTAAAAATCGCGAATCTAATTATCTATACAATAAAAAGAGATCACGAGCTGCCTACTCTTGAAATAATCCTTCCGGACTCGTCAACAATGCTAGAGTAAGTAATCTAGAAAGGCCTGTCGAATTGTAACTGAAATACAATTAGCTACTAACCAAACTATAGGCACATAAGCTTACTGGACTATCCATATTTGGGCTACTGATACTATGGCATTTAGGTACATTATCCTACAGAGTAATTGCGTAGCACATAACAGTAGCAACGGCTTTCATTAGGACAGTTCAGAAACATTCATTGCGTTATTTACGTTGTTGAGCTGACAATTCTTTCAAACATTTGAGGCAATGGATTTGCAATATCCTTCAAAATTATTTAGATTGAGATTGAAAGTGTGTAACGCAATAAGAGTGCTGGTAATACCACTTTCCTAACGCGTACAGTCACGAGCAAAAGTATGTATACACACGACTTTATTCAAAAGCGATTTTCCTACTCCTTTATTTTTGAATGAAATTTTATGTTGTTACAAACATAGCATTTTCGAACCCATAGATTTATGTAATGTGTCGTATTTCAACGTTGCATTCGTTATTTAACGAAAAAATCGCAATTGAAAATTGCCAAGTGTTGACATATTGGTGCTCGTGACTGTACACGTCGATACTACAGCTATTTAATTGTCAATAGTTTACCGGACTTTTCTAGATGGCTTCTTCTATCAATATAAACGCGCCTTCATCCATCCCCCGACTTTCAGATCTATGAGCTAGATACTTCTTGATGATGGGTTTACCACGATTGGAATCAACTTCCCAGATTTTTGAAGTCCTTAAAATGTGTTTTCAATAATAAAAAAAAATCTACTTACATGCTGTTCAACTTGGTCGTTGTGTCCAATGGCCACGGGAGAGTATTGCGAGACCAAGGGAGCATGATGGATGGGTGCTGGCCCCACGTGCTGAAGCAAAGGTGCGGCGTGGACAATAGGACCACTATGTTGTAGGTATGCAGCCTGTTCAATCACTGGAGCCGCATGGTGCAAGATCGGGCCAGAATGTTGTAGGATCGGGCCAGAATGCTGCAGGATTGGGCCACCATGTTCCAAAACAGGTGTGAAGTGCTGCTGCTGTCCCAAATGCTGTGAGGGTTCATCGTGACGAACTATACTTTGAGAGGAAACTGCCTGCCTATGTCCATCTTCAATCAAACCGGCTTGACACAAAGCCAGTACGGCACTGATGACTGCGACCTGAAAATGATAATAACACATTATGAAATTGACGAAAACTTTCTTTAAATTTTATTTATTAAAAAGTTCTTCCTCACTTTGAAGTACATGTTGATTGTTGATGTGCTGTACTGAAGTGTGGTACTCGATTGATAAGGATGCGGGTAGGGTTGAAGTTTTTATACTTCGGAGGAAGCTGCGCGGGAGCATGTCACCCGATACCGAGAAACCGGCCCGATACGTGACACCGCCACACACGATCACCTTTACACCTTACCTTACGTCATTGCGTTTTTCATTTTCGTTCAAGGTTAGGGTAAAGCTGTTTTCATAAGCTTCTTCGGTTTTATATGCTCATCATGAAATAACTGAGAGTTTATAATGTCAGGATCTAATGTACTTTCCTGGTTCCGTTTTCTGTATGAAGTCTGAATGATCAATTTACCGTGTTCGAAATGAAAATAATCTACCTCCATTTTTAAAAGCCGTTCAACTAGATGTGTTTAATATAAATAAAACAATATTTATCATAATCTTTTAACGTGCTTTACAGATGTTAGAATAATTGCGTGTGTAAGCCGGTTACTGTATCGTATGTTTATCAATGTTATATTGGCTGCATGACATGCATGACTTGCATTGATCAAATTCAAGATCCTTTACGTAGAGCTGTGATAACTTTGGTGTTTGTTAGAAAGCTTAGAATCATTAAACTGTTTTATACAAGAAGTCAACATTATTCATTGGAGTAGCAGTAGCGTTAGCCCAGTGGTTACGGTCGTGGCTTACGAGTTGTAGATCGTAGGTTCGAACCCAGTCAGGTGCTTTACTTTGTGTAAATGATTTCATCACCACTGCTCTCAAAAAGGTGAAGGAAAACATCGTGAGGAAACCGGCATGTTCAAGAACCAAAAAATCGCTGACGTGTGACATCTACCAACTCGCACTGGGCCCGCCTGGTGGATTACGGCCCTCTCATTGAAAGAAAGCCTGTGTCCCAGTGAACATTATAGGTTGCTTATGCTATACAAGAAGTATGTTTGTATTGGCGAAATCATGATTAATAAAGAAATCATGTCCATCAGCTTCAATTGCACGGATACAAACCGTTTCTAAAATTGGTGCAACATTTAGGTTTATAAGGAAATTCCTTTTTAAAATAAGTGCCAATTTAGTCGATGCTAGGCAAAGGCAAGTGCTAATGAGCATTCATTAGTTTGTGCATTAGCCGTAAACAAAACGCTAATAAAGATTATCGGCACATAAATAATTGAAGAAACGCAGTCGAGTGGCCAGTGTAAACGAGTCCGAATGGTATCGGCCGGTAAGAAAGTAGCGCTCTGGGTTGCACCGACTGATCCAGTAAACTCTTATGCAACGTTAGGGCTTCAGCACAACGAGTGTGTAATCTTATACTGTTGATCTCAGGTGCACTAAGTTTGGGATTTATTTTTGTGGTTTTTGAAGAAATGTGTTCGGAAATGGAGAGTTTTGAAAGTAAAACAGAAAATTGTAATAATTTGTAAACATTGAAAAGTAAAGGCTAGATGCTTAATATCTGTCAAAGTAGATTAAATCGATATAACTACAGATATTTTGTTTCGGGTCTGACTTTGTTTAATTTATAAAAGCTTTTTCAATTTCAATTCATATTTCAGTGAAAAGTTAAACTACCCAAGATTTGAACTGTTCTAGAAAATTGAAAATTTATGTCTACAATTTTGTAGCAAGTGGTCATAATTACTAAATCTTTTTCAATGATTTCCAAACGAGCTTTAAATGCACTCGGTGTACTCCCAGCGCTACGACCGGTATAGCGAGTCGTCGCAAGCGCACCGCATATTTCCCCGATCGACTCGCATCTCGATCGTGACTCCTCGACGATTCTCGCGGCTTTCTGTGAAGGTCACGCGCATCATCTTTCATACGCACTTCGTCGTGAAACCTTTAAACTACCACTATAATGTATGCAGATTCTTATTTTGGAGTGTAAATTTTTAAGCTGTCACGACTTCGAAACGATATTACGGGGATAGCAGCGTTTATATTAATGATGTGACTGTTGTGCAATAAGATTATTTATATTTTACTGTTACGCATCGCTTAATCATTATCGTTTATTTCTTTATAACTATTACGCGTTGCAGTGTAAAGTATTATAATATCATTATTGTTAAATATATATATCGCTGGCTACGAGTACATTCCCACGCTACTGATACTAAAATGCATAATATACTAGATGCGTCCTACATAGTGATTGATGTGTTAGACTTGCTAGGCTAGAATCTCTAATGCAAATCTGAAATCTTGGGGTAATCTTTGTAATTTACGCGAACATTATAGAGATTTATTAAACATGATGATGAGTGTAATGACCTTGCAGTAGGAACCATGACGGATCGTATCAATACTATTAAAGCTTGGAATGTCGGTAAGTGTTCCAAGTGTATGAGTATCATGCAACTACACACGCGTTGAAATTACCTCCAATGTCATTGTTGACTTAATTCACCGTTCAACTGTACTTCATCAAGGCAAATACAAGGTAATTCAATACCGAATTTTGGTTCCTTGTAAACAAGATCTGTATTAAAAATAGGGTCTTACCTACTTGACATACATATGAGCCTGATTTCCCCGAACTGTGATTAAGGCAATTTGCATACATAATATCGCCGTATAGGCATGAAATAATGCCATTTAATCTTCGAAAATTACAAAATAAGATGGTGTATTGTGATGGTCTCAGAAAGGGTAGCTGTTTCGTAACCCGCATCAATCAAGATGTTAATAAAACGAGTGACACTCGATAATCCATCGACAATTACGTTTCATTTTGGATGTTGCAATAAAGATTTGTAAGATGATATTAAAGCCAGCCCAATTAATTAACATAAATGACCTTATTGACACGTGTAATCTTAGTTGCTATTATAATTTAAGGAGATGTGATTTAAATGTCAGAATAGTACCTACTTCAAACTCATCATCATCTGCCTAGCTTTTTCTTTTTCTCAACTATGTTGGGGTCGACTTCCAGTCTAACCGGATGCAGCTGAGTAGCAGTATTTTACATGGAGCGACTATCTGACCTCCGCAACTGTGTATACCTACCTACGTCAAACTATGATTTTATAATAATTTTACCTAATTTCATGTTTTTTTTATGTTCACTTCCTACAGTTAGTCTCCAGAACAAAATCTGCCGATATTGTTGCATTTTCGCAACTTGCCACATGAATCTTAAATAATTTATTCAGAATGATTAATTTTGGTTCATGAACATCAATGACGATATTTCGGGTTGAACTTTCCTGAGTTTCACCTTATCGTGGGGTCATAAATCCGCCATCGTCGTTGCTACATCAAACAATTTACCGCAAATTCTGATAAAAGTAAAAGGTACCGCAAATTCTTATAAGAGGATTAATTTTGGATTTTATCATATTTCAGCTTCTAAAAATGTAAGATTATAATGTGCAACACCTACGCTTCGTCGCATTTCTGTCACATAGCAGTACGCAATAAAGGTATATATTCAATTCAAAGTCGTTATGTAGTCAGTCGATATCTGTGTGATCTCAATTGCTAAATGTTTGAATATTAAATAGGTAATATAGGGTTTACCGGCTACCTGTGTTGGGTTGCGCGGTATGGTCGGTAGGCTAGTTCCGCCAGTACATTGCTTTCACTCCTTATTTCGGCTCGGACATTGTATGGTAATATTGTGATATGCAATTTGGAAGAGATCTCATATCTTCTCACGCTCCACTGGACTTGTTACTGCAATTAACACTTTCAGTACACTATAACAATGTGTTGTTTCGTCTATCACCGTTTACGATTGTTCTAATTGTTTTTTTCAGAATGTGTTCATTGTGTAACTGAAGAATTGCGATTTGGATCTAATTTATGTACGTTATTAATTAAGTAGTTGTTCAATTCTGAGGCAATTAATATTCTTATAAGCTTTCATCCGCACCGACATGTCAGTTTGACAATATTATGATTAATTAATATCATTTAAAAAGGATCAATATTTCATATAATATCCGACTATATTAGATTAGCAATCAAAACTGTTTCCTTTTTCGTAACACTGACTTCCTCTGCATTATGTTTTCGTCATCATCATCCGACATGTCGTTAAAGGTGGCTTGACAAACCGGCTGCCCTGTTTATTAATCTTTATTAACATTAAAACCATCTTCAATTGCAGTAGGCATACTTGTTGACATTGCCTTCTAAAAATATGAGGTTTAAGTATTAGGTCCTAACATAATGAAACTGGCGTTTTATATGGAAAAACAAAAGCGATTAAAAAAAATTAAATTATAGATTTAATCAATAAAAGTGTTCCCATTGTTACATATATACTTTCAGTATTTTATAGGTATTTCATTGATTTGAGAAAAATTGTGGGAACGAATATCAATAAAATCTTTAAAGGCGGTTTTGACTGCCTCTCGGAACTGAAACATCGTGATTTGTTCTGTACCAAAAACGTATCGTGTTTTCATTTACATACACACCATTAATCCTTCGATCCGTTTCTGCAGCGTAGAACTCATATTCGTAGATAACGCGATCTTTTGAACAAACATAATTATTTTGCACATTGTGAACAGAGGGGCAATTCTCGTAATCTTAAGAACGTTCACAGTCTGATCTCAGTCTCAATCTGTAAAAAATACCCCATTTCCCTACACTTTGGACAAGTTATTGACATTTGTTTGTCGCCGAGATGAGACTGCAACTAGATTTTGAATGTTTTAAATTACGAGAATTGCCCTTCAGAACCATTGTCACAGAAAAATTAAATGGCGCAAAAACAAATGAATTTCACTCAGAAAATTCGAAACACAAATACACAAGCCTTTAGAAATAATTTTTGAATATGGAATTCCTAACCAAACACCCATTTTATATGTAAGGACCTAATACATACTAATAGTCATCAAACTGGACAAGTTGGTCGGTGACCCCAATGTCAGAGGGGCAATTCTCGTAATTTTAAGAACGTTCACAGTCTGATCTCAGTCTCAATCTGTCAAAAATACGTCTAATTTCTCTACATTTTGACAAGTTTTTGACATTTTGTTGGTCGCCGAGATGAGACTGCGATTAGATTTTGAACGTTTTAAATTACGAGAATTGACCTTCAGATATCTTGCCGGCGACGGGCTACTTATCAGGGGTTAAGAGAAGCAGCTTATAAAGCTCTCTCAACCCTCAGTTATGTCTGCTCCTGAGATACTCTGCTATTTAACCTACAGATAGATAGGTCACTCTTTATCTACCACCAGGGAAGATTATACTGATTTACAAATGTTTCAGCAGTCAATCAATAGTGTTTGATACATTTTATAGGTAAGTATGTCAATATGTCATAAACACAATCGACTACTGAAACGTTTATAATTAATCCTTTTTGGGAATGTTTTCTACTTCTTTATAGAAGTAGAATACATTGAAAACAACAAAAAAAAAATTGACCTTTAATCCTCTATATATTTCTAGAGAAATTCTCTTAAATGGAGAAAACTCATCGAATTATTAAAAGGTTACCCAAGTGACCTGTAATCGTTGTGCATTTTTTTTCATCGATCAAGCTGACCAACATACATTAAATACCTACATGCGTTTATTCGTCGTAATAAATATTAATAAATTCCTATAAAATGCTCAGATAATATTTGTTAAAACAGTTTTTGAATGGTCGTTAAAGTTTGCTAAAATGATGTACGTATAAATAACAGTGGGTATAGCACCAGTAATTAAAACGGTTCAAAATCTAGTCGAAATCTCATTTCAGCGACAATCGATGTCAAAAATGTATGAAACTAACGGGTCCCCGAAACGATCAATTCCTATGGTAGTAATATTATCAATCGCTTCAATTGCATTTTGTAGACGATCAAATTGCGCATCAATGTGTATCAATCACGATCAATATTGACAATTGCAATTGATCGTTTCCGGCGACCCGTTAGAGGCATTTTTGACTGATTGAGACTGCGATTATAATGCGATCGTTCTTAATTACCTACGTGAATTGCCCCTCTAAATCAAAATCAAAGCACATTTATTCAAATTAGGTTGAGAATCAGCACTTTTCGAATGTAAAAATTACAAAAGACAGTCCCCCAAAACGCCCCCCCCTTCACCACTTCCTACTGCTTTCGCTGGGAAGAAGAAGTGGCGCAACAAACTCCCTCTCAACTCCCAGCTGTCAGTTCAGTTAGAAAATACCTACTTGATTGTATACAATATTAGTTCTCTAGCTTAGTCATAAGAAGGGCAACTATTTTCATTGATTTTCCTTCCTACTCTCACAGAAATATCAGTATGCTAATGAGTTTTATATATATTAGACTAATAAATTAATTAATCACTTTTACTTGGGACTTAAATATAATTAATTGGCGAAATGTGGGTGTAATAGGTACACTTCTGCCTAAGGGCTGACGCCCACTGGCAGCATGGCACGGCAAGGGATTTTTATGCGACTAATAGAAAATATAACTTAATAGTATGACAATAAAATTGAAATTTCATCGGCAGCAATGATGCCGCGGTATCCTTAGGCATGCCGCGACGTCCTTTGGTATCATCATTGAAATTTCAATTTTAATGTCATACATTTAAGTTATATTTCTATTCGTCGCATAAAAATCCCTCACCGTGCCGTGCCGCCAGTGGGCGCCGGCCCTAACCCTTCGCGTAATACAGGCGTGATGTTGTGTTGTTGTGTTATTCAATATTTAAAGTTTCTTGCCAGAAACGGTGAGCTTTCTGTGGTAAGCGCCCAATCACATTAAAGATTACAATAGTGCACAAAAACTGACGCCTGTGTGATATATTTTGCTCGTTACTTGCGATCGGTAATGAAGCGACTAGTTTCCTTCAGATGCCTCTTGCAACGATAAAGATTTATTGATGGATCGAATCACTCGATTGATGCTTTTTGTACGTGGATTGTAAAATACTCATTGATTTATCTCAAAATTAAACATAACTAATGCTGTTAATTGAAATAGATTCCTACTGTTTGAAAGGCATACTAGCATATTTTGTCTTGTAGTCTTGAATTGATAAAGCTAGCGAATCGTAAAGAAAGATGACATTATCTGTAGGTAGGCAATCAAATTCAGCACACAATGTAAGTAAACAATAGATACACTCGAGAGCAATGAATCCGGGTCACTTGAAGAATCCTAAAAATCTCGGAAACTAAAAATGCTAGGTTAATGCAATAAATTGTATTTAATAGACAATGTAATACTCCTTAAATGAAGGTATTAAAACTTCTTAGTTATTGTAAAGTTATATCATAAAAAAATCAAATTTGAAAAAGGGCCACTTTCGAAGATGGAACTACGAAATTACAGCATTTGGTTTTGCTTTTGTTTGTAATCTGTCATTTATGTGGGTACATAAACCATGTTGATAGTGCTCTATATTCATTATTCAAGCTGAAATTATGTCGCTTACGCCTGAAAAATGCACCAGAATACTTACAATGCTGGAAACCGGCTGGAGTCAGCGCGATACAGCCAGGACTGTCGGTGTGTCGCTGTCAACAGTACAAAGAGTTCTCCGACGTTACGAAGAAACTGGTTCTAACCTACGCAGACTAGGAACGGGCAGAACCAGGTGTACCACAGCACGAGAAGACCGATACTTGGTGAACACCATGCTTCGAAATCGCTTTCTCACAGGAACTGAACTCACAAATCAGTTTCGACGCCTCGGAGGAAGTAACCCAAGTGCATGGACAGTAAGACGTCGGCTTGCTGAATCTAACTTAAAACCCCTTAGACCTGCAAACGGCCCTAAACTGGAGCGTGGGCATCGTATTTCAAGACTAAGATATGCCCAGAGCCACGTAAATTGGAGTATTGAAGATTGGTCAAAAGTTATGTTCTCCGACGAATCAAAATTTATGCTCTACAAGCACGATGGAAGACACAGAGTGTATCGAAGACCAGGGGAAAGATTCAAGCAAGCATGCATCGAAGAAAAAGTAGCCTACGGTGGTGGGTCTGTACTTGTGTGGGCCGGAATTTCTTCTGAAAGTCGCACAGAGCTGGTGATCATAGAAAACGGCTCTTTAACTAGCGTAAGATATGTGGAAGAAATCCTCAATGATCACGTTGGTCCATTTATGGTCAATTTAGGTGAGGATGCTATATTTATGCATGACAATGCCCGACCTCATACAGGTAGGATTGTGAATGACTACCTTCAAGAGATGAACATTACTCGTATGGAGTGGCCAGCGCGCAGCCCGGATATCAACCCGATCGAGCATGCTTGGGACGAGCTAGGCAAATGCGTAAAACAACGAAACCCTCCCCCAATCACGCTTCGTGAGCTCAAAATTGCTCTCACAGAGGAATGGGAGAATATTCCCCAAAATCGTATAAGGAACTTGGTGTACAGCATGCCAAACCGCGTAAACGCAGTAATGGAAGCACGAGGAGGCAATACGAAGTATTAAAATTCAAGAAAATCGTAATAAAGTTCAAAAATTTCATGTTTCCTATTTTTGTTTTAAGGAGAGATCAGCAGTTTTTTTCTTTATGTAATTTTGTGTTAATAAAATGTATGGTGACTCATATTTTTTTTACTTTCGTTTAAGGAGTATTACATTGTCTATTAAATACAATTTATTGCATTAACCTATCATTTTTAGTTTCCGAGATTTTTAACATTCTTTAAGTGACCCGGATTCATTGCTCTCGAGTGTACTTTGAAATAAATGAAAAGGTCACAACGATACAATTATATGGTGTGCTTTTCTATTTCTCTTTCTAAACATTACATAAAAAAGTCAAACACTTTCAGAGATAGTAAAACGATTACGTGAAACAGTAAGCTACCTACAAGAAAACAGTAGGTATGGGAGAAGCATCTTTTGTTTTTGGATATTCACAAACTCACAGTCACAATAATATCATATCTGAGGGGCAATTCACGTAATTTTAAGAAGGTTCAAAGTTTGATCTCATCTCTCTCAACCTGTCAAAAATACCTCTAATTTCCCTACATTTTTGACATTGATTGTCGCTGAGATGAGATTGCACCTAGATTTTGAACGTTTTTAATTACGAGAATTGGCCTTCTGTTTGTTTCATGTTGTGTCAAGTTGTTTGTGTGTTGTTGTTGTCGTCATCATGTTTTTTTCACAATCATCACATTTTTCGCTTTAGCATAAGTTCTGTGCTAGAGCGTACTATCGGAAAATTCACATGGTACAGTCAGGTACATACGTCAATTTAACACATCAGTTTCTGTTTTTTAAACCATCATTATTAAATACCATATTACTCGGCGCGCTACATTAATTCATGAAACAGCATAGTTAAAATGAGTATAAAACGATTTATTTTATCATCATCTTTATTGGACAAAGCTAAGCTATATACAACAAGTTGCCCACACCGATCAGAAAAACTATATACTCGCAGATTACATACAACTATGACAGGCCATTCATGAGATATATTAACGGTATGTACGCATATAATATGTACAGAAGATAAAACATTTAATATTATAACACTCAATGATGGCTGCAGTCTACTCGTTCAAGTATTTTTCATTATCAACAACCTCTATGCATGGTCTGTCTACGGAGTGTCAAAAACCAAAAACATGTTCAAATTTAAAACGACGCGACGCCATCTTGTTTTTGTTTTTTGACAGTCTCTTTTGAAAATCATAGAAGTCGTTGGTCATAGTAACTACTGTTATATTGCACTGTAAGGTATATTACTAAATATCATTAATGAGAACAGATGGAAGGCTACACACTCGACTACAAGAACACATTAACACTAATATCACAGATTGGGTAAATATTCTTCTAATGGTGGTGGATGACTGGCGGCGAGTTGTGTACGACCGCATTGAATCTGTAACACAAATAGAATGTTTAACAATAATGTCACACAAATTGTTTCTTATTTCATTGATGTGATGGCTGTTTTGATGATTCTATTTAACTTGTGGCATAGGAAATAGTTCCCGTTTCCTGAATGTCACATCACTTGGTTAAGCTAGTAATAAGCAATTATAAAAACTACTCTATTTGTGATTATGACTCCAACTCCCAACATTTATAATGCCAAGTGGAGACGGGATTTCAATTTCTATGAATGTAATAGAAATGATAATCTGTAACTTTGATTTTCTTACCCATTGTGGTGGTCAGCGGTGTAGGTGACCTTACGGAAAGAGCCATCAGGCTGCAGCAGAGAGTATTCTCCCTTCACGACGTCACCGTCGCGGGTCTCGTGCTGAGACTTGTGGTCGCCGGTGTGAGGGTCTTCCACGGAGTACGAGTAGCCGTATTTGGGATGAGCCTGAAGTTTGCAATAGAGTGAATTATAGTAAGTTGATTGTCTAGGTGGGTCGACAAAAAACGTAAGCAATCAATCAATTTCATGTTAAGTTGCAAGCTCAACAGAAATTTCTCATAGGTTAATTATTAATCTATCTATCCATCTAATTGAAAGGGAAGTTTGTATTTGATTAGAATATCTCTTTTACATAGACTTACGTATTCATCGACGTAGTGGTCTTCGTGGGAAGGAGCAGTATGGATGGCAGGGGCGGCATGAACTGCGTGGATAGCAGGAGCAGCGTGCACGATGGGGGCAGCGTGAACAATCGGGGCGGCGTGTGTGATGTGAGCGGAGTGGGCGATCGGAGCGGAGTGAGCAATGGGAGCGGCGTGGATCACGGGAGCGGAGTAGTGTATGGGAGTTTCGTGGTGCACGCTCTGGTCGTGGCGCACGATGTTCTGCGAGGACACCGCCGGAGCGTGGTGGATGTAACCAGCCTGGCACACCGCCATCAGGGCGCAAGTTAGCACGATCTGAAGGAGAACAATCAGTTTTGTTAGATTTTATTTCAACTGCTTTGAATCCCTCATGCTAAGAGAATGCATGTAGGGAAATCCTTAAGAAAAATTATTAGTAATATTTTAAATCGAATCTAAAAGCTCTCATTTGAAGCAGTCCAATCATTTCATGACCACAGAACTTTCAAAGTACTGCTAAGCTCAAAATTGGCAATTGGACAATGTAATCATAAATTACGTCGAGCGAAATTGCCCTAAATATTATGTAAGTAGCCTGTATGTACTTAGCCTTGGAATGAAATAAAGCTTACTTTGGAGAACATTTTGCTTTAGACACAAATGCCTTGACTGGTATCGGTATGATAGTGCACTCTTTTTATATAACAAACAAAACATAAGCGGTGGTGTGGAGGGGGTCTATTCCCGACGATATTCGATCGGATCACAGTAATTGCCGCATTGCCAATCTGCTCGCTTTATCGAGTGTCGCAACGCTCGATATCGCTACAATATGTAGAGAAAATGGACGATAAGTGAGAGGCTCATATTGTTATAATTTTTTGCGATTGTTAAATCCGATGGTACAAACCAGGCTACACGATCAGATTTTGTTTTAGGTAATTACATGGCCAATGTAGAGCAGGTGCTTAAAGATGAATCAGAATTTGCAACGCTAATCTCAGCTGCAATGCTTCTATTATTTTTGTTGTCCCATCATATCTTTTGTTTCGTAAGAGCTATTTTATAGGTCGTACGTACACTATAAGATGATTGATCTGTTAAACTATGTTCAAATTGGTATTCTCTTTCCATTTGTCCCAAGGGTACTGTGTGAACAGCTCCCTTATTGCGCAAATACTTGTAATCAGTGCAACACCAGTGCAATTGCTTTCAATGTGACAATTGCACAATATATCCAGTGCGTTGTTTTCATCGTCGACAAAACAGATTCTACCATATCATACGGGGCAATGATAAATGATAAATGATTTTATTTTTGTAAGTAGGTTTGTACAAACACTTTTACACGTCAATCATATTTTAAACTAGATGAGGTCGGCGTTTCCTATCTGACTAGTCTGAGAAGAAAGGCCGAAACAAACTCAGACGTCACAGTCTCTTTTAAAGTCCAGACATAATCTTGGTCAGATCATATGAAGACCATGTAGGTCGATGTCTGAGATGGTCTTTTGAGGAAAGAACCACACAGATTGAGAGGACCTGTCCAGTCAGTGCACGCATTTGTCAGAAATCGTGCAGCTCAACTCAAAACTTAAGGAGCTCAACGATCCGACGAACAATACCAAAGAAAGGACATTTGGGTAGGCCACATTAATTACTCAAACTGCCAGACCATGACAAAAACTAAGAGAACAGGGAGAAGAATAATATAAATACAATGACCCACATAGTCTTCACATTCACAATAATTAAAATAATATAATACTTTACTAAGTAAGCAAATGTCATAGTATATATAAAATTCATTAATGTCAGTGTATATAAAAAAAAAAAACAACAAAACAGAGAAAAACAAAATAAAAACATTCAATATGTAAAAAATAAAAAAAAATTGGAAGCAGCTTAATCCCAAGCCTTTTTGTCCTCGATATAATCCTTAACGGTATAAAAGGCTTTCTGGCACAACTTACGTTTAATAAATGATTTGAATTTATTAAGGCTTAGATCAATGGATGTTGTTCAAAGGTTACATGTGATATCATCCTACTGATTTCTAAGGTAGGGGTGGTTATTAAAGCAATTACTCTCACGCTCATGTAACGATAGATAAAAAGTCTAGATCGGAAGTTTATATGATGATGAAACATCTTAGATATTGTTCATGATTACTTCCATCTTATTGTTTTCATCGTATTACGGAACGTTTTTAGGAACTATATTTTCCATAGTAAAAGTATCTACATTATATCATTTCGTTTGTTAGGATATATTATATGTTCAGTTATGTCGTCGTAATAAGCGATCGTCTGTAATGAACTGACTGTGTATTGTATAGAAACTTATGCTTCATGTTGACTGCTACATGACTGTTTACTCAAATTACTGGTAATCGTTGACTTTAATTAAACAAGGGTTTAAAACGAGATGACAACAACTTAATGAGTAGTATTAGAAACAAAATAACATCACTGTGTGGCTGATTCACACAGCCATATTTCTTACTTTTCATTATGTAAATCACTAACAACTTACATTTTCGTTGTTTTGTCAATATTGAATCCAAGTTTTGTGACTCAGCTAAGCATTACTGTAATTAAAAAAAACTGAATGTTGTGCTTTATTTATTTAATTTACACTTCTTTTTCTTCTTCTGAATTCGATAATTGGACAAGAATTGACAGAAATTTCATGGATGCGTCTCGTTTAAGCACATTTCGTTACATGAGCTAGAAAAAGGATATAACTCTCTCTGTCTCCCACACTAAATCTCTCTTATCCTTTATTTTTCAAGAAGTTTTTCGCCAATGGATGATGGGTATTTGTGGTTTTCATGGATGTCGAAAGGTGTGATAATAAAAAATATTTGAGCATGAGTTTTCACTTTCTCCTGTCCGCTAATAATATTTAAATTGCGTTACGATATTCGTTTTTAGCGAGGTGTTTATGTCAACTATTGTTCCCTTTGACCGATCATATGGACACCCTAGTGTCCCTTCACGAATTGTATTGTTTAAGTCGAGGTAAGGCAAGGTTCTGTGAAACAAGCATATACCTACCTACATCATCATCATCTGCCTAGCCTTTTCCCAACTGTCTTGGGGTCGGCCTCCAGTCTAACCGGATGCAGCTGAATACCAGTATTTTACATGGAGCGACTGCCTATCTGACCTCCACAACCCAGTTACTGAGTAATAGTACGATACCCCTTGGTAAGACTGGTTGTCAGACTTTGGGGCTTCTGACTACCCGTAACGACTGTCAAAGATCCATGAATGGCAGCCGAGACCAACGGCTTAACGTGCTTTCCGAGGCCTGGAGGGGTCTCGGTATGTAAAGATGGTCACCCATCCACAGACCAACCGCGGCGAGCGTAGCTTAACCTGACCGATCGACCTGTGCGGCTGTTATTATTTAGCCACGGGCGCCTCATATATATACAGATAAGATATAGATATATATATAGATTTTGACATACCTACCTATATCAATACACATCTAACAGATACCTTTTTAAATAGAAAATTAGTAGTTAAAATAAGGAATAATAGCAAGTACATATTTAGGACTAGAAATATTATGTGTATATAATATATTGTTTATATATTAAAATAGCATAAGAATAGAATAGATTAAAGTTTTAACATAAATACAATTGAAATTATACCAAAATTATTATAATTATTATTTATTATTTTAATTATTGATTAAAAGTATTGTATAGATTAAATTTAAGATATAAATATTATAGGAATTAATTAGATACTCAAACAAGAAATAAAAAACAGTAACATAGGATAATAAGATAAATAGATATATGGAAATAATGCTAGTTGTTAAAAACACCTGAATTAAAACAACACACAATAAAAATGAACTAATAGACGGACAAGACAAACAAAAATTAGTCTAAACAGGGCTCTGATTATGTCAGAGGGACACTGAGCAAGGGCAGGAGTGGGTTTTAGCCGGTAAGAGTCCGGCACTGCCCAGACTGGCTCATTAGTGAGGCAGTCTGGGCGTCCATGAGGATTTCCCACTCCTGCCAAAACAAAAAAAAAAAAAAAAACAGATCCCTTTGCCTACATGTGTCCTTTTACTAATGTGGTGAGTAACAGACCTACGTCTCTATGAAAATATCAAGGATTAGCTTCTATCAGCGACTTAATCAGCGTAAAATTTCTTGATTGAATATAAAATATATCCTATGCCACTCTGCAATACCGTAGCTTCTCATGAGACAAGGAATTTTTGGAATCGGATCAACAGTTCCCAAGATTACTCCTACCATATTAACTCACATATTTTACATCTTTATAATATTATTATCTTATAGATTGTATCTAACACTACTTTCAATGTATTTGTTTAAATGCTGCTTTAGTTCGAATTGATGGATATCAGAAGTTAGGGGATAGGTATATTGCAAGAGGGGCCTATCAGAATACCAGCGCTGCAGCGCGCAGCATCATGCTCAGATAGGAGCCTTTTGGAATCGTATAGGACATTCTGTTACATTTTTCTTATTGTTACTTTTAAATAAAATATAATTAATTAGTTTTATTTTTGACTGTGTTTGATTTAGTTTGTGATCTTTTTGTACGAGTAGCAATAAATACTTTTTCTTTCTTTCTTTCAAAAAGTAATATAAAAAATAACGACTGTAGCTAGCGCTCTAGGACATAATAGTAGGTACCTACTTTATTCCATGCGGACGTCGGATCACGGATTCATCGTTGATGCAGACGACCTATTTCTTAGATCACACATTTATTTCTTTAGTTCATTTCTAGCTTACGGAGATTGTTAATAAGGAAGTAGCAATTCTATTAAGGGTTCAGTGAGCACCAATAGCGTTGCTTTGTAAATAACTGCCAACATTTATCAGCGAAGGCTCCAACAGCGAAAGTGCGGTTCCCTGTCGTTCTTGTTCTACTTTATACTAATTATTCTAAGATAAAGCGAGTTATACAAATATTTTACGACTATTGAGTTATATACTATTACATAAAGACTGAGGGCGTAAGAAAATTGGGAATAATTCAGTCTAATCGAGTTTGTATCGCACTTCCTGACGTGAAAAGTAGGGCTCCGATTGGTGACTATGAATAATGTTTTGGTACGCGGTTTTGTCAGCGCCCAACTGGTTCGACGCTGTAATTTACAGCCGCACTTAAGAATTTCCTTAATACAGTATCAGTATTTAAAGTTGGAGAGTGTAAAGGAATGTACGTGTTCGTAACCGTAATTAGAAGTTTGCTGGTGATCCAGTTCTACAAGGTATAAGTACTATTACTTAGTGTCTATTGGTATAAGATCTAATTACTTAGTGTCTATTGGTATTTCCTTTTGGTATCATTATAGCTATGGGCTTATATACTTTCGGAACTTAGATATAGCATAATCAGCCCAATAACGTTCCCACTGCTGGGACACCGGCCTACTCTCTGTGAGAGGTAGCGGGCCACAATCTACCACGCGGGCCCAGTGCGCTTTGGGAATGTCACATGTCTTGGATTTTTTTGTATTAGGACATTCGGGTTTCTTCACGATGTTTTCTTTAACCGTTCCGAGAACAGTCGTAATGAAATAAACTCCACAAAGTAATGTGCCAGCTTGTGTTTGAACCCATGACCTATGGCACGTAAGTCGGGGCCGTTACCACTGGGCCAGCACGTCTCGATATAACATGTCACGTCACAATCGATATAACATGAAATAATTCAGGCGAGAATGATCAAAAGCTTTGCCTTTGATTGATCACAGCAGAACAGCGGCGCTACTCTTTTCCCATGAAGATAAAAACCTTAATAAATGGATTTAAGTAACGTAATTTAAATTTAAGTAAGTAACTTAAGCAATCATAATCATGTAAACTTTAGTTACTGCTCCATTTAATATGAACCCTAATATGCAGATGTTACAAACTACATAGAAGAATCCTTTTAAAAACAATAATTAATCTAATAATTTTAATATAACCTATGAGTTCCTTTAATAAGGAAACGATAAAATCTAATAGAACAACAACTCTCATTTTACAATTAAAGTCTACTATTGTGTGTTACGCGGGCGAAGCAGCGGGCAGCCACTGTACTCAATAAATGTGAAGGGCATAACATGGGCGATGATAATGAATCAGTGGTAGTAGTAATTAAAGTATGAAACACGATCTGTTTTGATAATACCTAATGGTCATAGATAGCTCTACAAAATCGAATATTGGATTATCAAATCTCTCATCGTTATCATAATTTAAGCCTACCGCAGTCCACTACAGGATAACGGTCTCTCTCAGGCGGCGCCATAACAATCGATCGTCTGTCTTCCACATCCAATCTGTCCTAGCCACCTTCTTAAGGTCGTCGGTCCGTCTATAGCTGGGGGGCTTCCCACACTACCTACGCTTGCCACTATGCGGTCTCCACTCCAGGATTCGTCTGCTCTATCTGCCATCGGTCCTTTGATAGACATGGCTGGCCACTCTATGTAAAACGTACACTATTGGATAGGCCCAAGTGTCGCGACATCGAATGGTGCTTCCAGCGTTTAAAGAGGCATGAATTTAGTGTTACTAAGCATGTTGTCACCAAAACGTTATTTTGAGGTAGGTACCTACTTGGATGAGGTTGGCGCAGATGCATGGAACTTGGCACAAACAAAGAGAGTTATATTAATGCCCAGCTGTGAGTGAAGCTGGGCTGCGTAAGATGATAAGGCTATGAATGACTGCACCAAAATGAAAATAACATTTAAATAAAAGTGTAAACGATGATGCCTACTGGTTTCAATTCCCAAGCAGGTTTTTGTTCAAAAATAGCAGAGATCTTATACATATGAATATGTAGAACGAGAAGAGTTGAAAGAATTATTTCATAAAAAAAACAGTATTTCGTATAAGCATGACACATCAAAACCAGATGCCAAAACATAGGTACCTAGGTACTTTAAAAAAAGGAAGGTAACTAGGTAGGTACTTAGTATGCAAAAATCAAGTAAAAATATCGTAGATAGGGGTTGAATGGTTTTATTAAACATAGACCTTAGTCTAGATAATAATCACTATGATCTTAATTTAAAAACAAATACATAAAATTCGTGCCACTACCTCACACATAAATAATTACTTTTGTGAAACAGTCATTAGAACATGCAAAGCATTGTCAGACACATGCGTAAGTAGTCTGTGCAACATCTTGCATAAACTTAAATCTGGGACTCCAAATTAAAAGAGAATTCACTTTAAGGTCTTATAAAGGCAGAGTACACTGGTCGCATTCATTCGGTGAGATAAATGATGCATCTCTTCATTCTTAACTTGGCCTGTTTTTTCGAGATTCAATGGCTGTCCGAGACATTTCGGTTTCGTAATTTTAATTTATAGCTTCACTTCACCAGCTTTCTTGTGTGAGTAATTATGTTGCGAATAAAGTGACTGTGTAAGTTCTGCGCGCTACAAATATTTCTTATAGGTAATGATGATACGGCTATAAGTGCGTCTTTGTAGTAAACAGCTATTAAATGGCAGTCAAAGTAAGTTACAATTCTGTATTTTACTATTGAGAATCTAAGGATTAAAATCGAAGTAGCACGTAGAGCCCTCTAGTAGAAACAGTCGACAATTCAAACATCGGTAGTGCTGCCATCTTACAGCTTTGTTGGAAACGTTAACGTCGATCGAAACGACAGAAAGTTCATAATAAGAAAAGGTGGTGTTAGTATCGCCAAAACAAGATGCAGTTTCATATTAATTTATTAAAATTTATTTCATGGACATCAGACAAGTATTACTTAACAATTTACAATCTACATGACTTATTCTCTTAGAAAACTAATCAACAATCGCAGTTACACAATTTACTCTAATTAAAAGCCTACATAATACATTCTGGAATGGTAAAAAGATGATGCAACTTCGGAATCTAAGTTTTGTTCTTCTTTCTCTACAAGCTGGTCCTTGACCTCTGCTGGTTGTGCCTCAGGGGTTGAAGGCAAATCATTTGAAGGTAAAACTTCAGTTTTCTCAACAACTGGTAATGGGATTTCATTGTCGATTTTGTCATTTTCGGGATTTGGAGGAATTTCTGACACTATGGCGGGAACTATTTGAACGGTTTCTACCATTTCAGGTTTGGGTGTCGTGGCTATTTCCTGGACTTGTTCTTGTTCTGCCACCATAACTTTATCTCCTGAATCAATCACAAGCATTTTGGGTTCCTCATTGTTCATAACTACAGGTTCCTTTTCTTCGTAGACGGGTCTGCTGTCATTGCTGGTTTCTTGATGTTCTATGTTTTGGTACTGATAGCTTTTGCCGGGAAAGTAATGGTTGATCTTGATACCATGACCGACGGGGTAAAAGAATCTTGTGTGGTCAGTGACTGAAACGGCATGATCACCATGCTTGTTCACAGTTTTGCTTACGACGGCATTGAATCTGGAAGTGGAAATGGTCGTTATTATATCACTATAACATTTTAGGTAGATGACAGATGGATCATTAAAACCCTTTATTTAGGTGATGACATATAAAGAGAAGGTTATGTCCACAGGTGATTTTAAGGGCATATTTTACAGAACTGCTTTTCCTTTCTATTAAATTGCGCAACGATATCGATACGTGCAAATAAAAATATATTGGTGATACCAAAACAAATTTGGTATCTAAATTATATTATTTCTTTCGCGCAAAATATATTACAAGCTTGAAATAGATTAAGTAGAACGTGTTTACGCAAATTAATACTATTTTAAGCAAAAACTTCGCGAATTTATCAAAAACGTGATTCCATATTATGGTCACGGTCAGAACCAGGGTCATGGCGAGCTGGTGTATGATTGTTTAATTACCCGTTGTGATCATCGGCGTGGTACTGGACCTTCCGCAATGAACCATCTGACTCCACAAGGCTGTATTCACCACGAACTCGGTCCCCGTCACGTGTCTCGTGATGGTGCTTGTGGTCTCCGGTCATTTCGTCGGAAACTGAATACTCGAACTCATACTTTGGGTACGCCTGTAAAACATTAATAAGTATCAATTTATTATTAAGAAAGTAGCATACGTTACCATTATTAATCCACACTTTGCGATTTGTGTGACATTCCTCGTTAAGTAACTTGAGATCGATATTAGTTGAGTAATTACAAATTCTAATGAGTACATGCATGAGTAGAGTAGAAATATGAAACCGTTACAGTGTCCCTTTCTCTGCATATTTCTTATATTTGGTCCTTGAGAGAGAAGTTGTACTTACGTAAGGCTCGTATTTGTATCCGAATGGCTGGGGATTAGGCGGGTGGTACACTTTGACTATCTGCCATCCGTGAGGATTTTGTTTGCTCAAGTCTTTGTAATGACTATCTGATTGGTCGATGAACACTGCTTGGCTGACTCCCATGAAGTAAATGGATAATAAAATCTGAAATTAAATGAATATTAAAGTATTAGCATAATCAACCTATAATGTTCCCATTGCTGAATGAAACACAGGCCTCCTCTTGGTGACATAAGTATGGATAATAAAATCTGAAATGAAATGAATATTAAAAGTTTGACATAATAAATTAGGCATTAATAGAGAAATTAAATTAAAATTGGGAATGTATTTTTACAAATTGTAATTATTTTGTTATCAATTCACATTATTATTAGGGAGACTTTAATAAGAGCTTGCATTTTAAACGAATAAATAAATAATAAAATGGTACCTTTCCGAACATATTGAAGCACTTAATTTGAACTGTAGCTAACAAAATGTAATAGCCGACTGTTGATTAGAAAGAGAAATATAAACCGTTTTATACTATTCCAATACTTATTACATAAATTTCGCTAAAATTGTATTATTGATACTATTGTTAAGTTACTATACGTAAGAATATAGAGGACGTGACCCGAACAATATAAGCTGCCAAAAAAATAAAAATAGACCTTTATTTTTTAATCAGACACGTCTCCGTTGAATTTTCTTAAGCTTCATAAAGTTTATTTGTAACATCATTGAAAATAGGATCTAAAAGTTAAAATAAGTTGTATGGGTACCTTAACAGCATATCCACGTTAGTTTAGCCCGGAACTTTAAAACTGTTATCGTATCATCACAATCCGTACGATCAATGGAGGCTTTGAGTCCATTTTTCTTGGTATTGAGAGGAGGAGACTTGGCTCATTCGATAGTAATGATCTTTTGTATATTGGCACCTTGAAGGTATTTTCTTAATGTAATTTGTTATTATTTAATCGTACTTTTATATGTTGTGCTATGTCTCTTGTTCGCACCAATTACATGATTTATCTATTTATAAAGAAATTGTAACAAACCACCTTCGATCAATAATAGTACCTACTAGATTCCCGATAAGCGCTTCAAAAACGGCCCGAAAAATAAGACCACAAATACTTTTGTGATCTTATTTCAAACTAGCTTCTGCCCGCGGCTTCGCCCGCGTGGATGTCGGAAGTTATCCCACGGGAACGTGCTAACAGGATAAAATGTATGTGCTTCCCCAGAATGCCATCTATCTCGCGGGCCCTTTGTGGCTAATTACAGTAGAAAACCAATTGTGTCTCATTAGTGGTGATTAAGAGGGTACCTATATGATATCTTTACCTAAGTACCTACCTAATTAAAAAAAAAACTCAATAACAGAAAATTAAATACCTACCTAAATAAACCTATTTCTGATGATAACTAATCTAAACTCAATAAATAAGCAAAATCCCTAAAAACTAATATCTATACGAATGACTAATCCTACCTAACAGTATTATAAAATAACCTACGGTCACTACGTACACTATCAAATATACTACCTATACTTTAAAATTAAAATCTATACCTACGACTCATATAAAAATAAACCTAAATAACTCTAAAAACTAAAAGGAATAAAAATGAACTCCACTGCGGGTGACCCAACCTACGACAAACTTAGTATTTGCGGTTGGTACAGTACAGACAGTGGTAATCGGGTATAGGGATCGAACCGCAAAATTAAGTTTGTTTTTTATTGTATATACTTTTCCGGGATAAAAAGTACCCAGTGTGGTGCCCAGGATATTAAAGAATAATTATACCAAGTTTCATCGTAATCGAACCGGTAGTTTTTGCGTGATGCCTGAACAAACAGACAGACAGACAGACAGACAGACAGACCGACAGACAGACAGACAGACAATAATTTTTTTAATCACATTTTTGGGTTCGGTGTCGGTCTAGTAACACCCCCTGTAAATTATTTTTTTGATATTTTCAATGTACAGAATTTTCACTTCTACAGATTTATTATAAGTATAGATTAGTATGTTTTAGACTTTAAGTTTCATTTTATAATAAATGACTGAAAATTTAAAAATAGAATTATTTAATTTTCAAGCGACATTTTAAATATATTTTGTAATGGTAATTAAACTTTATTTTTAAGCATTAAGGTTTATAATAAACTGAAGTTGTTAATATTATTAAACTTTTTTCTAAGAAATGTAGATGTTTACGTGTGTGCAAACGTGGCCACTTGAGCGACTGATTTTTGTTCCTGATCCAGTACTCATCCTAATCTAGTACTATTATTGATCGAAGCAAACCACATTAAGTAAGTGTGATGTCATCATCATATCATAATCAGCCTTTAATGTTCCCACTGCTGGGACACAGGCCTCCACTCTTCGAGAGGGAGTGGGCTATATACCACACGTGCCCAGTGCGGGTTGGTAGATGTCACATGCCTTTGAATTTTTGGTTCTAGGACTTGGTTCCTCTCGATGTTTTCCTTCACCGTTTTGGGAACAGTCCTGTGGTTATGAAATTATTTACACAAAGTGAAGCGCCTGGGTTTGAACTCATGACCTACAAATCGTAAGACGGGTCGTTACCAGTGGGCCACCACTGCTTAAATTAAATAGTTTAACATTTTCACGGCTTTTTTAATAGAACCTGCGGGTATCCATTAGCTACAAATATAGATCGGTTTAAATGTTACTATAACTGAACACGACCCTCTCGGGTGCGACTGAGAGTTCTCGGTTAATGCACCTAACTCTTTTCCCAGACTAGAATATAGATCCATTACGTTATAGACACTTTAGTGTGACAGGCGTGCTTTTACTAGAGAGACATTGAATGTCTTCAATGTTTTCAATGTCTTCAATTTCTGTCTGTGTTTTCCTCGCAGGTTTAGGCAGAACTTGTAACACAATACAATTACAATTTACAGTAAAATAAACAATTTATCTTAATTTAAAACTTACCTTAGACCATAAGGTATTTTTATATTCAATATAATTATCTTGTTAAAATAAGTACCTATTATTAGTATAGTAGTACTCATGTAAAATTCATTTGCATGCCTTAAACAGTCAAAATATAGACTATACATTAACCCACTAACTTTTACAGCAAATAAATGATTTTTATTCTTAGAAGTGTACCTTAGTACACCCACATTTTGTTTAATAGCTAAACAAGCAAAAAGCTTTCTTATTAACAACATTAACTCGTCGCTTATAAGTGCTAAGAACAGCTGATAAAATTTGTCGCTACGTAGGTACTAAGAACAACTTATAAATTACTTCAAATATTTTTTTCAAATTTTAAATATTTTAATGGAACAAAAACATGCTACCTACAATTTTTGTGTACGTTATTACTGCGTTAGTTTAGTAACTGTGTCGCAGTTATTAGCGCCCACCCCAGGAGCGAAAGACTACTGAGTTCCAATAACAAAAAGGTTATACTTATAGGTAGAAACTAGACATAAAAATTAATAATAATAAAACTGGAACTAGACATTTGTTAATAATAGTTGTAGCAGTATAAGGGGTGTGTATGTGTGTGTGTGTGTGAGCGAGTGTGTATTACTGAAATTCTGTTTGTATTTTTTTTCTGTTATACTTCTCATTTGGTAACATTGCAATCTCACTTAACTGGCACTTCTTGCTAACCTTAGCGCAAAAATTAGCTCACTCAGCTGTTGCGTAGTCGTCTGGCCACTTTAAGGTTTAAAAGAGCCAGAGGGCAAATACTTGGCGCGGTCTACACGACTACATGGCCTTAACAGATTTTTTCTCCTTGCATTTAAAGTTGGTCCATCCACTTAAAGTTGGTCAACCTTATGGGTCCATAAGGTTGAGTGAAACAGGCTGTGAGCTTTTGACTTATTTTTTGTTGGTTACACTTTTTTCATAAGCGGGGTGAGAGCCTGGTGATCCGTGACACAGGGTATATAGTATGGACGCCAGTCTCTCACATAGGATCATTTTTTATGCATTGTTGTCAAAACACTATAATTCTTGTCTGTAAGTTTATTAACTATGTGAACCTTTGTGAAGAGAGAAAAAAAAAATACCTACCACTTATCTAGTTGGGCAAAAGCTTGATTTCAGACAAAAGTACGCTTTGCGCTGTGTATTAGCTTTCATGGTGTTATTTAACATTAAGTTTTATAACTAAGGAAATTGGGTGCAGTGGTCCACTTATCCTAAGTTGACTCTATAACACATAAAATTTCACAAAAGAGAGAGGATTCTGTCACTAGTACTATCTCACGGCATCGATACAATTCAATAGACGCGAGGAATCTATTGTTTGAATGCGCGTAGCGACATATTGTATTTGCCAGCTTAATAAATAATAAAAGAATTATATTTAATGAAGATTTTGTGATAATTTACTTAAACTAAATGTTAAGCACCCAAATTGTGAGACTGCTGCGGCAAAAGTTAATTTTCACACTCATGGTTACAAGGTGCAAGCAATAAGGTGAGATGAAAACTGTCACTCCGTTGCACAATTTTGTCAAGAAATAATAAATCAAACTTATCAACGAACTTATTCGTATATTTCAATAAATAAATAAATCAACATTCATTTTGGTCAACATGCTTAGTTGGTAAGATGTTTAGAGTCTTAGTGGTGGTAGTAGTTGGCGGGTGCGGCAGCCTTGACGATGACAGGGGCGGCTGAGGGGGCTGAGTTGTGCACCACCGCGTTGAAACCGTTGTGGTCGTCAGCGGTGTACTCCACGGTCCTGATGGAGCCATCGGCTTCATGGAAGGAGTAAGAGCCCTTCACGACATCACCATCGCGGGACTCCTGCTGGGACTTGTTGTCTCCGGAGTGGCCGTCAGCAACGGAGTAGTTGTACTCGTATTTGGGGTAGGCGATCTCTTCGGGTTGAGCGATAACTTTGGCAACGGGAGCGGAGTGGTATGCTACGGCAGCTGGGGCAGAGTGGTAGGCGACCTGAGCGGGGGCAGCTTGGTAGGTGACGGGGGCAGGGGCAGCGTGGTAGGTGACGGCAGCGGGTGCAGCCTGGTAGGCCACGGCGGGGGCAGAGTGGTAGGCCACAGCGGGAGCGGCGTGGAGTTGAGCTTGGTCGTGACGCACGATGCTCTGGGATGAGACCGCCGCAGCAGAGGAGTAGTGGGCGGGCGCGGCCAGGAGACCGGCCTGAGCCACAGCCACTAAGGCGCACAGAGCTACGATCTGAAAAAAAAGAAAACACTGATTAGTACGAATAACTTTAATTTTGAAATCCAGAAATAGATTTGCAACTATGACTCATTTTACAAAACTTACTTTGGAGAACATTTTGGTTTATTCACTGATGTGATCGAGATGAATGATGCATGCAGTATCAGAGGTCTACTTTTTATACTGTTAAACGCTTGTACGATCAGCTGATTGTAGTAAGTAGTGGAAGTTGTCAGTCGAGTTCACGGCGACCTTGCCTTGCCTTGTTCATAGTTTGCGAATCGCGAATCAATCCATTCACTAAAGCTTCGCGAAGTTGAATTACAATTCAAGTAGTATGCTAATTGTGATTTCGCTAACGTCTAGCTAGAAATTGGATCGAGATTTTGTCGTCTGAGCTTAAAGAGTGACCTCTTTAAGATGAACTAACGGTGTATTTTGTGTTGGTAGGTTAGGTTTTTACACCATAAAGCTTCAAGTTAAAGGGGAAAATTTATAAGTCCGTGATAAGGCCTGTCGTACTTTATGGGTCTGAATGCTAGGCTGTGAAGAAGACGGATGAAAAAAGATTGCATGCAGCGGAGATGAGAATGTTGAGATGGATGTGTGGAGTGACGAGAATGGATAAAGTAAGAAATGAGTATATAAGAGGAAGTTTGAAAGTGGCGCCAGTGACAGAAAAGTTGAAAGGAAATCGCTTGGCTTGGTATGGGCATGTGATGAGAAGGGACGAAACGCATGTGACTAAAAGAGTGATGAATATACATGTTGATGGATGGAGAGGGAGAGGAAGGCCGAAGAAAAGATGGATGGATTGTGTGAGGAATGATATGAAAGAGAAGGGAGTGAATGATAGCGTGACGGCTGACAGAGGAGAATGGAAGAAGAAAACGTGTTGCGCCGACCCCAAGTAACATGGGATAAGGGCACGAAGATGAAAGCTTTGAAATGTATTTAATTAAATATTAATTCCTATTGACATAGTATTATCAACTCATGAAAGAGCATGGATGGCAGTTGAGAATATGTCATGCTGACTTAAAGGTCTCACTGGTGGTGGCGCGTGTGTTGGATCATTCGGTTCCCTACGAAATGGTTGAGCTGGGTGGTGCTGATCCACGCGTCATGTTCGTGAACAGGCGCCGTCGGTTGAGACTGGTCATCTCTAAAACTGCCAGGGTTTATTTTTAATTTTATATTTTAAATTGGTTCTTTTTTACATTGTCTCACATATAGAAGCAATAAGAATAATGTACCCAGGATTTTGTAATAATATCTTGATTTAAAAGAGTGTCCTTGGAGTTTCTTGCGCGTTCTTCTCCATAGAGATCTACGTTTTGGAATGGGCAACTAGCTGCAGCTTTCTGACTAACTGACCGACTATTAAATTTTGACAATTCAAATGTGCCTGTAAATGGTTTAATTGAAATAAATGATTTGAGTTTGAGTTTATATACAAACATGAACATATGGAAACCTGAGAATGAAATACTAAATAAAAGTATAACAAAATATTTGTACAGACGCCAGCACATCAAGCTACTACAATCTGTCAAATTTATTTAATTGATTTTCAACTTTATCGCTGAAGCATTAAGGTTCAAGGTTGATTAAGAAAATTTGACAGTTTCGGGTAGCTTGATATGCTGGCGTCTGTACTTGAGGATATCGCTGTCGAGGTAGACCACAGCGAAGGTGGTGTGACGATCTGATAAGCTTTGCAGGGCCATCATGGCCAGATATCGCACAAGACAGGGGTTTACAAGGAAAAAGGGTAGGCCTTTACCTAGTAGTGGATCACAATAAGGCAAACAAAAAAAAAAATGTAATAAGCACGCGGAGTAAGGTTACACTAAACTTAAACCTCGAAAAATGTATAGTTAATGTGAAGGTTATACCGGTTGTAATAAAGAAACAAATCCCCACTTTTATTAATAAGCGGGTTAGAGCTTCTATTATTACTATTTTTATTTTTATGCAACTTAAACGGTCACGAAAACTTTACATGGTGTTTTATGATACAAGTCTACTTTGCAGCAAATCAGTGACTGCAAGTCTGCGACAATAAGTGCAAGCCCCGAATATATGCTTAAGTAGTCACCTCTTAGGTTAAAACCTTTTTTTTTTCCAAATAATGACTGGTTAGTAATGTTTTTTAAATGGAATTCGTATTTTTGACATGACATGCAAATATATTTGGAGCAGTGGTGACCCAGTGGCCCAATGGACCAACGGCCGTGACATACGAGTTGTAGGTCGGGGGATCGAACCCAAGCAGGCACTTTACTTTGTGTAAATTATTTCATCACCACTGCTCTCAAAACGGTGAAGGAAAACATCGTGAGGAAACCGGCATGTCCTAAAACCAAAAATCCGAAGACATGTGATATCTACCAACCCGTACTGGCGTGGTGGATTACGGCCCACTCCCTCTCACCGAGAGGAGGTCTGTGTCCCAGCAGTGGGAACATTATGGGCTGATTATATGCAAATATATTTAATAGATAGAAAATTTTCACTAGTTCCTGGACAATCTCTACACGAATTATTTGAATATTGATAGAATCCTATCAATTTGTTTCCAAATTGCTGCATATTGTACAAGCATGCACTGATCCCCGCCAGCGTGCGATGTCTGAAGTCTTAATGTTGAGCTTCGTATCATAAGTTCACGTAAATTCACACGGGCCGCATTTTGAAAATTACTCTTGGTTAATATGTAATAAATTAATAATACTCGTATATAATTGTAAGTTTAACTGTAAGCTGTTATAACTACACTATTTTATTAGGTAAGCCTGTGGTGATAGTATAAGGGTTTTTTTTAAATAAATTAAAGTTGACTACACTGACTGGTATAAGTACTTCTTCAAATCTGGTGTAGAGCCACTTAAAAAGGGTGCTTTTTCCGGGATACTGGATCATCTAACAGAAGGCCAATTCCCGTAATCTCATCTCAGCGACAATCAATGTCAAAAACTTAAATGTAGGGAAATTAGAGGTATTTTTGACAGATTGAGACTGAGATCAGACTTTGAATGTTCTTAAAATTACGAGAATTGCCCCTCTGATTTGGAGATACTTAGTCCTTCATTAGACGTTAATGGCGTTAGCTAGGCAACAGCCAAATAAGTATAGGTATAGCGTGTAGCCATTCTAGACATCTTACAACAAGTGTTGAAGATACACTTTTTGTCACACACAACAAGTATTTGCTTCTTGCGGAGTAGAATATTCATAACCGTATTTCGTAATGTTGGTACAGACACCAAAGTTTTCCGAAAACTGACATAATGATTGCAAACTTTTTAAACACTACGCTGTCGGGTAACTTAAGTAAATAGTATTTTGGGTTTGACTTTTTAACTACAAAAAAACATAAATGTTCTAGCTGAAACATAATTTGACTTTGAATTCTTATACAGATCTTACAAGGATACGTTTACCTAAACTGCTTGCACTAGGTATTAAGGCTCACTATGAAACGGTTCAGTGAATGTTTTACATCGTGTAATACTAACTATTTGACCCACCGTAAGGTCGCTGTAAGCCTGTTCTACAACTAAAGCATGAGCGTGAACAAACTTGCGACTAGTATAAAATCTAAATCTGTCATTTGAAATCTATCATTCATTGTTCGATCACACAAGTGAAACATTCAATCTAAACAAAATGCTCGCTAAGGTAAATTAATTGAAATCCAGAAAGGATTTAAATATGTTATCTTAATGCTGAACAAAAATTAATCGAAATATTTAATGGTTTTCAGATCGTAGCTTTGTGCGGTTTGGTGGCGGTGTGCCAGGGTGGTCTACTGACCGCCCCCGTGCAATACTCCTCTGCTGCGGCTGTCTCCTCTCAGAACATCGTGCGTCACGACCAGCCCGCCCAACACGCCTCGGTCGCCTACAACGCTCTCCCCGCTGCTGTCGCCTACCAGGCTGCTCCCGCTGCCGTCGCCTACAACGCTGCTCCTGCCCATTACTCGTCTGCTGCCGCTGTTTCTTCCCAAAACATCGTGCGTCACGACCAGCCTGCCGGACGCGTCGCCGTCGCCGCTCCCGTAGCCTACCACGCTGCCCCCGCTGCCGTCGCCTACAACGCTGCTCCTGCCCATTACGCGTCTGCTGCCGCTGTTTCTTCCCAAAACATCGTGCGTCATGACCAGCCTGCCGGACGCATCGCCGTCGCCGCTCCCGTAGCCTACCACGCTGCCCCCGCTGCCGTCGCCTACAACGCTGCTCCTGCCCATTACTCGTCTGCTGCCGCTGTTTCTTCCCAAAACATCGTGCGTCACGACCAGCCTGCCGGACGCGTCGCCGTCGCCGCTCCCGTAGCCTACCACGCTGCCCCAGCTGCCTACGCCTACCGCGCCGCTCCTGCCCCTGTTGCCTACCACGCCGCTCCCGTCGTCGCCGCTGAGTTCGACGTAAGTCATGATGGCCCCCGAAATAGAATATGAAGCAAGTTGTTTCCCTTTGTTGTATCAGAAACTCATTTTGTTTATTTTTAATGACAGGCTCACCCCAAATACGAGTACTCCTACTCGGTTGCTGACGGACACACCGGCGACAACAAGTCCCAGCAGGAGTCCCGCGACGGTGATGTTGTGAGGGGCTCATACTCCTTCCACGAGGCCGACGGCTCCGTCAGGACCGTGGAGTACTCCGCCGACGACCACAGCGGCTTCAACGCGGTCGTGCACAACTCCGCGCCCACGGCCGCGCCCGCTCAATACTACCACCACTGAAGCACCCTCACTAGTCATGTATCGCGCTCACCAAAACAATGTTGATTATTATTTATTTATTGCAATATACGAATAAGTTCGATAAATATTTTGTGTTAATATTGTTTTCCCTGTATATTCTCCCCTGAATTTTAACTTTCGATAAGATTTAGAATAAGAAAATTGCTCACCAAACAATGTTGATTATTAGTTATTTATTGCAATATTCGAATAAGTTCGAAATATATTATTCTTTAAGAATTATTCCAAGAACAATCCACCTCTGAATTTTAGCATTCAGCAAAAGTTACTATTGAATACAGAAAACAGTTAATGTCAATTCGATTGATTGGCTTTTTAAAATGTACATTACAATCTGGGTTACAATATTTTAAATGGTGAAATTAGACTGCGGTTGATCAACGTCAACTAGTCGATATATTATATATACGTAATACCTATTTCGTATTTTAGCATAGGTTTAAAGCATTTATTCCCCTTGGCCTCACCAATCTATCGCACTAGGGACAAAGTGTAATGTTGACAATTTGATCGCCCACTGAATCCTCTACCCTACTACAGTCTGGCCGTCAAGAGAATGCGTCCTTGACATCTGTCAGTTTCATACAAAAAAATGCATACTTGGTAAATTTGATCTCTATTAGTTATTAGAATTGTCGCAGCGGACAAGTGTCAGGTACGCATTCTCTGGATGACAGGACTAAAGTAAATTTTTGTGCCGGTATTCTGTTCACGACTCGTCTGAGCAGGTAGATAACGTACAATGTTGAATGATGGCGGAATTACGACCTTATTTATTTTTATGTCAAAGTCAAGCATAGATTTACAAAAAATCAACTATTACATAATAAGCCTATAATGTTCGCACTGCTGGGACACAGGTCTTCTCTCGGTGAGAGGGAGTGGGCTGTAATCCAACGTGCGGGCCCAGTGCGGGTTGGTAGATGTTACATGTCTTGGAATTTTTGGCTCTAAGACGTGTCGGTTTCCTCACAATGTGTTCCTTCACCGTGCCGAACGTGAAGTGCGTTTCAAACGGCCAAGCCATTTATTTTGACTAAGGTGTAGAGTTTGCGAAGTTAGGCCTTGTAGAGTTAGGGCGTGTAGAGTTAGAAGCTTGGCTCTACATGAGATCTGATTACTTTTTGACAGTGCGAGCTACATGGTCTCGTCTTGGCAACATTTAACATGAAATGTTTTTGTGGGATTCCATTTCTTTTTGTAAGTTGCTTATGATTTACTAAAAATCCTGAAATACATATCTTATTATTTATAACAAGGACCCCCTATATAAATTTTCAGACCTCTAGCATCAAAATTTACGGAAATCTCATAGAAACTTTCACCCCCTAGTTTAAGGGGTTGGGGGGATAAAAAATTAAAGTTTTAAGATATTTTTGTTGTTCGTGTACTATTACTAGCTTACATACAAAATTTCAGCTTTTTAGGACTTCAGGAAGAACCTTAGAATATGGATGATCATCAGTGAGTCAGTGAATCAGTGACGAAATCGGGGTATTTTAGATATCAATAAAATCTAAAGTATAAGAGCTATGTAATTGAAACTTTATAGGTTTAATAAATCAACTACTGAAATCATATCCCGAAAATTTAATTTATCTGGTATAATCCAAACCCAAGTTAAGAAGGTTCAAAAATACGACGAAGTGCTTCGAGAAAAGGAAGGTAGTGCCCTTGTGCTTCGCTTAGCTCGTCTTGGCGGGGCCACTCCCGAGCCCCCAGATTTGGAAAATGACCAAAAAAGGTTGAGCAAAAGTTCCAGTCTAGCCGGATACAGCCGGTCATTATTTAAGTGTATAGTAATACATTAGCCGAACTGGGAATTTAATTAAAGTAGTGTATGTTTATCGAACTTATTTCGTATATTGCAATAAATAAATAATAATCAACATTGTTTTGGTGAGCGCGATACATGACTAGTGAGGGTGCTTCAGTGGTGGTAGTATTGAGCGGGTGCGGCCGTGGGCGCGGAGTTGTGTACAACTGCGTTGAAGCCGCTGTGGTCGTCGGCGGAGTACTCCACGGTCCTGACGGAGCCGTCGGCCTCGTGGAAGGAGTATGAGCCCCTCACAACATCACCGTCGCGGGACTCCTGCTGGGACTTGTTGTCGCCGGTGTGTCCGTCAGCAACCGAGTAGGTGTACTCGTATTTGGGGTGAGCCTGTCATAAAAAAGAAACAAAATGAGTTTCTGATACAACAAAGGGAAACAACTTGCTTCATATTCTATTGGGGGCCATCATGACTTACATCGAACTCAGCGGCGACGACGGGAGCGGCGTGGTAGGCAACAGAGGCAGGAGCGGCGCGGTAGGCGTAGGCAGCTGGGGCAGCGTGGTAGGCGACGGGAGCGGCGATGGCGACGCGTCCGGCAGGCTGGTCGTGACGCACGATGTTTTGAGAAGAAACAGCGGCAGCAGACGAGTAATGGGCAGGAGCAGCGTTGTAGGCGACGGCAGCGGGAACAGCTTGGTAGGCGACGGCAGCGGGGGCAGCGTGGTAGGCGACCGAGGCGTGTTGGGCGGGCTGGTCGTGACGCACGATGTTCTGGGAAGAAACAGCTGCAGCAGAGGAGTAGTGCACGGGGGCGGTCAGCAGACCAGCCTGGCACACCGCCACCAAACCACACAGAGCTACTACCTGCAAATAAATATTCAAAATTATTTTTTGTTCGATATTAGAAGAAAACACGACATGTTTAAAGGTAATTGAATTTACATATTTACCTTAGCGAGCATTTTGATTAGATTGGTTGTTTCACTTGTGTGATCAAACAATGAATGATAGAGTTCAAATGATTGATCTAGATTTTATACTAGTTGTCACTTGTACGAGCACACACATTACTTGTAGAACAGGCTTAGAGTGACCTTACGATATGAGATATAGCGATGTCAAACATTCTCTAAATCATTTCATAACGAACCCTAAGAATAGAGTCTATAACCATGCAAGTGTCACAATGACATGACAGGTGAAGAAACTACGATATTTTCAAAGTACGTTACAAAGTCCGATATTTACATAGATATTTTATTTTAAAAATGCTGCCAGCCTTTTGGGCACTATTCCTGTTGACAGCGATGCGGGCGAATTTTTTGATGTCCTATGAGTCTTTTGCTTGTTTTTTCACATGTACATATATGTATTATTATTTTAAATGTTAGCTTATATAATTTATCGCAAAAAAAAGATTTAAGGGTTCCATAAATATTTAAATAAAACAGTCGTTTTAAGTATCGATTTGGCTAGAAATGAGGATCCGAAGAAAAATGATTAAATATTCAAAATTATTCTAAGGTCTTCAATCAGTTCAGAATTGTTCAATTATTACGGGTAGGGACCTGTAAGGGGTCACGGAGCCGAAATGTGGAGTCTCAAGGGTCGTTCCGGTGAGTGTCTTAGTTTCGGTTTCGTTATTCCGAATTGAAAACCACTCAACGAGCTTTGCAATAGCAATCAGCTATGGGAAGGGCTAGCTATGCTTAGGGTCTCTGTGGAAAATCGAATCTTGAATGATATTTTTTTGTAATCAGAAGTCCAATTCTCGTAATTTAAAACGTTAAAAATCTAGTCGCAGTCTCATCTCAGCGACAAACAAATGTCAAAAACTTGTCAAAATGTAGGGAAATTTGAGGTATTTTTGACAGATTGAGACTGAGATCAGACTGTGAACGTTCTTAAAATTACGAGAATTGCCCCTCTGATAGAGACCCACCACGGTTCCCACCCCACTTCCGTTTCCATAATAAATTTTTAGCTCAGTTCATTGTATTGGAGTTAAAACCTCGGGTTAAGGCAGTCTTTAGGATAGCTGTATCTTTTCATTTTACAGTTGAGTTAGTACCCTTAATTGTTAATATTATTTTGCTTTATTTCATCTATTCGGCAATATTACCCAATGAAGTAAATAGGTAGTAATGATAGGCTGTTTAATCCAATCCAGCCTGTCCCTTGCTGCACTCCCCCTGCGACGCCCTAAGCCGAAGTCCTTAACCCCACAGGGCGTGTAGTCGTTTTGTTTTTAAATTTTTTAAGCCCTGGCTGGAGGCATTTATTTATTTAGGCACCTACAGGCAAGTCTGGTTAAGCAGCCAACCTTCCAGGTTGGGTTGCGAGATGCCATTTATGAAATAAAAAAACGACAGGCTGTATTTTATTGTTAACAGATTTGTCTTCCGACTAGAGTACTATAATTGAGGCTTTTCCAAAATCGATATTGAATTACGCATCATTATGTCATCATTTGGAGGCGAGGGTGTTTTCTGGTCTGCCATGAGCGCCCTTTTTCTTTATCAAGCGCCAATTTTCAACAGGCACCAGGCCTTTGAATTCCTACTTATAAAAACCACGAATGAAAAAAAAATACATAGGTAGGTATTTTTGTAAGTATCTTATAACACATTTCAAAGAATTTCCGAAAGTTGTACTTACATAATATTGCATACATAAAGTCACGCCTTTTTCCGAGCAGGCAGGCATACTCGTAACATATTTAAAGAACGCCATCTGCTACGATCTTTACATAAGTAGGTAGGTACTCCTTTTGCTTCGTCACTGTACAGTCAACAGCAAAAGTCAAAATCAGATATTCAATACTAATGAACGGAGTTCGCGTTAGAACTGTGTGGCGTCGAAGTGATTCAAAAGTATGTGATTGTAAATTATACCAAACATTTACTACTAGTACAGCTGCCATATAGCTGCGAACTCCGTTCATTAGTATTGGATTTCTGATTTTGATCATCTACTTTTGCTGTTGACTGTACATACAAGTGATACAAGGATCTTTTTGCGCCTGAATGACAGGGGGGCGTTGATGTTGGTTAAAATTTGCGAAATTTTCACAGAAATTGCATTAAAAAAAACAAGACGACGGTGTTAGTTCCGATTTTAGCCACGCGCTAAAAGACCCTTGTACCACTTGTACGTTCCTACATATTGATTTTTAGGGTTCCGTACCCAAAGGGCGCCAAGGACGGCCCTATTACTAAGCCTTCGCTGTCCGTCTGTCTGTCTGTCTGTCAGTGGGCTGCAGGCCAGCGGTCATAGTCTCATAAACCGTAATAGGTAGACAGTTGAAATTTTCACAGTGTGTATTTCTATTGGCGCTATTACAACAAATAAAATAAAGTTAAAATGTATGGTTTCCATACAAGAAACGTGTTATTTTCGGCGTTTTTTGCCTTGTGGTACGGAACCCTTTGTGTTTGAGTCCGACTCGCACTTTGCCGATTTTTTATAGATGATGCAGAGCTTCGGGCGCTCCCGAGACGAGCGGGCTGCAGGGATGCAGACCTGGCTGAGGAGTTCTTATTGACACTGAGGACCTAGTAGTAGTCAGCTCGAACACTAAGAACGGTTTTCCTGTATATTTTTTTGTCAAAGTTGTTATAATTAATGTATCTAAGTACTAAATCAATTACTTTGATAATTAAAGTAAAACTATAAGTTGATTATTCATAATGCTACCTCGATTTATGACAACTTTGACTTATTTGATCAATTTCTTACCACGAAAGTTTATAAATAGTATCGCTTGTCATAGCAGTTTTTCCTAAGTCATTTATAATTTTAAAAGCGGGCAGCAAACTAGTTCTTGTTTTAATCCTAGACTTGAGTTAACCCTGAATACCATTCTGATTCAACTCCATATTCTTATTCTAAATCTTATCGAAAGTTAAAATGCAGGGGAGAATATACAGGGAAAACAATATTAACACAAAATATTTATCGAACTTATTCGTATATTGCAATAAATAAATAATAATCAACATTGTTTTGGTGAGCGCGATACATGACTAGTGAGGGTGCTTCAGTGGTGGTAGTATTGAGCGGGCGCGGCCACGGGCGCGGAGTTGTGCACCACCGCGTTGAATCCGCTGTGGTCGTCGGCGGAGTACTCCACGGTCCTGATGGAGCCGTCGGCCTCGTGGAAGGAGTATGAGCCCCTCACAACATCACCGTCGCGGGACTCCTGCTGGGACTTGTTGTCGCCGGTGTGTCCGTCAGCAACCGAGTAGGTGTACTCGTATTTGGGGTGAGCCTGTAACCAAAAATAAACAGAATGAGTTTACAGAAAATAAAATAAATATTTCGCTTCATGTATTGTTTCAGGGATCTTACGTCGAACTCAGCAGCGTGGGCGACGACGGGAGCGGCGTGGTAGGCAACAGGGGCAGGAGCGGCGCGGTAGGCGTAGGCAGCTGGGGCAGAGTGGTAGGCGACGGGGGCGGCGACGGCTACTTGTTGGGCTGGCTGGTCGTGACGCACGATGTTTTGAGAAGAAACAGCGGCAGCAGACGAGTAATGGGCAGGAGCAGCGCGGTAGGCGACGGCAGCGGGGGCAGCGTGGTAGGCAACCGAGGCTTGTTGGGCAGGCTGGTCGTGACGCACGATGTTCTGTGAGGAGACAGCCGCAGCAGAGGAGTAGTGCACGGGGGCGGTCAGCAGACCAGCCTGGCACACCGCCACCAAACCACACAGAGCTACTACCTGCAAGCAGATCTTTATTAAGTACTAGAATTATTTTTACTAATAATTAATTAACTCTTTTAAATATTATGACTTACTTTAGTGAACATGTTGATTAGATAGTTTCAGAAATGAGATCAACAACTGAATGATATATTTGTCGCCAACGATTAGTTTATATACAGTATTAGCTGTCAGTGACACAAACGCATGTGTAAGAAGTAGTAGAACAAGCTCTGAGTAACCTTATATTGGGTGACATAGATTTGCAATTAAACCAGTCACCTGAGACAGGTTGCTAGCCCATCATCAACGACAAAGCATTTGCTTTACATTACTGGAATTGACAATAGCACATCGTGGCAACAAATAAGGATCAAAACAGCGATGCGTTTGATGTTAGTTGAATCGAATGACCACCAAAATAAAAGAAATTTTGCAGTTTTTATTGAATTAAAAAATAAATGCACGGCTCAGAGAAATATATTTTTGTAGATATACTCGTATGAATTTAATTACGTAGTTGATTGAATTCCTTTTATTATCAGTACATAAAATGTGATAGCTTAAGCTCAAAATTATGAGAAATATTCCACGAAAAATATTTTTTTGAGGTCTGTTTTACTATTGTTTTATCATGATGCTATTTAATTTTTATGAAATATTTTCAAATAGGTTAGTCTTTTCTTTGAACATTTGAAAATATACTACATTCTTTCTGGCTTTTAATATGTACCAATACGCCTAACTGTGCGACCAAAAACTGAGCGTATTACGGTGTCCTACATTTGGGCAGCACCTTAATAAATGCCGAGTTTTTGACCAATGACAGGTAAATGAAAACTGCCTTTTCCGACGTTTAACAGATGCTACCCAGTAAATAAATAATAATAAGCCTTTATTATAATACTACAATGAACATCAAAGCAATGTTTTTACATTACATTTTACGTTATGAACTTGTAATTTAATTGAGAAAGATATATTGTGAAAAGAATCGTTTCAAAAACTTAGCCCAACTTAGCTAGTTTTACCACCAGTACCAGTTACTTATGTTTTTAGTGTCAGGTGTTATACACATGATAGTATTTTATTCCTGCTAAAAAGTTAATCAAAATAAAAAATAATATTCAGCTGTGCTTTTCTTTATATAAAGCTTTTCTTTGTCCGAATTCTTTTTCCGATTTATCACACTGCAATCCAATTGGAATTATTACTGCTATGTCCTGAACTACTGTTGCCTTACTTACTAAAAGGAGCCGTTTATAATATGCTGTAGATTCAAACGTAAAGCTCGTGGTAGATCGATAATTCTGAGGTTGAGATTTAAGGAGCATAAAAAGACCAAGCCAAGAGTTTTTTTCACATTTTTTCCGCCATTCCGCTTATTTTTTTATTACCATACCAGGTTATGGGGATAGTGAAAGCCAAAATCTCGATGTTTTTAAGGGAAATCCTTTAAAAACATCGAGTCTTTTTGAAAACAAGTTTCAAATTTTGTCTCTGGTACCAAATAAAACATGTTACATAAAAACGACAGTACACAAAAAGCAAACAAAACCAAAGCTAGCAACATTAGGGTTGAAGCACTAACTAAACTAAAAAACTTGATTAGCACTCAGCCCTTCATGGGGTCCGAGTGCTCATCGTTTGTTGAACAGCACCGCATTGCACTCTAAGGCACCGCCTATGAATCTCCATCTGAACAGATTTTCCTTGCTTCAGCTAACCTGGGCCCGGAGTCTGTTTTTCTGATTTTTGGTCTAAGTACTTCAATCAATTTTAAAGCTATTTAGGTGCGAGTTATACTTATCAGTTGTAAAATATATAGGGTATATTTTTAATCGAATTATTGGTAATATTTTAGTTGTATTTTATTCCTTTAAATAATGGAATTTGAGGTGAATAGTTCCGTTGGTTTTGGGTCAGTTTTGCCAAGAAACGCGTACCCAAAATGAAAAACTTGTAATAAAATGAAAAAATATGTACCATTGAGAACAAAAAAAGGAAATCTGAACGGGTCAAGAACTCAGTTAAACTGCGATAACGGGTAGCTGATGCTGTCATCAATGATGTTACAAAACTCAAAATGGTAGCTCTCATTGATCCTTTCTGAAAATGGTAGCTAGACTCAAGAAATATGTCACTTGGTTGAAACAATACTACTTACTATGTTCCTTTTTTTTTTAATAAATGTGACATGAATATTAGCCACTATATAATTTTGCATTAATCTTTATTAGAAAGAAAGAAAGAAAAAATCTTTATTAATCCATTTTTAGTTACTGCATCACTAATTATTACAATTGCTACCGGAACATCTTACCTCAACGACGATGGAACAACCAATCCCATGACGGGGCGGGTTATTCCTACAAGACTTTTCGCAATAAAAAAAAATCTGGCCAAGAAGATATTACTAGCTTAATAAATATGACCATTTAATTTAAAACTAGAATATATTCTGTCTCTACGTATCTGAAAGTCTTGGAGATCAGGCATTGTTTTTTTTTTTTTTAAATCGTCATCTTCTCGAAGCATGTCAAAGCATATATTGTAACAGTTTTCTAGGGAAGCTTCTTTGTTTAGTATTCTCATGATAATTTCCTCAAATGCCTTTCAGTACATCTTCACTCATTCTTGGCATACCTTACTTATCTTCAGTTCCTCGCAATCAACAATCAAAATGTTTGAATGCTAATCAAACATACCTTCACTTTAATATAAACTATAGAAGACTCAAAGTATAAGATGAGGATGATTGTGTCCCTGATTACTTTCATATGCTAGAGCCAATTTTTTCACAACGTCGTTGCGATTAATAAAAAGCAAACATGTTTACTAAATGATTTTGTTTAATAAATAGTTTTTTTTTGGTCTAGTGATGGTAGTAGTGGGCGGGCGCGGCATAGGCAGGAGCGGCCTTCACCAGTACAGGGGCGGCTGTAGGAGCAGTGTTGTGCACCACCGCGTTGAAGCCGCTGTGGTCGTCGGCGGAGTATTCCACGGTCCTGACGGAGCCGTCGGCCTCGTGGAAGGAGTATGAGCCCCTCACAACATCACCGTCGCGGGACTCCTGCTGGGACTTGTTGTCGCCGGTGTGTCCGTCAGCAACCGAGTAGGTGTACTCGTATTTGGGGTGAGCCTGTCATTAAAAATAAACAAAATGAGTTTCTGATACAACAAAGGGAAACAACTTGCTTCATATTCTGTTTCGGGGGCCATCATGACTTACGTCGAACTCAGCGGCGACGACGGGAGCGGCGTGGTAGGCAACAGGGGCAGGAGCGGCGCGGTAGGCGTAGGTAGCTGGGGCAGCGTGGTAGGCGACGGGAGCGGCGACGGCGACGCGTCCGGCAAGCTGGTCGTGACGCACGATGTTTTGGGAAGAAACAGCGGCAGCAGACGAGTAATGGGCAGGAGCAGCATTGTAGGCGACGGCAGCGGGGGCAGCGTGGTACGCGACCGTGGCTTGTTGGGCAGGCTGGTCGTGACGCACGATGTTCTGGGAGGAGACAGCTGCAGCAGAGGAGTAGTGCACGGGGGCGGTCAGCAGACCAGCCTGGCACACCGCCACCAAACCACACAGTGCTACGATCTGGAAATTAAACGTAAAAAAAGTTTTGTGTAAGTACAAATATGTTAATATAAAGAGTATTTCAATAAAATAATGCTATTTTTAATTATATTTTACAAGTATAATTTGTTTTTTAAGTTTAAAAGATTAACTTACTTTGGAGAACATATTGTTTGACTTGTGATCTAACAATGAGTGATACATTCCAGCTAATAGATTTAGTTTATATACTAGTCGATGGCTGTACAAGTTCACTATTATATGTTGTAGAACGAGCTTACGGTGACCTTACTCTGGGTCACACGTTTTCGCGACTCCATTCACTAATTGGCAAACTGTTTTAACAAGTAAAAGTTTATGGTATTAGTACTCATTGTATCGAAATGATAAGGTTTCATAGACAATTTCAGCAGGATATATTTCAGATTAAATATAATTATCATGAAAGTAATTTTACTTGGCAACACAACTTGGAAACTATGAAATATTTCAAACTTTATTGCTTCGTAAGTTTTAGGCCGACTGCAATAAACAAATGTTCAGATCAGGCAACCGGACAGTTGTCGAAAACAAATCTAAAAAGTAAGAAAGAATATTTGCAACACAAAACGATCATTCACAAAATAATTCTAACGCTTTCAGTTTGAAAGTTTTTATATTATTTTATTTAGTACCTATGCATAAAATATTGTTATTTCGCACAAATATTTATTTATTCATTTCTTTGCCTCAAAGCAAACACCAAGCACTACCTACTCAACTTGCCTGAGAACTTGGTGTTTTTGCTAAGTTTATTCCTTTTACAGCTTTTCCTCGTTGGTCTAGTGGTCACAAGCGCTAGTTCTGAGCATGAGGTCCTGGGACTGTCCTGTCCGTAGGACTTAAACATAACTGGCGAAATGTGAATGTACTGTTATGTACGGTACCTACACCTCTGCCTAACCCTTCGGAAAATACAGGCGTGATGTTATGTAATGTTTCTTTTACAATTAAAACTGTAAAAGTTTAGCAGTGAGGAAAAATATTCGCTATTCATTGTGTCTTGTTATTTTGTCAACATAACCCATAACTGAAATAATACACTTATTAGGTACCTACTAATTATTTATTTATTATTTCACGGTGATATTAAATCGAAATGATTGAATTATAAAATTAAATCGGTGAATTGGCTTTTTCCTACGTGGGTAGGCTTGACATACATACTTAATTTTAGCTCTCATATTTAATATTTATTTAAAAATAGTTAATAGTTTCTTTTTTACTTTATTTATGTGCTAATTAACCAATAAACCCACCTTCGCTTAGTATTTCCTTTCACTTTACAATTCCACATCCATAACTAGTGAAATACTCCATCAAGTCATGGACAGCAAGCTTGTGCACAGTATGGAAGAACTGGAGAAGCTGTTTAGCTCTCGCATGCGCGAGTACGAAGATAAGCTGCTGAGAGCTACAGCTGGAACTGGCCCTGCACACTCGGACCTTGCTGCACTTTCCCTCGACTTCTCTGAGTTTAAATCCTTCGTTTGCAAAACGTTTGCTCACTTCAAAACTCAGATAGAACTCCTATCTATGAGTCTGGACAGACATGAGACCGCAATGAGAAGAAAGGTCCTGCTATTTCACGGTATTCCTGAGAAGCCTAATGAAAAGCTGTGTGATGTGATTCTCCTTATGTTGGCAAAACAACTATCGATCGATGACATTAAAATGGATCACTTGGATGTATGCCACAGACTAGGACCCCCCAGGGCAAAACAAGACCTGTGTTGGTGCGATTTAATGACATGGAGTATCGTCGGTTAGTGTGGGACAGCAAAACTACACTCAAGGGCAGTGGCATCACTATTTCTGAATTCCTGACCAAGTCACGACACCAGGTTTTTATTGCGGCCCGCAAGCATTTTATCATCAATAGCTGCTGGTCTGCAGAGGGCAAAGTGATTGTCTTAACGCCTGACAAGGCACGCCGGAAGATAGCATCCATGGGTGAGCTTGACAGTTTAATCGCGTTATTCCCCGCTCCGGCTAGTGCTGCCGCAACCAATGATCCCGTGCTGGCCGCGTCTACCTCGCCTGCAGTGGCTTCTACATCGACTGTAACCGCAACCCCCAAAAAAAAGGTTGTGAGGAACCCGAACCCTCCTCATAAGTGACACGACTTTTTTCCGAATGACGGCATGAAAACCGTCAGTATGAGCCTGCGCGAACATCTCGGAGGCACTGCTGAAACAAGGAAGTCCCAACATCATCCTGAAAATGTTCTTGTATTGGACGCGCAGTGTGTTCAGGAAGGAAGGAAGGAAATCTAATTAATATTAAGTTATCTGTACATTACTGGAAGCACAACAATCAGAACTTTTCCTTTAATTTAAATACATGTGAGATCTATAATTACCACAAATATTGTGGGTTCATGCTGTGTATGTATTTAGGTATAAATAAATTTGTTGACAATTATCTGATTATACGTGTCCACGTTTTATCGAGGAAAATTACTTGACAGCTGCATCAAACTGTTCTAAGGGAATGTTTCCATTTCAAAGCAAGAGTACCGAGTTGTAAGAGCAGATCAACACTAGTATTTTCCTATTAAAAATAATGTTGTTGAACTTTCTGAACTAACTTTTCTACTAATATCTTCTTGCATCATTTACTAATACTTTCTTGCATCCATCTTTTTGTAGTCTAGTTTTATACTCGTTTTTCATTTTGATGATTTCTGACAAAATTCGTGCGTCATTATCCATGAATAAAAAAAGGGTTCAATAAAATGCAATCATTGTCTGGCAGTTTTGTTTAATAAATAGTTGTTTTGGCTTAGTGGTGCTAGTAGTGGGCGGACGCGACGTAGGCAGGAGCGGCCTTCACCAGTACAGGGGCGGCTGTAGGAGCAGTGTTGTGCACCACCGCGTTGAATCCGCTGTGGTCGTCGGCGGAGTACTCCACGGTCCTGACGGAGCCGTCGGCCTCGTGGAAGGAGTATGAGCCCCTCACAACATCACCGTCGCGGGACTCCTGCTGGGACTTGTTGTCGCCGGTGTGTCCGTCAGCAACCGAGTAGGTGTACTCGTATTTGGGGTGAGCCTGTCATTAAAAATAAACAAAATGAGTTTGTAATATAACAGAGGAAAACAACTTATTTTATATTCTATTTCGGGGGTCATCATGACTTACGTTGAACTCAGCAGCGTGGGCGACGACGGGAGCGGCGTGGTAGGCAACAGGGGCAGGAGCGGCGCGGTAGGCGTAGGCAGCTGGGGCAGCGTGGTAGGCGACTGGAGAGGCGACGGCGACGCGTCCGGCAGGCTGGTCGTGACGCACGATGTTTTGGGAAGAAACAGCGGCAGCAGACGAGTAATGGGCAGGAGCAGCGTTGTAGGCGACGGCAGCGGGGGCAGCGTGGTAGGCGACAGCAGCGGGAGCAGCGTGGTAGGCGACCGAGACGCGTTGGGCAGGCTGGTCGTGACGCACGATGTTTTGGGAGGAGACAGCCGCAGCAGAGGAGTAGTGCACGGGGGCGGTCAGCAGACCAGCCTGGCACACCGCCACCAAACCACACAGAGCTACGATCTGTAAATTAAAATAAATAAATAATATTTATGAATATGCATATTTAGTGCATTTAATGAATTATAATTAATGCTAATTCTCTAAAAAATGTTTTAAACATTGATAAAGTATTATTATTCTATCAATGTTTAAACATTGACTTACTTTGGAGAACATATTGTTTGATTTGTGATCTAACAATAAGTGATACATTTCAGCTTATAGATTTAGTTTATATACTAGTTGGTACAAGAACAAATTACTAGTTGTAGAACAAGCTTACGGTGACCTCGCCCTGGGTCACATTGTTTCGCGGCTCAAAGCATTCACTAATTGGCAAACTATTATTGGTAAGAGATCAAGCTATTCTTTTAAATTTTAATCAAGTAGTAGTATTTAATGTCATGGTAGCCTAGAATATAATAACTTTAATGGGTACTTAATTTGAAACATCACTGTTTGACGGAAAACATCATTCTTAAGGTATTCCTGGTAATAAGTTAATTAATAGTTCATTATTTTATGGGTCTCATGTCACCACAACACAACACACACTCAGCAAGCCTTTTTCATTAAAAAAGAGGTGGCACAGGAACTCACAGGGTATAAATAGACCTTTTACCGATACAAAATATTCCTTTTATTGAGCGGTAACTTTATTGTATGTACGTATAGATAACTTACTATTTACACTAAGTACTAAATTAAATACCTAACTAAATATACAAATAAATACGGGGGTGCCTGTGGCAGTGCTACAGGCACCGATCCAAATTATTATACAAGGACAATGTTTTAGAATTTACAGTTGGATGCCAACAAGGTGACCCTCTCGGGCCAGTCATTTTCAGTTTAGCTATTCATCCAATTTTACAGAAACTAAATTCAAAATTTAATGTGTGGTATTTGGACGATGGAACGCTAAGAGGTGATGTAGATACTGGTATGGAAGATGTACAACTCCTCAAACAGGAATTTCAATCCATTGGTTTGGACCTTAACCCCTCAAAATGTGAACTTTACCTTTCAGACATTACCGACAGACAATTGACTCTAGATAAATTTAATGCAATAGCCCCACAAATTAAAATTTTAGACAAAAGTTCACTACACCTCCTAGGTTCCCCAAGTTTAGAAGATAGTTTTTCACCTTTTATCGATGACAAAATCAAAAATTTCAAAGACATTTCGGTCAGACTCTCCAAAATTAATTTATATTCGGCATTCACCCTAATTAAATACTGTTGTTTTGGTCCAAATTTTATATTTTTTCTACGTTCTTCCCCTTTATGGAAGCAAATCTGTTGGACAAAATTGACCATATTATCCGCAGCACATTAACAACCATTTTAAATGTGGCCTTGGACGACCGAGCGTGGCTTCAAGCCACACTACCCATCCGTTTTGGTGGCCTTGGCGTCCGCAAAATTACCAGTATTAGCTTACCGGCGTTCCTGTCCTCTATCCACAGCACCGAAAAGTTGACCGGGAAAATTTTAGCCCCCTGCCTGGTTGACTCTGAAGTGCCTTGCTTGACCGACGCGGTGAACGCCTGGAAAGCGGCTTGCCCGGATACAGATCGGCCCGTAAACCCATCTTCCCAGAGATAGTGGGATGAGCCGCTCTGCAGGTTGGTACGGAATAAACTTATCAATATGTCCACCAATACTGCTAAGCGTACCGCCTGCTGGCTGTGGGTGAGTGGGAGTCGGGGCTCTGGCTTCAAGCACTTGCAAGAAACCCACTTGCATGCTTAAAATTTTTCTGCATTTGGAAGTCAGTTCAAGCCATTTCTCATCTTGTTGTAGGAGTTTTGTGGATTTCAAGATTTGAAGAGTCATTATTTTTATGAATTGAGTTTCCTCATAATCTTCTTGGCTGTGTTAGGTACCTTAATTTTTTACAAAAAAAAGTAAAAAAAATTAGCTTCTCCATAATAATTTTTACATAAATTAAAATATTTTTTTGATTAAAAGTGTTAATAATATTATTTTTTTTTTAAATAATAAGGTAGTTTTATTTAACTGTATAATAGAAATGTTGTTATTATTGTGTTTTTATTTTATATTATATTGTATATTAGAGTACAAATGTCTATAGTATAGGTGTTTTGTATTATTTACTAGAGTATAAGTAGTATATATAAGTTGGGTTTTATACCCACGTGTACATTAGGTTCACATTGTAAATATTCGTATGCCGCTAGTAGCGGCGGATGTGTCGAACTTATTCTTATGGATCAACCATCTTTGTATGTACCTACCATATCCGACGAATAAATGACTTTGTCTTAACTCTGGACTAGCTCATTGGTTAAAGGTGACAAAATCCAAGTGACTTCACAGTAGACAGTTCTCACCTATGAAATAAGTGACAGGGTTATGTATGAAGATTAGGCTTTAAGGGTTCTGTAGCTAAATGGCAAAACCGAAAGCCTTTTTTTTTTTTTTTTGAGGATGGGAAATCATCAAATGACTCCTCCCGCTCTGGGTGGAGCAGAAGGGAGTGTCAGACTTTTACTGACTAAAACCCACCCGTGTTCCTTCCTTAGCCCTTTATGTTCCAGGGCAGCGGTAAACCCTTTCGGATGGTCCCGCTACCCAACCGAAAGCCTTATAATTTCCTCCAGTCCGTCCGTCCATAATTATGTCGCACAGCCATTTTCCTCGGAGACTATTGGTACTCTATCGATGAAATTTGGAAGTTAGGTATATTCTATGAACCACTAAACAAAGGTATAATCAAATTCCAACAAAAATTAGGTGGCCCTTCTCATACATGTACCTAATCAAGGCATGAAAAAAAATCAGTGCACATTAGCTTAAAGGATATTGTTGAAAATCATAATTAAAAGACTATGATGTTCATTAGTAACTTTGTAATTTAAGTCAATAGTTGGTGATACATCTAAAGTCGGGAAAATATGTCCCTCCTCTAACTTTTTAACGACGCGATGGAAAATACGAAAAAAAAAATAAGTTGGCAGAACATAAAAAAAAAACACTGAATGAAAATTGAAGAAGATAGGTACATCGTGTAGTTTTTAGATACGGGATATTCTCGGTCACAGCCGCAGAATAACTTTGTTTTTCACAGTTTCTATGAGAACTACTATTAAATACTAACTTATTTTTGCGGTCGATAAAATCAATATTGTGCATGTATATCTACAGGGCGTAAGGGACATCTACGCGCAAACTATTACCAGGAATTCAGCACAATCATGGTTCTAGACCTCTCAGAGTAGAAAATAATCGTCGGTTATTAAAAAAAAAAAAAAAAAAAAATAGCTGTTCCATACATTTCGACCGTGTAGGTATATTATACTGTAAGTGTGTGTAAGGTGGGACGCCTTCAGGCTAGGTGGAGCGACGATTTTCGCAGGTTGGCTGGTAGCAGCAAAGGCGTGCAATAGCAGAGGCCAATGTCCAGCAGTGGACTGCTGTAGGCTGATGATGATGATAAGGTATTTCACTGTACTATGAAAAAGCTTCTTTTTTTTTAAACCGTGAAAATTTGTTACTACCTATAAGGGGTCCAGAATCAAATGCAAAATATTTGGTAACAGTTTGAGCGGCGATGTGCCTAACACATAGGGTTTCAGGCACATCGACGCGATAATGTGAATATTCATCACGACGGAACCCTTCAGTGTGCGTGGTCCGGTAAGCACTTGGAAGGTAATTTAATTCATTGACAAAAAAAAAAAACGCGCAGTCTACAATTCGGGACCGTGGGGTTCCATGCCTTACTTTATTTGACCTTTATTCCGAGTAAACAAAGCAAGCAAACAAAGCTCATTTCGGTAACAAAACGTCAGAGTAAAATCTAATTATTTGTGCAACTGACCCGAAATGTAATCTTTCAAACAGCGGATTTCTTCTTTCATTCTTCTCTCTGAACGAAACAATGGCTTCTCAGATAGTTTCATCAAACATGGTCACGGATTCTATAGTAGTTTTAATGATCATGTCTTTTAAGTTTTATTTATATAATAGAGCATAGAAGATTTTAGCCAAAACGATGTTTCAATAAATCACGAATATTCTTAAAAAAATACAAAAAAACTGGTTGACAATGTTATGACTATGTGCATAATCGTGACATAATCGCGATGGATGTAGAACAAAACATGATCTGTCGTTAACAGCACAATAGTATGTCACATATCTTTATCAAGTGGTACGTGCGTTACTTGTTTAAAATATACTGAGGGGCCCTACTATATCATAATCATGTCAAGTCTTATGAAAACACCATCGGAGTTAGGCGCACCCACGCGGTGCGCCATTGTCTAAGAAATGCACCTGCCTCTAAACATTCCCGCTGCTTCAGTTACGCGGACATGTAGGTATATTATGGAGTAAATTAAATTAATAATTTATATTTTACTTCAATTTGAGTTTATTATAAACTACCTTCTGCCCGCGGCTTCGCCCGCGTGGATGTCGGAAATTTACCCACGGGAACGTGCTAACAGGATAAAATGTATGTGCTTCCCCAGAATGCCATCTATCTCGCGGGTCCTTTGTGGCTAATTACAATAGAAAACCAATTGTGTCTCTTTAGTGGTGATTAAGAGGGTACCTATATGATATCTTTACCTAAGTACCTACCTAATTTAAAAAAAAAAACTTAATAACAGAAAATTAAATACCTACCTACCTAAATAAACCTATTTCTGATGATAATTAATCTAAACTCAATAAATAAGCAAAATCCCTAAAACCTAATATCTATACGAATGACTAATCCTACCTAACAGTATTATAAAATAACCTACGGTCACTATGTACACTATCACATATACTACCTATACTTTAAAATTAAAATCTATACCTACGACTTATATAAAAATAAACCTAAATAACTCTAAAAACTAAAAGGAATAAAAATGAACTCCACGGCGGGTGACCTAACCTACGACAAACTTATTATTTGCGGTTGGTACAGTAATCGGGTCTAGGGATCGAACCGCAAAATTAAGTTTGTTTTTTTTTGTATATACTTTTCCGGGATAAAAAGTACCCAGTGTGGTGCCCAGGATATTAAAGAATAATTATACCAAGTTTCATCGTAATCGCACCGGTAGTTTTTGCGTGATGCCTGAACAAACAGACAGACAGACAGACAAAAATTTATTTAATCACATTTTCTTGTTCGGTGTCGGTCTAGTAACAGTACTAACACTAGTAGTAGTTTTTTTTGATGTTTTCAATGTACAGAATTTTCACTTCTACAGATTTATTATAAGTAGTATAGAATAGATAAGTAGTATTATTTTTGGTCTAGTGGTGGTAGTACTGAGCGGGCGCAACGTAAACGGGAGCGGCCTTGACGTGCACGGGAGCGGCGTGGTAGGCAACAGCGGCAGGAGCGGCGTGATAGGCGTAGGCAGCTGGGGCAGCGTGGTAGGCGACGGGAGCGGCGACGGCGACGTGTCTGGCAAGCTGGTCGTGACGCACGATGTTTTGGGAAGAAACAGCGGCAGCAGACGAGTAATGGGCAGGAGTAGCGTTGTATGTGACGGCAGCGGGCGCAGCCTGGTAGGCGACGGCAGCGGGGGCAGCGTGGTAGGCGACCGAGGCGTGTTGGGCAGGCTGGTCGTGACGCACGATGTTCTGTGAGGAGACAGCCGCAGCAGAGGAGTAGTGCACGGTTATATATCGATTTAATGAAGCATCTTCTTCCATGCTGCAGTAGTCAGGCTCACTATGCTTTAGAAACTCTGTTTAAGTAGTTTTATAATAAGATTATTTTAATTATCCATGTAGGTACTTACTTTGGAGAATATTTTGATAAAGATTTTTGAATGATCAAATGTTTAATGATACAGTTGTATTCATTCATTTAGTTTTTATACTAGTCGACAATTGATCCAATATAGGCTGCGGAGGTTGTTAGACGAGATTTTGGCAACCTTGCGCTAGGTCACTTAGTTTTGCGAGTGAACCCACCAAGAGGTTTCAAAAAATTCGCCCAAGTGTAAACTTTCTCAAGATTATGATTGTATATTATCGCAATACGCAGCGGTTGTGCTTTTTCAGAAACGACGTAAAACATCACAATTCAATCGTATATTATGTGTGATGTAGTTTTTTTTGGAAAATCATTTCTCCTACAAAAATTTTAAAATGTTACATATTATTATTGTACTAACATACATATTTTTATAAATATTGCGGAATATAATTTAGAAATAAAAAATAGTCAAAATATTCCTCCGCTCGCAGAGAGGTGGTGGTAGCGTGGTACTCGTAACCGGCGTGCGCGTATGATATATGCAGCGTGGCGCTTTAATGGCGACATTAATTTAACACACGTATACGGTTTTGCGTTGTAGTTTTATGAATATATTTTAATTTAATTAAACATTAATATTTATTTATTTATTAACAATTTTATAAAATAGCATCTTAGAGCAACCTGACTTAAAGAACTGTAGGGGCGCAGGGGTCATTTGCCGGGGTCACGGATAATAACATCGCATCAATGTAATTAAAACAATTAACGAGTAAAGAGAAGGCGAATTGAAGGAAAGAGAGAGAGCCCTATGTCGGCGCGCGGCGCAGGTTGAAGTTTACGTATTTTTTTTTAAGTTACGATTTTTTTTATGTTGTTATAATTTTTATGATTACTGGCCACTAGCCCTACTCGTGTGTTAAATTAATGTCGCCATTGTAGCGCCACGTTGTATGTACGTGAACGAAGCAAAAGAAGTATGTAAGGGACGTAGCAAGTGACGTTCTATAGTTTCTGTCTATCTTCAGGGGATAAGGGCGTGAACGTAATAGTCCTTCAGACCGTATTTTGGCCATGGCGGCCAATCTCTATGGGGACTCGCCTCCAGCTAGGGAGATATTATAGTGCACCAGTGTGTGCGCAAACACATGTGCAGTCCCTCTTCCTTCACTCTCATAGTCTGATGGGACGACAATCCTACACGACCGGAAAGAGATCAGCACCCTAATTGCGGAACACACGATCAATCGTAATCTGAATCATTTTGAAGCAAATTGCTAATCCATTGCTTCATAAGTTCGAAAAATTTGTCTGCTCAACACGTAACTATCGCAATGAATGTTGTTGTACTGTCAAAATGAAACCGATTCCGATTGATTGTGTGTTATGCAATTAGGGTGTAGGCGTAGGACGTCCTTTTCGCGGCACGGGTAGAGGCTTGAGAGTAGAATAGAATAGAATACTCTTTAATTACTATGTAAACCATACGCATTATTATTATAATATTATGTATGTTTGTTATTTCGTAACAAAAATGATTCGGTCATTATGGCAATACGAATGTTTACTAAGTTACATGCAGACATTAAATTCTTAGACTTCCGGCTCGCGGTTTCCTCCCGTTATTACGATGCTTGATAGATCCATCAAGATCCATTCAAGTTTTTAAGACATTAGTTTAAAGTTCCAATTACCAGGTACCCTAACCCAATAGTACAAACTTTTCGGCTTACATTTTATGAACTGGAATTTTGCTTTATTGAACTTTATCCGAAAGTTGATTGGTCGTTCAAATTTTTATTCTAGCAGAAACACTTTCCATTACACACTTTATTTTGCATAAGTATCGTTAGTGTGCCCAATGTAATTTTCCAACATCAAAACTGTGGAACTTCCATTAATACTTTCATCCTACATTTAACCCCTTTAGGGGTTGGATCTTCGAAAATCCTTTTATAGTGCTATAGAACTTAGAGACATATTTATTAAATAGAATAGCTTTGATACCGGAACTTAGACGATGAGTGTCAATTGCTGCAAAAAAAAAACACCCATATACGTACCTACCAATATAATACTCGTACTATGCTATTATACTGGCTTAATGTGGGTGTACTATAGTATCAAACCTCTAGGTCTACCTAATCCTTCGGGAAATATAGTCGTGACGCGCTTTAACAATATTAAAAGTTTAATCGACATAATTTCACTTATGAGAACTACTTTATAAACTGGCGAACCCGACAAGTGAGGTGGACATAGGTACATGTTTTGTTTTAGAAAGGCAATCACAAAAAAAAAAACCGTTTACAAGGATAAGTTGATTCTAGTTCCAAAAGACCTCTTCTTGTGCAAGAATCAGCAACTCAGCGGGACTTATAAATTGTGCTTATTAAACTTAAGTGAGAATGAAATTGTCACTGAATTAGTAAATATTAGTATAGGTAGTCCACAACTTCAACCAACTACTTATATCACAAAATAGTTTTCGGGTTCACATATTTAGCAGTCCATGCCGTGCTGACAGCGGCCACCGAAGCGTCTTCGTGATCTGTGTCGCAATCGAATATGCTTACTTTTTTGCGATTCTGTAACCAAATCACCGTGAAAACTTAGGTGAAGTGAGCGTGGAGTGAGCTGTCATTCCAACTAATGTTAAGGATTGACACTACTGACAACTCACATCAAGCTCACTTCACTTGAGTTTTCACGGTGAGATTTTTACAGAATCGACCGGCTGTACTTATACATTTATGTAGATCTAGAATGTAATTGTAGCAACAAACATATTTGCAGGGGCAGTAGTAATGTAGGAATCTATATTTTGCAACTGTCGAAACTTGATTTAATTTAAGCAAGTGCCATTAATTATTTATTAGAGACCTGCCCCTGTAATAGCGACATGACAAAACATCGAGATTTCTCTATTGTATTATGTAAGTTTAATATAAATGTTAAAGGCCCACTTGCATGATCATGGGTTATCCTAAATAACTCGGAGCGGAGATATCAGCAGACAATAATTATATTCATGAACACATATAAAAATAAATACAAATTATAAAAAATAAATTAAACCTACGATATAATATGTACTACATATTTTCGTTAGCTAACGTTTTCGTAAATCAATAAACTAAATCTCCATGGAAACCAAATATAATACGATTAATATGAAATTTTAATTATCGTAACGTAGTGTAAAAGACATAAGTACTATTTCCGTTCATTGTTCGGTCATTCGTTTTTGCTCGTATTAGGTACATATCAGTTCCCAACTCCAAAACCATTAACCTTTTCACCGCCAAGCACTTCTATAGAAGTTCGGGATTTTCGTGCCACCAGCGCCACAACTTCTATAGAAGTTGTTCATTTTAACTATCTTATTAAAATAAATTTACTGTGATTAAAAGCTTTGTTTCATTTTATTATTTAAGATAGCACTGTCTAATACCCTGTTTTTTATTTTTCTACACAAAATAAGCCCTAGTTTGTCCTAAAATCGGCAAAAACAGAAACTCCGAATTTTGTTACTTTCCTCAGAACGCCAATCACTTCATATCAAGTTGGCCAGTGATGTGCCGTGAAAGGTTGATTTCACCATTGAAATATTTATAAATACAGAAAGTTACGAATATCGAAAACAATTTGAGGTCAATAAAATATGAACTTAGTTATCTACTTCATTACAAAGGATAGTAGATGAATTTCGACCTTCAGGTAGATGCCGATACGTAATTATAAAGTTGTTACCAATTCTTGTCGATAGTTATTTTCCCATCTCTACATAACAATTGGTCGTCTATGCCCCTGTGCGCCACCGAGTGCCACGAACTACTATAGAAGTTGGTCAGTGACGTCATAGGCGTGCGGCTGTCAAGGTCACTTTGGCATAGTGCAGCACAAAATCGGATTCGCGCGCACGCATCTTTCTTTCTTTCACTACGAAACAAATAGAAAAATGAGTGAAGAACTTGATTCGGACGAACTTTTAAAAATTTTGCAAAGTGTGGAATCGGACTCGGAGTATTTTGTGGAGAACATTGAACCAGAAGATAATTCTGAGGTATGTCTAACTGGATGATAATAATAATGTTTATTCATCAAAGAGTAGGAATTCAATAAGTATGTAAAATGTTCGGTGAGCCCAGTATCTCCAGAGAAACGCAATCTGTGCGCGGGTCCCCCGCGCGCAGATGGGTAAACGGTACCGATACATGAGTTAAGAAAAGAACAGAAACAACACTTAAAAAACAATGCTTTGATAAGTACACGGCTACAAGCGTGATAGAATTTAAATATATACTTACTTTCCATTTCAAAAAACACTTTAAAAACAATTAAAAATTCTGCCACTTAGATACCTACGGTAAAAAACGTTGACTGAAGTTATTAAAAAAACACAGGAATAAACAAAAATAGAAGAAAGAAAGACCATAGACCCCATCCCTGATCAGAATCGAATTCAACGTGCCCTCAGTGCCAATAACTTGATATGAAGTTAAAGAATGAGATCATGAAACAAATAGAGATGTACCCCATTCCTTATAGTTCTAATTGAGTTATGTATTAGTTTCTTTGATACTCATAATTTATACTGTTTTTTCTTATTAAGGATACTGTGAAATAAAACAAATCTGGAAATATTTAATCAGTTTTTATTTATATTCGTAAAATCAACTTTAAATCTTAACTTTACCTTGCGAGCTGGTGGACGCTGATGAATAGGTCATGCAAACCCTCGGACTTCGTGAGGATCACAATGACACTATTGGTTCCCTACGTTTCAACATCCGACCGCAAAATAAAAACATAAGGTACGGTTAACCAAATATTTATTGTTACATTATTACAACCCAACAAAATTGCTCTAAAATCAACTTTATTGCAAATCTTATATACAATCGGCGGAGAATCTTGACACCGCGATCTAAATTTTAATCTCAAATAAAAAGTGCCATCTATCGGTTCCGTTAGTAACTAATGTTACAAAACACAGTTGAAGTGCGACATTAATTTGCGGCGATGGTGCCACTAGCCGATAGATGGCTGAACATTCCGCCCACCAAGGACATTTGTGAACATTATGTCCTTCAAGTTATCAAGTTATAATGATTACAAACTAAAGTTAGTTTCACTAAACACATCACAAAGTAAGGTTACAAGATAAACATGTTATTGAATATAAAATTAAAATAAAATTAACTTATTTTCTACTAACATAAATTTGACACTAGACTATCTTATATCTGTCTATGCACTAGACACATGCGAAAATTACCCTTATTAAGTTCTTACTGAACAACTTGTTTAAGTAATAGGTAAGACACACAGTTTCGAGGTTGGCCGTTTAAATATAGAACCGTTGCTACACAACGTGACTACCCGGGTTAGATTATCCAGCCCTGGATGTTTCTCAACCACTCTGCCAAGTAGCCACCGACAGGGGGGCATGTTATCCTCCTTAATTAAAACTATGTCTCCTACGTTCGGTTCAGGAGTTTGCGAAGACCACTTATACCGATGGAGTAGTGTGGTTAGGTATTCAGTTGACCAGCGTCTCCAAAATTGTTGCAGCATTTGATGAACTAAATGCCACCTCTTTAGACTGGATACGTTAGCGTCTTCGTAATTCCTATCTGGTGCGTTTATGAACGGTTCCCCAATAAGGAAATGCCCAGGTGTTAATGCATCACAAAATCCGTGCAAATCGATGTGTTTGTTACCGTGCTTCATCTTCAACCATAGCGGTACTGAACACTCTGCTAAACTTTGCAACTGATGTCGGTAAGTAAACCATTCATCTTTTATTTCGATAGGAATTTCTTCATCCCATCCTATTCCCGAAGTCCACAATGCTTGTATTTGCATTTTTGCTTTCACGATAACTGGAGCGACCCACCCTAAAGGGTCGAATAACCTTGCAATGTCAGATAACATTTTCCTTTTAGTTACAGGTTCTTCTACTGGATGCAGCTGAACTGAATACTGGAATGTGTCAGAGCTTCGATTCCAGGTGAGTCCTAGTGTGTTTAATATTTCATCTTGCTTGATCCAAATTTCCTGTTTCGCACAATCCATGCCCTTATTTTTCCCATCTATGATTTTCGCTAGAAGCTCATTGCTGTTACTCGACCATTTCTGTAACTCAAATCCTGCTTTGGCGAACATCTTTTCCATTTGTGTACAAATTTCTATTCCTTCTTCTACTGTTTCACACCCTGTCATAAGGTCATCAACGTAAAAATCTTTTAGTGTTTTCTCAGCTGCAAGAGGATAGTCCTTTCCTTCATCATATGCTACTTGTTGCATAGCTCGAACAGCCAAGAATGGTGCAGCCGCAGTGCCAAAGGTGACCGTCTGAAGCTGGTAATCCTTCAATTCAGAATCCTTGTTATCCCTCCATAAAATACGTTGAAAATCCTGATGTTTATCCGCTACGCGAACTTGTCTATACATCTTGACTACATCTGATACCATGCAAATAGGATGTCTTCTCCAACGCATCAATAGATGCCGCAAGTCAGGTTGCAGACTTGGCCCAACCAACAGGTCATCATTGAGTGAAATGCCGGTTTTTCCCTTGCAAGATGCGTCGAATACCACACGCACCTTGGTTGTGTCTCTGTCATTTCTAACTACTGCGTGATGAGGTAAATATACGGCTTCGTTTGCATGATAGTCCGGTTTGCTTACCGGTCTCATATGCCCCAGTTCGAGATACTCGTTGATTACCTCTGCATATTTAACTCCCAATTCCTCATTCCGGCGTAGTTTAGATTCTAGAGCATGAAACCTCCTGATTGCTACTTCTCTTGTTTTTCCATATTTACAGCCTGGATCTTCGGTTCGGAATGGCAGGTTCACAATGTAACGTCCGCTGTCATCTCTTGTAGTTGTGGCAGTGAATATCTCCTCACATTTGGTCTCTGCTTCGGTGAGTATATGTTTCTTATTTTCATCTGGTTCTTTCTCTAACTCCCAGAATTTTTTCAGAATCTCGTCATCACCTACGAGGGCGTGCGTCACGGTGAAGTTGGAAGACGTATGGCCAGCAGAAGCTATTGTTCCTGACAGAATCCACCCCAGAGAAGTACACTGTGCCACCGTGCTGCAGCCTGAAGCTTTTTTCAACCCATTTTGCAAAACCTTGCCGTAAATTTCTGCCCCCAACAAGAAATCAACTTTATCCGGTTTGTGATATTTGGGATCCGCCAACTGTATATCTTGGAATTGTACCCAATCTAAATGTGCTGTTTCCCTACTAGGCAATAAAGATGTAAGTGATTTTAGAACGTATGCATTTACTTCCAATTCTACAGATGGATCAACCCTAGACTGTATTTTGACTTTAACAATCGAATTCAACTCTACTTTGTGGTTGACATCTATACCAACTATCGAACCCTTAGCTGGTGTTTTCTTTAATCCTAAGGTTTGGACAATGTTTTCCGTAACAAACGATGCTTGAGAACCTTGATCTAACAAAGCCCTAACTGTGAACATAGACCCGTTTTTTGATACAGCCTTCACTAAAGCTGTGGCTAATAAGACTTGGGCTGCGCCCTTCGAAAAACAAGCAACTATCTCTTGATTTTCTACTCCAACCGTATGAGTGCTCTTTTCCCCTGAAGATTCCTGCTCACTTTGAGAATGTAATAAAGTGTGGTGTTTACGTTGACAGATTCGACAAGTGACTGTACACTTACAAAACCTGGCAGAGTGGTTAACCCCCAGACAATTAAAACATAGATGCTTTTCCTGTACGAACTTACGCCGAGCATCGACATCTTTACTCAAGAACTGTTTGCAAGTCCCTATCTTGTGCTCATCATTACATACAGGACAATTCGACGATACTGTGTGAAATACCCTTGCTTTAGTTGTATCTACATTTTGTTTTGTAGTCGACTTCGGTTCCAAGAATTCAAATGCTCTGTATCTACTGGTTAAAAAGTCTTTAAATTGCTCAAATGTTGGTAGCTTAGCGGAATCAATGTTTGAGGTCACCCTTAACTCCCATTCCTTGCGACTGTCTGAATCTAACTTTAATGTGAGGATATGAATGATTAGTGTGTCTCTAATTGCTGTGTCATTTAACTCTAAATTAATAAGTGCATTTAAGCAATCAGATGTGGTATCCATAAGATCCTTTAAACCACCAGCTGATTCATTGGTTATATTTCTTTGACTGAATAAACGTTTTAAAATACAATGTGAAAGATATTTTTTATTGTTGTAACGCGATTCTAATTGAGCCCAGCACTTATCGTAATTTAAATCGGATATTGGAATGTGTCGCAAAAGTTGCTCGGCCTCACCTGTAAGGAAGCCTTTCAAATAATAAAGTTTCTGCACTTTATCCATCTTGTCATTTTTGTGAATTAAGGAAACAAATAAATCTCTGAAGGTGATCCATTCGGTATATTTCCCAGAAAAGGTTGGGATTGATATTCTAGGCAATTTTATGGACATGTTTCTACCTTCTGAATTTGATGACGACTCCGTAATTGGAGAAACATCACTACTATTCTTGAATTTATTTAAAACAGTTTTTAGTTCACATTTCAAATCTAAATATAATTCCTCGGTGTTAAAGAAAATTTCGTTCATAGTATAAGGCGACTTTTTTAACTCAATAGATTCACAATCTTTAACCATCTGTGTATGAGTTAAGCTAAACTGAGCCCGCAGCTCGTCAACATTTTCTAGCCTAGCTTCTACATACTGTTTGGTAATCCTCTCTTTGGGTGATTTCTTAAAGTTACTTTTGGCTCTCGACAATCGAGCATACAGATCATCTTGTACCTTAACGAACGTTTGTAATTGAGACATTTTGACAAATTAATTTTATGATATAAAACTAATTCAATCACAAAGTGGAAAATATTTCTTAAGGAAATTTTTCTAAGTATGTTCAATGAACTCAAATTGTTATCGTAATTGAAATATTTTTGAAGAAAATATTCTAAGTCGATGTTAACAAACAAATTTTTAGAAGTGTCAAAACTTTCTAAAAATTTTACAAGTCTAAAATATTTTTGAAGAAAATATTCTAAGTCAATGTAAACAAACAAATTTTTCTAAGTGTTTGCACGTTACAAAAATTAGAAAATCGGGCATAGGTTCCCCGTCTGAACACAATTTGCCTTAAATCTAGCTAAGTCTAAGATCGCGTTGCACAATCACTAAGTTAATTTGCACCTTGAAATTAAGATCACTTTTGCTTGGCAGGAATGAATTTGAAAAGTACTCACGGTTTCACTTGTAACACTTAGCTTTTAACGACTATAGTCGTCTGCAGCACCTCCCTGCTGCTGTCCCGTTGCTGCTGACTCCGAGTCCGGTCGCTGCTAGACCGCCTTGACACCGGAACAACTCCACTTGAATTGGGCTCGTTCGTGCTGATGCTATCCTTAGTCACAGTAGGCTTAGCATCTGCTGCTTGATGAACTGGTTCCACTGGCTCATCATCACCATCCGGCTCGAAGGACCATGTTAAACCCTCGGGCTTCGTGAGGGTTTTTGGGGGTGCTCGCTCACCTTGCGAGCTGGTGGATATAACGCTGATGAATAGGTCATGCAAACCCTCGGACTTCGTGAGGATCACAATGACACTATTGGTTCCCTACGTTTCAACATCCGACCGCAAAATAAAAACATAAGGTACGGTTAACCAAATATTTATTGTTACATTATTACAACCCAACAAAATTGCTCTAAAATCAACTTTATTGCAAATCTTATATACAATCGGCGGAGAATCTTGACACCGCGATCTAAATTTTAATCTCAAATAAAAAGTGCCATCTATCGGTTCCGTTAGTAACTAATGTTACAAAACACAGTTGAAGTGCGACATTAATTTGCGGCGATGGTGCCACTAGCCGATAGATGGCTGAACACGTACAAATCTTATTCATCGATATGACGATATTCCCATCACTACTGTTTACTGTATATTTAGTTATACATTTATAGCTTGGCGCTCGGCGAGGCATTGCGTTTTGTGTACGTTGGCGGCGAAAAGGTTAATATAAGGTTTACTAACCTGCTGTTACTTTTTATTGGCGCAATGATAAGAGTTGAGTCAGTTAATTACTTAAGTCCGAGTAGACAAACTCTACATATATTTATTCAGTTAACCCGACTAAATGTGCAAGTGGGCCTAATACACATACAATTTTCAGAATAAATTCTCAAAATGATGGCATCAACATCCGCTGCTAAGTTTGGAAAAACCACACGGTCACACAGAAACGAAAAGCGACTTATGTTTATCTAAACATAATTTGTGTTTAGATAAACATAATTTGTGTTTAGATAAACATAAGTCGCTTCCGGCGCTTTTGTGTTTTCGTGTCGTTTCCGGTATTTTTTAAGACACGCATGCCTAAGCGATTAATGGAATGTGTTCTGATAACATCAATTTAATTGAGATTTAATGAATCATATAGAACTATAATTTGGTTACTGAATTATGTCAAGCTCTCGGTTATCATTTCACTACATAACTTTTTTTAAAATAAAAGTTAAAGTGGAAAAATGTTATTGGTGTGAACCTATGTGTCAAGTTTTACAAAATATAATTAGGTGGGTACTAAAATTTAAGAAGGATTGGATAGGATTTGTAATTAAGACGAACTATTTAAATCTAGTGCGCCAGCTGTTTCAAATTCTGATAGTGCAACAGATTAACCAAATGTAAATAAAAATGCAAGAAATAATTAGTTTCGAACTTATATTTATTTAACACGAAGTTAACAATAATATACTACTAAAACGATGTCAATATTGTAACTTTAGTGGTGGTAGTACTGGATAGCGGGCGCGGCCTTGACGAGCAGTGGCGCAGCCTTAACATGGACGGGCGCGGCTGTGGGAGCAGTGTTGTGCACCACCGCGTTGAAGCCGTTGTGGTCATCAGCGGAGTACTCCACGGTCCTGATGGAACCATCAGCCTCATGGAAGGAGTAAGAGCCCTTCACAACATCGCCATCGCGGGACTCCTGCTGGGACTTGTTGTCGCCGGTGTGGCCATCGGCAACCGAGTATGAGTACTCATACTTGGGGTAGGCGATCTCTTCTTGATGAGCGACAACTTTGGCAACGGGGGCGGCGTGGTAGGCTACGGGGGTAGGGGCGGAGTGGTAGGCAACCTGATGGGCTGGGGCAGAGCGGTAGGACACCTGGGCAGGGGCGGCTTGGTAGGAGACCTGGGCAGGGGCGGCTTGGTAGGAGATCTGGGCAGGGGCGGCGTGGTAGGCGAGCTGGGCGTGTTGGGCAGGCTGGTCGTGACGCACGATGTTCTGGGAGGAGACAGCCGCAGCAGAGGAGTAGTGGGCAGGTGCGGCGTGGTAGGCGACGGGGGCAGCGTGGTACGCAACAGGGGCGGCGGCGACGGCGAGCTTAGCCAAGGGCGCAGCGTGGAGTTGAGCCTGGTCGTGACGCACGATGTTCTGGGAGGAGACAGCCGCAGCAGAGGAGTAGTGGGCAGGTGCGGCGTGGTAGGCGACGGGGGCAGCGTGGTACGCAACAGGGGCGGCGGCGACGGCGAGCTTAGCCAAGGGCGCAGCGTGGAGTTGAGCCTGGTCGTGACGCACAATGCTCTGGGATGAGACCGCTTCGGCGGGGGAGTAGTGAGCGGGCGCGGCCAGGAGACCAGCCTGGGCCACAGCCACGAATGCGCACAAAGCTACCACCTGGAAAATGGAAAAAGTAAAGTTAGTCAAAATGTAAATAAGCAATTAATTAGTAATATTTTTTATAACTATTTCTTTCTGTAACTTACTTTGGAGAACATGTTGTTTCTTTTGTGATCAAAAGGTGATATGATATCCAAATCTCAAAGTTGAACTATTTATAATACAGATCATTGCGTATTAACAAATGCTAGTTTATGTAAGTAGTGGAAGTTGTCAAACAAGCTATGAGCGACCTTGCATCAGGTTATATGGTAACACTAATCAATCCGTTCACTGAAGGTACATACATGGGCGATTGCAAGAAATTTCAAAAGTCGTATGTCATTTAATTATGTCAGGCAGATATTTTTAGGCTTATTTCCAGCTGTTGACCACTTTCGGCTTAGGTATACAACGCGCCGCTACAATGGCGAAGGCTAGTGTCCAGTAATCATAAAAATTATAACAGCATAAAATAATTCGTAATTTGAAAACTACTACATACGCCGCTCGCTGACATAGGAGCTTTCTCTCTTTCCTTCAATTCGCCTAATCATAGCACGTTATTATCGTTTTAATTTCATTGATGCGATGTTATGATATGTAACTCCGGCAAATTACCCTTTTTTTTTTTTTTTTTTGAGGATGGGAAATCATCAAATGACCCCTCCCGCTCTGGGTGGAGCAGAAGGGAGTGTCAGACTTTTACTGACTAAAACCCACCCGTGTTCCTTCCAGTTGTTCCAGGGCAGCGGTAAACCCTTTCGGATGGTCCCGCTACCCTGGCAGGCTTCGGCCCTATGGGGCCCCGTCTCTTTTGCTGACATCTCTTTGAGGCGCGCGTGGAACACGTACACGCCGTCCGGCACGGGCCTAGTCCTGATCGGACAGAGAGCTACCCATTACTCTCCGCCCGCAGGCCCGCGCCTACGGTGGCCGGGAGTCGTCACGCGGCTCCCGACGCCCGGAGCGTCTCCCGCGGCGGCTGAGGCGTGAGGTGCGCAAAGTGCGTTCCCTCGCCCACCCCGCCACCTCCTTCGCTAGCATGACTGCTTCGCAGAAGGAGGTGACTGCCTCCCACTCCCTCTCGCCCCGGACCATGGCTTGAACCAGGGCCGGACGCGAGAGGTCACCGCCGCTGCCAATCGCCTCTACGAGGACACGGCGGTGCTCTGCCCAAGCAGGGCAGACCTCCACTGTATGCTCCACCGTGTCCTCTGGGCGATCCTGACAGTGGTGACACCCGGGCGTCTCCTCCCGCCTGATGATGTGGGCAAATTACCCTTGCGATACAATTCTTCTTTATATAACGTTTAATGAAATTAAAATATGGTCATAAAACGGAAACGCGAAACATGAACGCTGTATTAGGATAACGCCGATCTTTTGTTAAATCCTTTACCTTTTACCACCTACTCTCCTTGCATTGGTTCCTCAATGCTCGGGGTCGTAACCACGTCATGGTTTCAATATTTTCTCCTTTATGATGTTCCTCCATCTGCGCCTACTTGCAGCATCATGCACGGCGTCATACGCGTTGATGTTGACTTTTATTATTTGGGGTTAAGTTTTTGACAAGTTTGACTCTCAAAATGATGGACGAAATTATAGATGGTTTCTGGGCTCAACTTTATTTCTTATCGTACGGGGAAGACTTATTTTATTATGTTGAAGAAATCATCATTATAATCATAGAACACAACACAATTCAACATTATAGAATAGAATACTCTTTATTACATACAACATACGAATATACATCAAACTATTCAAACTATTTTTCCAGATATGCTCAGATTTAATTATAGGTACCGCATTTCAAAGTAAATTTTAAATTAATAACGTATTATTATTGTTGATAGCAATTTTATGTATATTTTTATATGGAAACAAATAAAAAACATTGTTACTATCTAGACCGTGTGAGACGGTGTTGTGAGAATTTTATCATATAATAGCCATTCATCATTTTAACTTTAGTTTAACAAACACTTGTTCTGCCTTTTATTCTTTCGCTCTTGGCGATGAGACCGGCCACTGTAAAAGTCTACATTTATATCTGTAATTTATATGGTGTACATAAGTAATAAAGACTATTCTATTATATTTTATTCAATTCTTTTGTCAAAACCAACCAATGCATGTAGAGGCTTGTATTACTGCCTTTAATACAAGTTATTAGATAACTTACTAAGGGTGCTGGTTACAACACCTCTGTTTTGTTATCTAGCATAAGTGTACCTACAAATGATACGATTTAATGTTAAAATACTTATTTGATTAAAAATTATTAATGTTTCATTCATTTGTTTGAAATTTTTTATCTTTTTATCATAATTTTGTTTTGTCTTTGTCTTTCAGGCATGAAATACTCTTAACATGGGCTGATTTTTTAATCGACAGATAATTTTTATTCGCGGAATAAAATTGACGTCTGGCAGTTTTTGTATGGAAGAAATGTCAACAATTCAAAATTATTCCTCGGAAAAATTTTCTGGCGTTGGAAAAATCAGCCTTAAAATAAATAACCTTGTTATGGCAGTGACCTATTCGACTGCCATTGCCTTTGTCCATTTTAATGACAAAGATATGTGATATGTGTGGCAATTAATTAAAACTTTTAATTGGATCAGTCATAGTTTCACGAGTTCTTAAAAAATCAGTACTATCTTTTATCTCAGCATCTAAGCCGTAATTAAGGTTGACACATCTCTGAGAGAACTAATCGTTGCCAGCCTGTGAAGTCTTAAAGTCATTGTACTCGTAATATTTGTTTATAATTTGGCTTTGGTTCTTTTGTCTCAGCAAATAATTTGTCTCTTACATCAAAAGTATTAAAGTGCTGTCATTATTGCGTCACTACATGCTTGTGGGCGCAATCCCTAAGGGGTCGGTTTCAACCAGTCTGAATTGACCCATCCTTCTGTTATTTTTTTCTTTGTATTCTGTAACACCGCGTACTTATTCAATATTAGCAGTCATTCGTGGTGACCCTGACAACTCCTTAACAAGGTCCCGTGGTTTATAAAGGAAGATGTGGAATCCAATGAAATTTTGACTAACTACCAAAAGCGCAGGAACTTGTACATGAACAAAATCAAACGCTTTACTGAAATCAAGACATTACTCGGCCCTTTCCAAGACTTACACAAGTTATTTTCTCCTTTTTACTTCAGACCGGTTCAAGGAAATACTCCAAAAATTTTTAAAACAAAATAATTATCGAACTTATTCGTATATTGCAATAAATAATTAATGATCAACATTGTTTTAGTGACTGTGATACATGACTAGCGAAGAACATTTAGTGTTGGTAGTAGTGGGCAGGTGCGGCGTAGGCAGGAGCGGCCTTCACAAGTACAGGGGCGGCTGTAGGAGCGGTGTTGTGCACCACCGCGTTGAAGCCGCTGTGGTCGTCAGCGGAGTATTCCACGGTCCTGACGGAGCCGTCGGCCTCGTGGAAGGAGTATGAGCCCCTCACAACATCACCGTCGCGGGACTCCTGCTGGGACTTGTTGTCGCCGGTGTGTCCGTCAGCAACCGAGTAGGTGTACTCGTATTTGGGGTGAGCCTGTCATTAAAAATAAACAAAATGAGTTATAACAGAGGAAAACAACTTATTTTTTATTCTATTTCGGGGGTCATCATGACTTACGTTGAACTCAGCAGCGTGGGCGATGACGGGAGCGGCGTGGTAGGCAACAGGGGCAGGAGCGGCGCGGTAGGCGTAGGCAGCTGGGGCAGCCTGGTAGGCGACTGGAGAGGCGACGGCGACGCGTCCGGCAGGCTGGTCGTGACGCACGATGTTTTGAGAAGAAACAGCGGCAGCAGACGAGTAATGGGCAGGAGCAGCGCGGTAGGCGACAGCAGCGGGGGCAGCGAGGTAGCCAACCGAGGCTTGTTGGGCAGGCTGGTCGTGACGCACGATGTTCTGTGAGGAGACAGCCGCAGCAGAGGAGTAGCGCACGGGGGCGGTCAGCAGACCAGCCTGGCACACCGCCACCAAACCGCACAGAGCTACGATCTGAAAGAAAATTTAATTGGTTTTTCACAACTTTGTGGCAGATCGATTGATCATAAAAATGTCTACAGATTTTTATTACTGATAGAGAACAAGTTTAACTAAACTGTACTTACTTTGGAGAACATTTTGTTGGTTTGTGTACTGTGTACAATCAGTGACTGATACCTAGGGTTTGCCGTCCTATATTTTTATACTAACTCGCTTTATTATGAACACAGTGCGACTAAACTAACTGAACGGCCTTGCCTCCGGTCATAATATTTAGACAACTTTGACATACCACACATTCACTATAGGCACCATATTACTTTCATTTATTAGCTTAGAAATTACGTACGTGGAGAATTATTGCTATTGTAGCGTCTACAGGATACCAAAATAAAACAAAATAAAAGAAACACGACAAATCATTTTGCATTTATATTTAGTACATAGAATACACAAAATTACTGACTATTTTAACCAAATTATTCTTAATTTTTCAGGGTGATTGGTTACGGTTATGTGAAAAGGTTATAGGAAATGAGCCCTCCTAATGACCCTTTCTAATCCATAAATTTGTACACAACACCATAACATAACATCACGTCAGTATTACTGAAAGGGTTAGGCAGGCGTGTACCTATAGTACACCAACTCATAAAAATATATCTTCTAACCCTTTTTTTAAATTTCTGATTGAATCCAACAAAAAAAAAAATATATATATCGAAAACGTGTGAATACAGAAGAAGAAAAAAATTTAATCCGTTGTTATATTTTCCCCACATTAAATGGTCTTCGCTTAGTCTTGGAGCCGAATTTAAGTTAAAAACTTGCGGAGGCGGATATGGAGGCGAAGGGACGATTTCTTGCTAAAGTTCCGCATTTGCGAACCAGAGGTGAGGTTCCGTTAGAATGTATTTAAGACCTACGTTAGACCAGAAAAAATACCAGGTCATATTAAATTAGCTAGCGAAACTTTGCAGATGGTATCGTTATCTAAACATGATAAAACAAAAAATAAATTAATTTGTGACTTTTTTGTGGGGTCGTCGACCTTTAATCTTAGTGTATTAACTTGAAATACCAGTTTTAAAATCAGTGTTTTTGTGTAAAATTTATAGACGTCTTTGGTATCGATATCTCAAATCGATAAAAGATATTTTTTCAACTTATACTTCGAGTAACAACACTATCAGCTGTCGTTGACCCGTAATATAAAACACATCAAATCTTTTTTTATTTAATTGTGTTTAGATAGGTACCGATACGTATCACGTCTGCAGAATTTTACTACCTAATTTAATTTGACCCATATAATTACATTTATTTACTTCGATCAATAATAGTACTAGATTCCCGATAAGCGCTTCAAAAACGGCCCTAAAAATAAGACCACAAATACTTTTGTGGTCTTATTTCAAATTAGTATGTTTTTAACCTTATTACTTAGACTTTAAGTTTCATTTTAGAATAAATGACTGAAAATTTAAAAATAGAATGATTTTATTTACAACCGAAATTTTAAATATATTTTGCAATGGTAATTAAACTTTATGTTTAAGCATTAAGGTTTATAATAAACTGAAGTTGTTAATATTATTAAACTTTTTTCTAAGAAATGTAGATGTTTACGTGTGTGCAAACGTGGCCACTTGAGCGACTGATTTTTGTTCCTGATCCTTAATCTAGTACTATTATTGATCGAAGTTTATTTATTAAAAAGTTGTACTCCAACGATTAAGCCACTATTAATATCATCATACTCAGCCTATAATGTTCCCACTGCTGGGACACAGGCCTCCTCTCGGAGAGAGGGACTATTAATAGGTATACAACTAACAGCGCAGCGTAATAAATGCATCGCCATGTATTGTTACGCATGTTAAACATAAAAATATGTACCTAGGGATCTAAAAATGAGTGACTGCATGAAATTATAATGAAGCCATCACTCATAGAAGCACATAGCACTTAATATTATTAAAACAAAGTTTTGTTTTAAATGTTAAAGGTTATACAAGAGTAAAACACGTATCTCGAAGAATAGAATTTCCCATATTATAGACAATTGTTTTTTTTTTCTTTGTTCGGTATAAGTTTATTAACATTACTATAAAATTTCTCCACTTACTAATCAGCTGTATCCGGTAGCCGACTCCAACATAGTTGGGAACAGGCTAGGCAGATGATGATAAGATTTCTCCATAGTAACGTAACGGGAGGCCAGGTAACTCGTTCCAACTCCTGAAAAAGTAGTGGAGCTCCAATCCTGATAGATGCCATCGTTTATTTTCTATGGTCTCATTTATGAAGCTTTGTTTAAAATGTTGTTTCGGACAGACAAAAGTATTGTTCTCAGTAATGTTTACACTATTTGTTCAAGTGTTCTTATTGTTTATTGAATGTTGATAAACGAAATTACTGGAGAATGTATTAATAGAGTTAATGGAAGACTTCATAGGTCATTATATAATAATTTTATAGAATACTAGCTTTTGCACGCGAATTCGTCTGCGTGTATTTTAAATTTCATAATGTTTTAATACTAATATCCAAGGTGCAAAGTAACCTGTGTTACCTTCAGTTAGGTTACCCCCAGGTATAGGACCTGGAGAAGGACATAGGTTACTTTGTCTTACTTTATTAAAGCTCCTTGAGCTACTCGTAATAACGTAGGTCAGCGCTTTCGAGCGCTTTAGCGCAAAATGCACCTATTTGCAACAAAAATTCTAGTATCTACACTAATATTATAAAGAGGTAAAGTTTGTATGTAAGAGGTAATCTACGAAACTATTCATCTGTTTAAAAAAAATCGTCCACTAATAGAAAGCTACATTATTGCCGAGTGCCTTAGGATGTTCTATGTTAAAACACGCGGACGAAGTCGCGCGCAGAAGCTAAAAACTCGGCACTGTAAGTACTGATTTTTTTGTTTTTATAATTTTTAATTGATTCGTCCAATTATGGCTCTGGAAAATAATAATATATCATGAATAAAATCGTGTTACTTCGTGTTGTTTAAGTTTTTTACGAGACAATGAAGTGTCTGTACGATTATAAAAATTGATATCATAAATTACGAATTATCGTACAGATTTCACACAAATTCATTCATAGGACGTTTTTGAGCAATGTTCTTTCATAACGACCGGTTCTGTGGATTAGGCGTGAAAATTACTTTTGCATATCAAATAATTATTGTTATTGAATCATTAGCACAATATTAACAAAAAAAAACGTAGTCGGGTAAAAAACACAATGAAACAATCAGTATTATCGTAAGACTAGAAATTATCAATAATTATAATAAGTTTCTAAAATCTAAAATAATACATATAAAAATTTAAAAAAAATGTAATTAAATGTAAATGGGACCTTGCAACTGGCACCTAAAAGAAGGAAAGCAAACTTAGCGTATATACAAGATAAGTTTTTTGAGATGAACAATGATATCGACTAAAATCACTTTCCCCAGTGTTAGCTTTCTCCAAAGTCGAGTTTGTCAGTCATAATTATTTTATTTTCGTTTATTATTTAATTGGTTTTATCAAGCAATCTTATATCTCTCTTGAAATATTGGTTTGAGATTGTAATATAACAATGTTTATTTGATTATGCTTCGAACCCAACTCAGTACCAATGATAAATAAATAAAACTGTTAAAAAATACAAACATCCGAATTGAGAACCTCCTCCTTTTTTAGAAGTCGGTTAAAAACGGTGCAGTTACGTCGTTTTAAATGACGCTAGTGTTGCTCAAACTGAAGCCACAGACACATTTTGTGTCGTGTTGTGTCTCGGGATACACCAATCAAACGAATCTGTTTAGGACTTAGTCAAATCACAGCGAGTTTTGGTTGGCTTACACTGCGACAGAACGACATAACACAGTAATATGAATCCGGCTTAACGCTAGGGCCACGCAATTGCCAAAGGTCAGAAATTGTAACGATTAATTGGAGCAATTTGTCTTGGCAATCTATTTGAGGTGGTCATCGTCAAAGGTAGTTAAATAAAATATTAATACAAATCAATTAAATATGAACAAATTATACTTAGATATTTACAAACGTATGACCGATGTGCGAAAACGATAACCTTTCCGATGGCGCTTCACTGGGTATAGCATGGTATTCATATTCATATCTGGATAAGTTTGCGGTGCGTAAGCTTGCGAATGCAGTTGCCTCCTGCCGTAGTTCTCAGGGTATATTTTACGGAAGACTGCTGACTGCGGCGGCACTTGCCCTGGACTGTATACCCTCGCAATGTTCAGGTGCAATCTATGGTACTTGGCGTGCGGTGTGTAACGTTTTGATTTATCTTGCAGTACGGTTTCAACGCTGCAATGTTTATTTTTTTGTTATAAATATCAATAAATTACAGTAAGTCTAGAAATAATTATCGGATGTGGGCTCGTGACTGACAGCACATATGTATTCCACGTCATTCATGTTATATCGAATATTCGGCATAAAACACGTGAACGGTGCGTCCCGCTGGTAATTAAATTCACCCAACCAGAATTTCACTCGGCTTATTTTCAGGTGCTCCATAATTTTATTCCTGGCGGCTCTAAATTAAAAAAATAATAAAATAATAATAAATAAAATCTTTCCCATGAGCTCCAAAAATTATAAAGAACCTACAAAGTCCACGGTTTTTAGAATTTTTAGGGCACCGTACCCAAAGGGTATAAACGGGACCCTATTACTAAGAATCCACTGTCTGTCTGTCTGTCACCAGGCTATATCTCATGAACCGTGATAGCTGGACAGTTGAAATTTTCACAGATGATGTATTTCTGTTGCTATAACAACAAACAGAATAAAATAAATATTTAAGTGGGGCTCCCATACAAGAAACGTGATTTTTTTGCCGTTTTTTGCTCGATATTAATAACGGCAACAGGTAGACGCTTGAAATATTCACAGAATATTTAGTTATATATATATTCACTTTAAGGATATAAAAACTAAATTAAAATAAATATTTAAGCGGTGCTCCCATACAACCGACGTGATTTTTATATAGATAATGCTACGGAATCTTTCGGGCGCGAGTCCGACTCGCACTTGACCGGTTTTTTTATTTATTATATGGGAAGAGGCCAAATACTATGTAAAATATCGTTGCGCTGGAAATAACCGACGTCGTCAATCAATAAAGATTTAATAATGAAAATATTTTTTTTTTAAATCCAGACAAAAAAAATTTGGGGAGGCAATCAGGGAATTAGCAAAATTATGAAAAATATATTTGTGAAGACAAATATATATTTCTTTTTTTTGCAACACTGACTTTCAATTGTTTTATAAAATTGACAATTAAAATTAGTTAGCAGGTATATTTGTGAAGACTGATTTTAATTGTATTATGTTTTTATTTTAAAATAGATTAAGGTCAATTTAAATGAGAAGACTGTATTTTTTAATTCTTTAACTTCATATTATGTGACATATTGTCAATTTGTGATGACAGAAAGTGCATTGTGAGATTATTGTTTTAAATTTTACAATAGGTATAAGCACATACTTAGCATAAGATTGATTTGTGATTGCCTACGTACTGAAACTATTTACCACGAAATTATAACATTAATGTCAACAATTTGTTTTTTACGCAATTTAGTTTGGAGCCGCTGGGAACAATTTTAGTATTTAATTATTTAACTAATAAAATTATGGACCTCTTGGGAATCAATGTATGAAGAGAAAAAGTTTGGAGAACAATAGATTTGGAGCTCCTGGGAATAAGCCTCAAGGCCACTTCCGCGACTGTTTCTACGGATCAGGGGGTCTACTCTCTAAGCACAGATTCCGTCGGTTCGGCCGTAGTTAAGGGCGTTTTCTACTCCGTGTCACCTATGGACTTTAAGATTACTTCGAAGGCCGAACCAAAAATGCATGAAAACATGGTTTGAAAGTTGTCCTTATTCCCAATGTGTTTTTGCCCGTGTGACAAAGTTAATTAATCGGCAGAGGGTTCATTCCGAAGTATTGAACTACTTTCGGACGGGCCCATATCTTCTTTGACAGAATTAGAGAGTAGGCCCCCTGATACAACATCAGTCACGCCCAGTTACTTGTAGCTATTATCCTACCGCTAATAGCTACAAGTCTAATGTTAGTAAAAAATTAATGTAACAAGTCTAATGTCAGTAAAAAATTATGCAACAGGACTAATGTTGCATAATTTTTTATTGAATTGAAATTGTGGTAATGTTAATTGAATAATTTTTAAGTCACAAGAACAACGACTGGGCACAAAATATTAATGCTACATAGGCACGCAGCAAGCTATACATCCTACTAATATTATACATAAATGCGAAAGTTTGTAAAGATGGATGGATGGATGGATGTTTTTTACTCTTTCACGAAAAAAGTACTGAACGAATTGGATGAAATTTCGCACACAGATAGTTTATAACCAGGAATAGCACATAGAATACTTTTTATCCTGGTGTTCCCACGGGATCGAAACTTATGCGGGTGAAACCGCAGGGCGCAGCTAGTCACCAATATAAGCTGACTTCTGATTGTACGAAAAACCTATGCAATCCAAGTTCAGTTAAAACTGGAAATGTATAGCTTGATGTGTAGCCGTGTGTAGGTACTATGCTAAATTGGGACACCGAATGTGTTTTAAAGTACTTACACATCGGGGTTTATAACGAAATGTTCGTCGGATAAAGTCAAAGGCCTGTCCGCGTGCTCAGAAGCAACATCAAGCGATGGCTTAGTCGTCGTAGGCAATGTTTCCAATTTTATATTTTTACCAATTGGTTTGACGTAGTCAGAATCCTGAAAGAATGCATTTAATTATAACATCGTTAAGTACATAATAAGTTCGCTACATGTCCGCTGGATGCGAGAAGCACAGAACCGGTCGAAGTGGCGGTGCTTGGGGGAGGCCTATGTCCAGCAGAGGACGTTTTTCGGCTGAAATGATGATGATGATACATACCTATTCAAGCTAGAAATGAACGATTTCGAGCATATTTTACTTATTTTACCTACTCTCGATTCAGAAAAAAAAACTAGGTGCTGAATGGTGAAGGTATCCAAAGAGTTCTGAGAATATTTGTGATAGTATAAAACTCGGCGGATACCACAAGGCTTCGGTTACCTATAATGTACCTAAAAGCTTGAGACTGGCCACACCTGAGGCGAATCCCTGCTTGATGTGGGACGTTCTGCGTGCTTAATTGATCAGGAAGTCACGCGACTATTCACGCAAGTTAGAACATCTTCATACAAGTTACTTGACACAATCGCCGCGAGCGAATTTCGTCCCACATTCGGCGCGGGATTCGCTTCAGTTTGGCTTATTAATACCTGAACCCGTTTTTCTATCTCAATTACTTCTGGAATTATTCTATACACAGCATTGTGGCCCGGACTCCGACTGACTGATGCTTCAACATGAAATCCCGATGCATAGCATTTCGTATCTGTAGCCTCTGGACGGGGCTCCAAATGGGATTTGGCATATAATTGTGTGTTTTTTTTATCTAAAAATAAATCTGTTTGTTCCGAAGGAGCACTGCTGGGAGTGGACCTGAGGTTCGTGTATTCCTCGTCAGCATTTTTACTTTTCTGACTAACTCCTTCATGTAGTGGTGCGTATTGTAACTTCTGAAATAGATTTGAGGCCGCAGCTCTAACAGGTCGCAATTTTGATCTGAGAGTACTATGAGTATATTGATCAACTTTAGCATATTTATAGATCTTCGGAAAAAGAACACGTCCGTTAAACCGTAGTGCAGGGAGTTCTTGTTCAGTATCGAGTTCTGTCAGTAATTTTCGGTTATCCGCTACACATATCGTTATTAATGTAACTGTTATCACCTGGAAATTTAGAAACTATTAATCTAAGTGATAATATCATAAAACTTTACACACTTTTGTTAAAGGTTACATACCTTGAAAAACATTGTGTCTTTTGGAGAGATTAATGTTAGAAAGAGCGACCGGAAGACAAGTTTCACTGTAAAATATTCAATAATAAAAAAAAAGAACACTTTTCACGGAAACATAAATACCTATTGAGTATTTAATTTTTGCTAAATTAACGTATGTTTCCTGCCACTATATATACATTTCACTATGCACTAGTTTGTCACAAGATGAAAGCGTATTCTCTCTTTTCACAACACAAGCCGTCTGAGCGCCGACTTGCTGACGAACTCAATTGTCTATGTTTAGAATAATGTTTTCATTCACATTCAATGATATCAGTGCCCGAACTATTATTCCATTACATCCATTGTTTATGCTTTCTCAAAGGGAAGTCATTACGTCACCCTTTGCATATACTTCCAGCAGCGGACTTTTTAAATGGCAAGTGTGTCTCAAACAAAGGTTGATAGTCTAGTAAAAAATCAAATTGATGCCTTATATTTGAACTTCAAATTAAGATTATTTTTATTATATACGAAAATTACCCGATATTTTCCGATAATTATATAATACATGCTTGGCAATTTCGTATGAAAAATAATATCTATCAAAGCTCCAACTTCGCGCGGGTATATGTAATGCTATCGCTCTGCATCGGGTTTTTCACAAAATGTTGTACCTAGTTTATTAGGTACTGCTCTATCAGAGGCACAAATATTCTGCTTTTAGTGTTCAAAATTAACTACGACATGGCCTTTAGATAAGCCCACAGAAAAAGGACCTTTCTAATCTTGTGCATTTGTCAATTTACACTTAAGTATCCTTTATTCATAAACGTTGCTTAAAGTTAAGTAGTGATTAGCGATTTTTGACGTTTGAACGTCTCTTAATATATATAAATAAACCACATTTCTTTGAATAGGTATATTGATTGGGAAATATTCCTCTCAAAGTTTCGATTATGTTTCTGGCCCGGGCCGCATGGTTTCTGGCCCGGGCTTATTAGAACCACGTCTTTTCTAGGTCTAAATGAATAATTTGATGAAATAGAACATTGAAAAATGTAAACATTGTTACGATCTATCTAGACATTACTTCACCAAACAAAGAGAATTTAGATGACCTGCGTAGTCAAAAAGGTGGTTCTTTTTCACGTTAGCGGTAGTGAATTTTGGTGTTAAATCAAAATGGTGGCCAAAATAAAAATGTATACATTCGAGATACACTCGCGTTTAAAAAGTATACAGTTACAGTTAGTTGGGCGAAAATATGGCACATCGACTTAAAAAAAAGTCGTTACTATAGGTAAACATTAAACAAAACAGATGCTAAAAGTTTAACAATCGCGTTACGTAAAGGCATACCGTCATTTCTATTTAGAAGAAAAGTGTTGTACTGACTGAACAAAAAATCTATTCCCAATTTTGAAAGAGCGATATTGTGTTTGTTTATCAAAGACGAGAAAATGCACAATTCATTGTACAGGGAGTCCGCCGGCAGATTTTACACTTTGAACAGAGCTCACGGCGACTAGCAAAGCGTCAGCGGGGGGAGCGGGGTATCATTCGGCGCGTGAGTGTTGCGGGTTGTTTAGAAGCCATGAGTCAGTGGACGGGACCGTACCACGCTTTTGCGGTTGAGGCGTATTTTGCGAACAATAATTCGATCAATGTGGCGAGGCGTCGGTTTGGTTTTCACTTTGATATCCGACGATTAAAGGATGGTCCGTCGAACTAATTGATATGGACGTGGGTACAGAAGTTTGTAGAAACTGGATCAGTCGGAAATGAGCCTCAGCTGGACCTTCAACGTCTGTTACTACGTTTGATGCGCCATTTCTGAAAATGGCATAATTGGATTAATTTTTACGGCAGAGGTGAAACCGTTAACGCACAGAGATACTGCGTGATGCTGGACCACTTTTTTATACCGGAGCTGCACCGTCATTCTAGCTACAATAACAGAACCCACTTTCAGCAGGATGGGGCTACGGCATACACCTCCAGGGACTCAGTGACTAAACTTAGATCACTTTTTCCCGGAAAATTGATAAGTCGCTTTGGCGACATAGCCTGGCCCCCTAGATCACCTGATCTGATGCGACGTTTTCCTGTGGGGATACCTCAAATCTCGTGTCTACAGCAATTCGCCATCAACAATAAAGGCCCTGCAAGAAAATATCCGATGCGAGATGGCGGCTATCAGTCCAGAACTTTGCAAGCGACTTTTGGCCAACATGAAAGAAAGATTGCAAGAATGTTTGCGGCTAGAAGGACGCCATTTGAGTGGAGTGATTTTTAAAACTTAAAATCCGCATTATTATTTTGTAAGATGATAAATAAATAACTTGGTTTTTCTTTATATTTTTATTTCATTTTGTTTTTTTAAGTATAAAATCTGCCGGCGGACACCCTGTATAATCTGAAAACACGCTGTCATAGGAGGAAAATGTAAAAAAAAAAAAGTTAATGTCATAACACTTGTTAATTTACATCATTATGTAATATATATAATTATTATCTAATATGTACAAACTTCTAATATCTACTAAATAAATGACAAGTTATTAAAATTAAAATATAATATCCTAACCTAAACTTGTTAATTAAAATTTACGTTACGTTCAACAGTTACTAAAACAAGACCAAATCGCTTTGTTCCGATTCGCTCAAACGTTTGTTGCTTTAATTTGTGAAAATAAAAAGCATACAGTGTTTGAATGATTCCGTTTTTGAAGCGATTTGTATGAAGAAAAGACTAGATGCAGTGAAAAGGGCTCTCGCGGGACGCCTGGCAGTTGTGAAACATCGAAGCTATTGGGCGCTATAGGTACGCGCATGGGCGATTTTTTTTCGGCGGCGATTTAATTTCGCGCACTGGTTTTCCAACGCACTGCTAAGCGCCGAGAGTTGAAAATCGAAAAGTATGTTTTTTCGACGCGCTGACATGCGCTCTGTTGGATTCTCAATGCTTGGCTTAACTGCGAGAGTTTAAAATCCATTGCGCGACAAATCACGCCGCGAGAGAGTCGAAGAGTTACAAGCGCGTGGCGACGCGTTACCACGCCAACAGCCGGAGACTAAATTATGTTTTACATAAAAAAAGTCTCGATTTCTTTTATCGACTACGTGACTAAATAGGTATAACTTCTACTAGAATCAGTCAAGTCAATAAATTTAAACCTCCTACGTAAAAACAATGTATATATGTTTAATTTATTAATATTGAAATTCATTGTTGCGAAAACGAATTAGCTTATATGATATCGTTACGATAAATATTAGAGGATAAGTTGTTGACACGGCCGAGGCGTGGGTCTGAAGCTCGAGGCAAAAAGAGGCGGTTTAAGATACCACCGTAAAGCGTTTAGCATATGTAATCAGTCTATAATGTTCCCACTGCTGGGAAACCGACCTCATGTGAGAGGGAGTGGGCCGCAATCCACCAGGGTCCGCCTGGTGGATTGCGGCCCACTCCCTCTCACATGAGACCAGTGATCACTGTAAGCATAGCGTTTATCACATACAATTATTTTCTGTGGGCCCAACGTCTTTTAGTCTCATCATTGCTATTTCTCCTTTGTTACAAGAACAGTACACGTTATTGTTAGTCTGAAAGACCAAAGGGCCTAGACAAAGTGACATTCTACGAGTATTAACGATAATGATGATGGAAAAGTCAAAAATATATTGGATTGACTTGCTACCTACCGAAAAACTTATGTAAATCCAGCACCCCAATTACAGTGCGAAGGGTTTGAAAGTAATTCCAAATTCATTGCTTTAAAGATTTAAAAAGTTCGTCTGCTTAAAAATTATTATTTACGCTTATTTACGCACCATTGTTATGGTAGAATGTGACGGAATTAGAATTACCTTACCACCACTATGTAACCACATTTCTTGTGAATAAAATGATTATGATTATGATTATGAAAACGTACCTAATGAACGTAACGGAATTGTCACAATGAAAGCTGTTGAAATCGATTGCCATTTTGTGTGTTACGCAAATATCTCGTTGTTGAAAGTCGTTGTAGAAATACATTTCTTTTTGTTTCGACTTACTTTCTTCTTATATTATATTATTATTTTTCGTAGACCTCCCTTTTTTTTTAAAGCAACCTACAAGTATGCTAGAAACTCCCAGAAAAGTATGACCTTGCACCCGTCATTTCCTTGCATACACGTCTACTTATTGAGCAAACGATTCTATTTACCTTTTAACGACATTTTCAGAAACATACTGCAAAATTAAATTTAAAATCGCTACCTCCTGTCCCTTGAACTACACAGATAAGTCCAATCTCGTGAATGCATTGTAACATATTTTAAAATGAGTAGGTACCGTAATCAGTGACTCGATATGTTCAATAATGTGTCAGCCCTGACCTTATAAGTAGGTCATAAAACCTTTCGTGATTATAATAACTACTGATACGCAGGTAACTTTTTAAAATATGTTATAATAATTATGTAGTAGTAGCAATGATTGTGTTTAAATTTAGGTGAACTTGTAAGATAGTTTACACCCCAAATAAATTGTTATAAGGGCATAGGATTCTGATATTTATATTTACTTTGTAAACTATTATAATTTACTTTAATTATTTTAAATGTGAGGACTATTTGGGTATTTTTTTTCTTTCTTTCCTAAATTTAATGTTGGTCTGGCAGTTTTGAGTACTTTATGCGGTCTCCCCAAATGTCCTTTCTTTATTATTGTTTGTCGACTCGTTGAGCTCCTCAAGTTCTGAGTTGAGCTACACGATTACTTACATATGCTTGCACTGACCGGACTAGGACTCAAATCTATGTGGTAATTTCCTCAAAATACCATTTCAGACATCAATCTACATGGTCTCACATGATCCGAACAAGATTATGTCTGAACTTTAAAAGAGACTGTGACCTCTGAGTGTTTCGGCCTTTCTTCTCAGAGTAGTCAGATAGGAAACGCCGACTTTATCTAAAAAATATAATATGACGTGTAAAAGTGATTCCGATATCCTATTTACACAATATATAATTTCATTTCATTTCATAAAGTAGGTAAGATTGAGAAGAAGAGGGTAAGTTGTTTTCTATGCATTGACGAGGACTTAGGAATTATTTTCCCATTGTTATTACGATGGTGTTATTGAATAACTCATATTAATATAATATTATGATGATCACACAAAACCTTATATTCATATTTGCTTCATACATACCTCAGTGTTAGTACCTCTACAGATTACTTACATAAATTGTATTTTCATTCAACATCGTTATTGTAACTGGATGGTGCACTGTCTATGTAAAGCTGGGTGGACATCTTCATTAGAGGTGGACCGACTAGATGATTGACTGAATTACTACGACTACTCCACTTAGGTGGAGTACGGGTTTGATTTTTCTTGAATAAAGTTCAATTATTGACTAACGAAGGAAGAGTTTGGGGGAGGCCTATGTCCAGCAGTGGACATCTTTCGGCTGAAATGATGATAATGATAAAGGAATACTTTACCATTCCTATGTTATATTACAAACTGTAAGACTGATTAAAAAAAAATAACAATAAAGGTTACGATTTCATTTCAATCATCCTATTTATAAGCATCAACAACCGCCTAGCCTTTTCCCAACTATGTTGGGGTCGGCTTCCAGCATAACCGGATGCAGCTGAATACCAGTATTTTACATGGAGCGACTGCCTATCTGACCTCCTCCTATTTATAAGCATAGAAATATTAATAAAGTAAAGAGGCGACCGCAGTTAGCGCCTTTTGTCGACTAGTTCTCTTCACCACCGATGCCGACTACAAATATGGCTGGATACTCGGCGTCTAGTCGGTATATCACTAATATTCATATTTTTGTGAATGAATGAATGAATCATCTTCATTGCATAATGTGAAGTTCGTAGACAACATCTTGAGGTCACGATGAGATCCCTGACATTAAACCGTGCATAAACGTGCTACACCGAAGATGACGTGCAATGTTTTCAATATTACTAATAACGCATAGTAAGAGTAGGGGAAGACCAAAGAAACGATGGATGTACTGTGTGAAAGATATGGTTAGAAAGCCTACATGTAATTAAAATGATTAGGTGTGATAAGATTGCTATACATTTCCTGAAGTTGTTAAGCTAGAACTCATATTCTTCTACAAGTTTAATGTTATTAGTATAGTTTCTAGTCAAAATTCGTTATAACTAACGCATTCGTTTTTTTTACATATTACTTATTATAAATATTCGAAGTTGCTCCGTGACCCGTCGACCTTGTTTTACTCAAACAAACAAACGCAAGGTATATAAACCGATCCTAACGTATGCAATGTATCAGTTGTATATCAATTAATCATAACAACATGTTCTGCAAAGTGAGTTCTAAAAATAAAAAAATAACGCATAATGCATAACGCTTTTTTTTTATTAGGTCCTGTGCTAACAATGTTGTGTGTTGTAGATCGTAGCCCTGAGCGCGGTGTTGGCGGTGTCAGCAGCTGGTCTGCTGCCCGCGGCTCACTACTCCTCGGCCGGCGCCGTCTCCTCCCAGAGCATCGTGCGCCACGATGAGGGTCTCCCCTCCGGTCACGTCGCTCACCTGGCCGCCCCCGTCCACTACGCCGCTCCCGCTCCTATCCACTACGCCGCTCCCGTCGCCAAAGTGATCGCACCTGTCCAGAAGGTGCTCGTCTCAGCCCACGCTGAGGAATACGTAAGTACAGCCGACACCAACTCTTGCATTGAAGTGGCACCAGCTGCAACTCTGTAACTGAATCTAACTTATGACGTGTTATTTAACAGGCTCACCCCCAATACGACTTCTCGTACTCCGTGGCTGATGGACACACCGGCGACAACAAGTCCCAGCACGAGTCCCGCGATGGTGACGCTGTGCACGGCGAGTACTCGCTAGTTGAGGCTGACGGCTCTGTACGTCACGTGCAGTACACCGCCGACGACCACAACGGCTTCAACGCGGTGGTGTCCAACTCTGCGCCCGCGCACCACGCGCCTGCTCATTCCGTGCATGCCCCCGTCCTGCTCGCTCACCATCACTGATTGCATCTCTAGTCCTAGCGAAACAATAGTGTAAAGGATATTTATTTAAAATAAAATAAGCAAGTTGTACAAAGCTGTAAATCTTTTTTTTCCCTCTCAATTAAGGAATTACCAACCAAAACTTGTGGTAAACCCACGCAATAGGTATAATGTATTTAGTTTTTTTTAACAGTCGCATATTAAGTTGTTCTAATTGTGAATGGGTTCAGTCTTTACCAAAACTCCTTTTGTCCATCATCATCATCATCATTTCAGCCGAAAGACGTCCACTGCTGGACATAGGCCTCCCCCAAGCACCTCTACTTCGACCGGTTCTGTGCTTCTCGCATCCAACGGGTTCCTGAAGCCTTCACAAGGTCGTCGGTTGTGTTACGATACTGATGACGAGTGGCCTGCCAGGCTGCTGCCGCATTTAGTCTATAACATATAAATTATATACGGTTTTTCTCCTGTTTTCGGGATTTAGTAGTTCAAGTGGCCAACCACAACCCAAAATACGCGAAATTGGAATTTGCGATTAGCGAAAACTGTTTACTAGTGTTTGCAGACTTTTTAAGGGGTCCAAAATTTTCCATTGGTAGTAAAAGCTGTAAAAACGTAATGTACTCGAAAGTGATGGTGACTTAAGGTTTGAGAGGCCGTTGCAGAACTTAACATCGATCTTACTTACCGATTTGTGCCTGATCGACGCAGTTATCACCCTCTTCGGCGTGGGCGCAGTTAAACTCGAAGCTACTCAGGCGGTCAAACTCTGCTGTCAAATATAGTGCCAATCAGGCGGTCAAATATATAGACTTGGCTAAAAAAGTAGTGCCGTATCAATAAAATAAAAGATTATGATCCTACCACTGAGCAGCGGTAAATTGGAGTTATCATTACTGCAATAGGTAAAGGTGCGTCCAGACATAATTATGAAGCAAATGCTTCGACTGGTAAGCTATAAGTATAACGTCTGCCTCAGGCATCTAACATATAAAAAACCGGCCAAGTGCGAGTCGGACTCGCCCATGAAGGGTTCCGTTACGTTACGATTTATGACGTATTAAAAAAAAACTGCTCACTAGATCTCGTTCAAACCAATTTTCGGTGGAAGTTTATATGGTAATGTACATCATATATTTTTTTTAGTTTTATCATTCTCTTATTTTAGAAGTTACAGGGGGGGGGGGGGACACACATTTTACCACTTTGGAAGTGTCTCTCGCGCAAACTATTCAGTTTAGAAAAAAATTATATTAGAAACCTCAATATCATTTTTGAAGACCTATCCATAAATACCCCACACGTATGGGTTTGATGAAAAAAAAAATTTTGAGTTTCAGTTCTAAGTATGGGGACCCCCAAAATTTATTGTTTTTTTTCTATTTTTGTGTGAAAATCTTAATGCGGTTCACAGAATACATCTACTTACCAAGTTTCAACAGTATAGCTCTTATAGTTTCGGAAAAAAGCGGCTGTGACATACGGACGGACAGACAGACAGACAGACAGACAGACAGACAGACCGACAGACAGACAGACAGACAGACATGACGAATCCATAAGGGTTCCGTTGCCATTTGGCTACGGAACCCTAAAAACAACATTCGGAATTTTTAATAATTTTCCGTTTTATTCATTTGGAAACGCAAAGATAAGTAAGTATTCATAAAATTATTGGACCCCAAACCTATGTTTTCAAACTTGTTCAATCGGTTGTGTGCAGAGATTGTGAAACGTGTTGGCTGAACAAAGAAATACGACAAAAGTCTTCTGTTTGCAATAGAGATTACTAAAAAGATGATTTTTCACCTTATTCATTCAGTTATTGTTTTTTACTGTCCCATCCAATACCCAGTGCGAGTGTGGTGCCTCTAATCAGACCAAGCCCCACTTGTTGAAGCGCCCTAAGTGCCCGTTCACCAGCACCTGCTGGATGACCTAAAGAATGCCACTGATGTCGCAATCAACGTGGGCACCTACTGGGCTCAAACAATATAAAACATCGAATAAGAGTACTCATCTGCCTAGCCTTTTCCCAACTATGTTGGGGTCGGCTTCCAGTCTAACCGGATGTAGCTGAATACCAGTATTTTACATGGAGCGACTGCCTATCTGACCTCCACAACCCAGTTACTGGGTAATACGATACCCCTTGGTAAGACTGGTTGTCAGACTTTCGGACTTCTGACTACCCGTAACGACTGTCAAAGATCCACGAATGACAGCCGGGACCAACGGAGGGGTCTCGGTATGTAAAGATGGTCACCCATCCACAGACCAACCGCGGCAAGCGTAGCTTAACCTGACCGATCGACCTGTGCGGCTGTTATTATTTAGCCACGGGCCCCTCATCGAAGAAGAGTACTATCAACACGAAAAGAAGAAGAATCATAGTTATTATTTGTATCATACGCGTATAAAACAAGTTTCATTCAACTTTATTCAAATGATGATCGCTTGTACTTATGAGTTCAGCGATCTCATAAAGCACATAAAAACCACGTGCTCGACAGACAGCGTGTCGCAATATCACTAGACCATCTTCATGTTTTTGGATCGCAAACTTATGAATGAGTGAATCATCTTCATTGCATAAGGATAAGTTCGAAGACCGCATCTTGAGGTCACGGTGATCGATCCGCGTCATCATTAAATTGTGTACCTAATACTTAGTAAAGCTTTATATGGAGTAGCAAATAAAACTAGTTTGTGTTGGAATTGGTTTATGGAAAGCACTTTTTGTTTAATGTTCTTTCTACCTAATACAATCAGCCTATAACGTTCCCACTGCTGGGACACAGGCCTTCTCTCTGTGAGAGGGAGAAAGCCGTAATCACATGTCTTCGAATTTTTTGGTTCTAGGACATGCTGGTTTCCTCACGATGTTTTCCTTCACCGTTTTGAGAGCAATGGTGATGAAATAATTTACACATAGTAAAGCGCCTGAAGCGCCGCGGTTGGTCTGTGGATGGGTGACCATCTTTACATACCGAGACCCCTCCGTGCCTCGGAAAGCACGTTAAGCCGTTGGTCCCGGCTGTCATTCGTGGATCTTTGACAGTCCTTACGGGTAGTCAGAAGCCCGAAAGTCTGACAACCAGTCTTACCAAGGGGTATCGTATTACCCAGTAACTGGGTTGTGGAGGTCAGATAGGCAGTCGCTCCATGTAAAATACTGGTATTCAGCTGCATCCGGTTAGACTGGAAGCCGACCCCAACATAGTTAGGAAAAGGCTAGGCAGATGATGATGAAAGCGCCTGACTGGGTTTGAACCTACGACCTACAATTCGTAAGTCACGGCCACTGGGCCACCCCTGCTCTTCTTTTCTATGCAAATGGCTAAATTAAGTTAGGTCAAAATGGTGCAATTTAAACAAGCACAACTAGACTAGAAGAAATTGTGCAACAAATTACCAAACGGTTTCCTACGGTTAATGTTTGTTATTAATATAACATGTTTGGTGGGTACGTACCGAGAAAGCGTCTAAATGATCTATGAAGTCACATCGTGACCCGTCGACCTTGTCGCACCCAAAATATTGAGCGCAGCATATATAAGCCGATCTTAACACATGCTGTGCATCAGTTGTGTGTCAGATAATCATAACAACATGTACTCTAAAGTGAGTTTAATAAACTAAAAGAAAATGTGTGAATATTATTATTACTGATAGGTCCTGTGCTAACAATGTTGTGTGTTGTAGATCGTAGCCCTGAGCGCGGTGTTGGCGGTGTCAGCAGCTGGTCTGCTGCCCGCGGCTCACTACTCCTCGGCCGGCGCCGTCTCCTCCCAGAGCATCGTGCGCCACGATGAGGGACAGCCCGCCGGTCGCCTGGCCGGTCCCGTCCACTACGCCGCCCCCGCTCCCGTCCACTATGCTGCTCCCGCTCAAGTTCACTATGCTGCTCCCGCTCAAGTCCACTATGCTGCTCCCGCTCAAGTCCACTATGCTGCTCCCGCTCAAGTCCACTACGCCGCTCCCGTCGCCAAGGTGCTCGCACCTGCCCAGAAGGTGCTCGTCTCCGCCCACGCTGAGGAATACGTAAGTGGAAAATTGCGGCGACGCATTTCAACCAAATTTGTTACTTTCTAGATGAATCTCACCTTTCACGTTTTTGATAACAGGCTCACCCTAAATATGACTTCTCATACTCCGTGGCCGACGGACACACCGGTGACAACAAGTCCCAGCACGAGTCCCGCGACGGTGACGCCGTGCACGGCGAGTACTCGCTGGTTGAGGCTGACGGCTCTGTACGTCACGTGCAGTACACCGCTGACGACCACAACGGCTTCAACGCGGTGGTGTCCAACTCTGCGCCCGCGCACCACGCGCCCGCGCATGCCGCGCATGCCCCCGTCCTGCTCGCTCATCACCACTGAGTGCATCTATAGTCCTAGCGAAACAAAGCCCAAGAGTTCGTATCGAACGCGACTCGTTGTAAATAGTGTTTAGTTATTTATAATAAAAACAAGCAAGTTTTTGAAAACGAAATCCACCTATCTATTTCTTGCCCTGTATATTCTTCATTATTTTGTGTTAAAATGTTTTGTTGAAGGTCTGACAAAGTGATCCTTCTAATGATCACACACAATTTCATTAATTAGAACTGGCAATCTTCTTGTTTCCAAAAACGTTTTATAATTTTAATTTCTTTGAAAGATATACCAACTCAACACAACACAACCAATAACAACAACACAACAACAAAAATAACTTAGAACATAGAGCTCTCTCTCTCTCTCTTCTTCAACCCGTATTAACCCAAAGCTGAGTATAGCGCTCCTTTATTGTATGCCATTTACCATACCATATACCTTTTAACATACCATTATGTGGGAGATCTTGGGCCTCCGGAGACCTTTAAAAATCATTTATGAAAGTGTTGTGTATTGGATAAATCCACTATTTTCATTTATATATAAGTTTGTTTATAACTGACTACTGAATAGATTTCAGTAACTTTTAATGTAAGTATTTTTTCATACTGACCGCTGATTGAGTCAAAGAAAATTAAACCTTATTTCAAGGTTGTAAAACTCCATTTTAAATGCATAAAGTAATGCTAGGGCTAACACGATTTTCTTAATAATAATAGTTAGCTTTAAAGAATTTAAGTTTTGGTCATTGTAATACGCTTTTAACTCAATACTCTAATTGGGGTGTATGAGGTCTTGCGTTTATTATGTTACATATTGTATATCCCTATAATAACAAAAATCCCATATGTTATAAAATCAATACAAAACCAACTTTCACAAAAAGTATTGAAAACAATGCTCTTATGACAAATAATTTCCAGCCAAAACCTATGGAATGGATTCGGACCTTAATATTTAGCAAATAAAAAAAATAGACATACGTATACAATTGAAGCATCTATGTGTCTACATGACCTTACATCGTTCTCACATTCACAAAACAGAAAATAATCTATGTAAAGGAAACCGCGTTAAGCCATTGGTCTCTGCTGTCATTCTTGGATCTTTGACAGTCGTTACGGGTCATCAGAAGCCCGAGTCTGACATCCAGTCTTACTAAGGGGTATCGTATTACCCAGCAACTGGGTTGTGGTGGTCAGATAGGCAGTCGCTCCATGTAAAATACAGGTACCTACTCAGCTGCGTCTGGTTAGACTGGAAGCCGATAGTTGGGTTATGGCTAGGCAGATGATGAAAGGAAAATAAATGTAAACTACATGATTTTCATTACAACTGTAACAAATCTAAATATAATAAAAGTTATCCAATATTTCAAGATGGCACATTACCTGCAGTGCCTATCGTAAACCATTCGAATATAAGAACAGATCAATACTTGACAGTAGATCTCTCCGAAAATCTCTCAATTTCCGTAGAAAATACAGATTTTTGGCCGCGCGAAAACATGTTCTCGTGAAGTAAAGCGGTCAGGGCCTTAATTCATTATGACCACTTAACGATTCCTTACTTCGAAACCCCGTCAATTAGTTAGCTAATCATTTTTATCTCAATCAGATTTATTTTACATAATTATAAAATTATTTCTTGTAGAATGCGGTTTTTAACCCCCAACGCAAAAACGACGGGGTGTTATAAGTTTGACGTGTCTGTGTGTGTATATCTGTCTGTGGCATCGTAGCTCCCAAACGAATGAACCGATTTTGATTTTGTTTTTTTTTGTTTGAAAGGTTAATTTTTCGGGAGTGTTCTTAGCTATGTTTGATGAAAATCGTTCCAAGATGGCCGCCGCCACAAAATGGCGAATTACAAAAAAACCTGAATAAACACCAAGTTGCCTGAATCTTAAAACGCAAGAAAATAAAAGAATTGAAATAATAAGGAGTCCCTACAAAAAGCATAAAATAAAAATAATAATAATAATACATAGGCTAATCATTAGAGCTTAGATTTTTTATTACTAATTTGTTCAAGACGATTCAGATGAAATTTCTCAGCATTTACAAATTTATTTATTTAGTTCAATTTTATTGTGTTTTTGTGACATTCCCTGTAATTGGTGTGCCTACAAAAAAAGTTCAAACACGTGGTGAATCATTTAAAGTAACGTCCAGAACGTTCTAAAGATACAAAAGTATTACCAATCTATCGTTATAATTAGGGGTAGTTTTTTTCCTTAGATACTTTGGTAGATAATAAAAATTAAAATGTCAATTTTAATTTGCTTGATTTATTATAAATAACTAAACACTATTTACAACGAGTCGCGTTCGATACGAACTCCTGGGCTACGTTTCGCTAGGACTAGAGATGCACTCAGTGGTGGTGAGCGAGCAGGACGGGGGCGTGTGCGGCGTGCACGGGCGCTTGGTGAGCGGGCGCAGAGTTGGACACCACCGCGTTAAATCCGTTGTGGTCGTCAGCGGTGTACTGCACGTGGCGCACGGAACCGTCAGCCTCAACCAGGGAGTACTCGCCATGAACAGCGTCACCGTCGCGGGATTCTTGCTGGGACTTGTTGTCACCGGTGTGTCCGTCAGCCACGGAGTATGAGAAGTCGTATTTGGGGTGAGCCTGTTAACGAACACGTTATAGGTTAGATTTTGTTAGAGAGTTGCAGATGCAGCATCATTCAAATCAAAAGTCATTTATTCAAATTAGGCTGAGAATCAGCACCGTCATTGCAAGAGTTAGCGTCTGTTGTACTTACGTATTCTTCGGCATGCACGGGTGCGATCACCTTGGCGACGGGAGCAGCGTAGTGAACGGGAGCGGGAGCGGCGTAATGGACGGGAGCAGGAGCGGCGTAGTGGACTTGAGCGGGAGCAGCATAGTGGACGGGAGCGGGGGCGGCGTAGTGGACGGGACCGGCCAGGCGACCGGCGGGGTTTCCCTCATCGTGGCGCACGATGCTCTGGGAGGAGACGGCGCCGGCCGAGGAGTAGTGAGCCGCGGGCAGCAGACCAGCTGCTGACACCGCCAACACCGCGCTCAGGGCTACGATCTACAATAAAAAACAATTATTTTACTACTGAGTCACGTCACTTTCAACACGCGAAAAATACTTTCTGGAAAATGTTTTTCCATCATTTTGTTGTTTGTTCGAACACTTACTTTAGAGAACATATTGATGTGTTTATGTGAGGTGCACAACTGATGCATTATACGAATTCAGAGCCGTTTATATAGCAGCGGAACATTGGGTGTGACAAGGTCGACAGGCCAAAGTTGTTCTAAAGTTTAAAGCTCCTCAACGTATGATATGACTAATTGTTATGTACGTCGATGTGAGAATAGCATTTTTAAAACTAAATACAATTCGGTTTGGTTTTTAATTGCATTTTATTGTTTATAGGTAAGACTATAGATTAATTTTATATCTGAATAGTTTGTAACACATTTGGGTCCACCCACTTTTCATGCCATGTATATACATACTCGTACATTATGCTAACTTCAAGGGGGTCACGCGCATTACATTTGCGTTAAAGTGTACCCTCGGGGAGGTTTCTTTGCATTAGGTTTGAAAGCGTGTTACAAAACACTGTAAAACGTGCTAAAATGGTGTTTTCATATTATAAAAATATTCCGACATGGCCAGTCTGATCTGTGCTTGATCCTTAAGAACATAGGGAATAGTAGATAAGTGGTGCAACTGTAGCTCAAACTACGTCACCTTTTATCCTACCTCCAAAAAATGCAGTCATAGTGTAGGAGCAGCGGTGAGGTTTGTGAAAACTTAGGTTTTATATTTGATTGTGTTGAGGATTTTATAATAAAACGATGCGGTAGGTTTAACGAGTAAATTCTATATATTAGCCATCTTTTTTACAATATTCAAGGAGAGGGGTGAGGGAACAATATTTTTGGTAGTAACCAATCACGATTGAGATTACTATGACGTAGCGTGTGGTGTCGTTCTTTGCCTCGAGATGTCGCTATAAGTCGCTTTGTAGTACAAGTTCACAACACATAGTGACGTCTGCGCTACCACCAACGATGCCGTGGTTGTTATAGGCCAACATGTCGTGTTGAACAGTGGTGGCCCAGTGGTAACCGCTGCGACTTACCGAGTTATAGGTCGTAGATGCGAACCCTGAAAGGCGCTTATTTCATCACCATTGCTCTCAAAACGGTGAAAGATAACGCCGATCGTGAGGAAACCAGCATGTTCTAAAACCAAAAATTCGAAGACATGTGACATCACACGCACTGGGCTCACGTATTGGATTACTGCCCACTTCTTCTCACAGGGAGAATGTGTCCTAGCTGTGGGAACATTATAAGCTAATGAATTATGAATTCTTCAATAGAGTAGAAGATCGATGTGGTTAATGAAATAAAAATGATGGGTTAATTGAGAATAAATAGGTATTTATTTATTTAAGTTAGAGTATGTTTATAACAAGTCCTTAATAACGGGCATAGGAACGTAAATAACATAATTTGCTACATTTTCTTTAGAAATTAATGATGTTTATGTTCTTCGACGTGCTTTGTGGTTTGCTTAACGTCAGCGGAGAATCTGTAACAGATATGCATAATAAGTAAATATTGAGTTTTTAATAAGAAAAAAATAAAATTAGCGCTACAATCACATCCAATCTTTTGGAAATTATTATAATACAACGCTATAGCACAATTAAGCCAAACATGCTTCGCTAGCTTATTGGGTTGGTATCGAACTCACGAACTCGCGCTTGTAAAATCTTGCCTTAACCGTTGTGCCATTGTTGCTTAAAAATTAAATCTACAGACGACGTTCAGGCAGCATTACAAGTAAGTTAACACTATCCAAACAGGAGAGATTTATTAAAGAAAACTTCTTATTTTTACTTGTTGTTAATAATGTCTATTGAAGACTAGAAAATTCCTTAAAAATAAAAATTCTAAAATAGTTATTGATTTAAATCATTAACTCATATTCTACTTAATAAGTAAATAAAAATCTTGAATTCATTCACTGACAGACAAGGCACAGCCTAAACAGCTGGTTCTAAAAGCATGACGGCACGGTTGGCGCAGTGGTTAAGCGATTGACTGCTGTGCTGCGTGTCGCGGGTTCGATTCCCGCACGGAACAAATATTTGTATGACCTACATGTATTTGTTCCGAGTCTGGGTGTTTTTGTATCTATAATATGTATGTATTTACAAAAAAAAAAAAATGTATATAAGTATTTTATCAGCCATCCTGTTACCATAACACAAGCATTAGGTTGCTTAGCTTGGGACTAGATGGCGCTGTGTGAAATGTCCAGGTATATTATTATTATTGTATTTAAAAGTGAGCTCTAGGGAAGTATTTTTGAAATTCACTGCCTAAAAGGGTTAAATAGGGGATGAAAGTTTGAATGGATCTTGGACATTTTTGACGATGGGCACATAGCTTGTCTATATAAGTGTAACTCTCATATTATTGTGAATATCTTACCCGGCATGCTTGTCGGCAGCATATTCAACGGTGCGGACGGAACCATCAGCCTCATGCAGGCTGTACACTCCCTTCACCTTGTGTCCATCACGGTGCTCATGCTGGTACTTGTGGTCACCGGTGTGAGGGTCCTTAACCTGGTACTCGAACTCGTACTTAGCGGGGCCCTGAAAAAATAACAAGAAAATGATCAGTAAAGGGGACTTGTACCAATCTAAACAGTGGCACGTGGTTCATCATGGCCTACTCCTGACTTCTCTATTATGAGTGGGAACACTATTGCTGATTGGAGTTATTTGACTCGCGATCATATTATCAGTTTAAGGATTTATAAGAAGAAAAAAACTTAACGTAAAACACGTTAAGTTTTCATTTGTATGTAAACTCCCATCATTTATCAAGAAGTTTTAATTATTGAATTATATGTAACTTTTGATTCATTGTTTGAACTTACAGTAGATTGGTCATCGAAGTCCTTGGGGGGAAGAGCGGGCACGTCGTGACGGGAAATATGCTGCGAAGAGATGGCGGGCTTATGCTCGTGGTGGTGAGATTCCTCCTTCTTGTGAGCATTCTGTACGTAATGAGCAACGGGGACCACTACCACGGGTGCAGCGACCTTAGTGACCACATGGGCTTCCTCTATTTTCTCGACTACGGGGATGATCCTAACGTGTTGCTCATGTTTGTGCTCAACTTTCTTAGCTTCGACTTTGTGTTCCTTCTTGGATTCGACTTTGTGTTCAACTTTGTGCTCAACGTGATGCTCAACTTTGTGCTCAACGTGGTGCTCGTGTTCAACTGTGTGCTCCTTCTTAGGTCCAACTGTGTGTTCCTTTTCGTGCTCTACTTTGTGCTCATCCTTGTGCTCGAGACCATGATTTTCTGTCTTGTGCTCTTCATGACCGTGATGTTCATCATGTCCATGTTGCACTTTGTGTTCGTGGTGAACCTCATGTTCGTGATGGACTTCATGTCCGTGTTCCTCATGTTCTTTGTGTTCATCGTGTCCATGGTAGTCGTCGAGTCCATGATGTTCTTCATGTCCTTTGTATTCGTGGTGGTCGTCTTGGTGGTTGTCGAAGTGCACGATGCTTTGCGAGGAGTAAGCATGTTCGGCGGCTTGGCAAGCGCCTAGAAAGGCGACGAGAGCAACGACCTGTGAATGAAACAATAGAAGTTGTTTAGTTTTGATATTAAGTAAATTGTGATTCAAATGAAGTTGTTTTAATAATTTGTAAGTAATTTTTTTATTATCTTACTTTTATGAACATTTTGATGTATATGTTCCAATTGTGTCTGAGCTTCTGAAGTCCTTTGATTGACTGATGTTGAAGTAAAATTGATTGTCCAATTTATACTTTTTAATGTGTAACCTGATCATATCAAAGGTTTTGCGAAGCCGGTTTTCGCTGATTTGCTCCAGAAAATAGCATTTTGTTGAATGAAGGACAGTGACTTTCGTGTTGCAGATATTTTTGGAAATTCGAGACCTGCATTGTACCGTAGGTCGTCGTCAGGGCGTGTTATTTAATAAATTATATTGGTTCGTGGTTGACCGCGTAAGCAACCGGTTTAATTTTTCGGTCAGTGTGTACAATGTCAGCGGCGATTATTCAATATACGTGAGGCGCATTGAACGATCAATTGGCGATCATGAATATTAATGAACCTTACTTGTTCTGTGACAAATGCAATGCGGATAAATTGATCTGGAATAATTTTATTACTATTGTTAAATAATAAGTCTTGTTTTATTATTAATTTCAAATCGATACTTATAATAACATAGTAATGAATTTAAGCTAAGAAGAAGAGTGTGGATGCATTTAAAGACAAAAATATCTTCTATTATGCCAAAACACCTAGGATACGAACTGGCGACCTGTGGTAGACCTATTTCTTCAGACCCTGCCATATTATTTATCGGGTCAATAAATATATAAGCTACTAGCTTTTGCCCGCGACTTCGTTCGCGTGGAATAGTGACTTCACCAATAGATGACACCGACTCTTGACCAATAGATGGCGCTGTATGTCCGGAATAAATTTTATTTTTTATTTTATTTTTTGTCATAAAAACTATCCTATGTCCATTCTCAAGTTCCAAACTATGTCTGTACCAAATTTCACACAAATCGGTTCAGTAGTTTAGGCGTGAAGCAAAGACAGACAGACAGACAGACAGAGTTACTTTCGCATTTATAATATTAGTTTGGATTGCGATTATTGAAGAATACATTAAGAATGTTCTGACCAGGCAGAAGAACAATAATTCTTTGATATTTTCAATAACGACTAAACAAGTACCGGGTTATTGTTATCATTTAGATGTGTTTCTTGCCCGATCTTCTCCATAGATATCTATGGAATTTGGAATGGGCAACTAGCTTCAACTTTCTGACTAACTGATAGACTCTTTGACAACAAAAGTACCTCTTTGTTTTTAATTGAAATGAATGCTTTTAGTTTCAGTTTGAGTTTGTTTAGTGATGTTAGCGGTTTATACCACACTGTGTACTACAGAGATTATCAAAGGACAATTATACGCACACACTTTTGACATTATTAGTATTCAAAAACATAGTTTTATAAGCTCTTTGAAAAAACGAGGAACTATCACTGGTTATGCTTTGGTGCCCTAAGAAAGCAGTAAACGGTCACACAATAATGGTTGACCAAATACAGAGCGGTTTTTGACAACATAATGTCAAATATTGATAAAATGACAGTTTTCATGACGGCCTTTATGATATGACGAAACCGCTTTCCTAGGGAACTGTAGAAAACCCAAGCTTCAGACGAAGACAAATATTAGATTGGTCTGATTGATACTAAACTCAAAGACATGGCATTGTGTGAACCTATGTCCTGTTGTGAACTACAATAGGCTGAGTTAGTTGATATTTCTAAGAGAGCTATAAAAAATTAGTACGTATAGTACGTACGGGAAGTAAGTTCCTCGCTGACTAGCATTCAAAACGTATGTCTTTTACTTAATTCTCATATAAAAACTTATTTTTTGAATTTTTGATTTGATAGTTAAATTTATTTATTTTATCTATTAATAATACATATGTACATGAGAAAAAAAAAAATTAAGCAAAAGAATCATAGGGCATCAAAAAATTCGTCCGCATCGCTGTCAACAGGAACAGTGCCCAAAAGGCTGGCGGCATTGCCACGTTGTATGGCGATGCTAATTCTTTGGCCAAGAAACAGGCCAGCCCTCTGGTCACGTGAAGAGTCGACTAAGCGCTTGGCGATATCTCGATAAACCAAGTGGGCACTCGGACCCCATGGCCCTAGTGTTTCAACCCCAAACGGCTCGAAGATATAACTCCCAATCAGGCTGGAATATTTTCGCCGTTTGAGGTTTTCTGCACCAGCAGCAGCCGCTCCAGCACAGCCCACCGTGCTAGGAAGATGGGATGGCGCAAGGGTGTCGACACATGTTGCATCCCACACCAAAGGTCTGCCTAACTTCCAGGGCATTATGGTCATTCCGTCTGGTCTCTTTCCATCGTCGCGTGCCAGGCCGTTGGGTTCTAAAACAGCTGGCACCCCGGCGGTGACAAGAGCACGACGGATGATGTCATTAATGCTGGCGTGCCGTGCTATCCGACCTGCGCTCCTACTGCAGGATAGGCCATGGTGTCCGAGGCAGTCGACAGCTTCACCGCACTGACAGCGATGCGGAGCCCCACAAGGAGCACCCAAACGCAGACAGGTAGCGAGCCGGAAGGTGGTGTCACCCAGCATAGTGCCTATGTTGGGTGAAGGGAGTGCTTGAAGCCACAGCCCCGACTCCCACTCACCCACAGCCAGCAGGCGGGCACGCTCAGCAGTATTGGTGGACGTATTGATAAGTTTATTCCGTACCAACCTGCAGAGCGGCTCATCCCACTGTCTCTGGGAAGATGGGTTTACGGGCCGATCTGTATCCGGGCAAGCCGCTTTCCAGGCGTTCACCGCGTCGGTCGAGTAAGGCACTTCAGAGTCAACCAGGCAGGGGGCTAAAATTTTCCCGGTCAACTTTTCGGTGCTGTGGACAGAGGACAGGAACGCCGGTAAGCTAATACTGGTAATTTTGCGGACGCCGAGGCCACCAAAACGGATGGGTAGTGTGGCTTGAAGCCACGCTCGGTCGTCCAAGGCCACATTTAAACTTATTTTTTTGAGTTGTATTTAGTACCTATTTTTCATCAGGTTTATCCATGAAGCTAAAGCTTCGTTTTAGCTCCATTGGTTTATCTTGGTTCATAGTTTGTTTGTACCTACACACTTCCTCATCCTTAATGAGAATACTGCAGAATTACATTGAATGAAATGTATTATCTTGTTGATCTTGGTTTATTGCCATCTTAATAAATTTCACAACTTATTAACGGAAGCATAATTTTAATATTTACCTACCGCATGCACCTTGCGCGCATTTTTTCTTGGAATCAAGTTCAAAATCTTGCGAAAACTGTATCAAGTTCCTTCATATATAAGGTATAATCAGTTCCGAATTAAGCACACTTCTTGTAAGTTTTCGACATCAAGCACACCGTAATTTTAATTTTGCAAAATGATTTTTAAGGTATTAATATAATATTAATAAATTTATTTTTATTCGCAAAGTACAACAAAAACTTAATCAATGATTTTTGATGGGATGACTGTAAATAATAGATCTACCGACACCCAAACTAAGTCATGCTTGTATTTTAGGGCTAAGTGCTTCATTTACTTATACACAATCTAAAAATGTTTTGACAGGATATTATTCTTTATTTTTTTTTTTAAATCCATGTTCATTTAATATACTTAAGTATTTTTGACATTACATTTCAGGTCCTCTGCCTAGCTGTTGCCCTCACTGTGGTCATTGCGCGGCCGCAAGACGGTCACGATCACCATCATGGGCACGGTCACGCTATTTCGTCGCAGAGCATCGTACTGCACCAAACACAAAAAACCGAACACGAACCCGCCCACCATGAGGAGCATCACGAGGAGCACCATGAAGGGAAACATGAAGAGCAGCATAAGAACCACGAGGAGCATCATCACGAGGATCACCACGAGGAACGCCACGATCATGCCTCCTCATCACAGAGCATCAAGCAGCACCACGGACACGCCACCGAGAAACACGTCGAGTACTATGTATGATTATGTTCCTATCTTATTGAATCTTACTTAGTCGGATAAGAAAGATGTTAGGTACTAACCGTTACAATATGTGTTGAAGGCTCATCCTAAGTACGAGTTCGCGTACAAAGTGGAGGACCCTCACACCGGCGACAAGAAGTATCAGCACGAGTCGCGCGACGGCGACGTAGTGAAGGGCGTGTACAGCCTGCACGAGGCTGATGGAACCGTCCGGATCGTCGAGTACCACGCTGATAAGAAGAGCGGGTCAGTAGAAAATATCTATAATCGCGGTTTTATTACTCGCTAATTACAAAATAATTCTAATAAATATCTAATTTTATTTATTTTCGTAATAGCCGGATAGCTATGGGGGAGTTCGTTGCCCACCTGCGGGACAAAGCAGGTTAATAAAAAAATAGCAACACACATATGTACATACATAATTTCACGCGTTCTTCCCATGGGGTAGGCAGAAACTTCAGAACTCCACCTGCTATGATCCTTACATACTTCTTTGCCTTCTTTACGTTCATATGTACATCTGGCAAAAAATCAATACACGACTTTATAGGCCACTTTATTTGAAAACGAAACTTTCGCATGGTAACAACGTGTTTATAAACGTGTTTCTTTGTTTTATTAACACTATCAATGTTTTTATTTACATAATTGTTTTTACAGATTCCACGCCAATGTGAAACATGAAGGTCACGCTAAGCACGAGGTTCCTGAACATCATCATCATCACTGATTACGCTCTAACGCATGCCTATTTGAACATTGAAATGGCTGTTTTTGTATAAGATTGAAAGATAGTTGAATATTGATAAAACTGTTTTTTTTTATGATTAAGTAATGTGATACTACCTACACAAAGGATATTGTTGTTGTTATATTGTTACATCTTTAGTTTTAATGATAATAAATCAAGATTAATTGAATTTTGTTGTATGATTTTAACTCATCGACAACTCGATGCTATGTAAATCGTAAACCACAAATCACCACTTGGTTATCTTTTAAAGTGAAGGCTCGTGAACATATTCGTCAAAAGTTGGCGGCAACATCCCAGGGGATGCAGTCTCGACATTCATAGCGATCTCTTTACGAACAATTCGGTCGCAAAGTCCTGTTACTCCATACATTACACCTGTCAATCCGGGACTTTGCGACCGAAATCGGTCGTAAAGCGATCGCTATGAATGTCGAGACTGCAGCCCCTGCGCTGATTTGTTGGATTCGTTTTCTCCTCTACCGATCGTTTCTTCTCCTGACAAAGTTTATTTTGTATAAATATGTATCTATAGGTATTCATTCTTGTATTTAAAGTTATTTCTAAACTATCTATCCCATTATGTTCCACCTGCTATTATTTGTCTTAACCTAAGGTTGACTGGTAGAAAGTGCATCAGGCAATAAGTCCGCTTTTGTACACACGGCTACACATCAAACTATGCAAAACCAGTATTGGCTGACCGTTCATTGTGTGAAAATATCATACAAAGTGAGGCCAAGACAAACTGGTTTTGTATAGCTTGACGTGTAGCCGTGTGTACAGCATTTTTTTACTTGAGTAGGTATACAGTTTAATAAAACAAAAAATATGAATCATATTAGGAATAGGACTGCCAATGAATCAATCGACTTCACAAATGGTGGCAATTTTTAACCAATTGAAGAGGCTTTCCATTACGAAACCTATCAAACATTAAAGGCGTTCAGCCATTACAGAGCCTAGACACCCTTTTTCCCAGAGACTGCTGTGGGAGAGTGGGGGTCCGGCCTATGGCTCCAGGCGCTACCGTCACCCAACCTAGGCACTATGCTGGGTGACACCACTTTCCAGCTCACTACAATTCTGCATCTGGGCGCTCCTTGCGGGGCCTCCACATCGCCGTCAGTGCGGTGAAGCAGTCGACCGCCTCGGACACCATGGCCTATCCAAAAGCAAGAGCGTTGATTGGTTGGCACGGCACGCCAGCGTTAATGACATCATCTGTCAGGCTCTTGTCACCTCCGCTGTCGGGGGTCAGCTGTTTTAGAACCCAAAGGCTTGTCACACAACGAAGGGGCCAGGTGGAATGACCATAATGCCTTGGAATTTGGGTAGGCCTTTGGTGTGGGATGCAACCTACATCGACACCCTCATGTATACCATCTTCCTAGCACGGTGGGTTGTTCTGGGTCGGCTGCTGAAGGTGCAGAAAAATCGGCGCAGACATAACAACGTGGTATGGCACCTATAATTTTGAGCCGTTTGGGGTTGAAACACTAGGGCCGTTGGGTCCGAGTGCTCATCGAGTATTTCGGGACATCGTGACCAGAAAGGTCTATTTTTAGGACAAAGAATCAGCATTGCCATCTAACGTGGCAATGTTGTCGCTTGCGTAATCTATACTTATAATAAATCTGTAGAAGTGAAAATTCTGTACACTGAAAATATCCAAAAAATAAATGGCAGGGGGTGTTACTTGACCGACACCGAACCCAAAAATGTGATTAAAAAAATTTTTGTCTGTCTGTCTGTCTGTCTGTTTGTTCAGGCATCACGCAAAAACTACCGGTTCGATTACGATGAAACTTGGTATAATTATTCTTTAATATCCTGGGCACCACACTGGGTACTTTTTATCCCGGAAAAGTATATACAATAAAAAACAAACTTAATTTTGCGGTTCGATCCCTATACCCGATTACCACTGTCTGTACTGTACCAACCGCAAATACTAAGTTTGTCGTAGGTTGGGTCACCCGCAGTGGAGTTCATTTTTATTCCTTTTAGTTTTTAGAGTTATTTAGGTTTATTTTTATATGAGTCGTAGGTATAGATTTTAATTTTAAAGTATAGGTAGTATATTTGATAGTGTACGTAGTGACCGTAGGTTATTTTATAATACTGTTAGGTAGGTTTAGTCATTCGTATAGATATTAGTTTTTAGGGATTTTGCTTATTTATTGAGTTTAGATTAGTTATCATCAGAAATAGGTTTATTTAGGTAGGTAGGTATTTAATTTTCTGTTATTGAGTTTTTTTTTTTTAAATTAGTTAGGTACTTAGGTAAAGATATCATATAGGTACCCTCTTAATCACCACTAATGAGACACAATTGGTTTTCTATTGTAATTAGCCACAAAGGGCCCGCGACATAGATGGCATTCTGGGGAAGCACACACATTTTATCCTGTTAGCACGTTCCCGTGGGTAAATTTCCGACATCCACGCGGGCGAAGCCGCGGGCAGAAGCTAGTTAAAAATATATTTAATACTAGCTTCTGCCCGCGGCTTCGCCCGCGTGGATGTCGGAAATTATCCCACGGGAACGTGCTAACAGGATCTATCTCGCGGGCCCTTTGTGGCTAATAACAATAGAAAACCAATTGTGTCTCATTAGTGGTGATTAAGAGGGTACCTATATGATATCTTCACCTAAGTACCTAGGTACCTAATTTAAAAAAAAAACTCAATGACAGAAAATTAAATACCTACCTAAATAAACCTATTTCTGATGATAACTAATCTAAACTCAATAAATAAGCAAAATCCCTAAAAACTAATATCTATACGAATGACTAATCCTACCTAACAGTATTATAAAATAACCTACGGTCACTACGTACACTATCAAATATGCTACCTATACTTTAAAATTAAAATCTATACCTACAACTTATATGAAAATAAACCTAAATAACTCTAAAAACTAAAAGGAATAAAAATTAACTCCACTGCGGGTGACGTAACCTACGACAAACTTATTATTTGCGGTTGACACAGTAATGGGTCTAGGGATCGAACCGCAAAATTAAGTTTGTTTTTTATTGTATATACTTTTCCGGGATAAAAAGTACCCAGTGTGGTGCCCAGGATATTAAAGAATAATTATACCAAGTTTCATCGTAATCGAACCGGTAGTTTTTGCGTGATGCCTGAACAAACAGACAGACAGACAGACAGACAGACAAAAAAATTTTTAATCACATTTTTGGGTTCGGTGTCGGTCTAGTAACACCCCCCGCCATTTGTTTTTTTGATATCTTCAATGTACAGAATTTTCACTTCTACAGATTTATTATAAGTATATAGATTTTAGATTTTTTTTAATATTTTGGATTTTTTAATGATATTCGGTAATTTATTATAGGTATGTATAAGCTTCGATCAATAATAGTACTAGATTAAGGATCAGGAACAAAAATCAGTCGCTCAAGTGGCCACGTAACTTGCACACACGTAAACATCTGCATTTCTTAGAAAAAAGTCTGATAATATTAACAACTTCAGTTTATAATAAACCTTAATGCTTAAACATAAAGTTTAATTACCATTGCAAAATATATTTGAAATGTCACTTGAAAATAAAATTATTCTATTTTTAAATTTTCAGTCATTTATTCTAAAATGAAACTTAAAGTCTAAGTAATAAGGTTAAAAACATACTAATTTGAAATAAGACCACAAAAGTATTTGTGGTCTTATTTTTCGGGCCGTTTTTGAAGCGCTTATCGGGAATCTAGAACTATTATTGATCGAAGGGTATATAAGGCACCACCGCACATCACACTTGAACATACTTTACTTTAGCCCTAAACTCTACAATAGCATAAATAGAAACATTCAAATTTATCCTTTAACAAGAACTTTAGTTAGAAAAAAACTGTCAGAATTGCTTAAATCCTTCTCCTATGAAGCAACAGAAAAACTTGTGGTAACATAACACTTACATTCCTGTAACATAAATCTTATTACATAAACACCCTCAATCACGCTCAATACTCGCATACTCCACAACACACACACACCCTCACACTCACCCTCACACTCATTTCATATAAATAATCATTCTAATTATTTTCTTTCTTTTTAATTACTAGTCTGGAACAAATGTACCATATTTTTGACCTGGGCGTTGATAGCTGCGCCACAGTTTTGACTTTTGTAGCTATCTTCGTTTTCTTTTGTAAATTTGTGTCCTGAAACTTGTTCCAAATAAACGTTTATTATTATTATTATATCTTAACATCCGAAGGACAATTCTCGTAATTTTAAGAATGTTCACAGTCTGATCTCTGTCTTAATCTGTCAATAAATACTTCTATTTTCCCTACATTTTGACAAGTTTTTGACATTTGTTTGTCGCCGAGATGAGACTGCGACTAGATTTTGATCGTTTTAAATTACGAGAATTGGCCTGCTGATTTTCTCTATGTAAGGCGGCCAAATCAGGGAGTAATTTGTCATTTAACGACGGCACGGTTGGCGCAGTGGTTAAGCGATTTACTGCTGCGCAGCGTGTCGCGGGTTCGATTCCCGCACGGAACACGTATTTGTATGGCCTATAAGTAGTTGTTCCGGGTCTGGCTGTTTGTGTATATGTGGGTTTAAATGTTTGTAAACGAACCCACCATACAGGAGAAATTCCTAGTGTGGGGCAACGTTTTAAAAAAAAATGAATTGAATGTTGTCCCTTTTTATTAATTTTTTGGGGCAATTACAACATAATAAGGCTGAGACAGACTTCAATCTGAAGAATAGGAGGATGATGATGGTTCAAACTCAAAAAGTGAAAGCCATATACCTACGTATTATTTTTTTATGAATTAACTTATTTGGAGGACTTGCATTAAAATTCCTTTTTTCCTCTCTTCTTCTTCCAACTATATTAATAATTTTACTTTAACAGCATCTAAACGAAAGATTCAATAATTTCGTAAGAACAAGCGGTTGCCGTTAGAATAAACGTGAATTCTGTATTTTTTCTTGCTTCAAGATTTTTCGTTTGGTAATTTACGTCACATGTCAGTTAGACGTACAAACTATTTAAAGTAATGTCGTGAACATTGTTTGAAGCTTAGCACAATTATTCGTCGTTTAACAAACAAATTGAATTTGTCGGCACGGTTGGCGCAGTGGTTATTAAGCTATTGACTGCTGCGCTGCGTGTCGCGGGTTCGATTCCCGCACGGAACCAATATTTGTATGACCTACATGTATTTGTTCCGAGTCTGGGTGTTTTTCTATCTATAATATGTATGTATTTACAAAAAAAAAAATGTTTGTAAGTAGTTTATCAGCCATCTTGTTACCATAACACAAGCATTAGGTTGCTTAGCTTGGGACTAGATGGCGCTGTGTGAAATGTCCAAGGGATATTATTATTATTAAATAAAATCTGCCGTTTCATAGAAAAGTGCAGTACCTATGCGGTCAAAATATATGGAACTGCAATTTTTGTCCAATAACCGGCGAAAAATTTCTTCTCAGGGAGTTCAGAATCATGTGCTGAATTCACGGTTACAGTTTGCGCGTCGATATTCCCTGCCACCTTGTATAATTCAACTTAATTCAAGCCTTCTAGAAAGTGTCCTATTTTTCTCAGATGACGGAGGTATGATGCCAGTTTGCCAGTAAGCTTTTATAGCTAATACTGGTGATAAATTATTAGTACCATCGGTTAGATCGGAATCTACATTACTATATACATAAATATGTGAATATACATAAAGTAATACATATTTGTTTGGATAAAACTGTGCCTGTGTGAAAGTAAAACTATAAACTGATTTTCGGCAGAGATATTTAATACCTAAAACATAGTGGTGGTAACAATTAACATTAAAATAACAATCCTTATGTAAATCTTAAGTCAAAGAGTGTATCACAGGCGGAATCAATGGTGGTGGTGGTGTTCAGGAACAATGTGCTTGGCGTGACCCTCGAACTTCACGTTAGCGTTAAATCTGTAAATAAAAAATACATTAAAAATGTATTGCTAGGTCGTGGATCATAAAACTATAACGGCAGCATTTAATTTTTATTATAGCATATAATATAATAATAATATCCCTGGACATTTCACAAAGCGCCATCTAGTCCCAAGCTAAGCAACCTAATGCTTGTGTTATGGTAACAAGATGGCTGATAAACGACTTATATACTTTTTTTTTTTGTAAATACATACATATTATAGATAGAAAAACACCCTGACTCAGAACAAATACATGTAGGACTTACAAATATTTGTTCTGTGCGGGAATCGAACCCGCGACACGGAGTGCAGCAGTCCGATCGCTCAGCCACTGCGCTAACCGTGTTGTCAAATGTTCTCATTATTTTGAAATCCTGAAAGGACTCACCCAGTTTTCTTATCAGCGTGGTACTCGACGATCCTGACGGTGCCGTCGGGTTGGTGCAGACTGTACACGCCCTTCACGACGTCACCGTCGCGAGACTCATGCTGGGATTTCTTGTCACCGGTGTGAGGGTCTACGACATTGTATGCGAACTCGTACTTGGGATGAGCCTGCAGGACACGTTACAGTAAGTTTCGGCTTTTCAGATGATGTGAAAAAGTAAGGTGAAAACATTAAAACATTGTCATACATAGTACTCGACGTGTTTCTCGGTGTCGTGTCCGTGGTGCTGTTTGATGCTCTGCAATGAAGAGGCATGACCGTGGTGTTCCTCGTGATGGTGCTTCTCGTGGTTCTCGTGCTGCTCTTCATGCTTCTCCTCGTGATGCTCCTCATGCTGCTCCTCATGGTGGGCGGGCTCGTGTTTGGTCTCGTGAGTTTGGTGCAGTACGATGCTCTGTGACGAGATAGCGTGACCGTGGTGGTGATCGTGACCATCTTGTGGCCGCGCTGCTACCACAGCCAGGAGGGTGGCGACTAGAGCAACCTGTATGAAACATGAAGTTAGATTTGAAGCACTTTGATTGGTAACACTTCACTAAATCTGAATATGTAAGTTATTTCTTCATTTACTTTTAACACACATCTTAATAGCCAAGTAATTCAGTAGTCATTCAATACCTTAAAGAACATGATAATGTTGGTAATTGCAGTTCTTTTGGAAACTCAATTGTGACTGATATTGTAGGTATGGAAGGTCTGTCCTTTTATATTAAATACACGAGCTAAAGGAATGTGATCCAATTTCTCGTAAACGCGTAAAACAAACCGAACTTGTTTTTTTTCCAACAATATGATTTTGGCTGACAGTGCGATAATTATTGCAACCTTGAGTAATTATAATGTCAATAGTTTGCCTTTCTCCGAATATTTTAGGAAAGCAGCTGTTATTTTACCTCGCTCATTGACGAGATTAAGACAACAATGACGTTTCAAAACTTTGACGGTTCAGAAGAAACAGTTTGATTTGTATGCTCAGAAATAAGTAGGTACCTACAGGTAATATGGTCAATCGCTTCAATTGCGTTTTCTAGTCGATCATTTTGCGGATTTAGTCCATTTTTCCCCCCTAATTGTTGTCCATGTTCAACCCCTCCGCATCAATGTGTATCAATCACGTAAACATTAACAATTGAAATTGATATTTTGCACTTTAGTCAAAAAAGCGGAGTACTATCACATAAATACGAGTATGTGTACACTTTTTACTTCACTTTTTTTACAGATTTCCTCTTTTTAAAACATCTATTGATTGTAATTTTATATTGTTATCAATATAAACTTTTAGATTTTTTTGATATTTAAGATGAAAGCTGGATGGAGAGGGAGAGGATGAATAGACTGTATGAAGGATGATATGAAACAAAAAGTAGTGTTCTGCCGACCAAATAACATGGAACAAGGTCAGAGACATGATGATGATGAACATAATATTTTAGAACTTATACTAATTATTAAATATGTCTTGGAAAATTTCAATCGTTATTTCCCAGAAATCGCTTTCCAAGTTCGCCAAGTATACGTATTTTGCTTTTGTACCTATTCGGGACAAGACGGCTGAGTCTTCGGAGCTAACATCAGTTCATTTGCCAGATTAATGACCAATGCCTACTTTCAGGACAGTCTATTTATGGAAAAGCTATACTCCTAGCTAAAGTCAAGAAAAGAAAATGAAAAATTATACTTTTTGTTTTTCTTTTTAATTTATTTTTACGCATATACTTAAATACATGGGCAAAAAAATGTAACAGAATCAGTTCTTTAATATATAATAATGAAGAAGCTTCAGTAATGATGATGAGGAACGATGTGGTGTGTGCTGTGTTTAACGTCCGCGTGGAAGCTGAGAAGAAAGAATAGAATAAATTAAAATTAACTTTGAAAAACACTAACGAAATCATCAGAAAAACATGAAAAGCGCTATCTAAATCGTTTTACGGTTTAAAAATTCTTTGTTTCTCAAAGATTACAAATCACTTACGAGGAGAAACAAGATATAAAACAAAACATAAGCAATTTAAAGTACAGATGCGCATAGACGGTATTCAAAATTACATTTCTGTATTGGTAGGTAATTTGAATTAACATTGTCATTTTATTGATTGAATGCTCATAAATACCCGCTGTGATAGTCGCCGTGGTAGTGCACTTACCTGACGGACCCGATATATACGATAGAGTGAAATTGGAATGTTATCTTGAATATATTAATATTATCTATTTATACAAGTACAAATTGCCTAGATTTATACATGATACATATTTGGCGGCTGATTATTATTATTCGCTTATTATTTTATCTCATTAAATACCTTGAAGAACATCCTATAATTATTGTTGACAATGTTTTGAAACTAACTCCAAGAGTGAACTGATACATAACTTCTAAACTTCCAGTCTTATATATCTTAAAATAATACATTCAAGGTAGTATTGATTTCTCTCAATTAAGTTGCATACGATAAGAGTGTTACTTTGACCATAATTGATTCATAAAAGCTATTAAAGACATAATTTAGATTTTATTTGCATGATGTTGGAGCATTCTTCACTCACCCCTCTAGTTTATTAGTAGGTACATTTAAAAAAAAATATAATTTTCTGACACATAGGCATTGACATACGTACTAGAATCTGAAGATGACACTTATAAATAACCACATAGTTTTTGAATTTGAGTCAAAAGCACTTTCTTATGTACTCAAGAAATAAATAATTATAATAGTAATAATAATAATAGAATTGGATTAATTGCAATTCAATTAACTAAATGCTTCACCACTCTCACCCATCAATATTTTTTGAAGTTCAACGCTATAACCAGCCTGAGTTTGTCCAACACAAGATGAATTTATTCTAGATGAACTTTCCCGCGGCTTCACCGGCCTGGATGTCGCATAATATCTCTTGGGAATGGACTACTGGGGTTAAAAGTACTCTATATGTGTTAATTCAAGTTATTAACTAGCTGTCTGCCAAATTTCTTCGCAATCCCTTCAGCCGTTTTTGCACCAGTCCAGAACCTACATCCAGACAAACAGAAAAAAGGGCAAAAGTTCTAAAAACTGTACTTTCGGTACCAGACTCGTTCCCCAGCCTCATAGCAATTACTTTTTTCAAAATATTCAGTGTACTGTTGCATAGATTTGCAGACACATCTGAAGAATGCGCCCAAGGACTGTAGGTCCATTAAAAATCATTCTCTTATATCAAAATATTTCAAGTAAGTAGGTACATATACCATTCTTTATTATTATTTTATATTATATTCTTTTATATAACAAGGCTGTCAATCATCGTGACCAATTTTTTAACAGATTTCAAGATATCTTCTGAATTATTATAATCGTTTAGTTGTTAATGTCGAGATAGTGTTGATGATGATGATGATGATATTTCTGTCATCTGTCAGGCAGGATGACACCAAAAAGTTTTCCATTTTTACAATTTTATTGTATTTACTTTGAAAAATCATTGAGTTTCAAAATTCGCAATGAATGTGCGCAATATGGAAGGAGTGATGGCGCTATGGAGAAATGTCTTGACTTTGCTTTTGCGTGATCCATGGCCACTCGTTCGATGTCCTTCGCGCACAGGATGGATGGAAAGCAGCATATGACGTGATTTTTTGCTTCGTTGGTGTAATTGCTGTCTGGCGTTACAGTGTGAGGATAAATAAATAAATGGTAAAATGAGAAATAATATGCCAACTTTTTTTTTGTAGTATCTATTTCATTGTAATAACAAACTATATTTACAACAGCTTTAACAAGTCCTCATTAACAATTAATATCACAGAATCAGTGGTGGTGGTGGTGTTCTGGAACAATGTGCTTGGCGTGACCCTCATATTTCACGTTGGCGTTGAATCTGCGGAAAAGAAAGGAATCAGTTAGCTACACGTCACAAACACTCAGTATTTCTTTTAGTTCTTGGTTGATTAGGCCTACTCACCCAGTTTTCTTGTCAGCGTGGTACTCGACAACCCTGATGGTACCATCGGGCTGGTGCAGGCTGTACACGCCCTTCACGACGTCATCGTCGCGCGTCTCGTGCTGAGACTTCTTGTCGCCGGTGTGAGGGTCCTCCACTTTGTACGCGAACTCGTACTTAGGATGAGACTGCAAGGCATTGTGATGGTAAGCAATTGTTTTATAGGCTAATAAGTTAAATTCTGTCGAATATGAACGTTATCATACATAGTACTCGACGTGTTTCTCGGTGGCGTGTCCGTGGTGCTGCTTGAGGCTCTGTGATGAGGAGGCGTGACCGTGGTGGTGCTCGTGACCATGACCCTCTTGTGGCCGCGCAGCAACAACAGCGAGGACGGTGGCGACTAGAGCAACCTGCATTAAATAATGATTTATTTAACTTAAATTCACTTATATTAGTATGTAGATGTTTCCGCACTTAACTGATGCCTAATCATTGCAAATTGTATTGTGGTGTTGTTTTGTTAACCTAGTTCTTAACACCATTTATGTCTTTAAAATTACTATTATTATTAAATTCTTTATACCTTAAAGAACATGATTGAGTTTGTAATAGTTTCTTTGAAAGCACAGTTGCGATTGATATCGACAAAGCCAAGTCTGTCCTTTTATATTAAAAAATACACACCCGAACAGTTTTTGATCCAGTTTTACCTCTGTAAGTAAATTAAAACAAACCGAACTTGTTCTTTCACCAACAACGTGATTTAAGTTCACGATGATATTATTCCATCCTTGAATGCGAATGTCAACGCCTTTCTCTGGAAAGTTGCATTATTGTAAAGAGTCAAACTTTATCGTACATACCTGCAAATGCCTGCTGAGCCTTAACTTGGATGAAAGTCATTTTGTGAAGAAAGTCATAAGGTCAACAATAAACGTAACACAGTGTGTAGGACTGTATGTCGCCGCCATCGATCCAGCAAGCCTTATCTCAACTAGTGAGGCATATAATGATCATCACATGTGGTTGAATCTGTGTTTTTTACATAGCCACTGATGTTTGTACGGAAATGGATGAACATTAAAAGAATATCTAGAGACTCTAAATGTTGGGTTTTGCATTCAATCAAGTGGTAAGTACGAAGGCTTAAGTTTGGGTTGTGCTGTGCAATAATTGTTGCGTCGTCTTTAAAGAATATTATTATTATTTTTTAATTGTTTTAATCTCTTTATTCTTAGTAGGTATTAACATCACAACATTTAGCTATAATAAAACAACAGAATTTTAGTTCACTAGATAACATTGAAAACAGGTTTCAGTAATGGTGATGATGCGGTACGATGTGGTGTGTGCTGTACTTGACGTCCGCGTGGAAGCTGGGGAGACGAAAATCATAATTATAGCAAGTGAAGAATCGACATTTTAAGACTATGTATACAGTCAGCTGAAGGTGTTGTTACACTCACCCGCTGTGATGATCGCCGTGGTAGTGCACATCCCTGACGGAGCCGTCAGGTTGGTGCAGCGAGTAGTGTCCCTTGACGACGTCACCGTCGCGGTGCTCGTGCTGCGACTTGTGGTCGCCCGTGTGAGAGTCCTCCACCTTGTACTCGAACTCGTACTTAGGGTGAGTCTGCACACGAACATGTCGGTAAGCTTACAACAAGTATTGGGTGAATAAGTTAAATTTTCCCTTTTGAAAGTAATCTAATATAGTTACTGACGTAGTAGTCATGATGTCCATGTCCGTGGTGTACTATCTCGTGGTGTCCGTCGTGTCGGTGGATGTACTGGGAAGAGTGTCCGTGAGAGGAGACCACCGCAACAGCTACAGATAGCATACCGAGTACCTAAAGGCAAGAAATTGTTTCATCATTACAAAAAGTGGTCATTATCATTATGTTTTCAAGAAACGGGTAATATTATAAAGTAATAATGACAATATTGAAGAGATTTTTAGCAAGTTACAATTTGACCCCGCCCCCGGTTCTTCTGTTGATTACTGGTCAGGGAGATGAGGAATTCTTAGTGTTGTGTTCTGCGACATAGAGTGTTAATATTAAAGTGATGACACTGTTGGCGCAGTGGCTGAGCGATCGACTGCTGCGCTGCGTGTCGCGGGTTCGATTCCCGCACGGAACAAATATTTGTATTATCTACAGGTAGTTTTTCCGGGTCTGGCTGTTTGTGTATGTGAGTTTAAATGTTTGTAAACGCACCCACGATACAGGAGTAATTCCTAGTGTGGAGCAACGTTTTTTATACAAAAAAAAAAAACAACAGGTTGCACTCTGGGAGTGCCAGCAGAAGTGAAAACTTGAATATTAACGTTGTGCATTTTTGATATTTTGGAATGCGGCCTACTCTCCCTCCGTTTTACGAATTTTCGATCAGGTCACGTGTCCTGACGCGAGCTCCGTCTTACGAATTTGCGATCAGGTCACGTGTCCTGACCCGAGTTTAACATATTTTACCCATCACAACAAAAGTGCACAACACCGCTAAAGAAGTTTCCAATAAAAAAAATAAAAAAAATTGTATTGCCTGCAAGTAGTTGTTCCGGGTCTGGCTGTTTGTGTATGAGTGAGTTTAAATGTTTATACCCACGACACAGGAGAAATTCCTAGAGTGGGGCAACATTTAAAAAAAAAAGTGTGGTAGTTAAAATAATTGAATAATACGAGATAATTAATTATGTATACCTACCTTAAAGAACATGTTGTCCTAATGCTATTGTTGACTTGTTACTGATGTAAAGCTATGTCCGAGAGTGAACTGATACATAACTTCTAAACCTCGCGTCTTTTATATGACTTAAAATAATACATTCAAGGTAGTATTGATTTCACTCTAAATTATATTGTTAATAGGTGTTGCGTTTTGACAATAACATATTTCGTAAAACCTTAACTGCATAGATAATTTTGTTTCTGCTCGCATAACAGACAAATTTTATTGCGATATAATACCATACTCCTAACGGGGGATTACCAGAAGACAAGTTGAAGTTCTGAGGCTTACCGCAGAATTCGAGTAGAATTATGTAGTGGTATTATCTTGCTCAAGCCAAAGTACAGTCGATGAAGTCAGTGATCCTGGGTCTTATAATTTATTTTTTAAACTAACCACGTCTGGATCTGTGGGCCAGAATAACTACCACGTGGAGCCCTGACACAGCTAGACCAGTCCGGAGAGGCCTTTGCCCATTAATGGGATGATGCAGGCTAACAGTAATATAAGGTTACTGATTAGATTTTACAGACTGGATTTTTATTCACGCTGACCACAACTAATAACAAAAAAAAAAAAACTTTTAAAGGATACCTAGGGTAGTTGCTTGGGTAAAAAAATAATAATTATATTTAGTCCGTCAGTTAGATTATCGAAAAATAATGGACACGTATTTTTTCTTTAGTCAATCAAACAAAAAATGACAAAGATAAAGCGCGTCAAAATTTGGGAGTCGGGGGTCGTGACGTCACTTGCTTGCAAAAGTGTCGCAAGCAAGTGACGTCACGCGGAACTTTAACGGTCCATATTTTCATCATTTTTGATATAATTGACAAAAGAAAAAGATACGTATTCAATATTTTTTGATAATCTAACTGACGGACTAATTAGTTTTTTTTAGGAAATAGCCTATTTCAAGAAGGTACACTGGATCTCTAAAAGTCATTTGTAATTCATTTTAGAGGTAAAGTGGTAGTTTTAGTTTAGTATAAAAATGTTGAATTCTTATTCAATTCTCCTCTACCATAGTTGACTTAATATTCTGCCTTAAAAGCATTATTTAGTTTTGCTGTCTAATGTGCGAATTTAGATCAAAATCTTCTGTTATTAGTTTGTTTCGTACTTTCTTACATGTTGGCAATATCATGCTTTTAAAGAAGGGACAAACAGATGACATATTATCTTTCTTTCAGCTTGAACAAGGCTTAAACAGATTTAGAAAAACTTGATCAGAGGTATGGAGGTATCGTATATTTATTACAGTACTTATTCAAGAAAATAGGCCTCTCGAATTGCATCACTACTTTTGAAGATCAACCGTGTAACTAAACTTACTTGTCTTCATCATTTATTTTATAATTGTCGACTGAAGAACACATAGACCCTTGCGACCGTATATATTGTAGTTACTGTAGAGATTATAGCTTATTTAGTGCTTAAATGCGACCTTTATGAATACTTTGCAAAAGTAGATTGCAGAAATACAAGACAAGCAATGATTTATAAGAAATAAAACAACTAGGCGTCAGATTTGGCTGACAAGCCAAGAGAAGCAATGTAGAAGCATCTTCTAGGAATCATTATTGAAATAATATAACAAACTGTGGTTTTGTTTACTCGTCCCGGTTCTGAAAGCTCTTGAAGCTTTCACGATACTTACGACTACAGTACAAGTTAAGAGCGAAGAAGTGTTTTGATGAGTCATTCGTCAAGTGGATCAGAATTTAATTGTTTAACATTATAGGTATATGCCAAATTTTTGTTCTTTGTACAAAATGGAGCCTGCAGGGCTGTCTGTAGGTACTCAGCAGGAACAAGGCTGTTAATGATGAAGATCAAATAATCAACAGATTATTATTGCAGCTACATGATTATGTCAAGGGCATAAATCAGACGGGAAATAATATACCAAGGCATTTTTTTTTAAATTATTTATTTTATTGTAATAACAAAACTTTATTTACAACAGCTTTAACAAGTCCTCATTAACAATTAATATCACAGAATCAATGGTGGTGGTGGTGTTCGGGAACAATGTGCTTGGCGTGACCCTCATATTTCACGTTGGCGTTGAATCTGTCGAAAAGATCACGACGAGAATCAGTTAGCTACACGTCACATACACTTACATATTGTTTCTTTTAGTTGTTGATTGATTAGGTCTACTCACCCAGTTTTCTTGTCAGCGTGGTACTCGACAACCCTGATGGTACCGTCGGGCTGGTGCAGGCTGTACACGCCCTTCACGACGTCGCCGTCACGCGCCTCGTGTTGAGACTTCTTGTCGCCGGTGTGAGGGTCCTCCACTTTGTACGCGAACTCGTACTTTGGGTGAGACTGTAAAGACACGAGACGGTAAGCAACATTTTTCGTAATATGAATAGAAAGACATTCTATAGCAGTATCATACATAGTACTCGACATGTTTCTCGGTGGCGTGTCCGTGGTGCTGCTTGATGCTCTGTGATGAGGAGGCGTGACCGTGGTGGTGCTCGTGACCATGACCCTCTTGTGGCCGCGCGCCAACAGCAGCGAGGAGGGTGGCGATTAGAGCAACCTGTATGAAATACGAGTATGATTTATGGAGCTAAGATTTAGAAGCTTTAGCTAAGATTGAGAGCTTTAGGAAGTAGATATTATTTTTTTACACGACACTTATTCCTAATCACTGCATTTTTTTTTATTATGAAGTTGTTTGTTTATCCAGTTTGTTTTAAATGGTGTATTTAGAACTTTAAAAGCATTTTTATTTATTGAAATATTCTTAATACCTTAAGAAACATGATTGAGTTTGTAATTGTGGTTCCTTTGAAAGCACAGATGTAATTGATCCAAGGAACCAAGTCTGTCCTTTTTATATTAAAAAAAATTACACACGGTCAATGTGTGATCCAGTTTTTCATTACTGTGTAAATTAAAACAAACTGGTTCTTTCACCAACAACGTGATTTAAGTTCACGATGAGATTATTATATCCTTGAATGTTAGTGTCAACGCCTTTCCCTGGATTGTTTTAATGAGTCACTCTTTTCAGTACAGTACTATTATTCGAAGTATTACTGACCTGCAAAAGGCTTGTTGAACCCAAAATTGGGACAAAAATAAACATAGCGCAATTTCTTTTTCTCAACTACATATTGGGGCATCCAATAATCACATGTGGTTGGATAAGCATTTTTTTATGGTGAGCTATTTCACCAGGAATAGACGATAAATGTTAGGAACGGCGGTCGGCCAGGCGTGATATGTGAAAGTATACCTAAATTAAAAAAAGGAAGTGGTTTAAAGCTTATTTATTTTTAGAAAAGTGGGTTTAATCATCACAACTTAAAAGCTATCATAAAACAACAGAATTTTTGTTCACTTTTTAGTAATGGTGATGATGAGGAACGATGTGGTGTGTGCTGTACTTCACGTCCGCGTGGAAGCTGGGGAGAAAAAAGAACGAATTATTACAACTGAAGAATCTACAGTTTAAGACTGTATACATACACCTGACGGTGATGCTACACTCACCCGCTGTGATGATCGCCGTGGTAGTGCACATCCCTGACGGAGCCGTCAGGTTGTTGCAGCGAGTAGTGTCCCTTGACGACGTCACCGTCGCGGTGCTCGTGCTGCGACTTGTGATCGCCCGTGTGAGAGTCCTCCACCTTGTACTCGAACTCGTACTTAGGGTGAGTCTGCAAACGAACACGAAGTTAAGCTTACAATATGTATCGGGTAAATAGGTAAGAATTTCTCTTTCGAAAGTAATCTAATATTGTTACTGACGTAGTAGTCATGATGCCCATGTCCGTGGTGTACTATCTCGTGGTGTCCGTCGTGTCGGTGGATGTATTGGGACGAGTGTCCGTGAGCGGAGACCATCGTAACAGCTACAGATAGCATGCAGAGTACCTGAAGGCAAGAAAGTGTTATAAGAATATTACAAAAAGTTGTTATTATTGAAGAACTTTTTTACTTGATTACAAGTTACAATTTGACCCCACCACTGTTTGCAGCTCATCTTTTGATTTCTGATTAGAGGGAAGTGGATTCCTGAATATGCTGCGACATAGAAGAGTGATCTTCAACCTCAAGATGTCGCACTTTTTTTTTACTTCTAAACTTTTTAAGTTAAAATAATCGAACAAAATACCAAAACCTTATACCTTAAAGAACATATTGTACTGTTGCTATTGTTGACTTGTTACTGATGTAAAGCTATGTCCGAGAGTGAACTGATACATAACTTCTAAACCTCACGTCTTTTATGTGACTTAAAATAATACATTCAAGGTAGTATTGATTTCACTATAATGATATCAGCTGTTATTGTTATAGGTGTTGCATGTTGACAACACATATTCCGAAAACATTAACTGCGTAGATAATTTTGTTTTTGCTTGCATAACAAATAAATAATTATTATTGTGATATCATACTTTAGTGGTGTGAGGAACAGGGTGTAAAGTTCACTCATCCTCCATAGAAAAGGGAGGATCCTCCGACCAGACGGGTGTTGTGTCTGGCGGGCTATTGCCCAACGATTGATGTTGGGAAATCGTATCTATGCTAATTGCGCGGTAAACTCTGCTTGCGAGATGCAGGATTTGCGTGACGTCTGTATGACGCGTTGTTCGCATGTGGCGTTGTAGATACCGCTACTTCACTCCCCTCCGGAGACCGGAGGTCGATAATGGGCTGAGTCTTGTATCTTGCGATGCTTGCCAGGCCAGCTGAGGTTCCAGTGAGTCGGAACCGGTTGCCGCATAGTTCACGGTGAGTCGGAACTGTCTGCGGAGATGTCCCCAGTGAGTCGGGGTGGCGCTGCGTTATACTCCAGTGCGTCGGATGTCATACAGCGCCGGGTTGAGGCTGGCTGCTGCGTCGACCAGGAGAGGGTGCTCTGCTTGTTGACCGGCCGAAGGTGCAGTGTGCTGTGCCAAGGTTGCTGATGAGGCTGAGGATGATGACCAGGTATGCGCGGACGCTGCATGCTGGTGGTCAGGATACCCGTTGAAGCCGTGGATGCTGGCTGGCTGGGTGACTCGCCGCTGAAGCTTGCGGGAGTGATGATGATGACGTCACGCTGAAGTGTTTGCACGAAGGCTGCGCTGACGTTCATACTCGGGGTCACCAGTTTAGAGGTATGAGCAACAGGGTGTAAAGTTCACTCATCCTCCATAGAAAAGGGAGGATCCTCCGACCAGACGGGTGTTGTGTCTGGCGGGCTATTGTCCAACGATTGATGTTGGGAAATTGTATCTACACCTAACGTTCACGTTCATACTCCTAACGGGGGCTTACCGGAATACCAGTTCTGAGGTTTACCTCAGAATTAAAGTAGAATTGTGTAGTAGTAGGTACCTACCATTACATACCATTATTACTCATTGAAAACGTGTTATTGAGGTTTTTATAGGGTAAAGAGTAGTTATGGTCCTAATGGGGGATTAAAAAGAAAATACCTGAAAACTGGATGACAGGCCAAAGTATTAACATTTTTAGGACATGAAATAGTCTCACGCGGCATTCCACAGCTTCCCGTGGTATACTCAAAAATCCTCTTGTGACGATATTAAGGTTTGAGTCTGAGGAATAATTAATATTAGCTCTTTATACTCCTAATTAAAGCACAAGACAATTGAATTTTGTTTTATTCTAGTTGTAAGTTTTGTCTCAAAGAAGAATTTGTTTTGTTTTGTTTGATTTACGTCTTGTAACTTTTGGTACCTACATTGTTTTTAATTCGTGGAAGCTTGTGAATGGCAACAAAGCGCTAAGCGCTTTCTGATAAATCCTACTAATATTATAAATGTGAAAGTTTGTATGGATGGATGGATGCTTGTTACTCTTTCACGCAAAAACTACTGACGGATTTGGATGAAATTTGGCACACAAGTGGTTTATAACCAGGATTAACGTATAGAATACTATTTATCCCGATATTCCCACGAAAATTCCCAATGAAATTAAAATAAATAAATGATAAATTATTTATTTTAATTTCATTTGGATTTGGGGCTTTCTGGATTAACAGACTTTGATGAACTATTACATTTTATGATTGATAAACAGAGGGGCAATTCTCGTAATTTTAAGAACGGTCACAGTCTGGGCCCGTATTCCCGTAATTTAAAACTTTCAAAATCTAGTCGCAGTCTCATCTCGGCGACAAACAAATGTCAAAAACTTGTCAAAATGTAGGGAAATTAGACGTATTTTTGACAGATTGAGACTGAGATCAGACTGTGAACGTTCTTAAAATTACGAGAATCACCCCGCTGATCTCAGTCTCAATCTGTCAAAATACCACAAATTTCCCTAAATTTTTGACAAGTATTTGACATTGATTCTCGCTGAGATGAGATTGCGACTAGATTTTGAACGTTTTTAACTACGGGAATTGGCCTTCAGGTGTTGTACTTTACATTTTTATGTTAGGCCCATGTCTGTTTTTTTTCAGCTAAGTGTAGTCATTATTATTCAATCATTCACAGGTAATAAACTGTACAAAAGTATAATAAAATAGTAACAATGTCCATTCGTCTGTTTGTCTGCATGTATCGTATGTTTCGGATTGGAGCAAAAACTTCTGAGTGGAATCTGATCAAATTTGGCACATGGAAATTTTGCACATGGGTTTAAAGTACCCTTGTGTTAATCCAGGTTAATAGCCTGTATAGCCTGTGTGTTGCCTGTCGAGTCCTATGTTCTGTTCTGTGTGTGTGGTGGTACGTTCCGGTGGGATATTTTTCGACAACTACGTGGGCGAAGCCGCGAGCAAAAGTGTCAAAACGCTTACAAACAGTCACGTTTTTATTATTAGAATGAAAAACATAGACTATTTTTGGTTTTACCTTTATTTTGGCGTCATAATAATTACAATAACAATATTTCAACAACTCATTAATAACATATTAATTAGTAATATCACAGAATCAATGGTGGTGGTGGTGTTCAGGAACAATGTGCTTGGCGTGACCCTCATATTTCACGTTGGCGTTGAATCTGTTAACAAACGAAGAGTTCATAAGTACGTTGTACTCAAACATGTAATGTTTTTTTATTCCGACAGTGAATTCAACTCACCCAGTTTTCTTGTCAGCGTGGTACTCGACTATCCTGACGGTGCCGTCAGGCTGGTGCAGGCTGTACACGCCTTTTACGACATGGCCGTCGCGGGATTCGTGCTGAGACTTCTTATCGCCAGTGTGAGGGTCCTCCACTTTGTACGCGAACTCGTACTTAGGATGAGACTGTAAGACATGTAACTGTTAGCAACATCTTATTTAATAATGAGTAGCAACGTTCTATTTGGTTGAAATGTTAACATACATAGTACTCGACGTGTTTCTCGGTGGCGTGTCCGTGGTGCTGCTTGAGGCTCTGTGATGAGGAGGCGTGACCGTGGTGGTGCTCGTGGTGGTCTTGTGCGGAGACCACTGCCACTGCGACGGTGATGAGCAGGACCTGTGTTTATTAAAAACAATATTAAAACTGAGATACCTTAAAAAAATTTGTGTAACGAACTTTTTGAAAGAAAAACTTACTTTAGTGAACATTTTGTATGCTTAATAATTTGTTGTTTACTGTGTAATTTACCAAGGGGAAACTAATAATCTGTAAATTCAGGGCCCATGCTTTTATACAGTTAAAAAGTATCGACTTAATGCTATTGACAAGTTTTTTCATTAAAAATAACCAGTTTTTGTACCAGATTTATTGTGATATAATTATTTTGTCGACCTTGGTTAATTATGGCATGTGCTTTTACATTTCTTCACGTTGAAAATGTGACGATGTTTGATAGGTATCACTTTCGACGGCAAAACTGTTGGTTAATGCGTTCTTGACACGCGTAGTTGATACAAACGAATACGTGTTTTGCAAATTTTGATCTTTATTACTTACTAGAATTGTCAGGACCGCATTCTCTCGACGGCCGGATTGTAATTAAAATGAGGATTTTTATACTTTAATATCATGTTACTCATGATATATAGATACCTTAGAGATCCTATAGAGATAGTGTAACAAAAATTTTCATATATATGTCGGAGTCATTCGTTTGACTATTCGGAACGTTATCTCGTGGCGCTAGACAGAGTCTAGCCTGAGTTCGTGGAGGTGGACGAGAGCGACAGCTACAAGAACGGTGTGAGCAGAGCTCTCGAGGACATCGAAACATTGGACATCGTACGATCAACATGTACTTAGAAACTGTCAGCGTTCCGTATCGTTGTGTTGTGTGAGTGTGTGATTCGCTAGTGTGACTAACTTGTTCGTAAATTATAATCTGATTTGAACTGTAAACCGTTTTTCTATTGTGCAATAACCAACACTACCCATAGTACGCTCACAGTAATTAAAATATGCCTGATGCTAACGAGAGACAGACATACCTTCTCCGACATATATTTTATGTTTTTCCTATTATAAAAGGTGTCAAAGAAAATAGTGTAATCAGTCATATTATGTCACATTTGGGAGCAGGTAGACACACACTTTACTTGTAGTAAAGTATACGTATATGGATCACTGGGATAGTTATTACTGTCACGATGCTTACGATCAAACCCTAGATAAATAAGCCGGGCCAGAAGGTCCTCTCGCAGCTGACACTAGCCATATTGCTCAAGTTAGTTTGAATACTTGATAGTGCATTATTTTATGAACAGTAGGTAATGTGATGTTTGCATTGTACAGACGCCAGCACATCAAGCTATTACAATCTGTCAAATTTCTTTAATAGATTTTCAACTTAATCGCTAAAACATTAAGGTTCAAGATTGATTGGGAAAATTTGACAGTTTCGTGTAGCTTGACCTGCTGGCGTCTGTACCAGCATGCAGACAACTCGCAGCATATTCAGCCTATAATATGCCCGCTGCTGGGACACAGGCCTTCTCTCTGTGAGAGGGTGTGAGCTTAATTCACCATGCAGGCAGGCTCAGTGGGGATTGGTGAATGTGACATGTCTTCGAATTTTACAGACACCACGTACTAAGTTAGTATGCTGAATGTTTGTAGCACCCGTAGCATGACCAATGTTGAAAAGGAAAAAACAAAATAGGACAGATTGTGGAAAGAGTGACAGAAATGTCACTTTGTATAGAAGAGATATTATGTCTATTCCTTGTAAAATAGAGATAGAAGTGGACATGTTACGCGTGCAGACATTTACAACAAAACAGTGTCAGTGTTTAAATTAGTGGAACTTCGGAACTTTGTCTATACCACTCGAATGCTGTGGCCTCTTTCTAGATTGTATCATGACTAGATAACTTTAAAAAAAAAACGGTGCTGTACACTAGGAATTTTTCCTGTATCGCGGGTGCGTTTACAAACATTTAAACTCACATACACAATTGGCGGCATGCCGTTAAAATATTTTGTAATCTATGTCTAAATTCCTTTAAATAAACATTATTATTATTATTTTTATGTCTTTGATATTTCTCGGGAACCCGAGGTCCCGGACCTTCGGAAGGCGTACGAGGGGCCGAAACCAACTTACAGAGGCCCGTCAGACGTTTTTAATAAAATACGGCACCAACTGACGATTATCCCTGCCTGCGCTATGCAAGTGCACCCAAGGACAATCCCCGGTTGGTGTAGGACCATAGATATAGGAAATTTCTATGTATAGGACTATTGCAGGATATGGAGACAAGGATATTGGATTATCGGTTTGGGTGGCTAAAGTGGACTGGTAACCGAAACCTATGGAAAAATTATGGCCCTTTCTTTTTTTTTTTTTTTCAGGATGGGAAATCATCAAATGACTCCTCCCGCTCTGGGTGGAGCAGACTCTTACTGACTAAAACCCACCCGTGTTCCTTCCTTAGCCCTTTATGTTCCAGGGCAGCGGTAAACCTTTCGGATAATCCCGCTACCCAAAATTATGGCCCTTGCCTGATCAATGTTTTATATACACACGGATAAATATATTTTCCTAAAATACGACTTGACTCAAAACATATTTTGGCGGGTATTGTTTTACCAAAATGGGTCATAAATATAATTATATAGGTATAAATTTAATAATAACCTTTAAGACTTTTTATTTATTTGATAGTGTTTGATAATGGACTCAGTAGTAATGTTAAAAAAATCCAGGAAGTAACGAAACTACAACCATTTGTTTATAGTGCGCTTTTTTTGAATAATTTGGTTGTCAAAGTAAAATAAAAAAAACTTCAATTGCTAAAGATTCAAGTCATGAGACAAAAGATGGTGAAACAAATTAAAATGGTAAAAAAAATGCAAAATATAGTAAAAACAATTTTATTTTAAACATATTTACAACAACGCAAACATTCAACAATCTTATGATATAACTTTAATTAACAGTAGGTTCGTAATCAGATCAGTGATGATGATGATGTTCAGGAACAATGTGCTTGGCGTGACCTTCCCTCTTAACGTTGGCATTGAATCTGAAATAGAAGAAAACACAGTTTTAAAAATAGGTAATTTGAAAATTTACAGTTTCGATATTAGGAAGGATGAGAAATGAAGGATGCGCGATTTTTCTGATTGCATAACAAACAAACCATCAACAAAACAAATCAAAAAGATAATAAGAACATTAACCAAATGTAGATATCACGACTAAGGGGCGCTACACACTTATGTATATAAAATCGGATTGATTTGGCATGACTTGGTACATGCTGATCTAAACAAGTGTATGGCACTACTAAAATTCAGTATTGAAAGAATTACACTATGTATGAGTACCTAAGTGAAATTTTCAAAGAAAATCTAGCTAAGGTATAATGGATGAAGGGAGGTAAAAGATGTTGTGCACATACCCGCTCTTCTTGTCAGCGTGGTACTCCACGATCCTAACAGTTCCATCAGCCTCGTGCAGGCTGTACACGCCTTTCACGACGTCACCGTCGCGGGATTCATGCTGAGACTTCTTGTCACCGGTGTGAGGGTCCTCCACTTTGTACTCGAACTCGTATTTAGGATGCGACTGCAATAGACGGAACATTCAGATATCGAAGTCTTATAATATAAGTAGGTATCCAATATAAAAATATTCTAAAATTTTCATACATAGTACTCGACGTGTTTCTCGGTGGCTTTACCATGGTGTTGCTTGATGCTTTGTGATGAGATGGCATGTTTATGCTCATGTTCACCTTGTGGTTCAGCAACCACCATAGCAATGACTGCAGCAACTAGGAAGATCTGAAAGATAAAATAAACATTTAGATATTTTTGCTGTGCAATCCCAAATTATCTACTTGTATTTCGTGATAGGATTTAGTTGTATTATAATTATATATTTCAATTTACCTTGGTGTACATGATTATAAATTGTTTACTCTTGAAGTTACAAAAGGCAACTGATAATTTTTGAGGGCAAAATATGTCTTTTTATATCTCCAGTCTGCAAGATTTGAATGAATTTTTCGTAATTGTAAAATAAAATTAACCAGTTTTACTCGCTCTTATGGTTTGTGACATACTTATGTGTGTTCCTCCCCGCTCTGAGCAACTTTACCTTGCATACTGGGTATAAATTAATAAGAAACTATTGTTTTTTTTTATATGTAAAGCTACTAAACCTAGGCAATGTTTAATGAAGTTGTTTTTTATCAACTAAGGATAAAAATAGATGCCATGAAGCGGTTTCTTTTTGTGTGTAACCACCCTTGGGTGTTAATCTCAGTGAATGTTTGTTTTCAAATCCTGATGTGTAAAGTTAGATTTTAATTATAAGTACCTAATTAGTGGTTTGGTATTAATGAAACGTAAAAATATTATAAAAACTTTTTTATTAAAATCAAACAACAAACATAAAAAACTAAATAAGAAACAACGTAGAGAAGTAAGTAATTAATGATGATGCTTGTCCGGTACCAAGTGATGGACGCTGTGCTTTACATCTGCGTGGAAACTGAAAAGAAAGGAAGACACTGTAAGTGCTGACGTAAATATATACAAACGATGTAGGTACTGTAAGTAAATTGTAGAATGAAGGTTGTGATAACAATGTTTTAGTCAGAAAACATCGTAAGGCTATCAAGAAAGTAGGAAATCGAGGACTTGCTTCCTACAACGGGGGCGAAACAGAGTCTTCAGATCTATTTATATATTCATGTACACACTTATAGAGAAAAATACATAAATCATCATCATCTGCCTAGCCTTTTCCCAACTATGCAGATGAGTACCAGTATTTTACATGGAGCGACTGCCTATCTGACCTCCACAACCCAGTTACTGGGTAATACGATACTCCTTAAGAAAAATACATAATTATAGAAGATATATTCAATAGTGGTTATAAATGGGAGTTGAAATACTGATGATGATGATGATAATGAAGAAGAATAAAAAAAGAAATTTAAGTTACGTATCGTGGTAGTACACACGGCTACACATCAAGCTATGCAAAACCAAACCAAATCGACCAAATGATGAATGCTAGACCAAATCGATACCTACCAAACTGTTACTGCCACTGTTTACAAAGCAAGACAATAATTATAATAGTGATAATAGATGCTCACCCAGTTTTCTTATCGGCATGGTAGTGGATATGCCTGGTGGAGCCATCAGGTTCATGCAGAGAGTACTCTCCCTTGACGCTGTCACCGTCGCGGTGCTCGTGGTGGGATTTGTGATCACCAGTGTGGTGGCTCTTTACTTCATACTCGAACTTGTACTTGGGATGCGTCTGGAAGTTTTAAGTGTAATAATTAGTTTTATTAATTAATTTTATTGGATGGAAAACAAGCAGATGAAGAGTAAGTGATCATTTCCGCCTATGAACATTTGTCATATCAAAGGTATTGCTGGTGCGTTGTCAAAGCTGCAACACCTCATGAGGCACGTATTCCAGCATTGTGTTATAGTTACATCTGCAGCCAAACTAAAGCTTTAACCAATGTCACGTGAGGCCAACTGCTTCAAACCGGAACACTGCAACGCCGCCGATTAGCGGACGAAGGTAAAAGTGCTCTCCTGAACGAGCTCTTTCACAAAGAAGTTTTCTACTACTACAGTATTAGTATTAGGATGTAACTAACATAATAGTCGACGTGGTGATGATGGTGGTGTTCGTCTTTTATTTCCACTTTCACGGGATGATCGTCGTGTTTGGATATGTGTATTGAAGAGTGACCATCATCAGCTGTCACTGCCACTACTGCCATCATTGCTATCACTGCTAATATGCACACCTGTAGCAGAAATAAAAATTATTGATATATTTTTTTTATTGTTAAATCGTCCTGCTTTTTTCCTGGATCACGCATGATGAAAAGCGATGGATGAGGTCTATGATAGAACGAGCGTGCCCAGAAGATGCCTGTACACCCTTGCTGGCAGATTAGACGGATTAAATGAAGAAGGGATCACAGACACCAGCAGAAAGTTCCACACTTTGGCTGTGCGCATATTGTATGCGGAGGAGAGGCGCTGCGTCAACCAAGTGTGGTCGATTTTGCTAAATTGCACAGTCACTATGACCACTACGGTTGAATTTAAAAATATAATTTTACCTTTGTAATCATTTTTATTTTTATTATTTTAGTTCTTGTGTTAATCCCACCAAACTCAGTTGTGTTCTGATAAATACTCACAAAATCCCAACTTTTATATTCAAAACAAAGCTATTATTGTTGGAAAAAAATTCTCTAAATTTTTATATGACGACAGTATGTGCAACGTTTGAATATTGTGCGCACTTTTTCAATATTTCGTAAAATCGAGGTGTGCACACCACACACGTCGATACTCCGGCTAGTAACCGCTATACGTAGATTGGTTTTCTAATAAACAAGATTTTTATATTTTCTTGCGGTATTCAGATAAAAAATCTCATAATATCTCGACACTACTCTTGTCCTAAAAAAAACTGGATTAGTCTATGGTGTCTTTGTAAAAACTCCACATTTGTGTGAGTGCCAAAATCTGTTGGATTTTATGATAATTGGGCAATTTTAAACAAGTTGTCGATAGTTTTTGGATATCCAGTAAAATTTATGATAAAGTTAATAGAATATTATAATATGAAACTGTTACATATCAAAGGAGAAAATAAAACACGACTGTGACGTCATAAACCTCGCCTGCCGGTCGGGTATAACAACGAGTGTTTTCACTACAGCAGTTCCGTGTGTGTGTTATAAACTTAGAGAATATAAAAAATAACTTTTTAACTTTATTAGAGTTGCACGTGGATGTCATTAAGTTATTTTATGTACTGTCACCGAAAAATTATTGTTATGAAATCAAAAATAGTAATTTTTTCATTACATAATAAGAACTTTTCGATGAGGGTACCTATGTAAAATAACTTTTTATGTTTTCACACAAGGCTAAAATAGTAGTAAACACCTTCCAATATATAAATATAAAAGGATAATAAACGTATTATATAAATCCTCATAACAAGCCTTTTCTTGGTGTTCATCCATTAATGGCTGATTTTTCAATCATCTGATAACTTTATTCGAGGAATAATTTTGAAATTTTGACAGTTCTTCCATACAAAAACTGTCAAACGTCAATTTTATTCCTCGAATAAAAGTTATCTGGCCATGGAAAAATTAGCCCTTATAGTTGTATGTGGATAAGCTACTACTTTTGATTTTATAATTAGAATATAATAATATGAGGCTGAACCATTTTTTGGTTTTAGAAGGTTCATTACGGTTGCATTGTATGAAGTTTTCGAAGCTAATGCCTTTTAATGGGTCAGTGTTTTAGCTGCGGGGAAAAATAATTCAAGCATTTATTTATTTTTCAAAAATTTATTTGCAACAAGGCCTTGACTGGTTCCTTACACACTACGTTAACAGAGCTTCAGTAATAAATTCCTCAATGGTGATGATGATGAGGCACAATATGGTCTACGTGCACTTTGTAGCCGCTCTTGGAGTTGTGACCATCGCGGTGCTCATGCTGCTCCTTGTGGTCACCGGTGTGCTTGTCGTCCACCTTGTACTCGAACTCGTACTTGGGATGTGTCTGGAAGAAAACATCGACTTTAAGACTCACAGCACTGTGGACAATATCAATTTTAAGCATCTTTCTTAGCAGTAACTTATTGACATCCTAACTATTTATCATTGACATTATCCTATGTCATTAAAGATTGACATTACCTAATCCATTTTTATTAAAATTTATATTGACATTAGGTACTAATTAAACTTTTACCTTTTTATAATACTAGTATCTACATACCTATATAGCAAATTTATTCACTTGATTGACAAAAGCCTCCTTTAAATGTATATTTGTACGCCAAATGGCAAAACATAGAGAAACTATAATATTATGTATAACATTGACTGTAACATCTGTACTGTTGTAACCTATGTTTACAAATAAAGATTGATTGATTGATTGAAGAGTCTAATATTTGTTTAAAAATTAAAGGTTTTTTTTATCGTTTATTCAAAGATATAGCACAAATCTCCTGCCAAATTGCAGTTCAGTTTGTCGGTAGATATTCTAATGGAGATGTTAATGTAAGTGGTGGGTTTCGATAAGTCTGCTATGTTGAGCTGCATGCTACGTTCAGTCCGTTGACTAGGTATCGAGAGCACGCATATAAATTTTTGGTAGTATATAGACTCGCTAGATTTCGTTCGACTATAACCGTTTCTAAGTTCAGTGCCTCACTACGTACTATTTTTTTCTGTTAATCCCGGAACTGTTAATCTGTTTGTACTGACTTATTTAACTAAATTTATAAGTTAATCTTAGTTCAGTAATCTGACGTTATTTCAAGTTAACAAATGTCAACTAACACTAATATATACTATATACAATTATATAATACGAAAAAATATAGAAAAAGGCAGGAGCTAAAAAAATTCGTCATCATCACTGTCAATGGGATAAGTGCCTATAAGACTGGCAGCATTACTACGTTGGATGGCAATGCTGATTCTTTGGGCTAAAAATAGGCCAGCCTTCTGGTCACGTGAAGAATTTATAAGTGAAACTTACATAGTAGTCAACGTGGTGATGTCCGTGATGGTCTTTGTATTCCACCTTTTGGTGGTGACCATCATGTCTGTGGATGTGCTGCGATGAGTAGCCGTGTTCCGCTGTCACTGCCGCCACCACCACCAAGACTAAGATGCACATGACCTTGAACGAGAAAATTTGATTACACTACAATAATAAGGCGGCAATATCAGTCAGTAGGCCAGTAATCAGCAGGTAGACCAATTTGGATGATAGTTGCGAGATTCAGTTGCACTTGTATTGGGATAAAGAAGAAAGCAGGATAACAATAATTTAGTGATTAGGAAGCCGTCAAAGACCATAGACACCATTAGAAAAAAAAAGAAATTAATAGATGTTTTTTTGAGGTAGGTACCTATGTAAACAATAGTAAACAATATCATATGCTGGATGAGAGTTGCCAACAATCGAGTTGAATGGCGTGCATTAGGAGAGGCCTATGTTCAGCAGTGGACTGCTATAGGCAGATGATGATGATAAACAATGTTTTTAAAATAAAATCTTTTTATGTACCTTGAACGACATTTTACGTAGTAGGTTGTGACGGAGTTGTTGTACTAATGGTACCTACTAAGCTCACAGATGAACTGATACATAGTGAGAAAAAACAGTTGCTTTTATATTGAAAACAAAACAATCAAGGTAACATTGGTTTCACTTTGAATGGTCGGTACTAAAAATTAATTACGATATTATAATATTATGGATTGTTTCGTAAAATTGTACTTTTACGTTACACCTACACTAATTGCTCAAGTGACAACGGAAATGCATAACAATATTATATGTGCACTGTACAGCTGCAATTCCAATTGAGTCATTTTTTATATATATAATAATTTTGTAGGGCAATACAAATTGTTTGACTGTCAAATTTCTTTAATAGATTTTCAACTTTATCGCTAAAGCATTAAGTTTAATGTTGACTGGGAAAATTTGACAGAGTCGGGTAGCTTGATGTGCTGGCGTCTGTACCATAAATAATATAAAACCTTGTTAATGCTTATCACAAGTGGAGATGGTGTGGCTCCAATCTGTGCGTTTAGCGTAGAAGATCAGACTGTCAAGACATCCAAATATTTATTTTAATAAAGAGCTCTGTCCACCTAAAGGATCTTTCCGCCCTGACGCTTGCACCCATTTTATGACCAGTTGATCACCATAGAACCAGCCTAGAAGACCCGAAAGACGAAAAAATGAGCCAAAATGGTACCTATGTCTTTTCTTCGTAGCATAGGTATAGAAGTGATCACGGCATCGTCACCTGATTTAGATCTTATGTAGTTACTTAGCCATCATTGTATTTATAGTATTTTTAAGTTATATGAATATTGTATTGTATTGACATTTGCTTACTTAGTAAAGTATTATATTATTTTAATTATTGTGAATGTGAAGACTATGTGGGTCATTGTATTTATATTATTTTTCTCTCTGTTCTCTTAGTTTTTGTCATGGTCTGGCAGTTTGAGTAATTAATGCGGCCTACCCAAATGTCCTTTCTTTGGTATTGTTCGTCGGATCGTTGAGCTCCTTAAGTTTTGAGTTGTGCTGCACGATTTCTGACAAATGCGTGCACTGACTGGACAGGTCCTCTCAATCTGTGTGGTTCTTTCCTCAAAAGACCATCTCAGACATCGACCTACATGGTCTTCATATGATCTGACCAAGATTATGTCTGGACTTTAAAAGAGACTGTGACGTCTGAGTTTGTTTCGGCCTTTCTTCTCAGACTAGTCAGATAGGAAACGCCGACCTCATCTAGTTTTAAAATATGATTGACGTGTAAAAGTGTTTGTACAAACCTACTTACAAAATAAAATCATTTATCATTTATGTGTTTATATGGGCCTTGATGCCTGAAATAAATGGATAAATAAAAACAATATAACCATGATCATCAAGACGACCAGTCACCACAAGCAGCACCCGTTCATGAGCATAACGCAAAGATCAGTCATTACCCCCATATTTGAGGGAAGGAGGCAACCCGACCCCCGAAGCTACCGCGAGCAGTGACATCTAAGGGAGCATGACGAACTTGCTGCCGGTTGTTCAGGCAAGAATAATATGATCGATCGTCGAGGTCACTCACAAACATTAAAATGAGTAGATTACGTCAATAATACATTAAAATAAAATTGAACTGTGTTGACCTAAACAGTCAAATAAAAATAAAGAATTATATGAACTCGAATAACCTGTTATAAAGCTAATTCTGAAGAAAGAACATAAACATTGTCTTGAGTTAATCAGGACGACCAACTATTCTTATCGTGTAAGTAGTCGTTTTATGGAATAGTGTGCCTTTGATTTTAGATTGGATTTTACTTGAGCTTTAAACGAATTAAAAGGCAGGTCTAGCAAAGAAGAGGGTATCTTGTTATAAAAGGTTATACCAAGCCTAACCTATGCACTTTATCAAGCCGGTGAATGCCGGTGGGCACGTAGTTTGTCCTTATTTCTAGTGTTAACACTGTGAATATCACTGTTTTAGCATAATAAAAGCAAGCAAGTAGGCCAACTCAAGCCCCGAGCGAGCGATAATAGCCTAAACTCGTAGGGCTGTCACTTATACTTTATTCAATCGTCTAAAATGCATATGTCAATCTATATAAAACAATGTTCCCCCGTAGGGTAAGCATCAGGGACCTTTAATACAAAGTTTTTTTAAATTATTTTTTCGACACACGGCTACACATCAAGCTATGCAAAACCAGTATTAGCTGACCGTTCATTGTGAGAAAATATCATACAAAGTGAGGCCAAGACAAACTGGTTTTGTATAGCTTGACGTGTAGCCGTGTGTAAGTACATAGACCAGAAGCCGACTACATTTTTTCCATTGACTACGTCATCTTATCTGTTTAGTTATTTGAAAAATTACGATCGAAATATGACTAATAAAAACGTGGTTTTACTGAATCATGTATTTATTCAAATAAAATGAAATGATTATGAAGTCTTTTTAGTTAAAGGAGGTAGGTAGGTACACGTACAAATTATTTATTACGCGCAGCAGGGCAGCGGCGATGCGTGCCCGGGCGCGGGCGATATTACCGGCGTCACAGCCACTGACAGCCACGACTGGCGCACCTTTAGCAGCGATAAATTTTGTCAGTGTGTGCGTGCGACGACGCATACGTACGAGCGCGCTCACATACAAACCGTGCGCGGTGCGAATGTATGAAGATGTCGTACTTGTTTGCTTTTACTATGGTTTTAGTGTACAAGTGTAATTCTTGACCAAAATATAAATAAGATGTTGGCGAAGATGAATTGTGATGCAAACGTGAGAAAACAATATCTTTCAAAAAAAAATCTTAGAGAAACTCTGGCAGTGCGTTTTTGAAGGACAAATATATTTTGTATATCAGCGGCTTTGCCCCACAGCAGAACACCATAGGACATAACGCTGTGAAAATAACTAAAATAGACTAAACGAGCTGTATAAACGTCAGTGTAATATCTTACTTTCCATTATTTTAATCTATATCTATCTATACTATACTAATAATAAAGCTGAAGAATCTCTGGAACTGCCTGTCGAATTTGAAAAAATCTTTTTGCATTTGATAGACCAATTCTTGAGGAAGTCTTAGGATTTAACATCCCGCAAGGACCCTCAGAAGTCGAGTAAGAAGAAAAATGCAGTAATAACATCGACGATGCGATGCGATGGGGTGGGTTAGGAGATCAATAAATTTCACGCGGACGAAGTCACGGGAACAAGGTAGGACAATATATAACGCAACTAACTATTTATATTAAGTACTCAGTTAAATGACCTTATACCAAAAAATACAAAAAAAAGGGACAATTATGCGTCGAAGAACTCATCGGCATCGCTGTCATCCGAAAACGTGCCCAGAAGACTGGCAATGCTACGTTGAATAGCAATGCTAATTCTTTGGCCAAAGAACGAGAAAGCCATCTGGATAGATATCTCTTATTGGAATAGTCATGTGAGACTGAAAGCCTATATTTTACTTTGCGTATTTACATAGTCATCTCTGAAGTTTTTTCGTTATGGTAAGACATTTTACGATAGGTACTTTACATTTCATAAAGCAAACGAATGCATATCGCGTAAGTAATCGCGAAGATAGTGATAAGAATAAAGGGTAGAATAGTTTTTTCGATCTTATATAAAATAACATTATGGATAGATATTATCACAAAGGGATTTAAGATATGTACTAAAATAATTTATTTAAATGTATTTGTTAGGTATTTTCTATGAGAAAAGAAAAGGATTTTGCATGAAAATACTGAACATCTATATAAAAATAGTATTTATTTTTACACATTTAAATATTCACTGATAATAAAAATAAGCTACAATAGGATAACATACAAAGGTGATAATTTGGTCAGTTAAATTAAAATAAATTATTTTATAGGTATTAATAATGATGGTCATGGTCAGGAACAATGTGGTCCACGTGCACCGAGTAGTCAGTCTTAGTTTGGTCACCGTCGCGATGCTCATGGTGGAACTTGTGGTCACCGGTGTGATGATCGTCAACCTTGTACTCGAACTCGTACTTGGGGTATGCCTGGAAGATAACATCACTTTAGTATTTCTTTAAGAATTCGCAATTTTATAGAGGCTGCGTAATGTTCAAATATATTTAACCTTGTTCATGTAGATAGTCTTGGAATAGTTGACCATTTTTCAGTAACTCTATTCAGCTAGTTTAAAATCAGTTGTTACTCAGCGATATGTATTTAGTAGACTAGCCAACCGGGACGGGGTAACTAGGCGGATGTGGGACAAGGAATTAAAAAAGACTTTTGACTAACATGGTAGTCGACATGGTGTTCATGGTGTCCGTGTTGGTAGCCATCGTGTCCGTGGTGATGGTCATCGTGTCCGTGGTGGTGGTCAACGTGTCCGTGGTGGTGGTGATCGTGTCCGTGGTGATGGTCATCGTGTCCAAAGTGGTTGTCGTCGTGTCCAAAGTGATGATCGTCGTGTCCGTGGTGGTGGTCATCATGTCCGTGATGGTGATCGTCGTGTCCGTGGTGATGGTCGTCATGCCCGTGATCATGCACAAGGTGGTGGTGACCGTCGTGCTTGTGGATGTACTGCGATGAGTAAGCGTGCTTCGCTGATGCAGTTGCTATCATAGCTAGTGCGATCAAAACCTGGAACAGATAGAAACATATTGGAAGAATCTATTGACTCTGATAATAATTGTTAGCCCTTTAACTTGAAAGTGCCTGAAGTACAAAAAATATTATTAGAAAAATCTCTGTGCACATTTAAATTCTTCACGAAAGACGATATTTCCGTAGGTGTACAGTGCAGAATGGGTGGCAAGGCATGATGGAAATATCCTGTTCTTCTAGAATACCCATACGAGAAAAGAAGGACGATAGGTAGGTAGGTAGGTACAGTAACCCCTGAAATAAGAATAAAATAATACCTTGAGAGACATTTTAAATTATTTGTTCAACTGGTGTCGGTAGGTTGAAGGGACTGAGTTTGTTAGTTGACTGGATGTATCACCAAACAAAATCGTGGCTTTATATAATAAAAACTAAAGTAATCAAGGTACAACAAACCTTGATTGCTGTAGTTTCACATTTTGAATATTTGGCAGTTAACATTATTTACGATAATTTGATTGTTTTATGTTTGTGTTGATTTCGTAAAAATGCATTGATATATCAGTGCTGGTACACCTCAATTTGTTGACCAACACAAAACGGAAACGCTCCTTGTACGTAGTTATTGAATATCATTGTATTTAATTTAATTAGGTTTTGAAAATAAGGGTTTTCATGCCTCTTTATAGGTTCCACTTGCAATAATCACAAGGTTTCGTCAATTTTCGTCTATGAGTGTTCAAGTACAATTTAATACCTAATGTTATTCAAACAATAATGCATGAAAGAAGTGGTGAGATAGAAACCTTCTATGTACAAATGGATGTGTTATTATTTTGCCTTTAGTGAGTGAGTGCGTAAGAACTTCACCTGAACAGGGTTTGTTTACGCTTTCATCAGATATTTTTTGAATAGATATTACCTATTTTTTATAGCACACATTACCTACTTATCAGGTTTTTTATGGAATATACGGTAGGTATTATTGATGACTGACGGTCTTATCCACGGATATATGACCTTATCCATAAAACTTTTCAAAAGGGGACGCCGCGCTGTTTGAATGTGGTATGGAAAATTCATCGTTAACTCTTGTTTCTTTACAAAAATTCGTTTTCCTGTAACTGAACGTATAATGCGATGAGTGGACAGCTGGAAGTTGCATCTGGTGCCCACCGTATTATAATATATTAATGCCATCACAATTCCAATTGATGGCATTAATCTATTCTATATACTTATAATAAATCTGTAGAAGTGAAAATTCTGTACATTGAAAATATCAAAAAAATAATTTACAGGGGGTGTTACTAGACCGACACCGAACCCAAAAATGTGATTAAAAAAATTTTTGTCTGTCTGTCGGTCTGTCTGTCTGTCTGTTTGTTCAGGCATCACGCAAAAACTACCGGTTCGATTACGATGAAACTTGGTATAATTATTCTTTAATATCCTGGGCACCACACTGGGTACTTTTTATCCCGGAAAAGTATATACAATAAAAAACAAACTTAATTTTGCGGTTCGATCCCTATACCTGATTACCACTGCCTGTACTGTACCAACCGCAAATACTAAGTTTGTCGTAGGTCGGGTCACACGCAGTGGAGTTCATTTTTATTCCTTTTAGTTTTTAGAGTTATTTAGGTTTATTTTTATATGAGTCGTAGGTATAGATTTTAATTTTAAAGTATAGGTAGTATATTTGATAGTGTACGTAGTGACCGTAGGTTATTTTATAATACTGTTAGGTAGGATTAGTCATTCGTATAGATATTAGTTTTTAGGGATTTTGCTTATTTATTGAGTTTAGATTAGTTATCATCAGAAATAGGTTTATTTAGGTAGGTATTTAATTTTCTGTTATTGAATTATTTTTTTTAATTAAGTAGGTACTTATGTAAAGATATCATATAGGTACCCTCTTAATCACCACTAATGAGACACAATTGGTTTTCTACTGTAATTAGCCACAAAGGGCCCGCGAGATAGATGGCATTCTGGGGAAGCACATACATTTTATCCTGTTAGCACGTTCCCGTGGGATAACTTCCGACATCCACGCGGGCGAAGCTGCGGGCAGAAGCTAGTACTTAATACGGCCGTACGGTCCCGACTTACGAGTGGGTTCGAACCCAGCGCTTTACTTTGTGTAAATAATTTCATCACCACTGCTCTCAAAACGGCGAAGGAAAACATCGAAAGGAAAACGGCATGTCCTAGAACCAAAAATTTGTAGACATGTGACATCTACCAACCCGCACTGGGCCTGGTAGATTACATCCCACGCCCTCTCGAAGAAAGGAGCCCTATATCCCAGCAGTGGAAACATTATAGGTTAATTATGCTTATGCTACGGCCGTAGATGGATTGAGAGCAAGGTTAGTGAAATAAAGATGACAGGTTTTAGGGAACTCCACGCGTAGTTCTAATAAAAACTATTGAGTAGCGTGCCACGCTATATCATTACATAATATTAATGACCCGTTTACACGGCATGACTTATGCGATCAGTATTTTATTATTATTTTTACGTGTTCTATACGTAGGGATGTTACATTATAATATTTAGATTTTTGATAAGTGCTAAATATCATTCTGATATAAACACGTGTAACTTTGCGCTAAAGTTAAATATTTATATTCCAGAATTAATAAAATACTTCTTCATAGCTTGTCGATGGCAATAGTGTCAGCATAGAAACGTGCAAGTATTAAGGCACGCATGGCATGATTTCGTCGTTTGCTTATTTACATAACATAACATCACGCCTGTATTCCCCGAAGGGACAGGCAGAGCTGTACCTATAGTATTTCGCCAGTTATGTTTAAGTCCCATTTATTAGAAGGAGAATCTATTGACATCAACATGATACTTTTTTACATTAGAATAAAAATGAACGGAGAACTAACTAAACTTAGGGCCTTCGATCAATAATAGTACTAGATTAAGGATCAGGAACAAAAATCAGTCGCTCAAGTGGCCACGTGCCACGTTTGCACACACGTAAACATCTACATTTCTTAGAAAAAAGTTTAATAATATTAACAACTTCAGTTTATTATAAACGTTAATGCTTAAACATAAAGTTTAATTACCATTGCAAAATATATTTAAAATGTCGCTTGAAAATAAAATCATTCTATTTTTAAATTTTCAGTCATTTATTCTAAAATGAAACTTAAAGTCTAAGTAATAAGGTTCAAAACATACTAATTTGAAATAAGACCACAAAAGTATTAATTTGTGGTCTTATTTTTCGGACCGTTTTTGAAGCGCTTATCGGGAATTTAGTACTATTATTGATCGAAGCTTAGGGCTGATTATTCAATCAACAGATGTTTTTTTTTTTTCAAAGAATAAAATTGACGTCTGACAGTTTTTATATGGAAGAACTGTCAAAAATTCAAAATTATTCCTCGTATAAAATTATCTGGAAAAATCCGCCCTTAAAACATGAATTTAACTTAAGTCTTTTTCTAATCTTCGTAGAACATAATAAAAAAGTAACTAGAAAATAATAATTATTATTGTTTCTTATGATCTCTTCATGCCCAGTAGGAAATGGCGGGACGAATATTTCTCATAACTATTGGCAACAAATAGCAGTAAATAGGGTTATGTAGAAGGAGGGAAAGGAGGACTTTACCCTGCAGTGGGGCACTAACGGCTCCAAATCACCACTGCTTTCAAAACGGTGAAGAAAAAGATCGTAAGGAAACTGGCATGTCCTAGAAATAAAGAAAAAACTTGAGAGGTGTCAAGGGACACCCGGATGGAACGAAGTATAACTGACTTGCTTTCTATAAGAGAGAGAGAGAGAGAGAGACAGACAGAGAAACACGCGAACGCCGCACGGCTAACAACTATAGCAAAAAGTGTCGTTCCAACTTTTGGTCTTAATTTTTTCCGTCTAGCCCCCTTTCGCAACGCGCGATAAGCAACTTCGTTCCAAAAATCTTGCACAGGGCCCGCGTGGTAGATTACAGCCCTCTCCTGTGTGGCCTCTCACCGACACGAAGCCACACAGGGGTTTTTCGGGGTTATAAACCCATTAGCTATGGCACACAAATATAAAATTCTTTTGTATTCGAAATCTATTAAAATATTTTAAATGGCAGCTTTATTTTAAACTAACTACTCAAAACAAAATAGGGCGCAGCCTAAGTTAATTTAGAATTTTGTCTAAGAATTAATATATAGGTATTTGTAGTATATAGGCATTTGTGAAGTAAAGCACTAAACTTTTTTCTTGACATGTTTACGTGTCCTTATCAATATTTCGAGCATCAATTTTAGTAAGTATGGTTTTAGTAGAAAGTTTTTTTATTCGCTTGTTTGGTTTTTAAATTTTCTATACGAGCAGCGAGAATAAGAAATAAATAGTCTCGATTTGAATTAAGATTTATTTACACATGAAAAATAACAAAATATAATTATTTAAAGAAGTAACAACATTTGGCAACTCAGTGATGATGATGATGATGAACGATGTGGTGGACGCTGTGCTTTACATCCGCGTGGAAACTGAAAAGACAAAAAAAATGTTTCAAGACAGAAAGTAGAATCTAGATGTACATCTTACAGTTAAACCACAGTCTACCCATTTTTTCTGTTTTCGGGGTATAAATCCTTATGGATGTCCTCCGCCCTGGGGAGGGCAGAGCTAAGCTGACTAAAAGCACCCCGGTATACTCCTGCGTCGGGGGTTGCAGGTGCGAATGCTTCTTCCGCTGCCCCGGACTGGTGACGGCCCGCGCTATGCGGGCCACGTCCCGTAGGGGGGAGTGAGGTGTTAAACTCCCCCCGTTACCTCTTAGAGTGGCGCGCGTGGAACAATACGTGCCGCAAGGTCTGGTCCTGGAATGGGGGCGACGGATGTTCCCGAGTCCGTCGCTCAACCACAGTCTACCTAGATTAACCCCTTACAGTCGGTCAACAAGAACGTTTTCGTATAGCAATCGTGTGAAGGGTTGCAAAGGGGCGGGGAGAACTCTCCTCATAAACTGTGTCTTACCTTAAAATCATTATCTTACCTTTATCCCAAACTGATGACGACTTATCCCAAATGGAAACTACACTGTGGTTAAAAGTAGTGTTGTAAGAAGCTTACCCGGAATGTTTGTCAGCATGGTAGTGAACGTGTCTGACGGAGCCATCAGGTTCATGCAGTGAGTACTCTCCCTTTACGCTATCACCATCGCGGTGCTCGTGCTGTTCCTTGTGGTCTTTGGTGTGAGGGTCCTTCACCTCATACTTGAACTCGTATTTAGGATGAGTCTGGAAGTAAACGATATGGTTGGGTAGTGTTTTATTTTCAACACTTCAACTACAACAAGTTTTGGTGTTTTATTTTTTCGGGCGGCAAACTAGCTGGCAGTCGGTCAGTCATCCCGTTCAGAAGGGAATACAGTGAAACTATTTGGTTGTAAAAATATGTGTGGTAGTAGTACTTTCCCAGTTCTTTCCTTCACGAAACTCTTTTCTATCTAATGTTAGGTATAAGTATGTATGTATTTACATAGTAATCGTAGTGATGATGTCCGTGATGATCTTTGAACTCCACTTTGTGATGATGACCGTCGTGTTTGTGGATGTGCTGCGAGGAGTGAGCGTGTTCTGCTGTCACTACCGCTAGAGCACACATGGCTAGCACCAACACCTGTAAATTACAATATAGAAAAGATCACTATAAAATAATTGTGCTATGTTAGCTGTCCCTATGCAAAAGAAGTTAGTTACCCTTTCAATATAATAAATGAACCTGTCAAAGATCATAATGCTATTTATCGCTATCGAAGCTATTACTTTTGAGTCTAAATATATAAAATATAAAAAAAAAACTCGTCTATGAAGCTATTCTGAGCGATTTAAAAATGCTGCAAAGGCTAATATCTAAGGTACCTTAGAAACCATATTGTATTAATCCGATGTAGGTACGTAAGATAAAAGGTATTTGACTAAACTGATACATAGTTTAAAAAAATCGAGGCTTTTATAGTGAAAAGTAAAGCTACCAAGGTAATAACGATTTCACTTTGAATTTCTGGCACTAAAAACGTTTGCGACAGTTCGACATGCAAAATAATCGAATAATGTCGCAAAAATGCACATTTACGATAATTTTATTAATTGAAGTACGTATATAAAAGACGGCAGAATCTTTGATTTCGTTATTAAGTACGTATTTAACATTATTTTTGTGTTGTATTAAAGCAATTATTTGCACTGAATTAATCAACAACAAAACATAAATAGAAAATGGATGTCTGGTGAAGAACAGGGCTCTATTTAACAGAACTTACAATGCGACATATTTGTCAAAAAACTACATAATTGACCCATTTTCACGACATATGATATTTAATAAAGCAGAAAATGTATGGAAAAAGCTTTTGAAATGGTCGGAATTTCAGATTTTCGCCTGTCAGGGACCGCCTCCTGTCGGTTTTAAATAGGCTCCCAGCTTATAAAGTGAGTAAAATAAACCAAACACGCAGAAAGCGATACGGCCATTGTAGTGTTTGATGTATTTTTTATGTTATGTATTTTTGTGGTGTACACAATAAAGTATATATAAGTAAAATAAGATAATTTCACGTGAGTCTGGGATAACACAACTAAATAGTTATCTGTAATGATTTTTTTATGTAAGCATTGTTAATGGATATTATGAAATCGGCATCTATTTGAGTAAATTCTTGTCGCAGTTGAGTCTTTAATTCTGGTAAAAAATTTATAGATAAATTAATATGGAATCATCGATACGACGAAGAAGAACTCCGGTCAAAGGTATGGCTTGTTGTATCCTTCGCTGTAGTGTCTGTCAAAGTTTCTGTTATACACTCCGTGATTCCCAACGATTTGCTCTTAAAAATATGAGGATGTATTTTTTCTCCTGTGGGGTGCATTTGTAGCTGGATGTAGTTAATACAATACTTATTATTGATTGAGCGACTAATAATGTTAACTAATTAAGTAGAAGATGATTGACCTGTAACATTTAAGTTACAGGACAATTATCTTCTACTTACTAAAAATCTATAATTAATTCATTCATAGACAGACACGCACGGATCTATATCTATCTCTATGTATCTAAGAAGCATGTTTCGCAATAGAGTTCCATAAATAGCTAAAATGACCACTAAGGAAGCATTTTTGCAAATGTACCTATTCCAAATAAATACGATCCCCTATTTAGAATAAAAGAGAATGACCAAAAGTCGCACCAAAAAGTCTCATGCATAAAGATCAAAATAGTATAGTAATTATTTTCACAATTTTTTACGACATTAAGCGTCGGGGATTTGATTTTTGAACAGGAAATTTAATTTAAAGTAAAAACGTGTTGATATTGTTGTATTCCCTTTACATGACGTTCCGTTTCTAATGATATGATTAACATAAACTTGAATTTTGAAAGTGGCATGTTCACGACTTTCAAAAAACATGTAAAAAAATTATACTTTGCAGTTTCTACATTAATTGAAAATAACTACAATATAATAGAATATAATTTTTATTTCAACGATTATATTTTTTTTATAGCAATAATGGCCGTTCGTGTATGACATATCAAATAAAATAAAGTACTTTGTTTTTAGGTTATTTCGATTTTTTTGAAAATCTCCGAAACCCGGGTTTTGTTTACAAAAATATTTTTTTTAGGAGTTAATATGATAAGTGTAGTCTATAAAAAAACAAAGTTTGACTTTGATGCAGCATGGTACGGGATTCCATACATCCACAAGCATTGTCCTTTTCAATAATCCTTCCTTAGAAAGCTTGTATGGAAGTTTGTAATGAGAAAAAAACTAAATGCATTAGATTCGCTTTACCGAATGTTAGAAGTAGTGAATGTCACGTTGTATTGAATAGGGAGATACTTGAATTCGTCGAAAGTACGGTTTTCTTGGGTATCACGCTTGACTCAAAGCTGCAGTGGGGTCCTCACCTAACATCACTTGCAGGGCGGCTAAGTTCAGCCGCTTACGCTGTCTGGAAAATCCGTCAATTAACAGACGTGGAAACCGCAAGACTGGTCTATTTTAGTTACTTCCATAGCATCATGTCTTACGGTATTTTGCTGTGGGGACGGGCTGCAGATATTGATTCTATCTTCATTCTGCAAAAGAGGGCTGTCAGAGCCATCTACAATCTCAGCAGACGCGAATCTCTAAGGCAACTGTTTAAAAAAATTAACATCATGACGGTTCCTTGTCAATATATATACGAAAACATTATGTACGTTCGAAAACATCTACATCTTTTTAGTAAGATAAGTGACAGGCATAACTTTAACACTAGGAATAGGAACAAACTAGATCAGCCGAGCTTCAGATTGTCTAAAGTAAAAACTTCTTTTATGGGGTACTGTGTAAAATGTTATAATAAAATACCACTCGATATTCTTCAACTAAATGAGAAGAAATTTAAAACATGCATTAAACGCACACTATGTAGACAAGCATATTATAAGTTGGACGAGTATATAGTAGATAAAAATGCTTGGCTTAATGCTGGTCCTGCTCCACAGGCAGTTGGGCTTACAAGTTGATCACAATTTCAATATTTGGAGGAGATGCTTCCCCTTTTTGTTTTTTTTTTTTTTTAGTGTTTATTTTATTTAATCAGGATTAATTTTTAATAGTTCAGTATTAAATACCTCTTCATGATTGGTAGAATTTTTTTTTCTCTCATCTCTTAATTAAATTGCAAACTATAGTTTTGTATAATTTAGAAGCATTTTTGAAAATTCTGTAAATGTAAGAACCATGGATCCGTTTTTTATGATATTTTGATGTTGACTTGAAAGAGCATGGCAGTTGAGAATATGTCATGCTCACTTAAATGTCTCACTGGTGGTGGCGCGTGTGTTGGATCATTCGGTTCCCTACGAAATGGTTGAGCTGGGTGGTGCTGATCCACGCGTCATGTTCGTGAACGGGCGCCATCTGTTGAGACTGGTCATCTCTTAACTGCCAGGGCTTATTTTTAATTTTATATTTTTAATTTTATATTTTAATTTGTTTCCTTACATTGTTCTCACATATAGAAGCAATAAGAATAATGTAACCAGGATTTTGTAAAAATGTCTTGATTTAAAAGAGTGTCCGTGGAGTTTCTTGCCCGTTCTTCTCCATAGAGATCTACGCTTTGGAATGGGCAACTAGCTTCAACTTTCTGACTAACTGACCGACTATTTAATTTTGACAATTCAAAAGTGCCTGTAAATGGTTTAATTGAAATAAATGATTTGAGTTTGAGTTTGAGTTTGAGTTTTGTAATTTTTGCCAATCGATTCTGTAAAAATCTCACCATGAAAAGTTAGGTGAAGTGAGCTTAGAGTGAGCTGTCAATAGTGTCAATCCCTAGCATTAGTTGGAATGACAGCTCACTCCACGCTCACTTCACCTAAGTTTTCACGGTGAGATGGTTACAGAGTCGCACTGTTGAAGTAATTTAACATGGATAGTTTACTGGCTCATCAAAGTTTTTGTACGGTCATCATTTTGTTCTTTGCCATAACCACAGACTTCCTTTTAATGCTATAAGTTTTAAAACGCCAAATATGATGGTTTTATTTTAGTGTAACAAGTCAAAAATTTTATGATTGTATTGTACCTATATTGTATGTGTTAACATTTGTCTGAAGATATCCGAAAGCGTAGGTAATCTTTCTATCTTCTGCCAGTTGATACGAATTTTTACAATGGAAGTGAACATGAAGTATACGAGTCATAGGTATAGGGTTGAATGTATCAGCTTATCAGCTAGTGCACTTCATAATGTAAGTAATGATGATGTCCTTTTCTAAAAACCACCACACTTACGATAGAAAACCTCCGCAATAATGATCTGGCTGTCTATTCTGTAAAAATCGCACTGTGAAAACTTAGGTGAAATAAGCTTCATGTAAGCTGTCATTCCACCCGATATTAGTGAATTCACATTATTGGCAGCACATTTCAACTGATCATGGTGAGATTTTTACGGAATAGGACGGCTGAAGTAACCATCACGCAGTGAGTAAACGTAGGAATTAGTTACATTTTATCTGAATGAGATGTGTGTCATTTACCTATATATTACTGACTGATAATGTTTAATTTACAAGCAGATTTTATAGTACTTATCATTTTAACTTTATACACTCGAGAGCAATGGATTAGGGTCACATAATGATACCTGAAAGTCTCGGAAACTAATAATTCTAGCTTAATTAAATAAATTGTGTTTAATAGACAAAAAAATGTTCCTCACAACAGTTAAGTAATTCTATTGTCTGAACTATCTCTTCGAGCGAGTATTTTAGAGGATATTAATAATATTCCATACAATGTTGATTAAATTAAGGGAAAGCATAAGAAGTTTTATTGAAACAGTAGTTATTTATTAACACATAAAAACATAACAAATTAAAAGAACAATAACAGGAGATACGAATACAAGTTAACAGAAACGAAATGCTCCTTTTTTTGAGCAGTCGTGTACAAAATGTAAAGTTTAGTGATGATGATGTGTACTGTGCTTCACATCTGCGTGGAACCTGAAAAGAGAACATAATTATTGAAAGCCATAACAATAGGAGGACAAAATATGTGGTGGACGATGGAATAAAAAATGGTAGGTGAGTAATTTGTGAAAGAATTATCCAGTCCTAGGTAAACATGGCATTGCAGGACAAGATGAGAGAATGACACATGTCAGATAGATAAACAACTATTTTACATCTGACAACAACCGTATAGTAACGACAATAAAAATCACTATTATGCAAAATCAGAAGTAAATACTTTTAAAAAGACTATATCTATTTGACAGGTGTCATTAGCTGAAAGAAATTCAAACGCTGAGTACAAATAAATAGGTACGTGTTTTACAATTTAAACTTTATTCGTTCCTAATCTTGCCCTACTGACAAGTATCAGGAAGTTATTCTCTGGGTGACCGAAATATAAGGTAGTAGGTTAGTTAGAGTTATTTATTCCTTAACAATCTTTTAGGCTTATTGATCCAAAGTTTACGTACCCGGAGTGTTTGTCAGCATGGTAGTGGACATGTCTGTCAGAACCGTCAGGGTCCTGCAGGGAGTAATGTCCCTTGACACTGTCGTCATGACGATGTTCGTGCTGCGACTTGTGGTCACCAGTGTGAGGGTTCTTCACCTTGTACTCAAACTCGTACTTAGGATGCGTCTGTAGGTAAACGTTATGATTAGTGTTTTGTTTTTCTATATGAGTTGAAAAGTTACGATCAATACTAAGTTCGTTCGAGCCAAGATCGTGGTAAAGATAACTACGGGTTTAGACACACGGGTCTGTCTTGATATTCTTCTTTAGTTTTTTAATAATACTGAAATCAAGTCCACTGTTCCACTGATGCGAAGACGAGCGGACTGGAGCAGAGATGTCCAGGAATCAACCAACCTCAGAAGAGACGCGAGAGTCGTGATGTGGATTTCAACCTATGTGATTGGTCGATTCCGGGCCGAAGTCAGGAACTTTAGAAAAGGAAAAAGTCGAGCAGGTAATTATTGAAGTAACTAACATAGTAATCATGGTCGTGATGTCCATGCTTGTCTACGAATTCAACTTTCGTGTGGTGATCGTCGTGTTTGTGGATGTACTGTGATGAGTGGCCTTCCTCTGCTAATACAGCCACTACAGCATACACAGCTAACACACACAAAGCCTGCAATGGAGAAGACAAAAAAATTATAAGGTCGATTTTCGCGTCACATTACTTGTAAACTTGAAAGGTAAATTTCGCCATGATTTATGAAATGTCAACTTATTGGGCATTCGGCTGAGATTCGAATCGAAATCCGCATTTCACAGAAAAGTACTTTATGATTAGTATTGATTGAAAAATACTAGAATTAAGTGTTGATTAAACATTTAATACACTTTTTAGAGTCACAAATACCTTAATAATCATGTTTTGGTGTTTATTTTTTTCCGTACCAATGATAGCAAGTGGATAAGTGGACTGATACATAAGTGCTATAAATCTTGGCTTTTATAGTTAAAACTAAAGAAATGTTGATGTAATATTATTGATTACATTTAGAATATTAGCAATAACCAACAGTTTACAACATTTTTTATTACGATTTCGAGAATGATTTAATTTGCGTGTGCAGTTAAAATTACTTACATTCGTGTTGGCGTAGCAACGGAGATTTAGACTCCGTGTTCGTTCATTCACGAGCACTTATGAGATCGAAACTTAGAATTCATGAATTTTAGATAAGTTACTTACATTATATTCAGTTTTTAACGATGTTGAACGAAATTTCTTAAAATAATAATTCATACTTAAAAATGCTCCTAATTTTAGCGCAATCTTAAAATTGTACCAATACATTTAATCGCATAATGAATACTTATGCCCGTTTTTATTAACACTAGGTAACACCTCAATGAATACGTTAATATTAAGGGCATCATGAAACGTATCTTGTGATTAAAATTCTTGCAACTGTTTATTTAATATTGTTAGATTAACATTAATTGTACGGAATCGGTCGGACTCTGCAGGTAGGTACCTTGCTAGCTAATCTGTATTTGCGACATATTCGCCTAAAATGTAAGCAAATATGAGTTTATGGAAAAATAACTTTAATTCCTACTCAATAAAGTTCAGTTTACGCTACAACTTTAAACATTTTTATAACTTTTTCAATAGTGCTATTCACTCTGAAATCAACTTAATTCCCATTAAAATAAATTTGATATTTGTTTAACTTGGAATAACATCAATTTGAAACATAAATCAAATTTTAATATATATGTTTTTTTGCTAGAGGCCCTATTACAGTTACTGTCAAAATAAAAGTCATTACGTTTTAATAGTGGGGGTGGGTTAATTGGGAGGGTTACCGCTGCCCTGGAACATAAAGGGCTAAGGAAGGAACACGGGTGGGTTTTAGTCAGTAAGAGTCTGACACTTCCTTCTGCTCCACCCAGAGCGGGAGGAGTCATTTGATGATTTCCCATCCTCAAAAAAAAAAAAGGTTGCAACCCAACTGATAGATACATATATAATCAGCCTATGACGATCCCACAGAAGAGAAAGACGTGTTTCGCCGACCCGAAATAAATTACGACAGTAAAAATAATAAAAAAAATTATAATTCATCAACATTCTCCTGCCCTTATCCTTATTTATTTATCCGTGGGAACTTCAGTTCCCACTGCTGGGGCACAGGCCACCGCAGGTCGCTGTGAGCTTGTCAATCTGCATAGCCTTTTCTCAACTATGTTGTGGTTAGGTTCCAGACTAATTGGATGCAGCTATATACTACTACTTTACATGGTGCAACTGCCTATCTGACCTCTTACCAAAGGGTATCGTGTTACCCAGTTACTGCGTAACGTACTGGTTTACTGGTTGTCAGTCTTTTTGGGCTTCTGACTACCCGTAACGACCAAAAACCTCTATGTGCTCTTGTAAAACACGTAAAATATATCGCTAAACACTCATTATAAAGTAACCGTCAAGCTCGTCTCTATATCATGTACATATGCAGAATCTGCACATACGCTTCAATTCTGAGTGAGTTCCAAAGTTCACAATAATGCATTGAAACCTATTGTGTGTTTTTATAGTGTCGTGTTCTACCACTTAAAATTAAGTTACTGTCCGACATTAAGCGTGACTAATCTATATATCTGACGGAGAAGGTATGTCTGTCTCTCGTTATCATCAGGCATATTTTAATTACTGTGGGCGTATTATGGGTAATATTAGTTATAGCGCAATAGTAAAACGGTTTGCAGTTCAAATCAGATTACAATTCACGAACAAGTCAGTCACACTAGCGAATCACACACTGTAGGTCCACAACTCAACGATACGGAACGCAAGACAATTTCTAAGCACATGTTGTTCGTACGATGGCCAATGTTTCGATGTCCTCCCGAGAGCTCTGTTCACACCGTTCTTGTAACTGTTGCTCTCGTCCACCTCCACGAACTCAGGTTAGACTCTGTCTAGCGCCACAAGATGGCGCTAGCGTTCCGAATAAAGGAATAACTCCGACATATCTATATACTAATAATAAAGCTGAAGAGTTTGTTTGTATTTTCGTTTGTTTGTTTGAACGCGCTATACTCTGGAACTTCCAGTCGGATTTAAAAAATCTTTTTGCATTTGATAAACCATTTCATGAGGAAGGCTACTTACACTGGGACCCTTAGGAGCCGGGAAAAGGACTGTTTTATGTAGTAGTCGACCTAAACACCCAATTCATCACAGTTATCTGAATGCAGTCATGTAAGGGTTCCTAGAAGTGCGTATGTTCTTAGCTTTTCCGAATTCAGTCTACAAAGACGTTCATTTGTGATAGCTTCAGAGGAACATTCATTGTTATCATCAAAACTTGTGTTTCCAACAAGCTTGGCACCAAATTAAGGAATAAAAACTCGTTGTTTTTGTTGTAAAACCTCTTATAGTCGTAAAATCACATCTCTCAACATCATGTACCTATATTCAATTAAATGTTTGAAAGAGAAAGTTTTCAATATGTATAGGTAAAGTTTCTTCCTTAGATTGCATTAAGATAGCAAATGTTTACTCTAACTGGTTTGCCTAATTGGTCTAGTTGTCGTTGGCCCAATGTGTGGTGATTTAATTTTTGTAAAAATTCTCAATAAGAAAGCTGGTCTCAAATTCAAACTCTGTGTAAGTTTGAATTTCAGACCGGTTAATGTCAGACTCACTCTCTAATTCCTGAAACTTAAAACTTATCATGCGAAGTTTGGGTGTTCCAAATGGGTTCCCTCTATCTGGCAGAATCTTGATGCTCCGAAATTTATTTGGCATAATACACTTGGCATAATCTTCTTTAAACGAATATTTTTAAGGCATAAACATTATTTAATATAATTATTGTTTGCCCGAATTTACAATGGCATACTTATAAGATAGCAGAATTTTATTTGACAAAGCTTTACCTTTGGCAAAGTTAAAATTTCGCATAATTTCGTTTAGCATAACGTTCACTTCGCATACTATGAAGATAACAGAATTTCGTTAGGAATAATTTTATTATATATATTGCCATTTCTATAAAATAGCGTTTTTAACTTTAAATATTGTCGTCGTCGACAGAAACGAATCGCTGCAAAACCGACTCCACGTAGTCTTGTCTGCTAGGCCAGACTTTACTTTAAATCCGCGTAGGCGCGGAGGGGCGAGGCGGCCCGCGAGCTGAGGAGCAGGTGGTATTAACGGGCTGAGACTGGCCGGCGAAGCCGAAACTGCGGTGATGAGCCTTAAAACCATCTGCGACGATAAGCTCGCGTGGGACCGCCGGAGCCCCGCAGCGCCGGAGCCATGACAGAAACCATGCCTACTGCATGTTGCATGCTTGCTGCATGCATGGTGTATGCTTGTTTGCATGTCTGCATGCTCGCTTGCATGCTGCATGCTTGCTTGCATGCATGGTGTATGCTTGTTTGCATGCTGCATACTGTTGCACGCTGCATGCATGGGCATGGGCGCAAAAAGAGCGGAGGACGTCATCTGATGATTTACCATTCAGAAAAAAAAGGTATAATAAACAAAAACAATATTTTCTTTAAAAAACATAATAATACCTTGCATAACAAAAATTAACATACGGCTATAACAAAAAACAAAACAACATATAGATCACAGTAGGAAATAAGCTAACCAGTCAAAATATTTTTAGAAAAAATCTGCGAAATATTCACGATGGTCGCCCTCTTCGAGATGATCATATTGTTCATGATATTCTTCATGTTTAGGATGTTCAGGCTTTTTGTGATGATGTTCGTGCTTTTTCGGGACGAGGTGGTGGGTGCTGTGCTTCACTTCCGCGTGGAAACTGTAAAGAAATAAAGTAAATAAAGTTTCCATACAGCTGAGTATTTACACCTGCACTGTTTGGCGACAGAAAAAACTTCTTATAACTACAACTTCAAACTACTAGGTATAACCACTACCTATTCTAAAAGCTACATATGATGACGATAATCGATTCTCACCCAGTTTTCTTATCAGCATGGTAGTGAACGTGTCTGATGGTGCCATCAGGTTCCTTGAACGAGTAGTGTCCCTTGACGCCGTCACCGTCGCGGTGCTCGCTATGTTCCTTGTGGTCACCGGTGTGAGGGTCCTTCACTTCGTACTTGTACTCGTACTTAGGATGAGCCTGGAGGGAAGTAAACGTCACAATTAATGTTAAGGGAAGAAATTACTTAATAATATCCTATTGTCTGAATTTCAGTCACAGCGGATGTTTTAACGGCGAGTCAATTACACATGAGACAAATAAAACGTGCACGTCCTGTTTCTTTACTTTAACTGTCAGATGGAATCCGACACAGGATATAGCATAAGACTGATAGAATAACGTGCTATCCGAGACAAAAACGTATAACACCACCAGTTTTTTTAATCCAGGCTGCTACTAACATATTACCCAGGGAAAAACCCAATAACTTCCTTTAGCACGGCACCGGGTTTGAAGCAGTGACCTCATGCTCCGCAGCCATTAAGCTAGCCACTAGACCAGTCAGGTTGTTAAAAAAGTGTAAGTAAGCTACTAACATAATAGTCGTAGTGATGATGTCCGTGATGGTCTTTGAATTCCACTTTTTGGTGGTGACCCTCATGTTTGTGGACATGCTGCGACGAGTGAGCGTATTCCGCATTCACTGCCGCTACTGCACATACTGCTAAGGCGCACAATACCTGAAAATAGTGTTACGATTCCATTACATGATTGCAGGGAGAATTTAGTCCTCTCGGAAGTAGGATTAACTGCTCAAGACGTTTGCTTACTGGCAAATCTTTTTACCATATAGCATGATAGGAAAATATGTAGTTTATCCATTTGGGGCACATATTTTGCAACTCTATATTTTTTTTGGTCTTTCCTAAAATAAAACTTTACAAGTCCTTTAAATATTCAGTTAAACTGATTCAAAATACCTTCGAGCACATTTTGTATTTTCACACTCTTCAACGCTTGTAAGTAAACTGATACATATAAACGAACAATCGTGTCTTTTATATAAAAACAAATGTTAGTAATCAATGCAACAATAATTATTAATTTATAAGATAGGCCGTAAAATTTTTAGTACGCACTTGTAATCATTTCGTAAAACCATTTCTACTCTCGAATGGCGTCGCGGTGCTAATTGGCTTTGAGACAGTTAAATTATGTAAATATTTTTGTTACTACAGTATTGTGGAAAACAATTGCAGTGCGTTGTTGTAATATGGATCGTTCTCTTATTGAAAGAACATTTTTTTTGAGTTTTGTAAATATGAAATTCTATTCTTAAAATATAATGTGTTTCTATATTAGCGTAGAAAAGCACAGTTGTCGCGCAAAAACAAATTGACAAACTATGGATGATTTATGATGATGGAGAAACGCAAATCAATCTTAATATGTTTCCACAACTCTCAATGCAGCCATTTCAAATGATACGCTTACTGATGAGATGACAACGGTTGATATCTGGAACTACATTAATAATTAACACAATATATTGTGGAGAAGTGGGACAAAGCAACATTAGCATTTTACAGAATACAGCACGAAGAGCTCTTTGGGATTGTATTTTACTCGTAATTTAAAGAAACAATAGAAATATTACATAATCACATTTGTCTCTTGTCGGGTTTTACCGACCCCCAATGATCTAAGAAATTTCCAAACTTTGGATGCGTCCCCATTTTGGACAGAAGCATGAATGTAGTGGCGATTGGCATTCCTACACACCTTGTTGCAGTGATTACGGATTGAGAGGTATCTCTCCCTGTTAGCATCATTAGCCCTACGCTTAAATTTGGCCTTTGCCGTAACATTTTTGAGCATTAGCGTTTTTATGTCATATGTTAGCCACGGCGCCGGAAAATGTCTAACCTTAACTGCTCGAACAGGTGCGTGATGATCGTAGAGCTCGATAAGCTTCGCCGTGAGAATATTAACTTGCTTATCGACTGAAGCTGAGGCAAATAGAGCAAACCAATCTATATTGCTGGCATCCTTGCAAAGATTATCAACATTCATGTCACCAAAATTGCGTTGCATGAGAATTTTAGCTTTAGCCTTAGGTGGACGAATTTTGTACGACAGAAAAATCTTTTCATGATAGGAAAAGGCATCGGCTTAACATTGGCCATGCTTAGCGACGTGATCAAGAGAAGAGACAAAAATCAAGTCAAGAAGTGAAGGAGTAGAGTTAGGAAAATGGTGAGTGGCACTCAGTGGAAGAATGGAAAGATTACTGGAAGCCAAAAGATTAGTCAGAGACGAAGAGCGATGGCTTTTTTTCAACAGACAAGTATTGAAATCACCCATGATTATGCTATGACTGTAAGAAGGGACCAGCATTTCTAAGAGATTTTCAAAGGAAGAAAAGAAACTAACGCGTAAAGAGGGACAATAATAGACGCCCAGAAGTAATTTCGAATGGTGTAGTTCCACTTCAAGGAAGAGATGTTCACCAGCATTAGATGGCAGTAGCTGCGCTGACACATTGACAACAGAGTAGTGAATTTGCGTGCGGAGATATATGGCAACACCACCACCAGCACCGATAGAGCGGTCGTTTCTTATAAACTGGAAACCGGGCAGAGAGTAACTTGTTGACGGGAGACAAGGTTTAAGCCATGATTCGGAAATAAGTATAGCATGTATGTACGTTCTTACAGTCAAAGCTTGCCAGCATATCGTGGAAATGAGCCGGAATGCTCTGAGCGTTAATATGTACAACGTTAAAATTCTTAGGAACATCAGAAAACTGCGCTGCGAGGCTGTCAGCAAGAGAAGGAATACTCACGAAACTGTCGTCGTTGCTTGTTATACAGAAAAAACTACTATTATCACTGCTTACATCGATAGACATAAATATTTACCTAATATAATAAAAATAATGTAATAAAAAAATTTAATTTATTTTTCACTTTTATTTTTTTAATACATAGGTTTTTGTACAAACCTATGTATTAAAAAAAATAAAAGTGAACCGTTTAGGTAACTAGTCCTGCCGGTTGCGTTATTAATTGTAAAGAATTAAAACCTACTTACGCAGCCCGGGTAACAAAAGAAAAAGAGAAAAAAAAAATACAATGTAAAACATATCAAAACAAGAAATTTAAAAACAAAATTAATACAAAAAAAAGACAAAATAATTAAGAATTGTATGACATTGCTCATTTTGATATTTATGAAGTGAAGAAGATGTAAAATAGATACCGATAATTCTCGTAGAGATAAACTTCACGGAAACACGGTATATTGCCTCCGGCTGACAATCTATCAATTAGACTTTGCCCCCAAAGAGATCGACCGGTTTTTTCGATACTTTTCTACAGCGCTTCTTCGAATATAATTAATTGTGCACAAGCCAAAGAACTTGGTGACCCTAAAAGAGATAATCAAAGAAGAAGTGGCCAAACTATCTCCACAAGTACACAGGGTGGCAGGGAGCGACACGCAACCTGTCACCATAGATTCAGTACACCGCCACTGCGTTAACATTTTACGCCTGTTCATCATCATCATCTGCCTAGCCTTTTCCCAACTTATGCTGGGTCAGCTTACAGTTTAACCGGCTGCAGCTGAATACCAGTATTTTACAATGAGCGACTGCCTATCTGACCTCCATAACCCAGTTACTGGGTAAAAAGATTTCGCTGGTTATTAAAAAAAAATAGTTGTCTCAGATAGGCACTTTTGTATGTCATTGTTTTGTATATGTTTGTTTGTGCATCAGATTTTTTGATGATAAATGACGAAATATTCTTACTCTAGGTGGTCTAGAACCATGTGCTGAATTCACACTGTATAGACAATGATGCAAACATTCTAAAACTTGAAAATGTGCATCCCAGGTGTGTATAAATTCTAGCTGTAACTTGAAAAACTTATTCGAATTTAACAACCTTTGCAAATTAAATTAAAGACAACGTTGAAGTCAAGGTTGCCTGGCAATCCATTCATTCCATTTCTTTCTGCACACGTGGCTTCCCTGGTACAGACGCCAGGTCAAGCTACCCGAAACTGTCAAATTTTTCCAATCAACTTTGAACCTAATGCTTTTGCGATAAAGTTGAAAATCTATTAAAGAAATTTGACAGATTGTAGTAGCTTGATGTGCTGGCGTCTGTACCTCATTAACGGCAAATTATTTAAATGTATATTAACGACTTCCAAATGCGATGTTTTATTTTTCCTATTTCTTACATTGGTATGGATGTTAATGGTCGATAGTACACTTAAATTTCGAAAGTCGGTGGCAAAAAACTAAACTAGAGATGCAAAACCGTTTTGTAAAAAAAAAAAAAAATTTTTTAAATAAATACTAATAATTCATATACCTACCACTACTTGCTATGTGAACAGTGACACGAAATAATATAACATCATGAAGACACACAAAGTGGATCAAATACGTATTATTGAAGCTGACTCCAAAACTAACCAGACGAAGTTAACATTTATATGAGACCCCAGCGCAAGCTTCCCAAACGAAAATATAATTCTCAAAATCGGTTCAAAATTAGACGAAAATATCGATGATCATACATTTAAAAAAAAAACATACAGACGAACATAGAACCCCCTCCTTTTTTGAAGTCGGTCTTAAACAAAATTTTTTTTACTCTTGAAAATTAAACAAATATGGTTTTTTTAAAATTATTTTCTATTCATATAATATTATACAGATCAACAACAGTAGGAACTAATTTAATAACAATGATGTCGGACTAGAAGAATCAGTGATGATGATGATGTTCAGGAACAATGTGTTTAGCGTGACCCACGTACTTCACGTTGGCGTTGAATCTATAAAAATGAAAAACGATAATAAAATACACATTTCTGAAAATTAACGTTACAGCTGGTTTAAAGTTTAAAATGCTTACCCGCTCTTCTTGTCAGCGTGGTACTCGACGATCCTGATGGTGCCATCGGGCTGGTGCAGGCTGTACACACCCTTCACGACGTGGCCATCACGAGATTCGTGCTGAGACTTCTTATCGCCAGTGTGAGGGTCCTCCACTTTGTACGCGAACTCGTACTTAGGATGAGACTGTAAGACATAATGTGACGGTAAGCAACAATATTCCGGTAGCGGGATCATCCGAAAGGTTTACTGCTGCCCTGGAACATAAAGGGCTAAGGAAGGAACACGGGTGGGTTTTAGTCAGTAAGAGTCTGACACTCCCTCCTGCTCCACCCAGAGCGGGAGGAGTCATTTGATGATTTACCATCCTCAAAAAAAAAAAAAAAGCAACAATATTCCCAATTGGAATAAGCCAAATTCTCTTTATGATTAATACGTTATCGTACATAGTACTCGACGTGTTTCTCGGTGGCGTGTCCGTGGTGCTGCTTGATGCTCTGTGATGAGGAGGCGTGACCGTGGTGGTGCTCGTGGTGGTCTTGTGCAGCGACCGCTGCTACTGCGACGGTGAGGAGGAGGATCTATAGAAATAGCAAAAAATTAGAAGTGAGGTTTCTATTTGATATTTTATTTTATAAAATATGTCTACCTCGTGAAATATTTATTTTACCTTTGTGAACATATTGTTTGTCTTTCCGTTGACTGGCTGTAAAAGTTGAGTGATAACTGATAATTCAGAAAGGAAATTCGGTGTTTTTATATAAAATGTGAAATCAAGTTTAACGATGACAATAAAGTACCTGTAATAAAACAAGCAAGTTTCGTTCAAAACCTGCTGGGTGGTGTTTACGAACGTGCTTTGATTAAAAGCTTGGTATCCTTGACAAAGTTAGGCAAGAACGAAATTAATTAATTTAATACGGCAAAAGTCACTTTCTTCACTTAGAGTGAGCTTTTCACTTTAGGCATCATTGGTGCTAGAAACGCAAACTTATTTTTTTTTGTGATTAAATAAAGGCCATAGGAACCCGTTGGATGCTTGAAGCACAGAACCGGTCGAAGTGGAGGTGCTTGGGTGAGGCCTATGTCCAGCAGTGGACGTCTTTTGGCTGAAATGAATGGTGATGATGATTAAATGAATGAATGAACAACAGAATTTATTTAAAAAAAAAGGTACTCCCATCCCACGAGGTCAACTGGCTTTAAATCAGAGCATTTACAAATTTAACAAGTTCGGTGATAAACTTGCTTTGTAATTCTTTCTTCAGCTTTTTTATCTCAAACTTGCTTTTTCGGTGCATATAAAATCACGAATTTCTTTTCTTCAACATCAGTTATCTGACAGCTTTACAAGCAAACAAACTAAAAAAAAACACAAAAAATGTATACTAAGGTAATTAATATATTTTTATAGTATTGATATAAACTGATTCAATATCAAACATCTATTCATAGATTTTGACTTTCTTTTACAATTTTTGCGATCAATGCGATGTTTTAAATGACTGGCCTAGTAGCTCTAAGAATTCATATTAAATTAATCTTCTATTTTTCCAACAGATCATCCTAGTCGCTGCTGTCGTTGCGGTTTCCGCCGCGCGGCCACAAGAGGGTCACGGTCACGAGCACCACCACGGTCACGCCTCCTCATCACAGAGCCTCAAGCAGCACCACGGACACGCCACCGAGAAACACGTCGAGTACTATGTATGAGAATGTTTCAATCATAAATAGAATTTTGCTTATTCAAATTAGGAATGATGTTGCTAACCGTCACATTATGTCTTACAGTCTCATCCCAAATACGAGTTCGCGTACAAAGTGGAGGACCCTCACACCGGCGACAAGAAATCTCAGCACGAATCTCGTGATGGCCACGTCGTGAAGGGTGTGTACAGCCTGCACCAGCCCGATGGCACCATCAGGATCGTCGAGTACCACGCTGACAAGAAGAGCGGGTAAGCATTTTAAACTTTAAACCAGTTGCAACGTTAATTCTCACAAATGTGTATTTTATTATCGTTTTTCATTTTCATAGATTCAACGCCAACGTGAAGTACGTGGGTCACGCCGAACACATTGTTCCTGAACATCATCATCATCACCACTGATTCTAGTATTATGAACCCTATTGTTATGTTATGACCTGTATTGATGTTAAATTGTGATATAATTGTTATAATGATTATAAGTGATTAAGAAATGATAATTTTGTGTCTTTACTTCTATTCATTTACTACAAAAACTAAACTACGAGAACAAAGTAAACCCATTACATATTATACTTACACACGTATACATCTAGAAAATATTGTAGCGTTATTTTTTTAAACAAACAAAAGAAACCGACTTGATCCATGATCCTTGCCTATGGCACTAACGGCCGAACCCAATTACCTATCTAGCACCAGTTTTGGCATTCTGAAAGTAGAAAAACCTGTCTATCTCTGTACCCGAGTACCTACCTAGACTGGTCGAAATAGATAAGAAGCAACATCCACCAATCTTAAAGATTTTAGCAGTAATCACAGGCTCTGAGAAAAATGTAGATGTTTGTTTGAAATAAAATATTATTAATCTTTAAAAGATTCCGGAACAGTGTTATTAGGTTTTTCAATGAAGGAATTTCTCAGCAGCCGCCTGGGCACAAATCCAGGCTGGATTTGTGCTCAGTTGATAACTATAGGCTCGCCCTCTATACCGTGGGACTTAAACATAAATGGCGAATTGTGGATGTACAGTCACGAACAAAAAAAAGTATGTATACACTCGGCTTTATTCAAAAGCGATTAACTCCTTTATTTTTTAATGAAATTTTATGTTGTCAAGAACATAGTATTTTCGAACCTATAGGTTTATGTAATGTGTCGTATTTCAACGTCGCATTCGTTATTTTACGAAAAAATCGGAATTGAAATTTGCCATGTGTTGACATATTGGTGCTCGTGACTGTACTGTAGGTACACGATACCTCTACCTGACCCTTCAGGGATTACAGCTATGTTTATGTAATCATTATAACCTTATTGTTAGATATCAGAATGGATAATATTAGTTAATTATCTAAGATGGCATTGGGAATCGATTAAGTTATTTGATAATTGACTAAATTATTTTTGTAGCCAATATAAATCTGTGTGTGTAAAAACGTTACAGGTTACAGGATGTAAAAATACCCTGTAATCAAAAGAACCCTAAATCTAGCATCGCATCTAGTAAAATATTAAGCAAAAATAGTTGCTGGGACATGCGTTTGGCTTTATTTATAGCACGCTGTGAGTTCGAGTGTGTGTGATATGACATCTACCAACCCGCACTGCACCATAATAAAAGCAAACAAGTAGGCCAACTCAAGCCCCGAGCGAGCGATAATAGCCTAAACTCGTAGGGCTGTCACTTGTACTTTATTCAATCGTCAAAAATGCATAGTCAATCTCTATACAAAACAATGTTCCCCTGTAGGGTAAGCATCAGGGACCTTTAATACAAAGTTTTTTTTAATTATTTTTTCTACACACGGCTACACATCAAGCTATGCAAAACCAGTATTAGCTGACCGTTCATTGTGAGAAAATATCATACAAAGTGAGGCCAAGACAAACTGGTTTTGTATAGCTTGACGTGTAGCCGTGTGTAAGTACATAGACCAGAAGCCGACTACATTTTTTTCATTGCCTACGTCATCTTATCTGTTTAGTTATTTGAAAAATTACGATCGAAATATGACTAATAAAAACGTGGTTTTACTGAATCATGTATTTATTCAAATAAAATGAAATGATTATGAAGTCTTTGTAGTTAAAGGAGGTACGTAGGTACACGTACAAATTATTTATTACGAGCAGCAAGGCAGCGGCGAAGCGTACGCGGGCGCGGGCGATATTACCGGCCGGCGTCACAGCCACGACTGGCGCACCTTTAGCAGCGATACATTTTGTCAGTGTGTGCGTGCGGCGACGCATACGTACGAGCGCGCTCACATACAAACCGTGCGCGGTGCGAATGTATGAAGATGTCGTACTTGTTTGCTTTTACTATGACTGCACCCGCGTGGTGGATTACAGCTCACTCCCTCACACTGAGAGGAGGCCTGTGTCCCAGCAGTGGGAACATTATAGGCTGAATATGCTATGGGACTCCGAGTATGACTGGTCAGTTTCCCTCACTCTACAGTAATTTTTTTATACTTTTTTCCCTTGCACTCTGCAGTTAAATTTCGTTGATTAATCAGTTGCGCTGATTGGTCAGTTTTGCGGATTGGATACTTAGTTGCATCATCTTGACAGTTTCCCATGTTTACTTGTTCTTGATTTTTCAGTTTGGTACACTCAATGAAAATTATATGCTTACTTTTAGACAAACAAAAGTGATTAATGTAAATGGTTTGCGTGTGTTTTTTTTAAACATTACACAAAAACGCCAAAACAAAGATGTGTGGCCATACACATTTGTGTATGAAAACACGATGTTTTTGTTTCCCAAGCTGCATGGAAAATATTCCCCGTGCGGGCAAAGAGGGGAACAGTTTGTTTCATTTGAAAACAAAATTTGTTTTCAAATGAAAAAACTCTTATAATAACAGCGTAACACAAAAAACCTTACATATAACCCTTTACCCTGTGGTGTCGCGAAGGACTAGTTTAGTGGACTTTATCTGCGATGCTGAACAAAACGATTGACAAACGCTTAGAGATAGGTATGCGAGTTGCGGGGGTGTTGAACAGTAGAAGGCAACCCTAAAATTAGGGAGGGAAAGCACAAACCTGTTACGGGAGCCACGTGCTTTCGTCGCCGCCGGTGCACCGGATCACTATTCCAGGTTCAGGGGCAGTTGGGCTTCAAGTTACTGTCCTCACACGTTTAACACAAACACAAACTGTTGATTATAAGTCTTATTATATGCAAAAATGCGGTGATTCCAAAATTATCAATATTCTTGTGCGGAGCGAGCCGACGCCATTGCGCACGCGATGCGGTTCAAAACGGAAGTGCTTTTGCGACAAATGGCGAGGCGAATCTTTCTTATTCACTCGCGAGGTATGTGCGGGAAAGGGATGAGTATAGGAAATAGCGGATGTCAATCAAATTTTGCATGTTGGCGCAACCACCCTGTGTGTGTTTTTTTAACCTTTTATAACCCTTTTTTTGTATTACGCTACCGACTTTTTCTATTGACACACGTCTATTGTCCCGTCCCGTGTTTATCAAATTACCACACTGTACGTTTCATACCAATGTCAAAGAATGACAGTTGTGATTTGAATATCTATACCTACCTACGGGCAATTTAGTTTGTAGTTCATTTGGTAAACATTTAATTTCTGTGACTTTACAAAAGCCAAATCCGAGGGCATAAAAAGTAGTAGTGAAACGCCTGTAGTTTTGAAAAAAATTAAGAAAATGCAAACGTAAAAATATGTAGGTAAACGGGAAAAATATTACATTTTGGACTTAAAAATTACTGGTAAGTAAGTACAAATTCACACACACACACGCACCCCAACACACGTGTTTACACATTGTGGAAAGAAAGCAAGAAATATAATTGAGTATTAATAAACATTATTCACAAAAAGTAGGAACCTTTGTTCTTATAATAAAAATATTGTGGAAGAAAATTAGATCATTACTAGCAGCACCCTACTTATAAGATACTGCTTCCTTTACAAATATTATTTAAAATATTATGTAATATAATATAATATTATATTGTGTAATATTTTTATCTCAAAAAACGAGATCTGTTGGTAAAACTCTGTGGAAACGGTATCTGATTATCTGTTGGAATATGACCAATGCAAATCAAAAATATAAGGACTTTGTTACTTTCGTAAATTAAACCAATATAGATTTTTTACTTATCTTATATTCACATAATATAATACAAATCAACAACAGTAGGAACTAATTTAATAACAATGAGGTCGGACTAGAAGAATCAGTGATGATGATGATGTTCAGGAACAATGTGTTTAGCGTGACCCACGTACTTCACGTTGGCGTTGAATCTGTGAAAATGAAAAAGGATAATTAGTGACACATTTCTGGGAATAAACATTGCAGCCGGTTTAAAATTTAATGCTTTTGCATGCTTACCCAGTCTTTTTATCGGCGTGGTATTCTACGATCCTGATGGTGCCGTCAGGCTGGTGCAGGCTGTACTCGCCCTTTACGACGTCGCCATCACGAGATTCATGCTGTGATTTCTTGTCACCGGTGTGAGGGTCCTCCACTTTGTACGCGAACTCGTACTTGGGATGAGACTGGAACAAATTTCATAATTAGCATCATTGTTTTTAATTGTGAAGAAGCAAAAGATTATAATTAATTTGGATATTATCATACATAGTACTCGACGTGTTTCTCGGTGGCGTGTCCGTGGTGCTGCTTGATGCTCTGTGATGAGGAGGCATGACCGTGGTGGTGCTCGTGGTGGTCTTGTGCAGCGACCGCTGCCACTGCGACGGTGATGAGGAGGATCTATTGAAATAGAAAAAAATATGAAGTGAGGTTTCCATTTGTCACTTTTTTAATAAAATATAGCTAAGTAGCTAGTGAAATGTTAATTTTACCTTTGTAAACATATTGTTTGTCTTTACGTTTACTTGATGTAAAAGACGAGAGATAACTGTTAATTCAAAAAAGAAATTTGGTGTTTTTATATGAAGTGCGAAATCAAGTTTAAAGTTGACAATAAAGTTTAATAAAACAAGCAAGTTTCGTTCCAAACCTGCTGAGTGCTAATTACGAACTTGCTTTGATTAAAAGCTTGGTATCCTTGACAAAGTTAGGTAAGAACGAAATTAATTAATTCATTAAGTTAAAAGTTACTTTCTTCACTAAAAGCAAACACTACGTGCGGAATTCTTTACGATAGGATTCCTTTATAGGTTTCAATATGGCTAATAAATATAGATGTTCTAAAGAAGCTTTATCTCATATTTTATTATTGAAGTCGGCGAACGAAATGTAAGTTAAAAATACGCTTTTCAAAATATAAGCTTGTTATATTATATTTTTGGCATAGTACCACTTAGTTGTTTACACAAACAAATGCTTCCTTACAATTCAATAATAAAATTACAGGTACCCTCATAATTATACTGCTCCCTAACACTCATTATAATTACATCTTTGACAAAATATCCGACTTGCTGGCCAAGCCATATTTTTTTACCATGATCTAAATTTTGTAGAGTTAGGCTTTGTAGAGTTAAGAGCTTGGCTCTACATAAGACCTGAAGGCCAATTCTCGTAATTTCAAAACGTTCAAAATCTAGTCTCATCTCGGCGACAAACAATTGTCAAAAACATGTCAAAATGTAGGGAAATTAGACGTTTTTGACAGATTGAGACTGAGATCAACTGTGAACGTTCTTAAAATTACGAGAATTACCCCTCTGATAACTTAACAGTGAAAGCGTTATATGAGTCTTGGAAACCTACTATGCATGAAATGTTTTTGGTGTAGGGTTTGAAAATACGACAAATCACTTCGAGGAACCTAAGCCTCCTTGCCTGCTGTTTTATTTTTGTTTTTTGCTCGTCTTGGCTGGGGCACTGCAGTGTCCTCAGATAACTTAATTCTGAGTTACCTGAGCTCGCCTTTTTACACTATGCCATCTCCCATAATACTCTCAGTTGTGTGTTTGTTTACATTCGGTAACTATCCTAATAATGAAATACTTAAATAAACTTGATTTTGTTAGTTGACACAGTATCTACATATTATCAAAAAAGTATCTCACATCGCACGAGGTCAACAACAGGGCATTCACAAATCCAACAATTTCGGTGATATACTTGCTTTGTAATAAAAATGTCTCACTTAAGCTTTTTATCTCAAACTTGCTTTTTCGGTCTATATAAAATCGCGAATTTCTTTTCTTCAACATCAGTTATCTGCCAGCTTTACAAGCAAGCAAACTAAAAAAAAACACTAAAAATGTTTACCAAGGTAATTAATTATTATTTACTATTGACATAAACTAATTCATTAATAGACACACTTATTCATGGAATTTGGGTATGTTTTTATCATAGTATAATAGCTAACATAAATTCTTAGTCAAGTAATCAGTCTTCTTTTGTATCAATAGATCATCCTAGTCGCTGCTGTTGTTGCAGTTGCCGCCGCGCGGCCACAAGAGGGTCACGGCCACGAGCACCACCACGGTCACGCCTCCTCATCACAGAGCATCAAGCAGCACCACGGACACGCCACCGAGAAACACGTCGAGTACTATGTATGAAATCCATCTAATCCTATTATTTCATTATGATTCCATTCAGGAATGATTTTGCTAATCAACACTTGCCTTACAGTCTCATCCCAAATACGAGTTCGCGTACAAAGTGGAGGATCCTCACACCGGCGACAAGAAATCTCAGCACGAATCTCGTGATGGCCACGTCGTGAAGGGTGTATACAGCCTGCACCAGCCCGATGGCACTATCAGGATCGTTGAGTACCACGCTGACAAGAAGACTGGGTAAGCGTACAAGATCATTCAATTTTCGACTCAGCTGCAACGTTTATCCCAAACATTTTCACTTATTATCCTTTTCTGTTATAACAGATTCAACGCCAACGTAAAGTATATCGGTCACGCCAAGCACATTGTTCCTGAAAATCATCATCATCACTGATTTCTCCTATCTATTGTTATTGTATTAGTTACCTACTGTTGTTGATTTGTATTATAATGTATTATGGTCTGTGAATATAGATGAATAAGACATATTGCCGTTTTTTATATAATATCTCCACTATTTTTAAAATCCTTGAGTTGCCATTATTAGGTATTCACAACAATCTTATAACACTCGATACAAAATATCTTCCTGCTTTTAAGACGAAGTTTCATATTTTACTTGCCTTATACATGCTCGTATAACCACTTTGATTTGGTTTTGTTTGAGAGTTTTTCTTTGCTGTAGCAAAGATTTATTTCGTAAAAAGTGACAAAACTACAACTAGCTTCAACTTTCTGACTAACTGACCGACTATTTAATTTTGACAATTCAAAAGTGCCTGTAAATGGTTAAATTGAAATAAATGATTTGAGTTTGAGTTTTATCATTGGCTTGATTAATACTTTATTCCGTCCTCGAATCACAATTTCATTTGATCTTTTTAAAAGTTGTAAAATAAAGAAACACAATATTTTTATCTTAATCTATAGGAACAGTTTATTCAATATTCAGTACAAATTTTAAATCATTGTAAAATTAACTTATTACAATTATATTATCACAGGACAACTATTAACGAGTATGTTAATGATAAATAAGTTATTTACATTAATGTTTATGGGGGTGCTTCTTTGGCACTATGTGGTGTGTGCTGTGCTTCACCGTCGCGTGGAAACTGCAAAACAAATACATGTCTTTAAAAACCATGACACTACTCTTTTTTACTATGATATATTTCATGGTAAGAAAAATTGTTTCCTACTAATTAGTTCTGTATTTTCTAAACATATTCGATGGTTAATTGTTTGTTTATCCCGCCCCATATCGATTTTACTAATAATTATGTATTATCTTACTTTTTATCTTTTTTTTTTTCTACCATCATTGTTTCCTAATTTATCGTTCCAGTCAACTTACCCACTATGCTTGTCTGCGTGATACTCAACATGTCTGATGGAACCATCAGGCTCGTGCAGCTCATAGTAGCCCTTCACACTGTCTCCGTCGCGATGCTCATGATGAGACTTCTTGTCGCCCGTGTGATGGTCCTCCACTTTGTACCCGTACATGTATTTAGGATGAGCCTAGGAAAAAAAAATATGAAGGTATTTTTATATATGATGGTGTGTAAGACTATTTCTGCATAGTATAAAGACATTACATGCACAGAGAATTTTTTTGAATTTTAAACCGATTTTTTATATCGGGCTCTAGTAATTTTGAAATGTGACTCTGGCAGTATTTGGGTATTTATTTCATCATGAACCAATTTTCTTTCCACTTACATACACGTTTCGTGTTCCCCGAAATCTAATCTAACAGTACTTACATAATAGTCCACATGTTTGTGTTCTTCTTTTTTATGTGCAGGAAGCACTTCAGGTTTATGTTCTACTTGTTTATGCATCTCTTTTTTATGTTCTTCCTTCTTGTGCACTTCAGGTTTATGTACTACTTGTTTATGCATCTCTTTTTTATGTTCTTCCTTCTTGTGCACTTCAGGTTTATGTTCTACTTGTTTATGAACCTCTTTTTTATGACCTTCTTGTTTGTGTACTTCTTTTTTGGGAGCTTCTTGTTTGTGCACTTCTTTTTTGGGACCTTCGTGTTTGTGCACTTCTTTTTTTGGCGCGTCGGTCTTGTGAACTTCTTTTTTCGGAGCTTCATGTTTGAGCTCATGGATGTACACCTTTTGATGAGGACCATCGTGGCGGTAGAGGTATTGCGATGAGAATGCATGCTTGTGAATGGTCACGGCGTCAGTGACTACTGCCAATAGGGTTAGAGCACATATCACCTGAAATTGTCGCATTAGTTAAAATAGCAGTTAGATTACAGCACATCCAGATTTATCTGTTTTGACTGGGAGCTAACTCCTATAATATGGGGACAGTTAACTGTGACTGAATTAATGATCTATTATATGTCAAGGGCAGTTACTGAAGATCTACTGAGAAAATTATGATTAATAAATATATCGGGCAATGCAAGCACAGATCTGTTTCACAAAAACGTATAGATTTGAGTCAAAATGCACTTTACAAAACTTTCACACATCACCATTTAATTATCTTTCATAACTTATTTACCTTGAACACCATTTTTTACCGCAAAGTTGTTGTTTTATCTAAATACAAAAATAAACTGATACATACTTTCTAAAATCAGTGTCTTTTATAATAAATCAATAACGCAAATGTAATCGAAGCACGAGTGATTTCATTAGTAGTTAGTTACAAACAAGTGAAATTATTCACGAAATACTATCAAGTGTTTGTAAGAGTATTTCGTAAAAGTATTAAATTTACATGCCTATGAGTGCAAAGTCTAGATTGTGTTTGATCGTTTATGAGTTTATTTTATTACAAAAGCGGTCGCACCGCACGTTCGCGTGTTTAAATATACAGTTTATAACAATTAGCAATAAAGTATTAAAGTATTTAAGTAGGTAAGTAAGATAGTAATCTTACTTACCTACTTAAATACTTCGATATAGTGATGAATCATTTTACGACAGAACATATCACTTTAAAAAAGAGTCACGCCGAGTGCCCACTTGGTTTTTCGAGATATCGCCAAGTGGTTAGCCGACTCTTCACGTGACCTGAGGGCTGGCCTGTTTCTTGGCCAAAGAATTAGCATCGTCATACAACGTGGCAATGCTGCCAGCCTTTTGGGCACTGTTCCTGTTGACAGTGATGTGGACGAATTTCTATGATTCTTTTGCTTATTTTTTCACATGTACATAATTATTACGGACGGACGGATACACGGATAATGGATTACACACAAAGCAATGCGACGTGAGATCCGCTTCACCGCCTGCCGCGTCGGTGCGCAGTGTCGTGAGAGAATCACCTTACTGCGTAATAAAAGCTTCTTCATCATCTGCCTAGCCTTTTCCAAACTATGTTGGGGTCGGCTTCCAGTCTAACCGGATGCAGCTATCTGACCTCCACAACCCAGTTACTGGGTAACACGATACCCCTTGGTAAGACTGGTTGTCAGACTTTCGGGCTTTTGACTACCCGTAACGACTGTCAAAGATCCACGAATGACAGCCGGGACCAACAGCTTAACGTGCTTTCCGAGGCACGGAGGGGTCTCTGTATGTAAAGATGGTCACCCATCCACAGACCAACCGCGGAAAGCGTAGCTTAACCTGACCGATCGACCTGTGCGGCTGTTATTATTTAGCCCCTCTAATAATAGCTTCTTCAACATTTCAATTTACAAGTGAATATTTTGTAATTTTGTGGTGATTTTTTATAAAATTTGTCAAAATAATCTAGATCCTCAGACTAGATGTTTGATAAACGGATAAAATAATAGAGTCATCCCAGTTAGGTTCCGTAAGATATTCGGTAAAGTCTTATACGATCATCCTCAGCTAGTGTTGGCTCATTGTTTATCAAGGCTGCCTCTATTGTGAAAAGGTATTGTCTTTGCTTATTTGTGTTTTTATCCTGCATTACTAACATGTGGAATTTTCACTTTTTGAGTACGTCATTCGACCATTATAATGTATAATGAATGTCATCTAAGAATTTTTTCAACACGTAACTTAGGTACTTGACTCAATAACACAAGCCCTGTGCCTGATGGGATATCATGTCAGTTAAAATGAGAAACATACATCCCCTATTTAATCCCTTTAGGGGATGAATTTTCAAAAATCCTTCCGTAATTCCCACTTTCGCTGTATGTTAAAGAAACTCGAGTGCAAAACTAGATCTAGTGGTTAAGACTGAGTTGTCTGTCAGTCATACATTAGAAACGTTTACACAGATATTTTGTAATGTTTTGTTTTCAGTTAGCTATTTTTTTTGTATTTTTAAAAAACGTTGCCCCACACTAGGAATTTCTCCTGTATCGTGGGTGCGTTTACAAACCTTTAAACTCACATACCTACACAAACAGGCAGACCCGGTACAACTACTTGTAGGTCATACAGATATTTTTTCCGTGCGGGAATCGAACCCGCGACACGCAGCGCAGCAGTCTATCGCTTAACCACTGCGCCATCCATGCCATGTGCCGTTTTGATTTGAATCCTTATTTAGTGAATTAGTCACAAGTCTTTTTACGATTTTTTGCTGTTCAATGTTCTGATGATAATACGTGTAGTCTTTTTTTATGCGGCCTCCAGACTATCTGGAAGCCCCGAGAAACGTAAATGATTAGTCGGTCGTAAATCATCATAAATCATTGCGCATTTAACCATTTATAAGCTTACTATCTGCTGCCCGCACTGCAGCCATAAAGAAGTTTATTAAACCCAAAATTAAATACTAATCCTTGGGGTTGTTACATTTGGTGGTGTAAGTACACTCGAGAGCAATGAATCCGGGTCACTTGAAGAATCCTAAAAATCTCGGAAACTAAAAATGCTAGGTTAATGCAATAAATTGTATTTAATAGACAATGTAATACTCCTTAAATGAAGGTATTAAAACTTCTTAGTTATTGTAAAGTTATATCATAAAAAAATCAAATTTGAAAAAGGGCCACTTTCGAAGATGGATCTACGAAATTACAGCATTTGGTTTTGCTTTTGTTTGTAATCTGTCATTTATGTGGGTACATAAACCATGTTGATAGTGCTCTATATTCATTATTCAAGCTGAAATTATGTCGCTTACACCTGAAGAATGCACCAGAATACTTACAATGCTGGAAACCGGCCGAGTCAGCGCGATACAGCCAGGACTGTCGGTGTGTCGCTGTCAACAGTACAAAGAGTTCTCCGACGTTACGAAGAAACTGGTTCTAACCTACGCAGACCAGGAACGGGCAGAACCAGGTGTACCACAGCACGAGAAGACCGATACTTGGTGAACACCATGCTTCGAAATCGCTTTCTCACAGGAACTGAACTCACAAATCAGTTTCGACGCCTCGGAGGAAGTAACCCAAGTGCATGGACAGTAAGACGTCGGCTTGCTGAATCTAACTTAAAACCCCTTAGACCTGCAAATGGCCCTAAACTGGAGCGTAGGCATCGTATTTCAAGATTAAGATATGCCCAGAGCCACGTAAATTGGAGTATTGAAGATTGGTCAAAAGTTATGTTCTCCGACGAATCAAAATTTATGCTCTACAAGCACGATGGAAGACAGAGAGTGTATCGAAGACCAGGGGAAAGATTCAAGCAAGCATGCATCGAAGAAAAAGTAGCCTACGGTGGTGGGTCTGTACTTGTGTGGGCCGGAATTTCTTCTGAAAGTCGCACAGAGCCTGGTGATCATAGAAAACGGCTCTTTAACTAGCGTAAGATATGTGGAAGAAATCCTCAATGATCACGTTGGTCCATTTATGGTCAATTTAGGTGAGGATGCTATATTTATGCATGACAATGCCCGACCTCATACAGGTAGGATTGTGAATGACTACCTTCAAGAGATGAACATTACTCGTATGGAGTGGCCAGCGCGCAGCCCGGATATCAACCCGATCGAGCATGCTTGGGACGAGCTAGGCAGATGCGTAAAACAACGAAACCCTCCCCCAATCACGCTTCGTGAGCTCAAAATTGCTCTCACAGAGGAATGGGAGAATATTCCCCAAAATCGTATAAGGAACTTGGTGTACAGCATGCCAAACCGCGTAAACGCAGTAATGGAAAATGGAAGCACGAGGAGGCAATACGAAGTATTAAAATTCAAGAAAATCGTAATAAATTTCAAAAATTTCATGTTTCCTATTTTTGTTTTAAGGAGAGATCAGCAGTTTTTTTCTTTATGTAATTTTGTGTTAATAAAATGTATGGTGACTCATACTTTTTTTACTTTCATTTAAGGAGTATTACATTGCCTATTAAATACAATTTATTGCATTAACCTATCATTTTTAGTTTCCGAGATTTTTAACATTCTTTAAGTGACCCGGATTCATTGCTCTCGAGTGTATTTAGGTAAAGTGAGCTTGAAGTGAACTGTCATTCCACCTACAGATACATAATCAGCGTGTAACGTTCCAACTGCTGGGACACAGGCCTCCTGTCTGTCAGACAGAGTGGGCCGTAATCCACTACGCGGGCCCAGTGCGGGTTGGTAGATATCACATGTCTTCAAATTTTTGGTTCTAGGACATGTCGGTCTCCTCACTATGTTTTCCTTCAACGTTTTGAGAACAGTGGTGATGAAATAATTTATACAAAGTAAAGCGCCGGTCCGGGTTCGAACCTACGACCTACAACTCGTTGGTCGCGGCTGGGCCACCGCTGCTCTGCTCTGTTAGCGATTGATACTATTGACAGCTCATTTCACCCAAGTTTTCACGTTTAGATTATTACAGAATAGATCGGATGGTATTAAGATAAAGGTACCTAAATAATTTTTTTCAAGAAAAAACAAGTCGGGTGAGATTGAATAATTAATTTATTTAATATGTACAACACAGCTAGGAACACAAGAATTAACAATTAAAACATAGGGGTATAATAAACTATAAAGATTTAGGTAACAATCAGATCCGTAGAATAAATCAGTAATGATGATGATGTTCAGGTACAATGTGTTTAGCGTGACCCACGTACTTTACGTTGGCGTTGAATCTGTAAACAGAAAAATAAAATTGAATGACACATTTCCAGGCATAATTTATTCGGTACAGCTTAGTCTACGCGTAGGGTGAATTCTCGGATATTAGTTTCCGCGTATTCACCTTAGGTTGGACTTTTTGAGGTGCATAAACGGTATAACCCGGTTTGAAGGTCCCTGAGAAGTTAAATTAATGCGTATATTAATACTCACCCAGTTTTCTTGTCAGCGTGGTACTCGACGATCCTAATGGTGCCGTCAGGCTGGTGCAGACTGTACACACCCTTCACGACATGGCCATCACGAGATTCATGCTGAGATTTCTTGTCGCCGGTGTGAGGATCCTCCACTTTGTACGCGAACTCGTATTTGGGATGAGACTGTAAGATAATTAGGTATTGATTAGCAAAATCATTCCGAAAATAAATCAAAATTAAACATTATTATTGGAACATTATCATACATAGTACTCGACGTGTTTCTCGGTGGCGTGTCCGTGGTGCTGCTTGAGGCTCTGTGATGAGGAGGCGTGACCGTGGTGGTGCTCGTGACCGTGACCCTCTTGTGGCCGCGCGGCGGCAACCGCAACGACAGCAGCGACTAAGATGATCTGTGCAGGTGAATTTATTTTTAGAATATCTTTTTTCGGAACTTGTAGTTTTGTCGTAGATACCAAATAGTTTTTTTTAACCGACTTCTAAAAAAGGAGGAGGTTCTCAATTCGGATGTTTGTATTTTTTTTTATTGCATGACTTGTGACAGTTTTAAGTGGTGTTCTTTCTATTTATGAAAATTTAATTAAGATTTTTAAATGGAGGTTGTAAAATATGATGTTTTAATTAGGAATAAATTGTTATTTATGTACATTTTAATTCTAAATAAACTTATTTATACTAGTTATTGTTCTACCTTGTACATTTTGATGATTTGTATTATTTACTCTTGGTAGTACTGACTGGTGACTGATAGTACCTTAGCACATATTTTTCTTTATATACACTTTACTATAGGGTCTGTAATACAGATTTGCGCAATCAGTTCAAAATATGTTCAACCAGTTTGCCGCATATATCTTATTTCGGAAAGTAAGGCTGACCTTAAGACAATATTGAGTTATTTAATTTATTTCTTTATATTTTCTGAATATTAATGTACTCCTAACATTAATATTCATCAAAATTAAGCAAAGAAAGGGCCATTGCTTCCATTTTATCGTGAGAGTGTATGTAACAGAGTAGTCAGGAAACGCCGACCTCATCTAGTTTAAAACAAATATGATTGACCCAACTAACCTACTCGTACTTACAGAAATAAAATCTTTTATCATTTAACGTGGTTAAAAGTATAAGTACTTAAAATAAGTACGTACAGTCACGACCAAAAATATGTATACACTCGGCTTTATTCAAAAGCGATTTACTCCTTTATTTTTCAATGAAATGTTGTTACGAACATAGCATTTTTGAATCCATAGGTTTATGTAATGTGTCGTATTTCAACGTTGCATTCGTTATTTAACGAAAAAATTGCAATTGAAAGTTGCCAAGTGTTGACATATTGATGCTCGTGACTGTACATGCAAGTGTAGGTACCTACTATCCGTGTTCTACCTGACCGTTGTTTTCTAAGTTTGTTTGGGTCTTTCATCTCAGAGGAGTCGAGTAGTAAACACCGAACTCATCTAATTTTAACACACCACTTTTTTATGACGTGTTGATATCTTTTTTTTTTAACCAATTTACATAAATAAATACAATTTATCATCATTTATCACGGATTTTGGAATATATTTTGATGCTTAGGAAATCAATCTGCAGCAGCATTTTTTCATTCAACTTTGCCTACTTACTTTCCTAATAGAGGAGTGTTTCAGGGCATACGATAACTTTAAATAATTTTCATGAATATCTAAAACTCAGTTCAGGGATCTAGAAGCAGGTTTTGCAAATCAAAAGCTTTAACTGATTGCGTAATAAAAGCAGGTTTAGATCATCGTTTTTTTTTTCAATGGAAACAGTCCCCTATTGCTGACAACATAATGACTGCTGAATTCTCGCCTTATTTGCCACATTGTAAGGCCATAGATTCATTTTCCATAGGCCATAGATTGATTCAATTCCAGAGTGGAGATTAGATAGGTGATTTCTGGTGTTGAATTGTACAGTTAAATACCAGGCTATTGCTATTTTTATTTATCAGGCTAGATGCAATTATTTTTCATCAAAGCGTGCAGGTTATTTATTTAACTAGCCACACGCCCCTGCCTGACACGGTTTTTAAGACTTTACAAAACGTCGAGATTTAAAAAAATTAAAATACATAGCGAAGTCAATACTGTACATTGAATATTAAAAAAAAAGGTTTTTGCTACGAGGTGTGGAACAAGTCGGGTGCCGAATATATAGTTTTTTAGAACTTTGGTTCGTTTATCTGTTTGTCTGGATGCATTTTCCGGATTGACACAAAAACGGCTGAACGGATTTAGATGAAATTTGCACACAGATAGTTAACCTGGATTAACACAGGTAATTTTTTTCCCGGTAGTAGGTTCCCGTGGGATATTTTCCGACATCCACGCGGGTCAAGCCGCGACCAAAAGCTACAAGTTTACTACATGTAAGTTTAACAAAAAAGCATTACTTTATCGAGTAAATTGTCTTGTTGATGGTGAAAACCACATCAAAATTCGTTGCTTAGTTTAGAAGAGGAACTCGGTCACACAGACAGACACGAACAGCGACTTTAATTTATAATAATTATGTAGCTTAAACGAATTCAAATGATACAATTTGGATCCATTTATTCAGAAATATAAAAGTAGATGTGTATTAATGGGCTGAGTTCACCATAAATATTCTTTACCAACTCATGCCCATGTTGTATGTGGAGAGTTTCATATCATCCGAAGCGCTGCACCCTTTTTTTTGGGTGGGAAATCATCAAATGACCTCTCCCGCTCTGGGCTGAGCGGAAAGGCGTGTCAGATTTTTACTGACTAAAACCCACCCGTGTTCCTTCAGTTGCCTGTGCCAGGGGCCACGATATCTCTTTCGAACAACCCGCAGCCCTGGCGGCATCGGCCCTAGCGGACCCCGTCAGTTCGTGCTGACATCTCTTTGAGGCGCGCGTGGAACACAACGCGCCGTCGACCCGGGCCTGGTCCTTACCGGGCGGCGAGCTGCCCATTGCTCGCCACCCGCAAGCCCGCGCCTACGGTGGCCGGGAGTCGGCTGTTGACTCCCGTCCAGGGCATCTCCTGCGGTGGCTAGGGGCGTGAGGGCGCAGAGATTGCCTCTTCCTCACGCGCTCCGCCTCCTCCTTCGCGAGCATTACTGCTTCGCAGAAGGAGGTAACGGCCTCCCATTCACTCTCGCTCCGTGCAATGGCCTGGACCAGGGCTGGACGCGAGAGATCGCCGTCGAAGCGCTGCACCCTAGGTAACTGCAACCTGCACGCCACCTAGTACTGTAACCTATTTTGTTAGTTCGCTTTTTCCCTTACCCTGCGGTTAAAATTCTTGATATTTCATTTTGTTATCAAAATCAGCTTTGAATTTTAATCAGCAATCACAATTAAAATTTTGTAGTGATAACTCCAGAAAATTCGCCAAAATAATTTACGGTCCATGGCTAGACGTTTGATGAACGGACAAATAACAAAGTCGTCCCAGTCGGGATTCATTTTCTGTGGATATATTTCTTTAAGTCTTATGTGGTCATTCTCAGCTTCTTCTTCTTAGCGTGTGGATAACAATCTAAATCGACCCGGTCCAGAATTCGGCTAATTCTTTGGTGCCAACACCAGCGTCCATCAGTTTTTGTAACGTGTCACGCAGGTCAGGTCAGCCTCCTCCTCCTCAGCTGGTGTTTGCTCGTTGTTTATCCAGGCTGCCTTCGTTGTAAGGTGGTTCCGTTTCTTATTATTTGAGTTCGTTATCCTACATTACTAACGTGTGAAATGTTTATTTTTGAGAACGTCATTAAATAATTATGCATTATGTAATGCATTTTATAAAAAAAAACCTTGATATTGATAATAATATGATTAATTACTAGATAATATGTTACAAATATATTTTGTACTGTTGTGTTTTCTGAAAGCTATTTTGATTTAACTCCTTACTTGGTGAGTTAGTAAATAATTTATTGTATTATTTTCTGTCTTTCAATGTTTTTAATTTTCTGATGATGAAACGGTTAGATTAAGAGTTTTAGAGTCTCCAGACCCTTGACGAGGGGCCCCAAGATACGTGAATGTGAATAGTTTTTCGCCGTCTCCTTGTCATTGATTTGGTCTTCTCATTACAAATAATTTTCGTTAAAAAGTTAAATATTTGTCGGCTCTCTGGGCAGCAATAAAGAAGTCTGACTAAACTCAAAAGGGAACATTATTCCAAAGGTGCATCAGGTGGTATTTTTTGTGAAAATCTCACTGTGCAAAGTTAAGAGAAATGAACTTGAAGTGAACTGCCACCTGGTGCTAGCTATTGATACTATTATTGACAGCTCACTTCAAAGATTTCTACAGAATAGATAGGCTGGTATGATAAATACAAATAAAACTTTATAGGAAAAACAATTCAGGTGAGATTGAATAATTAATTAATTTAATATGTACAACATACAGCTAGGAATACAACAATAAACAATTAAAACAAAGGGTATCAACAATAAAGACTAAGGTAACAATCAGATCCGTAGAATAAATCAGTGATGATGATGATGTTCGGGTACAATGTGTTCAGCGTGACCCACGTACTTTACGTTGGCGTTGAATCTGTAAAAACGAAAATAAAATGTTTATGATCCATTTTAAAGCATAATTTATCCGGTACGGCTTAGTTTAAATGAATGTGTATGTTCTTACTCACCCAGTTTTCTTGTCAGCGTGGTACTCGACGATCCTGATGGTGCCATCGGGCTGGTGCAGGCTGTATACACCCTTTACGACGTGGCCATCACGAGATTCGTGCTGAGATTTCTTGTCGCCGGTGTGAGGGTCCTCCACTTTGTACGCGAACTCGTACTTAGGGTGAGACTGTAAAACATAATGTGACGGTTAGTAACTTCTAATTTGAAAAATCCAAATTCTATTTATGGTTGGCACGTCATCATACATAGTACTCGACGTGTTTTTCGGTGGCGTGTCCGTGGTGCTGCTTGATGCTCTGTGATGAGGAGGCGTGACCGTGGTGGTGCTCATGACCATGACCCTCTTGTGGCCGCGCGGCGGCAACCGCAACAACAGCAGCGACTAGGATGATCTGTGCAAAAGTAGATCGTGAATTTCTATTTTCTAGCAACTTGTTATATTGAACAGATTTCATCTCTTGCATGACTCTGGACCATCTATACTCATGGATGATTGTATATTGGCTGGTTTTAATGTCTTTGAAAATAATACCTTGTACATTTTGTTTGATTTGTATTCTTTACTCTTGGAGTTCTGAATGGTGACTGATAATATTCCTGCTCATAATTTTTCGTTTTATACACTCTACTAAAGGGCCGGTAAAACAGATTTACGCAATCAGTTTAAAAAATATTCGACCAGTTTAGCGCATATATCTTGTTTCGGAAAGTAAGGCTGACCTTCGGACAACATTTTAACTTATTTGTTTATAGGAGTACATTTATATTAATCAAAATTATGCAAAACAAGGATCATTGTGTCCTTAAAACATGTTTTACTTCTTTCTAAATATCTTTGAAAGTATAACGCGGTTAAATGTGTACTTAAAAACAAGCAAGTGTGTAGTTTGGGAAATAAATTTTAAATTTTTTTTCGTTTTGACTTAACTGCTTCTTACACAAACCCTTGTTTTCTTAATCCAACTGCAAAATTAAAGTTTCTTAAAGGGGGAAGCGCTAGGTAATTACATTATTGTGGGTAATTTATTGCAAGTTGTTGGTCAGGTCAGGTTCTGTGTTGATTATGATATGATTCACGACCGTAATAACTGTGACTTTACTGGGTTATAATCGTTAAAATCATCAATACAACCGTCTAAGTCCATATAATCCCATTGATTGTTCCTGACAATGACCTGCAAATTGCTAAAAAACGTAAGAAAATTTGAATTTCACGGGCTACCTTGGCGCATCCCCCTTAAGTTGTTAGTCGTTGTTCTTGGCTATTTAAACAATCCATTACCACTTTCAACGCAATGACCGCTGAATCCACATTAAATATTATGTTACCAACCTTATGTGCCAAGTCAAAACACATGATTCATGTATGTTTCTAAGTATTTAATACATGTTAATTATATTCAGCCTTTGTCAACGCTCTTATTTGTTTAATATACATATCTGTTTTATCTAGATATCTATGTTAGCGACCTTATCTATCTCAAAGTCGAATGACATAGGTTGTATTCATTCAGAAATATAAACATATGTTCATACTACTCGACTTATAGTTTCATGAACGAAAAGTTGACTAAAATATTAGGAAATTATAATATTTTTTATACTCTACTTATTTTCTTTTTTATTTGATTTAATCCTTTTGCTATTTCTATGACTAATTTGCAATTTGAATATTATTCATTTAATTCAATGTTATATTATAAGACACTAACCAAAACCCTGAAAATGTATTTGTACGCTGGAAACGGCAGAATATTATGAACTTTAAAAACTATTTAATATCTCTCTCTTAAATTACTATTATACAGTGTGAGTCTTTGTAAAGTGCACATATTAAAAGGGTGAAAATATAAACAATTTTATCGACGGAAAAAATCTAAAATAAATTTAATTTTTTTTGTGTACTTTTAATTTTTTTTACTCTCGTCTTGGTACCCCATGCAAACAAACTGTTACTACTTTTAAACTAAATGTGATATTAAAACAAAACAAAATTAATAATATTCTCTAATAATAGGCCGAGCTAATAAAGCCATAGTTTTTTGAAAAATAAACCTCATAAATTAATTATTAATGATTTTTAGAAGAAAATTTACCATTTTTCTACCAATTTTTGCAATAAATGTAAAATTAATAAAAAAAAAAATTGTATTTCGCGTTTGTTCTTCACCCTCTTCTGCTGGTGAAAAAGGGTGTTTGCTGTGGAATATAGTACACGATCATTGAATTTTTATAATTTTTTCCGATTGTGTCTTTTGTGGCAATAAATGCTTCAAAATAATCTACGGTACTTGAGTAAGTCATCCCAGTCGGGCTTATTTTTCGGTGGGATATACATAATATTATGAATCCATAGGTAAATAGAATATTCGGTAAAGTCTTAAGTGGTCATCCTCAGCTAGTGTTTTTTCATGTTTATCCAGACTGCATCTTTTGTTATTTGGTTCCATCTTTGCTTATTTTGTGTTTATTTTCCTTAATTGCTAACATGTAGAATGTTTCCTTTTTGAGAACGTCATTCGACAATAATCACGCATTAATAATAATAACCCCACCGCCGTATCTCTACGTTGACGTAGACTACGTACGCGTTTGGAGGCGTGCGCGCTCCTAACGCTGGGCTTGTGCCAGTAGAGTTCACTTTACCGGAACAGGTCTAGAATGAGGAGCCAGACCAAGAAAGATACAAAAACCCGCAGGGCAGCATGTGGTGAGCTGTTGGGCAGTAGCGAACCCACTAAGGTTGGATTTATGGTCTGCACCTCTCTTTGTGTTGCATTTGTAATGCATTTTTATCTAAGAAGTTATAATAATATATTATATTAGACACATTACGAAGATATCGAGATAAGATATATAGATATGTTGCTGTGGGGGGGCCCTGGTGACCTGTAACACAGGCTTCTCCAGAAACCTACTTCAGGTACCAGTCTCTTCCAATAGTGGCATATTACATTATTTAAAACATTGTTAACTATTAAGGAAACCATTATTGTGAAGAGAGAATAAAATTAAATAATAATAATATCAGAAGGCCAATTCTCGTAATTTAAAACGTTCAAAATCTAATCGCAGTCTCATCTAGGTGACAAACAAATGTCAGAAAACTTATCAAAATGTAGGGAAATTAGAAGTATTTTTTGACAGATTGAGACAGATCAGACTGTGAACGTTCTTAAAATTACGAGAATTGCCCCTCTGGTTGTGTTATGTATGTAACCTCGGATATCTGTGTATGTAACCGTTTGGTGTCTTTGTATAGAAGGTATTTTTATTAATTTCTGTTGTGTGATGTTTTGATGAGTTATCTAGCTTTTTATTGGCCTCCCGACTCGGAAAGCACCGAATGAATAGTTTATCGCCATCGCCTTTCCATTTATTTGGTCGAAACTTTTCGCCATGACTTTGGCCGCGTATCATCAATCAAATTGAAAATCATTACGCAGTTAATTATTAATCGGCTCTCTGATCAGCAATCTTGTTAAAAGTCTTACTAAACTCAGAAAGGTACTTATACTATTGTAAGGGGTTGGTACATCAGGTATTAAATTACTGTTAAATAAAACTTTAAAAAAAACATTATAGGTGAGATTGAATAATTCATTAATTTAATATGTACAACACACAGCTAGGAACACAACAATTAACAATTAAAGACTTAGGTAACAATCAGATCCGTAGAAAAAATCAGTGATGATGATGATGTTCAGGTACAATGTGTTCAGCGTGACCCACGTACTTTACGTTGGCGTTAAAACTGCAAACAGGAAAATAAAATTAAATGACAGGTTTCCAGTTAGAATAATCGGTACAGCTTGGTTTAAATGATGTGAAAACTCACCCAGTTTTCTTGTCAGCGTGGTACTCAACGATCCTGATGGTGCCATCAGGCTGGTGCAGGCTGTACGCGCCCTTCACGACGTGGCCATCACGAGATTCATGCTGAGACTTCTTGTCACCGGTGTGAGGGTCTTCCACTTTGTACGCGAACTCGTATTTGGGATGAGACTGTAGGTAAGATAAGATAATGGTTAGCAAACAAAATCTTTCCCAGAGGAAAGGAAAATACTACCTATAGTATTATGATTCGAACAATGATCGTACATAGTATTCGACGTGTTTCTCTGTGGCGTGTCCGTGGTGCTGCTTGAGGCTCTGTGATGAGGAGGCGTGACCGTGGTGGTGCTCGTGACCATGACCCCCTTGTGGCCGCGCGGCGGCAACCGCAACGACAGCAGCGACTAGGATGATCTGTGCAGGAGAAATTATTTTTAGATTTTTTATTAGACTTGATTAGACTTTTTAATTTTACGTAAATTATTATTTACTTATGTATTTCTATTAATTTTTTTTTTTGCATGACTATTTGCAGTATTAAGTACTACTACCTATCTACTGTAAGGGAAGTATAGATTTTTATATGATTTTTAAATGTAAGTACAAGTTCAAGAATAATACCTTGTACATTTTGATGGTTGGTACTCCTTGCTCTTTGAGGACTAAATAGCGACTGATATTATCCCAGCACACAATGTTACTTTTTATACACTTCATTTAAGGGTCTGTGGGACAGTTTTTCGTAATACAATAAAAACGTTGAACCAGTTTGCTGCATTGGTCTTAGTTTGGAAAGTTGATCAGACCCTGATACATTCTTTCTTTATAGCAGGACATTGACATTCAACAAAATTTGGTAGGATGCCCGACGAGGCCGCGCTGATGATATCAGCCTTCACCCCGCGAGAAACAAGATCAGCCGGGTTCTCCTTGGACGGAACGTAGCTCCACGTGTGACCGCTGGTGCTTTCTTTGATCTCGTTAACACGATTACGTACGAACTGATTAAGTTGATTTGAAGGGGTGGACAACCACCCTAAGACGATCGTGGAATCGCACCAAAACCGACACATGTTAATTTTTAACGTAAGTGAATTTCTTACCTTAGTACACAGTCTTGCACCTAATAGAGCCCCACACAACTCTAGACGGGGAATAGTTGTGGGTTTGATCGGTGCGACCTTGTTTTTTGAGATTAAGAGCTGAACACGTACTAGTCCCGAATTACACACAGACCGAATGTAGACGCATGCCCCATACGCACTTTCAGATGCATCTGTGAATACATGGATTTCAATCTTTACGTAAAGATCACTAAGAACCCATCGAGGAATTTGTAATTTATTAAGACAGGGTAATGTGTTAGCAAATGAAGACCAGAGATGTAAAATCTCTGACGAAACTTCTTCGTCCCAAGAGCTTTTATTGACCCACAATTTCTGCATAATCAATTTAGCTTCGACAACGCATGGACCTACAAGCCCTAATGGGTCGAATATTTGACTTATAACTGAAAGAATGTGGCGCTTGGTGACCTTCTCATGAAGTTCAATGTTAATCGAGAAAGATAATGTATCCTGCTGACAAAGCCAATATAAACCTAATGTTTTTGATGATGTATTTTTGTTGTTGTCTGATAGATCTAAAACTGTGTTTGAATCTATAATTTTACCTGAGAACAGCTCGTTAAGAATTAATGCATTATTAGATTTCCATTTGCGAATATTGAATCTTGCTGAATTTAAGGCGGCAGTAATTCCCTTACATAGCTTTATAGCTTCGCTTACAGTACTGGATCCACTTAATAAATCATCACAGTAAAAGTCGTGCGATATACTGTATTTGACGCTATTATCGTTGACTGTGGATGCCAGACTACTCAAACATTTTGTCGCGAGATATGGCGCAGCAGCAGTCCCCTGACAAACTGTGTTAAGTGTGTAGGTTTTTAATCGTTGAGAGGAATCATACCTGAATACAATTTGCTGTAACGTGCGTTGACTAGGTACTATGTTAATAGATCTAAACATTTTTTCAATGTCTGCCGATACTACAAATTTATGCTGGCGGAATCTGAGGAGAATCGATAAGAGATCGTCTTGGACAGTAGGACCGACCATCTGAATTTGGTTGTAAGAAATTCCTGAAGTGGTGACGGCAGAAGCATCGAAGACTGTACGCAACTTTGTCGTTGTACTGGACTCCCGAAGTACGCCATGATGAGGAAGGTAGTAGTTGGCATTTTCACTGTATGGAAAAAGGGTTTTATTTTCAGTCATGTGACCTAACCGCTCGTATTCGTTCATGAAGTCTAAATATTTTTCCTTGAATATTGGCTCTCGTTCGAATTTACGCTCAAGCGATAAGAAACGGCGCTTTGCCATCTCAAAAGAATCGCCTAAGACCTGAGGATCTTGCTTGAGAGGTACGGTGACGACAAAGCGACCATCGTCATCTCGAGTTGTGTTGACAGTGAAATGATTTTCACACGCACGTTCCTCCGCGGATTGAGAATGCTCAAGAGAAACACTATCTACTTCCCAAAAACGAGTGAGGTCAATATCAAGTTGACCTTGAGTAAAAAGACATTGACTGAATGCACCTTTTGGACTCGAGATGTGTCCAGTGACTATCCATCCGAGCTCCGAACTACGTAACATAGGTAGATGCTTGCCTAGGCTAATCTTTTTGTTACCTAGAATATCCCAGAAGATATCTGCCCCAATAAGAAGATCGACCTTAGAAGGAATGTTATAAGAGGGGTCAGATAGACATAAGCCTGCTGGGATTTGAATGTGTTGTGTGTCAATGTATGTGATTGGTACTGCTGTGGTGACGTTGGTAAACACATGACAATCAATGTTAGTCCTATAGTCAGAAGTCAGTGACTCAATTGTGAGATTGCAAGACTGTGTACTATTGGATACATGATTATTAAAACCTGATACCGTGGAGCTCACGTTCCGCCTCGGCAAACCCAGCTTACTGCAGAAAGCTTCGGAAACGATATTTATTCCGCTACCGTTATCCAAGATCGCCCTGGCGGTGTGTTTGCTGCCCCTGCCATCAACCACTCTCACCAACGCTGTGGATAGGAAAACACGCGTCGGAGTAGTTACCGGTAGAACATCAGTTGTCAGTACAATATCTTTTGAAGACGATGAAGACGAATCATGAGAAGCAGATTGCTCGGATTTTTCTACATGCAACAGAGTGTTGTGCTTTTCTTTGCAATATTTGCAGTGTGATAAAAAACATTTCTTTGCTACATGACCGAAACGCAAACAGTTCAAGCACACATTGAACTCCTTTACTTTTGAAATCCGAGATTCTAGTGGAAGACTTCTAAACGATTCGCAATTGAACAGCTGATGTGACTCATCGTCACACAATGGGCATGATTTACGTTTGTTATTTTTATTTTTGCTATTAGTGCTTTTATTTATTACTAAACTTTTCGCTTTTACGGGTTCTGATTTTATTTTATTGTTCTTAGTGTTCTCTTCTAAAGTTTCTAATAAGTCAGCTCTGTTATTTAAAAACGTTATGAACTGTGATAGGGTTGGGGATGAAGTTAATGTATTTCTGTGTTCTTCCCACTCTCGACCAGTCACACTATCAAGTTTAGTTGACATCATATAAATTACGATCGTGTCCCAGTACTGTGTGGGTTCATTCAATGATGTGAGAGCCCTGATGTTCTTGTTGGTTACATCAATAAGATATTGAATCGACTTACACGATTCTGATCGAATAGGATCTACGTTAAACAAAGCCTGTATGTGGTTATTAACCAGTAAGCGACTATTGTCAAATCGCTCGCACAATAATTCCCACGCAATTTTATAGTTGTCACTTTTAAAATCGATGTTTTTAATTATTAGAGCGGCACTTCCTTGAAGAGAAGCCCGTAAATAGTGGAATTTATTTATGTTATCTATGCAATCACTGTTATGTATAAGAGAAAGGAATGTGTCTTTAAATTCAAGCCAGTCTTGATAGCCACCACTGAAATGTGGTAAGTCAATTTTCGGTAGCCTAACCAAATTTCTTACTCGCCCACCTGTTTCTGCATCGCTGAACTCCAACACAGACCCGCCGCCGCCCTTGCCTCCGGCAACAAGCAGGCTCTTGGCTGTGGCCACGAGCGGGTAGTAGTCGTTGTCAAACTGCACACGCTCCGCGGAAACTTCATCGGTTAGTGGCTCATCTGATAGGATCTCGATTTCAGTCTGTAACGTGTCGAATTCCTCGCATAAGGGCTCAAATTTTCGTAAGCGACACTCTAAATCTATGTTTTGTAGTTCCGTTAATGTTTTAGAAGTTTTAATTAATTTTATATGATTGCCAAAAATAGTAAGCTTTGATTTTATAGCTGAGCGTTTTTTAATTAAAGTTTTAAGTTCGGACATGATCACAAAACGAACCTCAACTCGCAATAAGGGCAACAGCTGATTTCACAATAGCAACCACAAACACAGCTACTTGATGCACCGTAATAAAAATATGTTAGCAACAATTTATAACTAGGTAGCTGAGCTCAATGACTGTGCGTATCGATTTGAAGTAAACAAGATGATTCATGCGATAGGCATTCAACGCTCGAGTTTTTATGATTGCAAGTAGCTCACAAGTTACGACAATTAATTGTCAACAAACAAAATTAGTCCCATTGTCGGAGGTTATACTTTGAGGCTTCCCTCGACGAGCCACAAACCGATTCAGAGCGGCCATGTATCCCTCTTTAGTAAGGTCTGTAACGAGTTCCAAATGCACGGCTTTTGTAGCTAAACAGACAAAAATGGACAAGTAAGATTTAGTCAGTTGGCAACCTCGACCTTTACGGTTAGCTATCTTAACTGGGCCTGCATAGTCCACCGAGCAATGTAAAAAAGGGAATTCCAGTGTAGTTCTGGATTCAGGTAACTGTCCCATTATGGGCTGAACATTGCTAGCTTTAAATCTGAAACATTTTATGCAACCTTTCGTTATGGATTTAGACAGATTCCTTCCTCCCAAAGGCCAAAAGGTTTGACGAATACTGGACAACAATAACTGAGGCCCCGCATGTAAAAGCTTTAAGTGATGCATATGAAATATGATTTTCGTTATATGATGTTTGCTACATAATAATATTGGATGCTTGGTGTCATAGCTATAAGGTGAATTATCAAGTCTACCGCCTACTCTCAAGATATCATTTGAATCTAGAAATGGGGTCAATGATATTAATTTATTTTTCTTTGGTAATGCATGACCTGATTTTAAGATAAGGTATTCATTTGGGAACATTTCTAACTGTGCGGTGTGCATTATAAAATTGAATGAATTTTGCAATTCCTCACAAGAAAGATGATCGCAGAATCTGTTCGTTTTGTTTTTACAGTTATAAATAAATCTGTGTATGTAGGCTATAACTCTTTGTAAACGTGTAAATTGTGAATATTTAGGTATAAGTTTTGTAAATAGTTTATCGTCATCGTTCTTCTTAACGTCATTATTTATAAGAAGACAAGGTTGGAGATCCGGTAGGTCCTGCTTCTGGGATTCATTAGGCATTTTTGTCCAACAATGATCTGACTCGAGCAAATACGATGGGCCCGACCACCACAACGAGGCCGCGCTGATGATATCAGCCCGACGAGGTGATATCAGCCCGATGATTTATGTTATCTATGCAATCACTGTTACCAATGTTTGGGGACTCTCTCGATAATTTCGTGTGAAAATTTAGTAAAAAAGCTGTTTAATTCGTTAGCCGCTCCAACATAATTTTTTCCATTGTCGGAATATATCTCTAAAGGTTTTCCCCTTCGAGATGTGAACCTTTTTAAACAAAGAAGATAACTGTTAGTGGAGAGATCTGTGACCAACTCAAGATGCACTGCTCGAGTCGCAAAACAAATAAATATACAAATATAACATTTTATTAACCTTGAGCCTCACGAGTGTGATAACAGGCATATTCGATGACCTGTATCCCGAATGCGTATGCGTCATGCGGACGAGTGTACACAAGCCCCCCAGCTAGGCTGTGTAGTGAATGTTATGTTGGAGACAGAACGTAGCACCGCCCGCCACTGCGACTACGGGAGCGGGGCAGCAGCGTGCGGGGAGCAGGGGACGAGGTGCCGACCGCCGATGGCCTGCACTGCCCGACACTTCAACAAAAACAACGGTCCGAGAGGCGCGCGTCCTTATGTTCAATATACGAACCATACCTATTGATACAGTCCGCTATTTTATTTATAACACCTCTGAGAATCAACAACATAACTATTTTATATAATTAAAGGAATGTATTTTACACAAGGTATACCTGGGGGTGCGTCTCATAACGTATAAACTCATTTGGTCTAATTTCATTTTATTATCGTTCATAAGATATAATCAACGTGAGATATACCAACTGTTGATATAATTTCTTTACATATAACATTTATTTATTCTTAAATTTAATTAGTATAACGTTGTTTGATATAACGTTTATGTAATCGAAAATCATTTGGTCTAACGTTTAATATGTATATTGTTTATTTAATCGAAAATCATTATGTCTAACGTTTATCCAAACTAATATTATAAATGCGAAAGTAACTCTGTCTGTCTGTCTTTCTGTCTGTCTGTCTTTGCTTCACGCCTAAACTACTGAACCGATTTGTGTGAAATTTGGTACAGACATAGTTTGGAACTTGAGAATGGACATAGAATAGTTTTTATTACAAAAAATAAAATAAAAAATAAAATTTATTCCGGACATACAGCGCCATCTATTGGTCAAGAGTCGGCATCAATTCAGTACTGAAAATTCATCGGAAAAATGTAAATAAATAGTAAAAAGGTATGAAAATATAATATAATACAACTTTTAGTACAAAGAAAATGCTCTAACGGAGTATAGATAATTCTATTAGTATTATATGTCGAGTTGGTGATCGCGCAATGGTGTCGATCGTTACACGAGTTCGGTTCATGTTATTGTTTTAATTCATCGGAAAAAAAGTAAATAAATAGTAAAAAGGTATGAAAAAAATAATATCAATATAATAAAACTTTTAGTACAAAGAAAATGCCCGAACGGAGTATAGATAAATAATCCGAGTTGTCACTATGCTCGATAGATGGCGTTGGGATCGAAATAGATCGCGCTATGGTTTCGTTACACGCATTTGGTTGGGTATCGGCCGAGCGCTTCGGTACTGTCGTGGAATTGTTGATTGATCGTTTCGTAAATTTAAAATTGACTCCGTTGTATTAGTAGATTAAAAGGTTTATTTGTTGGGTTGTCTGGTGGTTGCTTTCAAAATTGGTTCCGTTAAAAGGGGTAATTCAGTTTTTAAGGGGAGGATTTGAACTTGAAACTGTATGTTACATTTTCACGCCTAAACCACTGAACTTCTGATTTGGCATAGAGATAGATGGCATCCTGGGGAAGCACATACATTTTATCCTGTTAGCACGTGCCCGTGGGATAATTTCCGACATCCACGCGGGCGAAGCCGCGGGCAGAAGCTAGTTAAATATAAAAAACGTCATTATGGTTAACACCCCGACTCAGTTTACCCCGACTCGGATAGGTTAGGTTAGAAGGCTAAGCCGGGAGCGAAGCGGAGCGGAGCTCCCGCCTTAGCCTTCGTGGTTATTTTTTTTTAAACCACCCAGAAATAGGAGCCCCGCTAAGCGGGGCTCCGTCGACCTATCTTAGCACAGGTGGTAATCAGTTACTAGTTATGTTTAATATCTACTTAGGTTACTATTACCTACAACTACGATAGAACTTACAAAGAATAAAACACAGAAAAAATACTTTTAAATATTTATTAAAGGTTGCATATTAGAAAATCAAAACTTTCTCGAGCAAATTTAAAATGACAATAAACGAAATAACAAAATTTAAATGACCAAATGTTTTATTTAGAAAAATTTTAAAATCCCAATGTATGTAACATCAAATGAACGACTGATCAAAAGTTTTTACATCGAAACAGCTAGGTTAGGTTAGGTTAGAACTGTGACCACACAACGCACGAGCCGAGCGAGCGCAGCGAGTGGTGCCGCGGCAGCGGCCGGCGAGTGCCAGAAACATATTAATCGCGGGAACTACGTCGCCGCTCTTTGGGATTTCATCGATTTGGTCAATAGTGTAATAAATAATTTAAACATTGATATTCCAGACTTTGGTCAGCTGAACTTTTGATCAAATGACCATCGTTATTTTAAACTTTGTTGATTTGTACGTTGTTCTTTTGAAATTTTCTCAGGAAAGTTTTGATTTTCTAATATGCAACCTTATTAAACTAACCCGTGTCTATGCAATTTTGCTTTGTGTTTTTAAGTGGCGTTAACGCGTTTTCATCATATTAGACCAAATAAGTTTTATATCTTTTGAGTGGTATATCAAACGATTTTATATTAAATTTAATGTATGTTATGTCAAACGATGTTATATTTAATGTATGTTATGCTTATAAAAATTAGTTCTTCAACAATTATATCAATCGTTCATTATATTAACTAATCGCTATATTAAATAAAATTATAGGTTCCGTTGTTATATGTTGTTAATATTAGAGATTTTGTTGTTATATCATTTATTACTTACCCTATACCTGGGGCAGAAAGTACGTTGTAGTTGCGGGTCGGAAAAGTTTAGATATGAAAATCCATTGTTAACGTGCTGAGCGGGAAGAAAAAGTGTAACCTTTTTAAATATAATATAATGCCAAAAGACAGAAAGTTTTTAACACCAAGCGCGAAATGAAACTACCCACATACTTTTGCTGATCATTCAAATCAATATTTGAATGATCGGCTTTTGCTCCCTGGCAAAAGTATTAGGTACATTGAGATTTAATGACTGTAACAATTTAAATATAAACTTCACTTGAAAAACATGTGTTATATTTGTCAATTTAAAACAAAAAAATATATATTTGTCATTTTTTGGCTTAAGCCAAATATTTTTTTGTCATCGTGTTGATAGTTAACGAACTTTCGATTTCTACCATCTTTCAATAAATTATGCCGTTAGTGACGATTTTTTTTTCAAGAATAATCTACCTTTTTGTTCTACCTTGAAGGGCCTTCAAATTTATGACGTTTTTTGCTATTTGCAGGTCAGCAACCGGTTGTATGTTGATTAAAATATGACCGTAACAAATATGACTTTACAGAATTATAATCAATAGAATCAACCAGTACCTACAACTCCTTGACTTAGAATTGGTCTCAAATGATTTGATTTTTTGAGTATCAATATTGTTATTTGACCAACATCAACTTATGATGGATCATTACTTTATTTTGGTATGACTGGTTCTGCTTGCAATGTTAAAAAGTTCCATCTTTGTTGTCTAATCTTTACTTATTCGTAAATCTGCACTACTATTTACCCATAATATTATTGCGTAGCTGTATAATTTGTTCTTACTCATGTACTTTCAATAAGACCATACATTTTGTGATGATAACAAAATCATGCAAATCACATCACGTTTTTTGCTTAGAATGGCCCATCTATGATTTTTGTAAAATTTGGGGTAAGCCTTTTATGACGGATATCTGAAGACAAATTCTCGTAATTTAAAAAGTTCAAAATCTAGTCGCAGTCTCATCTCGGCGACAAACACATGTCAAAAACTTGTGAAAATGCAGGGAAATTAAAGGTATTTTTGACAGTTTGAGACTGAGATCAGACTGTGAACTTTCTTAAAATTACGAGAATTGCCCCTTTGAAGGTCAATTCGTGTAATTAAAACTGTTCAAAATCTAGTCGCAATCTCATCTCAGCGACAATCAATGTCAAAAACTTGTCAAAGATGTAGGAAAATTAGAGATAAATTTGACAGATTGAGACTGAGATCAGACTGTGAACGTTCTTAAAATTACGAGATCTATGTGACCTTCAGGTCTCCTCTGCAATTTTCTATGACCAGCATTGTGATTTAGTAGATGTTATGGGATTGGGTTCAGCAAACCTAAAGTTAAATAAAAGTAAAAAAAAAACAACTGGCAACATTTAAAATCGTCGACAAAACGTCAGATAACTTTTTCTTCTGATGTTATAAGTAAGTTTCACGTCTATTTCCCATGACAGAAACTACGTTAAATCTTTTGAAAAGCTTTTATTTAACTTGACTTGTATGTATGTGAAGGTGGACTCTTGCAAATTTGACCCACTTCCCGGTATCCGATTGAGCTGAAATTTTACAAACTGGTCCAGTCCCGATGACAATGCATATTTATGACAAGAATGACGTGATGCTGCTGCCAGAATTGGCTCCAGACGAGGGAACTCCTCAACGGTTAACAGCAGGGACATGAAATTTTGCACACCCATTGGGATATCTTTTTAGGGCGTAAATAAAAGCTTTTTTAAAAGTTTTTTTTTTTATCAACACGACATCGACATCTATCGGAGAGGTTACCTGTGCAGGTTTGCCACCCGTGTGTATGGGGACGTTCCGGTCTACCTGAGCGGTCTTCAGTTCCTTTTGCGATGGCCGTACGGTGACACTAGAAAGAATTGATTTTCGATTTTGCACAGGTCGCCTGCGCAGGTTCAAAAAACTGCACAAGTCCACTCCCATAAACGCTCCGGTCTACCTGTGCAGGAGCACCTGCACAGGTACACCTCGTCGATAGACCGTAGCGTGTATGGCCGACTTAATTCATACCAATTCCCATTGTTGAGTTAAATATTCGTTCTCAGCTAATGTAAGATAAGCGAAAGTCAAAAAGACTAAAAATAAAAGGATCAAATGGAAAACAATAGCTGATTTACAATACTTAATTTATTAAAAATAATGTACACATACAATACACAGCGTAGGACATACTAATCAACAATTAGACATAGGGTTCAACAATAAAGTTCTAACAATGAGATCCGTACAATAATCAGTGATGATGGTGGTGCTCGGGAACAATGTGTTTGGCGTGACCCACGTACTTTACGTTAGCGTTGAATCTGTAAAAACGAAAATAGTAAAATTAATCACACATTTCAAGGCATAATTGTATCCGTAAAGCTTGGTTTAAATTAATGTGTAACTCACCCAGTTTTCTTGTCAGCGTGGTACTCGACGATCCTGATGGTGCCATCGGGCTGGTGCAGGCTGTATACACCCTTTACGACGTGGCCATCACGAGATTCGTGCTGAGATTTCTTGTCGCCGGTGTGAGGGTCCTCCACTTTGTACGCGAACTCGTATTTAGGGTGAGACTGTAGGACATAATGTGACGGTTAGTAAAATCAATTCCAATTTGAAAAATCCAAATTCTATTTATGATTGAAATGTCATTATACATAGTACTCGACGTGTTTCTCGGTGGCGTGTCCGTGGTGCTGCTTGAGGCTCTGTGATGAGGAGGCGTGACCGTGGTGGTGCTCGTGACCGTGACCTTCTTGTGGTCGCGCGGCGGCAACCGCAACGACAGCAGCGACTAGGATGATCTATGCAAGACAATTTAATTTCTAGAATTTCAATAGTTTGAGTATATTGTATATTTATATTGCATTGCTTATAACAGTTTTAACAAATATAATGTTATGTATGATTTTTAAATGATACCTTGTACATGGTGATAATTTGTAGGTATTCTTTACTCTTGGAGTACTGAATGGTGACTGACACTATCCCAGCACATATTTTTTCTTTTTATACACTTGATTAAAGGGTTTGGACTGTTTTTCGTAATACGCCACAAAAATGTTTAACCAGTTTGCTGCATTGATCTTATTTCGGAAAGTTGGTCTGCCCTTGATATATTATTACTTTAATTAATTTCTTTCTTTATGGCAGGGCATTGACATTCATCAAAATTAGGTATGACATATCTGTGTCCAAATGTTCATCTTATAATATTCTTTTCTAAATAGAAGAGGACTACTGCAGTTAAACAGTACTTACTTACCTACAAAAGAATGAATTATTTTTCAAATTATTTCTAAATCATTTTTAATTAACATGCTTTTATTTTAGGCTAGTTGCGCCCCGCGGTTTCACCCACATCAGTTACGGATAGTAACTGATGTGGGTGGTAATATCGGGATAAAAAGTATCCTATATGTTAATCTTAGTTATAAACCATCTGTGTGCCAAAGACAATGCTCATGGATGTATGGAATCCCGTATCATGCTGCATCAAAGTCAAACTTTGTTTTTTATATACTACACTTACTTACCATAGTAAATTATTAACTCCTACAAAAGTTCTTTTTGTAAGCAAAACCCGGGTTTCGGAGATTTTCAAAAAAATCGAAATAACCTAAAAACTAGGTGCTTTATTTTGTTTGACATGTCATCCACGAACGGTCATTATTTCTCTAAAAAAATGATAATCGACTATATAAAAATTATACCTATTCTATTATATTCTAGTTATTTTTAATTAATATAGAATCGGCAAAGTATAATTTTTTTACAAGTTTTTTGAAAGACGTGAAACTTTCAAAGTTCAAAACGGAACGCCATGTAAAGGGAATAAAACATTATCAACACTTTTTTACTTTAAATGTTCAAAAATCAAATCTCCGACGCGTAATGTCGTAAAAAATTATGAAAATAATTACTGTAATATTTTGATCGTGATGCGTGAGTCTTTTTGGTTCATTTCTTTTCATTCAAATCCGTTCTGTAGTTTTTGCGTGAAGAGTAACAAACATCCATCCATACAAACAAACTTTCACGTTTATGATATTAGTAGGAATTAATTGTAACTATTAACATGATAAAATCTTAGAATTCAATTTTAACCTACTTGTAATTGTCGTATCAAAATGAAACTTTGTACGTATATGTAGTTCGGATGACAATACTATAATTTGGTATCTTGAAGCTGATCTGGTGATGAAACAGGAGGTGGATTAGTATCCACCTCCTGGCTCCATGCATGCGTTAGTACGCATTAACATAAAATAATGTTTAGGAAAAAACAAAATAGAGCTATTTTGACAAAAAACTTGAAGGTACTCGTTTACCACATGAGCTTTGTGGGGCCGGACCTCCGGGCATTATCATGCATAAACAATGCATTCACCAAATACGTGTGTGTGTACCTATGTTCATTGAGAATCTCGTTTACGTATCTCTCAGCGGTTAGAATGCTATTTTCTATCGAAGCACCGTTCGACAGGGCTTTAAATACCGGTAAAATTTTCATAACGTTACCTTCATTTGACAGCGTTACCGTTAATATTAAAATAACGGTAATGGATTTAACGTTATTATTGCTTCATTTTATCGGTAATCATTATTAACGTTATTTGTTTAATAACGTTAATTTTATCGTTACTTTTAGAACGGTTAATCTAGTGAGTTTGAACTTTGAAGTAGAGGGGGACGAGGTGCGCGGAGGCGGGCCACCCGCCGTCGCACTATGGGCCAGAACCGTGCATACCGTCTCAAAAATAGGTTTTCGTAATGTTCTATATTGAATATTTTGTTAATGCACATGTCTAACTGAATGTCCAATGCATATTATATAGCAGTTAAAATACACTATTTCTCATTTTTACTAATAGACTAAGGCTTGCAAGTTGACGCTCAGAATTATGTCAATTATGTAGAACACAATTCCACCAGTTTACATGGTCATATTTTCACAGCTAATTTGTAAGTGTGATATGGTTAGAATGGTTATGAAGTACTCTATTTAAAAATAATTTAAGTGGACAATTGTGTGAAAACTGGAGAGGTATAGAATTTTTATTTTAGCAGTGTCTGCCAATGTCGTAATTTTGAAAGCACCATATAGTAGAACAGCCGATATAGAAGTCAAGGCAAAAAAAAAATTTGCCCGACTCTGCCCCCTTTGAAATGAAACGAAAAATGCCTGATGGGGGGAAAATACAAAATATACCCAAAAAAATATTTTAGTTCTGATTGAGGAGATTTTTGGATATGTAGATTACTTTTGAACCTTTTTTCTTAAATAATATTATCTATTTAGGTACTTAATCTTTAGGTAAGGTAGGAGTATTGGGTAAGGTATTTTATTTTTTCATCGTTCTGTCAAATGTGGTTAATGTTTTGTTATCACTTTGTGAATTACATGTTTCTCATGTAAAAGTAAGTAAAAGGGAGGAAATGGTAGTTAAAGTTGTTATTGCACATTATATCAGTACTACTAACCACCTTCATAGATAGTGGTTAGGAACATGATAATGACACTAGATAATAGTATTTTTTCACACGAAATTTAGTATAAAAGTTATGGATTTACATTGTCATTTACCAGTACTTTAGTGTGCTTTGACATAATATAGTCTTCACCAACCTCGGTAAAAAAAGTAGTAGTTAGCCGTAAAAATAAAATGAGTGAATATGTTGTGCCTCGACGAGTATTATGCGAATTTTTCACTGATCATGGAACAAAGAAGATATTCAAAAATACTTAGAAGAACACCACCATTTGTCGTCTAAAAAAAGTGAATTAGTTGTGAAACGTATTCAAAAATGGCTTTTAACAGCGTTTAACGATCGGTGGACCAAATCTAACCGAACTAAAGAACGTTTCTTTATTAAAAGTTCGAAGAAGCACCGATGGATATTACACCTACAACATCTGGAGAACGTGGGCGTCCACCAAAGTCTTATGAAGATCTATCAGAGAAATCGAAAAAAAGTAAGAATGTGGAGTGGTACAAGAATATGGACTCGAGTATATACATAATGCATACGTTCAAGGATTGCGGTCTGAAGGAGAATTCGAAGAAGCTACTGTTGTTTCAATGATGCGGAATTGTGATAGAAAAAAGGATCATGAAAGAAAAATTATTGCATGAAAGTCGCAATGCAACAGATTTTACGGTGGATGAAGCTATAAGTATATTTGTAGATTTAGATCTTTCGACATCACAATACGGATTACTTCGAGCAAGTCTGATCAACAAAAACTTCGACATATTGCCATCATATAATATATTGACGAACGCCAAAAAACTGTGTTATCCTCCACCATCCAGCATTGAAATAACCTATATAAGTGCTAAAGTAAATCTACAAGATTTGCTGGATCACACGTCTTCTGCTCGCATTTTAAAGATTGAAAATATTTACAACTCAACAAGAAAAACTCTTAAATTTTTTACCAAGTGGGGATGTGATGCTTCATCGGGACAAAGTGAATATAAACAAGTTTTAACAGATGAGAGTAACTTAGTCTCAGATGCAAACTTATTTATAGCGTCTTTGGCACCAAAACAGACTGACACAGAAACAAATGAGGTAATTAGGCAAAATCCGGCTTGTTTTTCTATTCGTTATTGCCGAGAAAATCCGATCAGTGGTTGCCTGGTTGGTGATATTCGGGGTCAAATTAATAATTTGCAAATTTCAAAGATACACAAGGCAGGTAATTGAAATAAGTCATGACCTATTTCTAACTATGTATGGTGGATGCAAAAGTTACACAAGTTCTAACTGACACAAGTTCTGGAGCTGTGTGTACAGTGTGTGGGGCTAAACCAAGCGAAATGAATAATTTGGAGAAGATTGAATCAAAGCCAGATAATATAAACACTTAAGAATGGGTCTACCCTTTATAGCAGAACTTTTTATGTCATAATATTGTTTTGCATAGCAGCGGATAGCATAAACTTCATTTCGCAGAAAATCGTTTGGCAGACAGTCATTTATCATACATTCAAAATTCATAATTTTGTAAGTCAGAATCATCTTTAGGCATAAATTTCATATCCATATTAATTAAAAAGTAGAACCATCATATCGCAGAAAGTTCAGAGTCAGAATCGTCTTTTGGCATACATTTCATATCGATAGTCATTAAAAGGCAGAACTATCATATCTCAGAAAGTTTAGAGTTAGAATCATCTTTTGGCATGCATTTCATATTATCCATAATCATTACAGAAAATTCATTCATTCATTCACCATGCATGCAGCATGTAAACAAGCATACACCATGCATGCAGCAATCATGCAGCATGCAAGCAAGCATGCAGCATGCAAGCGAGCATGCAAACATGCAAACAAGCTTACACCATGCATGCAAGCAAGCATGCAAACATGCAAACAAGCATACACCATGCATGCAGCAAGCATGTAGCATGCAAGCAAACATGCAGCATGCAAGCGAGCATGCAAACATGCAAGCAAGCATACACCAAGCATGCAGCATACAAGCAAGCATGCAACATGCAGCAGGCATAGTTTCTGTTACGGCTCCGGCGCTGCGGGGCTCCGGCGGTCCCACGCGAGCTTAAATTACAGTCTAGGGGTAGGGCAGACAAGACTACGTGGAGTCGGTTTTGCAGCGATTCGTTTCTGTCACTAACATTTGTAGCACAACATATTATTGACTTTTCACGACAATGTTATAATTTAAGGTTAAAAATGTTATTTTATAGAAATGTCAATATGCCTAATAAAATTAGTCCAAACGAAATTCTGCCATTTTCATAAGTATGGGAATTTTTACGTTATGCTAAACGAAATTATGCGAAATTTTAACTTTGCCAAAGGTAATTATGCCAAATAAAATTCTGCTATCTTAAAACTATGCCATTGTAAATTCGGACATATAAACATTCGGCCAAACAATTATTATATTAAATCATTTTTATGCCTTAAAAATATTCGTTTAAAGAAGATTATGCCAAGTGTATTATGCCAAATAAATTTCGGAGCATCAAGATTCTGCCAGATAGAGGGAATCCCTTACGAATATGGTTTGTCTACGTAGCACGCGTGGATCTGCAGTGCGATTCTGTAACCATCTCACCGTGAAAACTTGGGTGAAGTGAGCTGTCATTCCAATTAATGCTAGGGATTGACAGTTCACTCTAAGCTCACTTCACCTAACTTTTCACGGTGAGATTTTTACAGAATCGACAGGTGCATGGATTTAATTTGACATATTTCATATAACCTTTCATTTAAAAAATGGGCTGCGAGAACTCCAGAAGATAATAAAGTAAAGAAGACAAGCAAAAGCTTGTACAAAGTTTGTTTCGAAGCCGAATGGGGTTACACGTTGATATGCCCGACAAGGAAGTGGAAACAGCAATGACGGTAATACAGCTCGGCGTATTGCGTACGCTCAGCTCAGCGTTTTTTTTGAGAACTACTATTGCGCTTCAGAAATTACAGGAGTTGATGAGGAACTTATTAAAAGGTTCTATGTTATTCTTCAAACTTTGGCATCCGGTATTGCTGTAAATCCAGAAAAAAATTGGTGAATATACTCGCGCAACCGCACAACTGTACGTAACAAAATATATTTGTGGTATAATATGCCTTCTTTAGTACATCAAATCTTAATACATGGGGAAAGTATAATAAGACATTTTGCTGTTCTGCCTATTGGTAATATAACTGGGAATGCCCAAGAATTTCGTAATAAAGATTACAAAAAAATCAGATTGCATCCCGCTAGAAAATGCTCTAGGTCCGCAACGAATCAAGACGGTATTTCATTGTCTTCTATTTACGTCAGATCCTTATATATCAAGTATCAGAAAACCATCAGTCACTATTTCCAAGGAATTGTTAGACGAAGCTAAGAACCTCTTAGATATTTAAATAGAAGTAATTACGTACATTAATTTGTAAAATATATTTTTAGAGTGAGAGTGGATTATTATATCATATTTGTCATTTATTTAAATGTAGGATTTTTATATGTAATATAAAATAACATAAAATAGGTTTAATATCATAAAACTGTAAAATTATAATTCAATAATTTAAACAAACAATGGTTTATTTAAAAAAAAATACATTAATTGTTTTATTTTTGTTTTATTTTTTAAATATTATAAATTAAACATTTGACAATAAATGTGTCATTATTGGATTGTATATACTCTGGAGATACTACGTGCTAAATTTCAGCTATTTACTTCAACTAACAAAAAAGTTACAGATTTTTGAGACGGTTAGACGGCACGGTTCTGTCCCATAGTGCGACGGCGCAGGCGGCGCGGTTAGCGCGTGGCAGAGCGGCAACAGTGCATCTACTCCAATGCTAAGCGAGGCGCCCGCGCGAGGGCACAAAAATGTAAACAGACGGAACGGCAACGTAGCTAAATTAACGGTAAAAATACCGTTACTGATGTATTTTGCGTTAATGTTAATTAACGTTATTTTACTGGTAATGTTATCAAGTAACGTTACATTTTTGTTAACGTTATTAAGGTATCAAATTGAAATTAACGTTACTTAACGGTAATTATTTTGTTATTTGGTAACGTTAACAAGCCCTGCCGTTCGACCATCTGATGAAATACCACACGTGTAGTACAGAACCTGGCACTTTTTCTTTGAAACATGCTTGCAGACATGAGTCGATCGTTAACTCTTTTCAAACTGTAATTTAGTTTTGACGGCAATCGTTATTGATTCGATGTGAAAAAAGTTATTACTAAAACAAAGACAATGTTGTATTTACCTGGGAGACATTTAAGAACTGTAATGAAGTTAGGTCCCTAGTCCATTATCCTTGGTCGAAATGCTGTTAGAAACCGATGTTTGTTATGACGAATGAAAATACAACTAAATTGTGTTTTATTTTCAATGAAATAATGAAATAAAAATAATGAAATATAATAAATATATCTAATAATGAAATATAATAAATATAAAAATAAATGAAATAAAATAATGAAATAAAATCTAATTACTATTTTTATTTATTTTCTTAAATTCATCAATTCACTGACGGATAACGCACAGGCTAAACCGCTAGGCCTATGAAATAATGAATGAAATAATGAAATAAAAATAATGAAATATAATAAATATAAAAATAAATGAAATAAAATAATGAAATAAAATCTAATTACTATTTTTATTTATTTTCATAAATTCATCAATTCACTGACGATAACGCACAGGCTAAACCGCTAGGCCTAAAAGCATATAATGTTGCATATGAGTTCCATTTACAACGAAGGTGAGCATAATGCATTAATTCACTGATAGACAACACAGCCTAAACGGGCTCAATAAGGTATGAAAGTTTGTAATTTTTGAAGTAGGAAGCTTGGAATTTAGTATTTATACTTTGTTTTTATAAGTGTAAGGGATTTGTATGATCGATTTTTGTAAACTCATCTTCTGAGGCACCTTAAAATTTCCCGATGAGAAATATTTACATTTATGCTTTATTGTATACCAGAAAATACATAACAAAAAATATGATTATTACTACAAAAACACAATGGACCTTCCATCGCTTTCTGCGGTCTCTTCCAGGCAACCTTGGAATCCCACAGGCTTATCGACAAATAAATGATTACAATAAACTCATATCATTTTACTTGACAATGTTTAATTTATATATTTAATTTATAATAATTATCTGGAGAAAAAGTTCGTCATTTTTGTATTTAGAAGTTGGTGCTTAGACATCTGTTTATAATTAAAAGTTAGTTGTATCATCATTTTATAGAAAATCATCCTGTAAGAAGGTTAAATAGGGGGACAAAAGTTTGTATGAAATCTTGTAATTGTTAAAAGTTTGAATCGGGAACTTTGTCGTTTACGCGTCTCTTTATAAGTAAAAGTAAGTTTTATCATAACTCATCCCCTAAGGTTCATGAAGAAGAAAAGTTGAGAGATGGGAAATCCCATAGGGTTTGTTATTGATTAAATTAATACGAAATACGCATAACCCCTACAGTAATTATTCACTACATACCACGGATGTTTTAGGATTATGTAATGTAGGTACCTATAACGGATCTGTTTGCATTGTTGGGCAGTTCTTTAATTATTCGTTATTCAAAATACCATTTGAGTATGAACATTAGGAAGTTCGGCGATAAACTCATACCATTTATGAATTTCAGTGAAATGAAAAAGCTAATTGCACAAACATGAATCGAATCATGGTTGATTTAATTTTAACCAGTATAGCCGGAAAACCTAAGTGATTAATCGTAATTTAAATGGGTTAAAATAAAGTATGATAAATAATTCGTTGAAATAAAAACAATGTAGGTTAGACTCAATAATCAATTAATTTAATATTGTACATCACGCAGCTTAGAACATAATAATCAACAATTTAAGACATAGGGGTTCAACAATAAAATTCTTTAACAATGAGATCGGTAGCATAATCAATGATGATGATGATGATGTTCGGGAACAATGTGTTTAGCGTGACCCACGTACTTCACGTTGGCGTTGAATCTGTAAAAACGAAAATATAGTATAATGGCACTCTTTCAGGCATAATAATCTGTATGATGATGGGTATGTGAACACTCACCCAGTTTTCTTGTCAGCGTGGTACTCGACGATCCTGATGGTGCCATCAGGCTGGTGCAGGCTGTACACGCCCTTCACGACGTGGCCATCACGAGATTCGTGCTGAGATTTCTTGTCGCCGGTGTGAGGATCCTCCACTTTGTAAGCGAACTCGTATTTGGGATGAGACTGCAAGACAAGGGACGGTTAGCAATGTTATCCTAAAAGTAATATAATTAGATCCTAATAATCCATTAATTAAATCTGTATAAGGTAAATTCGTTTTTTGAAAAATCCAAATTATATTTATGATTAGAACGCCATCTTACATAGTACTCGACGTGTTTCTCGGTGGCGTGCCCGTGGTGTTCCTCTTGATGGTGCTCCTCGTGGTTCTTGTGCTGCTCTTCATGTTTCTCCTCATGGTGTTCCTCGTAGTGCTCCTCGTGGTGTGCGGGCTCGTGTTTGGCGTCGTGAGTTTGGTGCAGCACGATGCTCTGTGACGAGATAGCGTGACCGTGACCGTGATGGTTATCGTGACCATGGCCGTCTTGCGGTCGCGCAGCGGCCATCACAATCACAGCGGCGACTAGGAAGATCTGTTAACAAAAGAATGAGTTTATTAATCTTATCCACTTATTAGATTTATTGCAAAACAATATTTTATTTACAGTTGTTAAATGTGTACCTTGTACATATTGATAGTTTGTATGTATTCTTTACTCTTGAAGTATTGAACAGTGACTGATATCCTCTTTGGACAAAAAATCTCTTTTTATACACATTAAAGGGTCTGTGATACAGTTTTTCGCAATAAGTTGTACGCATGCCAGACCAGTTTGCCATAAACATAAGTAAAACTGACCATGAGTAAAGTATTAAATCCACGTTAATTAGCCCCTGTACGAAAAATAAAGTACTTTTATTTACGCAGGCATTGACATTTATTGTTGCGAAGTTTTGTACCAAAATAATTCAAACATGGAGGCTTGGTTAGCATGGAGGTTATGCAGCCATATGTAATTGAACTGATGAGTTATATTATTTCGATGACAATCAATTTTATTTTTATTTTTCAATTTATTTTATTTTCTTTGTTTTTTTATGTAAATTCAATTTAAGGCTCACCCTAGGCAACCACACAAGAGTCATGAAGTTAACATTATCATTTTAACAATCACACTGGTGGAAGCTTTTATAGATATAGTTTGAAATGGAAATAACATGAAATAACTTAACTTAGTCCTATTTGAAGGGATTAAACCTTACATAAATATATATATTTAATTAGGACCATAATTTCTATGAGATCCAGAACACGGACCGAAAACTCATCCAATCAATCTTATTAAACTCCCATGTCTGTTAATGCAAGCAGCACTCGTGATAGAGTGTGATTTTTATTTTGTCCCCTACAGTTATCAGAGTAGATGTGTATTTCATCAATATATGAGGGGACATCATTATTGATATTAACGGTTGCGGTGTTGCCAGTGAAAGGTTCCTTGTAAAAAAGGCATCAGTCACTGGGCTGACGCCGTTTTTACATGGAAACTTAAATCGGGGCAGAAGTTTTTGCTTGTATTTATGTGGACTGAAGTCTTTTTGTTGAAAAACCGATTTGAATAGATGGATTGGGGAATTATCTAACGAATGGCATCAATAACTCAATTCATAGAAAATGGTGACTGACGCCCTTTAACATGGACCGATTCAATTATAATTCATATATATGATTATTTTATTTTTACTCACACCCTGATTCGTTCTTTGCTGGAGATGAAGATACTTTTGTTCATTCTTCTTTATAGAATATTGAATTTCGAAAGGGATCATCCTTTAATTTGTATTTTTTTAATGTAGACTTTCACGCATTTTATCAAATATCGAATAAAAGATTTTATTCACACATTTTTAAAACTAACAATAATTGGTTTTATTGTATTGTATTCATGTAGTTTTAATCTTACCCACCAGCACTGGGCCCGCGTGGTAGATTACGGCCCCTCCCTCTTACAGAGAGGAGGCCTGTGTCCCAGCAGTGGGAACATTATAGGCTGATTATGTATGTTTGATATGTAATTTTAATATTTATTGTTACCATTATTTTGTTTATTTTTATGTAAACTGTCGCTAGATGTATGTCTAAAATGTGGTACAAAAGCACAAGATTTTGCACAATACTTTTATACTTATAATATCGAAAGTGAGGTTTTATATGAAAGTTCGTTATTTATGAAGTTAGAAACGTGAAAGTTGGTACAGCGGGCCCTAGACTTACAATAACATTGTAGCTGTGGGGCTCGCCTTAAAAGCGTCCAGACTTCTCTAAGTCAAAATTAGTTGTATCATTATTCTTTGATAACTCATCCCCAAAAGCTCATCAAGAAGAGAAGTTCCATCATCATCTGCCTAGCCTTTACCCAACTGTGTTAGGGTCAGCTTCCAGTCTAACCGGAAGCAGCTAAATACCAGTATTTTATATGGAGCGACTGCCTATTTGACCTCTACAACTCAGTTACTGGGTAATATGATACCCCTTGGTAAGACTGGTTGTCAGACTTCCGTTCAAGAAGAGAGGTTGCTAAGAAATCCCATCAAACAGCACACAGCTTGTAAGGCAATCATTACTAAAACTTATTCATGGTTTTCTGATTTTTAGGATGTTACATGTACGATATACGTATTTGTGGAAGGGCAAAGAAATAGTTTTGTGACATTAAATTGTTTATTAATTTTATGCGGAAAACATTTTATAACATTTCGGCAATTAAATTTAAATAATCTTTATAAATGATTGATTTATCTGTTACAGATCATCCTAGAGATACATAGACAAGTTATCACATTTGTTTTTCTCTGTAGAAAAACGGCCTTGGTAATGAATTATTCCCAACATGTGATGGACAACATTTCAACATGTGATAGACTGGCTAACCAGCCCATTACATGTTGAATCAGTTCATTCATTCTTTGATGTTATTGTGACAGATTTTAAAAAAGGTTGACGTTAGCGACTCGCCCAGCCTAAACTGGTTTACTTTGTTTCATATCTCTTTTCTAAGGACCATCCTTATCACGCAACTGATAAGGAAACTTGGCAATTCGTTTCATGTTTTATTGACAGCGATGCTAACGAGTTTACTATCAGACCAACTCTGAAATACATACAATGTCATCACTACTATAATAACTAACACGATTAAAATATATAAAACGTCAAATTTTTTTAATCACTTTTTGATGTGCTATACTGTATAATTATATAACATTACATCACCACGCTTCTATTCTCCGAAGGGTTAGGCAGAGTGTACTACAGGGGGTCTACTCCGAAGTAGTATCAGCCGAATGTTCGGGCGTTTCCTGCTACGAAGTTACTATTTGGTTTGGTCGGTTCCGATCCTACACTCCTACATTCTTTCGAATATTGACTATGGTCCCGACCCAACTGAGCCGATCCGAACTTTTTTCGCATTTTTCAATAATATTCGATTCGGCCATGTGTCGGTCCGATCCGAACATTTGCACTTTGCACTTCGGAGTAGGCCCCCAGGTTCACCTGTAGTACAGTCAACAGCAAAAGTAGATGATCAAAATCAGAAATGCAATACTAATGAACGGAGTTCGCAGCTATATGGCAGCTGTACTAGTAGTAAATGTTTGGTATAATTTACAATCACATACTTTTGAATCACTTCAACGCCACACAGTTCTGACGCGAACTCCGTTCATTAGTATTGAATTTCTGATTTTGATCATCTACTTTTGCTGTTGACTGTACACCAACATGTCGCCCGATACATGTAAGTCCCATATAATAGAGGGCAAGCCCTTTGCAAATATAGTAAATATAAACTAGGTTTTTACGCATGCACTCATGAACTGCATTCAGTGTGTTTTGTAAAACAATTATATTATAAGATTATTTTTATTGTCGGGCACTGACTCCATGTAGGTAATATTAGATAAAAGAGGAGCATTCAAGAAGGGCTTCTGAGAGTTCGATGCTCAACCAATTATAATGGTGAAACCGTATAATATAATTGAAGACAAAGTCAAAACATAAAGCAAGAAATGTGGAAAATAAAATATAAAAGTAATACGAAAATAAATATATTGACTTCAATTATTATTTACAATCACATCTTGTCACACAAAACATAACAATAACTGCTTAGACATTAGGTTCAACAATAGTAAAGGTAATATAACAACCAGAGTTAGAATCAGTGATGATGATGATGTTCAGGAACAATGTGTTCGGCGTGACCCACGTACTTCACGTTGGCGTTGAATCTGAAAAAAAAACAATATGATATAAATAGAGGGTGCTTCCTTGGAATATTGTTAAGCTTAAATTAAGTTAAAAGAGTGCGCAAACTCACCCAGTTTTCTTATCAGCGTGGTACTCGACGATCCTGAAGGTGCCGTCGGGCTGGTGCAGGCTGTACACGCCCTTCACGACGTGGCCATCACGAGCTTCATGCTGAGACTTCCTGTCACCGGTGTGAGGGTCCTCAACTTTGTACGCGAACTCGTACTTGGGATGAGACTGCAACAAATTTCATATTTAGCATCATTGTTTTTAACTGTGAAGAAGCAGAAGATTAGAATGCATTTGGATATTATCATACATAGTATTCGACGTGTTTCTCGGTGGCGTGTCCATGGTGCTGCTTAATGTTCTGCGATGAAGAGGCTTGACCGTGGTGTTCCTCGGGATGCTGCTCCTCGTGGTCGTTGTGCTGCTCTTCATGGTTCTCCTCGTGATGCTCTTCGTGGTGCTCCTCGTGGTGCTCCTCATGGTGGGCGGGCTCGTGTTTGGTCTCGTGAGTTTGGTGCAGTACGATGCTCTGTGACGAGATAGCGTGACCGTGACCGTGATGCTCATCGTGACCATGACCGTCTTGCGGTCGCGCAGCGGCCATCGCAATAACAGCAGCGACTAGGATAATCTGGGAAATGTCAATTCATGTTAATTTATAGTAAAAAAAAATTGAACTTGATTGAAATTATTCGTATAATTTTTAGTATTTGTTCGACTGAACACAGATAATTTATTTTTTAATATTCTAGTATTATGATCCACCAACTCGCACTGGGTCCACGTAGTGGATTACGGCCCATTCCCTCTCACCGAGAAAAGGCCTGTGTCCCAGCAGTGGAAACATTATGCTATATTATATTTATTCTAATCTAATAGAGAAGTATGGAAGAAAAAGACATGTTGCGCTGACTCCAAATAAATTGGGACGAAGAAAAAGAGAGAAAGAGTACAAACAACAAAAAAGGCTGTTCTTAAAATAACGCCTTTAAAATTTGTCACCTCTTGTGAAATTTCTACATTTATATCTGTAATATTTATGGTGTACATAATAAACAGTATTCTATTCTACCACCTACAGTAGGTTATTGAATGAATAAATTAAGTATTAGTGACAGTAATCTGTTGTACCTTGTACATTTTGATAATTTGGATTGTTTACTCTTGTAAAATCAAACTGTGACTGATACCATAATGGCTCATAATTTTTCTTTTTATACAAATCAAAAGTACAGTTCAAGTACCTAGCAACTACAAGTTTTCGTAATTCGTTCAAAAAATCTCAAACCAGTTTACCAAAAGTTTAATGAATGCAAGTTAATTGTGATAAAGAGAGTTACGAGTCAATTCGCGTAAGTAATAAATCTTTACTCAAGGTTAGTCAAAGTAAAAGACAATTCATTTATTTTAAATAGGCATATAAAATACACTTTTGAACGTCAAAATTAACAAGAATTTAGAATTGAGAAGAGTGGATAAGAAACTCCACCAGTACTCTTTTAAAATGTTTTATAATATTTTGTATTACATTAATTATATCATTGCATGTGACGTCGATTCATATGCTATACCTACTTATAATAAATCTGTAGAAGTGAAAATTCTGTACATTGAAAATATCAAAAAAATAAATGGCAGGGGGTGTTACTAGACCGACACCGAACCCAAAAATGTGATTAAAAAATTTTTTGTGTCTGTCTGTCTGTCTGTTTGTTCAGGCATCACGCAAAAACTACCGGTTCAATTACGATGAAACTTGGTATAATTATTCTTTAATATCCTGGGCACCACACTGGGTACTTTTTATCCCGGAAAAGTATATACAATAAAAAACAAACTTAATTTTGCGGTTCGATCCCTAGACCCGATTACTGTACCAACCGCAAATAATAAGTTTGTCGTAGGTTACGTCACAGTATCTTAGCCGTGTTCAGTGCCCTTAAGTTATGGTTTATATGTAGTGCTGAAGGTTGAATTTGGCTTGCACCGTTCGCAGCACACGCGTGGCGCGCGGCCGCCACGGATCGCTACCGTATCCTTATCAGAATCTATGATATTACATTTTTTGAACTTTGATTTGAATGGACGTGTCGAGTGGCGAGCGTTTGTTCTTATTCTTATTTTAACTGCTACTTGCAATTCTTAACCGTGCTTTTCAGTGCGACCTTTTTATTCCTTTTAGTTTTTAGAGTTATTTAGGTTTATTTTTATAAGTCGTAGGTATAGATTTTAATTTTAAAGTATATAGGTAGTATATTTGATAGTGTACGTAGTGACCGTAGGTTATTTTATAATACTGTTATGTAGGATTAGTCATTCGTATAGATATTATTTTTAGGGATTTTGCTTATTTATTGAGTTTAGATTAGTTATCATCAGAAATAGGTTTATTTAGGTAGGTAGGTATTTTATTTTCTGTTATTTAGTTTTTTTTTTAATTAGGTAGGTACTTAGGTAAAGATATCATATAGGTACCCTCTTAATCACCACTAATGAGACACAATTGGTTTTCTATTGTAATTAGCCACAAAGGGCCCGCGAGATAGATGGCATCCTCGGGAAGCACATACATTTTATCCTGTTAGCACGTTCTCGTGGGATAATTTCCGACATCCACGCGGGCGAAGCCGCGGGCAGAAGCTAGTCTATAATAAAATTACTATATCGGATTCCTAAAATAATGAAAAATAATTATTAATAAATTAATTATCTGATAGATACACGGTGCTCATATATTTACAGACATTGTAAAAGTAGACGATTTTCATAAAATTTTAACAAGTATTACGTCAGTGTGTGAGTTAAAGTAATCAGAGAATGTAAAATCAATGCCATAAAAATAATAAATTATACAGTTAAATTAGCAACCAGTTTAATTTTGTCTAGACTCTAGATTGTCCTATGGATCAGGACCAGCATGCCATTCCAAATAGGTACACTTCTTGGATCTTGGATATAATCCTCTGATTTTTGTAACTTAGCCGAGCTTAGCCGCCCCGCAAGACATGTTATATGTAATTTTTTATTAAGCGTATGATTCAAAATCTTGCATATGAAACGAAGTTATTGGAGGTTCAAAATTATTGCAAAAATGGTCTCACTGTCATGAAGTGCAGCACAAGAACCAAGAGGAGCATCATCACGAGGACTATCACGGTCACGCCTCCTCATCACAGAGCAAAAAGTTGCACCACGGACACGCCACCGAGAAACACGTCGAGTACTATGTATGATAACGTTTTAAACCAAAATGATCATATATTTTGGTTTATAATGATTAGCTGTAACGTAACTAACTCGGAAACATTTGATACAGGCTCATCCTAAGTACGAGTTCGCGTACAAGGTAGTGGATCCTCACACCGCCGGTGACATCAAGAACCCTCAGCACGAGGCGCGCGACGGTGACGTCGTGAAGGGCGTGTACAGCCTGCACCAGTCCGACACATCATCAGTTTTATTGGTAAAATTCGCCCTTAGTAATTTTAGGATTCATAATTAGAAATATTTTTTTATGTTCAAATTAATTCTAAGTTAATTAATTCAAAATAAGTAAAACTGGCTTTGAACATGAGTAAAAAGAGGTTACTTATATAAGTTACTTATCCAACATTCGATCCTCAAAAACAGCACACTATCGCTCAGGAAAATAAGTTCGTCGAACGAAATAAATCCCAGTTAAATAAATAAAATAAATTGGTATTACGACAGTTTAAGTTATTCCAAGTTCCTTCCTTCCTTTTTTCTGATTCTCGTATGGTCAATGGTTTTCGAAATAATACGACACAAAAAATTACAAGTAAAGCGCAAACAACTGTTTATACTCAAAAAAGCCGTTAATTATAATATTTATAAACCATATTTGTTGCCAAGGTGATGTTTAAAATACCCACGACTAATATACATAACATAACAGCAAAATAATAAGTCAGTTTTTTTCTTCCTATTCCTCGTTCTAGACTTCTGCTGCTCTTTATTTATTCTTTAACGTCATTTTCAAAACAGTTTCATCTCTATAATAATGTCAGTACAAAATCCTGTATGATGGTATATTTTAGTATTGCCTTTTCACTGGAAAAGGCGATACCAAAATATTCGTCATTTCTTATTTGGTTTTCAACACTTACAATAAATAAACATAAGTTTTCATAAGCGGGCAATCTTTCATAGGGATAGTTAGGCTGTCTCTTTCTTAAAAAATATCTTCGTTAGCCACAGAGCTCATTCGTTTTGGTCTAATTAATAAAAAAATAGGTAATAAAATCATTTATTCGAGTATCATTGACTCATAATACAAAAAAATACACTCATAACTCAACTCTAAGGCAACAATGAGGTTATGAGATGTTCCTTCTTTTTTAAAAGTGAGATCAGTTAGTAAAATAAACGTTTATATATATATTTTGTAATTATTATTATTATTATTAACTGATAAACACTGCTTTGTGGTAGTAAGGTTAATGTTTAAATAGTGCTGCGCTTTGAAAACAACCACGCGCGTGTATATAAGGTCCCATTAAAATAGGTGGACAAACTTTTAGAAATCATTCAGACCACCAAAATAAGGTCAATGGTAAAAAAATATAGGTATAAGAAAAACGCATTAGATACTTACAATTAAAATAATCAGCTAACAAAAATACACTTATAAATGTTGGTTACCCAATGCTTATACACATCCCTCCATTGTCTTTAAAATTGTGATGCGAGCATGCGCGCAGCGGGGCGCGAGTGCAAGTACCTACCCATAATGGATGGATGTGTTTATTCTAGAGTGCCAGGTATTTATTATTTTAGGTCAAAATAAAATCATTTTAATCAGATTTTTTTTCACACAAATCGACAGTCGATTCAAAAATCGATCGACGAATCGTCAATCGTATATATATTACTAGTTTAAAACAAATTCACTTTTATATCTCATGAAAATCGACCACTTTTACTACTGCAGCCACTCTGAAATATATCAAATCCGTTGTTTCATACAAAAGCGATATCAGTATCAAAATTATCTTATTATCTTACAGGATCAAAATTATCAAATGAACAGCAGATTTATTTTAAACGTACCGACATTTGCAAGACATTAATCTTGGTTAGATCTGTGTTTTGTAAAACTACTAATTTAATGATTATTCGTCGTGTCGGGCATCGACTCCTTGTAGGTATCATTAGATAAAAGAAGGAGGACCAAAAAAGGGAATCTTGGAGTTATAAACGATACTACAATTATATATTATACGAACAATTATATTATAAGATTATTTTTAGTGTCGGGCACTGACTCCATGTAGGTAATAGAGAAAGGAGCATTCAAGAAGGGCTTCTGAGAGTTCGATTCAACCAAATAAAATGGTGAAACCGTATAATATAATTGAAGACAAAGTCACAACATAAAGCATGAAATATGGAAAATAAAATATAAAAGTAATACGAAAATAAATATATTGACTTCAATTATTATTTACAATCACACTTTGTCTCACAAAACATAACAATAACTGCTTAGACATTAGGTTCAACAACAGTAAAAGTAATTTAACAACCAGTGTTTGAATCAGTGATGATGATGATGTTCAGGAACAATGTGTTTGGCGTGACCCACGTACTTCACGTTGGCGTTGAATCTGAAAAGAACAATAAGATATTTAGAGGGTACTTACTTTGAATATCGTTAAAGCTGAGATGAAGTTAAAAGAGTGTGCACACTTACCCAGTCTTCTTGTCAGCGTGGTATTCGACGATCCTGATGGTGCCATCGGGCTGGTGCAGGCTGTACACTCCCTTTACGACGTGGCCATCACGAACTTCGTGTTGAGATTTCTTGTCGCCGGTGTGAGGGTCCTCCACTTTGTACGCGAACTCGTATTTAGGATGAGACTGTATAAAAAACACAGAGTTAGTTACGTTACGGTTAATATGTAGGTATTTGCAAAGGAATTATGAAGATTTTAGGATGGGACTGCAAGACATGTCACAGATATAACATCGATCCTTATGTAAAAAGCAAAGCTCTTTAATAGATCACGCTTTGGAAGTTGACATACATAGTACTCGACGTGTTTCTCGGTGGCGTGTCCGTGGTGCTGCTTGATGCTCTGTGATGAGGAGGCGTGACCGTGTTGTTCCTCATGATTATGCTCCTCGTAGTTCTTGTGCTGCTCTTCATGTTTCTCCTCGTGGTGCTCCTCATGGTGCTCTTCGTGGTGTGCGGGCTCGTGTTTAGCCTCGTGAGTTTGGTGCAATACGATGCTCTGTGACGAGATTGCGTGACCGTGACCGTGCTGGTGATCGTGACCGTCTTGCGGCCGGGCAGCGGCCATCGCGATCACAGCGGCGACGAGGATGATCTGTGTAAAAAAATAAATTTAGATTTATGATTATATTTTTTTTATATTTGGGTTTTGTTAGATGTTGAAATTATACCTTGTACATATTGATAGTTTGTATTCTTTACTGTAAGTGTATTGAACAGTGAATGATAACCTTTTTGTACATAATTTCTCTTTTTATACCCAGTAAAGGGCCTGTGATACAGTTTTTCGCAATACGTTGTAAACTTGGCAGACCAGTTTACCAAAAAAAGTAAACCTGACCTTGAGTAAATGTAATAAATCGATGTTAATTTACACTTACTTTCTTTTACGGATGTCATTGACCCTAGTTCAATTAATAAGTTACGTTACCAAGCTTTTGCAACATTAGGCCTTTTGGAGAATTTGTTTGAAAACGTAAAATGTTTAAACGTAAGTATTTCAATTTAATGCAACTTAATTTGGCTGAATGCAATTCCATGATTTTTTTTTATAGAACGGAGTATTGTAACATTGGATAAATACTCGTAAACCCGCAAAAAAAAACCAAAATATTATAGACGCTATCAACGATTATAACATAACATCACTCCTGTATTCCCCAAAGAGTTAGGCAGAGTAAACAAATATGAGTTTACGGAAAAATAACTTTAATTCCTACACAATAAAGTTCACTTTACGCTACAACTTCAAAACATTTTTATAACTTTTTCAGTAGTGCTAGTCACTTTGAAATCAACTTAATTTTAATTAAAATAAAGTTGATATTTGTTTAACTTGAATAACGTCAATTTGAAACATAAATAAAATTTGTATTTATATAGTATAATTTGGCCAGTTATGTCACGTCCCATGTAATAGGGCTAGACCCTATTGCACATTGATATTCATTAATAATAAATTACTCGGTTTGATGACTTCAGTAAAATATTCATAGTATGAAGTCTTAACATAGTAAAATCTGCCGATGAAAATCTCACGGTAAAAATTTTGCTGAAGTGAGCGGTCATTCCGCCTAATGCTAGGAATTGACGCTTTTGACAGCTCACTTAACGCTCACTTCACCAAAGTTTTCACGATGGGATTTTTACAGAATAGACCGGCTGATCACCGCGTGAAACAGGTATTATAACACATAAAACGTAGGCCTTTGCCTTTTTGGATTTGAATCATTACAGATACCTAACTCTCTCGAGTCTCAAGCTCCACCTCCCACAACTAGGGGTCTAGTTGTGATTTAGATTTCTTAGTGTTTTTTTCAAAAAGCTACAGCTATAGCTTACAAAATGCCTATGACAATAGTTTGGCGTCGATGGATCAAAAAACCAAATCCTCCTACATTCCAACTTTTTAAATTACAGTATTTTTTAGGTCCCGAAGCGACACGCGCTTTACTTGTGGTAACTAAGTGTACAAAATCGCTTCAGCACATAACACATACACACACTTCCGACTTTGCCCAAGTAAAGCGTGCGTCGCTCCATGAGATAAAAATACTATAGGTACAATCTATAACAAAACTATCATAAAGATTATGCAATAAGTATGATTTTGATGCAGAACCCTTGTGCCTGTTGTGTGTTTAATAATCAGTTCCAATAGATTACCTACCATGACGGTACTGGCGGTGGAATACACTTAGTTGCTGTTTTCATGAATAATTTTAATGTTCAAGGACCAAATGTGTACATAACATTGTTAATGATATTATTGGTGATTCATTACACCATGTACGACAAGAGCGTGTCTTACAAAATAAAAATGACTTAGACGCTTAACAATGAATGAATGAAAAAATGAATACCTAGTGATTCAGAATTCATACTTGAATATATTAGAGATCGGCTTCCCCTTACCTTCTTTTGATAGTATCTTGGGACATTAGGACCCTTTTTCATCTATAGTTCCTAGTCAAAACGATTAGAAGCCTGTTTTTTTTTTAACTTTTAGGATTATTTTTTCTTCGGTGGGACACATCCTACTCAATTTACCGGGGCCTGGTCGGTTATCGATATTCTTAGTTGCTAATATCGCTTTATCTTCTTCGTCATGAATGGCATTTTACTTCTTCAAATACTTTACAGCTTGATCCTGCGGCTTATATGCGGCATACCATATTAAATAAGTGCATCCTAGATCCTTATACACAGAGCTATCATTTTTATTTTCTTTGCTGAAGAGCCGCCTTGGTAATGAACTGTTCTCTATCACGGTCGCTAATGTTACAATTTGTCAATCGTTGCATAAGAACAATGATGACATTGTGGTAGATTGTACCTTCTAATTTAGTACTTTAAAGATTTTTAGACTTAATTTTAGTGACTTAGATATACTCTGTACCACTTCAATAGTTAAATATAGGTACTTGTTGTAAAGCGTAAAGAATATTTTAGTTAATAACCAAGGATTCACTTTTGTTCTATAATTTTTTATATCTTTCAGAATTTAGGAAATATTGAATCATTATTATGTCATATAATCATTTAATGTTAATGAATAGTAAACAATTTTCAAGCTTACAATATAATAGCCATTATCGCTTATGCTGGGATTAGATAAAATGGTGAAATAGAAACAAAAGGTAGGTACGAGAATAAATATATTGACTTCAATTAATATTTACAAACACATCTTGATCCTCAAAACTTAACAATAACTGCTTAGATATTAGGTTCAACAATAGTAAAGGTAAATTTAACAACAAGAGTTAGAATTAGTGATGATGATGATGATGTTCAGGAACAATGTGTTTGGCGTGACCCACGTACTTTACGTTGGCGTTGAATCTGAAAAGGAAAATTGGATATTAGAAAAGAAAATCTTGGAATATAATTACAGCGTCAATGAAATTAAAAGAGTATGCACACTTACCCAGTCTTCTTGTCAGCGTGGTACTCAACGATCCTGATGGTACCATCGGGCTGGTGAAGGCTGTATACGCCCTTCACGACATGACCATCACGAGATTCGTGCTGCGATTTCTTGTCACCGGTGTGAGGATCCTCCACTTTGTACGCGAATTCATACTTGGGATGAGACTGCAACAAAATTTATACTTAGCATCATTGTTTCTAATTGTAAAGAACCAGAAAATTATAATTAATTTGGACATTATCATACATAGTACTCGACATGCTTCTCGGTGGCGTGTCCGTGGTACTGCTTGAGGCTCTGTGATGAGGAGGCGTGACCATGGTGTTCCTCGTGATGGTGCTCCTCGTGTTTCTTGTGCTGCTCTTCATATTTCTCCTCGTGGTGCTTCTCATGGTGCTCCTCATGGTGTGCGGGCTCGTGTTTGTTCTCGTGAGTTTGGTGCAGTACGATACTCTGTGACGAGATAGCGTGACCGTGACCGTGGTGGTGCTCGTGACCATGACCGTCTTGCGGTCGCGCAGTGGCCATCGCGATAACAGCGGCGACTAGGATAATCTGTGAAATGTATATTCATGTTAATTTACAGTAAAATTAACTAGTTTTAAATTATTCTTAAGATTTTTAGTATTTGTTCGGTTGAATAAAAATAATTCGTTGTTCATTACATTATATCTATTTCATTTATTCTAACAGAGAAGTATAGAAGAAAAAGAAATGCTGCGCCGACCCTAAATAAATTGATTGACAATGAATGATGATGATTATATTGTCTACAATAAGCTCTTATTGCTTAAATTATTGGTGACAGTTGTACCTTGTACATTTCGATGGTTTTAATTGATTACTCCTGTAAAATCAAGCTGTGACTGATACCTTATAAACATATAATGATTCTTTTTATACAAATAAAAACTGCAGTGTATGACCATACCGACTACCGCTTTTCGTAATTCGTTCAAAAAATGTCAAACCAGTTTGGTAAAAGTTGTCAATGAATGTAAGTTAATTCTGATCAAGAAAAATACGAGTTCATTCACGTAAGTTATAAAACTGAACTCAAGGTTAGCGTATAATCCAAAATATTGCATACGAAACAGACTGATTGGGGGTTTAAACTTATTGCGAAAATGTCCCTTGAAAATTTATAAAAAGGAAAGTTATGTACTAGGAGATTATCAGTCACTGTTTATTACTTCAAGAGTAAAGAATACAAATCTTAAAAATGTACAAGGTATGAGCTGTATACTTAAAATCCGCCACAATTATAAAACTGATATCAAATTAAAAATTTACATTCACAGAAAAGATTCAACAAGAATTTATTACAGTTTCAGTCAAGTCTCGATGCTTAATATTTATTTTTCATTTGCACAGATTATCCTAGTCACCGCTGTGATCGCAATGGCCGCTGCCCGGCCGCAAGACGGTCACGATCACCACCACGGTCACGGTCACGCTATTTCGTCACAGAGCATCGTACTGCACCAAACTCACGAGACCAAACACGAGCCCACACACCATGAGGAGCACCATGAGGAGCACCACGAGGAGCACCACGAGGAGAAACATGAAGAGCAGCACAAGAACTACGAGGAGCATCATCACGAGGAACACCACGGTCACGCCTCTTCATCACAGAGCATCAAGCAGCACCACGGACACGCCACCGAGAAACACGTCGAGTACTATGTATGATGACGTTTCAAAAAAAAAGTTCATATCTTTTAGTTTATGCATAATTTAGCTATATATAAAGTTACTTACTGTGTAAAATTTCTTGCAGGCTCATCCTAAATACGAGTTCGCGTACAAGGTAGTGGACCCTCACACCGGCGACAAGAAGTCTCAGCACGAGGCGCGCGACGGTGACGTCGTGAAGGGCGTGTACAGCCTGCACCAGCCCGACGGTACCATCAGGGTTGTCGAGTACCACGCTGACAAGAAGACTGGGTAAAGGAGAAATGATAGAATACCATTTTTATAAAAAACTGAGTAAACTAATTTACTAATTGTTATTTCCGTGTCTACAGATTCAACGCAAACGTAAAAATCGAAGGCCACGCCGTGCACATTGTTCCTGAACACCATCATCACCACTGATCCTCTATTTAATCCTGATTTCTAGAGAACTTTTCTGTCGAACCTCATACTTTAAGATTGTTGATTAATGAGCCTCAAAGAATGTTTTACTTTGTAAATATTAAATAAATACTGTTAAGCTACCTACTATGTCGTATTTCTAACTTCCTGGAATCATGAACGTTAAAATAATAGTATCGAATAAACTTAGCTCTTATCCCCAAGAAAGTAAAGTTTTCGTTGATAAGTTTTATTTATGTTGACTATATATCGGACTCAAAATGATTCCTGTTTTGATTTCCTATAAATATGAATGGATACTGTATAAATCGGCCTTTTTTGAGAGCCAAAAATAATTTCCATTATGCTGTCGCGCAAACGCAGTTAGCAAAATAACTGCGTTTAATTTAGATGTAACGCTCGCTGGCTGCTTCTGCGGCACCTCTCAATTTGGTTGCTCAGTTCGCGTGTGGTGGATCACTTTTGTAACCTAACCTAACCCTTTGGTCGGAGTGGCCTAGTTTAGTTATTGCAACCTACTCAGATTACGCATGGTTGGCCACAATCCTGCCCTAGTTACTACGATCAACTTTGAGTAATGGCCAGACAGCAAAAAAGACGCTCATTTAATAAAAAAAGCGTATATCTTTAGCGGTTTTCGTTAATCGTTTTTATTAGACGATCAATTAAGCAATTCCCTAATTTTATTGTAAATTATAATAATTTGCGTAGCATCTCTACAGAAAGAAACTCGCAACTCGTCAGAATACTAGTTCGACGCACTAATTAACATGTGGAAATCGTGGCTTTTGGAAGGATTTTCCAACAAAGAAAATATAAATTTGTTATCACATTATTATGATGTAGATAATAAATAATATGTAAAAATAGAAGGCTGAAGAAGGCACAGCATGATAAATAAACAATTGAAAAAATATAGAGAAGACTAAAAATAATTTAATTTTTAAGAATTTCTTACCATTTTGTCGCCATGATTAATTCATGATATTATATACCCATACAAAATTACAGCTTTCTAGTACTAAGAGTCCCTGAACTAAGCCACGGACAGACAGACATAGCTAAACTATAAGGGCTCCTTGTTGACTACGGAACCCCAAAATCATTTATAAGTCGATGACACAACGGGTATTCCTAAATGAATATATTACACGACAACAGACTGACGATCGAAACCGGTAGACTAATATAAGCGTATTTTACCGGTATAATATACCGATACAGTTATCTTTAGGCTTATAACAGACGACACTCAATTTTACGACATAATTTTTCACATGAAAATGGACAACACATTCATACACTGTTGTAATGAGGAGCGCATAAGGCGCGTAAAAAGAACGACGTATAAAATTAACACCAAGAAAATTTTTCGTTCCTAATCTTGCAAAAAACCGAACGTCATCAATTTAGAGGCCTGACCCTATCCAGTCAAGAATGCCTTGCTAATCATCATAATTTCCAGTCGCTCGTAACACATCTAGTAAGCTGACTTTCTTTTCTAAGTCCACCTCTTTTAGGTTGAATTGGATATACAGAACCCGGCAGGGACATCGACGCGTAGCCTGTTACCATAGATGCAGTACATGATTCTCAATGCCCTGCATTGAAATGTTTCATCAGCTGTTCCATACTACTATGACCACATAGGTACTTTTTATGGTTACAGCTGATGTTTTTTATGATAACTAAGTAACGAATTTTTTTTACGCTAGTGGTCTAGAATCATGTGCTAAATTCATGGTTACTCTTTGCGCGTTCATGTCCCTGTATGTAAGAGTTCGAAATTAATGCTGACAAAAAGCTACATAGTTTTGTAGGTTATTATATTTTACGCGTATTTAAAAATCCAGATATTGATCGGTATCTTGCCAGAAGGATGCATTTCTGACCACTAGTTGAGGGTTCAAAAACTGACAAATCCCATATAGACGTTTTAAGTTTCACGCCTGTTAGGCACTTCAAGAAACGGAATTGACCATGTTACTATGATACTGCTGGTTATGATACTGTTGTTGAGCTGCACGATTTCTGACAAATGCGTGCACTTACTGGACAGGTCCTCTCAATCTGTGTGCTTCTTTCCTCAAAAGACCATCTCAGACATCGATCTACATGGTCTTCACATGATCTGACCAAGATTCCTATGTCTAGACTTTAAAAGAGACTGTGACCTCTGAGTTTGTTTCGGCCTTTCTTCTCAGACTAGTCAGATAGGAAACGCCGACCTCATCTAGTTTTAAAAAACCAAAAACGACACTACAAAGTGAAAAATAACTATAATTTCGCAAGTCGGTGTACGCATTTTCGTTGTTTGCCACCGACTTCCGAAATTAAAGTTATTTTAACAACTAACTAACTAACTACTAACTAACTAACGAACTAACTTTTATTTAATTTTTTTTCTTACCATAATAATGTTGTAAAATACTAACAAACACTTAAATTAATTGATTTGTACACCATTATTACTTAAGTACAGTTTCGTAAAAGTAACTCTACTAAGTTACTTTAGCATTACTACTTACTGCATTTTATTGAATGAATGTCAATGCACTAAGAAAGTAAATTGTTTAAGTACGGTATTAAAACATGTGTAATTACTCAAGGTCGGTGTAACTTGCCAAAAACTGACATATTCAGTAAACTGGTTGGGTGCTTGCGAGTATTGCGTAAAACTGTATCAATGTCCCTTTAATAATCTGTATAAAAAGGAAAATTATGTACTGAGGGATTATCAGTCACTGTTTGGCACTCCTTGAGTAAAGCATACATTTATTCAAAATGTATAAGGTAATTTGCGTATATACATAACAGTTAAATTAGAGAGTTGTTTTGTTAATATCTCTCTTATTTACCTGTTATTTAGGTCCGATAAACGTACCTATTAATATAAACTAAACAAAAAAAAATTAAGAAGGGTTTAAAGCTGAAGGCAATCCCAATTGTGAATACGATTTTCAGTAAAATTCAAAAGGCTTCGTTTATCATATATTTTACTAATTATAATATATTTCTTTTGCACAGATCATCCTTATCGCTGCTTTGGTCGTGATGGTCACCGCGCGGCCGCAAGAAGGACATGGTCACGATCACCACCACGGTCACGCTCACGCTATCTCGTCACAGAGCATTGTACTACACCAAGCTCACGAGACCAAACACGAGCCTGCCCACCATGAGGCGCACCACGAAGAGCACCACGAGGAAAAACATGAAGAGCAGTACAAGGAGCACGAGGAGCATCATCACGAGGAACATCACGGTCACGCCTCCTCAGCACAGAGTATCAAACAGCACCACGGACACGCCACCGAGAAACACGTCGAGTACTATGTATGATGACGTTCCAATCCTCAAACAGAATATTGCTATTTATTTATGGATAACATTACTGACCATCACTTGTTTTACATACAGTCTCATCCCAAATACGAGTTCGCGTACAAAGTGGAGGATCCACACACCGGCGACAAGAAGTCTCAGCATGAATCTCGTGATGGCGATGTCGTGAAGGGCGTGTACAGCCTGCACCAGCCCGATGGTACCATCAGGATCGTCGAGTACCACGCTGACAAGAAAACTGGGTAAGAAAAAAATCTAACTGAATGCCGTATAAAAAAACAAACAAGTCAGCTGTATTTAAGTACTAATTTTTTCGGTGTTAACAGATTCAACGCCAACGTAAAGATCGAGGGTCACGCCATACACATTGTTCCTGAACATCATCATCATCACTGAACCTAGTTATTTGAACCTGATTGTTAAACCTCATACTTTAAGATTGTTGATTTATTGAGCCTCAAAGAATGTGATCCATTGTAAATATTTAAAATAAATACGTTTATACCACCTAATTCATGTTAATGTTTTACTCTGCTCATTTCTAAATTCTGTCACCCGCTTTGATTTGTGTCCGGTACATGTAAAGACCCCCTGTTGACATTTATGTAACAATCAAAATTTGGGTGTATTTTCTATTATTTACCTACGTAATACCCCGAACTACCACTTCATTCGGGCAATACAATCGTAAAAAAATACAGTTACAGGGAAAATCATGGTTAAAAAGAGTAAGAATCTCCCTCGAAAATGTGAAAAAGTATCTAAATATTGTTATTGAATATACAGGCTGGCATCGACGCGCAAACCATAATCTCATGTTTCTTCTGCTGTTTCATAAAAAAGTGCAACACTTACGTGGTCAAAAGGTATGGGACGGAAATACGGCAAAAAAAAACAACTCAGCGGGTTCATATTTTAATTAAGTACTGAATCCATGGTAACGGTTGCGCGTGGAGGGGGATGCCACACTGTGTACAGTCACGAGCACCAATATGTCAACACTTGGCAACTTTCAATTGCGATTTTTTCGTGAAATAACGAATGCGTTTGAAATAAAAAAACGTTGAAATACGACTAATTACATAAACCTATGGGTTTGAAAATGCTATGTTCGTAACAACATAAAATTTCATTAAAAAATAAAGGAGTAAATCGCTTTTGAATAAAGCCGAGTATATACATACTTTTGCTCGTGACTGTACCTACAATAGTTCAGTTACTTTGAAAGCATATCAGATTTATCAAAATAACTTATGTAATATTAACATGAAGGCAATGATTACTTGCAAATCCATTTAGTTAACATTGCCAATGGAATACCAATAGACGAAATAGGTCCATTTTTTTTGGGTGGGAATTCATTAAATAACTTCTCCTGCTCTGGAAGGAGCGGAAGGCGTGTCAGACTTTTACTGAATAGAACCCAGCGGTGTTCCTTCAGTTGCCTGTGTCAGGAGCCACGGTAACTCTTTCGAACAACCCGCGACCCTGGCAGGCGAAATAGGTCCTTACATTATGAAATTGGCGTTTTATATGGAAAAAGCAAAACGAAAAATAAGTTCAGAAATTATATATTGAATCAATCAAATTATGTACCATTGTTATCTATGCAGTTTAGCCATTTTATAAGTAGTTCATTGAATCCTTTGTTGAAAAATTTGTGGGAGCGAGATTCGCCAAAATCTTTGAATAAAATATTTGAGATCAAGCCAGCCATTGGGTTCTAAAACAGCTGGCACGGTGACAAGAGCACCACGGATGATATCATTAATGCTGCCGTGCCGTGCTGTATGGCCTGGCAGCAGGTCTGTAGTGCCTGCTGCACTTGGTTCGCGTGCTGCCGCTTTTGCTAGCCACATAGAACCGTGGAGCTGGAGACACATGTCATGATGGGGGCGCACTTCGAGGTTGTGGTTCTTCAGGATCGACTAGGCGTGCTACATTTTGGAACCGCGGTTCATCATGATCAACTTGTTACTTTAAACCGTTACGCTCAACTATTATAATATGTATTAGTACCTTCCGGGTAAACATTTTTATATAGTTCATTTTTAACCAGGATTGTTTCTAGCGGAATAACTAAGGTTCATCTTTATAGGATATTATTCAATTCAAAATTTACCTAATTTAGTGATCGCGAAGTAAAAACCGATTGCAATCGATTCCTAGATTCGGAAAACAAATAGGTACGTAACAAAGACTAACCATCCCGTGTACCTTAAGTTTTTTTGTAATCTCTTTTCATTTAATCCAAATAAATGACGTGTTCTCATAACAATTTTTTAAATAACAATATTTATCTTTAACTTATTTTATATTTAAAGCAATTAAAAAAATAAATATTAAGTATTCAATACGTGTTAAAGTGGTGAATTTTCATTTTTAGGGTTCCGTACCCAAAGGGTAAAAACGGGACCCTATTACTAAGACTTCACTGTCCGTCTGTCTGTTTGTCTGTCTGTCATCAGCCTGTATCTCATGAACCTTGATAGCTAGACAGTTGAAATATTTCACAGATGATGTATTTTTGTTGCCGCTACAATAAATACTAAAACAAAATGAAATAAATATTTAAGTGGGGCTCCCATACAACAAACGTGATTTTTTGCCGTTTTTCGCTCGATGTTAATAACGGACACAGGTAGACGCTTGAAATATTCACAGAATATTTAGTTGTATATTCACTTTAAAAATAAATAATTAAATTAAAATAAAATAAATATTAGGCGGAGGACAGGGTGTTGTGGCGCATCCTGGGAGAGGCCTATGTCCAGCAGTGGACTGCGATAACCTGAGTTGATTGATTGATAATCAATATTTATGGGGGGCTCCCATAGAACAGACGTGATTTTTATAGATAATGATACGGAACCCTTCGTGCGCGACTGTGCTTGAGTCCGACTTGCACTTGGCCGGTTTTTTATTTCCTTACACTACCTTGGGTGACCGTAGGCAGGACTCAAACTCACCCACAGCTAGCAGGCGGGCACGCTCAGCAGTATTGGTGGAGGTATTAATAAGATTATTCATGATTCATGCCACTGCCTTTAGGATTCACGGGCCAATCTGTATCCGGGAAAGCCGCTTTCCAAGCGTTCACCGCGTCGGTAAAGCACGGCACTTCATAGTCAACCAGAGAGGGGGCATAAATTTTCCCGGTTAACTTATCTGTGCTGTGGACAGAGGACAGGAACGTGACAGGACGCCAAGACCACCAAAACGGATGGGTTGTGTGGCTTACAGCTATGTCGTATGCTATGTCGTATGGTCGTCTAATGCCTCATTTGAAACGTATGCTAGTGTGCTGCGAATATGTAATTTGTTCTATTTTGTCTAAGAGGAGTGGCTGCTTCCATAAAGGGGAAAAACGTAGAAAATATATAAATAATTTCAAAACAAAAATATTACAAGTAGTTAAAACGTATTTATTTTAAATATTTACAATATAATTAACATTCTTTGAGGCTCAATTCATCAACGATTTAAGGTATAAATTTCAACAGACAAATTTTTTCAATAGTTTTGAATAGAGATCAGTGATGATGATGGTGTTCAGGCACAATGTGTACGGTGTGACCCTTGATTTCAACGTTGGCGTTAAATCTGTAGACACGGAAAAAATAATTAGGACATAAATTCAGTTCAATCAGTTTTTTTTAAACGGTGGTCAGTGTGATTTCTCCCTTACCCAGTCTTCTTGTCAGAGTTGTATTTGACGATCCTGACGGTGCCGTCGGGTTGGTGCAGGCTGTACACGCCCTTCACGACGTCACCGTCGCGCGCCTCGTGCTGAGACTTCTTGTCGCCGGTGTGAGGATCCACTACCTTGTACGCGAACTCGTACTTAGGATGAGACTGCATCAAAAAATGTTTCAATTAGTTACGTTACGGTTAATAATATAAACCAAAGGATATGAACATTTTGGTTTGGAACGTTATCATACATAATACTCGACGTGTTTCTCGGTGGCGTGTCCGTGGTGCTGCTTGATGCTCTGTGATGAGGAGGCGTGACCGTGGTGTTCCTCGTGATGGTGCTCCTCGTGGTTCTCGTGCTGCTCTTCATGTTTCTCCTCGTTGTGCTCCTCATGGTGTGTGGGCTCGTGTTTGGTCTCGTGACTTTGGTGCAGTACGATGCTCTGTGACGAGATAGCGTGACCGTGACCGTGGTGGTGATCATGACCGTCTTGCGGCCGGGCAGCGGCCATTGCGATCACAGCGGCGACGAGGATGATCTGTGTAAATGAAAAATAACTCTTAAGTATATGAAGACATTTTTGTTACATAATTTTATTGAAACTTTTTTCTACCATAGATTATTTCTTTTTATTTGATACAAGTTTTACAATCTTGACGGTTTTGAGGTGGGTAAGCCCATACCTTGTACATTTTGAAGTTTTTTCGTTCTTAACTCTTGAAGTACTGAACTGTGACTGATAATCTCCGAGTGTTTAATTTTTCTTTTTATACGTAAACATATTAAAGGGAAAGTGATACATTTTTTCGCGATACATTTAATCGCCCAACCAGTTTGCTGCATATGTCAGTTTTTGGTAATCTGAGCCGACCTTGAATCGGAGCATGTTTTAGTGTCGTAATAAAACGCTTACTTTCTTAGTGCATTGACATTTATTCAATTACATTATACTACGACCAATTATACTACGGCTCAAAATGAAAAGGATATGAACTTCAATCAGGTAGTTGTGTTGTCCTAACTCTACACTCAATACTTTCTTCATTCATCACACCTGTAGCCCTTCTTTATGCGAAATGTTGGTTAGAACTATAGATAAATCATATTTATGTAGGTACCATACCTATTTTAATTATATGAGACAAATATGACTAGCAAAATGAGGGTTCATTTCGCTAGTCATGTTAGTCTTTGTAATAACCTTTTGTATTCCCTTCCACGTATAATCCGTGAGCCTTCAAAGCATGAGTGATTAGGTATCTTCGGGGCTTACTCGTTCCATCATAGACCTCATCCATCGCGTTCCACCAGGCGAGATCGAGATGGCCTATTATGCACCAAAAAAAAAAAAATTTCACTCCAGGTTGGTTGCTACTGAGATATTCCTAATGAAGGAACAATAACATGACCGCCTGACTGCCATGCGACCACTAGTCGATCGAAGCATTCAGTTCACAAACGTAGTGTCAATGTTTTCAGGTCACCTTGAGAGTTCCTAATTCGCTGCAAGTAACGGTTCATTAGTTTACTTTAGCCGTGACCTATGATTTAATAACAGTAACAAAACAAGAAAATGCGGCTTCTTATCTAACTGCAAGTTTATCGTCGGTTGAGACTGGTCATCTCTTACTATCAGGGCTTATTTTTAATTTTAAATCTTATATTTTTCTTATTTTAATCTTATATTTTTCACTGTTTCTTCATTCATATGTTTTTACGTTGGTATTACATAATATAGAAGCAGCAAGAATAATGTGTCCAGGATTTTGTAATATCTTGATTTAAAAGAGTGTCTTTGAAGTTTTTTGCCCGTTCTTGTTTTCGAAATCTACGTTTTGGAATGGGCAACTAGCTTCAAATTTCTGACTAACTGACTCAAAACTGTCTCTAAAAGGTTTAATTGAAATAAATACTGAGTTTTAGTTGTCATAAGACACGGATTTAAAATTGTTTAAAATTTATTGCATAATATCTGTCTAAAACTACTGGGAGAAGACACTGATTCCTGTAACACAGGTTACAACCTAGCACAGGAGTCAGGGATTCCATATATAAATGTAACATACTTTTATGTCAATAAATATTATTATTATTATTATTATTTTCACATGTATGTAGCAAATGGAAACCTCACTGAATGCGACCAGCACATCTATTATATTTTTTTATATGGTCATGCTCTTACCAAAGTCAATTTCAACCATTTTGCCAATGTCTAAAGTGAATAGGAAAAGCAAGTGAGCATGATAAAAAAAACAACCACATAAAAATAAAATACTTCGATTGATACAAGTAGGGATGTCGATCTTGTTAATGTTATATGATTTTATTTTGTAAGTTCAGTCACGAGCACCAATATGTCAACACTTGGCAACTTTCAATTGTGATTTTTTCGTAAAATAACGAATGCAACGTTGAAATTCGACAAATTACATAAACCTATGGGTTCGAAAATGCTATGTTCGTAACAACATAAAATTTCATTCAAAAATAAAGGAGTAAATCGCTTTTGAATAAAGCCGAGTATATACATACTTTTGTTCGTGACTGTACACACACACCTAAACCGCATTCAAGAGCTCTTAGTGTCATCATTATGGAAAATATTCACAATAATCAGCCTATAATGTTCCCACTGCTGGGGCACAAGCCTCCTCTCAGTGAGAGGGAGAGGGCTGTGACGCCACGCGGGCCCAGTGCAGGTTGTTAGACATCATTCACATGTCATCGACATTTTGGTTCTAGGACATGCCTGTTTCCTCACGATGTTTCCTTCTCCTATATTTACAATGACAGTTCCCGAATGTGGTTTATATGTGCTGATCATGTTTCAGTTTCATTGGTGAAATGCCCTTAGTAAGTTTATGATTGTCATTTCCAATATTTTTTATGCTAAAAATTAATGTTTTTACAAACTAAACATTTTTTTCTTTTCCTAATTGGACTTCCACTGCTAAATATTTAAACAATAAAACATATTTTTTGTTTTAGGTAGGTAGTAATTTTTTTTTACATAAGAAAGTGAATAAAATTTGCAGTAACTTTTTGGACCACAAAGTGCGGTTTGGTTTGGTCACGGCCACGCGAAATGAATTCGGTCATAAGCAACTGTCATTGGCACAATGTAACCACATGGCTTTGAACTTATTTCCATACAATGGAACGACCTGATTTTTTATGCAAATTCATAATAGATCTTGTTCAGTTTTCTCATTATATGCATTTGCGACATTATGTGGTTATTAAGATTCATGTGCAAAATTGATTGATTTTTTTACGTTTTTGCGAAACTGATTGCAGCACTTTTATTATTGTTTTACTAATTAATAATAAAGCGTTTGCATATATTACGGAATAATTTCTAATAGGAGCTGGTAATCTTATTATAAGCTCTGACGGACAGAAATAATTATTATGATTATTCAAAGTTAGTTAAATTATATTTATTAATGAAGGTCGTTTGGGGATCACCGTCCAATATTTTCTTGTAAAAATGTTGATGAAATAAAGGAGAATGCCGTCAAATACAGCAAAATTTGAGAGAGATACAGCAAAATTTGTTGATGAATGAATTAATATGAAATCTAGGGGAATAATAAATATGACATTAGTAAAACTGGGAAGGAAGAAAATGAAAATATAAAATAAGTATTAAAACGTATAATATGTATCAAAAACTAAAAATTCACCAACAAATAAACATTAGATCACAGAAGGTACGTAACAGTAACGGTAGTTTAATATCACAGTTTTGGTTCAGCAATAGTTTAATAGTGGTGACCGTGTTGGGGAACAACGTGGTGGGTGCTGTGCTTCACGTCCGCGTGGAACCTGGAAGGAGAGAAATAGTTAGTAATAGATACTTCATGGTTATTTCTGTCCATAGAGAAAAGCCAGATGAAGAAGATTCCAGAGACAGAAAACAGCATAGGGGTATATTTAAAAACTTTCCTTCAAGTTAAGCAATGATTACGTCTGCTTAACCCAGCCTAACCATATATTTTTACGTTTAAAAGTCTTTTATCAATGTTTCTAAATAATCCCCAAAATGGATATTTCTATCACTTTTCAAAAAACCCTAAAATGGGAGTATAAAGACCACAGCGTGTTGCTGTGCTCTGATGACGTCACAAGTCATATTGGCAACTCCTTAAACTATGAGAGATACAGCTTGTTTCCAAGCTTTTCTATTGATGACAATATCACTAAACTTATGCATGCATGGCCACATGTTTTAAGTTTAGTGTTCGACGAAGCCTCTTTAATGGTATGCCTTTGAACCCAACTGTCGGCCAAGTGGTTATAAGAACGTTCCCAAATGCCTTAGCTTTGCTTGTCTTTGTCTAGATTCCTACTAGTATCAACTTACCCAGTGTGCTTGTCACCGTGGTATTCAACATGTCTGACGGAGCCATCAGGCTGGTGCAGAGCGTAGTAACCCTTGACGACGTCACCGTCGCGGTGCTCGTGCTGCGACTTGATGTCACCGGAGTGAGGGTCCTCTACTTTGTAACCGAATTCGTATTTGGGGTAGGCCTGGAATTTTACAAGAATATTTTACTATCAGTACAGATAAAACTACTATCGCACCTAAGAAAATCGACTGGACAGATATTAGCATCCAAACATTGATAGTACTTCTAGGTTCAGCAGTAGCAGTACAGTAGGATAAATATTGTCCAGGTTGTGGACCTGACCTACTGAGGTGACGATAAGGATGCATGGAAGAAGAAGACATGCTGCGCCGTCTCTAAATGAATTATAATAAAAACAGTAGAATGAGGATCCTGACCTAGGAGGTCAGCCAAAAATAGCATTCAGAATAAAACTGATAAAAATAACCATGCATTAGCTATGGCTGTTTTTTAAAGTATGTGTTTATAGTTTTGCAGACTTTGACTTACATAATAATCGACGGCGTGTCCACCGTCATGTCCATGACCATGACCGTATCCACCATGACCGCCATCATGGCCTTGGACATGGACCACCTCTGCTGGTCCATCATGACGATGGATGAACTGGGAGGAGAAGCCATGGCCGTGACCATAGACAGCTTCCAGGAAAGCTACGGCAGCTACAAGACAAAATACCTGGAATGGAAATGATTAGAAAAATTTGTAGCGAAGGGAATCTATGTTCTTAAGTAGGTAGCTAGATTCGTAAAAATAGTCATTAGGTTGCCTCGTATTTATTTTTATATTCTAATTCACTTTAAGTTGAAATAGAAACAAAACATTTAAGTCATAGTGTTTCAATAACATCCCTCTTTTTCAGTCGGGGTTAATAACAGGCACTTAGGTAAGCAAGAACTATCCCCTTGTGTGCTATGAACTTATGAGTGACGCCAAAAAGGACAGGTTTTGCTACTTTTCCAATAGATAATATTTTAACGGAAAGTGGTAGGTATTACGGTTTTCCATTAGTAACTCATAGTTAGGGCAAAACCATTATTCATAGCCCTGTTTTGGCGCAAACGTTTCCCAATTAATATTTGATTTTTAGACCATGTAGGCATCAGGCGAGATATACATATCACTGAACATTTTCGCACAAAATAAACACTGCACTTCACTTAACAACACTTAGGTAGGTATGGAAAATATGTTTACCTTCGAGAACATTTTTAGGTAGGTAAATAGATTTTATTAGTTGTAATGCTAATGATACTAAGACCAATAGTGAACTGATACATAATGATCAAATTCAATGTCTTTTATATCAATAACAAAGGTAGCCAAGGTAAATAGATTTCACTCCAAGTGAACAAGCAGTACAAATTATTCACGAACTTCAGTATACGGTATTAGCAATGAATTTCGTAAAAGCGTTTGTTCGGAATGACCACTTACACCTTGCAGTGACAAACGCTATCCAAGCGTTCACCGCGTCGGTAAAGCACAGCAATTAATAGTTTTGTTTTGTTTTTTGTGTATGGAAATAATTGATTTAAATAAATATTTACAAAATAGGGCCTTAAACTAGAGGGAGATAAGAAATAATTGGATTCTACTTGAACTAGGAATAAACCTGTATCTCAGGTATCTCACTCAAGTGCAACCAGACATACACATAATAACACATGAACAAAGTGCTTATATCATCATATCAGACTCTAAGAAAGTGGAACGGACTTGTGTAAAGTACAATAAACACTAGTCTAAATTTTAAAATAATTATTACGTAATAAATTAAGTTAGATTAAAATTGCTTATTAGTCTTATAAGCTAGATTGTAATTAATTATTAAGAACCTGATTCTTTTTAATAAAAGATAAAAAAAAAGTGCAATCAGAGGGGGCTAAAATTTTCCCGGTCAACTTTTCAGTGCTGTGTACAGAGGACAGGCAAGCGTAAGCTAATACTAGTAATTTTGCAGACCTCGTGGCCACCAAAATGGTTGCGTTGTGTGGCTCGCAGCCCGATATAGTAGTCCAAGGTCACATTTAAAATGTACAGACGCCAGCATGTCAAGCTACCCGAAACTGTCAAATTTTCCCAATCTACCTTGAACCTTAATGCTTTAGCGATAAAGTTGAACATTTACTAAAGAAATTTGACAGATTGTAGTAGCTTGATGTGTTGGCGTCTGTACGTTAGAGTACTGCGAATAATTATGTATATTTATCCCAAGAAGAGTGGCTGCTTCCATAAAGGGGAAGAGCGTACAAAATATATAAGAAATTTCAAAACATCAATATTTTAAGTAGTTAAAACATATTTATTTTAAATATTTACAATGTAATACATTCTTTCATTTCATCAACAATCTTAAGGTATAAGTTGCAACAGACTAAGTTTTTCAACAGGTTTGAATAGAGATCAGTGATGATGATGATGTTCAGGAACAATGTGTACGGCGTGACCCTTGATGTTAACGTTGGCGTTAAATCTGTAGAAATGGAAAAAATAATAAGTACCTAAATTCAGTTCACTCGGTTTTTTTAAACGGTATTTAGTGTTATTTATCCCATACCCAGTCTTTTTGTCCGAGTGGTACTCGACGATCCTGACGGTGCCATCAGGCTGGTGCAGGCTGTACACGCCCTTTACGACGTCACCGTCGCGCGCCTCGTGTTGGGATTTCTTGTCGCCGGTATGAGGGTCCACTACCTTGTACGCGAACTCGTACTTAGGATGAGACTGCATCAAAAATGTTTCGAATTAGTTACGTCACGGCTAATCATATAAACCAAAGGATATGAACATTTTTGTTTGAAACTTTATCATACATAGTACTCGACATGCTTCTCGGTGGCGTGTCCGTGGTGCTGCTTGATGCTCTGCGATGAGGAGGCGTGACCGTGGTGTTCCTCGTGATGGTGCTCCTCGTGGTTCTCGTGCTGCTCTTCATGTTTCTCCTCGTTGTGCTCCTCGTGGTGCTCCTCGTGGTGTGCGGGCTCGTGTTTGGTCTCGTGAGTTTGGTGCAGTACGATGCTCTGTGACGAGATAGCGTGACCGTGACCGTGGTGGTGATCATGACCGTCTTGCGGCCGGGCAGCGGCCATTGCGATTACAGCGGTGACTAGGATGATCTGTGTAAATGAAAAATAACTCTTAAGTATATGAAGACATTTTTGTTACATAAGATCTTTTTATTGAAACTTTTTTCTACCACAGGTTATTTGGTTTTATTTCATATACAAGTTTTATAATCTTGACGGTTTTGAGGTGGGTAGCCCATACCTTGTACATTTTGAAGTTTTTTCGTTCTTAACTCTTGAAGTACTGAACTGTGACTGATAATCTCCCAGTCTTTAATTTTTCTTTTTATACGTAAACATATTAAAGGGACAGTGACACATTTTTTCGCAATACGTTTAAACGCCCAACCAGTTTGCTGCATATGTCAGTTTTTGGTAATCTGAGCCGACCTTGAATCGGAGCATGTTTTAGTGCTGTAATAAAACGCTTACTTTCTTAGTACATTGACATTTATTCAGTTAAAATATAATACGACCACATATTACATACATCTAATTATTTTAAAGAATCCTTTATTTCAATCAGGTGGTTGTGTTGGCCCAACTCTATACTCAATAAAATAGTTTTTTCATTCATTACACCTGTAGCCTAGCCTTATGCGAAATGTTGGTTAAAACTTTAGATAAAAACTATTTAATATGTACAGCAATAGGTATAGCCAAATTTTGCAAGTCATGTTTGTCTCAGGTGGTAGGGGGAGCGAGCCTTTTGCCACTAATGGGCGAGTTTTCGGAGAGTGTGGGCAGAAGCTCCACAACCTTATCTCACTCTCTCCCTTTCACAACAAGGCCACCAGACGTACTGCAGGGTACCATCCGCACTTGATCGATTTACCGACTAGTCGAATTCAGTGCTTCTTCTCCACATTTATTATCCGTACTGCCAAAGTGTTGAACAGCTCTCTGTCAGCGTCAGTGTTTCCCTTCCACGTATAACCCGTGAGCTATCAAAGAAAGAGTGAATGTTCTGGGTGGTAGGTATGTTCTGGGCTTCCTATAAAGGAACGAGCAATCCCAGAAAATACCACCCAGAAAATACGGTGGATGAGGTCTATAGAGACCCTATCCATCGCGTTCCACCAGACAAGATTGAGTTCAAAAGATGGCCATTATGAAAAAAAAAACCTTACTCCAGGTTGGCTGCTACTGAGATATTTCTAATGAAGGAACAATAACATGACCGACTGACTACCATGCGACCACTAGTCGATCGAAGCATTAAGGTTACAAATGCAGTGTCAATGTTTTCAGGTCACCTTGAGATTTCCTAATTCGCTGCAAGTAACGGTTCATTATTTTACTTTATTCGTGACCTATGATATAACAACAGTAAGAAAACAAGAAAATGCGGCTTCTTATCTAACTGCAACTCGGTTGAGACTCGGTTGGGAGTCGGTCATCTCTTAACTATCAGGGTTTATTTTTAATCTTATATTTTGCACTATTTTTACTTTTTTTTACATTGTTATTACATATAGAAGCAACAAAAATAATGTACCCAGGATTTTGTAATATCTTGATTTAAAAGAGTGTCCTTGGAGTTTCTCGCCCGTTTTTCTCCATAGAGATCTACGTTTTGGAACTACATAGCTTCAATTTTCTGACTTAATGACACAAAAGTGCCCCTAAAAGGTTTTATTGAAATTAATACTGAGTTTTAGTTTATTTATTTTTTGTACCTGTCATAATAACGAATCGTTGAGAATAACTTATGACGCAAAGTCACAAAATTTCACATGTATGTAGCAAATGAAAACCTCAACAGTAAAAAAAGTTGTAGGCAGTTACTAAGGGCAAATCTAACCAATGAAACTTAACGCGATCAGCATATCTATTATATTTTTTTTATATAATAATAATAATATCCTTGGACATTTCACACAGCGCCATCTAGTCCCAAGCTAAGCAACCTAATGCTTTATATGGCAACCAAATACAATGTCGACCATTCTGCCAATGTCTAAAGTGAAATGGAAAAGCAAGTGAGCAAAATAAAAAGAAACAACTATAGACACAAATAAAATACTTCGATTGATAAAAGTAGTTGAAAGAATTGTCGATCTTGTTCGGTACACATCTAAACCGCGTTCAAGAGATGTCAATGTCATCATTGTTGTGGAATATTGACAGTAACAGCTTTCGCATGAGGGCCAGTGGCTATGGCAACTGAGCCGATGTCGACTATTCTGCCTGATTGCGGTTTAGATGTGATGCCAATCGAGTTCTGTTTCATTGGTGAAATGCCTTTAGTACGTTAACGGTTATCATTGCCAATAATGAAATGTTTCAATTAAAGTTTTTAAAAACTAAACCATTTTTCCTTTTCCTAATTAGACTTCCACTGCTAAAATTGTGCTATATTGTTTGTTGATATTATCTAGTAGTTTTACCAAAGAAAGTGAATAAAACGTGCAGTAACTTTTGGATCATAAAGTGCGGTTTGGTTTGGTCACGGGCACGTGAAATTAATTCGGTCATAAGCAGCTGTCATTGGCACAATGTAACCATGGCTTTGAACTTATTTCCATCTGATTGACGACCTGATTTTTTATGCAAATTCGTAACAGATCTTATTCAGTTGTCTCGTTATAATATTATATTTGAGACCTTTTGTTGTTATTAAGTTTCATGTTCTAAATTGATTGAATTTTTTACAGTTCTCATAAACTGATTGCAGGACTGTTTTACTATTTAATAATAAAACTTTTGCTTATATTACTGAATTATTCCCAAGAGGACCTAACTTTGATTCCTGTTGTTAAGATTACCAGCTGGTAATCTTACCAACAGGAATCAAAGTTAGTTAAATTACATTATTATTAATAAAGTTAGTTTGGGGGTCCAATCTATTCTTGTACAAATTATGATTATTAAGAAATAAATTTGATATTTGATGTTAGTAACACAGGGAAGGAAGAAAACGAAAATATAAAATAATATTAAAACGTGTAATATGTATCAAAAACTAAAAATTCACCAACAATTAAACATTAGATCACAGTAGGTACGTAACAGTAACGGTAGTTTAATATCACAGTTTTGGTTCAGCAATGGTTTAGTAGTGGTGACCATGTTGGGGAACAACGTGGTGGGTGCTGTGCTTCACGTCCGCGTGGAACCTGGAAGGAGAGAAAAGTTAGTCATGCTGGTGGTGGTGGTGGTGGTTGGTGGTCATGGTTATTTCTGTCCATAGAGATAGAAAACAGCATAAGGGGTTTATTTATAAATGTAGATTTTTCCGTTTAAAACTCTAAGCAGTGTTTGTAAATAATCTCAGAATGGATGTTTCTATCACTTTTCAAAAAGCCCTAAAAATGGAGTATAAAGACCACAGCGTGTTGCTGTGCTCTGGTGACGTCACAAATAACTAAATTGGCAACTCCTTAAACTAGGAGAGATAAACCTTGTTTCCAAGCTTTTATATTCATGACGATATCAACAAACTTATGCAAAGGCCTCTTCAATGGTATTTATACCTTTAAGCCTTAGCTAGGTGTGAACATATCTTTAATTGTCTTTATCAAGATTCCTACAAATATCAACTTACCCAGTGTGCTTGTCACCGTGGTATTCAACATGTCTGACGGAGCCATCAGGCTGGTGCAGAGCGTAGTAACCCTTGACGACGTCACCGTCGCGGTGCTCGTGCTGCGACTTGATGTCACCGGTGTGAGGGTCCTCTACTTTGTAACCGAATTCATATTTGGGGTAGGCCTGGAATTTTACAAGAACAAGTTACTATCAGTGCAGATAAAATTATTATCGCACCTAGGAAAACCGACTGGGCAGATATTAGCATCCAGGCAAAATACTTCTAGGTTCAGCAGTAGCACTACAGTATGCTTAATACTGTCCAGTTTGTGAACCTGACTTAGGTACTGAGGTGACGATAAAAATGCATGGAAGAAGAAGACATGCTGCACCGTCTCTAAATGAATTGGGATAAAAGCAGTATATGTGTGATTAATCATCAGTGCTGATGATGAATGATGTTGAGATCCAAACCGCAAGGAGTTCAGCTAAAAATAACATTTAGTATAAAACTGATAAAAATAACCATGCATACACCATGGCTGTTTTCTATACTTTATACTTTATTAGTATAGGTTTATAATTTTGCAGTTGACTTACATAGTAATCGACGGCGTGTCCATGACCACCGTCATGTCCGTGGCCATGACCGTATCCACCATGGCCGCCATCATGACCATCGACATGGACCACCTCTGCTGGTCCATCATGACGATGGATGAACTGGGAGGAGAAGCCATGGCCGTGACCATAGACAGCTTCCAGGAAAGCTACGGCAGCTACGAGACAGAATACCTGGAATGGAAATGATTGGAAAAAATTGTAGCGAAGGGAATCTATATTCTTAAGTAGGAAGCTGGATTCGTAAAAATAGTCATTAGGTTGCCTCGTGTTTCTTTTTATATTCTAATGTACAGACGCCAGCAAGACAAGCTACCCGAAACTGTAAAATTTTCCCAATCAACCTTGAACCTTAATACTTTAGGAGAGAACCTTAATATTTTACGAGTTTTTTTTGAAAATCTATTAAAGAAATTTGACAGATTGTAGTAGCTTGACGTGCTGGCGTCTGTACTATAAAAACAAAAATTTAAGTCTGTACTATAAAAAATTTAAGTCATACTGTTTCAATAACACTTTTTCGGTCGGGGGTTAAAAACAGGCACTTAGGTACGCCAGAACAATCCCCTTTGTGTGCTATGAACTTATTAGTGACGCCATACAGGACATATTTAGCCAGTTTTCCAATAGATAATAATTATTGGTAGGCATTACGGTTTCCATTAGTAACGCATAACTCATAGTTCCATTCCAGGAACAAATCCAAGGAAGAAAATTCATAGGCGCCCGTCCTGTTCCCAACACGACAACACATTCCCTACTAGGAAACATTTCCCTACTAGGAAATGTTTGCACCAGAAAACAGGACATATGATTTTTAGAGTGGAGAGGAGACAAATTGACCCATGGCTGATTTGCATTCATTGACCCATGACTATGTAGGCATTAAGCGAGATATATTATGTACATATCACTGAACATTTTCGCACAAAACTAACACAAGGCACTTCACTTAATAACACTTAGTTAAGTATGGAAAATATGTTTACCTTTGAGAACATTTTTAAGTAGGTAAAAAGATTTTATTAGTTGTAATGCTAATGATGCTAAGACCAATAGTGAACTGATACATAATGATCAAATTCAACGTCTTTTATATCAATAACAAAGGTAGCCAAGGCAAATAGATTTCACTCTAAGGTATGAACAAGCAGTACAAATTATTCACGAACTTCAGTATACGGTATTAGCAATGAATTTCGTAAAAACATTTGTTCGGAATGACCACTTACACCTTGCAGTGACATTGCCACAGTTTGTTATAACCAAATTGCGCAAGATCAGTGTATTATTGACACAAATATATTTGAACAAAAAACGGCCTAAGTGATAATCAGTTGCAGCAGTTTTCTTATTAAAAAACTGATCAAGAATTAATTAACGCAAATGTTGCTATGAACGACGTCGTTTTTGTGAGTGGACGCAACGCATGCAGCAACGATACAGCTTTCATAATGTGTGATGAAGATAATGCTATAGTTCAAAGCCTTTATTTTGTAAAGCTGTATTCGTTACTACTTATCAACAAAGTCGAAGTTATTAACCTATTTATATTTACTTATCTACAATTTTATTTTTACCGTTTACGTATACACGTATGTGCAATTCAATTTCAAGTAATCAGGTACTGTTCCACAAACGATGGGACACTTAATATCGTGACCTGCGTCTGTACTGTACAGGAATTGATGGCCGCTACTGATGGCGCCGAAGATGTATGATATGATGAGATTCTTGTTTATGAGGGTCATCTCATAAACGAGTTTTTTTTTGTGCATTGCATTCATTATACATTTAGGTGCCAAAATAGCATTATTGAAAATACTAGGTATGCCTAGTACCTGCTATTCTAATCTTGATTTTTACTTTCAATGCATTGTCTTACTGAATGTTGAAAATATGGTATTTACCTATGATGAATCTAATTAAGATAATTTCCCACTTTAAAATAAAAGTTATGCCTTATGACAAAACATTTAAAAAGTATAATTTCTTAGCGAACAGCCGTAATTCGGTTTTATTGGCAATTACATACTTTAACAAAGGTTAAAATGTTCACAAAAGCTTTCAAGAACTCGTTTAAACTGTCCGAATCTTTGCTTTCAATGACGGATTGGGTACCTTGGGTACTGAAGAAATGAATACTTGCGTAAAGAGTCATGATTTTGATCTCAAATTACATACGTGAACCAGTTTTTCAGTGGTATGCGTAATTTGCACGGCAAAGCGGTTCCCAAATTGTAGTAAACGTGTTTTGTTTCGGGTTATTTTTGAGTATAAAATCTTAAGTTTCCTTGGGAGTGAGTATCATATTTGCAACAGCTTTTGTGGGCACAACAGCACAATGTATACGAAGGTATAAAAATTATATAATATTTGGTGAAAGTGATTCTTTTCTACTTTCTTTACTAATACCTATACCCTAAAATCTAAAGGATCATCTCCACTTTCTCAAACCTAACCTAGAACTTAATTAGATTATGATTGAAATCGTTTACTATTACGTCTAGTACTAGGTATCTCAACATTTCAATCATGACAGGTCATTAAATTATTCCAATGTTAAAATTATACGATAAACCCATCTATAATTCAAGCACGTCTAGTCTATTTGTTGTAACTGGTATAGTGCTAATACAATGACTTCCTTTCATACAAAGTCTATCATTGCTTATAAGGTCAAATACCTACAGATCCTGATTTTTAAGTCCGTTAAAAGAGTGATTTCACCACATTAATTAATCAAACATAGAACAGTTAATAAATCAACCTACTCACTTATTTATAATTTCACAAGTTTCATTTGACATTAATTCATTTCAGATCTTAGCACTACTCGTCCTTATGGCGGCGGCATACTGCCAAGACCATCAGCACCACACTATCTCCCTCAAAACAGTAGTCCAGCACGAGACACACCACGAGATACCAAAGAAAGTAGAATACCATCACCACGAAGAAGAACACAAAGCCCCAGTTCAAGCCCATGAAGTCCATGTAGTCCAGGCTGCTCCCAAACATGGTCATGCAGTCTCATCCCAAAGCATAGTCCGTCACGATAGCCATGGTCAAGGTCATGAACAAATTCAAATAGGAGCTCCTATTCATTATTTCGCTCCAGCTAAAGAACCCGCTCCCGTTCATGAAGCAGTTGCTGTCGAAGCCCCTGTAGTTCAATACAAGTATGTCCCTGTTGTTCCTGTTCATGTGGTTCAACAGGCTTCTCATCAGGAGTATAAAGAAATCCAGCATAAGGAAACTCGTCACCAGGAAACCCACCACAAGGAGTTGCAAAAGGATCATCATCATGAACACCATGTTGACTACTATGTAAGTTGAAGACACAAATGACTTTGTCCTATTCTAATAATGGTCATTTAGATAGTAATGTCTCTTTTTAAAAATCAATTCGAACGAATCTTCCGTCATGGAATTTGGCTGAAATTAGTTCAACCAATTACTACGGCTAACATCAGATTCTTCGCCAAGACTTGATCAAACTTTTAGCAAATCAGAAAAAAGGTGTATTTCGTATTTTATGAAATGTTTTTGTTGTTATTTCAGGCCCACCCTAAATACGAGTACGAGTACAAAGTAGAGGACCCTCACACCGGTGACAAGAAGTACCAACATGAATCCCGCGACGGCGACGTCGTGAAGGGCGTGTACAGCCTGCACGAGGCTGATGGTTCCATCAGGACAGTCAAGTACACTTCTGACAAGAAAACTGGGTAAGTTCTAATCTCGTTTATTTCATTTCTTCTATACAATAAGTACCCCCTAATTTCTTCCTATTTTAGAGGTATGAGGAACAGGGTGTAAAGTTCACCTAACCTCCATAGAAAAGGGAGGATCCTTCGACCAGACGGGTGTTGTGTCTGGCGGGCAATTTCCCAAAGATTGATGTTGGGAAATTGTATCTATGCTAATTGCGCGGTAAACTCTGCTTGCGAGATGCAGGATTTGCGTGACATCAGTATGACGCGTTGTTCGCATGTGGTGTTGTAGATACCGCTACACTATCTTATTCTTGCCTTATCTTAAATAAACTTTTGCCAACACGCATCTAAATAGCGTGATGATTATGTTCATGCCTTCTCTATCTAATAAGAGGTCCTTACTCTACAGTGAGAAAATCATCATAATTCTTTTGCCCTTATTCCAATTTATTTGGGGTTGGCGCAGCATGTCTATTTCTTCCATACTTCATTTTTAGTCGCCATCTCAGTAGTCACCCCCTTTCTAGCTATATCATCTTTCACACAGTCCATCCATATTGTTTTTGTCTACTCCAAAAAAACGGGAAGACCAAAGTAAGTAAAACTTTTTTAATGTACTTTTTTCTGTCTTTGCCAGATTCAACGCTGAGGTGTCACACAAAGGCCACTTCAAGCACGAACATCATTACCACCACTAAATAGTCAATTCGTATACTATGTTCATTAATTTAAGCTGTTAAATAAATATTTAAAACCTTATAGATACACTTATGTTTCATTTAATCGACACATCGATAAATTTAAAACTTTTATGGAGGCATAAAAGTTTTAAATTTATCGATGTGTGACAAATAGACCATGTTGTTATAAACTCTACAAATAGGTAAAAGGCAAAAATCTGTATGCATCGCTGACATAGATTTTTCCGATAAGTCGAAGAAATCCGTATTAAACTTACATCATAGAAAGTTAGTCACATCGGTTGTTACATATATGTAGGTACTTACATACTAAAGCATGTAAACTAAGCAATAAGGAAGGTATCAATATACCGTAGTATGTAGGTACGGTCAGCAATTAAAGTCGGTTAATACTTTAGTTGTTTAAATCTTAATTATTGAGCAAAATATTCTTAAAAAAAATATAGTAATAGAATATTTATAACTCTTTGCTATGACATCAAATAGAGAAAACCAATGTATCGCATCATTTTGTGTCAATTTAGATGATTTGTAAAAGTAACAGTGTTAATTGACTTTTGTTGCTGACTGTACCTACCTATTACAATATCGATGTTATTTCAAATAGAAACTGATGATGATGTCCAAGTACCAGATTAATTACTATCCGGTTATAAAATTAATTAAAATAACAGAATAATTGATACTTAATAATCTATACATATAATAAAACAGTAACGAAAGAAAAACTGTACATTGAGAATTTTCGAGAAAAAATAAGTGGCTTTTGTTAGAAAAACGTAACTGATGACAAAAAGTGACTTTTTAGAATTTTTGTCTGTTTGTCTGTTTGTCTGTGTGTATGGTACGGCTTCACGCCAAAACTACTGGATAGATTGAATTGAAATTCAGCAAAAATGTTCTTTGTAAACCAAGGAAGGCTTTAGGCTACATATTATCACGCCGTATGTTATAGGAGGTAAGCAATATTGATTTTAAAAGGTTTTTGTTCGTAATTTAATGCACAAAATAATTGAATGCACAAAATGACATGTTATTTATTTAGTAAACCATAATTTAACTCTGGAAACATATTATCACGCTATCACCTACGGGGGAGGAGCTGTGAATCTTTATTTTTCTTACCTACGTATTCTGTCACAGCGTGTAATCTAACGACGCATATTTAAATGTTGTTTTTGAGTAAGCCATGCTATTATCTAGCTTTACACTATAAAAACTACGCCATTTAAGTAACTTGGGCAGAGAAACATAGTTTAATTAATGTTAGTAGTATAATGAAAATTTTGAAGCAGCGCCATCTATGAGATTTCATAAAAATCAAATCAAGTTACATGTTAACACTTTTTGGAAATAAATAATTTAAATTTGATCATGTTGGCGAGGTTAGTAGTTAGTTATTCTTAAAATTCATAGATGGCAATGTGCATTTTCTTCATTAAAGTTGTATGGTATCGTTTCGACAAATTCAAGTTCCAACAAAACCCTCAAAATCTTGAGCAGAGTTGAGGAAGACAATTTAAAAAAACACGCTCTGTGAAGTCGACCAGTTTGCGAGATCCCTTACGTATGACGAGGTGCCTTCATATTACACGTACGACAAGCAAAGGGGTGTATTTAACCGACGTCGACGAGGAGGTGCTGTGGAAGGCTTTCCGGGAATTTTCAAGGACACCGCATTGGGTAGGGTTTATACCGTGCATCCGAATAATGGCGAATGCAATTTTCTGCGGTTGTTACTTCACACTGTCCGAGGCCCAACGTCTGTCGCCTTTCTGAGGACATTTGATGGCGTGGAGTATCCCACTCACCGCGCAGCCTGCGTAGCACGTCACCTTCTCGACGGTGACCAAAATTGGGATGACACCCTCGCGGAGGCGAGCGTCAGTGACAGTCCCAGCTGCATGCGTCATCTGTTTTCCGTCATCTTGGTGTTTTGTGGAGTCGCGAACCTGGTAGCTTTGTGGGAGAAGTATCGCCATCATCTGTCTGAAGATTTTCTACGAGCTTTGAGGCGTGTTACTGGAGACGAAGTCGAAGTAACTGATGAACGCGTGCTGAACACCTGTCTCAGTTCACTTCAAGATGTGGTCATTTCTATCGGCGGCAATCCACTGATCAAATATGGGTTATCAGCTCCCACATCATCACCGTATAAAGACCGTGAAAATCGGGAGTATAACGCTGAGACAAATTACGATCCGGGCGAAATGACCACCATACGAAATGACTATGTCGCTTTGTTCTCTTCAGAGCAAAAACACATTTATGACACCGTCCTTGAAAGCGTTGGGCAAAACCAGGGTAAAATGTTTTTCTTGGATGCTCCTGGTGGAACAGGAAAAACATTTGTTACCACTGGCATACTTGCAGAGGTCAGGAGGCAAGGCAAAATTGCTATTGCTGTAGCGTCGTCGGGAATCGCTGCCACACTCCTTCCGGGCGGCAAGACAGCACATGCCATGTTTAAAATTCCCATCGATTTAGAGAGCGCCGAAACGCCTGTTTTTGGTGTGTCACGTAACAGCAATAAGGGACACGTGCTCAAGAATTGCTCTCTGATCGTATGGGATGAGTGTACGATGGCCAATAGGAAGGCAGTTGAGGCCGTGGACAGAACCCTGCAGGACATCCGCAGGAACGAACATTTGATGGGTGGTTTCATAGTTCTGTTTAGTGGCGATTTCCGGCAAACGCTTCCCGTGGTGACGCGGGGATCGAGGGCTGACGAGGTGAATGCTTCGTTGAAACGATCTACGTTTTGGTCACGAGTTCGTACGCTGCGCTTGACCATTAATATGAGAGCTCAGCTCGGCGGCAATGCATGTGCTCAAGAATTCTCCGATGTCCTTCTAAGTCTTGGCGAAGGCACTCTACTAGAAGAGAGAGGTGGACAGGTGGTGCTTCCAGAGTCTCTCGGTAGAGTGGTATCCAGCTTAGAAGAATTCATTCGCTGTGTGTACGGGGACATCAGTCGTATACTGCACCAGCAGAATTCTTGGGTGTGTGAGCGGGCCATTTTGACGCCCAAAAATAATCAAGCTGCAGCAATTAACGAATGCATTCTCTCGGAAATTGAGGGGAATGAAGTGGTCTACACCTCGATACACACTGTTGTCGAGCAAGATGACGCCACACATTATCCCGTGGAATTTCTGAACTCCCTGTCAGCAAGTGGACTTCCAGCGCATACCATCAAGCTGAAGGTCGGTGTCCCGATTATGCTTCTTCTGTACCTATCTCCTCCGAAGTTGTGTAACGGGACCCGCCTTAAAGTCATCTCGCTCCACAGACACACCATTGAGGCGGAAATTCTTACGGGTTGTGGCGTCGGCCAGGCAGTATTTATACCACGCATTCCTTTCATACCTCATAACTACCCGTTCCAGTTCAAGCGCGTACAGTTCCCCGTGAATGTTTGCTTCGCGATGACCATCAATAAGTCGCAGGGGCAGACACTGAGGGCAGCGGGTGTCGACCTCAGGACGAGTTGCTTCTCACACGGGCAACTGTACGTCGCTTGCTCTCGCGTCACCAATCCTGACTCTCTTTACATTTTGGCTCCTGGCAGCATAACTACCAACGTAGTTTATAGGGAAGTGTTGTAAAGTATGATACCTTTTGTACGTATTTTTACTCTTTTGTGTCCTGGAATGTATTCTTGCATTATTTTCTCTATTTCCTTCAGTCACATCTTATGACTGAACTCAGCAGGATTCCCATATAACTCTCTTCACTTGCTTCGCAAAAAAACTTATATTTTAATGCAATTTTAAAAGTTGTTTACTTATACTGCTATAGCGACACTGGCATCTTAGGTATTTTTGGTGCTGTAGAGCCTTCACGCAGACGACGTCGCGGGCAGCAGCTAGTTGATAATATTTGTAGATAAAAAAAATGAAATCCGAACTACGCATAAAGGATGTTGTGAAATACTAAACGCAGTACTTCAATGTGGTTCATGGTTACACAATGAAGAGTTCTATGCGTAAGTAGTCAGTTCACCTGATTTTAATAAAAAAAACGTATGGCAATGACACCGTTGAGGACACTTTCCGTTGTCACGAGAGACGAGTTTAATATAAAAAGCTTTGAGCAGATCCATTATAAAAACTGGTTATTTACAATGAGCGACTGATCACAGTGACTCATTTTTAAGTTTGACTTTATAGATATAAGTCAGTAAATCCAATTGCTTCAGCAATTTTTCCTACCATCTCATAAAATATTATGTAGGTTGATTTTTTCAAGCTGCCACCTCAAATATTATGGAATAACTTCTGTCCGCGACTTCGTTCGCGTGGAAGTCGAGTAAGACAAGACAATAAATATCCTAAAATAACAGCCACATTTTTATAAAACTTCTCTGTATACTTACTACGTTTGTAGTTTTGGTCTGAGCAGCTAAAATATACACTCAATCAGGGGAAATGCGACGTACAGTGAGAAGCAACTCGTCCTGTAGTCAACACCCGCAGCCTTAGTAGCAATTTTCGTTGCTTCCGAAGATTTTTGTTTTTTTCTTATAGCATCATATTTTATACCCTACATAATCTATCTAGCAGTGTTTGCTGGAACATATATTCAGACAAACAAACAGACATTCTATAAAGCATATTTTCGGCATAAAAATCGTTCAAAACCTTGTTAAAATTAATCAATGTACTGTCTTCACTCCACTACGATTTTATTATATGTATAGATACAGATAAACATAATAACTCTATCTACAGATAGAGTTATTATGATGCTGTCAGCCTTTTAGGCACTTATCCCATTGACAGTGATGCGGACGAATTTTTTGATGCCCAATGAGCACCTGCCTTTTTCTATATTTTTTTGTATTATCTAATTGTATATATATATTAGTGTTAGCTTGTAAAAGTAGCAATTAATCAGTGTATGTTAAATAAATAGTTATATTATTATAGGAGTAAATCTACGGATTGATTCTTATAATGAACTGCAAATGCTCTACTACTTTGAACTACTAATGCTCTTAGATAACTAACTGTATGTGAGGTTTAACCGAATTCCAATGTGTACAGTCAGCACACAGGTCACTTACTAAGGCACATCCGGTTTGTGAAACATTTTGACTAGATTTCAATTTCCTAGAGATGTTGTAAATGAGAACAACGAGATTATGTAACATCAAGAGCTGTGGTAGCCAAGTGGTGAAGGCCGCGACTTACAAGTTGTAAGTCATAGGTTCTTACCCCGTTAGGCGCTTTAATTTGTGTAAATTATTTCATCACCACTGCTCTCAAAACGGCGAAGGAAAACATCGTGAGGAAACCGGCATGTCCTAGAACCAAAAATTCGAAGACATGTGACGACCCGCACTGGGCCCGCGTGGTGGATTACGACCCACTCCTTCTCACCGAGAGGAGGCCTGTGTCCCAGCAGTGGGAACATTATAGGCTGATTATGAAGGATTAGCCTTTATGGATTAATGGGACGATGGCAGTATTTTCATATCGAGACCCTTTCATGGTTCTTAGTAGTAATCTTAGTCAGTGAGTTAATATTTAAATGCTCGCAATATGGCGGTCACCGTTTTATTGATTTAGTGACCGTAAGTTCAATATCATGGCCATATGAGATTATGTTTATTCTTTAGTTGACAATTTTTAACAACTGCAAGCAGTTTCGCTTCCAACTATATTTGCTGTGACTAAAGATATCTTTATTGAAGCTCCCAAGGAAGACCAGAGGGGCAATTCTCGTAATTTTAAGAACGTTCACAGTCTGATCGCAGTCTCAATCTGTCAAAAATAGCTCTAATTTCCCTACATTTTGACAAGTTTTTGACATTTGTTTATCGCTGAGACGAGACTGCGACTAGATTTTGAACGTTTTAAATTACGAGAATTGGCCTTCTGATCTCATTCTCAAACTGTCAAAAAATACTTCTAATTTCCCTACATTTTGACAAGTTTTTGACATTTGTTTGTCGCCGAGATGAGACTGCGACTAGATTTTGAACGTTTCACATTACGAGAATTGGCCTACTGCCTCTTGTCTGTTTCCAGTAAGTCCGGTTAAAAGTTGTCAAAGAAAATTAAATCAAGATCAAATCATTTATTCCAACTAGGCCTCAGTCTAGTATCAGCACTTATTGAGCGTCGAAATTACATAAGACAGTCCCCCAAAACGCCCGCCCTTCACCACTTCCTAGAACTTTAGCTTCGAAGAAGAAGTGACGCAACAAACTCTCCAGCAGCACAGCTGTCTGTTCAATTAGAAGAACTAGATTGTATACAATAGTAAGTACTTAATTAACTTAACGAAACACAAAAAAAATTATTATATGACATATGGCAAATAATATTTTTTTTTTGTGCTAGAACATGCAAAAAAAACACATTGAAAACTATTATCAAGCATAGCAAGCATATACAATAATAATGTATTTCACATTATAAAAATATTTACAGAGGTTTATAATTTGGAGGTACAGTCACGAGCACCTATATGTCAACACTTAGCAACTTTCAATTGCGATTTTTTCGTGAAATAACGAATGCAACGCTGAAATACGACACATGACATAAAGCTATGGGTTCGAAATTGCTATGTTCGTAACAACATAAAATTTCATTTAAAAATAAAGGAGTAAATCGCTTTTGAATAAAGCCGAGTGTATACCTACTTTTACTCGTGACTGTACCAGATAATGTGGTGATAAAATAAACGCTACCCGGATTTCGTTACCTAAAGCATCTGAAAAAGCTCATTACTAATAGTTGACACTAATGCGGTTAATTTAACCGACGTAGTACGTAAGTACAATCGTGATTAGGTTTATATTCACAAATTCAAGCCATAATTTTAACAGTGAAATCGTATTTTTAATTGAATTTCAAAAAGGAGGAAGCGAGGTACTATTTTAGAATACTAACTAAAGAGATTTCTCTATCTAAATATTAGAGTAACCTGTGACAAAAATCTAATATCGTAGATTACACATAGAGTACATTTAGATTATACGGTTGGATTTAAAGGTTTGAAATTATAAATAGGTAAATAATATAGCCTAATATTGTTCTTACTGCAGGTCCCCCACACAAATCTCCTCTCTAATAAAGGAAGCGAGCCGCAATACTAGTTGTACTATATAGTTCATACTATTTCCATGTAATAGTACATGGAATTAGTCAATAAGGTAATAATAAGTACTATAGTCAAAAGTGTGGTGTTCTAATTTAGCAGATTGACAACCTTCACATTGGTTACGTAAATTACGTCATAGATCCGCGCGCGCCGTGGGTTACAAACATGACGCCCCGAGCGGCAGCAAATTGATTCAATACTCTCTCGTAACGTCTCCGGTATATATTGAGCTAATGACTATGTTAATTCATCAGTTCCACCACGGAAGTCATAGGAGAAAGAACAAAATGTTTGCTAAAGTGCGTGTGTGAACATCTTATAAGTTAACAATACATTTGATATTTTGTTGTAATCATAACTTATCGATTTTTCTGTTGCTTTAGGTGCTAGTGCTTACTTTTGTCGCCGTGGTGTTGTGCGAGGAACATGGATATAGTCTGAGGAACCATCATGAGCCGGCCCAGGAGTACAGGCAACGTTATGAACATGTCCCGATAAGGGCTCACGAGGAACAGGTAGGTTCCCAAGAAGTTCAGTACAATGCCACTCCTGAAGGCCATGGGCATGGACATGCCTACTCTATGCAGAGCATCGTCCATCACGCGGCGTTTGCTGGCCAGGAAGAGTCCCAGGAGTCTCACAATGAACATGTTGCCCCAGTGTACCAGTACGTACAGGAGGAAGAAGAGCCAGCACAGCAGCAGGCACCAGCTCACCACGAGGCTCCAGCTCAACATTACCAGTCCGTTCATTTCGCTCCCGCTCAAGTGCAGCATGAAGTCAGTCATCACCAGTCCCACACTCAGCACGATCACGCTCAACCTCAATACGGCCATGGAAACGAAAGTCCGAACTACCAACACGGTGCTAACAACGCCTATGAAGGCTTGAGCTTCCACAGCGGAGCCCAGCTCCACACGGCTGTTCATCATCCAGCCCCAGTTCACCACGCTGCCCCTGTTCATCACGCTGTCCCAGTTCACCATGCATCTCCTGCTCATCACGAAGTACCTGTCCATCACGCAGTACCTGCCCACCACGATATCCACGCTCACGAGTCTCACGATGAGCCCATCGACTATTACGTAAGTGCCCAACATTATTAGAATATAAAACACTTATTTCCGACTCGCAGTTTTATTGTAACTTTCTATTCATTTATTCCAATCACAAATTGAACCGTTTAAACCGCGGTCCATATTAAATCTAAATGTCTTAATATTCCAGGCATATCCTAAGTACCAGTATGAGTACAAAGTGGAGGATCCTCACACCGGAGACAACAAGTTCCAGCATGAGTTCCGTGATGGTGATGTTGTGAAGGGAGTGTACAGTCTTCAGGAAGCTGATGGATCTATCAGGACTGTTGAATACAGTTCTGACAAACACACCGGGTAAGCTTCTACGATTCTCGTCCAAGCAAATAAAAGTTCCAAAGAACAATATACAAGATAGCCTGAAGCAAATTACAACAGTCATTGTTTCAATGTTCGAATAAGATCTCATCTAGATTTATGTTCTATTAAGCTTAATATTAAATTCAAATCCAATCAACATTCAGTTCCTATTTCGCATGAAATTGAGCGTCTAGACAGATGAGACTTCATTATTACCCGCTTTATGCGTCGAGTCACGCACTGCCTTCGATCGTATTGTTTTGGCTTTCTATTTCGTATCATCACCTATTGTATTACCTGCATCGTATATAAAATAACTTATATCATTCTATTCAACACCTGTTTTTTCTGCAGATTCAACGCCGTCGTGAAGCACTCCGCGCCTAGTCATCATGTGCAGATTGAGAGCCATCATCACAACTAAGACAAGACTGATCAAGTTGTCCTGTTGTTTTATAGTCTTTATTGTTACTAGATGTGTACTTGCCTACCTATATTAATCTTAATAAAATTTATTTAATATTTTGATGTATATTGTAGTTTTAATTTTCATACTCTTCTTTAGAAACGGGTAATTTAAGAAAAGAGTATATAGCCAGATTTCATTTGGCTGAGATGGTTTAGTTTAAAACAAGCCAATGTGTTTCGTAATCATTGAAATATATCTTGAAATAATAAATAACCTAGCAATAAACGTTATTATTATTTACATAGCAAGGCTAGGATTTTAATTTATGACTATTGCATGCAACTGCACAATCAAAATCTCATTGCAAAAATATTTTTTTCTGTGCTATAATTACATTATTCTGATATAAGTGTTTATTTAAAGTCAATCAAAAGAAATCATAACAAAGAAATTGAATCAAGTAGTTACCACAATATACTCTCACCAGCCGTTACATAATGATTAACTTTTCGCAAGAATATACTTGCCATTTGTATTATGGTAAATACGTCAATTTGTAAGAGCAGTGTACACGCTACAAACAAAACAGTTTTGTCTATCACAGACCGAACACTTTTATCTTGTATTAACGCTTCTTCTTCCTTTTCTTTTGCTTTTTCTACACCATATTGCCAACATCTATCTATACTTATAATAACTCTGTAGAAGTGAAAATTCTGTACATTGAAAATATCAAAAAAATAAATGGCAGACCATTACTAGACCGACACCGAACCCAAAAATGTGATTAAAAAATTGTTTGTCTATCTGTCTGTTTGTTCAGGCATCACGCAAAAACTACCGGTTCGATTACGATGAAACTTGGTATAATTATTTTTTAATATCCTGGGCACCACACTAGGTACTTTTTATCCCGGTAAAGTATAAACAATAAAAAACAAACTTAATTTTGCGGTTCGATCCCTAGACCCGATTACTGTACCAACCGCAAATAACGCCGGGACAGAAGTATTAATACCGGTATGCTCGTTAGATAACGTTCTACACAAATGGCACTTTATACAAAAAACTCATTGATAAGTTTCGTCATCCACGCGAACGAAGTCGCTGGCACAGCTAGTTTAACTATAAAACTGTTTTCTTTTCAAGGATTGATAGCGTTAAAACAGTCTTGACTCAATCTTACCACATCCTTAGTGATCTAGTTAGTCAATCAAGACAATATAAACGTATTAGTATTACTATTACGTTTGCGGGAAGTGATTGCCAGTTTAGAAATGATTATTATACAAGTACCTTATGTACTCATAGTGATAATGATTTGAGATTTAATCATTTTAGACATTGATGGCTTAGATGTTGATCACAATCATTCTTGTTTATATCAATCATTTTATATTATACAATTAGACAGAGATATGTTTGTTTATGAACGTGTGAAAGGAAGCTATGTAGCCATTCATCATAAAGGAAGTTATTTAACAGGATGTTAGAACCGGTGTACTTGCAAATCATTTTTAACCGACTTCAAAAAAAGGAGGAGGTTCTCAATTCGGTTGTATTTTTTTTTTTTTTTAATTTTTTTTTTTTATGTTTGTTACCTCAGAACTCCGTTGTTTATGGATCGATTTGCAAAATTTTTTTTAACTTTAAAGGATATGCTTCCAGATTGGTCCCATTTTTTTCAAAATCCAGTTCTGATGATGGAATCCATGAGGAATCGAGGGAACTCCTCAAATATTATAGGCAACTATATAGTAATTTTAATATTTTAATCGAGAAATCAAGCGTTTACAGTCAAAAACTAACATTTGATGAAGTGGAACTGGTGAAGAAGATCAGATATGGCTAACGGAACTTGTCACTCGCATAGATATTACAATCAAGATAGTTAAGCAACTATGACAATACAAATAAACATACAATCCTGAATAGTTATATTGAAAATGTTATCATTGAACTGATCTGATGATCATGATGGAGCCGGAAGACAGGTACCGCGGAACTCCGTAATTAATCAACGTATTCTAGCCGTGTTTGGGCTTATTAGAATTGTCATGAAATGCACTTTGGCTATAAGTTACTATCGAACTGATCTGATGATGGAGCTGGAAGGTGGAAGGTTGGCATGAGAACTTCAAAATAAAACAATGTATCCTAGCAGTATTTGGGCTTAGAACTGTCATGAGATGCACTCTGAATACAAGGTGCCATTGAAAATCTAGTTTTGATGTTATCATCAATGTGTCCACAAAACAACTCTGTGTCCACTTCCTACATGTCGACAACCTCGCAAGCCAAGTCAAGATATTTAGTTTGTTTATCTTTCTCAGCTTTCACGAGGTTCTCGTCATGAGGGACCGCTATATCAACAATCATTGTGCGACGCTCTAGTCGATCTACCACCACTGTCAGGCTTATTGGCAACAATAGTCCTGTCAGTGATGATAGATCGATCCCAATATAATGTGATATGGCCATTTTCGAAAACTGGGTCGGGCACATACCTATAGTACGGTACTTCTGATTCTACGAGATTGTATTTAAGAGCAAGTTGCTGATGGATAATCCTGGCTACGAGGTTGTGTCTATGCAAAAAGTCTCCGTTAGCTAGATGGTATTATTTTTCCTTTATTCATTTTAAGTCATATTAATTTACATTTTTAAATATTTTTCACAAAATCATGTAAAAAAAAAAAATTAAAAATATAAAAAAGTAGAAGTCCGCTTGCACGTGTGTATTGAATAATGCTAAAATAGATTACATTCTGTTGGGAGTCTTTGAATTTTACCTGTCTGTTGAATTTATACCAAAGATTAATTTAACTTTTTTATTGTAACTATAAGAATCGACAGTATTTCATGCGTCATATTATCATCTCTCTACGGGATCAAATTAAAGATCAGAAAGTAGACAGTAATATGTACCTACTTGTATGATATTGGTACTTCTTCAAAATAATATTCTATGTAGAAAAGATATTAAATACGTTGCCATTATATTATAATAAAAAATACACTAAACGGCTAGAAATAAAAAAACATTTTACAAAAAAAAAAAACCGCCTTCAAAAAAAGACAAACAAAAACGTTCCTGCACTAAAAAGTAAAAAATAAAAAATTGAATTCCTGTAAAGAAACTTAATTTAAAGGTAAACTTATTTGACATTAATATTTTGCAAATATTCAAAATTGTTTACTTCTTTTTGGAGTCGGTGCCAGCCAAGGCAAGGAAATACGTATGGGCAACAATACCTCGAAAAACGACCTCTAACATTTACTATAAAACTACCAAGATACCTATTGCATACCTAGAATAATTAAAACACAAATACAGACTAGACTGTACTCTAAAACAAATTGACACAATTTTCACAATAATTTCTTTTAAATAATAATAATTATAAATACGTATAAAAATCCCCTGCCACTTTTTAAGTACTTTGAAATTTTTGAAGCATTAAGTTTGTAAGCATCTGTTTTAAAATTTTATAATCGTGAATTGAAAAAATAAATGGCACAGGATACAACTGCTGGCACCGACTCCAAAAAGAAGTAAACAATTTTGAATATTTGCAAAATATTAATGTCAAATAAGTTTACCTTTAAATTAAGTTTCTTTACAGGAATTCAATTTTTTATTTTTTACTTTTTAGTGCAGGAACGTTTTTGTTTGTCTTTTTTTGAAGGCGGTTTTTTTTTTTTTTTTGTAAAATGTTTTTTTTCGCTTGCCATTTCTAAATACCTTATTAAAGGCTCTAAGCAAATTTATCACATAGATTAAAATCCTTTTGTAAATCTTTGGTAGGTATGGACGTTTTTAGATAAGACATGAATAGTATTTCATCATTTAAAAAAATCTGTATAGTTCTTGAGCACGAATGGATCCGTTAGAATGATTGAAACTGTTTGAAATATAAAAATTATATCAAAAGATTTCTAATAAAGTCGGTCATGAGTAAGTAAGTAAGGAAGTTCATTCGCAAATACAAAGTAAATACAAAATGGAAATAAAAATGAAACATAGATGATTAATTAAACACATTAGACTAGATATATTAAACGGTTAGAACAAAATACAAAATATAACATGTTATCAGGTACTGATGAGGTTCTTAGTGTTGGTACTGGTGCTCATGTCCATGCTTGGTTTCAGTCTTTACCACCGCGTTGAAGCTGAAATGAGAAGACCATTGGATATTAGTGAAATGGTATAGAACATAAACAATGCAGTTGCACAAAGTAAAATATAGAGCTTATGGTATACAAATCGACGACACGGTTGGCGCAGTGGCTGAGCGATCCACTGCTGCGCTGCGTGTCGCGGGTTCGATTCCCGCACGGAACAAATATTTGTATTGCCTACAGGTAGTTGTTCCGGGTCTGGCTGTTTGTGTATGTGAATTTATATGTTTGTAAACGCACCCGCGATACAGGAGTATTCATAGTGTCGGGCAACGTTTTTTTTAAAAAAAAAAACTTGAGAGGTATCAAGGGACACCCTGATGGAACGAAGTTCAAAGAGACCGAGAGAGAGACAGACAGAGAAACACGCGCACGCCGCACAGCTTACAACTATAGCAAAAAGTGTCGTTCCAACTTTTGGTCTTAATTTTTTCCGACTAGCCCCCTTTCGCAACGCGCGATAAGGAACTTCTTTCCAAAATATATGTGGAGTATTTTAGCATTTTTTTTAAAACCACGGTTTGTTCTACAAAGAAGACATGGTCTTTCGAACTCAAATAGTTCTTCTATTTGAGTTCGGAAGGCCATGTCTTTTTTCTTAACGATAAAAAAGTAGGGTTGTGTCAGCCTACAAAGGCAGTTGTAGTTGTAAAACTTTTCTAATCTTTTTGTACAGACGCCAGCACATCAAGCTACTATAATCTGTCAAATTTCTTTAATAGATTTTCAACTTTATCGTTGAAGCATTAAGGTTCAAGGTTGGTTGGGAAAATTTGACAGTTTCGGGTAGCTTGACCTCCTGGCGTCCGTACCTATTTTTTTTTTAATGAATCTTTGCCCGGCACTAGGAATTTCTCCTGTATCGTGGGTGCGTTTACAAAAATTTAAACTGACATACACAAACAGCCTGACCCGGAACAACTACTTGTAGGCCATACAAATATTTGTTCCGTGCGGGAATCGAACCCGCGACACGCAGCGGAGCAGTCAATCGCTTAACCACTGCGCCAACCGTGCCGTCAAAATTGAACTGTCGTATCTCGAATGATTTCGTGCTTGAGTTTGAAAGCAAGAATATTTAACTTGATTGATCTATCTTCAAAAATGATTTGACTAGGTTGAAAATTGAATCTAGAATAGCAATATAGAATGTATAAAAATAATCTATAAATGCTACACTACCTAAAACGTTCTAAGAAAAAATCAAGATTTCTTTATACCCATTGTGCTTATCGGCGGAGTACTCAACGGTGCGGATGGAGCCATCGGAATCGTGCAGGCTGTAGACGCCCTTAACATTGTCACCGTCGCGGGACTCATGCTGGTATTTGTTGTCACCGGTGTGAGGGTCCTCGATTTTGTACTCGTACTCGTATTTAGGGTGAGCCTGGAAGAGATTGGTATAAAATATTAAATTCGGAAGGTGTGAGGGGTGTTAAACATTTGGTAGGTATCTATAGGACGTAGGAGTGATACAGTAGTAATAGAAAAGATTTATTTTAAAGTCATGTTATACAATATCCACTTTATAAATTCTATTTAAAAAAGAAAGAAAGAAAATACGTTTAGTTGCGACAAAAATTAAAAAAAAACATAAACAAAAAAAGAACAAATCAGGAGATGTGTCACATCCACGCAAAACGGCCATCGCACAAGCGCAATGCTGTGTGTCCTGTGAGATTAGGTGTAAAGTATTCTACAAAGTAAGTGGTGATGCCATGACAAAATTGGACGACACGGTTGGCGCAGTGGCTGAGCGATCGACTGCTGCGCTGCGTGTCGCGGGTTCGATTCCCGCACGGAATAAATACCTATTTGTATTGCCTACAGGTAGTTGTTCCGGGTCTGGCTGTTTGTGTATGTGAGTTTAAATGTTTGTAAACGCACCCGCGATACAGGAGTAATTGGTAGTGAGGGGCAACGTTTGAAAAAAAAAAAACTCAATTGATCCCCTAATTCTAAGTCATGCAGCGGTGAAATCTAATCAATATTCGTCTGGCGATTTACGTGATTACAATATGAAAGAACAAATATCCAATCAGCTAGCAAACTAAGAAAAGCCGAATTGGTTGGAGAAGATTGTTAAAATCGATTTAACATACTCGTATAAATGATGAACATATATTTCCTCCTAAGATACAGGCCTAGCCTAGTTTAGGGGACAGGTTTGAACCTATTGTTCTTATCTACCTAATGCTAAATTAAGAATTTTAATCTGTATACATTGCAATGTACTTGAACTTTGTGATAATAGATAATTTACGAGTATTATTATCATTTATTGAGGGGCCCGTGGCTGAATAATAACAGTCGCACAGGTCGATCGGTCAGGTTAAGCTACGCTTGCCGCGGTTGGTCTGTGGATGGGTGACCATCTTTACATACCGAGACCCCTCCGTGCCTCGGAAAGCACGTTAAGCCGTTGGTCCCGACTGTCATTCGTGGATCTTTGACAGTCGTTACGGGTAGTCAGAAGCCCAAAAGTCTGACAACCAGTCTTACCAAGGGGTATCGTATTACCCAGTAACTGGGTTGTGGAGGTCAGATAGGCAGTCGCTCCATGTAAAATACTGCTACTCAGCTGCATCCGGTTAGACTGGAAGCCGACCCCAACATAGTTGGGAAAAGGCTTGGCAGATGATGATATTATTATCATTTATTATATCAGTGAAATTAAAAATCGTTAAAATAAAAATAATTTGCCAAAGTGATTAACTTGTAACGAGAACGTGCTTATTAGGGTCATTGCACAAATGCACAATGCTGTTTTTTAGTTCAAATGACCAGTGATTGCATCGTAATTTGACGGTTGATGATCTTCATTCAACCTGATCATGAAATGATTAAGTATCTCAGTATTTTATAGAAATATCTAAGTATTGTATAGGTTTTTTAAATTAACTTACGAGTATTTACTATTTTAATTTCAATTTTATGTCGAGGTTTTCTTGTGCACCACAAGCTCAAAATTGACACATTCGAGTTTTGGACCGGTTTTGGGTTAGCCGAAGCAAAATCGATTGGATTGATCTGGAAAATTGGAAAATGTCCGTAGTAAGCATTTTTTTTTTTTTTTTTGTCGCTGAGAAATGCTTTATGCATCCCCGTCCCGCGGGGGACCGAGACGGGGTATGTGGGACTCCCTGTCGGAAGGACAGTATACCCACTAAAACTCAGCGGTGTTCCTGCAAACGCCGTAATGGGAGGGCTATGGGAAATCAATACTTCCACGGCCCTCCCGGCGCACGCCCGCCAAGATGGTATGGCGGGCCCCGCATGCCCCCCAGGTTGGGGGGCTACGGGAATGGCCGGGAACACCTGGCCATTCCCGTCCCACAAGGTGGAGGCCTGTGCAAAACAGGCAACGGAGCCCCCGCACCCGTTGCCTGCTGGCCTCCACGCCCGCCTGAAAGGCGGGCCCCGCATGCCCCCCGCGTTGGGGGAGCTACGGCCGCAGAGGATAGGGAGAGCGGCAACGAAACACCGACACTCCTCTTCCCCTGCGGCCCCGCCGCGTCCGCCATCATACGGTGGCGGCCCCGTCAAGGCCGCGGAAGGAGGGAGAGCCTCTCCCGCCGCGGCCTCTATCCTCAGCCGCAATGTCTCCCTCACGGGGGACATCGCGGCCCGCCTCAGGTAGGTCGCGATGTCGCGCAAGCGGCACCGCAACCTACCCGTGGGCCGCTACGTCGGGCTAAACCGCACAGCCCGGACGAGCGGCCCCCGCCTGGGTCCCTCTTAGCTTCACCGTGGCCCGCCCAGCCACGGCTACTGAGCCCCCCCGCCTCGACAATGCGGGAACCCACTGGGGGGGTCCGTAGTAAGCCTGCAGATAAATAACAAAAATATTCAACTTACATAATAATCAACATGGTGTTCCTTCTGCTCATGATGAGCAGCCTCAACATGGTGTACAGCTGGAGCTTCGTGATGAACGGAAACTGGAGCCTGATGGTGCACGGATATGGGGACGTAGTGGATGGGCTGCTGCTGAATGATGTGTTCCCCACCGTGGAAACCTTGGGCAATTCCTTGATGGCCATGGGAAATTTCTTGATGACCTTGGGCAATTTCGTGATGTCCATGGGATATTTCTTGATGACCTTGGGCAATTTCGTGATGTCCTTGGGAAATTTCGTGATGACCTTGGGAACCACCATGAAGTCCGTTGGAACCCTCATGTCCGTGGGAAATGTGGATTGATTGGGAGGAGTAAGCGTGGCCGTGTTCTTGACCATGGTGGTCTTGGGCGAACACCGCTGCTACGGTTAGGGCGAAGACAATCTGAAAGATGGATAGGTGTTTAGTATTTACTTTACTTACCTGAATGAATGTTGTATTAAATAGACAGTAAAGTCCAATGAAGCACTGAAATTATTTGGGTCAAGACTCAAGATTCTTATTCCTGGAAAAGGCAGTTTTTATTGTGATCTATATCAGTAACCATATTAGTTTAACAAAGAAAACGAAAACGGAGCGCCAATTTTTTTAAAGTAAACTGTTTAATTGTTTTTTAATACTTTCATAGTCCTTTACAATATTTTTTATTTGTAAATCCAAAAAGCTACTCACTTTGGAGATCATAGTGCGTGTATGTGTTGTTGTGCACTTATTAACCGAATGATATAATTTCAGAAACAAGGAGCCTTTTTATACTCGAAAAAAAGTGCGTAAAATCTTTCCTTTGCGACAGTTTATCGTTACGTATTCAAGCTGAAAACAGGTTCCTTCAACTTTTATCACCTGTTCTGTAACCAGTGTATTCATTTAATTTCTCAGAAACTTTTGTTAATGAAAGGTAAGTATAGAAAGAAAGAAAATACATTTGTGTATGTGAGTTTAAATGTTTGTAAACGCATCCACGACACAGGATAAATTACTAGTGTGGGGCAAAGTTTTTTAAAAAAAGAAAAAGAAAGAAAAAGATTTATTTAGCACAGACTAAAAGACACACAAGGAAGATTTTTTTTAAAGCTGAGCCCAACAGTTCACCACTCAAGTAGGTACAGCTTTCCTCTTCTAGATTCATCAAGTTGTTGGAACCTGTGTGTGTGCTATTGTGTGAGCTAATGTTGAAGAAACTATTGAACTTTAATCGAATGCTTGCAATCAAGCATATTTGTTTAAACCCAAAGGCGCCTTATGCTTGTGTTTTAGTTCGACACAAGTTTATACATATTTCCTAGGACTAAGTTTTGCCAAGCAAAGCTTGAGGAATCCTACTAATATTATAAGCGTGAAAGTTTGTATGAATGGATGGATGGATGGCAGGATGGATGAATAGATGGATGGATGGATAGATGGATGATTGTTACTCTTTCACGCAAAAACTACTGGATTAACATATAGGATACTTTTTATCCCAATATTCCCACGGGATCGAAACGTATGTTGGTGAAACCGCGGGGAGCCTAATATACAAACTATTTCAGGAACTTATTGTCTCTTCCTCATAGCGACGAGCTGGTTCAAATTTGTACCGCTTATGGTACACATTTGTATCAGCACGTTTTAATGAAGTCAATAAACTTATGCTCTCAAATTATATGACGTCTAGATTACAAGGAAATCTCTTCCTCAGTCCTTCACTTCACGTCACTTCAACAATAAAATAACAGAGCTATATGACAAAATATTATATTTAATTTACATTATTCATTATCAGTCACAAAAACCAAAGTTTCTGCACAGCACCCCGCAAGCAATCGTCTAACGTTTCACAAAATGTATGAAGTTCGAAAATAACAAAAAACACGAAATACTTACACACTACAAGAAAATATAATACAAAAGATTCTAATACATTGTAAAAAATAGGTGAATGAAAATGTAAAAAGTTCTATGCTAATTTGGGCCTGAGTCCCTATACAAATTATGAAACAATTAGGTTGTAAGCATACATGTCTGGAAGCCGTTCATTGTACGATGCTCTTTCGTTGTCGCATTCCGTCCGTGCTTAAGCTACGTAGTAATAAATAGGTGTCGTCGGTGTTTGTCTAGGCTTAGGGTTGGGGTGAGCCTAGCCGTGGAGGAGATGGCCGTGGCCGAGGGCCGGGGCGGCGACTACAGCGTGGCCCGCGGGGTGCGCCGCGTGGCCGGTCCTGCTTACTACCGCGTTGAATCTAGAAAATGGGTGACAGAGAATTGAGTCCGTGTGCTACTTTCAATGGACTGAAGAATTGACTATATTTTTTTTTACATTTATTCGCCATGCAATTGTTTTTCAGGCTTACAAAACACTAGTTGACATTCCTAATGCATTCGCATCGCTCAAAATGAGTAAGTACAGTTCTTTCACAGTTATACCTCTGATTTAGCATCAATGTTAAAATTACAGTAATGTTATTACTATAAGGTTGCTGCTGTAAGAAGTAAAATAACTGTGAAATTACGGTGATTGAACCCAGAAACCCGCTCCCATATACCAATGAGGCAGTTCCCTATAAAAAAATATGTAGTATATAAAATCCTCTTTCCACCAATGATAGGACACCTGATATCATGTCCTGTATGCCTTGATACCATTCCCTGCGTGTTTTGATAACTTAACAGCAGGTTAGAGGAGATAATGGAAGCTACTGGTAACGCTAAACTCGTAGTAAAGTCTGGGCTGACTGATTTAGGCTAATAATTAATAATAATTCTACTAAGAAGAATTCGTCCTTACCCATTATGGTCATCAGCAGAGTAGTTGACAGTGCGCACGGTGCCGTCGGGCTCGACGAGGGAGTACTGGCCCTTCACGACGTCACCGTCGCGCGCTTCCCATTGGCTCTTCTGATCGCCGGTGTGACCGTCAGCGACGCCATAATTGAACTGGTAGCGGGGGTGGGCCTGAAATTCATAAGGGAGGTATTTTTAAACTTTGTTAAGGGTAACTTTGTTAAGGGTACGCAAAATACGCGCATTGATATGGAGTTGCGGACACCAGCCCATATTACCTATTAAGGTTCTACGCAAAGCTGTAGATAATATCTTCATGGAGTTACTTAAAGAACTCGTAGAAAGGCTTAAAGGTTCCTGATTTTCTATTCTTATTTAGTTTAGCATCCGGAAAAATCCATTTTGAAACTAAGTGTCTAAAGAGGTTAGAGAATTTTGAGAAGGTTGAAGAAAGCTAAACATTATGATAGAGGACGATAAAATACAGCTCACATAACAGCTACAGCTTGGTACGGCTACTCAACCAAGTACAAGCAGGAAAAGGCGTAGGTATAATATAATTTATCAAAAGAGTTTTTCTTTCATAGAACATGAAAGTTATGCATGTTAATTTAAGTGAAAATCTATAGTAAAATATTATAGTTTGGCCAATATATCAAACGCGTTTTGTTATTTATGCTGCATATATTGCTGGTCACTTTATATTGCTCGAACAATTAATAATTTTAACGTGATTCCGTTAGTTATAAATGGCCAACGAAGTATTATTTATTAAGCTATAACTCAAAACTTTTACAATATTCTTTACTGCAAGAACACGCTATTAAATGAGTAATAGAAGAACTGTAAAACATAAAACAGGTGCTATGCGAAAGGATTCCTGTAACTACTAAATCACAACTTCCCGTTTCCGTTGATTACTACACATATTATGCTACAATTATTACTATTAGAAAATCTAGATTATTCAGGCAGGCAGGGACATCGACACCGCAAACTGAAACCATGAATTCAGCACATGATTTTAGACTCCATAGCGTAGAAATGTTTCGTCGATTATCAAATACGAAATCCGACCTTCGCGGTCAAAATGTGTGTCAAAAAGCAAAACAGCAAATATTTTTGGAACGAAGTTCTTATCGCGCGTTGCGAAAGGGGGCTAGACGGAAAAAATTAAGACCAAAAGTTGTAACGACACTTTTTGCTATAGTTGTAAGCCGTGCGGCGTGCGCGTGCTTCTCTGTCTGTCTCTCTCTCTCTTATAGAAAGCAACTTCTTTCCATCCGGGTGTCCCTTGACACCTCTCAAGTTTTTTTTTATTAATAATGTAAACGCATAGGGGTTCAGAATCACGTATTGAATCTATGGTAACAGGTTGCGAGTCGATGTCCCTGCCACTCTGTATTTTGTAGCCTCTGACATAACCGCTCCTGTATATAGCCTCATTTCACTTCCAATATAAATTAAACAAATCACCAACAACCACCCATTGGTAATAACAATTCATTTTTCAGGCACAACGTAAAAAGTTACTTTCTCATTAAGATCTAACAATCCTTAAGTAAGTGATAAGTTTTTTTTAATGGTTTTTTTTCTAAGGTTGTCAGCTGCTTAAAGGCTACCCTAAATAAATTAAACGTCAAGCTGGGGCATAAAACATTAAGATAAACTAAGCGACTCATGCTAAGGGCACCTCCTGTGGGGTACGGACCTCAGCTTGGGGCGCCGCTGGGGGCAGAGCAGCAAAGGACTGGTTGGATCAGATTTAGATTAATTAGGCTACAGACTCAGCGGCACGGGCTGGCTCGAGTAAGGATCGGGATTAGTATTAAGTATAATAAAACTCACATATATCTCAACAGGGGCAGCGGCGTGCGCCAGGGCTGTACGGTATACCGGCGCATGCGCAACAACGGCGCCGTGACCTGCAAGCGACCTGACGTCATCACACATACATAGTTCTCCTAATTTAGGTACAGGAAGAGCCTAATACAGAGGAACAAGAAAAAAATATGACTGCTACTGTCAAATAATTAGATTAATCTTTTCCATAAGGAAAATATTAACTTACTACTACTACTTACTACTTAAAGATCAGGGGAAATAAGTAAGTTTAATCAGTACTAACAAGAGAATACACAAACTTTTCTCTAAGGTGTCAAAACGAAATGTGCACAGTGGACAATGATGGAAATAATAACCTTGTCTAGCTTATAATTCTATTAAACAAGACAGATAATTTCGGCTTCCATAAAAGTAAATGCTGTTCCTGAATAAACTAGAAATAAATAAATAGAAATCATTCTTAGTAACTGAATCTTTCACTGACGCTACAAAACTAAGCAAGTACCTTAATCTAAACCATACCTAATCCATATCCCAAAGCGGGTGCCGCAATGGCCGGCGCGGCCGCAGCATATCCTCCGTAACCGCCATAGCCATGCGCAAGGGCAGGGGCGCCGAGCACAATGCTCTGTGTTGACAGCGCTCCGTGACCACCCGCGAGTAGACCTGCGCGCGCGACGCCTACCAACGCGCATGCGAATAACACCTGTGGCAGGAAGAGGGATCTAATCAGTCAATAAAAAGAGTTTAAACACTTTAAGGTCCTATTTTGCTTTTTTTGAAAGACGTGTAGGTATATTTGGATTATTTTTCTTCACTGTCTTTTACATTTTTATAGATCAAAAGCGTCATTATTATGAAGATAATAAGATGTTTTCAGCTGTTTACCATGTTGCGTTTTTTTTTTAACTGAACATGTTTACTAATGTTTTGAAAAATGAAAAAGGTTTCGGTATTTTTAACTACCAATCTCGATTTCACGCGTTTTGAGGGTAGTTTGACATTCAGATTATTTTGATTCGTGTAAAATTGCTTTAAACAAAATGGTCTTAGATTGACCCCCAATCAAATAAAAACATGATTTCCTCCAGAATTATTATCCTTTACTCCAACTATTTTTTTTATTTGAACTCAGAACTCAATGTATTTCAGGAATCAAAAACTGTACCACCAGCAAACAAATACCACCAGCTCACAAAACCACCAAAAATGACCACTTGTGTCACCAACCACTCATAAACTCAAAATCACTTTACCTTAGCGAACATTGTGTTTAAGTTTTGTCTAAGTTCAAACTGTACGTCACTCTAAGCACTAGGGCTTGTTGTGTGCCGAATTCTAAGATACCGGGCGTTTATATAGAGGCTGTATGTCCTATAGATACAGGCTAGGGTCTCACTCGGGCGTGTCGCAGGAAACTGTATGTAGCTACACGTATGTGGCGGTGGGCGCTGCCACAAACTAGATCGGTGGCATGTGCTGGATACGCTGTCTTTTGTTTTCAATAGTCTAAAAGTTTTACAGGCTCCAATCCAACAGCTGATTCCGAAATTGTTATCGCAGAGGTAAGGTGAGGAAGATAACGGAAGCAACCAAAAAAACAAAAGTTTGAAGACTGTAAGACAAAGTCATGAGTTGAATATCTTATTTAGTGTCATCAAGACAAAATGCATAGTTTGCGACATAGCACCACATCCGCACCCTGCTGCCGTTCCATCGAGGTAGCCCCACATTTTTTTTTTTATAAAAAATGTTGCCCCACACTACGAATTACTCCTGTATGTGGGTGGGTATTACGTGGGTGCGTTTACAAACATTTAAACTTACATACACAAACAACCAGACCCGAACAACTACCTGTAGGCAATACAAATATTTGTTCCGTGCGGGAATCGAACCCGCGACACGTAGCGCAGCAGTCGATCGCTCAGCCACTGCGCCAACCGTGTCGCCAAAACATTATCAGGTTGAAGGTACATCTTCCCACTTGTATCCTGAGACGGTTCAGGGACCAACAAGATCTGAGAAAAGTCGCGCCAGCGATACGAAGAAGAAGAAGATCAAGACCAAATGAAACCTTGAGCTTCTTTAAGCTTTACTTATAGTCCAGCAGATAGTCGCTCTTCATAACACAGGGATACTTACATCATATTGTTTGATAATGAATCTGCCAATGACCAGTCTCCTTACCGTAAAGCAAACTGTCCCGTCAAGCAAGTACCTACACACAGGTTGTTTCGTCAAAAATGTTGGTTAGCAAAAGGTAGGTTTTGTACATTGTATTAGCAAGCAATAGCAGCATAATTTATTTATTTATTGATACCTTAATTAATTTATATTTATTTATTTATTCAAACCTCTCGCACACTACACGATACAAACGCGGACTTGATGTCTTAGGCATTCTTTACCAGTTAACCAAGGGTGGTGTAGATAATTCATTACTCAATCGTTGGAAAAACCTTTCCGTCACCTGAAAATAAAAGTGCCAAGTTTTACTCAAACAAAATAGTATATCGTATCCATACAATTCTCACGACCAATAAGTTCAAAGCGTTCTGTGCTAAGAATTGGTATCAGTATAGTAAATAAATACATTTATAGTGCCATATAGTTGTACCTACAACATTCAGTACAAAATAAATTAATCTGAAACACGTAGGTACTTTATTGAATTATTGTCTTCTAGACAATCAATTTTATTCAGCTACCTATTTCTGCCGTTGTTGAAATGATTGGTTCTGTTAAATCACGGATTTTGAGCGAATTCGCTAGGTTGTAAATTTCCCTAAGTTATTGACATTTTGTCGATAAATTTTAAGCCTAAAGGCGTCTGAATGTCAGTAACGAAATCAAAAACTTACATAGTTCTAAGTATACACCACACTAACAGCACACCTGGAATATGTACAAATAGGCTGCGTTGATCCTTCTTGTTTTCATAGGGACTGTAGAGATTATGTGTGTTAGTATTTATTGCTTTTTTTAACCTATTTAGTGCTTACATACAACCTCCGCAAGTCCGTTAAAGTTATTGGCAAGAAATACGAGATAAACATTAATGTAATTTAAAAATGGAAGACAGCAGAGGTGAGATTTCACTGACAAGCCAAGGGACAAAGATCTAAAAAAAATTATTAATTTAAAGATCTTGACAATTGATCATCTGCCTAGCCTATTCCCAACTATATTGGGGTCGGCCTCCAGTCTAACCGGATGCAGCTGAATAAAAAAAGATGTTAATAATTACGCTATATAGAAGTAAATAGTCTTTAATTAATTAATCCCGGTACATTTAGCAACCCCCCGATGCTACCTTATTTATAGTTTTCTTTTGTTTTATACATCTCAGTACTAGCTTGGGAGAAACAATCGCCTAGAGTCATCTAAGGTAAAGGATGTGATGAAAGAATAATACTGTTTGTAATATCAAACATGGAACTCTATAGCGCTCAGTACACATCTACTTGCTCAAGTCGCTTCCTCTGGCATTTTTAACGTAACACATGCAGCTTTAATATTCATAAGGCTGCGTTATCAGCTCATTTCATTGTGTCAATCTTGAAATGTGAAGCAGGGTGAAATGCTGCATGAGATTCCTGTTACCATCCGGTGAAACACACGTAAAATCACATAAATCTAAATAGATTACACTACACTGACTGACTGTCTGTTTGTATTGGTTAATCTCTAAAACGGCTGGTCCGATTTTAACGTGACCTTTTACTTGCAGATAGCTGTATAGTAAAGTAGTAGAAAAGAAGGACCTACCCATCTTTTCTTCTTCCGCATAAAAAAAAATCCATGAAATCCAATATGTACACGAACGAAGTCGCGGGCACAGTTACCACTATAAAATATGGTACTAACAGAAAAACTAGTCTACTTATATGAAATATTTATAGGACACAAATGTTATATTTATTATCTTCGATATCACAACCAATTCGTGACTTGCTGAAAAACTTTTGTGCCTAAAATAGGTGAGTGCCAAATGTCGCCTGGCCATAGTTGAAGAATGAACTCATTGGGACCATAATAAAGCTATGGGAAAATTGCTCAGATTGTCAATTTTGGTTACACTGTGTTCGTTATGCATTGTCATACAAGAGTCGAGCCGAATTAGGCGAGGTTTGTGTCGAACCATTATTTATCGATAAATACCTTTCGAATGATTTGAGAATTAGCTCAGGAAACCAATTGCTTGCCATTAATATGAAAATTGTATATAAGAGGTATAGGTGACTTATTGCTAAACTGGCTATGCAATATATTTTCTGAAGATGAGACAAGGTCTGCCAGTTTTTTCAACCAATTAGTCGTTTTTAATATATAGATAGAATACTATTTATTAGGTACACCATATATTTTAAACTAGCTTCTGCCCGCGGCTTCGCCCGCGTGGATGTCGGAAGTTATCCCACGGGAACGTGCTAACAGGATAAAATGTATGTGCTTCCCCAGAATGCCATCTATCTCGCGGGCCCTTTGTGGCTAATTACAGTAGAAAACCAATTGTGTCTCATTAGTGGTGATTAAGAGGGTACCTATATGATATCTTTACCTAAGTACCTACCTAATTAAAAAAAAAAACTCAATAACAGAAAATTAAATACCTACCTAAATAAACCTATTTCTGATGATAACTAATCTAAACTCAATAAATAAGCAAAATCCCTAAAAACTAATATCTATACGAATGACTAATCCTACCTAACAGTATTATAAAATAACCTACGGTCACTACGTACACTATCAAATATACTACCTATACTTTAAAATTAAAATCTATACCTACGACTCATATAAAAATAAACCTAAATAACTCTAAAAACTAAAAAAAAGACAAACAAAAACGTTCCTGCACTAAAAAGTAAAAAATAAAAAATTGAATTCCTGTAAAGAAACTTAATTTAAAGGTAAACTTATTTGACATTAATATTTTGCAAATATTCAAAATTGTTTACTTCTTTTTGGAGTCGGTGCCAGCAGTTGTATCCTGTGCCATTTATTTTTTCAATTCACGATTATAAAATTTTAAAACAGATGCTTACAAACTTAATGCTTCAAAAATTTCAAAGTACTTAAAAAGTGGCAGGGGATTTTTATACGTATTTATAATTATTATTATTTAAAAGAAATTATTGTGAAAATTGTGTCAATTTGTTTTAGAGTACAGTCTAGTCTGTATTTGTGTTTTAATTATTCTAGGTATGCAATAGGTATCTTGGTAGTTTTATAGTAAATGTTAGAGGTCGTTTTTCGAGGTATTGTTGCCCATACGTATTTCCTTGCCTTGGCTGGCACCGACTCCAAAAAGAAGTAAACAATTTTGAATATTTGCAAAATATTAATGTCAAATAAGTTTACCTTTAAATTAAGTTTCTTTACAGGAATTCAATTTTTTATTTTTTACTTTTTAGTGCAGGAACGTTTTTGTTTGTCTTTTTTTGAAGGCGGTTTTTTTTTTTTTTTGTAAAATGTTTTTTTATTTCTAGCCGTTTAGTGTATTTTTTATTATAATATAATGGCAACGTATTTAATATCTTTTCTACATAGAATATTATTTTGAAGAAGTACCAATATCATACAAGTAGGTACATATTACTGTCTACTTTCTGATCTTTAATTTGATCCCGTAGAGAGATGATAATATGACGCATGAAATACTGTCGATTCTTATAGTTACAATAAAAAAGTTAAATTAATCTTTGGTATAAATTCAACAGACAGGTAAAATTCAAAGACTCCCAACAGAATGTAATCTATTTTAGCATTATTCAATACACACGTGCAAGCGGACTTCTACTTTTTTATATTTTTAATTTTTTTTTTTTACATGATTTTGTGAAAAATATTTAAAAATGTAAATTAATATGACTTAAAATGAATAAAGGAAAAATAATACCATCTAGCTAACGGAGACTTTTTGCATAGACACAACCTCGTAGCCAGGATTATCCATCAGCAACTTGCTCTTAAATACAATCTCGTAGAATCAGAAGTACCGTACTATAGGTATGTGCCCGACCCAGTTTTCGAAAATGGCCATATCACATTATATTGGGATCGATCTATCATCACTGACAGGACTATTGTTGCCAATAAGCCTGACAGTGGTGGTAGATCGACTAGAGCGTCGCACAATGATTGTTGATATAGCGGTCCCTCATGACGAGAACCTCGTGAAAGCTGAGAAAGATAAACAAACTAAATATCTTGACTTGGCTTGCGAGGTTGTCGACATGTAGGAAGTGGACACAGAGTTGTTTTGTGGACACATTGATGATAACATCAAAACTAGATTTTCAATGGCACCTTGTATTCAGAGTGCATCTCATGACAGTTCTAAGCCCAAATACTGCTAGGATACATTGTTTTATTTTGAAGTTCTCATGCCAACCTTCCACCTTCCAGCTCCATCATCAGATCAGTTCGATAGTAACTTATAGCCAAAGTGCATTTCATGACAATTCTAATAAGCCCAAACACGGCTAGAATACGTTGATTAATTACGGAGTTCCGCGGTACCTGTCTTCCGGCTCCATCATGATCATCAGATCAGTTCAATGATAACATTTTCAATATAACTATTCAGGATTGTATGTTTATTTGTATTGTCATAGTTGCTTAACTATCTTGATTGTAATATCTATGCGAGTGACAAGTTCCGTTAGCCATATCTGATCTTCTTCACCAGTTCCACTTCATCAAATGTTAGTTTTTGACTGTAAACGCTTGATTTCTCGATTAAAATATTAAAATTACTATATAGTTGCCTATAATATTTGAGGAGTTCCCTCGATTCCTCATGGATTCCATCATCAGAACTGGATTTTGAAAAAAATGGGACCAATCTGGAAGCATATCCTTTAAAGTTAAAAAAAAATTTTGCAAATCGATCCATAAACAACGGAGTTCTGAGGTAACAAACATAAAAAAAAAAAATTAAAAAAAAAAAAAAAATACAACCGAATTGAGAACCTCCTCCTTTTTTTGAAGTCGGTTAAAAAGGAATAAAAATGAACTCCACTGCGGGTGACCCAACCTACGACAAACTTAGTATTTGCGGTTGGTACAGTACAGACAGTGGTAATCGGGTATAGGGATCGAACCGCAAAATTAAGTTTGTTTTTTATTGTATATACTTTTCCGGGATAAAAAGTACCCAGTGTAGTGCCCAGGATATTAAAGAATAATTATACCAAGTTTCATCGTAATCGAACCGGTAGTTTTTGCGTGATGCCTGAACAAACAGACAGACAGACAGACAGACAGACAGACCGACAGACAGACAGACAGACAGACAGACAAAAATTTTTTAAATCACATTTTTGGGTTCGGTTTCGGTCTAGTAACACCCCCTGTAAATTATTTTTTTGATATTTTCAATGTACAGAATTTTCACTTCTACAGATTTATTATAAGTATAGATTACAGATATAATAACGAAATACTTAAATACTAAATAACAAAATGAATAGATATGTTGCGCCGACCCTAACTAAATTGGCATAAGGGCAGGAGAATTATTAACAAAATAATAACAATAATAAAAAATAATAAAAAAATTAAGGACGATGCCTTCTGCCATAAATTGTAAAAAAAGGTCTACCCTTCGTATTTGTCTACACATGCTGAATTACCTCCATCAAAAGTACCGACCCAACGAAGCTCTTTCATCGACATTAACATGCACCTGACATTTAAGACAAGTTAAAAGCCTCGATACTAAGATATGATAATAACAATGCGTGTGCGCTTGACATAAAGGCATTCTAGACGCCCCCACTTATCTTCTTATGGGATGCACTTAAGATGTTTTATTTGGTAATGTACTGAAGGCATGTAGGGAGGTATAAAGTTTTAACAATTGGCTTCATAATGGCAGCATTCTACAAGACAAGGCTTTTCATAAAACCCTTTTTACAAAAAACGCGAAAAAGAAAACTGTGCATTCTAAAAAAATAAAGCGTAAACACATTGTAGTTATATAAAAAAAAATGTGACATTTCAATCTCATGACTAATTTAATTAAACCGCATACCGCATTAAACGAAATACGGTATACTTAAAATTGTCTAAAAAAATACGATAAAAAGTGCACCTTAGTAACCGTGGAATTTAATTCAAATAATAATAGTCAATGAATCACTACAAAGGCATTTGTATTAGCATAGTCCAAAAATAGCTCTCAAACTAGTTAGCACTGAATTAAAATTAGCTAGACCTAGCAAACCACATTGCATTTATTAAGGAGTAGTTCCTTTGTCATCGATTTTATAGTTCGTAGTTTTTTTTATATAATTAGGAATATTTATAAAATTTAAAACTGGAGGAGGGACTAGCGGGCTGGTGAAGGATGGAAGGAGTAGAGGGAGGCCTTTGTCCAGGGGTGAAATAGCGCAGGTTGAAAAAAAAAATGGAATGGGTTGGTTTTGATAACATTTTTATATCTTGAACTAAAAATTTTAGATCTAACAAGTCATTCTGCTGGGGAGTTTGTTGCGCCACTTCTTCTTCCCAGCGATAGCACTAGGAAGTGACTTGTGATTTTGATTAAAGTCAATTTGATGACTTAAGTCTAAACTGTTTAATAAACAGACCATCCCGTTCTTTCTTAAGATAAGACATTCTCCATCTTCCTCCTTCTTTCATTTTAAACTAGTTATTCTATAATGCTTATTGCGTATATGTTTGCTGACTACCAGTTCGAGCTAAACCTGTGTGGATATACCTACAAGTTATCTTGATAATGGTCCCGGGACTTCCCTAGTTTTTTTTATGTTACATAGCATAATTAGCCAATAATGTTTCCACTGCTGGGACACAGGCCTCCTCTCGGTGAGAGGAAGTGGGCCGTTATGCACCAGGCGGGCCCAGTGCGGGTTGGTCACATGTCTTCAAATTTTTAGTTCTTTAATATGCCGGTTTCCTCACGATGTTTTCCTTCGCTGTTTTGAGAGCGTGGTGATGAAATAATTTACACAAAGTAAAGCGCCTGTCTGCGTTCGAACCTACGACCTGTAACTCGTAAGTCGCAGCCGTTACCCAGTGGCCCTGTGCCCACCACTGCTCCATTATGTTACTTGTTAACGCCAAAATCCTCACGTATTCGTATAATTCATAAAGCGATAGCAGCTCGCACTGTGAAACCGCACCTTAAATCGGGGTGTGAGCGTCTACCGCATAGTCTCGGATGTCAAGTGGCTGTGACTCATCTATCCGAGATCATTGACCTCGCCGCGGTTATCTCAAGCCTCATTGGGCAACGCGGGCAACAAGACCGGTGTATACTTACCCACTAAATGCACCAGTTTACACAGCATGTTGCAAGTTGAACGAGTTTTTACACTTATTTGCATACGTGATGAAGATTTAGTCTTGTGAAATTGTTTTGCATACTTGTCTGTGTGATATCGTGCAGTTGATGGAGAAAAGATAGTGTTTGGACAAGTCGCGTGATATTATGAGTGAAGTGTTGTAAGATTAAGATATAAACTATTAGGTTTACTGTCGCCAGTCACCAGTAACCTAGCTACCGTTTTGTCAGGTAGCTGATTTCCTTATATTTCGACATAAACCAGTGACGGAATATAACATATTATTATTATGACGTTTATATTGCCGTTAGTATTTATCTTAAGTACCTAATAAAACCAACTCGTTGGTTTAGTGGTTGCAAGCGTTACTTCTGAACATTAGGTCCTGGGTATCATTCACGAGTCGGGCAAAGTGTTACTTATTGGGTTTTTCGACTTGGAGAAACTCAAACTCAACTCAACTCTCTCTCTTTCTTAGTAGCCCGGAGTCTGGATTTGAGGCCAGTTGAAAGCAATATGATCGCGCCCTATCAGATGGGACTTAAATCATAACTGGTGAAATGTGGGTGTACTATAAGTGCACGTCTGCCTAACCCTTCCCATACAGTTGTGATGTTATTTTACGTGTAATAAAAACAACAAAAGGTAAGGTATTTTAACGCATATCCAGTTACTTCACGCCTAACGAGGCAGGCGGCGTTAGTTACGAAGGTATTAATTACATTTTCGATGTGAATGTCTTCTTCTTACTACTACAGCGTGGCAGGGACATGGACATGCAACCAGAGTGGTAATTCCTCGCAAAACATATCCATCTTTTCTTTGGCCTTCCTCTCCCTCTCCATCCATCAAAATTGATACCTACTCAGCATGTTAACCGCAGTGCTGCAGTGGTGCCGAGTGGTAACGACGTGACTTACGAGTACTTAGGTCGTAGGTTCAAACCCCGACAGGCGCTTTAAGTTGTATATTGAATTTCATCATCACGGTAAAGGAAAATATCGTTAGGAAACTGGCATCTTCTAAAATACATATGACATCTATAACCCGCAATGAATCCACCTAATGGATTACGGCCAGCTCCCTCTAACCGAGACCTGTGTCCCAGACTCTGAGCACTGGGAACATTTTAGGCTGATTATGCTATTTTAACGCGACTCCGGACTGTGTAAAAGGCATTATATGTTACAATTTCTTGCACTATTCATATCAATAAATCATATGTTTTGATATACATACGTGTTCTTAAGTGATTTATTATCGCATGGTGCTTTGCCCAATATAAATCATAGTGATTGAGCAATTTGTCTCATGTTACATGAAAGCAGGTAGCATGAATGAGAAGTGGCGCCAAGAGTTATAGCGTATGCATTACATTAATTTGATGTAATGGCTTGGTAATCTCTTTTAAGTAATGTTCTAGCTATATCGTTTGTAAGTGATCTACTTCCAATAGTGATGCTCTTGTTGTATCATCAAGACGTTCAACAATCAAGAGAGGCAAAAGAATTTTAATATATATTTTTGGTTGTTGTATTTGTGTATTTTAATATTCTATCTGTGTTAAGTATTATTATTATGTTATTGCCTATGGTATTTAAGAGTATGTGTCTGTATGGTATGGGTTTAACAATTGCCTGAAATAAATGATATTTCATTTTAATTTAATAAAAAAAAAAAACATATGATGAGATGCAATATTGATCCCTCTCGTTTGGAGGCGTTTGGTAAAACAAAATGTTTATGACTTTGAGGACCAGCGGAGTAGAGATCTCGACAGCAGGCGAGATCGCCTCAAGAGTACCTAAACCGCCTCCAACATACAATACCATTACCACAAGGGCATTCTAACGTATCAGCACTGTGCACGTACCTTTACAGTGAAGATAGGTTACATTAGCCACATCAGATCACACGCCCGTAACCTATATTTGTCGGAAACAATAGCAGTTACTCTAGCAGAAATTGGCATGGGATGACATCATCAATTCAATCATGAAGTTAATTGCCAGCAATGTACATTAAAAGCTAACCAAGTAATGATCATTGACCTACTGACTAATCTACATTGAATTATAATTTCGGGTTTTTTTGCCTTTGGACAACCAGGTCTAAGCCTAAGAAAAATGTGGCTTTATCTATATATATGTTGCTACTGCAACTTTTCAATGTTGACGGTTGTTGTTGTTTCCGATGTTTGACGGCGCGGGTGGCGCAGTTGTTAAGCGATTGACTGCTGCGCTGCGTGTCGCGGGTTCGATTCCCGCACGGAATACATATTTGTATGATCTACAAGTAGTTGTTCCGGGTCTGGCTGTTTGTGTATGTGTGTTTAAATGTTTGTAAACGCACCCACAATACAGGAGAAATTCCTAGTGTGGGCTAAAGTTTGTAGAAAAAAAAAAATGTCACCGCACAGGCACATATTACCACTCTTACAAATTTTGTATTATGGTGGCAATTACGGTGATATATGGAAATCGTTTAGCTTGCAGAGTAAGCAAACTGAAGTGGCAGTGGGCTGGCCATGTTTGTCGAAGGACCGATGGCTGGTGAAGCAGACGGGTCCTGGAGTGGAGACCGCGTATAGGCAAGCTTAGTGTAGGACGCCCCGCCGCTAGATGGACGGACGACTTTAAGAAGGTAACTCGGTCAGACTGGATGTGGAAGGCGGAGGACCAGGTGTTGTGGCACCTGGGTGAGGGCCATGTCCAGCAGTGGATTGCGATAGACTGAGTTGATTGATTGATGAACATCTGCAATGTCAGAGGCATGTGTTCACATCATCAGACGGGAGGAGATGCCCGGGTGTCACCACTGTCAGGATCGCCCAGAGGACACGGTGGAGCATACGGTGGAGGTCTGCCCTGCTTGGGCAGAGCACCGCCGTGTCCTCGTAGAGGCGATTGGCAGCAGCGGCGACCTCTCGCGTCCGGCCCTGGTTCAAGCCATGGTCCGGGGTGAGAGGGAGTGGGAGGCAGTCACCTCCTTCTGCGAAGCAGTCATGCTAGCGAAGGAGGTGGCGGGGTGGGCGAGGGAACGCACTTTGCGCACCTCACGCCTCAGCCGCCGCGGGAGACGCTCCGGGCATCGGGAGCCGCGTGACGACTCCCGGCCACCGCGCCTACGGTGGCCGGGAGGCCTGCGGGCGGAGAGTAATGGGTAGCTCTCCGTCCGATCAGGACTAGGCCCGTGCCGGACGGCGTGTACGTGTTCCACGCGCGCCTCAAAGAGATGTCAGCAAAAGAGACGGGGCCCCATAGGGCCGAAGCCTGCCAGGGTAGCGGGACCATCCGAAAGGGTTTACCGCTGCCCTGGAACATAAAGGGCTAAGGAAGGAACACGGGTGGGTTTTAGTCAGTAAAAGTCTGACACTCCCTTCTGCTCCACCCAGAGCGGGAGGAGTCATTTGATGATTTCCCATCCTCAAAAAAAAAAAAAAAAAAGGCATGTGTTTAAACATGATTTAGTTTTTAAGGACATCTCATATTTAATTTTCATCGTCGAATCTACATGACGACTTATATCACGGTATTTCTTAACCAACATACCTTCATTCCAATACCTTTAGCAGAAATTACCCTATAATTAAGTTATTTAGTACAGTATCCGACGTAGTGTTAAGTTGTGCAAGCCATTCATCAAATATGGGCGCTTTGGCACCCACTCTCATATGTAACTGGATTCCTATGAGAGTAATATCGAATTACCAGCGAAATATTCGTAAATCAATAGCATGCCTGCATGCCTATGCTGAAATCTTATATGCTTTGAGAAATAGATTGTTGTTATGAAGGAATTTATGTATGAGCATTCAATTTGTAGGCAAATTAGGCAATTTGTAGTGCATTTGCCGAAATAATGCTAGTATTGCAACAATTGTGACTGATACTAGTAAGGTAGCTTCTCAAAGCCCACTCATGGATATATTGACAGATTCATGATAGTTTGGTTAGATTCGACATGAGTTTGAGTAAATGTGGGCGAGTGGTTATTCGTCATTTACAACTCGACTTATTTCTACAAAGAAAGAAGCAGAAGACAGAAGTTGAACTGCACTGCTTTTTAGAACAAAAAAGCAGTGCAGTTCAACTTCTGCCCTGCTATAAGAGCTGGTGGTAAGTCCCCTTGCTTAGTTCTTTCCGATTCAGAATCAGCTGACTTGGCACCTACTGTATGCAAAATGACTTCCAGCTATCCATATGAAAGTCGTCAACATCACTATCTACCTATGGGAAAAGTGCTCAAAAGGCTGTCAGCATTGCCAAGTTGAATTGCAATGCTGATTCTTTGATGCACGTGAAGAGCAGACCAACTGCTCGGCGAACAATTACTGTTATGGGACATTCAAGCTTCTGATCGTCTGGTTTGTGACGTCATTCTTCCACATTCATTTATTAATTTTAGTTCGTGCGTACCGATTGAAAATCACTATTAACAATATCCTAAAAGAACTAGTTTATAGTCTCAAACAGGTACTTAGAACAAAGTGTTGCAAACGATAACATGTCCTTTAGTTAACTGTTAGAGTTAATGGATGAACACCAAGGAAAGGCTTGTTATAAGGATTTATATAATACGTTTATTATCCTTTCATATTTATGTATTGGAAGGTGTGTCTCTTATTTTAGCCTTGTGTGGGATCACACGTCTCACGTATAATCTGTTAATAAGTCACCTCATCCCTGCTGAATCCAGGCGAGTTATTTTCCAATCAGAAGCAGCTGACGTGGTTGTACCTATACATATCAATAACTTGACATGTAAAAATGCTTCCATCTATCCTATTACCTATTTAACTGTTTCCAGTCTTTCGAAGTTCAGACTAGCTGGTTGAATATTCTCTCAAAGGTTTTTTACTTTGTAAATATACAGCACTATTCCAGTACCTATACATTGATTTTGAGAGCGGTTCGCATATGAATCTTCAATGCTGACTCTTTGATTAGAATATTTTTTCGTCCTCATTTAAATGCCTACATTTAAATCAAAGTGTTGCCACCGGAAACATGTCCTTTAGTTTCGACCCATTAGCATAAAACCATCAAAACAGGCCCAAAGTACCAACAAGACTTCGCCTAACTTGTCCTTAACACATATGCATAATACATATTAATTATATGCCACCATCACGAATCCATCTATCACTATAACAGTCAGTAACTAAATTATTAATATGCAATAATGTTTCACAGGTGATCTATTTGATATATTAGGTTCCATTAGGTGATATGCATATAATTAAATGCAATTAGTAAGCGTAATTTAAATGCATAATAATTATTACAGGTCATATTTTAGTCTTTTGCAGCTGACAGATTTTAGTGGTTGGTGCAATCGAGTTTTAGTATACCTACTTTTAGGTTAGTTAGGAATTCCAGATATCAAATTAGCCACCCATTCTACATATTTGGAAGCCGTCATAGGCTACTAAAGAAGAAGTGAGAACGTTGTAGCCATTTTCTATTTTGTTAGTACCTACTTATTACCTACACTATCCTCCCATACTTATACAAGACTGTAATTTGAAAACATTCTAAAAGCCAATTATTTTTAAAAGAGTAACCGTGGAGTTTCTTGCCGGCTCTTTTCCATAGAAAACGACCATTTGGAACTGTGGTCCTAGCTTCTTCTTAAGTGTTCATGTATGTAGGATTGTGTTTTTTTTTAATGAATTACTATAATATAGGGATTGATAGAATTCCTCTTTTTTGCTTGTAACAACATTCTGCACTTGTCAAATCTCATCAAATATCCGAGATGATTATGACATAGGCCTCCTTCACTGTTTTGAGAGCAGTGGTGATAAAACGATTTATTCAAAGTAAAGCGCCTGTCTGGGTTCGAACCTACGACCTACAACTTATAAGTCGCGCCGTTACCTTTGGGCCACCACCAACAGTTACACTGCTCATCATGTCATTGTATGTATTTATGTAATATCTTAAGAATTGAACCCCAAAACAAGGATATAATCATGAAACATCAATGCCACTTCGTTTCTACTTTCAGAAAGTGCGAACAAAATTATGAATTGCAAAATTATATTTTCAGATTCAGATTCTTAATCATAATGCACGACGGCTTTCAAAGTTCTAGTTCATAATCTATTATTATAAGCAACAATATAATTCACGCGTGTCAATCTCATTATAGATTTCATAACTCAAGGTGTCAACTTGTCACTTAGGCAATATTATTCGTAGGTCTGATACAAAAGGAGTTGCAACACTATTATGTAAAGTTAATTGGAAAGAGCTGTTAATGAACTGAATAAGAAAAAAAAAAAGAAAAATATTTTAATTGCGATACGCACAGGAAACATTAAAACTAACAAAATCTTGAAGACGAAAAAAGACCTTTGCGAGATCAAAGGTCTCAGCATAATCAGCGATATTTAAAAATTTAATACCGCAGTGCTGGTATTCTGACAGGGCCCCAAAGACTACATAGAGATACTACGTAGGGACGGCTGATACCACGGACACACCTATAGACATAAATATCTCAATCTATCATCTGTTTTTTTATTCCTTTTAAAAAAGAAGAATAAATGAACAATGTAAGGCCCCAACCACTAGACTATCATGGACAAATATTGATAAGATATAAGTACTGCTATTGCAAACAGACAGATACAGTATTTTTAATTTTAGTAATTCTTAAAAAAAAATCTCATAAACCTACATGGGCACTTATGAAATATCAGAAGCTTGGTGCACAGTTCCAATTGGTCGTTTCCTATGGAGAAGTACTCTTTTGAAAATAATTGGCTTTTAGAATGTTTTCAACAACAGGTAAGAGAGGACAGTGTAGGCCTGTCAACAAGAACTAACAAAATAGAAAACCATCTAGTCTTTTTTTTCTCACGACACCTCACGCTGGTAAAAAGGGGATAGTTATTATTGGCCGCATGCAGGCAGACCGTCTCCATTCTCACCAGAGGAGGGCCCTATACACACCAAATAATGAATCAGCCGTCCTGGCGATAGTTACCAAAAGTACGGCTATCTCTTATACTGTCACGGATGTCTAGTCACTGGACTTCGGACGGACTATCTGCCAGTTCCGTCACTTCATTCATCATTATAAAAAACTACATTTCCTCTACAGTTGTATGCACAATTAAAACTTGGCCTGCAATAGATAGCACACCTAACAATATTATTCTACAAACCCCAAGTATGAAAATTATACACATAAATTAAGTAAACATCGCAAAAAAATATGTAAATGTATTTATTTTGCATTTTATCGATCGCTTGCATTTATTATCATTTCAATTTCACAAAAGATATTTCACTCATAGATTATTTATTATCTTTTTGACATATTTATAGAGTTACTTCAAACATGGATGTTAATATTTTTTTATGCTAGACTTACTTTAAGCAATTTCGTTAAAATATTCCTGAAGTAAATGAGCCTCGTGATTTACGAATACGGATAAAACCTATAACAATAATAATAATATACAACTAATACAATACAATACATGTCAGATAGTATCATCAGATAGAAAAATAAACCAAATATGGGTATCGACCCATATTTGGTTTATTTTTCTACCAGCTTTTGAACGCGGTTTCGCAAGCGTGGAGGTCCGAAAACGTACTACCAGTACGTACTACTAATATAATCCAGGTTATCCGTCAGGCTATCTGTGTGCCAAATTACAACCAAAACAGTTTTTCGTGATTGAGCAGATAACATTCAAACATACAAACTCTCGTATTTATAATGCTAGTAGGATTATCAATGTTAAGTTAATCATTTGAACCTACGCATATATTTATATTATATTCTTTTAATGAAAGTATGAATATTCGGTTGATCACTCTTCACCTTCAAATGAATCCAAACGAGACCAGTAGCGCGATCTATCGTCATTTGACTGCATCAAGCGCTTTAATTAAGATATAGCGGAATACTGTTTCCTATAATCTATTCAGAGAGTGTATTCTGTAAGTACATACATACATAAACATAACATCACGCTTGTAATTCCCCTAGGTTTAGGCAGAGGTGTATCTACGTATAATACACCGATATTTCGTCAGCCATTATTAATTCTCATGTAATTGAGGGATCTCCTGATAAAAACCCAATAAAACTTGGCCCGACCTGAAAATCGAACCCAGGACCTCAATCTCAGCAGTAGCGCTTGCAACCACTATATCAACGAGGCAGTCTGCTATGTACCTATTAGTGAGAAAAGAAAATGTTTATAAACTAGTGCTATAATAAATATAAGGTTGCCAGGTTTATAATCCTACATGCTCAATATACTGTGGTCTGACCTGTAACATAATCTCAATTTCGTCGATCTATCAGGTTTCCACAGGAACAATATTATGTCTTGCAACAGTGGATAGTAAAACTAACAGTTTAAAGCGGATGAAATACCCGACGGACTTTAGTAATTATGTAATTCATAAATACAAGTCACAATCCTGTTAAGACAACATTGTAAGTAAATAGATATTGATGTGAATACTTTATAACTAAATAAACTTCTCACGATTGTGAAGTATGTCACCTGCCTGCTCTGTGTCGAAGGCAGAATAGTAACGTAAAAGAGAAGTACGATAAGCACAATTTACGCATAATTATTATAATTAAATGTCGAGACTCCTCCGTGCCACGTTAAGCCGGGTATTATTCGTAGATCTCTGACAATTGTTACGAGCAGTCAGAAGCAAAAAAATCTGATAACCAGTCTTACCAACGGGTACCCTGTTACCCAGTAACTGAGTTGGGGAGGTCAGAGTCGCTCCATGAGTCAAAATACTGGTATTCAGCTGCATCCGGTTAGACTGGAAGCTGATCTCAATCTAATTGAGAATAGGCCAGGCAGATGATTTTATTTAACTTAACAAACCTATCCATAAATGTTAAATACATAACGAAGAAAACAGTTTGTTAAAATTATAATTTCCTTAAACAAATTTACTTTATTTGCAAAATGAGTAGGTATGTGAAGAAACAGGAAGTCTTTCAACTTGTTAATGCAAATCTTAACACCGTAGAGTACGTATCTAAACGATGTAATTTATTTAAGTACCCACGATCAAACGACAGCTGTTAACATTCTTGCAATATTTTAAATACTAGATAGAATACTACCTACTAGAACATTTAAACGTACAGAGGAAAAAAGTACACTTTTAAAGTATCTGATTACTGCTTAATTAAGTTTATAATGCTACCTAACTACTCTAAGACTGTAAGACAGTGCGCATACTAAACAGTTTTATCAATCAAAGGCCATATAGTTTTATATGTCATCAAAACTAAGGTTTTCACTCACAGATCGTAAATTTTGACAATTTCGACTATGCGTTGTGAGTGTGCTCACTGTGCACTATCATTGAGGGCATCATAGTCTGTTTAATAGAGAGAGAGAGTCATAGCTAAGTCTGCCTACAGCCTAACCTGCCGAGATTTAATAATTGATCATACGATCATATAGCAGTGTTTAAGAATGTTTTATAGCCCGTGATTGCTGTAAAAGGAAATCGGTAATCATTGAACGGATCAATGCTAGACATTTGTCCCACCCAGTTTGTTGGTTGAAACAGTAGGCACACAATTTTTTGTTTCATAATTATATTTTAAACTAGCTTATGCCCGCGGCTTCGCCCGCGTGGATGTCGGAAATTATCCCACGGGAACGTGCTAACAGGATAAAATGTATGTGCTTCCCCAGGTTGTGTCTCATTAGTGGTGATTAAGAGGGTACCTATATGATATCTTTACCTAAGTACCTACCTAATTATAAAAAAAAAACTCAATAACAGAAAATAAAATACCTACCTACCTAAATAAACCTATTTCTGATGATAACTAATCTAAACTCAATAAATAAACAAAATCCCTAAAAACTAATATCTATACGAATGACTAATCCTACTTAACAGTATTGTAAAATAACCTACGATCACTACGTACACTATCAAATATACTACCTATACTTTAAAATTAAAATCTATACCTACGACTTATAAAATTAAAAACTAAAAGGAATAAAAAGGTCGCACAGATAATACTGCGGCACCCTACGTAACCTACGACAAACTTATTATTTGCGGTTGTACAGTAATCAGGTCTAGGGATCGAACCGCAAAATTAAGTTTGTTTTTTATTGTATATACTTTTCCGGGATAAAAAGTACCCAGTGTGGTGCCCAGGATATTAAAGAATAATTATACCAAGTTTCATCGTAATCGAACCGGTAGTTTTTGCGTGATGCCTGAACAAACAGACAGACAGACAGACAGACAGACCGACAGACAGACAGACAGACAGACAAAAAATGTTTTAATCACATTTTTGGGTTCGGTGTCGGTCTAGTAACACCCCCTGCCATTTATTTTTTTGATATTTTCAATGTACAGAATTTTCACTTCTACAGATTTATTATAAGTATATAGATTAAATACAAGTTGAATGAGTTCTTGAAATAAAGCGGTTGAGTGATTGGTAAAGTCCGTGATTAAACGTACAAATTTCAACTAGAACTCGTCACTTATCGTTCAGTCCTTTTTCTCTAAAGCCATCCAATACTCAATGATTTTACAAAAAATAAGAACGCGGATCTAAAGAGTACATGCGAATGCAGAAGAAAAATGTTTTAGTCGATACAATAAACGCATATATGTATACTAACGATAGGATCAAAAACGTATGTTCCAGGTAATTAAAATAAAGTTTCCAATCTAAACAACGATGAATAAAAACTGGACTTAGCCGCACTTTTGTAAAGTGCCTATTTGAAAGTAAAAACCTTTCCGCCTCCAGATAAAGTGAATGTTTTAATTAAAACTGTCAAGTTACTTTTTCCAAACATAAGGCGAGCGATTTTCTGATAATATTTTAACTCATATCGCCCTGCTCTAGATCGTGTATGGCAATTAGTGTCCACATTCCTTCAGAAATTGTAGTATTGCTCGAAAATTAATCAAAATTGCTTATGTATTCAGTTCAAACCACACACGTTATCATGGGGTTTTAACCAACAGGATGTAGGAGAAGTATCAAATAATTTACAATCTCTTGCTTTTATTGATCAGTTTGACCCGGAATGACCCTCAACCATTTATCAAGGGTCAATCATATTGGTTGTACTAAAAAAAAAACTCTAAATCGAGGAAAATTGAGTTTTAATCGAAGAAAGGTACTTGGAATTTGAATGCAACAGGATTAACCATGGGTTCTTAAAAAAAAAAATTAGTAATAATTATTGTGGGATAATCAGAATCAGCGGTCAAGAATGAAACATTTTTGTACCCACAGTGAAATAAAAATGCTTGGTAAAACTAAGAAGGCTTTTTCCAAGCATTTCTATTTCGCTGTAGTAATTACTATTTTTAAGGAGCTATAAGCTATAACAAATGCTTTGATTAATTGCTGTCCTAATAAATGTTGTTCCAAGTTTTTGCTGACCTTATACGTTTGGACCACAATCCAATTCTGATATCAACAGATTTAGCCAGGGAACCTTTTTCTCACGACAATCAATTTATGAAGTAGAGCAAGTAGGTAATTATTTTCAATATTTCGTCAAGTATTTGATTCAAAGGTATTATAATAAGGATTTAATAGTTAATTAGTTAATAAATTGCTACGATTGGCCATAATTTTAGTTAATGTCTTCTGAGTTCCGCAGGTTTTTATTGCACCTTTATTAGGTAACTGGACAGCGCATTTATTGCTTGAAATTCCTAATGACTACCGACTTGTAGATATTGATAAAAATGCTCTAGCGATCGACTTCTTTGTGGTAAGTGCATTCTTGTGAACTCTTTTATGTAATGTTCTGTAAAAGATATTTTAATGTGGCAATCACCTTTACTTTCGTAAGTTCCTTATTGGTTTTATTCTGGTTTTGAATGCATCTGCAGTTCTCGGCCATTCACATTTCTGCGTGAGACTTTTAAAAGCAAAATAGCATTCACTCCTGATGGAGTGGTGGTTTGATTCAAGTGGTGATCCACTTGAATCTCATAAGTGAATCTATCACGTCCCATATACCTAAACATCTATGACATTTCAATTACCGCGGAAACTTTTCTCTGGGCCCTGTTTAGGAACATGTATCTACTGCGCGTGCGCGGCGCGTGGCACAGCGCGGGCGCATTGCGACAATGGCGACGGTGTCATGGCCGCCACCGGTGAACGGCATGTGCAAGTAAAATAAAACATAACAGTACGCATAAATCGTGGGACATTAATGTCACACTTTGATAATATTTGGAGCACCTTGCTCTCGTATTACTTTATTAAGGACTGGACCAATTTGATGATTGACAAATACTGTGACTTAATTGGTTACCGGGCTCTTTCTGCCATATTTTTCCCAAGGGAAAAAGCTCGCACTTGGCATAGCTCGTGAACAAATGATATTGCAGCACCGGAGCAGATTGAAGCTTCGTGCAAATCAAAATTGCTAATTTGTACAAGGACTGATAATTCGCGCCCATAAAATGCATCGATTTGCATCTATAATTTTTAAAATGATCGTTGGTAAAGGTTAAAGATTTTTTTATACGAAAGCTACGTAAGACTGCACATTTTGCTGCAAATATTACCTAAATCGTCATTCGGAAAGTGTTGTCAATTTTCTACAGATAATACTCCTCAGTGAGGGACGCCCTCAGTCTATGTGGAGCGATGATCTATGCAGGGATGCAGATAGCTAGCAGTCGGCTGAGAGTGGCTGAAGATTCAGTCTAATGCTATGGAAATGGAGCAGTGGATAGGCTGATGATGATGTTGCATCCTCCCTGCCATTTACGTATGATCTAAAAATGAATCTCTTGATATAAAATCTTGTTAACTGTCCTTCCTTGCAAATAGGTCCCTTGAGCTGTAAAAAAATGTAATTAGCCCTGTACTGTGGTATCAGGCTAATTATAAATATTGCTGTAATAATTCCGTCAGATTTGCTACAAGATATTTGCAGAAACCATTACGTTACTCATTTCATTATAAAACTTACATAAAGGACCAAATAAAAACGAAAGTAAGTACCTTTCGGCATCAAGACAAAACCACGGCCGTCTTGTTTGGTGCCTACACAAACTGACCTAATTAATTATTCTTGGTATAGGAATATCGTGTGTTGCGACTTATAAAAATATCTCCGAACGTCCTTGTGAGGTAATATGGCACCGACACTCCCACTCGCTCCAGTTTCCGAGGCTTTGGACTTTCACTATCATTGTGAGACCGTTTTGCGCAACACGTATACTGCATGCGTAATGCATGTTTTAAAATTTCGATTTTAGGCCCATATTACCTATTATTTTTATCGATTTCTAGAATCTATCAATGATTATTTATGAAAGCGAGCTCTATGTCGTAAATACCTATTTGAGAGATAATATTTTTTAATTCCCTAAATAATGTGATGAACAGAACATGATTTTAGAGCTAGCGCACAAATTTTTCGTCCGTTGTAAAGAAAATCAGCTGTTTCATAGAAAAGTACCTACGCGGGCAAAATGTAAGGAAGAGTATTTTTTTTTTTTAAATAATCAAGTAAATAAATGTTTTATAATCATGTACTGAATCCACGGTAACAGTTTGCGCGTCGATATCCCTGCCACACTGTTTATCTGATAACGTTTGGAGATCGTACAAGACAGAGAGATTTGGAAGGAAAGTGGGGAGGCCCTGCCATGGGTTTCCGGAAAAAGGTAAAAAAAATCTAATTAAAAGTAAATATAAACTTAAAATGAATTTTAATTTACAGAAACGTTTCAGTCATTTAGTTTAGCGAACTTTGGTTCCAATTTGGATCTCTCCAACAACGACTTACAGCGAAAAAGTCACTTGTTACAAAATAACAATAAATAATTTGGTTTATTCACATCAGTCAATCAAAATGTATCCTATCAATACTTTAATCTATCACGGCTTTGGCCTGAATAGTTATACAAGTATAAATCTAATTTGTATTTATAACAAATAACTTAAATATCGAATATATCTAACAGGTTAATAACGGGTTTTCGTTTCTTTACAACTTTTCGAACAACCTCCTTCGGAGCTGCTCCTCGAGTGGAACTGGGGTACCTGTCATCCTGTGACGTATCTTCGTAGTTACTTAAATACTGGGGACGCTCGTAGTCATCCTCCGGCACTCTGTAATCGTAGGGTTCAACAGTAGGAGCAGGTTTCTTTAGTTTCTTCTTAGGAACTAAAACATAGTCACTTAAATCTTCGCTAGGAAAGCGGTGCTCTGGTTCTCGTGGTTTATGAGGTCTCTTCTTTTTAGGTCTGGAAGGAACTTCGTCTGGGTAGTACTTTTCTGGCGGAGGCACATCAGGTATCACTGGAAACGTATATTTCAAAGATGTTGGTTTAACGTCAATGTCGTCGTATTTATGCCCTTTAAAGTTCCCGTTGCCATAATGTTTTGTTATGTATCTATCAAAGTCGTAACTCGGTTCAGCGTATTTGTCGTAAGTATCTCTATAAGAATCTGAGGGAAGTGGTGGATACTTCTTATTCAATTCTAGATCTACAATGTTTGAATACAAATTGTCTCTGTTATTGTGACTTTCTTTTCTAGTTTTGGTTTTGCAATTCGGGTCGGAACTATAACCAACGTGACTTTGTGGCTCAAATTCTGAGTATTCTTCGCGTGGATGTTTAATTGAAATACTGTGCGTGTAATCGCTTGGTTCTGAGTCTAACGGCTGATCCGCATATGATGGATATTTTGTTCTTTTCTTATTGGAATATTCCTTGCGCACTGGTTCGTAAGGCTTTTTAGTTGGTCTTCTTCTTTCATAGTAGTCTTCGTCTGCATCTTCAGAAAAGTCATAATACTTGTCATAATCTCGCATGGCTTTCTCTTCCATTATACTTCTTCCTATTTCTTCAGAATCGAACCTCTGGTTTTCAGTGTTAACAACGGCTTGAAACCCTGTGTTCGGTCCTGCAGAATATTCCACGGTTCTTGTGGAGCCATCTGGTTCGACTACACTGTAGTGACCTGCAAATGAGAGAAATACTTTTAAATTCTGTGCAGTCTCTGCTAAAAGTAGTTAGCACCTTTGCAGTATCTGAAGTTTCATTTTGTACATGATTTTCTGTCTCAAAAAAAGTATTTCAGGTTAATTCCGTAATTGGAAGGTAGCTACAGTATAACGAACGCACTTGAGGTATAAAGGTAATCTATAGGTATATTATGATATTGATTGCCTCAATAGAAGAGAGTTTTTATAGTAGGTAATTTGTACAGTAGCATCTATCTTTAGCTTTTTTAGAATGTTCATAAATAACTTTATAGATTACCTTAATAGATATTATTTAAAAAAAATATATAAAATACCTTTAACAGTGTCACCATCTCTTGACTCCCACACGCTCTTCACGTCTCCAGTTTTGCCATCAGCCACTCCATAGCTGAACGAGTAGGTCGATTTTCCCTGACAATAAAAAAAAAACAAAGCATTCGCTCGTTAATTCAACGATCAGTTTTTTACAACTACTATAATTACATCGTGATGTTTCTATAGTTAAAAACTTTGAAGAATGTGTGAAGCGATAGCTCGCGTGTAATAATTCGGTATTTTACTCATTATGACAATTGATTGCATGTCCAGCTATTTCAGTTTAATATTCTGAATAACTAATGAGGGCTTTAATCGTTTCCATAACGTAAGTATGCGGGTAATTACAATCAGGTAGAATGAGTGAGTGTATTAATGTCTGGCTGTCCGTCAAATCGTTAGGCGTAACGCGTGCGGCATTTATCACTCTCGATCACGACTGGCGGTTGCCCAACTGAGGTTAGATTGTTCTATATGATTCTAGATAAGAATGTGCTTAGAAAATACAATGGTAGTTGTACAAGGCAGTATTTTTAATTAAAATATACCTGAATAGTATATTTTAAATACTGCGTATTGAAAAATAAATCAGCACCTAAGTATATAACTAAGTCGAGAGTGAAGTTAATGTATAATCATCTAGAGCTTGATTTACCTAAATCCATATTAATACAATCATCAAAATGTAAATTTAACGAATCATAAGATCAATATCCCTAGACAAGTTTCGCGATGTTTGTAAACATTGGCGGCATAAATGTCACTCGTTGACGGCCATCTTCTCGCCAAGTTCAAGATGAGCCAGACAGGTGCGCTTGCGCATCGCGCGCTGTTACTCAATGTCAATGACGTATCGTTCACTTTCGTTGATTTCCGCTTCGATTCGCTGAACACGATTCACTTTTTTTTGTCTTTGTTGGTGTATATTCATTATTCACACTTCTCTTGATAAATGGGAGACGTGTAGCATGAGTTTTGCGTGAATTAATCTGCTATTTTAATTGATCGTGCAAATGTTCATGTAACTTAATATTCTCGGATATGGAAACTGTCATCGATAACGCTATTACTGAACTAATTGAAGCGCTTAATTACATCAAAATCGAAAGTAAAGAAACTTTTACTACGCAAAAAATCCGGTGACAACGTATTAATTAGCAACCGTTCGTGTCCCTCGCTCCCGCAATTATAATTTGCATAATATTAAAAAAAAAATTAAAGCGGTCAAGTAGAGCAGTGTAACAGTTCAACCAGTCGTGTTGCTTTGAGAAAAGTGGGTGAACAAGACACCGCGGCCGCATTCGTTTCAACATTCAGCGACCACTTTCGATAGTACCTACGACACGAGTATTTATGTGTATTGACATGTCGCAAGCGTAGTGATAAGCGCACGTTGCCTACCTATTTTTAGAGCAAAAAATTGCCAGATCTAGAGCTAGAATTTCATTGATACGGCCAATTAGTGCAGGTGGCAGCGAATGTGGAAGGCCGCACATCGGAATTAATGGTGCACATGTCAGCATTGAATATCATGGAATTCCAAATACCTATAAACCTCAAGATCTAAGTAAGCTTTGGAGCAGCTTAGATATTTTGTCTTAAAATGTAGGTACAGAATTATTCGGAAAACCTCGACGTCAGGTGTTGTTGTGTGTTAAGTTATCTGAAAAGGGACTGATACATTTCCAAAGTCAGATAGTAATTTTCATCTATGTGAGATTTTTGACATTCTGTAAATGCAGTGCTTGCGTGTGTGTGTTGCTGTGTTCTGTATGCAGTGGTGTGTTGAATGCCATAATTCCCTTCAACCATCTCCAGCAAGTTTAAAAGTCTATCCACACATATCAGGGCTGTGCCCAAGAGGTGGACGGACCGTGCTCTGTCGGGGACTCCTACATTTTATATGAACTCGTTCACAGACGTCCATGTCCGGGTCCAACAGCGCTTCAGTGCGCAGTGCCTGCCTTGTGTGTGCCATGGCCCTTTCAAGTCTCGAGCACAGGCCTGATATGTACCTTAAAGCATTTTCATTCTGGCCAATATCATTATCAGAGTCGACAAACAAGAATTACAAAAATCCTTTTTGGAAAGTCAGTGCATGTTTCATTTTCATTGAACCTACCACTGATTATTATGATTGAATAAATCTCCATAATTATATTAATCAAATTTCTTATGCAATAAATAATAGCAGCTTATCCTATTTAATAAAAGAAAGAGAATGCGAGCTAGATGATAAATAATAACAGATTTAAAATGCAATAACTGATTCATATCTTCATTGTGAGCGAATAGAACATTTAATAGAAAGTACCAAGTGTACCTATTGTTATTATGAATAGCTAAGTAATTGGTGGTTAGTCTATAACTATAAAATGTAAATCTTACTTTATTTTATAAATGTGAAAGTAACACTCTGTCTGTCTGTCTGTTACCAGTTCACGCCTTAATGGATTTGGATGAAATTTGGCTCACTGATAGACCTGGGTTAGGACATACGATACAGATTTTTAAACCCGGGCGGGATAAGACCGCCCATTTTGTTACCGCTTGTAAAACTTATATATACTTGTCATTTTTATGGCGTAGGTACATAATAAAGAGTATTCTATCTATCTATCGAAACGGCGGGAAAAAGCTGGTGAATTATTCACGTAAATATGTAATTTAAATAAGTTTCAGATAGTATTGAAAATACCAGAGGGGCAATCCTCGTAATTTTAAGACCGTTCACAGTCTGCCGGTCGATTCTGTAAAAATCTCGCCGTGAAAACTCAAGTGAAGTGAGCTTGATGTGAGTTGTCAGTAGTGTCAATCCTAGTATTATTTGGAATGACAGCTCACTCCACGCTCACTTCACCTAAGTTTTCACGGTGAGATGGTTACAGAATCGCACTACCGATCGCAGTCTCAATCTGTCAAAAAATACTTCTAATTTCCCTACATATTGACAAGTTTTTGACATTTGTTTGAGATAAGACTGCGACTAGATTTTGAACGTTTTAAATATAATAAAATTACTAGAATTGGTCTTCAGATTGTTTGGCAATGTGCATTTTATAGTTCACTTGTTTGCCTCAAATCTAACGTGTAACATATAAGTTACATGTAAAATCTAAATCAATGCTTAAATAAAGACAATTGTACACTGGACACATCCTTATTAGTGGGAACTCAAGTGTGATTTTTTTTTATTGTGACAATGTAACCCGATGTTAATAACAAGGAACAAAATTCGCGCTTTGTTTCACGCCTAACTACTGCTAATTAGCCATTTAATTTCACAAAGAAATTACAGGATTATAATGCGCATATACATTGAATTAATTAGCAAAGAAAATTGAATATTAATTTAAGTAATTAAAAAGTACAATTATAATTTCGACGCCTAGTATTTAACTTGATTCACATGCGCGTGAGTATTATAGTGAAACTCGCGTGCTATCGTGTCTATGATCACTATAAATATATTTTTTATTATAGGCTGACGTATCAGTGTCGGTTTATTGTTGATTACTAAATGCAAAACAGACATGATATAATTAGAATGATTTGCGAAAGTTTTTTATTGATGAGAAAAAGGTGAGCGAAGGCAGCGAGGGCGTCACGTCATAATGAATTCGAACATTTTTTTTATTTTTTTATTTATAAAATCAAAATAAACAAAAATGTTTAAGTCATTTTTGTTTATTTTGATTTTGTTGATTGACACAAGAAGCAAGTTACAAGCTAATCACAATTCCGGTTTTACATTCAGTGATTTAGTCTCTTGTTTTTATTTTTCATTAGCATTTTATTATTTTCTTTTTTTTAACTATTCTAAATGATGAAAACCATGAAAAAAAAAATCTTGCGTATACTATGATAATAATATAAATGAATGAAAATAAAACTGAACTAATTTATTTAGAAAATGTGTGTAGATACTCACTTTGTCCGACGTTTCTTCTATTGTATCTTCCACAAATTCCCCTTCTTGACAATTGGTTGCTAACAAATTTGCCAAGAGGATCTAGAAATTATGAAAGTTTTCGGTTATACTCATTTTATTTAACATCATAATAATTGTATTTGTAAACTAGAACACAGTAAATACTTGAGCGGCTAATCAAGTTAATAAATAAAATAGAAATTATTATTTTTGCACCAAGAGTTAATTAGCAAAACTTGATTCAGTAATAACTATGACAAAGCAACTAATCCAACGACTATTATCGACTGATTATTATTACGCAATGAAAGTAATAATCATTAATTACGTACCAATATCACAAGCGCTTTATCCATGATTATTGTGTACCACCACATAAAGTCACGTCACGATATTACAATACAAAAACACTAGAAAAAAAATTAAATAAAAACTATAAACTTGTCCATTTCAAGGTTGAGGCTAGATAAAGACGAGCCGCGGCAACCACCACCTACCTATTTATAAACGCACACAGGAACACCCCCCGGGCGTGCGTGAATCAACACACACACACACCCACAAACCCCCACATGCAAACGTGACAATTACTCAACTAGGATGCGATACATTTAATTGTAGATCAGCTGGTAACGATCTGCTAATTGTACCTTACACTTTATTAAAGAGAAGCCATAAATTAAACCTATTATTACTGTTAATAAAATCATATTTTTATTGCTTATATCCGTTTCCGAAATGAAATGGTATCTAAAATTAGCTTTATTACGGATATTTAGATGTCAGGTAAGTAAATTAAAAATAATATGCAGACAGATAAGATATGAAAGGCTGAAAACTGATTGTAAGAGTATGACCGAAACAGACCTATGTATGTCCAGTAGTTTTCACACATAAATCTCCAATAATTTTGCCATTCTAATGCGAGTTTTTTCCTCAGTGAGCTGATCACAGATTGGTCTACAATATGGCTGAAGGCGCGATCGGTCAATGGCATGTTGGGCTCATCGGAAAAACCTAGACAAGCATAAAACCGATATAAGGGAAGAACGCTGCAGTGGATTTTCAAGTCTATGGAGGATGATGAAGATACACCAGCTAATATCGAAGTAAAACTGAAATTGCAATAAATACTTATGATGAGCTCGTTTCATAATCAACTAAGCATGCAAATCAAGGAAAGCGAGCGCTTTCAGCTGTGATGGCATGTAACGCACTATCGTAAGTGTCGTAATTTGCAATGGTAATAGTAATCTGACTATATTATGATATTCAGAGCTGGTTTCAATACTAGACCTTGACATAAAGTTGGTTAATGAAAGTAAGAACTGTAGAATGTTTGCAGCATTTCATTTGTGACTAAATGCTTTTGACGGTACTTCTAGTTTCGAATGGGACCGCCCACGTCATAATTTTTTATTGTGCTGTGCAACAATATGCGTTAATTGGAAGGTAGATCATTGAGGTATCTGATTACAAAAAGCTAATGGAAGTCATTTGATTTCACGTAATACATTTTGGGTTACATACGAAGTAGAATTCAGCCTTATACTTTTCTAAAAACTATTATTTATTAACAAGTGTTATAGAAATTTACCTTCAGGGAACCAAATACGTAAATATAGTACAGAGATATCTAAGAAATTTACAGGCTACATCCACATTAAAAAAATTGTCTCATTCACACGTCATAGTTTGTGTATAGCTATAGATGTCTGAACGGTGAAGAAAAACATCGTGAGGAAACCGGTATGTCCTAGAACCAAAAAATCGAAGACATGTGAGAGGAGGCCTGTGTCCCATCAGTGGGAACATTATAGGCTGAGTATGGTGTTGTTGTATAGATGTTTGAAAGACAGTCGAAACTACAGAAGCCCCTATCAAACCGAAATGATAACGAATCTTCAGTGTCCATGTAAATTGAACAACTCTAAAAATTTAAGTCGTTCACAGCAAGGTGTACTTTCGAATTAATTCACCATGACCAGTTAGAAATTAAATAAAACTCAGACTCACTCAAGGAATTTTTCCTCAACATTTTTCCGGTGCGCACCCGGAATGGCAGAAAAGATTAAGAGCCCGATAATCAACTTTACAAAGAAACAACCGATGTTAGAACTAGATTAATAACATTGTTAACTCAAAGTTACAGGTAACTGTATAATAAAAAAAAGTGGCGTTAAGTCCATACATCTATCATTGTAGTCTAAACAATAGTCGAAGGAAAGTAATTTATTAGCAGTTCTGAAGTAAAGCCGTTTCTTCAGCATAGTTTTAGGCTAATATCCTGATATTCAATGTTCAGTCTGTTGAAGCGTAACAGCGATGCGGCGACACTGGCCGGCGTCATCCGTCAATAACTAAAACCACCTCCACATTGCATGCCTAGAAATCACGCGGCAGTAAATTTCAGCAAATTAACAAATGTCTCTACGTTTTCCGAATGTCGTTTCAATTACAAAGCGTGTTAATTTAATCAACTTTACGTTAATTTAAGATTGTTTGTCAGATATAAGTGTTGATCTTGACGTCTTGAACCAAAGCGATGAAGTTTAGGATTTAATCATATCGCTGCGGTTTGTGACGCTTACGTGTGAACGTCCTTGTAATATTTATTAATGACCGCTCAACAATGTTTCATGCATGGACTCCTCCTGTAACGATGATGAATTTGAGCAGGAAAAGCGGCTTAATTCATCACTTTCCTTTATGAATGAACAAAAAATTGAGACACACTTCTAGAAAAATATTTGCTTTATTTTTCATCCCGCAGTATCAAAACATTCAACGTTTCTTCGTTACATTATAGACCTTACAAACTAACAATAATAGTTATCTTTGCGATTACTATTTCGAAAAGTACACATTATATTATAAATAATACATCGAAGTTAATATCACAGTCTGGCACTGGTTTCGGAATATTTCAGGTTAATGATCAAACTTAAATCAGTGCCATCTATTGGGTAGCGTTGGAACTACGCGTTGAGTTTTACTACGCCATCTAGTAGTGCGAGTAGTAACTGCTAGAACTGTGTGTGTTGTAGTTTTGTGGGTGCTGCGCGTGGCCGATGCGCTTGACCACGGCGTTGAAGCCGTTGTGTTTGTCAGCGGTGTACTCGACGATACGAGTGGTGCCATCGGGCTCGGCGAGGGAATACGCACCTGGGGAATCGAATTGTGTCAGTACGACCACATAGCAACTTTTACAGTATTGTAATTTAAAAAAAAAATGTTTATTTCAATTACAATGGGCATTTAAATACATGTTTTTGGGAGATCTCGTTTTTAGCAAGGAATTGCTTGTATTATGAGGTAACATTAGAGAAGTATGTTTTACGTTAGCTAACGATTGATTTATTATATTGGTTCGAAACTGTTTCAAATTCATGTAAGAAGAGGATTCTGAAAAGAAAACCACTGCACCTTTATTTCTTATTCTCGTCAAAATCCTCACAGATCACACCCTGCATATGGGCAGAACAGAGGGTTTAGTTCAACTCCTGATAATTAAACGCCACGGTGTTCCTCCTATTTTCAGCATTTTACCTTGTTGTACCGTGAAGTTCGGTTTCCCGTATGAATTTTGCACAACTACATTCTCGTCTAAAGTTCAAGTAAAGTTATCATCATCATCAGCAAACCCTCTCCAATCACAAGCTTTTCAACTCGACAAAATGTAGGGTAATAAGAAGTATTTTTTAACAGATTGAGACTGAGATTAGACTGTGAACGTTCTTAAAATTACGAGAATTGCCCCTCAGATAATAAATAAATATATCCCTGGACATTTCACACAGCGCCATCTAGTCCCAAGCTAAGCAACCTAATGCTTGTGTTATGGTAACAAGATGGCTGATAAACTACTTATATACATTTTTTTTTTGTAAATTCATACATATTATAGATAGAAAAACACCCAGACTCGGAACAAATACATGTAGGTCATACAAATATTTGTTCCGTGCGGGAATCGAACACGCTCTGGGCGGAGAAAGAGAGAGACTTGAGACTTTTCCTGACTAAAACCCACCCGTGTCCCTTCAGTTGCCTGTGCCAGGGGCCACGGTAACTCTTTCAAACAACCCACGGCCTGGCTACTACTAATACTGCTACTGGCTTTTAACCACCCTGCAAAGACCGTCGCTCTATCATCACCGTCTCTGTTTTACTAGCAAAGTAAACACAAAAATATCATACCTTTGACAACATCACCCTCTCGGGTCTCCCACTGCGTCTTGTGGTCACCGGTGTGAGGGTCCGCTACTGCGTAGTCGAATGAGTACTTCGGATGTGCCTGGAAAAATATAAACATAAAATATTAACAAAAGTTAAGTTTCAATTAACTTTTTATTGTTAGATAACGATTATGTTTTTAGTCTACTTTATCTGACATTAAATTGATTGTTTTATTAGTTTGCAATACTATAAATTTATCCAAATTAAAAGTTATATAAACCAATTAACCTAGATCGAATACTAATTAACAATTAAGGTTTACCAAAGTATGACTACTATTATTAATATTTACCTAATAATATCATGCCAAATATTCTACTAAATGATATAACTGATATTACAACTAATGTAACTAATTGTAATAATATGTAATTAATCAAATAATGTAACAAAAAGGAAGTAGAGATATAAAAATTAAGTCAATGTCTTTTGAGCAACATAATTATTGTAGTGAACGGGAAGCTTCAAAATGCTGAGTAAAAGACATCAACGCGCTTGAAATAATTAACAAGATTGGCACAATTTGTTATTGTTTGTTATCTATGATTTTTACGTCATATCATACAACAACAACTGCAATCGCTACTAACTCCATTAAAATATGCAATTAATACAGACTTAGAGAAGTTTTGCATTGAATAAAAAAAAAACAGAATTCGAAATCCTGCCTACAAATGTCGCATATAAAATATGACATACTTAGCTCGGTCATTGTGTCTGAAAGTCCAATCATTTCAAATTACATTCTAAGTAGGTACTGGCCGGGAAAGACATCAAGACAATTAAATCAAGCTGACATAGGACAATCCCTATCAAATCAGACCATGAAGCGGTCGCTTATAATTTCGTAAGTACAAATTTTTAGTATCCGGAATCAAGTAGTGTAATGAGGCGACTCATATCCGAATTTCCTCAAACTTCACAATGCAAATGACAAATGTGATGCAATCCCTAAGTATGGGACGTCATGGTGTATAAACATCATAAGCGTGACGACTTATAACTTTGAATGCAAGGCATTTTAAATCCTATGCCTTTAAAGATAAAGTCGGGTTTTGATGTGCAGTTACAAATGATTATAAGGCTTGCATATTGTGACGTTTTATACTACATTATGATTTTATCAGTGAATTTATTAGAGCATTTTATGTAAGCAAAACAAAAGAGGTTGGGCTAGCTTTGGCTTTACTGAAAAACCATAGGTAATGGTATACATTTACGGTTATTATTTTATGCATATTAATTTAGTTCCGGACAATTCTACTTTTGGCCATTAGTGCTTTGATAGAATAATAGTACATTACGATACGTGTAACCTAAACGCACACACTCAGCCACACAGAAGTGTGACTTAAGTGCAGGTTTAAGTCAACAAAAGAGATAAATATACAGGGTTGTCGTACATAGTTGAAGTTTAGTAAGAATCGGATTGATGTTTTCGGATTAATTCAAACTAAATTTCATTCGAAAACATGCATCGGTTTCTTACTAAACTTCAACTATCGCTCTTAGCGATAAGACCGCCCATTGTGTCACCCTTTGTGAAATTGTATATATTTATGTTCTGTAATTTCTATGGTGTACAATGAAGAGTATTCTATTCTATTCTATATCCGACGACCCTGCATACTTATCTCTTTTGTTGACGTTTTTCTGTAGTTTAGGTCACACATTGCTATAAATATTATTTTCAATAACTTGGAAGATCGTTTAAATAATATCGAATACCTGCCAGGCCAACACATAACGTCCTATAATTTCAAGTATTGGTAAACGCAACTTAATTTAAAAAAAAAAAACATTCGAGCATCGGCATTGTTATGCAATATACAATTTGGCTACCAAGCAGTAATGTAACATAAACACAACTATTAATTCTTCAGTAAAAGTTTACAAGTCTGATAATTATATGATAACAGTACTTACATAATAATCCTGGCTATGTCCACCGTAATCTGATACGGGGTAGTAGCCACTGCTGTAGTCTCCATGTCCACCGCTGTAGCCTGACAGGCCACCTCCATAGCTAGCGCCTATGTAGCCGGCATTAGCAGCGGCACACACTACGACGAATAATACAACCTGAAATGAGGTAGTAGAAAGGTTAATAATTTATTATGTTTGAGGAAGATTTATGCATTCTCATACTTCTGCATTTTCTTCTTCTTCTTCTTTGTCGTGATCATCACGTTGCAGTGAGAGTCAGCTGTGATTTGCATACTTCTGTGTTGGCTGTGACATGCACCGTTTATTTATTTATCCATTTATTTCAGGCATCAAGGCCCATATAAACACATACAATACAATATAAAATACTATAAATACATACAACATAATACAAAAAAACTACAACAATATATAAAATTTATGCTCATCATCATAACATAACATACATACATAATCAGCCTATGATGTTCCCACTGCTGGGACACAGGCCTCCTCTCTGTGAGAGGGAGTGGGCCATAATCCACCACGCGGGTCCAGTGCGGTTTGATGGATGTCACATGTCTTAAAATTTTCGGTTCTAGGACATGCCGGTTTCCTCACGATGTTTTCCTTCACCGTTTTGAGAGCAGTGGTGATGAAATAATTTACACAAAGTAAAGTGCCTGTCTGGTTTCGAACTCACGACTTACTCGGTAAATCGGGTCCATTACCACTGGGCCCCCACTGCTCATCATCATTTACCAGCCATTTTTTTTTTCTTAGCCGTTAATGTCCCACTGTTGGGCAAAGGGCTCCCTACTCTCTTTCCACCTCTCTCTGTCCACAGCTGCCAAGGACCAATCTTTATCAAAGGAGTCCAGCTCATCCCGCCATTTCCATCTGGGCCTACCACGATGTCGTTTGCCATTAAGCCCAGCCCAATTCCATTTAAGTGTGCAGGCTATCCTGCCCTTATCCCGATTTATTTGGGATCGGCGCAATGTATGTTTTTTTCTTCCATACTTCTCGTTTACACCGCATGTTCTTATTACAGTATTAAGAACTTCCAGAGGACATATCAGTAATTGATAAAAATACAAAATAATAATACTTTTTTTATAAGTAGGTAGTAGCTGCCACTTGTGTGCCGTTGTCTCTTCCACAGGTCAGTAAACTAATTTGTATTTGTATCAAGGATGGTTTACTTCGTGGCAGTTCAACGCTATTTATTTATATTGTTTGTATAATTTTGTTTTTCTTATTTTTAACCGACTTCTAAAAAAGGAGGAGGTTCTCAATTCGGATGATTGTATTTTTTCTTTTATGTTTGTTCGCACATAACTCCGTCGCTTGCCAACCGATTTGAAAAAATATTTTTTTGTTGGAAATGGTAAAAGTTTTTAGTGTAAATATTCATTTTAATACTTTAACAGATCTTAAATCAACTCGTACTAACCGTTGAACTATATAACTGAGATAATCTCACCTCTCATCGTGCGAGTTGTTCAATTCGTTCGACTTATGAGGCAAAATGTAACTTTGCTTTTAAAAATAACCTATTGAGATAAAAAATTACTTAATTATATCCACTAACATTGACCTTAACAAGGATAAGAATAACTACATACCAATCAAATCGCTCCAAATAACAATAGAACTGTGATCAAGAAAATTCGCACGAATTATAATAGTGACATTTAAGGTCAGTGTTCCACAAGTCATGTTTGATTCATTTCATTCATAACTGAGGGCAACAATGTTGTTACACATGATCATGTACTGATACTCGTATTAGTACATTTAGTACATTATGGGTATTATCTAGAACAATAGGACAAGCAAAAACAAACGCAGGAAGTTTTGAACTAATCAATAGTACAGGTTATATGATGCTCTGTGGTATTGTGGCTACGCGTGTTTCGATTTCGGAGAATCGTGCAGTTGGTACAAACAAAATTAATGAAATTGATGAACAATAATCATCATCTTCATCATTTCAGAGACGTCCACTGCTAGACATATACCTCTCCCAAGTATCGCCACTTTGACCGGTACTGTGGTACTCGCATACAGCACAAAAAAGAAACAAAAAAAAAATATTTGAAAGGAAAGAAATTATTCATGAAAGGTATTCCTCCTTCAGTAATTTATGGGTTAATTTTTTTTAGGTGGAATTCTGGGCTTTTTGCTCACAATGTCCCCAATGGGACCGAATAGTATCCATGAGTTTAGATGCCATGTCTTTAATTAGGTACCCTACAAATATAATTTAGCTACTCTTCTATGATTTTGAGTTAATTAATCACCAGCAAGCAGTACCTAGGTAAATAAGCGTTTGAGAAGAGCTATGCAGTGAGAGAAATAAGCTGAAAACACTTTACAAAAGAATTAAAACAAACATATCTTTCAGCAAAGCGGATAGGTATTTTAGAGACCAAAATCCAATTGCGCCTGCATTGCGTGAAATGCAATATCATTGTGTATGTAGCTTTGTTAATTATCGTCTACTATAGAAAATATTACAGCAAAAACTGTTTTAAAATACTTTAAGTAAAATGGGCCAGACTCTGTTTCAGTTCATGTTTTTACTTAACCTGACCAAGTTTAGTAACAACATTATTTCAGTTGATACTGAAACACTTGTAACTAAGTAACTGCGAACTCAACTCGAATCTATCAAATTTTATTGTGAACTAAACTACTAAGATTGATAAAGATTATTCAATGCTAAGTAATAAATAATTTTGTAATATTCCAGACTGCTTTGGTCTAACCATGATTGAAAGTAGGTAGATGCTGACTTAAAGTTATGTGAATACGTGTTTGGAAACGACAATTGAAGAACAATACACCATGATTATGAACATAGTAATTATGTATCAGCAAAAACGCATAGTCTATCGAATGTATTGACTAGAATACTGTTCGTTACATGCGGCAAAAAAAAAACCGTGAATAAAAATAAGTTCTCCATAACCATAACCACATAACCGATTACGTGTTTGTCACATTGTAATATCGATATTTCCCATAACTTCGCGTGTCACGTTTATTCGTCTAACAAGGTTTGTTAAATATACCGTAACGATGATGAATACGTGGTTTTTGTGACGTGTCGTAAGCTGTGTTTGTCACTCAAATAACAATTTTCAAGCCGTTTGATAACTAAATAAATGTACCGAAACGGTTTTACAATTTAACTTTACGGGTGCTAAAAGTACGAGTATTACATAAGTTTAATTTTCAGCAACATTTCTAAATATGTTTTAGGCATTGTGAAAATCTAGTTAGAATTGGATATCAACAACACCAAATTTTTTGTTTTGAGTGATAGTTTATGTAAGCAATACTAGAAAGCTTCCCGTACTATTGAAGAATACTAATTTGGTTATACAATTTACTTATAAATTCAACTCTTCGATTACCAATAAAAATATATAATGAAAGAGAAAACAACCTACAAAGGGCGGCTAACATTTGGCAATATTTTTCTTAGGAACCTTTGAATGGAGATAAATGAAAGTGACAATCCTTATGTTATTAAAATATGTACACTGAAAAAGCTATTTATACAAAATTAACTAACAAATGCAACCAGTCCCTTGGGTACATCAGTCACAGTCGACAGCGATGCGGAGGAGTTGTTTTCGACGCCATATTATATGTAGTTAGTTAATAGTTTTAGTTAGGTTATGCTATTTAATTTTTATAGTTTGTTATTATATAAGATGGACTGTGTGAGATGATTCGTGAACTCTGAACTCCACGACGCGCGACGGTGGCTGATAGAGATATACATATAAGTAGATATGGAAGTATTCTTCGCCAAATCTAGATATTTTGGACTTTGGGCAAGATGATAATAATGGCATAGAAAGGGGGTGACTACCGAGATGGCGAATAATAAAGAAATATGGAAGAAAAAGGCATTTTGCACCGACCCCAAATAATTTCGGATAAGGTGTATAAACCAGAAGACGGAAAAAATAAAACTGGACAAACAACGACACAATATTAGTTGTTGATGTTATAATCTTTTAGAGTATTATCACTATTTATTTTAATATTTATGAGTCTGACAGTTAATGTTGTTAGTGACCTAAAGAACATTATTTTGTTCCAATTAGAATAAATTAGCAGCCTTAGCAGGTTTCTCTAAAAATTCTCCAGGCATTCTGTAATCAAATACAATTCATTCCGTACCCCAAGTGTTTAAATACCTATGAAAATACTGAAATCTATCTATGTAAATAATAAAAATGAAATGCTGTTCGTTGGTGAGCGCATCACTTGAGAACGGGTGGTCTGATATGGCTTTTTTTTTTGTTTTAAATTGTTTGTAATAGCCCGAAGTAGGTTGTTATGGAAAGAAAAATTTAAAAGTTTCCCGGAAAATTGTAAACTTCGGAAAAACAGAAAGTATTTTTTTATGGATTTTCTGTATGAACTATTGAAATTCTGGACAGGACAACGTCTGTCGGGTCAGCTAGTAGCATAATAAATTGAGGCTTATCAATATGATCCGGTAACAAAAAATAACCCTTAAATGAAAAGAAAACCAACCCTTAAACTGATCTAAATAAAGGAAACACAAATCACCGCACTTACTTGGAATGCACGCATTTTAACAGGTAGGTCACTTTCGGTCCTCTTCAGCGATGCCGACAGGAGCTGAACTGACACTGGTGCAGGTCTTAGCAGGCCACTGTATTTATAACAAACAGCATTGTTGCACCATCGGTGCGTGCGGCTGTAACGTCATGTGGCGTCCGTATCGGTCTCCTCGACCAATGTGTGAGGTTGAATAGGGCTTTTGCTTACGATATTATGGGTGAAGAAGTAATTTGAAGAAATAGTATTTGAAGACATCGGGATGAGTTTTTTGGGATTGTTTTAATTAATGGATTAAAGATTAAATTTCTAAACCGCGTCAGTTACTCTGTCAACGTCAATTAGATTTAAAAAAGTATCTCATAATCATCGTGTTTAGTAGAAATTCATGGTTGCACAAACTATTATGATGATAGTTTATGAAGGGTTTTTTTTTATCAAAACACATATTTTAATCAGTTTTACGAGGGATAATCAATAGAAAATACTTATTCAATAAAATTTTATTAATTAATTTTATGTATTAAACTAACTCCTAGTTATTCTGTGATTGGAACTGTTACATAATAATTATTATTAAATTATAACTGTGTGCAAGATTTCAATAAATAACATTGCACGAAATTGAAAATGACTAGACTTTTAAAGAATAATTAAATATAATAATTAAATTATTGTTCCACTTCTTGATTTTCAGGCATTCCAGCCATTCTATTCTGTAAAAATCTCACCGTGAAGCCTTGGGTGAGGTGAAGGGTCAATCCACCTGATGCAAGCGATTGACACTGTTGACAAAGGCTTACTATTCCATCAACGACTACTTACACGATAAGAATAGTTGGTCGCCCTAATTAACTCAAGACAATGTTCATGTTCTTTTTCCAGAATTAGCTTACTGACAGGTTATTGTTATTAGTATTGACTTATTTATTTATTTTACTTCGATGGTCCTAGTTTTTCATCTGTGACTTCAAGTGACAGCTATGTGACCAGAACCCAGCTATGCATAAATATGTAAGCTGTCACGCCCTTTATGCCTGGAGGCTTTTAAAGTTTTTATTTACATTTTAATTAATTATTTTTCAGCTTGAGTACGTATAGTTTTTATTATATTTGTTGGTATATTGGCGTGGCTAGCAAGTAATTGAATTTTATGTTATGTGCCTTGCAATGTTAATTACTAAACGCCTAGTATTGTATAAAATCAAGTATCAAGTATTTTCTAACTGAACAGACAGCTGTGCTGCTGGGGAGTTTGTTGCGCCAATTCTTCGTCCCAGCGATAGCATTAGGAAGTGGTGAAGGGAGGGCGTTTTTGGGGGACTGTCTTTTGTAATTCTGACGTTCGAAAAGTGCTGATTCTCAGCCTAATTTGAATAAATGACTTTTGATTTTGATTTTGACAGCTCACTTCAACTAAGTTTTCACGGTGAGATTTTTACAGAACCTTTGTTAAAATATAAAGGAATAAAATGTATTCCTTGCATCAGATGGATTGACACCTCACTTCACCCAAGGCTTCACGGTGAGATTGTTACAGAATAGAATGGCTGCTTGGAAATCTGTATTGAAACAATTTTTTATTTTTTATGCCTGTAACATGCGTTAAAAATACCTTAATACTTTACCACTATGGATTCTGAAGAAAATTGTCACATCAAGTACAAAATCACATTTTAAAATTGATCGTAATTTTAATCCAGAAATTGACAATACTTTTGCAGCGTGGGAAGAACAAGACAAAATTTATCAGGTCACGGTCAAAGTTATTTGGAAATCCTTGAAATACTTAAATTACTTTCATAATGTTACATATTACAATGTGCGAAAATTCGAAGTGCAAATTAATGTCTACGCATGATACTCAACGTTTGACGTAGAATGCCACGATCTTACTCTAGATTCTAGGTAAGTTTCATCTGAAAACATGTATGAGAATTTATAGTTGCAGATTAAAAAGCTAATTCATATTGTACCTAAAAATGTGCCCGATGTAGAATATAACCACATAACTGGTTCGCACAGTTTTACGACTTACCCAAACATTGAGATTTCTTTATTAAGTGTAACTTTAATCCATAGTAATGTATTAGTATTCCTTTAAATCTTTCGGAATTAATTATCTAAATGATGGTCAACACTGCTTCAAAATCCCATGCAAATGCAAAGTCATACAGGTAGATACGAAAAGTGAATTTAATTAATAATAAACTAGTGACCCACTCCTGCTTTGTACGGTGTTTTCGACTTAAAAAAATCATTGAGACTTAATTATACAAGCTGTTGTTTTGCATCCTCGTCAAATTTCAGGAGGCTGTCATGAAAGACATAAATCTATACTTATAATAAATCTGTAGAAGTGAAAATTCTGTACATTGAAAATATCCAAAAAATAAATGGCAGGGGGTGTTACTTGACCGACACCGAACCCAAAAATGTGATTAAAAAAATTTTTGTCTGTCTGTCTGTCTGTCTGTCTGTCTGTTTGTTCAGGCATCACGCAAAAACTACCGGTTCGATTACGATGAAACTTGGTATAATTATTCTTTAATATCCTGGGCACCACACTGGGTACTTTTTATCCCGGAAAAGTATATACAATAAAAAACAAACTTAATTTTGCGGTTCGATCCCTATACCCGAGTACCACTGTCTGTACTGTACCAACCGCAAATACTAAGTTTGTCGTAGGTTGGGTCACCCGCAGTGGAGTTCATTTTTATTCCTTTTAGTTTTTAGAGTTATTTAGGTTTATTTTTATATGAGTCGTAGGTATAGATTTTAATTTTAAAGTATAGGTAGTATATTTGATAGTGTACGTAGTGACCGTAGGTTATTTTATAATACTGTTAGGTAGCTTTAGTCATTCGTATAGATATTAGTTTTTAGGGATTTTGCTTATTTATTGAGTTTAGATTAGTTATCATCAGAAATAGGTTTATTTAGGTAGGTAGGTATTTAATTTTCTGTTATTGAGTTTTTTTTTTTTAATTATTTAGATACTTAGGTAAAGATATCATATAGGTACCCTCTTAATCACCACTAATGAGACACAATTGATTTTCTATTGTAATTAGCCACAAAGGGCCCGCGACATAGATGGCATTCTGGGGAAGCACATACATTTTATCCTGTTAGCACGTTCCCGTGGGTAAATTTCCGACATCCACGCGGGCGAAGCCGCGGGCAGAAGCTAGTAATCAAATAAAATAACGATCCCTGGTAAATAATGAATACAGTATTTCAGAAAACATCACTTTCAAAGAACAGAATCGCGTTATGGTATCGTATAAGCGGCCGCGTTTTTATGTGTCTGTAAAAGGGCAGTTACAGTGTGGTCTCACACAGGCCGCGTTTTAAAATGCGAGTCCCACATATTACCAAAAATTAGAAAAAAAAATACCTACTTATTTTATTATTTTCGATTCGTGTCGAGAATCAGTAGCATAGTTACGAGTACCACATTGAATTTGACGAGGATGCAAAACGACACCATGTTTGTAAGATTCATATTAACACATAATTACCCTCTTAACCATGCCATTTAATCTCTTCACCACCCTTGGTTGACTGGTAGAGAATGCCTAAGTCCGCCTTTATACCTTTTTGTGCGAAAAGTTTAAATAAATAAATAAATAATTCACATTCATGTGAATTCCTTTCGGAATCAATTCTAATCAATTTTTATCAAAATCCGTTGTGTAGTTTAGAAGAATAACGCGGTTACAGAGACGGACACGCAAAGCGACTTTAATTTAGATAATACGCTTAAATGTATAAGACGATACCGTCGATAAAAACGATAGTCGTAGAAAAGCAAATTGTTACCGACGTTTTTAGCTCATAGTACAAGTAGCATATTTTTGTACCGAGGTATCTACTTACAACTAATAAGGTAGAGGTACCTACATATTCTTGCATACACTACCAACTGATTACAACTAATACTTTTCGAAATCCCGAAGCCGCAAGCGTCGATCACAATATTACCTACATTGTTACGTGCCTCGACTATCGAACAAATTGATCTACATACATAGTTTATTTGGTGTGCCATTTATTGTAGTTAATAATTATTAAGCTAAAGTTGCGTGCGCACATTGTATCGAGATAGAATTGCTTGTATTAATATTCAATGAGGTTACAAGTGTAAATATGGTACCTTAGATGGTTATTAAAATTGTTGCTTAAATACATACAATAGATGTTGGTATTGTTGGCCAGGGTTGGCTCTAAGTTACGCTAGTTGATGGGCTGGCAAACTTTGACCAATACATGACATTGGTTATGAACATGTTCTAAAAAATGAGGCTGGCACAGGAGCGTGGGGGGATAGGCACATGAAAAGAGTTGCCTATGCTCAGCAGTGAGTGAAGTCGGGCTATAGATGTTGATGATGATACCGATAAGAATTCTAGATAGATTCCAGATAGCAGTGATCGTTGATCTAAGTCCTGATAAAAAAGTTTGATGAACAGCAGTGCGATTCGGTAACCATCTCACCGTGAAAACTTAGGTGAAGTGAGCGTGGAGTGAGCTGACATTCCAACTAATGCTAGGGATTGACACTATTGACAGCTCACTCTAAGCTCACTTCACTTAACTTTTCACGGTGAGATTTTACAGAATCGATCGGCTTGCCAGATACCTAAAGTGATTTCAGAATAGTGATTGTCGAAAGATTGATCTTTGTAGACTGATCTCTTTCTCAATCCTTTATTAATAAACGTATAGTAATGTAACAGCCAATATTTTAGATTTTTTTACATTACATTTTTCAAGATTTAAGTTTCGCATAATTTTCATCATCATCATTGCAGCCGAAAGACGTCTAATGCTGGACATAGGCCTCCCCGAAGGAGCACCACAAAGAGCCGTCCAGGGGCTGCGATCGCTTTACGGCTGAATTTGGTCACAAAGTCCAGTCACTCCATATATTACACCTGTCAATCCGGGACTTTGCGACCGAATTCGGTCGTAAAGCGATCGCTATAAATGTCGAGACTGCAGCCCCTGCACTGCATCCGATCCGAATACGAGAAACATCGGTACGAATAGTATGTTTATGTGAGCATAGTGCTATTTATGTGAGGGGTTGCCCACTAGATCCGAACCCTGTCCGGCCGAATTTTTTCAATTAGGATGTAACTCAAATTCTGATCGGATGCAGTACAGGACCGCTCTAAGGAGGTATGTGTTTAAATAGGAAATACACAAACCTACCGCATTGTCTTGTTTCTTAGAATAAGCTTAAAGATAAATAGATAGAATACTCTTTACATAACGCAGACAAATTTTAATGTGAATAAAAGTAGCGATATAATAAAGCGTAGTGATTAGAGCATCCTCTAGAAATGCAGTCTTGTGACGGTTGAACCAACAGTAGGAAATAAGATTCATTTCGATCAATTTCGATGATGTAATAATATCATAAGAACATTAAGAAGGATGTTTAATTATAAGTTGCGGTAGTTAATATCCCGCACTTCTTAGTCATATCCTCACAAACATCCGATCATAATCTTAAACATGTCATGTTGCAAAAAAAAAATACGTTTTAGGTGAAGTAGACGACATCTAACTAATTTGTGTCTGTCTGTATGTTTCCTTCCAGTCAGCAGAAACAATATAACAGAATTTGAGCAGAAAAAACTGCGAAAATTAACAAGACACCTTAACTATATCGGTATCGATAAATAATTTAAAACTCAGTCACTTTTCATGCTTGCCCGTGTTTGGATGCGGTTTGCACCAGTATTCATATTATTTATTCTGTAAGGTTTATATGTATAATACAGGATGGCAGCGACATCGATGCGCAAACCGTCACCATGAATGTAGCACAACATTCTCAACCAAAAAAAAATCTTCTCTTTCATAGAAAAGTACCTACCTACGTGGTAAAAATGTATGGAACAGCATTTTTTTTTTTTTTTAATAATCTACGTAAGTTTTTAGCGCAGAATCATTCTGAATCCATAGTAACCCTGTACATTAATGATTGACTACAATATAGCACAAACATCTCGACATTTTAACACCGCCATTGCTGCATCCGTGCGAAGCAAGGTCAGGACGCTAGCTATACAAGAAAACAATTTTTAAGTTCTTACGGATGCATTAAGTTTTATTGGTACCAAATCGTACAATTTTATTAGGTACTATTTACTGTAGTAGAACCGCAATATTTTTAAAAGCACCTTTACATACACACGCCTGTAATGTATCGCTCACGACTTTTCCCATAAAAGGCTATCCTAACAAACTGTTATCCAAAAGGCGTTTCTATTGTTTTCAGTCCGAGTTCCTGCATCTCGATGCAAAAGATTTTGATAGTAAATACATTGTAAGGACAAACGCTGATAACTTACAAGCAGTAAGATTGCATCCTACTCGTGCATCTCAAAGTTACAAAAATAAAAATTTCTGAATAGGATTTATTCAGAATTTTTTATTTTTTTATTGCTAAATGGGCCTGCTCTTGACCTCGATCACGCATGATGGAAAGCGATGTATGAGGTCTATGATGGAATGAGTGTGCCCAGAAGATGCCTGTGCACTCTTGCTTTGAAGGCAGATGGGTTAAATATGGGAGGGAACACAGATTTCGGATTTTCGTTTTTTTTTTTTTTTTCTTTGACTGTGCGCATAGTAAACGTGGAGAAGCGCTGAGTACGACTCGTCGGGATATCAACCAAGTGTGGATGGTATGCTGTAGATTTCTCTTACGTTTGGCTCGATAATATTGTTACCTACCTACCAGTGGATTAGCATTACGACGTCGCACACACCGGGAAACGCTTAAGTTCTAATGTCATAAAAATTAATAATTTCAAATATGTTTTAAGTTAATTCACGCAAAAAACAAACCCGATAGATAAGTGGAACTATGCAACTTATCGCCGGTAACCTAAAATCTCTACATACATACTCTAACAGACTTACATTTGCCGTCAATCAACCTCAAAGCTCGAACATTGGTGCTCATTTTGTTTGAGTTCTACATTTAGCCAGCCGCAAGTGTAAGTTGGTAAAATGAAGATAATTAATGAAATAGTATGCGGTTGTTTGCATTAGCCAGTTGCGTTATGCATATTAGCGTCGTGTGATTTCGTGTTATTGTGTGCACAATTGACGATAACGACATTGGTTACGTGTTTCAGGACTTATGCTTTTGATCACGTGAAAATAGTAAGTCCCTTTTTGAGTGGAATTCTTATCGACTAGGTCGCTCAAGTACTGTACTTCCTAATTTTTAATCTCGGGACCTGTTTGACTTGGTTTATAGTCGTAATATTTAAAATTTATTTTTAAAGAGTTCTATCAATGTTGATATTAGGTATAAATAACGATTAAAGGTAGAATTCAACAGCATGTCTATAGTATCTAATAATTTGACAGTATCAGCGCAGTAGTAGCATTATGGGCACTTGGAGCGATACAAGCGCTAATAAAAACCCTCTTTATGACGAAAAAATGAAAGAGGCAAACTACAACCAGGGCCCGATTTAATATAACTAACAATGCGACATATTTGATAAAAAAATTAGATAATTGACACATTTTCACGACAAAGCTGTTTAATAAAGCAAAAAATGTATGAAAGAAACTTGTAAATTGTCGGTTGGTCAGATTATCGTCTGTTACCGGTTTTATTTAATAGGCACCAGAGGGGCAATTCTCGTAATTTTAAGAACGTTCACAGCCTGATCTCAGTCTCAATCTGTCAAAAAATACTTCTAATTTCATTACATTTTGACAAATTTTTGACATTTGTTTGTCGCCGAGATGAGACTGCGAGTAGATTTTGAACGTTTTAAATTACGAAAACTGGCCTTCTGATGTCGTTTTAACGCTTTCGGAAAGAGGTACATAACTGAAGATATTTGCTACATATTTGGCACGTTCTGGCTCTAACTATATATTAATTAATGCCCTTCGAGACCCCATTAACCAGCTGAAATAATGCTAGTTATAGTAATCGCATAGTAGGCTAGTGTACCAATGCTCCAATTAAGTGTAACAATTATTATATAGCAGTGTACCAATTATATACTTATTCTTCTTCATCGTGTCGATGGCGCGACAGTGTATTAGTATTTTTGTTGGCCCAAAACTTCGCCGCCATTTTGACATTATGATTTATTCTTTGGCATTATGATTTATATTTTCAACATTTTGGCTTATAATCATTTTAGATTTAACTATTAATATTTTGACATTATAAATAATGCATTTTTGATCAATTTTAACCAGTCTGCATGTACATAGCTTTTAATATTTCTACACCAACAATGGTAGTATGTGTGAAACAATGTTTAATATAAGACCTCAATGTACCATAATACTGAGAAATAAATAAATAAATACATACATACATACACCTCCCCAGCATCGTCGGTGCCAGCGCACAAATCGCTATCACTGCATTTTTTGGGGCACAGAAACAGGATAGGTACGAGTCGGGTCATAGTCTGCGCTACAGCTCCACACCCGAGGTTGTATTTGCATACACGTGATAAGTACCCACAAACCGCACAATTTGACTAACTAAAGGATACCCCTTCATAATTTTTTTTGAAGTACCTTCCCTACACGTAAAGTGGGGATGTTTTTTTTTCTCGCGTCTACCCCATAGTGTGCGATTTTTTTATGTATCCGTTTGTGAGATATTCAACTTTAAAGCGCATTTTTTTGTTAAAATAGGACGTTCTAAAAGCTAAACGGCTGGCTCGAAAAATCTGAAATAAATTATAATGGTAGTGCATGTGATGAACTTTTAAGGAAAACTATAACGGCTTAGATAACTTAGTTAGTTCAGGAGTTATAGCCTAACTTATAAAATGCGCTTACTTGGAAAACTTCATACAAAAATAATGAAACAATATTATTATTTCGTTATTTTTGTAGATATGATTTTATTTTTAATATTATCAAACAAAAAAAACAACGATTACTTAAATGACGATTTTAATAATCGTCATTTAAGTAATCGTTGTTTTTTTTGTTTCGTCATTCATCATTTATTATCTATTGGTACGGACTTGGCCGGTTTTATGATTTTTTTGTCTGTTTGTTCCGGCTAATCTTCGAAACGGCTTTACCGACTTTTATTAATTTATTGTGTTATGTTAGAAAAAATATTAGAAAAAAATATTTACCGACATTCCGGCGAACAAACTCGCGCAGGCTGGTTATTCAAAAAGAAAATTATACTCAGTAATTGATTTGTTTCTAATTAATTAATTTAATGATATCGTTATCCCAATCTTTAAAGTGCTTATTTTAAATTGGATTACGCCAATCACGAACAATATATTGTACCTACATAACTGCTGTAATTCCAATATATTTATTGCTTCTAGTAATTACATTTAGGTAAGTTCTTTAATTAAAATAGGAACGAATTGAGCGAGATTCTCGTTTGTTGGAAACATCTTCGTAGTCTGACTCAGTATTGTGTCGAAACTTAGCTACAATACCTATTGATCCGCTAACCGATGCCTATCAGTAACTGGGGTAATATTTACCACATACCTACTGTACCTAATATACGCACATAGATACATGACTGTGTAGACGCTTCTTTTTTTCATTCTACATTAGCAAATCACAATTTTTTTATTGGCTCTTTTAGATTGATCCAAATGACTTTTAATGTGTACAGAGCAGATTGATATTTAATTTTATTAGATTTATTTTTTGTTAACGGAAATGGCCGAGACGGGAAACAAACGATTACTTAATTATTGTAAGTACCTTTTTATAATAATTATTTATAAAACTTACACAAAAAGTATGAGTGTACGATTAGTCAATTATAATTAGTTTTTGTTTTAAATTTAATTCTCAATTAAAGATACCTCCATCCTAGCCGTAGATCTTTTCAAAGAGATTTAGCCAAACGCTACGAAAATCAAGTCCAATTCTATTTAAACCCGAACTCTAACAGCCCCAATTAGTGCCTTCTTCGATTAGCAATCGAAAATCCGATTAAAATCACTGATATTCCGGTTACGGAATCAGAACAAGGCAACGGTTGCAGCACCGCACCGCTTCGAACCCAAACCCTCCATTAGAGCAGCCGATGATAAGAACAAAGCTACCATCATTACTAATCAGTGCATCAAATTAATCATCAATCGCGTTGTATCGATTCGAGTAGTCGACTCGATCGAATTTGGAGTGATCGTGAAATGTAATTGTAATGAGAATGTAGGTAGATATTAAATGTGTAGTTGTGAAGAGTGCATTATTAATCTTGATTGTAATAAGGCTTGCAGATATTAAATTGAGTCTTCATCGTCTTTTTCTGCTATTCCAAGGCATTTCCGATTACCTAGTTTCGAATTCGAACCCTTATAGAGATTTCAAGCATAAGGTATAGGTAGCTCGCTAAGCCCCCTTGCGGCGTACTCAGACGAGCTGGTACAAATTTGTACCGTTCATTTCATGAGAAGCTAAGTGCACGGTTCCAATTGATTGTTTCCTATGGAGAAGAGCCGGCAAGAAACTCCACGGTTACTATTTTGAGAATAATTGGCTTTTACAATGTTTTCAAATTACAGTAGGTGTATGGGAAGACAGCGTAGGCCTGTCAACAAGTACCAGAAGGCTAATTTCCGTAATTAAAAACGTTCAAAATCTAATCGCAATCTCATCTCCGCGACAATCAATGTCAAAAGCTTGTCAAAAATGTAACGAAATTAGAGGTATTTTTGACAGATTCAGAATGAAATCAGACTGTGATCGTTTTTAAACTTACATAAATTCGTCATAACTATTTTTTTTACGCAGGTCTAGTTTTTATAAACCACAAGTCTAGACCCAGAACTGCAATAAACAGTGCTGATTAGCATTGAACTACAAAAACGATCTTCCTACAGCTCATTAAGCACGGTACAGACACAAAAATGATTACAAAATTCAAGATTCCGCTGAAAAAATGTACCACATTGGTACGTGCTTTTCGGCCAAGGAAAACGGTGAAATAATCGACACACGTACTTGGCTGCCAAGGTTGGCCAAATAGGAATTGGTCGTGACAAACTGGGACGTGTTTACATCAGAATTATGACAAAAAAGTTATTTATATTGGAATTTGATAGGCTGTTGTGACATAAGAAAAGTATTGTCTGTTCCAAATGTTTAAAAAAAACGCTATTCAGGTTCAATACTTACGTAATCACTTACTAAAGGAAATTAGTATCACATTCTTCTGTATTTTAATGGATTTAACTTTATATCTGTCCACTTTTTCCAAACTTTTATTGTTTGAAATACATTATAAAATGGTAATTGAAAAATCGCCAAAATTAACCTTAATATTGTGAAAATCATCATTCAAGTGATTTAAAATTAGAATTTCGTAAGTGGCACTACAAATTGACATTATTGTATTTACAAAAAAAAAAAAATGTATATACCTAAGTAGTTTATCAGCCATCTTGTTACCATAACACAAGCATTAGGTTGCTTAGCTTGGGACTAGATGGCGCTGTGTGAAATGTCCAGGGATATTATTATTATTATTATCCACGTGTACATTTTTCGATACGTTTGTTTACATTTTCATCAGTTACTTTTTGAACAGACCATACGTTCGGGTGTCGCTGTGACAAAATTCCTTAGAATTGTACACGACGGGTATCGCACAATTGCAGACTATTAAATGGGTGTTTCTTACATAGGTACATATACCTTTGTTGAGTTATTGGCAATTATTTTATACGAATGATTGTATGTTACGCTCACATGAATTTGTCGGTTTTTATCAAAATTAGTAATTTGTTAATTGTATGTTGTGTGGAACAAAAAGAGACATTTGAAGCATGAATAAAGGGTTAGAAGAAACGGAAATATTTGTAAGGCAAGAATTTTTTGAGGTAGATCTTTAATTTGAAGCTATGATGGAAGCTGGTCAAAAACGAAAGCCAATACTGGTTCTACAATCGAATGATGAAATGTAGCTAGATCAGAAAGCCTCAAAGGATATTGTGAGCCTTAATGGAATGGTATGAACACAGATGGCACTAGATCGCTTAGATTTATGTAACAAAGAGCCTCTTCATACTCACACATAATGATGATCATAATCATTAATCGTAATCTTTTTTTCATTTTTTTTTTCATTATTAATATTCAAAATTTTAATTATATGTTACACAGAACAGTTAAAAGAGGTCCTCTTTCATCTGTTCTGTGATATGTTATGTATAGATGCAGTATCTATAGCTCCTCATATATTGTAAATTTCAAGTTTTCTGTCAAAAATGACCAGAGTTTGTGACATTGGTGGTGGTGGTGGTTGATGCTGATGTTCTAGGTAATTAAATTGGCATCATCGCAATAAAGAGCAGTTGTGACCCAGTTGTATCTGCCCCGATTTACGAGTTGTAGGTCGTGAGTTAGAACCCAGAATGTCAATTTGGTTTGTGTATTTAATTTCATCGCCACTACTCTCGATGAAGGAAAACATCGTGAGGAAACCGATATGTCCTAGAACCAAAAATATAAGACGTGACATCCAACAACCCGCACTGTGCCCGCGTCGTGGATTATGGCCCACACCCTCTCACAGAGAGGAAGCCTGTGTCCCAGCAGTGGGGACATTACAGGCTGATTCTGCTTATACTAATTCGCAAAGTGACAATTATGTCAAGTCCTGTCGGTCTATTCTTTAAAAATAGCACCGTGAAAACGTAGGAGTAGTGAGGTTGAAGTGAGCTGTCATTCAATCAGATGCCGGGGATTGACACTATTGACAGCTCACTACAAGATCACTTCACTTAAGATTTCACAGTGACAATTTTTACAGAATATTATAACAAAAGTAAAAAAATATTTATTTTACACTTAAAATTACAAGTTACAAGCCTATCACAATAAGAAAGTACACAAGTGTATTGCCACAAATCTGATCCTAACCCCCAGCTTCAGGTCAGCGTTCAGCCATGGGTTCAATATATCAGCTGATAACTAAAAACAAATCTACCAATAATAGAGACTTCAAAACCATAAACATTAGTTTGAAAACACTAATAAAGTACTCCCAATAAGTATCTCGTTTGGTCTTCAATTGGTAGGTGCTTTTGACCAGTATTACGCACTATGTGTTATTAGCACTATGAAATTGAAAGTAGGGCGTGACGCGTGAATAGTTATGTTCTCACGGTGAGACTACAGCCTTGTTTGAAGACATGACGGTGGAGGAATGGTGCTGAGTCATGGGTTTATGGTTTCCCATAACGTTATCTTGTTGTGGTATATTGCTTTGTGGCACTTGAAAATGCGAAGGTTGAAAATATTCGAACTCAAACTGAAACTCAAAGCATTCATATCAATTAAACCATTTACTGGCACTTTTGGAATTTCAAAGAGTCTATCAATCAGTCAGAAAGTTGAAGCTAACAAGCTATTGACAATAGTGTGGGTGGGTTAGGTTGTTCTTAGTAGTTAAATAACTGCGGTGTTGGACCACTTATAAATACTATAGTACAGCATTCACTTACACATGGATATAAACCTACATGCACTTTTTTGTCCTAGTAAATCAGAGAAAAACAGTATTCGGGGTTCTGGCGGTATTCTTATTATTATTATTAAAGAAAAACATCAGCTTCAGCTCATACAAAATCACATGTAAATTATTATTTCTAGTTATACCTATTTGACCTGCCTATTCGCTTTTCGTAAGGTTTCAGCATTGTATCAAATGTTGGAAACAGCGCCATCTATAGAGGTTTTCCGGAGCTTCCAGCAATGCCGGGCTACGTAGTTAGCTTCAGTTGCGCTAACGCACGACAAGACTTGGCGGCATTGAACTTTCATTACATCTAGACACGATTGATAGTAGAATAGATGTAATGTATTGTATCTTTTCCACGAGATGGCGCTCAAATCATAATCGAAGTAGGCTTTATTAGGAAATAGGAATAATAGGTAGGTACTAAGAATCGCCTATCGTAGTCCACTGCTGGACATAGGCCTCTCCCAGGCTGCGCCATAACACCCTGTCCTCCGCCTTTCGCATCCAGTCCGTCCCAGCAACCTTCTTAAGGTCGTCCGTTCACCTAGCTGGGGAGCGTCCTACACTACGCTTGCTGATACGCGGTCTTCACTCCAGGACTCGTCTGCTCCACCGGCCATCGGTCTTTCAACAAACATGGCCAGCCCACTGCCACTTCAGTTAGCTTACTACGCAAGCTATGTCGGTAACTCCGTAATAATATTCCTGAATGGTCTAAACAATCTAAAATGTACATTAATGTACTATTATGGGTACTCGTATACACAAATAAGAAGGTATAAAAAAATACTTATTAAACTTGTAGAAAACACGTGGCTCAGCTTAGTTAATTAAGAAACCCCTAATAAGTACACTCAAGGAATCCTTTAACACGATAAGCTTCTAAAGTATCATATTTAATTAAATATTGTTCACATAAAATACTACGACACAAATATGGAACATAACTTGATATTTATTTTTAGCGACTATTATGCCCATATATGTAAAATACTACATCAAAATGATATTATTAGCACACCATTTTAGATAGGCATATAATGGCTCATTTACAATGAGACACTTTTTGGTCTCGAAAGGGCTGTTACAGGCGATTATCCAAAGGGTTTTGTTTTTAACCTATACTATCCCACGGCTGGGCAAAGGCCGGACCAAGTCCTTCTAGGAACTCTTTGAACTTTTTTCCTAAAAGGGATTACATACCTAAAACAGATTGAATCGTTTACAGTCACGAGCATGTCTAGAATAACTGGTACCTGTATCTTGTACCATGTTGAAGGGCAACACCACATCTTTTAAAATTGAAAGCGTATATGTAAACAAAAATCGTATTTCGGATTTTCGAAAATCACTTCAAGAAAATCGGTCGAGTTGTTATTTCTCCCTTGTATGTAGAAATTCTAGCTAATGATCTGCGGTTTCCGAATGCAGAAAATCTGTAATTTTCACCAATATTTGACATTAAGATGTCAACAAAATGCTCTGTATTTGGACATTTTGGACGCATGTAGCAGTCTTCTAGGAAATCGTAGCTTTATGGACATTCTCGCCTCTCGACGACAAAATCTCCTCGTGTAAATCCTACTTCCTACTACATATATAAAATAATATTAATATATTATATATCTACTGTATATTATTAATCTACTATATAAAAATAAGTCGGGTTTTCCTTCCTGACCCTATAACTCCAGAACGCACGAACCGATTTCCACGGTTTTGCATTCGTTGGAAAGGTCTCGGGCTCCGTGAGGTTTATAGCAGGTAGGAGTAGGGTAGGAGTAGGGTAGGAGTAGGGTAGGAGTAGGGTAGGAGTAGTGTAGGAGTAGGTTAGGAGTAGGGTAGGAGTAGGTTAGGAGTAGGGTAGGAGTAGGGTAGGAGTAGGGTAGGAGTAGGTAAGGAGTAGGTTAGAATTAGGGTAGGAGTAGGTTAGAATTAGGGTAGGAGTAGGGTAGGAGTAGTGTAGGAGTAGGGTAGGAGTAGGGAAGGAGTAGGGAAGGAGTAGTGTAGGAGTAGGGTAGGAGTAGAGTTGGAGTAGGGTAGAAGTAGGGTAGGAGTAGGGTAGGAGTAGGGTAGGAGTAGAGTAGGAGTAGGGAAGGAGTAGTGTAGGAGTAGGGTAGGAGTAGGGTTGGAGTAGGGTAGAAGTAGGGTAGGAGTAGGGTAGGAGTAGGGTAGGAGTAGGGTAGGAGTAGTGTAGGAGTAGGGTAGGAGTAGGTTAGGAGTAGGGTAGGAGTAGGGTAGGAGTAGGTTAGGAGTAGGTTAGAATTAGGGTAGGAGTAGGGTAGGAGTAGTGTAGGAGTAGGGTAGGAGTAGTGTAGGAGTAGGGTAGGAGTAGGGTAGGGGGTAGGACACCACGCGAACGAAGTAGCGCCGGGCAGCTAGAAATAATTTATATGGCAAAACAACGTTTGCCGGGTCAGCTAGTTAATATTATAAACGTGAAAGTTTGTATGGAAGGATCTCTCTTTCACACACAAACTACTGAACAGATTTGGATGAAATTCGGCACACAGATGGTGTATAACCAGGATTAACATATAGGGTACTTTTTATCTCGATATTCTTACGGGATCGAAACTTATGCGGGTGAAACCGCGGGGCGCAGGTATAGTGACCCATAAGAACCAGGTGGTGGCAGATTCTGACTAATTAACAATATGCACTTGATCTGCCATATCTGTTTATAACTAGTATGTAAATGTTATTAGAAAGAACGGGCACACGATGTGAATTGTAAATAGGTAGTTGTATATTAATCGTCTTTAATCTCAAGGATCATAATGATTTACGATGGCAGATAGACGAATATGTAGATATTTAGATATGCAGTTCTATTCAGGAAGGAAGTAAGTTCATAGAGCTGTTTATTTTAATGAATTAATTCATTACCTAAGATGTTCTGAGAAGATCCTATTTGTGTAATGTGCAGCCTGGCAGCCCTGACCGACCTGACCTAGTGAACAACTGAAGCGTTTCTATGCATTTGTAATTTGAAAATGCATATAAACGAGGTGTTGGTTTTTTATCATACATACTAGCAAGCCCCCTACATTTATAAACATATAATACATACTAGCAAGCCTTTAGTTTTTGCGACTTGATCACAGTTTTTACGATTCTACAAAACTTAGAGACTTTCCTTATTACATGTAAAGTTTAATATTCATTATACACATAAAATATCCGGAATTAAGTCTCTAAATGAAGGTGAAAACTGCATCAAAACCTATTGCATAGTTTAGAAGAACAACGAGATCACATACTCGTAGACAGTCTCGAAAAGCGACATTAATTTTGAAAATGTATAAATATAGATGTAGAATGTGTCTACTTGGGCTCCTGCATTAGATAGGGATGAAAAATCGATGTAAACATAAGATAACACATAACATCACGGGTGTTTTCTCCAAAGGTTTGGCCAGAGGTATACAGCGTGGTGCTTTAATGGCGACATTAATTTAACACACGTATACGGTTTTGCGTTGTAGTTTTATGAATGTATTTTAATGTAATTAAACATTAATATTTATTTATTTATTAACAATTTTATAAAATAGCATCTTAGAGCAACCTGACTGAAAGAACTGTAGCGCAGTGGTCATTTACCGGGGTCACTGATAATATCATCGCATCAATGTAATTAAAACAATTAACGAGCAAAGAGAAGGCGAATTGAAGGAAAGAGAGAGAGCCCTATGTCGGCGCGCGGCACAGGTGGAAGTTTTCAAGTTACGATTGTTTTTATGTTGTTATATAATTTTTATGAGTACTGACCACTAGCCCTACCCATGTGTTAAATTAATGTCGCCATTGTAGCGCCACGTTGTATAGTATCTACACCCTTATTTCGCCCGTCATGTTTAAGTCTCATATCATAGGGGGCTATTCTATTGCCATCACCCGGCGACAAATCTAGTCTCCGGGCTGCTTCTCAGAAAATCATAACGGAACCAATAATTTTGCCTGACTTGGGAATCAAACCCAGGACTTCACGTAAAGCAGTTGCACTTGCAACCTCTAGACCGACGAGGCAGTCGATCGATCTAAAATGAAAACTTGAAGCTCCTTAGCAACAAGAACTAATTAAATACATGTAAACAGTGTAGCTACGTATACGCACTATGCACCTACTTTATTTAATAAATTCACGATTAGAATGTTTTGCACTGCAAGTAGGTTAAATGTTGATGAGTGCGATTTCACACTTACCTTGGAATTGAGAAAACCTTCGCCGTTATAGCCATTAGCTATGTTGAACTGTTTATGTCGTCTTATGATTTATATGGGCAATAAAATTGCTGAATATAGTGGATGTTTAATAACTAATTACAAGTTGCCTCTTTTTCCTTATCAGACTTGAAGTAACAATTTCAAGACAATGTTCCATATTCACCTAAATCTGCTCGTACTGTAACAATTCAACTTGTTTGAAACAAGAACTAAAGAGCCACCGCGAATAGCCCTTTTTCTCACAAATGCACTCTGTACGGTAAAGTTTTCATCATTAATAAACACTACTTCATTTTCCTTCAACCAGTGTTCAGTCAAACATAACACCTGAACATCATAGTTCTCCATAAATAAACTTAATTCTAGGTCTTTGCCGGACAGACCCTACATATTTTGATGTACAACATTCAACATATGCGGCTGACCCGTTGTCGCACGCAATAACGTATACACCTACGTAAAACCTATGGATGAAGTAGATAATCATTATATATTTTTTATTAAATTCAGTGCTTAGGTACAGACACCAGCAGGTCAAGCTACCCGAAACTGCCAAATTTTCCCAATCAACCTTGAACCTTAAAGCTTTAGCGATAAAGTTGAAAATCTATTAAAGAAATTTGACAGATTGTAGTAGCTTGATGTGCTGACGTCTGTACTTAATAGCAATGCAGCGACAGTAATTCTGGAAGCCCTTTTATCGCAACTCACTCCTTTTAGAACTAGCATCTGCACGCGACTTCGTCCGCGTGAAATTTCTTGTTCCCCCGACCCAGCGCGTCGCATCGCATCGCCCGCCCGCGCTATTACTTCGTTTTCGCTTAACATTCTTTCTGACTCTTTGTTTTTGCTCGGCTCCTTAGGGTCCTAGCGCGATGTAAAGTAGCCTATAGCCTTCTTCAAGAATTGGTCTATCAAATGCAATAAGATTTGTTTCAAATCCTACTAATAGGTAGTTCCAGAGATTAGCAAACATCCAATAACGCTTCAGCTTTATTATTAGTATAGACTAGTTGTGCCCGCGACTTCGTCCGCGTGGAATAGTGACTTTTCGGGCAGCATATTTTGAATTACATATACCGTCATTTGGGTAGCAAAAAAATTACTTTACAGTAATGCTTCTCTGTATACGATATTTGACGTATGGCCATCGGGGATGAAAGCATACAGGCTCCTAGGATTGCTAACCCGTGACAGAACCAGATACAACTGACCGTGCGAGAAACAGCTGATACTTAGATCTGCTTTATTAATTGTCATCGCAAAACATAGGCTGACTGGAAACTGGACTCGTTTAAAACTAAATGGAAAATTGTTTGGAATGAGAGGAATCTGAGGAATGAAAACACTTTCACCTTTTCCACACCCTGTTAAAATCTCTGCTTCTATCAGATTTCGTTGTAAATTGGTCACTTTTAACCTGGTACAATTGCAAAGTTTTGGGGGGCTTAAATTTCTAAGAATCATTAGGGGTTCGCAGAAGTCTCAGACTCACGCGATAGCGCGTGAGCTTCGCGATCGACAGATAAACGTGCCTTTCGTTGTTCCCCGTTTTCCCTATTTCGAGTTGTCATCATTCGAGAACGATTTGAACTCAGTCGAGATTCTCGCTGAGTCGAAGTTTCTGCAGCACGAAACCTAGCCTGATGTTCCCGAGTTGCAGAAAGCCTTGCCTCACGACCTTCTTCAGATTCCTGTGATCGAACTAATCTCATCCTTTTAGCATTTTTGCTACATTGGGAGAGGTTGGATCTTCTTCGAGGCATTCTTACAATAAAATAGTACTTACTACTTAACACACAGTTATTTAGTAAACACGTACTATCGTAAACAATTATTTTAAAGAAAATTAAGAAAAAGAACTTAACCTACAAACCCTAAAATATAAATAAATGAAATATGCAGTCAGTTTTTTTTTTTCCTTGAGAGGCCGTGACTACTTAACCGGACTATCCTGTGGTTGCCTAAGGAATTCTTAAAGCCTCCAGCCAGGGCTATATCTAGAATAAACTAAGCGACTTAGACTAAGCGACTGCACGCTAAAGGCACCCCCTGTGGGGTACGAACCTTGGCTTAGGGCGTCGCTGGGAGAGGGCAGCAAGGGGACAGGCTGGATCGAATTAGTAGTATTAATGCTTTGATGAGCGCGGCGTTTCCTAGGACTATCTCTGAGAGGAAAGGCCGAAACAAACTCAGAGGTCTCAGTCGGGGAATTTAAAGCTACAGGCTCAGCTACGACGCGGGCTGGCACTTCAGCGGGCAAGGGTCAGGGGGGAGAATTTACTTGGGGGCGTCGCGAGGGACCTCGGCGGTGAGGTCGGAATGTCGGTAATTTGTGTTTGTATACTGTACTGGTTGCCCTATCGCTCTCCTGGAGGAGGGTTATGGGGTCATCGGGGTCGTCGAGAACATGCCTTGGACGGCGAATTTTACCGAGTTTGGAGGGGGTGTAGTTGGCGGCCGCGACCACCAGAGGGTTGGGGTGATTAGCGGCTGTGGCAAAGAAACGCTTGGAGAGGCGTTTCATGAACTGCTGGATAGTGGGGATCTTGAGATCAACATGGAGGATCTCATTGCTAACGAACCAAGGGGAATTTGTGGCCTTGCGGAAAAATCGGTTCTGCAGGGTTTGCATCCTATGGATGTGACGGGGCTTTGCGTGAGCGAAGACTACGCAAGCGTAAGTCATTATGGGACGGATGCATGCTGTGTACAGGCGCTTTTTGCACTTGAGTGACAGCTTGCTGCGTTCATTGAGGACGGAATGAAGGCAGCCTAGAGCGAAAGAGGCGCGCGAACAGACCGTCTTTATGTGCTCTGAGAAGGTGAGGAGAAGGAGAAGAATAAAACAAAGGTATTTGGCTCGCTTTTCCCAAGGGATCGGCTTGCCGAACATGGTGATTGGTGGAGGGGGGTGGGTTGTCGTCTGGGTCTCGAATAGAGCACCGCTTGACTCTTATCGGTGTTGACTTCGATTCGCCATTTCCTGAACCAAGCAGCCAACTTATTGACTGCGGTTTGGAGACGAAGTCGTAGTTGGATATGGCTGCGACCAGTGTAATAGATGGCTGTGTCGTCTGCGCACAGAGCCAATTGGGACTTAGCATCTTTAGGGATGTCGCTAGTGAACAGCGTAAATAAGAGAGGGGCGAGTACGGAGCCCTGAGGGACTCCTGCTCTGATGGGGGGCAGCGGCGCTGCTCTCAGCGCGCTTTATATAGCCATAGACGCACAGGCGCGAGGCCTGTACGTACTCTGATAGAATACCTTAACAAATGTTCGCCGTGATTCTTTAAATTGACATAACTTTTTTATTTATGAACCGATTGACATGAAATAAACACTAACTGTTAAGTGAAGTTTACTACAATATATTAGTGAAAACTGCATATAAATCAAATAGGCCGTTTCTGATATTAGCGTGCACAAACAAACAGACAAACAGACAAAAAAAAAATTAATTACAATTTCGGGTTCGGTATCGATATAACAACAACCCCTGCTACTTTTTTTAAATATATTTCCATTGTACAGACACCACTTTTCTACAATTTTATTATATGTATATATAGATATAGATGACGGAAACTGGCCAATCAAATTTCAACTTACAGTCGTCGGGGTCATACTTATACTCCAGTGCGTCGGATGTCGTACAGCGCCGGGTTGAGGCTGGCTGCTGCGTCGATCAGGAGAGGGTGCTCTGCTTGTTGACCGGCCGAAGGTGCAGTGTGCTGTGCCAAGGTTGCTGATGAGGCTGAGGGTGATGACCAGGTATGCGCGGACGCTGCATGCTGGTGGTCAGGATACTCGTTGAAGCCGTGGATGCAGGCTGGCTGGGTGACTCGCCGCTGAAGCTTGCGGGAGTGATGATGATGACGTCACGCTGATGTGTTTGCACGAAGGCTGTGCTGACGTTCATACTCGGGGTCACCAGTTTGGAGGCATGAGGAACAGGGTGTAAAGTTTGATTGATGTTGGGAAATTGTATCTATGCTAATTGCGCGGTAAGCTCTGCTTGCGAGATGCAGGATTTGCGTGACGTCAGTATGACGCGTTGTTCGCATGTGGCGTTGTAGATACCGCTACACAGTAAAAATTCCCGATTGAACGTTTTGTGGAATCTGAGTCTCATCCTCCATTCTTTGGAAGCAATGTATGGTTTACTTAAATTGCGGTTACTTACTGCTTGGTATTCAGGGCAAGTTGTAAGAGCCCATCTAAGGGTTTTCCTTTATTCTAAACTTATTTCTATTATTTATGTAAACAGCTGTTTTACTATCTACTAACATACAGAATAGGAGCTTATCTACATGAACTACTATTTCTGAAGTTCTTAGCAATTGCACCAAGAACATGGGTAGAATATTCCCATGACCTTTTTCGAAAGTGATTTTGTCATCAAATTGTATTAATTAGATTTATGCAATGAGATTTACAACTCACCACAGGAGGAAATCACTTAAAACATAAACTTACCATTCAGGTTTCCATGTAAATTCTAGATCAGGCACATATTAATAGTAATTGAACTTATTGCACTAATCTTTATTACTAATAGTAATGTTATAGCAAATTTATGCATACACATTTGCACAGAAATCACTACCAATTAGTATTAGTAAATAATTTCAAGTGTCCTTTACAACAGACTGGACTACCAGTGGTCCAGTCTGGTGATATCAATCATGTGTCATAATAATATAACTGTCATGATTGCAAAAATCGATAAAAACAGCATCGGTGATGATAATTATTTCAATGCTAATTAGTTCTCAAACTGATAATGATCTAGGTTAATCACAATTAGATAAGATTTTTAATAAATTACAGATATTTCTGAGTGAAAAAGTCATACTACTTAACAAACGATTTCAAGATTAATCTAATCAGCATATCTGCTGTCAAATGCCAATATGTTAGTCGACTGTTTTAATATTTGTTTATTATTCAAAATAACAACACCTGATTAATATAAAGTTGAATTGAGATTTGACTCCAGATTACAATGAAACCAGGGGTCAGCCTGTGAATATAAATACGTTCATATATAAGTTAATAAGCTAAGAAATCTGATTTATTACCAGTATTTTTAGGCTTGGCCACCATCTGCCTAGTCTTAGTAACCTTTTCCAGGTGACATTAGTTATTACGGATCAGGTTGCAAGCTTACCAAATAAGGCTAAATAATCAAAGTTCTTAAGCTGTGTAACTACTATGTTTGCGCTCCTACTGTGCTCTGCGCATCTGTTTGGTATTTGGATAATAAAAACGGCTTGTATATAAACGATTCCCAAATAATTCATATTTTGATTTCTTTTGATAGTACTAATCGAAACCCTAAATGTCTAATCTCTGATTGGCTTTATGAGATGTAACCTAATAACTGCGACCAAGTACAACGTACAGATAGTTTGAAAAAATACTGGATAGTTAAAAGAAGATCATTGAGCGAAAATAATGATCATTTTAGAAGATCTTAAAGTTATTATAGGATCTACAAAGTTACAAAGGGATCTCCTTTGTCGCCCCAATAAAAACAGTCAGCATGATAAAGGGACCTCCTTTCTCGTGGTGACCATTTTTATTGTATTTAATAGATCCTATAATAACTTTAAGATGTTCTATATACCTACGCGCGGAACATGGTAGATGCGCTATATAGTGGAGACCCAGATTCACCTACATGCAAAAATCGTACGCAGATTATAAATATGTAATTTATGATTATATGTTAATCATAAATTACATATTTACAATCTGCTATAATATTATTCACTTCATGATCGCTTGATGATGCAATTTTAAACCAAATTACCTCATTGTCAGCTGTACATTCAATGTCACTGCTATTTACATATTTCAGCGAAACATAAATAGGCTTTTAAAAAGGCGAAACGAGTTCATATAAATGTTATCTTTCGCAAGTTTTTATTTGAGCACAAGAATGTAATAAAATTCCTTTTCTAGTTATTTCAATTGGCATGATATCTTTCAATCTCTTGGGAACGCATTTTATGTTAAAATTCTAATGTTTGTAAATATAATTTAGAATAAATTACGCATAGATTGAATTTACCGTTTGTAAGGAGTTTATCGCGATATTAGGTGCAAACGTACAAGCCAATAAATCCTCGTGTGTTGAATCTGAGAATGATGATATATCTTATCTTAAATAAATCTGCTAAGCGTTGAATACATCAGCATCTATTAGGGTGCAGCAATATATTCTGTGAGTTAAGATATATGGGATAAGTTAGATGAATAAATATTACTTATTTTAGAATATTTTGTTCAAAACATTTAAAGTGGCTAGTTACCTACCCTACCCTACCTTTCCTGTAGGTAGGGTAGGGGTTGGGCAGATAACAGGATAATCAGCCTATAATGTTCCTCTTGGGACCCAGGCATCTTCTCTGTGAGAGGGAGTGGGCTGTAATCCACCACGCGGGCCAAGTGCGGGAGGTATCTATCAAATTTTAGCAAGCTCTACCAGCCAATCCAAAATGTGGAATCTGAAAGAAGAATGTGGGTCCCAAAATACCACTCAAAATAATTATTATATTTATGGGGGAAACCAGGACCGCGGTCCCGGTCCCAAAAGCCCCCCGATCCAAAGTATTATAACCTGCACTATGAACTCGGGCGTACGGCAACCTACCGCTTGGCGGGTAGAACCTGGATCAGGCAACTAGCTTCAACTTTCTGACTAACTGACCGACTATTTAATTTTGACAATTCAAAAGTGCCTGTAAATGGTTTAATTGAAATAAATGATTTGAGTTTGAGTTTGAGCATGCATAGAAGCGTGGGGATTAGCATATGAAAAGAAAGGTATATGCGGAGCTGTGGGTGAAATCTGACTGTGGATGATGATGATAATCTGCAGTTGACGTTGAGATTCTATAATTAATCTAAAAGAACATACACTTCTGACATACGAATAAATACATAACTATATAGTTTTTTTATTTTTATTATTGACAATGGGCTTACTCTTGACCTCAATCCTGCCAGAGGCAGGGATGAGATTTACGGTGGAACGAGCTTGCCCAGAAGAAGCCTATTCACTCTCGCCTTGAAGAGATTCGTGTTGTATGAACTCGGGAATGCAGACGCAGGCAGACGACCACACCTTATCTGTGCGCATCAGAAAAGATGATGAGAAGCGCTTAGTGCGTATATATGGTATATTAACCAAATAGGGGTGGTATCCCGCAGTGCGCCTGGACTCTCGATGGTAAGAAGGTGAAGGCGGGATGAGCTCATGTAGCTATTGAGCACACTCCCCAAGGTACAGTCAGTAGAAGACGGACAGACAGGCAACACTTCGCCGTTGAGCCAAACTGTGAAGCTTTGCCTTCACCAGCCATGGTAAAGTGTAGTACAGTAGCTATAATTTTATTTTTAGTGTAGGTGGGTATTTTTGTTGTGTAAAAAATAAGATAGCTTGGCCTTTGGGTATATTTATTTATAAATACTTTATTGTACACCACTAAAATACAAAGCATAAAAAAAATTACCTATGGCAAAACTTGTTTTAATCCGAACAAGCTAATCCAAAAACAAACCGTCTAAAGTCGAACCTATTACTAAAACATTGGTGCTAAATTATCAGACTAAAAGCGAGTATCATAGCTATTCACCTAATAAATGTTTACTTCACCTCACCAAAAGCTATTTATTGGATTACAAAACGAATCTTGCAAGCTAAGACTCGCTCCCTAAATGAAATTTCGCATAACTACTTAAATAATAAATTATATTATTAATCGTGTACTGCTGTAGAAACTAAATTATTTGTATAGTGGATTAGATGATACTGGTGTACCTGTGTATGTAATGTAATTGGTATAATTGGATGTGATATTTTCTCAACAGACACGTAACGGCTGGAAAAACTTATGTTGAGCGCACTTTCAGGTTAAGTGGTGTCAAACGTAACCAAACGTAACGGACATCGTCATCATGCAAGTGTTTTCCGTCTTGCTTTTCACCCATTGAGAAGTGTAAGTGCAGCTACTTAGTTAAGATTTTACTTCACATAACTCAAACTTAAAAGAAGACGGTTTGTTTGAGGGGCTTGTGGCTAAGTGGTAACGGCCGCACGAGTCGATCGATCAGGTTAAGCTGCGCTTGCTGCGGTTGGTCCAAGGATACCCATCCTTGGACCAACCGCAGTAAGCGCAGCAACCAGACCTCCGTGCCTCGGAAAGCATAGTAAGCTGTTGGTTGCAGCTGTCAGTTACCGAAAGTCTGATAACCAGTCTTACCAGGGGATTTCGATTTACCCAGTAACTGGGTTGTGGGGGTCAGACTTGCAGTCACTTCATGTAAAAAACTGGTATCTAGCTGCATCCGGTAAGACTGGAAGCTGACCTCAACATAGTTGGGAATAGGCTAGGCAGATGATGACAACTCAAACTCAAAACGTTTCACGCACTTTTGAACTATCAAAAAGTTGAAGCTAGTTGCCCGTTCCAAATAGTAGGTTCCTTTTTAGTGACCTCCGAATTTTAATTATCTTTTTGTGGAAACCGAACAAAATGTCCATCCAAATAAATAAACACATTATCACAAAAACACGATTAAGTTACTATGATTCTGCGACCTAGCTAATAATCAGAAAATGAACACTACCGGTTTCCGTTTTCAACTAACAACACGGAAAAATTAAACATTTTAACGATATTTCTAAAATTATAGATAGACTTTCTAAAATTAATTTACATTCGGCATTCATATGACATTTGCTTACTTTGTAAAGTATTCTATTATTTTAATTATTGTGAATGTGGAGACTATGTGGGTCATTTTATTTTTTACTAGCTTCTGCCCGCGGCTTCGCCCGCGTGGATGTCGGAAATTATCCCACGGGAACGTCCTAACAGGATAAAATGTATGTGCTTCCCCAGAATGCCATCTATCTCGCGGGCGCTTTGTGGCTTATTACAATAGAAAACCAATTGTGTCACATTAGTGGTGATTAAGAGGGTACCTATATGATATCTTTACCTAAGTACCTACCTAATTAAAAAAAAATACTCAATAACAGAAAATTAAATGCCTACCTACCTAAATAACCCTATTTCTGATGATAACTAATCTAAATCAATAAATAAGCAAAATCCCTAAAAACTAATATCTATACGAATGACTAATCTTACCGAACAGTATTATAAAATAACCGACGGTCACATCGTACACTATCAAATATACTACCTATACTTTAAAATTAAAATCTATACCTACGACTTATATAAAAATAAACCTAAATAACTCTAAAAACTAAAAGGAATAAAAATGAACTCCATTGCGGGTGACTTAACCTACGACAAACTTATTATTTGCGGTTGGTACAGTATCGGGTCTAAGGATCGAACCGCAAAATTAAGTTTGTTTTTTATTGTATATACTTTTCCGGGATAAAAAGTACCCAGTGTGGTGCCCAGGATATTAAAGAATAATTATACCAAGTTTCATCGAAATCGAACCGGTAGTTTTTGCGTGATGCCTGAACAAACAGACAGACAAAAAATTTTTTAATCACATTTTTGGGTTCGGTGTCGGTCTAGTAACACCCCCTGCCATTTATTTTTTTGATATTTTCAATGTACAGAATTTTCACTTCTACAGATTTATTATAAGTAATAGATTTTTCTCTCTGTTCTGTTAGTTTTTGTCATGGTCTGGCAGTTTGAGTAATTAATGTGACCTACCAAAATGTCCTTTCTTTGGTATTGTTCGTCGATTCGTGCACGATTTCTGACAAATGCGTGCACTGACTGGACAGGTACTCTCAAACTGTTTGGTTCTTTCCTCAAAAAAACCATCTCAGACATCAATCTACATGGTCTTCACATGATCTGACCAAGATTAGGTCTGGACTTTAAAAGAGACTGTGACGTCTGAGTTTGTTTCGGCCTTTCTTCTCAGACTAGTCAGATAGGAAACGCCGACCTCATCTAGTTTTAAAATATGATTGACGTGTAAAAGTGTTTGAACAAACCTACTTACAAAAATAAAATCATTTATCATCCTAATCAGATATTGTTGTTTCGGTCCAAATTTTATGTATTTTCTCCACTCTTCCTCTTTATGGAAGCATCCACACCTTTTGGACAAAATCGATCATATTATTCACAGTACTTTTTCATCCATTTTAAATGTGGCTTTGGATGACTGCGCGTGGCCACAAGCCACACTACCCATTCGTTATGGTGGCCTCGGCGTCCGCAAAATTTCTAGTGTAAACCTACCGGCGTTCCTATCCTCGGTCCACAGCACCGAAAAGTTAACCACATGAATCTTGGTTCCTGCTCAGGTTGACTCTGAAGTGCCGTGTTTGATCGACGCGGTGATCGCCTGGGAAGTGGCTTGCCTGGACACGGTTCAGCCCGAGAACCCGCCTTCCCAGAGACAGTGGGATGAGCCGCTCTAAAGGTTGGTACGGAATAAACTTATTAATACGTCCACCAATACTGCTGAGCGTGCCCGCCTGCTGGTTATGGGTGAATGGGGCGGTTCAGGCGCTACCGTTACCGAATATAGTTACTATACTGGGTGACACCACATTCCGGCTCGCTATATGTTTGCGCCTGGGCGCTCCTTGCGAAGCTCCACATCGCTATCAATACGGTGAAGCAGTCGACTGCCTCGGACACCATGGCCTATCCTGCAGCAAAAGCGCTGGGCGGATGGCAAGACACGCCAGTATTAACGACATCATCCGTCGGGGTCTTGTCTCCGCCGGGGTGCCAGCTGTTTTAGAACCCAATGGCTTGGCACGCGACGATGGAAAGAGGTCCTATGAAATGACCATAATGCTTTGGAAGTTGTGTAGGCCTTTGGTGTGGGATGCAACCTGTGTCGACACTCTCACGCCATCCCATCTTCCTAGCACGGTGGGCTGTGCTGGGGCGGCTGCTGCAAGAGCAGAATACCTCAAACAGCGCAAATATAACAACCTTATTGGGAGCTATATGTTTGAGCCGTTTGGGGTTGAAACACTAGGCCCTTGGGGTCCGAGTGCTCATCGAATTTTTCGGGACATCGCCAAGCGGTTGGTTGACTCTACACGTGAGCAGAAGGCTGGCCTATTTTTTCCCCAAAGAATCAGCTTTGCCATCCAACGTGGTAATGCTGCCAGCCTTTTGGGCACTTATCCCATTGACAGTGAAGCGGACGAATTTTAATAAATTACCATTATAAAAAAAAAACTAACGACACGAATATTATTTTCTCAAATCAACATTGAACAACATCCTTATAAGATTTTTCTCCTTCATCTGTAACACAAATTAACTAGTAAACAGAGCTACAACTGTCTAGAATGGAATCTATTTACCAAATATGGCGCCTAGTGTTTAATATTCAACAATGCAGGTCAACGAGCGTTTCCAAATACGTTACATCTATGTTGCTCGTCCTGACTGCGTAAAACCTGATTCACACTAGCGAGAAATTTACTGCACATTCTTGTCTGGCCTAGGTACGAGGCTATCTTAACGTTTGTTTGGACTTGTAGTAACAAGTATAACATATGATTAGCCCATGGCATATTTTAGCACTAACAGCACCCCGCGGTTTCACCCGCATATGTGTCGAACCCATGAGAATATCGGGATAAAAAGTATCATATGTGTTATTCTGATGTATAACCTATATTATTGTAAAGTTTTATCAAAATCCGTTCAGTAGTTTTTGCGTGAAAGAGTACCAAAAATCCATCCATCCTTACAAACTTTCACGTTTATAATATTAGTAGAAATAGTAAGATTTGGATATATAGATAGGTCCCAACGTGGGCCCAATGTAACTGTGGGTTGATTTCCAACATCTTCATATTTGAAAACATATTTTTAAATTAGTAATATATTTGAACACACATATCATCATCGGCTTAGCCTTTTCCTAACTATGTTTGGGTCGGCTTCCCGTCTAACCGGATGCAGCTGAGTACCAATATTTTACATGGAGCCCATCCAACCACAATCCAGTTACTAGGTAATACAATACCCCTTGGCAAGCCTGGCTGTCAGACTTTCAGGCTTCTGACGACTATCAAAGATCCACGAATGATAGTCTGTGTTAGTGTTCTGCTCTTGCAGCAGCCGCCCCAGCACAGCTAGGAAGATGGAAGACACCAAAGCCTACCCAACTTCCAAAGCATTATGGTCATTCCATCGGACCTCTTTCCACCGTCTTAACGTGCTTTCCGAGGTTTGGGTGACCATATTTACATTGGTATGTTGGTCACCCATCCACAGACCACCCGCGGCAAGCGTAGCTTAATCTGATCGATAAACCCGTGCGGCTGTGTTATTATTTAGCCATAAGCCCCTCCTTTTTTAAACACACATATACTCAAGTAAATGTGGGAAATATCAGAAGACCAATTCTTGTAATTTAAAACGTTCAAAATCTAGTCGAAGTCTCATCTTGGCGACAAACAAATGTCAAAAACTTTTAAAAATGTACGGAAATTAGAGGTATTTTTGACAGATTGAGACTGAGATCAGACTGTGAACGTTCTTAAAATTACGAGATTTGCGCCTCTATTCAAACTGATGGTGGTAGTACCCTAAATAATTTTGTTGATATTACATTAGTACCTAAACCCTATTATCATATTAAACTTCTCCCGCTGACAAGTTATGCAATGAAACTTCCACGATGCATCAGCTCCACCCAGTCACATGTCAGACCAACGCGTTGATTCAATAGATCACAATTGAATAATAACCAATTTTCTACAGTTAACACTCCTTGAGCAATAACAAGCAATTGATGACGACTCTGTTGTTTTATTTCTCAATCCAACTCGGTAGGGATTTATGTATTATTTTCTGGATCATTCTGCATCTAAGATAGAAGCAGAATACGATAAAGGCCAACCTTTATCGTACATATTACATGTTTCGTAGCCATGCCACCCTAGCGTAAACATGTTTCGTAATATATATTTTAAAAAAAACTTGAGAGGTGTCAAGGGACACCCGGACGGAACGAAGTATAACTGGCTTGCTTTCTATAAGAGAGAGAGAGACAGAGAAACACGCGCACGCCGCACGGCTTACAACTATAGCAAAAAGTGTCGTTCCAACTTTTGGTCTTAATTTTTTCCGTCTAGCCCCCTTTCGCAACGCGCGATAAGGAACTTCGTTCCAAAAACTGTTGCTTCGTATAAAAGTGCCGACCCAGGTTCAGAATCATGTGCTGAATCCATGGTAACAGGTTGTGCGTCAATGTCCCTGCCATCCTGTATAATACCCTTATCATCGTCTAGCTTTGAATCACTAGCTTTTCCCTGCACAGCTATGTTTTGCCGGCTTTATGACTAACTTAATATGATAGGTTATCAGAATTCTGTTCTCACTGTCGCCTTTTCTATTATTCGAGTTAACTTCTATGAATAGAAGCTGTTTAATGTGGCAATATGATTGGTTTCACAATAACCCTTTTGGCTCTACGTCATGCTAATTTATAATGATCACCCCGAGCAACATTATACAATGTATCACTTATTCACTTATTGGTCATTTCAAATTACGATCACAGACCGATCTGTCACGAAGAATATTTCTGCTTCAATCGTGAATGACCGTAGACGGTGTGTTGGGCTTAAGTTGAACTGCGGAATCTATCGTTATGAATTGATGCAGATATGGAATTTGATTGCAACGCGGTGAATGATTCGTTCGTAATCGATTCTATTAGCCCACTTTGGTACTTTAACTACTATGGTATGCTATTAAGTTCAGCAGGATGCAGCCATTATGATGGAAGTGGCATGACGTGGAACATATTCCGTGAGAAAATCATGTCTATTCAATGTCTGGCATCTCTTCATGTACTAGCCAACGGATACGGAACGGATTGGATATAGCCCATTGAACCATTGTCTACTTTGTGTGCACCACATTTAACGCTGAATTAAGATGAAGGTAAAAATGGATATCTAACGTGACACTAATGCGTTAAACAGCCTTCACGCTGCCACCCTTGAAACTATTAGCTGTACCTGTAAATGTGTCCTCTCTACGCATGAATCATATTCGTACTAAACTGCGTGTCGCGGGTTCGATTCCCGCACAGAACAAATATTTGTAAGTCCTACATGTATTTGTTCTGAGTCTGGGTGTTTTTCTATGTACAATATGTATGTATTTACAAAAAAAAATGTATATAAGTAGTTTATCAGCCATCTTGTTACCATAACACAAGCATTAGGTTGCTTAGCTTGGGATGGCGCTGTGTGAAAGGTCCAGGGATATTATGATTATTAAACTATAAATAATATTACTAAGTAAAAGAAACTACGTCCTCAAGCAAATTTCAGCAGGTGGTGATAGCAACTTTGGACCAGAGTCGATGGAAGTAGATTATCTGCTTAAAGGGATCCAGTAACCAATCGTGGTTACTGGACCCCTTTAAGCGAAGCTTGGGGAGCCGAGGATCGCTTCGGCCATGAGGGACTGATTGGAGAAGAAGAGAATATAACTAAAAATATACAACAACGAAAAGGTTTATCCTTCAACCAGTATGCGTTAGTGTGACTTGGGACTCGCACTGTTAATTTTCAACACTCAGCTCTAAGACTTATTTCAAATAAATGTCCTATTTCATTGCAGTGAAGAGAGAATTGGCTCGCACTCCTCTCCATATGAGATCTTTTGACAGCTATTATATTATCGGTGTTCCAATCTTGACGTGTAGCGGCCGCAGTCAATTCTTTAATAGATCCTTCACATTCACGTGTCCACATATAGCGATTTTGATTGATTTAGAGGTTGTCAGTTTCTATTTCATTTGTGTCGTTAAATACTGCAGTACCTTCTAAGTGAACGTTTGGAATTCTTTATTATTATTCTAATGGCCATACTGATATTTAATGATTTTTTAACTGACTTCTAAAAAAGGAGGAGGTTCTCAATTCGGATGTTTGTATTTTTTTTAATATTTTTTTTATGTTTGTTCGCGCATAACTCCGTCGCTTGCAACACGATTTGAAAATTATTTTTTTTGTTGGAAAGGGTATAACTTTTCAATTGGTCCCATTAAAATGTCGACAAGATCTGATGATGAGTTTCGGAGACAGAAAACGGAACTCTTCAATAAATGCCAGCAAATCAACGGCTATTGCTGCTATCGCTTATATGTATGTATTGTATAACTTTATGCAATTACACAACATAACACAACGGGGTAGGTACAACTAAGAAGGGAAAAATATTTTTTTTTTTTATTTACTTCCTTCAGCATTCAATTGGTCCTCTTTATTTACGTTGTAACAAAAGATATAGTAAAGTATTATTTTCCTTTCTGAAAATTGTCCCAGATCTTTCTGGCCATTGGCTGTCCAGCCTAATATTGCTACAAAAACTTGCAAGTTAACATGCGGTCATAACAGCAACACAGCATAATTTAAAACAGCAATGTAATCAATTACAACTTGCTTGAACTTAAGATGCTTTGTAAGCATTATGAGTTAACTGTGGGTCCGTGTTACCCGCTTATTACGATGCAATACTTCAGGCATTGCCCGGCCCTCTAGGCGTTGTGGTTACTCTACACGAGATTTTGTAGTAATAATAATTTACATAGCAATTAATAATAAATTCGACACATCTCAGAGTGGTATGCAGAGGGATTTAATTCACGTATTCATAAAGTAAGCATTTAATGTTCTGTGTGTTCGAGTTAATTAAAAGCTTTCAGATCTTTTAATGCAATACAGACTTGTTGACTTTTGAACGGTTTTTGTTATATACATTAACTATATATATTCTCAAGTATTTTTAATACAATCCTACGAATAATAACAGTCATACAATCCGATTTCATTGACGAAAAATTACAATGATTTTGGGGATTGGTTGATAACATAAATAAGTCCTTTTTATCATTCAAAAAAACATTGACGAAATGAACCATTTTAGTTTCCTGTAAAGTTTGGATCTCTGAACATACGAGGTTAATATTCTACAGCGACGTTAATTATATCCTACGAATAACAAAAATCATACAATCCGATTTTATTCACGAAAACTTACAATGTTTTTGAGTGTAGGTAAGGAATTATTCATGAAATAACCACCGTTTTGTAAAAAAATGTAAACCCAGTATTTTTTTTAACCAGTTAAGTAATTGCATATGCCATTCACACGCACACTATAATTTCCATCTCAAATGAGTTCCTACATAATCATGTAGTTAACTAATCGTTTGTTGACATTACAAAAACGACTCCTACCGAGATTGATTCATTGAAAGCCGCTCCAAGAGACCAATTATAGTAATTAAACTGTACACTCTTAGTTATAAGTTCATTGCGAAATGGTTGAAAAAGTTAAGGTCCTTGGCCTGAGTTAAAGATGGATTACTTTTAAAATATTGTTTTGCAATACTATTGATATTTTGATTTTGAACTTAATCAGACACGCTTTCAATCAGATATGCTGGTAAGATAATTATCGTAAAAATAATAAACAACAAACGTGCTCTGTTTAAAAAAAAAAAATTCTTTCAGTTTTCCTTGAAGCTGTAGTCATCATAATCATCAACCTACAATCCATCATCAGCCTGCTGGGCATTAGGATTCTCCAGTAACTTAAAATTTTACTCTACCCTTGATGGATTATCTCATCCAACTACTACCAGCCACTTTGCGAAGATTGTCGCTCCACCTCGCTGTTGCAGTAACACAGCAACAAACATTCACATAATTGAATCTCAACGGAATGCACAGCTGCTTCCGCTTCGTCACATCTCGCCTTTTTATAATTGTTAGCGCCAGAAGCAGGCCGACAGTTCTCACGCTTTCAATCATTCTTAAATCATATTCATTCTATTTCGCTGTCACTTTTTTTGATTGTCAGTTGTTTTTGTTTATTTGACAGGTCTGAAGATGTGTCGAAAACGTTTTGTGCATGACATTTTTGGTTGAACATATATACCAAGTGATTTATGCAGTTTCCCTTGAATTAATCTTGTATCACTTCCGACGGTAAAGATATTGAAATCCAACTTGATCTGATCTTAATGTTTACGGAAATTAATATTAATCTTTTTGCAAAAGTCGTCTTACATGTTAATCTTCCTGCTTTTATCTGCGAATTCTACGTATAAAAATATAAATGATTAACAATTTTAATGTCAACTTGTTTTATGATAATCTTACTACCTAATCGATTTTTTGTTTTCAGTCTTGATAAATATCACTTAACATAAAATGAAATCAAGCCACTATTCCCTGGAGAGGTAGGCAGAAGTGGTACACCCACATTTCACCAGTAGTGTTTAAATTCCATGCAATAGAAGGCAAGTCTATTGACATTATCAACACTCCGAGCTGCTACTGAGTAATCTTGATGTAGTGTAATTTTATAGTTATTAAGGCGTACGAAAGCAATATCGTTCTATACGAGTATTGATACAGGGTGGCAGGCATATCGACGCGCAAACTGTAACCATGGATTCAGCACATGAGTTTAGACCCCATAGCGTAGAAATATTTTGTCGGTTATAAAAAAAAATCTTCTGTTTCATAGAAAAGTGCAATACCTACGCGGTCAAAACGTATGGAACATCAATATATTTTTTTTAATAACCGACAAAAAATTTCGACTCTATGGGGTCTAAACTCATGTGCTGAATCCATGGTTACAGTTTGCGCGTTGATGTTCCGGCCACTGTGTATAATATCATCCATCTACCTATATCTATACATATTATAAATTAAAGTCGCTTTTCGTGTCTATCTGTGTGACCATGTTGTTATTCTAAACTACGCAACGAATTTTGATTCGGGTTTCATCATCATTTTGAGAATTTATTCCGGAAGGTTTCTGAGTATAATATACATTAATGTTAAACTCACATACAAGGTGTAGACGACAATAAATTAACCTTCGTATAAGTAATAAACGTAAAAAAAACGGTAGTACGGGCGTCCTACCAGGCTAGGTGGAGCGACGATCTTCACAGGATGGCTGGTAGCAGCTGGATGAGAGTTGCCGAAAATCGAGTTGAATGGTGTGCAAGAGGCCGATGTCCAGCAGTGGACTGCTATCGGGTGATGATGATGATATTATGTATTGACGTTCCTAGTCTGCATACGAAAATTCAATCAAAGATATCTAATAGTTTAGTCACTATAGCTAGTCAAAGATTGGCAAAACTCATAGTCGGACCATCACTAAATATTTAGTTTGTTAGAAAAAATCACTTTTTTAATTTCGATACTGCGATTTATTTGATAGTTCCAAAATACTCTTACGCTCGTATTTCTAGGTTTTTCATTTATTGTCGTATTGTTGTCTCCACATTGTTTATTTAAGAATTCTCGATGTTTTGTCAAGGCGTACAAACCGTACATCACAAGATTCACAACACATTAGCTTTAACAAAGTGTTGGCTCATCTCCGTATTGTTGATCAGGCTTCGTGCGATCACTCTTACTTCACTGCGTGTAGTGCTTGCAACAGTGTGACTCTTAAGAAACATGTAAATGTACCCTCAAGCAGTGACTTACGTGCGGGGAAACTATTTATTTGTTAAGTGTCTGTAATGTAATTATAGGTGCGCGTTTCTTTCTCGTGTTGATCGCTTTATTTTGTTTCTTATTTCCCACGGCGGTGTAATGATGATATTTTTTTTTATTTCATAACATTCATGCTCATTGATTCAAGTAAAATTTTACGCGTCGTAACGTTTAGTAGCCGTTGGATGCGAGAAGCACAGAACCGGTCGAAGTAGCGGTGCTTGGGGGAGGCCTATATCCAGCAGTGGACGTCTTTCGGCTGAAATTATGATGATGATGATGAACGTTTAGTACTTGGCTTTAAATGTTTGATAAATCATGGTTAGTCTAGTAAGTAACTATCATCAAAAGCTCTGGTGTCCAAAAAATAATGCAGTTTTACAATAATATTATACCCGATATCTAATATAATTCTACCTTCACCAGGGTCAACCGATCCTCGACTTCAATCTAGTTAAGTAGATTAAGTCGAGGATCAGGGAGATCATTCGAAAGGTTTAAATCCTTTCGAAAATTTTACAGGTCTTCATGCAGTGCTAAAGCTAAACATAATCAAAATAAGTCCATGTCAAAAGGTAAGGTAATGTTCTATACCTAAAATGTGGGTGTGACTATCTTTACTAATACTTAAAGATAGTCACACCCACATTTTAGGTATAGAACATTACTCTGCCGCCCATGTCCACGCCAAGTGTCTTTTAGTTTATCAAGATAATTGATTTCGATAAAGTCAATTATCGTTGTAAATGCTTGCCAATATATCCGAGCTGTTTGAGTAGGTCATGACAGACATGCCAAATGGAAAGGAACGCCCCGTGAATATCGATTTGGCTTTCATTATTTCAATACACCCTCTGGATTTCTCGTGGGTATCAATCAGTAATACGAACATAAATCTATGGATCAACTGACTTTTTTTCACGATTTCAGGTTTGGTCCTTTAGTAAAAGTTGTTCATAGGTAATGATGAGTACAATGACCCCTGAACACATACACACACCCACACCTCCTGAAACACTCATCATATATATATTCTACTCATCATATTAAACAATTTTCCCCCCTTGGTAAGACTTTTGAGCTTCTGACTATCCGTAACGACTGTCAAAAATCTATGAATGACAGCCAGGACCAGTGGTTAGAATATAGAACAGCGAGGTAGTTGCGTAACACACCATCAGTAGCAATGGGTTTCATTTTGACAGTTCAGCAGCATTCATTGCGTATTTATGTTGTTGAGCAGACACATTTTTCGAACATATGAAGCAATGGATTAGCAATATTTTTCAAAATGGTTCAGATTCAGATTGATTGTGTGTTACGCAATTAGGGTGCAGGTCAATTTGAATGAACATACAAATCACAAAAAAAAAGATGTGTTGACATTGGGAATCAAAGTAGGTAGGGCTACCACTTACTTTTATTAGAACGCGATCATATTATATTGTTGGTACCATAAAATCACGACTATTGATAACTGGAAAGCACGGACATAATCAGCCTATAATGTTCCCACTGCTGGGTAACAGGCCTCTCAGTGAAATGCCCAATGCGCGTTCGTAGATGTCACATGTCTTCGATTTTTTAGTATTAGGTCATGCCGGTTTCCTCATGTTTCCTTCACCGTTTTGAGAACGTGGTGATGAAATAATTTACACAAAGTAAAACGCTCGTCTGGTTTTGACCTACAACTCGTAAGCCGCGGCAGTAACCACTGGGCCATCGCTGCCCTCTCGCACGAAAATTATGGCTAAAAATAATCATGATTATTATTATAAAATCAAGGATTTCATTTATGATGAGAATATGATAGAGATGATATTCACCCATGTATACAACAACGAATTTATCTTAAGGCTGCAATTCATTAGTTAAAGAATAATTTATTCATTCATAAATTAAATAACAGCTATAAACTGCACAATCATAATAGATGGACCATTAAAAGTTAAGTTAAATCGCAAAAAGATCGTAAAAGTTCGCGCTGAGTTATAAATAAACCTGCGTGTAACCGGACCGGTTAGGCGCAAGCGCATCAACATCGAGAACTGTTCATCGCTCGGTGGCCAACATTTACCGTAAAGGGGGAAAGAGGGCCGGGTTTATTTATGTACGGACACTTTCAAGTATACTGAGTTGAGTGGTGAAGTGGGTTTATGAATATTTGTGATAATTTTATGATGTTTTACATTAGCGCGTGCAATGTGGTGTTAAAACCAATCATTTGAAAACCACATATGTGAATACGAGCAAATTTGTCAGTCTATAAATGGTAAATAAATTAAATAATAATTAATTATTAGTATCTATTTATTTTCCCAACTTAAATGGGACTGGGCAGGACTTGTCTGCCGCATGCCACAAACTGTGGGCACAGAACTGGTGCCCTGAGACAGTGAGGCGGGGTCGCGGCAGACCACGTAGGAGATGGCGGAACAAGCTGGACAGGTTAAATAAATAAATAAACCTGGAAGGTGGACGCGCTGGCTCGCGAAAGGTGGAAGGAATGGAGGATGGTTTTTTCTCAGTAGTGGGACAGTACAGGCTAGTAAAAAATATATTATATGTTTTCAATCAAGCTTATTTACTTAGTCTATTTTAGTCCATATTAAGTCACCACACGGTGACTAATTGATGTACCAAAGAATGAACCATAGTTGTAATTGGGTTCAATTGGATGGCATTATTATCAACTCGTAATATCAATAATTGTAATAAAAGCAAAATGTTTTAATTTTAGTGTAGTGTACTTTAAAAAATGTCAAAAATTTCAACCTGGTGGTGGCTGAAACATGTTTTTTTTAACCTTCTTCATGAACGGTCGACTTTGAATTCCTGCCAAATACCATCTCTCCACAAACCATTGCGAACTCGATTTCAAACCATGTCCATTGTTCTCTCAAAAGCTGGTGACCCTCGACCTAGAGCATTATTGCCCATCAGTACGCCTTGTATGCCGTAGCGTTATGCAAGAGTCGCCACAAGCGAACCTTGTGCTATTTTCTATTGTACCTTTAAACTTGTCGCGTGATGATCAGAAGATTAAACTGAGATTAACGCTAACATTAGTTAGTGGAGGATGTGATTTATTGGCGTCGTATAGTCATTTAATTGCTTTGTGTTGATGAGAATTGTTTATTTAAATAATAGTATTGTTTCTACTGTGTCGGAGATATTTTAATGAGAATTCATTTGCATTCTTGATGGATTGAGAATCTGTAATTTAAATACGATGGCACGAGTAGATCTGTGTTATATTTTGTGGTAAGTACTATAATGTGGCGTACGACTCAGCAACAGTTTTTAAATATCTGGCTGGCATCATATTGCAATATACCCCAAGCCGACCCCCAAGATACAAGCCCTGCTTAGTTTGGCGGTCAACGGTTGAACCAAAAATTGTGATGTACAAACTTAACTGTGTGTATGTAAAATTACTGTCTGTCATCAGTTTATCACCTTTATCTTTTTACCAGTAAAACTTTTTGTATTTGTGTATTTATATACTTATTATTATAAAATCCTAGTATAATAATTATAAACGCGAAAGTTTGTATGGATGGATGGATTTTTGTTACTTTTTTACGCAAAAACTATTGAACGGATTTGGATGAAATTTGGCACACAGATGGTTTATAATCAAGATAAACATATAGGATACTTTTTATCCCGATATTCTTACGGTATCATAACTTATGCGGCTGAAACCACGTGGCGCAGCTAGTAGTAAAAACAGCTGAACAGATTTGGATTTGTCACACAGATAGTTTATAACCAGAGGGGTAATTCTCGTAATTTTAAGAACGTTCACAGTCTGATCTCAGTCTCAATCTGTCAAAAATACCTCTAATTTCCCTACATTTTTGACAAGATTTGACATTTGTTTGTCGCCGAGATGAGACTGCGACTAGATTTTGAATGTTTTAAATTACGGGAATACGGGCCCTGGTTTTTAACACATAGGTACTTTTAGCTAGTTCTTGTGGGATATTTTTCGACATCCACGCGGGGGAAGCCGCAGGCAAAAGCATATTGAAAATACTTAGCTTTACACCGAAATATCATTAACTTTTCAATACATCAAATTAACCGTAACACTACGTACCTACTCACTCGTAAGATTTATTCAAACTGTTTATTATACGTCTGAAGTTACAAATGTACCTAACCTATTTAAAAGTGTGTAATTCTCGCAGAACGAAACCTATGAATCTTTGCTAAAGTGTCGATTAAATACAGGTAGAACTAGCATTCACCAAAATACGCAATGTTATCTCCATTCACCACATAAAGGACATTCAAAGAACAGCATATACAGGATGAAATTGAATAGGTGCGCGAAATTAAAATATCTAATTAAACGTGTTATACTGTAAATTCAGAGTATGTCATTAAGGAAAGGGATACACAGGCGGCGTAAGGTAGCCAGCCTTTCGGTATTCTACAGGATGCATTCTGGAGAGTGTGCGCGGGAATTACATGATTTAATTCCGCCATCACCGTTCTATCATCGGACAACCCGTCGTACGGCGAGTGTCCACCCTTACGTTGTTGACACCGCCGCCGCGATCTGGACGAAGCGTTTTGCCTGGTCGTTTATACCGTGTACATCGAAAGACTGGAACAATTTGCCTGCAGTGGTCTTCCCGTCCGATTATAATTTGGGTGTTTTCAAGGCTAGAGTGAATAGGCTCATAATAAATTAGTGCGCTTACCATCAACGATTGCATCTCTGCTTTCCATCAGGCGGGATCGCAGTCAAGCACTAGTTTATACCATTAAAAAAAAAAAACATACTTTAGCGTAGCCAAGTGATTTGGCAATTCACGCGCCCTTTTTTTCATCGAAAAGGCCAAAATTAGGTAAATACCGCTGGGTCAACGCGTTGCCCACTTGCATCATGTTGTGAACTCTACGATGACTGGATTTCTAATCGGGCGCGCGAAAAATTGATACTTACATTAATTTTCTTATTTTTTTTTGTTTTTTTTTTTTTACTGGGACGACGATCCTCTATGATGACCCACTGACCGATAATTCATGTCTACAGTACCTAACTTAGTTTGCAGTATCTAAGACGATAATTACACGATTCCACGACAAGAATTTAGATTTGGGAAATGACAATTTGTAATGAAAATATAACAGTTACTGCACCTCCTATTTTGATTTGGCGCAAAGTTTCAATTTCTTTTATTTTCTATCTTAACCTTAAACAGATACTTAAGTACCTACCTACGCACAGTAAAATCTATGAAACCTCCGACAGTTTTCACATTCCTTCCTTTATTAAGTCAGCACACATAATACCTTTTGTAGTCACGACACTGAGCACACTATTGAATAGAAAACTATATTTAATTACTTGACAAAAAAAATCAAATTAACATGCGCCTCTTACCAATTTTGAGTTGTTATCAAACTAAAACTATTTCACTTGGCGAATTTATAATCATCGGAATCTGTTAGTGTCACATTTTAAATTCGGCTTGACATGCAAAGAATATGGCTGAATGTCAGGTCTTGACATTATGACGCAATAATTAATGCTGAGTCGGTTGTGTGTTCATTGTAAGATGCAGGTTGTATCTTACAATGAACACACAACTATCCCTTAAGATGACGAAACTGTTTTGAATGTGGCCGTACCTAAATAACAGACAGTGCAAAGAAAGGAAAACATAAAATTAACCCCCAAGGGGAGAAATGGCATGTGTGTTATATGGGATAACAGCGCATGTCTTGTGTTTATCAACTTAAAATAACCTAAAAATAGTCTTCAAAACCCAATTACAGAACTCGTAACTATGGTATAATGGATTTGGATTATGATGATATATGGATTGATGATAATTGGATGATATTATGATTTATGGATTTTTGGGTATAATAGCAAGCAATAAAAGATAGACGCGTACCGTGAGGGCTGGTTCGAGGTGGCGCAATGGTGGTGGAAAAGAATTCCTGGAAGGACTTGAGGGAGGTCTTTGCCTAGCAGTATAGATAAGCTAAATAAAAAATGTTGGAAGAAGTATTGAAGATTTTTTGGGGAAAAAGGACATTTGGTAAGAATCCACGTGGACGAAATTGCAGCCTTTGTCGGTCATCTTTATTATTTGATAATCAACCAGAAAACATAAATAAACACAGATATAAAAAAATATCGAAAAGTATGTATATTTTTAAAAGCCTGTAAACAATATAAGTACTTATTGTATGAATGTCATGTTACTGGGTCAAGGCTGTACGATGCATTATGATGAGTCAACGAGGATGAAACCTGTTTAAATAATACATATTTATACGGAATCATATCGAATACTATACTGGCTTTAATATGAAAATTACTGTTTGCTGCTATCATAATCATTGTGTATTAATTTATGGTCCAACTTTATCTATAAAAGGAAGAATGGTGTAATATGTACTACAATTACATTATCGATAAGGTTGGTTGCAAAAGACATGCATTTTAAAAGTCTTCTAGGAGTTTCGATGATCTTCTTAAAAACTGCACCTCATATATCAGCGGCAAAGAATAAAAGAGAGGAGAAGAAAATTCCTGAATTTTTTGATAACCCAAATCCCGTCCATCATCGAAATTTTTATATGTAAAGCTAATTATGTGGGTTCAAGTAATGAACATTTATCCATCACCCTTATAAGAAACAAAGAAAAATGAAAGTCAAATACTTCTCTTTCTCGCGGCTTCAGTACTAACTACTAATGCATCGAATGATGGACACTGCCAAAATATAACGACGAAAGTAACAGTTACAGCGTCGAAAGTAAGCCAGTAGGTTATAATGTTACAATTCACTCTTACTTTCGTACTGTGACGTGACGCGAAAGTATTGACGCATATACACGTCATTCGCGTCATCGTGAAGTTGAGGTAGGTTAAGATCACTTGCACTCTCAACGAAAGTGAATCTAACATTTCGGCTGTTCGACATGACGCGTTTGACGTCAGCAGCACGTCACGTCGCGTGACGTTGTTGTAGCGAGTTTGGTAGCAGTGAATGTGATATTCTGACGTATGCTGACAGGTCAGTGGTAGCATGACTGACTGTTTGCAATTTAGGATTGTTCGTGGTAGGAGTAACATAAGCTTTTTTTTAGTTTTCTACCGCATTTTTTTTCGTGTCTATTGCAAGTCTATCGTCAGTTTTGCCGCCGCTTATAGATTTATTTATTGAACTTTAGGCAACACTAGCTGCGTCCCTCGGTTTCACCTGTATAAATCTCGATCCTGTGGAAATATCGCGATTAAAATTATCTTATATCCTAATCCAGGTCATGGTCTACCTACGTGCTAAATTACGTCAAAATCCGTGTAGCTCTTTTGGCGTGAAAGCGTAACAAACAAACATACAAAAAAAAATTAAAAAAACATATTAAAAAAAAAACAAACATTTTCTTCTTATAATATTGGTTTACGTAAAAAATACAAAGGCTGCCTCAGGCATTCTCTACCAAAACCAAGAGTGGTGTTGAGATAAAATGGCAGGCGCATCGTTTCTGGTCAGGCGGAAGATTGCTCATTAACACCCTCGTTAACAGGATTAGGTACCCTGTTGCATCGTCCGTCTCGCCCTCTCCAAGTCACCGTCACCTACCTTGATCCTACACATCAAAACAAAATCAGCCTATAATATTCTGCTGGGACACAAGCTTTCACCCTCTCTGTGAGAGGGTGTAAGGCATAATCCACCACGCGGCCCAGTTCGGGTTGGTAGATGTGACATAATCTTCGAGTTTTTGGTTCTATGAGATGCCGGTTTCAGTTTTCGGTTATCTAGTCATTAACAGAATATAAATATAAATACTGGTATTCAGCTGCGTCTGGTTAGACTGGAAGCCGACCCCAATATAGTTGGGAAAAGGCTAGGTAGATTTTGAGTCATTAACAGAATATAATATCCAAGCATACTTCACTTGGTTCCTTGAAAAATGCATGAAGCGTTTCCGTGAAACTTTATCCGTTGTAAGTAGGTACGTAGAGTGACTAAGTGTCGAGTTTGTCTAGATTACTCTAGATTGTTATAATAGTTGTTTTGTTACCTACTCTCACAACATTATCACCATTCGCCCGTAACAACATTTTATAGTTTTCAAAACTGTAAATGTTTTCATAATTTGTGATCTGTTCTCACGTACGTTGTTATTATCCAATGATATCCACCTGACTTAGTCGCTATGTACTTCTTTAATAATATTGTTTTATTATGGGAAAAGAGGGAAATTCTCTTCAGGGCCAGGCTCACGAAGAGAATTCACAAATCAAGTAGGATCGGATAATTAGGAATCATAATAAGAAACACAATATTTTACCGTCAACTATTTATTACAAAATAAGAGGCACACCACACTAGCTATAAAAGAAAACAAGTAAAAAGTGTAAATTCCATTGTGAGAAATTAGCAGGAAAATGTGCCTCGAGGCTGCGCCAAATAGGCCCAGTTCTGCAAAAATGCCAGACAACTAGTGCCTGACGCTATTAGGTGCTCATTTAAACTAACTTAGATATTATCCTAGATTACTCTGGTGGATAGTTAGGTACCCACCTAACAATATCTTACATTATTACCCAATAATCCAAACTAATATTATAAATGCGAAAGTAACTCTGTCTGTCTGTCTTTGCTTCACGCCTAAACTACTGAACCGATTTGTGTGAAATTTGGTACAGACATAGTTTGGAACTTGAGAATGGACATAGGATAGTTTTTATTACAAAAAATAAAAAATAAAATAAAAAATAAAATTTATTCCGGACATACAGCGCCATCTATTGGTCAAGAGTCGGTGTCATCTATTGGTGAAGTCACTATTCCACGCGAACGAAGTCGCGGGCAAAAGCTAGTGTAAGATATTTTATTCAGGTCATAGGTATTACCGTGACCTACGATCAGATAGACCTACTATCGACAAGGAAAAGGAGAACCGGATTTTTTACTTCACAAATAGAACAAATAATGATAAAATTGTCTACACTATCCGAAGAATTTACTTAATTAACACTTTATATGGTGATAATTGAACAAGAACAGATTCCTGACATGCAAGGGACATTCTAGATAATAATACCAATCAGTGACCATAATTATGACATGGACACATTGGACGCGTCACTCGCTAACCACCTCGGTTCTCGTCGCGTTTCTCACACAACTCTAGCGTTAAGATATGGGATAGCCGCTGATTATCTTGAAAATGTAGGCCAATTAAGCATTTGACCGCATGACTTTAATGAGACGTAATAATATAAAATAAGCCGAATCGCTCTGCTAGTAATTCTAAGAAGTCTGCTAATAAATTGTGAATTCCGAAACTTAGGTTTGAGGCTGGAGCATGCTTTGTTGGTAGGCGCGGTAATATAGCCAGCATGGGGCAGTTACTCAGTGAATAGATGCCAGTCGACCTATTTCTGTAAAAATCTCACAGTGAAAACTTAGGGAAAGTGAGCTTTAAATGAGTTCATCATCATCTGCCTAGCCTTTTCCCAACTATGTTGGGGTCAACTTCCAGTCTAACCGAATGCAGCTGAATACCAGTATTTTACATGGACCGACTACCTATCTGACCTCCACAACCCAGTTACTGGATAATACGATACCCCCAAGCTTTATATAAGTTGCCAACGGTATTAAGTTTTCACGGTAAGATTTTTACAGAACAGCTCGGTTGAACATAAACACGTTCATCACGTTCTTCGTGATGTATATAGATATATCGCCGCATGAGAAGCTGGTGCATAAGAACACGATCACTTCCAAAGCAAGCCGCATTTTTTTATAGATGTATGCATGTCACTTCAGATATTGTTTTTTTTTTTAATTTTAATCGCGGTTCGATTCTTAGTTTACTGTTTCCGATCTGCAAATTACTACGTCGACTCATATTTTTTCTGAAGCGTTAAGTACATGTTACGTGTTAAAAATTAAGTTCACTTAGAAAGCTAGAACCTTGACCTGCATTGTACAAACTTAATCCCTTAAATTAAGCATATCGATTGATTTGCTTGACTACTATTCGCTCCGCCTATTAACTTTACAACCAGACCCTTACAAAATGTTACGATTGAACCATTTAAGATATAATAACCAATAGCAAGGCACCAATTAAAAGACTTTACCCCACATTTCGTGGGTAATCATTGTTGCCGCAGCTAATTCAGTGGGTTAGGAAACAAGAAATGCTTATAAAGCCACGCAATTACAGGTCATTTCTAATTGCAAAGTAAAATGTTATAATGGTCTGGCAATCCATTGCTGAGTTCTTGTAATTCTTTACTTAATAGCTGTGTTCTGTATTGGTTTGTGATTTTGCATTGGACATAACATCATGCCTTGCTTCCCGGAAGGGTATTTTTTATGTTATTTTTTTATTTATTTCAGGCGACGCTGGCCCAAAGAGCCTTAACCTAAACATACATATTTTTACTATAAAATAGTATTGCCATCACCCGGCCATAAATCCGGCTGACCTGGGTATCGTACCGAAGACCTCACGGTTCAGCAGTAGCGTTTGAGACCATTAGACCAACGAGGTAATCAATTTGACAAACAGGCGTTCTACGGAGGGCTGCATGTATTTTCATAATTATATTATCATTAATCAGCATTACGTATCTTTGAACCAACAACTGACTGGGGTTTAACGTATAAGTATTTGATGTTTTCCTGATCTAAATGCATAAATATTTTGATCCAGCCTCTGTGTTGCAAAGACGTAATCCGAAGCGTAGGTGGATACTAGATCATTCCTTTCTAGGGCAAGCAGTGTTCCTGGTTGTTGTCATATTATCTAATCTTCATCATAACACATTTACTTATTCCGCATTACTATGTATTTGGAGTAGTTTGACTTGTCTCGTACACCCTGGTTTCTGAAAACATGATCAAATCTGCGATCGGTAAGTCTGCTGTCATTTATTATCTTGACAGTATTTCGGATAGGTTTTCTAAAATAACAAGAACTCATAATTAAATTGTTATGAGTTCTTGTTATTATAGAACATGTTTGAAGCTTTCAAAGCGTCACGGAGAGAGAGCTTTCAGAGAATCAGTCCACAAAACAGCGTGTATCAGTAATGGGTGTCAGATTTGAGGGTGTGGTACAAACCATAAAACTAACTACTTTCTCCATGGGACCAACGTCGTAATCACAAAAAAAATCGGCCTTCCCATACATTTGGGTCGAGTAGGTACTGAAGTTTTGTATGAGACATTTCTTCAATTTCACGATCTGTACCTCAACCTTAAATATAACCATGCATTTTTGATACACGCTGTATATTTGATAGTTTAGCTCAAAAACTGTAGGTGTTAAAATGTAAAGGTTTTGTTACTCTAAACGCGTTTTGAAAATCTGTAAAGTAAGTCTGACTACTTTATTCGAAACATAATTAATTATTTAACATCATACAATACGGAATAATAAAACCAAGAACTACTTTTAAATTACAAAACTTCACAAACACCAAGAAAGGGATTAATACAGTCAATTACTTACGAAGGATGTTATGCATCAACAATGTCAATTACCATTCTCACAAATATACTCAGGAAGATAAAATTAAATGTTAAATATCAACGACAGATTATTATATTGTCGATTACTGTTTTTGTACTGATGTTTAATGTTGACCTTAAGACAGTAAACGAGGAACAAACAGATGTTATATGTGACATGTCGACGTTACAAGGTTGATGGACACTGGTAATGGTGTCTATATTTACCTCAGTATACACATATGTAACTTCACGATTGTATTTCCCGACGGGTTAAGCAGAGGTGTACCTATTGTACACCTATATTATATCGCCAGATATGTTTATGCCACCGCTAAAGGATAAAAGCATGTCTATCAATGATATATTTTTTTAATGATATAAACTAGTTGTTGACTGCGATCCCGCCTGACGGAAAGCAGTGGTGCAATGATGAACGATGATGTGATTATGATGAAAAAACTAAATTACTTGTCTGTTAATACAGTCGTTGTTAATGTTTCTTACATAAAACTAAGGGGCTGAAAATACTGGGCAATACCGCGGTATCGATATTTCTGCTGTCATATTATATCCGGTTTTAATCACCACAACCGCAGCGCAGCTTCCAGCTTAGTCCAAATGTGAAGCATTCACGAGAGACGTCAATTTACATTTTATAAACCACTAGCTTCTTCTACTTGCTACAAGCTTTCTGCCCTCAACTACGATCGCGTAAAATGTATTATTCCGCCCGCCCGTGCCTACTTTGTTTTCAGTTAGTTCCTTTTTACTTTTTTTACCTTTTGCTCGGCTCCTACTGGTCGTAACATGATGTTACATAGCCTTCCTCAAAAATTGCGCTATCTAATACAAAAATATGTTTTGTAATCGGACTGGTAGCTCCAGAGAAATAACACGTTCAAACAAACAAACAAACTCATCAGCTTTTAGTATACAAATATGTAGATTGCATGTCTATCTGTAAGTAATTAAGTTGTGTTTCCACTGCTGAAACTTCCTCCCTGTGAGGGCTGTGAGAGGGAATTTACGCGGTCTATCTGTATCTCATCAGTCCACTAAATCTCTCCACGATTCAAGTCCGATAATCCCAACGATTCAAAGATGTCTCGGCGCTGACGGATGAATCAGTTAGACAAAACTTATGGAGTACTTACATCCACGATCTGTTTCGAAATGGTAAGACATATTAGCCCTAGGAGAGTCTAACAGTCTCTCTGGAAACGATAATAACCGTAAGCCACGACAACTTATTATAGTTGTTTAGTGAAAATCATAGGTATTATAGTCAGTTCAGAGATAGGGCTCGGCTTGGCGCGAATCTCAAAGGTTAGGAGGTTCAAACTTGTTTCAAGTAATGGCTTTTATATTGTGTTTACTTTATGTTTTGCTATTTACTTGGTAGTTATACGAGTATTAATGGAAGAATGTAAGTAGTACTTTGTAGCCTTTTCTTGTGAGCTTAAAGCTGGCAATTTGAACCCAGTCGCGTCAGTTTGTGTTACTTTAGCTGACTCGAAGTAAATTGCTTTTGTAGCTTGAGTAATATTTTGACAAAATATTTAACGACGCAGGATAGCCTTTACCAGAAGTGTACCTTGAATGTCATCAGGATTGTGCTGAAATACAGCAGTTTGTCATAGACGTGGTAAGACAGAGGCTCCCCTGATATCATCTCTGTCATCAGAAGACTGCCGTCACCGTAATGAGGCGAAATCACTTGCTGCGCCGTCATATTTTTATGTGCTTTTGCATAAAAAAACGTTTTTGAAGTGAAAACTGCTTTAGCGGCGTTGTGCACTTTTTTGTGATGGGTAAAAAATGTTAAACTCGCGTCAGGACACGTGACCTGATCGAAAATTCGTAAGATGGAGCTCGCGTCAGGACACGTGACCTGATCGAAAGTTCGTAAGACGGAGCTCGCGTCAGGACACGTGACCTGATCGAAAGTTCGTAAGACGGAGGGAGAGTAGACCGCATTCCAAAATATCAAAAATGCACAACGTTAATATTCAAGTTTTCACTTCTTCTGCCGGCACTCCCGGAGTACAACCCGTTATTTTTTTTTAACCATTTCAAACTTTAACCGATTTTTGCATGAAATATCTACTTACGAGCGTTGCGCGGCTTGTAGCGTGTCTAGTGTTTTTATGTGTATCTCGTTCGATTCACAGGCCGGGCAAAGTGCTTTTGGGTTTTTTTCCATTAGGAATTCGCAGTAGCAGCACGGAGGCTGGCTTTTCAACCTTTACATGGACGCACTGATCGTTACGCTCAGCAGTGCCCGTGTCAGCTGCCATGTTGATGATGTTTGCGTCAATGCAAACACGTGCTGCAGTTATGCTGACGACATGGTGCTGCTGAGCGCATCGGTCTGTGGCTTGAGGAATTTAATGCAAATCTGTAAGGAGTACGCGAGTGGGCATGGCCTTAAATATAATGTGACCAACAGCCAGTGCATGGTCTTTGAGACGAGTAGTGCTAAATGCCCGCAAAGTATACCACCAGTTTTTCGCGTTCCCCTAGACTGGGTGAAACAATTTAAATACTTATGGCATTTGGTCACAGCTGACCTCAGGGTTCATGCTGACATCGAACCGGAGCGGAGAGTCTTGTCAAAAAGAGCGAATATGTTGGCACGCTGGTTTGCACGCTGTTCTGATCAAGTTAAGATCACACTTTTTGTAGCCTGTGGGCTAGCTATACACAGGCGAGTTACAGTGCCATCCGCGTCTAGTACAACAACGCGTTCAGGGCGGTATTGGGGCTGCCCCGCTTCTGCAGTGCCTTGGGCATGTTTGCGGAAGCGCGCACCGACTGTTTTCACACCACAAGCGGCGCGCGTCCTTGGTGCGCAGGGTGCGGGTCAGCTCCAATGCTGTCCTCCTTTTAAACCTTCAGGGGAAACAGGTGTGATGTTATGTTTATGTTACCTAAATTTGAACTGCGACATATTCGCTAAAAATGTAAACAAATATTAGTTTATGGAAAAATAGCTTTTATTTTTAGACAATAAAGTTCAGTTTACGCTGCAACTTCAAATATTTTTATAACTCTTTCAATAGTGCTAGTCACTCTGAAATCTACTTAATATCTACTAAGATAAAGTTGATATTTGTTTAACTTGTAATAACGTCAATTTGAAACAAATAAAATTTGAATTTAGTATAAAGCTGCGTGCTATATTGTTTCTTTCGCCATGTTCTACAAAAATACATAAAATAATGATTTATACTGTTGGAAGTAACAATAATTGCATTACTAAAACGCGAATGATCGACAGATCGTGATGTTCTGTCTGAAACACTAAGTATTACTAACAATGCAGAACATCTAGAATTGTTGTTGATAGATTTACTGTACGACGAACTCTTGACTTTAACGTGAACTTCCTCGTCAAGCGCTTGCGCGGACCAAATGAGTTTTTGATTGATTTAGAAATCATTTTTAAACGATTTGGTATTCCTAATAAAATCTTTAATACAACTAAACTATACTCCATTTATAATAGCATTAGAAAAAAGAGGCTCGTAGAAGCAGGAATGCAAAACATTTTATTTCAAAGTTACGATAAAACAATTTTAAGGGGGATGCGCTGCGATAGCTGGCGAAATTAAATTTTCTTGCGTTTTTTTGCAATTTGCAGGTCAGTGTATCTTAATCAAAATAATATGATGCGCGACAATAAGAAATATGTAGGTAACAATACAATTTTAACCTTAAAAATCATCAAATACATTAGCATTGACACTGTAATTTTAAACTGGAGTTAAATAATATAAATAAATGAAAGCCACATAATTTCACAAGATAAATAGTTAAAATGGTTACAATTAAGTGTGACAGCTGCTGTAAAAATAGATCATAATAAATCCGGCGTCTATCGTAATGTAACAATGTTTATTGTACTTTTGTTACAAAGTGTGCATTAAAAATAACCTTTTTTAAACTTCTTTCTAATGCTATTGTAAATGGAGTATAGGTACCTAATATTACTGATAATGTATACATCAATTAGGTAACGTGAAATAAAATGAAAAACAAAAAGAACTTGCATTACAAAGTAGTAGCAAAAGTCGCATCACTGATGCGTAGACGCATCAGTGATGCGACTTTTGCTGCGCGGGACAGTGACAAAAACATCCTAAAAACAGTTGTGGAGAGTCCTTACTCCCCTATTCTGAGGCACTATGTGGGGATAATGGTCGGGTAGGTCATTCCTCACCTTGTTATTCTTTGCACATTCTGCCTCAGACACCTATTTTGTTGTTTGTTTCTTGGTTTGCTTTCTACTAACACTAGTTATAAGATATTTTACTAACAAAATGGACTTTATTGTTGTCTGATTCTGATATACAGATAAATTGCAGTAGTTACAAGTAATTTGAGCAATTAAAGACATATAGAGCAGTGGTGGTCCAGTGGTAATGGCCGTGACTTACGAGTTGTAGGTCGTAGGTTCGAACCAAGACAGGCGCTTTACTTTGTGAAAATTATTTCAACACCACTGCTCTCAACATGGTTAAGGAAAACATCGTGAGGAAACCGGTATTACCTAGAACGAAAAGTTCGAAGACATGTGACATCTACCAACCCGCACTGGGGCCGCTTGGTGGATTAAGGCCCATTCCCTCTCACAGAGAAGAGATCTGTATCTCATAAGTGGCAACATTAGCTGATTATGCTAAAGACATGTAGGCAGCGCGTAAGTCGCATTACCATATACATAATCTTTATAAGTGCCTGATCTTGCGCATGTTACATGAAAATATATATTTATATCCAATATATATATCCAAGTAGTCAGCATAATTATGACGTCACACTCTACAAACAGTATAGTCTCCAACTTCATTCCTTACCTTTCAACTCATTCCTAATTATAATTAATATCTTCATAACTCTTCGCATTGACATTTTTACGAGTGTAATAAATCACTGGTCGCCTTAAGGCACAGCCCCATGCATTGTAATGAATGCAACCTTTTATTAGGTAACCGCTTAATAAATACGGTTATGTATGCTTTAATGCGCTTTTCGCTTACGGGATACGTGCGATTTATATGATATTAACACTGGCCATTGCATAAAGATTTTATATGAATGATGCATTTAGGTACTTGATTATGTAAAACTACAAATAAACATAACAACTGTTTTCTCCGAAGGATTTTTCGAAAATCAGTGTTGAAAAGGGCTAGTTAATTTTACAGGGGAGGATTATAATGCGTGGCTTGATTAACTCGAAAATTGGTATAAATAATCTTTGAATCAAGTTATGAATACATCCCAAACGATTTTTAAAAATTCCCACCCTTGTGGGGATGAAAAGCGGGGATATAAAGCGGGTGTCCTGAAACACAGGCTACGAGCCTAGCTTAGGCACCAGTCTCTCACAATACGAGTATATACTTACCTGAAATATGTGTCATTGTTGAATCTGACCAATGTAAAATAACTTAAGTACTTATATTGTGGTATAGGCGTTGAAAAGGTTCAAAATCATGATTAAGTATAGCGAATCCATAGTTGCAGGATGCGCGTCGATGTGCCCGCCAGGCAACTCACAGTCTTCAAACAAGTAAGCGCAAATCTTGACTTTAACTAATTATTGACATAATGTTTTGGTTTCATAACCGTAAATCGGTAACTGAAAGTGAAATGAACTAACTTTTAGCTGACATTTTAAATGCAGCGTATCCAAAAAAAGCTCTCAGACTGATGCACAGATAACTTAATTTCCAAAGACTTAAATTAATAAAACTTCGACTAGGTAACAACTTATCTAACTAAGAGCTATATCGCTTATCCATATTGCAGATCATCAAAACCAGGAAGCGTCATTTGTGCAACAATCGTCACGAATCACGATGTTCACGAAATTGAAGTTCTTCATGTGTCACGGAGTCACGAAAGATGGCTCATCTATTAACGGCGCCGCATTGTCGTCGAAAGTTTTGGTGGTTTTGGCTTAAAGCAGTGTTATAATTGGTGGATTATCTAAATTCTATTCAAATTTATATTTCAAATTGATATTATTTAAAGTTAAACAAATATCTACTTTATTTTAATGGAAATTAAGTTGATTTCAGAGTGTATGGAAAAAAATTATTAAAATGTTTGAAATTATAGTGTAAACCTAACTTTATTGTGTAAGAATTAGAGTTATTTTTCCATAAACTCATAATTGTTTACCTTTTTGGCAAATAAATCGCGAATGCAGATTAGGTAATTTTTGCTTTAGTGTGAGTTAAGTATGTTGGGGTAATTTCGGCGCTGGGTTAAGACCGCATGAATGATATTCTTGTCTAATTTGACAATATTTTTAAAGCTGACAACAATGTACCCTCGGGGCAGAATAAAATGGCACAAGTTTTTGTTTGGGCGGTCCTACTTATCCCACACCCCCTCTACAACATACCGTACTTATCCCCTCGTCTTTTAGGTAAGCTTATTAAGTTCGGTAACAATAAAAAAAAGTAATTGGATCTCATTAGTGACAGTTGAGCTCATATGAGGTGTTGGTATCAAGTGTGCGTCATTACTTGTCACGCAATTGTTTTAACTGCTTAGTGGTCCGCACCGCGGTTGATTTTAATAATACAATGATCTTGTGTCAGCATTTATAGACGAGTCGTCACATTACCAAGACAATAAATATTGTGCCATACCAATCAGTTTCTTGATAAACAAATAATAAATATCTCTAGAATAGTGCATTACCATACATGTGACTTAAGTAGTAGCGAGGGTACTAAAGGCCGTGCATTAATAGACTACTTAAGTCACACGTATCGTATACTATTCTATAGCTCGTGTGACCTACCCGCTCTTTAGTCACGCTTTTCTGTGTAAAAATGGAATACTTAAGTCACAGAAAAGCGTGACTTAAGTGCCTAAACCTGCACTTAAGTCACGCTTTTCTCACACAATGCTATAAAATGTTTAAAAAATTCTTCTGGAGATGTATAGACCGTTACATTTTGATCGTTTTAGAGGGGACCAACTCTGAAATCGTGAAAAAAAAATCTGTTGATCCATAGATTTATGTTCGCATAACTCAACTTATTGTATGGATCAACTGATTTTTTTACACGATTTCAGGGTTTGTCCCGTAGTAAAAGTTGTTCAAAATGATGAGTACAATGACCCCTTTTACGGATTAAAACGATCAAAATTTAACGGTTTATACCTAGAAAATTATTGTATAAACTATGTTGACTCATCCGAAATTTTAATTGTTTGCATTCCTTACAAAATTATGTTATCCCAAGATAGGTGTCGCAGCAGTACCTAATAACAGACTTCAGTAATCCTTGAGATGATTTGACAACCTTGATAACCTAGCATTTGGAAAATATTTCATAATTAATATTTCATCATTTCATTGTAACTGTGAAGTTCTGTCTGGAGATAACTATCTGCCTTGATTGACAGTGAACGAGCTATTCTTTAGTTCAGATAAAAGATAGACTTAGGTAATAACTTCATTCTAATTGCTCATATTTTTTCCTTTCCCTCACCGAATTGTAAAGCCAATGCGACGTCGTTAGTAACACTAAGTAGATGACTCAGCATTGTGAAAAACCATAGAATAGTTATCAAATGGAGTTTAAATGCCTATTCATCTACATTTAATCGGATGTAACGAATACTCACCCAGCGAATTAAGCGTTACAAATAAATCAACTGTGTTTTAACAATTCTTGGCGACAGATCATTCAGCAAATTCCTGACTGACGTGTAAAGCAATAAATATCTCGCAGATTTTTTGAAGATCATCAGTCCATTTCGTACTTACTCCGTGTTATAAAACCACAAGAAGCGATTATGTATTATGTTTAAAGACTGCAATTATGCGTAAGTGGTGACATGTCACCAATCAATTATTATTTGCAAGTTACCACACACTTGCGTGGGATGACGTGAGATAAACTAACTGATTGGAAGTTCCTGGGTGACGTGTCATACGGCAAATTATTGAATGGCGTATGATAACTATCTTAGCAATAAATTACGCAGTATTTCCGAAGATCATCATTCCATTACTTACTTATTCCGTGTCATAAAACCACAAGAAGTTTATTGTTATTTTTATTTTTTATTTTTAAAGATTTATGTGTTATTTTTAAAGACTGCGATTGTGCGTAAGTGGTTACAGGTCGCTTGTTAATTATTATTTGCTAGTTACCACATCCTTGCGTGGGATGATGTGCAAGTGACACAGTGATATTTATCTGACATTCACATGTCTTCATGGAAGGTCTTCATTAGTTCAGGAGCTATCTCGCCCACTTGACATGGTTCTAAGTATTACCTATACTATATACAGCGTGTATCAGAAATGTGTGGTCATATTTAAGGATATGGTAGAGACCATTAAACTGAACCACTTTCTCCATGGCACCTACATCGTAATAGTAAAAAAAATATCAGCTGTCTCATACATTTGGGTCGAGTAGGTATTCGAGTTTTGTATGGGATTGTTGATTATTTTTTCGCGATTAGGATGTTGGTCCCATGAAGAAAGTTGTTCAGTTTAATGGTCTGTACCCTAAAATATGACCACACATTTCTGATACACGCTCTATTTAGACGAAAACTCTGTTTGTGGTTAAGTAGGTGAATACAATTTGGGTTATACTGTAACAATAAGAGCTCATAGTCAATATTTTGTTTTGTCCTAAAAGTCACATAATGTAAAGAGCGCATTCTTCAAAGATCGTTACACAAAATGTTACCTACATGTGGCCATGCAATGCTATGTGAATTCTATACGAGCTTACCCATTTTTTTACAGTGTGTTGTTTTGCATCTTTTCTTTTCTTCATGCACTATTGTTTCGTCAGTTTACTGCACTTTAACATTAAGTAAGTCTCTAACCTGATTCCATGTAGAGCAAAATTACCTAATCCCTTATAAAAACAATAAAAGTCACATAAATGTTTATATATTTCTTTATTTTACATATTTACAAGCATAATTACGGCTAAGTGATACATATTCAAAAACAATACAGTAACTTAAATCGTTAAAAGGAAATAACAAAACGAAACGAAAGCTACTTTCATTTTACATAAAATGGGTTTAAATGTATAACAATAATGTACTATGAAAGATATTATCAAACGTCATTAGTTGGAAATTGTTGAGATTGAATTTGAACTTACTTAATGGATTTAAGAAAGTTCAAGAAATGTTGAACAATTAAGTGTCTTAATAGACAAAAGACGATTCACGACAATGAACAAAGAACTACCGTCACACTCTCTGAGTTAATGGTCACGCCGGTATTTTTAAAAACTAATTTTGTATTTATTTTCAACGCTCTTTTAGTCGCTAGATGACAAAAGTACTCCACCAACGACCAAATAAAATGTGTCAGCGCGGAACAATACAAATTACGTAATGGCAATATCATTCTTAGATGTATATCATTTAACTTATTTACAAATATGACCTTGGCAGCAAACAATATAATTTAACTTTAATTTACAGGAACTGAATACTTGCCTTTTTCTCGATGACTTATGGCGGTGACGTAGCCATGTATGAAGGGCAAAACGATGTTTAGAATTTTAATGTGTTCCTTTAAAATAGCTTTGTTGTAGCTGTTTTAGGAACTGACTGAATATTTTGTACAAAAACGAAGTAATTAATGGAGAACAAGTACAATGTTAGATAATCAAAGTAAGGTCACCATATTAAACTTATACACCAGTTTCTTCCTTGTGTATTTTTCCATGATAAGCATCTCGTGCTAAAAACGTAGGATTTATTTTAAATATTTCAATGTAGGTATGATCAATATCAGGACAAAATAAAATAAAGGCCACTGTGACAAAACTTTTCCGTTTAACCCGGCGTTTATACTTAATAGACTGTAGACTGATGAACAAATGCTGTCAAATTAAGTTTAATTGTATTATCTAAAAAGTTTTTTTTTTCACGTATAATCTGTTTTAAACTTTGTGTTTTTCATTATTTTAATTCAGGTGCTACTGTTTTATGATTATTCTTAGCTTGCAACATCGTTTAGATAAAGAAAACGAAAAGAAAACAGTTGTTATGTTCGAAAGGAAACTTTATAAGATCCAAATTAGGCCAATCAGAATGTGTAAAAATAATATCAAAATTGTCACTGTCTTGAAAAGACAAGGAACAATAAGAATTTTCTCTACAACCACATAAAGGATATTTCTATTACAGATTAATTTCACATCGGGAGTGAAGGATCACCGCTAATACATTATGATCATACTTCAGCAAGCTATATCGAATGTGAGAAACGAACTGTTTACAACAGAAAACAAAAAAATCAATTGCTGCAGAGTACACGTTGCTAGTCTTTAACGAACCAGACGTTATCATGAAGCCTACTTAAGTTTTGGGTACATCCCTCTTTACAGGTCCACGCGTGCTTGGAGAATAGTGCTCCTTAATGTTAAATGATTTAATTTACAAATTGATGATCGATGCAAAAGAGTATGCTTGTAAGCTCAAGATTGTATTTTGGACCTTTCTATCAAAGGAAATGGAAGATTCTGAGGACTACACCGTTTGGTATGGAGTACTACCACGTAGGTACTCAAAACTTTTGTTGGTTTCGTGATAAAATCTGGCCTGTTAAGGGCAAACAGCATGAGTTCTGCTTATAATTAAGTAGTGTTGAGTGCGTGATACGTGCGACAGATCTTCAAGTAATATGTTGCTTACAGTTTCATTGCTTACACGCATCATAGGTTGCTGGAAATGTGTTTACAATGGAGGAGCGGTGCGCAAACGCTCCCTGCGCGTCATCAACCTCTTATAGCTATCCTTTTAAATGGTTGTAGGTGAAAATATACTCACTGTTTCTCATTTTCAAAAGACAAGCTCATATTTTAAAACATTTTACACGTCATATTCTCGTGACCCAATTTGAATTTTAGTAAGTGTCCTTTAGAAACGATACGACTGTTCTCTCAGAGTTTTCTTATTAAATTAGTGTTGTTCGCTTGACAAATGCATTTAACAATCTAGTTTCATTATTAAAATATTGAAAAAAAAGTCACAAACTGATATGAAGGTAGAAAAACAAATTAATTTCACATTGAAAAATGACCTGCAGCATTGATGAATTTTCATTTAAGTGACGTCAATTTGAATCTAAAATTAAATACTGGCATAAATCTTTTACTAATGAAATACCTCAATGGTCCTTGTTTTATTTTGATTAACATTTATCTTCATTTACACAGTGTAAAAAAATACCGCGCTACCAGGCAGTGTCATAATTTAACATCAATAAATATAAAAAAAAACTCAAGACTCTTTCCGAACTGATATAAAAGCCGTCCTTACTACAGCCACCAACGATTTCCGTATTGTATAAACATAGATACATCTGGCACTTTTGTCTTAATCTAGTACTAACAATAATCATCACAGTTACTCCGGCGTTCATTTAGCAACATGGTTGACATGTTGCAAAGAACTTAGTAACGTTAGTGATGCCGCGGGGGGACGTAGACTGGCCATTGGTATACTGCTCTTGCTGTGCCCTGGAAATAAAGAAAACTTCAGCTAGACCCATCATAGTTGTAATCTGGATAAACTGGTTGAATCATGGACATGAATTAATCTTATTGATCGGTACATGACGGAAAAAAACACGAAGGAACAAAAACTTGATACAATAAATTATTATTTTTTACACTGGAACAATTCGTATGGTCTCAGTTCTTCTGCCTATAGTTTTTTGTACGACGACTTCGCAGAAACGGGGCAGTCAAGATCAAGGCAATAGACTACTTATGTCGACAATAAGCCTAAGGCAATGGACTTTGTAAACATGTCAGTTAAATTCAAACGTTATGTTATTATGGTAGGTACCTTTAATCTGTACAGCCAAGGATATCTCTATACTAACTCCTATATGATGTTAAATGAGATTCTACTCACTTCCAAAGAATTCCTAATGTTCCGTCTCGTTGCATCCTTCTCATATTTCCACTGGAAGTCACTAGCTGACTCCGCTCCAGCCACCACAGTCTCCTGACCATCTATTTGATTGAGTTTAGCATCGTCTTGTCTCGCTGGCTTCTGCGTTGTTGGGTAGGCGGGGAAGAAGTACCGGAGACCGATGCCAGGTAAGCTCTGGCTGCCAAGAATGGCCGGTGGACTGTTCGGGTTGGCTTGGCCAGACTGGCTTGGAAGAATGGGTTTGACGGGAATGTAAGAATTCACGAATCGTTGGGCGTTGTTGAGTGGTACTGGTGGTGGCTGGGAGTTGTAGATCACGTTGGTGTATCTCGGCTGGGGCACGAAGAAGGGAGGTCGCCTGGGGAAAGAAATTGGTGGTTAGTATCCGGGTATTCCCAATACACTTAGTTCAGGTAATTTATTATGCAGTAAATTATCTGGTTATCGCGAAGGGTATGAGTGCCGGTGTAAATTACGTACACATGTGACATTTACAGGAATACATCTTCGATCTCTCTGGAATTGCAGATATCCGTAGCCGGTGACCAGACATGACCAGATGGGATGTGGGTGTAGGCAATAAAAAAAATGTTATAAAATTTACCATTGAGCATTAGGATCGGGCGTATCATTGGAGCGTTCCTCCCAAACAGGCGCGGGGGTGCGGTAGGGTTGCGGAGGGGGAACCGGCTCTGGCGTCGGGGGTACAATGGGACCCCCTTTCGTGCCGTACTTTACCATGATTGCGTGTGCGCTTGACGCGTACAGCACCAGGCATGTCAGCACCTGTGGAGAGAAGGAAGATTTAGAGTCTGATAGCGAACACTTATTTTTTTATAGGTCTTATAGTATCACACATTTGAATCGATTTAGCATAAGTAAGAGCATAAGTAAAATTAACCATAAGTAAGAGTTGTAACAACTAGAAAGATTTTGGTTTCGTTGATAAATTGTAGACAAGAAATACTTCAAGATATTAATCACTAATCAGACTAATCCATTAGCATAATTTTCATTTCGACTCCTCTCGCAATACTAAGTAAAATTATAATATCTGCTGACATTGATAATTTTATTGATCATACATCATCAATATAATATTGAAATCTCACGGGATTAAAGAAACCGATGCTGATTTATGCAAATATAACATTTCAATCTGTTTGCATAGTGGCCGTGTATGGTCAAACTAGCAGCCTGTAGCTATAGGCTCACGTCAATAGTCTCTCCGCGTGCTGCGTAGGCGCCTTTGAATGTGCTAAAACGTCTTAGCAAACTTATTGGGTTCATTTATTTAAATGGTTAGCATCTACATTTATTTAAGTGTTACATACTTAAGGGCCTGTACTACCTCAGATTGCGAAAATTGTCTTAGCATTAATGGTTGTAGTTTCAACAATACTGTAGTATTCACTTTGTATTTAATATATATTACAATAAAGATGAGGACTACTGCGAGGTGTCGTCTATTGTGAAAACACGATTGCATACAATTTTGTCGATACAAAGAAACCTCAAAGTTACCTCTAAACCGTACAACAAAAGAAGAATAATCAATGAAATTGTAGGTCATGAATCTGAGCTGTAGTGACCCAGTGGTAACGGCCGCGACTTTTAAGATGTAGATCGTAGGTTCAAAACCAGGCAGGCGCTTTACTTTGTGTAAATTATTCCATCACCACTGCTCTTAAAACGGTGAAAGAAAACATCGTAAGGAAACCGGCATATCCTAGAACCAAAAATTCAAAGACATGTGACATCTACCAACCCGCACAGGGCCCGCGTGTTGGATAACAGCCCACTCTCTCTCTCTCTCACCGAGAGAGGTCTTTGTCCCAGTAGTGGGAACATTATAGGCTGATTATGTATGTATGTTATGTATCTTTCGTGCATACGCAGCTACGGTACAAAAGTTTTGTTTCTTAATTCCAATGATCAAAAAACTTCGGATGATAATAATTGCTTTAGACCTATATTTAGGGTTATATCCAGCAGTGGACATCTTTCGGCTGAAATTATGATGATGATGAATTGCTTTTGAAACACTGTTAAATTGTTTGAGTTATCTGTCGGATCTTGAATAGGTGTTTATCTTTTGGTAAATTTGTTTTATATTCACAAGGTTAACTAACCCATTTTTTTGCGCGACCTGGGACAAAAAATAAACAGTCGGCGGCCAGGATTGAATTATATTTTATTTGAATAGTGGCAGAAGTAAAAGCATTTATTTGTATGGCGACAACGTTGTAATGAATTTAAGAACAAATATATCTTAAATATCTTTCGATCCGCCTCCAAATATGTACTATAATATATTTCCGACCCAAATAATTCTCGACTTGGTAAAAAATAATGCGTTCTGTGCGTACTTTAAAAGTATGTAAGTATTATTGTTGGCCGCCAATAAAAAATGTCTTTTAATGCAAAGCATGAGCTTCACTAATTGGCCCATTAGAATACTTACTCGGAAATAATTGTTACATTTGGAGTCAAGATACACGTAATTAAATGTGGACTATGATTTAATTAGACCAATATTCAGTATGCGTAAGACCTTCCAACTACTTACTTCAAATTACAAGGAAGGCCCTCCTAACGTCCCTCACAGTTTCATTATCATAATAAAAATAACACTTTATACAATACAACACATCTTGATGAAATAAGATTTTTTGAATATACTTAGATTATAATAGAGATATATGAATATATTAGATTGTTGAATAAGATACTTATGTTATTTGAGGATTTCCTGTTACTTTATTAACTTTGTCTTAATTCTGTAAAGTGATATTTGTTACGGTCGCGACTCATATTTTAATTAACATACAACCTGACAGTGACCTGCAAGTTGCGAAAAAACGTAAGAAAATTTTAATTTCGCGGGCTACCTTACGCGTCCCCCTTAATGTCTAAAGACAAAGTAATTTATTTTATTATTATTTATATTCCCATTTATGTACACACATTATATAAACAGACAAGAAAAAACAGAACAGAAAAATAGGTACAGAGGTGATGCTTATTTCGTAAGAAATCTCTTACAGCATACCTAATAAAGTAACAACAAATCTTTAAATAACATCATCTTATTCATCACATCTTAGTTCATCAAGATGTAATGTATTGTATAATGGGTAATTTAATTTTAGTTATGGGCTTTCGCCATAAGCAATATTTGGTCTTCTCAAATACACAGCAGAGAAACGTATAAAGATTAACTTCTCTCATTCATCTCCAGTTCTATCTTCAAGACAGTTGGTTAATAAAATTCACTGTAGGTCACATTAGAGATGATTTAAATAAAAGTACGAAAACTTGGATATATTCTATTAAATCTCAGAAGGGTTTAACTGATGATCTGGCTTAGCTTGAAGCGATAGGCCTATAATCTCTCACTCAGTGACTTCGAACCAATGTTTACAGCCGTAAAACTTAAATACAGTGCATTTAAACGTCCAGTTCCAAGCAAAATCTCATTAAACCCAAAGGCATGATATTCTCGAATAAAACCCAAGATGGGCTAAGTGGCAAGCTTGTATTGAATAACATTACTTGGCATAATTATGGCTATACTACAGTACTTAATGACATGTTTTCTTGCCAATGACATTGAATAATGTTGCTTGGCAGTCAAAGGCACAAACCAGTTCTTGCATCGATTACCGTAGTTATCGATTCAAAATGATCGATATTTATGGTTAAATTACAGCACTACAAAGTAGCGACACCTTGGTGGTGACATCTTAATAATGATATGCGAATGGAGGAAAATTATTATCAACTATTGCATAATGCAATCTCGGTAATGTCCTAATGTCGATTGTAAAAGGGGCTCATCCAAATACGATAAAAGCTTTTAGTTTAATAGTTTTAGCGACGGACGATTCTCATTAATTTTAATGTATGTATCTCTACATTCTTCATTTCAAAGAATTGAGGCCTACTAAATTCTTTCGCTTTTTATGGAAAGAAATATAACTATTGTATAAAGAAATATACAAATAAATAAAATTTGAAGTCTTTTTCTAATGTCAAAATAACAGTTTTTTTACTAAATGCATATGAAAATATACGGTACTTATAACGAGCACAAACTATTTTTTTCATTTTTCTGTCTGTTTGTTTCGGCTAATCTGCACTGGCAGATAGCTGACGTTATAAGGAGTAACTTAGGCTAATTTTATTTTAGAAAAGAATTAGGGTTCCGTGAATTATTAAAAAGTATAATATACATGTAATTAGTAATTACTTGTGTATATGTAATTACCCATGAAATCGAATTGGTTTTCCGACATGACATTGCATCCGACATGACATGACGAAGTCGTAGAGAGAGCTAGTTTCTTAATAAATCTTACGACGCATTGCAGATAAGACATTCGATTAGATCACGATCAAACCCCATTCTCATAAAAACGTACCCAGTTTTCGCCAAGCGACTTCAGTTTAATTAAGACAACTTCATTAAATCAGCATCATACATCTTCATCTCACAGCCTTGACGCACTTACTTCAATGCTTATCGTTCCCACGCGAACATCTTTTACCACAACATTACGTAGTTGCAAATAAAAGCTAGTTTTTTCACTAAACTTTATCTATTAAATGCTCAGCAAATTGCACATTTTAGTACCGGTCGCCATTGTCTATGTAAAGTTAGCACATCAACTGTTGCAACCTCCTTGAGTTTCCAAACTTACGATTATAAAGTGCGAATGCCCGTTATCAGAGCATCTGGACGGATTTATTAAAGTCGAGCATCAAATGGATTGAACCAGATTAATGTTTATTAACGAGCAAATTGGTTCGCAGCATTCAGGGGCAAACGATCTTCATTTAGATTAGATGATATCAAAATGTGTAGCCGTTTTACATACCTGTAACCTCGCCGAGAATCTCATGTTTGTTTGTTTGTGTGTTAACTACCTTGACATTCGTCTCTGCTCCCTGTAACAACGTTAAAATAAATTAGTACAATGTGTCAGTGACTCATACAAAAAAGTTGATGATATAATTACATGCAACTCCATATTACAATTGAGAACGGTGAGCGCCTGCAAAATAATAACAAGTGTCCAAATAATTATACCCCATCAACTTGACAAGAAATTACAGCCATCAACAGCCCATACTTACAAAAAATATTGTTATGAAAACATTAATTTACATAGTACGCAGATTAAGTCGGTGAATTGCAGTAATTATTATGAGAAATATTTTGAATTTCGAAAGATGTTACTGAAGTTACATGGAGGAACTTTACTAGGAATTTCTTGGCATTCAAGAAACGTGTCCAATGTTAAATAAAAGTTAGTTAATGATGGTACAAAATGTTAATGAATAAATAATGTGGACAATATGATAGAGGATGTAACATCAATGCAATGCCAAATTTTATTGCAAAGTATGACCATCGGATTCGGATCGGATCAAACAAAATCACGTGAGTAAACGCTATTCATAAAGGTACCTTAAGACAAGTTTCAATAAGCCTAAGTAGGTATGTACTTTATTATATTGTAAGCTGTTTTGAAACATTAAAAGGAAGAAAGGTGAACAAGTTGGCGTATCTCGCACGCATCACAATGCTACCAGTAAATGGAGCTTGGCATTTGTTATAGCTACCTGGTAACAGACCATGATGTAAGACTTACAATAGAAGTTAGCGATGACACAGTTAACGAGGTTGTATCTGATAAGGTTAGTAGTAGCAACCACTATGAGGTCTTGGAATGTGCGTACAATGATATGGACGTGGACGCTGGTGATGCGAAAGGAACTGTGTACAAGCTAGATTTAACTGATGATAATGAAAAAAATAAAGAATCATCTGAGGATAACGGTTGCAATGAAGCTGCGTAAGTAGAGGAACTTGTGAATGCTTTGTGACATGAACATATTGCTAACCGTTATTACGAAGAAGTTAACAACTATGATCAATTGCAGGATAATAAAGGGTAACCGAGCGATACAATACAATAAACTGATACGATCTAGATCAAAATCTGAACACTGTTTTGCCACTGATCTGATAGATAGACTATTGTTACTAAATTTGATAATGCTTCTGATGGATTGCAATAAACATGTTCTTGATGGCAACATTAGTTTTACATAACCTGAAGACTTAATAGATTATTTCGAAGTAAAACGGCCGAAAATTTCAAATTTAAACCTAAATAGATAAGACTAAATTACAAACTCATGTTAATATAGTTACCAATGCGGTAACATGGCGGAAAATTTACTAGCATTTGTGTACGTTGCACCAAAATGTTAAGATATATATTGAGTACCAGTGTCCGTATTTCGGCACACGGCTCGACACAAATTCGTGCCCAGAATACACATGGATGTTTTGAATTTTTAATACACGCGTTCAGTGATTGCCCCAATACTGCTTCTGCTTTTAGCAACCACGGGCGTATTTTATAAAGGCCTACATTTAGCATTGAATAAAAATATTATTACGACTACTTAAATTGAACTTAAAAAGGAGAATCGTGGATCATACATTTTATCATCTTGAAAGGTTAAGCGTTTCATGTCAAATATAAAAGTCAATTTACATGAGTACGAATCATTCTTTCTTGTAATTTCTTTTAATGTATTTAATCAAAGTAATTGTATGTAATATGTTTTTATATTAATGTTTAACGTTCAAAAATGGTATGCGTTTACGGTTCTTTACTTATGTAAGGTCAGAGTTAATGATGTTGGTATAACACAATTTCACATCGTTCATTTGCATTTTTTATAGTTTGATCAATTATGAACTAGCTTCTGCCCGCGGCTTGGCCATCATGGATGTCGGAAATTGACCCACGGGAGCGTGCTACCGGAAAAAGAACATACAGACAAGTTACTTTCGAAATTATAATATTACACCAGCTGACTTTTTTATCGTCTGGACAAAAACAGGGTACAAAAAGTGAACGGAGTAGAAACCTATGGCACAGAATTTTTTTTTTTCTCTACGCTAGAAGGGGGTGCCTTTAAGTTGATTTTTTATATTATTTGTCGATTTATTAGGAATTATTTGTCGGTTGATATGGTTAGAAAGGGGGTGACTACCGAGATGACGAGTAATAGAGAAGTATGGAAGAAAAAGACATGTTGCGCCGACCCCAAATAAATTGGGATAAGGGCAGGAGAATGATGATGAATGATGATTTGTCGATTTATTAGTTTTTTTTTTTGTGAAAAAAAAGAGATTTCTATGCCATACATTTCTACTCCGTTCACTTTTTATACCCTGTTTTTATCCAGACAGTAAAAAGACAGCCGTTATATTATTAGTATGGATTTGAGTCTAGTTTACTGTTTGCAGAAAAAAGATGGGTACAACATAACACTAAGTTTATTCTTTCATGTAGAATGGAGTGAACACTGATTCGTTGTCAATATTTCGCATAAAGCAATAAATTAAAGAAAAACACACAATAAATACTACCTTCCACACAATAAATTAACTTAAATTTGCATCATATTATTCCGCACCAATTGTTAATATTTGCTCAAGAGCAGTAGCAATTACAATATAACGTAAGTAGTTAATTCGATATTAGTACTACGATTTGTAGGCGAGTCACGACTTTGATTATGATAATTCAATAAGTTACAGACCTTGTATTATTTCGATATTCTAAAGATAATAGGCAGTTAAATCGCATCATTCATCATAAACCGTATTGAAAAAATCATACATTATAATTGTCCTTCTTTGTGGCACTCTTGTCAGAACGGTCTTGATCCTCATGTAGTTTTTTGTCTAGAGGCTGATGTGCTTTCTGGCCACTTACCCCGATTTCTGGTATTTTTAGTGCATTAATAAAAGGGATCGTTCCTTTGGTCTCATGGGTGAGCGTCTGCGTGTTCTAGTGTCCTCCACTGTACTCTACGACACAACCACAGTATTACAATTTGTAATACTGTGATACAACGCTCTATAGAGTCACCCTCACGCCTCGAGACGTGTCTGAAGTATTTGAAGATGCGCGTTTGGACCAGAACAGATAGACACTTTTTATTTCGAGTACTTGTTACATTATAATCACGTTCTAATTTATGCACCAAACATTTCAACAATAAATCTCTGATGCATTTTCAGAAATCTTACATAGATAAATATTGTGTTGAAAAAAAAAAAACAGCGGATATGAGTTATGGATTACGATAACATTCATCTTGATTATAAATTACTAGCGTACCCGCCCCTGATTCACACGGTTTTTACGACTAGACAAAACATTGAGAATTCTTTACTATATTACGTAAGTTTAATATTAATGTTTATTCTGAAGTGCCTTGCTTGACCGACGCGGTGAACAGCAGCCGCAGCAGGCCAGCTGTTTTAGAACCCAACGGCCGGCAACGGCACGCGACGGTGGGAAGAAACCAGACGGAATAACCATAATGCCTGGAAGTTAGGCAGACCTTTGGTGTGGGATGCAACATGTGTCGACTCCCTTGCGCCATCCAATCTTCCTACCACGTGGGCACAGCTTCCTAGTGGGCTGTGCTGGAGCGGCTGCTGCTGATGCAGAAAACCTCAAACGGCGAAAATATTCCAACCTGATTGGGAGTTATATGTTCGAGCCGTTTGGTGTTGAAACACTAGGGCCATGGGGTCCGAGTGCCCACTTGGTTTTTCGAGATATCGCCAAGCCGTTAGTCGGCTCTTCACGTGACCAGAGGGCTGGCCTGTTTCTTGGCCAAAGAATTAGCATCGCCATACGACGTGGCAATGCTGCCAGGATTTTGGGCACTGTTCCTGTTGACAACGATGCGGACGAATTTTTTGATGCCCTATGATTATTTTGCTTATTTTTTCACATGTACATATCATTATTTTAAATGTTAGCTTATATAGTATTATTTTAATATAATTACACATAAACACTCCGGAATACATTACCTAAATGATTGATCCGAACTTTGGAAGAACAGCGCGGTCACACAAACAGAGACTAAAAGCGACTTTAATTTATAATAATAATAATATATTGTGTAATATAAAATATGATTTGAATTATTTGAGTTATTACTTTCACAAGCCGTAAATTATTTTGGTAAGTTGTAGATAATACTTACTATGTAGTTGTATGTATATATATTTTGATGCAATCTTTAGAATTAATGGATTTTCAAGAGTTCTGTATCGTCCCTTTGTGATTTTGGCGGATCACATACTACTCGCCACGCGACGGGATACGGGAAAGGGAGCCAATTTTCGCGCGTTTTTATTGCATTTTGTAAGGTAAAAAATCACGTACGGGGGCGCGTACTGCACCCCGTCGTATGGAGTATTTGAAAGAAAAGAAAGAAAAATATTTTGTAGTTTGTGATCCGCCTTGTTGCACTAGGACATTTAGATTTCAATAGGATATCTATCCGCTATCAATTCGACACTGGTTCCGCCATAGATAGGTACTGTAGAGGCTTGTCTGCCGAAGGCAACCTCATATGTTGCAGGCCGGATATAATTTAGCGCGGATGACATTCGAACGTTCAAGCTAGTGTCAAATATAATAGTTAGGATTTTGGGTTTAGAATACTTAGTGGTAATTTAGTCAGAAATATGTAAAGACGTTCTTACAAATTATAATCTTAAAGGAGTCGTACCGTTGTTTGATTCCTCCCGTTACTTCAGATGGCTCTTTTAGCCCTCTTCAGTACCTCAATTACAAAAATATAATTGGTACACAATAACACTATACACCTACATATGATAAATACAATTATTTCGTGATGCAACCTTCGACCAACTTATGCGTAAAGATAGGCAATAAATTACTGTTTGTTTATATTTAATTACTCACGATATGGAAATTATAATGGTCACGCTCTTATTCCCTTGGGGGCTAAGTAGCTGAATCGATTGTAACCATCAGTGAGAACAGCCATAGTCCTACATTATCACGATTGATCATCATGATTTTTAGCAACTTATGACTGATTTGTCTCGTGGGCATGTAATGCGGAGGAGTGAGGAAAAAGTCGTAAGGAAAGTTTTGAGTATGAATGTGCTATAGGTAAGAGTAGGGGAACCAAAGATAGAATTGCAGGACTGTGTGAAAGATGATATGGCTGGAAAGGTGAAGACTACTAAGTATGGAAGAAAAAGACATGTACAACTTGAGACAATGACAGGAAAATGATAATGAGCATGCAATAATTTAAGGATGCTTAATGCCCTCCTGAACACCAATCCTGAATGTGATCTGTTTGCCGATGAATGGAGTAGAATTATGCGTGTATGTCTGACGTTTTGTGAGAAGAAGTATGCTAGGGTGTCCTCTATTATATGTTAGTATTGGAAATATTTTGTATACCTACCATATCTTTATGTTAATTAATGTAATTGGTGTTACCATGTTAATTAACAATAAATATTATAAACAATAATAGATAAAGCTACTGTATTTCAGTCAGGTCAACGGACACTGATTAAAATAAACCCCATCTATCAATATTATTGATCCGTAAATAGGTACTGTAGAGAATATACTTATTTGGCGCTTACATGCAACCTCCGCGAGTCCGTTAAAGTTATGGTAAGTTATGGCAACAAGTACAAGACAAACATTAATTTAGTTTAAGATGAGAATATAAAACATTAGACGTCAGATTTAGCTATCAAGCCAAGTAACAAGATAAAAATATAAAACCGTAAAATTATTTTTAGAAATAATTATTGAACATATACAACATACCGTGATTTAATTGATTCCTCCCGGTACTCTAAGAGCCCGTAAAGTTCTCACAACACCTAGCCATATTCCGGCGTTTGTAAATTGATGTGCAGTACCATGCGATTTCTAAATGGGCTATGTAAAAGTCTGTCCGTCATATTGCTAACCCCATAATCATCGTATACAACAATAACCTTGTTCCCACAGCAGAAAACAACGCCTTCTGTGGGATGACAGGCAGCAGTTACAACAAGTTTTTCTCAAATTCCCACAGCACAGCAGAATGCGTGCGTCAATTTGTTAAATCAACCAGTCTTTCCATTCTGAGCGAATATTAAACATTTATATTCGCGACGCCTAATCTTTAGAATGTGGCGACATGAAATAAGTATCATTATCGATTGGATCACAGTTTACGCGTAACTTGCCAAGTCGACGTCAAACGTCGACCGGGCGGCGAGATGTAATAAATTAAATTAAGTTTATTAGTCAATACTATGCTTAGTTACCAAATAGAGGTGTCTATTTCCCTAAATGTGTGTAGGAATTTGTCATAAATTGGCTGGTATACACATTACACATATGTGGTTGTAACTTTGTAAGCGGCGTCTTTTCCACTATAAATCAGGAAAGCCCGATGCCTTGTACGTACATTATTGTGAAACGGTTTTAGCTGCCAACTCGTGTAATTTACAATTGGTTGTATTAATTCGATATTCGACGCGTGCCATTTACATTGCGGTGAGGAGAAACTGTCTGTGGTTATAGAGGAATTTTCTAAAATACCTCGTAACCGCAAGAGTGGTTTGTAGTATGTATTGTTTTGCGTATTGTGGAATTACCGGTGATTGTAGATGTATTTTGCCGGATGAGCTTTTACATAGTATCCGCCTAATATAATTTAAAACGCCCGCTATTAATATTGAATCGATACCTACCTTAAGTGGTACCAAACGACCAGTGGTCTATGTTAACACTGGATCGCAGGATCTGGAAGTCATGGGCACAGGCCTTTGCCCAGCAGTGGGATGATACAGGCTAACAGTAACAGTAATGTCATCATCTGCCTAGCCTTTTCCCAACTATGTTGGGGTCGGCTTCCAGTCTAACCGGATGCAGCTGAATACCAGTATTTTACATGGAGCGACTGCCTATCTGACCACCACAACCCAGTTACGGGGTAATACGATACCCCTTGGTAAGACTGGTTGTCAGACTTTCGGGCTTCTGACTACCCGTAACGACTGTCAAAGATCCACGAATGACAGCCGGGACCAACGGCTTAACGTGCTTTCCGAGGTACGGAGGGGTCTCAGTATATTAAGATGGTCACCCATCCACAGACCAACCGCGGCAAGCGTAGCTTAACCTGACCGATCGACCTGTGCGGCTGTTATTATTTAGCTACGGGCCCCTCTCTCTAACAGTAACAGTAATGTATTCAGTTTAATGAATATTTTTATGAATTGCAGAATCCTTAAAATCATTATCCTATTGTTATTAAAAATATTTTATTCATCGTAATCATTAAATCAATGATCTATCTTACAGCTTTATTTTGTAAAGAAAATGTACAAAGATCCATAATTTGCGAGCCACGTTACAATGGCAAATCAATTCTTTTAAACACAATGAAAACTAGGTAGGTACACAATTACAAAACTATGTCAATGAGGTACAGTGACATTAATTAAATCAATTAATTGATTTAATCCATCAATATGCATAGTCATTCAATTGTTTTCTCTGCAACATTCCTTTAGGAATTGCACGCACATACATAATCATATTTAATTGTAGTAGGGAATTGCAGATTTCTATCGTGACACTGAATAATTTACGCTATGTGCATAAACGTAGAATTGAAATTGCACTGTGTGCGAAATATATACAGTTACGCATTATTTAAAGCCAGTTGCACAATATCTAGGCGATATTGACCATTATTAGTAGTTCAACTCGATCATAATTTGTCATTTACTGTCGATGCCTATGAGTGTCAATGTGATTTCTGACATACCGAAATAAATTGAGTCTTTTATAAGGAATATAAGTGCATTAACAGCCTACGCAGTTTGCCTAACAACAAGCTTGTCTTACCAAATAAACTATGAGTAGATATTCTTTAGGTATGTTTTATTTTTTTTATAAATCACAACCTAGAAGAGGTAGCAATCTTCAGAAAAAACACTACAAGAAATGATAAACAAATTAAACATTTATTCAGTAAACTTTTACTGAAACGACCAAGAAAACCTAAATATCAAAAAACATTTCGTTTAAATTAGGTCTCCCAATATTTTAAGGTGCAGTATTTTTTATTTTTTTGTATGACCAGCCGATCTATTTTGTAAGCATTCTCACCGTGAAAACTTAGGTGAAGTGGTCTTAAAGTGAGCTGCAGTGCGATTCTGTAACCATTCACCTTGAAAACTTAGGTGAAGTGAGCGTGGAGTGAGCTGTCATTCCAACTAACGCTAGGGATTGACATTGTTGACAGCTCACTCTAAGGTCACTTCACCTAACTTATCACGGTGAGATTTTTACAGAATCGATCGGCTGTCATTCCACCGGATGGTAGGGATTGTCATTCATTATAGACAGCTCATTTCACATAAATTATCACGGTGAGATTTTTACAAAATACATCGGCAGGTGTATGAACATCAACGAAGCAAAAGGAGTATACAAGGATCGTAGCAGGTGCTGTGCTGCAATTTCTGCTTACCCCCACGGGAGAAAGCTTAAGTCTGTGTGTGTATTCGAGTATATATTACCTACTGTTACTGTTAGCACCGCTGGGCAAAGGCGAGAGGCCTTTGCCCAGCGGCGGGATGATGCAGGGATGATGATGCTGGGATGATCCAATGACTTCCAGCTCTTTCGATCCAGGGCTAAAGTAAACCACTGGTCATTTGTTTATGTATTATCATTTACAAAATATCTTCACCGAGCTTTGATGCGTACACAATGCATTAGCACCAAACTGCCATCTACCTTGAGTATACACCACGCTTAACCGCGAGGAAGCATTACAATAATAATTGGCCTGTTTCCTTGGCTGTGCCTTGACAGTGCGTCAAATAACAAAGAGCCAACATTAGTCAGGACAGGTAATGTAAATGTCCCACCCACTCGTGCGCATAATGTTACTCAATGGCTCGAAATACGAATAGAAGTGCAACTGTCGTTGCTAACTAGTTTTGCACCGTATCGAATTAATGTGATAGGAGTAACTGTGTTGTCAATCATTGAGTAAGATGTTTGTTAAGATTTTGTAATGGAGAAATGTGGAATAATGGTGAAGATATTAAGGAAAAGTACACGTGATAGAGCACGCGTGAGATGAGGTTTGTTGGCAAAGTCGTCGCAAACAAAGAAAGATGTGAAAATAAAACTGAACTATCTCCTGTACAGAGTGAATCATTAAAATTTATTGTTGGGACAAAATACATTTAATTCTGGCAATTTTTTCTTGCTAAGTAACATAACATTACGCCTGTAATCTCCGAAGCGTAAGTCAGAGATGTACCTACCTTTTTATTTCCTTTTTATTTTGCTTTGACTTTGACTTACACCAATCCAGACTGAGAAATTCCTAATGGAAAAAATCCAATAACACTGCCTGACCTGGGGATCGAACCCAGGACCTTCATTCTTTCTTTTTGAGATAAAGATGACTTGTAATGTGCTATTTATAATGAAAGTTTCACATTTACTACTTATAACATGAGTATGAACTCATGTTACGTGTATGTGGAAGAAATCCACTAATTATGGACTTCCTAATGCTACACGACAGCTACAATTAGATATCATTGCCACTACTACCTACGCTACGCAATTATATAGATTGTGATTGAATGTTAAACGTCACATAAACTCTCAAACTCAAATCATTTATTTCAATTAAACCATTTACAGGCACTTTTGAATTGTCAAAATTAAATAGTCGGTCAGTTAGTCAGAAAGTTGAAGCTAGTTGCCCATTCCAAAGCGTAGATCTCTATGGAGAAGAACGGGCAAGAAACTCCACGGACACTCTTTCAAATCAAGATATTTTTACAAAATCCTGGGTACATTATTCTTATTGCTTCTATATGTCAGAACAATGTAAAGAAACAAATTAAAATATAAAATTAGTCTCAACCGATGGCGCCCGTTCACGAACATGACTCGTGGATCAGCACCACCCAGCTCAACCATTTCGTAGGGAACCGAATGATCCAACACACGCGCCACCACCAGTGAGACATTTAAGTGAGCATGACATATTCTCAACTGCCATGCTCTTTCAAGTCAACATCAAAATATCATAAAAAACGGATCCATGGTTCTTACTTTTACAAAATTTTCAAAAATGCTTCTAAATTATACAAAACTATAGTTTGCAATTTATTTAAGTGATCAGAGAAAAAAAAAATACTACCAATCATGAAGAGGTATTTAATACTGAAGTATTAAAAATTAATTCTGATTGAATAAAATAAACACAAAAAAAAACAAAAAGGGGAAGCATCTCTTCCAAATATTGAAATTGTGATCAACTTGTAAGCCCAAGTGCCTGTGGAGCAGGACCAGCATTAAGCCAAGCATTTTTATCTACTATATGTATACTCGTCCAACTTATAATATACTTGTCTACATAGTGTGCGTTTAATGCATGTTTTAAATTTCTTCTCATTTAGTTGTAGAATATCGAGTGGTATTTTATTATAACATTTTACACAGTACCCCATAAAAGAAGTTTTTACTTTAGACAATCTGAAGCGCGGTTAAAGTTATGCCTGTCACTTATCTTACTAAAAAGATGTAGGTAGATGTTTTCGAACGTACATAGTGTTTTCGTATATATATTAGATACATATACATAATATTTCGTATACAAGGAACCGTCATGATGTTATTTAATTAATTATTTAATTATGTTGTTAGTTAATTATCTGTTAACATCAATATAATATTGTAATATAACTATATACGATATCTCAAGTAGAGATGGTCCAGTGGTCTCTCATGCATGAGGGTCTTGTGGGTTCAAATCTGAGCAAATACCAATGTCATTTTTTTTTTCAATTCATAATGTACTTTCTAAGTTTATCTGGGACATTACTGACATCGGTGAAGGAAAACATCACGAAAAAAACTGGACTTTATAATTATTATAAGTCTGAAATAGCCAACCCGTTTTGAGCAGGCATGGTGATCAATACTCATGCCTTCTTCATATGAGAAGAGGCCTTGGCCCTGTGGGTTAATAATAAGCTGGTATTATTATTATATTCTATACTTAGAGGGGCTTGTGGCTAAGTAATAACAGCCGCTCGGGTCGATCGATCAGGTTAAGCTACCGTTGCCGTGGTTGGTCCGTGGATGGGTGATCATCTTCACATACAAAGACACCTCCGTGTCTCGGAAAGCATGTTAAGCCGTTGGTCCCGGCTGTCATTCGTGGATCTTTGACAGTCGTTACGGGTCGTCAGAAGCCCGAAAGTCTGAGAACCAGTTTTACCAAGGGGTATCGTATTACCCAGTAACTGGGTTGAGGAGATCAGATAGGCAGTCGCTCCATGTAAAATACTGGTATTCAGCTGCATCCGATTAGACTAGAAGCCGACCCCAACACAGTTGGGAAAAGGCTAGGCAGATGATGACTTATAGGGGTTTATTTAGAAACAATGATTAAAGTTAAGTGACATTGAAACGTCAAAAATGTATGGTTAAACAGTCGCTAATCAGTTCTTAACTTTAAGCAACGTGTATGAATAAAGGGGTTCAAGTTAAAACATAGTAAATTATTTATGTGATTGGATTTCTTACAGTAAACGTATCTAATAATTTTCTCGCATATATTATTTACCTACTCTTTCTCAATATTGTTACCAACTAGAAGGTGTTAACTTCAATAAATAACTCTCAAACGTTTTCCACGTTATAATATTTAACAGCTTATGTCGGAAACTCGTTACCGTTATTAATGGGCAATTCGATTATGAACAATAAATCCCTAACCATCAACTTTGTATATGCTTTTGCAAGAAACCTGTGGTGTTTAATTGAATGGTAATTAATTGAACACTTGTGGCTAAGTAATAACAGCCGCACGTGTCGATCGATCAGGTGAAGCTACTCTTGCCGCGGTTGGTTCGTGGATGGGTGACCATCTTCACATACCAAGTCTCCGTGCCTCGGAAAGCACGATAAGCCGTCGGTCCCGGCTGTCATTCGTGGATCTTTGACAGTCGTTACGGGTAGTCAGAAGCCCGATAGTCTGAGAACCAGTTTTACCAAGGGGTATCGTATTACCCAGTAACTGGGTTTAGTAGGTCAGATAGGCAGTTGCTCCATGTAAAATACTGGTATTCAGCTGCATCCGGTTAGATTGGAAGCTGACCCCAACATAGTCGGGAAAAGGCCAGGCAGATGATGATGGCAATTAATTGCATATATACCTTAATTTTAATTAACATTTTATTATAATGGTTAAATTAATTAAACACCTCTAATAATATTTAAGTATCACCGTTAAATTAAAAGCCTGTTAATATAAAACGCAGAATATGGGCCTAGTCATAAACTGTAAATAGTTAATTTATTGATTAATATAAAATCTACATAATTATAAACAAACGGCTATCGTTTACCCACATATTCCAAGAGCGAGCTGCAGCGTCTGAGGGTTGCCAATCTTTCTTAAATCTAATTACTTAAATACTTTTTGGTAGGTACTAAGAACAAATATAAAACATAAGAGCTAAGTATAATATTATACATATTTCCCTGCCCTAGTCCTAACATTAAAACCCGACATACAGCTGCCTAGGCGATTAATCAAATATTGAATTAAACTCGATGTATGCGACATGTCCGAGTAGTAACATGGTAAGCAATACGTAACGTAACGTAACGGACAGGTTGGACAAGGAAGGGTAAGGGAAGGGTAATATGATACACGCCCTTTCTCTGTTGGTGTTACATATTTTGTTCTAGCGTGACAGCGTTTTGTCATTTGATATTAATAAAAAGTGCGTAATGATTGCATGCGTGGCTTTGTTTTTTTTAAGGCTATGCGTACATTGAAAGACAAGACTGACGATTACATGAAAACCATAATAATACAAAGTACGCATTCTCGCAAAAAACAGTCCTATAGAAAGTTAAAGTTGTGAGAAGGGAATGTAAAGTCAGCAATGCAAAAATATTTTTTTACGTCGACATTTTTATCAAGTCATAGTTTGCGGGAGTGCTGACGCCGATTTAAAAGACAAAATTAAAATCCAAGATGGTAGCCAATAAAGTTTCCGTAAAGTTGCTGGTTGTTAGTATAAAAAAAAGGTTAAACAATCTAATGCACCAACTTTCAAGTAATTGATTTGTGAACTCTTTGTTATAATTCTATAGAACCTTTAAAAATGAGAACTTGTCAATCAAGCTAACATTTTATATCTTGACGTTTGAATTGATTTAAATGTTGACCATAAAAAAAAACCATACTTGCACCGCAGTATTGGTAAAACTGTTATGAGGCAATCACGGCCACAATAATAACCTCTATACTGATTACGGTTTAATTGGATAGTTTGCAAATCAGACAATCATTAGGTTACTTCGTATTTACAATAATGTATGCACGGGTCTCGTCCTTGATTTTTTTGATATTCATCATTGCCAATAACTAATCAGTGGCAAAAGTTCAAAGTGGGCTCTTAAAACTGTATTAATGGACGAAATCTGTAAAGGTAAAAAAGGTAATCCTCGCCTAAAAGCCTCGCATTATTTATAATTTATAGGGTCACTGAATTTATTAACTTGGTGTTTTATTACCTAACACGTGCTAAAAGTTTACGCAAAATAAGAACCTTTATTTAAAAACAAGCAAATCTTAGAGCGCGTGCATCCAAGCAAGGCGCAGTAACATGATGACTACAAAACTGCGCGTGAGCACAGAATGCATAATAGTACACACGGCAACACATTAAGCTATACATTTCCAGTTTTCGCTGACCTCGCATTGTAGGTTTTTCGTACAATCAGCAGTCAGCTTATTCCGGTAAAGTATAGCTTGATTTGTAGCCGTGCGTACAAGTATTATTATACGTTATAGTGGCGTGAAATTCACGTAATTTCAAGAACGTTCACAGTCTGATCTCAGTATCAATCTGTCAAAAATACTTACCTACGTCAAATTTATCTACATTTTTGAAGTTTTTGATATTGATTGCCGCTGAGATGAGATTGCGACTAGTTTTGAACGTTTTTAATTACGGGAATTGGACTTCAGTATTCGGGGTATCCTGTGTTATGCATAATATGATACGCGCGAAGGTTACTAGCTGAAGTACCATTGATATATTTACTTACAAAACCAACACACTACGTAAAAACAAAAATTGCATCTAAATGTTAACGACCTCCCACTGACTGCTGCGCTTGCGCGAGATAAGTTTAAACACAACACATATAAGTGTGTGCATTTATGTGTTCGAACGCACTAATGAATGTAAATAGTCCGTCAATTTGTCAGATGATGTCACGGATCAGGACAAGGTCAGCTCGTCAGGTCTATTCTATAGGTTTGTTTCACTTGTGACTGTTTGGTACAGCCCGATTCAAACTTCATGACGGGTCCGAAGTGTACTACTCGCTGCGCAATACCTCACCCCTCACCCCCGCTGACACATGAATTTGATATTGCGCAGTGACTCGCCACATGTTCCGCGCCGCCACAAAGTTTGAATCAGGCTGTACACGTCAGCGACTGTTCGTAACAGTACTTCTAGCTATTCATATTTGCGGTCCATGACACTTTCATTATGCTTGTCTTATTCATACATAAGGACCATTTTTAACTGACATCAATATGTGCGTGCGTGTTGTATAGGTACTGTATGCGTGACTGATGAGATACTTGACGGCTTAGGTTACGCACGACAGTTGAAATGTAGTACTGTAATGTACCCTCTTTTCTGTCATTCACATTTTAATTACAGACAGTGTTTCTAATGACAGTAATTACTGTGTGAAAACATTTAGGCAATATTTTAATCATGCCACTGGCTAAATGTTTCAGCGTTTTGTTGCAGTGTTAATTAATTTCTTGCGAGGGAAAAAAGGAGGCTGCCATTAAATCTATTTATAAAAGAAGTGACTTGTCTCTTTAAATGTCGCATGAGCCATACTTTGCTGAAAGGCCTATGTAATTCTAAAGTTATTGCTCTTTTTTTTCTTTCTTTAAACCGATGTTGTCCTACTGCTAGGCATTATTTTCCACTCTTCTTTATGCTGTGCCTTTGCCGTCCATTCAGTTAGGAACGAGCCCAAAAGTCTAGCGGCAGTCTGAAGACGGGTGTCCCAGGGCGTGATCCACCAATGAAAACTCAAACAGATGATTTGACGAATTAAACAGATGGATAACTCAGAATCTCAAATAAAACTATAGTACTAAGAACCAATGAGATCTTGACAATAATTAAATTAGTTCTAAACACATTACAATCGCTCTTGACATCAGTCCATACAAAGAACCACATTTTTCAAATAGTCTTCCATCTTGGTATTTCTTCGTTAACGTAATTTGCTTCATAAATAAGATGGTAGGTACTAGATCTATCGAAGGATAAACAGTTATTTAAATGAGTGAGAGATGAATCGACGTTACACCATAAGTTTATGCAAAATGTGTAATCTAAGCACGCTTTTGAAGTTGCTAAATGAAGATTGCTTTTTTACATTGCATGGGTGGTCAATGTCTACGAATATATTGACCCCTATTAAGTGTATTGCATTAACATCAAAGATGTTATGGGGCATGGGAGCTGTGGTGGCTCTGTGGTGTCAGCTCCGACTTACTAGTTGTAGGTCGCGGTTTCGAACCCAGACAGGCATTTTATTTTGTGTATGTATATAATTTCAACACCACTGCTCTCAAAACGGTGAAGGAAAACATTGTCTGGAAACCGGCATGTCCTAGAACCAAAAATTCGAACACATGTGACATCTACCAACCCGCACTCTCGAAGAGAGGAGACCTGTATCCGAGCAGTGGGTATGTACCTACATTATAAGCTGTTTATTATTATGCATAGATGTCATCTGATACTAGGATCGTGGGCTTGGAACCAATTCGAGATGAAAATGAATTTGAACACTTTTGTTCGAAAGCCTCGAAATGTGTAAGTAATTAGTTTACAACAACCTTTATATTCAGCTATGTTAAACTTCATATTTGATTAGCTTTGTATGATCTACGCACTTAGGCTTAGTTACCTATTAATTAGTTATAAATCTGATTATTGATGTTGTACAAGATCTCTCAACACTACAGGTTTTATTAATTTTATTTGAATGAGGTTGCAAAATGCAGGACACAAAAGGAAAAACCCTTGTTTTTTATCTTATTGAATAAGTGGTCTTAATAATGAACTAGTAAAATAATGGCTTTATTAACGGTCATCTAGCCTTATCTACAGTTACAAGGCTGTACTTAAGCTTAGTTTACACCAGAACTGCATCTTGGAACAGTGTAGTACGTCATAAGGGCGTATGTTTTTAAGACGCATGTAGCTGCATCACCGTACTCATTAGGGTACAAGTCACAACAACTTGCAGATGTACATCTGCAAGTTGTTGTGACTTGTACCCTAATGCATAAAATTTTGAGGAAAAATATTTAACCAGTGCGCAAACCGTAACTATGAATTCAGCATATGATTCAAGACGTAGAAATTTTTCGTCAGTAACCATAATCACATTGCACACAGGTTAAAAAAAATCTATATATATGTTGCATTTGTTTATAATCTTTTAACTTATATGTAGCACGCAATAAGCTTACGTGCAACGTACCGCACCGCAGCATAATGTTGTCCCTTTGTAAACTTAGCTTTAGGTACTTGTCGTAAGTGCTACATTGTGGTAATCAGCTCAATACCCACATAAATATTTAACATCTCCTTTAATATATGAAAATTCTAGATTTTATAGTTATTCTTGTGAACCTAGTTTATCGCTTCGCTCGTTAAGGGTAGTTAACTTAATAGCTATTTTATTTATATAACGCCAGCATGTAAGGAACGGTTTGATTCATTAAATTTGCCTGTGTATGGATATTAAAGGTTCTAGTTCAGAAATGCTTGCATAGTAAAATCTAAAGTGACCGCTTTTTGGTATATTAAGTCGTTAGATATAGGTACGTTTTTGGACTATACATTTGTACAAGGAACAGTTTCATTTAAATAAAATATAAAATCAACTGCGGGGTAATTGTGTAACACACTAACAGTAGGAATGTCTTTCATTTTAACAGTTCAACAACATTCATTTACTTTTTGAACAGACAAATTTTTCGAACATATAAAGCAGTAGATTAGCAATATCCTTCAAGATGGATGATTCAGATTGTGGTTGATAGAGTGTTTCACAATTTCCAAGTGCTCTTTTGGGTACGCAGTAGCTAACAGTCAACTTTTAAACAGGGGGCATACTCCGAAGTGCAAAGTGCGAATGTTCGGATCGGACCGACACATGGCCGAACCGAATATTATTGAAAAATGCGAAAAAAGTTGGCATCGGCTTAGTTGGGTCGGGACCATAGTCAATATTCGAAAAAGTGTAAGAGTGTAGGATCGGAACCGACCGAACCAAATAGTAACTTCGTAGCAGGAAACGGCCGAACATTCGGCCGATACTACTTCGGAGTAGACCCCCAGAACTGCCTGTGTCGGACATACGGGTTAGATAGCAGTTACCTACGTAAGGTTTGATTTTATAAAATTGTAGAGATCATATAAAAAATCAAGATAAAACCACATCTTTTTAGAAAACTGTCCAAGTTTTCTATAAATTTCTGAAAGTCAAATTGAATTTTGTTTTTCTATGTAGTATAATACAATCCAATCCCTCTCGGAGAATCTCGAAGAGAGGAGGCCTGTGTCCCAGCAGTGGGAACATTATAGGCTGATTATATAACATTATAGGCTGATTATATAACATTATTATGCAATTGCAATTGACAACACGGTTAGCGCAGTGGCTGAGCGATCGGACTGCTGCGCTGCGTGTCGCGGGTTCGATTCCCGCACAGAACAAATATTTGTAAGTTCTACATGTATTTGTTCTGAGTCTGGGTGTTTTCTATCTATAATAAGTATGTATTTAGAAAAAAAAATGTATATAAGTAGTTTATCAGCCATCTTGTTACCATAACACAAGCATTAGGTTGCTTAGCTTGGGACTAGATGGCGCTGTGTGAAATGTCCAGGGATATTATTATTATTATTATAAAATATGAACAAAGTTATATTAATAAAACATCATGTTTTTTCAGAGGTTTATGACCATGTTAACAACATAAATCATTTTAATAAAAACCATTATCTGTAACACACAGTTGAACTTAAACACGTGTCATTAAAGCTGTTTTTATTATTTTATAACAAGCTATTGTTTTAACTCAACTGTAGAAATGTATGAACGGAAAAAACAAGGAAGTCATTATGTGCTTCTTTTATAATTTACTAGCTGCGCCCCGCGGTTTCACCCGCATAAGTTTCGATCCCGTGGGAATGTCGGAATAAAAAGTATCATTTATGTTAATCCTGATTATAAACCATCTGTGTGTCATATTTCATTCAAATCCGTTTAGTAGTTTTTGCGTGAAAGAGTAACAAACATCCATCCATACATACAAACTTTCATGTTTATAATATTAGTAGGATATCTTTAACACGTTCACTGTCCACAAAGTAGACACAATAGTTAAACGGAAAGTGAAAAGAACGAGAGGGAAAAGTTAGGGAATGGGTTAAAGACTAGTCAACAAAAGAGATTAGTATGCAGGGTCGTCAGATTCAGATATAGTTGAAGTTTATTAAGAAACGGATTGATGTTTTCGGATAAAATTTTATTTAATTAATAGAAAACAAACAGTTCATTTATTAAACTAAATTTCATTCGAAAACATCCATCGGTTTCTTACTAAACTTCAACTATATCCGAAGACCCTGCATACTTATCTCTTTTGTTGACAGTAACTTTGTCGTTGACTACCCCATTGGTCTCGTGGCCGCAAGCGCGACTGCTGTGCATGTTCCTGGGTTCGATTCCCAGGTCATTCTTCAGGAATTTCTCAGTAGCAGCCCGGAATTTGGAAGTTTGTGGTGTGATACCCTCGTGCCTCGAAAAGCACGTAAAGCCATTGGTCGTGCGCCTGATCTCCCCCCGGTCGTGTCGGATTGCCGTCCCATCGGGCTTTGAGAGTCATTAAACACAAATACACTCTCTGTTCCTTGTGTTTGCGTACACACTTGTGCACCGTGTATAATATCTTCTGTGAACCTGGCTAATCTTCGTTGAGATTGGCCACCGTGACTGAAATCGGTCACGGAATTATTATTTATTATTATACGACTGGGTTGACTTGATACTTGGTGGATATTCAAAATCAAACTCAATCCAAAGCATTTAAGTATTTCAATTAAACCATTTATAGGCACTTTTGAATTGTCAAGGAGTCGGCCAGTTAGTCAGAAAGTTCAAGCCAGTAATTGCCCATTCCAAAACATTTATGTAGATCTTTATGGATAAGAACGGGCAAGAAACTCCAACGACACTCTTTTAAATCAAGATATTACAAAATACTGTATGTATTGTGTATCTATATCTTACGACTTCGACGCGAACGAAGTTGCGGGTAGAACCTAGAGATTTAATCAATTTATTATTATAACGTTGTTGTCGTAACGATTTTGATGGATAAGGAGAAGACTCCTTATCTATCAAAATCGTTACTAAAAAAGAGCTAAAACTGAATGAGTTACAAAAAGCTGAAAAGTACCACAAACTTTTTAAAACCTTTTACAAAGAAAAAGAACAACACTAATTTATAATTGTTCGACAATAGTTTTATCGTGTTGTAATGTGAAATACACTACTACACACACACACCTGGTGAAATGTGGGTGTACACCACTACACCACCACTATTAGGTACACATCTGGCTTACCCTTCGGAGATTACAGGCGTGATTATGCTGTGTGTTGTGTAATGTTAAATAATGATATTACATAAACATACAGCAACTGAACAACTAAATGCAAGAGGGACTTATTATTACTTCTATTTGTTTTTCTTTTAGTTCCAAAGTTCTGCTCAATTAAGAACCTAATTCCTCGTAACGCGTTTCAGTAAACATTCGTAAGTATGTCTAGGTAGATGAGTAACGTCGGTAGATTCTAACTATTTAGTCTCATGTTTAACAAGACTAATTGGTAATGGATTTCATTACCAATTAGTCATGTTAAATAAAAGACTAGATGTCCAATTATACAACGCACACATGTTTTGAAGTATTTTTTCATAAGTATAACTTCTCCGTTTTGTTTATTTTTGTTTCTTGGCGTATTGCCTGACACAAAAACCTGTTTTACACAGATTTTGAGCAACAAGGTAAGTGAATGAATTGAATGCATCGTCATCACCTCAGTAATCATTCCTACTAGCCATATCATCTTTTACACAGTCCATCCATCGTTTATTTGGTTTTCCCCTACTCTTGTAGCCACATTTATTATACTAATTAAACTTTATTATTTATATAATAAACTTTAAAATAAAAAACTTTTCAAATGACATATTCCTCATTCCTCCGCATCACATTCCTATACCATGACAACCGATTTTCACACAATCTTTAGTCACCGGTGCCACTTGCAGTTTGAAGTAAATGAATAGAAGTCATATGCAGATAAAAAAGGTTCAAGATCACGTGGGATTGTAGTTGGTAATTCTCAATTAGAAAACAGCGACACGAAATTGTATAAATTGAATAGGTACAAGTATCTACAGAACGCTGGCTTTGTTTAAAGCCCTATGATAAAGCTTAGGGGATACCCAATCAATTCACAGCTGTCTATCTATAAAAGGTGCTGCATTATCTTGCAAAACAAGTCAGATCTAACAGTACGTGTTAATATGGCGCCAGCGACCGGTGAACTATAACAACCTATAACGATTTACGCTCTATTTCTGATCTTATACCAACACATTGCCGTCTCACTAGATTGCAAACGATACCCAAGCATTTGTAATACTTCCGCGTGAGCTAACTAACACTAGCTCCACATGTTGGGTGGCTAGGCAGCGAATAGATTGGTCCCTTATTGACTAACAAGACCTAAGTACGTGGAGGAAATTGTTGTGCGCTAATTAAATTTTGAAAACAAAGGGACCCATCACAGAGTCGTCATCTACATATTCTGTTTATTAAACTAAAAATTATTGCTGTATTTTTGGTGTAAAAATCGCTGTTGCACCCAAATCATTGTGTTTATGGGTGCATGCAACTGTACAAGAGTTATGGAGGTATTTTACGTTAAGTCACAACATTTTATACTTGTTTTCGTGAAAAAAAGTTATAACCTTCAATATCTCCGTAACCAGATGATTCCCAGGTATGCTTCAGTACAAAAATAAGTATAAATGACTTTCGACTTCGTTAACCGTCTTTTTCACCCATTATATTTAAAAAATAAAGCAGCATTACATTATGTCGCATAACCGTTGCTAGCCTAAGAACGGTTGATTTTTTGCCACAATAAGGCAAAACAACAAAGCAAATAAAAGTCTAAAACAAAATAAAATGTTTGGAAAAAATAAAAATGCTTGAAGTTGTATAAGGGCTGATTTTCCATCGCCTGATAACCCTTATTCGAAGATTAAAATTTACGTTTGAAAGTTTTTGTATGAAAAAACTGTCAAAATTTCAAAATTATTCCTCGAATAAATTTATCCAGATGGTTGAAAAATAAGCCCTAAGAAGAATTTATAAAAAAAAACTACCTACAATTAAAATTAATTTGTTAGCAATGACAGGTAATGTGTGAAGGTTATACGTGCAGTGTTCAATAAATCAATTCTTAGAAGTCCCAATTATTAAGTTTCCTATGATTTTAAACATCACTGAGGGAAAACCAACCTCAAGTCACAACTTCATAAAAACTCGATACAATAGAGAGCTGAGAATGAGACGATAACTCCGTTATTTTTCAATGCATACAAAAATGCTAATATTGCTTGAGAAAAGATGAGAAAAGTTCCAATACGTGTTCGTTTGTTCTTATAATGTTCTGAGAACTATATAAAAACTAGTTGTCAACGAGGCCATGGGGACAAGTGTCATGAATTACTCAAGGAAAATTATTAGGTACCTATATATGTATACTCTACTAATAATATACTATGCTAAAGAGTTTGTTAGTTTGTATGTTTGAAAGCGCTAATCTCTGGTCGCATTTGCAAAAAATATTTTTGTATTTAATAGCCCAATTCTTGAGAAAGGCTATGTGCTGTTTAACATCACGCTATAACCCTTGGGAGTCGAGCAAAACGAAAAAATCATAAAGAACGCTAAGCGAAAACGTAGTACGTAATAGCGCGGGCAGACGATGCGAGGAGGGATGCGACTGGATGGGTTGGGGGGACAAGCAATTTGACGTGGATGAAAGCTAGTCATAGATATAGTACAGACTATGCTTCGAGTGTGGATCAAAGGGTATTTTATAATCATTCGAATTTAAGGTTCTTACGTGTAAAAATCTGTATGATCTGTAATTTTTTTCAATAAAGTTTTTCACTGAAAGGAGAAGTGCAAACACTTGGGTTCTTACATTTTATAAAGCTTTTGGAATAGTCGATCTCGTGTTTGCTTTATCACCAAGGTCAAACGTCACTTGCACGTCCTAAAGCGACAAGGTATGTTCGTCTCTGTGACGCTTAGATCGTTTCAAGCTTAGTAATCATACACACGATTGACTCGCATCGCCGACAGAGGCAACTGCACCCGTCGACGCGTGTCGGCAGCAGCCGTCGACGCCCATCATCGACGCATTGAGTACGGTGCTCAAATACACGAGCGGCATATTGTCGTCGGCAGCGTCGACGGGCTTAATGGCTTCTGTCGTCGACGCGTGTCGCTCGCGTGTATGCACACTTAGCGAAGTTTACATTTTCTGGTAAATTGTTGTCAAAACTGGTAAAGCAATTGCTAGGTTGACTATACGTACAACTACAAAGTTTTTTGTTGTGCTTGTGCTTTTGGTGTTCAAAGCAAAAATTAATCTAACACCTTTCGAGTAAGTAATAAATGGCTTTCGGATACGAATATTTTTATTCAAGGACTCGATATAGGTAATTTACTCTTAATACATAAGATAATATTATGAATGGTATTAAACGAGCAGTTACTACGAGTATCTTACCTAATAACCGTTTATGAGCGGAAAATAATTGTTAAGATAGTAATAATTAAATATTAAAGTCATCGTAAATGACAATTACTTTATTTATGAGCTGCTGGCAGGGGTACAATATAAATCATAATTTAAAACCACTTTGTCAATTTTATGCCCTAATAAAATATGTTTTAATATTAGGTACTTACTATTTCTCTGGTTCTACATTTGCTGTACATACTCAAATAATGACAACAATATTTTTGGTGTGGATGTCGTTATGAAGTACGGAGGAATGAAGAAAATGTCGTGAGGAAAGTTTTGAGTATGAATGTCGGTTGCTATAAGAGTAGGGGAAGACCAAAGAAACGATGGATGGACTGTGTGAATGATGATATGGTTAGAAAGGGGGTGCCTGTCGAGATGGCGGCTAATAGAGGAGTATGGAAGAAAAAGACATGTTGCGCCGACCACAAATAAATTGGGATAAGAGCAGAAGGCCAATTCTCGTAATTTAAACCGTTCAAAATCTAGTCGCAGTCTCATCTCGGCGACAAACAAATGCCAAAAACTTGTCAAAATTTAGGAAAATTAGAAGTATTTTTGACAGATTGAGACTGAAATCAGACTATGAACGTTCTTAAAATTACGAGAATTGCCCTCCTGGAGAGTGATGATGATGTCGTTATGAAGTAATATATTTAAACATAACATCACACCGGTTAGGCAGACGTGTAACTATAGTACATCATCATTTCGCCAGTTATGGTCAAGTCCCATGTGTATGTAGGCGTACCTTTTCTTTGTGTGTAATAAACTTCTTTTGTTTTCTCGTTACGTTTAATTATGTACACGAAAAAGCGTCACGCCTGTAATCCCCGAAGGGTTAGAAGTAGTTGTACAGTCAACAGCAAAAGTAGATGATCAAAATCAGAAATTCAATACTAATGAACAGAGTTCGCGTCAGAACTGTGTGGCGTCGAGGTGATTCAAAAGTATGTGATTGTAAAGTATACCAAACATTTACTACTAGTACAGCTGCCATATAGCTGCGAACTGCGTTCATTAGTATTGAATTTCTGATTTTGATCATCTAATTTTGCTGTTGGCTGTACCTATAGTACCTACACCAACATTTCGTCAGTTATGTTCAAGTTCCATGTAATAGAAGGCGAGCCTATATTGCCATATTCCGGACACAAATTCAGACTCCAGGCTGCCACTGAGAAATCCCTAATGGAAAAAAAATAACACTTTGCCTGACCTCGGAATCAAAACCAGTACCTCATCCTCAGCAGTAGTGCTTGCGACCACTAAAACAATGAGGCACTCGTCATTTTAGAGTACTCTTGCAATCAATCCTCTTATTGAACAGATGATCAAGTTGCACTCAGCTCCATAAAATCAAATAAAAACATAAGTCATTTATTAAAATTAAGCTGAGAATCAGTACTTTTCGAACGTCACCTCACGCTCAGCAGTAGCACTTCCGACCACTAGACCAACGAAACAGGCAGAAAAATATTTGTTCATCTTTAACTGTTTTGAACTATTTATAACCGCGGACAAAGGCGGTCGACCACTTTTTACCCTTATGCCCTTAGTAATAAGGTTGAAAAGTGATACAACGCCAGTGTCCGCGATGGTACTTGTAATTCCCGCACACATGGAAACCGATACACATACAATAAATCCGAGTAAATTCCTATTCCGAATAACATAAATTACAAACACAATGCGATATGTGATTGTAAAAACTTTAACATAATACGTTAGCACGTTGTTACATTCGAATACAATAGCGGGAAGGCGGCAATTAAACAGGTACACATTATTAGTGCGCCTACACACGCTGCGGCGAGTTCACGGCCAAGCCACTCTTGCATAACGCCCTGATGCAGTAGAAAACAAATAGAACCGATACTAATCTCAACTACGATACACCCATAAATCTTTTTAAGGTTAAATTTTGCAAGTACTTGTGAATTAAAACCGTAAAATATAAATGTTTCGAGAATGGGAACTGTTTAGAAACAACCCAAGTAATAGCACGATGTGTAAATTAAATTAATCTTACAAAATAGGAATAGTGTGTGAATTTTTCAAGTTTATAATTAGCGTGAATTAATTAGATAAGTAAATTTTTTATGCAATCGCCATTTTGGTACTGTATTCGGAAGCGTCATAATCATCCGTGTACAATTGAATGTTTTAAAAACACGCGTTTGATTTCAACATCATTAGACGGTTCAGTAAACTGTTTGGTATGATCGTTCTAATAAAGCACTGCAATGCATTCTTGTTAGACAATACTGCTATAGTCATTAGGCTTGCCTCGACCTTTGCTCATCAATCATCATCATCATCTGCCAAGCCTTTTCCCAACTATGTTGTGATTGGCTTCCAATCTGTCTGGCCATGGCATAATCAGTCTATAATTCCCACTGCTGGGACACAGGCCCCCTTTCTTCCTTTCTTCGAGAGGAAATGGGCTGTAATCTACCACGCGGTGCCACTTAGTGCCACATGCGGGGTTAGATGTCACATGTCTTCGAAATTTTAGTACTAGGAGGTGCCGGTTTCCTCACGATGTTTTCCTTCACCATTTTGAGAGCAGTGCTGTGTTGCATTGCATGTAAAAGATGCAGTTTACATGGAACGACTGAATATCTGAACTCCATAACCTAGTTAATAAGTAACACGATACCCCAAGGGGTATCGTGTTACTTATTAACTAGGTTATTAATTAAGAAGATGATTGATAAGCAAGGGGCAAGCCCCTTGCTTATCAATCATCTTCTTGCTGCCATTTTCCAATATTACCTACTTGCGGTCGGCGCAAAATTTATTTTTAATTCTCTCCCCTGTGAACTGTCAGACCCCTTTTTCTTTTATATTAATTATCATCCCTCACACAACCCACCCATCATCTCTTTGGTCTCACTCTCTTTATCCATTAACATTTTATGATCATTACCTCTTTAGAAACGTGCGTCAAAAAATTTCAACCGCATTTTCCTCAATTCAACTTCACCAACCAGTCTTGATTAACTCCTTTCAAAGCTTAGGAAAGTAAAGCACAGTACGCATCATGCATTACATAAGATACAAGTAAATAGGTGAGCTGTAGCGTTGACATGGGAACTGCATCGTTAATATTAGTTGCGCAACCTTTGTCGATGGAGGTCAAAGAGTACGTTACGTGTGCTCTGTGGCGTCTTCGTGATGTTTATTATTTCACTTGAAATTGGGCCCCGAAATTGAAGATGGCTTTTGTAAAGGTCTCTGTACTCATTTTTTTACAATTGGTATTATTATGAATCTTCTTGAATCCGCCTTTTTTGTTTGTTGGATGGAGACCCCGATATTCGCTTGTGAATATTATTTTGAATGCGTCAAATGCTTTTTCTAACGATCTATTTGTAACATCTTCGAAACCACATTGCTGAGCTTTTTAGGCTGATAGAGAACTGGAAACCCGGAAAACTAAGAAGCCATCATTAGTCATATCCTGGATTCGCGTTTGATAAAATAATTTTTCATGTTTTATTAAAACAATTGGTTATTTCATCTTTCAACAACACGCCGGGACCGTTATGTCAATTGTACATTTATAACTGAAGTGTATTAACAGCTATGCAATTATGTCATTTGTATTCAATAATTTTTTTTTACAGGTGTGTTCTAAATAGTTTTACCACTGACCGCGTAATCTGGAACGAAAAAAATTGCTAGCTTTTTAATTTTTTTTTTACGCATGATCTCGTAAGTATCTCTTCGTACAAAATTTCGCTTAAGTTATGCCCCCACACCAAGAGGTCGCTATACTACTACACACAATAGCTAATCGCGACCTGTCAACTCATCATACCCTGACCATCATTAAAATTCATTATTTAAAACATCATTCACTGTTTGCAACTCTTTGACACATCACGATTTTGGTCACGACGTCCTGTCAACGTGTCGAAACCAAACCAGAAAGTGTTTTGATTGTAATAGAAACCTTTAATTAAAAATTTAGCTCAATGTGTGACGCTGACAGCATAAATATAGGTAAGACAAACGAAAATATAGAGGCAAATATGCACAAGTCAAATTACGAACGCTAATCTTTCAATCTACCGAAGGATTGTACCGAATGGGTTAAGAGGAAAATAATAATAATAAATTAAAAACGATCTAACTTAGATATTATAGTTTTAGACCTGTTTCTGAGGTATCAATTTTCGTACTTAACCATTGAAGCCTTAAACATTTTGAAAATGTAATCGTAAAACACCTTTTACTTGTTATCTGAAGAGGTCACTATATCAAGGCTGTATATTTTATCAATTTTATTAAACTACTTTCCAAAATATTATAACAAAATCCTCCTGCACACAATGTAGAAGAGAATTAGCATTTTTAATAGAATGGCGCAAGAAACCGCAGCTCATCATATTTTATGTGGAGCCAGTACAGCACGCGACCGCACAATTGAAATATTGCGACCATCGAACTTTCACCTCGGTGTTTATGATACTAATTTATGTGATTGCCTCAACAACTTCAATGACCATAGTTTGAATTGTACTTCATATTAGTCATCATTATCCTGGCCTATTTTCAAACTGATTCTCTCTAACATTAAATTCCACTAGATACGGTTTAACGTTATCGCCAGCCAACCTGACATCTACATTCCATAACCTCTTTTCTTCGTCAGTTCACCAATTGTTTTGGATATAAGCCCTTATGTTTGTATCACAAACATTTGCATGAGCAACTACAATAATCTAATCATACCTAATGCATACTATCAATCGACGTCATCAGTGGTCAACCAACCAAAACAAAATTACGAAAGGAAAAATCTCACGTCGCCGTCGCCAAAAGCAATTCGCTTCGCATGCACTTCGCGTCCATCCCTCATCTAACCCGTAACTTTTGCGTAACCTCTGACTTTTGCAACGATTCGACCAAAACCATTCAACTTGGTTTCCGAACTATGGTTACACGGTACCATTGACGCAAGAAGAGTACATCAGTTTACACGCAAAAGGCCTGGCGGTTATGTAAAGCTGAAGTAACTTTGTATAATCTTTCATGTGTCATAATTTGTTTAGTGTTCTGTGGTCAGAGCAGTAATGTTTCAGCCGGAAGTTTTTTGTTGGCGAAGTATAGAATTATCTCATTTTAATGAGACTGCCTAAGCGCCAATTTTGTTCTCATTATTTAGATGTTTAAAACTAAATTCTTGTTAACTAGTGACAGAAAATTCCAATGCTGGCAAAGTTGAGTTCTATGTTCATATGTATTGTCAATGTCTATGATTTAAGTAGATTGATTGGTTGATGCTGGTTACTACTTTTGCAATAACATATATCTACCCTGTAGAAAGACTATCGACTGTCTATTATAAAGACATCTTATAACTATGTAGGAAGTATGTAAGGAGGATGTACTATTTGGATCAGTTTAGTTACATAAATAATGTAAGTTTATCTCATTGCCTTAGTTGTATTGAAAATTCACTTTCTGTCTGTAGCAATTTTGCGTGTCGTCTTCCAATTAGCATATAATGGGCAGACGCGGTGCTATGTGCAATGAGTGAATTAAAACAAGCTGTTACATTACTACTGTTAAGTAATCCGGTGTTACACACGATGTACGAACAATGTCATGATTTATTTTGGAGAATGATTGTTTTTCTGCGTTAGAAGATAAGTGATCTTCAAGATTCCTTGGTTCTTCTAGGGTAAACCAATCCATAGTTTGTAGGACTTACAAAAAGGTGTGCAGACTCTTAATACCTTAATTTCCATATAATGTTAATTCTTGCACACCTTTAACATCCTGCTTACCAGGTTCTGCATTTGTTCCTAAAGGAAATTACATAATAATAAACACCAAAATAGTTTAAATAAATAGAGGGACGTGGCCGAAGAACAACGTAATTGCAGCAGCATCGTCAAATAGTTTGCATTACACCTTGTAAATTCAAATTACCGTCTTGGATGTCATTAAGTCAAATAACGACAGAACACCTATTAGTGTACGTAATTGCGTAAATAATTGTATCCTGGAAGACATACCTAACAAATGCTTAGAATTGTATGTGCGAGTAGTTAAATTAGATATTACTGTTTATTTGAAACCCCGGTCACGAATCCTCGAATACTCAAAAGCGTGGCATTAAATGTTTGCGGAATATATTGCCTATATAAATGTGATAGATAATACTGCCAATGATAGGTTTCGAATACAAATTGCAACATCATTATAAATTAACACGCACACTATATTAATTACGAAGGCTCCGCTGTGTCAATTAGATCATTTAGATGCTTACATAGTTATTAATATCAAATTAGAAGTAATTAATCGGATGCCTGTATATAAATCAAAGTCGGTAAACACAATATCGCCTATTTTCATGTTTTAATTAAAGTCCTCGTTAAACTTTCAATTAATGATGAAAACGAACATTAAAAAATAAACAGTAGAGTATTTACGGAGCCAGTGGAGATGTATACAAATTAACATCTACAAAAATGTGCAGATATTAATACAGGGCTTTTTTAAAGTACCAGAGTTTTAGCTGAAATAATAGCGTGACAAAAGAAGAAAAATCTTAAAACGTACATACACATACAAAAACTAATTACACAAAACACGTTACCTAAAGTTCAATCAACTTAACAACTTAAGCCCTTATCAATAATCTAAAACAAGAAATACTTGAATAGGGTCAATGGCAGTACAACACTTAACCGTGAAATGATTGAATTACGATCGTACTCCGCTATTACAATATCGAGGTTTATGTAACAGCTAACAACTGTTTATAGATTCATTCATTGATCGGCCAAAACTATGCCAGTAGTCAACTTCGAATATATTGCCCAAGAAAGTTACGCGACAAAAAATTGCACGCTTTTGGGCACAATGTAATGAGACTGATGGGTTGTTCATTGTTCGTCTTCTATTGAGTGAATGTCATTTGTTATGACTTCTATTACGTCATTGTTATTGTCGTCTGTTGTTTCTTTCCTTTAATCGTATCTAATAAGATCGTCTAATTAGTGAGGATACCTAAAGGCCAATTCCCGTAATTAAATACGTTCAAAATCCAGTCGCAATCTCATCTCAGCGACAATCAATGTCAAAAACTTGTCAAAAATGTTGGGATTTTAGTGATATTTTTGACAGTTTGAGACTGAGATAAAACTGTGAACGTTCTTAAAACTACGAGAATTAACCCTGTAATATGTTTGACATATAATTCATATGCATCAACGTGCACCCTTGTCGTTTTCATGCTGCTCACTAGTGCCACCTTTTCAGCTCAATGAAAGTGATGCGTAGGTCAATGTTCGTCATCCATTGGGATTTTATCATTTTTTATCACTTCAATTACGTCATTGTTATTTGTTTATGTGTCTTCAAAAACTATAACTACTTCCGAATTTCTATAAATAAATCATGTACAATAACATTCACCGCAATATTTTTGATGCCGCTCTCTTGAATGGGTCTACCCTTTATAGCAGAACTTTATAAGTCATAATATTGTTTTGCATAACAGCGGATAGCATAAACTTCATTTCGCAGAAAATCGTTTGGCAGACAGTCATTTATCATACATTCAAAATTCATAATTTTGTAAGTCAGAATCATCTTTAGGCATAAATTTCATATCCATAATAATTAAAAAGTAGAACCATCATATCGCAGAAAGTTCACAGTCAGAATCGTCTTTTGGCATACATTTCATACCGATAGTCATTAAAAGGCATATCTCAGAAATTTTAGAGTTAGAATCATCTTTTGGCAAACATTTCATATCCATAATCATTACAGAAAATTCATTCATTCATTCACCATGCATGCAGCATGCAAACAAGCATACACCATGCATGCAGCAATCATTCAGCATGCAAGCAAGCATGCAGCATGCAAGCGAGCATGCAAACATGCAAACAAGCTACCATGCATGCAAGCAAGCATGCAGCATGCAAGCAAGCATGCAAACAAACATACACCATGCATGCAGCAAGCATGTAGCATGCAAGCAAGCATGCAGCATGCAAGCGAGCATGCAAACATGGAAGCAAGCATACACCATGCAATATGCATGCAGCAAGCATGTAGCATACAAGCAAGCATGCAAGCATGCAACATGCAGCAGGCATGGTTTCTGTCACGGCTCCGGCGCTGCGGGGCTCCGGCGGTCCCACGCGAGCTTGTCGTCGCAAATGGTTTTAAGGCTCACCACCACAGCTTCGGCTTGCTGGCCGGCTTCGCCGGCCAGCCTCAGCTGCGGCGGCGAGCATTAATACCACCTGCTCCTCAGCTCGCGGGCCGCCTCGCCCCTCCGCGCCTACGCGGGCTTAAATTACACTCTAGGGGTAGGGCAGACAAGACTACGTGGAGTCGGTTTTGCAGCGATTCGTTTCTGTCACTAACATTTGTAGCACAACATATTATTGACTTTTCACGACAATGTTTTAATTTAAGTTAAAAATGCTATTGTATAGAAATGTCAATATGCCTAATAAAATAATTCCAAACGAAATTCTGCCATTTTCATAAGTATGCGAAGTGAACGTTATGCTAAACGAAATTATGCCAAATAAAATTCTGCTATCTTAAAACTATGCCTTTGTAAATTCGGACATATAAACATTCGGCCAAACAATAATTATATTAAATCATGTTTATGCCTTAAAAATATTCGTTTAAAGAAGATTATGCCAAGTGTGTTATGCCAAATAAATTTCGGAGCATCAAGATTCTGCCAGATAGAGGGAACCCCTCTTGAATATCTGATCTGTTTTAGGTTTGATTGTTTGCACTTGTAAACAAGCAATGTGACTCAGAACAAATGCCATACAAATACTTATTCAGATACGGCAATTGAACCCGCGACCCGTGACAGCAAAAGGCTGACTGGTATTGCACCGCCTTATTTCAGAGTTGGTTTAGCATGATAATATTTGCATTTACAAACTCAAAGTGTTGACAAAACCTTCAACGAGTTATTTATTATTTCCACACGCAAAAAGCTCATACTCAAAACTACCTTGGACTTGATGACATTAACTGATGTCAAAGACCACGAGAAGGTTGTAAGTTCAAGAAGATTCAATCAAATTACGGCTAGGTATCGATGGAATGTCATCATCATTATCCACGAGTTACGACCAGTGCTCGCGAGCTGTAATGACGGTCATTAGTAGAAAATTATACCTAATTTGACAAGAATATTGAATTTTATATATAAACACTCAATTCAGACACGTGCATATTTTGCATATACATACATAATATATATTTCTTTTCGGAATATATTTTCATTGAAATAAACGAGCAGGAAATCGAAAATATCAAATAATTTTATTTCAGACCTGCTTATTAAGAGTAGGTACTTACCTAACAAATTTAGATCAAGATATTAATAATGGATAATTATATAGGTATACCCGAACTTTAAGCATAGGTAAGTACTTTAGTACATGTCCAATATAAAGATCAAAAACTTGGTATTGATCATACGGAAGTTGATCGCATGAGACCAGATATCATAAATCAAACAGCTTAGCACCAAGACTATCATTAGAGCGTGTATAAGAAAATTAATTCGTAAACATGTAATCACAGTCAAAGTCTATTACTTTTTGATGGCCTATTACGATCATTACTGATTTGAAGATCAACATAATTACGTAAGAAGTAGCCATTTAACCGATGTAGTTCAAAACATCGATCAATAGTGGAATTTAATCATTATTATTGCAATTTTATTGCTAATTTATGAAAATCATGACCATTTGGGTTTAATATCAATATTATGATATAGATAATTAATATCTATTAACAGTTTTAAAATCCAGGACAGCAATAATTATATGAATATCTCAGGCTATCAGTATTTTGAGTTCGCAGCTTCCGTAAAATTAATTACAAATTATAATCAATTTTAATTTAATAGCTTTATTATTTCTTCTTTTTGAAAAAATTGCCATGATCTTTTAGACAAAACTGCATCTAGACAAAATACTTTAGAATCAGTTGAATATATATTTAATGCAAAAGCGATTCATAAATATGTATGTTTTTTTTAAGCTCTGCTAAATTGAACTAATTGATTAATCTATGCAGCTGCAAAAGTGCATTATATAGAATAATAATCAAAATATTTTTTTATTTGTGTAACATAGATGTAGTGAATACAGTTCTTTAATTTAAAATATCAAACAAAACAACCTTAAGATGCAATTAGAATTACATCACATGATACTTTAGTATGCAGACAAAGTATCACATTATGAAATAAAGAATGCATGAAGGTCAATACCGCGTGCATTTAGCCAATATCCGATGACAGCGATAGAGATAATACTAATAAAGATAATTATATCATAGAGATGATTGCGAAACGTAAAAGACATTTTGTTCGCACGGGAAGAGATGTCGAAACTGAATTGGGTGTAAGAGCTCAGGCTGCGTACCCAATGTAAGAATTAGATTTAGATGAAGCAACGCGTGCGGCCAAGAGAGCAAGATTAAAGTGCGTTCGTTCATAATGCTGGCCTCATCTAATCACGGAGTGAACTCAACACCGCAACGAATTGTGTTGTCAACAACAATATTAATTAAATTTCTGGAGCCCCTGTAATTAATTTTGATGTTGGCGTTCATGACATTATTGTATTGGTCATGGAGATTCCTGTAGGTGTTACTGTGCATATAGTAAGTAACACCTACATGGTATGTCACCTATGGTATTATAGTATGGTGTATCACACATACGCATGTGCGTATGTGTGATAAAAAGAGAATGACTACCGTCCATAAAGATCGTGATGAATGAAAAATAAAATTTTTTGCAATCATTATTAACAAATGTTAATGCTTCGTTTAATTTAAACGACTATTGTTACTTCAATACCCAGTCGTTTGATATTGATAGGGACTAATTTAATGTTCCTGACCAGAAGCCTATAGCAAACGCAATAAAAGTTAAAAGATATAATATTACAAACTATTATTACGACACCTCCTTAATAGTAGCGTCTCGGATTTCTGCCGTTCATTTAATAAGCGTAAACGGTCAAGTTACATTGAATAACTAAATGCTAATTTTAATATTCGTGCAATTCATATTTTGAAGAACAGTACTGTTCGTCTACTTCTGGGAATTGCTTGCTCAATCCTAGTCTGTTATCCTCCTTTAGATGGCTACTGTTTTTGTTAACTGCTCTCTTAAGCATTAAGTGTTTTTGGTAGTGTTAGTAATAACAAAGTTACAGTGAAGGTAAATTGCTTTTTCTTAGAATCAATACTCGATAGAAGGAAAAAATATATTAGTGGTCTTTCGAAATGTTAAACCACATATCGCCATTTAAATAACACTTTACTTTACGAAACCGGTGGGCTAATCTTTTTAAGTAGTCTTACTTGTAATCCTAAAATAATTTGATTAAACAGAATAACCCGCCCCAGTTCCAACCAGCACCCTGATTGCGTAACACACTATCAATCACAATCTGAATCATTTAGAAGGGTATTGGTAAACCATTGCTTCATATGTTCGAAAAATTTATCTGCTCAAAAACGTAAATAGCGCAATGAATGTTGTTGAACTGTCAACATGAAAGCCATTGCTTCTGTTAGTGTGTTACGCAACTACCCCACAGATACATGTAGCACGGATACTGAATCATCATTACACATAAATCCAAGTAACCACTTGTAACATTTTGACCAAAAGGAAAATCCTATTTGTGACTAACAAGCACGTAACATAACACATGGAGAAATGCTTCCCGACTAACACCATACATGGTTCAAGGAAGTTATTCAACGGCTGAGGTAGATGACAGATATGAGATACGGGGTACAAAGGGCCGACTGTCTGCTTTGTAAGTGCAAGACTAGGCTAGACTAGAGATACCGAACCGTTATGCTCCTACATACCACTTTAAATAAAATCTTGTGGCCAAGAAGAGCTAGCAGTACCTATCTGGGAAAAGTTAGGCAACATTAAAGAAAAAAAACACCAACGTTTAAATCCTTAACTCTAACACAAATAAATATAAAATGCATATTACACTGTGGATATGTAATACAAAGAGGAAATGAAGATTGTATTTTGTTTCGATATCAGACTACAGGCATATATACCTACTATGCCCAGAATTTTCTGTCGCGTGCCATCCGTGGCACGGCAAAGATTCGTCATCCCAAATCGGGCGTGACCATAGTCCTTAGAATATATTGTTGAAAACGTTCATAGTAAGTGAGAGATAATCTTTGACCATGATAAATGGTTATCGTGCAACAATATTGATGTCAACTCATTTCTGAGTGTTGTGTTGACTTGAATGACATTAAAGATAAGGTGAAACTTTTTGGCCTTTTGTGTCCACATGTAATTAGATATTCAAGTAGATTTTGTATGGGTGTCGAGTGTCAGTAGGTACCCACATCAAATACCGACCTTTGCTTTGTAATAAGAAGTCGTTGCTTAATGGTCAGACTTGATGATGTTTCCTGTACTTTGGAATTATTTACTCTTCATGTACTTAGTTGAGAGTTAGTCCGTGGCAGGAGGTTGCTCGAAACCGAGGAAGGTGTTGGACTTTAACCCACAAAGCAAATGAATACTTTGACAAAAATCTTCTTGAACACCTAGACAAGAAGCGCTAATTACGCAATAGTCGCCCTAAGCCTTCATATACATACAATAATGCTCATCAGCACTTCAGGGGGTTTACTCCGAAGTAGTATCGGCCAAAGGTTCGGCCGTTTCCTGCTACGAAATTACTATTTGGTTCGGTCGGTTCCGATCCTACACTCCTACACTCTTTCGAAAATTGACTATGGTTCCGACCCAACTGAGCCGATCTGAACGTTTTTCGCATTTTTCAATAATATTCGGTTCGGCCATGTGTCGGTCCGATCCGAACATTCACACTTTGCACTTCGGAGTAGGCCCCCAGTGCACGTGTGACCGGGTTTTCAAGACCAATTTGGTTTTGCAAGTCATCAGAGAGCTCAGGAAGGAATGAAAATTAGTCTGCGTCGCTGTCGCCGGATACGATGAAGAGGAAAATATATATATGAAAGTGATTTATTAGGTTACCTATATTGAATATTTACATAATTTAAAAAGCTAACAGTCTTAAAATAATAATAATGTACAATCAGCGTCAAAGTAAAGGTACCACTCCAATACTTAAAGATTATCGCCCGAGCGACGGCGGGCGCGCCACGTGACTCTGTCCCCGAGTAGCTCCCTCCCCCGCCGCCTCACCCATATCTGGCCGAGCATCCACCGATCCCATTTAAATATTATTTGCATGTTTTTAATAATATGGTATTTTTTCGGCTTCTGGCCGAACCGTATACCAAGAATAACTTACAAAAAGACACTTACGCACGGTTGAGGATACGAACCCGCATCATCAGACGCCAGCCGATCATTAAGACCGTGCCTTATACTACTAGGCTATTGGCTCAGTTAACAATCCCAACGAAAATTCGAATAGCATTACTCCTTTTATCGAACAAGGTTGATAACGGTCTTATCTTCGAGATATTAAGGTTTAAATTTCAACTTCCACATAACTCCTCAATTAACTAAAAGATAAGGTTGAAATTAGCATAGATATCTTGTTTGGTTGAATAGAATGTGCTTGATTCCGATTGTTGCACTACCGTCATTTTACTTCAGAAACCTAACTGTTGTATGAACTGCGAGTTTAGGTTGAATTTAGAATACTTCTTCGTCTTATTAACTAAACTGTGATTGAGGGTATAAATACTTTACAAGTCGTTTCGTTTTCGTGCCGATCCGCTTGTGTGTAATATCTTCGTCGTAATATTATCCGATTTATTAAGTTTTAGAACAGTCGATTTTATTAACCGATAGTATGGATCAATTAATAACTTTTTTGAAGGCTAAAATTGTTGTTCTCTGGGAACAGGAACAAAGCATAAAGAAAATAGCACGAGATATGGGCATAACGGTAAGATTTATTGCACTATTACTTACAAATTGATTTTTTTTAATGTATTTCTAATATTATCATTTTCATTACAGAGAAAAACAGTTGGATATAAAGGTATCAAGCGATGGGTGATGTGAAATGTGATCGCCAAGGCCCTCGCCCAATTGCTTACACTAATGAATCGGAGTGACATTGTGGAAGTTCACTTGGTGGAATCCTTCAAAACTTCGCGTTCAAGTGCTGAAACTTTTGGAGTGTCGCTTAGCACTATTCGGCGACATCTACAATATGGTTTCGGGCATGAAAAGTCGACTTCAAGAAGTGATAAACAGTGACGGTCATCCTCTCCGTTATTAATAGGAATTTTACTCAGCAGATTCATTGTGTAACTTATCTGATAAAATTTCATTGGAACATTAGCAAGTGTTAATAATTCCCAATATCAATTGTGGGAAAACATAAACAACCTTTATTATTATCAATCCAGTTACTCCTGTTTACAAGTAGTCTTATAATGTGTTAACGATGCACCATCTGTCCTCACATATTTTTCTAATGTTGTGTTAAAAGGGTTATCAGAAAATGTGATAAAAGAGAAAGATGTATATTGCTATACTGTATAGTTTAGCATGTTGGTTCTTCCTCTATAATTAACCGGCACGAATGACAACATTTCTTCTTTTTTAACAAGGGTTTTTGTCCCATAAGATCATACAGAGTATAAAAAATTAATGTTTTCACAACTTTAAATAAATAAATATTGTAGTTATGTTTCTAGAAATATCTATAAACGAACCGTTATCTAATGTTAAACGTTCTAAACCTCACCCAGGTATCTATTTTGTATTTAGTTATTATTCTTGTTACCATAACACAAGCATTAGGTTGCTTAGCTTGGGACTAGATGGCGCTGTGTGAAATGTTATTATTATTCTAAGTAAATAACCCCAATTTAACACAGATAGAAAACTGTATAGTCAACCAGGAAGTGGATTCCATGAAGTCCTAGAAATGTAATTAGAGAAATAAATGATTATTGTTTGCAACATGCCTAGCTTTTCTTACAAACCTCATACCAAATTTAACATTTGATTTCTTAAATAATAATTAACGAAAATCACATAATCACTTAATAAAAAATAATAAAACAACCAAAAAAATAAATAAATAAAGAACTTAAAAAAAAAGGAAAAAGAATCGTCATTCGCGGATTTGAACTCGTGACCACAGCATTGCTAAGTCGCAGTCTTAACCACTAGACCAATGCGCCATTTATGATATGTGACAAAAAACATAACCGTTTTAACGTCATTAACCAAGGGGGTTCCTTTACTCTGAAGCAGACTGTACAAGTATATAAAAAGGAGGGGAAATAATCAAAGGGTATCAAAAATTTCGTCCGCATCGCTGTCTATAGGAAACGTGCCCAAAAGGCTGGCAGCATTAACACGTTGTATGGCAATGCTGATTCTTGAAAGTTGAAAAAAATTATTTGTAATGATTTTCTTTAGTAATGTTTTTTTAATTCACTGTGAAAAATCTAAATCTAAATTAATTTTAGCTGTCTAGTATATCCTGCCAGTTACCAATATTCTCGATACATTTCCATAAGTAAATGGATATTAGCTAAATGTCCATTATTAATAGTAATTATTATTTCCTTAAAATGTTATTTACGCAAGTCTATGCATACGATTGATATTGCCTTCGAAGTGCTAAATTAACGAAAAACGTATCATGAATAATTCGAAATGTAATTGACACCGACAGGAAAATAACTGTTATTAAAGGGAAGTAACGAAATCATTAATCGTTAAGTACGTTTTCAAATAATTGGTGGCGTGTCATCGGTATATAAGACAGAAATGTATAAGTACTACTACTATTAATTCTAATCCAGCCTGTCCCTTACTGCCCTCTCCCAGCGACGCCCTAAGCTGAGGCTCGTACCCCACAGGGCATGCCCTTAGCGTGTAGTCACTTAGTTTTTAAGTTTTTTAAGCCCTGCCTGGAGGCTTTAATTTATTGAAGCATCCACAGGCCAGCCTGATTAAGTAGACGACAAAGTCATAGATAGAACTGCGAAATGCCAATAAAAAAAGGTACAGACGCCAGCAGGTCAAGCTACCCGAAACTGTCAAATTTTCCCAATCAACTTTGAATCTTATGCTTTAGCAAATAAAGTTGAAAATCTATTATAGAAATTTGACAGATTGTAGTAGCTTGGTATGCTGGCGTACTAAGTTTGCCAGTTCGTGGAACGCGTGTCTCCTCCCCCCAACTGCGTCTCCCTCATAGTACCGTAAGCAACGTCATCGCAAATGTATGTTGTGTGTTTATTACCTATTCAGAACCTTAATATTCTTTAGTTTTCTCAATATGTATTAATTCTACTGACGGTCTGTGACAAACTTAGCGCAAGCGGAATATAATGGCTCTATAATGTAGGTACCTACACAGTACATACATAATGTATGACATGGGATATGCCCACAATTGTATCCGTACTTCCATAGGTGTTGCAACTATTGACTAAGACATGACAGGTGACACGGGTCAAACGAAGTCAATGCTGTGCTTCGCCGATATAATTATATTTCATCATTAATAACTCTTTCATTATAATAACTAAGGGTCTATGGTTCTTAATTCCATCTATGTACTTACCTATACAAATAAGGTGTAATAATTGCAATAACTGAAAACCTGAAAAGGAAAAATTATACTCATAAAAAAATCTGCTGTTCTATATTTGCAAATTGTATGGTTCCTACATATGATTTTTTTCCACGATTTCAGTGTTATTCCCATAATAAAAAATGTTCATAATGATGAGTACAACGACCCCTTTTAAAGCTCTCAGTTATTTCAATTACACAGTGTATAATAACAAATACTTCATCTAATAATATCTGTACATCAAGACGAGAAGATTAGATTTGTGGTTGATGCCAATTGACTGAATGAAGAAACTAGTCAGATTCCTTAATTAGCAGAAGATCAATTCTTGGCAATATGCCAGGCTAAGTCTAGGACGAACGAGAATAATGTAGATATGCTAGACACGCGGCAGGCATAGGGCCATTGGCCGTTGAGACATAATTATCTGCTTAGTAACTAAACATGGGTTTAGTGAGTGTTGCTTCATGTTTTTCTCTTAATACAGACACTAGTAAAATTTGTAGAAATAAATTGTGAAATAAAATGTTCTCTATTATGTGACAAAGATACATCGCGCAGTTTAATTATTATGGTCTGGCAGTTTGAGTAATTTATGCGGCCTATCCCAATGTCTGTGTGTCTGAAACGCCGACCTCATCTAGTTTTTAAAACATGATTGGCGTACAAAAGTGTTTGTACAAAGGTTTGTTCAAACACGCCAATCATATTTTAAAAATTATTAATTATCTCGCACATATCTTTTCACTACAATATATTTTGCAACTTCATGGCTATTTTTTTAAATTGTAATATATGTTGGCCATAATCTGCAATAGAATTTGTTTTTTTTTTTTTTGGAGTCTGTAATCATTAATTTTATTATCATTCCTTAATGCTGTAACTGTTACCAGCGGCAGCGGTCTGATGATGCATTCAAGTTGAACTACTAATTACTTACTACCTACTAAATCCTTTGAATATTTAAAAAAAAATATTAACATATTATTATGTTACGACTGTTAGCTTTTTAAATTATGTAAATATAATGTAGTTAAAATAAAAAAAATATATGGTCTAATTGGTCAAAACCAAAAGTAATTTGATATCATTTACTTTTTAGACAAGATGAAAAAACAAGATATACCTGTATAATAACGCTATTTTATGTATATTTTGAAACAATTCTAGATTAAATCTAGATCATTATCAAAAGGTTATGTCAAAATATCATCATCAGTATTAATTTGTGTCATTCCGTAATTTAGTTACGATATATGAGAATCGTGAGAAAAAGTGGCCAGACCACTCCTAAATAGAGGCAAATCATCAAGTAGGCAGACTGAATCAATAGCACGCCTATGTTGCGTCAGGAACCAGGCTCGCCACCTTCCGCAATCTTAAGGAATACGTACATTGATATAATCAATATTACCTAATTATTCGTGATTTATTTGCCAAACATGTAAACAATTATGAGTTTATGGAAAAATAACTTTAAATCCTACACAATAAAGTTCAGTTTACTCTACAACTTCAAACATTTTTGTAACTTTTTTAATAGTGCTAGTCACTCTGAAATCAAGTTAATTTTTATTAAAATAATGTTGATATTTGTTTAACTTGAAATAATATTAATTTGAAACATAAGTTTGAATAGACTACTTACAGAGAACCAACCTATTGTACGGTATTGTCATTGAACTGTAATAGTCACTTACAACTAGCGCAAAATGTTAAAATCGAATAACTTACATACAGATAGAACGAATGTCATGCAATCATCAAGATCATGAAAAGGATAGAATCTCTTTTTTTCATGTTGTATATTCAATAATGGTGTCGTATTTTAAAAATCAAACTCGCTGACCAAATTCGCACACCATAATACATACGTTCCAAGACAGGCATCGCTGATGGCGTTACGTCTGCGAGGCTGAAATGGGACTGGGCAGGTCATAGGTACCTATAGGATGCATCAAAACAGATGGGCCAGGATCGTCACACAGTGGGTGCCTGAAGACGGGAGTAGTCACAAAGGCAGGTCTAAGAGATTCTGAGAGAGGCAAAATAGGTTAACAAAAATTTTCGATTAATTTTTGATTATTTTCGAGTCCACACAATCAACTCATAATAAATGAGATAATGTCCAGTCTCCAATAGTCTAGGAAAAACGAAACAATAATCTTTTTCTAAGAAAAACAATGAATATAGACGATCAAATCAATTAGATACATAATTTGCTTTGTTTATAAGATCAAGACAACACAACAAAACATACATACTCAAGATAAAACAATAGTAGGTATTTTATTGTTATTTCTCAACCTCATCGTAATGGCAGTTGATGTGGATAAATCCTGATTAACTCGCTTTGTTTATAAGTTTACGTGAGTTAAGTAAAGTCCTACTAAGTAGTACAGACAACCTGTGAATAAAGGCTAGTTTACAATATCATGCTATACTTATTTTTCTTTAATCACAAATTAAATAATCAATTAGCACACTACTTATAAATGCTAACCAGGCCGACATTTAACACGTGCACTATTTAATATTTACACCGAAAATTAGTCAGACAGCGCATATTTATCTCGTTTTTGTCTCATTTATTATCAAAAACGTAAAAGAAATATTACGTATAATTTTATCCGAGACGGAACTCACTACCTACAATTTACGCCTAAAGTAAATGTAAAATAGATATTCGAAATGAGTTAAATATTTGAATTTTTTATAGGTATGAGAGAATATTATAAAGATTTCTCATGCTCCAGTATTTTTCATTGAATATTTATGACGTAAACCAAAAACGTACATAGGTATGTAAACCTAACTTTTAATGGATTATGTAAATAATTAGCTTTCTATTTATGTTCTGAACATGGAGTGTTGAGCGGTAACGTGCTCATTACGAATATCTAATGAGTTTGATTGCACATCGACGGTAAGAAATGGATCTTATTTTTAAACCTGCTGTGGAGTTAAGTGTAATAAATAATGATATAATTAAGATTTATGTGCTAACTTATTTTTTTATGATAAACGCAACGTGCTTTATTTAATATACTTAAATCGTGTTGTGAACTCCTACTCCATAAACGCACATCAAGGAGTGATAGCGACATGTTGAGACGAGAAACAATACCACACGCTACGTATTATAATCATGTGGGTAGTTTGGTTATCATCTAATAGTATACTTTTGTGTGTTGTGCTGTCTTTTTTGTGTGCGCCAAATAAATGGTTTATCTATCTATCTATCTATCGAGAGATTAGTATGAGACTAATCTCTCGACCATGATTGGTTTTATTTTAAAATATTGTTCCTTGAATGTTCTATGTAAGATGGCGACGACATAATTTACTTGTTAAACTAACGCATCGTTTTTCATTGTAAAAAACCTAATAGGTACCATCACAATCTATCAAACACCTGCGTTTTTACCAAACGTAACTTAGTAATTACGTTTGGTGAAAACGCTTCAGGCCAGGCTAAATAGCCACAAGCGAGTCTGTAACGGATATTTGATATTGAAAAACGACTGAAATTACTAAACAGTAGGTAATACCGGAAAAGCTTATCAGCGACTAAAGACCTAGCAGTTGCTTATCGATTACTGTTTTGACGTTACAAACTGTATACATTTATCAGAATTCCTAATAAAATGACGAATGGTGTTAGAACACTCAAAGAAATAGCGATGTTTAAGAAATGAAACAAGGCTCTGGTTGACTACTAGGCCATTGAAATACTAGGAATTAATAAAGAAAAATAGAGAAATAATAAATACAGGGTGGCAGGGACATCGACGCGCAACCTATTACCATGGATTACTGAATCCGGTTCCGGTACCAGTTCTGAATCATGTTCTGGCATCATGTCAGAACATGATTCAGAACTGGTACCGGACCACCCAGGAACAGGTACCGGTAACTCCGGTTCCGGTACCAGTTCTGAATCATGTTCTGATATCATGTCAGAACATGATTCAGAACTGGTACCGGACCACCCAGGAACAGGTACCGGTAACTCCGGTTCCGGTACCAGTTCTGAATCATGTTCTGACATCATGTCAGAACATGATTCAGAACTGGTACCGGACCACCCAGGAACAGGTACCGGTAACTCCGGTTCCGGTACCAGTTCTGAATCATGTTCTGACATCATGTCAGAACATGATTCAGAACTGGTACCGGAACCGGAGTTAGGAAAAAATATTGGCGTTCCATACATTTTCACGGCGCGGCGGCGTCGGCAATGCAATTTTTTTTAAATAGCTGATTTTTTTTAACCAATAATAAACTCTACGCTATGGAGTCTAGAATCATGTGCTGAATTCATGGTTACAGTTTGCGCGTCGATGTCCCTGCCCCTCAAAATTGTACTTCAAGTGAGCCAAAAATAGACACAGTACCGTCTACTATGAGTACAATGGTTACGCTCAATCCTTGAAATGATAAAATATGATTTAAATAATTGAGAACATTTCCGTAACCACACTGAAGCAATTATAAATGTTTCAATTCAGTGTTGAATGTAGTAAGTAAATGTCAGTGTTTTTGCATAGATTAATGAATTAAACAGCGAACTAGAGCGATGCAAATATTACGAACTACAATGACTGCTCAATAACGCAGTCTGCGTTTAATTGAAGAGTTCCGTAGTATTTATTACTAGCTGCGCCACGATTTTACCCTCATAAGTCTCGATCCCGTGAGAATATCGGGATTAAAAGTTAAAAAAATTCATCCAAATCCATTCAGCTGTTTTAGCATGAAAACTTAAGAAACAAACATACAAAAAAATCAAATCTCTTTTTCTATGATATTAGTTTAGATCAGTGGCATGCGTTGTATAAAGGCATATAAGCAGTGCCTACCTCGATAAATCACCATAAGCCTGTCAATTACATTTTAGTGTATGTGCCCCACAATTAAGAAACTCACTAAATTATCATACCTAACAAAAAACGAAATCTTCGTACAAACTCGCGCGGCAGTAGGCAGTCGCCAGACGGCCTACTCGGCTCCCGTACTATTCGCACATTGTCATTGATCATTACTCGTTCAAATTAAATTCCTGCCTACCTATTCTGAAAACCAATGCACGCCACTGGTTTAGATAATATTATTTTTATTAGAGCATTTCTATTGGGATTTACGAGTGATCTATGCTGACAATAGATAAGAAAATCATATCCGTGTCTCACTAACGGGATGCAGCAGAATACCAGCATCAGGTATTGTACCTGGCATATGCTGAGCTGAACTCCCATTGGGTGCAACCATGAGACACACACCGCCCAGTAGTGATCGACCGTTATACATTTACTTACACGAGGTGTCTATGAATCAATTTATCTTTTTAATCTTTGTTTTTTTTTGTTTCACATTTTTTTATGTTTTTTTTTTTTATTACTTGTATTGTGTCTTTTGTTGCACTGAATAAACGTTTTATCTATCTATGTATCTACTTGCTGTTTTTGTGTCGAGTGAATTATAAACCAATTAATAAACAAATAAATAATTCTATTCCCGGTGTGAAAGTGTTAATGGGTTTCTCCATCTGAACACGGCACGGTTGGCGCAGGGGTTAAGCGATTGACTGCTGCGCTGCGTGTCGCGGGTTCGATTCCCGCACGGAACAAATATTTGTATGGCCTACAAGTAGTTGTTCCAGGTCTGGCTGTTTGTGTATGTGAGTTTAAATGTTTGTAAACGCACCCACGATACAGGAGAAATTCTTAGTGTGGGGCAACGTTTTTAAAAAAAGAAAAGAAGAAGAAAGAAATTTCTCAGTAGGAGCCCGCCGCGGAGTCTGGATATGTGTCCAGTTGATGACAATAGGCTCGACCCCTATTACATGGGACTCAAGTCCCGTAAGTTGCGAAATGTGGGTGTGACCACAGAACAGATAAAAGAGGTTAGAAAGGAAATAGTTCCTGATTTGTATTAAAACGCGTGTCGCCGCATGTCTCCTACTCCTGTCTCTCCACTACAAGCAAGACATCAATACGTACGCGCATTACGCACACAAATAAACCACATGCACTTAGATCGCGTGTTTGCTATTGGTTGTCACACTAACGCAAATACTGCTCTGGACGTACACTCACACACGCGTAAAAGCAAATAGTTACGGCGACCGAAAAGTCGATTTATCATATCGATAAAATTACTGTAATTTTGTTAATTAAAGTTTTGCAATTTTTTAAGTTGCGGGTACGGTACGAATAATGTGGACATCCAAATTACATATAAATTAAATTAAATCAAAGTCAATTTAAGGGGGAACATCCGATACTGCCGCGAAATTTAAATTTTCTTTCGTTTTATGCTAGTTGCAGCTCTGTTTTACGTAATAATAATAGAAAGAAAGAAAAATTGCATTTTGAATAACATTAAACGTAAAAGAAAGCAACAATTTGCAAAAAAAAACTAAAACAAAATTTTAAATTTCATGGCCATATCGAATGCTAAGTCGAATTAGCATAATATAATCTAGTTAATTTATTGTGAAATACTCTGTGAAAAATGTATTTATTAACTGTATCATGTTAATTTATGAATAATAGCTGTGCCCGCCGGTTTCACCCGCGTTAATTTGGGGAATAAGCCTACTAAAATAATATATTAGATCGTAGATCTCATCCCTACCTCTGGGCTGGATTGAGGTCAAGAGTGAGCCAATTCTCAAAAAAAAAAAATCCATTAGTTTAAGAGTATTACTTACGATTATCACTTAGTACACTACTATAGGAAGCTAATGACCGGCCGCTTTGCGGAGTTATTTTAAAACCATGATATCTCCTAAGATATTCATTGAAATCCAAAATCCAATCAAGGACAATTTTGTTCAAAATTAAATACTTGTGATGAGTAACGTATTTATTTGGATGAGGATTAATTAAGAGGGGCAATTCTCTTTATTTTAAAAATGTTCACAGTCTGATCTGTCTCAGTCTGTCAATTCCCTGACTGTTTTTTACATAATCATTTTCTACAAAAGGTTGCGAACAAATTGTGCTACATTTAGTAGGTATCCATTGAATTCTACCAGTTGTCTCAATCCACAGTTTTCTTGTACCTGGACCTCTTGGAAAACTAAAAAAAAATTTGGTTTGAGGTTAGTAAACCTCAAACCAAATTTTAGACGAAAAACCAACTAAGAAACTAAATTAATAATAATAATCCACATTATACAATAGTAAAATTAGTGTTAATAAAAACGAAGTTGTATTAATTGTAACATTACTGAAAATAATCATTCGTATAATACACATACTTAATATCGACATTGTTTACAATTTGGTACAACACTATCGATGCGCATAGATTTCCCTGAATAGATGCTTTGGCTCGACACACGCGACGTTCGCAGTGAACGCAATACATTGCGCGACCGCTCACGTCGTACAAGATCGTACCCATGTATTGCAAGCAATGTATAATTTTGCATCTGAATGCGATTTTATCGTTTTTTTCTACAAACTACATAATACTTTTGCAATAATTACAAATATCACTCGTATTTTAAGGTTTTTGGACTTACAGGTGATAAGAAATCCCTCCTCGGGCCACATTACACTCCTGACTTCTTTTCCGACACGTTATAATAGCGCAAGACGGCATAATTCTATTTTTCCGCGGAGTTTCGAACGCTGTCACAACAAGAGCGCGATTGTTGAGCGGTGATTCACATTTCGGTTGACTTTGAGCGTCTGATCAACATTGCGGCGCGCCTGCCCCGCCCACAAGGCCCTTCTAACCTCTTTTATCTGTTCTGTGGGTGTGACTACCTATTGGCATACCTCTGCCTTAACGTTCGCGGTTTACAGGCGAGATGTTATATATATATATTATATATTAATTTATTTGCAGGACAACAAAGATCCCATTGGGTTAGTAACAATAACCTTATCCTATGTTAGTACATCCATTGGGTTAGTAACAATAGTCTTAACCTATGTTAGTACTTAACCAATAAAAATGACAATGTACAGGTGACAAGTGACCTCACCAACGGGCTGTCATGTCTCCCGGCTATATTACCTATTACAAAAACATAAAGCAACTCAACATCTAATGCTACAGGGAACTTTTCGGGGATTACTAGCGTGAAGTTTTAATAATATAATTAAACGTAACATGAAAACAAAAGAAGTTTATTACAAAACTCGACTTAATAAACAAAACAAAGCCGAGTTGGTACGATACATTAACACTCGTGTCAAAAATTACTTTCAGATAACCATCTAAATCTGTTCTCTATCATACAATAATGTAATTATAAGTGTGATTCATTTAAATAACATGTTTATTACTCCGTTGATGTTCTAAGTCACGAATAAACTAATAAACCCGGTAGTGACTTGTGACCGCAAACAAACGTAGGAGATGAGAAAATAAGAACAATAGAAACGAAATAAATGTACGTAATGAGTTTAATTTAGATGTTAGATGATGAACGTCTGTGTAAACATACTACCTACTAACCTACAGTCATAAATGTGGGTCTCAATTATATACCTAACGATGTAAAAATACATATTATTTATAATGATTTCAACGTGGTTTATAGTTGTAACTAGTTTCTGCACGCGCCTTCGCGTGGTATGTCGACAAAAAGTAGCGTACCTATGTCCTTTTCCAGGGTTCAAAGTTGCCCAATAGAAAATGTCATCAATCGGTCCAGCCATTTCGGAGATTAACCGGAACAAACAGACAGACAGACAATAAAATTGTTTTTTGTTATAAGTACTTCCCGTAAGTAGTACTTTTATGTATGTGCATTTAGTGTATAGATAAACTGGTTTTAGTTTTCAGCAGTGAAATTGGTTGGTTAGCCAAATATTTTTTCTGTTGTAAAAAGGAGCGCGAGTTGTTAAATCAACACGAAATCTATAGTTGATATTTGGTATCGTCAAGTAATAACCGGAATATTGCCAAATGCTAAAATATCAATATAGATCCAATCCATTCCTTCCTGATTCGACAAGCCTAGTATAGTGATAGTATTAATCAGACGTTCCCACTGCTGGGACACAGGCGTCCTCTCTTCGAGAGGGATTGGGCTGTAATCTACTATGCGGGCTCAGTGCGGGTTAGTAGATGTCACATGTTTTCGAATGTTTAGTTCTAGGATATGCCGGTTTCCTCACGATATTTTCCTTAACCGTTTTGAGAGCAGTGGTGATGCAATTATTTAAACAAAGTAAAGGACCTTCCTGGGTACCAACCCACGACCTACAAAAAAAAAACGTTGCCCCACACTAGGATTTTCTCCTGTGTCGTGGGTGCGTTTACAAACATTTAAACTCACATACCCGGAACTACTAGTTGTAGTTCATACAATTATTTGTTCCGTGCGGGAATCGAACCCGCGACACGTAACCGTGTCGTCACTTATCACTCGTTATCACTGGGCCACCACTGTACCACACTTAGCCCAGGCCACCTTTATTCTTCTGGTAGTTGGTAGACCTACCAGAAGCATAAGGGTGGCCTAGGCTAAACTTTTAAATTAATAGAAAAAAAAACTGTCCAGAGATCAAAAACCTTTTACACCAAACGCACTTTTACACACTGAACCCCAAATACCGAAAAAGGCAAAATTGTGTATATTGAACAGCAATTTGATGATATCACTGACTGTCCGGCGGCGCTACGCGTCGTCGATCACAGGCTCGTCTTTACAGCCATGAGGTACTTGAGGTACTCCATTAATAATTGTACAGACGCCAGCACATCAAGCTACTACAATCTATGAAATTTCTTTAATAGATATTCAACTTTATCGCTACAGCATTAAGGTTCAAGGTTGATTGGGAAAATTTGACAGTTTCGGGTAGCTTGACCTGCTGGCGTCTGTACTAACTACCTTTTTTATTCACTATGAAAAATGTCTGTCACGCTCAATTTATCTGATCGTCCTTCTCCACTGCAATGAAAAGACCGCCAAACCGTTTATGTGTGTTAACGGTTTTATATAAGATTATTTAGATATGTTTTCCGCTCGATTTTATGGTTTTGTTATAAGTTCTCAGAATGTTGGATTTATAAAGATTAATATTGTATTGTATTGTAATTGGAATACATGTAGTTTTAAATTTTAAAAGGTTTATATTTTACTTTTAACTAACTTTAAAAAAGGGGAAGGTTCTCAATTAGGATGTTTATACTTTTTTATTGGAAACTTTAAATTATTATACGAAAAACGGCAGCCATCCAAATCGGCAATAGAAACAGCATCAGTGACTGAAGAACCTGCACTGTCATAAATAATATCTATTCTATACTTATAATAAATCTGTAGAAGTGAAAATTCTGTACATTGAAAATATCAAAAAAATAAATGGCAGGGGGTGTTACTAGACCGACACCGAACCCAAAAATGTGATTAAAAAAATTTTTGTCTGTCTGTCTGTCGGTCTGTCTGTCTGTCTGTCTGTTTGTTCAGGCATCACGCAAAAACTACCGGTTCGATTACGATGAAACTTGGTATAATTATTCTTTAATATCCTGGACACCACACTGGGTACTTTTTATCCCGGAAAAGTATATACAATAAAAAACAAACTTAATTTTGCGGTTCGATCCCTAGACCCGATACTGCAAAAACCGCAAATAATAAGTTTGTCGTAGGTTAAGTCACCCGCAATGGAGTTCATTTTTATTCCTTTTAGTTTTTAGAGTTATTTAGGTTTATTTTTATATAAGTCGTAGGTATAGATTTTAATTGTAAAGTATAGGTAGTATATTTGATAGTGTACGTAGTGACCGTAGGTTATTTTATAATACTGTTAGGTAGGATTAGTCATTCGTATAGATATTAGTTTTTAGGGATTTTGCTTATTTTTTATTAGTTATCATCAGAAATAGGTTTATTTAGGTAGGTAGGTATTTAATTTTCTGTTATTGAGTTATTTTTTTTAAATTAGGTAGGTACTTTTTTATTTTTTTTGAGGATGGGAAATCATCAAATGACTCCTCCCGCTCTGGGTGGAGCAGAGGGAGTGTCAGACTCCTACTGACTAAAACCCACCCGTGTTCCTTCCTTAGCCCTTTATGTTCCAGGGCAGCGGTAAACCTTTCGGATGATCCCGCTACCCTGGCAGGATTAGGTAGGTACTTAGGTAAAGATATCATATAGGTACCCTCTTAATCACCACTAATAATAATGAGACACAATTGGTTTTCTATTGTAATTAGCCACAAAGGGCCCGCGAGATAGATGGCATTCTGGGGAAACACATACATTTTATCCTGTTACCACGTTCCCGTGGGATAATTTCCGACATCCACGCGGGCGAAGCCGCGGGCAGAAGCTAGTAGGTAATAAACGTGACTACATACAGTTCCCAAATAGTATAACCGTCGATACGAAGAGAAGATCAATAAGACCATTACAGACACCAATCTACATGGTCTTCACATGATCTGCCCAAGATTATGTCTGGTCTTTAAAAGAAACTGTGACCTCTGAGTTTGTTTCGGCCTTTCTTCTCAGAGTAGTCAGATAGGAAACGCCGACCTCATCTAGTTATAAAAAATATGATTGACGTGTAAAAGTGTTTGTGCCAACCTACTAACAGAAATAAAATCCTTTATTATTTATAATTTACCATTATTGCTAAGAAAAACATTATTAATTGTTATGAAAAATATTATCAATCTGCGAAATGGGGTCACTATAGCATAATCTTGACGAATATGTCTGGTCCCACTGGTTCAGGTTTGTAGGGAAGTGTAACTGCAGTAAATATCAATGTAGGCATTACGTATGTAAATACAAGCCATAAATTATTCACACCACTGAAGTTTAATAAGGAAAAGCTGTTGAGAGATCAACGATGCTTGAACGTTTAATAAACCATAATAAGATTATGAAGCTAATTCGCATTATTGTTCCTCTAGTCATTAACGTGTGGAGAGTAAAAAACGCGTTCCGTTTAAAACAAATGAACGTTTAAAATCAATTCAAATACCAATTACAGTACATTACCTAACGGCTGCACGATAATTTCACAGTATAAATGATCTAATAATGGATAAAGTGAGTTATATTCCCAATTACATTATAATGTTTCATTGGTTTTGTATGGATGTTTTTAATTAGTTGACCTACCTCAATTCTAATACGTACTTAGATCAGTGTAGATAATAATAATATAATAATATCCCTGGACATTTCACACAGCGCCATCTAGTCCCAAGCTAAGCAACCTAATGCTTGTGTTATGGTAACAAGATGGCTGATAAACTACTTATATACATTTTTTTTTTTAATTCAGATAATTTTATTATAGATAGAAAAACACCCAGACTCAGAACAAATACATGTAGGACTTACAAATATTTGTTCTGTGCGGGAATCAAATCCGCGACACGCAGCGCAGCAGTCCGATCGCTCAGCCACTGCGCTAACAGTGTTGTCAGGTCTTCCGGTAACTGTAATGGTACTGTAGAGATTATAGCCTATTTGGTGCTAACATGCAACCTCCGCGAGTTTGTTAAAAGTTGTTTGTTTAGTTTGGTATAAAATACGAGACAAACAGAAAGATTCAAGTTTAAAAGAGATCAGGCTGACAAGCCCAAGAATATAGATGTAAAATACGTAATTTATTTTATAGGAATCATTATTGGACATTATGAGATAAACCGAAGTTGGATTTTATACCTCCCGGTACCGAAGGGCTTGTCAAATTTCTCACAGTACTCAATAAATACAGTTTTAAAACGCTTTTTGTTGCTGTTAATAACGGTTCCGATTTAAAACAATTTATTTCGCTCGCAAAGAATACAATTATTCACTTCTATAAGGAAAAATATAATAATTAAGATAAGCGACAGATTCGCTGGTTGATAAACTAAAATAAGTTGTAATAAACAGTAAAAACTTACAATTCAAACATTACTCAGAATATGGTGCTTTAATAGCCTTTTAAAAGTTGGAAGGGATTTCGATTCCTTAATTACTTTAGGTCTATACCTAAAGTAATATAAAGTAACTCTATAGTTAAGCCCCCTCATATACGAAAGTCTTTCCGTCGTTTGTTCCCGGTCGCGGTGCTCTTAAAATTATATGGTTAGCCAATAAACCAATTGATTATAACAGACAAACAAACACAATATTTCTTTGGTTATACCTATGAAACGAAATAGTATAGTTAGCATAGTTGTACCGAAATTCAATTAAATCAAGTTTTTGCTTCCTTTAGATGGTGTTTTTTTTCATTACGATACTGGAAAACACATCCTTTTAATTCTGAAAAAATTTGAACCATCACCCTAATTGCGTTACTCACAATCTGAATCATTTTGAAGGATATTGCTAATCCATTGCTTTATATTATATGTTCGAAAAATTTGTCGGCTCACCAACGTAAATTACACTAATATTATAAAGACGAAAGTTTGTGAGTGACTATGTGTGTGTTTGTATGTTTGTTACTTCTTCAAGTAAAATCTACTGAACGGATTTGGATGAAATTTGGGACACATATACTTTATAACCACGAATAACACAAAGGACGTTTTATCTCGATATTCCCACGGAATCGAAACTTATGCGGGTGAAACCGCGGGGCGCAGCTAGAAACGCAATAAATGTTGTTGAACTGTCAAAAATTAACCTAGTGGTACTGATAATGTTTTACGCAACTTCCCCGAATAAGAAAAACTGTACCTGCATACTAATTAAATAAACACGGAAACTAGCCAAGCCTACAAGGAAGATGATTTGTTTGTTTTCAACGCCAATACAATTAACAATAAACATATTCACAATCATCAATCATTCAAACCAATACAAAATAAAACAAACAAGAAGTTAATGAAGAAATAGCATAACAACAAATGTACTGAAGGTAAAAAATAATAAAAAGAACAGGCATTGTACGGAATTAAAACGTGAAAAAGAAATGAGGAAGCCAGAAACAACACACGAAGTTGATAAGCAAGAAGTAATCATAACCGTAGGTTCTTTATTACAGCTTTTGTTCATACTTTGTAGATATGACATCATAAACAGTGGGTATATTACGAAGGAGATTTACACCAGAATCAGTCCACATACCTTATCCATTGGATAAACTGATTTTTGACAGATGGAACTAGTGATTGCAGCAACACACAATACATTGATTGATACACGTACGCTATTATAATTTCTGTTAGAAACCATAAATAAGATAATTCAAAAAGATAAGGCAGTTTTTTTTTATTACGCATTTTAAATTAACTTTTACGTAATCTGGAATAGTTATGTTCCAAGACAGCGGTCAAAAAACGGTTAACCTAAATGAACAGGGTATAAGAATAAATTATTTGACACCAGAAAGCCAATTCTAGTAATTTAAAACGTTCAAAATCTAGTCGCAGTCTCATCTCAGCGACAAAGAAATGTCAAAAACTTGTCAAAATGTAGATAAATTAGAAGTATTTTTTGACAGATTGAGACTGAGATCAGACTAAGAAGAAAACGTTCACCGTTTTTAAAATTACGAGAATTGCCCCTCTGACATCGACTTAAAATCAAACGCATATTAAAACCACTTTGTCTAGAAGCGTGAATATTTGCATAAGATTTATATAATTAACCAAGGTAAGAACTAAGGAAGGATTTTTGATAGTTTATCACCTAAAGGAGTTAGGCATAGAAATGAAAGTTTGAAGGGAAGTTCGTCATTTTTGCCGATGGAAAATCCGGAAATCGAGGAAATCGTTTGTCTTCCAATAAAACACTGAATCGAATTTGATTCGAAGTAATGTGTCAAATACACAAAAAGTTTGTGGCAATTTGACATTGCTATAAAACGAGGTAATGCCGCCAGTCTCTTTGATACATTACCAGTCGACAGCGATGCGGATGAATTTTTCGACGCTATATTTTAGTTTTTGAATAGTTTTAGTTAAGTTAAGATAAATATTTTTTTTTTATTGACAATGGGCTCACTCTTGACCTCAATCCAGCCCAGAGGCAGGGATGAGATCTACGGTGGAACGAGCTTGCCCAGAAGAAGCTGTTATTTTTATTAATTAATTAGGTATTCATTGTTATTTGACATTTCAATCGAATCAATTGATTGGATTCAGAATTGAAAATATCTTGATTAAGTGACCTCCACAACCCAGTTACTGGGTAATACGATACCCCTTGGTAAGACTGGTTGTCAGACTTTCGGGCTTCTGACTACCCGTAACGACTGTCAAAGATCCACGAATGACAGCCGGGACCAACGGCTTAACGAGCTTTCCGAGGCACGGTAACAAAGATAGGGCAACAAAAATACAATAAGGTGGACTTCGCAACTACGAATTAAATACAAGGAGATTGTTGTATATGTATGGTATGTTCCAAAAGTTTCTGATTAAAATGTAAACAAATGGATCAGAAAATGTTCAGACGCCAGCACATCAAGCTACTACAATCTGTCAAATTTCTTTAATAGATTTTCAACTTTACGGCTAAAGTATTAAGGTTCTCGTGTGATTGGGAAAATTTAACAGTTTCGGTTAGCTTGACCTGCTGGCGTCTGTACCTGTCGACGCTAATTTGTAATGCCAAGTGGCATAATATTTTTTTTTATTAAGAATTAGTGGCCCTACATCAAAGCATTCAATTTTCATTTTAACCCGAAATCTTCAATTTAAATTACTTTAGATGTTTTTCATTTTATAACCTCAATATTCGTTAATGTTATTCAAACAATAATTGTTAAAAAAGTAGTGAGCATCTGTGAGTAGTGTGTATCTGTTTACGTGACAAGGGAGCCTAAAAAGGCCACTTTAAGCAATATCTCTATTCATTTCCTGAATTCCCAGCAGATCATTAGCAATTCCTCTAACTTTCATGAAATTTCATTTCATATTTGGTGTAAACATTGCCGCATGAAAAAAATAAAAACCGTAATTAAGTATATCGGTAAATTTTTCAATACAGTTTTTATGAATCAAATTGGTTTTTAGTTTTTTATTTCTACAGTTTAAATGTTATTTTATTGTGATATGAATTGCACACAGATCATGTTATGAATTGTCAGTTTGTGACCATTTTACGATTTTTAATATGATTCATATTGTTATCCTATTATGATTCTGCCAAAGTGGCCTCTTTAGGCCCCCAGATCCGTTTATTGAGTGATTGCGAAGGAACCTAACCTAAACCGGGTTTGTGTACACTTTCATAAGATACTTTTGAGAACAGAATATCTAGGGAACCATAAATTTTCCTTTCATATAATTGCTCGACAACCGTAAACTTCTTTGACAATGACATTGTGTGATACTAATTGCAATTCAATTTGAAATATTCCTTTGTACTTATTCATAATAAAATATGTATATGAAATAGATTTATCTGTTATTAATAATAACAAAGAATTAATTTACATTGAGTTTTAATCCTTTGAATAAAAAACTATAAACTTCTGATATATGATATTGCCAATAATCCTACCCACTTGATGTTTTTTGCTGAAAATCACGCAAAAAGTTGTACCCGATTAAAAAGGTGATTGTGCATAATTTTAACAAAATAATCACGTAAGTGTATTTTTTACAACTTAGCGAGAGAAAAATATATCACATAATCTATATACTAATAATAAACCTGAAGACTTTTTTGTTTGTTTGCGCTAATCTATATAAAATTTCTTGATTAATTTGTATTTGATAGTCCAAGCCTTGAGGTTGCTTTAAGCTATTTACATCACGCTACCCTTAGGAGCCGAGAAAAAAGTCAGAAAACGAAGTCACAGCAGCGCGTGCGGGCGATACGTTGCGACGCGGTAGGTTGGAGGCCGAAATTTACCGCGGACGAAGTCACGGGCCGAAGCTATCGTGTGTATATAAATATCGTGTGTGCAAATAAAAACAAAACAGAAGGCCAATTCTCGTAATTTAAAAAGTTGAAAATCTAGTCGCAGTCTCATCTCAGAGACAATCAATGTCAAAAACTTGTCAAAAATGTAGGGAAATTAGTGGTATTTTTGACAAATTGAGACTGAGATCAGACTGTGAACGTTCTTAAAATTACGAGAATTGCCCCTCTGATCGAATTATGATCATTAACATGAAATGTACTAAACAATTTAGTTGTCAACGCTGAAAGCGACTAAAGAAAGCCAGACTTTTCAAAGGAAAGCTGTGCAGTACCTATTCATAAGCAGGTAAGATTTGATTCGCCATAAATATACCGCAGCTGTTTTTTTGTTTTTTTATATTACAGTTGGACCTTCCAATCGATGTCTCCGAGGTTGTCAGAAAAGTCACATTCACAAGACCGATCTTCAGTGAAGGTTTCATATCAATCAAATAAATCGTGTTCCTTATATCTCAATGCTCATAAAACAGACATCTTTATAATATCTCGGTTATTATGAACAAGTAGTAACTTCAAACATAATGTCTTCGTGATCTGTCAGAAAAGCAGATGGCAATGTTTTGCGAGGTCATGACCTTTGCAAGTCTGTGATCAATGATCGACCAAAAGCTCACCCATAAAATATGCAAAATTAGTTCTTAATTATATTTTATTATGTATCGCAATCATTTAGATCATGATTTACAATTTGTTTTTATTTTATTTTCGTTATAAAATTTGAATAAGACTGTTTCGGATTCTGTATTTAAAGTTCTCTGACGAAACAATACGTAATTAAAGTTTAGAGAGATTTTAAAGTATGTAGGTATGTCGTTATTCTTCTGGTTGTAGAAAAAACAACTGAACAAGAAATAAATCTATTTTCCTCTTTTTGTCTTCGTTTTTCACTGGCTTTGACCCCATTTGGGGACAATCCCTTGGAAATATCTGACTCAGACTCAAAACTATCCGGCAAGCTTCATCATACAATTGCAATGAAGGTCAACGGTACATCGCTTACTATCCTCAAAAATACCGTAAAATGCTATGGAAATTGGAAAATGAGTGAGCTACAAAAGATACGAAACGTGTTTTTCACACAAGGAGATTTAGTTATATTTTTAATACGGTTTTAATATGTATGAGTTAAATGATTTCTTCATTCGACTTCTATTATAATCTGTAGGTGCGTATTACATTGTCCAGTACCTACCTCGCTAATAGCATTACCACGTATGTAGATAGAGGTATTACAGTATTGTGATGTCTCGCATAAAATATTCGTCACGGACCACGATTTTGCATTCGTTTTTATGTCTTTATACTTATACAGAGAAAGCTTATTATACCTTCTCGTAATGTGAGTTATGTAATTTTTTTAAACGAATATTAGAAAAAAATTGGACACTTTAGGAAAAAAATACATGAAAATATACGCGGAAGTACTGAAACACAGGATCATTTTGGTGACATTTAAGTTTGATCTTTTGTATCAACAAGATGTGTATTTAGAACAAATAAACAGAGCTTTAGAAGACTTAACAGTCACACTTACGATACATAATCTGTCTTACAGCTAAAAACAGAACACACATTTATCATGTGCGTCCTTATGAATATAACCCGTCGTCGCAGTGCGTGCTAAAAATGGTAATACGCTCTGCAGATGTTCGTGCTTCAGCTTAAAAATGGCATGCATTAAAACTAAGTATACGTACTCCAAGGACTCTACCATACAAGATTGTATACCACCATAATATTGTATGCAAAAATAACAAAACACACGCACCCTTTCAATTAAATTCACCGGCTTTCACGTTAGAGTTAGCACCGTAGTACGGTAATCACGCGATGTATTATCACAAGTCACACAGGGGCGCTAGGCGGCTAGCGGATGTGTCTTCCTTTCGACGCGCGAACATCAACTGTTGGTTTGCGCGCGCGCGCGTCCGAGCCTCGCCTGATAACCGATAGCTACCACGGATAAACTCAGTATATATGTACGACAAAAAATTGCCGCTAAATGCCTTTTTACAGGCACAAGTTTACATCATTTACACATGGTTTTTCGAAACAGTCTTCGATTCAACCCTGTTGCTTCGAATGCATATTAAATTTTGCATGCACATCGTGAAATTCGCTATCGCTCAATAGCCATGCAGTTGTATTGAAATTTCAGTGACGAAAGCTGAATTTTGCAATGTTTTACGGTTTTTTGGCAAATAAGCATGTTGTAAGGGCTTATTGTTTTAGAAAGACATAAAATACTAGTGAGATTTTAGGACGGGTAGTAAAATTGTAACATCATTTTAATGGTTTTTAAATTACCATTCGCGAATGCCACTTCGAAGTTAAAGGCATCTTTCACAATTATCAAATTAATATAAACTGAACTACAATTTCATGAAAATATTTATGATTCCAAATTGCAGGTCTGCATCGATTTTATACCTACCTATTACCTAAACTGATACTAAAACCATACAGAAATAAATAAAATAAAATGAAGTCATTTAAATTCTAACCGTTCATTTTCATGTTATATTTTGAATTTTCATAATAGCTGCTCGTAATTATTATTATTACACGCATGACTGACTTAACCGTTTCTCAATTAACCCTTCGTATGCCGGAACGTAGATCTACGCGAGACACAATGGCTTTTTAATTGTGTCTGTAATTACGGCATACAAGAGGTTAAGCAATGATAATAATAGTCGTTTACTTCATTAATAGAACTCTAGTAAAACAATTATTTACATTTCTTTTTCCTTTAAGACACGGACAGATGTCCTACGGATTTCAGAGTTAAGTGAATCTGAAGAATAAAGACAATCTCTAGATTCATTCCAGGGTTCCTTTTACTTAAAGAAACCGGACGAACAACCATTATCATGTACAACGACCAGTTTTTTCAAAAATAAACTTTTTTTTGTAATAGCTACCGGCCAGTGCTATTCTGATCAAACTGAAGGCCAATTCTCCTAATTAAAAACGTTCAAAATCTTGTCGCAATCTCATGTTGGTGACAATCAATGTCAAAAACTTATCAAAAATGTAGGAAAATTAGAGGTATTTTTGACAGATTTAGACTGAGATCATACTGTGAACGTGTTGACTGTGAACTGTGAAATGTTTCTAACACTGAAAACTATCAGTGATAATATAGAGTGAAATGCTGACAATTAGGCTAGAAAATAGTTTGTTAGGCAATTACGTCGAATAATTGGTCTTTCGAAATACTTAATCACATGAAAGCTACAAATGTCTAACTCAATTAACGCTACCTACTTGTCAATACAAAGCTTGACTTTGACGATTGATATTATCGCTAAATAGTCAATCAATGTTTCAAGCGTTTGGTTGATACTGAAAACAGTAGGTATGTGTTCGTTGATGCAAATAACCTCAATTTTTTTTATGGTTTAGTTAGATGCTCAATTGTTTTTTATTGACACGCTAATGTATGCCATAAACGCCATGTCATGTATATTTATATATTAATTTTGTACCTATTTTATTTATGAATAATTCAATAGTTTTAATAGTTTTTTTATAATTCTTCCTCTCAACCAAAGCACCTGCCATGTAACCTCTTCACCACCCTTGGTTGACTGGTAGAGAATGCCTAAGGCATTAAGTCCGCCTTCGTACCTTTTTGTGTGCGAAAAGTTTAAATAAATAAATAAACACTTTAAAAGAAGAGAAGCATGGCATGTAGATTTCGTGATTATGATTAGTTGGCGAAAGTAATGGTCCTTTGTTTTATGCAATTTTATTCCTTTCAATCAATTCATCTACCCTATCGCGTACTTTTACCTTCGTATTAATAGAGACCCAATTCGTGTGCCTTCGGTTTTATAGTTCAACCGCAGCTATGCAGACACGCACACTGCAGATTATGTACTTATGAACCTCGATCATGGTAAACATTGAAAAAAATCGCGGGACAGTTCTCTTAATTTTTTTTTTCAACCTAATGAATTAACTTTCATTACTTACCACTTGATAAAAAAAATCACTGCGTTCCCTTTACTTTAGATAATGTACTTTCACACTCACTTAGCTGTCTTGCAGAGTAACTACCGTATGAATTAATTAGGCTGGTTGTAAAATGTTTATAACCACTTACGATACGTCTAGATAATTTTAATGAAGACAAAGGTGTTAAAAGTGCGGTAAAACGCTCTGTTAAAAGTTTATAACTGAGCGAATTGGTTCTTAATTCTTGATAAGTATCATGATGATGTTTTGGATATCCTTTGATGTTTCTTTCTTATAATAGTAATTCAAATTCAAATATTTTTATTTGTAGAACATAGGTAAACAAAGGGTACAGATGTCTAAATTTATAATAATGAACGCTGTCTTGCCGTCAACGGCGTACAAATTTCTAATTATTATTTCTAATATTAATAATAGATAAATGGAATAAAAAAAATAAAAATAAACAAAAAAGTACTAATACATTCAAAATTAATATAATGTCAATAATTACATAAATGTCCTTAAAATACAATTAAAATGTCAAACCAATAAAATGTCATTAAATTGCAATTTGTCTTCCAGGTACTCATTCACTGTATAGTAAGCTTTCTCACCCAATAAATCAAGAAGAGCCTTTAGTAGCACCCCTTGATTATTAAACGATAAAATAGTTCTCCGTAGTTATCCACCAACGCGCACTGGGCCCGCGTGGTTGATTACGGACCACTTCCTCTCACAGAGAGGAGGCCTGTGCCACATTATAAGATGATTATGCTATGCTATGCTAAAATAGTTCTCTCCTTTGTTCGCTCGTTTGATGGCAACTCTGATGATGACCGATAGGGCCAGAGGCTGGACTATACCGAAAGGTACAACGTTGGTAGGCTCAGCACAAGAAGGACCGACATGCAACCACAAGGTGAAGTTCGTGGAAATCTGCGGATGTGGAAAGTACAGGACTGGTCGTCTTTCGGCTGAATGACCTTTGGTGTTATATCAACCCTTGAAAGTAGATAATTTATTAGACGTAAATTAGGTACGATGAATGATGATAGAAAGCGTAAGCTACGATCTTCCTGAAATTCGCTCCACAGATTAAATACTTAAGGTCATACAATATAAATTCATGTATCCACTACTTTATAGGACAGCTTGTCACGGTACACTACGCGGTGTCATAATAAAAACCCTACTTTATAACAGAAAATAATTGCTAGAAATTCTTCGGCAGTGTGGTCCGTTTACACGAAGTTTATGTCGTAACATGAATCTATTTGAACACGGAATTAGAGATGTTACCTTTCACTACTATTGCCCTATAGTGGCCTTTGACATACCACGTGCGTGGTAATAACGCACTCCTTATTGGTGGCCGGTACCAACTCTAGTTTACGAACGCACCTTAGGGATGTGCTAATAGGTCACTGATGCCTTATTGGTGCGCTCTAATTGGAAGCACTTACTTGTAATGCTAAGACTATACTCCATCTGTTTAGGTAGTTAAATAAAGGTAAACAATCTTGATATGTCTTTTTATATAAAATAAATCGTATAAAAGACCAACAAATATTATTTAAATTTAGTTAATTACCTAACATCGGTTTAAGTAAATACCTAATTGTAAATATTTTTAGATTACATTTTTAGTCATTTTTTTAGATAAAAGACATGTTAAGATTGTTTACCTTTATTTAACTACCTAAACAGATGGAGTATAGGTAAGATTTAGAATCTCAAATGCACAGGACTTTTGTGATATTGAACTAAACGACAAAATATATGACACATAAAAAATACATGTTACAAGCCATGTAACATGTATTTTTACGTGTCAAATAAATGTTTTTTTTTTAAATCTTAGGGGGGCCCGTGGCTAAATAATAACAGCCGCACAGGTCGATCGGTTAGGTTAAGCTACGCTTGCCACGGTTGGTCGGTGGATGGGTGACCATCTTTACATACCGAGACCCCTCCGTGCCTCGGAAAACACGTTAAGCCGTTGGTCCCGGCTGTCATTCGTGAATCTTTGACAGTCGTTACGAGTAGTCAGAAGCTCGAAAGTCTGACAACCAGTCTTACCAAGGGGTATCGTATTATCCAGTAACTGGGTTGTGGAGGTCAGATAGGCAGTCGCTCCATGTAAAATACTGGTATTCAGCCGCATCCGGTTAGACTGGAAGCCGACCCCAACATAGTTGGGAAAAGGCTAGGCAGATGATGATTTTTTTTTTTAAATCTTGTAACTAAAAAAGGACAATGATACATTCATCCAGAAGGAATAACATCTTCACAAGCAGTATACTCGTAATCATCATAATGGTGCAAAAAACAAAACACCATCATTTAATTACATCGATCATTGAACCAAAATAAAACAACACCATATTGAGTGGCTTCAATGATACAAAATAGCACGGCTCCTTTCTTGTTTCAATAACTTATATTTTGTTTCTTTTCTGAAACTGGATCCTTGTTTACGGAAGTCGATCCCCGACTGTGACGTTCATGTTGCATAAAATAAGAAGATAAAGTAAAAAAATAAAAATAGCTTAATGCCACAGACATGAACATAAGGTACACAATCGCTTGAAGTGAATGATCTTTGTTTTCATTGTAACTCGATATGTAATGCCTTGATTACACTACCGTATTATTCATATGAAAAAATATAGGATGGAGAGAGAAAGAAAGACCAAAGTAAATATAGAGTGATGGTGGCCCAGTGATAACGGCCCCGATTAACGAGTAGTAGATCTTGACTTCGAACCATGATAGGCGCTTTACTTTGTGTAAATTATTTTGTTACCACTGATCTCAAAACGGAGAAGGAATCAATGTGAGGAAACATCGGCATGTCCTAGAACCAAAAATTCGAAGACATGTGACATCTACCAACCCGCATTGGGCCCGCGTGGTGGATAACGGCCCACTTCCTCTGCCTGTCCTGTGTACCAGCAGTGGGAATATGGATAACGGCTCACTTCCTCTGCCTGTCATGTGTACCAGTAGTGGGAATATGGATAACGGCCCACTTCCTCTGCCTGTCCTGTGTACCAGCAGTGGGAATATTACAGACTGATTATGCTTAAATGTGGATTATGTGAGGGATGATTTGAAAGAAAAAGGAGTGAATGAGAGGAGATGAGGGATGGCAGACAGAAAAGAATGGAAGAAAAAATCGTGTGACGCCGACCCCAATAACATAGGAAAAGAGCAGGAAGGAAGATGACGATGAAGCACTAAACCCAGCATCCTAATTAAGTAACAAACTTTTAATCTCAATCTGAATCATTTTAAAGGAAATATCCCTCGATGCGAATTCATTGCTTAATATGTTCTAAAAGTTTGTCTGCTCAACAACGTAAATAACGCAATGAATGTTGTTGAACTGTCAAAATCAAAGCCATTGCTACTGATAGTAGTTTCACTATTACCCCACACGATTAAGTTTCGTTATTATGAAAGCTAAAAACTTATGACTAAAGATCAACTCAATGAAGTTATATTTATAGGCACGTTACTTTAACTTGTGATCCAAAAAAAGTATTGGAAAGCGTGTTTAATTAAAAAAAGTATTGGAAAGCGTGTATAATTATCTCTACCAATCATTATATCATAAATCCAAAAAATACACTAATTCGTGCATAGACCCGCGCGTGAGTTTACAAGCCGTTTAATAACAGTTTACACGGGGAAACTATAAATCGTAGTTAGCATAGATTAAATAATGATTACGTGTAACCGCAGCCTTACCGGAAAACGACCGGTGTGTTCCAGCCTGTATGTTGTTATGTAAATCGTTTATAATCAATTACTGATAATGTTATCTGTATGACTTGCTTGATGAACGGGTGAGTTGGGAGAGATTGATCGTTCCTGAACTTCCTTAAGTTAGGTTATATTTACGTTCAGCTGCATAAATGGGATAGGCAATCCCATTTTTTTTTTATCTATGTGTAACCCTAACGCGATTAAGGGCTTATTTTTCCAACGCCAGATAATAGGCTAGTTTCCTAAAAATCCTAAATTAGTCCGTCAGTTACATTATCAAAAAAATATTGGACCCGTATTTTTTCTTTTGTCATTTATATAAAAAAAAATATGAAGATATCGCCTGTTAAAGTTCTGCGTGACGTCACTTTTTAGCATGGCGTGACGTCACGTGACCCCCACTCTCAAATTTTGACGCGCTTTATCTTTGTAATTTTTTGTTTGATTTAGAAAAGAAAAAATACGGATCCAATATTTTACGATAATCTAACTGACGGACTAAATTATTATTTTTTTACCCAGGAAACTACCCGATTTTATCCGAGGAATAATTTTGAAGTGTTGACAGTTCTTCCATACAAAACCTGTCAGATGTCAATTTTATTCTACGAATAAAAATTATTTGTCGATTGAAAAATCAGCCCTATATCTCAGAAAAGGAATAAACAATAGAGTTTGGTACATGCTAAGTATTACTAATGACGACTATAAGGTCGACTTTTTCTTTGGTGACCGACACTGGTTTACGATGGTGACGCGGAACATACTGTGGGGATGGTTACAAGTGTGCGGTCACGTAAGCGTCATTTGTTTTTACCCGCAACTCCGTTTAGGCTATTCCCTCGGCTGGGCTGGCAGCCAGCTCCGTCCGGGCTATTGCCCAACGATTGATGTTGGGAAATTGTATCTATGCTAATTGCGCGGTAAACTCTGCTTGCGAGATGCAGGATTTGCGTGACGTCACGTATGACGCGTTGTTCGCATGTGGCGTTGTAGATACCGCTACAGTCCCAACGAAGTTTTCGGTGTATTTAATGCTGCTATAAGGAATTAATTTTTATTTCATTCCTTCGCTCGCCCCCGCCATCCCCTTGTAACCTAACCTATCCGAGTTGGGTGTCCCAATTCCAGAGATCTTACGTTACGTACAGACGCCAGCAGGTCAAGCTACCCGAAACTGTCAAATTTTCCCAATCAACCTTGAACCTAATGCTCTAGTAATAAAGTTGAAAATCTATTAAAGAAATTTGACAGATTGTAGTAGCTCGATGTGCTGCTGCTGGCGTCTGTACATACATACATACATCAATCAAGTCAGCCTATTGCAGTCCACTGCTGGACATAGGCCTCTCCCAGGCTGCAACACAACACCCTGCCCTCCACCTACATACATACATACATATTGTATTAATATTTATAAGGTGTTAATACCTACTTGAAGATAATCTTGATCAATGAAAGGTGACAAATTTTTACTACAAACCATCTTCTTTAAATAATACCAAAGTTATGTCTTCGTCGAACAAAAAAAACATAACAATAAATAGCCTTTTTTTTTTTTTTTTTGAGGATGGGAAATCATCAAATGACTCCTCCCGCTCTGGGTGGAGCAGAAGGGAGTGTCAGACTTTTACTGACTAAAACCCACCCGTGTTCCTTCCTTAGCCCTTTATGTTCCAGGGCAGCGGTAAACCCTTTCGGATGGTCCCGCTACCCACAATATTTAGCCTTCATTTTAACATTAGTAACTATTAAATTATATGCGAGTAACATCAACATACCTAACTACTTCGTAATATAGGCCATACAATAATATTCATAGAAATATATTCGTCGATTCAATACCTATAAAAACTAAACCGATTACATTATCATAATTTCAACGCAACAAAAATATTAAATAAGTTTTTATAAATAAGCTAAGTCATAACTAAATCAATTACATATTCACTCAGTCTTCCGCCGAACAAAACATACGTTTATGTACTAATAAAGGCTACGTACCTACCTACGTAACTTTATCATGCGATTGCAACGCCCTCTAGCGTCACAAATATGGTGCTAAGCATATGGACCATAATATAATCACTTCCACATTACATAAAACTGCTTTCCGTTATCGGTTATACATTCTGAAAGTTCACGTTACGTTCAAGAATGGTAATGCCGCAATGGAGGAAGATAGCCGAAGTTTCAGTAAGGCTGAAAATTAATGGTTGTACCTATATTAAGTTACTAGCTGCGCCCCGCGGTTTCACCCGCATAAGTTTTTATCCCATGGGAATATCAAGATAGAAAGTATCCTATGAGTTAATCCTGGTTATAACTATCTGTGTTCCAAATTTCATCCAAATCCGTTAAGTAGTTTTTGCGTGAAAGAGTAACAAACATCCATCCATACAAACTGTCGCGTTTATAATATTATAGTAGTAGGATTATTTGTGAACGCAGCCATAGCTCAATTGGTTAATATATGCCACAACTGTCAGGATGACATAAGCCGCCTTCTTGTCAATTTGAGTTTTTAGATAAAGCGTTAGTGCATAAACCACTTCCGCGTGTATTACTTGCTCTGCGCCTACAAACTTAATAATTATTAATGATCACCTAGGTATGTATCATCATCAGCATAAAGCAGCTCACTGGGCGTATCCCACAATGGTCATCCGTTCTAGGTACCTACTGCTAAAATGACCTATGACCGGCCCATTGCCACTGAAGCTTTATACCAATAACATATAATATTTAATTTGCATATTGCTAAGGAAAATCACTAATTCTTGAAAATTGATTCAGGTACCTGCAATAGCTGCAATTTAATTTAAATTTACTTTCCATCAAGTCTTCTCTTTTTCATCTGTTTCTAAAACAAATATTTGTTTGTGTTTATTAAACTGTGCAATCTCTCAAAAGCGTCGCCACATTGACTAGCGCCTAATTGCCTAATAAACGCAAAGAAATTAAGAAGTTACAAATGTGCAATAAAGTAGAAGCAGTGGGGTAATAGCGTAACACACTTTCAATCAAAATCTGAATCATTTAATAGGATATTGGTTATCCATTGCTACTGTTTCGTGTGTTACGCAAATACCCCACTGCTTCTACTTTATTGCACATTTGTAACTTCTTACTTTCTTTGCGTCTATTAAAGGAAGTTAAACTTCTATTTTATTGCCAACTTAATAACTCAGAACCTATTAAGACATAACAACAATTAGTTCTTGATTCGGATATGATATGGTCGATTGGCCATTTATAGACTGGCCAACAAGATAAGCGACATTGAAAGATGTATCATTGGCCTTAGTCCTTATACGTAGCTCTATTATCTAAGTAACCATAAATCATAAATTATATTAATATTTATGACTTGAACCTAAGTCAATCAAAACATGCCGTGGAATTAAGTACTAAATTTTTATTAGTATAATCAAGGTTCACCTTTCATTATCATAATGATTTTAGAAAACCATACCAGTTTGATTTTCAAGAATAACATAACCATCCATAATTTTCCACTACCAGCTCTGAATTTCAAGCTGTTATGACAACTATATTTGTCATTATGGCATCATAATCAGCCTTTAATGTTCCCACTGCTGGGACACAGGCCTCCTCTCTTCGAGAGGAAGTGGGCTATAACATAGAAATATAAATCTATGGGCCAAAATCTAAATCTATAATCTACCAAGCGGGCCCAGGGTGGGTTTGTAGGTGTCACATAATATCTTCTTTGGCAGATGGATTTGTGATCATTTTATGCCCATCCACTACTAGACATAATTGTAATACCTTAGTCCCTTTAGCCACAGGTGGGCAAGACACGTCTTTTTCAGGACAATTTTTTTAAGTAGGCTGGTTTCTCATACAATTTGATGCGGCTAAAGAGCAGTTGTTACACAGGCCTATATTTTTATTCCGATTAAATCAGTACGTTGAGGTATACTGCTGAAACTTTTCCTTCCCAATCCGACCCACAATACTCACGATTTCTTTGAAACGATCGCACAATATTTATTTGATGTTTAATATTATATTGTACGTAAGACTTACTCGTAAGGTAAGGGAAAGTAATTTGCAATAAACCTTTTCTATGACAGCCAATCACATCAAACATTATCCAAATAAAATAAGTAATAATATTTAAGTGAAGGTAAGTACACACTTTCCTTTACTTAAATCATTCGGAATAATAAATATTTGGATCCCTTCTACACTCAAGATTTCACTCTGGCTGGACTCAAGCTACATGTCAATTATCGTAGTATAAAAGTAAAAACGAAACCTGACTGTGGAGGACTGCTCAGAAACGTACTGCTGATGATGAAATGATGAACTATTAATGTTAATTACCGCGAAGTGGGGACCGCGTATCGGCTAGCGTAGTGTGGGACGCCCCCGAACTAGACGACCTGACGACCTAAAAAAAAGATGGCTGGCACAGACTGGATGCGGAAGGTAATGGACAGAGTATTGTAGTGCACCCTGGGGAGGCCTAAATCCAGCAGTGGACTGCGAAAGGCTGAGTTAATTGAATGTTGAATAGCAATTTTACGATTAAAAATAATAGCCCAGAATTATGGAACTATGCACTGTGCAAAATAACGTTACCTAATAAAAAAGTAACCTGAAATGATTCGCGTAACCAAATGCCAATATCAAAAATCAAACTGGTGTTACTAAATAGGAAGTATGAAATTAATATTAACAAACTATTCTAAAGGCTATTGAACAATAAAATTAATAGTTTTGTATTTCATTTTAGATGACCCACGTTGCAAATTATATACTTGCATACAATCGTAATGGCATCAGGAAATAAGCTGTAGAACTCTTCTGAAGATATCATTAAAATCACTTCCGATGGGTTTAGTTTTCGTTTTTCAATTAATGCTAAATAAATTATCTAAAGTCGGGTTTATTCATCTTCATCATAAGCTGCAAAATGCATAAATTACTTGACGTAGTTATCTAATGATTCAGAAATTGCCGATTTTGTAAATGATAATTGAAAAGTTTATGTTAACATCTGCATTCAATCAATTCTAATACTAATTATTTATTTATATGGCTATGATGTATGCATATATTTGTTTTAGAAATATACATGGTACACCATAGAGCACCTGCAGTACTCAGCAACCTCTACTTTCCATCCAAAGGTTGTCTTTAAAATATCGCTTTTAGTGATAAGACCTATGGTATCACTCTCTTTGTAAAATTTCTACCTTTTTACGGTAATATTAAATGGTGTACATAATAAAGATTATTCTGTCTATCTACATAATTATCTATCTAATGACTTTTAATTACGCAGACACTTGTCTAATAGATAGGTAAATAGTAAATAGGTAAATAGTTCATAACAGGTTCAATAGATAGGTAAATAGTAAAAAATGACATGTAGCAAAGCAACTCGTCACATGTACAGTCAGCGTCAAAAATATCGGGACGAACAGACTGTTCAAAATTATCTCAACAACTAAGAAAATTAAACTTAGTCTCAATTGGATAAAGTTCTTGTCAGAATGACAGTTGTCGTGCACTGTCTTCATTCTGAAACATTCCTTGTGTCATTGAGTTAATATTTCATTTTCATAGTTGCTTAGATCATTTTGAACAGTCTGTTCGTCCCGATATTATTGACGCTGACTGTACATATATTGTATATCAAAAAGTGTTTAATTATAATACAAAGCTTGCCTGCGGCTAGCCTATTGACTTACTACGATTTGACGTTTGGCATTTTATACAATGTGGAGACAACAATACGACAGAAACTACTGGCAAGACTTACCGCTAACTTGTTTTTTTCTTTGTATGTTTATGTTCTTTTTTATGTGTCATGTTTGCCGCAAATAAATGTATTTTCTTTCTTTCTTACTAATGGCTAAGAGTATTTTGAAACTATTAAATACTCGTATATCCTAGCATCAAAATGAAAAAACTAAATACTAGTGATAAGCTATGGGTTTTGCCAATCTTTGACTAGATATAGCAACTAAACTATTGGATATATTTAATTGAATTTTCGACTCTAGACTGGGAACGTTATTCAATACGCTGTTTATTTTATTGTTGTTGTACTGTGTCTCCACCTTCTATATCATCGTCATCATCATCATTTCAGCCGAAAGACGTCCACTGCTGGACATAGGCCTCCCCCAAGCACCACCATTTCAACTGGTTCTGTGCTTCTCGCTTCCAACGGGTTCCTGCGGCAGTGGGCAGGGCATATTGCTCGCAGAACAGATGGCCGGTGGGGCCGAAAGGCGACCACCTTCTATATCGTTTAAGATAATAATCGCATTTTCGTAAAACTGTCGCTTATGATAAGTTGGCGGTCTGGGGTCGATATGTTCATGGGTTTAACAATTCATTTGTTTAAGTCACTTACATCTTGCCCAATGACAACACAATATCATCAATGCGGAAACCACTAACATTATTCACATAAAAATCAATTTGGTCGTATTCAGACCAAAGCATAACCAATTTGTTAAGAAATTACCACAGTAACGCACATATCAATTTATCATTACAACTACTAACTGACATAACGAATTGAATGCATGCATGTTACCTACTCTATTGAAATCTTGGTTACCTAACATAGGTGAAATTTCAACAAATTATTTGTTTCCTTTCAAAATTTGGATGCAATAAATATTTATTTTAATCGTCAAAATGTATGCATATTAATCCAAACTAATATTATAAATGCGAAAGTAACTCTGTCTGTCTGTCTGTCTTTGCTTCACGCCTAAACTACTGAACCGATTTGTGTGAAATTTGGTACAGACATAGTTTGGAACTTGAGAATGGACATAGGATAGTTTTTATTACAAAAAATAAAATAAAATAAAAAATAAAATTTATTCCGGACATACAGCGCCATCTATTGGTCAAGAGTCGGTGTCATCTATTGGTGAAGTCACTATTCCACGCGAACGAAGTCGCGGGCAAAAGCTAGTAATCAATATTTTTAATATTAGTTCCATTCCAAATATTTCATGGTTCGATGTCTTCATGTCATGTAACCTTTTGATTATGGATACTATCTATCTGCCTAGCCTTTTCTCAAAAATGTTGAGGTCGGCTCCCAGTCTAAACATATGCAGCAACGTCCAATATTTTACATGGAACGACTGCCTATCTGACCTCCACAACCCAGTAACTGGGTAAGACTATACCCCTTGGTAAGACTGGTTAGAATACTCAATTAATGTTATTACACATTAAAGTATTTTTTCTATCATTACGCTACTTACATTCTACTTTCCATATATGGATTTAATTAATTCCATGAAAGGATTTCCTTAGATTTCCGGGGCTGTTAAAATACAAAGTGGGCAGTACAAACAATTGCTTACAATAACATCTTACAACGATAAACGAACCCACCTACTTAACGTGACACTAATGATAATGTAGCATCTAATGAGGTAGTCGAACTTCATCAATAGGTATTTACGTCAGCCAGTCATTAGTTAATACGTTACGTTAACTTATATTATAAAGAGAAAAGGATTGATTTTTTGTATGTTTGTTTGTAATGGATAAACTCAAAAAATACCTAACCGATTTAAAATTTTCTTTCACCTATTTTTTTTTTTGTACATTGTGGTGTCTTACGACTTCCACGCGTACGAAGTCGAGCGCAGAAGCTAGTTGATAATACACTTATAGGTCACATACACCTAATTATATTTAGTACTGAATACAAGTCTACCAAGACCCGATAAGACCGCCCATTGTGTCACCCTTTGTAAAATTGTATATATTTATGTTCTGTAATTTGTATGGTGTACAATAAAGAGTATTCTATTTTATTCTATAATTGGCATGTGTTTAATCGAACCACTAAAATTCCCATTTTGCACTCCTAAAAATATTATTGAACACTCTAATATAATGATTGCGCCTCTTTTTGTGACCCTCAAATAATATCCATTTCGTGCTTCTAAAAATAGCCAAATAATTACGACTAACTTGGATGTGCGTGCGGTTGGTCACAGTTCTAATCTAACCTAACCCATTAGGTCACGCACGCGGGCCGAGTGCACATCGACTTGCAGCGGGTGCCTGTGCTGGACCAGTCGCCAGTGATTCAGTGCACCCGCTGCTTGCGCTATGGCCACGGCCGTAAACTGTGCACAGAGCCCGCAGACCTCTGCACACACTGTGGCGATCCCCACCTTAGAGTCGACTGCCCCTCAAGGTTGGCTGCAGAAGCGCCTAAGTGTAGGAACTGCGTCTCCGCAAAGCTGAGCAATACCCAGCACAACGCCTTCGACAGTGAGTGCCCAAGTCGCGTGAAGTGGGACGCATTGGCACGACTGTCGGTGGCGTACTGCTAAGGGCCAGCCAGCGGAAACTGACTCCAGGGACTCATCCAGGGAATCCCGAACACACTCGAGAGCCCTAAAGAACTACCAGGTAATCCAAGCGAATCTGCAGAGGAAGAACCTAGCAACCCAAGAGCTCTTGATCTTGGCTAGCGAGCGGAAGGTTGCGTTCGCATTGCTCCAGGAGCCGTATGTGGGTGGGGTTAAAAGGATGCGAGACTACCGGGGAGCGAGAGTCTACCAGTGCGCTGAACAAGGAGGTGGAACTGTGAAGGCGGCAATAGTCGTCTTCGATCACGACCTTGACGTGACACAGTGTCCGAAACTCACCACCAACAACATCGTGGTGGTGAGGATCCGTACCAGCGCCTGGGAAATCGCAGTAGTCTCCTTCTACTTTGAACCAGACCAGCCCATACAGCCATACCTGGAGCAACTCTTGCAGATTCGCGAGGAAATAGGCCCCACTAGGATAATTATTGGCGGCGATGCCAACGCCAAGAGCACCTGGTGGGGTAGCCTGGTAACCGACACAAAGGGTGAGGACATGTCGGGAGTCCTGGAGGAAATGCGCTTGCAGATACTCAACGTCGGCAATACTCCGACCTTCGACACCGTCAGAGGTAACACCGTGTACAGCAGCTTCGTTGATGTCACAGCCTGCTCAACGGAGCTGCTGGACTTGGTGGAGGACTGGAATCTACAACACTAAGAAGGCTAATTGGAGCCAATTTCGTTCGAAATTGGCCCAATTAAAAGCGGAATCAAACTTAAATTCAGAAGAAATAGGCAAAATAAATAATAAAACAGATTTGGAACAATGCATAAATACATACATTCTCAAAATTACAGATTCTTGTGAAGAAACTTTTGTTAAAATTAAAGACAACACACAAATTACTATACCGTGGTGGTCCAAAGAGCTCGCTGAGCTGATGTCGGAAGTGAACACCCGGAGGCGCCGTATTCGATGCGCAGCACCGATCCGGAGACAAAAAGTCGTCGATGAGTACCTGCAAGCAAAACTTAATTATGAGTCCCTTGCAAAAAAGGCGCAGACAGAAGGATGGAAGGGCTTCTGTCAAAAACAGGACAGGGAAGGAATGTGGGAGGGGATATATAGGATCATAGGACGGACCGCCAAAAGACAGGAGGACTTGCCGTTGGTAAAGGATGGAGTGCCACTGAGTGCACAGAAATCGGCTCAGCTGCTGGCCGAGACCTTCTACCCGGAAGACCTAGAAGAGGGAGAATCCGCTGACCACCGTCGGACACGTGAAGCGGCCTGTCGTGTAAACGACTGGGCGCATGATGAACAACATGACCCACCGTTTACACTTCAGGAGCTGAAAACCGCGGTGGAAAGCTTCAACCCAAAGAAGGCACCCGGGGCAGACGGTCTCACAGCCGACATCTGTGCCCAGGCTGTATCCCAGGACCCAGGGACGTTCCTTGCACTGGCAAATAAATGCCTCGAGCACGGACACTTCCCTGGGGCTTGGAAGGTAGCCACAGTGGTAGTCCTCCGAAAACCCGGCAAAGAATCCTACACCACCCCCAAATCATACAGGCCGATCGGCCTCCTACCAGTCCTAGGTAAAACGCTGGAGAAACTGCTAGTAGCAAGGTTGAAGTGGCACCTAATCCCGCGGCTCAGTACTCGCCAGTTTGGTTTCATGCCACAGAGGAGCACCGAGGACTCCCTCTACACCATGATACAACATATTAAAGGGAAGCTAAGTGAAAAGAAGCTAATCACTGTTGTATCACTGGACATAGAGGGAGCCTTCGATAGCGCATGGTGGCCGGCCATCAGGACCAGACTGGCTGAGGAAAAGTGCCCGGTGAACCTCAGAAGACTGCTAGACAGCTACTTGACTGGTAGGAGTGTCAGATTAAGATACGCTGGTGCCGAGTGTCGAAAGGACACAAATAAGGGGTGTGTGCAGGGGTCCATTGGCGGTCCGATCCTATGGAACCTAATCCTCGACCCTCTGCTAAAGGGGCTGGATGAGCGAGGCGTCCACTGCCAGGCGTTCGCCGATGATGTGGTGATGATCTTCGACGGTGAGACAGCGTTGGAAGTCCAGAGACATGCCAATGCCGCCCTCGAGTATGTTCGGTGATTACCAGGAAGCTGAAGTACGATGTCCCACTCCTGAGCATGGGCGGGGTAGACATTGGCATGTCTAAGGAAATCAAGGTGCTGGGACTCACCGTCGACCACCAGCTCACTTTCAACTCCCATGTCGCTAACGTTTGCAGAAAAGCTGTGAACATCTACAAGCAGCTGGCACGTGCGGCAAAAGTGAGCTGGGGCCTTCACCCGGAGATCATCCACACAATTTACACGGCAGCAGTGGAGCCAGTGATATTGTACGCGGCAAGCGCTTGGGCACCGGCCGCGAAGAAGATCGGAGTGCAAAAAAGCCTCAACACGGTCCAACGAGGATTCGCGCAGAAGCTCTGCAAGTCCTACCGCACCGTTTCGCTGAACGCGTCCCTGGTGCTGGCTGGGATACTCCCACTCGACCTCCGAATACAGGAAGCAGCCGCTCTGTACGAGGCGAAGAGAGGGATACCACAGCCGGCACTTGCGGGCAGGGAGGTAGAGCGGGTGGTGGCATTTGCAGAGACTCCGCACCCGGCGAAACATATGGCCATGGAGTTCGTGTGCCTGGAGGACCGGATGCTCGTGGACACCCACAATACCCAAGCAGTCAGGGTGTTCACAGACGGCAGCAAGATTGCGGGCAAGGTCGGAGCAGCGCTGTCACTTTGGGACAGCGATGCCGAGATCAAGTCCGTCAAACTTAGCTTGCCGTCCTACTGCACGGTCTACCAGGCTGAACTTCTGGCCATATGCGTAGCCACGCGCGAAATCCTCAAGAGCAAAGAGGGAACCTTCGGTATCTACAGTGACTCAAAGGCCGCACTGCAGACAGTCACAAACCAAGGTTCCCTCCACGCCCTGGCCGTGGAGGCGAGAGCGAACGTTGCCGCAGCTTTATCCCAGAGCAAAGATGTTTCCTTGTTCTGGGTAAAGGCGCACGCAGGGCTAGAAGGCAACGAACGCGCGGACCATCTCGCGAAAGAGGCTGCACTCCGGTCAAAGAAGAAGCCGGACTATGACCGCTGCCCGGTTTCATTCGTCAAGCGGCAGATCCGTATGGGGTCGCTCGACGAATGGAACCGGAGATACAAAAACGGCGAAACAGCCTCCGTCACAAAAATCTTCCTCCCGGACGCCATAGAGGCCTTCAAGATTGTGCGTAAGGTGAAGCCGACCGGTGTGTTAACACAGATCCTGACGGGGCACGGTGGGTTCTCCGAATACCTGCATCGCTTTAGGTGTAAGGAAAACCCATCGTGCATCTGTGAGCCGGGTGTGCTGCAAACGGTGCCGCACATATTGACAGAATGTCCTGTGTTCGGAGCGCAGCGACTGGAGGCTGGAACAAAAATCGAGACGGAAATAAATAAAAACAATATTGCGGAAATAATGGCCAACTCAAAACAGAGGAAAATTTTAATAGAGTACAGCATAGCCATAACGAGAAGAATAATAAAAATTAATAAGGAAACATAAAAATAGATATATATATACATAAAAATATTAATACAAATAAAGCATATAACAAGGAAACAGATTTTAAAAAGTAAACTCAACTAAATGTATACATAACCTTTAAGAATAAATAAATGAATAAAAAAGACGCAAATAAAAATATGAAACTATAATACCTTTATAAATTAGTAAATTAAAATAATCAGTAAAGAAAAATCAGGGGGACACTTAGAAACGATTAGATTAGTCCGGCACTGCCCAAACTGGCTCATTAGTGAGGCAGTCTGGGCGTCCATGAGGATTTCCCACTCCTGCCAAAACAAAAAAAAAAAAAAAAAAAAAAAAAAAAAAAAAAAAAAAAAACCCATTAGGTCGGGGTGCCCTAGCTTGATTACTGCGACCAATTCGGCTCGCTCGTGGTTGGTCACAGTTCCAACATAACTTAACCCGTTAGGTCGGGTACATCAGCTTAATAACTGCGACCAACGGCAACGGTGAGGAAAGTCCAGAAAGTTAAAAAGAGCCTTCATTGCATAATCAGAAGCGCAATTTTTTTTTTTAAGATTTAGTTAAATATTTCCCTTTATAATTAAAATGTGTTAGACGTCTAAGCTGAGGTAACGTTCTGCAGTACTAACCACGTATGTTGCTAACTCTATAACCCCCCTCTGATACTTCATACAAGTAATTTATCTAAACTTATCTAATAATTAAGTATGCATTTTAATCACCTCATTGGTCGAGTTGCAAGTAACCCACCTTCGTTCTAGGCCGAATCGAAGTGACGGATAGATGACGATAGGCTTGTTCACTATGCTGAGACTGGTTGTAATATATTATTATTAAAACTCAATTACTTATTGATTAATGGGATAATAGGTATCTAAGAGTAGTGGTGGCCGAGTGGTAAAGGCCCCAACTTACAAGTTGTAGGTCGTAGGTTCGAACCCAGACAGGCTCTTTACTTTGTGTAAATAATTTCATCACCACTGCTCTCGAAACGTTGAAAGAAAACATTGTGCGGAAACTGGTATGACCTAGAACCAAAAATTTGAACATACAGGATACAGGCCTCCACTCCCTTCCTTGGAGTGGAGGCCTGTATCCCAGCAATGGGAACATTATAGGCTGAATATGCTATAGGTGTCCATAGGTCATTAGTCTCCAGGGCGACCATATAAGCTATATAGAGATAATACCAGGAGAGGAAGGCCAAAGAAAAGATGGATGGATTGTGTGAGGAATGATATTATTTATTTATTTATTTATTAAGTATGGATAACTTACAGCTAAAACAAACAGAATAAAAAATTGTATGTGAGACTGACAGCCAATTAAAAGTCATCACTTCTAAAAATAGATTGGAAAGAAAGAGTGTGAACAACACAACACAGCTACCTACTTAAAAAGAAAGAGAAAGAAAAAAAAACAATATAACATTCAAGCTTAAACTAAATATAAGAATAGAAGAATAAAAACCTGAACATACAAAATCTTAATTAAAAAAGCCAAGGCTCAGGCACTTCCTGGCCGAGGAGACACCCGTTAAAAAAGGATCAAAATCATGCTGTTTACACATGTCATTAAAGTTTCTACTTGCACGCACTGTAAATGAATTTTGCCTGTAGTTCGTAGAGGTAAATGGAACCCGCAACGGGGCGTTCCATCGCTTCGACCTTCCGGGAACGTTAAAATAAAATTTGGATAGAATTTCGGAGTTATTGATAGAATTATTGAAAATTTTTAATAATGATATACAGAAAGAAAAGGGAGTGTGTGATAGCGTGCTGGTTGACAAGGAAGAATCAAAGAAGAAAACGTGTTGCGCCGACCCCAAGTAACATGGGACAAGGTCACGAAGATAAATAATAATAAATAAATAAAGTTTATAAATCAAAAAGTAAAAATACAATGTGACGGATTACATAACAGTTAAGGATGTTAGATAGTTACAAAAAAAGATAAGTGTTAAAATATAAAATAAATAAAACATAAAACATTCGTGCGATTCTGATCACAAAAAAAAAAAAAAAATTAGTTTATCCTAAGGCTTGTGTGTGTGTACGTGTTTGTATGAGGATGTGTGTGTGTACAATACTCAATACTCAATATATTTATTGTGTATGTGTGTGTAGGTGCTATATCAAAGCTTCGGTGGCGTCGTATGATAATTTTAAAAGAGCTGTAGTTAGAATTTTTTTACAAGTGGTGGTTGAGCAGTATTTTAGGTCGCAGATTTTGCGAACTTTATTGTAGGTGTTGGAATGGGAAAAATACGTACAGCATGTAGCTAGTTCAGATTTGGCATTTGGTATATGTACTCTAAATACACGCTTGATATAAAGTCCCTGTAATCAGGATGATTTTTTATTGTAGCATGATATTTAAGCGTTGCTTGGAGTACAAATATTTGTCTTACCCTGAGGACTTGAAACTCGTGGTATACAAGGTCTGTAGGGAATCTAAACGTTTTTTTTATTGCGACTTTGATCAGTGCATGAAGAGAGATACTATCGCTCAAAAAAGTGTGTTAAATTGAGTTATATGTGAATATCGGTGATACTATAGTATCTACGACTCACAATCTCTGAAATAATAATTATGTAGGTACGTAACTTTAAACAATTAACTACCTACTAGTATGTGAGTTGTGATCTTTAAATTCAACAATCCCTGGTGCGCATGACTGAACAACTATACTATGTAAATTGACAGTTTGGAATGTCTCGCGTCGGGCAGGTTGGACGCACATTTTTCTTAAATGTCAAATAAATTAATAATTAACTAAACCGCTCCACCCGTTTTTTAATCTAAAAAGTTTTATATATTTTTGTACCTGTTGCTATACAAGATGTTTATACAGGGAGGTATCAAGAGCTTGGTGTCAGTTCTCACTGGTTTTTTTTTTTGATCTAGTGTTAAGAGGGTGCACACAGGTCCACTAGCGCCACTCCTTTAAAAAATATTATCTCGTGACTGAGAAGGAATTACGAAAATCTGTTCAATCAGCGACCTCTGTAAATGTGTCTAGAATTTTCTAATACCTTTTATAAAATTTCATATTGAGACACGAAGCAACAAAATTCGATCTAAAGAAAAGCGGCCACATTCCTATATGTCGTATTTAGTTGCTTCGTGTCTCAATATGAAATTTAATAAAAGGTATTAGAAAATTCTAGACACACTTACCGAGGTCGCTGATTGAGCAGATTTTTATAATTCCTTCTCAGTCACGAGATAATATTTTTTTAAAGGAGTGGCGCTAGTGGACCGTTGTACAGGCTCTTAAGCGATGATGCTGTCAACAACGTGATCTTAGTAGTTTTTGCTTTTTCTGCCAGATCACATCCAACACTAACAAAAGAAATAAGATTCCTCCGCATGTTTACCCCGAACTTGTTTTATTTTGTGTTTGTGTTCTTTTTTATTCGTCATGTTTGCCGCACATAAATGTATTTTCTTTCGTTTCTTTTTTCTTTCTCCGAAAGAGTTACAAAAAGCATGTAAAACATCAAATAGGCAACGTAAAAAAACATAAAAATTCAACCTGTATAGTCCATTGTTGCTGGCATTTTTTTTATGAATTTTAGTAACTAGAGCGTTACAAATAAAATGTCGTCGTACTTAACATTTGTGTTCGATTTATCTCAAACCTGTTGGTCGTGTTTAAAGTGCGGTCGCACTACTTCCTCATTTATCTTTGTTAACTACTCGTCATGTATTATGTAGGTATGGAGTCCACCATAAACGGCTATATAGGCTGTGTTCACCAGGAACATTAAGAAATATCGATTTTATATTAATTAGTACTGCAGCGTCAGAGTCTATGTGTACCAGACCGCTATGCGTGGACTCGGCGCCGCTCGCCACTGCTGTTTGTACCTGTTGCCAGGACCAAACTTCTCGCCAAAACATCATTGACCCGCGCAATTCGGGTTATTAACGATCTTCACGTGAAGATCGATGTATTTACATGCCATTTGAGTGAATTCGCAAAAATACTGATGTTCTTTTCGTGTTATAGTGTAGATTACAGTAGGCTATATTTTGTGTTTTTATTTTATTTTATTTTTATATAGGGAAATTAGTTATTATTTGTAAATGTATTATAAGTACTACTAGTTTTTTTTTATGTTTTTCATGGTTTTAAATGATATATGTTAATTTTAAGACCACGCTATCGCATTAGGTATAACCTGTAATGATAGTAATTGGAGATTTTAATAAATAAATAAATCTTTTATTATATACTAGCTTCGGCCCGCGACTTCATCCGCGTGAAATTTCTTGTACCCTCGATCCACCCCGTCGCATCGCATCGACTTATTAGTCGCTTTACTCGCCCTAAACGTGCGAATCGTCACTTTTAAATAATATTATTTTTTCTATAGGCGACTCGCATGAAGTTGATTTATTTGTGGGAGCGACGACAATTCCAGAAATAGGTATGTATTTGGCAATTGGCACATTTTGAAATATATGTTAAAAAAAAGTACACGTTTTAGAACATTTAACTCTTATCTGCGCTTGTCCTTTTTTCTATACTTTGTTGTATAAGCTTCAAAATGTGCCATTTGGGTAAATTATAGGTACAGTCAAGGGTCATTAATTGATTACCAGCTTAAGGACTGTATTGCTGTGAACGCGCGGTAACGTCCGTACCTACGTCTGTGTGTAGTGATGTATCAACACAGAACGCACATCTCAGAATTCGCACACTGGCTGGCGTCGAACGAAACAAAAAACATACCGTCGCTTTTGCACATAGGCTACGTAATTACGCATGACTTTGGTTGGTTCATACCATTGCTAAAATTGAAGTCATTTCATTAAGTACCGATAGCTGGTAGTCTTTCATATTAGATTGTCGAACGCATAGGTCCGGGTTCCAATCTCGAGATGGGACTTTTAATTTTTCTTTTCCAACAATAATCTTTATCGGTTTTTTTTTATTATTCGATAGATTAATAAACGATAATAATAAGTTATTATATTGTTATTATTATATTGTTATTGTAATATGGGGTTAAAAATAAAAATGTTTTATAAGTAATTTCAAATTGTTTATTCGTTATAATTTTATAAAGTAGAAATAAATAAACGTCTAGTTAAAACAGTTTATTTTCTCATAAAGAACAATTTATTGAAGTTAAGCAGGTAATAGCGGTTCACCGTAATTATGCGTTTTGTAAATTCGTTGCACGTAATATAGTCTATTTTATTTGTATTTAAGACCATATGTTTAATGCAATAAGGTTGTATTTGGTTTAAAGGACTAGAAAAAATAGAAGTGTGTTTGTCGCAAAGATTCAATTTAATATAATAATATTGTCCTTTAATTACCACTGTGTGGGTAGATTTGCTGGTTGTAGTTTGTTAGAGTACTTTAACAAACTACAACTAGCAAATCTACCCACGTAAATAAAAAAAGTGCGGACTCCTTGTCACAATACAATTAAATTACTCAGTAGTAGTAGCCTACCTAAGTTGCCTATCTCAAATGTCAAAGTTAACAAATCGTATTTATTAGGACTTATTGCGGTTATAGCTTAAGTATTCATTTTCATTATGAAAAGAAGATTGAAGCTAAACCTCAAAATAATCCTTATTACGGATATCACAATATAATTTTAGTATTGCTATAATCAACTTATAATTTAATACTTCGTATAACCCCCATTATTAGCAATGCAATCAAATAAACGCTGGCGCATCGACCCTACAATATTACTACATTTATGTCTGTTCCTCTTATATTTTCCCAGATTTCTAGGCAATGCAGCTTCAATTGCTCATCAGTCCTCTCATTCCTTGCGTCCCATCGCTGTGTGATTAAACCCCATAGATTTTCTATGGGGTTGAGGTCAGGAGGTCGTGCCGGCCATGGAATTACTTCTCTAAAATAAAAAAAAGGAGTACTGTTAGGCTACTAAGCAAAATACTAATATTACCTACGATTTAGAAACAAAATTATAATGAGAAGAGATGTTACATTTTATAGAATTAATATAGTTATATTAATCCATCATTCAATAATCTAGGTAAATAAATTTACTTCGGAATTATATTTTCTTCTATTTAGACTTTATAAAACGTTTTAAAAAAATAAGGATCAGCAGTTCTACTTTAATAAGATAAATTGTTTAATAAAATAATTTAATCATTACACTTACACTCAGTCCGGTTTCATCAGATATTTGTGTTATATTAAGTCCAATTTTACGCAGCGCAATAATATTCGCTTTAATTTCAATGTTCAAATTTGCTTGCATTTTAAAAGGAACTACAACACCGCTAATATATAGATATAGAACACACGTCGCTAACCCACAATGAACAACGTTCTATTTAGTCGCGGTTGAATGACTCTTTAAGACTTTAAGTTAACTGCATCCATCTACCTTATAATTTATTTATTTTGATATCTGTGGGTATAATCCTAAAATTTTACGAATAAGTGAACTGTAGTCAATACCGTGATTAAGTATTCAAAGTAATTGCAAACGAATGCGAGAATGTGTGTGTTGAGTGTGTGAATAGAGTGTGTGTGTGTATACTATAAAGTATAGGAATTACTCATTAGAAGAAGGTCGTAAGTTAAACAGAAGTGTCAATCTATTGCTTCGTGAAACTGGCGCGCCGCTTTGGACCGCTACTGTACCTACTTACTTACGTAGATATATACATAAAATCAAATGTAATCAATCCTGTAGGTAAGTGTCTATATTCAACTGAAACGTTAATTGCAGCTCCATTTCCTTAAATTAAAATTATTGGTTACAGTTAGGTAATTTACATCGATTAGCTCAAATTAATGTCTTTATTACAGGGTAAATACAACTGGATTGTATGATTATTGCATATATTTTAGCAAGTTAGTTATAGAATTATGGTAAATATTACAGAAATCAAACCGTCTTATTCCAAAACACGATCTAAATTTAGTACTGGGATTGTTACTAGGTTTAAACCATGACTAAATAAAACGTTATTACAAAATGAAGTTTATCACTAGTTCTTGAACTAACTAAGGTACTAAAGTTAGTCCGCCGAGACCCCTAGTTTAACCATGGATTTGACATCGGTACTAAATTATTTGAGGTTAGCATTGATTATTATTGTGTCTTTTTATTTACAAATCGTCAAAAATGGATATTGTTATAATTGATTTGATGGATTTGGTTATGCTGGAGACGTCTCGGCGACCTTACAGATGTCGTCATCATGTAAATCCTTTTAAATTGAGTGACGAAGATTTTAAATATATGTATAGGTTCACAAAACGTTTTCGGGAAAAAATTGTGGATGTTTTACGTGAAGATTTACTCCACGACCCTCGAGGATGCCCATTGAATCCTGAAGTGCAAGTGGTTTACGCATAGGACACACGCGCACCCGCGTAACAACGAAATAACGCTGTCGGGATTATTATATTATTTTGTAACATTATTGTATTAAATAAACCAGTTCCTTATTGATAATACAGTCCACTTATTCCGCAAGGATCCAAACCCAACACTTACACAACTGGGCTCGCCATGAAGTAAGTACCCTTGGTCAATGCTAACATTACATTAAATAAAATCCAAATAATATCCCAATATTATTGTTTTATTTGTCATATTAAAATAACAGAGTACGAGTCTAAAGATCTAATATGCGGTCACTTTTCAGGCGGTTTGTGATGCTGGCCTGAAAATCATGGACATTGTTACCAGATGACGTGGACCATGACTCCAGAATATTCCGAGGATGTACATTGAAACAGAGGTTTGAGGCTGGCGCTTTATCTGGAATATTATTCGGTGGCTGTGGCTATCACTGCACTCCATATTTATTTACATCATTGCGTAACCCCCCAACACCACAAGAAGAGAGGTATAACAGCAGCCATATATACCCGGAAGACGATGGAGAGGTGTTTTAGTTTAATGAAGCAACCAACGGTTTCGTTGCCTATTACGAGGCATAACCGGACACATCCACTCACGAACAAACCATAACGAATAAAAATAAGAATTGTATTATTTGTTTCTTCAAAAGATAAACATTCGTTTCAAATGACGCGGGCTGTCGCCGAATGTAATTCGCTCCATTTCACGCTAGATGTGTTAAAAATATAACAACTTGATTATGATCAGCGCGCCAAAAGTACAAGTTGTTCTTGTTCATTATATTGTAATCCAAACAAAGAACCATTTATGACATATTTTTGTACTGATAAATAATTATTAAATCATTTCAAGTGTTATTATAATATCACTATTTAGAGAAACAGAATGTTGCTTCAAATAAAGCCTGTACGAACGAATGAAAGAATGCCATTTTTATTTCTTATCTGTGGATATTATTTGAACCATGGACTTTCTTTGGTACTAACAGATCCTCAGATAGTCTTCGTTTTGTAATCGGGACACATTTTGATCCTGGTACTAATCTTAATACCGTCACAATCCTAGACTTTTTAGTCTTGGTTTAAACCAGTACTTAAGCAATTTTTTGTAATAAGACCGAAACAGTTAATATCTAGTTTATTGAAAGTGAGGATTATCTATCCTCATGAAATAATCGTACCTACATACCCTATCTTAGTGTCGAGATCAGAATTTCTACAGATTTTTGTTGTTTTCCATAACATAATCAGTTGAGCCACAGGCGTCCCCTCTTTGAGAGAAGTAGGAGGGAGAAGGGCCGTAATTCACCACCACACGGGCCCTGAGCGCGTTTGTGGATGACTCATGTCTTCGAATTTTTGGTTCTAGAACTTGCCGGTTTCCTCTCAATGTTTTCCTTCGCCATTTCGAAAGCAGTGGTGATTAAATAACACTACTAATTATTGTAGGTTCGATCCGAAGACTAGAACTCGTAAGTCGCGGCCATTTCCATAGAGCAAACACTGTTTTTCCAACAGTTTTCCTTAGAGATTTCCTAATTACATCGTGTTTTACTTGTTATAATTATCAATTGATTCATCACAACTGTACCACCCACTGTGCACACGCCCTAGCATTCAAGAAACCAGTTTATCGCATAACATCGATGAACTAAAATCGAGCAAGAAGAACGATCGGTAATTCAAGGTGAATGTCAAACAATTAATAACATTCAGAAGCAAAACGCTTCCTAGACTACCGTACATTGTTGATTAGTACTGAGGACGATAGTCGTTTGTTTTGTGCCTAGTGTATCGAAAGGGTTAATGACCGTGCCTTTCCTTTGTTCTTGAGGTCTAAGCTATTATTGAGCTGAGCAAACAGCATTTACGAGTATGTCGGGAAATAAGTGTGTAAGGTGAAATATGGAATTGTTTTTATTCAATGAATGAAGGAGTTTTAATAATATTTTACTTCCGATGGTCTGCTCTGAGATAGTGAGTAGGTAGGTAGATGGAAATTTTTGTGCATCATCACTTTAAAAGGGTCAGTGGTCTAGAGTTCTAGACTAGATTTTTGATTTTATATTTTTAATTTTATATTTTAATTTGTTTCTTTACATTGTTCTCACATATAGAAGCAATAAGAATAATGTAACCAGGATTTTGTAAAAATGTCTTGATTTAAAAGATTGTCCGTGGAGTTTCTTGCCCGTTCTTCTCCATAGAGATCTACGCTTTGGAATGGGCAACTAGCTTCAACTTTCTGACTAACTGACCGACTATTTAATTTTGACAATTCAAAAGTGCCTGTAAATGGTTTAATTGAAATAAATTATTTGAGTTTGAGTTTGAGACAACAATACATAAATAAAAGGAAAGAGGAACAGTGACGAGCCAGTTTGAAATGCCCATTGTATATCTCTCGTTTGTTTAAATATCCTTGAAAGTATCTATTCCATTGGAACCAAGATTTACAACAAAAAAAAAAGATTAATTAATGCGAGAACCAGCTGTCATGCTGAACTGCACTTGCAGCCATTATTTCAGCATCATCATCATAATCAGCATATAACGTTCCCACTACTGGAACACAGACCTTCTCTATGTGAGAAGGGGTGGGCCGTAGTCCACCACGCGGGTTCAGTATGAGTTGGAAGATGTCACACAGATTATTAGTTCTAGAAAATAAACAGCAGCCCAAAATGCTTTATCAAACCCTTCATTTTACGCCTCTAGTGCATGGATAAGCACATCATTTAAACTTCAATACGCACCACATTACTCCTCATAAAACACACGCCTCCATAGTGACAGCTTCATTCTTTCTCACCATTGTCACAAAGTATTGCCATCAAAGAAGCAATGAACGTCAAAATGCTTTTGGCGCCCTCCTACGGAGCCGTCAATCACGTCGACACCTACCGGATTTGTGGAGCAACCAGTTTATTGTGACCTTTCAGTCTTGGTTGGTTTATATTCTTCTTTGCAGTTTGGTTATAGTAACTTGAAAAGGAGTGTGTTGGGTTCCATTTAATTGGTTTAAAGCATTGCTTTTACCAACGTCTCCGGTCTTCCAGTGATTGTAGTTAATATGAGGTTAAATATAGTCAATAGTTGCGATAAAAATGTTTTTAGGTTAAGGGGCTTATACGTAGTGTGTGGAAACTTAACGTAAGACCAAATAATTTAATCTTTTTAAAAATATCTATTAATTTCATATTAGTCTAGTACATAGATTCCCAACCAGTAGGGCGCGTGGGCTAGAGTGACCCACGGGGGGACGCGGGGGGTTCAAACATATACTGTATATTTATGTGCATACATTTTCGAGATCGCTTCGCTCGCTCTTGCATTCTAGACTCTCATAATTCTTCAGTTTTCTGCATAAATTGACAAAGTAACTGGGCCTAGTGACATTAAAAAAAGGTAGGGGGGCGCGTATAGTAAAAGGTTGAGAAACCCTGGCCGTAGGTAAGTAGGTACTTGGCAAGCAAGCTATTCTGGTTCGAAGGTTACCCGTAAAGTACTTGGGTACATATCTAACCGACAGACAGCCAAATTGAAAACTAGAAACTCAATAGCAGATACAGATTAGAGTCGAAATAAATTCATAATAATGAAAAATTCACCAGTATTGGTGCTTTTCTTGATTTGTTATTTATTTATGGAGGGTAAATGAGAAAGTCCTTATCACCTTGTGTTAGAATAATAATATGATAAACATGTATTTATGTACGAATACGTGTGTCTTTATTTTAGACGTTTATTTACTAGTTGACCTGCGGTAGATAGTAGTGATTTATTACACGAAAGAGGCCGTACTTGATAAAGCCACTATCGATAATAGGCTTGGACGAATGTGTCTAATTTTATTTGATATGGCGATTTCAGAGTGGTTTGTATTTATGTCGGCGCAATTAAATCGCCGTAGGCGAGATGTTAATTAACTTAGTCTAAATATGTCACAGAAGCATATGTATTTATATAATTTATTTTTATTATATGTGGTATTTTTGTAACTACTTGTTTAATTAAAATTAATTTACGAGGCAATTTACTTTAAGGCGAAAGCTTCAGGGTAGCCCGCAAAATTTTTTTCTTACGTTTTTTTGTATTTATGTCGGCGCAATTAAATCGCCGTAGGCGAGATGTTAATTAACTTAGTCTAAATATGTCACAGAAGTATATGTATTTATATAATTTATTTTTATTATATGTGGTATTTTTGTAAATACTTATTTAATTAAAATTAATTTACGAGGCAATTTACTTTAAGGCGAAAGCTTCAGGGTAGGCCGCAAAATTTTTTTCTTACGTTTTTTTGTTTTTATGTCGGCGCAATTAAATCGCCTTAGGCGAGATGTTAATTAACTTAGTCTAAATATGTCACAGTAGCATGAATTTATATAATTTATTTTTATTATATATGGTATTTTTTTTTTTCGCGGCCTTATCTAGTAAGTTTTAATTTCGAGGGGTAGGTACCTTATCGTATGCCTTTTAAGTAAGTTTGCACATAGGTGGTCAAATTAGAAGAAAAGGTTTTAATTTTGTTAGTAGAGACGCTATGCTGAAAATTCCTCGGTTTTGATTCCACAATCTTATTTTATTGTATGTATAGATAACTAACTATTTACACTAGGCTCAGCAGTCGCAGTAGCGGTGCCAGCACAGCCGCCGTGTTAAAAACCTAAGATAGTGTAAGGGTATCGACACAGGTTGCGTCCTACACCAGAGGCCTACCCACCTTCCAAAGCAACAACGTAGGTGTAAGTGCTAGCTCAATACACCTACCTGACTGGTATGCTAAATAAGTTTAAAAAAACCTTTACAGAGAAACTGATTATTAACTCGATCGAGGGCTGACGATCAGTAGACCAATAACGCATAATATAATTATCAACATTTAGCTACACCACATCGAAACATTTGGTTTGTTCATTTCAAGATGACGACAAACACACAGAACTTACATCAACTTTAGTACAAACAGGTACTTCCGTAAATAAGTCAATTACCTACTTCAAAATTCATGAATAATTCACAGTGAATTTAAAATCAACATTCATTACCTACAAGTAAAAACTTTTTAAACCACTTATTCAATTTGTTACGAAACTTCTACAATATTATATTATAAGCGAGATATAAAATCAACTGAGTCAAATTATCATAGACAAACAATTAACTTACAATTATTTACAGTTCAGTTACATTTGCAGTTCTCATTGATGAATAAAAACATCCAAGTGATCCCTTTTCAGGTTCATAATATTACTTTAATCGAATTGTATCTTTGGTAGCACGTTGGTGATTAATTTCTACTAGATGCTTATGTTAAATCTTCACATAAATCCTTAAAAGATCGTCGTGCGATAGTGCTATTAAAACAATAGTTTGCTAACTGATTGGGAGCCACAATAACTACGTTCATTATTTATTATCTGGAGACAATACTGCTCAGCCTCTTAACATAATCTCTGAATCCCTATTGAGGCCACTCACAACTTAATAGAGAGTAAAAAAAGACACTCTCTATTAAGTTGTGGGTGGTTTCTTTTAACTACACGAACTGCAGTCAATACAATAAAGGTAAAACCAACAAGAACAAAGATCGTTTGACATTTCACACCATTAAACAAGTACACCATAATGAATCAAGTATGGATTACCTTGGATACTTATCATCACTTAGAACAATTACTGGTAAAGTGATGTCACATCCGCCTGTCGAAATAGGATTACCTATAGCCGGAAGACGCCTACGAGCGTTCGGTCACAGACCACCATATTTCTTCATTGTGTCATCCTGTTTCGAAACGTATGGTAAACGATAGGTCGTATTACACAGACTATTCACGATACAATAAATGATGAACTGGCGAGGTGCAAGAATACTCACAAATCCTTTAAGTTGTTAAAATACCATAAACCCCTTTATTTATAAACATTTGGTTGGTTGTTGGTGGTTTGGATAGTTTCTGCCTTAAATCCCACACACACTATTGATTTGACAGGTGATGAATCTAAAATATATAATTCAATGAGGGTAGTAAGCAGTAAAAATAAACTTAAAAAATACATCAAAATTAATAAGTACATTGTAAAAACTCAAAAAATGGTAAAAAGACAAAGGTTCTTTATCAAAAATGTCAAATTGAATAGAGAAAGGTTGAATTTACTTAAACAATTAGACATGTATTCCTATAACTTGGAGCAGAGTACTAGGAAGTACAATATTGACACAGATGCCTTGCAATCAGAACTTGACCATCTTCAGGAGAAACTTAGTTCAATGACCAGCAAGTATAATACCTCTGAAGACCTAATGAGGGAATATGTGTTGGCAATGAATGAACTGGTAAACTCACAAAAAAACAAGTGTGAGCTTTGTGTAACATCATCCAATGCGCTTACACCAGATCATTCATTGACAACATGCAACACCTCCTTACTGCAGCCCTGTGTTGATTTGAGAATTCCTTCTACTAATAGTTCCAATAAATCTTGTAAAAAAAGTTTAAATGATAATATTGTGTTATTTTGTGATGAGATAGGTAAGGACTTAGGTCACTTGTTGACAGATGAGTATCCGGGACACTCAATATTAAATTACTGTATGCCTGGTTGTTCTTTGTTTCATATTATGAAAGAAATTACTAAATGTAACTTTACCCAGGATACAACATTATTAATTTTTATGGGTAATAGGGGAAATGTAAACAAAGGAGAACTGCTTGAGTATCATAGAACATTATGCAATCTTAGTTTAAGAAAAGTTGTGTTGTTTACATTCCCTTACAGTAACAGTTTGCCACAGGAAGAAAATAGGTTAAGATTTGAATTGAATATGACAATGCATAACTTGACATTTAATAATAGCATGTTCCATTTAATTGACATTAACAATTTTGTTGGTAATAATTTATATCTGACAAAAGATAGATATAACATTGTTATGTACTATCTTTCTAATTATTATAAAAGACAGATAGCTGTGTCGCTATCATATTTTTTTTCTATCACAGCCAAAAATTTGGCTAAACAACTTGCTTCTTTTGAGCAATGCAATGACATTGTCAATAATTCGGCTAATAATTTGGTCACAATTCATGACCTTGTTAATAATTTAAATTAGAAATTAAGACAATAGAGGCAATCTCTAGCAATAATGTACAAAATTGCAAAAACAGCTCAATAAAAAGTTTAGAAACAGTAAATAGTATCAACCTGGTGCATCAAAATATTCAAGGATTTATGAACAAAGATTTAGAAGTAGAATTATTTATGAATTTTAATAGTATTGATATTCTTTGTATAACAGAACATTGGCTGAAAAGTCACCAGTTCTTGTTCAATTTTAATAATCACCAGGTTGGTAGTTCGTTCAGCAGAATAAATGCTATCCATGGTGGCTCTTTAATTTTAGTAAGTAACCAGCTCAAATTTAAAGATCGTAACGATATTGTGAGCCTATCTGTTGAGCGTACAGTTGAAATTGCCTGTATAGAATTGGAGCACTTGGTTGTATTAAGCGTGTACAGACCCCCTTCAGGATTGTATGACTGCTTTGAAAAGGTAATGGATGAAGTGTTACACAGGATTTGTAACTCAAACAAGTCCGTTATCATTTGCGGTGATTTTAATGTTAATTTATTAGAAAACTCAGGTTCTTGTAGTAAAATTATAAGTCTGTTTCAGTCCTACAATCTTGTAAACCTATTTTTGGAGCCCACAAGAATAACACCTACTAGTGCCACATGCCTAGATAATATTTACACAGATATTATACCAAGCCACAAAGAAATTATAAATTTATTAGATTCTGATCATTGCGGGCAAAAGATTACTATTCAAAACCAAAACAAAAAAGTGGCTAAAAAGGTTATCACTGTTAACCCCAAAACTGCAAGTCGCTTGGAGGCTTTTAAAGTTAAACTCATTAATAAATTACCAGTTTTGTCAACTCATGCTGATCCTAATCATCTATATGATACTTTTTTTAATATATACTGTAAACAATTTGATTCTACCTTTATACCCAAGAGTATCTCGGTTAATAGTAACGCATCTTTCAGTGATTGGGCTACCATTGGTATTCATAAAAGTAGAACACGGCTCTATGAACTGTACAATGAAAGGTCTTATATTAACACTGATGAATTTAATTTGTATGTTAGAAATTATTCAAAATTATTTAAAAAAGTCTGTTATATGGCCAAGTCACGTTATTTGGGTTCAAAGATTAAAAACAGCAGTAATATAATTAAAACGACCTGGTCTATTATTAATAGTGAAGCGGGAAGATCTAGTAATCGAAATACTGACTACAGCCTGTCTATTAATGACAACATAATAAAATCCGACTCACAAGTCGCCGAGGCATTTGAAAATTTCTTTTCAGATATTCCCGTTTCAACTACTAAATCCCTAAACTCATCACCTTCTGTTGCTGAGTCTTTGCTTAAGGAAAATGTTAATGGTTGTGATTCCGAATTTCATTTTGAACATATTAACTGTAGAGATATAATTAAAACCTTTCACACTTTAAATGTTAAAAAGACTGCAGATCTGTGGGGTAACTCTGTAGAAGTTGCTAAGTCTATTATTGACATTGTAGCACCTACTCTAGCTCTTATCTTTAATAGTTGTATTGACAGTGGGGAGTTTCCTGACCTTATGAAAAATAGTAAAATAATACCTTTGTTTAAATCAGGTAGTACATCAGACCCTACAAATTATAGACCTATTTCTGTACTACCTACCTTTAGTAAAATTTTTGAGAAATTAATTTTAGATCAAATGCAAAGATTTTTTAATAAACACAAACTATTACATAGCAAACAGTTCGGTTTTACAAGGGGTCGTTCAACTACTGATGCCGGTGTTGAACTTATAGGACATATTTATAATGCATGGGAAGACAAATGCGATGCCTTGGGCATCTTTTGTGATTTGTCCAAGGCATTCGATTGCGTTCTTCACGAAACTTTAATCAGGAAACTCCGCCACTACGGAATCGGGAACACTGCTCTGGATCTTCTTACCTCATACTTGAGTAAGAGGATTCAGAGCGTTGACGTTAATGGAAAAAGATCTCCCGGATCCATAGTAACAATGGGAGTCCCACAGGGCTCAATTCTTGGTCCTTTCTTGTTTCTTATTTATATAAATGACTTGCCGTACCTCATAAAGGATAATCATGATATAGTGTTGTTTGCAGATGACACTTCACTTTTGTTTAAACTTAAACGTCAGCAGCAGGTTACTGACGATGTAAATAGCGCGATCTCTAAAGTAGTCCACTGGTTCAATGTTAATAATTTACTTTTAAACGAGAAAAAAACCAAATGCATTAAGTTTACGCTACCTCACGTTAGGCAGGTGAAAACTAATGTGTTGATAAAGGGCGAAGAATTGAATCCTGAAGACAGCACAGTATTCTTGGGCATAACTTTGGATGCTAAGCTTCAGTGGGGTCCACATATGGATAAATTGTCAAAAAAGCTAAGTTCCGCAGCATACGCTGTTAGAAAAATTCGTAATTTAACTGATATAGAGACAGCCCGTTTAGTGTACTTTAGCTATTTTCATAGTGTAATGTCATACGGTATTCTATTGTGGGGAAATGCCGCTGATACTCAGACTATCTTTGTTTTGCAGAAGCGAGCTGTTCGTTCAATTTATAAACTGAGTCCGAGACATTCGCTCAGAGACAAATTTAAAGAGATTAATGTTATGACTGTGCCTTCTCAATATATTTATGAAAATCTTTTATATGCCCATAAAAATATAAAATTGTTTAAAAAATACAGTGATATCCATGATATAAATACTAGGAACAAACACAAATTTGTTGTACCTACAACAAGGCTCATGAAAATAGGTGGCTCGTTCAGATGCCAATGTTATAATAAAGTTCCAAGCCCAGTTCAAGATCTAAGCCTTAATAAATTCAAATCATTTATTAAACGTAAGTTGTGCCAGAAAGCCTTTTATACCGTTAAGGATTATATCGAGGACAAAAAGGCTTGGGATTAAGCTGCTTCCAAATTTTTATTTTTTTTATTTTTTACATATTGAATGTTTTTATTTTGTTTTTCTCTGTTTTGTTGTTGTTTTTTTTTACACTGACATTAATGAATTTTATATACTATGACATTTGCTTACTTAGTAAAGTATTATATTATTTTAATTATTGTGAATGTGAAGACTATGTGGGTCATTGTATTTATATTATTCTTCTCTCTGTTCTCTTAGTTTTTGTCATGGTCTGGCAGTTTGAGTAATTAATGTGGCCTACCCAAATGTCCTTTCTTTGGTATTGTTCGTCGGATCGTTGAGCTCCTTAAGTTTTGAGTTGAGCTGCACGATTTCTGACAAATGCGTGCACTGACTGGACAGGTCCTCTCAATCTGTGTGGTTCTTTCCTCAAAAGACCATCTCAGACATCGACCTACATGGTCTTCATATGATCTGACCAAGATTATGTCTGGACTTTAAAAGAGACTGTGACGTCTGAGTTTGTTTCGGCCTTTCTTCTCAGACTAGTCAGATAGGAAACGCCGACCTCATCTAGTTTAAAATATGATTGACGTGTAAAAGTGTTTGTACAAACCTACTTACAAAAATAAAATCATTTATCATTTATCATTCATTTATCATTGCTTAAAGTGTAGTCGCTAAACATTACAACGTAGCAACGTTTATAAATAAAACGCGAATTAGTGATCAATGTCAAAAAACAACCTTAATGAGGTGATACTTGTGGGTGGCCCCTGCTTTGCACGAATGCAATGGCGACATGTCCCAACATCAAGATTTCTGTGCTGACTCTAAGCTAAATATTAATGTACATATTATAAACATTTCCTACCCTTCTGATAAATAATAAATAAATAAAATAAATAATAAAAAAATCCGCATTCTCCGCATAAAAAGCCGCATCAAAATCCGTATTCTCAGTATTTCCGTTAGACGAAATATAACCACTCTAATCTATAGATCATAAGAAACATATCAACATGCAGTTCATTAATAGATTCCACCAATTTTGGTGGTCCTAATCACCGAACAAAAAAACTATCTCCTTTACGTGGTTTTATACCATGTACAACCTATTAGATTTAGATGTTGAACAAATGAAGAAAATAAAGACGCCGACGAGTCCAATAAAGTAATTCATACTGATTGCATTATACTTCATCAACAAAATTAGCTGCTGGCCAGTAAAAAAATGGCCTGTGATTCATGGTCTCAGATATAGATTTATTGGACAATATATTTTATTTTAATAAGTACAGTGACAGACTACAGACTAAGACAATTCAACACAGTTATACACGATACAGTACATAAATCTGACTCAAATATTTACGGATCTTTTATATGCCATTAACACATCATAACTCATACACCCGATCTTCGGCCATGTCGTAACGACTCCAAACACAGAAAAGCCATGGCCAAATGCCATCAAGATAGCTTTCAATATTATTTATCGAAGACACATAACTTTTTAATCGAATTGTTACTTGCGTCGGATCACGAGATGTCGTTACAACCTTCGAGCTAACTATGTAGGCTCTGAGCTAGCGTTTTTTATTAACGAATTACGGCAACATCAATGAATACGCTTATCAGGTAGATTACTGATAATATAATATACCCATATATGAATCGGGAATGTATCTGGTAGCAACTGCGATATAGGCCCTCAAGGTAAAACATATTTTTAGTCACTGGTACCTAATAGTCAAGTAAAGTGAATTATAATTATGTGACCTAGGAGATATCATAGGATCTGCCGTTTTTTTAAACATAAAAGGCCGGGTTCTAAGCCATTTATCCGTCTATAATTCTCCGCATGCCTTGAAGAACTTCCACAAGATGATATGATATGTACTTGTTGATATTGCAAAGGGAGTTTTAATAAATATTAGGCTTAGTAGAGCGTCATCTCTGTCACTCATACACAATCTGTCTCAAAAACTACATGAGCCATATCAACGGCTGCGTTCCCTACAACAGTCTCACTTTGCTAAGGCAAGTATTTTCACTGTAGCCTATGGGAAACAAAAGCTCGGGCGAATAGAAGAAGTCTATCTCCTTGCCTAAAGCATGCACCTCGTTCTATTCCCCAGAACGGCGGCGGCGGCTCATTGTCATTGTATGATAATATGACAGCTTGTAATGACAGACGAATTTGAGCCTCCCATTTAATGCTCACCCGTTTACTTGGCACTTGGCACTGACAATTGTCCGCCCACCTTCTGCTAACAATGTTACTAGAATATAGACAGAGATGTTGCATATACATACTACATTAAATTGTCTGCTTCGATCAATAATAGTACTAGACTATGGATCAGGAACAAAAATCAGTCGCTCAAGTGGCCACGTTTGCACACACGTAAACTAAACATCTACATTTCTTAGAAAAAAGTTTAATAATATTAACAACTTCAGTTTATTATAAACCTTAATGCTTAAACATAAAGTTTAATTACAATTGCAAAATATATTTAAAATGCCGCTTGAAAATAAAATCATTCTATTTTTAAATTTTCAGTCATTTATTCAAAAATGAAACTTAAAGTCTAAGTAATAAGTTTAAAAACAAACTAATTTGAAATATTTGTGGTCTTATTTTTTGGGCCGTTTTTGAAGCGCTTATCGGGAATCTAGTACTATTAAAACAGTTTATTTGAATGGACCAAACTCAGTAAAAGATAGTACGTGATCGAATCGCAGATGTGTGTATAGCATAATCAGCCTATAATGTCCCCACTGCTGAGATACAGACCTCCTCTTTTGAGAGAGGGAGCGGCCCATAGTCTACCACGCGGGGCTCAGTGCAGATTGATAGTTTTTCACATATCTTCGAAATTCATGTTTTTCACATGTCATCAGGTTCAGTTGAAAACCAGCGTCAGGCACTATTGTCTGGCACTTTTGCTGAACTGGGCCTTTTTGGTGCAGCCGTGAGGCACACTTTCCTGCTAATTTCTTACATCGGTCTATAAACTGTTTTCTATTTGTTATTTTATTTGTGTTATCTGATGTAATGTATCTGGTGTATTGTGTGTCTTTTGGTCTGTGCTAAATAAATGTTTTTTCTTTCTTTCTTTTTTCTTTCTTTTTGTTCTAGGCCGGTTTCTTCACGATGTTTCCTTTTACGTTTTGAGATCAGTGGTGATGAAATAATTTACACAACTAAAGTGCGTGTGTGGTCGTGAGTTCTTTGGTTTCGAACTTACGACCTACGACGAGTACTAACAACTCACAAATCGCGGTCGTTACTACTGGGCCACCTACTCTTTAGGTATAAATCATAATAATTATTTATATGGCCATTTAAGGCAAATCACTTTATTTTTTAAGATTTATTGACTCTCTAAGAGTAATTAGTTCGTCTTTAATAGTTCCAACTTTATTTGATAGGGATTAAGTATGTGCGGCGTGCGCGTGTTTCTCTCTCTATCACTCTCTTATAGAAAGTAAGCCAGTTTTTTTGTCTATGTTTTTTTATTTGTTAATAATAAATTTATTTTTACTAAAACTGAAAAAAGAAATACAATTCCTTCACTAATTAATCGAAAGGAACTTCGTTCCATCCGGGTGTCCCTTGACACCTCTCAAGTTTTTTATTACAGAAAAGCCTCAGAGCAGTGGTAGCCCAGTGGTAACGGCCGCGACTTGCGTGTTCTAGGTCATGGGTTCCTACCCAGGCAGCCTTTACTTTGTGTAAATTATTTCATTACAACTGCTCTAAAACGGTGAAGGAAAACATCGTGAGGAAATCGGCATGTCCTAGAACCAAAAATTCTAAGACATGTGACATCTACCAACCCGCACTGGGCCCGCGTGGTGGTTTACCACACCCTCTCAAAGAGAGGAGGCCTGTGTCCCAGCAGTGGGAACACTAAAGGCTGATTATGTATGTACACACGGCTACACGTCAAGCTATACCAAACCAGTTTGTCTTGGCCTCACTTTGTATGATATTTTCTCACAATGAACGGTCAGCCAATACTGGTTTTGCATAGCTTGATGTGTAGCCGTGTGTACGAGTATGTACAAGACAACCAGAATTAATTAAGCATGAGTGATCGGAATAAAAATGATAGCAGTGGTGACGCAGTGGTATCGACCCCGTCTTACGAGTTGTAGGTTGTGAGTTCGAATTCAGGCAAGCATTTTATTGTATTTAATTTCGTGACCACAGCTCTCAAAATCGCGAACGAAGACATCGTGAGGAAACCGGTATGTCCTAGAACCAAACATTCAAATAGAATTATAAGCCGATTATGATCGAAATGATCCCGTAACTTTTAGATAAGTATTAAAAATAAAACAATTTTTATGTCACGTATTTTATTTTTTTAGGTTTGATACTAAAACTACATAAACTCAGCTGATTTAACATGATATCATGGAAAATAAAGAACGGACTGTAAACAGTAGTTTTATGGCCTTTAAAAGTCCACTTGATAAAAACATGCTTATCTGAAATCTGAAACAGATGTGCTACTGAAATTGCCCCATTAATTTAAAGGTTGAATTGCAAAACGTCGTTTCTTCACACCTTCATTCATACTCGACAATGCAAGGCAGACCCCAAAACAATTGTTATAGCGGCTCTTATAAGGAATAAAGAAACATTTTGGTTAAAAAACGTGCGATAGGCTGATTACAAACGTCTTTATTAAGTCGGGACACGGGTTATCTTGAATATGGATCGAATACGAATTGATTGTATCATTCTAGTGTTTTATGTCTCTAGTCAGTAGTAAAAGGAATTAGACAGTAGATAAAACATTTCAGCTTCGTCTGTGTACCTATGCCTTTTTGTTGGGTTAAATGGAATGGAAATCATCAAATAACTTATCCCGCTCCATCGTATCAGACTTTTACTGACTAAAACCCACCTGCTTTCCTTCAGTTGCCTGTGCCAGGGGCCATGGTAACTCTTTCGAACCACTGTTACCACTGGGCATCCACTGCTCATCATAGACCATGATATCAATAATAGGTGAGGTTTATCAATTACCATCTGCATAATGCCACCTGTACGTAAGGCATTTCACAGTACCTACCTACCCCACACGAATCGTCATTTAAGACACATAATATCACGCCTTGTTTCCCCGAAGCGTTGGGCAGGAGTACTCATAGTACACCCACATTTCGCAAGTTAAAGAATAGAACACTTTTATTTCAGACAGCGAGTTCATTATAGAGTTAGTAACAATTTTATGTAACTTCTAGTGTTAGTAGGTTACAGGCACAGATATAGAATTAAAATTCACTGTGGAGCTGCATCCACCTCCGCAACATCGGGGAATTCCACCGATCTGCGAACACACTGAGAATACTGTTGTCTGCTTTTGTCTGTATTATGTTACAGTCCCATGTAATAAGGAGCGAGCCTTTTACCATCAACCGGCAGCAAATTCAGACTCCAGGCTGCTACTGAGAAATTCCAGATAGAAAAATCCAATAACATTTTGTCCAACCTGGGAATCGAACCCAGGACCTCATTCTCAGCAGTAGTGCTTGCGACCACTAAAACAAAGAGGCACTCGTCATTTTAGAGTACTCTTGCAATCAATACTTTTATTGAACAGATGATCAAGTTGCACACAGCTCCATAAAATCAATCAAGAGCTCGCGATCGTCAAATCACGGGTTTGCTTTGTTTTATGACAAAAAAAAAATCAGTTTATGATTTATTTGTCATTTTGTTGACGGGACGGTTGGCGCAGTGGTTAAGCGATTGACTGCTGCGCTACGTGTCGCGGGTTCGATTCCCGCACGGAACAAATATTTGTATGACCTACATGTATTTATTCCGAGTCTGGGTGTTTTTCTATCTATAATATGTATGTATTTACAAAAAAAAATATGTATATAAGTAGTTTATCAGCCATCTTGTTACCATAACACAAGCATTAGGTTGCTTAGCTTGGGACTAGATGGCGCTGTGTGAAATGTCCAGGGATATTATTAATATTATTATAAAACAAAGCAAACCCGTGATTTTGACAAGCACTTTATCATAAACCCAAACTAGTTCAGGTTTTTGATAAAAAATCTGGATTGTTACAGGTTTATGGTGAAATTGAGTTTAAAATGTGTCATCTTCCGGTTTTTCATCAAAAACCTAATTTTATGAAAAACCTGCGACATATATAATAGTAGGTATGCAAAGTAGTTAGCATTACGAGACATAAAACATTAAATTAATTTTTTGCCCATATGTCAGCAAGCCACGCCAATATACATACGCCTATAAATAAAAGCCTCCAGGCATAAAGCAATCTATTTATATGCTTAGTTTGGCAATACAAAATGCCACCATTGGTAAGCAAAACGGTTTAGAGGCACCGAACATTATTATACAGATGAGTAGATTGCATACAGCTCCACTGATTTATAGTTTGGCGAAACTACATTAAGGGCTCTGTGTGGCCTTAAAAACCATCTACTGTTACCTTAATTCAGCTTCACCATCTATTAAACCTTATCACTTTCAACACCTCAAGGTACGCCTCAAGCATAGTGTTGCTTAGCGGATTTGTTTCCTAACATCAAATTCTGAAGCTGTACTTTATATTTAACTCTTGAACAACTCGATCACGCCTCGACGAGGTACTAGGCACATTTATCTATCTATTATGAACCAATTTCGTTAGGACCACCGAACGATCTTTGTCTATCATTATTCAATCTAGAGAACGTCAAATTCCAGATGTCTTGGATCGATAAATTGTTGATTATTACAATCAAGAGAGTTGGTGCGACTAAAGATTGGTAGTCGCTATTGTGTGCAACACTAATAAACACACTTTCAGACTATCTATAGATATTAATTTGCATTGAAATTGCGACACTGTTTCTGTGTAGGCAGGTACAATTTTTGTGTTACGACAGGGTTGGCATACCAGAGATATAATTAAACAAAGCGTTGGCATTGGCTTGCGTTTATTTAACGTAGTTTTTCTTGTCTGGCACGCCTTAGGCAGCTTACAGCTGGAGGGGTAATTGAAATTGAAAAGGAGATGAACGACCTTCCCGGTTGAACTTATTTAGACACTGACAAGAACAGGAACATATATTCTGGCCTGCTGGTGGTTTACGACCTGTTCCCCCTCATCGAAAGAAGGCCTGTGTCCCAGCTGCGGAAACGTTAAGGTTGATTATGCTTATATGTTATATTAATAAAAAATTAAAATGTCTTCTATATTTCTTAATATTACAAACAAAATAATTTATTAGTATAAAAAAGTAATATTAATTAATTAAGGACCCCTCGACGGTGTCCTCCTCACAAGCCATGATTTGCCAATCAATTCCACTATCTCGTGGTGCCAATGTTCAGCTAGTCTGCCTCTTCTTCTCTTCCCCAAGTGGTTGTTCTGAGGGTCCATCTGTTATATTGCTAAAACAAAATATAGGAAGTCCGTATTTATTGTTGAATAAACAAATGCATGTCTGGTTTTACCTTCTGTAGGTAATGTTACAGTTTGGTAAGAACTTAGCTCACATCTCAGTTAAGAAAATACCGAGATCTCGTTATCTGTTCCTAATTGTGGATCTGTTCAACCTGTTCGCATGCGCAACAATCGGAGGCACATTACCTTATTACGGCATGTTGGTAATAGTAAAGCATGTGGTTGCATTTACCTTTCTATGGATTTAATGGAAAATCATAGAGTTAGAACAAGCGCAGATAATCAAGAATCTCAAACTTTTCTGATATATCCGATTCATTGTAAAACTGTAATAAAGCGATGAATATAGAAAGACAAACACACACAATAATATCATAGACAGGCTTACTTCAGTGGTTTTGGTTTTGAACGCCACCGAGAACCATAACCAAGAAAATAAGCATTTGTTTGCGTCATCCTGGAACATTTAAAAGCAGAGGTCTTAACAGGCTTATAGTCATTTCAACATGGTACTGTAGTACATCTAGATAAATGAAATCCGTTAACACAGTGAGACGTCAATGCATTTAAATAAAATAAAAAGAAAAGTAAAGCATAAGAAGAACGAATAGGTTCCTTATTCTTTTTTGTCCTGTTTTCATTTTAACATTCCTCTGCGTACGAGTATATTATATCCTTCTAAACTTTTAAATGTCAAAGCTGTTTTTTTGTTAACATGCATAAAACTAATTGGATATGATACCGTAATTATTTTTTTACTGAAGGAGTCGTGACTTGAAATAAATATAGTTTTATATTATTTTACTTTTTTTGTTTATTAGTAACAATCTAGTTGCTGTTACCGTTTTGCTTGTTTATTTAGATGTAGGTCAGGGGAGATACCTACTCCACAGAGGGAATGTATCGGTAGCTCGGTAACTTGTAGCTAGTTTGTGCGCGCGACTCCGTCCGCGTGAAATATCTTGTTCCGTCGCATCGCATTGCCTGCCCCCGCTATTCGTTCCCGCTAAGCGTTCTTTCATACGTTTTTTTTTAGCTCGGCTCCTTAGATTCCTGGCGTGATGTTAAATAGCCTTCCTCAAGAATTGAGCTAACAAATGTAAAAAAAAAATTCATATCATTCAATTTGTTTTCTTCTTTTGCATTTGTTCCAGAGATTAGTACGTTCAAACAAACAAACAAACCTTTCAGACAGATAGACAGATAGAATACTCTTTATTGTATACCATACAAATATCAGAACATAAATATATAAAAAAAATTAAAAGGTTTCAGCTTTATTATTATTATAGATTACCTACCTTTATCTACCTTCCTAAGGTATTTTTTAATGAAAATGTACATTTCAATCTCTGTACATAATTACAACTGAATTAGTTCAGAAGTTACTGTGTAAAAATTACAAACCAGTTCTTAGAATCAAATTATAATATAGCAGAATTTACATAGTAAGAGCCCTTTTTTTTTGAGGATGCCCTGGCCCTTTAATTTTACAGTAACTAAGGCTTAACAAAACCATGCAACTATACAAATATTACAGTAACCTACTCTAATGACTTGAATAGCATGCGCGAAGGGAGAAAGGAATGAAAATGCGCAAGTAAGGCTAGGAAGTAATTGTTTCATTACGGTTAGTGTTCTGTAGCATTTCCAGGTGAATGCTGGACTGACATAACTAGGATAGTAGGCGAAGACTATCGCGAGTTACGTGACATGTGGAGAATTGATAATGGGAATAATAACAAATGGGTTCTAACAAAATCTACAACGGGATTTTTTTTCTCCCACATTATGGCTCATCCTGTATGGCGGCGGTACACAAATCGTAGACCCAGAACAAAAATCTTAAGTTATGTTGCATACCCAGTAGCTCCGAAGCCGATCAACTGGCTACCTACTGCACAATTTTTTTTAAATATTTTTTCTCACTAAATGGCTCACCCTGTATCGCGGGTTCATCAGATAGGTAAGTACATAAATTGTAGGCCCGGAACAAGAATCTTCTTTTATTATGTATTAGGTATTTAATTTGTTAGCTTAGTTGTTCATTTTATTGGGCATGCTGTTGTCTCCTGTAATTGAAGGAATGCACCTACCAAATACTTTGTCGTCCATTAACTATATGTAATGATTAGTGTATATCTTTTGTTGGAGATCCTAAAATAAATAAATTAAGTTTTTGGTAGATACCCTGTAGCTCAGAGGCCAATCAACTAACTACGATAATAAATAAAATTAACAACCTCTATTCAGCCAATAATATATCCGCTGCTGAGATACAAACCTCCTCCTCCAAAAATTGGGCCGTAATCCACCACGTTGGCCAAGTTTGGATTGGTGGATATCTATTACCACGTCTTCGAGTTTTAGTTTCTATGACATTAGATTCTATTCGATTTCTATTCCTTACGGTATCATCGATAACTCATATTGATGTAAATGAAACTCATTGGTTGTCAACCAATGAGTTTCACTTACATCAATAAGAGTTAAGTAGAGAGCAGACCCCTATACGATTAACCTGGCTCATTACAGCCTAACCTATTGTCGTTTAGCTCGTGCCAACTAAAGAATTAATTACACTTTAACACATAAATTATGCATCTACGCATCAACATAGATATAAGGCCGCAATTGTGCATCGCATAATTAAATAAAATTATCGCTAGTTCTGCAAAAGGGTCAAAGTGTTACTTTCGCAACCGATGCATCCAAGGTAGCGTTTCGCCATCAGCTAGGGCTTCATTCGCCAACAGTTTGGATGCGCTCGCGCCGTGTCGAAACTTGCGAGCAAAATCGTGACTTATACTGCTTCTTTGATGGCCATTAACAGTACACGATTAAATTATGGTTATTTGTTTGGTTTTAATTATTATAATTTTGGCGTCACGCATCATCTGCCTAGCCCTTTCCCAACTTTATTGGGGTCGGCTTCCAGTCTAACCGGATGCAGCTGAATACCAGTATTTTACATGGAGCGACTGCCTATCTGACCTTCACAACCCAGTTACGGTACCCCTTGGTAAGACTGGTTGTCAGATTTCGGACTTCTGACGATCCGTAACGACTTTCAAAGATCCACGAATAACAGCCGGGACCAACGGCTTAACGTGCTTTCCGAAGTACGGAGGGGTCTTGGTATGTGAAGAAGGTCACCCATCCACGGACTAACCGCGGAAAGCGTTGCTTAACCTGATCGATCGACCCGTGCGGCTGTTGTTACCTAGCCACAAGCCCCTAAATTTTGGCGTTACGCATATATGTTAATATTCGGCAAGATAGGTATCTTCCTTCGTGCCTACCATCATAAACTACAGCTCAATTTCACCCCGCACCCACGCAAGTCAATCACCCATGCATGCCAATCACGCACGCCAATCTTATCCTACATCCCGTCATACTTTTTTGCCTATAGCTGATCAGTATCTACTTCCAGCATACTACAACAAGCCTTACAAACATCAACATCTACAAGCAATACAATCATCTCGTTTCGTCACGCCCCAATCGAAACATTCATCCTTTTTTGTTAATTTATTTTTTGTCTTGAAAGGATAGTTTTTGCATCACAGATCAGGATTTTATCCAGCGTGATATCTAATCGAGCAAAGTCAAAATCAAAGTCAAATCATTTATTTCAAATAGGCATATAAACTACGCTTTTGAACGTCAACATTTACAAGAAAATATAATAGTTACCCGTTCCAAAAGATAGTTTCGTAACGAGAAGAATGAGTAAGAAAGTCCTCAGTTACTAAAGCACCCAGCCAGCCAGCATCCACGGCTTCAACGGGTATCCTGACCACCAGCATGCAGCGTCCGCGCATACTTGGTCATCACCCTCAGCCTCATCAGCAACCTCGGCACAGCACACTGCACTTTCGGCCGGTCAACAAGCAGAGCACCCTCTCCTGGTCGACGCAGCAGCCAGCCTCAACCTGGCGCTGTACGACATCCGACGCACTGGAGTATAACGCAGCGCCACCCCGACTCACTGGGGACATCTCCGCAGACAGTTCTGACTCATCGTGAACTATGCGACAACCGGTTCCGACTCACTGGAACCTAAGCTGGCCTGGCAAGCGTCGCAAGATACAAGACTCAGCCCACTATCGACCTCCGGTCCCCGGAGGGGAGTGATGTAGCGATATCTACAACGCCAAATGCGAACAACGAGTCATACTGACGTCACGCAAATCCTGCATCTCGCAAGCTGAGTTTACCGCGCACTTAGCATAGATACAATTTCCCAACATCAATCGTTGGGAATTGCCCACCAGACACAACACCCGTCTGGTCGGAGGATCCTCCCTTTTCAATGGAGGATGAGTGAACTCACCCTGTTCCTCATGCCTCTAAATTTTCTTCTTTGTGACACTCTCGTCAGAGCGGTCGTGGTCCTCATGTAGTTTCTTGTCTAGGAGCTGATGTAATTCGCCTTACGACTTCTCACCATCCACTCCGATTTCTGGTACTTTTTGCACTCACACAAGAGATCGCTCAATGCGGATTTAATTTGGTCAGTCCATCTCATGGGCAAGCGAAAAGGATGACGAAGACTATGCCATGTTGAATAAAATTACTATAACAGCAGGAGCAGATTTTCCAATTATATACTTAAACCTAAAAGGTAATTTCTTACCCCAAATAATAAGGGTTATATGTGTGTTTGAAATAAATGGTTTATATATGGATAACTCATTTACATCTAGCTAATTGCTCTTAATTTCATAGGAAGGCAATTTGGTTCTAATTAGGTTCAATTAATCAAGTAATCACGATCTCAAATTGCTTAGGTAGCCCTCCTTTAGACAAGGGAAAAATTAAACAATGATCAAGTAATCCATACTAGCATTGTTCTCAAGAAATCAAGTTTGAACAGTTAAATAATTATACCTTACTGCTCTACTAGTATTGAAAACACCCAATTAAATCAGCTTCCGTACATTATATTAAAATGGTTTATCTTAACAATGGGAGAGGTTTAAGTAACTAATTTATTGCCAACACTATATTATTAAAGTTTGTAGATACGGAACCGGAATGTTCTAGTTCAACAGATATAACAAAGGTTTCGAGAAACAGAAGCGGCAAGAAACTATTAAATTACGATAATATGTATTAGATGTTTTTTAAGACAAAAAGCTCACAGTGGCGCCGATTCCCTTTTACACAAACTAACCTAAATTTAAGTTCATTACATCTTTTTCTTTCTATTTCATTAAGAAAAGGACAGAAGATAAATATTAGTTTAGTCCTGTAAAATTACAATACCCCATAGACAAATTAGACGTGATTAAAAACATGGCTTCTAAAAAATACTTCAATTTACGTCAGGCGCTAACCAATTTGACAGGACTAAAATAATATTTATATTCTGTCCTTTTCTTAATGAAATAGAAAGAAAAAGATGCACTGAACTTAAATTTAGTTTAGTTTGTGAACAAGGGAATCGGCGCCAATGTACATATTTTGGCGACACTCTAAACCGGTGGAGCTGTGTGCAACCTATTCAGTCTAAATAAAATTGATTGCAAGAGTACTTTAAAATTACGACTACCTCGTTGGTCTAGTGGTGGCAAGTGCTACTGTTGAGCATGAGGATTGATACCCGGGTCCGGCAAAGTGGTGCTACATTCCATCCATCTGGAATTTCGCAGTAGCAGCTCGGAACCGGGATTTATGCCCAGTTTACGGCAATAGGCTCGCCTCTTATGACATTGACTTAAACATGACTGGGGAAATCTTTTTTATTTTATTTTACGTATTTAGGAAACTTACAGCTAATTGGTGTACTATAAGTGCACCTCTGACTTACCCTTCGAGAAAGACAGGCGTGACGTAATGTAATGTCGTGGTACCTAATTGTTAATTATACTGTGAAGTAATTATTCGACATATTACAATAAAAAATGCCACATTTAGGTACCAACATACACCATAGCATCATCTTCTTTCTTCCATTATGTTACAAACTTACAACAAATTGCCGCTCTACTTACATAGGTTTACTTAGTGTTCTGGTACATAACTTGCAGGTGTGCCGCAAAAACGTTAACAGGCACGTAGGCTTGCTTGTATTAATAAATTGTGGGTAAACTGGGCAGAAAAAGAAGCGTGCTTAGCATTTTTGATTATCAATGTATTCACCTAAAGTCGTATAATTCACACCTAATTAATTACCTTCCACTTCGTTGGAATCCTTAGAATCCTAGTATTCCTCAATGTTTGTCCATATACGAGTTAAAACTTCCTGTACATAGTTTTTGTCCTTATATAAACCACGCTAATTAAGCGACACATATCTTACTCCCTCAGATTCTGCAGCCATCATTTTGTAATACTAATCTTTAATTAAAATAGCAACTCTGTGTTAGTTTTCCGTGTCTGATGTTAGCACAGATAAGCTTATAGGTACTCAGAAGTTATTCTGATAAAAAATCTTTGGGTTAGTTACACGTCTTAACTTTTTTTAGACTGACCCCTGCCTGTAACCACGTCTCTACATTATTTCACCAGCAGCGCCACCCACCACACGTATAGACGTGTGACACGTATAGAAGTTGATCAAAACCTAGCTCAGAGATAGCTCTGACCTAGGTTTTGATTAACTTAGGTAGTTGCTGGCTGTTCACACATCAGTGATAGATATAGCATCTCCAAGAAGTCTTCAGAAACCAACACTTTCATTTATGGGAACAACTAAAAGTAATCCCAAAGTAACACTTTAAAGGTGTAGGTGTAATAAGGATTTTTTTTTTCGGAATTAATTTCGAATTGAAAAAATGGCTCGATGGTTTAAACCTGGGTCTAAATATAAACCTTGTTTCGTAATAAGGCCGCAAGAGTTTTGCGAAAGACCGAGCTTTTAATGTCCAACAATACAACATTGTTACCTATGTTTGCAGCTGCAGTTGGAGCTGCAAATTCGTAGTAATTTAAGACCATGAACAACGTTGTAACTCGTTATAGAGTTCATCCACGATCGAGCCTCATCTCTCACTATCTTAGGTGTAAACGTGTTTTACGCTAGCAACACCGCACCAATTCGTGAGGAAGCAATCCGCACTAGCACGTCCTTACACCTACTCACGACACGAACGCAGTAAAAACATGGCCGAGAAATAAATTGAAAATCAATCCAATACGTTCCCATCTTGTAGGTATTGCGTCAAAGATTCACATAACTAGCAAGAAATATTTTACCAACTACGGTATATTTTATCGATGAGGCAAGATGCTAGCAATTTAAAGTTATTGAATTTTACATGTCAAAGTAATATACAGCCAGTTCCCATTTAATGGCATTTCAATTTGGAAAATATTTTAGTTTCTCATACGAGGTGCATTCAATAAGTACCTAGCCTCATCGCCAGAGGGCGCTGTAGTTTCAAAAGAGTTTTACCACAGTGTAGCACATTCTTTTTAAATTATTTTTTCAAATTTTCATTCCAATCCCTTCATTTGTTTTAATTTGACAACTTATGGAAGCGAATGTATCGATCGGTTTTACAAAAATGGAAAAAGAGCAATATCGTTTGGTGATTCGATTCCTATTTTTGGAAGGGAAAACGCGCATCGAAATCAAAGAGCGCTTGGATGCTGTGTACGGTGATTCTTCTCCATCGATGGTCACCGTCAAGAATTGGTTCAACGAGTTTGCACGTGGCCGTACGTCGGTTTTTGATGAACCACGTCCAGGTGCATCGAAAACAGCTGCTACGGAGGAAAACATTAAAAAAATCCATGATCTCGTATTGGCAGATCGCCGATTGAAGGTTCGGGAGCTAGCTGAGACTGTAGGCATTTCAGAAAGAACAGTGCATCATATTCTTTACGAGGAACTCGGCATGAGAAAGCTGTCGGCGCGATGGCTGCCGCGTTTACTCACACCGGAAAACAAGTGCAACCGTGAGACCACATCGGAGACGTGTTTGGCGCTGTTTAAGCGGAATCCAACGGAGTTTTTGCGTCGTTTTGTGACCGTCGATGAAACCTGGATCCACTGGTACACACCAGAGACCAAGGAGCAATCAAAACAATGGATCCAGACCGGGGAACGTGCTCCAAAGAAGGCAAAAACTGTAAAATCGGCCGGAAAAGTTATGGCCACCGTTTTCTGGGATTCACAAGGTGTGATCTACATCGATTACCTCGAGAAGGGTAAAACAATTACAGGGCTTTACTATGCCGATTTATTGGGCCGATTCGACGCCGAATTAAAGAAAAAACAACCCCATCTGGCGAAGAAAAAAGTGCTGTTCCACCACGACAACGCACCGGTTCAAAAGTCTGCCGTTGCCATGGCCAAATTGGTCGAATTACGCTACGAATTGCTGCCCCATCCACCGTATTCTCCAGATTTGGCCCTTTGTGACTTCTTTCTGTTTCCTAATCTGAAAAAATCTCTCACCGGGAATAGATATGGATCAAATGAGGACGTCATCGCCGCCACGGAGGCCTATTTTGCAGAGTTTGACAAAAACTATTTTTCGGACGGGTTAAAAAAGTTGGAGCCTCGCTGGGCTAAGTGTATCGAACTAAAAGGAGACTATGTTGAAAAACAAATTGCCACTTTTCCTAAATTTTCGTTTACTTTTTGTAGGCTAAGTATTTATTGAATGACCCTCGTATTTACGTCTGTGGATTGTTCGTGTCAGTTACATTTGTGACGTTTTGATAGTATTATATTATGATTAGTATTATTGAGTTAATGCATATTTTAGCTCAAGTCAAGACAAATTGGACAAACATAATGCCTAAAGGCAATGCAATAAGATCTAATTGATTTTCTACTAGTATTACAAGTAAAGGAATTATATTTAAATAAAAAATTTCGTCAATTATCTTCATGCTATAATGCGCTTTACATTATAAAATCAAAATTAAAGTAATTTATTCAAATTAGGCTGAGAATCAGCACTTTTCGAACGTCAAAATTACAAAAGACAGTCCCCCAAAACGCCCGCCCTTCACCACTTCCTACTGCTTTCGCTTATAATAGTTCTTAATTTAGATCGTAAAATACCCTACAACAGCGAATCTTGAAAGGAAGGTTTTTTTTTTTTTGTAATTTTTATCTATTTCTAACTGAAATTATCACCACATCTGCCTAGCCTTTTCCCAACTATGCTGGGGTCGGCTTCGAGTCTAATCGGATGCAGCTGAATGCCAATATTTTACATGAAGCAACTGCCTATCTGACCTCCACAACCCAGTTACAGGTAATACGAACCCTTGGTAAGGCTAAAATGAAGTTCTTAATAAACTTTTAATCGATATTCAACCTAAAATTAGAATTTCAAAGTCATTTTATCAACTTGATATTCATTTAATCCTTGCTATGCGTGTGTACGAGTATGTAGTCGGTAAATTCGCTTATACCTATTCATTTTATGGTTGTCACATGCCAAATGTGATATAATACGAAATGCAAGCTTCAATTCTATGACTGAATTTATCGATAAGGCCTTTTTTTTTTTTTTTTTTTTTTCAGGATGGGAAATCATCAAATGACTCCTCCCGCTCTGGGTGGAGCAGGAGGGAGTGTCAGACTCTTACTGACTAAAACCCACCCGTGTTCCTTCCTTAGCCCTTTATGTTCCAGGGCAGCGGTAAACCCTTTCGGATGGTCCCGCTACCCTGGCAGGCTTCGGCCCTGTGGGGCCCCGTCACTTTGCTGACATCTCTTTGAGGCGCGCGTGGAACACGAACACGCCGTCCGGCACGGGCCTAGTCCTGATCGGACGGAGAGCTACCCATTACTCTCCGCCCGCAGGCCCGCGCCTACGGTGGCCGGGAGTCGTCACGCGGCTCCCGACGCCCGGAGCGTCTCCCGCGGCGGCTGAGGCGTGAGGTGCGCAAGGCGCGTTCCCTCGCCCACCCCGCCACCTCCTTCGCTAGCATGACTGCTTCGCAGAAGGAGGTGACTGCCTCCCACTCCCTCTCACCCCGGACCATGGCTTGAACCAGGGCCGGGCGCGAGAGGTCGCCGCCGCTGCCAATCGCCTCTACGAGGACACGGCGGTGCTCTGCCCAAGCAGGGCAGACCTCCACCGTATGCTCCACCGTGTCCTCTGGGCGATCCTGACAGTGGTGACACCCGGGCGTCTCCTCCCGCCTGATGATGTGCAGGAACCTCCCGAAACATCCGTGTCCGGAGAGGACCTGCGTCAGGCGGTAGGTGAGAGCGCCGTGACGTCTCTCTAGCCACTCCTCAAAGAGGGGTCTTACCGCCGCTATCGTGGCGTGCCCTGCGCTGGGTTGCGATAGTCGCTCCTTCCATGCCACCATGAGATCGCGCCGGAGGTTCGTCCGCTCCGCCGCGGTTTGCCGCGGATGCGGAGTTTCCCCCCGGCGTAGTGCCTCCGCGCGCCAATCATATAGGCGCGCGAGGACTATCGCCTCCAGATCCCATGGTGGCAGTCCGGCAAGGAGGCTTGCTGCCTCGCCTGAGATCGTGCGGTAGCCCCGGATCAGCCTTACGGCTACCACCTTCTGGGGCGCGTTCAGATAGTGTGCGGCTCGAAGCCGCAGTGAACGCGCCCATACCGGGGCCCCATATAGGGCCATGGACCGCACGACCCCCGCGTAAAGCCTTCGGCAGGAGGCGTTTGGCCCCCTCAGGTTGGGCAAGAGCCGCTTTAGGGCGGCCCCGGCCCGTTCCAGTTTGGGGGCCAAACGTCGGAAGTGCTCGACGAAGTTCCATCGGCTGTCAAGGACGAGACCCAGGTACCTCATCGTGGTCTCGACGCCGATGTGAACCCCTCCTACCACTAGTTGGGATCCCGGAGGTGGCCCGTACCGAGGCCCATGAAAGGACATGGCCTCGGACTTGTGCAATGCCACCTCGAGACCCAACCGCCGGATCCTTTCCACGACTATCGCAACCCCGCGTGTCATCGCGTCGGCCGCCGCCTGATGCGACCTCCCCTGCGCCAGGACCAGCGTGTCGTCAGCGTAGCAGACTACGCTGACGCCTTCAGGGAGGTCGGCCCGCAGCACCCAGTCGTAACCGATGTCCCACAGGAGCGGCCCCAGAACCGATCCCTGTAGGACACCGCACGACATCTCTCGCCGGTTCCAGTTCCCGTCGCGACCGGGGTAGATGACGGCTCTGTCCGTCAAATACGCCCCGACTACTCGACGGAGGTAGGTCGGCACCCGGTGATACCGGAGTGCCTCCCCAATGCAGCTCCAGGGGAGGGTGTTGAACGCGTTGGCGATGTCGAGTGACACCGCCACGACCACCCCACCCCGGGACACCGCGTCCCCCGTCGTGAGGGCCCTTACGCGCATGATGGCGTCCACCGTAGAGCGCCCCTTGCGGAAGCCAAACTGACAATCCGCAAGATCCGGCCCAGTCCTCCCCAGGTGCCCGACGAGGCGGCCCGCAATCACTCTCTCAAAGAGCTTGCCAACCTCGTCGAGCAGCACTATGGGCCGGTATGCGAACGGAGAGTCCGCAGGGCGCCCCGGCTTCTGAATGAGGACCAGCTTCCCCGTCTTCCAACGGAGTGGAAACTGGCCTCTCTCCATGCATGCGCTTAAGAGCGCCTCCAGTCGAGGCCCGAGAGCCGTCGAGGCCAGGACCCAGGCTTTACCCGGCAAGCCGTCGGGTCCTGGGGCGGTGTTTTTGGCCTTCAGCCTGCCTACCGCCGCTCCCAGATCTACCCCGGTCACTTCAGGGGTGTCGTCGTCGTCGTCCGTGTGGTCCGCTTCGGGCACCGTAGGTGGCGGAGCCATAGGCGGGGGAGTATGCTCCCCGCGTGAAGGGAACAGAGCGCTCACCACCTCCTCCACCAGCTGAGGGCGGAGACTCTGAGTCAGCGGGGGGGCCCAGGTGCGGAGTTTATTCCGCACCATTTTGTAAGGGCGCCCCCATGGATCTCTGTTCAGAGTCTCCAGCATCTCCTCGCGGGATCGATAAGGCCTTGGATTCACTTGAACAATCTTCTTCGAATAGTTAGTATGACTTATTTACAGCAGTGCGATTCTGTAACCATCTCACCGTGAAAACTTAGGCGAAGGGAGCGTCGAATCATTCCAAATAATATCCCTAGGGATTGACACTACTGACAACTCACATCAAGCTCACTTCAGTTGAGTTTTCACGGTGAGATTTTTGCAGAATCGACCGGCAGGTCTAGCATTCGCACTTAAAGCGAAAATAGTGACTCTTGGACCTAAATTGGACTTATTAACTCGTAATCATTTAGACAAAAAGTGCCTCAATCAAAATATTTTTATTTAATATAAACCTAGACGGGCAATTATGATACGTCCGAAGCTAGGTGCACGGTTCCAATTGGTCGTACCCAAGGGAGATTAGCCGTCAAGAAACTCCACGGTTACTCTTTAAAAAACGATTGACTCTTTGAAAACATTGTAGAAGCCAATTATTTTTTGGGAGGACAGTGTACTTGTTGAAAGGCCTGTCAACCACTAGGTAAATTAAAAAATGGTATTTAAATCTACAGTCTACAAGGCCTATATACTACCTAATTGACAGCTTTATAATTAAGAAACTCTTTTGTATGACTAATTATTTTCTCTCGTATTATTCTCGGCTTAACACTTGAAATGTTTCACAAAACGTTACATAATAAAGAAATTTTTACTAAATACTGGGTGTGTAAATGCGTCCTTACTTCAATTTACGTCTTACACAACATAGCTAATTGCGACAAATCTAGTAATTATCGACATTACCACGCCCATAATGTAAATTAATGGACCAGGATTATATAAAATCGATGTAATTCAATTAGCCTTAATGTCACGATCTTAAAAAATGATATACTTAGGCCAAAGCTTAGTAATTAATCAAGAACAATTTATTTGATTTAGTGATATGTCCTTTTTTTTGGTGGGAAATCATCAAATGACCTCTCCCGCCCGCTTTGGGCTGAGCGGAAGGGCGTGTCAGACTTTTACTAACTAAAACCCACCCGTGTTCCTTCAGTTGCGGTATCTCTTTCGAACAACCTGCGGCCCTGGCAGGCATCGGCCCTAGCGGACCCCGTCAGTTCGTGCTAACATCTCTTTGAGGCGCGCGTGGAACACAACGCGCCGTCGATCCGGGCCTGGTCCTTACTGGGCGGTGAACTGCTCATTGCTCGCCGCCCGCAAACCCGCGCCTACGGTGGCTGGGAGTCGACTGTTTACTCTCGTCCAGGGCGTCTCCTGCGGCGACTAGGGGCGTGAGGGCGCAGAGATTGCCTCTCCCTCACGCGCTCCGCCTCCTCCTTCGCGAGCATTACTGCTTCGCAGAAGGAGGTGATGGCCTCCCATGCACTCTCGCTCCGTACCATGGCCTGGACCAGGGCCGGACGCGAGAGATCGCCGCCGCCGATCGCCGCCACGAGGACACGGCGGTGCTCCGCCCAAGCCGGGCAGACCTCCACTGTATGCTCCACCGTGTCCTCCGGGCGATCCACATAGTGGTGACACCCAGGCGTTTCCTCCCGCCTTATCCTGAACAGGAACCTCCCGAAACAACCGTGTCCGGTGCGCCTTTGGGACGCGTTCAACCAGCGGGCTGGTCGCCGCCTCAGGGAATGCGCCCATACCGGTGCCCCGTAAAGGGCCATGGACCGCATAAAAATATGTCCTCAAGTTCCATTTATTATCAATTTAATATGAACGATATACAGTTTTATTTCTGTACATAATTATTATATCATTAAGTCGCTTTTCGTGTCAGTCCATGTGACAGCTTCGTAACGGATTATGATGCGGTTTTTGAGCATGAAAATTTTGAGCTTGAATCATCATCATCTGCCTAGCGTTTTTCCAACTAGGTTGGGGTCGGCTTCCAGTCTAACTGGATGCAGCTGATTACCAGTATTTTACATGGAGCGACTGCCTGACCTCGACAACCATTATTAAGTAAAGTATTGAGCATGAATATGAATGTCTATATGAGAATTAGAAGATGAAAAAAATTGGGATGAGGGCAGGAATATGTTCAGTGCATATAATAGTCAGTGTGTTAACTCTCAATCATTCAGTCACGGATCTCTTATATTCACAAATATATAGGTAGGTACAGACTGATATTAATATAACCTTATAAATGCAACTTTGTATTGGTAAATTAGTTAGGACCAAAATTATAAATAGAAATGTATTGAATGTGATTGTAAAAGGGAAAAAAATATGAACAAAGAAGCCAATCACGAAGTGGATACCAGATTTAATAACCCTTCACTATAGGTTATTTAGTAGCATATAAATTACGTATTGTTAACGTTTGATTATGACTACTTAAATTAATAAAATAATTTAAATTAATTTTATGTGAAGAAAAAAATATAAGTCATTCAAAATGTGCAGTAAAAGTGACAACTGTTCGCACTGTCTAATTATGGAGCGTCTGTTTGAAGCGAAACTCATATAGATTATATCAATTGGATAATCTGTCTCGCTAGATCAAACTTTATCAAGCAATAAATAATGTAATATTAAACACATTTCTGTTTCCTGTGACTTTGAGAGGTGCCGCTTGTTGTCATGAAACTAAATCTAATTACAGAATGAGACAAATAAATTGACACCGCCATTTATCACGGCTCTTAATATGCATAGGAATTATGTTATTATAGCAATTACATGCTGGATTTGTCAATAATGATAATGTCTTCTAAATATATTATGATGTGTTCCGAAATATACTCTCATATTGATTAACTAGCAACCCGGCCCTGCTTCACACGATTTTTACGACTTAACAAAAGTCGTAAAACTGTACTCTTGGTGTGCTTATTATCTACCTATATCTACTTATAATAAATCTGTAGAAGTGAAAATTCTGTACAATGAAAATATCAAAAAAATAAATGGCAGGGGGTGTTACTAGACCGACACCGAACCCAAAATTGTGATTAAAAAAATTTTTGTCTGTCTGTCTGTTTGTTCAGGCATCACGCAAAAACTACCGGTTCGATTACGATGAAACTTGGTATAATTATTCTTTAATATCCTGGGCACCACACTGGGTACGTTTTATCCCGGAAAAGTATATACAATTAAAAACAAACTTAATTTTGCGCTTCGATCCCTAGACCCGATTACTGTACCAACCGCAAATAATAAGTTTGTCGTAGGTTACGTCACCCGCAGTGGAGTTCATTTTTATTCCTTTTTGTTTTTAGAGTTATTTAGGTTTATTTTTATATACGTCGTAGGTATAGATTTTAATTTTAAAGTATAGGTAGTATATTTGATAGTGTACGTAGTGACCGTAGGTTATTTTATAATACTGTTAGGTAGGATTAGTCATTCGTATAGATATTAGTTTTTAGGGATTTTGCTTATTTATTGAGTTTAAATTAGTTATCATCAGAAATAGGTTCATTTAGGTAGGTAGGTATTTAATTTTTTGTTATTGAGTTTAATTTTTTTTAATTAGGTAGGTACTTAGGTAAAGATATCATATAGGTACCCTCTTAATCACCACTAATGAGACACAATTAGTTTTCTATTGTAATTAGCCACAAAGGGCCCGCGAGATAGATGGCATTCTGCATGGGGAAGCGCATACATTTTATCCTGTTAGCACGTTCCCGTGGAATAATTTCTGACATCCACGCGGGCGAAGCCGCGGGCAGAAGCTAGTAAATAAATAAAATTGGAGTAACAATAAAAGTTGTATCAAAAAAGTTGCGATGCAAGTCATTTGTCCAATTATACTCTGTGCACTGTTCACATTGTCTAAATAGGGAAGCACCTGTTTAAAGCGAAACTCATATAGATAACAACAATCGGGTAATCTGCCTCGTCGGATTTTTCATTATGCCATTGGCAAGAAACTTGCATCGTGTAAATGGGACTTTACGAATCCATTTTGGCAGTCTCGTTCACTGTCGCAAGTGCGTCTGGCTGAGCTCGGTATCTTTATATTTGTATGTCCCTTGGTCGAACTAAGTGTTATTTTTTATTCCCAATTTCTTCACATTTTGAAATGTAGACACAAGTTTAGAACATTCGGTCCACGTTCTTCGTAAGTAACTTAGTAATATCTATACAAATAATATAATACATAGTATCGAAGTCAAATCTTTGGCTATTTGAAAAAGAGTAATTTCTACGAAGTGTGAGAACGAGTCTGATGCTCAAAATATAGTTTTTATAATTTTTGTCCGTTAGTCTGGATGTATGTTCCGGATTGGCCTAATACCGGCTGAACGGATTTAGATATGTGGTACACAGATAATTTATAACCTGTATTAACACACAGGATTCTTTTAATCCCAGTAGTACGTTCTCGTGAAATATCTTCCGACATCTAACGGAGCGGACTAAGCCGCGGGCAAATGTTAGTAAGGAATAACACTCAATGTTATTCAAAGTCTTAGAACAAATCATTAGCTGAGTTACACGGAAGCTCTAAGAAACACAATTATTTTAAAATAAATAAAACGATTATCTTTACAGGTAGCAAACAAAATATAAGCTTAATACCTACATTATTCTTAATTTTAAAGCCATTTTAGTAGTTGTTTTAGCTAACAGATCAATCATTATTGTAATATTTATTGTAATTCGTATGTATGTTACAATTATTGCCAGTCGTGATCGATTTATATAACTACCGTTCACCATTTAGTCTACCAATAACTTTTTGTATCCTATGATTATTAATGATCAGAAAAAGTCATCGAATAAATACTATAGTAATATAATACTTAAAGCTGAAGAGTTTTTTTGTTTGTTTAAACGCGCTAATCTTTGGAACTATCAGTTGGATTAGAAAAAATCAAATGATCTATTTTCCCATCCTTGAGGAAGGCTTTTAACATCAGGCTAAACAAAAACGAAGTCATAACTGGGGTGGGTGCGACGCGGACAAAATCGCAGGCAGAGGCTAGTGATTAGTAGTGATCTGAAAAAGTCACCAAATTAATCAATACGACTTACTATTACTTACTATTTTGGAACACATTACTTTTATTGACAAATCCAATAAGTAATTGCACTAATAACATAATTTCTATCCATATTAAGAGCCGTGAAAAATGGCGGTGTCAATTTATTTGTCTCATTCTGTAATTGGATTTAGTTAACGCCAACAAGCGGCACCTCTTAAAGTCACAGGAAACAGAAATGTGTTTAATATTACATTATTAATTGCTTTTGAGATAAGAATTTATAAGGTAGATATTTAAAGGTGATAAACGACATTTGTGTTTTTTTTTTAATGTCGTGCCAAAACATTGCATTTAGAGCCTCAACTGTTTTGAGCCCTAGTTAACTGGACCAAATTTGTTGCCATTAGCAAATTTAGTCCAGTTAACTAGGGTTCAAAACCTCTAGTATAACTGCCTACATTACCTTACTAACTTTAGTCTGTTTTGAGTTTATATTCGTTTTAGTTTAGCTTAATATACTTTTCAATGCTATGTACGCCGTAGTTTTCATGTACATTAGTCCTTCAGTATTAAGATTATTCTAGCATAAGTTTAATGTACGTGATGTGGCTGTGCCTTTCTTAAATAAATAAATAAAGAATAACGCCTTTCAAGGAATACGTCGAGTTTCCCTGTCACCCTGTATATTAAAAAAAAGAGATTTCTGACTGATTAAAGATTACTCCACCTTCCTCTGTTGCCAAGGTTTAAAATACTTCTTAAAGCAAACTTTTTCTTTTTGTCTAGGTATGTTGCACTTCTTGTTGACACGCTTCTATAATATTAGTTACGCTAGTGTACCGACCCGCCCATGCTTCACACGATTTTTACGACTTGACAAAATATCGAAATTTCTTTATTTTATGTTTATTTATTTACTGGTCTACCAACGATTGTTTACACCAGTAATAGGCATAAAAAACAAACAACAACAGATAACCAATAGTGTACAATCACTTATACAAGCAAAAACAGATAAACAATAGTATACATAGGTAAACTCAGCATGCAAAACGAAAGTTGTACGTACGATAGAGAAAAAAATTAAAAGAAAACTACCCGGTATCAACCACTAGTGTCCAAACATGTAATTTATATCATGTTAGTAATATACATATAAACCTTCCCGATTATGCTCTCTAAATAATGTTACCATTATTTAGAGAGCTTATTCGGGAAGGTATATTCGGAAGGAAACCACATCAACATCTGTTGCGTAGTTTATAAGAACAATGCGGACACACAGACAGACACGAAAAGCGACTTCAATTTATAATAATTATGTATAGAAGTCACAAGTAGACCATTATTTGCAAACGTCCTCACTCAAGTACCTACCTACTACACTAGCCATAGTACAGCGATGTGCATATAAAAACTGGCACTTATCTACTTCGCAAGGTCGACGAGCACAGTGCGGTTGTTATGCGACTATAGCTTCAACGTGTTCCTACTAATGAGTTAATGTCATGGCACTGTAATTATGAGTATTATCGTGTCACAAGTAGGTACAGACGCCAGCACATCAAGCTACTACAATCTGTCAAATTTCTTTATTAGATTTTCAATTTTATCGTTAATGCATTAAGGTTCAAGGTGATTGGGAAAATTTTACAGTTTCGGGTAGTTTAACCTGCTGGTGTCTGTACCTTTATTTAAATGCACGCCATTATTGTTGTTTATTACTAGCAGTGGCGTAACTATACCCTTTGGGGCCCGTGGCCAATTCATGGGATCGATAGGGTCCTCAATGTAAAGAAGCTTAACCAACGTTATATTTTTTTTTTACTGTCACTTCGCCCGTGAGTTCGTCCGCGTAGATTTCGTAATTTCCCCTAAAAAATGGAATACCTGACTGCTTCTTTGTTCTAGTGGTCGAAAAAAATTTTGCATTTCTGTACTTAAATATGTTAGGATCCTCCTGTGCTCATGGCCCTCTCAGGCCGGGGGCCCCCTCCGGCTAGGGTCCCGTGGCATTTTGCCACTCCTGCCACCCTATTGTTACGCCACTGATTACTAGTAAATCTAGTGATATCATGGCTTGTAACCATCATCATCCTCCTACCCTCATCCTTTACAGCGGGTTAGTTGCGTTACACACTATCACTAGCAACGGTTTTCATTTTGACATTTCAACAACATTAATTGCGTCATTTACGTTGTGAAGCAGACACATATGCCAACAAACTGCTCTGCAGTTTGGCAGAAGTAAAATTTGTTTGGAAAATTTAGGCTGTCACCACGAATAAACGCTTTTTCTTTTCTTTCTTTTCTTCTTACTCGTATAACGCAATTAATTGAATTTACGCATTATGGGTGCTGCACCCTAATAGCGTAACACGCAATCAATCGGAATCTGAATCATTTTGAAGCAAATTGTTAATCCATTGCTTCATAAGTTCGAAAAATTTGTCTGCTCAACACGTAAATAACGCAATGAATGTTGTTGAACTGTCAAAATGAAACCGATTCCGATTAATCGTGTGTTAGGGTGCTGGTTACCATGCGATTATTATTTCCATCTCAGTCAGTATTCCTGAGTTTCCTTCTCCACTCTTTGATTTCATGACAAAAACTTTAAAACTTCAACAAAATAAATGTGACTGGGATGTAATCATTCAGTCAAGGCAATTTTAGAAAAAAAACAAAAAGTACCTTCCGCTAACTTGCAAAAAACTGAGTCGCAGCAGTGCTTATGTAGTTAGAATAAAAGTCCAACCTAGAACCTAAAATTTAATCCAGTTTACATAATCAGCCCATAACGTTCCCACCGCTGGGACACAGGCTTCCTTTCGGTGAGAGGGAGTGGGCAGAAATCCACCACAAGGGCCCATTGCGAGTTGGTAGATGTCACATGTCTTCGATTTTTTGGTTCTAGGATATGCCGCTTTCGTCACGATGTTTTCCTTCACCGTTTTGAGAGCAGTGGGGATGAAGTAATTTTTACAAAGTAAAGTGCCTGTCTAGGTTCGAACCTACGACCTACAACTCGTAAGTTGCAGCCGTTACCACTGGGCCACCACTGCTTGTGTATGTAATCCAGTGTACAGTATAATTTTTTCCTTGCAGCAAAGGTACTTCATAAAATAACAGATATCCAAGCCATTAATACTTATTTATGAGTACGAGCAGAGTTATATGGGATTCAAAAAGGAGCGGCTCATTTTAGTGCGTAGTGATGAGCTAAGACCTACAAATACTTACCTATTACGTCCGTTTCTAATGTCATGGTTTTCAATTGAGTAGGTAACTATTTTAATAACAGTTCGATCATTATGCCTTTATTCTCCATAGGGTAGAAACCACATGTGAAAGCTCTATTTCGTAGCACGCATTCATTGTTTTGTATTTTTAAGTAACTGATCTCATTGTTTTGTTAACTTTAATGGATGGACGTTTGTTACTCTTTCACGCAAAAACTACTGACAAGATTTAGGTGAAATTTGGCACACAGATAGTTTATAACCAGAATTACCACACAGGATACTTTTTATCTCGATATTCCCACGGGATCGTAACTTATGCGGGTGCGGGGCACTGCTAGTATATTTGTATTGCCTACAGATAGTTGTTCCGGGTCTGGCTGTTTGTGTATGTGACTTTAAATGTTTGTAAACGCACCCACGATACAGGAGTAATTCAGCACTGCTAGTAGACAATAAATAGACATCGTCGTTTTATGATGTACTAACATAGTTTTAAGACCTTTGTAACTAACAATTAATAAGGATGTACTAAAACTAGTGTCTAAGTTGTGTATTTAATTATTATTAAACTGGATTTCATGGTCTGGGAAACAAATAAATGATGATGATGAATATGGAGATGTGTGGTTGATGGCAAATCATAATACTGCTAAGTACTGACAAATTCCAAATAGAAAAAGCCATAGACACTCTGCCCGACTTATGGAAATCGAACTTAGGGCCCTCTAGATGCTCAGCAGTGGCACATGCAGTGCACCTGTATCATCATCATCACCATTTCAGCCGAAAGACGTCCACTGCTGGACATACCCCAAAGCACCTCCACTTCAACCGGTTCTGTTCTGTGCGCATCCAACGGGTTCCTGCGTGGGAGGCCTTCCAACGCTACGACCGGTACACGGTCGCTACTCTAGTACCTGTATTATATAATCAATTTAATTCCACTGAAGTATTTGAGCGAAGAAACCACCAACTATTTTCAGTTGAACATTATTACGAGTTATCTTTCTCGATCGAGGCCAAAATCATTTAGCGTGCGAAATGCGTAATAACGTTATTGCAAATTATTTACATAATTGTAGAAATATAACAGTTATGATACTTGTTTAACATTTATTTTTATATACTGCGGCTATCGTTAAAGTTTACTCGAATATTTATTTAGCAATTACCTTATATTTTAAATGTCATGGCAGTTTTTCAGTTGTATAATTTCTGGTGTAACTTTTCATTTTTTATATATTTCAGGTTTTGGTTAGAAGTTTCTTCTCGGTTCGAGGTAATAAAAATTGCTTTTATTAATTATAAAAAATAATAATAAATAAAATTTATTTTCTCGCCACAATATTAAAAATCAACAAATACTGCTTAGTAATAAGCAATTAATACACGTTACAATATTGTGAGAGACTGGTGCCTAAGCTAGACCGAAACCTGTTTCAGGACACCAGGTAAATTCCTTCCTCAATCTGATTGGGGGAATTGGACCGTAACCCACCACCCTGGTCCATTGCGGGTTGGCGGGTTGCCATAGCCTCGGTTGTTTGCTAGCAGAATGTACCAGGGGCAGGTGCGGTTGGTTTGATTCATCATCATCTGCTTAGCCTTTTCCGAACTGCTTCCAGTCTAACCGGATGCAAATAAACACCACTATTTTACATGGAGCGACTACCTATTTGAACTCCACAACCCAGTTATTGTGTAATATCGTATTAAACAATAACTGGGTTGTGGAGTTATTTGTAGTACTATATACCTATTGGTAAAACTAGTTGTCTGATTTTCGGGATTCTGACGACCCGTAACGACTGTCAAAGATCCAAAAATGCCAGCCGGGACCAACAGCTTAACGTGCTTTCTGAGGCACGGAGTCTCGGCATGTAAAGTTGGTTATCTATACACGGAACAACCGGGGCAAGCGCAGCTTAACCTGAACGATCGATGCGACCGGCTGTTATTACTTAGCCACAAGCTTAGGTTGGCTTGAGTCCCGAAAGATATTAGTTGGAACCCCTTACACCCCTTAATTCCTTATATTTTATACTTACGTTTATACGAAGATACTCGTACTTACATAAGGATAGTCGACATTGCAATGGGGAAGGTCGGGCAAAGCTTGTCAATGGTATGATTACAACTACTAAATTTGACATTTCGTTCATTCGTTCCATTTCGTTTTCATTCATGAGTTTGATTTTTTCCACTATTTCTCAAATATCGGTGAATTCAATATTTTAAATTGATTTAAAATATTAAAATAACCGAAATTTGAGATGACAAATACTTGAGTATTTGACATGGAAAGGGTCAAAAATTAAAACCTTCTAAATATTTCCTCGTAATTATTTTCTTCAAAATGTTTCTGACATATCCTCGAACTCTGTTTATTTTTAAATCTACGAATAGCTTTAAGCCACATTCTTCTAATTTTAGAGTCTCTCGGGAAATGGTGGACTCCAATTACGGAGTATTTTAGAACTGAAAAACGCTTCATTTCGCAAAAATAAAATAAAACCACCTCACACGTTGCATTATAGCTTGTATTGGGAACTAGCTACAACAACGCCATTTTGACAGTGGCCTTCTCCATTGCTGTACCAAACTAAAGTTAAATGTCACTGGTACGTTATAAAACGACAATGTCTATTTGTTGTCTATGTGTAATTGGATTATTTCAACCACTTATTGTTGAAATTATCCAACTATCAAATAGATCTAGGAAACAAAAGTAAGCTATTGTTTCCTAGATCGATGTGGTAGTTGGATAGAAACGCGGTTCCGTCATATTGACAACACGGTTAGCGCAGTGGCTGAGCGATCGGACTGCTGCGCTGCGTGTCGCTGGTTCGATTCCCACACAGAACAAATATTTGTAAGTCCTACATGTATTTGTTCTGAGTCTGGGTGTTTTTCTATCTATAATATGTAAGTATTTACAAAAAAAAAAAGTATATAAGTAGTTTATCAGCCATCTTGTTACCATAACACAAGCATTAGGTTGCTTAGCTTGGGACTAGATGGCGCTGTGTGAAATGTCCAGGGATATTATTATTATTAGTTTAGACTTTTGTTTCCTAGATCGATGTGGTAGTTGGATAGAAACGCGGTTCCGTCATATTATAACGGCCGTCATGAAAGTCTGTCATTTTCACCAGTATTTGACATTAAGGTGTCAAAAAGCGCTCTGTATTCGGACGGCCGTTGTTGTGTTTCCGTTCACCGCTTTCTTTAAGGAAACAAAAGCTTTAGCAAAACTTTCAATTTACTGGGAATTGTTGTCAAAAGTAGTAAGGCGACTACGAGGTCAACTATACCGATATATTTCCACAGCCAGACCAGCGACGAAATCTAAATGGTATTATTAGAAAAACCCAAAATGAATAAGTTGTAGTTATATATTATATATAGTTATAATTTTAAGGTCAACCATATTTAATTTCTGTTTCCTTATTAAATTTTTACAATAGTTTTAATCGTACAAACCAAACCAAGTATAGATCTTTACAATACTATGAGTATGCAGCACGCGCTATGTGACGTCACGCGTGTTACGTTACGGAGGCGTGACTAAAAAACCTAGACCTTTGATTTGCGGGACTGGAAGCCCGTTGATTCATCAAGCATGCCTTCTGTGATCTTGGAATACTTTGCTCTGTATTTATTGCCCCTTGTGTGACTGCCAGCAGTAAGTTATACTCCAAACATCACTACGAATGTGGAATCCGTGATGAAAAACGGATGCCCTTAAAAAAAATATAGTTCTATTTTGTATTGCAGTTGCTTCAGGTTAAGCTTCAGGTTCCTGGAAGAACGGTCCCGTCATATTATAACGGCCGTCATGAGGATCTGTAATTTTCACCAGTATTTGTAACTAGCTTTTGCCAGCGGTTTCGCCCGCGTGGATGTTGGAAATTATCCCACGGAAACATACTACCAGAATAAAAAGTATACTATGTGTTAATCCAGGTTATAAACTATCTGTGTGTTCATCTAAATCTGGTCAGTAGTTTTTGCGTGAAAGAGTAACAAACATCCATCCTCACAAACTTTCGCGTTTATTCGTAGGATTAAGATGTCAAAAAACGCCCTGTATTTTGACAGCCGTTACTGTGTGACCGAAGAAAATGAATAAACTAAAACTTTACTGTCTTGTGAAAGATGATCCAAGTCGACTTTCGGAACAAGTGTTGCATCGCTTCCAAATGGCTTAGTTTTTATATCTTACAAATTATAGTTGCCTTACAGCAACACAACATAAACAAATAATTAAAATAATGGACCATTACTGTTTTAAACTGCTACATTTTAAAATTCTTGAATATTACGAAGTACTAGGGGAATGGTGAAGATTCCATAAACTTTGAATTCTGGATAACACCTAACTAGCAATATTTCAAAAGATGCGCAACTTGTGAACTTTTGTAAAAGATGAACATTTCCGATAAACACGAGGTCGCATTCCAATGCTGTTAGGTGCTTGTCAAACTATTATTCTAAAAGTTAATAATAATGAGCATAACAGATATTTACATGGCACTGAGAATCGAAAATTGGGTCAATAACAAAGTACCTAGTTCTTCCTTGGAGAAACTTTGACCATCTTCCTACCACATTCTGGATAAGACAAAGTATGCATATGCACTAGATCCATGCACCACTCTGTCCACTAAGTTAACCGTTTTTTGACAGCTCCCTTAGAACGTTACTATTACAGATTACGTAAAAGTTAACTTTAAAATGCGTAATAAAATAAATATATAAACTGCCTAATCTTATTGTATTATCTTATTCATGACATCTTACAGACATTATAATACCGTACGTGTATCAATTTTGACAAAAAAAAAATATAATTGCTCATTAGTTCGATCTGTCAAAAAACGGTTAACCTAGTAAGTGGTCAGAGTTTAAATAAACACATCACATCATGTAATCAAATAAAAGTATAATATTAGTCTTATTATATTGAATCCATCAGGATCATTGGATCGTTTTCGCAGCCCGGAGACTGAAATCGTGCCCGGTTAATGCACAAAGAGGCGATCGGCAGCGGCGGCGACCTCTTACGTCCGGCCCTAGTTCAAGCCATGGTCCGGGGCGAGAGGGAGTGGGAGGCAGTCACCTCCTTCTGCGAAGCAGTCATGCTAGCGAAGGAGGTGGCGGGGTGGATGAGGGAAAGGACCTCACGCCTCAGCCGCCGCGGGAGACGCTCCGGGCGTCGGGAGCCGCGTGACGACTCCCGGCCACCGTAGGCGCGGGCCTGCGGGCGGAGAGTAATGGGTAGCTCACCGCCCGATCAGGACCAGGCCCGTGCCGGACGGCGCATATGTGTTCCACGCACGACTCAAAGAGATGTCAGCATAAGTGACGGGGCCCGATAGGACCGAAGCCTGCCAGGGCAGCGGGATCGTCCGAAAGGGTTACCGCTGCCCTGGAACATAAAGGGCTAAGGAAGGAACACGGGTGGGTTTTAGTCAGTAAGAGTCTGACACTCCCTTCCGCTCCACCCAGAGCGGGAGGGTCATTTGATGATTACCCATCCTCAAAAAAAAAACCACCCACCCATTACATGGAACCTAAACATAGCTGGCAAAATGTGGGTTTACTATAACTGCACCTCTGGCTTAACCCTTCGGGCGTCATGTTATGATGTTTTCTTAATGGAAATAAATCAATCAATCTTCAATCAATACTCTTTTTTATTGCTGGGCCTGCTCTTGACCTCGATCATGCCTAATGGAAAGCTATGGATGGTGTAGGGTAGTGGTGGTGGTTTATTTCAATTATGAAATGTAAGAAGCTAGGTGCACGGTTCAAATAGGTCGTTTCCCATGGAGAAGAGCCGGCAAGACACTCCACGGTTACTCTTTTTTGGCTTTTACAATGTTCTCAAATAACAGTGCTAATAGATAAGGAAGGACAGTGTAGGCCAGTCAACAAGTGCCAGGTAGTTAATAAAATAGAAAATGGTTTACAAATCTACAGTATACCAGGCCTACAACCTTCTCACATTCACAAAATATAATTAATAGGATCTACATCTATCTGTATAAAAATGAATCACCGAAATGTATGTACGCGCATAAATTCCAATCGACTGCACCAAATTGCATACTTCTTTTTTTGTGTTTTTATTTAATAGTCAGAACAAGAATCACAAAAAAAAATGGCGGTACGACGTTAAATAATAAAAATAAAAACCTATTTAAGCCAAATGACAACTACTAATCTTTATTAGTAGTTGTCATTTGGCTTAAATAGGTTTTTGTAGTTGAAATTAGATTTGTAGTCTAATTGATGTCCAGTCCTAATTCCATTGCCAATAGTTCACAATTAACATAACAAAATACATCCTATCATTAATCGTAACACTATTTACATTATCCAATTTATTCTGAAGCATTAAAGTACCATGATTGAATAATATGCATACAACCTTCACGGCATCACATAAATGCAATTATTAAATGATTTATGTTCGGTAGCCCTGCTCACGCGCAGCGGCGGGCGCGGGCGCAGGATAACAGTCTAATTGAAGACTCGTCTGCCGTCGATCACGGCTCACGGCCAATTTGTACACGACTGAAGTAGTGAAGCTCCGGTGATCTAGTTCTTGTTGGGTAAAATGCTGCTTTTTTTTCTTGAGCTGGAATATTTTAATCCAGTGATGAAAATAAGTTTAAGTTGGCAATTAACACATAACTTGCTACATGGACTTATGTATTTTTAATTACGAGCAAAAATTATAGCATGCGATCAAATGAAAACCTATGAACATAGCTGTCAAATAGAATATTTTCAGCAAAACCAAATGTCTTTTTGTCAATGTATATTGTCAAAACCGAGCTCAGAACGGTATAGCGAATCACTCTTCGCCGATGGTACGGTTCGCCGTCATCACTCTTAGTCGACGGTTGGTTCCACGAATAAATCCATCGCCGATAGAACTATTCGCCGAAAACACTGTTCATCGATGGTCGCTTCAGCTACAACACCAATGTTCAATGACTGATCAAAGTGAGATTTTGGGCAAATGATTCTCGACCTTACTCTTTCGAGTTGAAACTTTGACAAATTCATAAAACAAAACACCTAATAGAATATTTCAAGTAAGTTGGAGGCCATAGTTACCATCGCGGGTAGAACCTGGATGAGGTTGGCACAGGAGCATGGGGATTGGCACATGAAAAGAGAGGCCTATGCTCAGCAGTGGGGGAAGTCGGGCTGTGGATGATGACGTTATCATAACATGCCGAAAAGCAACATCTTAGCCGCCATCCGCTTTAAAATTCGACTCGTACCTCGTACTCGTATCCGGCGCTCGTGTTAGGATTTTTATTGATGCACGCCTGGACGTTTGGCAACCTACACACTTATTGGAACCCACTTCACACATTTGTCTAGACCAATTCGACTTTTTAGCACCGCATGCAAAATCATTCTAGAATGTCTTATGTATTATTGAAATATACAAGATTTCGAAATAATAATCCACTGACTCCACTGTTGCTTGTAAACGGAACGATTTTAAAGGTTGTTATTAAATACTAGTTCCAGTACGACTTTACTAATCGAATGATATCTATACCTAACTAAAGCATAAGTAGTAAAGTTTTATAAAATATTAGGTCATACACCAAACAGCGCATAGGTAATTTACACATCAGTGGCACACTTGCACTACGAAAATCGCCCTTACTGCTACGACATAAAAGTACTATCGTATAAAATTGATACGTCAGATGTGTGATTGACTGCAACTACCTAACATGTTGTATCTAATTTGATAAACCTACTTACAAGACATAAATCTCTATTACTGAAATATTGATAACATTAATCATTGGTAACGTTTAATATTTCATCGTATGGAAGGTGATCTACTTTAACATGAAAATAATTCCTTACGTTTAAAATTAGACTGTTCGAAACATTAATTTATTTTCTTTCAAAATCTTCTTCTTTCAGGCGTCAGAGTTATTTAGGTCATCGAGGGTGCAGGTGAAAGGACATTTGGGACACTCTAGCACACACACCTAGGAGCACCACACTCGCACTGGATTTTGGATGAATCGATGATGCGCTATTTCACCAGATTATGTTTGCAACGGCCTACTTGGGTACGCAATCGATTCAACGCTTTCCAAAGCGGCCACTGCAGTTCGCGACCGAGAGGCAGGTGTTTTCGGGGCTTTACGAAGTCTTGAGGTGGTGGATACCCCTCATCTCACAATGTGTTTCGCTCTTCAGATGGCCTATCTTTCCAAATACTTTTCCAGGAAAATTTTAGCTTACTCCAAACATTATGCTTAGCTTACTTCCAATCATGATTAATTTATGTGTCACAGCCTAAAAAATTTAATTTATTCGCTGAAAAAATCCCTGACCCGGACTTGGGCTCATACCGTTATTATATTATAATTCAACAATAGGTACCCACAGTACTGTGTAGGCATTCATTGATAAAATTGTTTATTAAACTTTAAATGGCAACTACTCATGCATCATGTAACAGATATCCTTATCCGCATCCTAGTATTGTAAGTATTTAAAACCCTATTCATGAATATGTCGTTAATAAATAGGTACAATCGTGTAAATGAATACTGAGAACGCAAGTTATTCAGTTTTACCTTTTTTTGTACCTTTAGTTTTAATGTGAGGGAAATCCATATGCCTATCTAGGATGTAGGTAAATATCAAATAGGAAATACATAATACAGGGCAACTTTTTAGCTAATTTCCGGAAATAGGTAAATGCCAAAATCAAGCTTGCTACTAACGATGTTACACCCAAATTAATAAGATGCGATCTCAAAAAAAATAAACCTTCTGATATTTAGCACCTTTCTGCTTGGTTTTGTAACGACAGATGGCTGCATACTCAGATTACTAATTAAACACCCCAACTTCTAGATTTTGCTTCAACGAGAGCATAGAACCGATGATCGTTGGGGTAGACGTGTTCTTGAGTGGAGACCGCGAATCAGTAAACGTAAGGTGGGACGCCCTCAAGCTAGGTGGAGGGACGATTTTCGCAGGATGGCTGGTAGCAGCTAGATGAGAGTTGCCGAAAATCGAGTTGAATAGCGTGCAATAGGAGAGACCTACGTCCAGTAGTGGACTGCTATAGGCTGATGATGATGATGATGAGAGCATACAGCTCTAAAAGTTGCAGTGTACCCATGGCTGAGAAATAACGAATACCAGCCAGTATTGCTAGATGGACGGACGACCTAAAGAAGGTGGCTGGGAGTGGGACGACTGGATGCGGAAGGCGGAGGACAGGGTATTGTGGCGCAGCCTGGGAGAGGCCTATATCCAGCAGTGGACTGCGATAGGCTGTGTTGATTGCCGGTAGTATTTATTTTCACCCATATTAAAATTAACAACCATCCAAAATGAAGAGCAACTCTTTGAATTTGGGATTATATTTTTCCAAATAACCTACGCCTACGTTTTTCTGATCCCTAAATACAATCTTGTTTTAGTTTTGAAACACCCAGAGGCAAGTTTTATGAATTATGTTAATTTAATAACTTGCAAAACTCGAAGCATTTGAATCAACGACGAATCCTTTTAAGAGCTTAGTAGCAGTAAATTCAAATGAATCTTGTTTGTCAAATATGGGGTTACCTGACAGATAAATCATCTTGCAAATAGCTAGGTACGTTGCTACGTAATTTATGAAAATTGAGGAGGAGATAAATTAGGAAAACTGACCCAAAACCCAACAGTCGGGAATAGAGAGAACAGAAGACCAATTCTCGTAATTTAAATCGTTCAAACTCTAATCGCAGTCTCATCTCGGCGACAAAAAAATTTCAAAAACTTGTCAAAATGTAGGGAAATTAAACGACAGATTGAGACTGAGATCCAACTGTGAACGTTCTTAAAATTACGAGAATTGCCCCTCTGATGTTATGTAATGTCTCCAATCAGCAATGATTTTTTTCATTCATCATCTTTATCACCATTGGCAGCCCATTCACTGCTGAGTATAGGCTTCCTCCCTCTTATGCCATACTTTCCTGGTCTGTGCGAGTCCATTTTTCTATTATTATTGCAGGAAAAACTGAATAGTCTGTCAACAAAATGTTATGAAGTCTTAAACATAGGTATACATGGCCAAAAAGTAGAGCAAGATTTCCTATACAACAATCGAACCAAAGTCTTCAAAAGCAAACAAGAACATCATCTCAAAGATAACACAATACAGCAACAAGTAAACAAAGTTGCTCCGAATAGTTTCGACACATCAAATGCCGCGTTTCCAAACAGCTACTAGTTTTAGTTGAGTTATTAACAGAACGATCAGCCGGTCCGTCCGCGTCGTATGTCATAAGTCTATTATTCTCCGTCGTCGGAAGCGTTGGGAAGCGGTCTCTAAAAGTCAAGGCCATCCCAGCTTATATCGGACCAATGTTAACTTGTGTTATTTAAATATCAGCACTGCAATAAGTATGTACGACGAATCTGTCAGTCCCCTTTCGAAACTTTATATTTTTCCCGTGAAGGACAGCTGTTGTTCGTAATAGGGAAGTTTATGAGTTTGTTGGTGACGTCTGGTTGGTGACGTTGGGTTGGATTGTGTGAAAGATGATATGGGTGAAAAGGGGGTGACTACTGATATGACGGCTGATAGAGATGCATAGAAGTAGAAGACACACTACGCCAAAAAATTAATATAAAAGCAGGGGGATGATAATGAGTTTCCATATCAACATGCTATTATTGTTACTGTAGCCTGTTTTTAACGTAGGAAGACCACATATTAGTAGTGGGCTTCCTACGTATCTGGGCCAATGACCAACGCAAAGTTTGAAAAGCTGTAGGTAATCTACAACATGAGAAATACTGATGCCTATCCTGCCCTACATCCAATATTTTTGTTGGCATATTGGCGTGTGCTAGCTGACATATGGCAAATAATGTAATTTAATGTTTTGTGTTTTGTAATGTTAATTACTTATTATGGTATAGAATCATGTTCTTTTAATTGAACAGACAGCTGTGCTGTAGTTTGTTGCACCACTTCTTCTTCCCAGCTAAGGCACTAGGAAGTGGTGAAGGGCGGGCGTTTTGGGGGACTTCTTCATGTAATTTTGATGTTTCAAATCGTGCTGATTCCCAACCTAGTTTGAATAAATGACTTTTGATTTTGATCCAAATTGTCATGGTCGCATTCATCACTGTGTTAGGATCACGAATATGTAAGGTTCACATCCGCATTTCACGATGTCATTCTGTACCACAACCTTTAATGCTTATTACCCTATGGTGGCCTATGATAGTCAACCCAATATAGTTGTCAAATGGCTAGACAGATGCATTTGACCCTATGGTATACCATGGTATGGTAGCAGCCTAATTACGTAACATTTAATCTATATACTAATAGTAAAACTGAAGAGTTTGTTTGTTTGTTTGTTTGAACGCGCTAATCTCTGGAACTAGCAGTCCGATTTGAAAAATTCTTTTTGCATTTGATGGCCTAATCCTTGATGAAAATGACTATAGGCTATTTAATATCATGCTAGCGCTCTTAAGAGCCGAGCAAAAAGTATGAAAGCACGTTACGCGAAAACGAGGCAATAGTGCGGGCAGGCGATGTGATGCGATGTGATAGGTCGGGGAACCAAGAAATTATACGCGTATGAATTCGCGGGCAGAAGTTTGTTTATTATATTTAGAAATGGCATGTGGCAAGCTAACCTAGGATGTTGTCGTCTGCTTAAGCCATGCCTTTTTTTGTGTGGGAAATCATCAAATGACTTCTCCCGCTCTGGGGTGAGCGGAAGAGCGTGTCAGACTTTTACTGACTAAAACCTACGTGTGGCCACGGTATCTCTTTCGAACAACCCGCAGCCTTGGCAGGCATCGGCCCTAGCGGACCCCGTCAATTCGTGCTGATATCTCTTTGAGGCGCGCGTGGAACACAACGTGCCGTCGACCCGGGCCTGGTCCTTACCGGGCGGCGCAAGGCTGGGTGAGCAATGGGCAGCTCGCCGCCCGGTATGGACCAAGCCCGCGCCTACGGTGGCCGGGAGTCAGCTGTTGACTCCCGTCCAACGAATAGGGGCGTGCGGGCGCAGAGATTGCTTCTCCCTCACGCGCACCGCCTCCTTCTTTGCGAGCATTACTGCTTCGCAGAAGGAGGTGACGGCCTCCCATGCACTCTCACTCCGTACCATGGCCTGAACCAGGGCCGGCTTAAGCCATGCCTGTGGCCCGCCTTTATAAATTACTAAACTTCAAAACTAAGCGACTACTTGCTAAAAATACCCCCTGTGGGGTACGGACCTCAGCTTAGGGCGTCGCTGGGGGAGGGTAGCAAGGGACTGGCTGGATCGGATTATTCATTGCATAATTGCGTAACATATTCGATACCTGCTTTTATTCTTGACAGTTCAACAACATCTATTGCGCTTACATGGTTATCGTGAATCTGGATTTTAGAACTTGAATGGTGCAATGCATTTTGGATTGTCAAAATGAAAGCATGTAATTAGGTTACGCAAAAATTCCTGAACCCAGCTCTAGCCTTTACTGACTACAAACTATTTAACATGATAGTAGGTATTAGTGCATAGCTACTAGGTACCTGTCTAATTTATATTGCACTGTGAAATTGCATTCTTACAAAGTTCAAATTCAATATAGGAACACCCAAGCAACCGCCGCCATTATTGGCGAAATTATGAGTTTCGAAATTCTGAAATATGATTTCAAAAGCGTATCTAATGTCGCATTTAAACCGCTACCTGCGTATTAAAGCTGGGATTATAGTTTTTAATCTTATTAGATGCAATCCATCATTGATCTACCGCAGTGTGGCTAACTCATTCTACCAATAGCATACATAACATCACGCTTGGTTTCCCCGAAGAATTAGTTAGAGACACCTCTAGGCAAAATGTTGGTGTACCTACTATAAATGTGTGTACATTTATAATACACCAACATTTTGCCTAGAGGTGACTACAAGCTGTTGTTTTGCATCCTCGTCCTCGTCAAATTTCAGGAGGCTGCTAGGAAAGACATAAATAATCAAATAAAATTACGATCCCTGGTAAATAATGAATACATACTTTTTTTTAGTTATTTAAGTTTGACAGTATTTCAAAATACACCTTTCAAAGAACAGAATCGCGTTATTGTATGGTAAAAGCGGCCGCGTTTTTATGTGTATGTAAAAGGGCAGTTACAGTGCGGTCTCCAGACAGGCCGCGTTTTAATATGCGTGTCCCACAAACGTTTCCGAAAATTTGAAAAAAAAAATACCTACTTATTTTATTATTGATTGATTCGTGTCGAGAATCAGTAGCATAGTTACCTCCTTGAATTTGACGAGGTTGCAAAACAACACCTTGTATAGTACACCAACATTTTGCCAGCTAAGTTCAAGTGACAAGTCTCATGTAATAGGGGACGAGCCTGTTGCCATTACCCGGGCATAGAACCAGGCTCCGGACTGCTACTGAGAAATTCCAGATGACAAAATACAACAATACTTTGCCTGATCTGGGAATCGAACCCAGGACCTCGTGCTCAGCAGTAGCGCTTGCGACCACTAACCTTTATCAACAATCAACTCAGCCTATTGCCGTCGAGCAGTCCACTACTGAACATAGGCCTCTCCCAGGTTGCGCCACAACACCCTGTCCTCCGCCTTCCGCATCCAGTCCATCCCAGCCACCTTTTTTAGATCGTCCGTCCATCTAGCTGAAGGGTGCCCACACTGCGCTTGCCGATACGCAGTCACCACTTCAGGACTCGTCTGCTCCACCGGCCATCGATCCTTCAACAAACATGGCCAGCCCAGCAGCAGCAGTAATTGGTGTAAATCTGTCGATGTATCAATGAAAACAAAAAACCAGGGGGTCTACTCCGAAGTAGTATCGGCCGAATGTTCAGCCGTTTCCTGCTATGAAGTTACTATTTGGTTCGGTCGGTTCCGATCCTACACTCCTACACTCTTTCGAATATTGACTGTGGTCCCGACCCAACTGAGCTGATCCAAACTTTTTTCGCATTTTTCAATAATATTCGATTCGGCCATGTGTCGGTCCGATCCAAACATTCGCACTTTGCACTTCGGAGTAGACCCCCAGGTGCTATAAATATTGGATTGCGGACGAAAGTAGCTTGGCATTGAGCTTGCATGTTGGAAGCTCTACGCCTGTCAAACTTAATGCGATCAAATAAATTATTTACGTATAATTCCTTATAAGATAACTTTATTCAATTTTAATCGGCAATTATACGCACACCTATCCGTTTCCGATGTCAACAATCTCAATGATATTTTTGATGTTCAATTTTATTTTCTTTATTTATAGAAATAGTGGATCGCCTTAACTTTATGAAATACTTCAGTTTCCTACTTATATTATAAAAATAGATGCTTTATTTGGTTAATTAATTTGAAGGTTTTGGCAAAAGTTATGTTTATCAAGAACAATTAATATAAAGACCCTGAACTGACACCAAATCAAACGAAGCACAATGGGAACAAACATACACGCATCACACACCCACACCCTACACGCCACACACCCACACCCTACACGCCACACACCACACATTTACTACACAAAAATTCATTGAATTTTCAGTGGTCTAGGTTACAATATATTATTTGCCAGTGACCCCTAAACTAGTGTGGGCACTTGTTTGGCGCTCATTGGCAAATAATATATTGTAACCTAGCTGCAGGTAATATTTTAGGCTACTGATGTCATCTCAACTTGCTGTTATAGTATGAACCTGGTTACCTGTATGTACCTGTATTACCTGGACAACAAATATTTTCCATTTTCTATCGTAACAGCACATTTCAACGAGCGTAAAGACAATTCCAAAATCCCTAGTACATCATAATTAGCCTATAATAATGTTCCCACTGCTGGGACACAGGCCTCCTCTCTGTGAGAGGGAGTGGATCGCAATCCACCACGCGGGCCCAGTGTGGGTTGGCAGATGTCACGTGTCTTCGAATTTTCGGTTCTAGGACATGCCGGTTTCCTCACGATGTTTTCCTTTACCGTTTTGAGAGCAGTGGTGATGAAATAATTTACACAAAGTAAAGCGCCTGTCTGGGTTCGAACCTACGACTAATAAGTCGCGGCCGTTACCACTGGGCCACCACTGCTGCTAAGCTCCCTAGCACGATTTAGAAAATTAAACACACAAAGACCGATTCGATTTATCGATTCTAGTAATCCAACCACAGCTTAAGCCTTACCAAAATTGGAACAAAGTATCTAGCAACATCCGTTCCACAACAATGAATCATTTTCTTAAACAAGGGCCTCTGTACCTTCACCGGGAAATAATGCCTTCAGATCTCAAACGAACAATAATTGGTAGAAGAACGCTTGATCGATCGGTATCATCGTAATTGGCTCCGTAAACTTGGGCTGTACAATAATTAGGTACTATCTGGATTATCTAAAGAACTTTATACAGTGGATGCTACATGATAGATGGTAGATTTATGCTTGCCCAGAGGCGTTTTGTTGAATACAGTTGCTATGTTTAAAGGTTTAACGCAGCCTACTGTGTTATTGTTTAGCTTTTGCAGAGCGAAAAGGTTACCTTGCTGTCAGGCAATGAAAGTTCAGGATGATCAAATCCTGTTCGAGTTTAGGTCAAGTTCATTTGACTAGATTAGCATGATATGGCTAATATATATTGGGACCAACATTGCTGAATGATCACACAGTATTTTTGTGAAAATGCATTTGGTGATGTAAATAGTGGTTTGTTAGAAGCACTTCTAATATTTGAAAGAGTCTCAACAGGTTACACAAAGGTTCTATTTGTAATACTTTATAGATAGCAGCACTCAAGCTCTTTTCTTAAGAAGTCAATATTTCAAGCTCACGTAGGTTGCAACACTTTTGCTTCTAACATAGTGTGTATTCATAACATAGCGCCCACTTCGACGAACAAGAAAAAGCTGGCGCCCCCTACACTTAGTGCAACGGTGCGTGCTAGATACTCCTAGTGAACCAACGCATGATTTACTACTGCAATGGCCACGCTGCATGACTAAGTTCAAGTTATGCTACTCACTAAGCTTGGCGATGCTACTAGCTGTGTGGCTCCGACCTTAAGAAATGTCCGACAAGGAAGTGAGAGAGAGGAAGCGTCTCCAAGTTACGTATGTTTGATTAACTTATAATGTTACCTTTGGGACATGAGACGGAGGATGATAGAGGCAAATAACAGGTAATCAGTCTTCTGACAAATAGTTATCATTCTGGTTTTTGAAAGTAAGCGAAATGATGATCTGAAATTAATATCGAACATAATGTATCTCTTGTTTCGTTTTTCCATAAAACCATGTTCTTATGTGAAATGTTATCCAATAGTTTTTAAAATATTTGCTCCACATGAAAGAAAGAAATGTATATGACTTAAATAAAATAAAACACTTAAAGGCGACTATTTGTTTAAAATTAAAACTTTGTTGTATTGTTGAATCAGTAAATTACAGACCGCACTTGATGCTCGTAATTAATCAATTCTATCAACAGTATAATTAGCCTTTTGAATGAGAACTTTCCAGGTCATGCGGTTCGAAGCTCACAAGTTCCCACGAAAAATCTCGATCACGCAAGCAAACATCTCGATAATTTTGCAACAAACAAATTAAAAACTATCGCAACATTCAAATATTATTCGGTAGCGATCCGAGATGGAATTCAATCGAAACGCAATCGAACAATCAAATTGCATCGATATAGATAAATTGTTATGACTAATCGATTAGGTGCCGATATTGCACTCGAATCAATGGATGTCATAGCAATACTTTTAAAAGGTCTAACTGTTCTCATACTTTTTAATGTGAGTCACAAAATAATGTGGGATAGACTGGGCGGTTGCTGAATGAAATCCGTATAGGTACAATATGATGTAATTGTTTGACCGATTCTATATAAATAAGTGGAGAAGGTACATTACCACAATGAGGAACGCATGCTCGTATGATTATTTATAACCTTTCGTGTCTAGTCATGTTAGTGAATATGAGGTGAGGGGAAATGTTATACTGTGCTCTCTTACGCCATTTGTTTCAGCTTCCCATACATTTTAATTGAACTATACACGGCCATCTTTATGTCAATAGTGAAACTAAAGTAACTATTCTTTATTGAGCATATCTGGTCTATTAGAAAGTGGTTTTAAACAATATTTGAAGCGTACATAATAGCGCCATTCTTGTCTAGAAATGGAACTCCTTTTGCGGAAAGTATTGCGCCTGATTTCCGTACTTATCTTTTTACTGTTTCCGGTAAAGGAAATTAGAGCTTTGTCAACGGGACTTGGCTTGTTAAAACATTTTACTCTTTTATGTCATATGCAATATCTACATGTTAATAGTTGTAGAGTAGAAGACACCACATTCTGCTGCGATGCGTGAGACTTAGTAGTGAGCAATTAGTCGCGCCGTACCGACTTCCTTGTTTTTAAAAGAAGTCTTCATAATATCTAAAAACTCTTGCTAAGTTTTCTGAAAAATAATCGGGCTTTAAAAAACTCGCAGATATAGCTAACTTTTTTCTACTCTTTATTGAAAATATGGATACAAGTTTTTCCCGGAAAAATAAGAAAATGTGTAAATTAAAATAATAATTTCGATGTCATATCGTTGCGTAGAATTTACAGGTGCGATAACGAGTTATCGCTTTATTTTTTTTATATTTTTTTTTCTTTATTTATTTATAGGGGCTTTTACGCACAGCGTATGTCAGTCCCATCGTATCCTAAACACTTAATTGTACTTTCACAAGACGTGAGCCATGAATTTGAACACACCTTTCGCATCGTCGCCATTTGGGTGGGATAGAATTGTATGGAACATGCCTACATCAGTTCTGTTCGAATTCAGGGACCTTACTAAGTTAATTCTACTGGACTCAGATTGGACACATTCCATCAATAAATAAAATTAAAATTAAACACAGTAATCAATTGAAATAATTCTCTTCATTAATAAAATTGTTTTACTGGTTAGCAAGTATTAAACTTCATACCGATCTACAGTAAATCTAATAATTGGATTCAAAGCCCAAGAGATGTTAATCGCAACTCATTCTCGCATCATTGAGCTTACACAGTCGTGAGTACTCGTGAGCTATTATATCGCATTGATTCGATTTAATATACCTACACTTACTTGCACCATTATCTGGTTAGATTTTATTTTGCTCTGATTTCGTTACACAATGCTACGCCAAACGCGAATTAATATCATTATTTCTTGCATGCCCATGTGACGGCAGAACATGGAGGACTCTTATAATAAAACATCTAAGTATGTACTAAATACCCTTGTTTGCAAACCAATAAATGATTTAATTTCATGATTTGAGCTTGAATCCCTCGGTTAACTCATGATTAGTCACTGATTCTGGAGTCTGAACTCCATCGCAGCGCTCGGGAGTAAATTCTAGAAACGTGACATAAGACACTTCTTTATCCCCTAGCTAGGTCAATAATCTACTATTCATTCATATTTCTACTGTTTGTTTTAAAACTACGCACAAAGTTTGCAGGTGTTGTGTTGTAACTTGGTGTTTTCCATACCGAAATCATTAATCTGATTAATTAAGGAAACTGTAAGGCCAGTCATTGAGACACATACATTTTACGAAACCACTAAATCATTAAAACAGTCTACAAGTCATTTTAATCGCATCATTACGAATACATCACTAGAGCCCGTGATGTTTTGTACTGGCTAATGGGTTAATACGTTAACTATGAACGAGAAATTGTCTTAAAATATTAATTGACTTCTGACTTGAAAATATTAAATACTTTTCATATTGCGACATGCCATTTTATCTTAAGAGCGCGCCACTACAGCCCAACGCGAGCGATTTCGTACCTCTCGCCCCGCCCGACCGCACCCCCTCTACAATAATACGCGGTGGCATGGCGGGCGGCGCGAGCGGCGGCGGCGGCGCGGCGCGGCAACCGCGAACGAGCGCGTGAGTCGAGTTCGAGTTTGAACGGCGCGGTGCCCCGGCCGCCCAGCTGATCAACAGCGATCTGTGCCGGAGACGGGCCGTGAATATGCCGTTTCGTGAATATGAACTTGATTCGTATGGCAATCAAAATGTATTCGTAAAAAATTATGTCATTCAAATAAAGTTCAATTTCACTGAAGTATTTCCAAGGTACGACGGCTGTGCGATAAAGCATAAGATAGCTGATAATCAAACGAGCTCATTGTCGGTATTTATACATATAGGTACATATTGGAAGCTCCGTTCATAGACCTGTTTGTAGGTCTATGACATACCACCAATATAGTAGGTAAACAGGTACTAGGGCTTCCATCCCGAGACTCGATTTTCGAAATTTAGAGACCCGTTTTTTTTCGTGGACTCTAGACTGTATCTAGACTGATCCGTCATTCAGTCTTCGCGTAGGTACCTATTCAATTTATAGATTGAATAGGTACCTACAAACCTATAAGGTTAGTATGAAATAAAAATAATGTTATAATATGTAAATATGCATCAATGTTTATTTATTAAACAATTTAATATATATATTCAGAATATACGAGTATAATACGATTACAAGAACAAACAAAAAAAAACATACATAAAGTCGAACATATAACTACCTCCTTTTTGGAAGTCGGTTAAAAATCACATAAAAAAATAAAAGACAAAGGTTTCAACAAATTACGCGACCGTAACATTCGTAGGTAGGTACTAGGTAGGTACCTTACACAGGGTTATAGGAAAAACATTAGCAACCTCATAAGAAATCATTGTACTCATCATTATGAACAACTTTTACTATGGGTCCTAACCTAAAAACGCGAAAAAAATCAGCTGTTTCGTACATTTTGACGAGTTACACGAACACAAATGTAGGCAACAGCTGTTTTTTTTTTAGTGTAAAAAGTAATGTTCCCTAAACAAAAATAAACTCTCTCATAACATAACTATGTACCTAAAACAAATGTTTCCTTATAAATAAAAAAACCGGCCAAGTGCGTGTCGGACCACGCACATGAAGGGTTCCGTAGTTAGAATGAATTTACCCCAAAAACAAACTTAAAATTGTAGTTGAAAATCATGTTCTCCCATACATTGCAACTGCAAATGTAAGTTGGTTGACTATTACTCGTAAACTTGTAAAGCCTACTTAGCTGTGATAGTTTTCCTTTGAACTTCGTTATGTTACAGGAAGATTTTGTATCACCATCCAAATTTTTACAGTGTTCTTTCTACCTATGAATATGAACAACTTTCACTATGGGACGTCTCTCTCTCTCTCTCTTTGAAGTTCGTTCCATCCGGGTGTCCCTTGTTTTTTCGTGATTTCAGAGTTGGTCCTATAGTGAAAGTTGTTCATATTCATGGGTAGAACACCATCTAAAAATTTGGATGGTGATGAAAAAATCTTCCTGTATAACGAAGTTCAAAGGAAAACTATCAACACCATTGCGTCAATTTTACATATTATTGAAATCAACAATGGATTGCTTACATTGTTGTTTAACTGTCATGTCGTTACTGTCGGTTGTTACCTGCGTTTTTGGGACCTTGGATAAATGAGAATTCTGATTTTGTTTTCTTTTCTTGGTTTTTTCTATGCTTATGATCGGAGGGCTTATTTTTCTTAAAGGCATATTGCGTGTTTTTCGCGGATCTAACAATTCCGGCAGTAAAGATTCCAAGTAAAATGTCTTCAGTTTGGGAACCATATGATCGTTCCACAGTTTTTGGTCGCATTGTATTATTTCTGTTTTCATCTGTTCATTTGGACTAGTCCACACGGCAAATAGACACTCTCTTCTTCCTGTAATATTTAACTGTCCTTGCACTTGGAGATACCAATGGTGTTTTTTATTGATCAACAGTTGGCCATTATCATACTTCCAGAAAGTAATTTTCCTGTTTTTCACAGCATCTTCCAAATTAGTTCTGTAGGCCGATACTGGACATTTTATTTCTACAATTCTATTTTCATCTATCATTCCGTCAGGAGTTGCTCCTAAAAATGGATGATTTTTATCGATGAATAGGCCACAGGGCCTAATTTTAATATTTTCTTGCTGCTCCAGTTGACTCAAGGCAATTTTTTCATTAATTTTACCATGGTTGATGGAGGTAACACCAGAGAGATCTTTTTGATACAGTAAACTTTTAACTATACTACCTGACGTCGTGCTCCTCTTGTTTATGATTTTGCCGAAATTGGAAGCTGTTAACAAATTCCTTCGCATTTCCATCCATTTACTACAATCACTTTGGAGGACTGTTTCCCTTTCAATGTTGTTTCTTTCTTCGTCAGATTTCTCCAAATTTGTTAAAAATGTTTTTTTCATTCTTTCTAAATCTTCTAGATGCAAATCAGGCTTCATACAATTTTGACCGTAATTTTCATCTTCAGTCCTTTTCTCTTTCTGTTGAAAAACAAGCTTTCTGGGTCGCAATTTAGGCTTGAAACTATTTCTTTTTAGTTTTCGCAATTCCAGGTGTTTAGACTTTGACATTGGGCTCACACCCAGAATAGATTTTTGGAGCTTATACAAAGGTCTTTTTGTATTAAATGATACGACTGCCGTAGCGCATCTGGTCTGATATGAACGCCGAAGACAAAAGTTTATGCGTTTGCCACCGATACACTTTGCAATTATGGCGTTAAACTGTTCACAACGATTGCTGTCCACGTCTTCAATAAGACTGCGTGCATTGGCTGCAATAGAACCGACTATAAACTTGATTTGATTTTCTAACGTCGTATCTTTAAGTTTGAGAGTGACATTTTCACTCGTTTTTTTGCTTTCGCAATAAAAATCCTGGCAATTCGTATGACAACCGAAAGCATGATTGTATGAATTGGAAATTGCTACATAAAGATCGTTTATTTGTTTTGAGCGGGAATCACTTGTTTTCTTCAGGTGTTTTATCGAAGAACAAATGACTTTTCTGATTGCCAGGATTCTTTGTGTATTCAAATACTTTCTATGCTGCAGTTTATATTTAGTGTCTTTGGTAAGCGCTTGTAATTTATTACACAGGTTTCGTAATAAATGGTTTCTACACTCTATCTTTTCAACAGTGTAGTTAGAATATGGGCGGGCTTCTAAAATTTTAGAATAAGTGGAAGCGTCTCCATCAGCAACCATTTTGCCGTAAATTAGACCATACATGTGCAAAGATTGTTTGAACCCTTCCACTAATATTTCCGATTCCATGTTGGTGGACGAACCTGTGTAATTTTTAAAACACATGTGCTCTGATGGTGTAGTTTGTTTATTCTGGGCGCGTACACATATGCAACAATATTTATTTTTTACGCCGAGATATAGCACTTCCCCAAACTTTTTACCTATGATTGCAGCAGCGCCTGATAATGAGGAATAATTTTTCTTGTAGGTCCTCTTGGCCCAGCAACCATCAACGATCACGTCTATGACGGGGATTCCATCAGAATTAACTCTGCCTTAGTCCAGTGCACTTTGCTTCTCACGAGCAGCCGCAGCTTCCATCTCAATTGTGGCTAACTTTTCCCATTCTTCACTAACTCTGTTATCAATTTTCTTATAAAAAGCCTCTGTCATAAACGGAACATTTATTGACGTAAATATTTCTTGCAATTGTGTGTATCCCACACCTGTAATAGTAGCACTTGTTACTACGGCAGTATTTACATTCAAATTGTCGCTTGGACTAGGTTTGGACGTATCTGTACTAAGTTCAACATTACACATATTGCATTTGAATTTTAATTTTGAAATCAAGCCTAACCTTTTCTCCCCTATCAACTCCAAATTATTTATACCGCAACCGAAGGCTGTTGAGTGGCTAGAAATGGTTTGTAATTCTTTTAGAAAATACTTAAGATCTATGATTCTTCTTTCGTCTGATTCTTCATTGATTTCTACATGATTTCTATCTGACATGTCCTCTTCGTCTGGAAACCTACAAGATTAATGCATTTTATTACAAAAATATAAAGCAGACAACAATAGTAGGTAATGCATGAATATTCTGAAATAATAGTATATTTTTTAATAGCTCCGATGCTTTCCCATGGCCAACGCCCTTTCATATAATATGCCACTTTACCTACACTGTTAGCGCTGTAGCCTGTAACATGGTGCGGGTGACAGATGTCAGTGACATTACGAGTACAATATTATCTATGCATTAATTAACTATTACTTACCTTTGATTCTCATAAACCAAGTCTTCGAACTCAACATCGTCATTCACGTCGCCCGCGTCGTCGTTTTGGATTTGATGAGTTGGTATTTTTTTGTCTTTGCTGAAACAATAAGACTTTTTGAATAATAACATTTGGGCCCGGTTTTGCTTACGAAGTAACCGAACAAAAATTAACCTTAGTATTGGGCTTCCAATCCCAAGCTCTGGGACTAGATTTTCAAGACTTGTCACGGTCTCGGAAATTCCCGGGAATACCGAAACGTATACAGAATGAAATGGAATAGATGCATAATTTCAAAAAATATTAAACAAGTGCGTGTCGGACCACGCACAATGAAGGGTTCCGTAATTGGAATGAATTTATCCCAAGAACAAACTTAACATTGTAGTTGAAAATCATGTTCTCCCATACATTGCAACTGCAAATGTAAGTTTGTCAACTATTACTCGTAAATTTTGACTAACAAATATTTCATAAACGGATCCCTGAATCGAAAAATTATTTTCACAATCCCGCTATATTTTTGAAAGAACTATCCAAAAATACTCCACGCCATGGGGTAGACGAGAAAAAAAACATCCCTACTTTGTAGAGGAGGTAGCCTAATTTTTTTTTTTTAAGATTTTATTTTACCTCTTTGTCGGCGTGATAATAATGTACCTATATCCATGCCAAATTATATTTGCCTAGTACTAAGTGTCTGAGCTAAGTTGTGGACGGACAGACGGACATGGCGAAACTATAAGGGTTCCTTGTTGACTACGGAACCCTAAAAAAGAGAAAGCCATTTCGGAAACGATATTTTTTTTTCTTAAAACAATTTCATCAGTTTCAATAAATAATAAATTATTTTGACCCAATACCATTTTGCCCGACCCGGTAATCGAACCCAGGACCTCACGCTCAGCAGTAGCGCTTGCGACCGCTAGACCAACGAGACAGGTAAAAAAAATTACTAACGGAAATTTACATTATTTTATATTGTGTATTTATTTATGCACTTACTTGTCCGTATCGTCAATCGATAGCGGCGAGTCCCCCTTTCCCTGTTCCAAAACTTCCAAATGCCCAGACGCCGTCGCCGCCAACGGCCACGACGCGGGTTCCGCCGCCGCCACCGCTCGCCCCTGTACGCGCGCCGCCGCCGGCGCCGGTCCGGCTTCGTGTAGTTCATGCTCCGTAGGCGCGATTTTATTCGTCACATTCTCAAGCTCAATGAATGGTTTTCTGCAAATATTTATAATAAAATAACATAGGTACCTAACTCACAACATTCAAATAGGTAGGTACCTGTTCCTGACCCCACATTAGTAGGTAGGTACCTACTTATTCCCCGTATCGTGGGTATTAGAAACTACCTGTCGTAATACCCCGATTGATCCTTTATAGGTTCCTACTTAGGTCTATACAAAAATAACAATAATTATAATTACAAAGTGTATTTTGCGACTCATAAAACGAACTTTATCAACAGCCAACAGCAGGGTGACGTGTCACTAGACATGAGCTTTATCTCGTAGCAACAAGGTTGAAACTCGAAAATTGGTTCGCGAAATGAACCTTCGTGTTCGTCCCTAGACATATTCGAAATATCTAAGTATGTAGCTACGTAAATAAAAGAATACTATACTTACTTTTTTTTTCTTTCGTTCAGAATACGGAGTTGTTCCCTCAGACGTTTTAATTGTTTTCTTTTTCCGAGAGTTTTCTTTTTGCCCATCTTTATTTACTTTACACCATACACTAAATAATGATAATAATTTATTATACGGTTATTAAAAGGTTTTAACTTCTTTTTACAGGTAATGCCTACCACAAAACAAAATAAAAATGACGAAAATAGTCCTTTCTCTGTAATGTCGCCAAACATAGGTTCGTCCTGCATCAGACGCCGCAGCAGACTGATTGAACGAATCGAAAAGGATAGCGCTATTACTACTAGTGGTGGTTAATATATCATAAAGCAAAATAAAGCACCGTGCTTAATACACATAACATAAAGCAAATGCTATCGTGGCTTTCACAAGTTGCTATTTGCTTAATGCTTTTACATCGCACTGTCCGTCGCGCGAAACGCAATAAGCAGAATTTTGCTTAATGCTTTTACATCGCACTGTCCGTCGCGCGAAACGCAATAAGCAGAATAGCAGATTAAGCAGAATAAGCAGGGGGCGGGGCGGACAGTCGTCGCATGGTAACTTCGGTTCCTTGCGAACGAATATTTTCCAAGTCGGGGTATCTCATCAATGATCGAAGAACACGGTTGTCTACTACAAGAGTAGCACTGTAGATAATGTTTCTGCATGTAAATAAAATGTTAATAAAAATTGAAAGTAAATAGTGTATAGTGTATAAAAAAAGTGTATAAAATAGTGTAAAAAAGTAAAAAATTACTATATAATTGCTTTAAAACTAACTTATTTTATTTCATAATAACATTTATTCAATTATAGACAGTCGTAAGCCTGGCAAGTATGAAGGAAAGTTCATTGTATTTTTAACGGTTCTGTTTTATCGTAATTCATAAACGCGATGTAATTTTCTTATAAAGCATGCTGTTAGTCACCGCGCTTGCTTTAAGTCAAGTACCTACGCGTATAAAAAAGCATGCTTTAATAAAGCATATAAAAAAGCATGCTTAAAATATATAGCATTAAGCATTAAGCAAGTGATTGCCATATAGCAACTTTGAACACCACTAATTACTACCGCGTGCAAAACAAGAGACAGGAAGAGAGTGCGCTCGCTTAGAATAAAATGACGCAAGCGCCAAATCACTTAATTACTAATTACGAGAAGAACGAGTAGAAAAATTAAAAAAAAAAACGTCACGATTTGAGATAATATTATTACCTATCTATTAGGTTAAAAATCATCACTAAATTCCATAAGGTTTCAGAGATCTAACTGAAAATAAGTGCAAAACGAGGAGTTTTCGTTTATTTTTTTTATCGAGAATTTTTTATCCAATCGTGTTTTCGCTTCAACAGATTTAAAGATTATAAGTCCAAGATTAATGTGTCCAAATAGCAAACTCCTAAGTCTTATAGGTATCGATATCCAGATCGCCCAATATCACCAAAACTGCAACATATGGACTCTTAATTATATGTCATTCTTGATACGGCGGAGAGGAGTAAGGGAGGAGGTCTCTGGTCTATACGAAGAGCCAAAAACCTTAACTAGCAATAATTGGTAAAGAAGAAAAAACGATGATACCTACATAGTATTTTAGAAATACGAAAAAGGTGAGAGAAAGTAAAGAGAAAAGGGGAAATGATTGGACTCCACTTTAAGCTAACAGATTAACCCACCTACACGCCTATAGGAGGTAGTGTTTTATAGAAAACTAGTTTCTGGCCGCGGCATCTCCCGCGTGGAAGTCCGAAATTATCCCACGGGAACTTGCTACCTGGACAAAAAGTCTGAATCACCTTGTCAAATTTTACCAAAATCCGTTCAGTGTTGTAGGTGAGAAAATGTATCATACAGACAAAGTTACTTTCGAACTTATAATTTATAAGTATGGATGACTTTAAGTTCGAATTTAAATTAAACACTCTAAAAAATATAGTAACCTAAAAAATCTATAATTAATATTATAATGCACTGCACTGTACGCCTATAAATCTGAAGATGACTTTTTGATCGCATACCGGATCTAATCTTGACAGTCACGATGTGATCTTGAACACTGAATTCTCAGCATTACACGTGTTTATCTCTTCCTATTAGGTAGATTAAATTATTCTGATGCACACTTAATTTAATTAATGGGCATATTTATTCGGATGTACCAAATAAATATGCTAAATGCAACAACCAAATAAGATTAGAATTTAGGTTGGGTTGTCTTTAAAAGATCGCTTTTAGCGATAGGACCGCCCATTGTGTCAGCCCTTGTAAAATTTCTACACTCATATTAATATTTATGGTGTACACAATACAGAATAATAAATTCTAGAATGCATAAATTGGTATATTTTTAATGCAAACTAGGCATTCATTTTGCCTTAAAATTGTTAGGCTGATTTAATTTATTACAGGCAGGCTCGACTGTCCGTATGTCAGACGCTGCAGTGACTTGCACGTCACCTACAGTCGTCGGCTGTCAGTGTGAAAATGTTTTGTGTGGTTATTGTTTTTGTGTTTTGTGTGTAATTTAGGTAATGTATAATGTATAAGATTTGTGCTATATTTTAATTTTAATATTTTAATTTCTGTGTATTAATGAGTCCTTGTTACTTGATGAATAAATGAATTATTATTATTATTACCAAGTTCAACAAACTATTTGTATATTTCTCATGTTTTCTTAATGATTTTTGACACAGTTTAGATACAAATTTAAATTTAATAATGTGATATTTATTTGTTCACAAATAGATATTTAAATACGTTTCCTCATGCAATTAATTTACTTGGAACTTACGTTTAATAAGCAGATATACTTAATTTACCTTCAATAAACAGTACCTTTGTATTCAATACATACATAATTATGTCGTATCTGTATCTGTCATAATATTATAAATGCGAAAGTTGGTGAGGATAGATGGATGAATGTTTGTTACTCTTTCACGCAAAAACTGCTGAACGGACTTTGATGAAGCTTTACAGTAAATAGCTTATACATCAGAATAGCACATAGGATACCTACTTTTAATTCCGATATTCCTACGGGGTCGAGACATATGCGGGTGAAACCGCGGGGCGCTGCTAGTAATAAATAAGTACTTATTTATTTATTTCTTCGATCAATAATAATTGATCGAAGATTTATTTGAACTTTTCGGTCACAAAAAAAGGTGCAAAAGCGGACTTAATGCCTTAGGCATTCTCCACCAGTCAACCAAAAGAGATTAGTTAGGGATTTACTCGGTAGATTCTAGAATGCATAGATAATAAATCTATTTTAAATGCAAAATAGGCATTTAATTTGTTTCAAAATAGTATTGATGCTGACTTTATGTATTACCAAAAATAATATTTTTTATGCAAAAACTTTCCGACAGATAAAAATATAAATAATGAATATTAACAATGAGCCATTTAAAAATTCTTATACGTGGCTGTTTTTCTTTGAGTGCAAGGACACCCTAGAACAAAAGTCTTTAGTACTAGCGCTTACGCTGATTATAGCTAAAAAAAGTAAGCGCCTAATCGTTTTCGTATAGCATGACTTCTACTAAGATATTTGCTAACGTAATTGAATAGGCGCTTTTATCAATCCCAGTGCCTGCTATTATAGACTTATCTATTGATCGCGTAAGGAAAGAAGTTGTTCTTACTTTCGGTTGGCAACAAGTACGAAAAAATAAGGCAGACGAAGTAGTAAAATCATACACAAAATCTCCTGTTTAAAAGAAAATAGGTGTAAACTAGAGGAGCGGAGCCACCTAATACAAGCAAATCGTTTCATAAAAAGTGACTTCAAACTTAACAATGTTATTTGCATGAGCTGATGAAATAAACATTTTTTTTTTAATACAACCTGCGAATATCTATAAAATGCACCTACATGTAATTAGCTTATAATGTTTCCACTGCTGGGACACGATAAATAGGTCGTATTGCATTTGGTGAACGCGGAGGTAGCATTTATAACCTTGCCTTAAGGCAATAAGGCCAGTCTTTGAAACGCATACCTTTTACGAAACCTACTAATTCATTAAAACTGCCTACAAATCATTTTAATCACATCATTTGCTAGGACATAGGCCTCCTCTCTGTGTGAAGGCGTGAACCGTAATCTACCACGCGGCGTGGGTTTGTTTTCTTTCACCATTTTAAGAACAATGGTGATGAACTAATTTACACATATTAAATTGCCTGCCTGGGCCACCACGGCTCTACTTTCCTTAATCATTATTATTTAAATAAAACGAAATCTAGATAAATAAGAGTCATAACTGTAAATAATTTTATTTACATTACTTTTCTCATACATACATTAGTAGATAATATATTTACAAACTTATATAGCTTATAATCATAAAAGAGTATGTTTACACAATTTATATAATTCATTCACTATAACATTATGGTTTGCCATCAATAACAAATTAATATTCATAAATAAATATCAGTTAAATAAATAAAATAAAAATAAATAATAGAATTTTTAGAATTTAAAACAAAGTTATTTTACTATTTACTTAAGTTATAATTATTATCTTGTGAATTTGTAATGATAAAATGTCTGGAATAACCTAAAGAACGATTATATCTTGAAGGACAGTGCAATACATTTGCTAAAAAATTAATACAATTTTTGTTATTTAATTTAATTGCATTGTCCTGTTGTGTGCATTGGAGCAACTGACGGTCAGACCCCAATTAGGGGTCTTACCAAGCAGTCCAACCAGTCTCCCCAAGTAAGACTGGTTGTCAGACTTTCGGGCTTCTGACTACCGTAACGACTGTTAAAGATCTATGAATGACTAAGCTTACTATACTGCACTATCCCCAACAATACAATATCTACTAATACTGGCCATTTACTAACCTAAGTTCACAAGTAAATCTGTGGCACTTTTCTAAAATCTATTATTATTTCTAAATACGCAGAATTATTACTCTAAATTATCAAATTATTTGGCTGGTATTGTGGTTCGAACTCAAATCCACCGTAGTCAAACTGGGGATCACCTTGGGAGAAATCTGAAACGGAAATAAATAATGGTAAGCACATATTAGAACATATTCAACTTACAGCATATTAAGCTATTTTCTATTTCTTTATCAGGTCTGTTTTAAGTCTGTCAGATTTATTAAAAACAAACCCCAGATAATTCCACCATCATAATACACCCCCTATTAAAGCCTGAAACTAGATGTTATAGGTATCACTACTCAAAGCATGCAGATGGGTAGCCGTATTACAGAATTTATCTCTCTGTAACGCCCAGCCCATGATCAACAAAGGCCTTTGGTGTCAGCTCAAACCCAACATTGTAGATCTAGACTTACGTTTCCAATTTTTTACTAGATTGACGCAATTCTCATAAGGTAACATACCGGGCATGAACAAAACGTCTTTTTTATACGATAATAGACAATAGAACATCGCACAATGCGATTACTAATCGTAGACTGGCACTAATTAGACATAATAGCGTTGTGTACGTTTACACGTATCCGGTATTCACAGCAAGACTGATATTTTTTATTCGATATGTTAATACTATGGTTATGTCACCGACAGACGTAAAGCATAAAATCGATGTGATCTACGATCGTTATCGATGACAATGACCCATTATTTACCTTTGAATTTGTAATGAGTTCTTGTTAATTATTGGTAATGCGTGTGAAGGTTGAATTGGATGTGTATCACATCCTGAACTTGATCATCAAAATTTGGATCGCGAAGTGGACAGTCCTTGGAAAGCCTTCTTAGGTCTATTAAAGGATTCGCCATGTTTGCAGGCTTTTACAATACACAACAGCCGTTATCAGTCATCCACTCATAAAAAATCGCCAACTGTAAAACTCTTTCTTATCGTTATCTCTACGCTAGGAGATCTAGAATAATGTGTTGAATTTATGTTTAAATTCTGCGCGTCCATGTCCCTGCCACCTTATAAAATAGTAGTAGTCGTACCTATTATTTCATTCTTCAGACAAAAAAAAGTTGACGGCGTTTGAAAAATCAGCCTTTAAGGCAGTTAATTCATCAGCCGAGAGTACTTACAAAATGGTGCAGCCGATGGGTAAATGGGTTGAGGATAATATTCAGGCACTTCCACTGGCACTGGAATTTGTTTCGGGAAGTAAACCGGCTGTCTCTGCTGGGGAGGGGGAGGCGGTGGCGCCGGCGCACCGTGCAGGTTCGGGCCAGTCTTGGACACCACCGCGTTGAAGCCGTGGATGGCGTCAGCTGTGTAGTCCACTGTACGGATGGAACCGTCTGGCTCTACGAGGGAGTATTGTCCTGGAAAATAGCAATAAACGCGTTTTAAATTTTAAATCTTATTCATCATCTGCCTAGCCTTTTCGCAACTATTTTGGGGTCGGCTTCCAGTCTTACCGGACTCTGCTGAATACCAGTATTTTACATGGAGTGACTGCCTATCTGACCTCCACAACCCAGTTACTGGTTAATACGATACCCCAACAGACTTTTGGGCTTTATTATGATTGAATATTAAGCTTGATAACGACAGAAAGTGTCTTACGAATCCATGTTCTTTAAATAAGGAATGGATAGATCCAAAGGAAAAAGTTAATGTAATTAATACACATATGTATACTATTTAGTAAACACAGATATCGCGTTCAATTCCTAGGCAAGTTCAATGTTGTGGCTTCTGGTCGCGAACTCGTCTTAACCAAAAACTAAAATCCTGAGATTTACCCAGAATCCAGAAGATTTTCTTATAACCTTCTAGGTTAATCTTACAAATATGATCATCACAATTATTATCGAATCATCTGCATTAGAAGTAAACAAAATAATTGTCTTGCTAAACTGAAAACTCGCTAATCACGGGGTAAGATACGAGAAAAGTGGCTTGCTAATGACAAAGCACCAACATTGTTGCTCATTAAAAACATATCTCCAAGTGGCACCAAAGAGCCATTCTCATGTCAGTAATCACATACCACTATAATCTTTAACGAAAGCGTAAGCTATACGACAATTACATCAATTACAGTGTATAATACATTGACTCATATCAACCACAGGTCAGCGACCTCAGACAAAGATGCGAATTTGGAAATCGCTTGAGAAAAGTTAGTTTTTCACCCGTTTTTACATACTTCACATGCGTTTGTGTGTGCCAACGTATCGTTAATAGCGGCATAGATTTGAGAACAATGCATCATGGAGATAATAATGTCTATCAGCTGTTATTTGTGGGTGCATTGTATGGACACAGATTAGATAGGGTGCAGAAGGTACGTTCCATACAACGAGCAAAAACGCACGCACACGCAGACACGATTCACGGTCAGCGAGTGCAAGCGTACTCGCGAAGTCTCGACTGGCATTCGGTTGAGATGATTGGTTGGTTGTTGGTTCGTTGGTGACTGTTGATTGATGTGGAGTACCAATGAATATACTTAATAAATTCACAGACATACAATGCACAGCCACTAGGTCTAGAAGCATGAATTTTTGCATAAGACTTCCTTATACCTACAATGAAAGTAACCACCAAGGAAGAAAAGCAAGGAAGATTTTTTGAAAATTCATCCCCTAAAGGGGTTAAATAAATAGAGAATGAGAGTTTTTATGGAAGTTTGTCATTTTTGTTGATGGAAATCCCATCGGGCACACGGCTTGTAAAAAATACATTTTATTGATAGTTACCTACGTATCTACTATATGTGCGAATGCCTGTCACTCATTGTAGCCAACCTTCTGCACTATTCTGTGGTATGGACATGATCGATGTACCACGGTAGCGGTACAGTACCAAAAACGATTTCGCACAATGGATAATAATGGTGATAACGTTTCATGAATATTAATCCGTGTTTGCAATGTTAGTAATAACAGTGATCATAGTAATCACAATGATTTAAGATTATGTCTTCCGGGATAATGGAACTATTATAAGACAGTATTGTTTATGTTAGATTAATTAATATATGTTCGGCAACACACAGCAAGGTTACATACTACATACATACACATAAATACTAGAATTTATTTCCCAATTCTATGTTTCGAAATTAAGTTTATATACTGTTAAGTTTTGGAAGTCAGTTCCTTGGCTACAAATTTGTGTCTATGTCAGTCTTAATAATAATATAATAATAATAATTATTTATTTATTTCGGACAATGTCTTAAGAACCACTAACTCCCGAAATAGAAGCTTGACTTAGTTTGGAGTTAGTAGATCATCTATTATGTGCTGCCGTACAGCTATCAAACATCTTAACAAATTGTACCTACTTCATGGATTAAGTTTTTGTTGTACTTTGAGAATGAAATAAATTTATTTATCATTTATCTATTATATTGGACAGTTAACACTACCTATATTCATGAAGAAGGAAGAAATTTGAGAGCTGATACCTATGTGGTCAATACCGGATATACCTACACGTTTATCTTAACGCGGTTGACCGCTGTCCTGCCCGAGTCTGATATACCGCTAGAGAAACCAAATTAGTTTTCATTACAGTGATGGTAAACGTCCGATAATAAATTTCAGCACTACTTCACGCCAAATGGCTCCCACAGACAGGCGCGACGCGACGATGCTACTCGACTCTGGTGGAACAATTTCTATAAATACTTCATGGAAAATGTTCTACTGGAATCGCATCGCCCTGTCGCGTCGCGCCTATCTGTGGGAGCCTTTACACAACTTATAGTATAGAAGTTGCTTTATCTATCTGTGCATTATTAGTTTTTTCTTCAGAATTCTTGCTTCCTTCTTCTTAATTTGTTTTGAACTAACCTTTGCTCTCCGCTTCGCCCGAGTGGATGTCGGAATATATCCCACGCGAATGTACTACCAGGATTAAAGTACCCTATATGTTAATCCAGATTGTAAACTATATGTAAGAAAATTTTTATCCAAATCCGTTCAACCTTTTTTGCGCTAACCCACAACATACATCCAGACAAACGGACAAAAATTCTTCGTTACTTTTTTTGTTTTTAATGTTTCTAATTCATTATGGATTTTCCAAAGAAAGAAATTAGTTAAAATTGTAACTTCATACCTTTTACTACATCTCCATCTCTGGTCTCATGTTGTGACTTCACATCACCAGTTGAATGATCTGCTACACCATAGTTAAAGGCGTATTTCGGCGTATCCTGAAAAATAACATAGCCATAATTATTCATTACTTTAGATATAAGAACGTTCTTCCCGAGTTCAGGAGGAAGGTCTTTAAAAAAACATTATTATCTTAGCAAAATGAAATAAACATGTGAGTCATATTTTTTAATACTTCCTATTGTCCAAGAAAGCACCAAACTCGAGGCTTCTGACTTATCTTGATAAAAAATTCAAGAAAAAAATAAAGATAAATCTTACATAATATCCATATCCAGGCGCTCGATACACCTGTCCCGGAGGCAGCGCAATTCTCGGGGCAGCCAGCGTCACTCCAAAACATACAGCCAAAACGAAGCACAGACAACGACACATAATGCCAAACACTTAGCACACACTGGGAATACAACCGTCTTGATCAGCGTCAACTCCTTGAATACCACAATGGTGGGTTCACAGGCATTTATATGTGGCCTTATTTGATGCCAGCCTTGGTTAGTCTATCTACCGAAAGCCTTCCGAAAATGAAGTTTCCTTTAGCGTTTCGTCGCAGCTAATTGAGAAAATTTTCGCACGCCACAATAGGTCGCATGCAGATTAGATTGCTAAAACTGATCCAGATGATGTTTTATTTGTTTTTTGTTTAAGAAATACGTTTATCGGGTTAACGTAGGTGACCTACGTCAGTTATAATAGAGATGGTTTTAATTATTTTAATAACTTTGGTGACTCTCATTCATGTTGTTGGTCGTAAGTTCGAATACAGACAGACGTTTTACTTTGTGTAAATTATCTCATAACCTCCGCTCTCAAAACGGTGAAGGAAAATATTGTGAGGAAACCAGCATGTCCTAGAACCAAAATTTTGAAGACATTTGTTTGTTTGTTGACTTGTTATTTTTTTTTGTGTGTGTTTATGTTCTTTTTTATGCGTCATGTTTGCCGCAAATAAATGCATTTTCTTTCTTTCTTTATTTGTGACATCTAGTTAGTTATTGGATTAGTTAGTGGATTACGGCCCATTACTCCCTTTCACCGAAAGGAGGCGCCTGTGTCCCAGCAGTGGGAACATTATAGGCTGATTATGCATGTTATGCTATGCTTAAATGTAGCACGAAAGCTGTAGTACCAGAAACATTTTAAAACACAAAAAACTGAAACTGTGTATGCATCAAAAAACTGAAATAATCTTTTTTGCATTTTAATTAAAATAATGACAATAGACTCGGCCACTTTAACATGGAGTTTTCATGGGAACGTACTTGGTGTAATGTGGGGAGAAATGTAAATAGGTACTAGAAATCCACCGCCTACCCTTTCCCGAGAAAAAAGCGTGATGCTACTAGGTAAGTACATACTTAGCTATGATATGTTTTAAGTAGAGTTTTCTTTCACTACACTACCTACTATATATTTCTAGACACCAAAAATATAAAATATAAGTAACGTAAGTTACTTGAAGCTACAGCTTAATCGTTCCTGCTTTTATAATTTATAATGTTTATAATAATAAATAAATAAATAGAGAATAAATTTATAATGTTTTTATATTCAATGAACTGCTTTGGATGCAACTTGCAAAGCCAAGATGAATATTATGCACCTACACGTAATATTTTCGTACAATACAACGCGCATGAATGCATTGCGACATATTAGTGCTGTTATTCACTTAGTCAGTATTTCTGCCTCTACTAGAGGCACGGATATGTCTGTGAAACTTATTGACTAATGCAACAAATCTATGCTCCGGACTGCTATTAAGAACTTATGGATAAACTAGCTGCGCCCCGCGGTTTCACCCACATAAGTTTCGATCCCGATCCCGAATATCGGGATAAATAGTATTCTATATGTTAATCCTGGTTATAAACCATCTGTGTGCCAAATTTCATCCAAATCCGTTCAGAAGTTTTTGCGTGAAAGAGTAAACATCCATCCATCCATCCATACAAACTTTTACGTGTATAATATTAGTACGATAGGATTACTTATGAAAAAACCTAATAACACGACCCTAGTAGTATGCTAGTAGTATGGTTGAGACCACAGATCAATAAGTAATTAAATCTTGTCTCTACTTAAACCATAATACTGAACTTGTCCCTGAATTAAGTAGATACTTAGTACAAGACAAACCAAAATTGTAGAGGCTCTAAATATGGCAACAAAATTAACATGGAAGTTTAAACAACCTGCAAGGCTATGCGAAAATAGCTACGAATAATTCCTATGGATAGTTAGGGAACTTATAAATTGGACCAAACCCGAAATCGCGAAACAAAAATACCAGATTTTTGTTTCGCGATTTCGGGTTTGGTCCAATTTGGCAATGACCCCCTAGAGTTATGGGATATAAAAAAAAACCCGTTGTATAAGTTCCCTAACCATCTTTCTTCATTTTGACGATTTATACGAACATAAATGTAGGGAACAGCTGATTTTTTTTCACGCTTTCAGGTTTGGTCCCATAGTAAAACTTGTTCATAATGATGAGTACAATGACCCCCTAGAGTAATTGGGATATAAAAAAAACACGTTGTATATTTGGGTAACTTAGCTTCATTTCGAAAACACCTCCAACGCGGGCAAGATGAGGCATGCACATACAGGACAGCGTGAAACAAAATAGAAGAGTCCTAATACTCAGCAGTGGGTGGAACAGGGCTATAGAGACTTGGATGAGACTCGCACATACCAGGGAATCATGACACAAAAGATAGGAGGTATATCTTACTCATGAGTGGTTGAAACAAGGGTATAAAAATCTTAGATGAGACTTGCACATACCATCAGGGGCTCATGACACAAAAGGTAGGAGGTAGGTAGTAGGTAATACGGGCTGGTGTCCGCAACTCCACGACAATGCGCGTATTTTGCGAAGGTAGGAGGTATAATTATCTACTCATCAGCGGGTGAAACAAGGGTATAAAAGTCTTAAATGAAACTTGCACATACCAAGGGCTCATGATACAAGAGGGAGGAGGCTTATCATTTTGCAGAGGCGGGAATAGATGTCATTCAAGCCATTATGCGCTAGCTATGCGCGTCCATAATGCGCAGGGTACGCGCCAGCCCCAACAGCATCCTGAATGCTATAGCAGATGGGTGGGACAGCCCCATACTAGGACATTGGATACGCTTACATGCCACTGTGGCGTATTATTAAATATAGTTTGATTGATTCTTAGATTTAAGTACTAACATTAGTTTGTAAGTCTCGTTTATTATACTCAGCGGTCGCAGGAAAAAGCCTGTCAGTGACGATGATGATCCCTGAAAACGAAGCACTTTTCACCAGAAAGCCAATTCCCGTAACTAAAAACGTTCAAAATCTAGTCGCAATCTCATCTCAGCGACAATCAATGTCAAAAACTTGTCAAAACTGTAGGGAAATTAGGGGTATTTTTAACAGATTGAGATTGAGATCAGGGGAGCAATTCTTGTAAAATTAAGAACGTTCACAGTCTGATCTCAGTCTCAATCTGTCAAAAATACCTCTAATTTCCCTACATTTTGACAAGTTTTTGACAGTTGTTTGTCGCCGAGATAAGACTGCGACTAGATTTTGACCGTTTTAAATTACGAGAATTGGCCTTCAGATGTGATCGTTGTTGTTGTCTTTACTAAACTCTCAAGCTAGTATCTTATAAACCCTACTGATTAGTGTGGGAACTGCGACTGTGTCATAACATTCAGTACCGGTTATTGGCGTGTGCACATGCAGTAGATAAGAACCTGGGTACACGCACCTTACAATACAGGCCTGTAACAAAATCTTGGTTATTGATCTCGTGTGAAACTGTTTGGTGATCTGTCCTCAGAATTTGTGTTAACTGATTAATTAATTTTATAATGATAAAAGGCTTAATAGTGCGTTACGTAGTCATTTATGGGGTGTTTGAAACTTTATTAGTGAGAAAAGGTATACCTACACTCTGTCTACTAGGTTATTCATTTTTTAACAGCTGCTTTAGAACGTACGAGTAACTATTCCAGATCACGTAAAAGTTAACTCTAAAATGCCGGCACGGTTGGCGTAGTGGTTAAGCGATTGACTGCTACGCTGCGTGTCGCGGGTTCAATTCTCGCACGGAACAAATATTTGTATGACCTACAAGTAGTTGTTCCGGGTCTGGCTGTTTGTGTATGTGAGTTTAAATGTTTGTAAACGCACACACGATACAGGAGAAATTCCAAGTGTGGGGCAACGTTTAAAAAAAAAAAGCGTAATAAATAAATATATAAACTGCCTATTCATCATCATCATCATCATCCACAGCTCGACTTCACCCACTGCTGGACATAGGTCTCTCTTTTCAAGTGCCATTCCCCACACCCCTGTGTCGGCCTCATCCAGGTTCTACCCGCAAAGGTAACAATGTCGTCCGCCCATCTCACCGCAGGACGACCAACATTTCACCTTCCAGTCCTTGGACGCCACTCGGTCACTGACTTACTACACCTGTCATCATTGCGCCATCAAAATCTAGTCGCAGTCTCATCTCGGCGACAAACTAATGTCAAAAACTTGTCAAAATGTAAAACTTGTCAAATTTGACGTATTTTTGACAGATTGAGACTCAGATCAGAAGGCCTATTCTCGTAATTTAAAACGTTCAAAATCTAGTCGCAGTGTCATTTCGGCGACAAACAAATGTCAAAAACTTGTCAAAATGTAGGGAAATTATAGGTATTTTTGACAGATTGAGACTGAGATCAGACTGTGAACGTTCTTAAAATTACGAGAATTGCCCCCCAGTCTGTGAACGTTCTAAATTCACCAGAATCGCCCCTCAGGTGTCCTGCCCAACTCCATTTGAGTTCCATAACTCATTTTCCGATATCGGAAACCTTCGTACGTTTGCGGATTTCGACGTTTGGGACTCGGTCTATAAGTTTTATACCAAACATGGACCGCTCCATAACCGCCGCTCTTAATTACTATAAATACCCTTGTTCCCTAGACTTTGTTTGTACTTATATAGTATAGTTTTATTGGGTTTGGAAGCCGACCCCAACCTATTTGACAAAAGACTATCCACATCATAATGATGAGTTTGATTGGTACTACTGTTTATACTACGACAATAGTTAAACAATCACTGCGTTTAATGCAGAACATAGGTATTGCCTCGACTACATCATCTGGTTTTCCGATTTCCCGATCTTCTCTGCGCTATCTCGTGGCACCAGCAAAGCTATTAAGCTATGCTGGTGTTGTTAACCTCGCTAGTTAGTTATTTTTGGGCTATTCTGCTGACGATTACATAAGCTATTGCCCAATAGCACAAAAACCACTCCAAAACCTAATGAGGAATGCCAAATTTCCTTTTCTTACAAATATTTTCCTATTATTACAAACACTCCTTGTCCACAGCACACCGTGACAAATTGTTGAACCCCAAACAAAGAATGCCAGACTATGACTAATCTTCGTCGTTGTTAGTACTCGATCTACGTTCACCACCGACTCTCCAAAGGTTGACGCTTCCTTATCGGAACAATGGGAGAGTCCTCTCATCAAACTCGAACCTTCGCATAACGCATTTGATTCGCTGCTCGATCAATGGAACTTAACAAACAAGGTTGGTCACCCCTATCTGTGTATCTTTCACGCTTTTTCTCCGCTGCGAAAGTAATTGTATTGTTTGAATTAAGCAAATAGTAAGTACATACATGCCTATTAATAAACTGGTATAGATTTAGGATGTAATACTTGTTGGGCAAGAACAGCCACCCTTCTTCTTCTTCTTCTTCAGCCTTTCGTCACCCAATGCTTAGTGTAGGCATCCTGCAGCCTCCTAACCTCACCACCACCCAAACCATCCAATTACTTTATTAATAAAGGCAAAGTCAAATCATTTATTTGAAGTAGGTCATTGAAATATAGTTTTTATCGTTCGTTATATAGTTCATCTCATCGTCTTCTTCAGTGCATAAACAAAAGATGAAGCATATGAAAGAGCAGTGGTGGCCCAGTGGTAACAGCCTCGACTTACGAGTTGTAGGTCAAAGGTTCGAACCCAGACAGGCACTTTATGTAAATTCACCACTGCCCTCAACAACGGTAAAGAAAAACATCGTGAGGAAACCGGCATGTCCTAGAACCAAAAATTCACATGTGACATCTACCAACCCGCACTGGGCCCGCGTTGTGGATTACGGCCCACTCCCTCTCACAAAGAGGAGGCCTGTGTTCCTGCAGTGGGGACATTAGAGCTGTTTAGAAAGCATGTGAAACGAAAAATACCTATACTAAAGCAACCATTTTGTCTGCAACCAAAGTAGTTACAAAACTTCTAACCGACACCCACAGCTTAATATAAGGAAAAAGGAAGAAAAAAACAATTTGTTTTAAACTAAACGTCTCTGCTAATAGATGAGCCATTGAACGTTTGATTATCCTCACGATAACAAAATGGCGGATTAGCATAATGTCCGTTTGTTTCGTGTTCTCAAGTGACTAACAACAAAGGGCTAATGAAGTAATTACGAACACCTGAATTTCGAAAAAGAGGTAGATACAAACCGCGAATAATATATTTTGTAGGTAGTAGGTTCCTTAGCTACCTTTCAAGTTTTACTCATGATCTTGGGCAATCATACATAATTATTAAGAAACTTTTTGGTTTTTGGCAATATACTGCTAAATTATACATACACGCTGTATCCTACGCATCATTGCACTGCGCACGTCACCTAGCTATGACAATTCTCAAGTGCCTATCGGCCATCGGCCATCAGCATCAGCCCGTGACATCTACCAACCCGCACTAGGCCCGCGTGAAATTTATTGAAATTTATACTTTTATATTTGGGTGTTTTTCTATCTATAATATGTATGTATTTACAACAAAAAAAAATGTATATAAGTAGTTTATCAGCCATCTTGTTACCATAACACAAGCATTAGGTTGCTTAGCTTGGGAATAGATGGCGCTGTGTGAAATGTCCAGGGATATTATATTATATTATTATTATTATATTTGAAATTTATAATTAAATTATAAAACATTTTAATAATTAAAACGCTTTGTTCAGTCGTAAAACGCTCCATAGCGAATTTGCCGTATCTATACAAAATAATTTTCATGAAACATCTGTCATATTTGCCGCCAAAACAAAATGGCGGCAAAAAAAAGTTGTATACCTCCAAGTTGCCCACCCTGTACATGCAACGCAACGAAACTGAAACGCATGTTTTTAAGTTACATTTGAAACTATCTGATAATACAAATGTTACAATAAAACTACGTGATATGAATAGAGAACCTTATAAATCTTAGAGGCACGTATATAATAATGTATGATCCGCTAAATAAACCAATGTCCATGGGGACAGAACCACGGGCGCCATTGTTATCACAAACGTCTTGATATCCCATTGTTTCTATTCACACAGAACCACGGTACTAACAAACGATTTATCCTTACATATTCTGCATATGTATCATAGCATTGTGATAAAGTCCTTCAGTTTTTTCTCACACTGGTGGTATGGTATTTATTAAAATTTTGAAACTAATTATTTAATTTAAGGTACTGTACTTAATTATAAGGTCGGATATGCTGGTAATGAGTATTTAGAAGTGAATTGTTCATGTTTTTATCAGAAGCAAGTTGCAATCTATCTGTAAGGACTGTAGGCTGACCTTAAAAGAGTGAAGATCTTCCTTTTGCCCACCACCACCAAGTATTACCCTAGTAACTCTCAAAGGTTCTGTTTTGATTTGATTTAGTGTACAAAAAAGAGTATTCTATCTATATATCTTCCGTAAGGACAGACCTCAACTGTTAATCAATATCACCCAAAAAAAAAAACTGTTAAACTGAGTGACTGGGTCAGTACCTACATAAAGGGCCAATATTAATTTATATGATATCACACCTTGAGCATAACCTTGTGTAGAAGTCTCATCTACAAATAACAAACAAAGTTAAATATTCGTTGATTTATTTGATAAAATTGCTTCTTAACAAAACAATAACATTAAAAAAGAAAACAGATAATAATACAAACAACATAAAACTGCCTATAACATAACATCCAAGACTACTTTAACCTATGTATAACAATTCAGGTACTTCTTGTGGAAACATTTAACAATAACAATAAATAAATGAAAGGTTTAACAATCAAATAACTTAGAGATCGAGAGTTTTGACTTATCCCTTCCAAATAACATTTTTTTTTTACAAGTATACTTATGTCATTAAGTAAGCACTTAAAACTAAGGCAGTAATAAAAACATCGAAAATTGGCCTTGATTGAAAACGCAATCAATTTTTGTATCCGACATAATTTTGTGTTACTCCAACATGAACTTCAAAGGATTATCTTTCTTACGCCCAAAATATAAAAGTGAAAATGCGGAAACATTTGGCGATGGCCTCGTGAATGAGGAACCCTTGAATAAAAGCATTTATTTCATTTCGGTCACAGAAAATGCCCTTGGATGTTGAAAAATTATAATTCACCTTTCTTCGGCCATTCTTTGTCACCATCTTAACAGTTCATAAGTCACAGCATATTTTGGGCTACAGAAAGTTTCAATTGCAACTCCAGTTGGTTCTCCTACATCTTCATTGGCTTAGTGGTGAAGATGAGCAGCCTCATGGGGTGACAAGGGTGCGGTCTTGTGCACCACTGCGTTGAAGCCGTTGTGCTTGTCAGCAGTGTAGTCCACCGTACGGATGGAGCCGTCGGGTTCAACCACCGTGTATTGACCTGGAAAGAAAATTGGTTCTGGTTAGCTATTATTGGGTGTTAAAGACGGAGGGAAGTTGTAAAAATAAAGTTAAGGCTCAAAGTATCTTTAGTTTGGTATTTGTTTTTTATGGCTTAGGAATTGCGTCATATTAACTAGTGATTTAGGTGATTTTCCAGTTCGTAATAATACCTAACCACGATTTTTTTTTCAAGTTTTCCGCAAATGTAAATCCTTTTAATATTATCCGATCAAGTAAAATTCGTAAAAGCCAACATACATACATATAAGTAGTTGCTCCTGGGAATTTTGTTGCCATTGACACTCACAAGAAGTATAGGAAATTGCCAATCTTACCTTTGACGACATCGCCATCCCGACTCTCATGGTGAGTCTTGATGTCACCAGTGTGGAAGTCATTCACGCCATATTTGAAGACATATTTCGGATACGCCTGGAAAATACAAATTTAAAAGTTAACCAAGCAATTTTTACAACTAAAACTTTATGAGCGGAACTTTTGAGATAATCATGGGTGATTTATTATTTCTTTGGAGACAGGATAAAAGCAAACCCACGTGCTGGTTTCAAGGAGCCGTAAGAAGGTAGTAATGGATCTAGTTATATTGCGTGTCGATAGCAATGTAAATGGACTCGGCCCGGAATTCGGCTACTTGTTTAGCGCCATCACTGGCGTCCATCAGTTCATGTAACGTGCACCTGACAGGAGACGCAGGACACGATATAAAGTGTCCCGTCGTTTGTGGATCAGCACCACATTTACACTCCAAGGCGGAGTCGTCTATGAATCTTCTCCTGAACAGGTTTTCCTTGCTTCGGCCAACCTGGGTTTCGGACCCCGGGAGATTTATATAGACCATCGTCATTACCCATTGCCTAATTTAAAGCACAATGCAGAAGAAAACGTTTGAAATAAAAACAAATCAATAAAACTTGACGCACGACTAAATTAGAAAGATGCAGGTCAAATCAAAGCTGTTTTCCCTAAAAGCAGGCTATCAAAGTCATAATATTACATCATCCCAATATTTAATCTCGCCTGCATGCAAATAGTGAACTCGGAAATACTCGGAAGTGTCATTCAGACGAGTTGCATGCAGTGAAACCGTTTGAACCACGTGCCATTGCGCAACAGTTTTATACTATAACGTTTAGTTAATTTATAGGCGGAGAACGATTTGATGATGGGGCTTGTGTTTTAGTGCATTTAAATGACTCTTCTTCTATACGATTTCTTTACGTTTACATTAATACACTGAACGCCAACGTTTCTGGCAGGTACAGTCACAAAACGTGTGAGCGAGGCGACACGAGACTCAGCTAAGAGTTTTTTCATAATGTAATATTTGTCGTCTTGCTTGCACGTTCAAAAACTTGTTTTGGGTGTGGTATGAATTTTCTGTTCTCCTATCTAAAAAGAAAGAAAAAGAGAAAAAATTGTTTTATTCTGCATCTCTTAGATTTATTTAATGCTGACTTGTTTACGTCTATTGTAAACCATCTTTCACCTTTCGTTTCTAACTTGGACCACAAACGCGGGTTACATGCGCACGCGCCCACGGTTCATCAACAAACGGAACGTCGCACAGGAAGCACGATCTTGTCGCAATTCCTGCTCATTCACAAATGGATCACAAATAATTATGTGACTTTTTTACGTATACTTAGATTTAGCTTTCAAAAAAGCTATTGTTACCGAGGAAGCTAGTTAGGAAGTAGCGAATTATGATGTTTACTGCTTGCTTTATGGTTCGTTTCATTATTGACGATGTATGAGTATATAGTTAATTAACATAAAGTTCATAGAAGTTAATAAAAAAAAACAACGAGTATTAAATGGTTATTTTATAATATATAGAAATATAATTTTATGTTCAGCATGCATTTGCATTTCCTGTTAATCGTCTGGTTACGTAAGATATTTTCTTTTGCGTTATGCAAGTTTCACTACCTATAATCACCTAAACTCTCTTCTCTTTACTATAAAATCTTTACATCATTTTATGACTACACTTTTTACAGTTTTCCAGTTTAAATTATAGATTATTTGTCATCGTTTCATAAATACCTATTAATATGCTATAAAATATATGGAAATAAATATATAATGTTATTAAATCTATGTGTATTTCTATCTTATATAATTACATATATTTGACGTTATATTACTAGTATTACATTCTTCGGTTTTCTGTTGAGGTTAGACTATTATTTTTATTTATTTCTTATAATTTTCAACAACAAATAATATAGTATTCTTTGTTTAATGCCCCATAAACAAGAAAAGACACAAATCTATTTGCAAAACATAAAAATTACTAGTACATAACGGTTCTGTGAATGGAAACCAAGGTTGTGTCGAAGAAAGTCTGCGTGTTCAACGTAACATAAACCATTGGTTTGAGTATCATATTACGTTGTAGCACATAAGACTTAGATAGTATATGCAAAGTTCACAGATGTGAAATGGATATTCAGAAATTGAATCCTTCTGGGATCTGTTGGGCCAATCATACTGTGATAATTATAGTTATGGCATGATTTTGACATAAATATTTACCTGGAAGGAAAGTGACAGCTGGCAATATTTTTGAAACTTTATGCAAAAGATAAAAAAATACAAGTACATAACGGTTCTGTGAATGGGAATCAAAGTAGTGTCGAAAAAATATGCAGGCAATGTAAAATAAACCATAGGTTTGAGTATCATGTTACGTTGTAGAACATAAGAACTACATAGTATATGCAAAATTCACAGATGTGAAATGGATATTCAGAAATTGAAACCATCTGGGAGTTCTTCGTAGTCATTCATATCTACTGTATCAAGTAAGGTACCTATATGACATGATTTTGATAGAAATGTTAGATACCTACAAGAAAAGCGAGGATTGGCATGTCTTTATTGGTGTTGATACCTAGTTAGCAATAATGTGGTAAATGATGGTGATCGGTTGCCTAGAAGAAACCTCTCAACTATAAAACATTACTCCAAATATTATTTAACAACATAGAAAGCTAGATATTGTTAAGTGCTTACATCCGAAGACGTTAAATCAAAATCGATTACGATTGCTATCATAAATCGATAAGTTTTACACTACACTGAACAATAATGTGTTATAACAAACGTTACTTCACTCCACTTTTTTTTATTTACTTTTACCCATGTTTGAATTGGCTCGGTAATAATTAAACGATAACACATTTAGACGTAACGTTATTGCATGTGCACTTGTAACTTTTTTCGTAATACTGGATTACACTTCAACAGCTTTTTTTATTAAAAAAACACTACATGACCTTCTAAGGAATGGACGATGAATTACGAGTAAATAAAGTATTACAAATAAGGAATAAAATCACCAGACATGTTTTTGAATAGCATTTTAATGCGTAACACAAAAACGGTGACAAGTGAACTGGCGACACAAAACCTGTTAGATAATTATGGATACCTGAGGGATCCACAATTTCAGTCGGTTAGGCTAATTCTGGATTCCGTTTTAAGAAAGGACTAAACGAATTCCTACTATGTGGGCATACATTTGGCCGCGTAGGTATTACACATTTCTATGAAACAGCCGTTTTTTTTTTATGACCTACGGAAAATTTCTACTCTAGAATTATGCGACGCACAAACTGTAACCCGGAATTCAGTTCCTAGTTACGGTTTGTGTGTCGATGTCCCAGCCACCCTATATTTTAGTAACTGAAGGATTTCATTTTGTCTATCAGTCTAATGTCTGCTTTGTATATATGCCATTTTAATTAAGTTTCGTTCGTCGGGAAGATTTCACATTACCTCCAGTAAAGACTAAAATATGCTTTTAGCAGAATCCTCATCATTTTAGCTCGGAATCACCCACTGCTGGCCATAGGTCTCTCCTTTCATCTGCCATATTTCCCGGTTCGGCGTGTCCTTCATCCAGGTCTTCCCCGTGACTTGGACGATATCACCAACCCAACGCGCTTTTGGACGGTGCCAGTTTCTTTGGGCCTTACTTACATAACAATTCTAACCTTTCGGGGGTAGAATTATTATGCAATTACATATATATTATAATAGGCGTGATGTTATATGTATGTAAGTTACTTACATAATAATCTACGTGTTCATCTTCCGAGATGTGATGGTGTTCATAGCTGTGCTTAGGCTCTGGGTGCACGATCGTCGCGGCCGGCTGCAGGTCTGAATGGACTACCCTGATTGGTCGCAGGTTGTAGAACATCCGTCCGTGTGCGCATGCGACTATCGTCAGGGCTATGATCACCACCTGGAAATGATTGGGGATAGAAGTGTTTTAAAATTTATCAGAATAGTCACAATATACAGGGTGGCATGGACATCGACGCGCAAACTGTAACCATGGATTCAGCACATGAGTTTAGACCCCACAGCGTAGAAAGGTTTCGTAGGTTATTCAAAAAAAATATTGCTGTTCCATACATTTTGACCGCGTAGGTATTGCATTCTTCTATGAAACAGAAGTTTTTTTTTTTGATAACCGACGAAAAATTTCTACCTTATGGGGTCTAAACGCATGTGCTGAATTCATGCTTACAGTTTGCGCGTCGATGTCCCTGTCATCCTGTATAACGAACATTAACAAAATTAGGCTCATGGTTAATGGTCCAAAAAAATTAAAAAAAAAAGAGTCTTTCTATCAGGAATTTCTCAGTTGCGTCCGGAGTCAGGATTTGTGGTTGATAGCAATAAGCTCGCCCTCTATTACATGTGACTTAAAAATTACTGGCGAAATGTGGGTGTACACTGTACAGTCACTCGGCTTTATTGAAAAGCGATTTACTCCTTTATTTTTTAATGAAATTTTATGTTATAGCGAATATAACATTTTAGAATCCATAGGTTTATGTAATGTGTCGTATTTCAACGTTGCATTCGTTATTTCACGAAAAAAATGCAATTGAAAGTTGCCGAGTGTTGACATAATATTGGTGCTCGTGACTGTACCTACTTAAACACGCCTCTGCCTAACCCTTCGGGGACAGCGGCGTGATATTATGTGACACGTAAAGTAGGAATAAACAGGGTATGTTTTTAAGATGGCTGCTGTTCAATATAAGCTTTGTCCTTACGTCTGATAAGGACAAATCCCGTCTCGAATGCTTCAACAAAAACTCTCCTGTACCGTTTTGTGGATCATTGTTTTACCTTTATTATTTTATTTCAAAACTATCGTTATTACTCTATACCTTGATAGCACTTAGTACCTACCCAAGTTTAATAACTTCATGAATATTTTTTACGTAAGAGTTAATTCTTCCTTCAAGCAGCATAATCTACTCATAAATACCTGCTTAGCTAGCCAAGCTTAATTTCCTTCCTCTTTGATATAAATCCAAGTTACGATTACGACCATACTTTATAATTAAATTATCTTAATTACATACTAACGTTAACATAACAATAGATATTACTGAAAATTGAAGGCTTTCAAAAGATTTTATGGTCGTTTCATAGTCTTGTATAAGCTGTTAAATACATTATCGTAGTCATTTTAAAATGTCTTGATCATAGATATAAAAAAGAGTTTATATTTCAATTTGCAAACAGGCGCGACGCGACGCGACGGTGCATACGCGACTCCAGTAGAACCATTATCTATGAAAACTTTAAGGAAATTCCTTAAAGTTTTCATAGTAATTGTTCTACTCGAGTCGCGTCTTATCTTGATTATGGTTACTGCAGTGAAAACATGAAAACATTCAGCGCCCCAATTGCGTAACACACTTTCTATATTAGTCTGAAGAATTTTGTGAGAAATTCCTAATCCATTTCTTCATATATTTGAAAAATTCGTCTGCTGTATGACGTACACCAATGTAGCAGAAAATTTTCTTACTATAAAAAACAGTCGTCGTATACCAACAAAGAAAGCTAAATTTAAGCTATACAACAATAAATCACAAAGGTCAGATGTTCTTCAGGAAGGTCAGGTGCGTAGTACTCGCAACCGGCGCCGTGTATGACCAGTCGTACTATTCTGTAATAATATCACCGTGAAAACTTAGGTGAAGTGAGCGTGGAGTGAGCTCTCATTCCAAGTAATACTAGGGATTGACACTATTGACAGCTCACTCTAAGCTCACTTCACCAAACTTTTCACCGTGAGATTTTTACAGAATCGATCGACAGATGTATGAACGTAAACGAAAGGAGTATGTTAGGATCGTAGCAGGTGGCTTTCCGTAGTCTCTGCCTACCCTCATGGAAAGAAGGTGTGAGTATATGTGTAACAATAAATCAACTCATTACGAATTCTTTAGAACAGCCATTACAAAAGAAAAAACATAAACACTTACAAAGCATGAATCGATTTTTTTTTACATTCACCGATTATTCTGAACTCGAGCACAATGCATCCATAACAGATGTTTCGAGCCATCTTCCATGAAACAATGGTGTGTTCTTACACTTTTTACCGATTTTCTCACACACGCTTTCAAGACTCCATTGATGATTACCCAGAATAGGTACGTTTTTGCTTATACGTTTGCTACTACCACTTTTGTTTTCTATTGAAGATATACCTACCTAGTTATAATGACCTTATGTGTAGCATTTTTTTCTACCGAAGTTACCTTGATGGTGTTGTGACTGGAATCATGGTTTTGATGTATGAGAATCTAGGTTTAGTTCCGAGTTCAAGAAATGAGTAAACGTTGCTTGAGATTCTTTAATGATGGTAGTAGTTTATGACTATTTGGGCAATTTGGAAGATTTGATAGCTAACCTAACCTAACCTACCCCTAAAGATCCTATCTGATACCCTTGGACCGAAAGACCAAACCATGAAGACTTGGTCTTGGTTTTGGGGAGCCAATTCAGTTTTCAAGTTTTGGTATTTGCTGAAGTATTTTAGGCAATCAAAAAGTATTGGATTTTTTAATAAAGAAAGCATCGAGAAGATGTTATTATTGTTTTTAGACGGTTCTACAAGTAGGAATGAGATCAGGAAGAAGCTCAAGTCAAGCTTCGTGTCTTTTAGGTACTTGTTTAAATTGAAATTTAAAAAAAGAGTTTCTTAATTTTTTCCAACCATGATGTATTTAAAAATCAGAATTTCTTTTTACACAGGCAGCATAAAATGGAACCTTGGAATAAACTTATATTTATTTTACAATTTAACAGGTATTTAAATACAGTACAATGCTTATTGTTATTAATTAATTTAAAGTATGCTTTTTATTCAAGCCCTCTCTACAAAATATGAAACTTATCGGAAAAAAAAAAGTTTATGGTTAAAAAGGGGGTGACCGAGATTACTTAATAGAGAAATATGGAAGAAAAAGACATGTTACGGCGACCCGAATAAATTGGGATAAGGACAGGTGAGTGATGATGATTAAACTTTTCGAAAAAAAAACTTATCTATTTATTATCTTTTAGTTAATTAAGGGCTTACCTTAAAGGCCATTTTCGATGTACTTGTAATTAACACCACTGCCTCTAATTAATATACCAGCACACGATTACTCGATTCTTAATCGATTTAAAACAAAAAAATCGAATGATACACTCGTTCGAAGGCTGAGTATCGAATGTGGTGAGTGAAACTACACGCTAGATTTATATGTGGGTAGCTGGGGTGGTGGGTACGCCGCATGGCCGGGGTAAAAATATTAAAAGTAGCTACAGATTTAATATTATATTTTCAATAATATTAAACATCGTATTACTTTAGGTATGAAATAATACAGTACCTATTAATTTCTCCATAACTACCTTTTGAAAACTTTGGGTAACCAGAATCAATAACATTTTGTTGTAAATATTAGGTACTTACTTTTAAAGTGCCTTGTAATGGCCTACTGGAAATAAATAATTTTACTTTGACTTAGAATTCAAATCATCATATTCCATTAGGTAGGTACATCTATTTGCAGCTAAAACTGTTACAAGACCTACATAACGTACATTACCTAAATAACGTGAGCAAACATAAAACTTTACTGACTAAATTAATAGTATAATTATCTCCACAATATTTTTAATTTATATTATAAGAAGATTTTTATTTTATACCATCATGTACCAATACATTACACCTATGTGTACAAATAAATAAATTTGAATTTGAGATTAGGTTATACCTAATAAGGAAAAAACGCCTTCTCAGACCCTGCCCCCTGAGCTAGGTTAAAGTACTTGTATTTCAGCAAATGCCAAGTAAGAGGATTTGGGAAGGGAAGCATTTTCATAAGTTACTTGTAGTAAAAAAAAAACCGATCAAAAAACAAAAACATTTCACAGACATTCATTACACGAAGATACCTAGTTCCTTCCTAATCATATAATTACAACAACGAACGATGATCAATATAAAACCTAATAAGGCACTATCGCGTTACTAACTACGAGTTATATCACGCTTGCACGCCTATCACTTAGTAAATATTCTCATTACATTCAACTGCGACCAGCGGTTATCAACACTGCATGCAATAAATAGGCGCTGCGCTGTTTACCCAGCCATAAACACATTAATTACCATCCCAAAGAAACCATTACGATTCGACATGAAACTGACCTCTCTTTCACTACCAATAGTTATGAATGCGACAGCAATATAAACGTCGATGTCGATTAACTTAGTACTAAGCAGATAGGTATTGAATAACGATGGATGTCTGATACACTTACGTCAGTTCGCGAACAAAAATACAACCGCAGACGATAGCATTATAAGAAAGCTTCCTGATGTGAAGAAATTTATCTAAGTAGATTATACAAGAAAAATATGTGTCAACGATGATAGCGTCATTGTTTTCTCTTCGGATTCACGAGTGTTTAACGACAACATACAATGTGAATTGCAAATAATAAGATTCAGCAGAGATTAAATACTTTTTTGAACTGAACGTATTGTGTAAGTACCTTACTTGACCTAATAAATGTCAGAAACGCCGATATACATTGACTGATTTGTTATTATCATCAATCCTATCCTATTGCAAATAAATGGTAATCTCTGAAACATCTAGTAATAAGCCATACGTATAATTGCTAGACTAGATAGGAGAGGACTACATCCAGCAGTAAACTTCAATAGGTAGATGATGGTGACGATTACTAGACTAAAGTATCATCAATCCTATCCTATTACTAATACATGGTAATCTTTGAAAAATCTAGCAATAAACAATTTCATTGCTAGACTAGATAAGAGAGGCCTATATCCAGCGGTAGAACTTCAAGAGGTTGACGATAGTAGCGATAACTAGACTAACTTTAGCGACTTGTGTTAACATTCTAATGTTTCGTTTAAAGAAGAATCCGTTTGAGAAACAATTCACAATGCTTACGGTCTCTTGCTCAAGAAAATTTTAACTTTTAAATGGTTTTTCTATAACAATATGTCACTAATACGCAAGGAGACTTACGTAAGCCGTGCAAGATTGCTAGCCCACTTTCCTTACACCTAATTATGTGACAATGGAGGTAATGCACGTAATGTGTCCAGAAAATAATATGGATTACGTAAATCAATGATGTTGATATTGTGTTCAAGATTGGTGGAGACACCAATTTGTCATGGTGGATTTCCTGTGGTAGGGAGTAGGTTGGTTATTTGAAACTAATATAAGAGCTGCATTAGCTGTTGAAAGAGCAGAAGAACTAACGGTTAATGAAGGAATGATAGTCTATAAAAGGGCTAGTGTATAAGTCATTGGTTTTGTAAAACTGTGAACAAATTTGCAAGCATTTATTGGCCTTTTCGCCTTGTGAAGTAAAGACATGGACAAGACTTGTGAAGTAAAGATAATTATAACAATTGGTTTCAGAGTGAGATATAAATAATACCCATTTTAAAACGTACATTGCAGATTGCAAAACCTATGTCTGTAGCACAAATACAAAAGCTTTAGAACAGAAATAATTTCCTGAACTTTATTACAAAATCTTAATCAAATAAAAAATTGTGAATTACGAATTGGTATTACCAAAAAAGTACCTTATGATGACTAAATGTAAAGTATTACGATATCTATTGGTTATGCGGCCAACTTATACAACCATAGTCTTTGGTGCCTAGCACACTTCGTCTACAGGTGATTTATTTTGTAATGCACTATATTTCTCGGTGTGTTGCACCATCATACACAAAAGAAAACAATGTACCTAGATGCTTTTCATCTTGAAATTAGATGAAAAGCATTTACATCATAAGCATTAATATGTGCCTAATTCATGTTTTCCAACTACATATTATAGCGCTGCTCTTGGCCTATTGAAGACGTAACGCAGACGCTTATGCACACTTCGTTTTTCGCTTAATTAGATCCAATAATGAGTTTGGTCAATTGCCAGCGCCTACAAAAAATGCCAGAACTAGACTATGTAGATAGATATGCCAGTAAAACAGGGTGATTATAAAATTATCGACACGAAGGAATCACATTTTAAGTCAATATAATATAATTGGGACCGCTTTTTCGACACCTATGCCTATTATCAACGGTAGCTTTTGCTTGCGAGTGATTTTGATAGAACTATCAACCAATTTAGCCTATTTTTTACACTAATTCATTTTTAAACAAGAATTGAATTAAAAGAATACACACAACCGCATACAAGATGAATATTGAAACTACAAAATTTCTTCAGAATGATGATTAGGTTATATGCTCAAACAATAACTAATTAACAGGAAAGTACAATGATGTGAAACTTTAATATGCATGTACGCTAATGCTTGAATGGCATCCGCAATAACGTCTGCTACTGGCAGTAAGCACATTGCTTGATTGAGTACCGGGTATGAATCATTTTACTGTTTACTTACTTTGTTTTAAGCCACTTTATTATCATCATTGTCTTGAATCGTTTCACTCACTAGTAAGTGGGGACCATCTTCACCTTATTGCTAGTCTTATTACCTTTTGTCTGCAATTTCATTACTACTGCCAGAAAGCTCTGCTCTGCCTTTCATTTCCATGAATATTGGTAATACTTCATCATTTTACTGTTTATTTACTTTGTTTTATGCAATTTCATTATCATCATTGTCTTGAATCGTTTCACACACTAGTGAGTGGGAACTTTTTTACCTTATTGCTCATCTGATTACATTTTGTCTGCAGCTTCATCACTACCGCCAAAGAACTCTGCTCCACCTTTCATTTCCATGGATATTGGTAATACTTCAACATTTTACCTTTTTTATTTTTATTTACTTTGTTTTATGCAACTTCATTATCATCATTGCCTTGAATCGTTTTACTCACTAGTAAGTGGGGACCATCTTCACCTTATTGCTAGTCTTATTACACTTTGTCTGCAATTTATCATTACTAGCGCCGGAGGGCTCTGCTCCACCTAGCATTTCCATGGCAATTGGTAGTAGTAGTAGTTCTTCAACATTTAGAAAGAGACCACCTCCAAATGTTAGTACAATATCAAAGTTTCAAAAATCAAAGTTAGTTACTCACCATCTTGACGTCATCCCTTGTAGGTGCCTTTTGCAACGCTCATGGAAACCTTTTGAAACACTGAAGAATTTAGGAGCAAACTCTTTACCAGTTCTTTAGATCAACTAAAAAGTTTTTTCGTATTTTTATTTTTTTTTTGTTCTTCTTTAAATTTATTATTCTATGACATCTGAGATTCCTAGTATTTTTTAATGTCACAGTTTGTCAATGTTTCTAGCAGTTTTAAAACGCATTCTCACGTATTTAACGATTGAGAACGCTTTATTTGTACTATTATAATTCTTTCAACTATGTTCAAGAAGGTAACGTAATCTTCCCTAATCGCTACTAGACTAATCAGATCGCTTTGTATATTAGTATTCGTATTGCGCATGTTATTTCGTCATAGCGTCCGGATGCAAAGGCGATACATGGCAATACTGCCAAGAGGAATAGTAGACTTTCGCTACATATCAATAAATTCTTATGTTCAAAACATAGAGTGGTGAAGTGAAGAATTGTATTAGCATATGTAAGCAAATGGAATAGCAAGCCACTTCGCTAGGCTTTTACTTTGTATAGATCTGAACGTCAAATGGGGGACCATGGATGGGCGACAACACATTAAGGGGCACATACTTTCAATTGTTCGTAAAGTCGTTTTGTGAATTTAGATGGGGATTTATCAAATAACGTAAACGTCCACGGCTATTTAATGGATGATCGGTATATATTTCATCCAATTTAATTATTTTATGAGGATCTAACTTAAATTATATACCTACTGAAGGAAAATTAACTTGCATAACAAATCAAATCAAAAAATGTTTTATATTATTTATGTCCTGTAATTTGTATGGTGTACAATAAAGAGTATTCTATTCTATCAAAAAGGCAGTCGTTTTAATAAATTGCAAAATTATGGTATTGTTTGTATATATAGGGTGACTGCTAATTAGTGACCGATATATAAACACGTGGTTGTACTCATGATTACAAACAACTTTCCCAAAGAAACTTTTTTTGTATACTAATTAGTTTTATTTTTATCACTATAACAAAAATACTGGCGCGCGTGCAAAGTTCAAACTGCGCGCGCGCCGCGCGTCGCCGTCGCCCGATCAGCTGTTAGCGGCGAGGCCCCGCGCCCGCGTTGTCGATGACGTAGGCAATGCACCTACATGTTTCGATAAAATAATATCCGAGACTAGTATTTTGGTACTTTATGCGCGCGCGCTACAATAAATACATAATCTTTCTAACTTACACTCCACTAACAAGCTAACTTCAGGAATTGTGTTTGTTTTTGTTATTTATACGATGGATGTTTAGAAACGCTTAAAAGATACTACTACATTATTAACCGACTCGATACCTACTCGAAACTGGGCATGATTCAAGTTATTCCAAGTTTCCCATCACACTATCTAGGCTTTGGACTAGCAGTCTACAAGCAAAACGTAAATTTTATTATTAGCCTCGTTGATAAAACTTCGTATTAGACTGGCGTGTTTAAAAAATTGGAATCAACTTGGCTATTTACAACGATAAATTATTACTAAATCAAATATAATTTTAGTCAACTAAGTTTTAACTCACATTAATTGTGGGATGTGTCCACCTTGCACTTCAAAACACTTATTCGCACGTTTTAAAATGTGAGCCTGCACTCGCCGCAGAGTGTTAGTGTCACTTTTCACTATTTCGAAACAGTTTTCGATCCTAGTTTTTAGTTCATCGAAAGTATTGACTGGCCCATCACGATACACTAGGTTTTTCACGTGCCACCCCCACAGAAAAAAGTCCAGCGGTGTTAGATCGGGTGACCGCGGTGGCCAAGCAACTGGACCCCCTCGACCTATCCACCTTTCTCCATAAATTACACTTAGGCGCTCGCGTACTCGGCGCTCAGTGTGCTGGTGCGCCGTCGTGCTAGAAATATCGCGGACGCCTCAGGAGCGCCCAACGGCAATTCATCTTCGATTTCTGGCAAGTGGTTAAGCACATGCTCGATGTAGCTTTCACCGTTCAACCTTGGAAGAAAGATTGGTCCCACAACGTGGTTTCCAATGAAACCAGCCCACACGTTTAATGAGAACCGATATTGGTTGGTAGAGTTCTTGAGGGATACAAAAGATGATACAATCGTCTTGCTGCTTCACCATTACCCCCTTCCGAATAGTAGCACATCACCATATCACTGTACTCACTCGCGGTGTAGTTGTACGGCACCGCGCGCGCGAGAGGGGCGTCAAAAAAATAAACAAAACAATGCGCATGCGACACGCTTCCCGGAGCAACTGTTTTTTTTACCTACGTCACTGCATGGCAAGGGGCGCGGTGCGGGCGGGGGAAAACGGGCGCGGTGCGAGCGGGGGGGGGGGGGGGCATGAGGCTCTCTAGTCTCTACTACACTGCCTACGTCATCGACAACGCGGGCGCGGGGCCTCGCCGTTAACAGCTGATCGGGCGACGGCGCGCGCGCGAAGTTTGAACTTTGCACGCGCGCTAGTATTTTTGTTATAGTGATATAAATAAAACTAATTAGTATACAAAAAAAGTTTCTTTGGGAAAGTTGTTTGTAATCATGAGTACAATCACGTGTTTAAGTATCGATCACTAATTAGCAGTCACCCTATATGTATAGATAAATTTGGTTGATTGGTAGCGTATAACATTTGTAAATTTTGTAACTATAAACATATATGTTTTACTCCCTACAAAAAGCAAGAAAACCGTATTGGTAAGTTTAATGCATTTAGCTAAGCCTTAAACTTATTAAACATGTTAAATAACATAGAGGTGTTGCCCACTTTGCCTCATCTGTAGTTCTAACTCGTCGCATCTGGATCGAATGGGCCTCAATGACGGAACTGTTGCATGCAAACTAAAGTTAGATAATATAAAATAGAGCATTGACTATATTACTGTGTAGTCTGTAGCTATAGTAATTGAATGCAATGTTATCTAAATAGACTGACGATAAAGAATTGTTCCCAAGTCGACACTTAACTAGCATACGGGAATAAGAAACTCAGGTATTGTTAAAAAGATAAGTCAGTCTTGCAGATTGGAGCAGTGCAAATGCCCTTGGGGCTTTTATAATGTAAAAATATTTATATTTTTACATTTTAAGGTTGCTATCCTTAAACCTTCTGTCACATCGAAAACGGAAAAGAAACAAATTCAATGCTCAATTTGCAAAACAACGGCAAAGTCTATAATTTATGCATTCGAGTCCGGCCATATTATCTGCAAAAGCTGTCAACGTTGTGGTAAGAAAAACACAAAATTCGTAGAAACTTTCTACTACAATTTAAAAACCAGAATTATGGAGATTGAAGCTTTTTATATGGAGCCTGCCAACCTACCTGTCCGCCATTTTTTTTTTTTCAAAATTGCGGCCTCGCGTGAGTCGTTTAAAAATCGATAGCTGATAAACAAATAGGATCAAACCCCGTAAAGCGTCACGTTTCCCAGATATCAACGGTATCAGTATTAGGTTTCATACGTAGCCCTCATTTTAAACCCAATAAATAAACAAAATGGCGGACAAGTAAGCATGCCACGGACCTTCAAAGCCCTTTGATAACAATTATTTTATGAAGGGAGACAGAGAGGATAATTTTGAAATTTATTTAGCATATTAATTTTTCAATATAGATGCTGTAATGAAAGGCAGTAACGAAGGTGGTGACCACGTACCTGAAAAGGAATTCGATCCTGATACTGAAATCCCACCACTACAAATAAAAAGATCCAATAGAAAAGCAACAGATTTAGCAAGTGGAGATCATGAAATTGAACTTGCTGCTCAAGGTAGAAGTTTAATGAAACATCTATTTACTTTGGCATTTAATTAATACTACCTTTTTAATAATACAGAATTAAAAGACGAATTAAAGAAATCCTGCAAAGAAGACGACACATTATTCATTTATAAGGTACAAACTTTTAACAATGCAGCCTTTGAAATAGCTTATGAACAACGCGTTAATGTTTGTTGGAAATTTTCAGGAACATCATCCAAAGAAAAGCATTGAAACAATTATGGAATATAAAAGTTCTAACTTCCAAGAATCAAGCTTAAGCGCTAATATAGAAGATTGCTCAAAAAATACTGACAGCAAAGAAGAAGAAGAAGATGATGTGGAAAGCTGTGACAAAGATCCAAGGTATACTTAATTTTAATTTTTTCTTGATATAGCTTAGTTTTACAGATTTAGGGCCAATTTTACCATACTCTGTTCATCATCATCAGCCTAAAGCAGTCCACTGCTGGACATAGGCCTCTCTTATCGCACGACATTCAACTCGATTTTGGGCAACTCTCATCCAGCTGCTGCCAGCCATCCTGCGAAGATCGTTGCATCCATACTCTGTTAATTATTTACATTTTATACATTTTGATGGACTGTTTTGCACAGTACAGTTCATCGAAATGCTTAACGGGAATATTTAATTACCAATATAGTATGGCTAACGAAACAATTTTTATTCCAGGCCTGTGGTGTGCCCAGTAACTATATGCTCTAAAATTGTGACGATTGATTCATTCATGTTACATTTTCTTTTCGATCACTCCAAAGTCCCAAGAGCAACTTTGGATGACACGACGCCTCAAGAGGTTATCCTCAAATCTGCAAATTTTACTACGGAAATACAATGTGTCTCTACATTTGTTATTGAAACCCAAAAAAGGTACTTTTGAGCATTGGGTTCACACGGCTACACATCAAGCTCCACATTTCCAGTTTTAGCTGACCTCGCATCGTTTGCAAATTTTTTGTACAGTCAGAAGTCAGCTTATACTGAGATAGCTTGATGTGTAGCCGTGCGTACATCAAAATCTTTCATTCATGAAATACTATAAAATAACTCATAATTTATAATTTCAGACCAAGCCAGACAATTAAGAAGAAAATGGAATCAGCAGCTTCCGCTCGTAATACTAAGAAGGACAACAAATTATTACTACTGTTGTCTGTGAAATTGCCGACGAGTTCTGTAAAATTGCCAAATGTTAAATGTGACCCATCGGCAATTTTCACAAGGAGTATTCACACGCAGACCGAAAAAAATAACGAAGCTGATTCAGGGGTATCCGAAACTTACGATATTATATTATAGCCGCTTATTCACTGGGAGACAAATGTCCCGCAAAGTGTCGCCAGAGATATCGGCCAACGTTACCAGACCTCTTATCTTACGACCTTTTACTATCGTTTTCGATGTCTGCAAACGTTTCACGAGACGACTCTAGCGAGTGACACGTCTCACGGGAAATTTGCCCCCTAGTTAACACGAGGCTTTTTAAAGTTCTATAAATTAAAACTTAACATGTAATAATATTACATACTCTCTTTCAGGATAGTACAGAATGCCTCAGCAAGAGTGGTAGCGACTACAAATCTTGTACTAGTAGATCTGCGCTCGATATGGATGAAGTTTTTTTATTATGGCTCTGCCAATTAGATGATGCAGAGAGAGTATTTAGTGTAAGTAAACACGGTCATTCTATCGGTCAATTGTGCTAACTTTATTACCATCCCATTCCATAATCTGTCCAGTATAATATCATAAAATGTGGAAGTGTTAACACATTGACTGCCAGACAACAGACATAATAAAAAATCTATTGTTGGTGGTCACCGGTGACCGCGGTGGCAGTCAGTGCCTTAAACAATACAAAATGTATTGTGTACTTACTACAGAGTTTTTTGGGACATTGAAATATATATAAAACCTATGTATATTCTTATTATATGTAAATAGTACATCACCGACTGCAGTACTGTCAATCCTTCTCCCTTTAATCCATCCTAAGGGTGTTTGTTTAAAAGATCGCTTTTAGCGAAACGCTTGCCCACTGTGTCACCCTATATAAAAAAAGTTTACTTTTACATCTGTACATAATAAAGAGAAATATATTCAATTATATTCTATTGTAATACCATTTCTTTTTTTTAGATAACTCTTTTAGGAGAAGACAAACGACGAGGTTACTGTTACATTGGTGATGCTGTTCATGTAAGAGACAAACAGGATCCCTCTTTACTCTACGATAGATCCGAGTGCCTCATAGTCAAGGGATCTGCTATCAATCGCCTCTTCGACCCCAAGGGTCAGATTACCGCTATAGTTAGTCTCATAGGATGATTTAATTAAATACATTTTAACCAAAAACATCTTTAATTGCTAATCATAATCTATCTAATCCGTAAATGGTTCACAAAACTTGTCAGCTTCAGCCAAGTCATTGACTACACTGCGCATCTTTCGATTTTCTTTCCTATCGAAATACACACGAACTTTTTCTTTGCTGCATTTCTTGGCTCCCTTCAGATCATTTTGATAAAAGATCTCATAATCGGGGTTAGGTTTCTCAACTTTGTAACGGTTAGTTTTACTTTCTTCTTTGTTCAAAAATTCGTACGGACTCGTGAATTCGTGGGGCTTGAATTTATAACTATCTTGTAAGACGGGATAATTATTGGTGTTTAATAAATCTGCAGCCGTCTTCGCATCTGGTTCAGTGTCGAATCTATTCGGAGCATTCTGAACAATATTCATAGTCGTGAAAGGTTCGCCAGTTGTATCTACCATTTTGATGCTCTTCATCTCCACCCTGAAAGTAAAATAAAAGTTCTGTGCAAGCTTGGTGAATGAGAGCTCGACCAAAAAGTATCGTGCAATAAGGTTATTTGTTTAAAAAATGTAGAGTAGTATTAAAATAGGAACCATTTGCAAATAACCTCGTTGATGTAACATCCACCACTATATCATGAAGTAAATTAAGCCTTTCATCTCAGCCTACTGCAGGGTATAGGACTTCCCCATGTTCGTAATACCATGGTAATCTTGGTATACTACATCCAGTCGAGAGTATTATGTCAATTTAATAACAGCATTAAATTCAACAATAATCAGTATTGTGATTTCTTTTGACTCATTCTCTATCCGGACCAACAAAAGCTATAATTTATACTTTGAATAAAATATTGGAATTTACCCATAGCTTGCATCATCAGCATAATACTTCACTTGAATAGGATTCCCTTCGTTGTCCATGTATGTGTATTTACCAATTGTAGTTCCATTGGGGAAGCGCTTTTCATCCCCTAATTCGGGCCGCGAGTCTAAATCTATCTTCTGAATGGGATAACCTGTGAAATATTACAATAGGCTAGTTTTTTTTTTATTGACAATGGGCTCACTCTTGACCTCAATCCAGCCCAGAGGCAGGGATGAGATCTAGGGTGGAACGAGCTTGCCCAGAAGAAGCCTATTCACTCTCGCCTTGAAGAGATTCGGGTTGTATGAACTCGGGAATGCAGACGCAGGCAGACGATTCCACTCCTTAGCTGTGCGCATCAGAAAAGATAATGAGAAGCGCTTAGTGCGTATATATGGTATAATAGGCTAGTTTCCTAAAAAAATCTAATTAATTCGTCAGTTAGATTATCAAAAAATATTGGACCCGTATTTTTTCTTTTGTCAATTATATAAAAAATGATGAAGATATCGCCCGTTAAAGTTCCGCGTGACGTCACGCCTTGCTACACTTTTTGGCATGGCGTGACGTCACAACCCCCACTCCCAAATTTTGACGCGCTTTATCTTTGTCATTTTTTGTTTAATTGACAAAAGAAAAAATACGTGTCCACTATTTTCGATAATCTAACTGACGGACTAAATATAATCATTATTTTTTTACCCAGGAAACTACCCTATTGTAGGTATGAATTTCATCATCGTGTGATGATTCAACCCTCTGCTGAGTATAAGCCCCATCCCTTTTGTGCCATGCTTTCCTGGTCTGTGCGAGTCTTATAGGTCTTCTCCGCGATGTTCTGCAGTTCGTCCACACTACCTGGCTAGTGGTCTGCCAACGCATGAATGAATTTAGGGTAACTAAACTAAGTCAGACGCTCGGTCATATACTGGCTTTTAGCCTGTAATCAGGTGCATCTGGCTAGACTGGAAGCCATACTTGAGAAAGGGCTAGGCAGGTGATGATACAGAGAGAACCCTGAAATTTATTGTGAAGCTGTTGAAATAATATCCAAAACTTACAATTCGGTTCCTCATCATTTTCCTAGCCTTTTCCCAACTATGTTGGGGTCTGCTTCCAGTCTAACCAATTGCAATTGAATACTAGTATTTTACATGAAACGACTGCCTATCTGACCTTCACAATGCAGTTACTGGGTTAAAATTCGGTTCCTCTAGAAGTCTAGAGGATCAAACATGCTTTTTATAATTCGATTTTTTTGTAACTTACATGCCACGGCCGTTATGAACACCAAAGGAAAAACATAGATATTCCACAAATAACTTTTATGCACTTGGATGCGCTTCATTTCAGTAAAATATCTAAAACAAACTTTTGGCACCTTTTGACACAAATATTTTGCATTACAGATTGTCAAGATGACATATTATCCAACTTTATTTTTCTAGTTTATTTTCAATATCTTCCATGCCTTGGGAACTTCTTTTGAGGTTGAGGTCTTATCATTTATCTTATCATCTAAAGGGCGGTTTTTTGATACGTAACCCATTGTTAAAAATAGTAACTAATGTTTTTTGTGGAACATGTGTTTTTTGATGAATTTTTAGTTTATCTAATGATATAATATCATTGCTAATGGTCAAATAATTAACTATTATACAAACTAAAAATAGATCAAAAAACACATTTTGCACTTTAAACATTAGTTACTATTTTTAACAATTGGTTGAGTTTAACTACGGATTAAAAAACCGGCCCTTAGAAGCAATTCTCTTAATTTTAAGAACGATCACAGTCTGAGGGGCATTTCTCGTAATTTTAAGAACGTTCACAGTTTGATCTCAGTCTCAATTTGTCAAAAATACCTCTAATTTCCCTACATTTTTGAGAAGTTTTTGACTGATTGTCGCTTAGATGAGATTGCGACTAGATTTTGAACATTTTTAACTATGGGAATTGGCCTTCTGATCTGAGTCTCAATCTGTCAAAAATACCTCTAATTTCCCTACATTTTTAAAAGTTTTTGACATCTGTCGCCAAGATGAAACTGCGAAGAGATTGTGAGCGTTTTAAATTACGAGAATTTGACTTTCTTATCTTTACTACTCCATCTTAGATTTTATAAACACCCTACTTTTCTGAACAGCAAAAATAGTGATACTATATTGCTAGATTTATAGACTCAATAATAAGAAATAATAAATATATATGTCGGAGATGGTATATCTGTCTCTCGTTAGCATCAGGCATATTTTAATTATTGTGGGCGTACTATGGGTAGTGTTGGTTATAACACAATAGAAAAACGGTTTGCAGTTCAAATCAGATTACAATTCACAAACAAGTTAGTCACACTAGCGAATCACACACTGTAGATACACAACTCAACGATACGGAACGCAATTGACAGTTTCTATTCTCCTCGAGAGCTCTGCTCACACCGTTCTTGTAGCTGTCGCTCTCGCCCACCTCCACAAACTCAGGCTAGACTCTGTCTAGCGCCACGAGATGGCGCTAACGTTCCGAATAGTCAAACGAATGACTCCGACATATACATAAAATCACGCCCGTATTTCCCCGAGGGGTTAGGCAGACGTGTACCTATAGTACACCCACATTTCCACAGTTATGTTTAAGACCCTTGTAACTCATAGGAGGCGGGCCTATTGCCAACGGAGCACTCATCCAGTATCCGGGCTGTTCCTGAGACATTCTTTGTTATGGCCAGCTAGGTCAGGACCTAGCTGGCATCCAAAGTAATCTAGAAGACCCGATAAAATAAAACTTAGTAACAAAAACATTCTTATGCTCAATAATTTATTAGCACCTTATTAAATAAATGATTATATTAAACTTATAATCTAAGATGGACTATATTATTAAATGCTTTTGTGGTTCTCGACAATATAGGGTGACAGGGACATCAACGCGCAAACTGGAACCATGAAATCAGCACATGTTTCTAGAAAAAAATCTACGCTAGAGAGCATAGAAATTTTCGGTGGTTATAAAAAGAAAACAGTTGTTTCATAGAAAAGTGCTATCAAAATGTAATGCGGTCAAAATGTATGGAACAGTTTTTTTTTTAATAACCGACTGAAAATTTCAACTCAGGGGGTTCAGAATAATGTAATAAATCCATGTGGTAACAGGTTGCGCGTCGATGTCCCTGCCACCTTATATAATTATATTACAGTCATCATCATTTTATAAGTTATTCCTTTTAGAGAACAATGTTCCCAGTTGTGTCACAATATCGTGCAGGACTGTAATCTTGTTTGGTTTAGGGGGCCGCGTCCACGTGACGGATGATTCCGTTGGTTCCTGTGCTAGAGCCATTGGGGCAGGTCGTGGAGTCATCACGTCGGAGTATACCCTGAAATTAAAATTAAAGAAAGGTCTTAATAAAAGGCGGAAAAGGAAGGAAGGAAGGGATTCTTCTTACATTGTACACCCTAGAGGTATATTGTTAAGCTTTTTTTATTTGTATTTGTTAAACAACTTTAATTGTTACCAACTTTATTTTTAACCACCTGCTGCAACAATAAACAATATTCTATTCCTCTACTATTTCTTATATTTTTAAATGTTTTTATACTTTTTATATTCTAATATTTAAAAATATAATTTATATGATTACATTGAAATAAAGGAGATAATATAATAATAATAATGTTTTATTCACAACCCTTATTACAATTAGTCTTATTCTAAGGTATATATCGTAGTGATTTAAAATAGGAGATTGGACATTGGATTACAAATTCACTAGGTAGTGTAGCTAGGGCTTATATTTGGCAAATAAAGTATAAGTATGCCTGACTCCGAAACTAGGCATAGCCTGTATCTTCAGAGCCGGTGATTCCTTCTTTCATTCTATTATATATATTATATTCTAAAATTTTATAAAAATGTACCATTATTATATAGACTGTTTAGCAAACTAATTCAAATTAAACAGACTATCTTTAAATGATTTTCAGTAGGTACTCTTGAAATATTAGTTCCGTCTGAAACAATTTGATACGTGTGTCTACCGTCTTAGCCGCTGAAGGGGTACCAATGTTCTCACTTTTATTACAGGCGCTATTTTTGCTTCATACTAATTTATTTTAAGATGCATTAAATATATACAAAATTAAATTAGTACCTACTCGGAAATTCTTCTGTAACTTTGATAAGGTTAAGATATGCTCACACTGAGAATTATAATCTACGCGTACCATAAGAATATAGTTACTTACTCTAGCATTCTTATGCTGTACTGTATATTGCTATTTCCTTTTTTAGGCACTATCTACCTTAAAAACCAAATCATCATATGATTATGATAATTTCGTTTTTCAGGTAGATAGTGGCCTATAGAGGCCTATAATGTTCCCACTGCTGGGACACAGGCCTCCTCTCTGTGATAGGGAGTGGGCCGTAATCCACCACGCGGGCCCAGTGCGGGTTGGTAGATGTCACATGTCTTCGAATGTTTGGTTCCAGGACATGCCAGTTTCCTAACGATGTTTTCCTTTACCGTTTTGAGAGCAATGGTGATGAAATAATTTACATAAAGTAAAGCGCCTGTCTGGGTTCGAACCTACGACCTAAAACTCGTAAGTCGCAGCCATACCACTGGGCCACCACTGCTCTTTCTTCACTGTTTTATTTCATCATTCATCATCATCATTTCAGCCGAATGATGTCCACTGCTGGACGTAGGCCTCCCCCAAGCACCTCCACGTCGACCGGTTCCGTGCTTTTCACATCCAACGGGTTCCTGCAGCTTTACAAGGTGGTCGGTCTACCTTGTGAGAGGCCTGTTTTATTTAGACTGTCGATTTTAATAGTATACAACACTGAGAATTCTGAAATTCTTTTCCTACTACAACTACTACTACTTCTTTATCATCCCTCTAATGATCCCTGTTACAATAGTACGGAAATCTTCTTACCTGTAACCGAACTTATCAGCGATGTATTTGAATTTGACTGGTCTGCCGTAAGGGTCTACGTAGCCATAACGTCCTATAACTGTTCCGTTAGGGTGTCTCTCTTCAAATCGGTACTGATTGTTGCCAGTTTCTGGGTCTGATACATCGTAACGGAATGAAGATACTTGTTGGCTTCCTGAAATTTATAAGAAAATTTTCTTTATATTATCATCTAAATAAAGTTCCTAAGTTGAACGTAAACCATCACATGAACGCTTAAAAGATTTATATGGACCATGCACGGCACTTATGAAAAATGGGGTCTTGCGATTTTATTGCGAAAAAAAATTAAGAACTAATTGGCTTTGTTTTTGATTGGGGATTGTTTGCATTGTTTTTTTTTAATTAATGAATATTACTGGGCAAGGTAGTGTGTAGCTTTGCCCGTAGATAATTGTACAATAGTTAGTAAATGTTACATTCATCTATTCCAGCTAAAAAAACATGAGCTTTCACCATTACCATCAAAATTGTTGTACATGTAATTGGATCCATGTTCTGCTAATGTAAGCCTAGGAGTCCTTCGAGCCGTGTACGCCTGTGTCAGAATCGACATCATCAGAAATACCTGCAATAACAATAATATAATTATAATATTATTTGAGAGTGAATATATAATTCTAAGATGGATATGCTCTTTGGCACCGAAATTAGGTGCATCGATGGGTATTTCACTGTCAGTTTTATGCAGGACTACGTAGAACGACGCCAGTCAGAGGACGGCTGTGGCAAACCATCTGCGGAAGGCAGGGAACTGAGGGGCAATTCTCGTTCACAGTCTGAAGCCCAATTCTCGTAATTTAAAACATTCAAAATCTAGTCGCAGTCTCATCTCAACGACAAACTAATGTCAAAAACTTGTCAAAAATATAGGGAAATTAGAGGTATTATTGACAGATTTAGACTGAGATCAGACTGTGAACGGTCTTAAAATTTACAAGAATTGCCCTCTGAGATCAGTCTCAATTTGTCAAAAATACCTACCTCTAATTTCCCTACATTTTTGACAAGTTTTTGACATTGATTGCGACTAGATTTTGAGCATTTTTAATTACAGGAATTGGCCTTCTCGTTCAAGTTGCAAAGGCACTATTCTTATCAATGTTGGAATGTTATAGTAAATAATGATTACCTACTGGAATAAGTGGCAGTCCACCGCTCGACACACCTACACTCAATACATAAAATGCAAATAAAACAATAAAGAGAAGTGCGAAGGGCGATCGTTGATACATGATGCTTCGATTATTTGCAACATAGAACCGGATTCGATCGACTGTTTAATAGTTGTTGTAGTTGCATGTGGTATTCCTTTGTGATAGGGATACTGTACTACCAACACATATGTAGGGAGGTACTATTTATTGCATAATTATCAGTACCAAGACACATAGGTACATCTCTAGATTTGATAATTCCCTATCGTAAAAAATACCTGAGGGGTCTCGTAATTTTAAGAACGTTCACAGTCTGATCTCAGTCTCAATCTGTCAATAAGACCTCTAATTTCCCTATATTTTTGACAAGTTTTTCACATTGACTGTCGCTAAGATGAGATTGCGACTAGATTTTGAACGTATTTAATTACCCGGGATGTTTAGTTTCTTTAATGGCCAAATTAATAAGTTATCAAGATTATTTAACTGCAAGATAACCCTTAAGTTATCAATAAATCTTCAGATATGATTTGATCAGCATTTAAGGTGCGCGTGCCTTTTTTTCCGACAGAATTAAAACGCGCTCATTTGTCTATATTAAAGTCAGTTTGAGTAATGTTAACCATTAGTTAACTGTCCGTTAATATGATACGCATGAACGCAAAAAAGTATTAATTTTAATTGTAGTTTTTGTATCAAGTTTAATAATTTATCTTTTTTATACGCATTCCCGTAGGCGAGAGGTTTACTAAAGAAAAATAGCTAAATTTTAATTTAGTTTTGTTAATTAAAATAGTATTGTTAATATTACGTATCATGAAGAAGTCGAAGATCACCGTGAAATATCATAGAGATGCTTTCTTAGATTTAATTTGGTTTTTTGTCATCTTAATTTTATCCTTAAGTACAGGGTTCATATTTTTGTACCTAGCTTTAAACCCTTTGTAACATCATTTTTTTATAATATGGAATGCAGTAAATCAATTTGAATATGAATAAAATATTAGTGGGTAATATTGGGTTGTAATAAAAAAATAATAAAAAAAAAACAATATTAAATCCAATCCAATAATATTAAATCCAATCATTAACAATAGGGTAATGTGAAGTTTTGTTCCCAAGCACAGATCAAGTAATAATATGAACAATAATAATATTTTTTAAATTAGTTACTTAATTTTCTTCAGTGACAACCAAACTGAAATTTTCCCCTTACAATATACGTTGGAACTTACCTTGAAAACACCGTCCATATTCCTTAAAGTTAATCACAATTTCACACATAAACTTGGGCAGTCTGCACAGTGTTGCGAGCTTCGTTCACATGAATGAACATATTTATCCACCTCTCCTTTTAGTAGTTTTTTCTTCGTAAAAAACAACGGCCACGCACAGTGTTCATAAAGTCAGTGGGTGAAGACAATTTCGCCCGTATTCGCTTCAGTGACGTCATACTAGGTACGACAGGATACGACAGTATCGCCTTTTACGCGATAAAAGTTAGATATATGACAGCCAATGATGGGAAATGACTTCAGAAATCAATTATATAAAAGTTGTCATAAGCAAAGAATGGCAGCTATTAAATTAAATTTGATTTTAATAGAAATGCTCTTATATGGTTTGTAGATTCGCGACGACCAACGAAAAATATGATTTTTATAGTCAGCCTAATGTTAGTTGTAATGTTAGTTGCTTGGCTCATTAGTAAAGTTCGATGCACCTAAATACGACATTAATTTTTAATTCTACCACTTAATTTATTCACTGTCATTATTATTAATTCGATTTACATTTCATTTCTGACATTGTAAATTCATTTTAACGACTCCAGCATTTTAGCACCACTTTATTTTACCAACTGATAAAGTCGTTACCAAAACTAACTTATCTCACTTTAGCGGCACTTTTATTGTTCTTCGGTTAAAAATAACTATACTTTTATTATACAATGTTAAGGGGTCAATAAAAAGACAGTTTGGCGTAAAAGGTATGATACCGTAAAATTTCTGTTTTGGAATGCTCCATCAAAGGCAAATCACCCACGCAGAACAACACAAAATTCTTTAGCGACTTCTCTCTTGAGAAAATATATTATGTTTTTAAGACAACTACATCATCGGCAGCCATGTTAACTGGTGTTTTCTGACTTTCATACGTGTGAGGTGAATAAATAAAATCAAGAAAACTTTTTTTTTGTTTTCTTTGCGTTGACCTGAGAGTTCTTCCGTATTCCATATTTGGCGTGTTTGAAATTGGATAGCTAATATCCCTCATTACCTACACCATCGTAAACTTTATAATATTTCCGATAAATGTTAAGTCAAACTGAAACCATTATTTTAAAATAAACCAATTACAGGCATTTTTAAATTGCCAAGGAGTCGATCAGTCAGAAGTTGAGTTGCCCATTCCAAAGCTCTAAAAATCTATCTCTCAATATCTATGGAGAAGAAAGGGCCAGAAACTCCACGGACACTCTTTTAAATCAAAAAGTGATACCTAAGTAGGTACATTTTAATTATAATTTGTGCAATTTCTTCGCGAACTGTTGCACACATATAACAATAGATAAGTCAACACCCCTACACACTTTATTCCTAATCAATTGATCCGTTAGTTTGAAAGATTCGTCTACTCAACAACGTAAATAGCGCAATGAATTTTGTAGAATTGTCAAAATAAAAGGCATTACTATTTTAAGTGTGTTACATCTGGGTATTTCTTCTTCAGTTTGTTGATATCATCGTTCTACTTACTTGAAAAAGACTTTGATATACTTAAAAACACGTCTCATCAAAATTCAATCACATCTATCACAAACGCATTCTCTAAAAAAACAACAATAAAAATCGAATAATGCTCACTGAATTGACTCATAAAATACCATAACAAGATTAATATCTTCGACGATAAAGTGATTAACTATCCACTCCGGATTAGAATTTAAACATAAAAGAAACAAGACATTTGTCAAAATAACAGCTTTTCTATTAAAAACTTGTTTTGCGGTAAACGACCAAATAAATTAAGACGCAGCTTAGTAAATTAAATACTTCTAAATAAAGTCAACAGGGGTTACTGAACTTCGATCTTGTTTAGGACGAATATTATTTAGATTGAGGTTCCTAGGAAGGCATGTCAGCGCTTCTAACAACTCGTCACCTTAACGTGAGTTAAGGCTCTCCCAGACAGGCGTGACGCGACACAATTTCCATGATTTCATGGGAATTGTTCCATGAAAATTTCATGGAAATTGTTCTACCAGAATCGCGTCGCACCGTTACGTCGCGCCTGTCTGTGGGAGCTTTGAGGGCCTAGACAAGTGGCTTTTGTATGTCTACAATGCGCTTTACTTTGTGTAAATTATTTCAACACCACTGCTCCCAAAAACGGTGAAGGAAAACATCGTGAGAAAACAAACAACAAAATATTCTAGAACCAAAAATTTGAAGACATATTTACTTTAACCAACCCGCATTGGACTCGAGTGGTGGATCAATGCCCATTTTCTCTCACCGAGAGGAGGCCTACGTGTCCCAGCAGTGGGAACATTATAGGCTGATTATGTATACTAAAGTTTAGTTTCATCATCATCGACCTTTAGCTGCAGTGTTCCATTCCTGCAGTGCGATTCTGTAACCATCTCACCGTGAAAACTCAGGTGAAGTGAACGTGGAGTGAGCTGTCATTCCAACTAATGCTAGGGATTGACATTATTGACAGCTCACTCTAAGCTAACTTCACATAACTTTTCACGGTGAGATTTTTAATGAATCGATCGGCTGGACGTAGGCCTCTCCAATGGCACGCCAATCAACTCGATCCTCAGCTACTCTTATTCAGCTGCTAACAGCCTCCACCAAAGTGTCCGCTTCACTGTTGTACAATCAGGGAAGTTTTGACACACTACGTCTGATTGCCGCTTTATAGCCATTTCATATAACTGCCAAAGAATAACAATTGTGACTTGAATATACGGACAATTTAAGTTGATAAGCAATTTGTTTAATAATTAATTTTAATGACTTTAGCCACTAAGCTGTTTTATACACGTGTTTTAAATTAATTTCTTTAGATAGACGTAAGGTGGTACTCAACTTTGTGTGTGATTGATAATAGACTATTTGTTCACTTGGCTATTAACAGTTTTAGTGTATGATTAATATTTCATTTTAATAGCTATGAGTCAGCATCGTTATTGTATGCTGTATGGCCTTCAACTTAATTAATATTGCCCCTTTTGATGAATAGCATAATCAGCCTGTTCCCACTGCTGAGGCACAGGCTTCCTCCCTTCGAGAGAGAGTGGACTGTAATCTACCACGCGAACCCAGTGTGGGTTGGAAGATGTCACAATATCTTCGAAGCGATGTTTTCCTTCGCCGGTTTGAGAACAGTGGTGATGAAATTAATTACACAAAGTAAAGTGCCTGTGTGGGTTTGAACCCACGACCTACAACTCGTAAGTCGGGGCCGATGCCACTGGGCCACCATTGCACCTGCACCCCTTTTTAGGGTTCCGTACCCAAAGGGTAAAAATGGGATCATATTACTAAAACTTCGCAGTCAGTCCGTCTGTCTGTCCATCCGTCGGTCTGTCCGTCCATCCGTCTGTCTGTCACCAGGCTGTATTTCTGTTGCCGCTATAACAACAAATACTAAAAACAAAATAAAATTAATATTTAAGGGGGAAACGGAACTCTTCGTGCGCGAGTCCGACTGGCACTTGGCTGGTTTTTAATAAATACCTAAGTGTAATCAAAACACCGAACAGCAGTCCACATCTTGATAAAGGGTGACGTAGCATAAATGAGACTTCCTAAGATTCCACTATACTTTAGTTTTATTCGGGAAAAAGTTTTTTTTTTTTGTTCGCACTGGCTTCCCAAGATCTGTTCAGGAACTCTTTTCCCAAGCCACCTCAAACCAGCCCTCGCGGTACGCGTCTAGATCATCTCGCCATCTCTTTCTGGGCCGGCCTCGGCGGCGCCGTCTATCTTCAGGCACCCATTGTGTGGAGACTTCTGCCTAGCGGTCTTCGTGCATGCGGCTGATATGACCGCTTGGCAGCCTTCTTGCCTACGTCTTTTATACCCGTATTGTAACGCAGCATGGTGTTCACAAATGTCCTGTCTTTTTACATCCAGAACTCTGCGTTCCATCTTCCATCGCTCTTTGGCAAACTCCAAGACGGAACTTTTGCCACTCGGTGAGCGACCAGAACCCTAATTGCGTAACACACAATCAATCGGAATCAGAATCATTTTGAAGCAAATTGCTAATCCATTGCTTCATAAGTTCGAAAAATTTGTCTGCTCAGCACGTAAATAACGCAATGAATGTTGTTGAATTGTCAAAATGAAACCGATTCCGATTGATCGTGTGTTACGCAATTAGGGTGCAGGTCTGACCACCGTAGGTTAGGATGGGAAAGGTACACATATCATTGGCGTTTTCAACTCTGAGATTTATTCCTTTTTCCAACCTGTTAATGGAAAACGTAAAAAAAACTACGGCATTTTATATAAAGTGATTCTATTTAATAGTTACGAAATTACACATTTTATTAGTTTGAAAACACAATTGACAGGATTTTTAGTAAAAACAAAATACAATGTCAAAATATTGAGATCATGGCAAATGAAACTGAACAGTTTTAGAAACACGATCTACTTCTAATAAAAACTTAAACACAATAATATGAATGGTACAAAAGACTCATTTATTTATTCATAAATAAATTATAAGTGATCTCTAAACACTATTATGTAAGCATTTAAAGCGATTTAATTATATAAATATCGATAATTGTACTTCAGATGCTTCATATACAATGGCAAGTTATTCACTTATGTGAATAAATATCCACAAACTCTTATTATTCAAATAATTCGTCCACACAAATATTTATAGTTTTCATAATCATACCCATTTTTAATGAATTTGATGTTAGCTTCTGAACTGTGTCTAAAAATGAGCCGTGTTGCTTAAAAGTATCATTCTTAGTCGTTAATCTAAAGCCATCAGTAAATAAAAAGTCATAGTCATCATCAGCAACATGGCCTCGGCAACTTTTTTTTTCGGAATTCTAAACCATCAAACGGCTTCGTTCTAACCCTGCGCGTGCACATAACATAGACGTACCCTTAACATTAACATACAGTATAAACATAACATCTACGGAGTATTTGAGTCGTTAACATTAGGTAGTAAGTAGGTGGTTAGTGTAGCCCGTAGCCGTGGCCGTAGGAAGCAACTGCGATGGGCGCAGGCGCGTAGTGGATAGGAGCCGCGTGCGCAACCGCTACTTGTTGCTGGAAAAAGATATAAAATTGTTAAAAATATCAAAAACTAAAAATCATTTATTCACTGACACGCACAGCCTAAACCACTGTGTCCCAGTAGTGGGAACATTTATATATAGGCTGATTGTGCTATGCTTATGCTATGGACCTAAGATAAAAATAAAAGGTATTATAGGTGGAGTTCAGTAAGCTTGTATTTTCTTTTAAGTTGCAAAGCCTTTTGAAACTATTATAGGCTAGAGCATAAACTATGTGTAAAGATACTTTACACACAGTAAATTTATGCTCTAACTAGGGTGTACAGTCACGAGCAAAAGTATGTATACACTCGGCTTTATTCAAAAGCGATTTACTCCGTTATTTTTTAATGAAATTTTTTTTGTTACGAACATAGCATTTTCGTACCCATAGGTTTATGTAATGTGTCGTATTTCAACGTTGCATTCGTTATTTCACGAAAAAATCACAATTGAAAGTTGCCAAGTTTTGACATATTGGTGCTCGTGACTGTACCAATCAATACAACTTTTGCTATAAAATTCGAAATTTATTTGACTTGTCACTAGTGTAGCGCAGATCCAAGAGAAGGGTATAAGGTACCCTTTATCCGGATATCCCATTAGAAGTGTTCAGACTACTCAATCTCAAGGTTAATTGCAATATCATGAGATTTCATAAACTTTTGCAAAAGAAAAAAAAGTTGTGAACCTATTTTGAAACGGTAAATTCCGAAGCTGTAGTGGACCAAATAATTTGTATGCGCGCGCGCCGGTTGTGTCGCCGGTTCAAGGTTGTGGGTACTCAACCATTGCATTTCAATGGTAATCGATTATTTACAGCTGTTTAACTCTTTTACTACTTTCGATTTATTTCCTCTATTCATCTTTTCTATTCATCATTTTGACGTTTTTAAAGTATCTAATAGATCTGTTGAGGTTTAATTTGTTTTGCGGTAAAAAAACTGACTCAGGTAGGTACTATTTTTTATTGGCATAATTTTCATAGCATTTAAATCTAGAATAAATACAATACGAGATCCAAGTACGGTGTTTTTTTTTTTAAATCTGAAGTACCTATTTTGATGCCATAGTAAACGCCCCTTTTGATCCCATACAATATATATGTATTTCCTAAAATGTTTTCATAAACAAACTTCGCTCGCAGATACCGCACGCGTCGATCACAAATTCTTACCACGCGCACAGAGAGTACGAATAAAAAATGGCCGGCTACTGCTAGATAGTCTAAGACGCGCCAAAATCCCATAGGGGCGTAGCCAAAAGTTAAAGCAAAAAAATGTCCAACCAGACATCAAACGAGGCTAAGAATCAGAGTCGCAACTGGGTGAAAAAGTCATCCAGCTTTGAAAAACCTTAAGTGGCAATGGTAATAAGGCATTCCATACACTTAAACTTAAACTATTTACTATTTATCGTGCATTTTTCTCGGAACGCCCTACGGCTGTTATCTAGGAAATTCGGAGTAGTTTGACCAAGATCCACAAGTTGTGGCGTTCCCTTATAAGCGCACGCGCCATTACTGTTTGCGCAAGACTCGCCGTCGGCTCGCAATCGCAGAGAAATCGGGTTTGTGTAATTTTGGCCTACGACAGTTATCAGTGAAAAATCATACTTCTATAAATAAGGGAATGATTTTACTTAAAGACATGTTGAGTCTTCTATATCTATACATAGTATAAAACAGAGGTGTTATGTGCATAATATCTACAACAACAAGACTTGTTAGTTGTGTTGTGTTCACATAGCACCAACACACACCCCAACTTACATAATTATAATAGAGAAATGTCAATGTTTTATCAAATCGCAAAAACCATGCGAAGCAGGGGCGGGTTGCTAGTATATCATAAAAAGATCCGAAAGCTGCCTAAAACTCTTACAAATGTTGTAAAAAAGGACTCGACAGAAAGTCAAATAAATAAGTTCCTTATATATGGCTATCTGGCAACATGGTGAATGTCTCACCTCCAGTTTATTGGTACCTATCGCTTGAGTTATTTATGACTAAGTAAAAGATGGCGCTATCGAGGTTACGGAGTACAGAAAAAAATTGAGAAAATAATATTAAAATGAGTTCTTTTTTTTAATACGAAATCTTATATTTCAATCCCTGACTCGAATGATAACCGATTTTGTCAAGATGCAGAAATTTTTATAGCTGGTAATTGAGCTATTTTTAAGCCCTATATGATTAATTGACTTACGTACCTAAATCAGCACAAGTTTGTCAGACCCTTAAACAGAAGGAAATGTCAAAAACTTGTCAAAAGTGTAGGGAAATCTGAATCTCATGTGAATGTTCTTAAAATTAAGAGAATTGCCCCTCAGACATTTAACATTTGTATGCCTTGAACAAAGTTTTTCATCCAGTAATGCCCGCTAGACGAAAAGTATCTAAAATCATCAGTCTCCCTGTACGTTATCATCACAGATTACTCCATTTACTTTCACTATTAGTACTTAACTTAAAAGTTAGTCAATGAATCTTACCGGATGAACGGCGTGTCCGGATTTGTGCACGACGGCGTTGAAACCGTTGTGGTCATCTGCGGAGTACGCAACTGTTCGGGTCGAACCGTCTGGCTCCACTAGCGAGTAGCTTCCTGAAGAAGGAAATAAATTATGCTTAGAATTGAATAAACTACAGTTTTGGTCGTGATATCTCAGTGGTTAAGGTCTCGCCTCTCATACATAAAGTTGTGGGTTCCTTTCCGGGCAAGTACAAATGTGACATTATCAATTCATATGAAAATGTCACATTTGTAAGACGCCAACCCGTCTTGAGCAAGCGTTGTGATCAATGCTCGTGCCTTATCTGTATGAGAAGAGGGTTGTGCCCTACAGTAGGACAAATACTGGTATTATTTATACAGCTTTGTGATATTTTGCTAATGTTTTTATAGGTATAATAATCAACCAATTTGTTTTTAAAAAAATGGCGCAGGCTGCGCTGGTCTCTCTGACTTGTATAGCAACGTGCCCTCGCGCCCCATACATTCTTAAAATGACTTCACATGATTGTTTTTCGCGCATTTTCAAGATGTCTGCCGGCTTTTAAAGATAAGTGCTTAAGGGTCAACACGAGAGAGTGAAAGCGCCCATATTTCAACACAGTACCTATCATCAAACAAAAATAGACATGGTTTTGCTAAATAAAACCGCTTAAGTGTGGTGAGAGAAGTCAAGTCGAGGAAATAAGAAGAAAGAAGGAAGAAGGATTTTTTTTTTTTGGTTTCCTGGTTGAGATCGCAGAAATCGATAAGGTCGTCCCTTTTCTTATCTTTCTTTTCTTTCTTACTTTTTATGTTATGTATTTTTGTGATGTACAATGAAGTATTTAATATAAATAAATAATATTATCCAGACTTTAAATCTCTAAAGTACTCCAAGTTATAGGCTATCATAAATTGGATTCCAACATACAAGTAGCCACGGTAGGTAACGTGAATCCAATTAAGGAGACAGACTTTATGATTGACATGTTCAGTGCCATTTAGATTGCAATTACGAACAAAAGGTTAAAGGCCCTTCTCCACTAACCTTTAACGACGTCGCCATCCCGCTCCTCCTGCTGCGATTTGATGTCGCCGGTGTGCGGGTCCTTCACTCCGTAGTTGAACGCGTACTTTGGATAGGACTGCGAAAATTAACATTGAACTGTCAAGCCAAAGTCAGAAGCACCTGCCTACCCACAGTAAAGATTTAATGCAGAAATATATTCATAAAATTAAAGAGCATTCTTTACAAAGGATTAAGGGATACTCGTCTTTAAAAAAAACACTACATTGTGTAAAATAATTTTAGGTCATTTCGGAAGTCGGTGTCTTTGTATTCTCGATTTCTGCCACTGACTTCTGAAATTAAAGTTATTTTTCACTTTGTAGTGCTTTTTTTTAAGTCCGTTGTTTTTTTTTTTGTTAGTTGTCAAAGGGATTTTTATTGTTCACTTTTTAGCTGTATATAAATTGGTTTAGGTTAGCTACGGCTAACCCAAACCAATTCGCATACAACTATTTGTTAACAACAGTGACTGAAAGTTTTGTAACATCATCGACTTATACGATATTCCGAAATACGTATTATTGAAGCTAACTCAAAAAGCACCAAAGCAAACTTAATCAATTTCATGTGGGACACCGCGCTGCTTATAAATAAAAAAAGAATTTCCCAAATCGATCCACAATTGATGAAAATATATAAAAATATTATAGGTACCTACATAATAAATACATACACATGAACATAGAACCTCTTTTTTGAAGTAGGTTAAAAAAAGTTTTTCGTTTGACTAAATTCTTTACAATTTCTTTTTAGCTTTTTCAAGTACCTATCAACTAATGTGAACAGAGAACAAAAGTTTATAATCTAATCGTTCACATAACTTAATAGACACGTAACATAGGTATCTAGGTACCACCACATTGGCGCCAATACTCAGACAATTTTATCACACTATAAGTTTACTAGAATCTCCGTAATCGGTACAAGCTCAAGTGTACCTACGTAGCCACTGTTAAGTAATCCCTGATAATACTGTCGACTGGTTTACGGTGACCACGATTATCTAGCAAAATGGCAATAATGTTACCGTTATCGTGCTATTTGAGCTTATTTGGAACTAAACAAGTAAGGCTAAGCTTGAAAGATAAGTGGAAAGTAGCACGAACCTCTTTCTGACAGATTAATGTTTACTGAGCCAAGCTTATGACCATGTGAAGAGGGGCTTCTGGCTAAGTAATAACAGCCGCACGGGTCGATCGACGCTAAGCTACACTTGCCGCGGTTGGTCCGTGGATGGGTGACCATCTCTCATGGGATCATGGGAAGCCCAAGTCGGGCAAAGTGTTATTGGGTTTTTCCAATAGAAATTTCTTAGTAGCAGCCCGGAGTCTCAATATTTGCCTGGTTGATGGCAATAGGCTCGCCCCCTGCACCCTAATTACGTAACACACGATCAATCGGAATCGGTTTCATTTTGACAGTTCAACAACATTCATTGTATTGTTTACGTGTTGAGCAGACAAATTTTTCGAACTTATGAAGCAATGGATTAGCAATTTGCTTCAAAATGATTCTGATTCCGATTGATTGCGTGTTACGCAATTAGGGTGCTGTTACACGGGACGGCGAAATGTGGGTGTGCTATAAGTAAACCTCTGTCCATCCCTTTCGGGATTACAGGCGTGATGTTATGTCATATCATGCCAAATACATTTTACTTTTCTTTTACGAAACGACAAAAATTAACACCACGGTTCCAATTTAGCGTTTCCTATGGAAAACTAATTAAGACGCTAGTTCTTGAATTATTTCTTCCTCTCTTAACTTATCCAACCTAAACACATTTACTACATTAGGCACAGTTAATTGATTTCGCAACATGGAATCTAAGGCATGATGAGATTTCAGGGTGGTGACTCATACGTGTCAAGTAGCTTACTGCCGGCATTTAAAGATAAGATCGCAATGCGTACTGCACTGATGCACGTAAATAAAATGGAGTTTGTATCAACCAAGAAAACCGTATACATCAATCTACTTAATACAAAATAATACTACTAAACACAAACAACTACTACTACGAGTATACTACACACACACTACACTAGTTATTATTACTTAATATATTTCTTTTTCTTTCCCAGCTGTCATTCGTTGATCTTTGACAGTCGTTACGGGTCGTCACAGTAGCCTTTTTTTTTTTGAGGATGGGAAATCATCAAATGACTCCTCCCGCTCTGGGTGGAGCAGAAGGTAGTGTCAGACTCTTACTGAATAAAACCCACCCGTGTTCCTTCCTTAGCCCTTTATGTTCCAGGGCAGCGGTAAACCCTTTCGGATGTTCCCGCTACCCTGGCAGGCTTCGGCCCTATGGGGCCCCGTCGCTTTTGCTGACATCTCTTTGAGGCGCGCGTGGTAGCCTGAAAGTCTGATAATTTACCAAGTTGTATCGTATTACCCAGTAACTAGGTTGTGGAGGTCAGATAGAGGCAGTCGCTCCATGTAAGTGCTGGTATGTATTCAGCTGCATCTGGTTAAACTGGAAGCCAACCCCAAGACAGTTAGGAAAAGGCTAGGCAGATGATGACTTTTCTTTTTTTTTTCTAATAAAAATCTTAAAATTCACTGACAGGCAACACATTGCCTAAACCGCTGGGTCTTGAAGTATGAATTCTGCTCCAGATTTTCTTATTTGTCGTAAGTGAGCACTTAGAAACGATTTTTGAAAATGTACCTGCCCCTAAAGGAGTAAAATAGGGAATGAAAGTTTGTATGGAAGTTCGTAATTTTTGCTTCTCAACCAATAATGTGTTCATGTTCGCAATTTTTCCCGCGGCGATTTTTTTCCGCACACTGGATTTTCAACGCACTGCTTAGCGCCAAGAGTTGAAAATACAACAGTGTGTTTTTTGGACGCGCTGGGATGTGCTCTGTTGGATTCTCAAAGCTCGGCTTAACATCGAGAGTTGAAAATCCAGTGCGCAATAAAATCCCGTCGTCATATTTGTACGTCCGTGTGAACATGGGCTAAGCCCAAAATATTGAGCAAAAAGTTAGGTACACTAGACAATGTACAGCGGGGTTGCATGACACACTAGTGCATGCTTCCCATACCGCACTGTATTCTATTGAGAGGCGATGGGTGGAAATATTTGTTCCACACAGCACACGTTCTACTATTTACGCCTGGAATAGACACGCAAGCTACTTGCATACTTTTGTGCAAGTAACAGGCATGTGTATTCCGGGCTTTATAACTTGCACTAAAGTATGCAAGCAGCTTGCCTGGCGTGTGCCATAACAACTTTTGATTGGTGAGTGCCATAATGGCACGTAGGTTACTTGCATACTTTTCGCAAGTTACGGGCATGTGTATTCTGGGCTTTAAAGTTTCACTAAACACTTACGATTGGCTCAGCCTGCACGGCATGGACAACCGGAGCAGCATGTACCACGGGGGCCGCGTGGATCACCGGGGCCGCATGGACCACTGGTGCATGTACCGCGACGGGCGCATGCGCGAAATATCCGCCATATTCCACCGGCACTGCCACCGCCACCGCTGCGCTCACGCACGCTAATACCAAAAACATCTAGAAGAAAATAGGGTAATGATTAAGGACGAAATTAGAATAAATCAAAGTAAATGTCAGTAATGGTCATCCTAGAACCTAGATCATATTAATTAGGAGCCGTTAAAACAGTTTGTAGTGAAATAAATGTATTTTCCTTCTCTCTATCTACGATGATCATTTTAAACTATTTTCTTATATACAAATACATAAAATTAAAGTATTGAACTGTCATGTGCTCAAGTAGTAATGTCAAAATAATCTTCAAAACCGCAGGACCGATTCTAATGAAATTTTGTATGGGGATACTTGGAACCCTTGGGGAAGGACATTTAAGCTATTTTTTATCGACATACCACGCGGGCAAAGCCGCTTGTGAAAGCTATAGTTTAAAATTAACTATTAGAGGAAAGAAAGATAAAAAAATATTTGACCACAGTTCATGAAACACGCACGGTACACTAACATAAAAAACGTTTGTTTTCTTAAAATCCTCAAAGAAACTAAAAGTCCTAACCTAACATCTAAGTAACAAAAAAGCTAGGCTGAATACTAGTATTATATTTAGATAATCCGTTTTATAACGAGGATCATGATTGACATGGAGGAAGTAAGGTACCTTATTTTATTCCTAGCCAAAGGCACCTTACATAGACGTGGATATAGTAAAAAGTTGCTGGATTTAAAATTGATATAATGATTTCAAAAGAGGTTTAATGCCGAGATACCAACCTGTTTGTTACCTACGGACATGATTTATATCTTCTGGCTGTTTCCGTGTTTACTTAAGAGGAGAGATGCTAGAGTATTGCATCATAAAAGCTCTCATTGTGGAGAGTTTTAAATAAACTTAGCTTATAATATTTGAAGTTGTCAAATCTTGACAAATAAGGATGATTATTTTTAATGTATCAAAAACCTCACAAAGATTGCTAAAGCAATAAAAATAAAAATAATGGGGATTTAAAACAAAATTATACATTGTTAGAATTTCATACGAACTAATATTTTAGTCCCATATTGATAGAAAAAAAAATTGTGGTTTAAAAAAAATCAAGCCTAAAATATCGTTTCAAAAATGTAACACTTCACAAAAAATATATAAAAGTCCTTACAAAATTGTTAAATGACTCAACTCACCAGCATATTCGAATCTGAGGTGCACAACGACACAACACACTCCCGGCAACTTGAGTCGGCGCAGGCGCCTTATAAATATAGGACCCCACTCTATGCACCTGGCTTAGATGCACCTACGGGGACACATTCATAGATACACTTGATACTATTCAATTGTTTTGACGGCTACAACGTAAATACAATACAAATGGGTAATTAACTGAAGGCCAATTCGCGTAATTTTTAAAACGTTCAAAATCTAGTCACAGTCTCATCTCGGTGACAAACGTCAAAAACTTGTCAAAATGTAGGGAAATTAGAAGTATTTTTGACAGATTGAGACTGAGATCAAACTGTGAACGTTCTTAAAATTACGAGAATTGCCCCTCTGATTTCTGAACAGTTTTTGATTTTGGAAAGGATTCAAGGCAATAATTCTAAAATGGGGTCAAATAGTAGATGTAGATATCAATTTCAATAATAATTGAAAACTTCCACTAGCGGTGAAAAAAAAACTTCAAACAGTTTGGTAAATGTTTTGTCAAAATGGCCTTATACTTTCTCTATCCTTTAGCTTTGAGCTCCTTAAGTTCTGAGCTGAGCTGCATGATTACTGACAAATGCGTGCACTGACTGGTCAGGTCCACTCAATCTGTGTAGTTCTTACCTCAAAAGACCATTTCAGACACTAATCTCCATGGTCTTCACATGATCTGACCAATATGTCTGGACTTTAAAAGAGAATGTGACCTCTGAATTTGTTTCAGCCTTTATTCTCAGACTAATCAGATAGGAAACGCCGACCTCATCTAGTTTTTAAAATATGATTGACGTGTAAAAGTGTTTGAATAAACCTACTTAGGGAAATAAAATCATTTATCGTTTATCACTTAAAACATTTGCTACTGACTGGCTTGAGCTTTCAGAAGAAATTACGTAGAGTAACTGAATATATGGACTATGAAGATCTTCCAAAAAGTAGGTACAATTGGTAGGTAGATACAGCGTTGCTGGTTTCAGTATACCTCTAATTTAACAATGACTCACAAGCAATTGTAATAAAATTACCAAATGTTATCCCATCGAAGAATTGGAGTAACAATTCGGATAAAGCTTATTGATGTACCAATCAATCATGCATTTTCACGTGCAGAATAAACAGCGCTGCAACGAACATCTAAATTATGTTCATAAATAATACTTGAAATTCCTGAAGTAATACCTGGCATCGTTTATTATCATTACTGAAGCATTCCTTAGGAAACAGCAAGCCAACAAGGTAGTCAATAGCTTCTTTTAGCCAGTCCTTGCATTCCATTGGTTCAAAATAAGATTTAGCGTATAAATACAAAAACATTTACTTAGTCAAATTAGGCCGTGAATTTGCAGTTTTTTAACGTCAAAATTAGACAGGACGGCAGGGAAATTGTCGCGCAAATTGTAACCTTGGATTCAGCACATTATTCTAGCGTAGAAATTTAGTCGGTTATCAAAAAAAAACAGCTGTTTCATTGAAAAGTACCTACGCAGTCAAAATGTATGGAAAAGCAATTTTTAGAACCTGTCCATCTTCGAACAACAGTTAACCATTTTAGGTTAGTAGACAGACTAGCTAAGATGGAATAGCAAAATTCGAAATAAGTAACACACCAAATCCTGCGAATCTTATCAACATTTGCTTAGCCTTTTCTCAACTATGTTGGGGTCGGTTTCCAGTCTAACCGGATGCAGCAGAATACCAGAATCAGACGTTAAATGTCCTGATTATATTTTCCTATAATTAACTTAAAGCTGTTCCATTTTCTGATTTCGATACGGACCACTAAAACTATTAACTACGAGTACATAGAAAAATGTTGATATCACACATGTATGGAGGATATTGCAGAATGCCGTCCAGCATTTGTTCTACATCTTGACCGATATATAACTGTCATTGCTTAGTGTAAATATTTCATTACGAAACAGATATAGTCCCACGCCAGTTGCACTGATTTTATATACTTTAAAGGTTTAGAAAGTGTGTTTCAGCTAATTGCTACACATTAGGCCTTATGTAATGTACCTATAGCAGCTATAGTCGTGTGTGAACCGACTGACATACTCGTAATTAAGCCTTAAGTAAAGTTACTGATAACGATACCTAGAGTAATTATCGAGTTGTAAATTGGCCAGCCCACCTAGATTTTAAAACTCCTTAAAATGGTATCAATATGTAGATAGAGAAGTACGAATACCTACAGTAAGTATGATAATGTTCCGAGCGGCGGAGTGTCTGGCAAGATTGTATAGCAGACTAGCTTCCGCACGTGACTTCGCCCGCGTGGTATCGATAAAAAGTATTAGCCTATACTTCCGCAGGGTTAGAAGTACCAATATTAAATTTCATCAAAATCGGTCCTGTCGTTTCGGAGATTAGACGGAACAAACAGACAGACACAAATTTTAAAAATTGTTTTTTTTTTTGTTCTATGTACCTACCGTATATACGTTCATATTATTATGTATTTATTAAAAAACTGTTATTTTGACATTATAAACAGACACTTCAATTTTATTTATTAGAAATTATTTTATTATTTAGAATATTTATGTTTTAACATGTGGTAATCTGAATTTACCAACGAGTTTAAGACGATTTTGTTCAGTATTAAGAATTTATACAAACGTTTCGTATTCCAATGAACTCATACAAAAAGCTGTATTGAAGACATCATAAGACATATGTGACATAATAGATTCACTATTCAGGACTCGGCTATTTATTACTAACTACATCGCTTCTAAGTTGACGAGAACTTAGGGTGCTTAAAATGCCACTTTTAGTCAATGCCGATTAAAAACCGTCTAAGCAGATTTTGGCAAAAGAGACATGTACAGTCAGTAACCAAGGACACACATCACAGTGCACAACCGCTTTAAATGTCTTCGATGTCGGAAAGCGTATTATGGAACTCAAATGGAGTTGGGCAGGATAACTGGCAAGGCGCAGTGATGACAGGCAGAGTAAGGTTGTGACAGAGTGGCATCCAAGGACTGGTAGACAAGATGTCGGTCATCCGCCGGCGAGATGAGTGGACGACAAAGTTGCCATCGCGGGCAAAACCTGGATGTGGCTGGCACAGGAGCGAGGGGATTGGCACAAGAAAAGAGAATCCTATGCCCAGCAGTGGATGAAGTCGGGCTGTGGATGATGATGGATGATGATTGAGTCATCATCCATCATCATCCACAGCCCGACTTACTTACTTATACTTACTCCGAAGATACTACATAAAAACATTATGAAAACAAGTCTTAAAAAAAACTGTATTTTAACAAAGAGCATGGACATATGGCAGCTCGGTCACAGCTTATGAAAAGATTTAGATACTATAAATCTAAGATCTTATTTAGGTAACAAATATTAAAACCATTAATATTTTTGGAGACCAACACCGGTTATCGTATTTTTATGAAATTCTACCGTCTGTTACAAAAGCAGCATCTTAGCACTCACAGCCGGAGCTGCGCTGTCTAGGACCACTTCTTATGCAAAGTGTATCTTTGTCCGTACTAACTCTGTTTTACGTCATCTCTGTTCTGCATAGAATTACTTAAAAGGAAGCTGTCTGTCACATTCCTCGCCAACATTAAAATTCTTAACAAACGGTATTTTAGCGGCGGATGCTGGTTCTATTTGAAAAAGCGTTTATTTATTTAGTTAGCAAACGGAAATTGATCTTTTGCAAGTAAGATGGCGTGTGAATTAAATTATCTGTATCTACGAACATATTTTATTAACAGCATCTAGTATATTTTTTATGTTCACTATTAAAACAGTGGCTCGTGGCTAAATATTAACAGTCACATGGGTCGATAGAAGGTCCATTACATATCGAGGCTCCTCCGTGCCTCGGAAAGCACGTTAGAGCCTGGCAGCCTTATTGGTGTTCCTGTCAAATGTGTGAATTATGTCCAGTCAAATGATCCTAAACATGTTAATATGACTACAAAAATCTATGCCGAACTAATAAAACCAATACTATAGAAAATGAGACCTATATTCCTAAATAGAATTAAAGTAATAAAACATACTATTCCGGCATAGTATTTCATGTTGAAATTCGCTCTAGATTGCGGCTAGGTACTCACTCGAGATGCGTGGCCGTGTAGCAAGTTAAATTTGTGGCTGCGCCGGCGCATTAAGACTGTCCCACACGGCAGCTATAATGTATATTACATCCCAGGATGTGCATTACGAATCTCACACGCAGCAGGTAATGTAATTTAGGATTATCTCTCCTGCATTTGACTGCTGTAACGTATAGAATAGAATGTACACGTTGTGGATATAAACTGTATATTATGTAAGTACTGTTTAGATTCACAGTTATTTCGGATGTTACAAAATACGTTATCGTTGCCATGTTTTAGCTCCTGCAGGGTTTATTGCAAGATGTCTTGCTATAATACTTTTATTTTGTAAGTCTATACTGTTCCACTGCTGGGCAAGGCAGGAAAAATCCTTCCAGAACTCTTTTCCCGCGCCACCACGGACCAACCCTCGCGGTACGTGTCCAGGTAATCTCACCATCTCTTCGACGGGCCGGCTTCGGCAGCGCCGTCAATCGTCAGGCGCCCATTGTGTGGAGACTTTTGCCCAGCAATACAATTTTATAATTTTTTTGCATAATAACTACCGTGTGTGGCGGCCTTTAGACAGGTGTGGGGGTTTTGGATTTAACGGCTAATTGCCTGTTTACACGCTAAGTGTCTAATACCTTTTTGAGAGTAAACCGACACAAGTAGAATGGTTAAGTCTTTAAGTACAGACGATGAGGTCGGGAGTTTAGTTCCTATTAAAGTTCCTTTGGTGGTTAGTCGTCTTCTAGCAGCAATTAAAGAAAATCAGGGGAAATGCCACTGTATGTAGATACCACTGATCTACTATTCTGTAAAAATCTCACCGTGAAAACTTAGCAGTGAAGTGAGCATTCCACCTGATGCTAGCCGGTCCATTCTGTAAACATTTCACTGTGAAACTAAGGTGAAGTGAGCTAATGCTAGGGATTGACACTATTGACAGCTCACTTCAACCTGACTTCACCCAAGTTCTCACGGTGAGATTATTACAGAATAGATCGACAGGGCTTGACGCGTTTGACAGCTCACTTTAAGCTCACTTGACCTACATAAGTGTTCACGGTGAGATTTTACAGCATATATCGTCTGCTACATATATCCTTGCTTATACAATTGTCATATGTGTTAAGTAGTAAGTTCAGTGATGTCTCTGTTTGACGTCGAAAACAGTAACTCACTTCAAATTAATGCAAAAGTGGGTATGGTATAATCTGCAAAGGAAACATCGTTTTAATGCCGTCCTCAAAATTACCATTAGTTTCATAATCATTTACTTCCCCAACATCGATATTCTGCTCAATCGATTCAGAATCGAATAGTAAGTTCTGCATTCCTGTAAACTAGAACATGGTACCAAGCAATAGGTATCGATTTGTTTGTATGAACCCTTTCTATTATTATACAATAACAATCGAAGCTCAGTTACCTAATGTTTCTAAGAAATAATATCAAGTTATGTCATACACTTATTTTGTACTTAAGTACACCACTATCAAGCCGGTACTTACCTAACTTAATACTGATACTTGGTATGTGATGAAATGTTTCTTTAAATACTACTCGTTGTACTGAAAGAAAGAAAGAAACAGTATTTATTGCGACTCGTTCATGAAGATCACAAACTAAACTAAATCAATAAATAAAAACTAAATACTGCAAGTTTTTTTAAGATTTGCATTGTTGTAAAGTCACTGAACTGAAGTGGCAGTGGGCTGGCCGTGTTTGTCGAAGGACCGATGGCCGGTGGAGCAGACGAGTCCTGGAGTGGAGACAGCGTACTCAAATTAGTTAACATGGGACATGTCATGGGGCAATCAGAGTAAGAAAATTAAACATAATACCGCTTCCACAGAAATTAGGTGACTAAATGGCTTATAGAAGTTCCTATTCATAAAGTAAATGACAGGTTGATAACAGCTTAAAAGTAATTAAGCTTAAACACGATACTTTTCTTAAATAGCGGACAAACCGGTAACGGCACAGGATTAAATATTATCACCTGAGACTGTAATATACCTGGCACTCACATACTTGTACATAGAAAATTGAAAGATTGCAATAGTAAATAACTAGTGCAAGCCTTTCCCATATGAAGCAATGATATTGGACACATTTATTTAGCTAAGTCAATTTAATGGTCTGCTGACTGCAATCTTGTCTACCAGTATGATGTTGTGGGAAGATAAAGCTTTTAAAGTAGTTATGTGGAATTTGTATACTGTAGGTTTAAGCCCTTGTAGTATCGTTACGCAGATTCTACAGTAAGAAAATGTAGTATCAAAAATTGAAAAGAGTATGCTTAGATGGTTTCGTCATGTTGAGAGGATGAATCACAGGTGACTAACAAAAGGTATTTAATTTATAAGACAGATGTGCGTGCGCCTCAAAGAGATGTCAGCACGAACTGACGGGGTCCGCTAGGGCCGATGCCTGCCAGGGCCGCGAGTTGTTCGAAAGAGATACCGTGGCCCCTGGCACTGGCAACTGAAGGAACACGGGTGGGTTTTAGTCAGTAAAAGAAAAAAAGGCAGATGTGAGTTCTAAGATTGTGATGTTCTTCAGAAAGATCAAGGGGGCAATTCTCGTAATATTAAGAAAGTTCGCAGTCAGATCTCAATCTCAATCACACACAAATACCTCTAATTTCCCAACATTTTTGACAAGTTTTTGACATTTGTTTGCCGCTGAGACGAGACTGCAACTAGATTTTGAACGTTTTATGTTACGATAATTTATTGGCCTTTAGGTGTGTAGTACACACAACCGGCGAGCATGTATGACCAGATGTATGAACGTAAAGGAGTATGTAAGGATCGGAGAAGGTGGTGTTCGTGTGAAAATCTTCATGGACGATCCGACGCCCTGGAGCAGGAGGTGTCTGTCAGTTCTAGAACTAACTACATGTTGTTCATCCAACTACTGACTTTTTTTTTGCGGATGGGAAATTATCATATGACCCCTCCCGCTCTGGGTGGAGCGGAAGGGAGTGTCAGACTCTTACTGACTAAAACCCACCCGTGTTCCTTCCTTAGCCCTATATGTTCCAGGGCAGCGGTAATCTAGTTTAATGACAGGATAAGCTACTTTAATGACCAATAATACTAATAATGACACATAATATTGTGCGTTACAAAAAGTGGCAAATACAATCATTTACAATAGTAGGAAATGCCTTTCAATTTGACAGCAACAACATTAGTGGCGTTGATGACGTTCTTTGAGCAGATGAATTTTTCAAACATGAAATAAACATGACACATGAAACATGGATTAGTAATTTCCTTAAATTTTTATCGGATTATGGTGGTTAATAAAAATTATTAAGCATATTTTAAGCTGATGATTAAATTCAATTATTAGCTTGCTTTCAGAGGGGTTAAACACATTTTAGATAACATGTTAGAACAAATATTTGTAGGTACTTGTGAAGACACAGCAGCCAGTACATCAACCTACCCGAAACTGTAAAATTTTCCCAATCAACCTTGAACCTTAAAGCTTTAGTAATAAAGTTGAAAATCTATTAAAGACATTTGACAGATTGTAGTAGCTTGATATGCTGACGTCTGTACTCCACACAACTCTTTAGCAACGTAGGTAACTTCGCAATAAAGTCATACCAAACATCGAACAAAAAATTATTATCATTCAATATATCGAAGGAATGTTCTAATTTATCTAAATACCTGTCGTAAAACCTAAATAACAACCTAAAGAAAATTTTGGCAACTATTTTCCAATGATTGATTTTTAGTAATCTAGTTTTTATAGGACGTTTTCTATAGAAGTATTAGAAGAAGTATGTAAGGATCGTAGTAGGTAGCATTATGTAGTTTTTGCTTATATGTATGTGTAAAAGCTGTAATTATATCATTTACGATAAATATTATGGTAATTAGTTTTATGTAAGCTTGTGTTAATCTTAAAGTAGATGAAAGTGGCTTAATGAATGCAGAATGTGTGTTAGCAACACTTAGCTGGGTATCATAAATATTGTAGAAAAGTAGCCTAGACATCGACTGAATCTTTATAAAGCCGTTTACCTATGTATGTTAACGGCAAACAAAAGTATAAAAACCCAGGAAAAAACAAAAAAAGTTTTAAAAAAACCAGCAAAATGGAACTTAAAGTTTTCTTTCTATGTATATTAACGGCAAACCAAAGTATAAAAACCCAGGAAACAGGAAAAAAAAAAAGTTTTAAAAAAACCAGCAAAATGGAACTTAAAGTTTTCTTTCTATGTATATTAACGGCAAACCAAAGTATAAAAACCCAGGAAAAAACAAAAAAAGTTTTAAAAAAACCAGCAAAATGGAACTTAAAGTTTTCTTTTTCTTTGAGTGGAAGATCTGAAAATATTTTTTCCAAAGATTTTTATTTTATTTTAAGACTTTTTATTGAATCGATGAGTACTAGGTACTCTTAAATGGACTGCTTCGAAAATATTAACCACTTTGTTTTAACTTTTTTTTATTTCAGAGTACCGAAACATTCAACTCACTAACGATACAACTGACAATATATCTGCTATCAAAACAACGTTTAACATAATAATGCATACAATGTGGGTCTGACGTCAGTGTCGAAGTAAATTAGGACGTTTCGCCCTGGTATTGGCAGGCTGAAATACGAGACAATCTGAATTAAACGCAGCTGAATGATGCACGATTCAATATGAAACAACTTTATTACTACCAATGAATGGACCTACACTCCGACAGATATATCCCAAGCAGCACGCAAGCGTTTTCAACATCAATATACCAGCCTATTTAGAACTTAGAGTTCTTTTAGAGACGTACAAGAGTGTCATAAAATGATTTTGTCTTTGTAAGAGTGATTTATGAGTTATTATACAGCTCAAACTGTATAAAATCTTTATTGAGGGATCTGCGTAAGCTTGGGGTGCTTATTCAGAATATTAAAACTCTACTATAAAACTTTAAGTATTTTGTGACACTTCAATCTGGTTTCATCGATAAAGCTGTATACAGGCTGTATTTTGCATGTGATCAGTTACTTATTACAGCTCTAAGTGTTATTACAGTATCACTTGATACTTGTTTCTGTACAATGGTATATGCAAACTCCGTTCTCAAACTTATTTTTATGGCGTAATTGTACACTATTGTAAATACAGTGGTTTTATGACTTCTGTCTATGAGGGTGTTTTAAAACTAAATAAATAAATGACAGCTATAGTACAGCTTATTACTGACACAGTCGCTTGATTTCATGATGGATAAAATTAATGTTTTCATTGTGAAGAAATGCAATATGTGGAAAAAAAGAAAAAGATCTGGTGCAGTCAAGAGGAGGATTGAAAGGGAATATTTGAATATTACAAATTACCAACCAAATAACAGTTATGATAGTGAACCATCATTTATTGAGGAAGCAAAAGAATCATTAATAAATCGGACAACCTACAATCAAGCGTCAATTCCATCGACGTCCAACGAAGAAGGTTCCGTAGCAAAAACATTAAACAGTGATAATAATGATCATAACAGTTATGTCAAATGTGTAGATTTAGTATAACCTTCGGAACCGGATGATGACGTTTTTTCATTCTGTGCGGAAATTAGTGTGATTTAAATAAAAAGCTAATAAGCACTTGTAACGTGTATGAGTTTTTAATAACAAGTAAAAGTGACACATGAATGATGTGCGTACGAGCACATAACAAAAACATAATACATAGTTTAGGTAGGACGGAACACTTAAAGCTAAGATCAATTTCGTAGGCGCTCCAACAGGCCCCCGGGCGTTGAAAGTCGAGCTTTGAACCAGACTTTGATTCTGAAGACACAGGTAATGGGCATATCTTGTTGAAGGCCCTCCGGATGACTCCAGTAGAGGTCTTGATATCTGCTACCCGGACAATTCCATCAGTACCTGGATGTACGGCGATGACTCTTCCTAGTCTCCACTTCAGAGGTGGAAGATTCTCCTCTTTGATGACTAGGAAGGCTACTACAATAGAATGTTTTGTCTCAAGGACAATCACAGCCACAAGATTACGTGTTTCTCTTTATACTAACTAGCTCGGATAAACCAAATTTAACAACAAATAACATTTACATAAACATTGTGACTTAAGGGCATTGGACAAAAAAGTAAATTAACCACTTGAAAAGATCACCCCATAAATGTTCATTATTGTAAAACTAGCAAAGACATTTCTCCTCCTCTTCTTCAATATTTTTTTTTTCACTTGTAGCGTTTTCGTCGATTGTACCTTTTTCATCTGTATCCATCTTATTTTGATTTGTGTCTCGATTTCTCTGATCTGATTCATTTTCAGCTATATTTTTTTTAAAGCACATCTTTTTTGTTTCTCATCCTTTTAGTTGCTCTTTCATTCTTACTGAGTTTCCTCTTCACAGAATTTTTCAAGACGTTTCTATAATTTTAAACGGCTTATTTTCCTGAAAATAAAGTAAAACCGATATAATACACAGTATTATTACTTTACAATAAGTTTACTTAGGCATAAAATAAAACAACTAAATAACTCTTCTGGTTTGACCATACGCACGTACCGACATACGAGTAGGACATTTTAGGTAGGACGGTTTTTCATTTCTTTAAGTAACTCTAAAGAGCATTATAAGTTATGCATTGAGAACTGATATACAGCCTAAGTAATAAAATATTCTAATATAAAGCTGATTAAAAGCCAATAGCTGTACAATGTAATCCATAACTTGCTTAGTACAGCTATTCAGACTATAATACTCTCCAAATACTGTTTAGGCTGGGTAGCTAATTGTCGCCATTTTCGAATGTTTCAAAACAAAATTTAAAGTATAATTAAAGGAAATTTTTACAACACCTACAGTCGCATCATGATAATCAGCTTGAATAATGATCACTGTGCCCTCATATCTATTACTTTAAAATTATTATTTTATTCTAACCTTAAAAACAAACATTTACTTACCGTATTTAGTATTTTTTCTTTATAACAGCTCGATTATTTTGCTGGCGCGTGAATATTTTGAAGGAAAACTTACACAGGTTCACAATAAATTTAATTTGCACTTTCAATTCACCAAATACCACCATCAGATATTATACAAGTCTACGGTTATCTTTTACTTCTAGTAATAAATACTAAATAATAGTGTCGCCATTGCCACGCCATAATGTCATCGAAAATAGTTTTGTTATATTTTTATTCTTTTGTAATTCTCTTCAAAAACCTATTTAGAACACTTTTCTTTACAAAAGAATTATAAGATAATATCTGTAGTATAATGGTTTCTTTGTACACCGAATAACAGCTTTAATAAAGCTATTATACAGCTTCTCTATTGCTTCTACAGCTACTATACAGCTCTACTAACGCAAAAAGCTGTATAATATGGGCCCTTTTTTTACTTACAAGGACTGTATAAGCGCTTAAACAGCCTATATACAGCCTGAATATACAGCTTCTAGTATAAAAACCAACCTAAATACAGCTTGTATACAGCTTGCAATGCTACTTGGATATTTAATCTAACTAGATTGCTGTAGCGTTTATTATTATTGGATCAATTATGATTAGCATGTTTATAGCGAACTAATTAACTAAGAAGAGGAACAGTGTTCGACCTTAAGTTAAGCTAAAGGTCCTACGGCTACTGCATCAAAGTTAGAAACAATAATTGAAACTAAATTCAATTCTGGATGAGGCTGGCACAGGAGTGTGGGGATTGGAACAAGAATTGAGGGGTCTATGCCCAGCTTCTAGTGTTGTAGTAGAGGCTCCCGCAGACAAGCGCAACGCGACGCGACGGCACGAGTGACGCGACTCCGATAGAACCATAGAAATGTAAAAAAATCAAATAACTAATGAAATTATACTACTTACATAAATTATGGAAAGTATTTAATATCAGTTCTACGTGATAAAATATCTATAAAACAGTAGTCTAGAAGCAATCAAACAGCACGCTAGCCGCCGGTGGCTAAATATCAAGATATATCCTGTAATACGTACATCTGGTAAACTCGTTACGCATCCTGAATCATATGTGTACCTACATGCAAAATATGTGAAAGAAGTTAGACTTCGAACAGAGTTTAAAAATAAGTACAGACACGAAATTTTCAAATTTTTCCAATGAACCTTAAACCATAATGCTACAGTAATAAAGATAAAAATCTATTAAAGAAATTTGACAAATTGTAGTAGCTTGATGTGCTGGCGCCTGTACTATAAAAAATTGAACCGAAATGAAGGTCATACTGAAATAATTGCATAGGTATTTTCCAAATACAATTATTTATCCCAAATTGTGGTCCTTATCTCAAGGTTCTGAATAAGTAGGTAAGGGGGCTGAAATTGGAAATGATAAGTGTTCTTTATATAGTCCTAAGTTGAGAGCTCCAACCCCGCAGTTAAGTACAGCGCTAAGAAATGAATTGTTAAAAATCAAAAGTCATTTATTCTAACTAGGCTGAAAATCAGATTTTTCGAACGTCAAAATTACATAAGATACTCCCCCAAAACGGCCACCTTTCACCACTTTAGCTGGGAAGAAGAAGTGGAACAATAAACTCCCCAGCAGCTATTAGCTATAATTAACTATTTGTTAAGTGTTTAGATAAAATAAAAAAATCACGAATCGAAAACTGCAGGTAGAAAAGACCTCCTGACTGTCCCTGTCTGTATACTAGCTCTTACAAAAAAAAAAATCTGAACCTTCTAACCTAGTTTTTTCCTTTGCACAGATCAGTATTCCAGGCTTGTATACAGCAAGCAATTTAGAAACCCCAGATACACATGCATGCGGAGTGTATGAACTGCTTATCAATATGCATTACAACCTGGCGACTGACGGAAATAGGTGATTCTAGGACCCACTCGTCATGCGGTGGAATGGCTTCTTGTCACCAATTATGCAAAAAGCCTGACAAGCTGAGTGCAAGTAAGTGATACACATGACTTAAGATGTGATTGAGACATTATTACGTCACTGCAACAGCTAGACCAGTCTGGGCCGGGTGATATCCTAGACTAGATAAAAAAGCGCCTAAAGTTTATATTAAAAAAAAATTGCCTAGGTACACCTTAACATGATTTTTTAAATGCTACGGCTACATTGTCGTGATAAAGCGAACTACATTACGCGCGCTCTCTCTCGCACACCGCTCGACGTATCGCTGTAAACAGAGAGCGCGCGAATGGAGTTCGCTTTATCGCGACAATGTAGCCGTAGAATCATGCTAAGGCTACATTGTCGTGATAACGCGAACTACACCTAGCTCGCTCTCTCTCGCACACCGTTCTTCGTCACGCTGTACAACAGAGGGCGTGCGATGTGTAGTTCATGTTATTGCGACAATGCAGCCGTAGCATTATACAGACATAATTAGCATGACTTTAAAATCTAAATTGCCTCTTTTTTGAAAGATGAAATCGAGAGGTGAGCTACATGGCAGTGATAAGGTTATACGAAGAAGTCTTGTTCAGCAGATGATGCAGGCTATGATTATCAAGTCACTGTAAATTCAGCAGTGCAGTATTGTAATTGCAACATGGAGTAGAAGAACACTTTTGGTAGGCTAATTATGTTATGATGATTAGAATTTCGGCGTACCTATTCAGGTTTATTTTCTTCAAAATCACTTAAAAATCATAAAAAGCGGCCAAGTGAGAATCAGACTCGGACACGAAGGGCTCCATACCACAAGGGAAAAAATGCCGTAAAACAATTTTCATGTATGGAGATCCCCTTTCATTTTTAACTTTCTTTTATTAGATGTTATAGCGGTAATAGATATAAATAGAATAGCACTACAACATCTAATAAAAGAAAGTTGCTGTGAAAATTTCAACACTCTACCCATTACGGTTCATGAGATACACCCCGCTGACAGACAGACGGACGGACGGATGGACGGATTAATAGGGTCCCGTTGGGTACGGAACCCTAAAAACGGCATTTCATAGCTCAAAACACACTTGGCGTACGAGTCAACTACAACCACAAGTAAAGTTACCTTACATAAAAATTGATGCAAAAGCTAGGGCGTTGACATGAGTTTTCAGTCAATAATCAAATCTACTATATAAAAATAAGTCGGGTTTTCCTTCCTGACGCTATAACTCCAGAACGCACGAACCGATTTCCACGGTTTTGCATTCGTTGGAAAGGTCTCGGGCTCCGTGAGGTTTATAGCAGGTAGGAGTAGGGTAGGAGTAGGGTAGGAGTAGTGTAGGAGTAGGTTAGGAGTAGGGTAGGAGTAGGGTAGGAGTAGGTTAGGAGTAGGGTAGGAGTAGGGTAGGAGTAGTGTAGGAGTAGGTTAGGAGTAGGGTAGGAGTAGGGTAGGAGTAGGTTAGGAGTAGGGTAGGAGTAGGGCAGGAGTAGTGTAGGAGTAGGGTAGGAGTAGGGTAGGGGGTAGGACACCACGCGAACGAAGTAGCGCCGGGCAGCTAGAAATCATTTATATGGCAAAACAACGTTTGCCGGGTCAGCTAGTCGGTTATAATAGACATTCTTGCTACCAAAAAAGCGTGTGTTCCAGAGATACTTCACCTGTTAGATTACAATGGACGCGAAAATTTTACAATAGCCGATTGATCGCCACGATTCTCGATTGTATCGTTAGATGTTGTGAAACGACGTAGGTGGGTACCTACATACTTGTATTGTATTGTAGCTATGTTTGTGTGTGTATAGGTTTAGGTCTGATTACATAGTAGCTGATCAAAGCAAAGATACGTGGTGTATGGTAAATCTTAGGAATTCATTTCATGTGTCGCAACTTTTACATGAAAATGTGGAATCATGTGCAGAAGGCCAATTCTCGTAATTTAAAACGTTCAAAATCTAGTCTCAGTCTCATCTCGGCGACAAACAAATGTCAAAAACTTTTCAAATTGTAAGGAAATTAGAAGTATTTTTGACAGATTGAGACTGAGATCAGACTGTGAACGTTCTTAAAATTACGAGAATTACCCCTCTGACTGTGAACGGTCTTAAAATTACGAGAATTGCCCCTCTGAATTCATGGTAACAGTTTGCGCGTCGATGTCCCTGCCATCCTGTAGATAAGTCCAGCGGAATAGTTGCGTATGGCCCGGGCTCCACCAAAGCGAAGAACGAAATCCTATTGATTGTTTCGAACACATCTCCTGTCCTCTCGTCTCGTATCACACTTACAAATGCTGCCGATCGATTCTGCAAAAATATCACCGTGAAAAGTTAGGTGAAGTGAGCTTAGAGTGAGCTGTCAATAGTGTCATTCCCTAGCATTAGTTGCAATGACAGCTCACTCCACGCTCACTTCACCTACGTTTTCACGGTGAGATGGTTACAGAATCGCACTGCTGTTCCTTTCATTTTGACAATTCGACACCATTCATTGCGTTATTTATGAACAGACGATTTTTTCAAATATATGAAGCAATGGACGACTTTTTTTTAGGTTTCCTCACGACGTTTTCTTTTGCCTATTTCAGTGATGTCCGAGACGAACTTAGTAAATTTAGCTCATAGTACTATCAAAACTGAGAACACCATGACGATGCGAAGATGACACATGTGTGATTCATATTTGTGATGTGGAACCATTGTTTTCATATAATGTTTTTTTAAAGAGAAAATGTACTAATCAAGTAGCTGATTACTTGGCAGGGTGCCACACTACAATCCGGTAGTTGACTTTCACATCGTTTGCGAGATGGTAAACAATTGGATCATAGTTTTTTATGTCCACCCACCCTATACAGCGATATCTGTTATTTAACGGACAATGATTACTTCCCCACGTCATCATTATCCGTTAAATCCGGTTAATAAATTACACGAGATAATTTTAACGGCTATGAAAGAAGTAAACACTGAGATGACGACTGATGTAGTTAAATTATATGGAAGAAAAACGATTTGTGCCTCGGTCGTCCCACAGAGTCTCGTCCCACATAAAAAATTCCCCACTTGTCCCAATTTGTATGCCTCGCTCGTCCCAAAACTTAATTTTCAATATTTTATTCCCCGCTCGTCCCAATTCGTATGCCTGGCTCGTCCCACATTTTTTTCATATGAGTTAAATTTGATTTAATTGTACAGTCAGCCTAAAAACCTGACTGACCAGAAAGATAAATAACCTCATGTTGCGGAAAATTTGATGAACTAATTCAATCCGAGACTCCACTATAATATAAATTATAAAATTACATCATTACGGTTAATGATATTAATGTGTCTATATTAATGATAAGTTTAAAAATGTTGATTTTTTGGAGATTTAATTGTTAAAATACTACTTTCTCATAAATAGTAGGTTGATTAAAATACTGTGATTGTAATTTGATTGTGATATTAGTTACGTAATAAAGATTTTTAAATATAAATATTTCAATTTATGTTGAAATACCACATTAACATAAATAACATAACGTGGTACTTCTATAAGGTACATATAGGTAAATACAAATGTGTATACGGTCTATAATTATTTGACTGTTACTTATATACAAATGTTGATTTTTTGGAAATTTAATTGTTAAAATACCACTTTTTCATAAATAGGAGGTTAATTAAAATACTGTGATTGTGATTTGATTGTGATATTAGTCACGTAATAAAGGTTTTTTTTTAAATAAGTAGTTCTAATTATGTTGAAGTATCTCAGATAAATATTATATGTGTAATACATATATATATTTATCTTAACGTGGTACTTCTATAAGATAAATACAAATGTGTATATTGATAGGTGTAATTAATAGTACTGTGATTTGGATTTGATTGTGATACTAAATAATAAAAAATTTCCTAAATTGCAATAGATCTTTTAATTATTAAAATTAAAAACATGCATCGCGGATGCATACCTAGAACTGGAAGTATTTAATATCTTTATGTTATTAGAAAAAACTATTATTTCAGGTTATTGGAAGATATAGTACAATATTTTTTGTCAACTGTACTTTGAATTTGCCAGGAATGTGGGACGAGTGGTGACTTTAAAACTCAAGTGGGACGAACGAGGAATTCTTTGGAATGTGGGACAAGATAGTGGGACGACAGAGGCACAAATCTGTATCGATTTGTGCCTCGGTCGTCCCACAGAGTCTCGTCCCACATAAAAAATTCCCCACTTGTCCCAATTTGTATGCCTCGCTCGTCCCAAAACTTAATTTTCAATATTTTATTCCCCGCTCGTCCCAATTCGTATGCCTGGCTCGTCCCACATTTTTTTCATATGAGTTAAATTTGATTTAATTGTACAGTCAGCCTAAAAACCTGACTGACCAGAAAGATAAATAACCTCATGTTGCGGAAAATTTGATGAACTAATTCAATCCGAGACTCCACTATAATATAAATTATAAAATTACATCATTACGGTTAATGATATTAATGTGTCTATATTAATGATAAGTTTAAAAATGTTGATTTTTTGGAGATTTAATTGTTAAAATACTACTTTCTCATAAATAGTAGGTTGATTAAAATACTGTGATTGTAATTTGATTGTGATATTAGTTACGTAATAAAGATTTTTAAATATAAATATTTCAATTTATGTTGAAATACCACATTAACATAAATAACATACTGCGCTGAGTCCAAATGGATTAGGATGAGGAAACGGGGCTTTTTTTTTTTTTTTTGAGGATGGGAAATCATCAAATGACTCCTCCCGCTCTGGGTGGAGCAGGAGGGAGTGTCAGACTCTTACTGACTAAAACCCACCCGTGTTCCTTCCTTAGCCCTTTATGTTCCAGGGCAGCGGTAGGAAACGGGGCTGACAACAAGATTTTACGAGTCAATAAATGTTTTGCTTGTAGGTACCAATTTTGCTCATGACATCTAGTAACTCATTAAGTCAAGTCAAGTAATTGACAAAAGATAATGAAAACTGTCGATTGACTCTAGGTACTTTTATTTGCTAGCAACCATTATTATTATGCTTGAAGCAAGAATTAGTTCGTTTACGGCATCGGGGATCGAACTTACGACCTCTTACTCGCCAGTCGAGGTCTAGCTGTTGAGCTATTGATCGCAAACATTACAAAGATTTATTGTTAGGAGCCGACGTCTAGTACTAGTACGCTAACCGTATTAATTAGGTCGGTAAATAAATTCGGTGCTAATGACTTGAGCTCGGTAAACTTTGACGTAGAAGTAGAATATGGATAAAGTATAATAATAGACCCCTCTCACCGAGAAGAGGCCTGTGTCCCAGCAGTGGGTACATTATCTGCTGATTATGCTTATGCTATAATAATAGATACATTTTTGCTTTACTTTATCGTCATGGGCACTGGTCAATCACCCGCTTCTTCAGCATTTTTTGACCAATTTCGGGGTTCGAATCGTGAATTTCATTTCATGAAGGAACTTGATTGAATGGTAATGTGCAGTTGTCCATGTTTAGTGAGGAATCAACTCGGCCTATCGCAGCCAATGCTGGAATTTTCCTAAGTTGCGCCACAATAAAGGGTTCTCCTGCACTTTTCGCACAATCTTGATAGTCAGATCATCACTCTCCTGTCCTTTTCTCAATTTATTTGGGGTCGGAGCAACATGTCTTTTTCTTCCATACATCTCTATTTGTCGTCATCTCAATCTTGATAGTCAGATCTCGTTCCTTTTTTAGAGGAGAAAAGAGGGTTTATACATCAGTAGCCTATATTATTTCAACACTGCATATTTTATTATTTAAAAGCGTGGAGTTTCTTGAACGTTCTTCTCCATGGGTACCTAATACGCTTTGGTATGGGCAAGTAGCTTCCTCTGTCTGAATGACGAACCCCTTGACCATTCAAAAGTGCTTATAATTTTTTTAAATAAATGCTTTGAGGTTGAGTTTGAGGCCTTCCTAATTGCACGTCACTGCGCTCAAAGTTGGGTCGCGACTGTAATTAATTGATGTCTTGATTTCATTTATAGTGATTTACAGTGCTTTCCCACTAGCCAATTTGTTGGTTAATATTTTTCCATTACATTTAGGTAAAACTGCAGTATATTTGAGAACAAAAATAGCCCTAGTATATAAACCGGGAGACGTCAGACTGAGATCAAAGATAGCGTTGTGTGAGTTGGACATTGACCGACTTGATAGAGCTGACCTACATCAGGTTTACAACAAAAATTCATATTTTCCACGTCAGTGTTGGTCTGGTTCTCTGTTACGGAAATATGCATTATTATAACATTATGGTAAAGTAAATAATTTTTAGTGCGTGCTGCTTGCACGTACTGGGAAACTGGGGAAAATGAGGTTACATTTATATTTTGCTAAAGATTTAAAGCTGTTATTTAACAGTAATTTTATAATTATATAGGCCTTACTGTACACCTATTACCTAATGGGTGAACAATATTTGTACGCCTGGCAAGGCAACACATAGTGACACCACATGTTTATTTTTATTTTATACCATCATGTACCACAACATTACACCTATGTGTACAAATAAATAAATTTGAACTTGAATATATTTTCTGTGAAAATTAAGAACTACTTATTAAAATGATACTTTATCTAACTCCGTCTTTAATCATAGTTTATTCAAGATAAAAAATAAAAATTCGTTACAGTCAGCTTGTTCTTAGATATTATTTTTCAATGGCGTTGACAGGGCTAAAACAGACCTTATTGGTAAAGTGTATGACAATGTATGTACCTAGCCGTAGTTTTCTATACATATATAGGGTATGTAAACGTCCAGAAATTAAAGATCAAGTGTAATAAATCATTACGTGTAATGAGATCAGTAAACAAATTATTATCATAATGCTATACAATATTTAGACAACGAATTGATTTGCGATGTAAATATTTTATAGTTTATAACGGAAGCGTTACATTATACAGCTGTTCCGAACAAAACGAGTGCTGTACAGATGATGAATACTTTAAATAGACATTCAACATCATTTTTACATCTGAAACATAAAATCAGTGGGTATACTTGTCCTAATGACTCGTCTTCAGATCGCCGGCTCGCGCACTGTCGTAAAACAATCTGATATTCGCGTACTTATTATTCAAACATCCTGTTATAATAAATTTATGTAGTGCAGCGGCGCATGAAACGCCTCAATATACCTAATTCTCACAATTTGGAGCACCGCGGCCCGGTGTGCGCCCGCGCCGCCATCGTTATGGCTCAAAGTGCGTTATTTATTTATTTTTATCAACAACCTGATCTTCCGCGCGTCTCACCTTAGTATCAATATAGACAGCGGTTTGAAGACACGACCACTTTACCACGATTGACAACCCGGTCAATGCGGTTATCGTCTCGCGCTCTCTCGTACCACATGGATTTCGGTTGCTACGACAAGGATTCGGGGGAAGTGGAGTGCTACCTCGAAATACGTAAATACATTTTCACTAAACGCTATCAACGGTGATTTATAGCTTTCTTATTGTTGTGGAACATCGCATTGTAATTGATATTTTTAGTTGGAATCAGTGTAGTTTTTGGGTTGTGTAAACAGCTGGACTCTTCTGACTGTAAGTTAGTCCGTATGTCAGCGCAGTCCGCGATTGTTAGTCGAGTAAAACGCTGTTAATGCGAATTTATTGCTCCTCCCTCCGATATTACAATAACATAATAATACAGTAGGGTTCGGCGGGTTCTCAAAATGCGCACGGAGCTAAGAACGATAAGCACTAGGCGTGACAACGTGCCCAGTCGTGAGTAAACACCGAACTTAGTGCGCTTGCGGTCACCACAAATGAAATAAGCTCTAATTTTGAACATTTGAATATTTTAGATTGCGATACGGGTACTTCTTGCGCTATCACGATACAAATGCGTAAGTACCTTGACGTAAGAGTGAAGCTTGCAAGGAGGCTTGACACATAATTCGCGCTTTCGTCGCACTTATTAACCGATTGTTCAGTTTTGCGAGATCGTTGTCTTTTTTTAAATGCGTGTGTATTTGTGATAATGAAGTTACGTGATATCAATCATAATAATGGAATATAGTGTTATAGGTATTGGTGGTTTTAGTTATTTTTTAATTAATTTTTAAAACGTTTTGTGTGTGACAGCGAATCCGGACTCGGTGGGATGCATAGAGCGATTTGCAACGCTCCTATCGTTCCTGCTTGTGATCATCACTTTCCCGTTTTCACTGTTCGAATGTTTCAAGGTAAATAAATAACACTATTAAATAAATAACAATATACTCCTACTTTTGATGCATAGTGTCGATCATCGCCTACGGTGTTAATGGGTTCAAATCCATGAATCTAAATTAATGTGAAGAACTTTTTTCGGGATTATTTGCGTGAGAATAATTAATTACTCTTCGATGCTAAACCGTTTACGACTAAATGTGCTGATTCATTAAGCATTTACTTTTTGGAATTTAATTTTCTTAAATATTTAAGTGGATTCTCATGTAAGTTTCAATTTATGAAATGCAATTGTAAAAATGAAGCAGCTATTTTCCACTTTTGTCAGCCTACCTCAAAATCAACAAAGAATTGGTCTTTTAACCGTTCTGTACAGGCTAATTTCATCTGTCAAACCGTAAAAAAGCAAATCCTTTATATCTATTTTCCTTTAAAAAATGCTTGAATCTCTTTTCCAGGTGGTCCAAGAGTTTGAACGAGCCGTCATATTCCGGCTCGGTCGGGTAAGAAAAGGAGGTGCAAGGGGTCCTGGCTTGTTCTTCGTGCTTCCTTGCATCGACACTTATAGGAAAGTGGACTTGCGAACTGTCTCCTTCGACGTGCCTCCGCAAGAAGTAAGTGTACCTACTTACCTTATAAGCTTTATATTGATTGTACACTTTTACAGTAAGTACCTACCTATAGTGAGAAGATTTGGCTAGGAATCATCAGTATTAGAACTTAACGTTTCATAAGAGACGAGACCGCGTATCTCTGGTCAGTTTCCCTCTATCGTCAGTTTACTTGATTTGCCAGTTTCGTTGATTAGTCAGTTTCGCTGATTGGTCAGTTTTGCGGATTAGTCAGTTGCGTCAACTCGACAGTTTCCAGTGTTTACCAGTTTCGTTAAAAAACTTAACTTCTAACATCACATAACTGAAATCTGAATCTAAGTACACATTTGACTAATGGTTTATGGAGATGTGTGTTATGTAATTATGTTACGTAATACATAATCAAATTAGGAGACTGTACTGTAACCTAGACCTTGCGTTAATTGGTCGTTGCCTCATAGAGTCCGCGTATCACATGACAGTTTATTCAATTCCCCAGTTTCATTGATTGGTCAGTTTCTTATTTGCAATTTTTTATATTCAAACTGACAAATCAAGGAAACTAGCGAATACTGGAAACTGACAAATTGACGCAACTGTCTTATCCGTAAAACTGACTAATCAAATGAACTGGCTAATCCGCGAAACTGTTACGCGGACTCTTGTGGAGTCCGCATATCGTCAGTTTATTAAATTCACCAGTTTCGTTGATTAGTCAGTTGCGGCTGAATACCAGTAAAATAGGAAGTAGTAGTATTAAGCTGGGTCCAGTTAGACTGGAAGCCGACTAGGCAGATTGATTGTGTAGCAATGCAACTGCACCCTAATAGCGTAACACACGATCAATCGGAATCCGTTTCATTTTGAAAACCGATTACGTTATTACGATACGATACGATTACGATACGATAGGCGTTATTTACGTGTTGAGCAGACAAATTTTTCGAACTTATGAAGCATGGATTAGCAATTTGCTTCAAAATGATTCAGATTCCGATTGATCGTGTGTTACGCAATTAGGGTGCTGGTTGTATTATAGATTTAAACATCTCTCTATGTCTATGGCTCAGCCTTTTCCTGTTCTACGTGATATTGACGTCTTTAGCTATGTTAAAGTGAAATCGCATGTCTTTGTAGTAACAAGAATATCATCATCTACCTTGATTCGCACCTGCTTGGTTTATTTTATGATCAGGATTCCAATAACCATTAATAGTGGGTAATTTATCAATTGCTCTATTACTGTGGGCCTGGGCGAAGTGAATTTATGTAATAGCACTTAATTTATTCCTAACTCTGCCGCTGATTATATAACTTCGATGGTAATGGATTCCATTTTATGTTTTCCGTGTGTCTGAATGTCATAAGCAGAAGTAATGGCTACTTTATTACTTATTGCAATTATGTTTCCATTCACCTGCCTTGTTGGCATAATTGTTGTAAGGTTAGACTGGAAACCGACCCCAACATAGTTGGGAAAAGGCTAGGCAGATGATGAGGCAAGCTTATGACCTTAAACCTTACGTCGATTATATTCATCCCAAGGAGACGCTGTTTAAAAAAAGGATTGTTTGACGGCCGCGTTGGTCTAGTGGTCGCAAGTGCTGCTGCCGAGCATGAGGTGCTGGGTTCGATTCCCGGGTCGGACAAAGTGTTATTGGGTTCAATGTGGAATTTCTCAGTTGCAGTCCGTAGTCTTGAATTTGCCCGGTTGAAATGCTCGCCCCTTTTACGTGAGACTTAAACATACCTGGCGAAATATGGGTGTGCTATAGGTACACCTTTGCGTAACCCTTAAGGCAACACAAGCGTGATGTTATGTTATTATGTTTCCATTTGACATTATTCGTACGCAAGTGTGTCTTACCACCAAAATGCAAAATTGATCATCTTAGCTTTTAAGTGGATTTGTCTCTCCAAGCAGCTGTAGCTACTCTATTCTTAAAACCTCAGTACTGTGACTATTCTTTGTCCCAATCTTGTCATTTGAAATTTTGAATAACTATATGTATTACTGAAAAAAATATTCATTACAATGACTGAATTTACATTTTGTGCTGACAATGAAAACAGCCGTGCATCTCATAAACATTGGTTTAAAAAAATAATGTACTCGGACATCTGGTCATAACATTTTGATATCGTCCATTACGTGTCTGGCAGACCCGCCACATGTTTCAAACTGCACGTAAAAACCATAGCATGACCAAGAGCTGCCGGTCAGTGGCTTTCAGAATACAAATAAACACGTCCATGCTTTAAATAAATAACCCATACCCACGCATTTATTTAGTACATACATGTTTCAGTAATATTGTATGTAATTACAGCAGTTTGGTTGGAGTTTTTGTAATAAAAATGTCTCCTAACATTGATTCAGTGGAGTTGTTTGCCTTGCTGCGTAGTGAGGAAGAGTTTGCCAATTAGAAGGTCTAATCCACAGAACAGATAATCTGTTCTGTGATCTAATCAGTTTACTATAGACGCCAGTTTACGTACGATACCTGACCTGCGTAAGCGTTACCAGTAATTCTCAAAACCCCAGCAAAATAAACACACAAACATATACATATGCATATTTTCCCCCAACTTTTTCTTTTTTGTGTTTGTGTTCTTTCTCTGCGTCTTGTTTACTGAAAATAAACGTATTTTCTTTCATTTCTTATTTTGATTTTAGGTTTAGTTTTTATGGATTTTTAAAACAAATCATAGCTATTTTAAAAAGAGAAAATTTGGGCCTAGACTAAAAAAACTGGTATCAGGACAGAAAAATGATGATGAAGACGATGACATAAAAATTATATTTTTCAAAAGAAGAAAAATATATGTTAATTACAGCCTTTTTACTGTATAGGTACGGAGTCGTGGCCCACAGAGCCATAGTCTTAGTTTTAACCTAGTTTTAATAATTCATCACTTAATCTATGGGCAGTGGAGTAATGTAGCACTTTGACATAATATTCTGCTGCTGCTGCTGATGAATCCCAGAATGCGTGATACCAATATCCTAAAATCCACGATCCTTGTCTACAAATAGTAACTGATCAGTAGGTCGATTCCCAGACAATTGGTTTACAAGATACGTTTGTTTTACATCATGTCGTAAAACTTTGATTGATAGTTTACAGCCACATCAATTAATCGTTAGCCAACTGAATGGTGTGAAACAACTGGGTTAACGATTTTCAATACCAATGCCATACCGGAGCCAGTTCTGTGGCAGCCACGTGAAACAATTATTTACGTTATTGTTGAAGTAAATGGTTACATGTTCTAGAAATATGCAAGTAGCGTAGAATTGACGGCACGGTTGGCGCGCGATTGACTGCTGCGCTTCGTGTCGCGGGTTCGATTCCCGCACGGAACAAATATTTGTATGGCCTACAAGTAGTTGTTCCGGGTCTGGCTGTTTATGTATATGAGTTTAAATGTTTGTAAACGCACCCACGACACAGGAGAAATTCCTAGTGTGGGGCAACGTTTTTTCTAATAAAAATATAATAATAAATAATTACTTGGTTGGTTTTGTTTATATATCTTACATCAGATGGGCTAAATATTAAGAGCCGCATAAGGACGATCGATCAGGTTAAGCGACGCTTGCCGCGGTTGGTCTGTGGATCGCTGACCATCTTTACATACCGAGACCCTTCCGTGCCTCGGAAAGCAAGTTAAGCCGTCGGTCCCGGCTGTCATTCGTAGATCTTTGACAGTCGTGACGGGTAGTCAAAAGCCCGAAAGTCCGACATCCAGTCTTAGGATGTAGTATCGTATTACTCAATAACTGGGTTGTGGAGGTCAGATAGGCAGTCACTCCCCGTAAAATACTGGTATTCAGCTGCATCAGGTTAGACTAGAAGCCGACCCCAACATATTTGGAAAAAGGCTAGGCAGATAATGATGATCAGATGCCAATGTGATCAATTCTGTTTGTTTTAATGTTGATAAACTAATTCTGTAAGCAGAAGTGCAATGTACAATGTAAAAAGCGCTTTAAGAATTTCGAAAAACACCGTGTCACTGTGGTACGTCAGTCAGTTTATAATTAACTCAAAAGTTCCTTGTTAGCACTGATGTTACTAATCAAGGCGTCTACAAATATATCATGGCCCACGGCTACGCGTTAGGAGTCGTCCTAATTAGCAACCTATTGTAGGTTTACCTACTAACAGTAAGATCTCTGCGTCACATTCGTCCAGAGCAACAAACTATGTCTTACAATCCGTTCACAGTTACCTTATTGTACCTGTGACAGCAGCAACCTTATTGTAACGAAAATAAAGATCATAATGATTTTGACAGACTTGTCAGTGGCAGCAACCTTATTAGAGTCAGCATAAAGAACACTGTGATTTGGACAGTGATAAATAAAAGCGGCCAAGTGCGAGTCGGACTCGCCCATGAAGGGTTCCGTTTTACGATTTATGACGTATTAAAAAAAACTACTTATTAGATCTCGTTCAAACCAATATTCGGTGGAAGTTTACATGGTAATGTACATCATATATTTTTTTAGTTTTATCATTCTCTTATTTTAGAAGTTACAGTGGGGGGGGGGAACATTTTACCACTTTGGAAGTGTCTCTCGCGCAAACTATTCAGTTTAGAAAAAAATGATCTTAGAAACCTCAATATCATTTTTGAAGACCTATCCATAGATACCCACACGAATGGGTTTGATGAAAAAAAAAAAATTTTAGTTTCAGTTCTAATTTTAGAAAAAAAAACAATACATTTTTATTGTTTTTTTCTATTTTTGTGTGAAAATCTTAATGCGGTTCACAAAATACATCTACTTACCAAGCTTCAACAGTATAGTTCTTATAGTTTCGGAAAAAAGTGGCTGTGACATACGGACGGACAGACAGACATGACGAATCCATAAGGGATCCGTGCCATTTGGCTACGGAACCCTAAAAATCAGCAGTAAAATAACTATGAACGCAATGTAGTAATCTCTGCAGGGGTCTAAAAGCAGGTGCAATTAGTTGTGTTTGTAATAATATTATATTACCTATGTAAATTATATCTAAATGTAAAGATAGTATTTTTTTAAATAGCTACCTATTTACCAATAATAGAATTATTTATGTCATTGTTATTAACTTTTTATGCGAACGCAATTATTTAGTTTCATGCAGAATTTTATTTTCATTTTAGTTTCTACGGTTTAGATCTGTATATATAAAAATCAATTGCTGTTCGTTTGTCTCGCTAAAACTCGAGAACGGCTGGGCCGATTTAGCTGATTTTGGTTTTGAAATGTTTGTCGTAGTCTTCGTCCAGGGAAGGTTTAAACGGTGAGAAAATATGGAAAAATTGCGAGGAACATAGTAAAAACAACAATTTCATATTCCCATATAAACTGTTCTACCTACTTTCCTGTCAAACATTTGACGATCGTCCCTTCGGTACGGTAGACTCGGGTCCACTCGAATTGGAGCACGTATATGGCAAAACAACGTTTGCCGGGTCAGCTAGTTTTTAATAGATATGTATCAAACAATGATTTTTGCTGTGCCCTCAGTGCCCTGACAGGGTCTACAACGGCTCTTAGCTTTAAGCTTTATGTGAACATCTTCTTATACCTTTTGGAATGCAAATAAACGAATATGAAACACTAGCTGCGCCCCGCCGTGTCACCCGCATAAGTTTAGATCCCGTGGGAATATGGAGGTTAAAAGTGTGTATCCTATGTGTTAATCCTGGTTACAAACTATTTGTGTGCCAAATTTCATCCAAATGCGTTCAGTAGTTTTTGCGTGAAAGAGTAACAAACATCCATCCATCCATCCATACAAACTTTCGTGTTTATAATATTAGTAGGATGACCCACAGACACCACCAAATATTGGTACAGCAGAACTTTAAGTAATCAAGGTAGTTGACAGTTAAAAAGGAGGACACAAAAAGATAAAACCAATCACAACGTTAAATCACAAACAGTTTCAGAATCAAACAGCAGCCATCAATTGCACATCGATTCTGTAACAACTCAGGATCCTCAGCATTTGTCGGTCTGGTTTATTTCAGTCTTCATCATATTTCTCCATGTTATGAAATCCTGCAACCAACATTGTTAGTTTTGCACTTAATATATCGAGTAAACTGACTTCCATGTGTATGTTCTCATAATCAGCGTGTATTTATAGCAGGCCGTCGAAGTTGCTCCAATTATAAGTGTTCAAAAAAAAACTTGGGCCGTTCCTCAGGGTCAAATTAAATTAGCTAGCGAAACCTTGCAGTCGTGATGGGTATGGATATCTAAACACGATGAAATAAGAATAAAAATTTAGATTTTTCTTAGAGGTCGACGACCTCTGGTATTGTTGTTACTTGAAGTATAAGTTGAGAAAATATGTCTAATCGTGTTTAGATATCAATCAATCAATGTCTGTGAAGTTTACACAATATTTTTTTTAGTTTGATCATGTTTAGATACCGATCCATCACGTCTGGGTAGTTTCGCTAGCTAATTGAATTTGACCCGGTATATGGTCAATATCATGAAGGATGCAAGGCAGATTGTTTTAACTTGTCCATTGTTCTCTCGAGAACAGACGGCTTCTTTGACCTGGATACGTTTTGTTTGCCGGATGAATTAACGACGATTAGACGGGCGTAATGATAGAATTAGGGCATTGAACATTGTACAGTAACATGATAATTATACAACGTGGCGCTACAATTTCGACATTAATTTAACACACGGGTAATTGTTTTAATTACATTGATGCGATGTTATGATCCGTGACCCCGGCAAATGACCCCTGCGCTACAGTTCTTTAAGTCAGGTTGCTCTAAGATGCTATTTTCTAAAATTGTTAATAAATAAATAAATATTAATGTTTAATTAAATTAAAATATATTCATAAAACTATAACGCAAAACCGTATACGTGTGTTAAATTAATGTCGCCATTAAAGCGCCACGCTGTATACACACACACAAATAATCAACATACAATGTTCCCACTGCTGGGACATACCGCTCCTCTCTGTGAAAAGGAGTGGGCCATAATCCAACACGCGGGCCCAGTGCGGGTTGGTGGATGTCACATATCTTCGTATTTTTGCTTCTAGATCTAGAATATACCGGCTACCTCACGATGTTTTCCTTCAACGTTTGAGAGCAGTGGTGATGAAATAATTTGCACAAAGTAAAGTGCCTGCTTGAAGGGAGCTTGTTGAAGGGAGGTTTGGAAGAAACAAGGGGAGGCCTTTGCCCAGCAGTGGGGCACAATGTAGGCTAAAAAAAAACTTGAGAGGTGTCAAGGGACACCCGGATGGAACGAAGTATAACTGGCTTGCTTTCTATAAGAGAGAGAGAGAGACAGAGAAACACGCGCACGCCGCACGGCTTACAACTAGGTAACTAAGTATAGCAAAAAGTGCCGTTCCAACTTTTGGTCTTAATTTTTTTCGTCCAGCCCCCTTTCGCAACGCGCGATAAGGAACATCGTTCCAAAAAGTGCCTGCTTGGGTTCAAACCCCCGACCTACATCTCGTAAATCGCAGCCGTTATCACTGGGACCCACTGCTATATTGGTACATTCCTGCTCTTTAAATTCTTTAGCAAAGTTTTAAAAATCAGAAGTGTTGAAACTAAGTCAGGCAAAAAACAAATCAGTAAACCTAAGAACATAGCCCAGTTTTTGTTCAATTCAGTTGAAAATTGTGTTAGTATTACCCAGTTTTTGTTACCTATACTTACGATATCATTAAGTAACTTATTATTGTTCATGAAAGAGTTTAAAAGTAATATTTAAACACTTGAAGGCACTGTTACATGCCCCAGCGGCGTTGCTTGCACAAATTGCATAAGATTTATAGCTGGCCTTGCTCTGGAGAATGCACAGTACTTTGTGAAACATCTTTAATCAACCATTTTGGATCAGTATTTACGTGTGTTCATTTGTTTATTGGTGAAAGATATAAATAATAATACCAGTCTATTATTGGTGAAAGATATAAATAATAATACCAGTCTATTATTGTCCCACTGCAGGGCAAAAGCCTTCAGGCCCGGCTCGACAGCGCGTTGTGTTCCACGCGCGCCTCAAAGAGATGTCAGCAGGAACTGACGGGGTCCGCTAGGGCCGATGCCGCTGGGGCTGCGGGTTGTTCGAAAGAGACACCGTGGCCCCTGGCACAGGCAACTGAAGGAACACGGGTGGGTTTTAGTCAGTAAAAGTCTGACACGCCCTTCCGCTCAGCCCAGAGCGGGAGAGGTCATTTGATGATTTCCCACCCAAAAAAAAAAAGGGCAAAAGCCTTTTCTCACACAGAGAAGGTACGAGCATTGATCACCACGCTTGCCCAAGACGGGTCAGCGATTTTAGACTTATACTAAATATAGAAGATAATAATACTTACATATTTATTACTCGTCCAGGCCGAATTCCGGCCATGGTGGCCAACCTCAGTAGAGACTAGCCATCTTCGTGGGACTTATTATGGCACAAGTGTGTGCGCACACAGGCGCACTCGCTCTTCCCTCACTCTCATAGTCCGATGGGACGGCAAATTCGACACTACCGGAGGGAGATCAGGCGCAAGACCAACGGCTTAACGTGCTATCCGGGGCACGGGGGTATCAAACCGCCAACTTCCAAGCTCCGGACTGTTACTAAGAAATTCCTGATGGAAAAACACAATAACACTTTGCGCGACCTGGGAGTCGAACCCAGGACCTTACGGTCAGCAGTCGCGCTAGCGACCACAAGGCCTACCGGACCAATATTATGATAATTAGATAGGTATTAGTGTAAAAACGTAGCAACGTAAACCAAAAGGCAAGGTCTGCTTAGACAATGGACTCTAAGTACTGTGTTCAAGAATAACGCTAATGTTCATAATCAATTAAAGTACATAATGGTATGTACAGTCACGAACAAAAGTATGTATACACTCGGCTTTATTCAAAAGCTATTTACTCCTTTATTTTTTATTGAAATTTCATGTTGTTACGAACATAGCATTTTTGAACCCGTAGGTTTATTTAATGTATCGTATTTCAACGATGCATTCGATCGTTCATAAAAAAATCGCATTTGAAAGTTGCCAAGTGTTGACATATTGGTGCTCGTGACTGTACCTTACTTTCATTGATTATGATCTATGTGGTACTGTACTGAACTGAATATATAGAATCCTGAGACGTCTTTACATTGCCCAAAGTGTTGTTCACAAAAAACAACACTGGGCTTTCAGCTGTCAATTCGAATGACCTATTTTCTTAATTCTTGTTTAAAGGGCTTCTTACAACGATGGTATTGGCATCAGAATAATACTCGTATCGGTTTGTTTATAATGAAGCATAAAGTCATCACGCTTCATTATACTGTCAGGTTTTTGCTACTTAAGTGATGGCAGATTTTTTCGATCACAATGGGGTATCATATTCTTCTACATTTAACTGAGTAAGCAAGTAGGTGACATATCTTTCGAAGCCAATGCAGCATCCTATTTTTTTCCGACGCTTGTCTCGTCAGATAGTTTATGTGTTCCTTCGATGTCATATATTTGTGCAGCCACTTGTATTTGTCGTCATCTTGACAACAGTTATTAATGGATGAATCATAAAGTCTTATTGCCGTGCTGTCCATAGTAATATACATATTTATGTTCGTGACTATACATTTAATTACCTATAGCGCTACTTGTGCCACTAGGTTTACTGCGTTATGCGGCGTGGTTTTAGGTACAAGACGCGTGGTCAAATCGGATCTAACAACGCCATCTTGTTTTTTATTACTTTTTAACTGACATTGTAAGAACATTTACCAACGGCCCCCACTGTCAACGCCATGCGAGCGATAAAGAACCTTGTAGCAGTGTATTACATTATTATTACTATTTTAACCCTTTCCTATGGATGCGAGAAGCACAGAACCGGTCCAAGTGGAGGTGCTTGAGGCTTATGTCCAGCAGTGGACGTCTTTCGAAAGAAAGAAAGAAAAAAGTTTATTTGGATACAGTTCATGAAACACAAAATACAAAAATAATAAAATAAAAAATAATGTTTCAGACAACAATAGTGTGTGCCTCACGGCTGCGCCAAAAAGGTTCATTTCAGCATTAATGCCAGACAGATGCTGTCTGACGCTGGTTTTCTAATTAACCTTTCGGCTGAATGATGATGTTGATGAACCCTTTCCTTGTCCCAAGACCAGACACTGCTTTGCGGATAGTGAAAGTGTGCATCTCAATCTTATGTCACAAGTCATTTTAATTTCCTTCGTTGTAGTGTTTTAATAATATTAATCAGCCGTGGCGTCGTGATATCGCTAGGAGAGCGGGGTCTTCCCACGACATTTGAACTTGGCAAATGTCATCCCACAAGTAGCTGCCTGCTGCCTAACAGTTACAATTACATCCTCTGGTTCGAGTCGAACACGTTCATTTACATTTATCTACTAATTTACTACAAGGTGTATGAGTTATGGTCGTTTTAAAATTGTGGTTTATACTGAAACAGATAACTTATGTACTTTATGACCGTGGGGTCCGACTGCTTATGGTTTATTCAACGAAATCTCCAAACGGCTGGTTGATACTTCCTGACCCAAGGGCTGGTTTTTACCTTGGCCAGGGGCTAAGCATTGCCATATAACGTGGCAATGCCGCCAGTCTCTTGGGTACATTACTTGATGAATTTATCGACGCCATATTTTAGTTAGTTATGACGTACAAAAATTAAAGTCGCTTGAACTATGCTGATCATCAGACAACTTTATATTATTATCTGAACAGTATCATATTTTTTGCCATTTGATTGAGCTTAATGATGAAGTATCTACTAAAAAATATCGTTTGTCGTATGTCGTTTCGATACTAAGGCGGATCTCACACGACAACGCGGCACGCGACTGGGCGCGGGAAACAGAGCTTTTGTATATTATAAAAACGCGGGGCCGCCTTATCCACGCCCCGTCGCGTGCCGTGCCGTGTGTGAAATCGGAGACTTATGTCCAGCATCTTCTTTCTTAATGATGTCGCAATCCAAAAGCATTTTTAATAGAACTCGCCCGAACAAACACCTTAAATAAAATCTTTACTCAATGTTTCAGGTTTTAACGCGAGATTCGGTAACAGTGGCTGTGGACGCTGTGGTCTACTACCGGATCAAGGAACCTCTGAATGCCGTGGTTCGGGTTGCTGATTATAGGTAACGTCCTTTATCAGGTTTTTTCTTCCCGGTATCCCGTAGGAATATCGGAATTAAAATCATAAATATTAATCCTGGTTATAAACTATATGTGTGTCAAATTTCATCCAAATCCGTTGAGTAGTTTTTGCGTGAAAGAGGAACAAACATCCATCCATCCATCCTCACAAACTTTCGCGTTTATAATATTAGTAAAAAGTAGGATTTAGTACACAACAAAGAAATAGCACAACACACAAGCACAGTTAAATTATAAAAAAATACATGAATATTTGATATTCGCTTTACTTTTTGTAAATTATTTCATCACCACTACTCTCAAAACGGTGAAGGAAAACATTGTGAGGAAACCGGCATTTCCTAGAACCAAAAATTTGAAGACACTGGGCCTGCGTGCTTTACGACCCACTACCTTCACAAAGAGGCCTGTGTCCCAGCAGTGGTAACATTTTAGAATGATTATGCTATATATGCTATAAATAAATATAAATACAATACAAGATGCCAATATACAAAATACAAGCATATTTTAAAGAAATAAAGTAACATTATGACTATATGACACACATAAAAAAACTTAGTCACAACAATTTATTTCAGCTAGGTACTTACGTTTTTGGTTTCAGACAATTCTAACACCTCATGGACTTAAAATATAAACTTTTCCCCTAGAATCTTGTATTTTATCATGAGTTTATAATAAGGCTCCCGCAGACAAGCCCGACGCGAAGGTGCGACACGATTCTGTCAGAACAATTTCCATGAAGTTTTCATAGAAATTGTTCTACTAGAGTCGCTTCGCGCCAATCTGAGGGGGCCTTTACTGTTTCAAGAGCTATTTAATAGATTTCTATGGTACTACATAAACCGCGGAGTTACAAAAATTTAAAACATGCACGTATAGTCAACAGCGCAGTGGTCCTTAGTGCTACGACATAAAGACGATGTCAATGTCAAATTGTTACCACATAAGTGTGGTTGACTATACAGTCGACCACAATGTCGACTAGCGTAGTAAAATTTTCAATAGAATAAGAAAGAAAGAAAATACATTTATTTAGCGCTGACTAAAAGGCACAAAACACAACATATTACAAGTAAAAAAAAAACAAATAAAAAAGTGTAAAGTGCGTTGTGAGAAATTTGCAGGAAAGTGTGCCTTGCGGCAGCGTCCAAACAGGCCCAGGTCAGCAAAAATGCCACACAAGTGCCTGTCGTTGGTTTTCAACTGGACCCGCACCCTAATTGCGAAACACACGATCAATCGGAATCGGTTTCATTGTGACAGTTCAACATCATTGCGTTCTTTACGTGTTGAGCAGACAAATTTTTCGAACTTATGAAGCAATGGATTAGCAATTTGCTTCAAAATTATTCAGATTCTGATTGATCGTGTGTTACGCAATTAGGGTGCTGGTTTTAAATGAGAGGCCAGTTTAGCTTATACTGGTGGTGTTACCACTGACGTGCAGCGTACATGAACATCTTCATGTCCGACCTTTCCAGTCCTGAAATCCCGTATTCGAGCAGAATAATTGGAATAAACTAGGAATTAACAAACCAACTCGAATGATGAGTTGGTTTAGTCTTTCATTTGCTTCAAAGCTAATTTTATTTTCCAGTGCATCAACGCGTCTTCTAGCGGCAACGACACTCCGGAACGTTCTCGGAATGCGAGACTTGGCACAGCTGCTGTCAGACAGAGAAGCAATAAGTCACATGATGCAAGCCAGCCTTGATGAAGCGACTGATCCTTGGGGAGTTGAAGTGGAGAGGGTCGAAATGTAAGCCAGTATTTGAATACCTTACAAATGCATCACGTCAAAGTCATATGTATTTCTGCTTTAAAAGAGAATGTGGATATACCAGTAGCAGTAGCCTATGCACTTCTCCCAAAAATTAGTTACTCGATCTCCATCTGTCAGTTGCCTAAGCCAATCTTTAAGTCCTGATTCCTCATTCCTCAGATTCATTTATTCTCTTTTCAAGAAGGAATACATATGTCTCAAATACTGACTTCCACTTCCAGTCTCTCCGTTTCATCTCCCCAAGGAGCTATTCTCAGTAATAGCCTGAGGGTGGAATTTAGTTTTGCTTATAAAATGACTGCAAGTCTGCAAGTCTGCTCCTAGCAAAGTGGGCTTTTTATCGTACTGAAGTTACTGAGAATTAACAACAGTCGACTAAAGGTTTGCAGTTCTAGACTCACGGACTTGATGGTAATGTATCGTATTATACCTTACTAGCTGCGCGCCGCGGTTTCACCCGCATAAGTTTCGATCCCGTAGGAATATCGGGATGAAAAGTATCCTATATGTTAATCCTGGTTATAAACCATCTGTGTGCCAAATTTCATAAAAATCCGTTCAGTAGTTTTTGCGTGAAAGAGTAACAAACATCCATCCATCCATACAAACTTTCACGTTTATAATATTAGAAGGAAGTAAGATAGTAACCTATATTGGACCCCTAAAATTAGGCACTTTTATTATAATTAAAGTCTTGTACCGTTTAAGCATTTATACTGTTTGACTGTTTCCAGAAAGGACGTGAGACTGCCTGTGCAGTTGCAAAGAGCTATGGCCGCAGAAGCCGAGGCAGATCGTGAAGCTCGAGCTAAGATCATTGCAGCAGAAGGAGAAATAAAAGCGTCTAAAGCCTTGAAGGAGGCTTCACTTGTTATGATAGATAATCCAATGGCATTGCAGGTAAAAAGTTATACTTGTCTAGGCCAAGACGGTCCAAAGCATGGCCCGCGGCTTGAGTTTGTGCTACCTATGAAAAGTTTTGTTAATCGATGTTTTTTAGCTATTATGGTTGATGCACCTTTGCCATTTTAATGGAAGTGTCATTGTTTTTGACGTTCTATAGAAATTTAGGGGACGGGAATCGATGAACTCTTGTTTGTCATCGACACAACGCTTCGGAGTTGATTATGTAAGGGCTGGTGAATACGATGGGTGGCAGAGAAAACCAATAAAAGTCAATGGCTTTAGTCCACTCCTTAAAGATTACCTACGCTTGTCAAAGACCGCACAAAGGACTTTGTCAAAATCACAGATGCTTGAACTGGAAGGTCTTCGTCACCCACAATACTCGTCAGACTTAGCTCCAACTAACTTCAATTTTTTTGGAAATTGACGCTTAAAATAAAACAAAATTCTTAGGCAATGAGTTTGCGAAAAAAACTTTTCATGCGTTCATCGATTCCCGTCCCCAGGATTTTTTTAGCGCAGCCTATGCATTAATACACTTCCTTTAAAATGGTAAATGTGAATTTCTTAAAAAAGTAAAGGAATTTGTTTCTGCGGCCCTCCAATCTATCCAGAAATTTATATTGGCCCGGGATCGTATCTGGTTTGGATAGCCCTGGTCTAGGCCATAACTGGCTAGATCAGCTATCAATTAAAAGACATCTTCCAATGGGTTAAGGTCAAAAATCGCCACATAGTACTGCGTTGCCCGTATTCAGTGGATTCCTATGGCCTTTTCTATATCGTCAGACTACCCTGTGGGTTCTTCTAGTCATTGGTTCTTCCCAACATGGGGCTTCTGAAACGCTTATGTCCGTGACATTATTAGGCAGTTTCTTTAATAAACCATGTCCATCTATTTCAGTTGCGGTACCTCCAGTCACTCAGTTCGATATCGGCTGAAAAGAATTCCACAATCATTTTTCCATTTCCAATGGATTTCTTGAAGTCATTCATGGGAGGACCAGGACCCAGCTCACACCACCAAGTCAATTTATAAATCGTATATCAACTGTCACTGAACAAATTAACATTAGTCAAATAATAACGCTAATAAAGGTTTTTGAATTTTTTTTTAATATTTTTATTTCTTTCCCAAATTGAATGCAACATTTTATGAAGTAGACAGCATTCCATTGACGTTACTTGTCATCATTATACCGTTGGTGTTTACATTGAGCAATATTTTAGTGTATTTTACTCTGTTTTACTCATTTGCTATTCATTTGGTTCTCATAATATTATAGGTAATAGGTCATACGGGCTGGTGTCCGCAACTTCACGTCAATGCGCGTATTTTGCGTACCAATAATATTATGTCCGGTTTGTCGTCGCCACCGCCAGTAAGGCAGTCACCAACAGATTTTTCAAGTATATCCATATCACCTGTAGAAAGAGGTACTACCCAAACTTAGTTGCAGTTATTTTATTACAATGATTCGAAATACATAATAGTCATTTCAGTCTTAACAGATGTGGGCGATTACCTTCATGATTTTGCAAAACAGGGATCCTTAACCGAAAATCTTTGATTCAAATTTTGTGAAAAATCCGTACCCATTGACAATGCAACAAGTTACTAGTAACTTAGTAGTAGTAGTTAGTAACTTTAGTGAAAGTACCTATCTAATATTTTTTTCAGGATTCCAAAAAGAATCTGCTACAGAAAAAATCATTCGGATAATAGCTTTATTAGCAATCATCTTGTTTCCAGTGGTGCTAGTAATATGTGTTAGGGTAAGTTTTATTTGTTGATTATTACTTCCAAATACTAATGTATTGTAAGAGCTAAGCACTAACAATTTTCAATACCAAACTATTCATAGTAATTGATTGCAGAATGCTCTAATGATGTAACCAATACTTTGTAACAATATTATTATGATTTAAAAGAGTGTCCATGGAGTTTCTTGCCCGTTCTTCTCCATAGGTATATACTACGCTTTGGAATGGGCAACTAGCTTCATCTTTTTGACTGACCGACCTTGACAAGTGCCTGTAATTGGTTTATTTCAAATAAATAGTTTTATTTTGAGTTTTGTAAAGCTAAATGCACTTAATCCGTGTAACGTAAAGAGACTCTCAGTCCGGAAACAGACACACAGTCGTAAAAACAAATTTAATGTCGTCTGTGTGTTTAGGTCGACATAAGTCAGACAGACCAGCCGGTCGATTCTGTAAAAATCTCACCGTGAAAACTCAAGTGAAGTGAGCTTGATATGAGTTGTCAGTAGTGTCAATTCCTAGCATTATTTGGAATGACAGCTCACTCCACGCTCACTTCACCTAAGTTTTCACGTTGAGATGGTTACAGAATCGCACTGCTATACGTACACATGAACCTACATTTCCATAACCAGCTTGTAATGTTCCCATTGCTGGGACACAGGCTACCTATCTGTAAGAGTGAGTAGGCCTTCATCCACCACGCAGGGCCAGTGCGGGTTGGTAGATGTCGCATGTCTTCGAATTTTAACCAGTAAATTATTTTGACAAGTATGTATATATTGTTTTAGGTAGTAAAACAGTACAAACGAGCAGTTATTTTGCGCTTCGGCAGAATTCGGATAGATTCGCCAGCTGGGCCAGGAATAATATGGGTGATACCCTGCACCGACGACGTTCAAATGATTGACCTTAGAACTCAATCTTTCAACCTGCCACCCCAAGAAGTAAAGTTTTGTTTATAACAGTAAAATAAGGATCACGTACTGTCTGCTGTCTTAGTTTTGATTTTCACCGTTTTCTTAATCAGTCCAGTTGTTTTAAAGAACAGCTTGGAGTTTTCCTACGTGATCGAATCAGAAATGAAAAGATCCGCAGGAGAACCAAGGTAGCCAGCATAGCCCGAAGAATTGCTAAACTGAAGTCGCACTGGGTAGGGCACATTCCTCGCAGAACAGAAGGCCTATTCTCGTAATTTAAAACGTTCAAAATCTAGTCGCAGTCTCACCTCGGAGACGAACAAATGTCAAAAATGAGAACTTTGTCAGAAGAAAATTAAGACTTTGACCAGACTGTGAACGTTCTTAAAATTACGAGAATTGCCCCTCAGTTGGCCGATAGGGCCGAAAAGTTCTGGAATGGCGACCGCGAACCGGAAGATGTAGCGTTGGAAGGCCTCCACAAGGTGCACCGAAAACCTTGTGAAAGCCGTAGGAATACGCAGCATGCGAGGAGCACGGAACTGGTCGAAGTGGCGGTGCTTGAGTGAGGCCTATGTCCAGCAGTGGACGTCTTTCAGCTGAAATGATGATGAGCCAGCTTCTTTTTTCTTTCTTAAATGCATTTTTCTTTCTTTCTTTCTTTTCTTTTCTTTAACGGTATATAATTAGAAAGAAAGAAAGAAAAAGCATTTATTTGCGGCAAACATGACGCATAAAAAAAAAGGACATCAAACAGCAAAACTGGAAGGAATTCAAACTAAGCAACAAGACTCTTCGTTTCAGGTTCTTACAAAAGATTCAGTAACAGTGACAGTCGATGCAGTCGTATACTTCCACATAGAGAGGCCACTTGCTTGCCTATTGAACATCCAAAATAACAAGTAAACTATTAAATTGCTCCAATCAGAACTGAAATGAGATTGTTATTTAGTTACTTAATCACGACAATTCTCAATTGCAGATACGCTACAGAGTTAATAACGATTGCTACTATAAGGAATATACTTGGGGGGCACTCGTTGTACAATCTATTAACAAGCCGGGAATCCATAAGTTTCAAGTGCAGGACGGCAATAGACAAGACCACAAATAAATGGGGAGTTGTCATAGAACGAGTTGAAATGTATTTTTCCTCTCACTATACAGCGTCTTTACCAATTAGAGTAGTTACTTATAGTTTTATAGCTTAGCTTGATTTTCGGATATTAAATTATCCTATGATGCTTTTCAAGACGCATTATACTTCTGTATTTAACGAATCTATTATTTTTAAAAAGTCACAGTTTCCATTCCATGATTTAATTCCAGAAAAGATGTATTTTTACCTTTTGAACTCCAAAGAGCTATGGCAGCTGAAGCTGAAGGTACTCGCATAGCTAAAGCCAAAGTAATTGAAGCAGAAGGTGAAATTAAAGCTGCTGAAAACCTCAAGGAAGCCTCTCAAATAATTATGGAAAATCCGCCTGTTATGCTAGTAAATATTGTTTTTAAAGAACAAAAGTTATTTTTTGTGGTATTCACGGTGCGAACGTGCACATTTATTATAGTGATTATAGTTCTATATTTTCATTTGTAGATTATACATGTCAATCATAAGTAGCAGTCATTTGCTTGCCATGTGCCCCTTTTTTTCGAGTGGCAGTCCTCATGGATACCCTCCGTCCGGGAAGACCGGAGGGTTATGTCGAACTCCTACCGACTAAAACCCCACTGTTCCTTGTACATTCACCGCACCCCCGACTGGTACCAGCCCGCCATGCCTAGCGGGCCGATCCCACGACCGTACGTCCTCCCATTATGGCACGCATATCCGTGCCACTTCTTTGAGCCTGACTGCTCGAGGGACGACACAGAACCAATTTCGATTGCGCATGCACCTCCTTCAGGTGGCATGAGATCGTTAATCCACCTTCGATGCCCGGCTGCTCTTCTGGTGCGGGTGGAATGAGAGGTAGAGGTCTCTCTCCCTCTCGGCCGGCTCCTTTACATGCATCGCCTCCTCGCAAAAAGAGGCGACAACACGTCACGAATTTTCGCTACTGACACTGCACTGAACCATGACCGGAAGTGAAGGTTACCATGCCATGTCATCGACGCAGTACTTTACTACATACCTATTATGCTTACTTCTTCATTTCGTTCCAAGAACTCCACTAAATAATGTTCGACCAATATGTCGCGATCTGGATAGCTTTGTCGTGTGACTCATTTTGATCCTGAAAGGTGCAGGTGATTGTATATGACGGGTAGGAAAGAAGATGCATATCTTGTGAAGGGGTTTCAAACTAAAGCCCCACATTGCACGATACCAGCTTCTTGCCTGTGCCATACAATTAAATTGAAGCAAAAAAATAACTTGCATTAAGTCCAAACACTATTTAGACGATGGTTTTATAGTAGCTTCAACTTATTGCATGCAACTGGCAATAAATCGCGCCGTGTATATCGGGCTTTAAACTGTGTTTTAGAAGGGTCAACGGACAACATAAGCTAGCAATCGGTTCACACATATCCATATTGGAGGAGGCCTATGTCCAGCAGTGGACATCTTTCGGCTGAAATGATGACGGTATCCCGCGTGATGAGCAGTTCATACCCGACTGTTTTCTTTACACATTCTTAAATTTCAGCTCCGGTATCTGCAGACATTGAATTATATTGCTGCGAGTCAGCCTACGACAGTAATATTTCCCTTCCCTTTTGAAACTCCTGGAACAATATCGGTAAGTAATGGGCTCCGGACATGCGGTTAGTCAACGAGTCAGTTCAGTTAACAGTTTAGTCACTGGAGTCGTATACGAATACATTTGAAGACTATACAGTCACTCTTTTTACAAGCTTATATCACCTGTCCCGATGTTTATGTGTAATCAAATCTTACAAATTAAATTTGATCCACTTCCCGGTTACCGATTGAGCTGAAGTTTGGCATGTATGTGTAAATCGAACGACAATGCAAAATTATTATGACATGAAGCTGATCTGATAATGAAACCAGAAGGTGGCCATAGGCACTCGGTAGTTAAACAACACAACCCCATCGAGTTTAGGCTCGTATGATTCGTATTGACGAGTACTTTGGTGCTAGATGGTAACCAGGGTCTGATGATGGAGCTGGAAGGTGGCCCACTGTTACGCGCTTTGTAGGCGTATACCGCATTTCCTCTCATTAAACACAGCCCCAACTCAAGCATAATTTTAAACTTACTGGGGTTACCTCTAACTCTGTAATGCAGTTACAATGCAAAAACATTTTTTTACATGTCAATAGGTGTTTCTATAGGTACTTACCTACCCCAACAATATAAGCTGCAAAACTTGAGTTACATATCACATTAAATAGTAAATTAATTTGGTGCTCAAAAAAGGGATTACCTAGAAAGTTTCACGGGAGTTTTGAAATTGATGATTTTATTGATTTCGACGTCTTTTTAAAAAAAAAATCCCCTGGCCACCTCGTACCATTGGCGTCAGGCTGATCACTCATTTTCAAAAAACGCATAAAACTTTCCTGGTAAAACTACCAAATGAGTGGTGAAAGGTGAATTGAGCCGAGCCCATGATTTTATGTGTGCTTTTTTTCCTTTCGATTCTAAACTCGATTGATTGAGTAAAGTATCTAAAGGAAAAGTAAACATTCTGATTCTTTTTTTCATTTTAACATAATGTGTTGACGTTGACTGAATTACAATAAGTATCCTTTGTTTATTCTATAGTTCCCAAAACAGGCCACACCAGCTGAGTGACCTGCCGATCAAAATATGAACAATCAATCAGAATAGGCAAACATAATAAATAGTAAGTAGCAACTAATTTCTCTACCTACATATTAATTTCCATTAGATACCGTGTGTATTTACCCGCGCTGCCTATGGCCGAATCATCCAATCACCCGAACATAAAATCAAAAGTTATTTATTCAAATTAGGCTGAGAATCAGCACTTTTCGAACGTCAAAATTACAAAAGACAGTCAACCAAAAACGCCCGCCCTTCATCATGTGGGTCCTGTTGGTCATGTTGGTCTGGCAGCTATACCACTACCGATGAATAACGAGAAGTCAGTAGAGCTAGCAACTATACACTGTCCATTTAGGTAAACCGGTTTTTGACAGATGGAACTAGTGATTGCAGCAACACACAATACATTGATTGATACACGTACGGTATTATGTCTGTAAGAAGCCATAAATAAGATAATTCAATAAGATAAGGCAGTTTATACATTTATTTTATTACGCAAAGTTAACTTTTACGTAATCTGGAATATGTACGTTCTAAGACAGCTGTCAAAAAACGGTTAACCTAATGGATAGGGTATAAAAGCGAGTTGGCGAGCAACGAGCAGCGAGTGCGCGACGGCGACGAGTGATTACTCGCTGGTATGCGAATGCACCAACCTTAAGACTCGCAGCGAGTGCTCTCTTCGATAGCTCTTGTCGCTGCGGCAATCGAGTACCTACTCGCTGCAGATATGACCAATCAGCAACCAACTATTAATGTATGTATCTCTTTCACTTACACGGGCTTCCCACCTGGACATGAGTTACCTTAGGTAACTTGGAAGTATTTAAACAGACTCCGGACCTAAGTTGGCCGAAGCAAGGAAAACCTGTTCAGGTGGAGATTCATAGACGACTCCGCCTTGGAGTGTAAATGTGGTGCTGATCCACAAACGACGGGACACTTAATATCGTGTCCTGCGTCTCCTGTCAGGTGCACGTTACAAGAACTGATGGACACTGGTGATGGCGCTAAACAAGTAGCCGAATTCTGGGCCGTGTCCATTTACATTGCTATCGACACGCTAAGAAGAAGACTTATACGGGATCTACAATCTTTTGTAAGTTTCTTCTCTTGCTTGGCGGCGGGAACAGATGCTTAAGACACCATTGACCAAGTGTGTAATCTGCTTTGATGTCACTTTGCTTATAGGTTTTAATTGAGCTTTCAGTGAATTCTCTATGAATAAAAAGCGACTGTTTTCTCTTTGACAGTTCACTTTCATCACTTAATCACTAAACGTCACATTATCTGGATTGTCAACACTGAGTTTTATCCGTTCTGACTTACTTAAATCAACCAAATTAACCAAATAATGTAATTATGTCTAGTTTGAAACCAAAATTGCAAATATCACAAACCTCTGTTCGTCAAAATCCACAAGAACATATAAATTATAAAGAAAGAGGCCAGCGAGACAAAGATCCTAACGTATCTAGAATATACCAAGGCTACAATTTAGATCAAGCTGATAATGGTGAAGGTATGTATAAAATATTATAAACCATAAAAATAATTCATAAGGTTATTTGGCTGAGAAATAAGAAATGATATGAAACATATAATTTTTCCTTTACAGATTATCGAGTTAAATTCATAGAGAAATGCCTAGTGCTTCTGTCGTATCTCTTTGTTATCGTGACGTTGCCCCTTTCGCTATTTGCTATCTTCGTGGTAAGATAAAAATATTCATATCTCCTTTTTGAATTCAATATGTAGATGCTCTCTCTCTCTCTCATTGCCCCCAGCAACAAAATCAACAGCAACGATGTTCAACACGATGTTGCAAGTCTTTATAATATAAATCACATGTTTTAAAGGATGACGGTATGGTTTATTATTTCAAAATTGTACTGTGACACTAAGCAAACCAATTACTTGAGATACATACTCATCTTATGGGGTATCCAACTAGATATCAACTAATTAAAAAATATTCAGCGGTGTCGGTCAATTGTTTGATAAAGCTAGTGAAGATGGAAAGCCTTTTTTTTTTTTGGGTGGGAAATCATCATATGACCCCTCCCGCTCTGGGCGGAGCGGAAGGGAGTGTCAGACTTTTACTGACTAAAACCCACCCGTGTTCCTTCAGTTGCCTGTGCCAAGGGCCACGGTACCTGTTTCGAATAACCCGCAGCCCTGGCGGCAAGATGGAAAGCCTTAGGGCCTGTTTATTGATCCGTAGTTACAACTCAACCAATTGTTAAAAATAGTAACTAATGGTAAATTGGAAGCCGACCCCAACATAGTTGGGAAAAGGCTAGGCAGATGATGAGTAACTAATGGTAAAATTTTTGCGAAATGTGTTTTTTGATAAATTTTTAGTTTATCTTAGTTAACTGGTTAAAAGTAACGAAAACATTAACTTAAGGACTTTTTTACGTCGTAACACTTTCGCCCTGAATGGATATTCAAAATTGTTTTAAAAATTGTCCAAATCTGAATTTTCAAAGTCATCAGATTTAGAGAAAGCCCACAATTTCTTCATAAGATTTGCCTATTTACGTCATTATGGGTTGAGCCGCACACGATCAAACCAAAATCAACGGCGCTGTGTAGATCGCATTATTTTTTGGTCCATTTTCAAAATCTGAAAGTGGACTGTGTGGGTGGACTGGCCACGGGGCTCCTATCTGAAACTTTTCAAATATATTTTCGATGTTCTCTCATCATGATGCACTTACTCAGCTATCAACTTTTCTCCCTGCGTACGTTTGCTCAAAAACCGTCAGGGCTACTCACGATGGCACATGACGATTTTTTTTTATAATAAAACGGTACATTATAGGCACAGAACGATACTCTGCTCTAGTCTACGACTGATATTAGTTTTTTTTTTTTTTCATGTTCGCTACAGGTAGTGAGACAGTTTGAACGAGCGGTAATTTTACGAAATGGAAAATTGCGTAGCAGCGTGCCCTATGGACCTGGTCTCGTCCACTACCTACCATGCGTTGATACCGTTAAGTTCACAGACTTGAGGATCATTTGTTATGCAGTACCGCCTCAAGAGGTGAGGTATCTCTCTATAATTTTCATTAATTATTTCGTCGATATGATGTAGATTTTTATCACTACCGGCACAGGCCGAGAGGTGCACTCTTACGAGTAATTTGTCAGTTATATTTAAGTCTCATGTAATTGGAGGGTGACCCTATTAATGAGGCGTAAATCCAGAGTTCGGGCAGCTACGGAAAACTTCCTAATGGATAAACCTGATAACACTTTCCCAGACCTGGGAATTGATCTCAAAGGCTAGAACCGTATGTTTAGCAGTTATGCATGCGACGAGGCAGTCTTAAAAATTATCAACATAAGTAAACTATTTTACTATGGAACTTTTTAACAGGCTTTAACAAAAGATGCTTTGACTGTTGCCGTGGATGCAGTTGTGTACTACAAGATTTACGATCCAATTTGGGCGGTTGTTAACATTGCTGATTATAAGTAAGAAATAAGACTGTTTTAGACACAATACTGATTTATTGTAGCGCGACATGTTGTTCCAGTTCGTTAGTGCATCAAATCTCACCCCGATTGGCTAAGTTTCAAAAAACTCTTCCTCATCTCTGACCTATCTCTAACTTTACTCTTTAGTGCTTAAATGACGTGCTTTGCACAACGCTGCTTTTTTTTTTTTTTTTTTTTTTTTAATTTGCAGAAATCTGTATACAATAAATTGGTGAGCCCTGCCTCTCAAACTAGGGTTACCTGTATCTTGAGAGACAGTGTTCTGCCATGGGTTGAGTACAATAAGATTTATACAATTTGTGGGTAGTGTCGATCTACCAAGTAAATAAATGAGAATGAAGGTGACAGAAGGCTGTCACCTTAATTCTCAAAGTTGTGTCAACCGAGCTGGATGACTTGCCCTAGGTAGATTCGCCTGGACGTGCGAATTGTACATGACTTTCGTCTTGTCCAAATTCAAGCCGAGACCAACCCACGGAGAGGCTCCATTCAGGCCGTGTAGCATCTGCACCCTAATTGCGTAACACACAATCAATCGTAATCGGTTTCATTTTGACAGTTCAACAACATTCATTGCGTGATTGACGTGTTGAGCAGACAAATTTTTCGAACTTATGAAGCAATGGATTAGCAATTTGCTTCAAAATAATTCTGATTCCGATTGATTGTGTTACGCAATTAGGGTGCTGGTCTCACCATTCCAGCGTCTCTGCCATTATGACAATATCATCGGCAAAGCGAAGGTGTGAGATGTACTCGCTGTTCACGTTGATACCCTGCCCATTTCAGTCCATTATCTTGACAACGTCCTCCAGCGCATTGATTAAGCAGCTGGATGCAGTTGGATGGATTTCTGATAATGGATCTTGACAGTCATCGTGGCAGCGTCATACAAGCATTTCAACACTTCGATGTAACGCCAGAGGCCAAACCTGCCCATATTTCGATGGAGTCGAAGGCTTTCTCGTAGTCTACAATTGCCATACACGGCGGCTGGTTGCAATCCTCGGTATTCTGTACAATTTGCCGAACAGTATGGATGTAGTCCACGGATGTACTGAAGCCTTTTCGATAACTGGTTTGTTCTGATGGCTAGAACTCGTCAAACCTTCTGGCAAGACGGTTCGTGACGACTCTCGAGAACAGCTTGTATACCTACGTGGCTCAGAAGTGAGATGGGTCGATAGTTTTTCAACAATGTATTGTCACCTTTTTTGAAGAACAGAACCACCGCACCTCTGTTCCACGCCTCGGGTGGCTTACCCTCTTGGATGAAGTAGTCAAAGAGACTTGCTAGCTCTCTCCAGACTTGAGCCCCGCCCGCTTCAATCCTAACTAATGAGTTTGTTTGTTTGCTACGCTTTCACGGCAAAACAACTGAACTGATTTTGATGAAATTTAGTATGGGGATACTTTGAATCTTGGGGAAGAACATAGGGTAGGTACTTTTATTGAAATAACACGTGGGTGAAACCGCGGGCGGAAGCTATTATGCAATAAAATTGTGCTACGCTAGTAATATGAATAAATTCATTATAATGAACAAGAGAATCAGAGGGGCACTTCTCGTAATTTTAAGAACATTCACAGTCTGATCTCAGTCTCAATCTGTCAAAATACTTCTACTTTCCCTACATTTTGACAAGTTTTTGACATTTGTTTGTCGCCGAGATGAGACTGCGACTAGATTTTGAACGTTTTAAATTACGAGGATTGGCCTTCAGATGCGAATTTTTAATAAAATTTTCGGTTCACACAGAATATCCACACAATTTTTAGCAGCTACAACTCTGCGCAATGCCCTTGGAACGCGAAAACTATCTGACATCCTCTGCGACCGACCCGCAGTAAGCATTCAGGTCTTTGGAAATATGAAGAATTTGACCTTGAACTGGGGAGTAAAGATCGTGGGATTTGAGGTGTAAGTGGCAGATACAATTATTTTAACAAAAATTGGATGAGTAGTTTAGTCGCTACGGTGGATCATGTCTAAAAACAAATAACATAGACTGCTAGAAACTTAACCCATCCTTTTGGCTTTTTCGGGTAAAAATAAAAGGGATCCATTCTTTTCGCATAATATTCTTTTTCCTAATATACTTTGGCATAACGATTTTGGCATAATTTGTTTTGCCATAATAATACTTTGCCATATTTTTTTTTTGGCATACAGTTTACGTTGGCGTAATTATCTTGAAGGCTAATTTGTTTTGGCATAAATTTAATTCGCATAACGTTACTAGGCCTAATGATTATTAGCATAATAATATTTAGGCATACAATTAATAGAAATAACGGAAACAAATTTGAGTTATTTTTACGTATTTATTTTCACTCGATTCTGAATCACTTTTTCCAAGAGGCGGGGTGCCCCAAGGTCTAACACATCTCGATTTAGTAAAAAGGCAATGAGAACTTAGGATGCAAGAGCGAGCGAAGCGAGCTCGGGAATTGGGGCACCCCGACTTGGACAGGTTAGGTTCGAAGGGGATGACGGGGGCTCAAGTGAGCGAGCGGAGCGAGCGAACGAGCCCCCGTCATCCCCTTCGTGTTAGGTTCCTTTAAACCCTGCAGACAGAAATAGGGGCCCCGCGAAGCGGGGCTCCGTCGACTACGCCTTATTATTATTGTTATGCTTAATAAAGTTATGCTTTAGAATGTTATGCTTAAAAAATGTATGCTTTAGAATATTATGCTTAATCATTATTATGATTAGAGAAATTATGCGTAAAAAAATTATGCGTAAGTTGTTATGCGTAAATAAGTTATGCGAAAATATAATTAGGACAAACAAAAGTATGCCAAGTTATATTAGGTCTTAAAATTTTATGCAAATGGATAGGGAACCAAAATAAAATGACTTCACGGTCATTTAATTTCTACCTACCCATGCCAGAGAATTTCGCAATAGCAGCGTAGTATTCAAAAATGATCCCATTAAATATGATGCTGTATTTAAACCAATCGCTGAAGCTTGCTAATATCGCGGTAACAGACGTCATGACATGTTGCTTGAAATTGACTGTTTTCATTACATGAATTAAAGTCCTCGCAATCTATCCAAAGTTTCGCCATATACCTAACTTTATATCTAACATTCACTTTACTAAGGGCCGATTTTTCAATATGTTGTGTAGAAAAGTTTTACAGCTTTTGTATAGAAAATAGGTATTTCAAACAACCATAATATTATTCCTCAGAAAAAAGTTATCCGACGATCGAAAAGTCGGCCATTAGCCAATCATCCAGTTTATATTAAGTTTCATTCAATATTTTCTTTTAAATATTTTCTTTTTCTAACTCATAGTAAGGATATAAGCCTGCCCTCACAACTGCAAAGAGCAATGGCTGCAGAAGCTGAGTCGTACAGATTGGCGAATGCTAAAATCATTGTAGCCAAAGCTGAAATAGAATCCACTAGAAATCTCCAGAAAGCTACTACGTTACTTATGGATAATCCATATGGCATGCAGGTTGGTAGCATTTGGTTTTCAAAATCATCTACCTCTATAAATAGGCACTTTTCGTGTCTGTCTGTGTGCCCGCTTAGTTCTTCCACTTCCGCTCGTGTATATGAGTACGTGATCAACTGCTCATGGGACGCTCACACAGACGGCACGTTGCCAACGGCAGAGGCTGCAGCCGCTAACGCCGCTCGTTTATATGAGCACAGATATTTAAGTAGGATTTAGCATCTCAATGTTTTGACGCCACATCAGTAGAGCGGGTCGCTCTGCGCTAGTTTGGAATAAAATCTTTGGGAGGAAGATCAGTATCATTTCAATCATGATTTCGATCTCGATTTGAAACTCGACATCGATTGTTCTTCATCTTGTTTATGAAACTTTTCAGTTAAGATACTTACAAGCATTACAAATGATCGCCGGAGACAAGACACACACCATCGTTATGCCATTCTCAGCGGAATCGTTGAAGAAATTATTCAAGTGAATAACAGATAATTGTAATAATAGTTAACATTGTTTGGATTTGTAAATTATATGACAAGTAATTGTATCGTTCCTGTTTATTGAACAAAAGGAACTAATAAATAGTCAACAAAGTATAAAACACTAAACTAAAACAACGTAACAGGACTAGTATTCTCTGGAGTCATCTTCTTGCGTTGCATGGCCATGATGTACGAGTTTCTGAGGTTGATTGCCCGCTTTTTTATGCACTGTAGCCTGCAAATTATGTAAAAAGTTAGGTAACATAATTTCGTTTATATCAGTGCATCTGATAAATGCATTGTCATGACATTACAGGTAAGTCACGAGCCTATAACGTTCCCACTTCTGAGACACAGGCCTCCTCTCTGTGTAAGTGGGCCGTAATCCTCAACGCTGGCCCAGCGCGAATTTTTTGTTCTAGTATACTTTGCGATTTGCTCTCAATGTTTAAGAGCTAAAGCATACAGAATAATAGAAGTAAATCTTTTGAAATAAAAATTACCTGGAATCCATTCTTGGGGTCGGCAGTGTATCTTACAAGACGGATGGAGCCATCAGGTTCGACCAGTGAGTATTCACCCGTGACGACGTCGCCATCGCGATGTTCCTTATGGTTCTGAAGATTACCGGTATGAGGGTCTTCTACGCCATATGAGTACGCGTAGTCAGGTTTGGCCTGGAATAATTTAGGAGCAGATTAAGCGCTGTAATATGAAGAGAGAGTGCACGCAACATTGTAATTACGATCTTAACATAATTACTTAATATCAGTTTTATTCACGTGTGGATAAAACCTTACCACATAGTCAACAGTCTTCAAATGTTCGTATTTAGCGGTGTCCGGGTGAATTTGTCCTGATTTGTGGTCGTAGCCGTAATCTGCGTGTTGCTGGGCCGGGACACCCTCAGCTGCTGGCACCTGGACCTCCACGATCTTACCACTGACGGGTCCACTGAAGCGGCTGTATGAGTACCCTCCAGGTCTTCCTGACAACACCGCTGTTGCTAACGCTACCGGTATGAGAAACTGGAAGAAGAATTAATATCAACAAATGGATGATAATATGAACAAATGAGTACCAAGGCGTATCGTGTTACTAGTAACTGGGTTGTGGAGGTCAGCTAGGCAGTTGCTCCATGTTAAAGTGTCTGGTGGTGTAGTGTCTGGCGGGCAACTGCCGAGACGTTGTATATATGCTAGTTGCGAGGTGAACTCTGCTTGTACGATGCAGAATTTGCGTGACGGCAGTGTGATTCGTAGTTCGCATGTGGCGATATAGATGCCGCTACAGAAGTATTGGACGCGTTCGTAATACCTTATCTACCTACCAACTAACGAACCTAAAGAACATAATATTTCACTCGTTCTGAGTTGAGAGAGAGTTTGTTGAGTGAAACAAGAATTATTAGAAACAGTGACTTAATACAAAAATGATAAAGGACCATAATTTGAAAAGGTTAATAGTTTTAAAATAACAATTGAGATGCGTATATTGCGATGACGATCGATCGTGGGAGTTAATTTCTCTTTATTTTATTGACAACACTTCCAGTTCGCTGGTGACAAAAAGCCGCGGCCTTCACGGTCAGTGGCTATTAACTCGACTCGTTACTCAATAGCGACAATGAAAAATAATCAACCACGAAGAAAGTGAGACCACCGTTTTTTTGCAGTAAGTCAACGAGACTAATTTGATTGTTGTTTGATTGTTATTTTTACCTATTTGAAAATAGGATAAGGTGATCTGAGTCAACATTAAAAGTAGGTAGGTGCCACGTGCAGCTAGATACATGTTTAAGAAAAATGTATTCTTGATTGTTGTTGTTTTTGATTAGGTATAGGTTTATACTACTCTGAAAATGAACCTCGAGTTTGGCGTGTAACCGAATTCTAAGGGCAGTAGGCACTAAGACTCGCACAGTTTCAGCCTATTCATTCTGCAAAAATCTCACCGTGAAAACTTAAGTGAAGTGAGCTGTTCCACATGATGCTGAAACTACTAACAGTGATGCTATTCTGTCAATCCCTAGCAACAAATGGGATGACTGCCGGTAGATTCTGTAAAAATCTCGCCGTGAAAACTCAAGTGAAGTGAGCTTGATGTCAGTTGTCAGCAGTGTCAATCCCTAGCATTATTTGGAATGACAGCTCACTCCACGCTCACTTCACCTAAGTTTTCACGGTGAGATGGTTACAGAATCGCACTGCAGTTCACTAGAAGCTGACGTCACCTAAGTTTTCACGGGGAGAATTTTACAGAATATTTTGGCAGCTCACATCGAGCTCACTTCACCTAAATTTTCACGGTGAGATTTTTACGGTACGTATAGGTCGGCATGCACTCGTGCAACACTCCTCGTAGTCGAGAGAGAAGAGACAAAGCTATCACTATTACATAAATGTTCTGGTAAGAATCATCTTATAGGCGATTACTTACTTGTTATAAAATATTTCTGCAGTTAAACTTCATTGTAAAATTTAAATAAAATGAGTTGTAAATAGGTCGATTGTTGCTGTTTTTCACGGGTTCAATTTGGAGACCGTTGGGTGACCAGCAGGTTAATTTTAATTTATATTATGTATTATGATCAATACCTATCCTAATAATCAATAAAGTTCCTACCTTTAGAGATAAGCTTGGATGACTGAAAATTGAATCTTAATGAATAAAAAAAAAACATGAAATACCTTGTATATGAAAGCCATTATTCTGGAGGTAGTGTAGTGGTGGTCTCCCAATGATTCCTGCGGAACTGATGGCTGTACCACAAGTGTTGTGGTTTTATACTAGCTGTCACCTCGACTCGAATGAAGTGCAATCGTGAACTTGTACACTACGGTTGCAGCAAACTATGAATCAATAATTTTCAATATTCGGCACTGGGTACGCAGCCAAACGTTACAATGAAGTTGCGTAGATTTCTTTCAACGATCAATTGTTTCTTTATAATGAAGGCCTTGGGCATTTTTTATTTATTTTTTATTCCAACCAGCCCTCCAGAAGTTGAATAAGTCTCCTATGGCCTGTTGAGAACATCTGTGTAAGATCTGGATGTTTGACCTAATCTGGGTAGGGCCTGTGCAATCAAAGAGCACATGTGCAACGGTTTCCTCAGCCAGCTCAGACTGTCCGTTATGCGTATTGTGTAGAAGTGTTTGCGTAAAGCAGTGTCCCGTAATGGTCCGCGTCACCAGGCGCAAGCCTTTCCTATCTAGGCGTAGTAAACGTCTGGTTAGCTTGCTATCTAATGGCATGGCTTCCTTGGACTGCCTGCAGCCCGGTGGTCCACCAGCTCCACCAGGTCCACCAGCTCTCTGCTTGTGTGTGGGTGTGCTTCTGTAGCCACCTGCGTAGTTGGTTTAAGGGGATGGGCATGACAGGTTCCAGTCCACAGTCTGACGAGCTGGATGCCTTTCTGGCCAGCTCCAGCCATTTTGACAGTTCTTCCATACAAAAACTGTCAGACGTCAATTTTATTCCACGAATAAAAATTATCGGTCGATTGAAAAATCAGCCCATAATGTGATAACCTAATCGCCACTCTGTATGTTGTTGAAAGTAGGTATAATTCGCGACCGTTATCAAGATATAGAATTATAATCATTAAAATCATCATTAAGTAAATATTAGGTACACTTACATATTGATGATTTTAATGATTTTTTTTTTAGTTTTTAAGTTCAAATTGTCAATTGAATGACTATTAATTCATGAAATCATGACATTTGAGGCCAATTCTGTTTTTTGACCGACTTATAAAAAAGGAGGAGTTTCTCAATTCGGATGTTTATAATTATTATTTTTTATGTATGTTCGGGCATAACTCGGTTAATTATTATGTAGATAATTTGCAAAATTTTTTTTTTGTTCGAAAGAGGTTTATTCCGAAATGGTCCCATTTAACTTTCGTAAAGATTGATGTGTTTCGGAGACAGACAACGGAACTCTTCAATACATGCCAGCAATCAACCGCGATTGCTGCTATCGTATATGCATGCATTGTTTAAGTACGCAATCACACAACATAATATCACGCCCTCTAAAACGCCATCTGCGCTTTTGTTGTTATTGGGGTACCTACCTCTAATCTTGCAAGTATAGTTAGCTGGTTGGGGAAAAAGTTTCTTCGCATTTTTTAAGAAAATTACAAAACATCTATATACTTATAATAAATCTGTAGAAGTGAAAATTCTGTACATTGAAAATATCCAAAAAATAAATGGCAGGGGGTGTTACTTGACCGACACCGAATCCAAAAATGTGATTAAAAAAATTTTTGTCTGTCTGTCTGTCTGTTTGTTCAGGCATCACGCAAAAACTACCGGTTCGATTACGATGAAACTTGGTATAATTATTCTTTAATATCCTGGGCACCACACTGGGTACTTTTTATCCCGGAAAAGTATATACAATAAAAAACAAACTTAATTTTGCGGTTGGATCCCTCCGATTACCACTGTCTGTACTGTACCAACCGCAAATACTAAGTTTGTCGTAGGTTGGGTCACCCGCAGTGGAGTTCATTTTTATTCCTTTTAGTTTTTAGAGTTATTTAGGTTTATTTTTATATGAGTCGTAGGTATAGATTTTAATTTTAAAGTATAGGTAGTATATTTGATAGTGTACGTAGTGACCGTAGGTTATTTTATAATACTGTTAGGTAGGTTTAGTCATTCGTATAGATATTAGTTTTTAGGGATTTTGCTTATTTATTGAGTTTAGATTAGTTATCATCAGAAATAGGTTTATTTTTTTTAATAATAAATAATAATAATAAATATCCCTCGACCGAGGTACCCTCTTAATCACCACTAATGAGACACAATTGGTTTTCTATTGTAATTAGCCACAAAGGGCCCGCGACATAGATAGCATTCTGGGGAAGCACATACATTTTATCCTGTTAGCACGTTCCCGTAGGTAAATTTCCGACATCCACGCGGGCGAAGCCGCGGGCAGAAGCTAGTTTTTTAATATAATACCTAGTTTATTTACATACTAGCTTCTGCCCGCGACTTCGTACGCGGATCCAGTCCCTTTCTCGTTCCGATAGGAATTTCGGCAAGAGTTTGAACTGTGCGTTGATATGTCAGCCAATAAATCAGTCAAAACCGATGAAGGATTTCGATTAAGTTTGGTATAACTTAGATTGAGTGTTGTAGACTGGGTAGGTTATAACTTCATTAAAATATAAAGGTAGAATTATTTTCATTTCGAAATTAATATCAATTAGTTAAAATTACTGTTCTAAAAAAAATCTTTATAAACTATATTGTTGGTTTTTCCGACGGGTGCCAGAATATAAAGCCCGGAAGCGTTGCTAACCCTTGAGAAAGCAACATAAAGTTGGCCATGAGAAAAACAGCATGCATGACGATCACGATCAGCCGTAAGTCGCGCATCACGTTCTTCACTGGTCTTCAGAGATCTAAAAGTCAACGTGCTAATGCGCTGAGAACTCAAGCGTGATCCTTTTTCTGTGGACGTTTCTGATTCGAGAGATAATGCATGGCGATCACGATCAGCGGCCAGTCGCACTTCACGTTCGTCACTGGTCTCTAAAGACCTAGAAGTCGACGTGAGAATACGCTGAGAACTCAAGCGTGATTCTTTTTCCGTTAACGTTTCTGACTTGCGAGACAATGCATGACGATCACGATCAGCGGTCAGTCGCGCATCACGATCCTCACTGGTCTCTAGAGACCTAGATGTAGATGCGTAAATACGCTGAGAACGCAGGCGTGATTCTCTTTGTGTGTAAGTGTCAGAAACGCGAGACGATGCATGACGCTCACGATCAGCGCTAAGTCGTGCTTCACGATCCGAAGAAGTTTCCGCGGAGCGAGATACAGCCTGATGTTGTCGAACAGCATCAAGTCTTGCCTGGCGTTCCTCATTCGATTCTTGGGATCTAATAATCTTCAATCTTTTAGCTCCTTTCGAACATTGCGAAAGATTTGACCTCTTTCGTGGCGTGGTTATGGTTATGCTTATTAATGTACTTTAATAACTTTGCAATTAACATCTAAGTGACTGCGGGTAGCCTACCCTGTAACGCAGGGAGTTACCGGGTAGGCTACCGTGTCACGAAGATAAATGGATAAGGAAATTAAACACTAAAATAACATAAGCCCGAAGGCTTATCTATTATAATATATATATATATATACTAGCTTTCGCCCGCGACTTCGTTCGCGTGAAGCAACTTTCTTATGTTTTTTTTTTCCGTAAGAACCTTGTACAGAGTATTAGAAAACTACAAAAAAAAAATCAGCCAAGTCGGTCAAGCCGTTTTCATGTTATGTCGTGACAACGGAAAACGGGTTTTTATTTTTATATATATAGATATATATATGGGAGATTTAGCCAGTGAAGCCAAGTTTTCAATGATTTACCATCATCATCGAAAAGAAGGCCCAAACTGTTACCACCTTCACCGCGTGGAGGTATTCCCAGCTTATGTTAATATATTAGTATAAATTGATTTCCACATCAAATGTTCCTGATTATTGATTTTTATAATCTCGGCGGAAAATACTCATCAGATCAAACAAATTTTGTTAAAATGTCATGTCTTTATATGCTATAATTTTGCTGTGCTCTCCGAGTTCCACATCAAATGTTTCAATCTTCGAATTTTATTCTTCCAGCAGAAAATACTCATCAGACTGAACAACTTTTGCAAAGATGTCATTCCTATACAGGGTGACAGGGAAACACGACGTGTTCCTTCCAGGACGTGATAGTGTGACTCATTTGCAACAATTAAGCACGCCATAAAGCCTAGGCGAAAATTCATGGAATCCGAGAAAAAACGATTTTCATGTTTTATTGAAAATTTCCCAGAAATCGTCACTAAATAACACTTATCTCTAAATTCTCTAATTGAGTGGCTTTCATAGCTATGCCACTGGCTACATAATACATACTTTAACACACCTATTGATGTAACAAAATTTTCTAAAATATCAAACAGTTAAAAGTTAAAGTAAGAAGTTTATTAACTATTTTCAAAAATCATCTACGTACACGAACTTTGACACCAGTTATCTAAAAAAAATACTATGACACTAAGCGTACAAATTATGGGGAAGACATCTTCATTTAATCAGCTATGCAACGAGGTACAAAAGTTTCATAAATGTTTTAATGTGCCGATGAAACAGTCGATAATGTTGGCAAAGGTCGAATTTGCAAAATGTTGAAATATTTTAAAATGATGTGTTAATCGAATCAATTAACTGGTTTATGTTATCCCGTTACCTCCTCACCACCCAGCAATCATTTCTACGTCATGAAGCTAGATCGTCGCAACCAGGTGGCAAGTTGAGACGCCACTTTCGAGTGGTTAGTATTACTCATAATTGATGAGCTAATCAGTGATCACTTGTCGCTTAGTTCGCGTATTTTTACCCTGATTTTTAAACTACTGCGCACGTATGTATAAACGCTAAATATACTTCGGTTTTTTAAGCTTTTGACCAATGATCTTTTATTTATCATGTCATCAACCTGCAATGTGGTAGACTCTTCACATCATATTTGGTCGTTTAGAGAAAGTTCAAGAAAAAGCATTGCCTTAATCTTTGACGACGGATTGATGATTTTGGTTATTTGTAGAAAAGAGTTCACTGCTGCCAACTTTATGCCTAAGACAACTTTAAAAAAAGTAAGGGTCCAATCCAATCAATTAAGTTAATCTATCGCCATTCACAGCTGGACCTTGACCTCTCCTGAGCTACTTGCATGACATAAAATGATGTGCTTCACAAGCCCCTTAAGAAATTATGAATGTGGTTGCTGTTGGTTACTTAGAGCATCTTAACTTGTCTGGTACTGCCAGTGCACGTTTTAGTAAACAGTTATTAATTTTACAGAAGTCTCAAAGTTTATGTTTATTATAGAATTAAGAGTTTGTACGTGCACAGCAGTTTAATCACACGCGAACCAAGCGACAAGTGATCAGTGATTAGCTCATCAACTACGAGTATTACTAACCACTCGAAAGTGGCGTCTCAGCATGCCACCTGGTTGCGACGATCTAGCTTTATGACGTAGAAATGATTGCTGGGTGGTGAGGAGGTAAAGGGATAACATAAACCAGTTAATAATTCAATTAGTACATCATTTTAAAATATTTCATCAATTTGCAAATTCGATCTTTGCAAACATTATCCACTATTTAATCGGCACCTTTAAACATTTATGAAACTTTTGTACCTCTTTGCATAGCTGATTAAATGAAGATGTATTTCCCGTAATTTGTACGCTTAATGTCATAGTTAAATTTTAGATAACTGGTGTCAAAGTTCGTGTACGTAGATGATTTTTGAAAATCTATATACTTATAATAAATCTGTAGAAGTGAAAATTCTGTACATTGAAGATATCAAAAAAATAAATGGCGTTACTAGACCGACACCGAACCCAAAAATGTGATTAAAAAAATTTTTGTCTGTCTGTCTGTTTGTTCAGGCATCACGCAAAAACTACCGGTTCGATTACGATGAAACTTGGTATAATTATTCTTTAATATCCTGGGCACCACACTGGGTACTTTTTATCCCGGAAAAGTATATACAATAAAAAACAAACTTAATTTTGCGGTTCGATCCCTAGACCCGATTACTGCGCCAACCGCAAATAATAAGTTTGTCGTAGGTTACGTCACCCGCAGTGGAGTTCACTAAGGTTATGCTCTAAATGTAGTGCTGAAGATTGAATTTGGCTTGCACCGTTCGCAGCACACGCGTGGCGCGCGGCCGTTACGGATCGCTACCGTATATAAGGACATTTTTTGGACTTTGATTTGAACGGACGTGTCGAGTGGCGAGCGTTCGTTCTTATTTTAACTGCTACATGCAATTCTAAACCGTGCTTTTCAGTGCGACCTTTTTATTCCTTTTAGTTTTTAGAGTTATTTAGGTTTATTTTTATAAGTCGTAGGTATAGATTTTAATTTTAAAGTATAGGTAGTATATTTGATAGTGTACGTAGTGACCGTAGGTTATTTTATAATACTGTTAGGTAGGATTAGTCATTCGTATAGATATTAGTTATTATGGATTTTGCTTATTTATTGAGTTTAGTTATCATCAGAAATAGGTTTATTTAGGTAGGTAGGTATTTTATTTTCTGTTATTGTTTTTTTTTTATTAGGTAGGTACTTAGGTAAGGATATCATATAGGTACCCTCTTAATCACCACTAATGAGACACAATTGGTTTTCTATTGTAATTAGCCACAAAGGGCCCGCGAGATAGATGGCATCCTGGGGAAGCACTGCATACATTTTATCCTGTTGGCACGTTCCCGTGGAATAATTTCCGACATCCACGCGGGCGAAGCCGCGGGCAGAAGCTAGTAGTTAATAAACTTCTTACTTTAACTTTTAACTGTTTGATATTTTAGAAAATTTGGTTACATCAATAGGTGTGTTAAAGTATTAGGTAGCCAATGGAATAGCTATGACAGCCACTCAATTAGATAATTTAGAGATAAGTGATATATAGTGACGAATTCTGGGAAAATTTCTAAAAAAAATGAGTCGGTTTTTCTCGTATTCCATGAATTTTCGCCTAGGCTTTATGGGGTGCTTAATTGTTGCAAATGGGTCATACTATCACGCCCTGGAAGGAACACGTCGAGTTTCCCTGTCACCCTGTATATGTTACGGTTTAGATGTGCTCTTAGAGTTCCACATCAGATGTTCCAATCTTCGAGTTTTATTCTCGCAGCAGAAAATGCTCATCAGACTGAATAACTTTTGCTAAGATGTCAAACCTATATATATTATAGTTTAGCTGTGCTCTAAGAGTTCCACATCAGGTGTTCCGGATCTTCAATTTTATTCTCTCGGCAGAAAATGCTTATCAGACACAATTTTTTTTTCTAAGGCGCCATTTTTGTAACTCTTATAGTTTAGCTGGTCTGTTGCGGTTCTGCATCAGGTGTTCCAGTTTCCAAAATCAATTATAGCCTATATGTTGCCCAGGCTTAGTAGCTAGATAACAAAAAAAGTTTCATTCAAATCCGTCCAGTAATTCCGGACAAACAGACAAACAGACAGACTTTTTTTATTAGATTCGTGTTCTATTACTGTTTCTTATCCCTCCTTTTTTTTTTTTTTTTTTTGAGGATGGGAAATCATCAAATGACCCCTCCCGCTCTGGGTGGAGCAGAAGGGAGTGTCAGACTCTTACTGACTAAAACCCACCCGTGTTCCTTCCTTAGCCCTTTATGTTCCAGGGCAGCGGTAAACCCTTTCGGATGGTCCCGCTACCCTGGCAGGCTTCGGCCCTATGGGGCCCCGTCTCTTTTGCTGACATCTCTTTGAGGCGCGCGTGGAACACGAACACGCCGTCCGGCACGGGCCTAGTCCTGATCGGACGGAGAGTTACCCATTACTCTCCGCCCGCAGGCCCGCGCCTACGGTGGCCGGGAGTCGTCACGCGGCTCCCGACGCCCGGAGCGTCTCCCGCGGCGGCTGAGGCGTGAGGTGCGCAAGGCGCGTTCCCTCGCCCACCCCGCCACCTCCTTCGCTAGCATGACTGCTTCGCAGAAGGAGGTGACTGCCTCCCACTCCCTCTCACCCCGGACCATGGCTTGAACCAGGGCCGGACGCGAGAGGTCGCCGCCGCTGCCAATCGCCTCTACGAGGACACGGCGGTGCTCTGCCCAAGCAGGGCAGACCTCCACCGTATGCTCCACCGTGTCCTCTGGGCGATCCTGACAGTGGTGACACCCGGGCGTCTCCTCCCGCCTGATGATGTGCAGGAACCTCCCGAAACGTCCGTGTCCGGAGAGGACCTGCGTCAGGCGGTAGGTGAGAACGCCGTGACGTCTCTCTAGCCACTCCTCAAAGAGGGGTCTTACCGCCGCTATCGTGGCGTGCCCTGCGCTGGGTTGCGATAGTCGCTCCTTCCATGCCACCATGAGATCGCGCCGGAGGTTCGTCCGCTCCGCCGCGGTTCGCCGCGGATGCGGAGTTTCCCCCCGGCGTAGTGCCTCCGCGCGCCGATCATATAGGCGCGCGAGGACTATCGCCTCCTTCTTATCCCCCCTCAATTATTCTTTTTTAAATATATTCAATGTACAGACACAACTTTTTTACATTCTTATTATAAGTATACGTAGTAGTTTACATATTATAACTAAAGTATGTAGGTACCATTTTGTTCGATAACTTTTTGCCATTTTGTAGGTAGGGACATGATCCCATTGCTATAGAAATTTTGGGACTTCTGATCATGATCGAGACCGTGGAAATCTGAAGGTGCAAGGTCAGGACTATACGGCGGATGCATTAACACCTCCCAGCCAAACTCTCTTAATTTTTGCTGAGTGGCTAAAGATGTGTGAGGTCTAGCGTTATCATGATGAAAAACCACACCCCTTCTGTTGATTAATTCCGGCCGCTTTCTCTCAACTTCTTGCTTTAATCTCATCAGTTGTTCGCAGTAGAATTCAGAATCGATGGTTCTGCCTGGTGGTAACAGCTCATAATTAGCTTTTTTTCTTCTAGGACTCATTATCATATTCTCTGATTAGGATATTGGGTTGGAATATTACGTTATTATTTGCTTCCAAGTACGCACATAGTCATAGTCATAGTCATTTATTCATAAATAAGTAACTTGTATCTGAATTTACACACAAAATTACACAATCGCACTGGTATACACACTAATATAAATTACATTTGAATTTCTTAAATAATATCAACAATTTAAAAATAATAAATTTACATTTCCTCAATACTACTACTTCGACATGTCAATTAAACAATATGGCTAACATCTTAAAATTTAAAATAATAACAATAAAATAATTAAGTAAGTAAATATAAATTAGCATAAATAGAATAGATTGATAGAATTAATAAAAAAAAATAAAAAATCCAGTTAATTATTAAGATCATAGTTAGGTCAATAAATCAGAATGAACTAAAACCAATAAAATTTACCAACCAATGATTATCTCAATAAAATTACTATTAAATAAAATTACAGTTCTTCTACAGCATATAGACACTTATTCAATAAGAATTTTTTTAGTTTTATTTTGAAAGCGCTACTGTAGATAGCACTTTTTATGTCTAAAGGCAACCTGTTGAATAATTTTACAGACTGGTATCGTGGACTATGTTTAACAACACCAGGTACCGAACCGAAATGCTTGCAAGACTTCAAAGTATTTTATACGGCTACTCGCTCAACTACGTAGGTACTCAACTGCGTTAGTTTTCGCAAATGTTATTGCGAGTTGTCATATGGAATTAGGGTGGCCAACCCTACTATATAATATAGTATCCTACTGTATTAGAGGCCCGACTACTATATTTCTGAAAAAATATATAGTATGCGAAACTACTATATTATTAGGCATAAAACCCACTAAGCAATAATAATAATAATGTTACGCGCCACAATTAATGCCTGATACATGGTGACATTAGTTACCACTGGCGCCATCTATTGTGGAGTGGAAGAACTAATAGTCACGCCATCCGTCAGCGCCATCTATTGACGAGTAGATATGTCGAAGCTAGAACTAACTAGAACTATCGACATCTGGTCAGTCGGGGCCGGTATGTACTCGAACATTCTAGATGTTTCTACGATAGAAGGTTCTGGAACTATCTGCGGCACTATATAAGGCCGGGATTAGCCGCGACTCCGCGAGCAATCAGACTTAGTTCTGCTACGGATGCGAATACATCGAAAGCGATCTTCAAGTGCGACTTAATAGCGATTGTGTTTTATAATTAGTGTGTTTCGAGTTGTTGTTAGTGTTGATTAATTAAAGTGTAACTTTTGGGTGATTTTTATCGGCATTTTTATTGTCACGAACCCGAAGCTCGTAACAATTGGTGTCAGAAGCAAGGATTAAAATCATGCCGATTTTACCTAAAGACGACACGGATATCCGTACCCGGAGTCAACGCCAACAGGAGACGGACCAGAGACGTTTTGGTGGAGCTATGCCGCAGAGGTCGGAGGGCCAGCTACCAACCACGGAGGCCGAACCCTCCGCAGCAGCTCCAGCATCAGCAGCACCAGACCTTGCTGCCCTGATGATGATGCTGCAGGAGCAGGCCCGCCGACAGGAGTAACAGGCTCGTCGGTTGTAAGAACAGCTCCAGCGGGACAAGGAGGAACAGGCCCGCCGACAGGAGGAACAGGCTCGTCGGTTGGAAGAACAGCTCCAGCGGGACAAGGAGGAACAGGCCCGCCGACAGGAGGAACAGGCTCGCCGACAGGAGGAACAGGCTCGTCGGTTAGAAGAACAGCTCCAACATGATAAGGAGGACCAAGCGCGCCGCCAGGAGGAGCAAGCGCGCCGCCAGGAAGAGCAGATGCTCCTTATGAAGGATCTTCACGCTACCTTCGGGAAAGACATGAAGGAGGTGAAGGATAAGGTTCTCAATGTGACAACCGGCTGTCGGAAGCTGAAATCCGGATCGACCAAGTGAATAATCGGGTTGACAACGTGGTGGCTGACGTGAGGAAAACCGTGATGGCTGACGTAAAGAAAACGCTGGATTACCTTAACCTTGGGGATGGAATCGCAGCTCCCGTAGCTACAACACCTTCGCTACGTGGATTCAAAGTCCCACCGTTCGACGGAACTTCTTCCTGGTCGGCCTACAAAATCCAGTTTGAGGCTGTCATGAAGGCGAACGGTTGGAATAAAAGTCAGGTCATGACTGCCCTCACCCTAGGCCTACGCGACCAGGCCTTAACTGTTTTGGAAGCTCTCGGTAAGGAAGTGACTTACGAGCAGCTCCTTGAGGCATTGGAGGCTCGGTATGGCGACGCTCACCTGGAACACGTGTTTCGTGCGCAGCTCAAGGATCGCGTGCAACGCAGTAATGAAAACCTGCAGCAGTGGGCCCTTGAAGTGGAGAAGCTGGTGCGTAAAGCTTACCAGTCCGTACCGGCGCTTATTGACGGGAACCTGGTGCAGGCATTCATCAACGGCATCCGCGACCTTGAAGTTAGAGCTGCTGTGAGACTCGGGCACCACGGGACGCTTAAGGACGCCTTGGCCCATGCACTGGAGGTGGAAGCCGTACGACAGGATCATCGTTCCCATCGCGTCAGGGAGGTTGCAGCGGCTACAGTTCGCGACCGCAATAAAGGATACAGCCCTAGATGCTACGGCTGTGGGGAAAAGGGCCACCTTCGATCCAGTTGCCCTAAGAGAACTGCAGAAAGGGAAGAAGGCCGATCTCCAGAGGGCAGTGCAGCTAACAGCACCGCCCAGCACCAGCAGAAGGCGTTGCTTATGGCTCACCAGAAACAGCAAGCCCTTCTAGAACGCTTAGAAGAATTGAAGCGCGCATTGGACATGCTACAGACCAAGTTGGAGCGAGTGCGACGCGACGCGCATGCGCGGTCCGAACAAGACCGTACTTATATCAACCAGCTGAAGGATGAGATGGCCGCCTTGAAGACTAGGCAAGAGAGTAAAGAAGTCGTACCTGTGAGGATGCTCAAGACAGACCTCAGCAACGAGTGGAAGGTAAGCGTACAACGTGCACAGCAGGAAGATTCGGACATCAAGCCGATTCTGGAGTGGATGAAGGCCAGAGCTGAAGAGAGAGATGAAGAAGATGAAGATGAAGAGAGAGAGAGAGATGAAGAGAGAAGCCAGAGATGAAGCCCAGGTGGAGCGACGTCTCAGCGATGAGTTCGATCACAAAAAGCTATTGGGCCCAATGGGACAGCTTGGTGATTCAGGATGGAGTCCTGTGCCGTAAATGGGAAAATGCTCGGGGAGACAGCTGTCATTTGCAAATGGTTGTCCCTAAAACTCAAGTACCGGATGTTCTACAGCTGTACCATAATGGTTGTTCAGGAGGTCATCTGGGAGTAAAACGGACTCTACTGAAGATACGAGAACGGTTTTACTGGGTCCACTGTCGGGACGATGTCGAGGACTGGTGTCGCAAATGTACAAGTTGTGCAGCTGTAAAGGGACCTCAGACTCGTAGTAGAGGTGCATTGAAATTGTACAATGTTGGCGCACCATGGGAGAGGATAGCCCTCGACGTTGCGGGGCCGTTTCCGGAAAGTGAAAGTGGTAACAAGTATTTCATGGTTGTGATGGATTACTTCACTAAGTGGCCGGAAGTCTTCGCCATTCCAAATCAAGAAGCTTCGACAGTTGCAGATAAATTAGTTTATGAAGTCTTCTGTCGTTTTGGAGTTCCTTTAGAGATTCACAGTGATCAAGGAAGGAATTTTGAGTCCCAAATATTCCAGGAAACTTGTCGAGTTATGGGTACTCATAAAACAAGAACAACTTCTTACCACCCACAATCGGATGGAATGGTGGAACGATTTAATCAGACACTGGAGAGGTACCTAGCAAAAGTTGTGGAAAATCGGCAACGAGATTGAGACAAGCACATACAACCGTTTTTGTTGTCATATCGAAGCGCTGTTCACGAAAGTACATCGGTGACACCAGCTTTCGCAAACTTTGGAAGAGAATTACGGCTGCCTGCAGACCTGATCACCGGAATACCACCTGATGCCCCACGCAGTATAACCGATTATGCGAACAACTTGCGGAACAAAATGAATGACATTTGTGAGCACGTCAGACAATCGGGCCAGCAAATGTCTGAAAAGATGAAAACCCGTTATGACCGCAAAATGAACAGGTTCGACGAAGGTTCACTAGTGTGGTTGCACAATCCAGTCCGCAGCAAGGGGAAATCTCCTAAGCTTCAAGCTAAATGGGATGGACCGTACCGGATTGTGACAAAGATCAATGACGTAACCTACCGGATACAGAAAGGTGCAAGAGGTACTCCTAAGATCGTCCATGTGGATCGATTGGCGCGTTATTATGGAACCGATAATGCTCGGGACGAGCATGTCTTAAGAGGGGGCAGTGTTACGCGCCACAATTAATGCCTGATACATGGTGACATTAGTTACCACTGGCGCCATCTATTGTGGAGTGGAAGAACTAATAGTCACGCCATCCGTCAGCGCCATCTATTGACGAGTAGATATGTCGAAGCTAGAACTAACTAGAACTATCGACATCTGGTCAGTCGGGGCCGGTATGTACTCGAACATTCTAGATGTTTCTACGATAGAAGGTTCTGGAACTATCTGCGGTACTATATAAGGCCGGGATTAGCCGCGACTCCGCGAGCAATCAGACTTAGTTCTGCTACGGATGCGAATACATCGAAAGCGATCTTCAAGTGCGATTTATTAGCGATTGTGTTTTATAATATTAGTGTGTTTCGAGTTGTTGTTAGTGTTGATTAATTAAAGTGTAACTTTTGGGTGATTTTTATCGGCATTTTTATTGTCACGAACCCGAAGCTCGTAACAATAATAATAATATCCCTGGACATTTCACACAGCGCCATCTTGTCCCAAGTTAAGCAACCTAATGCTTGTGTTATGGTATATCTGTTTCTGAACGATTCTGGTAAGTACATTGAGATAGGAAAAACATGGAGATGCCGCGTTATTCTATACATACATTTGCAAATATGAGTGAAATATGATCCAGAATTTGAAATATCGTTATGTCTCATTCTTTCTAGTGAGATAATCTTATTTGATAAAAGAGACAACTATATTTTAAGTTGTTGCTAATTATGGCAACATTTTGTCTTGACGTAGTGACAGTTGTAGGTAAGTGCTGTAGCAGCCATCTTATGCGACGAGTTTCGTGGTAGTTTTGCTGTCAAATGGTTGTTTGTTTTTTGTATTATTGAGATTTGCGAGAAAATTACAAGGATTTTACCTTTTAAAACTGCATGTGAATGTTGGAAAACAGAAGTTCAACGTGCCTGTGTGTTGTATTGTGAAGTGTGGTGCAAGAAAGAATGAAAATCAACCTCAATTGACTTTGCACAGGTTAATAGCCGGTTTTCATGCATTAATACATACATTAATACACAATCGATGATAAAATTGTAACGCGATCATGAATTTATAACTAAAGTATTGATATTTGGGCTCATTTCCATAATTATAACAGGCCTTTTTATTATATTTGTTAATTCATTCGTTTGTTTACAAACAGATGTCATAATGGAATAGTGTTGTACCGTTGCCGACTTACCGTAATAGTTTCCGAAACTAGTTCCTCTGCTGAAACGATATCCGTATATTCTGCGGTGTTAACATAAATAATCTTGCGTCTTATTCGGTCCGAGTGACCTAGCTAGGTCCGGCCTGTGGTTCACACTTCACAGCACCAAAATCCATCGTGATCCAAACGTGATAACTAGTAATACTCGTATATAGTATCGTTACTCGTTATAGTAACAACGAGTTATCAGTTGTTCCTTGATGGGCACAACCCTAGCAATGGCAGCCATTTAATGAGACAATATGAGTTGTAGGTATGCACCCTGTTTTTGTAGGTATTTCCAGTCCATTCTTTTCCATACTTGTCAATGGGTAAGTATGTCATTTTGAGTTTGACAGATTTTCAATTTCGCGCCTATCTGAGATTGTGTTTTGGAAATAGCTACTTACTTAATGATTTATTTATGTAAATAAATCAGTTGAATAAAATTCTAGATATTCTTCTTTCTGATGATTTTTTTTTATTTTCAAATAAAACAGGTGAAAAATGGCAACAAGTTTTGAGTGATGCAGATTTTACAAATATTTAAAAAATAATATTAATTCCGGCAACATCCGCTTATAAAGAGCGTATATTTTCTGAAATGATTGATAAATGGCGATGAGCGCAATAGGGCCTGTACCTATAAAATTAATTACAGCTGAGCTGAGTTAATGGTATTTAGTCATTTAAATTTAAATGGCATTAATAGCTATGAAGGCTCAAAGTAGCAAAAAATATTCTTTTAAGAAATAAAGTTTTTAAAACCGACTATTATTTTTTTTTTCGCTATCTACTCTATTTTTTGGGAATTATGTTAAAACTACTATTTCTGACTGAAAAAGAGTTAGCAACCCTATATGGAATGGAATGAATGCGTGCTGCTGTGCTATGGTTAGGCATACTAAATAAATAAATAAATCAATGTAGGTAAGTTCACACGATAAATAATCATTATTGTGTATGTGAAGGATTTTTTTTATGGAGTGTATCCTGACATTCAATTTCGTTTCGTATAATTTCAGAAACGTGGCTGAATAATTTTAAATTATCTACTGGCAGCGTGGCAGCCCCATTGAGATAGGAAAAACATTCAGTTAAAGAAGTAGTCATCTAGTCATTCTATAACTGAGAGTTTATGGTATTAGTGTTTTAGTGTTCTGTGGTTTGAAGTTTTGGAGTCAGAATTCAGATAGCGTTGTAATTTTTGTCGTCTCGTCTGTAATAAACTATCTTCGTTATGATGAGCTTCATTTCAATTGATTCTTCATAGATAACGTAATATTCCAACCCAATATCATAATCAGAGAATATAATAATGAGTCCTAGAAGAAAAAAAGCTAAACAGTCTCCACGAAAGAACAATTTAAAGCGGGAAAGTAATGCGGAAGAGGTAACTTGCAAGCGTCCGAAAGTTATTATAAGCGAAGAAGATGAACTCAAGGCTAGAAAGAAGAATAACTTCGTCGAAGCTTGCAGACAAGTCTCCTGTAGAGCCTATTCCGATCACCCCGCGAGATTGTTGTTATTGTACTATTATCCGTCTTGTATGAAGAAAAGGGTTTGCAAACATAATGATAACACTGGAGTAAGTACTAATATGCCGTAGAACAAGTATTGTACTGAAATCAAATCTAAAGACCTGTCTTCTCATGCCTCCAAAGAAGCCAGATCGAATTCAGTGAACCTACTGATCATAACAATGGGGATTGTATTGAAATAATAAAATCTTTATATGATTTATGTGATAAGGCCTATGTAGTATTCAATTCTAGAAATTATACTATGGCATTGTTATATTTCAGATAGACATCAAGGAAATGCCACATTATGCTGGAGAGTCATTCACAATAGAAATGAAGAATAACATGTGGTATGAAGCTTTAGAAGTTTGCCAAATGTCCATAACCCCTGTACAGTATTTATCTGCAAATGTACTCAGAGAGATTGTGGAGATTATGTTGGTAAATATACCTAATTACCTGTAACTTGTTTATTTACTTCAAATACTAAGCAGATGAAAATATTAACACAACTTTGGTGTTGGATTTTCATTAATTTACCATTGATATTGTTACATTTCAGAATGCCCATGATGATAAGTTCTCTGAACATACAGTGCCTCACATCATAGACAAGTGCCAACAGATACTGGCTCAAAACTTTAGCACTCACCCACCATGCATTAAAAGTTTAAAGAAGTGTTACAACTCTTTCCTAAGGTCACCCATGGATCTCAAGGAGAAGACATATACCAACAGAGTACAATATGAATACAGGAACGGTGTTGTAAAGTATTGTATGAATAGATTGGAGCATGAAATCAGTTCCGACAGCGTAGATGGCCCTTTAATTAATAAATGTGAGCATATTCCAGAAGAAATGAAACTAAGTCTAAAAGGTCTACATTGGCAGAAAGAGAAATTTGAAATTTTTGAACTTCTAAATAGACCAGACAGGATAGAAAGATTGATGGCTGTGCTAGAAAGTATTGTAGAATTATTACAGTTTGATTTAGCGATTTGGCACACAAGGTATAAAATTTGCTGATATAAATACATACTGAAAAAAAAATTGTTTTATGATAAATAATACCATAGAGTACTTAGAAAAAAAGAGGTACTTGGCACAATTAGATAATTTAATGAATGCAATAAAAAATGAATTTAAATGACACATTATTTTTCAGGTACAAAACTAATTTAATAAGACATATCATGGGGTTGCATAAGCCTCTAATAGCATTTGTCTTATGGTCAGAGAACCCAATGTACTCAGGGTCTGTAAATCCCAACTGCAGGCAAATAATTAGGCTCTTTGTGTATCTAATACATCTACAGTACCCAGAGTCCATGATAAGAATTATTACGGTAAGTCTTAAGAGTAAATAAGTAAAAACTAAAACATCAAAAGTTGAATGCAGTCTGGGCACTCTACATTACTAGACTGCCCTGACTGCACTATTGAAGATATTTAGAAGACATAATAGTTCCTCTTTTCATCCTCAGCCACTGAGCTTGAACAGTTGCTCCAAGAACTCAGCAATGCAAGCCTTTTTTTTTTTTTGGGTGGGAAATCTACAAATGACCCCTCCCGCTCTGGGCTGAGAGAAAGGGCGTGTCAGACTTTTGACTGACTAAAACCCACCCGTGTTCCTTCAGTTGCCTATGCCAGGGGCCACGGTATCTCTTTCGAACAACCTGCAGCCCTGGCGGAGCAATGCAAGCCTTGAGGTTGGACTGAAGATGAATATGTCTAAGACCAAAGTGATGTGCAAAGAAACACCTGGAAGCATAAAAGTAAATGGGGAGATAATACAACATGTCCAGGAATACCTTTACTTGGGCTAAGTAGTCTCTTTCCAGGCGAGGCAAGATAAAGAAATCACAAGACAAAAGGAAAATGCCTGGAAGAGCTACTGGTCCATGAAGGAACTATTTAAGGGCGAGTCGCCTATCGCATTGAAACGCAGGCTCATGGACTTGGACATGTGTATTTTTCCCGTCTTAACCTATGGTGCACAGACTTGGTCTTTGACTAACATCCAAAAGTCCAAACTCAAGGTCTGCCAACAAGCAATGGAGCGCAGTATGCTAAGTGTTAAATTAACGGATCGTGTTCGAAAACAATACTGCGCTCCAAAACAAAGATAGCTGACGTGGCTCAAAAAGCTGCCCAACTTAAATGGGACTGGGCAGGACATGTCTGCCGCATGCCGGACAAACTGTGGGCCCAAAGAACTGGTGCCTTGAGACAGTCAGGCGGGGTCGCGGCAGACCACGTAGGAGATAGCGGGACGAGCTGGATAGGTTCCGTCCAACTTGGAAGGAGGACGCGCGGGCTCGCGATAGATGAAAGAAGTGGAGGGAGGCCTTTGCCCAGGAGTGGGACAGCGTAGGCTAGCATAAAAAGAATAACAATAATTAGGACTTTTATTAACATAAGATTTATTAAAAGCTGTTTTTGTATTTTTCAGACCTGGCTAAATATAATGATTCAAACAGTTTATATCTGTGAACAAGAATCAAACAGTGACTATCCAAACACATCAAAATTTTGCACAGCTTTTGCAATTGAATTCTACAAAATAATCTCAGGTTTGTACCTTTTGTTAGGTAGTATTCTGTCTATTACATGCATTTGTTCAGCCAATCATATCCATTCTTTGTGTTTTAGTACAAAGGGCTATACATACTATAGCCATTTGCAGATTAGGTCAATGTAAAAGTATTAGTTGCACTTGCACCGCACATGGTTCAAAATCGCTTGACAATTCACATGACAGTACTCATTTTAAGATTCAAACATTTTTTTATTCAAAGTATATTTACCACGAATTGTTACTGTTGCTTATAGCACGGGTACCTACCTAGTTTAAGTGACAGTGTTCATTCTTGTTAACAAACTTATTTGAACCAATAAACGATATTTATTATTATATTTTTAACTAACTTCAAAAAACAGAGCACATAGCCTCCGCCTTCCTTTGAAGTTACTATTTTCGTGCCATGAACTCCGATTTTTTCGTGATTACTGTGGCGATTTACGTGATTCTTTTTTCATTTGAATTCTAGAGGAGGTTGTGATGTGGTCTCATATAAATTTTATTAATTTTGCTCAGGTCTGTTCTCTGTGTGTTCTCTAAAATAAATTGAATAAAAATAATTTTCAGAAATGCCGCATGAATCCATCAACAGGATTTTGGAAAGGATTGAACCAGCATTTATGAGACATATCATTGGCATGTTACATATCAAGAAGTTAACCAAAACAAATAACGACTGCATTATAAGCATTATAATTAACAATATCAAAGACTTCCAGTCGGGCATATATCCACCAGATGATACTAATATAGAAATCTCCAAGAAGTTATTTTTTAAACCCAAGAAAATAAAAAGAATACTTAATTATGTGATCAAAAATTGCATGACTCCTGAAAATGGCTTGACTCCTGAAAGTCAGAAAAAAGTACAATATCCTAAACTCGATAAAAAAGAATTAAAATATTTGTTACTAAGTACTACTAACCATTTCAACCTTGTTCATCTTGTTCACACTCAATACACAACATTAGAAGCCTATTTAGATACATATGATGTACAAAGTGTGGAGGAAACATGGAATAAATTAAATGAACAGTTGTCTGATGAAAGTCAAACACATAGGAAAACATTACCAGAAAATAGCTCATATTATGTAACTGAAAATTTTATCAAGAAGTACAAGCATGCAATGAAGACAATTAAGGAATTACATATGATATTTCATGGTTTGAAGAGCAGTGGTGATTTGCCAGACATGTTGGAAGTTTTTACAAATATAGAACTCTTAGAACAGTAAGTTGAACCTGTGATAAATGCATAAATATTGGTAGGGTACAGTACAGCACAACTGCAGGGTTTGATTACACCAATGGTGGGAAGATAGGTGGCTCACTAAGATACAAGCTAAGCTAGAACATACTACTGTCAACACTAGAGGCTAGTTGTTGCTAGGATAAAAGAAAAATCTGCAATTGAAATTTGAAATTCTATATCAGAGTCCCTTTTATTAACTCTGTTTTAATTGTTGACTTTAAATTTAATAATTATTCAATAATAATTCATTATAATTATAATAATTTGAATTTTTATGTAGTTCATGAATAGGGTCAAGCGAAGCATCTTCTTAGTGTTGATAGCAATCTAAATTAATTACTTTGCCCAGAATTCGGCTACTTGTTTGGGTCCATCAGCATATTCATCAGTTCCTGTAACGTGCAGCCGACAGGACACGCAGGACACGATATTAAATGTCCCATCATTTGTGCAACAGCTCCACATTTACACTCCAAGACGGAGTGGTGTATGAATCACCACCTCTACAGGTTTTCCTTGCTTCGGCCAACCTGGGTCATTCAGCGAAGCCTATTGAAGGCGAAGTTCTTTAATACATTGGTCATTTACTTTTGCTGAATCTGTCCTGTTCACTTCCATAAACCTGGCATCTATCTATATTGCTACTTGCACTTGCAGTGTGCACATTGACTTTATGGTTTAATCAAGGTATCTAACCAAGCAAATTATTTCTTGGTAGACACATGTTCACAAGTTATTAAACTTCATAAACTCAGTCAATTCTTGCCTATAAGTTTGTTAACAAACAAATGTTTTGGAGTGGAGACCGCATACTGGAAGATGTAGCATTGGAAGGCCTCCCACGAGGTGAACCGGTGACCTTGTAAAGGCCGCAGGAATCCACTGGATGCGGGAAGCACAGAACCGGTTGAAGTGGAGGTGCTTGGGAGAGGCCTATGTATAGCAGTGGACGTCTTTCGGCTGAAATGATAAACAAATAAGTTTAACAAATTTTCCCTATGTAATCTTAAGTTGTGTTGTTCATGTTGTTTTATAAGACCTTGGGACCACAGTTATTACAGTAAGTTTTGTAATATTGGCAATGCCAAATTTGATTGTTTTTGAGGGATAAGAAGTCCCTTTTAGCTGTGAGAAAATGAAACAATCTCAGTTATTTTTGCTATTTTTATATAAATTATTATGTGTAGGTAATTACCTTCCACTTGTTCCCATACCTATTATGAATACATAATGTATTTTTAGTGTAAAACCTGTATAAATCCTTCTTTTGAAACCACCAAATTGCTATATTTCATTTAAAAAAATTGTTGCCAAGTATTACTCTGTATAGGTATGTTACGTAATTTTATTGTTTGAATTAAGCGTTAATTATGTTGTACTGGTATGATTATCATTGCAGAAAAACAGTAAATTTTCTTTTACTATAATGTGAAATCTATAATAAGAATAAATAAAACTAAAAGTTACTACACTATTATTGTTTAATTAATATTTTGGCATAAAATGTCCTCTGGCTTTCTTGGATCGCTTAGCTTTTTCAATATCCACATCAGGGTATTCTGCTTTCAATGCCTCCATACTCATGTTGGGGAAGCGCTTCAATAAATGCTGCACGTGACTGAAGTCCCTGTTGCGAGCTTTCCTTTCAACGTTATACTCCTTTTCTTTGTACAGTCTGTAGAACTTCTTGACAGCTGCACTGGTTATAAAGCCATTTTCAAGGTATGGTCTCACCCAACGTGTGTTCATAAACTTGGGGATGTAGTACTCCCGCTTGTGATGCTTCTCTGGTAAACCAAAAAGGTTCACTACATCCTCGACAGGACGTTCTCCAGTTTCACCCGTCTCAAGCTTGTAATAAGCGATGTTGCGTTCTCTTATAACAGCTTCTATATTATTCATTGATTCTTGAACTTTGTCAATTCTTTCAGGATTAGGAAACAATCTCATTTTAAGATTACATTCATGTTCCATTGTGTACAACATATTCCGTTCTTTTAACAGTACATACCACAGTTTGTGTAAATCTGTATTCGATTTAATTCTCAATTCATCTAATTTCCATGATCTACCAACTCTAATATTCGTTTCTGTCCAATTTTTCTTAGCGTCGAAAAACTCCATTAGGTCGTTAGCAGGATTTGTGGTATGTACATCTCGTCTCATGATTGTAGAAGCTGCAACTTTGATAGTATTCTGAGAGCGCAAACATCGGGTTAAAGTGCTTCTTAGCAAATTACTTATAATCGTAGTATTCATTTTAAAATCTTTATGATTAAATAATAGACAGAGAAGAGAACACTTTTAGGTGCTTATAGGTTAGTTTGATTATCCTTCCCAAATGCCAAATCCAAGTTTGACACTTGACATTGATGACACTAAAGGTCTCAGTTCTGAAATTATTTATATACTAGCTTTTGTCGCGGCTTTCGCCCACGTAGGGGTCAGAAATTATACCAATTACCACGGGAACGTGCTACCGGGATAAAAAGTAAAAATGTCCTCACTCTGGTCATGGCTGTCTGCCTTTCATCTAAATATGTTCAACCGTTAAGGCGTGAAAAGGACAGACATACGAAATTCTTTAGAAGAATGTCTTTTACGTACTTCAAATACTTAATCATAAAATCTTAAAATAAACAGCTTAACCCAACCCATTGACTGTCACGACTTTGGGCACAATGATTGCTGAGTCCACATGCCACATGAATTTGAATTATTATTAATGATATCATAGTTTCCTATTTTTTAAATTGAGTTTTGCTATTATTCCCACAGTTGTAATCAGTTAATTATTGGGCAAAAAATAATGATTTATTTCCAGAACACTCGTACCCTATGAGCCAAAATATTACAAAAATATTTTTGAACGACATCATTTTGACAGCGGGGTTTACGTTTAGTTTACATACTCGTGCTGATAAGTAAAAGATTTTACAGACTACAAATTACAAAACTGTTACAACAAATATATAAAACAAATACTTCAAAAAAAAAACGATAAGTAGTCCACATTAGCCCCGGAACGAAACAGCTGAAAGTCATGGGGTCATCAAAAGTTAATGTCGTGGCCTTTACCCAGCAGCGGAATGTTGCAGACTAACAGTAACAGTATCTTTTAATAAAAAATAAGTTCAACAAACTGAAGCAACTGCTTCAGATAAATATTTTTCCATCATGAATCGAGATAAAAGAATACATGACAGAAAGAAAACCTCTTGACAGTCGAAACTCGAAAGGAACAACTAAACGTAAGAGTTGAATAATGTCGTAGATGGAGTGAGTGGTTGAAAGGACGCATTTTCTTCGGTTCTATGGGAAATCACAATGAAAACAAATTAAAATAATCGATTTATTTATGTGCATTTTGATGTGCTGCCGGTGTTCGTATGACTAAAGTACTGAACAGTTTGTGTAGTGTATGTTATTTTTCAAGATTCCATCATCGTAGAGGAAGCTTTTGAAAGGTACAAACATCATTCACCTCTTTTATTTTTATGAAACTTTTGTTTAGTTGATAATATTTTTTACCTGTCCTTGGTTTTGGGTTATTATGTATTTCCGTCTATTAAGATTCGGGTATTTTGATTTTAATCTAACTGGCGTGTTTTTTTAATTTTTTTTGTAATCCATCAATGTAAACAATACTTAATTCTTATGACTAACTTCGTAGATAAAGTGCATTACAGGAAAGTCGCACAAAATATTTAATGTATCTCCATGTTGGTTCCACTGTGTGTAGCTTTTGTGACAACATAACCTTTTTTTACAATAAATAAATTTAAATGCCTATATTTAAAAAAAAGCCAAGCCATAGTTCTGATATCCTTTTCATTAGAGCTAAAGCTAACTCTTAGTCAAAAGCTTTAAATCACAAAAGTTGTCTAGAGTCACTGACTGACTCAGTACTTGATGTATCATTGACAAAATAATTTATATTTGTTGTATACTAACCCAAATTAAAAAGAAAACAACACTGCATTGATATTATAGTTAATATTATTGTTACTTGTTAGTAGCCGTATAGAAGAAATATAATAATGTTATCACCATTGCTATTATTCGACTGTATTCTGTAGTTAAAAAAAATGTACTCAACACAGACAAAAAAAGACATAAGTAAACAAAGGAGTTTGATAGTACCAATGGTCTGCAAGTAAGAGATTAATTACAGGTACGTGAGTCATTTGAGATTGTTTTTTAATGGTATTTTTTTTTGTACTAGAAAGTGACTGTCTTTACCATTACGTAGTGCACAAGCAACAATTGGTTGGATTAATTGGTTGATAGTGGATAGCATAATTTTTGTTAACTTTTTAAATGTTTTGTTTGCAACAAATTTAATGATTGATGGCTGCACCCCCATTCTCATGAGACCCACTGATATCATATGGTAAAATGTGGAATTATTAAAGTACCATCACCTTTGCCTAACCCATCGGGGAGAAAAGGCATGGCATTATATTTATATGTACTTGTTGTTGTCTTTTTTTCTTAGTCGGTATTGTGTTCCACTGCTGGGCAAATGTCGCCCGCAAGTGCCACATAATTGTTTGCATTATTTGGTTATTCCCCTTTAAGATTTTTGAGTGACAGAATGAATGTGTATTAAATTAAGTAATTCATTTTAAGTATGTCATGTAAGAAAAAAAAAACAATTATTTTTGCTAAAAGTGAGTTTCTTCTCACATTATAAACATGTTTGGATTTAAATGTGACTTCTAATAATGCTGATGTCATGAAATTGTGTATATTTTTCAAGAAATTTTTGTATTTTACATTTAAATGTATTTCTAGTGCATTGTTTTTGTTGGATACCTTACTAGTAGAAAAACAAATTAAGTAAAGAAATCACAAAGTCACATGATATTTAAAGCATAAAATTATCCTAATAATCTAGGTAATTTTTTACGATCTGGCAGTTGGAAGCTATTTTACTTGAATAAGTAAGTGTTTTTCTTCGAAAGTACGTAATTATACACATCTGTTCTTGAATGTAGGGCACCAAATTCTCAGAAGGCACGCCGCCACTACTTACCGTCTGTTTGTGAACTAACTAGGTGTGCCACAATTCCGTTTGCCTTACAATTTATAAGGTGGCAAAATACGTTAATTAAGAAGGGGCCCATCCTCTCGTCGTGTGTTCCGGAGGGTAATTTGTCGCGTGCATTAAGCAAGTTGTGCGCGCTCGTTACGGGCCCCACAGAACCGCACGCTAAACAACGTAACGTCTCAATTGCGCTCCTCTGCCGCCGTGCCCGCCATGCCGCCTCTCCGCCTGCCGACGACGTCATAAACATTTTACATGATGGCACGCTTATGACGCCAACTGACGCGGCGACGCCAGTTAAAAGAAATCACCCAACTTCCAGCTCCATAAGACTCAAGTAATGTCTTTCTGGCCTTCCACTTTCACCATTTCAATCAAGGACAAATTATCTTCGTGAAACAGCCTTCAAATAATGACTTACGCTTAAGTACAATATCTAATGTACTAAAAAAAAAAAATAAGCGGCCGTACTTGAATTTATATTGACTTAACTGCATAACTTTTACGATCTTTATCATAAAAACGTTAAAAGAAATGTCGAATCGAATTAGGATTCGACACTCAAGCCATGTTCGATTTATTACTCGTATACATAATTTATTACGTCGGAATTATATTAGGAACTAGCTTCTGCCCGCGGCTTCGCCCGCGTGGATGTCGGAAATTTACCCACGGGAACGTGCTAACAGAATAAAATGTATGTGCTTCCCCAGAATGCCATCTATGTCGCGGGCCCTTTGTGGCTAATTACAATAGAAAACCAATTGTGTCTCATTATTGGTAATTAAGAGGGTACCTATATGATATCTTCACCTAAGTAGGTACCAAACTAATTAAAAAAAAAAAAACTCAATAACAGAAAATTAAATACCTACCTACCTAAATAAACCTATTTCTGATGATAACTAATCTAAACTCAATAAATAAGCAAAATCCCTAAAAACTAATATCTATACGAATGACTAAACCTACCTAACAGTATTATAAAATAACCTATGGTCACTACGTACACTATCAAATATACTACCTATACTTTAAAATTAAAATCTATACCTACGACTCATATAAAAATAAACCTAAATAACTCTAAAAACTAAAAGGAACAAAAATGAACTCCACTGCGGGTGACCCAACCTACGACAAACTTAGTATTTGCGGTTGGTACAGTACAGACAGTGGTAGTCGGGTATAGGGATCGAACCGCAAAATTAAGTTTGTTTTTTATTGTATATACTTTTCCGGGATAAAAAGTACCCAGTGTGGTGCCCAGGATATTAAAGAATAATTATACCAAGTTTCATCGTAATCGAACCGGTAGTTTTTGCGTGATGCCTGAACAAACAGACAGACAGACAGACAGACAGACAGACAGACAGACAAAAATTTTTTTAATCACATTTTTGGGTTCGGTGTCGGTCAAGTAACACCCCCTGCCATTTATTTTTTGGATATTTTCAATGTACAGAATTTTCACTTCTACAGATTTATTATAAGTATAGATTACCGTCACGTTCCACTTACTATATCTGTCACTGGCCGAATAGGTGCTTACATAGGATCTTCGTATAGAATTGTTGATTAAATCAGGCGCCGTCGCTTTGTTTAGGCAGCGATCGCATTATCTCGCATACTCGCATGCTTGTCAGTCACACTCGACCCGCTTGTGACGTCGGACATCTCACAGCTCTGGACCATGAGCCCGGAACGGACAGGGATGATTGTATTGCATAACACAATAGGACATCGAAATTAATGCAACATTCGCAAAGATGTCGCATACATCCGACGTCAATGAACACAGTATTGCAGTCGAATGAAATTGTGTGCCTTTTCTGAGTAATGTAAAAAGTTCTAGCTGAAGTTATCTTATTACGGTGTTGGTTATTCTGGAGACGGGTCGATGATCAAATCAGGCGAGGCTCTGTTTCCCCGAGAACACGGTTCATCTTGCACGGCTGATGCACACATTCAACCTAGTCGTGAAGTAACGCCTTCTTTTTTCGATCAATCTTGCTCTTCTATAACTTTTGATGTTAATTTAGTGGAATTTTCTGAAAAGCCCATCCTAAAATGTACATATAATTCGAGAAAATTATTTGTGCCAAACATTCTTGAATAGCGTTATTGCTAACCTCTCCTCGTGTTTTCAATTTGCAAAATGCTTTCCAAGGCAACTTCATGCGGCGCTTTAGGAATTTATTGGACTGAGAATTAAATCAGATTGGTGTATCGCGGGAGTTTAAATAAGTTGACCATGTTTGGATAGTTTAACATTTTAGGAGCAGCCACACGTTAAATTTGTTTTAACGTGAGGAACTATGGCAGTGGCGGCTCAATGGTAACGGCCGCGACTTATGAGTTGTGGCCGTTGTGGGTTCGAACCCAAGCAGGCACTTTACATTGTGTAAATTATTTCACCGCCACTGCTCTCAAAACCGTGAAGGAAAACATCGCGAGGAAACCGGCATGTCCTAGAACAAAAAATTCGAAGATATGTGACATCCGCCAACCCGCACTGGGCCCGCGTAGTGGATTATGGCCCATTCCCACTCACAGAGAGGAGGCCTGTGTCCCAGCAGTGGGAACATTATAGATAGGCTGATTATGACGAACTGTAAGCGTCAGTTAACCCATTAGGAATTTATTTGAAGCTAATAACAGGAACTATTGTGTTACCTGAGTGAGTATTACGACTATTTCCTATGATGACTAGTCGACCTTGGTGGTTACATGTGTTATTATGATTAATTTCTTTCGTAGTCTATGTATTAATACTAGTATCCAAAGGTACTAGTTATACTAGCTTGTGACCTTTATGTTGTGTTGTAGGTATGAAAAAAAAATACAAACATCCGAATTGAGAACCTCCTCCTTTTTTAGAAGTCGGTTATTTAGACTATGTAGGTACCTACTATTTAGTAGGTACCTACATAGTCTAAATAAATGCAAAGGACAGTGAAGGCCAATCCAATCCCAAGCGCCACACTGTCATATTCATCATCTTATTTGTATTTAAAAAGTCTTGGTCTTATGATCCGCAAAACGATTTTTTTGGACCTTGTGTAATTTCAATATAGTTAATTTAATGTCTGGTACACATAACAAGGGGTAATTGCGTAACGCACTATCAGTAGTAATGGCTTCATTGACAGTTCAACAACATTCATTGCGTTATTTACGTTGTAGAACAGACAAATTGTTCGAACATATGTAGCAATGGATTAGCAATATCCTTGAAAATGATCCAGATTTGAGATTAATAGTGTGTTACGCTGTTACGCAATTAGGGTGCAGACCGCCAATAAAAAAAGTTAAAATTAAGCTACTTATCTATTACCAAATTTTTTACACTTACACTACATCTAGGTATTTCATTATCAACGGGTAGGTATAAGTTATCATTAAAACTGGTCATTTGGACCCGATTCATTACCTGACGATAGCTTTGGCGCCACTTCCGCCCGCATTTAATGATGGGGTCTCTAAAACATTGGAACCTTTTTGGAATACCGCTTAGATCAGTAAATCAGCCGTGTCATCGGCTTTTAAATGCAATATAAATGCGACCATTTATTTGAACTTCACGCATAGTAATTCAATGTGGTATGATCTAATATAAAACTATTTATTTAAAGTATTTTATTAGTTTTTAGGGGGGGGGGGGGGGGGTTTGATTCAAATTTACTTACATTTAATTAATGTATTGATGATTATCCACTATCTATCTACATTATATCTATATATACAAAAATCAATTGCTGTTCGTTTGAGTCGCTAAAACTCGAGAACGGCTGGGCCGATTTAGCTGATTTTGGTTTTGAAATGTTTGTCGTAGTCCAGGGAAGGTTTAAACTGTAAGAACATATGGAAAAATTGCGAGGAAGATAATAAAAACAACAATTTCATTTTCCCATATAAACTTTTCTACCTACTTTCCTGTTAAACATTTGACGATCGTCCCTTTTCGGTACGGTAGACTCGGGTTCACTCGAATTGAAGCACTTTGAATCGACAACATATATATATCCACAATACTCGGATTATCTAGGATTAGTAGGTTAGGAGTAGGGTAGGAGTAGGTTAGAAGTAGAGTAGAAGTAGGATAGGAGTAGGGTAGGAGTAGGGTGGGAGTAGGGTAGGAGTAGTGTAGGAGTAGGGTAGGAGTAGGGTAGGAGTAGGTTAGGAGTAGGGTAGGAGTAGCGTATGAGTAGTGTAGGAGTAGGGTAGGAGTAGGGTAGGGGTAGGACACCACGAAGTAGCGCCGAGCAAACGAAGTAGCGCCGGGCAGCTAGAAATAATTTATATGGCAAAACAACGTTTGCCGGTTCAGCTAGTAATTCTATAAATAAATATTTGTTACGGCCGCGAATCATGTTTAGATCAACATACAACCGGATATTGACAAATTGCAAAAAAACGTAAGAAACTTCCCATGAATTGAATTTTGCCCATTGTATATTTTGTAGTGTTTAATGTATTTTTTATGTTATGTATTTTTGTGGTGTACAATAAAGTATGTATAAATAAATACAATTTTAATTTCGCGGGCTTCCCTGACGCTTCGCCTTAGGAGGTGTCTTTCAAAGGGCCGAAGATCAAAGCTAGTCAAGCGATTAAATAAAAAGAGATAGGCACTTTTTTCTTTATTCCATAGGAGCCACATTCCACTTTGTTTGCGCGCAACTAGCTGTTATGGTTTAACCGTTTTTGAACTTCGTGCAGGAATTGCGTAGTATATTAGACCAAGTGCATTCTGCCGCCAGGTGGTACGTTGTTTAAGTCATCAGTATCTCATCACCTGAGTAATACGACGGACTCCCATAGTGTAAGCCGTTTCTAACGCTTTCAGGCGATCGAGACTCCGACTGAGAATGCTTCCATTTGCATACTTATTAGAAGCCAATTCAGATGTTCTATCAGCTAGAGCAGACAGAACACATTTTTGGGAATCAAACTGTTGTTCTTATGGCCTGATTTTTGTGTTAGCAGTATGTTTAAGTCACGTCAGACATCATACAGCTCGATACCAATGACTAATGGTTTAATTTAAATACTTACTGAAGGATTTTACAAAAGACCCCATGACTCGTCGAACCGCCACTCCCGTGCATGTTAAAAACCCATTACAATCTGGACATAAAGCTATTTGAAAGCGAAATGAAAATACATCGATCTGAAAGCAGTTTTCCGTGAGTCAACCAAGTGAAGCAAACTCACAATAACATCAAAAACGAAAGCTATGACATGTACAACTTGCTGCGTTCGGACTCTTTTATTCAAACATTAAAGTTGTTTAAATATTTTTTTCAATAATCAACACGTTTTTCTTGTAACGTTTTGTTTAGGCTTCCGATGCGCGGACGCCATCATTGTTAGTGTAATCGTTCGTGAAACGCTTTATTCTAGAGAGGTCACACGTTATCTAAACCAGCTGTCGGACGCACACGGCCTACAATGGACTCGTTTGTATCCCTGCCGTATAATATTGTTTGTAATTTAAAATATCGGATGTGTTGGCACGGGTGGCGGACGGTTTATTTTCCAGCTCAATTGTGGAGTTATCCGAGGTGTATTGTTGCGTTGATTAGATCAGGGGAGCTTTGTTCAGAGGAGAATGGCCGGCTTCGCGTCGCTATCGTCTGTCGGCTGCACGCGACCTGTTCATGAGTTTGCGGCTACACAGGTAGGTATACCCGTTTCAGCCTTCTCAACGACCACAGCATATATTATTTTAGGTGCAGAATTCTGGAGCTTGCCTTGCTTGAATATCCTAGCTTCTATCCTGCTATGAATTTTATCAGGCAAACCATGTGCCTTGTGGGATTTCCCATCGGCAAAAATGACGAACTTTCATGCAATCTTATCTCCTATTGCAGCCTAAACTGCTACAACCTTTACAGCTGGGCCGGGAATGATTTTTTACAGTAGAGTAGAATTTTTGAAAACGGAGGTGCCGTTAGGGGATGAATTCCTTAGTGCTTACTTTCGGTGCCTAAGGAACTCTGCGCAAAATTTAATTCTTCTAGACCGTGCCGCTTAGGCTGTGCCTTGTCTGTCAGTGAATTAATGATTAAATTTAAGATTTTTTAAGTAAGTTTATCTTCTATTTTTAATGGCATTGCCAACCTATAAAAATAATGTTACTTATGCTTTTTATGTTTCTTTTTTATTTTGTTTACTTTCCAATATTGAGTTTTCGTTGTGGCAAAATGTAATTTATTTTGATATAGATACTCGAAGATACTCAACAAAAACCCCGAAAATGGAGGGTACGGTTGAAAAGACGCTAACAATACGCTAATGGCTTATGTTTGCGATGACTGTCCCTCGCAGCCAACAGGCTCTATTATCACGGTCGGTCCCTGTGCGCTGAATTGGCTAAATGTTTTGTGCCTCTGAAAAGATTCAAGATGACGGTGAAATTGTTGAGAAAATTGATCACTTCCACTCGAGCAAGCCGTCCTTGTTACTGCAGAACTCGTTATCAGCTTTGTTTGTTTCTCAGGCCTAATGTGTTTTTTTTTGTTTAAATATTTAACCTTTCTTAAAAAAAAGGTAGTTCAATTGTAAAATAATTGATTAAAATTTGAAAATATTAAGTAAGATTTAGGTTGAACAATTACCTAATATATAGTTCAAATAGAATGTGCTTGTTTTTCATTCAAGTTTTTGGTACTTAAGTGTGGTGTGTTTTGGAAAACAACAAACAAATTAAAGAAGTGGGCTTTTATTTGTATTAAGTTTTGTTTGAAGGCGTTTTCCCAAACTACCAAACCCTTTTAAGTGTATAACTTAATTTGGCTTTTAAAATGTACTAGTATTTACCTAATGTAAAAAGAGGACTATTTACATAGGATCGGGACTATAAAATCACATGGCAAAGTGTATTTTATCTCGCCGTAGTTAAAGCAGAAAAGTTTACTAATAAAATACAAATTTAGTCTCCTACTTTCCTTACTGAAATGCGAGATCGCCGTCTTAATACTTGTTCAAACGTTTTCCAGATATGGACTTTTTGGAACATTTTCATTTTTATTTTAAAAGTTAGCAGTACTTTTCCGCGTTCTCCGTACGCCATCATTTTGGGTAAAAAATCGATATTTCCTGTAAATATTCTCAACTCAGCCCAGTGGTATCTGCCCCGACTTAAAAGTTATAGGTCGTGGGTTCGAACCCAAGCAGGCGCTTTGCACTACTCTACTGTGTAATTTATTTAATCACCACTGTTCTCAAAATGGTGATGGAAAACATCGTGTGGAAACTTCTAAAAATGTTCTAGAACCGGAAATTCGAAGACATGTGACATCCACTAACTGGGCCCGCGTGGTGGATTACGGCCCACTCCCTCACAGAGTGGAAGTCTGTGTCCCAGCAATGGGAAGATTATCGGCTGATTATGCATTATATTTGCCTTGTGTACAGAAATAAACCAAATGACTTATGCATTTCCATGACTGACTGCATCCGCAGATGAATAAATTGACTATTTGACTTTTGCACTTACATTTATTAAATGGCACAAATTTGGAATTGGTGATGGATTACGCGCGATATCGTGGAGGCGATGTAAGCGATGTGTGTGCACACGTCACGGGGTGTGTCGATCAATCACGGGCGCGGATGGACGAGCGACAGGCCATTAGGGGCGCTTCGTCGCCGGACTCAGGTGCCGCTGGTCCGTCCGTCACCTCGCCGCCGCCCGAGCCGCCCGACTACAGCCAAGCCCTTGTCGTCTTCAATCACCCCACCAACCGACCGCATGATTCATATTACTCTACACTACGGCTTTGTTATTTGTTGCCGTATCCCGTTTTGCTCCGAATGAAACAGAATGGTGGGTTTTTATACGAATAAGCACCGTGAAGGACCTTTAAAGACAGCAATCGAGATTACTTACGGCAAGTTTAAGAAAACTAGCACGAACAAGTATTTCCGTTTATTGAAGTGATAACTCGCAGAGTTCTTGTAATTTCAAGAGCTCTGAATTCCGAGTTAAGACTGTAAAGGTTATATTCAGTATCTTCAGCATAAGATGAACAGCATGACAATAAAATGGGTTTAAGCGTAGTGGGGTATACGGTTCTGTGCGACACATAAAGGTTATATTCAGTATCTTCAGCATAAGATGAACAGCATGACAATAAAATGGGTTTAAGCGTAGTGGGGTATACGGTTCTGTGCGACACACAGTAGATGGCTCAGCTAGACAGCATGCGGAATGAACTGCATTTCTTGTGTCTTATAACGTTATAGCAACTGTGTTTTATGTCCCCTTTTGCTTAGGTACCAGAGAGTAATATTAATATCTTAGTCTCCAATCCACTGTAGCTGTGGTTTCCATTTCGAATACCTGCAACTGACATTTCAACTGGTCTTATTTTATGGTTTCAAGTTAAAATTATTTATTTGTATAGTCAGACTGAAGGCGACAGTTTAACTAACATTACGATCACGAGGTTCGACCTACGGACCTAAGATTTCAGTTATTGATATTTTCTTTGTAAATAATTATTTTTAATTTGTATTTAGACCACATATTTTTTTATTGATTACATAAAATGGGTATTTTTTTATTGCGAAATCGGCCTGCTCTTCACCTCGATCTCGCTTGATGGAAAGCGATGGTTGAGGTACGTTTTAATTAAAATTACTCCTTATTTGATAGATTATTCAGTTACACAGGATTTGTAAGTGAAAATTCGGACCACTTTCAGTTTACTTACCGCAAATTAAATTATTTTAAAACACGCCATGGACATTTTAAAATGTTCTTAGTAGCCATTCGTTACGAAACACGTGCAGTATTACCTATACCGTGTTTTCACGAAATGCGAAATAGAGAGATAGGTATTTATGTAAAGATCGCGATACGTGAGCAAGCTCGGCACATGGTTTCCGCACAATAATAGACTGTGTCCATTAATTAGACCAACATGTTTCATCGTAAATGGACATCAGTGACGCGTACTGTACGGTAGCGGGCGTTCGCATAACATGGACGTAATTGATGGTCGCACCTCTAATGCTTTTTGCTTTGCTTAAACATAACTCGACCCGTTTTTGTTTAGCTTCCGATTTCATCTAAAATGTTCACGTATAAGTGAACATTTTAGAGTTGTGTGTGCCTGTGTTTATACATTTACTGTTAATGTTAGTGTATAGTGTGCTCGCACGGTAACATAAAGATTAGATAACTTAATAAATCGTCATCTATCCTCGTCTGGGAGTAGCTTATCCTCCGTTCTGCGTTAGGATGGAGCTATTCACCTTTCACATGTAGGCCATTAGTAGAAAGATAGGCTCGATATTGTAGCACGTGCCTCCTCCCGCACCCTGCCTCGTTTGAGATAAGCTTCGAGCGTTAAATATGTGCCTCTCGTGGCTTGTGGTCCGCGATAGCGCCTACTAAACATGGATACACCGGTTTGTTATAATCTTTTTATGTTTTGATCGTAATGCTAAGGAATTGTTGCTTTCAAAACCCTTCTATATTCATGGTTTTTCTTTTCAGGTACGCCACAGAGCCACAGAACAACATTTTTGAAATTTATTTCTCTAAAGGAGCTTTATCGTAAGTTGTTTTCATAATTTTATGGCTAGACGTACGATTCTATGTCTAGATATGTTTTGACCTCTCCTTTGTTACTTATTACTCATTACATAGGTATATACTTTTTTCTCATTGTACTTTTAAAACCTATCTATTTACTCATTTACCTCTTACCTTAGAGACGATAAAGTATTTGGCTGGTGGAATTTACTCAAGAAAATTAATAAGCGAGTTTTCCGATAGAGCTTTTGGTTTCAAAAGGAAAAAAAAATAAGATGAAAATCTCTTAAGTGTTCTGGAATTTAGAACTAATTGTCTTCCCTCTATAAATCAATAGCAAAGTGATGTTATGTTTTGACTAAAGCATGTCTGCCTTAATATCTACGCTGAACAATACCCAGTTATTTAATCGCTTGAAGGTTAGTGACAGGTCGTCCTCCGACGACCCCTTTCGCAGTGAGCTCCGAATGTCAACTGGCTTGACACTTGGAATACCGCGATACACCGAGTTTGTCGGCACGGAATGTCGTGACGAGGCTGCGGATGCAAATATCTTTGGACCAAATACCTTCGAGTCAAATACTATACATAATTGATTTTAGTTATACTAAACTACCCAACCGTCATTGCGATTTGCGTTGCGACCTACTTACCTTTAGGTTTTAGTACAATCGAGGATACCCGCTGAATTTTTAATGGCTCCTCGACCCATGGGATTCAGCAGTGCTAATCAAATTGCCAACTTTTACGCTATGGAAACGGAAATTCTCATTTATTTCAAATATTTGTTTTCGTTTTTCTATTTCAGGAAATGGTGAAAGCCTTTCATGACATATAATATCAAATCAAATCATTTATTGGTTTGCAAACATAAGCATTCAGTACATAGATGTTTTATTATAAGAGTCCTCGGGCATGTAAATCATATTATCAATTAAATGATTTCCATAGGTATATCAATAAGAGTCTGTTCATCAAAAGTGTATAGAATATCATTAAAGGACTGGTCGTCATGCGGCTCCAAAACGATTTCTCCATATAAAACGACCCCGTCCAAGTGTTCGAATTAGAATTCCAAAAACTGCGTCCCTCCTGTCGATTCGGTAATGAACTGTAATTAGGGATTCGGCAGAAATTCTTATTGTCAATTTGTATTGTTGGTATAAAGTGAGAGCTCTAATTTATATCCATATTTATTAAGGTCGGGGCTTTCATTGACCTGAAGCGGCATGCCAAACCAGCCGTTATTGGCATAGGAATTAAGGTTTAATTTCAAATTGAAGGCTCTGCTCGGATGCTTAAAACGTGGACGTCATCTAAATAAATATTTGAAATGAATCCCCTGAGAGTTTGGATTTCAGTTAAGTTGTAGGGCAAAAAGAGGCTTGCTTATTGATAAAGTTGGATAAAGGTTAATTGATCTCAGTACTGCCGCATTGTTCTGTTGAAATGGATAATCAGTAAGTGCCTTATTGGTCTATAATAGTAGTCTCATGTGCAACTGCTTAGCGTGGGGCCCTAGGTCAGATGTCCGGGTCGAGCAAAGCGTTATTAAGTTTTTCCAGGTATTCTCAGTAGCACCCCGTAGTCTGCCTACTTACCTATAGCAATTTATTTTAATTTTGGCTAGTCTTCTTCTTCGTGTCCCTGCCACGACTGTATTTCAAATCTTTTTTTTTTCCAAAACTTTGCCACTTCCACGGCGTTGTCCTTACATTTTGGCTAGTAATTTAAGGTATTTGTAATACTTAATCATTTCTTGCCAAACTCTTGTAGACTGTACCTACATTGCCCAGCTTAAACGTCCTTCCCAAATATCATGTAACGGTGTTCCTATAATGTAACATGCATAGTTGAACAGGACAGTAAGTGGGTGAGGACAGTACGGTGAACATGTTGCAGGTATTGTTCGCGACGACGTCGACATCGGGACACCTTTGTTCTACCGGGGTACGGTGGCGCGTTACTTTATCTTATTAAACACGTGCCGCCGCTCTAACGAACCCGCTTGCGACAATTGGTCCACGTCGTCAATTAATATGCCTCACCAAGTTACCTTATGACAACCACGAAATACCAACAAGGTGTGTCCTTATAGTTTTAGTGAGTAAAACTACGGGTTCCTAGAAGAGCAGTGACCACATAACGTCCGCAGTGACGGCTATCATGAAAATGATGGCAGCGGGGAAAGCCAACAACAACTTTCTTTCATAAATAATGTTTCAGTGACGTCCTTCGCCGGTAATTTTGGATGCTATGTAGCAGCCACCGCTCTTGTAAATAATGCCGTCCAATCAATTTATCTTTATGCTTGACAAGACTACAGTAATTTACCCCTGTACCTTCCTAATTAACAAGAATTCATCGTTCAAAGCGACGTAATCACGAAACGGATACCATTATCGCAATCTGTTATACACAGCAAAGGTTACTTTGTTGAGATGTGCGGAACATTCAAAACATCACAAACCAGGTACCAAAACGTACTAATTGGACACATAAAATACAATTAACGCTTACAATATTCAGCACCGGGATCTTGGGATAATGTCGTGTCTTGTCTATTTATCACTGACACAGGTAACTAGATAAGTTATTAGGGCGACAACACGTGCGTAAAAAGAATATTTGTCTTCTTTAAGATAGGAAGACAGGTTACATTATCATGTTAGTGTTGTGGAGACAACGTTGGTCCTGCGTTGCCTGTTAACGTTTTGTACGGATTTCTTTGGTTTTTGTACGTCAATTTTTGTAACTCTTTTTTGTTACTTTGGTCCTTATTGTACCTCATCATCATCATTCTCTAATTGACCCTATTATAAAGTTAAAATAGTCGATCAGGTTAAGTTACGCTTGCCGAGGCCGGTCCGTGGATGGGTGATCATCTTTACATACCGCAACCCCTCGGAAAGCACGTTAAGCTGTGGCTCTCGGCTGTCATTCGTGGATCTTTGACAATGGTTACGGTTCGTCAGAAGCCAGAAAGTCTGATGACCAGTCTTTAACCAAGGGGTATAGTGTTTACGGTGGAAGTCTGCCCGGCTTGGGCGAAGCACCGCCGTGTCCTCGTGGCGGCGATGCGCGGCGGCGATCTCTCGCGTCCAGCCCTATTCCAGGCCATGGTACGGAGCGAGAGTGCATGGGAAGCCGTCACCTCCTTCTGCGAAGCAGTAATGCTCGCAAAGGAGGAGGCGGACCGCGTGAGGGAGAGGCAATCTCTGCGCCCGCAGGAGACGCCCTGGACGTCGGGAGTCAGCAACCGACTCCCGGCCACCGTAGGCGCGGGCTTGCGTGTGGCAAGCAATGGGCAGCTCGCCGCCCGGTAAGGACTAGGCCCGGGTCGACGGCGCGCGCCTCAAAGAGATGTCAGCACGAACTGACGGGGTCCGCTAGGGCCGATGCTTGCCAGGGCCGCGGGTTGTTCGAAAGAGATACCGTGGCCCCTGGCATAGGCAACTGAAGGAACACGGGTGGGTTTTAGTCAGTAAAAGTCTGACACGCCCTCCCGCTCCGCCCAGAGCGGAAGACGTCATATGATGATTTCCCATCCAAAAAAAAAAGAAAAGGGGTATAGTGTTACCCAGTAACTGGGTTGTCGAGGTCAGACAGGCAGTCGCTCCACGTAAAATACCCGTATCCAGCTGAATCCGGTTAGACTGGAAGCCGCAAAATTGTTGAGAAAAGGCAGCAAGCAGATGATGATGATAAAGTTAAGGTTGTCTCATCTTTTCTAGTGATTTGTACCTAATGTGCTCTTGGGGATTTTGTTAGGTTCTAGCTTCGCAGTCATCCTTTTATACTAGTGTAACAACCAAACACCCAATAAACACGTATCCGTGTTACCTGAATAAGCCTGAATCGGAATTAAGCATAGGCTTACTGTCGTTTTTCATATAATATGCTCCATAAAAGCGATACAGTGGTGGTAGCCGGCCACAAATGGCAGATGGTAAATTACCTTCCGTTAAGACCTGGATTGCGGCAGTTAGCTCGGTGCGCTGCTGCTACGGCGCGTTAATGAGTTCATGCCATATGTGGCCATAACACAATGTCCTCGCAATTGTTACCGCGGATAATATTCATATTTTGTGCTTTGTTTTTGTATGTTCCCACATTTGTACGTTATTTTCTCTTTGCTCATTCTTTTAGTGCTATTTCATTGAAATTCATCTGTAATTTTTGTTTTTTCGCGATGTTAGCTAACAATTTCGAGGATTACTGCTGGAACGGGTTACCTCTGCTGCGGCTGAATATTATAGTTGTATTATTTCTAGATGAAAAGTCAAATGAAATGTTGATATAATTATATCATATAAACTTATTTATGTTCGTCGTTTTAATACGACATAAAAATGATTGTATGACGATAAAAAAAAACAATATGTCAGAATATAAAAATAGTTTGAAAGTAGACAAGATTGCTTACCTATATTTTATGATGAGTGAACACCTGGCATGATTACTCATAAGCTTACCAGACCTATGAATAAATAAGTGTGACCATGTATATATTTTCTTAAATGAATCATATTATATAATATATTAAATTATATGATGATCCTAATGATGCCCACCTGTTACTAATTATGTCGTTAAAACTAAATTTAAAACAAAAGAATTTTCGGAATCCGATCAGTAGTTTCGAAGATTACCCCCTACATACAAACTCACGAAGTTAACCTCTTTGTAATATTAGTATAGGCGAATGACAAGAGAATAACTATGCACATAACTACCTCCTAGATACCTACTTACTTACTTATAATTTTGCTAGCACTCTTTCTTCATGTTTTTTTTTTTTGTTTTTAATATTAGGACTACTTAGTTTCTGCTCGCGACTTTGTCCTCGTGAAATTTCTTGTCCCTTCGAGCCAACCCGTTGCATCGCATCGCTTGCCCGCACTAAGTAGTACCTACTTCGTTTTCGCTAAGTGATCTTTCTGACTTTTTTTCTTTTTGCTCGGGTCCTAAAGGCCCTAGCATGATTTTAAATAGCGTATAGCCTGCCTCAAGAAGTGGGCTATCAAATGCAAAAATATTTCTTCATATCTGACTGGTAGTTCCAGAGATTAGCGCGTTCAAACAAACAAACAAACTCTTTTGCTTTATTATTATTAGTATATAGATAGAGACCATGAAAATTTGTCAATCCACCTTTATGGCACAGACTCAAAATTGAATTTATTTTCTTTAAAGAAAACTTACACAGAATATAAATTAACTAAAAGTGGCCTTTTTGATGTTAATCATATTATTTTTTAAAGAAACTAAAGTAACAGAGCAGAAAAAGGTAATGAAAGTTTAAAGACATGCAAGAAAAACATAAATTGTTAAAATATATATAAGGCGATGGCTAAGCTTTGGGGTGGTCGCATCATCTTAATCATCATCATCACTGACCTCCTCTCGGTAAAAGGGAGTGGGCCGTAATCCTCCACATGGGCTCAGTGCGGGTGCTAGATGTCACATCAAGTCACATGTCTTCGATTTTTTTCTAGGACATGTCGCATTCCTCACGATGTTTTCCTTTTTGAGGTCGCATCGTCTAAGAGCCAATTTTATCATATTTTTAAAGAGCTATCAGTGTCAATATTTCACAACAATGTTGGTAATGACAGCTCTTGAACGCGTTCTAGATGATCAGTTTCACTGGTGATATCCCTAAAGCTACGATTTCCTAGAAGAACGTGCGAACGCATGCCATGTGTGTAGGTATACTCATGTTATGGACAAATAAATAATCTTTAATGTTTCCGTCATATTTGTAACGAACGTCATGAAAATCTGTCATTTCCACCAGTATTTGACATTAAGGTGTCAAAAAACGCTCTGTACTTGACATTACGGCCACATGTGGCGGTCATCGCTCTTTTAGAAATCCGTAGCTTTAGTATGCTGACCGTACAATAAAACGTAGGTACTACGTATTTAATTATTACGGATAATGCTAAGACACCTTTGCTGCACCTGCCTGCTTAATTAATTGTTTCATATTCTTAATGCTATTATCCACCTTCTGTGAGAAAATTAATACCACCTCACGTCTTCCGCGTAGAGTTCATTAAAATTTTCAATGTTTTTAATTATTAATTCGTCTGAAAGTTTCACCGTGTGATGGGGCGAAGTTGTGCGTCTATCGCTGCTTTCGTCATCTATATCTATGCTTATAATAAAGCTGAAGACCTTGTTTGAAGTTTAAATAAATGCGCTAATCCCTGAAACTACCAGATTCGAATATTTTTGTACTCGATAACCCAATTCATGACGTAGGTTATAGGCTATTTAACGACCCTTAGGGGCCGAATAACAAGTGTCAAACAGAACGCTCAAGTTTTCGCATAGCGTTCATTCTGACTTTTTTCTTTTTGATCGGCTCCTAAGGGTGCCAGCGATGTTAAATAGCCTATCGCCTTCCTCAAAAATTGGGCTTTTACAAACAAACCAACACTTCAGCTTTATTATTAGTAGAGATATTACTGAATGCTCAAAATAAGCTTGGGTATCCGATTCTCCTTTACAAAATTGTTTATTCAAGTAATTTGCCTAATTAGGTTTATAGTCGTATCTTAGTCAGCATACGAAAGATACATATAACTCTTGTATGACATGACGAAAAGCTTAACTTACATACCTACCTACATAGTCTTTGTGCCGATTTCCCGTCAAAGGGGATGTATTGAACGTTAATGATACACGATTTTGTCATTTTCCTTTATTTGCAAGCGACGCAAAATATTGAATTGAAACCCCCCAAATACCATGTTTGAACTTATATCATCATTAAGCTTCATCATTTTGTTTACCTGAGTAAGTATTTACTTTCCATTATATTCTCACAATATACCTTGGTTTTCTTATATAACCTGAATTCTATTCCTTCTTTCTTCTATTCTTACCAAATATCCTGTTGTTTGTCCGTGACATTCGTGATTATGGCTTTTGTCCACTATGAAGTTGTTCACTTCAACTTCGTGATCCAAAGCACTTGTCCAAGGTCCAAGTTGATTATTCCGAAATAACAACTTGTGTAACAGTTTTCCTCGTAGGCACCTGTCCTACCGCCGGCGGTTACTTAGCGAGAAGCGAGTAGAACTAGCAACTAAAAACGAGTTGGCGAGCAAAGAGCAGTGAGTGCGCGACGGCGACGACCGATTACTCGCTGGTATGTCCATGTACTAAGCATGAGTCTCTCAGCGAGGATTCGGCCTCTCAAGCGAGTGTCGCTGAGCGAGTACTCTCCTTGATAGCAGTCGCTGCAAGATCGCCGGCGATGTGAACAGCCAGCGATCAAATATGAATATATGTATCTCCTTTACTTACACGGGATCTACAATCTTTTGTACGTTTCTTGAGCGAGAAAATCGTTGATAACTATAACTAACTAGTCGCTTCCTCGTCAGGGCGATAGGACAGGAGCCTTAAGCGTTCAATGTCGGATTGTCTTTCTTATTTCTCTGCTTGTTCGTATACATTCTTAATATCTTTGTGTACATGTAAGCAAACATCCTCAATCGGAATGAAGACGTCTTTAGAATTTAATTACTAACTTTCAATCAGCCTGAAGCTTACCTACCGATACTTTCCAATTTTTTTGGAACTAAGTTCTTTAACGGAGCTTGCGGTAAGAGTAAACTTGGAGAAATCATGCGACTTTTTATTACATAAATAATAAAGGGTGCTGAAGCTGATAGTAAGGTCAAAATGAAAATCCAAGATGGCGGTTGCAAACATTTTTAAATTTTTCGTCATGGGTATGGTTTTCATGGTTCTCGAGGGTGCTGAAGCCGATAGTGAGGTCAAAATGAAAATCCAAGATGGCGGTTGCAAATATTTTAAAATTTTCGCAGCCGCCATCTTTGATTTTCATTTTGAACTACGTTCCTGTTTTCTTTAGTAACCTCTGCCGTGCATCTACAGACGGAATTCACTGTATTACGCATTTTAAACACTGTAATCGGAGAAGCCTATGTTACACAGATACCCCGCGATGTTCCTTAAATTATATTAACAACGTTGTTACAAAAACATGTAGCTGTTATATAATTATATGAAACTCTTTGTTCTCTTAGTATTAAAAAGCCACATTAAAAACGAGAAAACAATACTTTTAACTTATGTAGAGACAGCATTTTGCAGCGTTCCATTGTTTGGTTTCTGTTATAATTACGGAAGTAACTAACAACATGGCTACAACCTGTTGGAGGCATTGCCTACAATACAAATAGAAAAGTTGAATTCTGCTAAAGTTTTACGGGCGAACATAAAAGGTGCAAAATAGCCGCTGGCGAGAAAAACGACGCTGAATATATTAAATGTCCTTTTCATTTTTATTAGAGCCTCATGGTAATAAAAAAAGTTTCGTTAATATAATCTCTCGAATCATTACTACGTGAAAGCAATCAAATGAAAATCTTCAACTTCGGTTTGTCGGTTTATTTTGCGGAACGTTTTCATGGATAACGTTGAGTAAAATGCCGCAGGAAAAATTAATCTGGTGTCTGGAACCAACAAATATTGTTGTTTGGTTTGCTCCGGGGCTATAAGTAATCTCGGCACGTTATGCACTCAGCCGGGTGGTTTATTGGGAAAGTGGATGCCTCGCCACTACGCTACTACGACGGGGCCACTACGCCACTACGCCAACTAATGCTTCACAAATGTTTGTTGATAAAACGCTCGTGTAATTGGGTCTGTAACAGCAGTTGTATCTAAAACTAGCTTTTCTGTTTTGAAGATACAACGAATCTCTTTATCTGATTTTATTATTTTTTGTTCCGCTGTGTATTGCATTGTGTGTTTCATTCCTTTTGTCCATTGTTGTTGGATAAAGAATTTTGATTTGAAAATGCGGGCAAAAACGAAAACGTATAACAAAAATAAACGTAAAACATAATTTACCTACTTATACAGCGTGTATCAGAAAGGTGTGGCCATATTTTAAGTTCTGGTAAACTTCATTGCCTAATCGACCCAAATATATGGGACGGCTGGTTTGTTTTTCGCGATTACGATGTCGGTCCCATGGAGAAAGTTTTTCAGTTTGATAAACTGTACCGCACCCTTAAATTTTACCTTTCTGATACATGCTGTATAACCAACACTCTTGTCCAGCGTTACAGGACAACCACAGTATTCTTTTTGATGTCAGATTCTGCAACAGTTTATTCAATATTCAGTTACGTTCGTTTTGGCTCAATTAATTTATTTAATAAATTCGTAGAGGCCCCAGCGCACCGTCTGTCTCCGGTTCGTTCCGAAGTTATGAATTTATATAGCCGGACGTGTTCAGAATTTATGCGCAGATGTGTTTTCTTAGTTTGCGCCCTTGCAACCGTAAGAAATTCATCGTTTGGTGCCATCACCAGATGTCTCCTCGCCCGATCTCTTCTCTAAACTTTTAATTTGCGCTAATTAGTTTTTAATTAACACGAGGCGTGAGTCAGGTCGTTGTTGTTCCTTTTGCCGTACTTTATAGACACAGGTAACTACCCAATTTTTATCAATTTGGTAATATTATAAACATATAGGTAGGTCATGGTGTCGTGCCACATTCGACTCCATTTACTCTCAAGTGATGTTCATCCCAAACGACATATCCGCTATACAAACAGTGCCTACAAGAGTGGCTAGATGTAATCTGCAAATATTTAAGTAATTCCGTACTCGGCTTACTCAAGGGTGCGGCAGGGATACTATATCTTCTTCTCAACTAACCGAGCACAATTAGAGTTAGTCCGATATTCAGACCCCTCTCAGTTCTCCAGGCAAGTCTGCTAGTGCTAAACTCATTGAGAAGTAATCTAAGACCGTATTTAGTGGTTGTAGCTGACAGCAGTTATGACGGCTCCCATCGCTTTGTTGTCTCGCACACCCATTGTCCCCTGAGGCACGCGGTTAGTTTTAATTAAGTTCGCTTTGACTGTTCATTTCCGATTGTACGATCCCAGCCAATGCACATAAAGGTTCCATTCTTTTCTCTATATTGTAAGTGGTCTTCAGCTCATTATGAGCTAGTCATATTACGGTAATTCCCAAAGGAACTCCTCCATCGATGGTCCACAGGCAACTATTTCTTCGCGGTGTTCCATTTTCTTTATACTACATTTAACAAATGTTTATTCAAGCGATCGTTGAATCACTACAGTTTTTTTTACATTGAATGGGCATTTTCTTTCAGTGCATTATGAAAAATGGCAGCAAATAGGCCAGAGATTATTATTGCGTCTATTTTACCTATTTAAGTTAACAAACCACGCAAAAATTAAAATGAGAGAAATATTAAATGTGTAAATTAATTTTGAAATATTGGCGTGGAAGGTGGTAGAGACATTTAACTAGGGCTTTGAAGGAACCGAGATGTAATTAAAATAAATATTTGGCACGAAATCCGGGTCGCGGCGGTTAAGCGGAGACATTTTCACCCTTTGAACAAGTTCTTGTTTATGTTTGCTCATTAAACAAATAAAAGTGGAAATTCTGTCTTAATCTGGGAAAAGTTTTACGTTACCTACTGTGCCGAGTTGAAATTATTTTACGTAAATAATTCACAATTTATAAAGTTGGCATTCGTTATGTATTTACTTATTTAAATGATTATAACTTGGTCGTATTTGCATTTTGGTTAGACTGACTATTGTAAAATTGCCTTTTGGAACGCTTTATAGTAAGTTCAATTGGCGATTGAACTTAGGCTAATCGCATGTTATTCGTGTGAACATCAAGATTTTTGTTAAAGATATGTAAAACAAGACATTGTTGTAGTAATTACACGGTCGATTTGAATTCATAGAGCGTGCGCATAATGAAGTGGCCGTCAGCGGCGCTATTTGATTGCACATTAGCAAGCTAACTCGATGCCAAGTCACGACTAATGGTACAACAACACTCTCATCTAATGGAATCTGCACTACACAGTACACAGCGCACTACCATATAAAGGAAATTACAGCCTTGCAAATATACTAGTAGATTAAAATGGATGCTGCAACTAAATCACCGCATTTGGTATCTATTTTAAAAGTTTCCAACGTTTAAAAAGTTAATTGCATTGTTGGCGACATTCCATTTTACTCGATAATGTGGAAATGCACAAACGCCGTTATCTAACAGTTTTTATTCGTTTCGCTCGCTTTGCACCTGCCCTCGTCACTTTTGCCAGTTTGTTTTTCATGAGAATTTAGTTTTTTTTTTGTATTTACATAAATCACTTTACCTGTAGAAGCGAGCAATTGTAAGAACCTTCAATCTATATAGAGTATTCCTGTCGGTCGCTCCTCTGTAGGCACTAATAACTTAGTTAATTTATTAGCTGTAGGGTTCTACTCGTTAGTAGTGCTCTAGCAGCGAAAATTAAAAATTTATCAACCGCTTTAATTTAGGTAACCTTTGCAATCTCCACTTACTTTTTTTGTTAGCCTATACTGTCCCACTGCTGGGCAAAGGCCTTCCGCAAATACTACCAGGAACTCTCGCGTTACGCGTCCAGGTCATCTCGCTATCTCTTTCTAGGCCGGCCTCGGCGGCATCGTCCATCTTCAGGTACCCATTTCGCCCAAATCCATTTGAGCCTGGCAGCCTTCTTTCCTACATCCAGTAAGCCCATTTTGGAACGCAACGTGATATTCCGAATGTCTCACAAAATGTTAAAATTAAGGTATTTTTATTATTTTTATTAAAAATACACCCACTATTTATTCTATACTATAAATTGTATTATTTTCTTTCGTTGGCGCTGTTTCTCCGCCTCATTTCTATTACGGGCACACGTTTCTGATAAACGTAAACACTGGAGTGTACCTCCCCCATCAAAATATGATTCCGTACGTCTGCTTGTATTACCTCAGCGCTTTTGCTCGAATATGTTTATAAGCCAGGAAATGTATTTCCCGAGCTCAAGCCTCACATGTCTACGTTGATAGTTCATAAGCGAAAAAGAGATATCCTTAAATTCGTAGTGTTCCGCAACATTTGCTTTTATGATTCGTTATGCCAACTGCAAATTGCTGAGGTTTTCACTTATGTGTAGTTTCAGTAACATTCAGAGAGTTTTCAGTGGCTCACACAGTTTTAAATGTTTTGGGTAAACATATAAGTTTCGTAGAACGGTATTTGTAAACACGCAACCGAAGCAAAGAGGAACACAAATAGCAAAACTAACTCAATGTTAAAATTTTAGAACTCCATCGGAAGCGAGGAAGTCTGAAGTCGTTTCCGTGATTGGATTTTATTTCCTTCTTATTTTGATCGTCAGTCTCCTCAAAGGTCGCACTGTCATTAATCGCTTTATAAGAGAGGAAGTGCAAAGTGGAGCGTACGAGCACGCTGTAGTACCCCCCCGGCCCCAGCACCCCGCGCCACCTCGGGCCTGAATTCATTATTGTCCTCCAAGTGAGGATGCGCTTCAAAGAAACTGCTGACTTCCACTCTATGTCGACCCGTGAGAGGGTTCAACGGTTTATTGCGCTTTCGGGAACTTCGTTTATTGATATCGAAGTTACTTAAACCCTTAGTTTATTCCATATTGATCTTCTGTATTTAATCGAGCTACGTGTCTTGAAAGTAAAATCTGCCTCTTTGCAAACACTGCATTCGATGACATATTTGCTCTCGAAATTTTCGTAGAAATTTCTCATGTTTTAAAATCTGGACATTAAATATCATTGGACAGTTTGTCTTTGTAACTACCGGGAAGTTTAAACTCTTCTAGGAACCTTCTTATTATAAAGTATAATTCATTCAAGCATGCAGCTACATAACCACAAGATTTATTAATGCAAAACCACGCTACATTAGTTTTAAGAATCTGATATTTTATTAATAAGATGAGGCTGACTACGCCGAGACTTTAATTAAAATTCGTCCATCTTCTAGGTAGGTACACGCGACTCGGAATTTATGAGAGAGTAACACTTGACTGTGCTCAAGATGATTTAGTAAAATTATACTGGAAGCCAGCTGTTTCTACAACGTACGTTAGTGGAAAGACAGTACACAAAAGTTCAAGTGTGGACTTTCTTTATGCAAATAAAGATTGGAGTTGACTGCGCGCAATGTTGCGTGCAGAGTTTAAACGAATGTTATGAAGGGGAGAGTATAGAAACGTTGAGTAAAAATTATTGTTTGTTACGCTGGGGACGGGTGCAAGAATTATAAAGCGTGGCTGCATCCCGGCGCCTGACGGTTGCCCGTCTTGGCAGCACCGGACACTTGAGACGCTCTGGCTGCCGCCCAACGCGCTTTATCTTAATGCACTCGCCTGTCCTCTCCCTTCACTGTGTCCATAACTCGCTTTTCCACTCCACGATTGTTTCAGCTATACTACAACCTACAACGAGTCGTTAGCGCGAAATTTGATACGACCGCTCTCCTTTACAACGAGTCGTGCCGAGGCGCCACACTACAGTTAAATAATGTACCTAATTTTAGAAATCTCTCTACAGTTTTGTTAAAGTTCTAGCGAAATTTGTGCTAGGGAGCCGCAACATGCGCATTGGCGACGAGGACAGGAATTTAATTCGGGTGTTTCTTCTCTCGGGGAGTGACGGCTTGTGACATGGTGCGACGTCCACCCAGCGATTTCCGTCACATTTTATGTAACCGAGAAAGGATTTTATTGTGTCCTAGACATTCCGAACGTAAACTGTATAAGTACTTCGTTGTTGTACTTATTTTATACGAACTGACATTTATGTTAAAGAAAATCAGCTGCTGTATGTAAAGGGCATCGTCTAACTTTATCAAATGTTTAGGTATGTAATTAATATTTAAATTGTATAATAGTTGTGATACTCCTGACAATACGTTTTGTTACGCCTAACAATGAATATAAGCAGGTAAGAAAGAAGGATCGTGCCGTCGCAGTACGGAAGACTTCACAAATCACCATTGTCCGAAAAAACTAACAAAAACAGCCGCGTAAAGTCTATGTAAGTGCGAACACTTTGTAATCAGTTTGTTTTTTCGTATGGTTTATCTGTTTCTATATAAACTACCTAAATAGTTTAATTTTCAAACAAAATTAAAAAGTGTTTCAATTAGGAAGAAAAAACTGTTCCCATTTTTGAACAATACCCATAGACTTAGCTTCAATATCGTTGAACAATTTTCCATAAAATGTGAACAAAGATCGATCACATCGCTGCTCCCGAAGAATTCTTTTAGCAGAAAACTTAAAACTAAAGTTTCTCGGGGAACATCTGTCGTCTTTTCAACTCGGATTCATTGAACACAACGCTTTAAATTGTTAACAATTACCTTCGTTTAATGAAATCTGGCTCTTTGCTGGCATGAAAATAAATACCTTGTCCAAATACTAAATTCATCATTATTAAAAGATTTTCAAATAAAACCTGCCTTTTATAAAACGTATTGAATAAAATGAGGCTTTTATAGACTCTTTTTCGCTTGTCTTTTGACTTCGATTTGTATCTTATGGTTTCGTAGACGTCATTCAAAGTTTTTCTGTTGTGTTAATTTTTTGTGGTTCTGAAGACAATCACAACCAACCAGAGTTTAAGCACGGACAACAATGATCTTTGAAATAGTATTGCGTAAGTCACCATAGGTCCTGTCTCATGAATGCCGATAGCGTTACTTTATAATAACTAAAACAGATCTCGTATATTTCCATATCTGGGTATATGTAGATATAGTAAGCGTTCTCTGGTTATCGCGTAATATCCATAAACTATGTCGCATTAACTGTTAATGATACAATATCTTGCATGTGTTCTAGGTCACAGCTTAGCACTAAACATGAACTCTAGTAGCGATTAGTACGGCGTGTATCATGCGTGATGTCAGCTGTTTGCCCATTATTCGAGTAGGCACGTGACACTAAACCATTCTCAACCTCTATATATTATATGCACGACCACAATGCATTTACGCCATGAAAATCTATTACAGACACATCCATATAAAATTCTCATAAATCAACGGCAACGATAACGATTAATCTCTTTCAAGTGCATTTTCATATCACTGCTTTTTTACATTCGATATTGTTCCATCTTATTTATTTTTAAGGGAAAATTTATGTCAATGACCCTGAAATAAATCAAATTGTCTATTTATACCACACCCTTTGAATCTCTGTTTACCCAAACCCCGCAAAGGTGGATCCAATAAATCATAAACTTAGTTTCGCGCGATCTCATATCTTGGCTATCGATTATATTTGAAAAGACCTATCGACATTATAATACGTTTGAAGTATTTGAGAACTCTATGATTTATGCGCCGAATTCAAATGAAATTATGTAATACGCAAGTACCTACACAGAGGAATGTGCGATAGAATGGATGATTTAATAATAGATTCCATTGTAGAGACAAACTGCTCGAATGTTTTAAGGATTGCCAATTCAAATCGCAGAAATCTTGCTGTGAATCTGTAGGGCTGCATCCCACTATATTGGAAGTGGAATCACGTTCCATTTCGCGGCGGATATAGGGCCCCGCGTTACGGGCCAATCCGACGACACGATGATGGTTCGTCGACGACTACGATTTCCGGCTCGCACGCGCCTATATCCCAGTTTATTCCGTGTTCACACCCAAAGTAAACTCGGTTTAGCTTCGAACGAGATATCAAAACAAGCGATTGACATTTTTCGATCCTTTACGCGATTAGTTTTCTATCCAGAGTAATAAAAGGCGGACATTCGCTTGCCCCGTGACATGTTGCTTGGGTCAGGCTAACTGACAGTTAAAATTACATTTCCGTTTTCAAAACGTCGCAGACTTCTCCGGTTACGTTGGGGGATTCGAAACGGGGCAAATTATTGACTTTGTACAGTCCACTCAGGAAATAGTTTGTTGGAACATTAAACAACTTAGTGACGCATGCATGACAACATAACTATGAGTGAAACCGTTTAGAACCATGAAAGAAAACTCGTTTGGAGTGTACAGATAAATGCAAAGAGCCCAACAGGTTAGAGAAGCGGCAGGGCCGACAAAGCCCGTTGGACAAACACAAAGTAACGCTGAGTAAACATCAGGTTCCTACGCGCTAATGCACGAGGACCCCTGTGCCGCAGCCACAGCTCTTGCTATTGGTGAGGGAACTCATTAAACACAAATATTTTTAAGTACCTATGTATTCAAACCCACTTAAAGATAAATTAGCATTTTTGTTTCTATCATTTTTTCTTTTGCTATTCGTTTCGAATTCACGGGATACGTTTAACCTAGAAAACTTTTAAGATACATTTTTCTTCAAGACAATCCCGTGAATAGGTTATGCGATCACTTTCACAGACTTATCTAGATGCAAATGTTATTCGCCAAAATGTCGTGGGTAACTGAATATTCAGTCGTTCACAACAATGGACTGATTTACTACTTTGTGATTCAGCGTGCGTCCACGCTTTTCGGATAAGTCGCTCTTTCGTGACCACGTGAAGAATGAACCCTATCCATGATTGAGTCCACAAGAACAGGACGTAAAGAATATTTATGATATTATAAGATATCCCAAAGATAGTAGAGTTAAGTACTTCTTCATCTGAAAAACAAAATACTTATGAAATATCCGGAAAATAATATAAGCTATTCGTGTAATAGTGAACTTGAAGCATCCTGTCATCCAACTGTCTCATTTTGTCCCCATATTTAACCAAGGGTATACCTACTCAAAGTATAATAAAAATTATAATTCAGTAGGGTAAACATCATAAAGGTCGCTCAAGACGAGACCGTGAAATTTACATGCGGAATGAAATTTGTCATCCCGAGTTTGGTTGTGGGCGGGTAGACGGGCCAGCTTACTTGAACGTATTTTATTTACCGAGAGCACGTGACGGACTCGGCTGAGAGGCAGCCGGTGTTCAACCGCTCGTTTGTCACTCAGAATTACCTAACCTGGGACGCTTACTCATTTGAAACATTTAATAAAATCGAACCTGCTGACGCTTTCTCCAGAAATAATTACCTCCTAGAAAATTACTGTGTAGGTAATGTACTGTTTATAAGAACTGATTTCGAAATTACTCTAGAATTCTAGATACTGTTATGTTTATTATTTAATATTGTATTCATAGTTTATGTCAGTATATAAACATTATAATGTAGGGGTGCAGACCGAAATTAAACATGAAAACGGTTAAGTTCTTGTCAGTTAAAATATAAATAAAAATACACATTTAGATTTTATATTTGACGAGCTATCGTTAGGTACTTCATCTTGATCGTCTTCCTCCCTGTCAAATCTTTCAAATTTAGAGCTCGCTCCTGTTTTTTGTTTTTTAAGATACAGACCATACAGATAATACAATATATAAAGCTGCATTCGGACAGCAAGCTACTTTATTAAAATTCCCACATATAAATATACATAACTGATTCGTTTCTAAAATATTATTCAAGTCATTTCTGGATTACGGTTGCATGTTACAGAAAAGCACTTGCTAAATACGCCTGTTGATTAACTCGCCTATTAAAAAACTTCTCCGTCCAATCAAGAATTTTTCTCTCCATTGATTCGTTCCGGGACAACTTCCCCGTTTAATTTCCGGGCTTAATTAAACCGGCGGGGAAATCAGTTTTTTTTAAATAAGCTTCATCCAAATGTGTTGCGTTATGTGAATTTACACTAACACCACTTCAAGTTTAACAGAAGGTCTTAAATAAAAATATGAGTAAGCTGGCAACACTCATTGTACTTATTCCCCTTTTGGCAGGAAATTCAATTTATGAACTCCATCAAGTTCGTAATCTTATTTTTTTACAATTCCGGTTTCCTCAATAAGTAATTAAACATCAACACTGGTCGTGTTTTGATAACAAGCGGCTAATAGCGTATTATGAGGTAGTTGAAATGTGTAAATAGCCTTTTTAGAACGAGGCCGAAATCCCATTACAAGAGACGTCGCGTCCGGGGCCGCAAATTGGATTCACGAGGGATGGACGGGCCGAAATAATGCGGCTTCGACGCTACAACCTTTTTAATTTGTGTGAAAATTTTGTACCTACGTCCATACTCGAATCCCTCCTGTGCTCCAAAATCCTGAAAATTAACGAAAGCCCGGACTGGGTTCATTGTTTGGATTACGATTTTGTTTTTCAGTGTTTTTAATATCAATTTTCACTGTTATTACTTGATTGTACAAAGCAAGCCAATGAAGCGTGTGTGTGATTGGAATTGTTTATTTATTTTATGAATTTATAAGTTCGAAATTACTCACAACTACTTATAAACTGAAAGATTTATATTTTGCGATTGACTAAAATACAATGCCGCAGCATATCGTGTACAATTTGCCTGCATAAAACATCGACTTTATGCCTTCTGGCTGCAATATTAGAACAAAACAAATTGGAGTATCGAATTTATCGTGAAAACGTGACACATTCGACGAAAGGTAAATGTCACGCAACTCATCGAGCGAGTATTGTTCGTTGCACCGGTTTCTGGTATTTACCGTACATTGAATTACAAATCTTTTTTTTATCTTTCATGAATCATTGAATACTTTAAAATGTACACTATTAAATGGATAATTGATCAACTGAATGGATAATGTAACACTTCAACGCACAATCAATTAACACTTTGAAAGTGTAACACAAGTTTTTATTACAAGCAATACCTATAATCTTACTTGCTCATACGTACCACAGTCTCTGTTGCTTAGTAGGTATTAATAAAATTAGTGTTTTTACGAACTTTGTGCACTAGTCCTTATGGAAGCAATACATTTTATTTGGCACACCACCAATCACGCTACTTCAAATATTATGTTATAATCATAATACATACACTGATACTTTATAAGTATAAAACATTTTGTTAATGATTACCTAAATTAGTTACACTGATTGTGGGGAAAAAATTGTGGTCACATTACAAATCTACGCACGCACATAGTCGAACACGTATAAGGGTCTAGTGTAGTAGAGGTACTGACTATTTACTAAGTGTAACTGTTATTTACGTAGTTTTCATTATTATTGGGAAAAAATTACCAACAGTAAAATTGACAGAAATCGATTCAAGACACGATTTTGAACAAACTACTTTCATAATGTGTATTAATTCAGTTACACATTCTATATTTCCCAAATACCAAAGACCAAACCCGAAACGTCAGATAGAAATTAAATACAGGGACAGTTTTCAAGACCAGCTTTTAAGGGTGTGGGACCATCAGACTGAACAATTTTCTCCATGGGACCAACATCATAATCGCGAATATAAATTCAGCCGTCCCATACGTTTAAGTCGAGTAGGTATTTAAGTTTTCTATGGGACAGTTGATAAATTTTTCCTACCCTGTATAGGTACTCTGTAATATTAAACAAAACGTAACATAAATCAAAAGTCACAGTGCTCGTATTAAATAGCTGAAGCGCGTACAAGCCTGAAGTACGTAGGTACCAAAAGCAAAACGTATTGCTACGAGTCAATTGGCTGTTCAAACAGGCAGACGTAGGCGGAATAGCAAATATCTGTGCGCCTATTTGGGCTATCATTATATGGAGGAAAAGTCGTGGGAGACATCTAGCTGTAGATTTAGTTTATGTGGCGCTATTGATACACCATGATATTTTCGTACGAATCTTTCTACAGAGTTGTTATTAATAGTCTTGTTTACACAAATATTTGCCAGCGACCTATGAAGCATTTTGAAGCTTAGTGTAAAAATACTGGCTGAAATCTGACCGGCATTAAGCTGGGCCAGGTTGATCCCGTAAATACATGAGCGCTTAGTTTAGATGAGACCTTTCTAAGGACGCGCAGGTAATCTGTTTATTTATGCCAGTCTTTATTGGTTTATATATCCTGTAATGTAGTTTGAATTTAAAGTGTGACCTGTGAAGTAATTGAATAGTTATTGTTATTGCAAAGACGATTCGTTTGTCATTTGTATTATTCTGTAATTCTGTATGCTTATAGCGTAGCAGCTTCCTTAACCTGTTGCACTTTGATTAGTTAAACAAGTCAGTCACATCTTTTATGAATTAAAAGAGCGTCAAGCATTTAGCCAGAATAAAGTGGAAGTCCTTAAGTTCTGAGCTACACGATTACTGACTGGGCAGGAACACTCAAATCTGTCTGGTTCTTTTCCCAAAAGACCGTTTCAGACACTAATCTACATGGTCCTTTAATCTGACCTGAAGATTATGTCTGAACTTTAAAAGAGACTTGACTTCTGAGTTTGTTTCGGTCTTTCTTCTCAGAGTAGTCGGATAGGAAACACCGTACATATCTTGTTTAAAACATACATTTTTCACGTGTAAAAGTATGTGTACTTTGTACAAACCTATTTACAGAAATAATATCATAAATCATTTTATAAAAGTGACATCTAACTGAATGTGTCAATGACGTATCAAATATTTGGCGGGTATGTTCGCAGTCAAAACATTCGGAGTCTTTAACAGTATCAAAGTCTGATCCTGAATCATAACAATTTCGTTTGTTATCTCGGCAAAGCGGCGTCGTTAACTCCAAAACGGTTTCACTTGTTGGAACAGTTGCCTGTTTGAATGCTAATTTCCGTACCCGTTAAATGCGTACAGTATAATGCCACTTAAAGCCACCGTTCTATCTAAGACGGGCTTTAATTAATTAAGTGGTTGACATCTATGAGTAGATATTGCATGATTTTGGACTAGACTCTAGGCACTTTTGAAGAGACCATCTTTCAACACGGTAAGGGCGGGTTGTTTCACGTCCACTTAACATCTACATAAAAAATGGCGCTAACTATGGCTAAACAAAAAAAAAAAACGTCGTTTCAAATTAGAATTACAAAATTATGGTCTGGCCGTACGTCAAATAATAACGATTATGTACACTATAATTTGACGTACGGCCAGACCAGAGGCCATTCTCGTAATTTTAAGAACAACACACACAGTCTGCACCGTCTCAATCTGACAAAAAATACTTCTAATTTCCCTACATTTTGACAAGTTTTTGACATTTGTTTGTCGCCGAGATGAGAATGCGACTAGATTTTAAACGTTTTTAAATTACGAGAATTGGCCTTCAGGTATGTTACGTTAACCAACAGTTTGAAGCAACCGGCCCTAAATATGCCTCAATAATAGCAGTCCTTTTCAAATTTTGATCCTAATCTTTTGTGAGTAGGTCGTCTATCGCTTCACGTACTCTCGATTTCAAACGCTTCATTATGAGACACATTGACGGAGTTACCAAGCTTACCAAATGAAAGAAAACCTCATTATAAGACGAAAAATTTAATAATCGAAGCAATTTTCTAGATAATCTGCCGTCAAAGGCTTCACAAGTAAATAGATTAAGTTTTTTAATTAGTACTCCTAACGCAATTTGTTAGCGCTAAAGTTGTGAAGTCTGCAGCAATAATCAATTTTACCTTCAATTAGGATCGGAGAGTAGGAAAACAGAAAGAGAAAGCAATTGAAGTGAGATCATATTTTAATGAGATGCTGTGTGATCTTGACCTATCTAATCCATACTTAATAATTATAAATGCGAAGGTAACTCTGTGTGTCTGTCCTTTTTACACCTTAACGGCTGAACGGATTTCGATGACATTTCTCGCACATGTAGACCATGACCTGCCCCAGCAGTCGCTTTACGACCGAATTCGGTCACAAAGTCCTGTCACTCCATACATTTCACCTGTCAATTCGGGACTTTGCGACCGAATTCGGTCGTAAAGCGATCGCTATGAATGTCGAGACTGCTGGGGCTGTGTTTAGACATAGGATTTTGTATCCCAGTAGAATTTTTTCGTGGGATAATTTTCAAACCGTGGAGGTTTGAAAATTATCCTTATAAATTATATAAATAAAATTGTTCTTACCACCGGTGCAGACCACAATGTTTCAGTGTGGGTACCTGCATTGTCAACTATTGTTTGTCGCATTAACTATTCACGATTCAAGTTATTTTTTAATCACCATCATTGTTGACGTGTGTGCTCTCAACAATGGAGGCTTCATAATCATGAGCCTCCGTACAAAAGGTTTGGATATAGGTCATGATAATCCGTTTGCAAACGTATCAGTTGAATGGGCAGCTCAATTTCGTCCCTGTAATTAAGGAGTCACCTGCGTGAACAACTCAGTTCACGTAATTAAAGCTTTCAACTTGGGTCGAGTTATGTCGACCCACTACCACTGGGGAGGCTGCGGTTTGTGAGTCAAATTTCATGCAGATAATAGTACCTCTATAACTGCCCAACTTGTGAGCTTAGCCACAATTTAATTGTAGCCGAGAATAAACTGGGCAAGTTTACAAGATAAATACGCAACCTCTTTGCGGATTAATTTCATAATTTAATTGTTTGACGAAGAAAAGAGAAGCAAGGGGTCTACCTTTATTGCATTTTGGGATTATGTTTTCAGTTTTCGTTTGGATAAAACAATTACATTTTATGTTATTTTGTACTTTCAATGGAAAATCACAATATAACGCAAATGCCACGCAAAAAAGAAACACTTCTAATTTTGTATCGTCAATTATTTAGATAAATTAGAGAATTTGATATTTACTAGGCGATAGAGCAATAGGTGTATCTGGAACGGGACGCAGTGCTTACGGTAGCGCCGGCGCCCAGCCCAGTTGGATTGCCGCCAACATCTACTGTTTTGTTTATAACATTAAAACGTTAAATGTCGTCGAACCTCTTCAAACGTGGGCACTGTACATTTTTATCAACATTCCGCAGATTGTCTATTTTGAAACCTCCAGAATCGTGAAGGCACCAGCCAAACGGAAATATTTCCGATTTCAGTGTGTCGATCTCGTGGATTTCACTCATTTTATAATGTAATCATGTCGATCGGAAAATAATAAAGCTGTCGCAGTTATAACTTTTTATTGCAACGTTTTTTCTTTATGATGGAATTGAAATTGGTAACGATTTGATGATGGATGTACCCGCAACTGTTTTGAGGTTAAAGCTAAGGTTATCCCTTAGTTCTAGGAAACTACTTAAAGCTAATATTTATACTTAATGCAAGTTACTAAAAAACTTATATTATTATGTGTACCATACAACAGAAATTTTCCGGTTTTATTCCAACTCCGTTCGTTCCTCGGACCTGACAAACACCGATATTTACAGAACCAATGACATGGGTTGCTATCGATACTAAAATGTTAGTGTTTAATTTGTAAACAGTTCCGTAAACACTCATTTAATCATACGTGCCGCGTAAATGTCCGTGTTTACATAGGACTCGAAAACATCTGGTTTTGATGAACTGAATACTTCGCATTCAGGTTGGCGGCACTTGAAATCGTGCCAGCTTATTTTAAGTGGCGACGTCTGTTCAAGATTTGTGTCTAATGCCCCGCGCTATAATATTTTACGATTCCTATTGAAATCATCATTTATATCGTGTTTTTCATATTATTTGAGAAAAGCGAGCGTCATTTTCTTTTCAAGGATCACTAAATCAAAGTTTTATTCAGCGTCTGTAACGTTTGAGTGGCCTGAAGATATGACATTTACACGATTTCACTTTTGCGCCGTTCACTCTCTCCGCCATCGTAGCTGCACCGATGCACATGGATGACTACGATACATTCATGTATTATTCATTAATTGTGCGGCTCATTTTTGCAATATAATTAATTCGGACACATGTCGCATTGACAATGCGGCTGACATTTAATTTTACATCTTTGAATTTTAATTGATGCAGTTCGTCGGAAATGTAATCGATTCGAACATATAAACTAGTTTTTGTTTCTCAGAATAGAATGTCGATTGATACGCTTACCTACCTAGTGTAATTAGAGTGCACGTTAAACTTTTAACGAGGCTTGAACTATTCATATCTTGTCTCTGTTGCGCAATTTAAGCGCTCCTTCCGCAGTTTCGTCTGTTGGTAGCAGTCTAGAGTATGATAATGAACCGAAATGGGTTATAGTTTGTTCCCAATATCCCAGTAACGACGGCAACTCGACGGCGAGTCCCGGCGGAAACAAAGTTTGATTTAGTTTAGACACGACAATCCGTTTGTTGTAATGGTAACGAATCCAATTATAGGTGGTTAGTTACCTTCGTTTGGCATTGAATGTTGCTCTTGTGCTGGTTCATATGGAAGATTTATTTAGCCACTTGAGAATTCTTGGCCTTTGAAATAGGTTTATACCAAAATGGTATTGTGAACTAAATATTTGTTACCGAAAGGTATAAACTCTACATTTTGTAGTAGTTAAATAAACGAAGTCTGCAAAAACTTCCAACAAATGCTAAATAATAGTATTATACAAAAAAAACAATTATTATTATTATTATTGGTATTAGTAAAAAGAAAAACCAATGTAACTGCAACCGAGCAAAAACATATTTATGGCAAGTTGAAGCGGTGCATTTTTTCGCCTCCGCCATCAACCCTTTATAGCGTAAGCAGAAGTCCCATAGGTACCACAAAGGTTCGGGCAATGTTCTTTTTATTGCATTCTGTATGCTATACATGTTACAATTTTGTTGACAAATAGGTACCTACAATATGTATATTTGTCAACAATGATTGTTTTTCAGTGATTTACCTACAAGTTTGCTCGACGCCGACGTCCGTATGTCACTGCAGGGATCCAGCAGAATATCAGCGTCAGGAATATTTGCCTGACACATGCTGAGCTGAACTCCCATTTAGTGCAACCTTGAGACGCACAGCGCACCTTGTGTATTCGGTATTTGGTTTGAAGTATAGTGTCCATATATTTCTTTAAGTATATTGGCACCTTGTTTTTATTATAGTCATGCAATTTGTTATCATATAATAGTGCTTTTGTGTGTTGTGCTATGTCTTTTGTTGCACTGATTATATGTTTTATTTATCTATCTATTGCATTTCTGGTCCTTTTATCCGAACCCATCAAGCTAAATCGTTGTGCTAACTGTGACACTTTGTCACAGTTTTTTATCATTAATCATCAAGTCATTTTACAATACGTAGCGTAGGTTAGATACGTCATCAATCAAAGTCAATTCTGTTGCTGTTATCCCAAACGTATTTCAACTGTGCAATATTATATGTAAACCAACGCTTTGAAACGTACCGCCCTTAATGGCACAGATTACCATTTATGAAAAATTAAAAAGCGGGTTGAATATAACGAAACTTCCCTTTTGAAGATGTTGCTTTCATGAAATCGTTTTCGACTTCCAGGCGGAACATTTAACAGTTTTTTCCGTAATACGTATTGCCTCGGGGTAAGGATAGAATTCTCGAGATACTTTCTCGTTTAACACATTTGCCAGAAAGTCGGGTACAGCGAGACAGAACGCCCGGAGCCAGTCGTCAGCTGTTCGCTCCTTGCACATTTATGAAAAAACTTCCCTCTACATTCTTGGCATTGTCTCTTCCATTTCTTGGTTGAATTTATTCTCCATTTATGTACGTTTGTCTGCCTCGTTCTACAATCAGATCAAAACGATTTTTTGATCCTTATACATTTCCAATAAAACACAAATAATTTTATTTGATCTGTTGTATGATTCGGCAGATGAAATTATATTATCACAGAGATCAAATTTTATTTGAGCGTATATTGATAAAATCATCTTGTTTATCGTTTCATGTGGGCCGCAATTTCAGTCCAGTGACTTGGTACCTAAGTATTGGCAATAATGCAAATAATATAAAATGTTGAAGTTATAAAAGTTAATAAGTAACCTCGACAACTGTTCACTTGTTCGCTCTTTCTTCGCAACCCACTGCCTCGTTGTACTTTTATGAAAAAAGTTTTACCCGTTGCACTCTACTACGGGTTTTGCCTTTGGAAAATTCTTGTTCGCTACAAATCTTGTGCATTTATACATGCAGTAATAAACCGATTTATCCTGTTCGAAATTAATATATTTTTTTCTGAAAAACGCCTGGTACCTAAATGGTACGTTGTTTGGAAGCTTTTTATTAAAAACGCAAATCTAAGAGTCGAATAAGTCCTTGTTTAATAAAAAGAAAAGAAATACGTTTATTTGCGATAAACATGACGCAGAGAAAGAACACAAGCACAAAAAAGAACAAGTTGGGGAAAATATGCGTCACATCCACGCAAAACGGCTATCGCTCAGCATAATGCTACAACTTTATGGGAGACAGAGCTGGTTTTCAGCGACAGCAGCAAATTAAAAGGGGACTTTTATGCCTTTCAATGCAAGATCTACCAATCCATTGACGTCAAGTTTTTCTTCATGAATTTCCCTAAATTATCAGCTGGACTCTTTAAATAAATATTGGTCCTTGGCAGCTCTGGACAGAGACAGGTGGAAAGCGAAAGGCCTTTGCCCAGCTGTGGGTCATTAAAATAAAATAATGTTTATTTATCTCCACAAATTACATTCTTATACATATTAGGTTAAAGGCTATAATAATAATAAGTATTTATTAGCACAATACAAGTTTGACACCTATTAAAATACACATAGTAGTCACTAGGGGACAGAGAAATTAACAAATAGGAATAGTGTACAAGAGATGGGAAAAGTACAGTCAATATAGAATTTGAGCCCTGACTCCTAAACTAGGATGATCCTGTATCTTAGGAGGCAGTCTCTTCGCATAAATAGTGGACGAGCAAAATATGAGTGTACTAGCAGACTCGGATAGTCACACACATGATATAGACTATAATGTAAGAAATATATCTATATACTATATATATTTAATTAGTATTTTTAATAAGTAATTATGTTTGTATTGAGTGTATGTGTGAAGTGCATTTGTGTCGTGTCATGTGCAAGTGTTGTGTGTGTATGTGTAAGGGAGAAGCATCCTTCTTCCTTACACATACACACACACCCCCACACACGGTGGAGTGATGTGATGTGGTGTGATGTGATGTAGTGTGGTGGTGTGTGGTGTATTGTGAGGGTGTGTGGGGTGTGTTGAGTGAGTGTGCATTTATGTTATGTGGATGGAATTAGTGGGGGCACCTCCCTTCGTTGTGATGTGATAGGTAGGTATAAGTGATTCAGCAAATCCAGGCAAGTAGACTTACAGTTGCCTCGTAGTCTTGATCCTTTATCCAGTCCTCAATTTTAACTATAAGTATCGTATTCAATTATGTTTATTTTTTATGAATAATTAAATTAATTAAATTTTTAATCATAACCAAAACAGAACAACAAGGTGATGATTGGAGCCTCCTTTTAAGCAAAGAAAAAGCCTGTATCAGGAGACTCCGCTCTTACATAGCTAGATAATTTTTCAATAGAACAGAATAAATATCAAATCATAACAATTTTATTTATTTATTTCAATTTACATTATTCACGTGATTGTATATGGAGATGGGGGGGGGGGGGGGGAGTTGAGTGTTTTTTGTGCGTCTTTGTGTATGTATGTGTAGATGAGTAAGGGAGGGGGGGTGTGTGTGTGTGTGTGTGTAGAGAGCAATGAATTCTTTTTTATTTGTATTTGTGGGAAGAACATATCGTAATGTTTTAAATATCCATCCTAGTATTATTGTATATAGGTGTGAGCTTGGAACATATTGCTGGCTTCTAGCGAAAGCGTTCTTATGCGTTACCAAGATAATAAGAGGTTTTTTCTTGCGTGTTGGGTCTGGTGGGATGACCTTGGTGTGTTTTCTCAGTACGGATTGTAGCACAAAAAGTTGCCTAAAGTAAGTACATTAGCATCTTTGTATAATTATGTGGTAGGATACATAAAATGCTTTATTGACATCACCTTCAGGACAGCTCTTTGTGTTCGTTCCGACTTAAGAAACTTTGTCCGAGCGGCGGGCGCTTCCCCACACTGTGATGCAATAGGTGATGATGGACTGACATATAGCAATATACACCATTCTAATCGAGTTGAAGTCAGCCGAAGACCTAAGTAGCTTGAATACTTATATCATTCTTCTAACTCGTTTAGTAATAGTATGCAAGTGTGAGTACTAGTTGAGTCCGTTATCAATAACCACACCCAAGTACTTATGATGGTTTACCTACCTCACGAAGAGAAAAGCATGAGCAGGTTATATGGCCATTACATGTGTGGGCGCTATTGACAAAGCCTGAAGGAGGTTTAGTACCAGGGTGTAGCCCGAACGGGTTGGAGATTTATGTGAGGTTTCGGTAGTAGTTCTCAGATACTCCCAATCAGTTCCATGAACAATGATTGCAGTGTCATCAGCATCGGTGAATATTTTAGAATTTGTGAGAGGTGTGCAGCAAAACTCGTTGATGTAAACCTGGAAAAGGGTCGGGCCAAGCACACTGCGGTACACTGAAGGTGGTAGTTTCCTCTCTACTGACATGGTTACCAACCCTAACACACAGTCTACGGTTAGTGACATACCTTGCAAAAAAATCATGAGCCAAGCCACGTATGCCGATGTCTTCCAACTTCGATAGGAGGGTGGGAACATAGGCCGTGTCAAATGCCTTTTTTAAGTCTAGGAATAAACCTATGCGATTCTGTTTTTCATCAAGCTTTCTCGCAACAAATTCAGTTAAGTCAAGAACTGCATCTTCTGCCGATACTCCTTTTTTAAAACCATACTGATTTTGTGCAATTAAGTTATTTTTCTCGAGGAACTGAGTAAGCCTTCGATTTATAAAATTTTCACAAACTTTGGAGATAGATGAAAGGACTGAAATAGGTAAATTGTTCATAGTCTCTGTTCCCACCCTTATAACTCGGATGCACAACAAGATTTTAAAAGCTTCCGGATAAATACCAGTGGCAATTGAACGATTGAAAATATGTGTTATTGGAGATACGAGGACATGACGACATTGTTTTAGTAGATTTGTTGAGATGCCATCCCAACCGGTAGCAGAGTCTCGACGGAGTTGTATATTGGCATTATTTATATCCGATTCGTTAAATTCTAGGAGAACTAGCGAGTTAAGGGGAACATTTTTACGAGGCCGTGAGTACGGGCTGATGGGCATTTGATAACGCGCAGTGATATCGGACACGAGGTTCTTGCCGACTTTACACATGATCAACAGCTGCTTGAGGATTAGGTTCAATTTTTAATAAGTTTGTAGAGGATGTGGGTGTTTTCTTATAGTTTGTAATGTCTTTAATTTTATTCCAAAGCGTCTTAGTATTTGTTTTAGCCTTCTCCAACTCAACCCTTTTAAACTGAGCTTTTAGGTTACGTAATATTATGTTACAGTGGTTTCGGTAGCGATTGTATAATGATTCTTATAATGTCATTATCAGGTGACTTTTTAGTATTCATGGAAGTAAGTTACGATGACGAATGCAACGCAAGAGACCAGGCGTTATCCATGGCTTAATATTTCTATTTTTTTCTGGGAATTTTAACCTCATATGTAGGTATGTTTTTTTACCAAACCCTAGACAACACCGATCAATTCGTTTGCGGCTACATTCGCATCGTGATATGTGAGAGGTCCGTGGCTTCAACTTCCTGAACCAGCTTAGCGTAGTCCATTCGGGAAATAGTTTTTTGAGGTTTTTTAGTTGATGCAGTATCTTCAATATGTAACAAGATAGGCATGTGATCCGTAATAAATGATTCCAAAATGAGTGTTGTTGCTGGTGTTACATGTGAGAATGATATGGTCGAGACAGTTTGTACGTCTCGTGGGTATATAATGAGCTGGTAAAAGGCCTTGCGACGCGCTTAATGTTAAGTTGTTGTAAGGTCGTCGTTATTGGAAGGTTTAATGTCCACGTTAACATCCCCAACTATAGCAACAGTTCTAAATGTTTTTAGTTGAGTAAGTACAGTATCTAATAAAAAAAACCCCTAAAGTTTTACTCCTTACGTCGCTTTGAGACAGGAGGTAAATTCTGTGTACCTACCAATCTGTTTCTGTAGGCGCAGTTCGGCGTAACATTAAAACCACAATTTAATCAAGTCGCATTTACTCAGATTATCATCCACCGACTGAAACCAAACATATTAACAATGTGATAAAGCATACTGTTTATTAAAATCATTTACATTACGACCAACTGTGACATTTAATTTCCCTCGGAATTATATTCCGAGCGACCAGTATCGCTAGAGTAAATACAAGGCACTTGGGGTATTCTACTCAAAATAAAATAATCATTGTACTCGAACTCTGGTGCAGGTTTTATACGAAAGTCAGTTTCAGGTTTAGAGTATGAATAATGATATAGTGCGCGTATATATGGAAAGATGAACGCTCCGCATATGACTTGCAGGAACTCTAAAGGGAACAAAGAAAACTTTCGGCCTTAATACAAAACAAGGTTTATCTTTAGACCCAGGTTTTAACCCTCGAGCCATTTTTAAATTTAGAACTATAATCCGACAAAGATAAAGTTCTTATTACATTAGACCAGAGTCTAAGTTGTCAATTTTGCAATAACAATTTTACGTTTGTTGGAATAAAGAATAAGTAAGTAGTCATAGTAAAGGTGTTTCAATAGCTGAGAAACTGGTTTTATGACTGTGAAAAAGAAACATTTGAAACTATATTACAGTAGTAATCCCAAATAAGCCATGAATCAAATTGGCTATTATGTTAAATTTCAAGTGGTCTGTTTCGCAATAACCAAACCATCTTCACAAGTGGTTCAAAGCTATTTTCATGCAAAGTCAGAGATTGAAACTGACAGAGAGAAGAGAAATTGACTACCAATTTAATTGTCCCTGCAAATCACCACTGTAATTATTTTACAGTTTTAGGAAATGGCTATAACACAGCAAATTGACGAAGGGTGGAAGGATGGGTAAAAATTAATGACTTTACAAGTAATGAAAATGAAATAAGTAGTTTTCTGCTACATTCGTAGAGCAGAGAAGTATGTAATAACTTTCTGTTTCGCGTACCCAAGAAATCTGCCAAAGAAAACATAAGCACTGTTTGTCTTATTTCAGCTCTCAGGTTAAAGCTTTTTCACTGTACGCCCCTGAAGATCTAGGTAGCACTTCGACTGAGCCGCTTACCTCCGTCACGAACGCGCCCCGAAGCTTATGCACCGCTGCGGCTGGACCGCCCTATCTATTTGCGCAGGCGTCCAATCAGCTGTGTCGATTCAAACAATATTTTTACTTTAAACTTCATTTTGAATTTGAATTGTGTTAGGAGAATTGAGGTTACGGTCGGAGATCAGTTTTCCTAAGTTGTGTATTTAAATATCTCTGGAGATCCTTATGGGTATTAAAACTTTTTCTGGAAATATCTAGGAAGACGAATTCAAACAAAATTAGAATCGTTTTATATTAAATAATCGGCCTACAACGTTCGTATTGTTAAGACACAGGCCTCCTCATAGTGAGAGGGAGTGGGCCTTAATCCACCACGCATGCCTAGTGTGGGTTAGTAGATGTGACATGTCTTCGAATTTTTGGTCCTTGGACATATTGGATTCCTCTCGCTGTTTTGCTTCACCGTATTGAGAGCAGTGGTGATAATTTACACAAAGTAAAGCGCTTGTCTGGGTTCGAATTTACAACCTATGACTCGTAAGTCGCGGCCGTTACCAATGGGCCACCATACCATATTTACTGCAAAAACAAAAACACAAGACATAAAAAAGAAAGGCAGACATATTGATATGGATAAAATAATTGTTACCCCCAACCACACAATACAACGTCAGCTCACGTCAAAGCAACCCTTTTAGAGAATCTCATAGCTAAATAAAAAGAGATTCCACGTAGACTGATGACGCAAAACATTTTATAATATCATGCCAAAACCCTTACGTGGTATTAGTCCATGGGATGGGATCACACACAACTAATCTAATCCCTGTGCAAAAAAATGTTTATTTCGCCGACGCACGGATCCGGAAAAATAAGTAAATATCTTGATCAAATCCCTTATACGCAATCACTATCTTGACAAAGACTCCAGGGATTCCGTTTAGGTTAGTTTGTTCTAGGTTATGTTTGGTTATATATCAGCCATTTGATCAAATCCCAAGAGCTAGGATCACGACATTTCTGTTATAACCATCCACCTTATATTTTCTTTAATTCACTTTTGTTTTTGGGAGCGGAAAACTGTTTCAATTTCCTTGTTCGAATATATAAATGTTTTCGGATATTAAGTGAAATAGGGATATATGTTTCTCCAAAGCATATATCCCTATTTCACTTAATATACGTAAATGCTATTTTTGGGTCATAGCCTTTCATGGAAGCACCCACCTTCCATGAAAGGCTATGACCCAAAAATACCTAAAATAAATAGACAACGGGCTGTTGGAGAACAAATCTTTACGAGAGAAACTAGTTTATTCAATACTTGATTTATGTAAAGGCTTGTCGAAAGGAAAGGCGATTTGAATAGAGCTTCCCGTTAACCGTGTCGAACCTGAAAGCTTTTCATAAATGAACCTACTACAGCGGGTGCTCAGTGCAAGGTGGCTAAAAGCCTCCGTTGTTATATGTGTATGAAACTTTATACCTGGGTGCGATGAAGCAGACGTACCCATTGAGCGACACATTAAAAGCATGACGCGTTGAATATGAGCCCGCCCGTCATCACGATGTGTTGTACTAGCGAATGTTTGTTATTGTGCTGAAAAGCTAAGTAAATGCCAGTTTGATAATGTACGAACATATTCAGTACATTATCAGACAATTTACTTAAGCTAACAGCAAACATTGGAACAATCGAATTTTCCCCGAATTCTGTACGAAAGTTCTAAAGCTAGAGCACACGCATACGGTTCTCATTTTATTACTACTAGTTGGTAAGTACTTAAGGATGTTTGGAGTATCTCGAACGTTGCATGTAAAGTTGTATGTACGTTTAACCATCAGTCGTTGCATCATTAATGCATGTTGTTTACAAGTTCTCACGCTGTTATTGGAATACTTCACTTTATCTTGTCGACGACAGTCTAGGGGATGTTTCCTGCTAACGGTTATGCTCTCTAGACTCTCGTCAATTTAAATATGCATTTTCAATTATTGCGCGTAGAGCTTTCTCTAGAAATAGATTATTTGCAATGAAGCCACCTCTTTTGTAAGGAGGGCCTTTGTTACTCAGCCGTAAAATAATTGTAGTTTTCTCAATTGAGTAACAAAGTCAGTGGAAAATAATACTCTGCTAATTCTCTGGGTTTAATCACGCGATGGGGCACCTGACCTTTGTCATGTCGCCATGGCGCTGACTGAATTTCATTACGAACTATCGGCACCGCCTTAAATATTAAAATTTAATTATTCCTTCGAAGGGAGTAAGTGCCATATACCTGACACATTACCAAACATTGAATAATTCAGTTAAACGTAACCAATTATTTATTTATTCACAAGGCAACTACAATAGGTAATAATTACAGTATATCATAGGTTTACATCATAGGTTTCGACCTGAAGGTCAATTCCCGTAATTAAAAACGTCCAAAATCTAGTCACAATTTCATCTCAACGACAATCAATGTAAAAAATTTACAAAAATGTAGGGCAATTAGAAGTATTTTTGACAGATTGAGACTGAGATCCAACTGTGAACGTTCTTAAAATTATGAGAATTGCCCCTCAGATTATAACCCATAGCGTAATGTGAGCAACAACAACCATATTAATGATGACAACCACATTAAAAAGTTTAGTTCACAAAATTAAAGCTACAAGGCATGTGCGTCTGCACTCAGACACACTTCTACGTAGGCAGGGAATGTGTAAGAGACCAAACAAGCCAGGAAAAGTACATATCTGACACAAAGTTACATTATTTAAAGAAAACGGTATTTGAAGCGTTACAATGTTAAAAAGAAAGAGTACCTACTTTCAATTCTTTTGAAAGCAACGTTACGATAATCGAAGATGTCAATACCTTTACCTATTGTCTTTTCAAAATTAATTGTAAAGTCAAAGAAAATTTGTGAAAATAAAGCACAACAGAAGGTTTTAATTCAGTTCATTAAATCCTAACGAATGTGCAACTATTTATTGTGTCAAAACCAGGAAGGCGCAAGAAAGCTTCTGAGGAATAACTAAGGAAATAATTCATGCCTATCATACATTACCGTGTTATCTACGTGCAATAAAAATAAAAAAGTAAAATTTTACGAGTTCACCGTTTGTATGCGGGAAAGAGAGGGTAGATTATGAATGCGAAGTGTAGGGACGGCACATCGCGTGAGGATGGCTCGTGCCGCCCCCGCGCTGGTGATAGCGTGAATGTAGCCGTACATGCGATCATCACGCGCACTGATACCCATCCTTGCTTGCCACAAACGTACCCGCCGCTAATACATTTATCACTTTCTTTAACACGCGTGTTTTTCCACGCGGGTAATCTGCAGTTTTTTTGTCATTTAATTGTTGTTGTACATGCTGTCTTTCTTATTGAACAACAACAAAGAATATTACGTTCATTTGATGCGGATTGTTAACCTCAAACGAAAGTTGATATTTCATCAAATAAATTAAGTTGTCAGACATTATACATTGACAAGGAATTTCTAAATTAATTATTTAGCCCTGCAGCGTCGTTTGTGACTAGAACTGTATAAACAGCTAGTTTGCCTACTAACCGGTTGGTCGGGATATTATTTACGCGTTTGCAGTACCTAAGTCTAAAACTGGAGAAGTGTAAAGCAGCGTTAAGGGGAATGCGCTAGGTAGCCCGCGAAATTAAATTTTTCTTACGTTATTTGCAATTTGCAGATCAGTGCCAGGTTGTATGTTGAGCAAAATATGATTCGCAACCGTAACAAGTATGTATTTACAGAATTATAATAATTGATTACATTAACAGAATATTACAACCCTCTTAAGTTCATATAACCTTACTGATTGACTATTTTCTGAAATATCTAACAATATAAATATCTATCAAAGCTGTTTCATAGAAATGTGGAATACTTCCAGGGACTACGGCAGAAACGACCATTTTAATTCGACAGCATTATATTTCTCGGAGGGACCACGGGGAAAGAAAATCCCCGTGGTCCCTTCCAGGGACTACGGAAGGGACCACGGGGCACAGATGTACCATACGAGGTCAAAATGTATGACAGAGCAATTTTTTTTTAATAACCTTCGAAAAATTTCAAACTAAGGGTTCAGAATAAAATTATGTACTGAATTCATGGTTACAGTTTTCGCACTAGTTAAAATGTGCACTGTATGAACTTGAGGTATTAGAGTTAATAGAATTTCGCGGGCTACCCTGGCGCTTCTCACTTAAGTAATAAGTACAAGTAGCTATAACCTACAAATACCAAGTGATTACGATTCCGCAATCTCGATCAGGAGTAATCGATACTTGCCAATTTTATTGCCTATTTTATTACAGCAACATACTCATCACAAAGATAAATCGATGATTTATTGTTCCTCGGAGGCCTCGTTGGATTTAATGACCAATAAAAAGGTAAGGCCTCCAGGCCTCCTCATCTTCATACATTTGTCGTAGAGTCGATTGTAAAAGACCAAGCGCAATAAAAGAAAAAGGACCATTTTTCGTTTATGCCTTTTCTCACCCGTTGGCCGAGAGTGAGCTGTAATTAGTGTTGCCAACTCCAATAAAGCTGAATTCGGGCCTGGCTTTTATTAAAGGTGCTGCACGAGTTCTTTCATTGAAATTCAAATTGAAAATACTAGTGTGGTTAATTAGTCTGGATTTATTATTCAATATTAAAATTATTTGGATTATGTGTGCAGTCCATTATACTGAAGGAAATTCAAGCATTTTAGATTTTTTACATTCGCCTCAAGTTTTCCCCATATATCACGATTGCATCACATATGAGGAGTTCAGGTCGTCCTAGAAAAGCGGTGACATCTGGCAACAGTATGGCGGTAGCGTGCAGGACGCCTGTTCTTGCTAGCGCCACTTGTGCCGGTCGCAGCCGCCATGATGAACGCGGGTCGTTACGTGACACGAGTCTTAGCAGAGGTGTTTAAAATATCCAGGACACAACGGAAAAGAAAAACACAATGTTACTTCCCTGCCTTTTACATTGCGGAAAAAGTGGAACGAAGTACCTTCGAAATACATGTACTGTTACACCTACCTTTTCCCTGAAGGGGTATATGCAAACATTTACTGATGCCACCTTAACTCAAGCTTATCCGTATTTTGATGTACTTACCTAACTGTTACCTAACTATTTCGACTTGCCAAACAGATGGACTTAATACGAGAATCGAACCCAGACAGCCTTGTCCGTAACTACAAGTCAATAACTAATGTGAATGCAAAATTCATGCTCTCTTTAAGTATATTTTATTTTATTGGTTAGGTACACCAACGACCTATTCACTAGAAAAAATAACATAATCATTTACAGGCGTACACAGCACTTACATTAAAAAATAGCTTCTTATAAATTAGGTGCGTTTTAACAAGATTTTTAACTCGTAGTGAAGATAGAAAAAATAATTAGAAACAAAAAACAAAACATTAAGTAAGACACAAAATAATAATCGAAATTAGAATCAAAAATTAAAATCAGAATTATCATTAGAATTAAAATTAAAACATTAAGATTAAAATTTAAATTAAAAAATAAACAGTACAATTGATATTTAAAATTCAAAACGGTAGAACGAGATAACAAGTGCAATAAAAGAACATTATATAGTAAATACACAGAATATTTCTACGAGTCTAAAGGTCTTTGAACTTAAAACCAGATACTTAGAAGTCTATAGGTCGTCCATAATGACGACTGAAGGACTCAAAGGTTAGACACGTATTAATAATATTTTCCAAGTATGAAATATTAGGATGTGTAAAGTATTTGTGATTGCGCATCACAGTAATAACATGAATGTACATTCCACCAAAGCCTCATAATTTAAATATTAATTATTAGAGAATTATAACATACCAATTGGCATGTTCTCACTCAGTGATCTGTCGTCTCGACGTTCAAAGACGCCTTCGATTATACACCTTACCTTACCTCAAAATATAACGAGACGTATTCCTTGAATACTCCTTGGCTACCAAAATTCAATCCATATAGGTATGTACGAAAAGTAATAACAAAATCTCGTCGTTGAATTCTAAAGTGGGTAATAAGAACATTACAAAAACATCAAAATGTGCTTACATTACCGTAGTAATGCGAATGTATCGATACAATAAACCTTCCCAAACCAACGCCAAAAGCAAAATAACGTGAAATCCAAAACGTATCTGAGGTACGCGATTTGTCAGGCAAACGTGAGTGTCCCATTAATAAAAGGGAACGAATCTTCCGTGCAAGACAAAGAAGCTAGTATCAATATTTATTGGCGTGCTTAGTATTAATCGGGGCGGATCGTGCCTTTGTATCGCGGGGCGCGAGCGTACGTTGTCGGCAGCGAATAGATGGACTGTCGCGGTCGGAGCTCGCCTAATTTTTCCACCGTGAATAATTTTTAGAGACCCGTGTTTACATTAAAGCTTTTAGCTGGCGAAAAATGAGGTTACTGAGTTAAATTTGCCGTTTTATTAAATGCTGTCTACATTTTGTTTTTCTTATACAGCTCCTTTCTTCCGGTTTTATTCGTACCGTTAACATAAGAGAGTATCTCAATTCCATAAGGAGATTGTTTCATCTAAAACTCACATTGAATGATACAATCTTCCTGCCTATTTTATTTAACATTTTTTGGCGTAGGCCTCGTAGCGCGTAGCGTAGAGGTCTCGTAGCCGCGCCCGCCCTACAGGCCGACCGCCCGCTTTGATATCGCCGGTTGCCTCCGGTATCACCAATAAAATTCAGACTCGAGTCGAGTCAGTATGCCCCCAGACACAACCGAGGTCGGACGTGTGGCGCGCGCCGCGATCTCACTCACTATTCGCGTACGAAATGTGTGACAATAAGTGTTGCTTCCTCTTTGTTATCTAAAATTTTGATGTGTTTATAGATAGATAACGCTGTTAATATACTTAGAACTTTTAAATATATAACGATTGTAGTTAATATTAACTGTGTAGATATCTGCTTTATCCTGTCTGCGAATGTAATCAACCGAAAAAAGGTAAGAGAATTTTAAAACGCTTTGTTATGTTTTTGTTTTGGCTTCTCTTATTTCACATAAATAGTTAGTATAAATTTATATAATTTATACTTAAATCAGTTTTGTCCTTGAATTCTGTGGCGGGCGGGTAGTGAACAATGTAGTAAGCACGCGACCGTTTTATGATTTCATCGCACATTAGTTTGTGATTTTCCATATTGCCTCCATCGTTGAGTCATCACGTCGACGGGTTTTTATATTATTTGATCAAATTCAAACGATCGTGACACAATTATTATGTTCCAAATAAATCATTATACCAAGCTACAATGGACAAATAAACCGCTGTTCTTACAGGCTGGGAGAGTTCAAAGGTTTTAATTAGTATTTATATCAACCCTGTTAGGTCTTCACACGAGCTTATTACTCCCTAACGATGTTGTTTAGACATAAAATACTGGTCAAACTATCCTCATTAAACTCGTGTTCGTGACACAAAATGTGTTCGCATTTTGAGATATAAGTAAACATTAAAAGCGTTTGTATGTCTACTTTAGCAGAGGATCTGTCGATCAAACTATGTTTAGCTATTTATATGTAGATTCTCTTCACGTAATATGATGTCAGCATTTTCTCGGCCATGCATTATGCTGTTACTTACAGGCATATCTTTGGGCGGCCGCAAATATTGGCATCGTAAAACTTGGTCACAAAAAACTACGCTGTATCCCTTACGCGTACAAAGTTTCCATATCGGTACTCTTAGGAATGGTGATGGATCTCATTCATGTCTGTCGTGTTTGATTATATGATTACGTCGGAGCCTATTTCGGGGCGCAATTTGTGTGGGATCGATGTCATTTAGCGGATTAGATTTGAGCGAGTTACATTTGGTCCTTTTGGTTTGGTCCTTTATAAGGAAAAGTTATGATAAAAGGCGGTATAATAGGTAGTTCGGGCGTTGCTCTTACCATTTAAGATGAGAAATGGGCAGCGATGCAGTCGAGACAGCGACGCCGGCGCGCACTAAGATTGCGGCCGTATTATGCTTATGCACTGAATATTCATTGTCGCCACGCGCACTCAGTTGGTGCTCTTTAATCAACTCCTTTCGCGGCTTACGGTCCTTTGAACCGTAAATATGGCTGCAGAACTTTTAAGGAATAAATTTAATGTAGACTTATTTTATTTTGCAATGGTTAGCTTTGCGTTTTATTTTTACATGCCCAGTATGAATGACTGACAAAACCGAAAAACGTGAGAGAATATAAATAAATTATCTTTTTTATCTTTGTTATCTATGTAGCAGATGTAAACAGTCAAGTCAGTGACACCAAACTGCAAAGGTTGTTAAAAGATAACAAGTTGTTAAATTTTGTTTAGTCTTCCATCAACTACGTATATTTGAAAACAAAGTTATTCTAATTATTGATATACTTATGCCGTATTATAATAATAATCATTTATTTATCCAGATCATACAATCCAATTTGTTAGTAGTAACATGCACATCTTAAACACTAGTGTTAGTACTTGAGTATATTTGGCACATTGAGAAAATAACTAGTAATAATGTTTAAACAACCAATAATAATGTCAAAATCATCAATAAAAATGTCAAAAGCACCATTGATAATGTCAAAACTACCATTAATTATGTCAACATATTTCCAATACAATATTAACAATACAATACCATAATCAAATACAATAAACACAACATCAATAATCAAAAAACGCAATAGGTACAAGAACAGCAATGCTATTTCATATTAGTATATTAGTATTAGACCTACTTGGTTTTTTCATACATTATTAAGTTATGCGATTTAGGGCTGATTTTTCTAACGCCAGATAATTTTATTCGATGAATAATTTGAATTTTTGACAGTTCTTCCATACACAATCTGTCAGACGTCAATTTTATTCCACGAATATAAATTGTCAGACGATTTAAAAATCAGCCCTTAGGCGCGTAATACTTACGAGTATATTATTCAACTAAGCATGACAACAACGGAATTGGTAAAACGCATTGTATTTTAGGGACTAAAATTGCTACAAGAGACCCACAGAAAATACTTCCATCAACAAATTGTTTCGTTAGAAGCAACAAACTCAATGTCAGTGAAAGCCAATGGACACTGTATCTAAGAGCGAAATTACTCGAAAAATTGGTTCGGAAGGGATCCCTGTGGTAGCTTTATTGAAAAAAGGTCGGCTTGATTGATATTCGAACTTTACACGTTGAAAATGGTGAAATGCGAACCGTTTCGGTTTTTCGTCTCTGGCAAAAAAAGATTGACTCAATTTGTTCTTGTCCGTTACGAAATAAACTCGACGAAGGGTATTTTTAACTACGGATTTATGTTTCGGGAGAGTCCGTAATCGGCCTTATTTCGTCTACGCGAAATTAGTATTTGGAATGTTTTAGATTTATAGTATAGCTTATGTAAATGAATGTTACGATAAATCTGTACCTACCCACTCATTTAGGAATTAACCAAAAAAATACACTTATAAGTACTACGTACAGTCTACTATGGCGCTTTTACTGCCCCCTTTTAAGTGTCGCGAAAATTTCATGAGAAATTCATTTTCCAGCCTATGGGTAATCCAATAATTTTCTAAATCCTCCATAAAAATTAAATAGTCATTTGGCTAATTACCACCCCTCGTTTCACCTTCATAAAGCACAATGGCTCCAAGCGAATCGCTTTTCCTTCTCCCAAAATACTTAACGTGTTTTTACGGAGCGGTATCATTATTGTAGCAAAAATTTAATTACCTCAACTGCGGTGCTCTAGGGGCCTATTGTGCCTAAAATAAAACGTCGTACGCACTGCCGGCGACGGTCACGAGAGAGCTCACCGTGATAGATGATATTCGAGAACAATTAATCTTGGGCAAAATATGCGGACGATTTGCGAGCGAGTGGTCGGGCCTAATGGTCGGGAGATTATCACGCGTCCACGTCCCGCGCTCACCCCACCCGTCGTCATTAGCGGGTATAACGTCGCTTTAACTATGCCAGCGAATTAATTGATTGCCAAAACACAAACCGATATCTGCACCGGCTTATATAAAAAATAGTGACGTTTGCATACAAAAGACGTCGAGGGAGGCAATAACGTGTCGGCACACAGCCATATATCATAGTGAGGGTTTTCATAAAGGAGGCGACGCCGACGGGAGCCGCGCGCTCGGACACTGAAGGCGTTGTTATGCGATGCCGCTGTCCTCGGATAATGTCTTGCATAAATTTACTGTAATCGTGTAAAGCCAGTGCCACTTGCATAATTTAATGCAAGCAATGCTGTTTACATTAAAAACGTCACAGGCAGACATTTTAAAACAGTTGCACTACGAGACTACGTTTCCACTTCTGTAAAGTGAATTCACTAATTATGCATGAGAACGCACGGCAATAACAAGAATTTAATGGCGCCAATGTTCCGTTAATTGGAGATACCTGTTTGCAACTTGCATTACCTGCAAACTAGAATGGGTTATTGTAGTTGCCTATACTTGGGGAATCAATATCGGAACGGTGCCTTTGATCAATTAAATAGCACTTGAGTAATGAAGGCATAGTATTTCGTACAATTGAATTACTGTTTTTGCAAATGACCCGCTTGAAAGCTTTCGCTTTTAGCAAAACGTACCTAAGTCTCGTAGTATATTAACTCTTAGTTAATATTACTTTCAGAAACCTCAAGCGAGCTATTCACAATCAACAAGCTCTATAAGAATTGCTTAATCAAAATATTTTAAAGTGAGAACAAAGGCGAACTTGATAATCCATTAAGTATAGTTTGAGCGGAACTTTTGAGGCAGTCTGATCAATGTGGGTAATTAAAACGCAAACAACGTACGAAATGAGAGTAGATCTAAATGAAGGCGCGCTGCGATATGAAACCTTAATTTTAATCAGATTTGGTGGGTTCCTGTATAAATAGCCGTTGTGCACGGTGTGAGCGTGTTTGCTATAGAGAAGTTGGGCGAGTGCGGCAGGCAAGCACGGGTAAGTCGTTGCGCCAATGCAAATTAGTGGAATCACAATTAGCGCTCGATTGTTGTTCACCGTGCAACTTGCATAGCAAATGAAACAACCAGGTAAGAGATTCAACAAATAAATTATGGAACGGCACACTGTTTTCCTTCAGTCGTGCCCTCTACTGCGTTCTCTGCAAAAACGAATTCAATATTACCTGCAGTAGCCACCGCAATGATGCAATATTTTATCTAAGTAATGGATGCTTCGGTGTGTTTGCACTTTGGTTCTCTTCTCTTGTAATATTATACAATAATAAATATTTTGTGACATAAAGTATTTGTTTGAACGGATAGCACGAAATCGTATGTTATGCTCGAAACATTAACACCATAAAATGTAGATATTACGAGTATGTATTAAAAGTCTGATGCAGTACAATTAATAACGTGCTACAAGACGAATATGTTGAGCTATTTGTACAGCAAAGAAAATGTCCACGGTATGTCCCTCGGGTTGACAGATGATGTTAAGGGCAATTAATCTTGACCAAATATGCGGGCGAATTGTGGGTTTCGCCTCCGTAGCTTAATGGCGACGGTTCTGCGATGTTCCAACGCCTTGCGTGCCTCTCCACTCTGGCTTTTATCTACAAAAAGTAAAGTTCGTTTTAAACGTACTGAATCCACGTGTATTTCACTACTAATGCGTCATAGATATATTTCTATTTTGATTTGATAAACAAATAACACAAAACAAATGAACGGTATTCTAGTTTCGATACCGTCACATTTTTCCGCGTCGATATTTTCGTATGTAATGTGATTTATATCCGATAAATATTTCAGTTTTACAGAAGCTACACTTAATGTTTTCATATAATAGCCATGTCATTCCACTCGGACCACAAAGATGAAAGTAATACGACGATGTCCACTTTGAGCAAATATCTAATGGTTTCCGAAAGACCCCTGTCACTTCCAGCGTATTGTCTGATTCACAGTTCAATATTTTACCAGTTTGATTTTCGTGTTAGACGAGTTTCCTGGTAGCATTATTATGCGGGTTTTCTGAACGGGCCCTGTGACGACGAGGTGTGGTGAACGAGCAAAGTTATAATAAGTTTGTCCCTTCATCTCTGGAGCGAGGCCATTGTCTTTTGATCCGATATAAAGGCGCTAACACTACATACGTTTATTTTTTGTCTTGAAAATAAGTTACACTGCTTCTTTTGTTATTCATGTTATTATGGTTGAGAAGGATCAGTCTTTGATAGAATCGCCTTTTTTCAAGATGCTTTATTAAAGTTGAGCTCCTAATCTCACGTAACTTATTGTTGTTTTTATAACTAACCCTACATTTTCTCTTCACAAATTAGCTTACAGATGTGTACGCGTATTATGCCAGTCATCTCACCCAAAGTCCGGCTAACCCTAATCATTAATAGGTAATTCGGTCCGCTATCTTTCGTGAAAGGGGTAAGGGTCAACTAATAATTGTTTTCGCCCGTTACCCGTACTGCTGTAACCCGTCCAGATCGTTTACGGTCATTCCCTTAATGAGATTAATGCATCACTATCTTACTTTGTTTCTATCTCGTGATATACACGTACGTGTTTCATTAAGATAACACCACTTTATTTATATTGAGGCTAATATTCGTGAGCATTAAATGTGGTGCTTTTATACGCGGTCTCGTAAATCTCAGGTTTCACATACAAACACACTTATTATAATATCCTACTCCGGATTAGGGGAGATCTACCTATTTAATGTAGTAGCTGCAAAAAGTTTTGTTACCATTTCGCGAGCCCCGTAACAAGGTATTGTTATTAGGTGAATGGAACTTTGAAGACGCTTCAAAAGTTTTATAACATGTACTGTTATTGAAACTGGGATATAACAATTATTTTGAAAGAATTTACCTGTAATCCTACTTGATGTTGCTTCTTGTACTTATCGTTACGCGAAGTTTATCGTCGTAGCCATTGCTACGCTCTAGTAGATGGACATTCCCTTTAATTAACTACCCTACTTTTTCTTCGCCTTCTACTCATTTCACAGCAATCATTCTTGTTTCTAAATAATTTTGTTTTAAAGCAGCTTCTCATTTTCGCATAAAAATAACATTTTACAAGGGTTGGATCTTTTGCAGCTGGAAAAGACGGTAATTTCGATTTAAACTTCTTGGGTCCGGCTTTACCGTGGAATACTTGTACTTAGAATAATTTAAATTTCGTTCGGTTCTAAAGTTATTAAGTTAGATTGGCTACTAAAAAAACATTTGTTTCAACCTGATGCAGCATTGAAGTGTTCCTACATGTTCCTAATCTCGGCGCATTATGTAGATAGGTATTCTTTTTCAATTTACATCAGTCCCTACGATTTTATCGGGGTGAAGAAATAAAGCACGTCCCGACAGTGAGCAGTTTGAATTAACCTTTCGAGTAGCCTTGTAGATTCGTGGCCCGGTTACGAGCGGGTCATCTGCTAGTTAATATTCAAAGGGTCGCACAATCACGGATTCCCTACGCGTCTCTGCTCCACCGACGCTCACTGGGACCGCCCGAAAACCTCCCTTTTACTTACCACATAGACTACCTACACTGTTTGTCTGGAAAATTACGTAGACAATTTAGTCAAACGAAACAAAAATTTCTCCAACAGTAGAACGAGCGCGTACATGAAATTTCATTACAGCTAAAGCATGTGTTCGGACAATAGGTATAGCAGAATATTCACATAAGCCTGGGACCCTCCATTACGGTTCGTTCGTTTACTGAACACAAAGACTGACGTATAAAAATTCTCTTTCTTATCAACAGACACCAAAGTAAAATATGAAAGTGTTACTTTTTTCGTGTAATCAAGGCCGCTGGAGTTCGATAAACTGGCTTTGCCCGTACCATTTCTTTGCGTTTATATAAATAAACGCGAACGCATTTTCTAACATCCTTCCCTGGCGTTCCCCTGAGATATCCTACTTTGAGAAGATAAGTGAAACTTCTAAGATAGAGGGCTCTATTGATAACTTTTTTTAAACGTCCTTACGAAGCGTATGTTATGTTGTACATATGCAATACATGCTACCTTTTTAGATAAGGCAAATCGTTATCCGAGTGCTAAGTTACTCGATATCATTTAAAGTAAGTATTCAAATTAACAAATTGAGAAAACGTGGTACTCTACAACCCTCGTTTGTCGATCATTTCATTATTGTATAAATCTGATTTCACGATCATTACTTAACTTTTTGATCAAATTTAATTCAGAATTTTGAGGATTGTTCGTCCAATTTCACGGTTGAATGGATTTGTTTCGGGACTGCAAAGAAATGTTTCAATGTAAGCCTACATTCAAATAATGTGAAGGGGGATTTATAGAAGCGGCCGGTCCAAGCAAAGTATTCACGATTGAATAAACACGGAGATTCAAAGATAAATCGAAATATTACTAATTGATAAAGTATTTACTTTTGTATAGCTTTGTGTGCGTATTTCAAGATTCGGTCCTTTGGTCCAAGTGGAGAAAATACTCCATCTTAAGGTCTCTGCACACAGCCGGCGGGGCGCGGCGGCAGCGGTCACACTGCGGGCGCGATAACGTCCCGTCCCGCCGCGCCCCTTCACGCCGACCGCGTCGCGACGCGATTCATTCATCAAAAAGATGTTTAGCGATTCAGACGTGGAAACGCTCTTGCTCTTATTTGCGCTAGCTAAGAAAAAACAACGTAAACGGAAATGGGTACATGAAATAAATCAAAAACGTCGTAATTATGGGGAGTATCATAGTCTATGCCGCGAAATTTTATCCCATGAAGATAAGTTTTACGCCTACCTACTTCAAAATGACGCAAGAGTGTTTTAAAGAATTGCATAGTATTTTATGTGATACAATAAGTAAACCGGACACAAATTACAAACATACGTGAGCACGAACACATTCTATTAGTTTTTCGACATCCATTTTTGTAAAACAATACAAAATCACATTCACGCCGCCTGCGTGGCGCGACGGTTACCGCCACGTCGAGCGGGACGGCTCTGTGTGGCGTCGTCCGCAATAATTATCTAGTACATTACAACAGCCCAGCGTCGCGTCTCCGACCCGTCCCGCTGTGCCGCGCTGCTGTGTGCAGAGACCTTTAGTTAAAATTTCTTCAACATCTCAACAAACCTACCGCCGCGTTACCTATTGCAGTTACTACCTAATCTGGAAACCGAGATATTAATTAGTAAGTGTTGGAATAATAACCATGAAAATGATAGGTCTAACCTGCGGCTCCTGTCTTTAGCAGCAGTAAAACCTTCGCAGAATAACTTATTGCCCTAAGGAAAGTTATAATCAAGCACTTGTTCTATTATAATTAAAATTTACGACTAGTCCGTTTGTAATTAATGGCGGTTTCCATGGATAAATGATAGCGCCGTTTATAGTGGGACTATTTTATATTCTGGTCTCGCCATTTTGATATTTATCGAGTTCTGGGTTGTAGAAACTAAAGTTAAATGTTGGCGGAGGTTGGATCTGATGTACCTACATTATAACTAGGACTTAATTAAGTATGTTGTCATCTGCTATGATAGAATTTTACTCCTTTAGATTTTAAGCTCTGTCAGCGATATTTTCTTTTGTCATATTTTACTCTGTCAGTGACAAAACCAGTATAAGCTGACCTATTATTCTATTGAAACTCCTTGGGTAGTACGTTAAGCCAGCTCGAGCACGGCGGTGGTAACACTCAATGTGTTACCACCGCCGTGCGGGCGAATGTACACACGGCTACACGTCAAGCTATACAAAACCAGTTTGTCTTGGCCTCACTTTGTATGATATTTTCTCACAATGAACGGTCAGCCAATACTGGTTTTGCATAGCTTGATGTGTAGCCGTGTGTACTTACATCAGATGAAATATGGAGTTGGATTCATACGCACATCACTAATAGTTGGTAATGGTATTGTTGCAGATATCACCGATGAGCCGAGGCGTAGCAGACCCTGAGCTGTCGTGGAGACGGATGCCGTGAGCTCTATCCCAAGGAGCGCACGACGTCGGCGTGATGAGCACAACCCGCCATAATGCGTCGGCGGCCATTTTAAACCGGGAACGGACGCGTTTGTCGGCTCGAGATGGCCGTCAATCGCGGCGTACGCGCATCCAGCCACCCCGCGCACGCGCAATCCCATACACCTCCGCGGCACTATGAAATGTGGAAACACGGCAAGTGGCGACAGAAAACGTCACCACCAAGGACAAACGCAGCCGTTAGGGTTCCCAGATAGAAACATTGTATAGTGAAATCCTTAGAGGCCTAAGTGTTACTTTTGTGTGTAAATATAGTGGTGTATAGATGTTAAGGATGGCGGGCGAAAGTCGAGGTGCGCGCGCGCCTCTGTTAGAGTGCGGTGGGGCTGAGTTTGCACATCCGCACAAAACTTCAGCGCCGAGATGCTGCTTCTGGCTGGCAAGCCACGTCAATGTGAGGAAGTGTGTCGCCGGCGTCATGCTCCTATCCGTCCTCACCATATTCTTCTATACATATTACGTCACAGTACCTCTCACTAGGTAAGTCAATAGCCTATGTTCACGTTTCACATTCGTCTTTACTGAAGCGCATCAAATTAGTTTCATTAATGAACAACGTAAACATGAAAGCAAAAGTGGATTGTCTGTATTGTGTGTATTGGGTAATACAAATCACTCGAAGCAAGCTACGATACTCAGCCTCTGATTTAACCAATGATTTATTGTTTCGACGATTCTTTCCAATAGCATTGCATTGGGGTTTTCAGCGATGTGTGTTAGTTAATCGTTATACACAGTTTATCCAATCCAATGGTTAACTTTTCTCATTATAACATTATATTCATTAAAATTTAAGCGGAACGCGCCCGAATTTAATTAATTAATCTAGTTGAAAATATGCGTCATTCGCATAAAATCCAATTTGCTTCCTATCGGGAGCAAACACGAAGCTGATACGAATTAATAATATGAAATTATCGCATTCGGACAGCTCGTCGTTGTCACAGTGTTATTTATTGGGATTAGTTGGGAGCTAAGTGGTATTTGTGTAGTCTCATTATTGTTCCGATAGTGTTTTCATTACGGCCATAAAATTTTCCCTACTTTTCATGTGCATAAAATTCTTACCTACCATTTACTTTCATTTTTAAAAGGGTCGCTACTATAAACCCCTTTGACATGCAGGAGACATTTTCGTTTTATATCTCTCAAGATTTTACGGAAACGTATTTGCATAAACCCGTCCTATTCTTATCTGTTGTTGTGAAAGTACACATACCGTACAGAAAACTCCCATTTTACTGGTCTTTTGCCGGTCGTCCGAGAACAAATTCAAGTGACACAAACATGTGACTAGAAACACCGAACTCGTTCACTTTATAATGTTTATCTTTTATTTCAATACCAAAGAATTCATTATGCATCAAATTGGCATTTAATACCTAAAGGAAATTGGTTCACGGAAGTATGAAAGACGTTTAACTTTGTGCCGAGCGTCCTTGTCGCCCTTTGTTTGGCAGCTTTTCGCAGCTAAATTAGGACGAGGAGGCCAATATTTCAGAGTAATTTATAACGTGATTTTATGTAATTAGGGCAGATGGCGTGTAGCTAGGACCCATAATATTTTATTTTATCGGCTTAAAATTACATCGCCCGAGATGAGCGGCAGGGGCGGCAAGTTTCGCCGACTCAGTTGGATTTATAGCAAAACTTGTGTTCTGGCTAATTAATGGAAGCTGCTTCGCTAACGGGCCGCCAACTCGCTGATTTAAAGGCATATTGTTTTATAAACGTTTATTTACTATTAACCCGTTATCGAGTTTACCGTGAAAATTTTCAGCTTCCTAATTTTAATGCAAATCTAACCACATTGGTGCTAATCAGGACTAATTGCCTAGTTTATTGCACGTAAATACATTTTAGTAATAATAATAAAGGTTATTATTTGTGCTCAATCATCGGCCCCGACTTACGAGCTGTAGATCGTGAGTTCGAACCCGGGCAGGCATTTTATTTTGTGTATTTAATTTCATCACCACTGCTCTCAAAACGGTGAAGAAAAACACCCTGAAGAACTTGTGTACCAGCAGAGGGAACGTAACAGGCTAATTTAAAAAAATATATATACGAGTATAAGGTCGGTAGGTACCTACCTATGTCATGTAAGCGTCGTCGTTAAAGTTTCCTCTCGGTTGATTCAGGCGTGGCTTTCATTAAAGCAAAGAGGCAACAGGACCACTGCCGCCTGCGGATAAAATATTTCCACAAATTCCTGCCTTTATTTATTTTTCGCTATTGAGATAAACCTTAATGGAGCTTTGATGTGGCTCCTACTTGGAACGCAGCTTTAAGTTTGGCAGTCTTTGATTGATTTTCTTGTAAAATTTGTTTCGGGGGTGACTTAGTAGGCAAATGGTGTAACTTGGGTTTTAATTGCCGGCTCATTTGTTCAGGTGCGGGAAAGTAATTGATTATTGGCTTTTTATTAGAACTTTTTTCATGAATATTTTTTGCCTTTTTTTATACAGAAACTCATGCCACAATATAACACAAGAGTATTGTTATTGTATGGATGTACTTCATATTTGTCAAGAACAGGAAAATACACTACGAGGAGAAGAAGTAGGGAATCATCATAAAATAAATACAACAAGGAAAAGTCCATTTATCTTTATTTAGATAGTTGCGATATGGTTACACAATACACAACGTCTAGGCACACAATACCTAAGCTTTTACAGTTTACATGGCTTCGATAATAACAGGCACTTCAGTCTCGCTATCTCTTAAACAGTAGATACCTAAATGATGATTACGTTTTATGATGTTATGACACGGCTGGGTGATTCTTGAGAAAATCTGATCGTTTTTAAATCACGTCTTTACCGTTTCGTACTTCCGGTTAGTCAACCTTTTTGTTGTTTTCTTAATAACTCGACTTTTTGCTTGATAGCACCGATATAGGTATTTTCTGTTCAAAATAAACTTTTTTTATATATAAATGTTTGTTAGCATTGATATTAGGTAGTTTCTGTTTGAATAAAAATATTATGTAATTTTAATTAGAACCTACAAAGTTAAGAACATCTCCATGATTGTTTCTCCAGATCTGTAATCTGCAGACAGGCGCTTTACTTTGTATAGATTATTTCACTACCACTGCTCCCAAAACGGTGAAGGAAAACATCGTGAGGAAACCGACATGTCCTAGGACCAAAAAATCGAAGATATGTGACATATACCAACTACCAACCCGCACTGGGCCCGCGTGGTCCACCACGCGGAAGGAGTGGGCCGTAATCCATTACGGCCCACTCCTTCTCACAGAGAGGAGGCCTGTGTCCCAGCAGTGGAAACATTAGGTATAGGCTGATTATGTCATGATTGTTTTCTTCAGTCACTAAGAAAATCATCACGATTGTTTTCATTATTATTGTTAAGGATTGTCTGAAAATAAATCCTCCCGTGATTGATAACTTCTGCCTCTTTAATAAACCGTTCCAATTATTAAAATGGAAGGTTGTTTCCAGTCTGGTGTGGCGCGACCGCGTACCGCGACCGCTGTCGCAATGCTCGTTGCTCGCGTCGCAGCAACAGGCGGCGCGCGACCATCGGTCGGACGCGCGTCTACGCATCGACGCGAAGGTGCTGGTGATCGTCGAGTCGGCCTACTCGCGACTTGGACGCGATATCGCCGAGCTGCTTGTCGCCAACCGTATACGGTAAGTGGATCAACAGTCCAGCACATTTACTTTAAAATGGTTAGAAAGAGAGTGATAGTTACTCAAACAAAACTGAAGTACAAGAAACGACTTAAAAAAAGCACAACTGTCGTGCCAACTAAATATAAGAATAGATTTTAAGGTATTGTTAAAAAAAATACTGTTTAATTTGATCAATGCCCGTCTTGAGCAATCAGCATGGTGATCGATGCTCGTACCTTCTTTGTATGAGAAGAGCCCTGCAGTGAGACAATAATAGGCTGGAATTATAATTATTTAGGTACCTTCTACTGTATAAAACAAGGCACACAATTAATAATAATAATAATATCCCTGGACATTTCACACAGCGCCATCTAGTCCCAAGCTAAGCAACCTAATGCTTGTCTTATAGTAACAAGATGGCTGATAAACTACTTATATACATTTTTTTTTTGTAAATACATGCATATTATAGATAGAAAAACACCCAGACTCAGAACAAATACATGTAGGACTTACAAATATTTGTTCTGTGCGGGAATCGAACCCGCGACACGCAGCGCAGCAGTCCGATCGCTCAGCCACTGCGCTAACCGTGTTGTAAAAATTACACAAACATGGAATCAGAATATAAATTATAGATTTCATATTTCTATCAATCAAAATTCTACATGATTCAGACGTCTTTTTTTATTTGGTCAAGAGAAAAGCTGATAGCGCAACACCGAATTTTTTTTTCATATCTTCCAATATGTGTACTTGAAACCATACTAGTAATCTGTAACCATTCTCCGGTTCCTTACCTAACGAACAAATTCAGCATAAAGCGCTCGAATCTCAACTGAACATTAAACTTTTGACCGCTACATAACGTGTAGCTTTCGCTTTGGAATGGAACCAGTTTCACGAAATATTTCACAGTTTATTTTAACTTTCAGAATTTTTCAGTGTTTCGAGAATTTTCAGCGTTCATAGTTGTAGGTGGACTAGGCATTAAGCTCTTAACTGCTAAATATTTTATGGGACTTCTTTCACTTTTGTTATTGTTGTAATAGTATCTATATTGCCCCTGAATTCTTGCTGTAAGGTTAGGTATGGGGAAGTGGGGTAAAACGCTAAGGCAAACATTTAATAAAAAAAACAAGTTTGAAAGAAAATAAACCATTTTTAATGAGCTATGTATAGTTTGATTAATAAATTACATATTTTGCTCTTGGTATTATTTTTTTAAAATTCTATATAAAAAAAAATCATTATTATAAGTTGTGTTTTTGCGGTTTTGCCCCGTGTCTTGTCCAAAACCGGGTATACCTAAATCTTATACAGTAATGGAACTCATCAAATTCTTCTAGGTTCCCAACCCGTTCACCTTCACGGGCGCAGTTCTTACCTTAATTTTACCCATGCATGGCTCCCTCACGTATGTTTCAAATAAAATCTCGATACTACCCCGTACGGTTCTGCCCCAAACGCACTTTAGAGAGACAAAAACGAAAATAAGCATAGTATAAAGTCATGGCGCATTCCACTTTTGTACATTTACACTTTAGAGCATGCTTAATCTTTGCTAGAAAACAATTTTCACTTACCTTGATACCTTTGTGAATATAATGACACAGTTGTTTAACAAGACAGTTGGACAGTCCACTCAATTTGTGTGATTCTTTTCTGAAAAGACCATTTCAAGCATCACTCTACAATATGGTCTTCACATGATCTAACCAAGAGTATGTCTGGACTTTAAAAGTGACTGCGGCCTTTGAGTTTGCTTCCGCTTTTCTTCTCAGAGTAGTCATATAGGAAACGCCTACTCCTACTTCTAAAACAATACAAAACATTTAAATTAATTATGTCGGAAAGCTGCAATAAATCTGTGCCAAATTTCTCGCAACATACTCGTGGCAGTCAATTGTCAAATTAACCCATCATATTTCCATATACAAATCCACATGACGTTTTAAGAACCAATTTCTTAAAGTTATCATGTAAATATTTACTGAGTCGGTTCGCTTGATAGCTGTTATGGGGCTTTCCTCCCTTTGTTTGTTTTTCCTTGTAGAGAGCGGGAACCCACAGAATAGATAGGTACAGAAGGTCAGCTCAATACCATGAGCGAAAACACACGCACACATAGATACGCGTTTGCATAGAGCGAGAGCAAGCGCACTCGCAATAACAATAATAAGTAATCGATTATTAACCAAATCGTTCAAAAACCGGAACCAGAAAGTATGGCAGATGAAAGGGGTGGTCTATACACAGCTGTGGGTGATTTCGGGCTGAAATGATCACGATGAACTAAATAAAGTAGGTTATAATTACTTAAGGCATTGACTGCCACAACGGTCACCGGTGACCACCAAAAATAGATTTTATATTTTGTCTGTTGTCTGGCAGTCACCGTGTTAAAACTAATACTTACAAATAAACTACTCCTAAAATTACAAAGGAAACATAATTTTAATATTTTAACTTGGGGACTCCACACTAGATCGATCCTGTCTCGTGGAGTCGTTGAGAGTTTTAAACTAATAATAATAATAAATCGTTTATTTCTCACCACAAACCAAGTTAAGAACAAAAATAAATGAATAAACATATGCTAACAAGTTACAACTTAGGTTGCTTAACTATTATTTATTTATTAATAACCAACTTATATTGACAGTTTGCACCACACATACAAGTTATTAGAGATTTCAGGGTCGATACCGTATTGTTAGTTTATTGATTACATGTTAATAAATGATATGACAATACGTTCGCGTCTATGCGGCTGTTTTCGCTAGTGTGTATGGAGTGGACCTTCTGCACCTATCTATTCCGTGGCGAGGCGATCGGTAGTGCCCGCTGACAGCTAATATGCGCGCAGGTGATGTACTGCATCGGGCAGCGTATTGGGGAAACAACCTTTGTTTTGTAGGAGCTGAGAACTTGCAGTAACATCGGTTTTCAGCTGGAAAATTTGAAATGTTTGCCTTATTTTATAGTCAGCTTCAACGAGCTGAAATCATTGTTATGTTTCTGGTTTTCAAGTGGATGCAGCGTTTACGTATAAGTTATAGCAAGCATAAATAAGACTAGCTTCTGTCCGCGAATTCGTCCGAGTGATATTTCTTGTTTCCCCGACGCTCGCGCTATTATCTCGTTTTCTTTCTCACTTTTTTCTCTTTGCTCGACTCTAAAGAGTCCTAGCGTGCATTTATTAAATTCGATTAGTAGTTACAGGGATTAGCGGCTAACAAAAAAAAATACAAACAACCTCTCCAGCTTTATTATTAATAATACAGATGTCCTCTAGTTTTCTCCAATGAATCACATTCTTGTTAATTATAATATACAGTACTTATGAGGCCAGATGTGAATTTTCCGTAATTTTTCTGTAATGCTATTTTCGTCACCTTTAGACTAGAGGACAGTCATAATATCAGGTGCTAATTAAATCCATAGCTATGGTATTCTGATAGAGAACATTATTAAATTAACTTAATATTCTGTAGGTACCTAGATTTGGGTCCTTTTTACACGTCACGGTTTCTTTACGGTACGGCGTATAAACCACGCCGTAGAAAAAACGTGGCCGTCAACAATCTTCCATAGTGATCCATACAAAACTCACAACCGTGTCTACACACGGCGTATAAACCGCGCCATAGAAAAAACGTGTCCGACAACAATCTTCCATAGTGATCCATACAAAACTCACAACTGTGTCTAAGTACACACGGCGTATAAACCGCGCCGTAGAAAAAACGTGTCCTACAACAATCTTCCATAGTAATCCATTCAAAACTCACAACCGTGTCTACACACGGCGTATAAACCGCGCCGTAGAAAAAACGTGTCTGTCAACAATCTTCCATAGTGATCCATACAAAACTCATAACCGTGTCTACACACGGCGTATAAACCGCGCCGTAGCAAAAAAGTGTCCGTCAACAATCTTCCATAGTGATCCATACAAAACTCACAACTGTGTCTACACGGCGTATAAACCGCGCCGTAGAAAAAACGTGTCCGTCAACATTCTTCCATAGTAATCCATACAAAACTCACAACCGTGTCTACACACGGCGTATAAACCGCGTTGTAGAAAAAACGTGTACGACAACAAGTTTCCATAGTGATCCATATAACACTGACGACCGTGTCCACGACGGCGAATAAACCGTAGTTTTTCACAGCAACAAAAACTTGTATGTACAAAGGCTTTACGTTTACACAACAGAGGAATATTAGTGTAGTGAAATCCTCTGCTATGTCCAATCATTCATAGTGCATCAAAAAGGAAGATAATGATTCAAAAGGTACCTACATATATTATGTATAGTTAATACATTTATGTAGGTACCTACTTGGAAACATTATACTTGCTTTTATTTAACCGATGTTTATCTTAAAGACGTACAAGATACTTACTTAGCCAAAGTCTGAACTTTGACATCGGGAATTTCGTATGAAGCAAGTATGTCTAATTTATATGCGGGGTTATCATTATCAATCCACACGATTTTCCTTGATGTTATTATTTATTCTAAGAAGTTATCACGATTCTTAATAATCATGTAGTCATTGTTTTAATGAATGGCGGCTACAAGCATGTAAATAATAAGTTATCTCTGCGATATGAAATTAACATATTAACCCCGCGATACAGTCGTAAATACTGCAACGAGCGGATTAATTTATCAGTTGCCAACTGTGAAGTTTACGATGTTTTTTTAATGAATGCTGATAATTATTATAGCAAAAAAATGTGTTAATAATTATAAAAGTAATAAAACTGTAATTCCAATGTGTTTTTTGGCTTCTTACGAAATTTGTCCAACTCTTATATTAATTACATCAAAGGTCGATATGTGTAGGTTTTTTATTAGATAAAGATTAACATTTCTAGAACAATCATTAACTTGACGATTGTACTTAGAGCCATCGACATCGACCTGTTCATTAATAAAATACTTAATACTCTAGCGTACAGTCTCTTGTCAACATTATCTGACCCACCCTAAAAATAAACGAATTTGGACCCTCTGCCTGTAACATTAAGGTTTATTCAATTTATATGAGCTTAACAGACAAGTGCTCGAGGACTCGATGAACAAATACAATCAATACAGACACGCAAATTTCATCTTTAACACGTAACGTTAAGGTAAACCCACCCAACATTGTCGGAGCCACCGGCATTATATATCATTTTGTTAAGCTATTTTAATCATTATCTCGTTGACATTAAAGTTGAAAAGCTTTTAAGTCCAGTAGCCCAGTAATAACGGTCCCGACTTAGGCACTGCTCTCAAAACGGTGAAGGAAAACATCGTGAGGAAACCATGGCATGTCCTGGATCCAAAAAATCGAAGACATGTTACATCTAACAACCCGCACTGGGCCCGCGTGGTGGATTACAGCTCACTTCCTATCGAAGAGAGGCCTCTGTCCTAGCATTGGAAACATTATATTAATTATTATTTATATTATTATTTAGGCTGGTTATGAATTATGCTAAAGAGTAACGTTTCTAGTCCAATAATTAACTTGTTGGTACCGTCAGCATCGACCTGTTCATTAATAAAAGAACATTCTACCCTACCAAGAACGTTCATTCGATCGATAGCCCCCACTCCTGAAACTGCTGAATATCTAACTTGAGTTAAAGTACCCTATACATATTCCAATGGTCATTCATCATTGACTAAATTAATTCATAAATTGTGCAGTATTAAAATGTCTCCGGTTATTTTCCGGTCTGTATATCGTGTCTCACGGACGGCCGCCCTGCTTGCGTTATATGAGATTTTTTGCTCCTGTCGGTTAAAAATCGGTTTCCTCTCCAGCAGCGCCGTGCTTCAGTGAACTCTAGGCTTGCTTATGAAATGTTTGACGGGTCAGGAATTAGTTTTCCTCCTTGATATTTTCTATCGAAACCTTTTCTCCTTAGGCTGAGGTTTTTATCGGTTCTGTTCGTTTACGAACTGCAGACGGAGAGTTTTTTTTTTAATGATAGATTAGGTGCTCTTTTTGTAACTACCGGCTGATATTTTTTACCATCTGGACAATGGTGAACGGAGTAGAAGCCTATATCACAGTTTTTTTTTAAATACAAAAAATTGATTAAAAAATCCCTTTTTTTACATTCAAACCTTAGATTGAAGCCGGTTGATGGCTTTAAACAAAGGACGAATTCGTTGATAATTTCCGCGCGTAGAGCCTTTAATTTTTATATTACTTGTCGATTTATTCGTTTTTTTTTTGTGTAAAAATAAAAGATTTCTGTGCCGTTTTGTTAGGTTTCTACTCCGTTCTCCTTTTATACTTACCCTGTTTTTGTCCAGACGGTAAAAAAAGTCGGCCGGTAAATACTTATCCGTCTCATTACAAAAATAGTTCTAACTTTTGTTCTAGCTTTAACCTTCAAGGCTTGAAGTTCAAGCCAGTGTTTGCATTCCAAACCTTATTCCAACTGAGATAGAGATTTGTTTCAAAATTGTCAGTTTAGACTCTGTGTTAAAGTTAGTTTTTGTAATTAGAACTTTGAATTTGTCGACTTAAGTCCAAGCTTTAACCTTCAAGCCAGTGTTTGTATTCCGAACCTTATTCCAACTGAGATAAAGATTTAGTTTGTAAATTGTCAGTATAGACTCTCTTATAAAGTCAGTTTTTGTAATTAGAACTTTGAATTGGTCGGAATAAAGTAAATAAAAAATTTCGTTGGTTTAAACTTGGACCTATAGACATAGACAACCATGTTTGGTAGTAAGGCCGCATATACGTTCATGACTTACTGGTTTCCTAGAAGAACTGTTTGCTATATTTAAGGCTATACATAATATACACCGTATATATTTACAGTTTTACTAATATTAACAGACAAATAGTTACCTACTTATAAGATACTTATGGGCTTATACTGCCTACGCCATTTCGTGGAAACGTTAAGTATAACTAATCGGTCAGCCTGAGAGATCTAATAAGTTAAGTATGTCGTATGTCCATATAAATATGTCACTAACCTTCGGAAATTATCCAAACAGCCACTTCTGTAGGCGTTGTTTATAGGAAACAAAACACAATCACCGAATCGAGTTATCAATCAAAACTACGCTAGTGTAATTAAGTGTTATGTTAATTGGTCAATATGTTATTATTTGTTGTGCCAGGCAACGATAACGTTGATATCAAACATGATTGTTGCTACTAATTTTTAAGCAACACATAAATAATGTTTGTTAAAGAAAAAAAAGCGGCACACGAAGGGCCACAAGACACAAAACGCCGAAAAATATACGTGTCTTGTATAAAATTAAATAACTTTATTTTTATTATTTGTTATTGTAGCGGTAATAGAAACACTGTAAAAATTCCAACTGTCTACCTTTGACGATTCATGAGATACAGCACGCTGACAGTCAGGCGGACAGACGGACAGCGGAGGTTTAGTAATAGGGTCCCATTGGCCCCTTTCGGGTTCCCCCTAGGTCGGTGGTAGGTCTCATAAAATCAAAAACACTAAAAATACCTACAACATAAGTTTAACATTACATATTATAACATTGTTAGAAGCTCTATTCATAAAATCATAATATTCCAGCTGTACAGCGCCGTCCTAACTACATAAGTATTTTAACCTTAAAAGTTATGAGTAGTACAAGTTGCACGAGATAAATCCACTGGGGGAGATTTGTCTGGACCCGGTAGCCTAGCAACACGACTACAAAGATACGAGTTTATGTCTGCTTCGTCATTACTCATTACAATACTACTCTTATCATTTTCATTGATACTGAAACGAAAACATTTATTATAAATAGGTACACACGGCTACACATCAAGCTATACATTTCCAGTTTTAGCTGACCTCGCATCGTATAGATTTTTCGTACAGTCAGAAGTCAATTTATACTGGTATAGGTTGATGTGTAGCCGTGCGTGCCTAGTAGGTACGTAATCCCACTTGATAACTTTCCTATATTTTGTTTCACAATTACATTTACATAGGGTGTTGAAAGCTTGCCCAATTGAGTTTAATTTGCTAATTAACATACAGTCCCACAAAGGGTGTGTGGACCCAGACAACTGTTTAATGAAGGATCACCTTTTATTACATGTACTACACACATAAAACGAAAGGCTCTATTTTGTTCTCAGAGCTTGTCATAAAACTACCCAAAATAAAAACAAAGTGAGTAACAGAGAAAAACTATGACGTATCCTCCTAACAGGGACATAAACGTTCGTAATATTACATAGGGCTAAAGTACGTATGTATACGTACATGTATGCACGTGTGTATGTGTGTCAGTGCTATTTCCTAATTCGGTTAACCTCTACTGCTGTCATAGAATGATTTAGTATCAAAACACACAGTATGGATTTAATTCCGAATGCAAACAAAAGTTACATTGTTGAAATTTCTTTTTATTATGAATTCCATTGACCCAAATATTGTTGCTGAAACAAAATTACCTCGACCCTGTAATGCAGTGCGGTCTAATTAGCTGATAATTCGGTAACAAACAGCATTGGTACGTACGAGTAATGTAAACTTAATTAAATATAAAGCAAGGTGTAAGGTGACAGCTGAGGCGCGAGGCTTGCGAGGCGAGGCTTGCGAACGCGACGTCTACGACGAGTCGTTGTGGCGACAGTTAGTTAGTTAGTAGTGCCATTAGAGGCAAGCCCGCGGCATCCCGCCCCCTATCTCACGCCTCGTTCTCCATTAATGCTCGTTTGTGTCAAAACGACTTAATATAAAGTAATTAAGTCGTTTTGACACTGTTTCCTTTAATCCTGCCCGAAACCTTCCTCGTAAATACAAGTAAACTGCCTCGCGTATACAAAGGTACGACGATTCGTTCCATCGAGTCTCGCTTTTGCGTTTAAACTCAGAGACAACGGCTACAGTAAATTGAGTGTGAAAGAAAGATTAGCCGTTTTATTCGTGCCTTTACAACAACCAGAGTAGTTTTGCTTTAATAAAATGTTATGGCGAGTCAACATTGCTCACTTCTGTCGTAGGAACTTCAGGACAATGTATTTTCACTAACGTTATTTGATGACCCTCACATGTGTTCTAGTTTGTTTTCTAGTTTGATTGCTAACGTTCACTTGACCCTCATGTGATGTAAGCTTTGGCGCCGTTTATTACTCCCGGCCCTCGTAAACTGCGCTTTATAGTGCACAAGAGGGGTAAACCGCTTTTTTAATAGAGCGGTAATGGTTACTTTACTCTAGTGTCAGGGGCCAACCCTCAGACAGGCCCTTCAACGACGTTCAATGCAGTTTAACTTACATAACAGTCCCTTAAGAATTGACGACCTCCTCCTTCTCTTTCTTTTGTCTTCAAAGAACATTATCTTTTATTAGGAAAAATAAAATTGCTAACAATAAAACTTCGTGGAAGTGAGTGAATTTTATATTGACCAATTTAAAGTCGCGTAGGTAATAAAAGTTTCTTCTAACGACTTTATGTTGCAGGCCCCAGTTCCTTCTGGCTAGGTAATGTATGCCCTTAATTGAGTTCGTGTCTCACAAGGCTCTACTTTTTCAAGTATCATTGGACATGTAACGACCAAAACGGTTCGTTTAGGTAGTCACAAGTTACCATAAGTACTGAACATAAAGCAGTGAAGTCTTGGGAGGCTGGCGACTTGCCCTCAATTGAGGCGGGGTGGCTGCTAATTGCTATAGTATCTTCAGTTATTCACATTAATAGTACCACAGAGCGATGCGACTTCCATTACAGTCGCAGGCTCGCAGCTCTTTATCATTCAACGTACCTGAAACATACCGAGTTGTCATACAAATATCCACTGGTGATCCGTTGAACAATGACCTAGATTATAACACACACGGACGCAAACGTAACTCAAATGTAATTAACTATGCCAGGTACTATGGCTGACACACCCCAACACCCTTGAAAGTTTGTAAATACGCCGGGTTAATTGCGTAAAGCTAAGCTTTCAGCTTACAATGTAAGTATACGGTTACAGGGCGACTGGCGACGTAATTGAGAATAATATAAAGATTCGCTTAATTTTTTCCGTTTTCTGGCTAACCGTAGCGCAGTTATACCGGCCTCTTTACGATAACTGTCGTTATCCTAAGGGGCGGCAGGTCACCGAGGTCGCACGCCGTGACATTGCTCCCCTTTATTGAACTCACTCGCGCTCCCTTATCACGAATTAGCCCTCCTCGCATTCGCTTCACGGACAAAGTAGGCCGTTTCGCGCGCTCTAATTTAAACTGAGCGCTCTCTCGTTTTAATGTCAGGACACTAATTAAGGTAATTAGAAACATGTTAGCGCAAGCTAAATAGTGACGCAGTGCTCACGTCCGTCGTTTCGTCGCCGACGTAGCTTTATGACCGCCGAACTTTACATAAACGTCCGCGTTTTAAAATGCGCATGAAAATGGCAAACTTTTGTATCGGACCGTTTGCTCGACGAATATACTTACGAGTAGCTGCGCAAAGTTGCCAACGAGTGCACCGTACATTAGACGGAAAGACGGACCGGCTCGAGTGGGTAAATGCTATTTGCAAGTTGCCATTCGCCCTAGACTCGGTCTGGAGTGCTCTCAAGCTGCCAAATTGAAACGAGCCTTAACTGGAGCAAAATGAACGACCTGGTCCCGATACCTGTATGTTACTCGCTACTCTTTCCACCAGTCGGTCGGTGCATTTTTTTACGTTTACTGCCCTGTATTGAACTCAAAGACTTGTCAGATTTTCCCAATATCGGTAAAATGGGTATTTTTGATTGAAAATTGGAAAGTATCCTAAAAGCGAATGTTTGGACAGTTCAATTTTCAATATTGCCAATCAACTTCGGCGGCTTGTTCACTGTTTGACAAGGGGACGCTATTGCCGTCTGCTATTTAAACTGTAGAATTTTATAACACGGGGGTGGAACCGCCATTGATTTAATTGCTAGATACCACTGTCAAAGTGCTGGCCCAGTGACAACGGCCCCGTCTTATGAGTTGTAGGTCGTGGGTTCGAATTCGGCCGAACGCACGCGATTTACATTTTGGAAATAATTTCATCACCACTGCTCTCAAAACGGTGAAGGAAAACGTCATGAGGAAACCGGCATTTCCTAGAACCAATAACTCGATGACATGTGACATCTACCAACCCTCACTGCCCGCGTGATAGATTACAACTCATTCCCTCTCGAAGAGAGGAGGCCTGTGTCCCAGCTGTGGGAACATTATAGGCTGATTATGCTACGCTTTAGTTTCACCATAATAAAGTTTAAAGTAGGAGTATTAAATAGTGGCAAGTAAAATACTTAGTTTATCGTACAAGGCGCTGTTGTTTATAACTAAAACTATAATAACCAGTCCGCAGTAGGAAATGGTGGCTACCCGGATCCATAAAGTAGGTTGCATTACCTACAAGCCAGATCGGAGTCTACAGTCAGACCGGAGATATTACAACGTTTGATTGAAATAACTCAAAACCTGATTCATATTAAGTATAACAAATCGATCAGGCTAATTTTGCATAATTGTTTGTGGAACTTCCTATTTCTATTTATTTCTGTGATCGATTCATACAATTTATCCATATGAATGACGTGCCCTACATTTGCTGCAGGTAACAAAATAGAATACTCTTTATTATGTAAGGTACCTACACACACTACATAAATTACAGATATAAATGAAGGAATAATTACAAAGGGTGACAGAATGAGCGGTCTTAAATATAATATCCTGAGCTTTATGCTGATTTCATAGTGCTGACACTAGTACATAGACAGATAGTGTGACTGAAACATTTCATTAAGTCCTTTTTTTTTTGGCTGGGGAATCATCAAATGACCTCTCCCGCTCTGGGCTGAGCGGAAGGGCGTGTCAGACTTTTACTGACTAAAACCCACCCGTGTTCCTTCAGTTGCCTATGCCAAGGGCCACGGTATCTCTTTCGAACAATCCGCGGCCCTGGCGGTTCATTAAGTAAATATATCTTTATTAAAAAAACTAAGCATTAGAATTACACTTCTTATAATATATTGCGTTGCATACGATAAATGTGTTTCTCAAGAGTCCAAAGGAGAAATTCCGTATTTTTATGAACGTTCGCATTCTAATCCATCTGAATTCCATTCTAATTTCCCTGCATTTTTGGCAAGTTTCTGACATTAATTTGTTGGTGAGATCAGAAGGCCAATTCCCGTAATTAAAAACGGTCAAAATCTAGTCGCAATCTCATCACAGTCGCAATTGATAACAGGTAGAAAATTTCTAGAATCATGTGCTGAATTGAGGCCATGAGAGCCACAGCGACCTAACTGAAAAAAATTTAACTAATTTTTAGGCCACTGTGGCGCTATGTCTTTTACAGTTTAGAGCAGAGCCACAGTGGCCTAACTGAAAAAAATTGTTCCATTTTTTAGGCCATTGAGGCATTTAACATAAAAAAAAAACATTTATGCGCACCGCATCTGATTTTTTTGCCCCGCTCTGTCTGGATACTCCTTAACGTTTTTGAAGTACGAAAATTGGCATATAGATGTCATCAATCCGCTACACGTTGCGGAGGTATGTGGGGCCAGTTTTTCCCTACCTTAACAGTAATCGATTCTACTCACAATTCTGAAAAAAAAAACTACTTATTATTTCAATTACACGCTGTATAATAGCAGTACTCCCTCAATAGCGCAGCCAGCCACTTCACCTTCACCGTATTGATCTCGAACAACAGATTCTCATCTCATCTGCAGCGCATTACTGCACTATTATTTACTACTATTCCACTATTCTTTGCTATCATAACAATAACTTTTAATTAAATGCTATTACGACTCTTTATCTTACTCCAGGAGCGTCGGTAGTTGTATTAAAGACAATTTATATAAATTGCTCATTGAAAAGAATGTTGATAGGAAAATAATGGCTTAATAATTACAGTGGAGCTCGGTTATTTTTCACGTTGAAGTAAATAACATGAGTGCTGCATTCCACGTTTTTATTAAATTAGACAGTTTATCTATAATACTAGTAATAAAGCCGAAGAGTTCTTTTGCATGTTTGAACGCGATATTCTCTGGAATTGCTAGTAGGATTAGAAAAAAATATTTTTGCAATAGATAGCCTTAATGTTGAGGAAGGCTATACAGGCTATTTAACATCTCGCTAGGACCCCCTTAGGAGCCGAGCAAAAAGAAAAAACTCAAAAAGACCGCTAAACGAAAATGAAGTAACACGGGCAGGCAACGCGATGTGATGGGGTGGTTCGGGGGAACAAAAAATATTACGCGGACGAGGTCGCGGACAGAAGCTAGTATTTTAACTTAAATCATTTGAAGTTATTCTAATTCATTATTATGTTTATGATCATAAAATCAACAGATTTCGGTAACATTACTGATTCGGTTACCAAAATGGATGCCTTAGTCGGCCTAATTTAATTTGTTATGATAAAAGTCATTAACAAGTACAGTCAAGAGTCATTAATTGATTACCAGCTTAAGGACTGTATTGCTGTGAACGCGCGGTAACGTCCGTACCTACGTCTGTGTGTAGTGATGTATCAACACAGAACGCACATCTCAGAATTCGCACACTGGCTGGCGTCGAACGAAACAAAAAACATACCGTCGCTTTTGCACATAGGCTACGTAATTACGCATGACTTTGGTTGGTTCATACCATTGCTAAAATTGAAGTCATTTCATCAAGTACCGATAGCTGGTAGTCTTACGTATTAGATTATCGAACGCATAGGTCTGGGTTCCAATCTCGAGATGGGACTTTTAATTTTTCTTTTCCAACAATAATCTTTATCGGTTTTTTTTTATTATTCGATAGATTAATAAACGATAATAATAAGTTATTATATTGTTATTATTATATTGTTATTGTAATATGGGGTTAAAAATAAAAATGTTTTATAAGTAATTTCAAATTGTTTATTCGTTATAATTTTATAAACTAGAAATAAATAAACGTCTAGTTAAAACAGTTTATTTTCTCATAAAGAACAATTTATTGAAGTTAAGCAGGTAATAGCGGTTCACCGTAATTATGCGTTTTGTAAATTCGTTGCACGTAATATAGTCTATTTTATTTGTATTCACTCATTAGTCCGTAACCACTTAGAAAAAATCCTTACGCTCAGGAATGCTTTTGTTCTCACTCACAGGTGTCGGTCGATGACTTGAATCCAGTTCGATTTAAGACCATACGTTTAATGCAATAAGGTTGTATTTGGTTTAAAGGACTAGAAAAAATAGAAGTGTGTTTGTCGCAAAGATTCAATTTAATATAATAATATTGTCCTTTAATTACCACTGTGTGGGTAGATTTGCTGGTTGTAGTTTGTTAGAGTACTTTAACAAACTACAACTAGCAAATCTACCCACGTAAATAAAAAAAGTGCAGACTCCTTGTCACAATACAATTAAATTACTCAGTAGTAGTAGCCTACATAAGTTGCCTATCTCAAATGTCAAAGTTAACAAATCGTATTTATTAGGACTTATTGCGGTTATAGCTTAAGTATTCATTTTCATTATGAAAAGAAGATTGAAGCTAAACCTCAAAATAATCCTTATTACGGATATCACAATATAATTTTAGTATTGCTATAATCAACTTATAATTTAATACTTCGTATAACCCCCATTATTAGCAATGCAATCAAATAAACGCTGGCGCATCGACCCTACAATATTACTACATTATGTCTGTTCCTCTTATATTTTCCCAGATTTCTAGGCAATGCAGCTTCAATTGCTCATCAGTCCTCTCATTCCTTGCGTCCCATCGCTGTGTGATTAAACCCCATAGATTTTCTATGGGGTTGAGGTCAGGAGGTCGTGCCGGCCATGGAATTACTTCTCTAAAATAAAAAAAAGGAGTACTGTTAGGCTACTAAGCAAAATACTAATATTACCTACGATTTAGAAACAAAATTATAATGACAAGAGATGTTACATATATTTATAGAATTAATATTAATCCATCATCCAATAATCTAGGTAAATAAATTTACTTCGGAATTATATTTTCTTCTATTTAGACTTTATAAAACGTTTTAAAAAATTAAGGATCAGCAGTTCTACTTTAATAAGATAAATTGTTTAATAAAATAATTTAATCATTACACTTACACTCAGTCCGGTTTCATCAGATATTTGTGTTATATTAAGTCCAATTTTACGCAGCGCAATAATATTCGCTATAATTTCAATGTTCAAATTTGCTTGCATTTTATAAGGAACTACACCACCGCTAATATTTAGATATAGAACACACGTCGCTAACCCACAATGAACAACGTTCTATTTAGTCGCGGTTGAATGACTCTTTAAGTTAACTGCATCCATCTACCTTATAATTTATTTATTTTGATATCTGTGGGTATAATCCTAAAATTTTACGAATAAGTGAACTGTAGTCAATACCGTGATTAAGTATTCAAAGTAATTGCAAACGAATGCGAGAATGTGTGTGTTGAGTGTGTGTGTGTATACTATAAAGTATAGGAATTACTCATTAGAAGAAGGTCGTAAGTTAAACAGAAGTGTCAATCTATTGCTTCGTGAAACTGGCGCGCCGCTTTGGACCGCTACTGTACACAATGATTTGAAATAATTGCTAAAAAGTTCACCGTAGCGTTGATATTTACACTGATATCTCGATTCGAAATCGATACAAAGTAGGTAGAGTGTACACTACCGGTGTTATCTCACGCATATTCCATTAAAATATGTTATTGTACTGTTTGCATGCGAGCAGTCATTCATAAACATTATAATTCAAGGTTGTCTCTAAAAGATCGCTCTTAGCGATAAGACCGCCCATTGTGTCACCCTTTGTAAAATTTCTATATTTATGTCTGTAATTTACATTGTGTACATAATACTAGAGTATTCTATTCTAATTATGCTCTGACTTAAACTGACCCACGATTACCGGTAGCCTGTACGGTACCTACCGGTAATCACGTACAAATGTCACATTCACTTGAAATTGGCAACGTATCTTCTACCATTTGGCTTTTGACTTAGACCTCTGAATCTTGTTGAATTTTGATTTTGATAGTGACTAATCTTTAATATTTACTGATGTCACATTTATGTGCCTGGCTTCAGACCATAAAATCACTAAACAGACCATATTATACAATACATGAATTTTTGTCCGACAGATTCGTGATGAGTTAGTGCCAAACTGTTTTTATGTTTTGATGCAAAATAAAGCTCTATTGCAATTGAAATTTCTATTTGAATTAATATAATATAATTATCACATAAACTTAGGTCTAATATAACAAACTGTAAACTATTGTATGCCTAACATGGTGGAGCAGTGCAAAAGCACACCAATTATCATATACATAACAACTCTGTAACCACTGTCTCACAATAAAGATCTTTGACTTTGACTTCATATACAATAGTAGGTGCTTACATAAAAATCACACCAGCCTATTATGTCTCATAGAGAAGGCAGGCATTGGTCTCCACGATTGCTCAAGACGGGCGAGTAATTACTAGCAGACCCGACAGACGTAAACCTGTCAAAATTTCAATAATTGATACAAAAAAAGACGTTCAGTTTTTCCTGAATTTAAAGATATTCCGGGAAACTTTTCCAATTTTTCTTTCCGTAAAAACCTGATTCGGACTATTACGAACATTTAAAAAATCAGCTAAATCGGTTTGCATTTAGTAAAAAGCTGTTATCTCGACATTACAAACAGACACTGCAGTTTTATTTATTTGTATTCTGATAAGTTTTCTCGCCATGTTTTCGCCAATAATTTATGGTTTTTGTTTTCTTTTTGTTCAGGTACAAGGTGGAAGTGGCGGGCAAGAGTCTGCCCGTACTTACCACTTTGGACAAGGGGCGTTACGGCGTGATCGTGTTCGAATCGCTATCGAAATATGCGAACATGGACAAGTGGAATCGAGAACTTCTCGATAAATACTGCAGGGAATATTCCGTGGGTGTTGTTGCGTTCGCAACGCCCGGGGAAGAGACTCTTGTCGGCGCTCAGCTGAAAGGATTCCCTCTGTTCATGCATACTAATTTGAGGCTAAAGGTGAGTTCTGTCAGCTTATTTATACACTCTGATTTTATCGTAGACTATTCATTATTTTACCTCGTCTTTGAAACATGACAGTGTTATCTTGATCTTTTCACTGTATGTTTTATTAAGAACTAGCTTCAGCCCGCGACTTCGTCCGCGTGATATTTCTTGATCCCACGACCCACCCCGTCGCATCGCATCGCCTGCCTGCGCTATCACTTCGTTTCTTTCGGCCTTTTTTTATTTTTCCTCGGCTTCTAAGGGTCAGTCTTCCTCAAGAAATTTTCAAATCCAACTGTTTTTTCCAGAGATTACCCCCTACATACAAAAAGACAAACATATTTTACATCTATGTAAGTTCGCCTGTGTATATTGGCGTCTATAAATAACACCCAAAATCCCGCAAGGCAGCCTTTTCCTTACGACACGAACTTTGCGCAAAAGTTTGTTACTTTATGTAGAAAGACAAAAGTTTCCACATATATGATTAAATCCATTGTGTTCAAATATGACAGAACATCGTTCGGGTATAAATACATGCCCTTTATGTACGGGTGTCATTTGCCGACGTCTATAATAATATGAAAAGAGAGAAATGTAATTTCTATTTTTATTTCATTACATACCATCAAGTATTTATATTATTCTTTTCTGAAGGAATTCTATTTTAATCATATTTTCTGAAGAACTTGCCTAAAGTAATTCAAGATACACGGGTCTTACACAAATTGCGTTTCGGGTTTCGTAGAACTCGTCTTAGAAACTACTTTAGAACAATACCTCTTAGCAAATATGTAAGGTGTACTATTAAACAAAGACTCCATGTCTTTATGTACACTATTTGAATTGTATAGTCTGTTTCAAAACAATCTGATAGAAATTTAAACAAATGGATCAGAAAACGTACATGTGGTTGCCAATTTATAGTGCTACTTAAAAATTAAGTAATTTGAATATCTAAAGATGTCTTTCATTTGGAGGAGAATGAATTTTATCACCCCAATTTTTGTCAATGATCCTTCAATTACAAATTAATAATGTTATTCACACAATAATTGTTGGAGAAGCTGGTGGAATATAAAGTTAAGACCTTCTAAATAGTTGGATGTGTTACTTATTCGTTTTAGTGAGTGATTGTGTAACGATTTAACCTAAACAGGGTTTTTTTTTAAATTTTCATGAGATACTTTTGGAACAGACCATACACTCATATGCCGAAGATAATTTGTTTCATACTCCGAAACTGAGAAAAAACTAGAGCATTGAATTTATTCAGTCTAGACTTAGCAATAAGGCTTAGAACAGATAGACGAAGACTTATTTTCGTACTTAAAATGTTTTTCTTACTTCTTGACACTACGCACTCCTAGGCTAATGGAACTAGGTTTTCTTTTGTACCCTTAAAAGTTAAGCCTTGTCATCTGTACAGATTCTTTTGCCAATTTTTACTAACACTATGGCATTAATTTAAGTGTCGCCTAATGTTAGTGAAAACGGGCTCTAGTTTGGGATTTAGATAGGTACACGAATCTAATAATTATTTATACACAATAATAATATAGTTAATCCTACTAATATATAAACGTCAAAGTTTGTATGGATGGGATGGATAGATGTTTGTTATTCTTCCACGCAAAAACTACTGAACGGATTTGGATGAAATTTGGCACACATGGTTTATAACCAGGATCGAAACCTATGCGGGTGAAACCGCGGGGCGAAGCTAGTATCAAATAACACAGTAGTTTCAGTAGTAATAATAGTTTTTGATTGCTATGATTATACTTTCGATGATTGATTGAATGGATAGGGAAGCCCGATGAAACCTTTCAACCGAAAACTCACATTTGACACCGGATATTACCTACCTAGCGCTGATTTTTCCAACGCCAGATAATTTTATCGGAGGAATAATTTTGAATTGATAACGTATAAAAACTGCCAGACGTCAATTTTATTCCACGAATAAAAAATATCTGGCGATTGAAAAATTAGCCCTAAAATGAATGAAAAATTTAAAATACTTTAATTTACGATACTCACTGACTATCTATAATTATATTTTTGTTATTGTTGGTAGGTATGTATGTATTAATTATAGTGTAATTTCCTAGGACGCAACGCTCAATCCAGCATCACCGGTTCTCCGGTTAGCTAGAGCCGGAGAGACGGCGTGGGGGGCACTTCCAGGAGATCACTGGGCTGTGTTCAGAGCGAACAGTTCGACTTACGAGCCCGTCGCATGGGCGCTCCGGCAAAACGAATATGGATCAACTGGTGAGCAATATTTCTATACGTATTTACAAGATTTTATTTAGTTTCACCTGTCCCGATGTTTGTCTGTAATCAAATCTTGCAAGTTAAATTTGATCCACTTCCCGGTTACCGATTGAGCTGAAATTTTGCATGCATATGTAAATCGGAAGACAATGCAAAATTATTATAACATGGAGCTGATCTGATGATGGAGCTGGAAGATGGCCATAGGAACTCGGTAATTAAACGACACAACCGCGTCAAGTTTGATTCGTCTTAATGGGTGAACCGTTTTTAATGGGTGGTGAGTGGTGGTGGTTTGGTGGACGTGAATATGCGACCCTTGGGAAAATAAGTTCGTTCGTCCCTTCGTTCCGTTTGTTATGAATGTGGATTCTGTCTTTGATTAGATGGATGACTCAATGCCAAGGTGAGCACGTGCCGAGGGCTGAATGGTATGAGGGTGTATAAACATGTCATATCGCTAACGTTGCGCCACAGGGTACCAGGGCAAACCCGTTTCTACCTACTGAAGCCCTTATCCCCCTACAATGGACCTCTGGGGAGATGGACCGTTTTCGTTCTTTAAGTACTCGTGGGAACAACATGAACAAAAAAGAAATTCATCAAAAATACTAAAAAGTTAAGCGAAGTTGTGTTGATGATTGAACCACACATCATAACATTCAAATTGTACAATATTGATCTTAATGTCTATAGACATAAATATAAATTTTCCTTGTATTCGTTGTGTTGTAGCATTTTTAAAGGCAACATGGTGTCCGCGATTAGGAAATCGAATGTGTTTCAAAATTGCTCGACCCATTTTTTTATACCCTTACAAACCTACTCACGCGTAACGTATAGGTACGTATATCGGTCGGTAGGGATAACGATGAAAGTAAATGTGACAAATTCTAGGTTAAACCTCCTGTTTCCTGTACAAAGCTTGATCAAAATTCTTTTGTAAAGTACAGGTCACTTGACAGAAGAATAAATTGATCAAGCTTTCAAGTTTGCTGTGTAGTATTTTGGTTAAAAAATCAACCAATGCACCAATCAACAACTGCAGCTAAAGTGGGAACTGTCACTAATCGAAGGAAGGCTTGATCGGGCTTTTAGAACACGGGCGTTTGTCGTGGAATTCCATAGATTATGTTATGATAACGTTTTGTTGCTGATGGAGATAATGCAAGCAACGACAGGCGACTATAGCCTATTGCCTAGCTACAGACTGTCTAAACCGCAATTCGGCTAGGCCTCAGGTGACTGAAATCGGAAGTTCCACAGTAGTGTAGGTATCGACTATCGTCGTGCGGCGACAGGTCACACGTCTAGTCACCTGCAATTTTTATCGATCTGTGTAGTGTTATCGAGTCAAGATCGCTGGCGATTAGGCTTGAAGCGATTTGGTAAGCGACCAGCCGCACGGGGAAAATCGACCGAGTGTAAATTCCCCATAATATCTGTTTTAAGCTTTGGCCCAACCAAGGCAAAACTACGCGCACGGAAAAAATTAGCTTGTGCCGATTGTGTCAACTAGCTTGAATGGACTTGTTCAACTGGCGCGAAAAGTCGCGTGACTCTTAATCATTAAAACAATCAACGCGCGCCGTCACGCCCATCATACCGCGCGGGACTCGCCTCACTGTGACCAGACCATCAATCACCAGTACCTAGAATTTAAACAGCCTCCGACAATTTATATTTCCAATCCTGTACATTGCTCTCAAATTATTTCCTACTTTATAATCTCTATTATCCATACACAGTTGGTCGACTATAAACAACCAGCTTACGGCAGTAAAATTAAGTCAGGCTTATAAATATTTCATTGAATATTTACCTACCATGTTAATTTCAGAACTGTATTTTCCCATTAAATTGAATTCATCAATCAATGAATCCATTCTAGCATGCTCATTCAAGTAATCTATGTGGGCATTGGACACTGAAATCGATGCCTTATCTATTAATTTACCAAGCGGCGAGGGTATGGTTAGCAACGAAAGTTGGTTACCGGTTACATCGAAATTTACGGCAAATTATTTAGAACATTGCTTTTGAAGATTTCATAAACATGATAATCAAGAGTTTCTATTACATTAATGTATAATCTGTTCCAATGTTTTATTTTGTTCCCTTTTCTGGGCAAAGGCCTCCCCCAAGTTTTTCCAGGAACTCTTTTCCCACGCCACCTCGAACCAGCCCTCGCGGTACGCGCCCAGGGCCCTCTCTATACCTACCACAAAACTTTCCAAGCTTAGAAAATATTGAGTAACACAGAAATTACAAATATGTAAATTGTAGATTTGTCACTACAATTTATGGGCGCTACTTATTTGTTAAAATAATACTTAGATAATAATTATTAGGTTTTTAACATTTCATAAATATTATAGTCAAGAATTTCTTTTCCATTTATTTGAAATCCGTTCAAGTTTTTTATTTATTTATTTAAAATTTTCGCACAAAAAGGTACAAAGGCGGACTTAATGCCTTAGGCATTCTCTACCAGTCAACTAAGGAAACAAGGTTTTATTGTGTTCAGATAAAATGTAAAAAAGTTGTACCTGACTTTCGTTGCTATCTGCACCACCGAAGGCACATAAAACCCAAAATTTCACCCATTTCTCGAACTTCCCGACCATTACTTACAACATTAATTCAGCAATATAACGCAACCTACCTATCATAAAGAACGAATGTATTACGCAACACTTTACCCGATATATTATATCGTGCTCAAATCTAATGGTAGTTTCGAATAACGTCAATTAATATTAATCACGCTCCGTCATCATGTCCTAATGAATGGAAGGAATGCCATAGCACTTACATACATCCGAGCAATTTATTCTTGATGTTACGGTATTCCTGTCAAGGTTTTTCTGGAAATTGCTTTTGTGTTGAAGTATCCGCCTACATCTTCTTTTTGTCTGTATCTCGTGTATATGGGTAGTTCTACGATAAGAGGTTTTAAGTCCATAGAGAATGCGGCCACAGAGAAAAGTTGCTGTTTTTTCATTTAACACTTATATTACGATTTTTGTCCTATTTATGTATCTTTTCACGTAAGGGCAAGTCACTTTATGCACATTTTATTACTTTTTACAATGCCAGGGTAAATACATTGGGCAGGGTAGAGACACCAAGATCAGGGTAGATACTTATTTGGCCAGGGGAGAGAATTTGTGGCAATAAAAGTAACAAAATTAGTAAAATCAACTTTAATTATACATTGTACTTAGCATAGAATCAGACTATCATTTTTACCAATCATATTAAACACTAGTAACACCCCCTGCCATTTATTTTTTTGATATTTTCAATGTACAGAATTTTCACTTCTACAGATTTATTATAAGTATAGATTAACAGACTATATAATTTCAGCCTTCTCAGAAATTTAAAACAAATCAATGTCATTCATTACACAATAATAATATATGAAATTAACATGGCATTGTACCTATAACAAATAATAAAATATTCTTTTATTAATACTAATTATATAGACTAGCGCCTTTTAAGTAATTCAAATAATCAGACTTGCGATAACTAGGATAATTTTCATATTGCCTGTGCCTATGCTACATTTCACTAAATGTACATGTTTTAATCATAAAATAAAAAATATAAATTAACTCTCTAAGCATTTTATTTTTTGTTAATATAGGTATTAACAAAAAATAAAATGCTTAAGCTTTCTCAAACACGTTCGCCGACTCATTGAAACAGTAGAACATCCTCTGCCCTATCAAAATAAGATTTGGCATAGGTAATGCCTGGACAAATCTTCTGAGATAAATGAAAAATCGTTTTCTTCGACTTTAAATAATTTTCCACTTTAGTCCCCTATTTTACAGAAAATTACCTGTATTTCGTCATCTTCTTCTAAACCCGTACACAAATGGCCACGTAACGGTACTCTGTTTTAGAGTAGTTTGACAAGAATAAAATCACCGTTCTTAAATGTTTTTTGGATGTCGACGGTTGTTGTTCATCCCCTATATGGTGCTTGCCACCTTTTGGTATAATGACTTGTTCACTGTCCGAGAACGAGAAAGAGAATCCATTTGGATTCTCTTTCTTGGATTCTCTTTCTCGTTCTCGGACTCCAAATCCGGTCCGTAAACATCCTCGACTCGGAGGGCTACGTTGCCTACGTTCTCTTGCTTTCTTTTTCCATACCTATCTTTCGTGCTTTACGTGGCTCTCTAGGAGTCATTTGGTCAACAGTCTTTATCCTTTCCTTCCTTCCTTTCTCCTTCTTTTGGCTTTTGCAATTCATATTTTTCGGGATCATTTTTAATCTTTTCATATCATAGTCTCTCTGCTTCACGTTTCTTCTGTAATCTTTCTTCACGTGTTAACTTTCCGTGGTCTGTAACAATATTATACAATAATATAATAACAATATGAACTGAGAACCTCCTTTATTTTTCAGTTTTAAGAATTTACCAAAATTATTTAAATTATTTAAAACTGTTCGTTGATACATCTAAGTTTGTTTGCACCAACGTTATCTCCCCTGGTCAACAAGTCTCTCCCCTGGCATTTATCTTGCCAGGGGAAATATGGCAGGGAAGAGACGTTTTCATGATAAATGTTATTGTTTTAATTGACATTAGAAATGTTTCGGTACATTATGTATCACACTTTAACTATTGCATTATTATTAAATTAGACCAGTAAATGCAAATAAATTAAATGAATAATATAACTTTTATGACTTACCAGTGGAGAGACACAATGACCTCGCGAAACCACCACTTTGAACCAACGCGTCGCAACAACTAACAAATGACGGTGTTCTTAACGGCTCACGTGTTTTCATTGCAAACTTCACGTCGATAGATGACTTTGAGCGCTATTTGGAATATGGCCGTTTAATATTTGTGTTTGTAATAGCGGAATGAAATTTGCCAGGGTAGATACCCAAAAATAGTGGGACAAAAGTTAAGTTTTAAAAATATAACAAATAAATAAATATTGTTCTATTTTTCCTTCACAATACTTAAATATATTTATTGAAATTTGTGTTTAACATACTTTAGTTTAATAACTGATACAAAGAAGGTATGTATCGTTTGCAAATTAAACTGAAACCGGCATGGGGACAGGCCAGGGTAGAGACTTTTTTAGACTTTATAAGGAATTTCAGAAAAATATACTTTAATTAGGCATTTAATCTTGACGTTATTTAATAAAGTACATTTAGGTGATGTGTTTCATTGCATAAAATAACAATATATAGAATAAAATTTCTATTTTAAAGTGATTGCCGCACAAGTTACCTCTTATCGTAGAATTACCCATATACGTAATGTCATGCAAAAACGTTTGTGGTTAGTATGGGATATAGTTGGCGTTTTTATAATTTCTAACGTGACCGTACGACGTTGGTGCCAGCCCCAACAGCATCCTGAAAACTATAGGTGGTAAAGCCCCCTACTGGGACATTGGATACGCGCACACGACACTGTGGCGTAGTGATGAATCGTTTGTGTTTCCTGGTATTTGTAAGTAATAAGACTGGTTTCTAAGTATTGTGTATACTAACCAAATGGATAAAAATAAATATTTTTTTATTATCCTGGACGGCATTGCGATAACTCAGGGAAGTAAAATATATGGAAATATATGAAGACGCTTTCAAATTTCCATCCACTATAACGTTATAACCATGTATTGTTTATAATATAATTATATACAAAAGCTTCGAGGCGTTTCCTATTAGGAATTCCTCGAAATCAGATTGAGGAAAATATAACCTACTTAGTCAGTAAGTGCTGTTCTGCTAAAAACCGGATTAAGGCTAAATATGGCTTCATAGATAACCATTTTAACAGAAAATACTTACGAGTAATTCATCGATTATATCTATTCCCCTGATCACTTGGCTTGATAGTTACCAAGTAATAAGCATTTGTCTTCGTCGAGTTTTATGACATCGCGAGTTGACAAGTAGCTTAATGTATACTTAGTTATAAGTACTTCAATTATTATTATTATATTTTTTTTTAGAATAAAACGTTGCCCCACACTAGAAATTCCGTATTATACTCGAATTACGAGTAGAATACGGAATTTCGATGCACAAAATTTCGATAAAAGCTAATACGATGCTACAAAATTGCGATGCACGTTACTGCGAAAGACCGTCTCTGCGAAACCACTACACTTCGATTAATGTATTACAAACAAATAATGCATTGCATCCTCCTAGAGATCATTAATAATAAATGTACATACATGGTACAGACTAGCAGTTAGGAAAAGTAGATAGATAAACACAGATCTACAAATAGCAATTACACACGGAAATACTTTGCTCACAAAAAATCTGGAGCCGTCATAAACTGCTGTACAAAAATTGATTACATTTTACTAAAATTGAATGTAATACAAAGTAGATAGATTTTATTTATTGCACACAAAACAAATTAATACAGACCTGATACAGACAAATCAAACTTCAAAACCATCTCCACATAAAAGATGGCATGGATATTTTCACGTATTTAGATGGCCTTGCATAATTAAGCTATAAAAAAGAAGAAATAAAACTAATTTTCCCCTAATAGTTCCTTAACTTATTTATAATTTTCAAGCGTTTATTAGGTACTAGCTTTTGCCCGCGGTTCTGTAGAAATGATTTTTCGCGGTAATGTGCATCGAAGTCAAGTAGTATCGCAGTGAAAATGTTTCGCAGTAACGTGCATCGAAATTAAGTAGTATCGCAGTGAAGATCTATCGCGGTAACGCGCATCGAAGTGTAGTGGCTTCGCAGAGATGGTCTTTCGCAGTAACGTGCATCGCAATTTTGTAGCATTTATCGATATTTTGTGCGTCGAAATTCCGTATTCTACTCAGGAATTACTCCTGTATCGTGGGTGCGTTTACAAACATTTGAACTCACATACACAAACAGCCAGACCCGGAACAACTACCTGTAGGCCATACAAATATTTGCTTCGTGCAGGAATCGAACCCACGACATGCAGCGCAGCAGTTGATCGCTCAGCCACTGCGCCAAACGTGTCGTCAAAAAATTTGAAAAAATATAAAATATTTTATTGTCCAGTTAATACAGTAAACAGGTTCACAGGTTAACAGCGAGTTGAGACTACATGAGTTGCTTAAAATAATAATAATAATATATAATATCCCTGGACATTTCACACAGCGCCATCTAGTCCCAAGCTAAGCAACCAAAATGCAAAATACTACTACTACCTACAGCTAGGTAGGTACAATACATTATTTATTAGTGAGCCCCAAACTGGACAGTTAGTCTGTATCTTGGGGCTCGGGGTACGAATTCCAGAGCGGAGACTAGAGAGGTGATTTGACTAGAGAATTGATTACATATAAAGATTGCATTTGTCGCCCGTTAAAAGAAAATTGGTTGGTTTTTCATCTATCTAGGTATAAGATTTTATAAATCAAAAGCTAGAATAAAAAGTCTGCGAGCACGTTTACTCTCAAAACAACGTTAAAAATTAAATGACTGTTAATTACCGATTACGAGGAAAATTTAATTTTATGCTTTAAAGAAGGTCCCTCAGGAAGTAAAAGGCAACAATGAATTAATTAAATAAAATTTAAATAATCTGTTTAATTTTAACATAAGCCTAAAAGCTGAACGCAGCTGTTGAAACAGATTTAAAATTACAAAAGTTGAAGATTATGGCGGTACACCTACTAAAGACTAACAATTTTTATGAAGCTCATTACTCATACATCACGACTGTTCATTGAGAATAGGCTCCTGGAATTCCTGGTTATGACCGTTGGGTCTTAAAGAAGGCCACGAGCTACGCCCCTTCTCCCATATCAAAATACTTTTATGTATACGTGACATGATACACGTGTGTCACCTGTATGACTAATAGGATAGTAAAAACCGGCCAAGTGCGAGTCGGACTCGCGCACGAAGGGGTCCGTAAGTACCATTCATCATCTATAACCACGTCTGTTGTATGAGAGTCCCCTTAAATATTTATTTTATTTTGTTTTTAGTATTTGTTGTTATAGCGGCAACAGAAATACATAATTTGTGAAAATTTCAACTGTCTAGCTATCGCGGTTCTTGAGATACAGCCTGGTGACAGACAGACGGACGTACAGACAGCCAACTATGTTAAGGTCGGCATCCAGTCTAACCAGATGCAGCTGAGTACCAGCATTTGACATGGGGTGACTGCTTATCTGACCTCCACAACCCAGTTACTGGATAATCGATACCCCTTGGTAAGACTTTCGGGCTTCTGACGACCTGTAATGACTGCTAAAGATCCACGAATGACAGCCGGGACTAACGGCTTAAAACGTGCTTTCCAAAGCACGGAGGTCTTGATATGGTAAAGATGGTGACCCATCCACGAATCAACCGCTGAAAGCGTAACTTAACCTGATCGATCGACCCGTACGGCTGTTATTACTTAGCCACAAGCCCCTCCTATTCTCAATAGTTATAAGCAGGAATTAAAAAGGCCTATGTTACGACACTTACTTCCATAGTAATACATTTTTACACACAACAATATGTCCTACGTGTCTGTCTCGTGTCCATGACATGAGACACGTACACCTATGTGACTAATAGGGTAATAAAGATCCTAATCATAATCACTTATTAGAATTTAATTGTGCAACTTTCAGACATCATTATATTAGGTAAAACACCTATGCTAATTCTGTTTCCTCACATTGTTTTAGAAACTTATTTCCTTTCGATAAGCACGAAGTATAGAAGAATATAGCCACTAGAGCTATTAACTTCTTCGCACCAATAATTTATATGCTGATGAAGCCTTCCGGAATAAATTCTCAAAATGATTGTAAATTCCGCTTCAAAATCCGTTGCGTAGTTTAGAAACACAACGAGATCATGCCAACAGATACCTAAAGCGACTTTAACTAATAATACGTGCTAGGACGTAAAGTGAAGGAGTATGTATGTAAGGATCGTAGCAGATGGCGTTCTGTAGTTTTTGCCTACCCCCAAGGGAAGAAAGCGTGAGTTTATGTATGTATGTGCTAGGACGGAGTCTCAATCTCATTATGTAATGATTAAACTAATTTTGAATTGGAACTAACCTAATTAAAATACCGTTCATTTGTTGAACGCACAGCATGAAGTCCAAAACACCAAGGACAGTGACAAAACACGTCCGAACTTAGCATTCTCCAGTCAAATACATAGATCTTCTCTTGGAATGCCAATAACCCATACTGTTTGCCCCATCGATCTCTCAAAGGCAAAACAGCACGAAACCGTGTCAATAAAGCAGTACACTAAATTATAGCAATGTTTACAGAGGAGCGCATGCCGCTTGCGACAGTTATACAAGACCACGGACGTTTGGACGGCGTCCAACGAGTTCTGTTCGGCTCAGGTCTACAATTCTGGCTGCATAGGATTCTGTTCCTGGACGCTCTGAGCTACCTCAGCCATGGCCAGCTTAGCTTGAGCCTCGACAGGTGGATACTCGTCGATATCGATGATATCTTCGTGGGAGAAAGAGGTATGTTATATTTTTTATTATTTTTCGTACAAAGAATGATTATTTTGATCAAAAATACGGGGTGATTACGTTTACTTACGTGTCTGTGAAACTAGTGTCCTGCCGTGAGATTTATCGTCGAACACAATTTAAACTAATTCTTAGCATTCCAAGCACGACCCAAAGCACACTTCTATGCACTTCTATCCGTGTCCTACAGCTCTTACAGCTACCAAGCAATTCAATAACAAGCGCTTAACACACTCAGTAAAATTTTATAGTATACTTACATTGGGTTTTTACTGCCCATTTTCATATTAACGTACACAGAATAGCACAATTGACTTCTTTTATTACCATTCCTGTGTTAACAAAGTCTCAACCGTCCTGGACTCTAAGCACTGAATACATATCGACGATTACCCATATTCATTTCCAGAAACCGATATTTGAGGCAGAATTATGGGCGGAATGTTAAGCACTTCCTAACGTAAAACATGAATAAATTAATACAGAGCTCAATCAATCCAACATTGTGCGTTTAGTTGCCTTTGTCTAACTATTAGTATGCGCGCAAGATCTGAATAATATTAGCACCTAGGTGGATTGAATAATAATAGGTGCCCTTTATACGTTTGTCATAGAATGGCAACTAATATTCGTATGCACAGATACGGCTCTCATGCCTAATCAAATTGCTAGACTGTGCTAAATAGATACCCTACAACGACTGGCAATTAGTGTTTAACAAGTTTATTGAACTCGCTTTGTAACCTTGGAATAACTTGTTTATTTGTATAGTAATTCAAATCCAAATATACTGACTACTAAGCATAGAAGTGACGTAGTATAATCTGACATCATTTAGCATTGTATCGAACTTACGGCCGAGTCAAACAAAATTTACTTGTTGCGTTTTAGTCTCATCTTATGCTGTCTCTGTCATTTTAAGGTGTATTGTAATGACAAAAACACTTATAATATCGTTTTAAAAATGAGTGTCTTTAGCCGAGTCTCTAATGGCGAATTTTAACAATGAAAAAGAATGTAAAATACGAAAAAAAATTCAACCGACTTCCAAAAACGACACTACAAAGTGAAAAATAACTTTAATTTCGGAAGTCGGTGTCATTGGGTTCGCATTTTCGTTGTTTGCCACCGACTTCCGAAATTAAAGTTATTTTTCACTTTGTAGTGTCGTTTTTGGAAGTCGGTTGATTTTTTTATTTTTCACTTTTAAGTTGTAATTTTTACCAGTAATTTTGGTTTAAAAACCAAACTGCTGAACCGTTTTTGATGAAATTTATATGGGACCATTTGGAAAGTATACCCTTTCAAACAAAAAAAGAAACGTAAAAAAAAATACAAAAATCCGAATTGAGAACCTCCTCCTTTTTTAGAAGTCGGTTAAAAACTGACAGCTCTTGAACGCAGTTTAGACATGCTGATCGCGGTCAGTTCATTGGTAAAATTTGCCCTAAATAGTACTTAATTTTATATTTTTTGTGTAGGAACCCGTCTTCACGAAGAAGATGTAGCAGCAATGATGGCGTCGCAGGCGGCGCTACAACGATTAGTGCCTGGGTTCAGGTTCAACCTGGGCTACAGCGCTAAGTACTACCATCACGGGACATCGCTCGAAAACATAGGCGATGATGCCTTGCTGAGGAATAGGGAACATTTTAATTGGTGAGTAACTTACTACATAGTAATCATATGCTCATCTCGAATTGCTGGAACAAACTTTGTCTGTCAGTTGAGTATTGTATGAAGTTACCCTGGAGTTTCTTGCCATTTCTTCTCCATACTTCTCCTTTCTTCTCCTACTACGAATCAGAGTGGGCCGACTCCTTAACAGTTCAAAATTGCCTGTATTTATTTGAAATAAATGCTTCGAGTTTATTTTAAGCTTTTACCCACGGTTTGACTAACATTCAAGGAACCCTACCTACTTCTTACCCGAAAGAGTATCCTCGGAAGAATAATTATGTTATATTAATCTTTGACAGCTATGTAGCACGAAATTAGGGTGCAAAGTAAATTGCAATTGAGATCATTACCTATAATAATCTGTTATTCGGATAAACTGTGCGTCCTATTTCAAAACGAGGACGTCCTGTTTTCGTGTTGTAAGACATAGCTTTATGTACGCTATCCCAATAGCGTTCCTAGTTCCTCCATCTAGTGCTGGCGTGAGTTTGATTGACCAAAGCCGGCATAGGAGTGAAGTGTGGTGATAGATGAAGCGCAAAAGTGAATTCACTAGTGCTACACTCACAGCGAAACAACCATCAATTTTGTTCATTCATGGATTCTAGCGAGATTTTGTTACAGTTTCGGAAATGAACATATAATTTAACATAACTTGTAGTTTAATATACAATGACATTTTTTGGTGTTACAAAAAGGTCATAATTATTTTTTGACCCGCAATTTATATGATGCAAAATATGAAACTGTAAATAATTTAAGTACATCTCATAAGTATAAGCATAAAGCATAATCAGCCTATAATGTTCCCACTGCTGGGACACAGGCCTCGGGTCTTCGAGAGGGAGTGGACAGTAATCTACCACGCTGGCCCAATGCGGGTTGGTAGATGTCACATGTCTTCGATTTTTTTTTTGTTCGGACGTTGAGGAATTTACTCCACTACACTCCGCCCTCGTATATCATGTAAAACCCCATGTTTTGAAAATACAATTCTCGCGTTTGAATATGTTTACGGAGAAATTTGTTCTCGTTAAAATATATTCTATCAGTAGCAGAGTTATCTTTTGTTCGTTGGTACGTTATTAGCAGCCAAGGTAACCAGTTAGAGGACTTAGTTTGAACTCGACAAGTCTTCGTGAACTTAATATGCATATGAGCGCCAAGTTTCAGTTTACTCCTGTCTGTATTCTGTCAGTTCATTTATCAAATATGGGTACATTGAGAGTTTTACTGCAACATGGAAGCAATTTTGCTTCAGATATTCAGTTTTTATCTAAGAACTAGCTGCTTAGAAGTACTTATAAGTTACGCAATAAGTCATTACTTTGGAACCCTTAACGATTGGCTGACATTTGGTCATTGAACAGTTTGTAATAGGAAGTTGCGCCTACTATACTATATTATACTCATTAGTTTACATCCTACAAACGCAAGCGAATCCGAGAGCAAAAACTAGTAAACAATAGGACTTAGAATCGTATCAATCATACATTAAATTTAATTAACACGATGTCACTTAATGTGCCGGCATTATCACTGTCTCAACAAACAGATAACGGAACAATGTTGCCCATTAGTCTGCTGATGTAACCTTATTAGAACGAGCCGCTGTGTTATCATCTCATCGCAAAACCCGCGTTATTGTATTAAGTGGTCTCAATAACATAACATCACGCCTGTATTACCCGAAGGAATAGGCAGAAGTGTACCTATAGTACACCCACGTTTCGCCAGTTATGTTTAAATCCCATTTAGGTAATAGGGGGTGAGCCTATTGACATCAACCGAGCACAAATCCAAACTTCTGAAAAACCCAATAGGTAACACTTTCTCCGACCCGGGAATCGAACTTAGAACCTAGTACAGTCACGAGCAAAAGTATGTATACACTCGGCTTTATTCAAAAGCGATTTAGTCCCTTATTTTTTAACGAAAATGTATGTTGTTACGAACATAGCATTTTCAAACCCATAGGTTTATGTAATGTGTCGTATTTCAACGTTGCATTCGTTATTTCACGAAAAAATTGCAATTGAAAGTTGCCAAGTGTTGACATATTGGTGCTCGTGACTGTACACCCACATTTCGCCAGTTATGTTTGAGTTCTATGTAACCGACCTTATTGCCTACAACCGGGCACAAATTAAAACTCCGGGAAAACCCAAAAACATTTTCTCCGACACGGGAATCGACCCCAGAACCTCAAGCAGCGCTTGCGACCGCTAAACCAACGGTGCAGTTATTGTGCTAAGTGATCTCAATTGCACTCATTATTGCATTATGTCAGTTTACCTTGAGCTGACCCTACTGGCCGGTAGAGGAAATTAACGCAGTCATCCGTGTGGGTATCCGAATTAACGTATAATCTATGTCCTTGTGTTTCTGTGAAGGAAACGGTAACTCCTGGTTCGTCGTCAGTGCGTCCTTTTGGCAATTTTCGTGGAAATGTCGAGTTCATTGCGTTATTACCGTCCTCCCTTTATCGATATAAAACCTCATTTTTGTAGAAATAAAACAAAAAAACTCATAAGAATATGCAAGTATCATAGCGGTATACCTCTATCGTATGACTCCTTTATTATGTTTGTACTTATGTCAGATATATGATGTACCATACAAGGTGTCAGGGACATCGACACGCAACCTGATTACCATGGATTCAGTACATAATATTGAAGCCGCTGCGAAAAAATTTTTCGTAGGTTATTAAAAAAAAATTGCTGTTCCATATATTTTGACCGCGAAGGTATTGCACTTTTCTATGTAACAGTTAAACAGCTAAGAAAAAAGAAAGAAAGAAAATAAGTTAGTTTAAGAGCTGATTTTTATACGAAATATTTCTACTCGAGACGTTCTAGAATCGGCGTCGATGGCAAGGATGCCACCCTGTACTTTACAGAGTTCAGAAAAAAAAATCTTCATAAAACATTTTTTCAATGTAATCATCACTCAACAAAGCTCGTTCAATTGATTCTTGGCCTACCTCAAGACTTAATATCTTAGACATAAATAACTACCTAACTCTGTTCCTCATTGTCCGAAGGTTTTGCCACATGTGGAACCACCAGCAGCCGCACCTATACAACAACGTGACCCACTTAGAATCAGAGATGATGCTGAACAAACAATTCGCCATAGAACACGGCATCCCCACCAACTCGTGCTACTCCGTATCCCCTCATCATTCAGGAGTTTACCCCGTACATGAACCGTTGTATGAAGCATGGAGGAAAGTGTGGGACGTTAAAGTGACCAGTACGGAGGAGTACCCGCATCTAAGACCCGCTAGGTAAGTTTTGTTTGATCTACTATGTCTATTTGTTCTAAGTAATGTGGCTGTTAAGGCGACAGCGTCAGGGTAGCCCGCCAAAATTCAAATTTTCATCAAGCATTTCTCTTAAGGTGCTTCATCATCAAATAGAGAATTTGAATGGTGTTCTAAATGTATAGATAATCTTTTACCCAAACGGACAAGAAAATAATACAAATTCCGTCCAGTTCTGGCAATTTCAAGTTAAAGATTTAATTAACGAGGTAGCAGCGAAGGCATTTTTGGAGGAATTCATGTTCTTGCGCTGCGCTCGTTTGGTTTGAGCGCGCCTTTATGCAATTCGTGTCGGTGTTCTTAACATTTTTGTTAGTTAATTCTTCTTATTCATAGAAAAACAAAGCAAGCTTTTACAAGTGCTGATTGCTGAGGGGCAATTCTCGTAATTTTAAGAAGTCTGATCTCAGTCTCAATCTGTCAAAAATACCTCTAATTTCCCTAAATATTTGACAAGTTTTTGAATTTGACTGTCGCTTCCTCTTCTTTGTATGAGATTACGACTATATTTTGAACGTTTTTAACTACTGGAATTGGCCTTCAGATATATTTTTTGTCAATTTTGCGGAAATTGGACTTGATAATAAGAATGAAAGATTTCATGCTTTACGTTTTTCTGTTTTATCAACGTCATAAAAATAATTGATTTTTATTTATTTGTTTATACACAATTTATTATCTTAAGTATAATGTTGCCATTACAATATATAAGGTCGCCAGTAACAGTCACAATACGCCCCTTACTAACTACTTACTAATCAATCTCTTTAGCAGAGTAATTATAAACACTGCGCTCAAAATGTCGATAAATTATCGTTTCCAATTAAATCAAGCCTCATCACCTAAAATCATTAATAATAGTACCGATAACAGCGGACTAGTAACGCACGCAATAAGTGTCCTGTTCACCCAAATGTTTGCGGCCACTGTGCGGCTTCACCCAAACTCATGTCGACCGCAAACGTTGCGTTGCGGCAACTACTATCTCGATACCCAGGCCCCGACGATGAAATTCCAATAATTATATTAATACTGCACGCGGGTATCGTTGGGCAAAAGTATGTCTGTTTTAAATGTGTAAAATGAAATCAATTGCGATTGAAATTGCTGTAGTATTGTGTTTCGGTATCGGACCGGACGTGGTTTTAAGAGGTAATGTAGGGAATATCGTCGTCTCAATAGTTAGTACAAAAAATATTTCGATTAATATAGAGCCTTTGTACATTCCATCAAGAGAATTTAACAGAGGTTTTCTTAATTTCCCTTTAAGCGTCAGTTTCGAAGCCTAAAATATATGAAACCACTAACAGACCCAATTAGCAAAAAAATGTAACCAATTGCAAAGATCCTTGGGAAAAAAGATGGTTAAAAAGATTTTATGAATTATGTTTTTGTATTTTGTGGGTTTTACTGAATATGGCCCACTATTTGGTCTCATTGTTACATAAGCCCTCTTATGTGGGACCGTATTGTTATTTCTCTGGATTCTATAACAGTACATTACGATACGTGTGATTTAAGTAGTACCTTATTACCGTGGAAATCGCTGCCGTGCATTAATACGACAAGGCGAAGGTGGTGCGACGATCTAAGATCATTTGCAGGGCCAACATGGCCGGAGATCGCACAAGAAAAAAGGGGAGGCTTTTGCCCAGCAGTGGGGGGAACAATGTCGTATACTATTTTATAGCACTTAAGTTACGCTCTGGTGTAGGTCACACATGCTATAACATAATATTAAACATCACAGTCAAGAGACTGAGAGGTTTAATATTAGTATCCGCTTTTAGTATCCTTCCCATTAATTACAAAATCAATACATGTTATAATCTTCTTAGCGTGTCGATAGCAATCTATGGTATACAGTCAGCTCAGAATTTCGCTAATTGCTTGGCACCTTCAGTAGCATTTATAGTAATTATATTATAATTGTATCAGTGTATGTGTATCGAATGAGAGAATCACAGCATTATCAATTACGACGTCTGGGTCCAATTAGGGTCTTATTATTGTGCTAATTGATAATCCTGAACTGTAATTGTATCCAGGGCATGTGCACCATATCACATTAAAACATGGAATTGATCAGGTTACAGAATGCTTGATACTTTCACGTGATAATGAGACTGTCTGGCCGGTATAAACTCAAACCTAATGGCCTTTCAAGGATTGGGTTCTCATTTAAGTTTCAGATTTATATGACAAGATACTGATCTGAAAAAAGTTGAAAGAAGGTATGGATTTCAATAGAAGAGCTGTTCATTATTAATACGTTCCTACTTACTTTAAACAACCATAAAGTATAATAACTTATGTGTGTGTAATTATCTATACGACCCGCCCCTACTTGGTAAAAAATCGTGATTTCTGTATTAATCGATTTCTGTATAAGTCTAAATAGCGGTGAAAATCGCATCAAGTCGCTTTAGAAGAACAACACGATAACCAACTTTATTTTATACTACATATTATCTATACAAATGATGATTTCATAATAGCTCGTGATAACAAACTATTCGAAATCCTAAACCAATGCTGCTGGTTAAAATTGTTTAATCTCTGCTCACTCCCCAAGGGACACCAGTTCCACGATACGGAATGTACCTACATAAATGTAGGCGCTAATATGCAGCTCTACATATTCATGTCTCGTTGTTAAAATTATGTGTGTGTTTAATATTGTGCTCGGGTGTACATAAATGCATTCGTACGTAAATACCTGGTCGCTTTGTTTCTCGGTATACGCTCTACAATTAGATAATAGTACTGTATACCGATGCGTTCCCATGTTCATGTATGTATGAATCGAATTAGTCTTGCGGCGTCTTGAATGTGAACCTAATTTGTGCGGATTAAAACTTATATTTGCATGGATGATGATGAAATTTTCAAGTTGAGCGAATTTACTCTCAACACCTGCAATTGTACAGAACATGAGGTAATAAATTTGCAGGGTAATGCTAGTGCTTGTTTTATTTGGTTGTAGATAATTTATAAGGTAGCGCTGACTAGCCCATTTAGAGCTGAGCACCATATCAAATTTTTATGACGTTAGGTGGGACTATCTAGAAGAGAAGTTCAACACAGTCGAACAGAATTAGTTTCCAATAATCTGCCAGATATCGTAAAACATTCCATAATCAGGCAACAGCACGAAATCTACTTAATAAAATTCTTTAATTCACTGACGCATAATACACAGCCTAAACCGCTGGGTTTTGAAACATGAAATTTTCCACGACAGGTTATTTTATATCAAGGGTTAGCCATAGCGGGATCGTGTGAAAGGGTTATCGCTGCCCTGGAACATAAAGGGCTAAGGAAGGAACATGGGTGGGTTTTAGTCAGTAAGAGTCTGACACTCCCTTCTGCTCAGGGGTCATTTGATGATTTCCCATCCTGAAAAAAATAAAAATAAAAAAGGGTTAGCCATAAGAAAGAATTTTTGAAAATTGATGGAAATTGGTTAAAAAGAGGATGAAAGTTTGTATGGAATTTTGTTACTTTTGCCGATGGACAACCCCATCGGCTTGTTTAGTAGAATGCATAACTTATTTAAAATAAACAACCCAACACTGCAAATATTTTCCACTTGTTTACATCGACATGTTTTGCCTGATCAGCTCATGAATAAAGGTTTCGTTTTAGCCCATAATAGTCGGACAAACCCGAACACGTGAATGAAACCTTAAAGGGGGAGATTTGACAACGTCGCAAATAGCTGTCAAATATTCCCAGTTTTGATGAATTGAGCTTTATTGAGTACTGAACGAAATGTTGAAATATCGCTTTGTAGTGCTCTAAAATATTGATTGAACATTGACAAATTAATCACGCAAAATTTGACAGCTATTCGCGACGTTGCCAACTTTCTTAATCCACTCTCTAAAACAATCATAAACAAGGGAAGTTCTCATTTTAAATCTCTCTACAGGTTACGGCGAGGCTTTAGACATAGAGGTGTGATGGTGCTACCGCGACAGACCTGCGGGCTATTCACACATACACTGCTTCTAGAAAGATATCCTGGTGGACGGCACCGTCTTGACCGGTCCATTCAAGGAGGAGAACTCTTCCAGACTGTCATCAATAATCCTGTAAGTACATACATAACGTCATTAAATGATAAATGATTTTATTTCTGTTAGTAACACTTTTAAACGTCAATCATAGTATGTTAAAAACTAGATGAGGTCGGCGTTTCCTATCTGACTACTCTGAGAAGAAAGGCCGAAACAATCTCAGAGGTGACAGTCTCTTTTAAAGTCCAGATATAAGTAATCTTGGTCAGACCACGTGAAGACCATATAGATTTGTGTCATTGCACGATATCTTTGTTTTTCATTTACAATAGTCCAATTCAAAAGTGCCCATCGATTCACAACTAGGTAATTCATATACCTAAAACTAAATCTATAACGAATTACTGTCGTAGTTCGACACGTAACATTCCTACGGTTTCTACCGAACATTACGACAAAAATTACTATTAGAAATCAATAAAATGACAAATGAATCAGAAAATCTGTAGCTACAAACATTTTTGGGCTACAATAAATGGCAAAGCACTGTGTCAAAGTGAATCGAACTTCCAATTGCTTATCATGAGAATCTGAATCGGGGTGCAAATTATACAGTCGTCCAACCCCAGATTTGCACTGTGAAGACCTAAAATACCCTATCCCGAGCTGCCTTTCAAAGCTGTTTACGTCAAAATCGTCGGACTACTGTACCTATAGAGATAGTTACTCTATGCCGGCCGGCTACTTCGTCCGCTCCATTCAGCCCGAGGACTCTTTCATACGGTCATCAATAACCCCTGAGTACTTGACATGTTTGCGCTAATATCAAGCCTGTCTAACTTCTTTGTGATAAGTATTAATAAATGGCGCGGTGTCTGATTTCTTTACTCAGAAACGTCGCACTTTCAAAAATACCTTCTCAGTTTTCGTTTCTACGCTTTATATTTGTATTTTCTTTTCCGAGAATGAAAACAAGAGAATGTTTTAATTTGATGTTAATAAAATTAACCGTCGTGAAACCTTTTACTTCAAACGGCGGTACATAATTACCTTTACCTTTTGAGTAATTTTCAGAAAGATTATTTTATTGTTCGCTGAATCGAATTTGTTTACATTCTTGGAACAGTATTTTTTATTTTAATGGTACTTTCAATTTCACAAAGAGCAATTAAAACTGTAAATTGTGTTATGAATAAAAATAAAGTGCATTGACAGATAACAGCCCTAGTATCGATAAAATATTCAGTACTTGATACTCGAACCACTTGTAGCCGAATTGACGTGAACAGTGAATAGCGTAACCGAATAAATTGCGTATAGTGGTGGCTTGATAAATATTATGACTACTTCAGTAGCCCCACATTGTGTTTGAAAACAAAAGCCTGTGTACGGAATGAATGAACTAACGAATTGTATCATTGCTCTCATCATGCACTAGTTTTAATGCTGCATTATGTGTTGATGCTCTTTGTAGTTAATGTTGCTAAGCTTTACCTGGCATAGTATTTTAAATATTCACTGTGCATAAAATTACATGTCAGTGTCCATTGCTTTCCAATAATCTAGGATGTTCTTCAAAACTTCCTCAACTATCACAACTGCATTAGAGCAAAATTACTCTTATTTTAGTTAAAACGAGGGCCCGGGGAAGTCCATGTCGTTTTCATGAAATTGGCTCTTGCGATACAGGAACTCCTCGTACCTACAAGAGCCAGAGCTACAAGGATGTTATTAATATTATTTATATACTAATACTACTTATACTAGGAATTTATTTTGTCACGGGGACAATAAAAGACAGTTTATGCATTTACCATAAACTAAGGTTTAATACACACTTTCTATGAACCTACAAAAAAAAAACATAGTTACACGTCTCTTAGTTTTTTTGTGTGCTATCCGTAACCTACGGGGTAATTGCGTATCCCATTAGCAGTAGAAATGGCTTTCATTTTGACAGTTCAACAAAATTCATTGCGTTATTTGCGTTGTTGAGCAGACTCATTTTTCTAACAAATGAAGCCATGGATTAGCAATATCCTCCGAAATGATTCAGATTATGATTGAAAGTGTGTTACGCAATTAAGGTGCTGGTCCTGATGGTGAAATTTAACAATGTCTTTCTTCGTAGATCAACGTATTCATGACCCACATGTCAAACTACGGCAACGATCGCTTGGCGCTGTACACCTTCGAGTCAGTGGTGAAGTTTCTACGATGTTGGACGAACGTTAGGCTTGCGTCTGCGCCGCCGCTTGCACTAGCTGATAAGTACTTCCAACTGAGGCCTGATGAACTAAATCCGTTGTGGGGGGTGAGTACTAATATTCTCTTTTCTAGCAATTTTTTTAGAACTCAGTTCAATTAACGCTCTACCCATCAGTCTTAAAATATGGGACGGATCGTAGCAGGTGGCCTTCACCAGTTTCTGCCAACCCCCATGTTAAAAAGGCGTGAGTGTATGTGTCTGTGTATGATTTAAGAGCAAAAAAAAATGTTGGGTAAAAATCACAATCACTCCGACTGGTAAAAAACTTAAATTGTAATAATAACGTCATCTACGGAAGGGATACATCTACAACATCATCTACAATATAATGAAGAAACGGAAATAGCATCAAACAGCCTTTGTGTCTTTCACATTTCCCAATTACATTTCACTCAATCAAATTCCAATTTAGATCATTACGTAACTGAAAAATTGTAATCCAAACTTTCTGAACACATTAGCTAAACGTTTTTGTCCATGTGATAGAAATAGATATCTAGTGGTACTGGAGCGGTATCTACGACGCCACATGCGAACAACGCGTCATACTGACGTCATGCAAATCCTGCATCTCGCAAGCAGTTTACCGCGCAATTAGCATAGATACGATTTCCCAACATCAATCGTTGGGCAATTGCCCGCCAGACACAACACCCGTCTGGTCGGAGGATCCTCCCTTTTCTATAGAGGATGAGTGGACTTTACACCCTGTTCCTCATACCTCTATAGTACTAATGCTATTAATCCATCACATGTTGGTATTGACCGGCTAGGATCGTCATTTGTTGTCATTTATGTTTTCCTGGTACCCTAATCTAGCGCACGTAGGTGGGCTCTGGGTTATGATAAGGGTTTATGTGGAAAAATTAAATAAAATTCAATGTTGGTCAGATAACTTTAAAAAAGATACTTACAGTCCGGCCGACGAGAGAATGCATTGCACACCTGTCAGTGCGACAATTCTAGTAACTAATAAAGATCAAATTCGCTAAACACGTTTTCGTTTGTATGGAACTAACAGGTGTCCATAACGCATTCTCTCGTCGGCTGAACTGTAAATGGTATGCTATACAAGTAGGAGTTCTGAATATTGTACATAAAATAAACTAAATTATAATAATTGATGAAATTCCGTGTTGAATTTAACCACTCTAATCGAAAGTTTTCATTTATGGTTTTCCTTGTAGCTTAATCTTACGTACCTGGGCAATTTAATGCCGATGGAAAATGCTTGAAAAAACCCCGATTTACAAAAAAAAAAAAAAATTGCGAAACTAGTTACCGAAAATAACCCGATATCAGCCTATGATGAAGTAGAACATCACCTAAACACATAACTTGTTTATGTGATGGAAATAGATAGCGGCGCTAATGTATCGCCATCGATCAATTCGATGTATTTGTATGACCGACTAGTCTATCGCTCGCGTCCTGTGTTCAACCCACCCGCGCAATTTGCTGGCAAATTGTTTATGTGTGATTTATGGATTAAAGGCATATCGTGTCAGCTTATATTTTCGTTGCAGCAGTAGTTAATAATAATAAAATTAGTTCAGTAATTCAAGTAACAAGACTCTTACAAACAGATACCTACATAAAAGGATACAGACAGGATAACAAGCACAGACAAAAGCGAACACTCACAAGCACAGACTCTGATTCTATAAAACATATTTGGCACTTCTGATAAAAAATTGCCAAATGAATAAATAAAATATCAAAATCATCTTTTGACGGCACGGTTGGCGCAGTGGTTAAGCGATTGACTGCTGCGCTGCGTGTCGCGGGTTCGATTCCCGCGCGGAACAAATATTTGTATGACCTACATGTATTTGTTCCGAGTCTGGGTGTTTTTCTATCTATAATATGTATGTATTTACAAAAAAAAAATGTATATAAGTAGTTTATCAGCCATCTTGTTACCATAACACAAGCATTAGGTTGCTTAGCTTGGGACTAGATGGCGCTGTGTGAAATGTCCAGGGATATTATTATTATTATTATCTCCTTTATTTCATTTAAATACTTACAAAATACATTTTTAAATATTTTTATAAACAAAAGGATAAAAAAACATTTAAAAATATAAAAAGTAGTAGCCCACCGGTATCGGGAACAGGGTCCAAGCTACCGGTGGTCAGGGCTCCAGAGAGAGGAACTTCCTGACAATGCGAGCCGTGTCCAGAAGTACCGCTTTCTGAATCAAGCCCTTGATCCAGCTGCCCAACGAGAGCCTCCTCAGGTGTTGGTCGAGGCTCTTGGCTATTAAGCCATTGGCTGTCACGACTATCGGCACAATGATCGCTGAGTCCACATCCCACATGTCGACAACCTCGCGAGCCAAGTCAAGATACTTGATTTGTTTATCTTTCTCGGCTTTCACGAGGTTCTCATCATGCGGGACGGTTATGTCAACAATCATTGCGCGCCGCTCTGATCGATCCACCACCACTATATCAGGCTTATTGGCAACAATAGTCCTGTCAGTGATGATGGATCGATCCCAGTACAATGTGATATTTCCATTTTCGAGAACTGGGTCGGGCACATACCTGTAGTACGGCACCTCAGATTCGACAAGGCTGTATTTCAGAGCAAGTTGCTGATGGATTATCCTGGCTACAAGGTTGTGTCTATGCAAGTACTCTCCGTTAGCTAGACGAGAACACCCGGAGATAATATGCCTGATTGATTCTCCCGGCCGGTGGCATGCCCGACAGATGTCAACCGTGCCGTCTTTCACAATAAATCTCCGGTAATTGTTCGTCATCATAACTTCGTCCATAATTGCACAGACAAAACCTTCGGTTTCTCCAAAGAGGTCACCGAAACGCAGCCAGGCTACAGACGCTGGTAGATCTACATCGGGTCCATGTAGGGCCCGGTAAAAGCGTCCGTGAAGCTCCTTACTCTGCCATACTTCCATGCGATTATTGGTGTCAAGCACTACCGGCTTGCACCAGTTCTCTTTAGCCAAGGAGAGTGGGGTGAGGCCCTTGTCCACCGCGACTACATCTCGATGCATCCCCACGTCGGTTTCTAGGAAATATTCCCTGAGACTGCATATCTCGCGATTGTGGAGGGTCTTAGCGTTTAAAAAGCCTCGACCTCCACACTTTCGCGGGATATACAGCCTCATTACCGATGACCGTGGGTGATGCATTCGATTTGCAGTCAGCAGCGTCCGGACCCTCCTATCCAGGGCGTCTAGTTCGGTTTGAGTCCATTTGAGTATGCCGAAAGAGTACATCAAAACCGGCATGACCCAACTGTTGAAGGCACGCACCTTGTTTCCGCCTGATAGAAGACTATTAAGTACTTTTTTCAGGCGGCCAAAGAAGCGCTCCTTCAGCGATTGCTTCATGTCAGTTACATTGATGCCTAACGCTTCCGACATACCCAAATACTTATAGGTTTCGGATGCGGAGAGGGCTCTAAGGTTTGCGGAATCTGAGAGTTGGGTTCCCACGGATTCCACAATCTCTCCTCGCTTTACATGCATGACCGCACATTTGTCCACACCAAATTCCATCCTGATGGCGCTACTGAAAGTTTCAGTAATTTTTAGTAGCTCCATTAGTTGCAAATTGTTGGGGGCAAAGAGTTTAAGGTCATCCATGTAGAGGAGGTGAGATATAACCTGGCCACCTCTCCTCAGCCGATAGCCTAGACCTGAATCCTCCAGCAGTGTGCTTAGAGGATTCAAGGCTAAGCAGAACCAAAGCGGGCTCAAACTATCGCCCTGGAATATGCCTCGCTCGATCCTTATCGGTTCGCTATTCCTCTGAATATTTCGACATCCTGGATAGCGAAGGACCGTCCTCCATTGCCCCATACACGACCTCAGGAAGGTTCGCAGAGTTGCATCTACTTTATACAAATCCAGAACCCTCATGAGCCATGTATGCGGCACCGAGTCATAGGCCTTCTTATAATCTATCCAACATGTCGACAGATCCTTTCGGGAACGACGAACCTGTTGGCTAATGGCCATATCAATGAGGAGCAGCTCCTTAGTACCGCGGGACCCATTCCTACATCCATTTTGAGAGGCAGACATAATGGAGTTGTTGTCTATGTGGTTGTTAATTTTAGCTCTCAAAATGGATGTAAGAACTTTATAGACCGTCGGTAAACACGTGATCGGCCTATAATTTTTGGGTTCCGCGGTGCTACCTGATTTATGGAGCAGGTGGGTAACTCCTGTCGTTAGGAATTGGGGTAGCGAACCAGACTCCAAAGCAGTCTGGAACTGAGATGCCAAGCGAGCATGTGACCTTGAAAACCATTTGATCCAAAAGTTGTGCAGCCCATCCGGCCCTGGAGATTTCCAGTTAGGTAACGGACGGACTGCACGAGCTACATCTTGGGGGCAGATGGTAATACCCTCCATGTCTGGTATTGGATCACAGGCTCGCTCGACCTCTCGAGCCCAATCACCTTCGGTGTGACTGACAGGCGCCGACCAGATATTACGCCAAAAGGAACACATGACATCATCATCCGGCAGGCATGTGTCAGCCACACCTTGGTCCGGTTGCTCCCAACCCCTATAAACCCACCTTTGATCGCTCTGGAAGGTACGATTCTGAGTGTATCGGTCTACTCGCCGCTTATACCGACGAATACGGTTTGCCCATGCATACACTTTCTGCTTCAGGAAGTCGATACGCTCTGTGACACAAGACGTATATTCTTGAGGACTGATATCAGTCCCTGAGAACGCCCGTCTCACAAAGCGCATCACTCTAGGGCGAGTATTGCCCTCCCTGAAGCAGATTAGTTTGCCGATGAGCGCCCTGGCCCCACCAATACGGCGTTCAATCCTGCACTGCCAAGCTGGTACAGCTGGTTTCGGTCGTGTAGCTCTAGAGTCATTGGCAAATTTGACGTGAGCTACACGACATGCCGCTACAGCCGCGCAATACAGAATTGAATGAGTATCGATGAGGTCTTCGCAGGTATCAAAATAGCTTGACAACTGCGAATCCAGGACCGCCACCAGCGCCCTATTTTTGTTATGCATGGGCAAACGAGGTAAGCGTGGCCTAAGTTCAGGCGACATGAACCGATATTCCTGAATTGCACCTTCCAAAGCACTCCTCAATTCCTCATTGCACTGGGTACTTACGTTTGTAGCCCTGTCATTACTCCCCTCGTCAGCATGACTTGTGTTGGACTGCGGTAGTACTACAGCAGTCTGCGACTGGGGGGCGATGACATGGCTACTCTGCATTTCATTTCGCAGGCGATCAAGTACAGTGTCATCTAGCATGTGATTACGCTGGATGACCCGCACCTGATCCGATAGTCGTTGTGCCGAAACGTTGACAGCTGGCTCAAGCACCTGAAAAAGAGAGAGCATCCGAACACGGTACGCGGTCAGATTGTTTCCCCCCTCTGTAGCCCCATAGTATGAGCGCATGACATTTTCATTGATGGATCGTGTCCATCTCATGCGCTGCACACTTCCACCGGGAGCTGGGACCCTATCAGAGGCCGGTGGGCCTCGAGGTCCTAAGCCGTCCGGCGGCCGGCGTCCTCCCCGTCGACGAGCAGGTGGTGGCGTCGTGGGCGGAGAGAAATACTCGTCGCTCGAGCTCGACGCAACTACCGCGGCCGGTGTCGTCACAGCGCTCACAGTGGGGCTGGGTACCGGCGGCGGCGAGGCGGAGCTGAGCGAAGAGTCCGGTGGTGGTGGGCGTGCACGTCTTGCGGCTGATCTTGTCAACATTTCATTCTGATATTATGTTTTTGTGTTTTACCGGAGGCAACATGACAGATGTCACCTCCGGTTCGGCAGTTTTTGGTGAGAGTTTATTGCAATAGAATTGTTCATATTATCTTTTTAAAAGGAAAATTGGTTGGAATATTCGGTTTATGGTTGGTAATTCACTTATTATTATTATTATTATTATCTGAAAAATTATGTTATCGCTTCTGACCTAGATAGGCAGTCGCTCCACGTAAAACACTAGCTTTCAGCTGCGTTCAGTTAGACAAGAGGCCCACCCCAACATAGTTCGGAAAAGGCTTGGCAGAATGATTGACCTGCCAATCAGAATGTAATATCGCTTTTGTGCGGCAAAACTAAGTCTTCAAAGTCAAGCTTTGTTATTGATTACAGTCTAGTAATATAGGCCACCCTAACGTAACTAGTGGTTCATGTTATTTTCGTTGATAATATCTCTTTACCCAAGTATGTAAATTGTCCTATACCAAAGTGTGGTTTTCTAGAGAATTTGAAACAAAGCTTTTATGTAATTATGTACAAAGCCCGTACCTAGGGAAGGTTAACATCGTACATTGCCCATCAAATTAACAAACGCGTCGAGGATCTCAACCACAATTATGTACGAGTACCCACGCTTCCAAGGAAATTTCATATTCATCCTATCCTCCATTACGTCAGGAGTAAAACAAAGGAACTCGATTTTATTCAGTCGCTATATAACACGGTTCTTACATCTGAGTGCACACAAAGTTGAATCTTTCCATGGCTTTGACAGTTGGAGTTCTGAATCTATTAATCAGTTATTCTATTTAACAAACTTCGATGAGTTTCTTGATGCAAATAAAATAGACTGTTACGCTTTAGAGACGTCGGCTGAGAAGCTTTTGTACTCGTAGTCGAATCAATTAACTTTCTGGTACTGTTTGACAGTTGCTCTCCCCATTTCCGCTTCAATACATTCGGACCGTAAAGTTGGAAAATATTCATCATAAATTTTCTATCATTGTCTCGCCGTATTTTGAATATCTATTTGAGTAACATTTTCGTGGTCTTCAATTTTCGGTTTAAACAAATGGATGACTTGGCGGAAAATAGGGTGTCCGTTTCGTTTTAACTGTTGTATTTTATGATGAGTTTCTAACGAGGAAAGCAGAAATTTGACGCCACGGATTTTTTTCAATTGAAAGCCTTAATAATTAGGTAATGGATTATAGTTTTGGTAAAGTGCTTACAAAATACTATAATGTAGACAGGTTCACATTTAGCTAGTAATTAATTAGAGGCAACAGAGCGAGCAAAAATGAAAAGCTGGCAACATTGACACATTCATTACATAGGTACATTTAATGGCTTTATGGAACTAGATTGCACATTTCAGAATATGATCTATATTTTTAAAATGTAGTTATTATTAATTTAACTTTGTAATGAGGTCGTGGCGTTATTTTACTACACGGCAACTAAAATACGAGTTGCTTTTTGTTATTAATTACTCATTATGGTAACGTTAAAATGATTTTGACATACATATTTAATTAAACGATAACATACTTTAACGTTCGATACAACAACCAATCCGTGGGTAATTAATTTTGTCGATGGCTATTCATCAAACAACGATCCTAGCCGCTCACTATCACAGGATTGAAAGGGAGGAGGTCTCCTAATCGTAATGTTATCGTGGTACATAAAGATATTAAATCAATGTTGGCTAGTTTTGACACAGATATTACAAATTGAAAGGAGTATACTGAGATGGGTTGGTCATGTTGATAGGATGAATGAAAGGCTAACAAAAGGTATTACAAGGTAACAAGGCAAATGTGAGTGGAATAGCCGGGAGGCTGTGGATGCCTTGAAAGGACATATAGTGACCTAATTTGTGATGTTTTGAGAAAGGTCAGGTGCGTATTACTCGCAACCGGCTTGCGTATATAACTAGATGTATGAACGTAAACGAAGAAAAAGGAGTATGTAACCTGATCGTAGCATGTCGCGTTCTGTAGTTTCTGCCTATCCCCATGGGAACAAGCCGAGGCAATGAGTTTATGTTTGTATGTATTACAATTTATACGCGATTCATACCAATCTTATATGCACGAATAGTCAGCCATATATTGTTCGCACGAACTGTGAGACACAATATGCATGCCGCGAGTTTTAATATTTTATTGGACTGCGAGATATGTGCGATATCATTGGAACACGACAGAGAAATTGAAAATACATCATATTTGGTGCGGCGGAACGTAAAAGCTCTTGTTTATTGCTCAGATAAAACTAGAATTTATATTGCATTCATTCGAAGACGATATGTCAAGTTTTCAACTTTCAAGTTAGATTCCTAAGTAGGAATAGAATAGAATACTCTTTATTGTACACCACACAAATCTGTCTGTAGGAAATTATTTCATACAATGTTTTATGGCCGATTCCTATAATTTACGGACCGTAATTGTTAAGGGGTTTATTTATAAACGATAATTAAAGTCCAGTGACATCAAAACGTCAAAAATGTATGGTTAAACGTAGCAAATCACTACTTAACTTTAAGCAACGTGTATGTATAAAGGGGTAAGACTCTTGTATATTTACCAATAATGAAGCAAAGACCTCATAGCTGTTTGCATAGTAGAACCTTTCCATATGGAAGTAGCTATCACAGGCTATATAAAAAGAAGGAAAGAAAAATCCGTTTATTTGTCACAGAAACACGTGCATACAAAAAGATAATTACCTAATTCTAATAATAAGGAAAAATCAAAACAAAACTATCTATATATATATATATATATAATCACGAGCACAAAGCAGAAATAGTAGGTGCTGATTTTCAGTGGTTACCCGTTTATATAAAATTAGCTTACGAATCAATTTACTTATATGTCCAGTTTGGCAATAAAAAAAACCATTGGTAAGCAAAACGATTCGTTTCGTTTATAGGAACCGAACATTACGGGTATTGGGTACGGTATTTATACGAACTGTAATAGAAATAGTTTCGTTGTATAAAACAAAAGAAAGTATGTTTTTATGATACTAATATTGCTACTCATTTCCTAGAATCTTTCATTACCGTTCATGTTTATAATAAAACTGAGAGCTGCCACCGGTTTATACACGTTGAAACTATAACATGCCTTTGATACTTTAGAGCTGAAACTGTTTACTTTCATTCCTAATAATAACGGTATTTTTCATTTCAATAAAATCTCGATGGAACTGAAACGGGTCGCCATTTTTAATCCCATATTTTTACAATTCTGAGAGAATGTTTGAATGGTAAAAAGGTTGTTTTTTCTATGCTTTATTTACATAACATAATATCACGTTTTGACGCCGGTAATCCCTGAAGTGTTACAGAGAGGTGTACTTATAGTGTTTTTGGGTTATTATATCACTTTGTGTTCTCTATTAGAGTGAATTATTAATCTTAATTAATCATAATCAATCTTTTCTATCTCCTAGAATCCATGCGACGATATCCGGCATCGTCGAATCTGGTCGAAGAGTAAATGGTGCGGAACCCTTCCAAGAGTACTGGTCATAGGACCACAGAAGACTGGAAGCACTGCCCTTTATACATTCTTGGCGATGCACCCGGCGCTGGCGCCGAACTTGCCGAGTCCTGCCACATATGAAGAGCTGCAGTTCTTCAATAACAACAACTACTTGAAGGGGCTTGATTGGTAAGTCAATTAATTCGAACTATAGCAGTCAACGTTTTGACAGTCCTCGTGATAGAAGCGGCGGTAACACTGGCTTCAGCTGCGGTTCTTAACAAAAAAAAGCGCTCGGCGTTATAAATTGAATACCAGAGGTTGCGTGGTTGCGGTAACTACGTATTTAACGTGCGCTCCACCGCTCGCTGCTTTGGTTGCGAATTTTGCGATGCTCTTTTATTAGAGCTTGTGTTTCGAAGAGCAAGCGGTGCGGTGTTCCACCGCGGTTCTTAGCAAAGAGCCACTTCAGATTGCAGCACCGCGCTATAAACATTCCTCACCACACATTCAGCGGTCGAGGCTTTCCTCGCAAGTCCTAAACACACGCGAAAAGTCCCTGTTTATGAAAGCAAACAAAAATACTTTTTACAACATCATTTTTCCCCGGGAATTTACGTACAATATTAATTTATCGAAATGTCGAGCAACATGAGACGCAACATTTAACAAACATTTCAAAAAGCTGTTAAAGTTAACAAATGTCCACGTTGTAGCCACGTGAAAAATTTCCACAGTATATTTCCCTTTTTTCCCACCAATTTATTAGGCACGTCCAACACAGGTTTTCCGGAAAAAATATATTTTAAAACAAGATATGTATCTAGGGTGTGCGGGGTTAATTATTCTATTTACTTTATTTTAATGTTCTCTTTCTACGCGGTTCTCATTTGGGTAAAAAGTATTACCTGTTTAAGTATGCTGAGGCGGTTACAAAAGCTCACGTATATTTCAAAAGTGGCGTGACGCGTTACATCTCATTAATGTAACAGCGGGCTACGCTTAAATTAAAGTATTATACGAGCTACATTCAGTTAATATTCTAACAGGACTTCTGAGGAAATACGACGAAACTATTAATTAGGCGTCATTATAACTGTCAAGTTGGGTTTTCCCGAAGGGTTAGGTAGTAGTTTAAGTGGTACCTATATACCAAGTTTGAAAGTGTTAGGTCTCATGTGTGAGGGGACAAGCCCATCGTCGTTAATCGGGCACAATGCCAATCCTGAGCGGTTAATACTGAGAATTTTCTTCACAGAATCCTCGGTAACGCTGCCAGTTCTAGGAATTGAAGCCAAAACTTCTCACTTTAGTAGCCGCATACGCGACCGCGGGACCAATGAAGCGGTCATTCCAACTATTAAATCCCCACGAATAATGAATTAATGCGCCTGCACAATATTCTAGGAAATGAATATTGCCGATATTAAAAGTTTTATTTACCAAACATATCCGTTTTACCACAAAATGTTGTTGGTTTTCGCAATTTAGCAATACCCAGAAAATCAATAACCATTGAAGGTTTAGTAAAATTGAAGCTTGTATCGCGGCTTTTGGTAATATATTTTTGTAGTTTATATTTCCGAAGAAGTAAGAAAGAACTATGTTGTGGTATGGTAAGTTTATGGCTTTGAAGGCTGTTATCGCGATCGAACAGGAGACGGCAGTAAACCGAATGCAGCCGTACATACTGCAAATAGAGGTCTTGATCACAAAAAAAAATACAAATACCGAAGGCCAAGCGAAAATGTGAAGCCCAACAAGTGAAACGGAAAGCTTGGAGTAACAGATTTAACCTTCACGTTTCAAGTTTCGGGACTTTTCTTTCAGGCTTCTTTCTCACCTTCGAGTATTTAGTTTTATTCAAGAAATACTTAATTCTTCCATTTGTATAGGGTCAAATTAAATTAGGTAGCTAAACTCCGCAGACGTGAATAAATTAATTTGATGATTTTTTTTATGGGGTCGTCGAACACTGTTAGTCAGTTATAAATATCAGTTAAAAAAAACATTTTTTTTGTGAAAAGTTCACAAACGTGATTGGTATCAATATCTAAACAAAAAACTCTATTCTTACTTCAAGTAAAAACACTCCCAGCGGTCGTGGACCCTTAAGAAAAAAACATCAATTTTTTTATTTATTCTAATTTTATTGAGTTTAGATATCAAAACCCATCACGTTGCAGAGTTTCGCTAGCTAATTGATTTGAACCTGTATAAATATTATTGGTTAGGTCTATTGAGTTAAGACCTTGAAGTGAGCGTACCTTCTGTAGTTACATATTTTCATCCCGATCTGGATCCAATCGATCTTCACCCGACAGTGTTATTATACTGTTTTATTTCCTTGAATTTAGCGTCATAGAAATGGTCCCTTTTCTTTGCACAATGCGTTCAACTTGAAGTTGAAGTGCGGAAGTTCCCGTTGAAATTGATTAAATATTTCCTTTGTCTTCCTACTACAGTGTAGTTTACAATGTTTTTTTTATGAGACCCAGATTCCAAGTCTTTTCATTATTCTTTACCATTAGCGATAAAATTTTACACAGATTTAACGTGCGACAAGCAATTATTTAGGTAAATCCAAACGAAACCATTAAAGTAAAACCTTCAACAGTTAATCTTAAAAGCATTAAATTCTCAACTCCTCTCAGTAACGCTTTGTGAAAAATAACTGAATAACTGATGCGTAATCTAATATCATCAAGTTTAATAACAGAACTAGCGGTAGCTTTGAAACATGCCAGTGTTCGTCAAAGCTCGTGAAGCTGAATCAACTGAACACTGAGAAAGAATGGCCACAGAAGGTTTTAATGCTTTCAGCGAATGCTTTTCTCCTTATTTAAATGACGTCACAGAATGTTACTATGCGGATATAATGGGAGAGCTAGCCTGGCGCATGTTAATGTGCATTTTGGTGAATAGAATTTAAATGGCTTTTACACTTACAGAAGTGTTCATTTAACATTAATCCTTATACTCAAATTATAGTTTTTGTTCAGAAAGTCAGCTTTATGACTACGCTATAAAAAAGAAGTAACAACCTCACATCTTGGATATATTGAGATTGAAATTGGGTGATGCTTGCCCGAATTTTGATTGATATATTATTATTTTTAACCGAGCCACGAGCCCCTCATTCCGCCAGTTTCTCCTATTAACGGAGAAACTGGCGAAATGAGGGGCTCGTGGCTAAGTAATAACAGCCGCACTGGTCGATCGATCAGGTGTCAACCTACGCTTGCCGCGCTCGGTCCGTAGATGGGTGACTATCTTTACTGACCAAAACCCTTCCATGTCTCGGAAAGCACGCTAAACCATTGGTCCTCGCTATCATTAGTGGGTCTTCGACAATCCTTACGAGTAGTCAGAAACTCGAAAGTCTTACAACCAGTCATTGCCAGTCTTACTAAGGGGTATCGTATTACCCAGTAACAGTTATAGAGGTCAGATAGGCAGTCGCTTCATGTAAAATACTGGTATTTAGCTGCATTCGGTTCGACTGGAAGCCGACCCCAATATAGAATAGAATACTCTTTATTGTACACCATACAAGCCACCACACATACCATACCTACATAGTTGGGAAAAGGTTAAGGATTGATTCTTTCTAACGGAGAGTTTCAATATATACATGTCTACTTAAGCATGTGTTCTTGGCATTTTAAAATTATCGTACCTTGCAACTGATTAAACTTCGCAGTTGTATAAAACTCTCGCAACAAATCGATTAATCAACACTATTTATTCGAAGCACCATCGATGTAAATCACTCGAGTTTCTCGCAAGATTCTGCATAATGAGCCCGTAAGAAGACTCATGTTTATCCAATGTGTAGCCTAGATAAGTTGTAGACCACTAGGTGAACCTAGACACGTATATTACCTTGTTAACTTCGTACGTGTGTTGCAAGCAGGCACGCCTTTACATTATTCGTTCCTTTGACAGCCAATGAGAAAATTTATCGATAAATACGTCGTTAATTAGGCATTCAGACTTTAAGCCTATTGTATCTTTCCTTCGAATTCATGAAAATCGGTCTTGAACGAAATTTAATTCCTATGGTAAGAATTTGCATTATTCGTTGACTGCCTCGTTGGTCTAGTAGTCGAAATCGCTAGCTGAGCATGAGGTGCTGGGTTCGATGTCCAGGTCGGGCAGTGCTATTGCGTTTTTCTTTTTGGAATTTCTCAGTAGCAACCCGGAATCCAGACTCAAACTGACTCAACGACTCAAGAGATTTGTTGTTAGTAGATTGTAGATTTGTGATTGGTGGCAATAGGTTGGCCAGTGACCCCTATTACATGGCACTTAAACATAACTGGCGAAATGTGGACAAACTATAGATAAGTACACCTCTGCGGGATACCACCCCTATTTGGTTAATATACCATATATACGCACTAAGCGCTTCTCGTCATCTTTTCTAATGCGCACAGCTAAGGAGTGGAATCGTCTGCCTGCGTCTGCATTCCCGAGTTCAGACAAACCGAATCTCTTCAAGGCGAGAGTGAATAGGCTTCTTCTGGGCAAGCTCGTTCCACCGTAGATCTCATCCCTGCCTCTGGGCTGGATTGAGGTCAAGAGTGAGCCCATTGTAAATAAAAATATTTTAAAAAAACTCTTCGGGGAAACAAGTGGTGATGTTATGTAATATGTTAGATTCATTACAATAAATATAATACGTTATACAGTCATAGATTTACCAAGGATGTTATTATAAGTAATAGCCTAGAGCCTAGGGGCTAACGATTCAATTATGGGGTTTACCATTCGACAGGTAGTAATTAGAGTAGGTGCTACTATATTGATTTTGTATAAAACCGTATTTCCTCAGTAGTAGCGTAGGTACACTGGGCAATATTTCTCAGCATTGATTTTCAAAAGGTATACTTAAGTATAATGGCTTGAGCAATTACAGACGCCATGCAACAGACAAAGGAAAATCGATTGATGCCTGTACTACCGCTACTGCATAAATTGCACGACCGCGACGGTACATTAATACTAAAAACATTTTTTACCTGTAGATATCATAGAAAACAAAGTCTTCGTTTAAAAGATAAACTAGGGCGTATCATACGCCTCGAAGTTCAATACTGATACACTCCATATTAAACGCGTTTTGAGAATATGCGTTTTATACAACCAGGTTGCATTCTGGCAGGTTGAGGATATAATACGTTACGAATGTGAAGGGTAAACTTTTACCCTTCACTTTCGTAACGAAAATTTGCTCTTAATTGTAAGAGCAAATGTTTGTTTCCACAAAGTATACATTTTTTTTTGTGCTTAAAATAAAACCAGCTGTCATCCACTAGGTACCTGAACTTCTTCCCGCCAAACATGAGCAACACCACCACTCAGATCACGTTTGAGAAGTCTGCCACGTACTTCGACGGCGACCTGGTTCCACGGAGAGCGCACGCTCTGCTACCCAACGCTAAAGTCATCGCCATCCTGATATCACCATCTAAAAGGTAAGATAGACATTTAGGTTTTATTGTAATATAAGTTGAGTGCCCGAAATGATTTCCCGTCGGCAAATTCTCAAAAGCCTGAGTTTCCAGGAAACGATAATACAACTAACTTTCTTAATACCAATTTCAACGTTTCTAGTTTCAAAATTTAATTTTCAAAAGTCCTTCAATATTCCTCTTTTCTAGATCCAGCGGTTTAGGTTTTCCATTGGCTTGTCAGTCAATTTAAGCTTAATTTATTTTATCAGCTGAAAAGTAACATTCTGACATAAACTCACGTCTTCTCTCCATGGGGGGTGGACAGAAACTACAGAACGCCACTTGCTACGATACTTACATACTACTGTTGCCTCGTTTACGTTCATACATCTGAGGGGTAATTCTCGTAATTTTAAGAACGTTCACAGTCTGATCTTAGTCTCAATCTGTCAAAAATCCCTATAATTTCCTTACATTTTGACAAGTTTTTGACATTTGTTTGTCGCCGAGATAAGACTGCGACAAGATTTTGAACGTTTTATATTACGAGAATTGGCCTTCTGGTCATACACACATGCCGGTTGCTAGTACTACGCACTTGAAGATAATATTCAGTTAGGAATACGGTTACAAGCATCTTGACGGCACTTACTAGTGTGATTCAAATATCTGTATGAACATGGATAGTTGTTCCGAGCCAAGAGAGGCAAGCAGGGATGATTAAAGTCTTCTACATCACGTTTCCAGTTGCCCATCATGGAGACATATCTACACTATAAATATCGATGGTCACGCTGTCTCTACTAAGAACCGGCGCGCGTGTATCACGTAACGTATCAGAAAGAGGGTAATAATCGAAGCACAATGCGTTCAGTAGTTCGTGCCTACCTCCATGGTAAACGGCTTGCGTTTATGTAAATGTAAAAACAATTGAGAGAGAATTATACGGCAGCTGCACAAGTGCACATACATTTCGAGTCGGCCACGGTATCGTGCGCACTGGTTTGTATGTAAATCCCGAGGATCTAGGACTTAACGCATTGGCGATCCAACCGCGCACCGGAATGCGTAGCAAAGCGACTCGGATTCGAATGCTGCGATGGCCAGTATTCCCAAATTGAGAAAATTATATAGTTTTATTCACATTGCTAACTTGGTTAAAGTTATTAAGAGTATAAATGAGAAATCAAGAAGCTGCAGGCTACTATGGTCAATCAATGACAAATAGGCTGATTGCGAAATGAAGTCAGACTTCATTTATTTTAGCACAGCTCTTTCGATCAATGAACCTTTTAGTTTCCAAAAAGACCTAAACCAAGTTTTTTTTTATGTAGTTATCTTTGTTTTCATTGAAATTCCTCTAATATTTTCTTATATAGCTTCTTGAGACGTATATATTATATCAACGTTATAAATATATGAGAGTCGAACCATAAAACCACACAACGAGAAGGCGGCAATCAAAGTGGGAAAATTCACATCAATCTTATAGCCTTAATCGTAATTAGAAGATTGTAAAAGAAAATATTTTATCAGCCGCTCGTCAGGCCTCGTTCATCAAAATGCAAATTTAAAATCTGAATTTATATCCACAAAAGTTTACAAGAAAATTTATTTGAATTCCTTTATAGAGCTATTTTGATTACATTTCTTAGAAGCACGAAAATTTAGTTCGTCGCCTTTAGTAAAAACTTTTTATATAGTTTTCATGGTTGTTAAAATAAAAATGACTAAAGTAAATATTTAGCGTGTCGAACCTAAATAGTAAAAGTAATAATAACCTAGTAGCTGTACGTTTGAATTGTTACATTATCGGCCAACGGTTAGATAAATAGATACTTATAAAAGTAATATTTGTATGGCCTAAATGTGTGGCACCACCATCTCTTCGATAAAAATAAAACAATACGTTAACAGTGTTGAGCAATCAGTTAACATTAAAATACTCCACAGTTAAACTGCCAACCCGAATGCTTCTACTAATTAATCTAGAAGGCGTCCTAAATAAAAGCATTCGTACACAAACACGCCATGTGACGGATGCCTTGGTTTTTAATTGTGGCAACACTATGAATAACGCTATTTATGATCATACTTAATATGCTCTAGAGTCTATAGTAAACGACAAAGGAGAATAAAATACGTACCTAAAGTAGACACGGTATAATTAATTACGGTACGTGTTAAGCATCTATGAATTGAGGGCATAGTTAACAAAGAATGTCTTTGAAGAAAGAGCGCACCGAGTAGAGTAGGTAACCACAGCGTATTTTTAACCGACTTTTAAAAAAGGAGGAGGTTCTTTCCTTATGCTCTGCTCCAAAAGTGTTCGATGAAAATCTAAACAAATGGATCAAAAAACGTAATTGTCGTGCCAGTGGTCTGATTTGATTTATTTGAATACCGAAATTTTTATTTGAAATTACCTTAAAGATGTTTTTAATTTTAAATATAGTTTTATTTTATAACAGCAAATTTCGTCGATGATTCCTCAATTATTGCGTAAGAATTTAACCGGAACAGTTTTTGTTTACACTTTTATCAGATCCTTTGGAAACACATTATACAATATTATTTATTTATTTGGTTAGACACACTAGCAGCCAATTAACTGATGCGTGTGTATCAAATAGCTTGGAGATATTTAATCTGTCCAGTCGATTCTTGAAGTAGTTCAGTGTGGGAACCATCACAACATGATTGTCTTATTTGGTAATCAAAGAGTTCTAATCAGTGTCATGCTTCAAGTTAAGTGTGAGCTTGTTAGTTGTTAAGTATACAAAACAAATTCGGTAGGAATTATATGAAAAACTACTTAGAATTACCCACCTAAGAACATCATTTTCTGAAAATCTAAATATCATAACGCCATATCGCACGCTTAATAGAATACTGGTTTAACGCAAAAAAAGTAGATTTCTGGGAAATCGCCGTTTAATCTTCTGCAATCGGGGTCTAGTCAGCTTATAATCCAATATAATAAATATTTAATGAACAGTTAAATATAATATTACCTACTTAAAAAAAAAACATTGATCTGTGCAAAAAACAGTAATCATAACTTTGACTCAAGCTCTAATAGGTCAGTATTCTATTAAGCATGCGATATATGTTTACCAAATAAAAAACTTTACTTATACCCATTTGAGTAGAATGTAGTCCCACAAATCGAACCCAAACAAAAACCTAAATAAATAAAAAACATCAAGGAAAAGCTATCTCGTCTAATTCGTCATTAGTAGTCGTAAGTAAATTACTGTCGATTGAGGAAAAACACGGAACTCAAAGAAAGCTCGTAACTCGAGTCAGTAAAACTGCTTGCTCAAATCCGAAATGTTATTGCTATGCGGTGTCAACGAATGGCTACACATCTTGTGTTTATACCGCGCAAGACTTTGCATTTGTATTTTAATCAAATGCCGTAAAATACGTGCAATATCGATTCTAATAACTGGCTAAATGTGGCTGTACTACTACTACACATAGATACACCTGTGCCAAACCCTACAGTGGTAGAAGGCGTGATGTTATGTTATGTATAGATTCTAAGTTATAGGACACACAAAGACTTTCATGCTGAGATGGAGCCTTTTGGCCTCATTACTTTTTTTCATATAATTAGGTTTTTTATTTTAGACTGTTTAGTTTAGTTTATGATCTTCCTGTGCGAGTCGCAATAAATACTTTTTCTTTCTTTCTTTCTAACAAAATAGTCATAAATGTAAAATCGAATTTCCATTACAGTTAAGCAACCATCGTAGTTTGCGGTACGTAAGGTCTATCTACATTTATACGGTCTCTTTTGGTGTTTAATTCAGGATTTCAAAAATGATTGCTCGCTAAAGTAAATACGTTATGAAAGTCGACCATTTGCCCGTTCAATCTCAGTAATAACGTCTGTACCGAAACGTTTACAAGCACAAAAATACATTCCACATGATACTTATTAAAAGCACAGTCCTACGAAAAGTTATTCGGATACGAAAAAAAAAGCAATCAGACTCCTACAGAAATTAACAAATATTTTTAATATCACGGTAGCGTGTCGTGCTCTGAATAATTCACATAAAAATCCGTGTGTTTATTGTGCAGGGCGTATTCGTGGTACCAGCACATTCGGTCGCACGGCGATGCGGTCGCGAACAACTATACGTTTCACACAGTCATCGCGGCGAATGATTCCGCACCGAAACCCCTCAGGGATTTGAGGTAAGAATTTTTACTATTTAAATTTTTTTTTTTTTAGGGTAGTGGTTTGGTGTCTTGGTGGGAATTTGAATTTAACTGGTATGCATGTGTCGTATCTGGGTTAGAGGTCAGATAGGCAGTCGCTCCATGTAAAATACTGGTATTCAGCTGCATCCGGTTAGACTGGAAGCTGACCCCAACATAGTTGGGAAAAGGCTAGGCAGATGATGATGATGACTTACTCGTATCTGGGCGCTATACCACAACACTTTACAAGTCTACAAAATTGTAGAAAAAATGGCGTAACACAGGAATTACAAATACAAATATGTATGAGTTACAATATTGTAGACTCGTCACTTGTTGGTTTACCACACACTTTTTTTTTTTGAATATGGGAAATCATCAAATGACCCCTCCCGCTCTGGGTGGAGCGGAAGAGAGTGTCAGACTCTTACTGACTAAAACCCACCCGTGTTCCTTTCTGAGCCCTTTATGTTCCAGGGCAGCGGTAACCCTTTCTTGGATTTACGAATTTGTAAATTGTAATTTGTATATTGTAAAGTTTTGTGGTACAGAGCCCTCCCTGGTTTACTAGTGTTTGAAAATAATTTTAGAAGTAATTTCGTAAGTAAACTTTTCAGAGGTAATACAAATTACTGAAAATATTTTACAGTTTCCTTTTCCTTAATATTTTCCTTATACAAGGCTATTTAGGAATATTTTACTGGAATACGTGATCTTTAAGAAAATTTTGTAAATAAAAAGTATTACGTTTTAAGTATTTTCCTCCTTCAGCGAAGTCACGTTCTATTACACCAGTGAACCATTTAAACTTCAATTTACTGTAGAGCTAAATGTCCAAAACAAACATAAAATACATGTTCTTTGTTTTACACAGTAATAAAACATATCATAGACATTGGAAGCAACAACGGTTTCTTAATATAGTCTTTTTTTTTCGATCTCAAGCAAAGGCGTATATTTTACGTCGGCCTTCGACCCTCTCATATTGGATCACAATTTTTCCGCGCGAACCCCGGCTCTTGTACATTAATAACAAATGTAATGCCTTCACTGTACCATTATTTCATCCCCCTACTCGTTTATACCATTTGGTTCCTTAACATCACGCTATAACGGTACAGATGAAGTGGGGGACTTATTGACTTACGTAATCCCGTTTGGGGGGACAATAGGCATGAAAACGATTTAGTTTCAATTAACTGCGGAGCTTGGGCATAGTGAAATATGTTGCGCTTAAGAGGAAACGCGGGTGGTGTTTTTTCTAGAGACGCTCTCGCCTGTTTTCTTTCTGGTTAATGACCATATATGGCTATGATTTTTTACAGAATAATAAATGTTAGTTACTTGTATGTCCCTATGTTTTCCTTTTTGATAATACATTATTTTTATAAGCATTAGAACCCTCAAAAAATGCTCAAAATTTGCTTATTTAGACCGCTGTTAACAGAGGCTTGTCCTTATCGCACGAATTAGAGAGCGATAGGGAGAGGCGAGAGGGCAGAGCGACAGCGATAGTTTCTTCAAATACCTAATTTTCAAAAGTCTTTTCACCCGCATTTCCTCTTAATCAGGGTGCAATACTTCCGGATTATAATTTCTACAAGGTGTAACAGAATAAACGCAAGTTCAGAAAGTTTGTTCATAATTGACCAGTTGACCACTGTATCTTTAATAAAGGTATTTTTTTCAACAATTATGTATTTAGCCATACTGACCGCTGATTTAGTCAAAGAAAAATTGAATCTTATTTCAAGGAAATAAGGCTCGATTTTAAATGTTATGCTAGGTCAAGACGTTTTTTTTTAAATAAAAATAGGTTTAAAAAAATAGTTTTGTTCATTGTATGACGCTTTTCAATCAATACTCTAATTGGAGTGTATGAGGTCTTGCGTTTATTATGTTACATATTGTTTAATAAACTTAAAGAAATACGGTAATCATTTCCCAGAGTAAGAATTTGTTCACATAAATAACAAGACACGGGTTCAGAGTTTGAAGTACAGATTACGATCTGTAGACCGGGAATAGCAACGTTGTTATTTCATCTTTAGATCTATTGAAAATGCTTGCCTTTGACTTTTATTGTTAGCTTGTTTTTATTACTACTAAGTACTTAAATTTGTTTTAAAGCTTCCTCTCCTACTATTTTGCAGGGGCCCGACAGCATCCATATTGATGTGACTAAATTGTACGTTACCACCTAAATGGCGGAACCATGTGAATTGTAGTGTCATGTTATGTATCTGAACAAATTCCTAAACCTGAGAAATGATTACCGCATTTCTAGTTTACTATAGAAATTATAATCCGAATGTATTGTACACTCAGTGGAATGCCATAAATGATTGAGATATTGAGTATTTTTATTTGTAATGCGCGTTTTGTTTTTGCAGAATAAACAATTTTTCTTTCTTTAATCGAACTTACTCTTCAAAATATTTTATCTTTATCAATATTCATATTTCCAAGTACCGTCTTACCGTGAAACAACTCCTTATATTATAGCGTTTGTAATCCAGCTCAACTCCCCAAGACAGTACATCCGACTCTACGTGACAGTACATCCCCGAAATCCATTTAACATTAAAATAAGCCAGTTATATTTGTGAGCGTGCGCCTCAAAGATTATTGTGTACTTGACAGCGGCATGAATTTATTATCAGGCATCACGCGCATTTCCTCCGCAAGCTAATGTGCTCAGAATGGATTATTAAAATTGATATTGTTTACGTTTTCTACCCTAAATATTGTGAAACTCCTTTAACGGAGAATTAACGGGTTTTGGGACACCTTTTTTTTTTTTTTTGCTTTTGTTTACTGTCTCTTCTTTCTATAGCATACCTACCGGGTATTATACGTATTAGCATGTTAACTTTCAGGCAATATGATACTCACTCACTTGCCTTATTATTCGTTGTTATGTACAGACGCCAGCACATCAAGCTACTACAATCTGTCAAAGGACATTGTCCGGATTCGCCCTGTGCACAAGACATATCGGACATACACGATAATTAACTGTCTATTTTATTATATTAGTTGCAAATACTTTTGTAACACGGACTAGCTGCATTACAAAATGAACATTTTAAAGTATTTTACGCGACTAATAACATTAATCGCCGCCATCTTCGCCAAACGTCATGTCGTATCGAAAAAGATTAGGGGCCCAATCGATTGTAATCGATCGATCGAATTTTTAATTAATTGTTGCATGTTTTTGAATCTTAATCACTAGAACATTCACTCAAAAGCGCTCAGCCATTTATCAAATCTATGCACACTAACGCCATCTATCTACCGCGCTACATCACCACTATCATCTGAGGAGACAGCATTATTTTTACAATAATACACACAAACATTTTATGTCATTCCAAAACCAATGCTAAGAATACAGGCGTGATACAGGGACCTATGTTAATTAGATTCTATGCATTTTAACGTTTTAATTACATACACTTAGGCTTTAGAAAAAAACTGCATAGATACCTAATTCTCTAGGTAGGTAGGTACATAAAATAGCTACATTTATCATGTTATTGTTTTTTAGTTTCTTAAAAATCACTCGGAGCTATGAAAAGCTACACCTAATATTCGTTGTTATGGTTCGATTATAACCTCAAAATCTAATACTTTTTTTGAAATATATCTATTCTGCAGCTAGTCCGCTATACATATAAGATCTTATAGGAGTTTACTAATGATCGACAATACAACACATAATTTTCCGATGCTCTTGGTTCCAGGGCGAACAATGTATGGGCGCAGAGCAATGTCCTTTGATTGGGAAAATTTGACTGTTTCGGGTAGTTTGACCTGCTGGCGTCTGTACAATTCAGCATAGTATCTGCCTATAAACTCTAGGCAACACGAACTTTTTTAATAGTTCTCACCTATACAGCGTGGCGCTTTAATGGCGACATTAATTTAACACACGTATACGGTTTTGCGTTGTAGTTTTATGAATATATTTTAATTTAATTAAACATTAATATTTATTTATTTATTAATAATTTTATAAAATAGCATCTTAGACCAACCTGACTTAAAGAACTGTAGCGCAGGGGTTATTTGTCGGGGTCACGGATCATAACATCGCATCAATGTAATTAAAACAATTAACGAGCAAAGAGAAGGCGAATTGAAGGAAAGAGAGAGAGCCCTATGTCGGCGCGCGGCGCACGTGGAAGTTTTCAAGTTACGATTTTTTTTATGTTGTTATAATTTTTATGATTACTGGCCACTAGCCCTACCCGTGTGTTAAATTAATGTCGCCATTGTAGCGCCACGTTGTATAATGCGAGTAGTGGTGGCCCGGCGGTAACGGCCACGACTTATATGGTTGTAACGGAGATAGGCGCTTTACTGTGTGTGAATTACTTTATCACCACTGCTCTCAAAACGGTGAAGGAAAACATCGTGAGGAAACCGGCATGTCCTAGAACCAAAAATTCGAAGACATGCTACATCTACCAACCGGCACTGGGCCCGCGTGGTGGACTACGGCCCACTCCCTTATACAGAGGCCTGTGTCCCAGCAGTGGGAACATCATAGGCTGATTAGGTAACACAAAATTATCTGCACAACGCGTAACCGACACTTCAGCCCAAAATTTCCCAATTATTCCAAAGAGTATTTTATTTATTTCCTCATCCCAACTATTGTTGTGGATAGGAAGTCTGTGCCTTAATCTAATAAAACACAATGTGAGACACTGCGGTGCCAGACAAAGGTATAAAATACCTGTGTTACGGGAATATATTGAACATACTGATGAATGGAAGTCGATAATGTTAGAATGTTTGTGGTTCTGCGAGAAGACTGTGTGAAAGGATTAACTTGATTTAGTATTAGTGGCTAATGGCTGTACTAAATCTATAATAGGCTATTTTCCTTAAAAAAATCTAATTAGTCCGTCAGTTAGATTATCAAAAAATATTGAACTCTCCGCCAGTCCTCGCTGCATCCCCTCCACCGACGATCGTGTCCAAGCGGTAGGTCTCGCTTGCGTTTCCGATCACATTATTATTCGTTTACAAAATTGTTAGATGGCGCTGCCCGCTGTACTGCGGCGCCATCTATCCACGACATATATAATAAATAAATACTCGTATTTCCGTAGAAATCGTTGCCTGAACCCTGGCAAGTACAGCCACTACCTGGAGCGCTGGCTGGCGGAGTACAGCAGTCATCAGCTCCACATCATCGACGGCTCGCAGCTGCGCTCGGAGCCAGCCGCCGTCATGAACACGCTGCAGAAGTTCCTCAAGATATCGCCGCATATCGACTACAATAAGTTGCTCAAGTAAGTGCTTTTGAAACTAGGATATATGTTCTGTTGATTCGTCTTTGGACATCATTAGGTGATGATGCGGAAGGAGCCCCGCCACCCACCCCCATACCCACCCCCAACTCAGCCTCAGCCTACTGAGGCTGAGTTAGTTGATTGAGGTGACGATCTACGGGATTTGGTTCAATTGAAATGCCACAGGTACTAATTTTGCCGCCTACTCGCAGATATGCCAAGGGCGTTGCTTAGAACTTCCTACTCACCTTACATTTCTCCAATTAATTTTTTTCCATTGCTTTGTAATTTGATAATCCGTCTTGTCACTTTCAAATAATAATACACAAAAAGAATGATTCCACGGAATTACTGCAAAAAATATTCCTGCTTAAGAACATAAAGTCACGCCGCGTTTTCGCCCCGACATTGTATTATGCTGAGACAACAAACTCGAGAAGATACGAAGACATAAAACTGGTCCACACCTTGTAAAGTGATATTGTACGGTCGCCGGCGAGACCAGCAACCTCTGCAATTGGCGATAACTTAGCTACAATGGCCCCTTAAACTCTAGGCGCACAACTTCGCAGAAGCAACTCGGTGGGGCTAATATCACTGCATAATGCCCTATCTACATCAAGCAGCTTGTTGCAATTCTAAGCCTTCCTTAGGAAAATAGCCTTTCGTTCCTCCCCGTCGGACTCGCCTCCAATGAGAATTCTGTATCGCATTCGTACTCTCAAATGTATACTTGTTAAATTTAATACTGAAATAGAACAGTTTCGATTTAAATCACGTCAAATAGGTGTTTGCCCGCGTCGCATCGGTATAATAGGTACTGAATAATATATGCTATAGGGACCTAAATAGTACGTAGGTTTTCAATAACGGGAAAGCACGCTCCGTTGGTTCGAACGCTTCAAGCAAATGGATGATGAAATGATTGAAAGATTCACAGAATAATCTAATACGAGAAATCATCATCTGCCTAGCCTTTTCCCAAATATGTTGGGGTCGACTTCTAGTCTAACCGGATGCAGCTGAATACCAGTATTTTACATGAAGCGACGATATAATACAATAAAATATAATCTAATACGAGAAATGTAGGTAAATAATGTAGAAGATGTATCGTTTGCGTACTGTCCTGTAAATGATAGTCCTATTTACACTTAACGTCAATTGGATAAGGGTCGTCATGATATATATAAATATTTGACTCTATATTTTTGTTTCAGGTACGATCCGAAAAAAGGATTTTTCTGCCAAGCAGTAGGCAACGACAGGACGAAATGTCTCGGTAAATCCAAAGGACGCATATATCCGCCGATGGAGGAAAAGTCTGCCAAGTTCCTGAAGCGTTACTATACGCCGCACAACACAGCGCTATCCAAACTCCTCGTGAGGATAGGCAGGACTGTTCCACAGTGGCTCAAAGATGAACTGTCGTCCAACGGATAGCATATCTTTCAACCTATAAGGTTGAGACGAAACAAGAAAGTGTTACACGGCTTGATCAAAGTCTGTGTCATCAGTATGCCTTGACAAGGCCAGGGGTCGGTGACGAGACGACAGTCCTCAAGTTACAAACTGTGGGCGTCGTCGCCGCGAGTCGCGCGCTCCTCAATGTTGTTCTTTCCAAGTGTTTCAATGTGAACAAATATCTTTGTCTATCGATTCTTGTAATATAATGTTTTAAAGAGTGATATTAAACGACTTAAAGTTCTTGATCTGTTTGAACAAGATGGAGAATGATATTATTGTTTTAGTTTAATTTTGACTCTACGTAGGGTGTAGTGAATGACTGTGTGTTCCCAGTGAAACGATTCGACTTTGCTTGCCTGACCATGTTGTTTCTTAGCCATATTTATATGGACAGCGTCCGGCACTTGAGCGCCGGTCTAGGTGCTATTTGTTAGTAGTTTCATTCAACTTGTACATGTTCGGTTATTACGAATTCGTCTTGTTTGTATTAGACGCCATTATGTTATTATCCCATCATGATTTTATTTTTATGCTAAATTGATAACGCTTCGTAATTAGGTATAATTATTAATATTTTATGTTATACGTACGAAATGGTTTCATAATAATCTTTCATTCCACGCTCTAACCGACCGTCGCTACACGCTTATTTTAATATTTTTGTTTAATTACAATGTACGTACCTGATGCAATTTGTAAATTTGTAGTTAATTTTGTACGTTTCATATTAGTGTAGGTCTAACGTTATTTTAACCATCTCCTTGTCTTTCTGTGCCATAATTATAAAGTGACGCAAGTGGCACTGAAATATTATATTTTATTTTAATTATCATTTTAATGTCTACAGATATTTTACAATAGAATAAACACTAGTCTTTTATGTAATGCGGCAGAATCACTTTCGTTGAACAGAAGCACAAGTGGATAGTTCGTGTCTCATGGACATGAACATGGACATGAACATAGACATGAACATAGACATGAGCATGGACATGAACACTACTATAAATTAAATACGACACATCACGTTTTATGTTCAGTTACCGAATTAGCCGTAAGAATTTTTAATATACATATTGAAGATGTCGCGTTATATTTTAATGAAATGATATCAATGACGACCCAATGAATGAAACATAAATGTATTTGGTATATATTTTGATATGCATAAATTTATTGGCGAGATAACTCGGCAAGGAAGATGAAAGTTTTTGTAAAACTGATTCATTTATAGAACGTTTCTTACTATTTGTTGTAATAGATGTCGGTACTTAAAACTTATAAAATTCTTTTCTCTTGAGAAATACATAGAAGAGTACAGAAAAAATAAATATTACGAAATGGATATTTGAATATAGCGTTAAATATTAATATTTTTATGGTACATACGTTTATTATCTTTTTTGTTTAATGTTTGTCGAAAGGCTTCATATTAAATTTATTTAACAATTCTGATGTTCTTGATATATTGTGAAGATGTGTGTTACGTAGAAAACGGCCTTACAGTGTTTAGAAGCGAGCTATGCAACTTGTTACGGTGTGCAATTTGTGAACATGTTTCGACATGGACCGTTTACACCAGTTCTCCTATTTTATGATCCACTCGAAAAAAAGGCTCTCCCGCAGATAGGCGCGATGCGTCTCTAGTAGAACAATGACTATGAAAACTTCATGAAAAAATTTCTACCAGAATCGCGTCGCGCCGTCGCGTCGCACCCGTCTACGGGAGCCTTAACTATGAAGTTTGGATCAGTGTGAAATTAATTAGAAAACACCCATTTTCATTTCTCATAAATAGATCTTATTTTATTTAGAGAATCGTTGATAACGATACCTACAGCCGATGACTGCTCTTAAAATGTGTTCTTTATAAGAAATTAATACATCACTTATTTTATTAAATGATTTAAACCTCTAAACTTGGTTTGTGTTCAACCCTCTAACAAATCCCTGTGTTCTCTAAAGCTTCGTCCCCACTTGAATTTGTAACATGTTTGCCAACAAAACTTCAACATGTGGAATACGAGTAGCAAAATATGACGTCACATAGCTATACTTCCAAACTCCTAGAATACCACAATAACGCAGGAAAACCAGTTAAATTAAAGTCAAATCTGCGAAATAATTCCTATAAATCACCCGTCAATGATAATAGGTGGGGTGGTAACGGGTGATTATCTGGTAGTAGGTAAGGGCCGGATGTTTCAAACGCTTGGTTAAAGTAATAAACGGACGTCAAATAATAACGATCAGCCGATTCTGTAAAAATCTCACCGTGAAAACTCAAGTGAAGTGAGCTTGATGTGAGTTGTCAGTAGTGTCACTCCCTAGCATTATTTGGAATGACAGCTCACTCCACGCTCACTTCACCTGAGTTTTCACGGTGAGATGGTTACAGAATCGCACTGCAGGTAACCGTTAATATTTGACGTAAATCAAGGCCATCCTTTTGTAATTGTAATTTGAAACAATGCTTTTTTGGTTTGACGATAGTTAGCGCCATATTTGACGTATACGCGTGCGTCAAGTGGACGTGGGACAACCTGCCTTTAGCGTCACGGAAGTTTAGCGCTCTGAAACCTTACTTCCATACCATGCACTAGCTTTACTAGGCAGCACACAATTAAAACAAGAAGCCTGCGTTAACGCTACCTACGACATGGTGACTCGGATAAAAGTACAATAATAAAAAAAAATTGCGTGCAGCACCGTGCAAGTGGAACTTCTTAAAAAAAAATAAAGAGAGATTAGTGTGAGAGACAGACAGAGAGTTATATCTTTATATTCTCTCATGTAACTAAATGTGCCTAAATGTGACGCGTCCTTGAAATTTCAGTCTTCTCGTTCAATTATCCAATCGCCGCCTAAGAAGTTTCGCTACAAAAGTATTATCCCGTCTTCGCTTAGTTTGGACTTCACTGAATGAAATGCTAAAATTCCCATCCACATTATGCGTAACATGTTGGTGACGTTGTTGGATGGAGAGTTGTTGGCATGGTGGAGACGCAGCCTAACTCGAATTAATTCAAATGATTAGCAGTGTAATGGTCTCTACAAACGTTAAGATAACGACTGGGATCTGCGCAGCTAGACCGTTTAACTGTGCCACGTAGATATATTGGATCTCTTAAATATCCTTCGGTACCTATATTTGCAGTAATACGTAACACTGCCAGTCGAGTGCAATTCTGAGGAGATATAACCTAACCGCCCCCGGGCGGCTTGAAAAATGTATTACCCACTGCTAGCATTGTTCGATAGTCGATACAGAACGCGCTGGAAATATGCTCAGCCATAAGTTGCGGTATCGATATGTGCATACTTAAACAAAAGAAACGCATTAGTTCCGCTCCTTTGTTCCGTCTTCTTTTACAGTGAAAAATGAAAGGGAGTGTCTGTGAAATACAATAGAACAAAAGTTAATAAGAAACTTGGGATTGGTAACAAGATAGGTATTGTGTTACATGAGTCGTAATAGAAGGTTGAAGAATATCAGTCCAACACGAATGGCGTGACAAAGGACACTGGCCTAAAGCGGTCTTTGGACCAATAGCGTTACGGTTTTGATATTTGTGTGTACCTACCTCATTTTTAGGGTCTAATTGAATTAGTAATTAACTAGCCACAGTCGTGATGGGATCGATGTCTAAACAGGATAAAAAAATAATTCGATGATATTTTTTGGGGTCAACGACCGCGGGTAGTTTAGGTATTTACTAGAAATAGGTCCTACATATCAGTTGTATTTGTTTATCATGTTTCGATATTGATGTAAAAAAAGAAATGTTTTTTTTAACTGATATTTAATTTACCTACCTAACTACTTAAAGTAAAAGTAACTTTTAAAAGTTGTAAGTCCCATGTACCTAATAGGTAATAGGTACAGCGGGCTGGTGTCCGCAACTCCACGACAATGCGCGTATTTTGCGTACGGGTGGGAACATCGGTCATTCGATCCACCCCAGTCATTCCATCCCATGTACCTAATGGAAAGCGTGTTGTAAATTGTCAGTAACGAAGCAGAAATTCAGAATCGGAAATCCACAAACACCACTCGACAAGATCGAAAAGAGGCGAACGAAGCAATCAATACAAAATAGGTACCTCCTATTACTTGTAGTGTGTGGCATACACATCCTGCATAAACTTTGCATAACATAAATTCAATTTTTCAGTACCGAAGTACCTAGTTACCCAACTATTTCCACCCGATATGTGGGTACAGGCAGAGAAAGTTCGTGAAACGCTTATTACGCCCATAAATGAACCTACCTACATTAGTAAGAAAGCACGTATTACGCCCTAGTTCGCAACTAGCATTGGAGTTTCGATTGGATACACTAGATACATGTATACGTATAGGTATCTACGTTAGACGCAAGTTACCCGACCTCCCCGTTACATACGCTTAAACCCCGTACCTAATAGCAAAAGGCATGCAGCTTACGAACTGCAAAATATGATTTTTCTGCTTTTAAGAGTGAAAAGAACTTTGGGAGCAGCTTTCAAAGTAGCTACACAGGCTACTTTGACAACTATGCTTACTATGCAAATAGCTTGAAAAATACGTACATTATAAATGCAGCGTGTGTATGTACCTACTAGATGTTCTCTAAAATATTGCTGAAGGGTAAAATTCTTACACCAGTTTAACTGAAAAGAGAATATGCATGCGGAGGAGATGAACCTGAACTTTCCTATGGTAAGGTCAGGTGAATATACCTACCTTGATAAAAACATAAGTAACCTACTTATTTCATTGAAAATTCTAAACAATAATGCTGATTGCCTTCATATGTTTTTACCTACTTAAACGAACGAACGTGCTTACGTATGAACTATCAACACAACAAATTGTTCATTCGGGGCCGATTTGAATAATTTTGAATTTTTGACAGTTATTCCGTACTAAAACTGTCAGACGTCAATTTTATTCCACGAATAAAAATTATCTGTCGATTGAAAAATCAGCCCTAAGAATAAAAAAAAAGAAAAACAAAGAGTAACTGGCAGGTGGAGTCACAGTAGGTAACCAAAAACCGAATATTGTACGGTGTTTTCTGAAGGCCAACTCTCGTAAATTAAAACGTTTAAAACCGACTCGCAGTCTCATCTCGGCGACAAAGAAATGTCAAAAACTGGTCAAAATATAGGGAAATTAGAGGTATTCTTGACAGATTGAGACTGAGACCAGAAGGCCAATTCTCATAATTAAAAACGTTCAAAATCTAGTCGCAATCTCATCTCACTAAAAACCTATGTCAAAAACTTAGGGAGATTAGAAGTATTTTTGACAGATTAAGACTGAGATTACAATGCGAACGTTCCTAAAAATACGGGAATTGCCCCCAGGCTGTGAACGTTCTTAAAATTACGAGTATTGCCCCTCTGGTGTTTGCAAAGCATTTGATCATCTTCACGGCAGAGTACCCTACCATAAGTCAGCTGAAGAAGCAAGCTCGCATCATGGCTTTTATCTTAAAATTACGACAGTGATGGATGACTGGTGCCTACATAATTCATTTATCTGCGATTAAGGGTCCGCCTGATGCTCGGCGCGGCTGCTTCATCAAACTAAGTATAAATTGACACGTTAAAATGTTGTTACGCTAACGTCTTCTAGCGGCGACGATGTGTTTCTCATGTCGGCTTGCTTTATACTTGCAAATTAAGTATACGACAGCTTATAGTGCGGCTTATAAACAAGTTTATTTACGTACTTGTTAATAAGCACTGAAGCAAGTAGGTACCTAGGCCGAACTTATTCTTCGAAAAATGTATGGTTAATCCGATGGTTTTGTCCGATGTATGTAGGTACTTGCTGATTGTAACTCTACTCCGCGTTATAACGGGGTTAGGTACAATTTGAATATCAGCGTTAAATTCTGGGTCTATTAAGATCCAGCGTTCGATTTCGAGGACGTTCATAAATAGGTCATAAACAGTCACAACCTAGTAGGTTACCTATAGTAGTAGTAATTGGAGTATTTATAAAACCAGTTACAGCTGATATTGTTTGATAAATCGCATATGGCTTACCACGCGTACCTTACGTTGCATGGAATATGAAAATATGCCAGTTATGTTAAACCATTTTCCATAACGCACCAAGTAAATCCCTAGCATTACAGTTGTATGTGCACATTAGGTACACAATGTGCAGTGTGCACCTAACAGTAACAAAATTAGACGCGCAAGAAAACTTCCAGCCAGTTATTTTTATGAATAAACGGATTTAATAAAGGCGGAATAAAATGAAATTAAGCTTGCTGAAGCATTTTACATAAAGCGATATTAACTCTTTCCCGGGCGTAATAAAAATGTCTTAGAATGTGCACGGGGGCGCATTTGCATCAACCAATTATATGGGGAGCGGTATTACTCGGTATTATGTACCTAGATGTAGTTGACTACGAGACATTTTGCCGTTTTATGATGTGCCGACGCCAGCGAGCTTTATTACAAAGACGGAGATAACGTCGCTCCAAATTCTGAGATCTTTGGTCTGTGATGTGTCATGTGCCTTACGGAGTTGCAATACGGACTGCAGAATACGTCCATTCAAGAGCAGTATTTGGAAACAGGTGAGAGGCGCCGCCGGCGCGGTCCCACTCCCGCCTGTCTAGTGTTTGTTAGTGCTGGCGATAACGCGAATTTGACGAGCTCCTCGACCTCTCTCGAAGTATTCTATCAATTTTTGATGTTCGTTTGATCATTACGTTCCAAAAATGCGCTCAAATGGAGCTACAATTGGAAAGCAAAACGTTCTGTTAAAATACTGTTTCTTTCTAGGTACATATTTGATAACAAAATGGTAAAAAAACCTTGTCTAAAGAGACTATTCCTTCTACACAATCTTTATCATAAATATTCCTATAAGAACAAAATAAACTGTCGATGAAATAACGAACTGGAAAATGTTGAGCTTAATACAATTTTACATAAAAATAATAAACAATAATAATAACAATGTTAATTAACATGTGTTAATTAACATTGTTATTATTAATAAAATGCTCTCATTTATGTTATTTCCTTTCGTGAAAAGGCTACGGAAATATTTCCGTAGCCTTTTCACGAAAGGAAATAACATAAATGAGAGCATTTTATTCTGAATCAAGCTTTGTAGTTTAAAGCAACGACGGAGTAATTAGTAACATTGGGTCGCTATTAGGTATTACCTATACGAAATTAATAAGGCACTATTAAAGCAGGGTAAACTTACCCTAAGTTTACTCTACTTTTGTAGACTAATTTAAAGGAAGAGTATGAAAAGATAAACAGTTGATTGTTGCCTACCTAATAAATACGACGGCGTGTCTTGTGGCGCAATCTACGACAGAAGGATGGCCAACAAACAATATCTAAGTTTGTGTCGCTTTGTCGTAATATTTGCCAAGACTCCGAAAGCCCCGGCAGAGTTTGAGCGACTTCTCGAGCTTATTACTATTTGTGTTGCCAAGATTCCCCTCTCCTACATTTTGTGACGAAGGTATCCATCTAGGAAGGCGCGACGCGCACGAAATGTTCTTTTGGATGTCGAGTATTCCAATATGACTTAAAAGTTTTCGTGTGCTCTGAAAACAATACATAAAAGGTAGACTACATAGAAGTGTCCTCGTTAAAAAAATGGAATTTAAATAAAAGTTGGCCGCCATCGCGTATTATGACGCTAAGTAATGGCCATAATCTTCCCGCTACATAAAAAAGCCTCAACGAAAGCTCCCATTAAACATTTCCCGAATATAAAAAAAATACGAAACGCACGTAGTACTTACTAAGTCTCGTTCTCTTTATTCCGCTACGTATCGGGCGTTGGAATGAACGGCATGTGTTTACGTCACACTAAGTAAGAATAATGGGCGCTCATAAATCAGTGGCATCTTCACGTCGTTTTGAATACTCACAAAAGATGTCAACTCGTAGCTAAGTGTGACTCCATTCGAGACAAACGGCACGAGCAACCCCAATTGTACTGTGTCGTGTTATTTCAATGTATACAACCAAGGTTAAACGCTGCAGTCTTTTGGTAAAGTTAAAGATTCGTAGCACAATGCTACGTTATTGCATTGTCGTAGTGTTGTGGCTACAGGTCGCCGTAGCGGCGTAGCAGCGTAGACATTGCTACGACGCGGTGGCGGCTGGAAATAGAATGCCGAATACGTTTTTTTTCCAAACGTTAAGGTTTTTCTTATGATTATTTACTTTGTATATTTGTTTCTAATAAAAATAAAAATTAACGAAATGTAGAATCAGTTTTCAATAATGTAACTTTTACCAGCTAAAAGGAACAGCAGTCCATTTACCAACATTTTAAGCTACGTAACACTCCCACCGTATCTACTCACTACAACCTAGGTACTACAGGCGCAGTATAACCGCGTTTACGGTGATTACAACATCAACTTTCGAAGCGTCGATCCGGCTAACCGTCGGTGACACCTATCAAATCAATGCGAGCGTAGTACGCTAAACGCGAACTGACAATAATCGAGAGAGATTCAATTTTCTGAACACACGTTATGAGCATAAAAGTCTCTCCATGCGAATAATATATGGAGTTTTGTTAATAATTCACCTATTATTGAACATGGAAGTTTAAGAAATAATCTCGTTAAAATGAATTCAGTTGCCTGCGTAAATTGTAAAGTTGATTGGGAGACTTGTTACGGAATTGTGAAATGTCCTAGGCTTCCTACCTCGCATATGATTTAATATTGAATGAATCTGGACAGAAATTCATTATTTTACCTGTTATTAAAAAGTTTGTAACTTACCATTGAGTCGCAAATATAAATGTCTATGTAACAATATCTACAATTTTACTTTTAAAACATTATTCTGTTTCTTACAAAACAAGTAACGAATCAATTAGAAGCGATATTGGACGTCTTACTGCTAGACTGGACAACATTAACATAACAAAGCAGGATGTCTTGAAAATGATACTAAAACGACTTATCATATTTATTTATTTGCACGAATATTTATGTTGATTCAATTGATCCTAGAAATATCGAATTTATATTTTCTGACACAAAAATGGAATAGCTATCTGCCAAATACAATTTTATTTGAGTTCGCTTTTTCGCTAACTTAAATCACTATACCTCAATAGGAGAATGAGTCACGCAGAAATTACTGGCAGATTTTCCATTTGTTACAAATCAATCACATTTAAAACATCGTTCAAAGTTTGTTACACGAATTTGTCTGCACGCCAATTAATTTGAAACTCAAACTGAACACAAATCCTGCGCGAGGTGACGTAAAGTCGAATGAAGCTTTCTGCCAAAAAGTTGTGACAAAAGTTGTTATTGTAGGTACCTACGTCGGAGCGGCGGCGTGCGGCCGGCCGAGAGCGAAACTTGCGCGGCCTGCAAGCGTTTATTGAGCGGAAAGCGAGCGACGCGGGCAGGCGCTGACGCAGCCGGACACCACCTCGCTGTCCAACTTTATTTTATTTCGAAGTTCCGCCTTCACTTTTTGTAATAACAGGTAAATCTGTAACTGTTATCTCGCGTCCCTACATCAAAACAGAAATTGTGTTTTCCACCCAAAACGCACAGGTTGTAAAAATTGATTTCAGCAGAACATTGAAACACAAATATTGTTTGGAAAAGAAGCAATTTCGCGCGTCCCTTCTGAAGGCGGCGGCTCTTATAAACATCGGGGCACCGGCAAACTGCTGGTGTCGTAATCTCCCGAAAACATAAAAGCGTATGAAAACTTTAGTGTCCAATAAATTTTGTCAATACAGGCGAGACGAGGTCATAATATTTCAACGAAACAACGTTTTAGCCACAACAGTAAGACGTGAATGCATGGCTACGCTTTACCGTGGAAATTCTAGCAATAAAGAACTACAACAATTTAAGATAGAAAATTGCGTTCATAGAAATAAATAGTTAACTTGTTGGTGTGTTGAATATTAATTAATTAGGTGGTTTGTTGCTTATCGCCCTCAAATAAATCTGCCACCCTTTCATTACTCAGCCCAAGCCTGCATAAATTAAAACCGCTGTAATAGCAGCGAAAATATTATTTGCCTGCTACGTATGTTACATAGAGCTTTGGCACCCCTTGGTAATCACCGCGACTTACGAGTCGTAGGTCGTGGGTTCGTACCCAGGCAAGCGTTTGTGTAAATTATTTCATCACCACTGCTCTCAAAATGGTGAAGGAAAATATCTTGTCTTAGAACCAAAAATTCGAAGATTTGGACTTCTACCAACCCGCACTAGGCCCGCGTGGTTTTGGGATTACAGCCCACTCCCTCTCGAAGAGAGGTGGCCTGTGTCCCAGCAGTGGGAACATTAAAGTCTGATTATGTATGTAACATGAAAATTTAGTCATTATAAAATAGTACATAAACACTAGAATTTATTCATTAGAATTCATTCATTGGCGTCTAGTTTTGGCCCAATTGACCGATGATTTCGTTTGGAGTGTATTTGAACGAGCTGGCGCTGGCGGAGGGCTCGTCAAAGCCATCATTAAGCAAATATTTCCTGACAGTCGGTGGGATCGCGCGGCCTGTGATGCCAACTTAGCCTTCGGAGCTAGATTTTGCCCTTTTTTGTTTCGTTCAGCCCCGTACTTTTTCCATATTTAGCACCTAGCTAGAAATGTAGCCCCAATATATCATTTTTTCCACTTTAGTGCTACTAATAGGACATTTCGTAGAAACTGTGACACAAAAACATTGAGCTGTCGCGGGACACCTAGCAGATGTGAAGCATCGAAACGAAGAGAGAGAATTTTCAGAGAGAAGTGACGCGCTGCATTCGATGATTCACATCAAAAAGGAACCAAAGATTTTTAAACAATACAATACATTGCCATTGTCATGTATTTTTTTTATGCTATGTATTTTGGTGGTGCACAATAAAGTATATATAAATAAATAATTAATAAATTGCGGCCGCACCGTCAACGCAGCGCAATCGTTTTTTAAATGCACCTTTTTATATTTTAGCAGTTTAGCTCAATATTATTGTTAAATCTAGTTCTTTTTAGATACTATGAAGCCCGAAATCCCGATACCCAGTTGGCAACACTCCGCGCGCTCACCACCGGTCCCAACGACTCGATTAATTATACTCCTGATCTAATTAGCTGACCGTGCGATCAATCGGCGCACGCGATGCTGGACAATTTGCATTTTGTTTGATCCTGTTTTTTAGGAAGTTTAGTAGTAATTAATCACAGTGAGCTGCCTGGAATCATGCCCGTAATAGTAGTTTAGAGAACTACAACCTACAATATTAATGGAAAAGTAGGTAAACTAAATTAGACTGTTGAATTTTGGTAATTACATTAGCTATGTGAGTTACGAATAATTGAAGCGGTACAATCTACATACGAGAAGGTACCCTACATAAACATATAAATATATTTCTGATTGTTATTCTGGGAACACACTTGTATGGTCCGTGTATTACTTTTCGGATTTTTCCGCCTGAATTTCGTAGGTACATTAGCCGACGGACAGGCACGATCACAATTTGCGGCTGCGGATTGGCACGAATTGAGCGTGCAATATCAAAGTTGTGGCGGTATATAGGTTCGAATATTGGACTCGATTGCCGAATGACGGAGCATGCAGTGTTCTGTAACCGCACCGCACCGCACCGCATCGTACCGCACCGCACGGCCCCGCTACGCTCGCACTATGATTTGTAATTCAATTATGACTAGTAGAGACCGCAATTCTTGCTACAATCGTCCGTTCTCGACCACGGCGCGCAATAAAATTCATGAGACTGTTGTTAAATTCATGAGAAGAATTGGGAAAAAATACTGTGTAAATACGTTTGCGATACACGAGAGATGTAGATTTTATGAGCGCGTGTCACGAACCCGCCTTTCGTCGCGACGCCGCTCGTCTCCCGTGCGCGGTACACTTCCTCGTTTGTGTATTTTTTTATTTTATCTTACACCGAAAACTTTCCTCAACGTGATACCGGTATTAAGATAACAAGATTTTCAAACATTCAGACGACGTCTAAATGAACCAGATCTAACATTGCTCGAAAAATACTGTAAAAGTTTTCTTATTCTTGTTTTATTAATAATTCAGGAGGCTCAACAAAAGCGGGCCTCATTCTAATTTTATTAAGGGCTAGCAATGAGCACCACCTTTGCCTACCACTCTCGGTGTTATAATCGTATTACCTATTCTGATTTGATTCTATGTTGTTACGATGGGACTTGGGGAGTAATCTTCCATTTTGTGAAAAAGCCTTTCAGGCTTTCAAAGGTTCCAACAACCTTCGCATTTTTAAGAAACTTTTAAACATTATAGACGTGTAGTTAAACATACGCTAATTATAATAAAATGTAAGCAACGTTTAAGGGGGTTAATTGTTAGAAAAAAAGTAAAAAACTATCACTTGAAATAACAATTGAAGTTACTTGTGGGAATCGTTTGAAATAAGCGATACAATTGTAGGTCTCGTCGGGGTCATAATATTAAGTGGTCTCGCTGAACCTACATCTAAGGTACTGCCATAGGATTGCGGAAGCTTACGCTTAACTTTTAGCCGACCAAGAAAAATGCTTGAAGTTAATAACGGATTCAAATCCCAAAAACCGTTTGCCAAATCCTCCTCACAAATAGGGCATTATCTCCCAAGAATCCAGTGAAAAATAAAAGATGAATTTTAAAGAATTTCAATTATCTTAAGGGAGAAAAAAGTATTATTTATGATAAGGCACTTTGAAATAGCTTGTACACAATGGCTCCCAAGCTCTTTGGACGCGGAGGCGCGGGCTTCATCGTAACCAAGTGAATTTATTATTTTGTATCGTATTTTAATTTGTAGAAGATTTATATTTTTACAAGAAGATGAGATTTTTATTTATGGCGTTACCTTTAACGAGTTTTTGAACCAATTTTTAACTAGATCTACGATGTCAGACAAAAGCTGGAGTTTTATAATTTGTTACCTTCGTGTTATCGGATGAATTGCATAATAGGAAAGGAGCTTAGCATGAAACATGCTCTGAGATTAGAACAGTAATAGAAAGTTTTTTCATTAATATTAATTGTTTGCAAGTGGTACCTACAAATATTCCTCACTGTCAGTTTGACGCTCACAGGGAGGCCAGGCTTGTCTTTTAACCTATGTACTTGTAGCCATCCAAAAACATTGAAAGTCGTTCTCAGAATACTGTGAAGCTATAATGTCCATTTAAATTTGACTCTCATGATCTTGAATCAGTGCAAGCCTATCCGCACAGGCCTATGATGCAGTTTTTCGAAAATTATTCGTTTTTACAATTAAGAAATATAATATAAGACCTGTATACCCCGCAGGGTAAGCTGGAGGTGTACCAATAGTAGGTACCTAGGCTCCACCCAAATTTCGCCAGCTATGTTTAGGTTCCATAAAATAGGAGGGCCAGCAGATATCCCCATAATACTATTGCCATCCACAGGAAACAAATACAGACTTCGAGCTACTACTAAAAAAAATCTGATGTAAATACCCAATAAAACTTTGCCCGACGCGGGAATCGAACCCAGGAAGAGAACTTCATACTCAGCAGCATGCAGCGCTTGCGCGCACTAGCCTAATAATTACTTAGTTGCAGGTCTTATTATCCATTTGCTGTATTTATTGACGCCATTTTCAGTACAATTAGCTGGCTCTGACGACTTAGGTTTAAAGTGTACCTACAAAGCGAAATATTACTCTTATTGGCCATAATGGGGGAAACTTTGGCCGTTAGAGGCAAAAATTAGATATTAAGGAAATTTCCTTAAAGATAATGTGTTCAGCTACTATATATCATGTGACTTCGATATTTATGAGCAATGTTTTACTTTTATGTTTCATATTTAATGTGTGTTGAATCGAATCTACGAAGAATTGACAGTATTTTGTATCATAAATATTTCCAACCACTTTCGAACTTATTTGAACATTTCTCTTGGCTTTGATATTGCAATTTGTGTCTTGGAATGGTGATTTATAAGTATAGTAATATCGAATTTTAAAAAGATATTGAGAATAAAACAAAAAGGGAAAAAAAATGTTGTTTCATTATTTTAGGAATACGTTAACGCGACCGCGGAACGTGGGGTGTGGGTTCAAGCCCCAGGTGTATATTGTTATTGGGTATTTTCCATTAGGAATTCCTCAGAAGCAGCTCAGAGTTTATAAGCTGGTGGCGTGACACCGCCATGCCTCGGAAAGCACTATACGCCGTTGGTTCTGCGCCTGATGTGTCCTCGGCCGTGTCGGATTGTCGTCCCATCGGACTATGTGAGTCAGGGAACAGGGAGTGCACCTTTGTTTGAGCACACACTTGCGCATTATAATATCTCGTGCGTACTTGGCTATTAGTACGTTAAAAGAAAAAATAAATAGAAATTCAAGTAAGTATCTTACACATACATACTTAACCTATAATGTTCCCACTGCTGGGACACAGGCCTCCTCTCTGTGAGAGGTAGTGCGCCGTATTTAATCCACCACGCGGGCCCAGTGCAGGTTGGTAGATGTCACATTTCTTCGAATTTTTGGTTCTAGGACATGCCGGTTTCCTCACGATGTTTTTCCTTCACCGTTTCAAGTATCTTATGTAACCTCCCTAGCTATAGAAGTTCCGATTCGTTCGACTGTGTAAGTAAAGGCTTTTAGAAACTCATCATCACAAATATATAAACGAAGCCGTGGGCACAGCTAGGCACGCATAAATTATCAATGGGTACTCAACAACCACGAACGACCCCCAAACTGACCAAAGGGCCATTCTGCAAAATTAAATGTCATTTATAACGGACACTTAGCAATTTTCGTTTTTGTTACATTTTTCCATCATAAAAGGTTTACAGCGGGTCTGCGGCCGTTCGTTTGCTGAAACAAAAATGTCCGGGGCCCGTGCATGTAGCTAGGAGGGATTAAGAGTTGAAACATTGCGGCAGGCTGGAATAACGGCCTTATTTACTGTGCAAGTGAGCAACTTGATGTCTTTAGTGGAAATTGCATTGAGTGCTGGGCTAGGATTGCCTGAATAATGAAAATGTTAGCAGAATATAAGATTTGTTGGTTATGCTGTTATTTGATTTATACGGTAGCTAAGTATATCTAATGCTAGGAACGAAAATCAATACAAAAATTAGCTAAGTAACAAATTCTCAAGCGCGCGTGATTGGTTGAATAAATTATCAACAGCCAAATCACATACCTTGACTTGCGTTCAATTTTGACGCGTCTATAATTTCAGTTCCAGAAACCGGGCGTTAATTCAACATAATTAAGACATGAACATGTGAACAGTAGATATCGGGCCCGACTTACGAGTTGTAGGTCGTGATTTCGCACCCAGCCAGGCACTTTATGTATTTCTTTTCAATTCATTTTGTCACCACTGCTCTCAAAACGGTGAAGGAAATCATCGTGAGGAGAATGGCTTGACCTTGAATCAAAAAATTCGAAGACATGTGACATCCACCAACCAGCACCCTAATTGCGTAACACACGATCAATCGGAATCGGTTTCATTTTGACAGTTCAACAACATTCATTGCGTTATGTTGAGCAGACAAATTTTTCGAAGTTTTGAAGCAATGGATTAGCAGTTTGCTTCAAAATGATTCTGATTGATTGTATGTTACGCAATTAGGGTGCCGCACTGGGCCCGTGTGGTGGATTATGTCCACTCCCTCTCACAGAGTGGAGCTTGTGTCCCAGCGGTGGGAACATCACAGGCTGATTATGCCAGGTTTGTTGTCTTCATTCATTAAGATATTCTTCTCGATTGTTTTCTTTATTTTTGTTAAGGATTGTCTGAAAATAAATCTTCGTGTGATTGTTAACTTCTGCCTCCTTAATAAACAATTACCATGATTAAAATGGAAGGAAGAATCAGAGAGAGGAGGCCTGTGTCCCAGCAGTGGGAACATTATAGGCTAATTATGAAAACTAAAAACAATTACGAGTGTATTAGAGTGAAAACAAACCCAACAAAATGAACATCATTCCCGCAAACTGTCTGTAACCGCACTAATATTTTCAAACTTCCTATCTTAAACAGTGTTGTTCCGAACTCCGCTTACTCCGATCGATCTCTAAACTAATCGCAATCACAAAACTTGCAAGTCATCTCCAGCAACTTTGTGCCTCTTTTGGAACAACGATACATCTCTCAGTTGTCCTTTTTGTAACGTTACGATTGAGAATGTCCTTTTTATATCACAACTTTGTAGTTTAAACAATAGTTCGAGATAATAATATAGGTTAGAGTATGGTTTTGTTAGAAAATATTGATCAAACGTAGCTAAATAATGGAATGAAAATTAAACACGAATACAATTCTATATTGGAATCAGTTATTACTTGTGGTAGTGTACTCGTATTATTAGGTATCAGTAATGAATTATTTAGGACCGTAGCGCCGTATTTCGCGATTCCGGTGCAATATTTGTTTTATGTAGTAGGCACACACAATTTTGTGAATTGTGAATAGGAACATCAAATAACATCCTAACTTTAGTTTTAAATTAAACTAAGGAATTAAAAGATAGATAAGTTACAGTTAATTAAAAATTATATTTACTAGATAAAAAAGATGGAGATGGACTGTCAGTGGTGTGTGAAGGTGGGGAAAGTATGACGAAGCGTGATAGGTGGAGTCGAGACAACTGAAGATGGAGTTGAAGATGGAGGCTTTTTATTATAAATTCCACAACCACCAATTCCGCTTTATTTACTCTTACATTTATAAATTCATGTTAAATAAAAACTAGATTTGTTTTCCTGCCCACGTAAAATCCTATTTTTTGGCCAGAAGGCCAATTCTCGTAACTCAACGTTAAAAATTTAGTCACAGTCTCATCTCGGCGACCATCAAATGTCAAAAACTTGTCAAAAGTGTAGGGGACTGAGATCAGACTGTAAACGTTCTTAAAATTACGAGAATTGCCCCTTGGATCTATTCTTAGAGATTCAACCAAACCACCGTCACAACACGAACTTACATCGAGCCCTAATTCCGTCGAGGCCTCGCAAATTACAAACACCAGGCCTCCCACATAAATCCAACCTTTTCAAGTTAATAAAAATGATTTAAGCACGCATTAAAAGGATCTTTTTCCCGCTGAGAACACGGAATTTATAATGGCAATAACTTGGCCGATTGTCCCGTAATTACGTGTTGTACATAGAAATGTTCACAGCGATACGGTCGCCGGTAAGGGTTAACGTTTACAAAAGACTTGATAATTACAATCGTTTGGGAACAAATTCCGCGGCTGCGTTCCTCGCGGCTTCCGAAGCGTTTTAATTTCGCTGATTAATAACTGGGATATAAAAGTTGTGTTAGGCACAAACAATAGTGGATGGTTATATCGTGGACCGTAAACCGTAGAAGCCTGTCCCGGGATATATCCGCCACTTAGAAAATACTGCCGACCGTTTATTTTGCGAGTACCTACCTACTTTCAGTTGCTTTAGTTGGTCTTATTGAAAATTATTGTAGCTAACCCGACAAAGGGAATCTTTGGAAAGCCCAATATTTTACTGGAATGCCTACAATTTATAAGGATCAAATCAAAATCTTTTAAGCTAAGAATAAACTTCTGGGAACTTCCTAAAATGAACCTAACCGGACTTTTGTTGACTTACAGTAGGTACCAGTATATCCTTACTATTTCTAGCTATAGGTAGGTACTTATTAAACTCATTGAAAGAAGAAAGAAAATACAATTATTTAGCACAAGCTGAAAAAGACCTTACCTACATCAAATAAAAAGTCCGATGTAAGAAATTGGCAGGAAAGCGTGCCTCACGGCTGCACCAATAAGGTGCATTGCTAAAGCTGAAATCAGACCCGTGAATGATTCACTTGAGTGAATGTTATTTTTTGTTTCATTCCACGTTCACACTACACTTATAACACCGAGGAGCTAGCTTCTGCCCGCGACTATGTTCACGAGGAAGTCATAAGACACCACAATATACCAAAATAACAGCCATATTTCCCACCCGGGCTATTACTCGGCTCCTAAGGGTCGTAGCATGATGTTACCTTCCTCAAGAATTGGGCTAATCAAATACATAAATAACTTTTCAATTCCACGGGAAGTTCCAGAGATTAGCGGATTCAAACAAACAAACAGACTTTTCAGGTATAATATATTTGTATAGATTCATGTTCATCTGCTCCTTACATTTCCATTTCTCGGTCATTCGGTAGGCTAGAAAAAGATGTACTGAGTGCCGAAGACAACATCTTTGAATCGGTTCACTAAGTAATTCATTTTTCGCTTTTGATTCATGTTGTGTTCAGACAAAGATCTGTAAAAATGAAACTGATGATAATTACTAATTTATACTTACATATACATATAATCACATCTTCTTCCCATAGGGGTAGGTAAACACTACAGAACGCCACCTGCTACAATCCTTACATACTCTTTTTGCCTCGTTTACGATCAAACATCAGAAGGCCAATTCTCGTAATTTTAAAACGTTCAAAATCTAGTCGCAGTCTCATCTCGGCGACAAGCAAATGTCAAAAACTTGTCAAAATGTAAGGAAATTAGAAGTATTTTTTGACAGATTGAGACTGCGATCAGACTGTGAACATTCTTAAAATTACGAGAATTGCCCCTATACACTGCGCTGGTTGCGAGTAGGTACGCAACTGACCTTTCTGAAGAACATCAGCAATACGGTATGTCCTCCTAGGGCTCCCCCTCCCGGCGTGTTCACTCACATCTGCCTCGTAAATACCTCTTTTTAGTCGCCTTTCATTCATCCTCTCAACATGACCAAACCATCTAAGCGTACTGTACTAATTACTAATTCATGTCGGTAATTAACTCCGGTAATTAACTCTCAGGAACGCGTGGAGTTATTACAATATCAAATATTCAGGGCTGCAATCCCTTGAAGCAGTGAAAAAATCAAAAGATACGGGCGTTTAAAAACCCGTTCCGAAATAAAAACCTCTAAGGTACTTCCCGTTGAGTTAGAATCATGAAATTTGGCAACAAGCAATGTCATGTAGCACAAGTAAAGGAAAAAATCCGAAAATCGTAAATTTGTAGCTACAATACAAAAAAAAAAAAAAAACTATTAATGTAGCATATGTTGATCGGACATTACTAAATAAGGCATGTGTGAATCGGGCATTATAGCTTAGGGGATAGCCATCGGGGCTGCCGCCATCTTGCCAGTTGGAGATGGCAGTTTGTACTAGAAAATTCATGTCATACACGGAACTGTTTATTAAAAACCAACTTATAGATATCACAATTAACATACCTACGGAGTCCTCGGTGCGCGAGTCCGACTCGCACTTGACCGGTTTTTTAATTTGGGGTTTACGTACGTGTAATTGGTATTGTACCGTTTTAATTAACCATAAATAAATAAGTTAATAATTATATACAGCCAATAATATTTTCAGAAAGCACTCCTTAACACCTTTCATTAGATACCAAACACGATATATTAATATTTTTCAGTATTCATTTACATCCGCTATAAGCCGCCATGTTGGATTTTATGTGACATCATAGAGCCTGCGGAACAACATGACACTTCCAACAACAACAACGCTAACATTGTCTGAAATAAAGATTGATTATGATTTTTGGTTTATTAAAATATGACTAGTACCTAGTTTAGGAGTTATGAGGGAACAGATGAATATACATACATAGATACATACACATATAAACACACAAGATCTGTTAAAATCATAACCCTCCTTTGGCTTTGCCGTAAGTAACCTGGTAAAAAAGGAACAAAAATGTACCGTCTGATATCTGGTTAAATGACATGAGCGTGACCACAGTTTACAACCCAAAACCCCGGAATAACTTACCTCGCAGATAATAATTCAGTTGGGTCAGGCGCAGATGGAAAGCCCTCCGATAACAAATGACCCTCATAATGTGCTCGACATAAATTCACCAAGGTAGGTAATTGTCCAAATCACTGTCAATCTCTAATGACAATACCGTTTGTCCTCCTGATAGAGCCATTAATATCAAGTTTCAACTTTAAACTGATTTAATATTATCACGGTTCTGAGCTGTGGGCGTAGAAATAGGTCACACATGACATGACACATGTAGGTATTACATGCTGTTGTTGGGTCGGGAACACTGATATGAGAAGACAGTTCTTAAATCTTACATATCGATGGTTAGGAAAGAGGCTAAGGAATAATAAATACAAAAAAGATGTGTAAAGAAAGAAAAAGTATTTATTGGGACTCGCGAAGGAAACTCACATACCCTGTCCAGTAGGTTAACCGTTTTTTGACAGCTGCCTTAGAACGTAATTATTCCAGATTACGTAAAGGTTAACTTTAAAATGCGTATAAAATAAATATATAAACGGCCACTTATTGCATTATCTTATTTATGACTTCTTACAGACACTATAATACCGTAAGTGTATCAGTTTTGCAAAAAACATATATACCTAATTGTTATACGAATTAAATTACATTCTATCGACCGATACAACGCATTCAATTACATTCTATCGAGCGATTCCAAAATAATCATAATTATTGATTATAGGTAAATCACTATAGAAAAACCTTGCATCCACTCAAAAATCAATTGATTTGCCACCATAAAGAATACGTTAATGTTTTGTTTCGATTTTAAACTTTTATAAAATGTTATGCATAAAAATCCCCATATTTATGTGTATACACTACAACACAATTAATACGGCAAACCAGTGGTTATTTTATTTTTACGCTTATTTCTGCTATCAAACCTGCAAAATTTAAACTAAAGTAAACAAGAAGCTAATTAATTTTCAAAAAAGCAAAGAAACCGCATCTTTTTTTATTCAACACCAAAATTTGATAATCGATACTACCAAATAAAAATACTAACGAATAAAATGTAAATATTCTAAATGTTACGTTGCTGCAATCACTAGTTCCCTCTGTCAAAAAACGGTTTACCTAATGGACATTATTAAACTAAACACAATCATAAAAATATATAAAACAAAATGAAGTAAAAAGCAAATAAAAAAAAATACAAAGTCCTGTACGAGGCCAAAATGTTCCTATTTCAACCTTCTTCATGTTATTCATCAAAACTGTAATAATGTATACCTAATTAATTTTTAAATCATATCTTTAAAATTACTAGAACAAAAATGGATTTATTTTCGGGCGAAAACAAAATTCGGGCTTATTTGCATTTTTGGCCGAAAATTCAAACCAAAACCAAAAGATCTTAAAAGTAAAAGAAGTGCATGTTTGTCTTTTAGTCATTATATTTAACCGTTTTAACTTAAATAACACGAGTTTACTTTCTCAAAGACAATATTGCCTAAGGTCGTAGATTTTGCCATTTTTTGATAAAAAAATATGTCCATATGCAGTCTTTGCTGCTTATAAATAACAAAGTACTCGGCAGATTGTAATTAAGGTATCAAATAAGATTATGTAATCCTTAAAAACTTAGAATGTATTCTTAAAGTGAATGCAAGTAGTACAGTTTATATTTAAATTCATATAATTGTCCGAATATGGTACACTACTTACTTGGTCTTAAATCAATAAATGGTGTCATGACATTCTCCACGTGAGGCGTGCAAACTGGTACACAAATAAAATTATTACAATACAAAAATAAAAATATATTTATATTGAATTGAATAAATAATTAAGAATGAATGTTACAAAATGAAGCAAGTCAGTTAAAAATATTATCTAGGTGTCAGGCTATTATTCAATGTCAAACTATCAAAGAGAGATTTCAATGTTTAAAAAACTACAATTAAATTAGGATGTCAAAGTATCATTACTACATTACAATAGTGCAGTTATGTTAAAATAACCTAATAATAATAATTTATTTACCACCTAAACATTTTCTACCATAAAAGCTACCATTTAGGGGGAACGTTACAAAATTGTAACGTTCCCCCTAAATGAAAGAAAGAAAATACGTATATTTGCGGTAAACATGACGCAAAAAAGAACATAAAAACAAAAAATGAACAATCGACTTCAATATCGAATCGAGCGATAGTGAGTAGCTGTCTTTTTGGTTCGGCCAAACAATTAATGCACTATAAAACTTATATTTTTCTAAAGAAAGTCGTGGTTTTCATGTTTCTAAATAAGTACGCGATTTCTTTCAATTTATCGCTATTCAAAAATATATTTCCATATTTTCGCTTGTCACCAAAATACCTCTAAATCTACTCTAGATATTAAAAACAGTACATGGTAGTATTTTGTAATTACACTGGCAACACCGAGTGATCAAGCAACAAATTAAAAAAACACCACATAGTCGCCTCTGGAGCTGTCAAGGGTGCACGCGTGTGTTTCGGCAGTGGATTTTAATTGTGAATTTTGGCGAATTCAAAGGTAAATAAGAGTTTATAATAAACACATTTTAGATAATACTATGCGCAAGTGACGAATAAATGCGTGGCTATGTGTTTTGTTCAAAATTCGGCTCGATTTTGTCATGTTAATCTATAGGTACACCATGTAGCGTCGATGTTACTGGTAACGTTGCCTGTTTTTATGTAACGTTGAATTGTTGTTAGGGTTTGTGCATACCGCAAATCTTTATAGTTTGTTTGCACGATAGTTATTTGCTCAACATTTTCACCGAGCAGGGTAGCGACATAACCGTTCAGTACATAATTATTTAAATAGGAATTTGAAGTTCAAGATGGCCAGTTTACATGTACTTATATAAAACACATAATCACATAACAGATGTAGCTTTTGTTGTAGCCGCGCGTTTTGTGATGTATCTGAAAAATAAAATTACGCGCACCCGTCCGCTTTCTGTGGCATTCGCGGCCGGAGTGGTCTGCTCTTTCCAGCCAGCAAACGATGTCTTTTAGGGTTAAAAAGAGATAGAGATTCGGAAATATGTGTTGCGCGGCGGGTCGTCCGATCATAAGGCAATGTATTTAAAATGACTGTGTGAATGAATGTATGAATTAAAGCCCTTAACCCATTCTGTCCTATATTTTTCTGATTGACTGTTAAACAATATGAATATTGCCACAGATGCCCTTGACTTCAGCTGCAAGGCGGAAAGTATATCGCCGAAAGTTGCAATACTACCTTAAAAAGTGTGCAAAGACGGCCATAGAAACAGCCGACGGGTATAATTTGTATGTGAAAAGAAAATATCCTGATCCTGAAGACCAGAAAAAAAGATTACCCGTTACCGCAATTTATGTTTTGACGCCAACAATAAAATTTAAAAAAATTGTAAATTATGAACAAATTGCACCACGACATGATCGGTCAACGTCACAAGCTTCAAACTCTAAACAGCGACTAATTGACAGCCGCCGCGAATACAGGCTGAAACAAGAGAACGAACAATTGCAATTACAGATAAACACATTGACTAAAGGTTTAAAAGGTGTCCAGGAAAAAATTATACAACAACAAGAAAAAATAGACAAGATGCAAGAATGTTATAACAATGTATTAACTAAGTTAGCCACCGAAAGGGCTATGGATGTAGAGGATACAGGAAAGCAGCCAAGGGCGAGTCGGACTCGTACATGAAGGGCTCCGTACCACCGCACAAATTAATAACACTACATATTTTATTACTTAGACGTTTGTGTGTATTGCCATTATTAAGATCGAGTAAAACACGCCTACAGAAAAAAAACACGTTTCGTATATATTGTTTTTATTATTATCTATTTGCTGTTAAAGTGGCCATAGTAATACACTTTCTGTGAAAATTCCAAGTGTCTATCTGCTGCTATAAGTAGATAAAGAAAAAGCATATTTTTCTGCATTTTCACCACAGTCATTGCGCTTTTAATTGGTGTAACTATTGATTTTCTCCGAAAACTGAATTAAGTAATAGTGTTGATTTGCCGGCACTACATTTTCGTTCGTTTCGAAAGTTCGGGCCGAAAATGGATATTTCGGACAAAAATTGCCTAAAACCTAAAAGGAAAATAAATACCTAATTTATAATAAGGCTCCATTGTAAAAGTTGCTGCAAACCATGCATGCTATCTAATTTAAAATGAATTTAATAATGCTTCGTCGTGTTATACCTTAGCTGTAACAAAAATATTTTGTTCCCTCGCCGACGTATGAACGTAGGTATTAAAACTAAATGAGATTTTCTGAAACTAAATTATGAGAGTAGAATGTTATTTTCATATTTGCATAATCTTTACATTATGAAGATGAAATTCACACAACGATGATTCTTGCAACCATTCCGGAGACTATGATTTATGCCATAATTAGCCATTAAAAGAGATTTTTCCAAAATTTACTCATTTCTGGGACGGATTCTGACTAAATAAATGTTTTTCTTTTGCTGACTAAGGCCCTTAGTGCACGGCTCGGTTTATTTACGGTACGGCATATAAACCACGCCGTAAAAAACGTGTCTGTCAACAAGCTTCCATAGTGATCCATACTAGCTTCAACTTTCTGACTAACTGACCGACTATTTAATTTTGACAATTCAAAAGTGCCTGTAAGTGGTTTAATGGAAATAAATGCTTTGAGTTTGATACAACACTGACGACCCTGTCTACAGACAATTAATAAGCCGTAGTTTTTCACGGTAAGAAAAACGTGCGTACAAAGGGCTAAGACCATTGACGGACACGTTTTTTCAACAGCGTGGTTTATACGCCGCCGTATCGTAATGAAACCTTGCCATGTACAAGGGGCCTAAGAATACCGATTTGTCAGGAGAGTTAACTTCCAATATTTTATAATAATAACAAATAACATCTTTATAGTTATAAGTAGGTACAGAACAAAACATTTCCTTTCACAAAAAAAACCACTTGATGTATCTATAAATATAATAAAAGTATGAGTAGTCTTTGTAGTAAGTATGTAAACTCTGATTGTGATTAAGCTCGACTAAAATGGCAGCTAATATACAGGGCCAAATAAAACTAACTAGCGAAACTTGATTGGCTAAGTTTTTTGGAAATAAATAAGTAGTTTGTGCGTAAAAACATGCATGTTTTTGCCCATAATAGTAATAATAATAATACGGTTGGTAGTAATTACGTGGTTTATCCAATACTTAATAAGAGTTTCAAATATAAATATCCACCATAAACAAAGTAAAATACATTTCCATTAAAAAAAAAGTCAATTTCAGTATACACTTCCATTTAAAAAAAAAGTCAATTCCAGTGTACATTTCCACTAAAAAAACAATAAGTCAATTCCAGTGTACATTTCCATTAAAAAAAAATAAGCAAGTACCTACCGGTGTATTTACTTATTTTTTTTTTTATGGAAATGTATTTTATTTTGTTTATGCTGGATATTTGGATGTAACTACTACTGAGTAGTAGTACTATTTAATAAATAAGTACCTTCATATCATATTTTTTCTAGTAGCCATAATGTTCAATCAGTCCTCAATAGATTTGATCAGTATCCGATAATAAACTAGATCTGTACTCAGTAAAACCCTTTCACTGATAAGGGTAAATTACCGAGATAATCTGTTTATGTTCGACGCAAATATATACGGTGCCCTCTCTACTGTATTTTTCCTTTATGTTTCGGTCGATATGACATGATAACGGCTTGTCACAGTTATATCATACTCAGGGGAATCGTTTCTATCTGATTGTGTGGGATGATTTTAATTTTTGACGGAGGCACGCCACGTGCCGTTGTCCTATGGTTACGGGTTTCGCCGCGTTGATAACGCGTGCCCTTACCATGTCGAATGGTTCACATATTTAACGTATTTAAAATAATATACATTACCCATTACCCCAACACCTTTCAATACTCTACACCTGCACTAATTCACGCGCCCACAAATTTTTTGTAGCTGTACAAATTCACACTCGGTTTTTATTATTTAAGATTATTGATGCAACTTTTTGCATGTCTTTTGCGCTAATGTATTATTAGAATAGAATAGAATACTCTTTGTTATGTAAACCATATATCATATTATTGTCTGTTTTGAGGGGTCTGCCGCTGTATACCGGACTACACTCTTACGAGATACCTACACTCTCTATTTTCGAGATACTCGTCCTAGTTTGGCTACAGATGCGCCCTTGTTATATACTCTTAAGCACCAATCTTATAAGTACTTACGTGTAATTGTGTAATCCGATGATATTTGGTGAAATAAATAAATAATCATTATTACAATCCAAAACGTTTATATTATTTCAAATGCTGTAAAAACCACCTACATATAATATGTACTTACAGCAATGCTGTGTAGCCAAAAGCTAATAGTGTGTTAGCAAAGCGGAAATGAGAAAGCCATGTATAAATAAAGTAGCAAACACCGAACCGAAAAAGCAGTCTTTATAACAAACTAACTTCTGTCTGCGACTTCGTCCGCGTGGAATGTGTTGTTCGCTCGACGATGGGCGATGCGATGCAACGGGGTGGCCGTTGCATCGCATCGCCTGCCCACCTACTACCTACCACATATTACTTCGTTTTCACGTAGCGTTATTTCTGACTTTATTTATTTTTGCTCGGCTTCTCTTAGCGTGATGTTATCGCCAATATAACCTTCCTCAAGAATTGGGCTATCAAATGATAAAAGATTTTTTTCAAATGCGACTAGTGGTTACAGGGATTGGCGTGTTCAAACAAACAAATAAACACAACTTCAGCTTTTTTATTAGTATCTATAGATTCACAGTTCAAATTCGAGCAACAAATATTAAATTAACCATTACTTAAATTTCCCTCTCATACCTAATATTTAGCCCATTTCGTGTTAAAAGCATTACCAGGAGCGCATATTGGGTGGGTAAGTAACTTCTCGACCGCGTCTCGTAAGTGGTCGTCCTCTGCTTACAAACTATTTGCCAAGTGATCCGTGCTTATTGGAAACAAAAGTGCGGGCGCTTGCTTGTGGACACTTCCACGATGAATCTACCCCCCAGCCTCGAATTACACTAAAATTGTTTGAATTTAAAGCTATCCCCAATCTCTCATCAGTCTTAGTCCGCCCACCGCAGAATTTAATCGTCTAATGTTACTTAACAAGTTTGTTTTCTTAGTCCAGTTTTCCTAGTAATTTCTGTTTCGTCTTCCTAGGGTGGTTCTGCGTAGGTAGGTACGTTTTATGCGAAATTTATTTTAATCGCGCAATAATTCATCTGCTCTTAAAAATGATATACGACTTTGCAGATCGTAGTTAAACAGGATTTGTGCAGCGTAAAGCAACCATTTGTACGTTTCTGTACAAAGTGTACTTATGAAGACTTTTCTGTTTTTAAGAAAGTTAAATCGGAACAATATAGCATTGATAGCTCTAAATAAAATCTATAGAGGATGACAGGGACTTCGACGCGCAAGCCGTTCCTATGGATTTCAATACATGATTTTGAAGCCCTTTGTTAAATTTTTCGTGATTTATTTATAAAAAAATGCTATTCCATACATTTTGACCACGTAGGTATTTCACTTTTCTATTTCTATGAAACAGCAGATATTTTTTATCATGTGCTGAATTCATGGTTACAGTTTGCACACCGATGTTCCTGCTACCTTGTATAATTATACTGAAAACAAATATATTTCAATGACGATCCGTCCGATCCGTATACATACAAGTAAGTATGATGCGGAACTGTAGATGTGATTCGTGAATAACTGAGCTATATTGGCAGTACAATAAAGTGTGAATTGTCACAAGTGGAAACTGGGTTTAGAAACGAAAGAGATATATCAGTTGCAGGTCGTAAAAGTGAACTGCGGGGAATAGATTACGATGCTCTTGGTAAGCCATAAACAAGCACTCTATCTAAGCACTATTGCGATCTTCCGAACCGATGCGCCACACATTTTTTTTTTCAAACATTTTGGGCTCATAATTCTCACACTGGGTTTTCTGGAATAAAAGTGGAAAAAAGATGCTAACCTTACTGTGGTAGGTACATACAACTTAATAGAAAATATTTTCAGTCGACCCACTTTACATAAACTACGACAAAGGGATACGAAGAAAACAAACTCGGAGACAGAACTGAATCTTTGAGTAAAGAAACCCAATTGACGTCAACATCACTTTTTTTGCAAATCAAACACTTGAAAACGTTAGTGAATACGCGACTATTATCTATATCTACCCTAATAATAAAGCTGAAGAGTTTGTTTGTTTGTTTGAACGCGCTAATCTCTGGAGCTACCAGTCGGATTTGAAAAATGATTTCTGCATTTGATAGCCTAATTTTTGAGATAGGTTTATAGGCTACTAGCTGTGCCCCGCGGTTTCACCAGAATAAGTTTTGATCCCGTGGGAAGATCGGGATCCTATGTGTTAATCCTGGTTATAAACTCACCGAGAGTTTATAACCAGGATTAACACATAGGATCGCATTTATAATATTAGTAGGATAGGATTTAGCATCACGCTAGTAGGTACCAATAGGAAATTAGCAAAACGAAAAAAGGTCAGAAACCAGGCTAAGCGACAACGACGTAATAGCGATGGGAAGTTTTGTGAAAATGTAGCTGTTATTTTAGTGTAGGCATTGTGGTTCTTACGACTTCCACGCAAACGAAGTCGAAGACAGAAGCTAGTAATATAATGCAGTGAATACGCGAATAGCGGGCAATAACTGCTATACATTAAAAATTAGGTTAAACGGTTGTGACAAAGCATTGACCTTTTCTGACCAATGCAAGCGCCCTAAGGAAGCTCTTAGCAAAGCCATATTTTGTACAGGAGGCATCTCCCTACACGAACTGTTTGTTGTCCAGATTGGCTTAAAATTTCAACAAATTAGCTTAAGATTTAACGAAATGAACCAACTTTGAAGGAATAACTATGAAGGAGTAATAATTGTTGGATTTATCTGTGGAGGCTTGTAATTAGCAATTTAATTATATATTATTGTTATTATAATGTTATTAGTTTATAAGCCTTCCGAAAATAAAGAAAATAAATAATAGACCGATGGTTAACACAAAAGAAGTAACTTTTAGCGTGCTCAACGTTTATTAATCTCGGTTAAAATTCTTGAGCACAGCCACTTGACCGAGATGTTTCACGCTCGCAGTAAGCCGATCAGCACTTTATCCTGAACTTCATTGTGTACTCACGTAATTGCCTGTAATATTTTAATAGGCCTCCGAGATAACAATTTCTGCGTAACGTGACTCTTAAATTCGGGAACCCTTAAACAGATAGGTACCTATTATAAATGATAAATGGGTCTATTTGTGTAAGTAGGTTTGTACAATCATTTTTACACGTCGGCATATTTTAAAAACTAGATTTCGTCGGCGTTTCCTATTTGAGTACTCTGAGAAGAAAGGCCGAAACAAACTCAGAAGTCACAGACTCTTTTAAAGTCCAGACATAATCTAGGTCATATCATGTGAAGAAAATGTAGATTGATGTCTGAAATGATTTTGATAAAGTACCACACAGATTGAAGTGAACCTGTACACTGTACAGGCAGCACGCATTCGCCTCTGCCTAGCTTTTTCCCAACTATGTTGGGGTCGGCTTCCAGTCTAACCGGATACAACTGAATACCAGTATTTAACATGAAGCGACTGCCTATCCATATATACAGCGTGGCGCTTTAATGGCGACATTAATTTAACACACGTATACGGTTTTGCGTTGTAGTTTTAATTTAATTAAACATTATTATTTATTTATTTATCAACAATTTTATAAAATAGCATCTTAGTGCAACCTGACTTAAAGAACTGTAGCGCAGGGGTCATTTGCCGGGGTCACTGATCATAACATCGCATCAATGTAATTAAAACAATTAACGAGCAAAGAGAAGGCGAATTGAAGGAAAGAGAGAGAGCCCTATGTCGGCGCGCGGCGCAGGTGGAAGTTTTCAAGTTACGATTTTTTTTACGTTGTTATAATTTTTATGATTACTGGCCACTAGCCCTACCCGTGTGTTAAATTAATGCCGCCATTGTAGCACCACGTTGTATACCTCTTGGATAGACTGGTTGACAGACTTGCGGGCTTCTGACGACCCGTAACGCCTGCCAAAGATCCACGAATGATAGCCGGGCCCAACGGCTTAACGTGCTTTCCGAGGCACGGAGGGGTCTTGATATGTAAAGATGGTCACCCATCCACGGACCAACCGCGGCAAGCGTAGCTTAACCTGATCGATCGACCCGTGCGGCAGTTATTACTTAGCCACAAGCCCTTCAGTAACAACTACGAGCCCTTAAAATAACATGGCTGAATACAAAATCTTTATATGACAACGACTATATTATTGATTTTATAAGAGGAATGAAAGCTCGCTTATCCTTTTGAACTTTCTTTAAAAAGGATTATACGACATGAAATAGAAAGGTAAAACTTAAATCGATTGTAACTAGTGAGCTTTTGTACAAAGGCTGAATAAACGAGTGCGTTTATTCGCCAATCCTCTTAACTCCACCCTTAAGGCAGGGGGCGCACTCCCTTCCACTTAGGTATCCCATTTAACATACGTTGCAAGTCATCGATGACCCACATTATTTCCGCTCTTCTTTATAGATTTCACAGTAAACAGCTTTTAATCAACAAACCACTTTTCGGAAAAGGACTTTCATCATGAATCCTTAAGCAGTGTATCAAAGTAAAACAATGAACCAAAAAAATGTTGTGAAAATTCTCGTCTTTCGAAAAATGGGTGCTCTACTCTAGGAAAAATGTAAGCTCACCCTAATTTATGGAAAATTGTGTGTTACTGCGAGTAGATATGACTCCTTAATACTCTTATGCTTTGCACAGCCCATTCAAATGAGTTTCCTCATTTTCTTTTTACCGTTTACTTATGCCTTTGTACATTTAAAATGTAATAAAGTTACTTTATTTTCTCCCTCTCGTCAACTGGCCCATAGACGAGCAGCTAATTTACAGCCGCGTTCGCATTTTAATTAAAAGGGTTCCGTTATTTCAACACCATTGAAAATGTTCTTGGATAAATTTCCGGAATAATATGTTGTTTATTGCGAGATTCAAATAAACAATAACACAGTTGTGAACGAAACCTCTTAATTCTATTCGAGGAATTTAATCAAAGTGGATATTCAATGTGAAAACATTAAAGGATTCGCACCTAAAACGGTCAGTGCTGCGAAACAGTAAATACCGCGGGGCTGACACACAGGGCGGGATTTGCACGCGTGCGGTACCGAGCAACGCGAGCACGGCTGATCGACTGTCACTGTCAACACTCACCAGAGATCAGAGGGAAACCGCACTGTAAGTATGTACAGTGGAACAAAGCCCGGGCCGAGGTTATTTTATTGGATTCACACGTCGAATGAAACTAAAAAACCACACACCGCCACGACCGATAGCGCTGTGTTAACTAAGAGAGTCTACAGAATAGAATGCTGAAGAATCTCTTTAAGTCGTGCATTCACGAAAAGGTCACTGCATACATAAGGGAGCCGATATGAGAGCACTGTCGGCGGAGAGTTGGTTGTTATGCCCAGGTTACACGTGGAAGAAAGAAAGAAAAAGTATTTTTTGGGATTCGTACAGGAAGAACATAGACTAAATAGAATAGCATAACATAGAAATAACAAAATAAGTCTTAAAAAAAAAAACAAAGTTCTGTACGGGGCAAAAAACAACTTTTTATTATGCTGGCCTATCTACTAGCCTCGTGTGGCCGGCGAAGCTAGCAGGTATCTAATCGGATCATTTTACTTCACGACATAGGTCACTGTAATGCTAGTGGCTTATAATACCCTAGCATCGTGTAAACAGCTGTAGCATGTGCCAAGCCAAGATAAATAGCCAACATCTTAATTGCGTATCACACTTTCAATAATAAGCCGACGAATTTTGAAAGAAATTGCTAAGCCATTGCTTCATATGTTTAAAAAATTCGTCTGCTCGTCAACGTAAATGACGCAATGAATGTTGCTGAAATGCCAAATTTAGAGGCGTTGCCATTGTAAGTGTGTCGCGCAATTACCCAGAATATTACTTGCTTGATATCCTAGTTAAAAAAACTAGCCTCGTGTAACCTGGACATTACGTACAGTAGTGAGTTTACGTTAGCGGGACGGCCCCGGAGCCCGGCTTCAAATTCTCTCAGCCACTATACGCTCTCATATACTTTTCCTTACCTTATGTATGCTTGACAGTCTCGCTCAAAATCAACGTAAGTGAACGCTTATCAATTTATTAAAGATACTTGCTTCAACATTATTATATTCACGCGTGTGAGGCCTGTGTCCCAGCTGTGAGCAGTGGGAACATTATAGGCTGATTATGTGTGTGAGTCAATCCTAGCAAAATGTCTCCTATCGAGATTTTATTTTGACAGATAATAATTAGTGACTCATCTCGTGTAAATGTGGCCGAATTTTTAAATTTGTTCACAATTGACGCCACTTAAAACATAATCTGCTAGTGTAACAGTAGCTTAACAATCCCTGTGGTGGATGCTCACATCAATTCACTGGACCATAGTTCTACAATCTGTAAACAAGAAAAATAGAAAAAACCTTTCAACCTTTTATTGCGAAAATACATTGAAATAAAAACTGTATCTGTATTGGTTTACCGCATAATTTTCTATTTGCCCACACTGCAAAGGAGGTATAAAATTTATTTAAAAAGTAAACTCTGAATATTCTTAGTTAAGCCGTCGTCTTTTTCTGCGATTCAATCTGCAGTAACTTTTCATCGTGGCAGGTTTTGCAGAATAAAGAGGGCCATTATTTTTCAAAAAGACATGATTATGTGCTGAGAGAAATCACGAGAAAACTGTATCAGGCGGAAGGATGCTGGGGAAAGTTTCGTGTGCTCTCTGACGCAGACATGTTGGAGTTGGAAAACAAAGTAAACAAACTTGTATGAATGGTAAATAAAAAATGCAATGGTGGAATGAATCTAATCAAGTAGATACTGCTAGTATCTAAGTAATTTCTTCAAAAGTTGCATTAACAGAAATTAATGAAAATTAATTTACAACTGGTTTAAATCCACAAACATTTTTTTGGTTTCATTCGATGAATTTGTATAGTAAATTGTACAGATTCAGCGAACGGAACATCAGATTCTATACATATGCATTTTCAGATCAGTGTACAATGCACATAAGTACGTACCTACGTACCCTTGAGCTATTTTCATTTCGGTAATGGTTTACCAATTTTGGCACAGAGTTTAAGCATACTTACCTATTGGAATAAATTAGTGTATCACCTAGAATTACCTTTGTCTGATTTAAACTGAAAGAGAAAATACCTTTTGAATACTCGACGAAAATTTCGGTTGAAGTAAAGTGTCCACCCCAAGCTCAGATTCTAACAAAATTAAATAATTTCGACAGTTCACGTGGCCAGAGGGCTCGGTCGTTCTTTGGCCAAAGAATTAGCATTGCCATTCAACGTGGCAATGCTGCCAGTCTTCTGAGCGCGTTTCCGCATGATAGCGATGCGGACGAGTAGGTAGGTACTTCGACGCCTAAATATCCTTTTGGTTTTGTGTTTATTTATATAGTTAGTTAGACTTTTAATTTAGTACCTACCTAGTGTAAATAGTTTGTCATAATTGTAATTTAAATAAATAAAGTACTCTTTAGTACTTAAAATATTCTCAAACTTGACCTTACAAATTAGTAACACAAAATCAATTAATTCATCCAACATAAGTACTACCTATGCTTCATTATACATCACTTAGCCATGGTGGACACCATGCGATGCAACCCCGACATCCATTATTTAAAGCCGTGGTGTGAAGCCGTTGTGTAGAACGTCTCTAATGCAATCTAGAGGTCCAAAGAGCTACGCTAATTACTTTACGACAGGCTGGGGCTTCGCAGTCGACGTTCATACCTGCTTTAATACATAAACGGTTTAGCACTTGTTGTAATGGTATGTTAAAATAATTATACTGTAAGTAAACTATAGGCGGTGATGGTAAAAGTCGATCAACAATATTTATAAATTGACAAGACAATTTATCAGAAACTTCATAATAATAATATAATATCACCCCTGTATTATCCGAAGGAGGGCAGAGGTGAAGGTAGCATTTATACATACCTACGACTACTAGTGTTGCATTTCTTTGAATTCAACTTTTATATTAATATTCAATACCGTTTAATAAACAAATCTATCCATTTTTTTCTGCTTTGTGTATTCTACACTATACTTCTCACAAGCAAGAGAATAGAATATAATATATTTATTTGATTTAAAACCTGGTACATTAAGGTCTTATAAATAGAAGTATAAATATTTATACTGACATACAAATATTTAAACACGTTACTTGTACAATATTATACGAATAGATTAATTTGTTTGTTATTATTCCAACATTTTTTTAGTTCTAAGGGCTGATTTTTCCTACGCCAGATAATATTATCCGAGGAATAATTTTGAATTTCTGACAGTTCTTCTATACAAAATCTGTCAGACGTCTTTATTTATTTATATATTTTACCATTTATGTGTTTTTTTTATATTTTTATTTTTCTTTCTGTATTTTATTCCACGAATAAAAATTCTCTGGCGATTGAAAAATCAGCCCTAAGTAAAATTTTATTATTATAGAAAACTGTAGGTACTTAGGGCTGTATTTACGGGACGAATTTACATATACATGATTCACTAGCACCTTGTCAGTCAGGGACCGGCACAAAATGGCGGACCTTATTGCGTTAACATCTAATTAACCTCTCAAGTCTCTCATCTTGGGGATAACTTAATTGACTCCGCGCGATCATTTATGCAAGTAATTTAATAGCTCATGGTAGCGCTATTAAATCATTCGTTATTGATTTAAACTTTGATTCAGATTTGATGCCAGTGCGAACAAATATAAAGACTGGAATACACATGCTAGTAGCAGAAAAGCATACTACTTTCGAGCAGATGCTTCTTAGGGCCGGTTTTTTGATCCGTACTTAAACTCAACCAATTGTTAAAAATGGTAAGTAATGGTAATTTTTTTTTAAAATATGTTTTAGATAAATTTTTAGTTTATCTAATGATATAATATCATTGCTAATGGTCAAATAATTAACTATTAGTTTAAAAAATAACCATTAGTGACCATTAGACACGGTGTGAGGATGCTACTTTAATGCGAGCATGCTACACAGATAAGTTTTTGATAACGTCAAAAATCAAATAACCATAAGTATTTAAGAGGTTTGAGATTGTTGAAGGATGAAACGAGCATATGTACCTCAGTTGTGACAGTAATGAGTAGGTACGCTTCTAAAGCCTGTGTTCACTATCAAATGTAATGTATCAGAGGGCATTCTGTAAATGAGCATACTACCTAGTAGCAAACTAGCATGCTTTTTCAATAGCATGTGTATTCCAGGCTTTAGGGGCAGGTACGTTTGAAAAGTTTTACCGTACCTCCCGAGGTTTAGAGCAACCAATAAAATTTTAGACGCCACAAGACACGCATAGAAATGACGGTAATTGAGCCAGGGAGGATTTCAGAGACGACTGTACAATGGCGACCGACAAAAAACGGATAAAAGTTGGGAACATGAATTTCATGAAAGCACTTTAGCTGCTTTTTCGAAGTGTTTTGGCATAACGAAGCCTCCTTCATTGGTTTAATAACAATATCGGTTAGCTGAGAGAGCGATTCTTGGAATGTCTTTCCAATAATCTTGATAGTCTACGAGACAAACGTTCAAAAGTCAATCTCAGTCGTTTTGTTACGTGAATCATATTCCCATTTTAGGTTAAAGGTCGAAAGGTGAAAGTGTTACAGATGATATAAACAAGTAAGGTAGACAGTTAGGAGCAAATGAAAGTGGTGTTCAGTGTTCTACGTAATGTGATATAAGCTTCTAATATTGTTAGCGGACGCTATTTACGCCCGCGACCTTTGTAAAATATCTTACTGAAAGAAATTTTAAAAAAGTTCTTTGTATTGTGGTGAAATGTAATGAGCCACCCTTGAATGTACCTTTCAATAACTTCGTGAGTCCTTCATACAATTTCACCAAAAAGATCATTTTATTTTAGACCACATGGAGATTACGTATATTATAAATGCGACCGACAACGCGCGAGCCAGTGACTTGTCTATTGCCACACTCTGTCTACCCTAAATAATAATAATAATGAGACAAGGACACACTTATGAGATCCACTGGTAAGACTAAACGAGACAGTAATATATTTTCTTTATCTCTTCCGCGTATGCAAACTTTTCGTCTGGCCCCAGTTGTTGCCCTACAAACATCAGCTGTCACCGATTTCTTTGAAAAGTATTACCCGACTACATTAGATAGTACCAATTTACAAGTGACTGTCAAAGACTATCGTTATCTCTAAAGACATGTACGCTAACAGCTAATATATAATAATAATACTTTATTGATGCAAATCCTTACAATCTAGCTAAAGGTCACAATAATAAAGGCGCACAAAAGTTGAAACCCTGACTCCTAAACTAGGAATACCTGTGACTTAGGAGTCATTGTTCTACTGCCTCTTGGACACTAAATACCCTCTGGAAATTAAGAGCTATACAAAACTATAGCATCTACGTCTACGTTATTTAGTGACCTGTCTACATTTTTGAGTGGTCCATCCTCGTTACCTCTTTGTCGTTGGCACGGCTGTATTTCAGATCTTGTTGGCACAAAACTTCGGCAATTCCACAGCGTCGGCAGTGGCAGAGCAGACGTCGTTGGACTGCATGTTTTGGGGCACACACGACAGGATAGGAGGTGGAGCACAGTTTGCGACATAGCACCCATCGTTACCGCTGCGCTGATAGAATGTCACTTAAGCCCTAAGGCCCGTAATCACCTTCCGTTAAATTCCATAAATAAAGATTAACTTAACCCTATTAGATTTATGGCTATCCGTAAGTAGGACCCACATTTATAATACCGTAAATAACTAAATAGTTTTCCACAAGCCAAACCCAAAAGTTTATACGAAAACAAATAATACAACTAATAACTACGTGTCTGAATAGAACAACAATAACTTAATTATGTTCAAACTTTTGTACATGTCCTTTATGTAAAACTGTACATTAATACAAGTTGACTAGTGTTATGACCATAAGCACTACAGCGTATAATGTTTACACAGGCCTCCTCATTTCGAGAGCTGTAATCCACCACGTGGGCCCAGTGCGGGTTGGTATATGTCACATGTCTTTGAATTTTTGGTTTTTAGACATGCCGGTTTCCTCACGATGTTTTCCTTCACCGCATTGAGAGCATTTAGGACCAGTTTACATAAAATATACTTCCTTCAAAACTGTCGATCATAGAGCTCGAACAACATTGACATGCCAAAATATTACTATTTCAATAATATTATAACTTATCATTCTAAGAAGATTTAAAGGAAAATTGTAGAAGATTGTTACAAACAAAATTATTTTCTCACTAACTTACGAGTAATACAAGTATAGCAAGTTCCGAGCTTTACTCATCCAAAGGCTTCGAATCAGATTTTATGTACAACTTGGGTATGTATCGAATACTTACTGCCTACGTTCTAGTCTAGTATAGTATCATCATCATCATCATTTCAGCCAAAAGACGTCCACTGCTGAACATAGGCCTCCCCCAAACATAGCCACTTCGACCGGTACTGTGCTTCTTGCATCCAGCGGATAAATCCCGTAATTTTAAGAATGCTCACAGTCTGATATCACTATATCAGTGTTGATTTGTCAAAAATACCTCTAATTTCCCTTCAGACGGTTTTATTAGGGGAATTGGCCTTCTGGTCTTCACAAGGCATTGGCAGCACTGTAGGTATGACAACAACCATGTGGTGGTGTGGTGTGGTCCTCGGCTATTGACCATAGAATGAGTAATTCCAATATACTTCATTGTTAAAATAACATAAAGCATTTTATCAATATAAATCATATTAAGGTTCAGCGCAAATGGATCCTTGTAAGTGCTATACGAGCGAAAGTTCGTATTATAAAGTAATAGAACTACTGCAAAATTGACTCGAAATTCCTTCGCCGCGCGGAAAATGAACGGGCTAGCCCAACTAAAACTATTTTTCGATAGAAATTTGAAATCACTCGAATATTGAACGAGTTCTCAACCTTTAATGGGTACCTTTAGGATCGTGTTATGAGAACCTAAAAAGGGGAAATTTATTGAAATTCTTTCTAAGTTTTAGATACTAGCAGAGCAACTGATCAGAAATTACAGCATTTTACCTGGTTGCTTTATTGGCATTGGGCAGGGCACATTGCTCGCAGAACCGATGGGGCCGAAAGATTCTGGAGTGGCGACCGCGTACCGGAAGACGTAGCGTTGGAAGGCTTCCCACCAGGTGGATCGATGACCTTGTGAAGGCCGAACAGACCGGTCGAAGTGGAGGTGCTTGAGGAGGCCTATGTCGAGCAGTGGACGTCTTACGGCTGAAATCATGATGAGGACCTGGTTGCTATTAAAACATCATATTCCATTCGTCGAAGCTTTCAACACATTTAAAAAAATATTTTCACAAATAATAAATATTAATCAAGCTTCATGAATAGTACCAATTAAATATGTTTTCAATAAAAAAACCACACACAAAAAATATTTTTCAATCGGCCCTGATGAAATATGAAACTATGCTATTTGCTCCATACCTCAATTTATTTACTACCATTTCATACCTTAAAATAGCACGCCTGTATTCCTCGAAGGGATAGGCAGAGTTGTATCTTTAGAACACCCACATTTTGCCAGTTATGTTTAAGTTCCTTGCAACAGGGGGCGAGAATATTTCATCAACCGGACAGAAATCTCCTCCTTCCTCCTTCTGCGAAGCAGTAATGCTCGCAAAGGTGGAGCCGGAGCGCGTGAGGGAGAGGCAATCTCTGCGCCCGCACGCCCGTAATCGCCGCAGGAGACGCCCTGGACGTCGGGAGTCAAAAGCCGACTCCCGGCCACCGCAGGCGCGGGCTTGCGGGCGGCGAGCAATAGGCAGCTCGCCGCCCGGTAAGGACCAGGCCTGTGTCGACGGCGCGTTGTGCTCCACGCGCGCCTCAAAGAGATGTCAGCACGAACTGACGGGATCCGCTAGGGCCGACGCCTGGCAGGGCACGCTCTCCCGCTCCGCCCAGAGCGGGAGAAGTCATATGATGGTTTCCCAAGCAAAAAAAAAAGGCCTCACGCTCAGCACAAGCCCTTGCGACCACTAGAACAACAAGGCGATCTACCATTTCATTCCGTAGTATGTAAGACCAAACTATAATAGGCTATATATATGCCTATAACTATTACAGAATAAAGGCATAACTCATAATATCAAGGATCAACCCACAATCCCTTTCCGTCAGGGGATGTATACTTTGAACTGTAGGGAACAAAGTTAGTTTACCGTGAAACAGTGGCACGTGACTAGACAAAAAGAACGAAACTCCCTCGGTTTTTTACATTTGACTTCGTTGGGTTGGGATCTATGGATTTTGTGAATAGAATAACTTATTGATGTAGGTATCTATACTAATACTAATATACTAATAATATTATAATAAGAGGTAAAGTTAGTCATATTTTTTTATCTTAGAATATGAAAAATCACCTCAATTCTCACGAAAACACACATGAAAACGAAAACTATCTTCGTCGTAATATGATGAAGATAGTTTTCGTGAGATTATCGATTGGGTAAATCGATTACACAGTTAATAATAAAACCTCTGCACTAAATTTTTTTTTTTTTTTTTCATAAAAACGGCCCTTGGCCAATTACATTAGTTAAAGATATAAAAATTTACAATAAAAAATATACTATAATAAAGAACAGACGTATATCATAAATTACTAACAATAAATTAAATACTATTATTTTCACAAAAATGCAGGCACATTACCATTAAGTCAACAAACTTGTCGGCGAATAAATCGCAGTCCAGGTTGGCTTCCACTAGCTTATTTAACGCGGCCAATGAACTCAAAGTAATTAAATGCACTATATATACTTAGTTGCAATATAGTGCATATAATTACAATCATATCTTCTATACTTATAATAAATCTGTAGAAGTGAAAATTCTGTACATTGAAAATATCAAAAAAATAAATGGCAGGGGGTGTTACTAGACCGACACCGAACCCAAAAATGTGATTAAAAAAATTTTTGTCTGTCTGTCGGTCTGTCTGTCTGTCTGTCTGTCTGTTTGTTCAGGCATCACGCAAAAACTACTGGTTCGATTACGATGAAACTTGGTATAATTATTCTTTAATATCCTGGGCACCACACTGGGTACTTTTTATCCCGGAAAAGTACATACAATAAAAAACAAACTTAATTTTGCGGTTCGATCCCTATACCCGATTACCACTGTCTGTACGGTACCAACCGCAAATACTAAGTTTGTCGTAGGTTGGGTCACCCGCAGTGGAGTTCATTTTTATTCCTTTTAGTTTTTAGAGTTATTTAGGTTTATTTTTATATGAGTCGTAGGTATAGATTTTAATTTTAAAGTATAGGTAGTATATTTGATAGTGTACGTAGTGACCGTAGGTTATTTTATAATACTGTTAGGTAGGATTAGTCATTCGTATAGATATTAGTTTTTAGGGATTTTGCTTATTTATTGAGTTTAGATTAGTTATCATCAGAAATAGGTTTATTTAGGTAGGTATTTAATTTTCTGTTATTGAGTTTTTTTTTAATTAGGTAGGTACTTAGGTAAAGATATCATATAGGTACCTTCTTAATCACCACTAATGAGACACAATTGGTTTTCTACTGTAATTAGCCACAAAGGGCCCGCGAGATAGATGGCATTCTGGGGAAGCACATACATTTTATCCTGTTAGCACGTTCCTGTGGGTAAATTTCCGACATCCACGCGGGCGAAGCCGCGGGCAGAAGCTAGTATACTAATAATATTATAATAAGAGGTAAAAGGAGATGGAAAACGGTGGGCCCAAATGTAATAAGTTGAGATATGGTCTAAAACATTAGTCATATTTTTTTAACTTAGAATATGAAAAATATATGATCAAACGAACTTCCAAGTGAAGTTCGATCATTATTATGAAGAGTTGCTTCATTTGAAGATATAATTATAACAACGTAGTTTCCCTACTTACTTGGTAACTTCGCACAAATTTTAAAGATTTTTAAAACTATTAGGTGACGTAATTCCGCCGTAAGGCCCCTCGGTTGACACTATGACGTTTAGCTCATTTTTTAGAGTCAAGTAGTATGATATAAAACTTTCTCTATACCTGGGAGTCTTCAAGTGTCAGGGAGGGAGGGTGATCATATCTTCAAATGAAGCAACTCTTCATAATAATGATCGAACTTCACTTGGAAGTTCGTTTGATCATATATTATAATTCGTTGCTTCATTTTTCAGATATAATTATAACAACGTAGATATTAAGAGTTAGAAAGTTTTTAAATGGAAAATAAACAATAAGGTTTTTAAACATTATGGTTTTATTTATAGACAAATCAGCCTTACTTATAGTATACTTATGTTTACTTTGTTTTGTTTTATAGTTAATAGGAATTAATAATCAGTCTGAGCGTAAGCAAACAGATCTGGCAAATTGGCTTTCGTTTATAACGCACCTATTATAAAAACGAGCAAATGCGTTAGATGAACTAGTCCACCCTGCGGTTTTGCGGATAGTTTCTATATTAACTCCTGCTAAACTCGCGGCCGAGGTTGACGCGTGCCGTGTACTATGCGCGGCGAATACACTGGTATCAATGCCGCTTTCTGACAAGACTTGTTTGATTCATCTACTGATGGTTTGCGTGATAGCGGGTTTGTGTGGCCGTTTGTACGTCAACAACAGATTGCTTGTACTCTCAGGTCTTATGTTTTTAGTTATAGAAATATAATCTGAGAGCACCGTAGCTGGAAATATCCGCGTATTTTCCCTGAAGTATGGCAGGAACAATATTGGCTGGTCTCTGCCAGGTGCGGATGTCTTTATGATGTCTGTTATGACGATTTTAATGCCGCTATCAGAGAAAAGTATGTTCTCGAGTTTAATCAAAGACAGGGTCTGTACCCTGTGAGCTGTACAAATTGCAAGTAGGACGACCAGTTTTTTTTTTTTTTTTTTCCGGATGAGAGCTCACTATTAGGGAACCACGTTGAAACATGGTTTAAAACCGATTGGGGATTCCAGGTGGTGGAATACTTGGGTTTTATGGGTCTTAATTTATACGCCCCTTTAAGGAGACGTTTTATAGATTCGTCTCAACCAATATTATTGCCTACAAAGGTTGACAAGGCAGAACGATGGGAGTTTAGACTGCCATACGCACACCCGCTATTAAATTGTGACGCTAAGAATGAGATTAAAGCAAATTTGGAAGGGCCAAACACATTGATGTTGTTGATCGTACAATATTGCCACCACAGCTTAAGTGAGGTATTGTACTTTGCTGAATCTTACTGTTAGACAAGGATGATAGCATTAGTGTAGCCGACTCTGCACAGGCACCTCGACGCCTGAAAGCCTGCCGGAGAGCCTCGCGACACCCAGGGTAAGGTTCTTGTGCAACGGGTGGTACTCCCCGAAATGAGATTGCAAGAGGTTTTTATTGGGGTTTAAGTAAACAACGTCGGAAACTATAAGGTTTTGCAATAGTGGGAACCATGGCTGTGATGGCCAGTTGGGATAAACTAATATGCCGTGTGCATTGTCGTCGATAATTTTTCTATGGCATTTGAATACCAGGGAAAATGGTGGAAAAGCGTAGAAGAAATATCTTTGCCAGTCTACCGTAAATGCGTCCACGAATGCTGCGTCAGGGTCTTGTTTCCATGAGATAAATGTGGTACACTTCGCATTATCGCGAGACGCGAATAAGTCTATTTCAGGTTGACCAAAATATTTTATAATGGTTTGGAATGCTTCATCGGAAAGTGACCATTCAGTATCCGGATTGACTACTCTAGACGCAGCGTCTGCACGGTTTTCCTTGGTATTTACGTATTATGCATAAACCCAAAGGTTGCGCTGTTCACACCATTTCCAAAGGGACCTAGCAAAGTCGTTTAAGTGGGGGTATTGAATACCCCCCATACGATTTACACAACTGATCGCAGTGGTGTTGTCCATGCGCAGTAATATTGCGCAGTTGGTTGCATCACTGGCGAAGGACTTCAAACCCAAAAAAGCTGCCATCAGCTCTAAGTAATTGATATGACAATCGTTTTCTGAAAACTTCCACTTGCCATGTATTTGAGCATTGTTGCAAACAGAGCCCCAGCCTGACCTCGACGCGTCGGTATAGATCTCGATATCAAAGTTTGGCTGTCGCATGAAGTTGCGTGCTGTAGTAACGGTTGATAGCGTTCAGATCCTCTAATATAATATTAGGTAGGTTAATTTTAGCTTCGTAATTATTATTATGCTTAAGTAACGCTAGAAACTTCTGACGCTCTAAAACCTTAGTGTATACCCAAGCGTACTTAACGGCTGGGCTAGCGGCGACTAAAATACCGATAAAGCGAGCTAATTCGCGGATTGAACATGACTGTAATTTAGTGAATTTTATATGTAATTTAGTGAATTTTATGAGTAATTCGATAATGATAAGTCGCTTATCGGCTGGCAATTCTATACTGAGATTTCCGGTATCGTAACAAAATCCTAAATACTTGCAGAATTGTCGTGGTTTTAACATACTTTTATCGTAATTGACAACAAACCCAAGAAACTCGAGTAGTTTCAAAGTTTCGTTTACGTTATTAAGACAATTCTCGTAAGTATTTTCAATACATAAAATATCATCTAAATAACAAACTGACTTATAACCGCGATGTCTGAGGTAAGCTATGACTTCCTTCATAACCTTAGTGAATACCCGTGGGGCGACGGATAAGCCAAACGGCATGTAATTAAAGCCATATGTGTGAGTTTTTAGCGAATTATTGGGCTGAAATTGAAATGTTAAATATTTACGATCGGAGTGCCTACTGGCTAGGAGGAAATAGGTACGCATCTTTTAAGTCGATGGTGGCAAGGTATCCATCGCGTGGTATCAATTTGCATGCTGTTCGGTAATCCTCCATTTTAAAATGTTCGCTCTTAATTAGCTTGTTTAAGGTTTTTAGCTTTAATATAAAGCGTTTATCGCCATTAGGTTTTAGTGCGAGGAATATTTTAGAAATAAATTGATCTTTAGTCACATTGAGATAGCCCCTAAAGATTTGAGTTTCATAATAGCTTTCATCATATCTGATTTCTCAGTATTTGATAGGTTGTTTTTAGGTATTATTGATTGTTTTACGTGAGTATGAAAAGGTATTGGATAACCATTTTTTAACCAATCAAGAAATACATTGTTATTTGTTATTTTTAGCCATCGGTCATAAAAGTGGGCAAGTCCACCCGCATGTACCTGCGTTAACGGTGACTCTGAGCGGGAGCCCGAGGCTTGTCCTGCGAGGCAGGGCGTTGTGGCGGCTGCGCTGACGTCGTGTACGGACGGCGATTCCCCGCCGTCGTCGGCCTTCTGTATGCACCCCGCCCCCCCCTATTCGCCGGGTATCGACGAGGCGGGTTCCAGTTTCCCTGGTAGGACTGGCGGGTACTAGGAATTTGAGGCGGTTTCGAAATTTTTGCGGTCTTTTTTATGGAAAGATCTTGCTTTTCGATGGCCTTGGCGGCTTTAATTTTTTCTGATAAAGACGAACCAAACAGTGATTCATCCCGTTCAGACTCGTTGATGATATTTATGAATGCCTTGTCCAGGCTAGGAGTGATGTCCCGGTTGCGAACCATGTTCGGTACCGTCGCTGAGATTTCAGCATTCAACTTGAGCGCTTGAAGGAGCCTACAATTGTCTGGTACAAGGTATTCTTTCAGTACCTTGTCCTTGTTTTCTTTAGGCATTCCTTTCCTTAGCAAAGGAAGCCACAACTGCGATAGATTATCGTGAATGTTATCGCCGTAGTCAGGCGAGTCTGACGTGGATTCACCGAGTGCCGACTGTAGATCAGGGTCTAACTCCGGTTCCATGCTGTCAGTGGGACATCGGGTGGCACGGGTACTGGCTCCATAATGGCTTCATTATCATTGCCTGGGACCACATCAGGATCTTCGCTACCCAAAATTACAATTTGTAATTAAGGTTGTGAAGATAATAATTTTGAGGGTAGTGTAAAAATAAAATTAATTGATTTTGCACGTTAACGTTACATCTGTTTTAGATTGTACGCATTTTCTGTGCTTGTTTGTCATCGTTAAAGACTCGCAGTCAATCCCGATGCAATAATAAACTTAAAGTTTTTTTTTTTTTTTTTTAATTTGGTTTTGAACAATGTCAAAGTTATTGATTTTGCACGTTAACGTTACATCTGTTTTAGATTGTACGCATTTTCCGTGCTTGTTTATCATCGTTAAAGACTGGCAGTCAATCCCGATGCAATAATAAACTTAAAGTTTTTTAATTTGGTTTTGAACAATGTCAAAGTTATTGATTTTGCACGTTAACGTTACATCTGTTTTAGATTGTACGCATTTTCTGTGCTTGTTTGTCATCGTTAAAGACTCGCAGTCAATCCCGATGCAATAATAAACTTAAAGTTTTTTAATTTGGTTTTGAACAATGTCAAAGTTATTGACTCGCAGTCAATCCCAGAGCATTTACAAAACTGATATTTTCACTTTTCACTTCTAGATCACTAACGAATAAAATATACTTTTGCTTACCTTCATCATCTGATGACTTTCTCTTCAATTTTTCTAATTTTCCTGGCGTAGTGATCAATTTTTGATTGCGCGCTTCTTTTTGGCATGTTGCTTAGAGGGCGCGTGCGATCGTTACCGCGCACGAAAAAGGAATGAGCTAAACGTCATAGTGTCAACCGAGGGGCCTTGCGGCGGAATTACGTCACCTAATAGTTTTAAAAATCTTTAAAATTTGTGCGAAGTTACCAAGTAAGTAGGGAAACTACGTTGTTATAATTATATCTGAAAAATGAAGCAACGAATTATAATCACCGCAATTCTCACGAAAACACATACGAAAACGAAAAAACTATCTTCGTCGTAATATGATGAAGATAGTTTTCGTGAGATAATCGATTGGGTAAATCGATTACACAGTTCAAAGTAAAACCTCTGCACTAAATAATGAACTCAAAGTAATTAAATGCATACAATATAGGTAGTGCATATAATTACAATCATATTAATAAATAAAATATCAATTAATTACTCAAAAACCAACATTAATGATTATTGATTTCATATCGATAAAAATAAAAAAAACAGTCTTCTATTTTTAGTCTATTATGTCTCTGGCATGACAGCTGAAGCTGACTGACATTGGCAATAGACCGAGTGACCGAGAGAGCCTGAGTTGCCGACTGCTCTTTGCTCACTCGTTTCGTGTTTTCCGATGCGTTTTGAGTGCTTTCCCGATTATTCTTCATTTTTCACGACCACTGCTTTGTATTTTACGGATTGCGACCCTGCCTACCTTGTACGACCCTTATTTTCACACTGGATATCGAAGATCACTCACACGTTTGACTTGGAATTGTTATTTTGGATTTTACCGCCGGCTTGTGAATTGGATATTGTTCAAACTATGGATCGCTGTGTGAATTGTGGGATAACAACTGGTCACTGCAATACACTGGGTCGACGTACACGATGATCCAATACCGCCTGGTTACTGTGGGGTCGCATAAAATCCCGATATACAGGATGACAGGGAAACTCGACAAAAAAGAGTATTCTATTCTATTCTCGACGTATAGGTACCTAGAAAATAATATTCCGCCTTTGTACCTTTTTGTGCGAAAAGTTTAAATAAATAAATATAAATAAATAATATTTATAATAATAATAATAATAATTTGTTGCTAATGACCTCTAGCATAACCATACTAGAGGTCATTAAGTCCAGTGAACTGGATGGTAAAAAAATATTTTTTTTGCTATTAAAGACCTTTTATTTCTGAGATTATGTAAGTATTGCAAGCATTTTTTTTAAAATTATCACTCATTTTTCAACTTTCAGAAAAGTATCAATTTAATGTTTGGAGTGGAGTAGTTTTTTCTCATAATTAATTGTTTTTGGTTACAAGTCAGAAAATTTCTAAAAAATCGAAGAACCGACACGGCTCGGTAACCATCCAGCTTTGAACCCTAGTTAACTGGACTAAATTTAATTGCTAATAACCTCTAGTATAAGGCCTTTCAAGGAATATGTCGAGAATAGAGTAGAATACTCTTTATTGTACTCTTTTTTGTCGAGTTTCCCTGTCACCCTGTATATCGGGATTTTTTGCGAACCTCAGTAACCAGGCGGTATTGGATCATCGTGTACGTCGACCCAGTGTATTGCAGTGACCAGTTGTTATCCCATAATTCACACAGCGATCCATAGTTTGAACAATATCCAATTCACAAGCCGACGGTAAAATCCAAAATAACAATTGCAAGTCAAACGTGTGAGTGATCTTCGATATCCAGTGTGTAAGCAAGGGTCGTACAAGGTAGGCACGGTCGCAATCCGTAAAATACAAAGCAGTGGTCGTGAAAAATGAAGAATAATCGGGAAAGCACTCAAAACGCATCGGAAAACACGAAACGAGTGAGCAAAGAGCAGTCGGCAACTCAGGCTCTCTCGGTCACAAGGAATACGTCGAGTTTCCCTGTCACCCTGTATAAGTTGAAAAACTTATTTTATTTTGATCACACTGCCAACTTCCAAACGCCGCTGTTACTGTAAAATGCCTAATGGAAAGATCCAATTACATTTTGCCCGATCCCCAAAGTGATTTTGGGTTTATAGCTGATGGGCTGAGCGTGGGGTCCTTGGCTCGATTCCCAAATCAAACCCAGGACCCCACGCTCAGCTGTCGTACTTGTGACCGCGAGACCAACGGGCCAGTTGGGGTTGGTGGGGCGGGGGGCTATTAGGTGTACAGTAGGTGTGAATAAGGCTAATATTATCTAGATACTCGTAGGTAACTAACAAACTTTATAGTTACGTTGGTAAGTAATCTATATTATATAAAAATGAATCCCCATTTCCCTTGGTCACGCCATAACTTGAGAACGAGTTTACCGAATTCATCAATTTTTTTTAAAGTTTTCTAATACTTTGTAGAATGTTCTTACGGAAAAAAAATATAAGAAAGTTCTTCACGCGTACGAAGTCGCGGGCAGAAGCTAGTATTTAATAGATTCGCCCCGTGGGTGCATGCTGATAAAAGTCTGAAATATGTACCTATTTGTAAAGTTCAGACTTAGGGTAGGCAGATTTAATGGATTTCAAATCCATTGAACCTGCCTAGCCTCTGAATCTTACAATCGCGTGGCGCGAAATAAGAATAATGGCTAAAAAGTCGCATATATCCGAGCTGACTACCCAACACCTAACTATAGTCTGAATCAGAGTTATGAATGTGACTGCAGTAAAAGTAGGTACCTTTCAACATGTTGATAAATTAGGAACGACCGTCCGATCGAACAAGCTGAAAAAAGCGGCCAAGTGTGTGTTGGACCACGCGTATCGGACAGTGAAGGGTTCCGTAGTTACGATGAATATTTACGAATGCCCAGGATCGATTTTATCTACCCCAAAAACAAGTTTGTATTTCTTAAAAAAGCTATGGAAAACATGGTAAATTACTGCGGTTGTGACCGAAAAGATCCTATAAATCTCAAATAATATTGACTTAAATAAAAAAAAGCCACTGTATTTCCGTATTTTCACTGAACCATTGTTCAGCTGTGCACAGAATATACCTTCTTTCCAATTTTAATCGATATAGTGCAAATGGTATATCGTATCCATGAATATTGTATTACCCAGTAACTGGGTTGTGGAGGTCAGATAGGCAGTCGCTCCATGTAAAATACTGGTTTACAGCCGTTCGGTTATACTGGAAGCCGACCCCAACATAGTTGGGATAAGGCCAGGCAGATGATGATAGTGCAAATGGTCTCCGAGTACCGACGACACACTGACGACAGACGACACACGGACAGACGGACGGATGGACAGACGAACATGACAAAAATATAAGGGTTCCGTTTTTGCTATATGACTACAGAACCCTAAAACCGTCAACCAGTGGAAGCAGAGCTGAGATTGACACTAGATGAACAGACGATCCGATGCAAGTAACACGGAATGGCTGAATGCCAACTGCTAAAAACTGTCCGACGTAGTATCTAGTGTATAGAGGAGGAAGTCCAGTAGTTGTCTATACATATAATAAAATAGTAACGAAGTCAAAACTGTATATTGAATATTCTTGAAAAAAAGGACTTAATTTCTATGAGGTGTCACAACAAGTCTAATGCCGAAAATATGTTTTTTTTTTCTACTTTAGTTTTAGAATGTTTGTCTTCTCTGGATGTGTGTTCCGGAATGGTGCTAAAACGACTAAATGGATTTGGATGAGATTTGGCTCGCAGATATTTTATAACCTGGATTAACACATAGTGTAACTTTTATCCCGGTAGTACGTTCCCGTGAGATATTTTCCGACATACATGCGGGCGAAGCTGTGGGAAAAAGCTAGTCGGTAATACAAGTGAACAATTAAATCATCGGAATTGAATAAATAAATAAAAATAAATACCCCGAATATACAAAACTCCTCGGAATTCGAATAAAAATTAATTATAAAGCGCAATATCCCTCAAAACAGGTCAGTCATAAAAATGTGCCGCGGATGGGTGAACAAGGTGACATATGGGAACATTCGCGTGTTTCGTCATTTTTGCTGCACGTCATAAAAACAGACATGCTGACTCTGTATGCCTGTATATAATTCCAGCTTATCTCGAAAACTTTTAGCCGTGGTATAGGGTTCTTGTCATAATTCAATATTTTTTTGCAGGTTTATTTAGAATTAAAATGAAAATAACAACTTATAACGTAGTTAATTAATAAAAATAAAAATAGCTAATATAACTAAAACTATTAACAAACTAAAATCATTAAACTTGAATAACCTTCATTGCTATTCCATTGGGAACATAATACGTTAACAATGGAATATCAATGAAGACCATTCAATTTGAGAGTTTAGAGAAGAGTGATATTTAGTGACGAATTCTGGGAAATTATCAAAAATATACTGCTGAGGCCTCCTCTCTTCGAGAGGCAGTGGGCTGTAATCCACCACGCGGACTCAGTGCGGGTTGGTAAACGTCACCTGTCTTCGAATTTTTGGTATTAGGACAAACTAAAACCATATCAACAAAGGTAAAATCCTACTAATATTATAAACATGAAAGTTTGTATGGATGGATGGTTGGATGTTTGTTACTCTTTCACGCAAAAACTACAAAACGAATTTGAATGAAATTTGGCACACAGATGGTTTATAACCAGGATTAACATATAGGATAATTTTTATCCCGATATTCCCACGGGATCGAAACTTATGCGGGTGTAACCGCGGCGCGTAGCTAGTATAATATAACATCGCGCCTGTTATCCCCGAGAAGGCAGAGGTGTAGCTACCTATAGTACACCCACATTTCCCATGTAATAGGGGGCGAATCTATTGTCATCACCGGACACAAAATTCAGACACCAGGGGCTGCAGTCACATTCATAGCGATCGCTTTACGACCGAATTCGGTCGCAAAGTCCCGAATTGACAAGAGTAATGTATGGAGTGACAGGACTTTGCGACCGAATTCGGTCATAAAGCGATCGCTATGAATGTCGAGACTGCAGCCCCAGGCTGCTACTGCAAAAATCTTGATGGAAAAACCACATAACACTTTGCCCGACCCGGGAATCGAACACATGACCGTCCTGCAACAAAATACAAAGCATTACAAAATGACTCGCCATGAGAATTATCATAGTACCGGAACAACAGACTATGAATTGATAATGTTGCATCCACTAAATCAACGAGCCAGTCTGGCGCACATAACTAAGGCAATAAAATGTATTCACACATAAAATAACCCACACCATACAATGTTCGTAATTTACTAACAACAAAGTCAAACTACACAACTGTGCTATAAACTAGTTAGCTTTGCGTTGATGTTATCAGTTCACTTAATTTCAGTTGCATTTGTTTTTAAACTTTTCTTTAGCTTAGAAGAATGTGTAATAGAATGGACGTGTCGTATTTAAATTATATTTATTTTTATGAATAAAGTCTGTCTGTCATTAAGGTACGATTTTTGATTTCATAAATAATTAGAACACTGTATTGCCACTAAGGACGTTATTGAGGTCATATTAAAACGCGAACAAGTTTTAAAGGAAATATCAACAATCATAGAATATTCTTGACCCTCCTCCTCCTCGAAAAAGTTCATCAATTACATTTTTTTAAAGAATGGATTGATGCCCATTGCCATCGATATCAAATTATAGTTCTCGCCTAACGTCAAGACGTCCAAAGGGATTTGCGGTACAAGAACAAGGGACCGTGTTTACATTGGTCGTTGACAATGCCACCCGGTCACACCTCTTTGCGGTTAACTCGAGAGCTTACGGCATACCGATGTCAATCGAACGATTGATTTCCGAACCATCATGTAAATTCGGTTTTGATCTTGGGACGCCCATGAGCGACTTTTGCCAGCTAGCCTGTTGCCACGCAACCGAAAATGTAACAAAAAAGTAGCGTTGCGGTCGCTCCCGTGTGCGCATCGTCCAAATCTCAACAAGGAGACAGCGACGGAGACAAAAAAGTTGCTGGGCTGTTTATTAGTTACAATATGTAAAGCTTGGGTTTCCTACGATAACGGTAGCCGCCACATAACTACCGCAATGACGGCCGTCATGAAATCGATGGCACCTTTGACTTTACGGTGTCAAAAAACGGTATCTAGGGAAACACACAAACATACTTTCATAAATAACGTTTCAGTGACGTCATTCGACAATAAATTGCGGACGCTATGTGGCGGCCACCGCAGTCTTAAGAAACCCTAGCATAAGCAACCAGATTTCACCCTGAGGTAGAAATCTATCATCGGATTCAATTTATGTTCAGTCATTCAGATGTATACCTACTTTCAATATGGGTCATGTCAGTATTGCGGTTTTTATAGCACGTGGAACTGGATCACGGGCGGATTATAAATATCTTGAAATATCGGAAAATAGCACGATCCCGTCACGGGCAATAGTTATTGCAATTTAGTTCGTCAAATACACATAATACATAATTTTTAGAAGTATGTTTGTACGTATATTCTCATAATATTTGTTTAGTTTTATAAAGTGTTTTTTTTTTAATGTTGCCCCACACTAGGAATTTCTCCTGTATCGTGGGTGCGTTTACAAACATTTAAACTGACGTACACAAACAGCCAGACCCGGAACAACTACTTGTAGGCCATACAAATATTTGTTCCGTGCAGGAATCGAACCCGCGACACGCAGCGCAGCAGTCAATCGCTTAACCACTGCGCCAACCGTGCCGTCAATTGGTTATGATTTTATGTATTTTGTTTGTCACCTGTATTCTTTCACACGCTGTCTACATCTCTCTATCTATTGTCCTATCGCAGGTAAAAGCTCTCTAATCGCAGGAAGAGATTTCTTATGAAATAAGCATCACCTTTGTACCTACTTTTCTGTTGTTTTTTTTTTCTTGTCTGTTTATATATGTGAGTACATACATCATCATCATCTGCCTAGCCTTTTCCCAACTATGTTGGGGTCGGCTTCCAGTCTAACCGGATGCAGCTGAATACCAGTATTTTACATGAAGCGACTGCCTATCTGACCTCCACAACCCAGTTACTGGGTAATACGATACCCCTTGGTAAGACTGGTTGTCAGACTTTCGGGCTTCTAACTACCCGTAACGACTGTCAAAGATCCACGAATGCCAGCCAGGACCAACGACTTAACGTGGTTTCCGAGGCACGGAGGGGTCTCGGTTTGTAAAGATGGTCACCCATCCACAGACCAACCGCGGCAAGCGTAGCTTAACCTGACCGATCGACCTGTGCGGCTGTTATTATTTAGCCACGGGCCCACCACGGGCCACGGTGTATGTGAGTACATACACGGTAAAATAAAATAAATAAATAAAACAACATAACCTCACGCCATCTTCCCATAGGGGTAGGCAGAAACTACAGAACGTAACCTGCTATTATCTTCACTTTTTACCTCGTTTACGTTCATACATCTGGTCAAACACGCACGCCCCGGTTGCGTGTACCTCGCACCTGACCTTTCTGGAGAACATCCTATCCTATCCTACTATAATATTATAAACGTGAAAGTTTGCATGGATGGATGGACGTATGGATGTTTGTTACTCTTTCACGCAAAAACTTCTGTACGGATTTAGATGAAATTTGGCACACAAATGGTTTATAACCAGGATTAACATATAGGATACTTTTTATCCCGATATTCCCACGGGATCGAAACTCATGCGGGTGAAACCGCGGGGCGCAGCTAGTCACCAATAAGATGACTATAATGTCCTTTTAGGTCGTCCCCACTTCAATCCACCTTGTAAATACCTTCTGGTTCGTTTTGGTACTATGTTTCTACCTACCACCATAAGAAGAAAGTGTAAGTTTATATATGTACTAGCTGCGCCTAATCCTGGTTATAAACTATCTGTGTGCCAAATTTCATCTCAATCCGTTCAGTAGTTTTGGCGTGAACGAGTAACAAACTTCCATCCATCCATACAAACTTTCACGTTTATAATATTAGTAAGTAGGACTAGTAGGATGTATGTGTAGTGGAACCTATATACATACATACCTATGTATGTATATAGCCGTGTTTTATTGAAAATCCCCAAAATCAAAGGTTTCATGAAAAATCTCGACAAAACCCAAGCTATGGCTAGCCAGTTAAAAAAACAAAACGGTTTGGTCGAGAAAAAACACATTTACGGTCTCCGAAGTTGAGCACAAAACTTGACGAATTAATTTATCGTTGTTAGCAACCTCAGTGCACCGTGTGTGGCGCCATCTATGTATTTTCTGACTTGAAAGTGTTTACAACGCAAGTTCAGTAAGTACCCCGCAGCTAGTTATGAAGTAAAAAGTTCCTCCCAGTGTGCCATTAAACCTGAAAAGGGAAGGAAAATATTTGTGCTGAAAATAATCCTGAAATATAGTGCGAGCTATTGAAATAGAGGACAAAGGAAAATGCGCCGTAATGACTTTCGTACATAATGCCTAATGTTAGCAAACCTCAATGTTCATTGGACTATATACCTAGGTGTAACAAGCGAGCCGTCCTGCTTCACGCTGGTGCAATGAATTTAAGAATAAATATAAGAAAAAAGAGAATAGTGTAGTATATTCTATAAAACGTGACTATGAGCACAAATCAATCCGACTTTTTTTTTTTTTTTGAGGATGGGTAATCATCAAATGACTCCTCCCGCTCTGGGTGGAGCAGAAGGGAGTGTCAGACTCTTACTGACTAAAACCCACCCGTGTTCCTTCCTTAGCCCTTTATGTTCCAGGGCAGCGGTAACCCTTTCGGATGTTCCCGCTACCCTGGCAGGCTTTGGCCCTATCGGGCCCCGTCAATCTTGCTGACATCTCTTTGAGGCGCGCGTGGAACACATACACGCCGTCCGGCACGGGCCATGTCCTGATCGGACAGAGAGCTACCCATTACTCTCCGCCCGCAGGCCCGCGCCTACGGTGGCCGGGAGTCGTCACGCGGCTACCCTACCCTTTCCCTCCTACTTTTGAAGTTGCACCTGCACGGTATCTGTGTAACTTCATGTCTTTAAACTAAACGAATGCCAACACCTGGTTATTTTACAACCACCAAAACATTAGGTATACATATACAAAATGTATCAGAAAGGTATAATATGCGACCAACATCGTTATCACAATAAAATTATCAACTGTCCCACTCAAAAAGTCTTCTAGTTGACTGGTTACTTTACCCTTGAATATGACCACACATATTCTGATACATGCTTTATATATGTATCTTTAAAGTCTACACCATAATAATAGAAAATACAAAAACAAATCACACGGTATTTATCAAGGACGGCCAAGAAATGAGGCGTCCCCCACAAAAGACACCAACACCTACATATGTATTAAAACTAAAGTTTACATAGCAACAGTACTTGATTCTCAAAGTAATCGCCTACCTTTACAGACAGGCAATTAATCTTTCTAAATAATGACTTCCTCAATTAGCCTTAGGTAGGTACCTACGTGACTGACAATTACTTAACGGTAAAAGCATTGTTTTTCGGAAGACAGTTTAAAATATGACAGTTTAACGCGTGTAATGGGGGATTTACACTAGGTCGGTTTTCGCCGTGCGGCTGGTCGCTTACCAAATCGCCTCACAAGCCGAATCGCCACCCCATTTACATAGGTCGATAAAAACGCAGGTGACTAGTTAATTTTGCATGAAAATGTTGACCTTCATGCGGCGGGCGATCCCTGCGACTGGGCATTTTCACGGTTGATTTTAGTCACCCGCCGTATGCGACCGTCGGCGCACGACAAAAGTCGAAAGCTACTTTGGAACTTGCGATTTTAGTCACCTACGGCCTATCTTTTTTTTTTTTGTGTGGGATATCATCAAATGACCCCTCCCGCTCTGGGCGGAGCGGAAGCGAGTGTCAGACTTTTACTGACTAAAACCCACCCGTGTTCCTTCAGTTGCCTGTGCCAAGGGCCACGGTATCTCTTTCGAATAACCCGCAGCCCTGGCGGCATCGGCCCTAGCGGGCCCCGTCAGTTCGTGCTGACATCTCTTTGAGGCACCTACGGCCTACCTGTATTGCCATTTAGACGCGTGTGGCTATAGTCACCTGTGTAAAGCCCGCCTAAGTGTACTTTTGGTTTTGTTTGTAGGATAGTTATTTAGCTAGTTATTTAATTTAGTACCTAGTAAAAATAGTGACTCATAATGTAACAATTGTATACAAGCATTGTAATTTTTCGAACTAATATCGTAAAAAGTGTCTTCTATTTAATAAAAGTCTTAAATTCATTCATTGACAGATAACGCAAAGCCCACACCCCTAGGTCTAGAACTAGAAGCATTAGATTGTGCACAAGTGTCCCCTATACAATGAAGGCGAGCACTAAGGAAGGATTTTCGAAAATTCATTCCCAAAGGGGGTTAAATAAGGGATAAAAGTTTGAAGGGAAGTTACTCATGTTGGCCGATGGGCACATGGCTTGTACCTAAATGTCATAATCTGACCAATGAACAAGCCATCTTGGCATATTGTGAAGGGAAGTGGCCACAAATATTGGTATATTCATTACGCATAGCTAAAGATTGATGATTTTAGTTTATTTTGTTACTACCAAAAATAGAATCGGACATTTGATTTCTAGATGCAATAATATCTTGATCCTCTAACCCTGTGTAAAATTTCTACTTTTATATCTGTAATTCGTATCACGAACCTATGGTGTACAGACGCCAGTACATTAAGCTACAATTTTATTTAATAGATTTTCAACTTTAACGCTAAAGCATTGTTCAAGAGTTCAAGGTTTATTGGGAAAATTTGACAGTTTCGGGTTAAGTAATGTATACACTCGGCCTTATTCAAAAGCGGTTTACTCTTTTATTTTTTAATGAAATTTTATATTGTTACCTTCGATCACTATTATTGATCGAAGATTATTTATACGAAGATAGCATTTTCGAACCCATCGGTTTACGTAATGTGTCGTATTTCAACGATGCATTGGTTATTTCACGAAAAACTCGCAATTGAAAGTTGCCAAGTGTTGACATATTGGTGCTCGTGACTGTACATAATATTCTATTCTTCACAAATTTGAATTTGTTTGCATTGTCTGCTGTTATGTTTAGAAGCTCATTGATAAAATTAATTTGTAACTCAGATTTTTAGTTGTTTTGATTTGTTCTTTCTCTAGTATTGTATACAAAGTAGTTTTCATATTTTCTTTTAAATGATCTTAAAATTTTACCTTTTAAGTTTCACTCGTGTGCAAAATAGTTCCATAATATTTTTTTTTTGTATTTAAGATGTCGATAACATCGTATGTTACACATATGTAATGTCGTTTTTTCTCACTACGATGTTTGTTTTAACTGTTTGTTTTCCCGAATTAAATATATAAATTCTTTACCGCCTTATACTTTCAGCCCCACCAGGTATAAATACCAAAAGAATTGACCAAGCCACCATCATATTGATCTAGGGATAAACAATTTAGGTATGTACCTTAACATCCTAAATTCAATCAAGGCGTAATATAATTGGGTCTCTCTTTTATAAGATTGTCAGTGTTTCCAGGGGCTGTGGCCCTTATAACGATCCCTTCTAAAATCAGAACAAAGGTAAACAATGGAAGACCAGAAAACAAATCCATTGCTACCACTACCGCATACCAGCGCTGCGAAATTTATTTTTTAAATTTCGTAGCATCATGCTGAGTTTGGCCTCGTATAGGACTTGCTGTTTCATTTTTCTTTTTGTTACTTTTTTTATATAATTTATTTTATTTTTGATTGTGTTTAGTTTAGTTTTAGGATCTTCTTTCTTTCTTTTTTTTCATTCATTGAACCTTAGTACGGAGTACGGACCTTAGTATTTGTAAGTAGACTTGTCCTTTAGTATGTTTTTTGGTTTATCTACTTTACGGACTAAGGAAAAAACCAGCCCAGTAACTGTCGGACGACGTATTGTGAAGGACTCCGCCGGCGGGATGAATATTTACGCATGAACGATATTGAATTTATTGACAAAAACAAGTTTATATAAGTAGTAGCTATGTATTTCACGGTACTTCTCAGAAAAACTGTTAAAAACAAAGTTATTTCTACGGTTGTTATCGAAAATATGGGCTATCTCAAAAACTACAACGAATCTTCTTCATAACTATTTTCATCAATTTTTTTAATTTCGGTATTTTATAGATAAAGTTGCAACGTTAGATGGGGTACGAATTTTTTCATCGATATAGTGCCAATAGTCTGCGAGTAAAATGGTTGTAAATAAAAAATTGTAAAATTATTTGGGTTTCATTTCTGCCATTTGCCTACGGAACCCTAAAAAGCTTGTTTTAAATATGGCAGCCTGTAAGTGTCTCACTGCACGGTATGCAGGGTATGCAATGCCACTATGTTAATGAGATTACGAATGAAAATACGTCACCACGATTGATGTGCTTTAAGTTCTTTCAATGTTTTCCTTCACCGTAAATCAGTTAGATGGCACAAAGAAACACAAACACATAGATATAAAGAAAAGAAAGAAAAATAGATTTATGTGTCTCAGAAACGATCAATTAACTTGAATAGTAAAGACACATAAAAAAAACAACTCAAGAACGGTCCATAAACCGACCACGACATACAACTGCAATAATAGTTTAAAAACAAATCACATTCGCCATAAACAGAGCCATAACATTCATGCACAAGCTATTCGTGTATCATGCATTATTTATGTCCACACGGCGACCAAACGTTGCCAATTCCTCAGCAAGGTTACTAGGCCAGCAAATGTTTTTTACCATGGACTATTGGACTTGGAGGAGTGTGAGATTATGTCCAAATGATGTGCTGGTTACTGGAGGACCGCCAAATCTGAGCGCCTCGGGAACAGCGCGGGGTTGCCAAAAGCTAACTGATCGATGGGCTTAGGAATTTGCAAGCGGATTCAGGAGTATAGATAATGTTTGGGTTAATAGGGGAGAATGCCAGGTTGTGTTGCAAATTATGTTATCATAATAATGGTTTGTTTGTGTCTTAAGTATGGGTTTACTAACCTACTTCCTACTAATATTATAAACGTGAAAGTTTGTATGGATCATCCATCCGGATGCATAGATTTTTGTTATTCTTTCACGCAAAAACTACTGAACGGATTTGGATCAAATTTGGCATACAGATAGTTTATAACCAGGATATTTTTTATCCTGATATTCCCACGGGATCGAAACTTATGCGGGTGAAACTACGGGGCGCAGCTAGTAATAACTATACATCACTGCATCAGATGGAATAGTTTACATAACATAACGTCACACCTGTACCTTAGTACACCCGCATTTCACCAGCATAACATAATTAACTAAATGTGGGTGTAGAGATTCCACCTTGAACCATCTTTAAACCATTTGGGAGCAATGAGTGATTAACTATTTTTTAAATCAGAGACTAACTGGAACTTGAATAGATTCCCATTTAAAAAACCTACCTAAAACGTAAAAGTTCCAAACGCGTAGCGGCCACTGATCGTAGCACGGTTTACTACGCCGTAGCACTGCACGTTTTCTTTTGAGAACCGTGCGCCCGCGCCGGAACAGATAACGTCACATGGATTTCTACTCTACCTTCTAAGTGAACGGTAGACGAGTGAACAACCGCGAGTTGGTGAAACAGAACTATCTAGGGTTCGTTGTTGTATCAGTTCGAACATACCATTTTTTTTTTCTCTTCTTTTGTTATTGTAGTACCTTTTGAGTTTGGATAATTCATGTGTGTATCTCTTATATCGCTGTTTTCGCGTATTTGTTAATTTTACTCACATTGATCGTTAGTGGAAGCTTGTAATTGGCCATCGTTTACACATTGTACTAGATATTAAAATGTATTAGCTATTAGTTTTCCTAAAAGTAATAAAATAAAAGAAATAAATAAATACAAAAAAAAATGCATAAGATTTTATATCAGTTGTATAAACATACCGTTTGTGAGGAGATTCCTATCACGGCAGTCTGGATTATTCAAAGGAATTAATACCTCCGCGAAGGAACAAAAGTAAACGAAGGTAAGATAAGGCGGTTAAAATATTCACGAGGGCACGAATCCAATATTCTTGTTATCTAGTTAGCGAACAGCCGAGCCTTGCACCGGAATAGAACCATAATTCCTGTGAATAAAAGAATAAGGCATACTTACATCAATACATTTATCCATATATTATGGTTTTTTAAAGGAGGCGTGGTGGTGTGTACACATGCATAAACATAATCAGCTATAATGTTCCCACTGCTGGGACATAGGCTTCCTCTCAGTAAGAGGAAGTGGGTCCTAATCCACCACGCGGACCAGTGCGGGTTGGTAGATGTCACATGTCTTTGAATTTTAGGTTCTAGGACTTGCCGGTTTCCTCACAATGTTTTCCTTCACCGTTTTGTGAGCAGTTGTGGGGGCGTGTGTGTTGAATCATTAAGTTCCCTTCAAAATGGTTGAGCTGAATTGTGCTGATCTAAGCGTCATGTTCATAAACGGGGGCGGGTTATGTCTTAGTTGCTACGGCTTATTTTAATTTTTTTTTAATAGTTTTTTTTTATTTCGTTTGTCTTTTTTAATACGGACGCTTTTAACGTGCATTTCTTTCTACATCGTTCTCACATGTATAATTTCAACATAAATGATGTAAACAATATTTTGATCTTGCCCCTTCTTCTCCGTAGGAACCTGCCACGCTTTGGAATGGGCAACTAGTTTCATCTTTCTGACTGACCGCCCCTTGCCAATTCAAAAGTGCCTGTAATTGATTATTTGGGTACCTATCTATATAAATAAAAATGAATCACCGAAATGTATGTACGCGCATAACTTCCGATCGACTGCACCAAATTGGATAATTCTTTTTTTTTGTGTTTATTATTGTCAGGACAAGGTTTGTATATACAATTGGACCCGGTAGGTGGCGCTGCTTTTTCGGGCAGGACGACGTCTGCCGGGTCCGCTAGTTTGAAATAAATGAGAGTTTGACTTTGAGACTTTTATAGCACTTGAAGTATTACCAAATGCCTAGGCACCTCCGCCTCAATCGGTAGTCTAGTTGTCGCAAGCGCTACTGCTGAACATGAGGTCCTGGGTTCGATTCAAATGTTATTAGGCTGTTCCATCTGGAATTTCTCAGTAGCAGTCTGGGTTTGTGCCCGGTTGATGGTCTATGGGCCTGCGTCGCCTGAAATAAATGAGTAAATAAATAAATATATAGACTCGCCCCCTATTAAATGAGACTTAAAGATAACTGGAGAAATTTTGGTGTTACTAATATAGTTACCTACACCTCTGCCAAACCTTTCGAGGAAACAAGGCGAGATGTTATGTAATGTTACCGAAGCTCTCCTGTTAATATAAACAATGGCATATTGTTCGTACTTCCTAGAACTTTGTAGTTGATCCGACTATACCAGTTAAGTTTTCAATATGCTAGCGAATATATTGATCAAAGAGCGGGTTATTCTAAATCCGTGATTCCCATAGGTAAGAGGAGTCTTATGTTCTCACACGTATGTATGTATGTATGACAACACGGTTAGCGCAGTGGCTGAGCGATCGGACTGCTGCGCTGCGTGTCGCGGGTTCGATTCCCGCACAGAACAAATATTTGTAAGTCCTACATATATTTGTTCTGAGTCTGGGTGTTTTTCTATCTATAATATGTAAGTATTTACAAAAAAAAATGTATATAAGTAGTTTATCAGCCATCTTGTTACCAAAACACAAGCATTAGGTTGCTTAGCTTGGGACTAGATGGCGCTGTGTGAAATGTCCAGGGATATTTATTTATTTTATTTTTATTTATGTTCTCTGATTTTGAGTGACATCGCCTGTGTTTGGTTGTAAAAATACGGTCTGGAAATCTGTTCATATAGAAATGCTTATTTTAAGTCTTTATAGCCTCTATTTCCGTATTCAATTAACTTATTTATACCTCCTACGTTTAGTAAGTCTTACTGTTTAAAAAAATCAGAATCAAAATATCTTATTTCACAAAAATCCACATGGGCACTTATGAAACGTCAGAAACTAGGTGCGCGGTTCCAATTGGTCGTTTCCTATGGAGACCGGCAAGAAACTTCACGGTTACTCTTTTAAAAATAAAATGTTTTTTAAATTGTTTTCATGTTACATTGTAAACAGGTATGAGAGGACAGTGTAGGCCTGTCAACACGTACTGCTGAGATAGGACCCTTTTGACCTCGTATAGGACTTTCTGTTTTATTTTTGTTACTTTTTTTATACATATAAGTAACTTGATTTTTTTATTTTAGACTGTGTTTAGTTTAGTTTGTGATCTTCCTGTACGCGTCGCAATAAATACTTTTTCTTTCTTTCTTTCTTTACCAGTGTTTATGATAAATTAAACAAAGATTTTTTGATAAATAGATTTACTAGGGCTTTTACAAATTTTGATAACTTTTTGAATAGGTACGTAGTGAACAGAGAATTTTGCAAGAAGAAGTTTTTGAACGAATGTAGGATTTGAATGTAAGAATGAAAGTTATTGAATGAAGACTATTGGGCGAATGTGTCGTAGACAACCAGAAAAACTTTGTTGTATAGACGTTCAGTCTCATAACAACCGCTAGTTATTAAACAGAAAACAAAATAAAAAGGATTTCGCCGTATTTACCCATAGCCAAAAACCAATACCATTAATGTAAGAGGATCGGGACGTAACATGATATCGATATGACAGGAGAGGAGATTATGCCGTACATAGTAGGTACATACATTGTGTAGGAACAAATTCATCTGGCCAGGGTGGAATGGTCGTCCCCGCACCCTAATTGCGTAACACACAATCAATGGGAATCAGAATCATTTTGAAGCAAATTGCTAATCCATTGCTTCATAACTTAACTAATCTTATACTTAGTGTTATAGGCGACCTATTCATTAACTATTTTTTCTTCATTATAGTCAATTTGAAAATGTGTACAACAATACTCTATTGCTAACTGTGGAGGCTTGTAAATAGCTTGTCGTCAATTACCTCACTACTACTTCTGTATTTGATAGCTGTAAGCCACCCAAAGACAATAAAATAAAAAAAGTAAGTTCGAAAAATTTGTCTACTCAACACGCACAAATAAAGCACACGCACAAATAAAGCAATGAATGTTGTTGAACTGTCAAAATGAAACCGATTCCGATTGATCGTGTGTTACGCAAGCAGGTCAAAGGTATTGTAAAGAACACGATGTGGTTTTAATTTGGTAAAACACAGGGTGGCAGGGACATCGACACGCTCCCTGTTACCATGGATTCTTCAGTACATGATTCTGAACCCCACTGCGTTAAAAGTTTTCGTCGGATATTTAAAAAAAAAGTGGCTGTTACATACATTTTGACCGCGTAGGTACTTTTGTATGAAACAGTACGGTAGTTTATTTTTCGATAACCGATGAAAATTTTTTACGGTAGGGTGTGTGAATGTATAGAATTCATGGTTACAATTTCTGCGTCGATGTACAGTCAACAGTAAAAGTAGAATCAGAAATTCAAGACTAATGAACGGAGTTCGCAGCTATATGGCAGCTGTACTAGTAGTAAATGTTTGATATAATTTACAATCACATACTCTTGAATTACTTCGACGCCACACAGTTCTGACGCGAACTCTGTTCATTGGTATTGAATTTCTGATTTTGATCATCTACTGTTACTGTTGACTGTACCTGCCACTCTGTATAATACACACACACACCAGGCCGGCAAATGCCGCCGGTCTCACCATGAAAACTAGGAAAAGGGATCTCCCTAAGTAGCTGCCCCAAGGTAGAGAATTATGTGGGTTCCCACATAAAAAACCAGCTCTTACAAAAGTGACAGATAAAAAACTACTACTACACTACTACTAGCCGATGTATTCTGTAAAAATCTCACCGTAAAACTTAAGTGAAGCGAGCTTAAAGTGGGCTCGAGAAGACAATAGTGTCGATCCCCAGCATCGAGTGGAATGACAGCTCACGTCATCTAAGTTGTCACGGTGAGATTTTTACAGAATAGACCGGCTGCTCGCATTTACCTATCTGGGTTTTCTTCCTATACCGTTACCCTTAACACAGTACTAGAACCCTGTACACGTACCAATTTCCCTTAAACCAACGACTATTCCTTTAACAAAGTGCCAGTATCCCGTATATTACTTTTTTACGATAGCTCCCATTGAAAGATTGGCTCACTCCTTTTGTAAAGGTAAAGTTGAAAGGTATAATAAATAGTCATTTAATACAATTGTGACGGATGCGAAAAGCAATTTAGTACGACGTTTTTTCAGGCGTAGAATAAAAGTACTTTTCTTCGTGACTTTCAGGAATTCATGGAATATATTAACGAAAAAGAAACAATAAGGCACGAGTTCAATGACTTTCAAGAAAGTTTTCAGTTGATATCAATAAGTGTGTGTGTGTAGCACAATCAGCCTATAATGTTCCCACTGCTGGGACACAGACCTCCTCTTTGTGAGAGGGAGTGGGCCATAATCCACCACGCGGGCCTAGTGCGGTTTGGTGGATGTCTCATGTCTTCAAATTTTTAGTTCCGGTTTCCTTACGATGTTTTCCGTCACCGTTTTCAGAGCAGTGGTAATGAAATTGAATACACAAAGTAAAGTTCAGCTCGTAAGTTGGGGTCGATGCCACTGGGCCTGCTCTGCACCAATAAATGTATGTATAGGTATTTAATATCCAAATTTTTCAAGCCTTTTTGATAGTTACCTTTGTATTTCTCTTAAATAAACTGTAACCGGTACCTATGTCTTTCTACGCCACTAAGTTTTCCTCAATACAGCTCACCTGTCCATCCGTCTGTCAGTCTGTCCATCCATCCGTCCCTCCTTCTGTAGGTAATGGAAACGTCGAAGTCGAATGTTTTCCACGCGACCACATACATGTATATTTACGCCGTAGCTACTAGTTGAAAGTCTGTCGAATTCTCGACTATTTGGAACGATTTTGAATCACTTTACTCTTTCCCAAAGAATCCTAACTAATATTATAAATGCGATAGTGAGTTTGAAAGTGTTTGTTACGCGTGGCACATGGGTATACCATGACCTGGAGAAGGACATAAGCTAGGCTCTCATCCTGGGTCGCAGACGAAGTCGCAGTCAAAAGATAATTTCTCATATTTAAAAAAATAAACTATTTTTTCGTCAACGACTTTCACAGAAAAGCAATTTCCTTTAAAATCCCCTTCACATTATACAAACCCACAAAGATGACCTTGCAAAATTGATAACTAGCCACATTTCAGAATGATATATGATAGTAACTCCCCGAAAGAGATCAGCAAACGTATCCGTCTGCCCAGTGAGTCCGCATTTGTATGCTTGAAGATTTACACGGCTTATCGTGGCCCCCTTTGTGTCTTGTTCGGCTTTCCATGAAGCCGCTGGATATACAAGCCATTTGATCGGAAACAAACTGACGTACTGTATTGATATGAAAGATCGTTCTTCAGGATTACGTTGTTTGATCCGCATTGTGATCCCAAGCCTCCTAGTTTATTCTTCATATCAATAAATAGAAAACCAAATCAGTATTGATATAAAACAAATAGTGGCGCAAAATGGGTCTTTTGGTAGACAATATGGATGTCGGTGTTATGTTGAGAGGAAACGAAATCCAATGTACGTATGTGAGTAAATGATGGATTATTCACGCTTTTTCCTTTTCGTTCATGAGATAGACAGACATTGAAAGATTATCAATAAGGTGTGATAATGTCGTCGGTGTGAGATATTTTCATGGCAGCTATGGCTGTCTTGCACACATCACATCATTACCATCATCATTCTACATTTGTATTCTATAATATTTATGGTATATTCTATTATATTCAATCATCAGCCTACAGCACTTCACTGCTAGTCATAGGTACCTAGGCCTCTCCAATTGCACGCCATTCAGCAACTCTCATCCGGTTGCTTCCAGCCACCCAGCTACTATCGTCATCATCTTCCACCCGCCTTGTACCTACAAGTATATGTATGTTTATAGGTACCATTGTGCCAAAGTAATAGATTTTCTAATCTAAGGCGTTTATAAAAATCTGTTTTTAATCTATTTTAACACAGTCAAAATCGTTTTAACTCGTTGTCACGTGATCGCTGAAAATGTCAACCATGCCGTTAACGCATGCAAGAAAATATAAAACACCTCCCAAAAATATGTATTCCATTTGTCCTGTCGGTGTAATAAATACCTTCTTTCTATTAGAATGCAGACCAAATTCAAACATGTTTGTCCATAAAATACTCGAATTAAAAACAGGCGTCGTTTTCATTAACTGGAACCAATAGCTATAATGAAAAACAATATCAAAAAAATTCGGGAATCGCTTTCATAATAGGTACTGGGAGTTTACGTGGGAAAATATCCTAATCGCGGCGATAATATTGAAATATCAATGCACAGATTACACATTCACAGAATTGCGACAACGACAACGGAAGCGGTTGAACAGATCGCCCAGTGTATCTTGACACGCGGCAAAAAATGGAACTATATTATATACTAAATTTTTGACACGTCATTGACATTTGCCTCCGCAGTAGCGCTATCGTGAAGTGTCAAGATATACTGGTCACACTGTATGTTACTTTAGAGACGTGCGCTCGTAGGAAATAATTGCCACCGGAAAATGGTCGATCTGGGGCAAAGAAAAGGTCGGATGGATTCCGCTGCTTCTCATACAAATATCTCTATTTAATTTGTGATTTTGTTCCTTTCTGGTAGACAAGGTTTTCTACTTTTGTGGTGTACACAATGAATTTATCGCCCCTTTTTATATGGGACTTTGGAGTATAAAATAGCCAAAATGTGTCTGCACCATACCTACGTGTTTACCCTTCAGGGAATTCAAGAGCAGTGATGTAATACACCGCAAAACAATATTTTACAAGCATCATCATTGAAAACGATTGGCGTTTTAGGGTTTCGTAGTCAAATAGCTAAAACGTAACCCTTATAATTTCGTCCTGTCCCCATTTTCCTCGACGACTATTGGCACTATATCGATGAATTTATCAATATTGTGCATGTATATTCATCCCGACTGCGAACCCTTCACTGTGCGTGGTTCAACACGGACTAGGTCGGTTTATATCCAATCGAGCGTACATATATAGCCTGCAGTTAAGTTAGTACTCAATCGTTATATTGTTTTGTATATTGTGTCATGTGTCGACTATGAGCCGTACGTATTGTTTTTGAAACATAAAAAAAATATTTTTCAATAAATCACAAACATTCAAAATTGTTTTGTTTCACTCGTTTGTATTCAATACGGACAGAGCACGCTAGAGCAAAAAGTGAACTCTATGTCCAGCGGATTTTATTTTTAACGATAATGGCTACCCTGTTTTTACTTTTTATGAAAACTAATGAAAACAGATCATAAATAAATGGCAAAACATACATTAAGCTAAGCTTAACAAATCATCATTTGCCTAGCTTTTTCCCAACTATATTGGGGTTGGCTTCCAGTCTAGCCGGATACAGCTGAATACCAGTATTTTACGTGGAGTGACTGCCTATCTGACCTCCACCATCCAGTTACTGTGGAATACTGTGTGTGACTTTTGATTTTGATTTTGATACGATACCCCTTGGTTGTCAGACTTGGGCTTCTGACAACCCGTATTGACGGTCAAAGAACCACGAATGACAACCTGACCAACGTAAGCTAAGCAAAGCTAGACAAATATAATTGGAAAATATTTAATTGAACAGAAAACCAATTTTAAACTTCACCCATGACGAATCATTTCCAAAATTAAATAGCCGCCATATTGGATTTAGATTTGCACCCTCGAAAACCATAAAAAATTACACCCATGACGAAAAACTACATGTCAACATAAAAAAGGTAATCTTTTACAAATAAGTAGCACGTTATTGATTGTTTCAATGGATCAAAATAGATTAGATACTCACACTCTACTACTCTCTACTCTACTCTCTCTCTCTCTACTCTCTCTTGATACTACTCTCTTACTTAATCATATAGTGCATTCCACAATGTGTAAGTTTAGGTGGAAACTTAAAATTTAATGAGATCAGTGCTCCCTGGGTCTATACCCAGAGAGCACTGGTGGCCCAGTGGTAGCAGCCGCGACTTACAAGTTGTAGGTCGTAGGTTCGAATCCAGTCAGGCGCTTTACTTTGTGTAAATTATTTCATCACCATTGCTCTCCAAAAAGGTGAAAGAAAACATCGTGACGAAACCGGCATGTCTGAGAACCAAAAATTCGAAGACATTTGACATCTACCAACCCGCACTGGGCCAGCGTGTAGGATTACGGCACATTCCCTCTCAAAGAGACTCCTCTCTGTCTATAATCAGTGGCAAAATTATAGACTAATTATGGCTGATTATTATAGACCCTATAAAATAGTAAGAGAGAGGAACCTTTAGGATTTAAAGGGGACATAATGCACATTTTTACTTCCAGAGGACCAAAATACTAAGTTTTGAGTTTATCATATTCCTTTTAATTACTTATCACTTCTTATTTTTATAAAGGACTGCCTGTAGACGTTCGATTTTTATTTCGGACAGTAACATACAGTCGATCAGAATTGATTAAAATAAAGATGATTTCAATATATTTTTTTGAGGATCACAAAAAGGCTCTCAATCATTATATAAGTGTGTCAATTAGTATTTTTAGGAAATCCAAATGGAAATTATTTGTAATTCGATGAGTATATAATACATGCCATAAAATGTTATTTTCCTCATAATAATCACACCATCGAAATGTCCAAACTCTTATCTCTTGTAAATCATAACAACACCGGGAAAGTACGGACAAGAAAATTCCAGGAAACATAAACGCTTAACTTCAGAACAAACATTTAATTTGAAATGTACTTTTTCGAATAAACATAAAAACTTTTTGGTTGTTCCGCTTTGAAAATAGCTGATACCTATTAGGGCGATGTTTTTAATTAAACTTGCTTGATGTTGCGTAAAGGGGCGAAACTAGTGGAAAAGTCGGGAAGTTGTGCCGTCCAACGCATTCAAGGCTGAAGTCTTCGGAACAGCTTTCTCTAGTCTGCCTTTCATACGCTAACTCGTCAGGCGTAGCCCGAGTTTGTAATAAAACTATCCGCTATTCAGCCTGGCTTAACTTTTACCTACTTATAAATAACGAAACGCCATTTCTCGGAAACTTGAAAAACAAGCAGTGTTACCACAGGTTAAGTACGTTATTTACGAACTCATTGTGTAAACAGAATAAAGTACTTTATTGATTACTTTATTTTCGTAATAGAGTGGGGATTTTAGGAATATTTTATGAGGGAGTGGAAAACTTTTGCGTAATAATTTTTAACTTACTTAGGTCTGATTTTACCAAAGTCAGATATGTTTTATTCTTGGAATAAAATTGACGTCTGACAGTTCTAGTATGGAAAAACTGTCAAAAATTCAAAATTTATTCTCTGGATAAGACTTACTCTAAGTAAGTATAAAAGTTTGGTAAAATACGCCCTTAATGTCTTTAGACTCTACCTAAGGATATAAAAATATCGTCTCCTATAATTTTCATGTTATTTAGTTACCAGCTTTTGCCCGCTGGTTCGTCCGCTCCCGGGAAATACCCCACGGGAACGTACTACCGGGATTAATCCAGGTTAAAAACTGTGTGCCACATTTCATGCTGTTTTTGCGACAATCCGGAACATACATACAAGCGGAAAAACAATCTAAAAACTATATTTTCAGCATCAGACTCGTGCCCACACCTCATAGCAATTATTATTATTTTTAAATAAGTATTCAATGTATGATTTTGGCTTTTTATTATATTATATTAATTTTTATTATATAATACTTTGCTATTAAGTATGCTAATAAGTAGAAGAGATAAAAATACTTATCTACGTATATTTTATACGAGCGATAAGAAATCAGTATAAAAGGTTATTTTATGATAAGCCCTATGGATATATTTACTTTGACACAAAAAAGATATGGTCCATTTTCCTTCAGTTTCGGTGTTCATATTTTTATTGGTAAATAAAAGGCTTATCGCAGATACGTTTGTTATCAATAGGAGTCGTATATAAATATGGCTCTTCATAATATCGATGAACCGACCTTATCATGAAAGTTTTTAAAAACGAAGGGGATTGAAACACTGACCGCGTGAAACACTACTAATATTATAAACGTGAAAGTTTGTATGGATGGATGTTTGTTACTCTTTCACGAAAAAACTACAGAACGGATTTGGATTGTGCCTTTCGCACACAGATGGTTCATAACTAGGATTACCTAACTTAAAGGATACTTTTTATTCCGATATTCCCACGGGATCGAAACTTATGCGGGTAAAACCGCGAGGCGCAGATAGTGTAGAATAATATTGTTTTGAAAAGATTTTCTGGTTTAGGTATAAGTTTTATATCCCGCACATTTACTTGCGTAACACACTTCAAATCTTAATCTGAATCATTTTTAACCCCCGACGCAAAAACGACGGGGTGTTATAAGTTTGACGTGTCTCTCTATCTGTGTGTGTGTGTGTGATTTTGGTTTTGTTTTTTTTTTGTTTGAAAGGTGAATTTGTCGGAAGTGTTCTCAGCTATGTTTGATGAAAATCGGTCCAAGATGGCCGCCGCCACAAAATGGCGGATTACATATTTTTTCACAATTCCCCCAATATGAGTATCAAATGAAAGGGCTTTACTAGTAGAATACTATACATTATGATAAATTTCAAATCCAAGATGCCCCGCCGCCACAACATGGCGAATTACAAAAACCAGATTAAACACCAAATTACTTGAATCTTAAAACGCAAGAAAATAAAAGAAAAGAAATAATAAGGAATCCCTATAAAAAAATGAAATAAAAAATTAAATTAAAAATATTAAAAACCCCCGACACAAAATAATAATAAAAATAGTATGAATGTAAAAAGCCTAAAACAATTTAAAAAAAGCTATTAAAAAAATAGCCACAAATATAACAAAAAAGGTATAAACGTGAAACCCTATAAAAAGAAGAAAAAAACCGTGAAATTATGACCCTACGTAAGTACCCCGTCGGGAGACCGCTACTATTTTAAACTTCAACAGAACGTTAGGCTAATAATTAGAGGGTCATAATTTCAAGGTTATTTTTTTCTTTTTATAGGGTTTTGAAGGATATTACTAACCCATTGCTTCATATGGTCGAAAAAATTGTATGCTCAACAACGTAAATAACGCAATGAATGTTGCTGAAGCTGAACTTTCAAAATGAAAACCATTGCTACTCCAGTGCCCAGTTGCAGTGCCCTCTTATATGACATTGTGCCAAATGACGGTCACGGTCTTCTCTACACTAAATACCTATGTATAAAACTCACGTAAGCGCATTAACACTCAAAGCCAAGTATCAAGATCATTGAAATAGTCCTCAGCGAAAAAATCATAGCATAGAAATATTCCACTTAAATTTGTTATAAAAATGTCTCTACCCTGCCGCCTGCCCATTCTTAACTTTAGGTACCCACCATAAAAAACAAATAAAACATTTTATCTAGCCAAAGTAGTTCGCTCCGAAGAAATCAAGAAAGAAAGTAATAACAATTTGCATACAAAACTATTTTCTTTGTAACCTGTGCCTTTTGAACAGTACCAAAAGTATCTACTGCCAAGTTTTAGAAGAGCGGCGTGCGTCCGATATACTTAGTACGCCTGAGCACTGACAAATATCTGGAACCCAGAAAGCCACCGAGTGCGAGAACTTGGAGCGACGCGCGACGTGCCCCGACTGCCAAGCAACACAACACGGTACACACAGACTCATCACAAATCACTCCGTTTTCATATTGAGTGATTTATTCATACGCGCCTGTGCCAACCTCTGCGCTAAAACAGCTGTAAAATATAAAAGAAATTCGAATGCTAAGGAACAGCTCCATAGAAAATCAAAATCAAATTAAAAGTCATTTATTCAAATTAGGCTGAGAATCAGCAGTTTTCTAACGTCAGAATTACAAAAGACAGTCAACAGAAGTGGCGCAACAAACTCCCCAGCAGCACAGCTGTCTGATATACAGGGTTATTTTTCAAAGACCAGCCAAATTTAAGAAAGAAAGAAAGAAAGAAAAATGCATAGCCCTTATGTTCCAGGGCAGCGGTAAACCCTTTCGGATGGTCCCGCTACCCTGGCAGGCTTCGGCCCTGTGGGGCCCCGTCACTTGCTGACATCTCTTTGAGGCGCGCGTGGAACACGAACACGCCGTCCGGCACGGGCCTAGTCCTGATCGGACGGAGAGCTACCCATTACTCTCCGCCCGCAGGCCCGCGCCTACGGTGGCCGGGAGTCGTCACGCGGCTCCCGACGCCCGGAGCGTCTCCCGCGGCGGCTGAGGCGTGAGGTGCGCAAGGCGCGTTCCCTCGCCCACCCCGCCACCTCCTTCGCTAGCATGACTGCTTCGCAGAAGGAGGTGACTGCCTCCCACTCCCTCTCACCCCGGACCATGGCTTGAACCAGGGCCGGGCGCGAGAGGTCGCCGCCGCTGCCAATCGCCTCTACGAGGACACGGTGGTGCTCTGCCCAAGCAGGGCAGACCTCCACCGTATGCTCCACCGTGTCCTCTGGGCGATCCTGACAGTGGTGACACCCGGGCGTCTCCTCCCGCCTGATGATGTGCAGGAACCTCCCGAAACATCCGTGTCCGGAGAGGACCTGCGTCAGGCGGTAGGTGAGAGCGCCGTGACGTCTCTCTAGCCACTCCTCAAAGAGGGGTCTTACCGCCGCTATCGTGGCGTGCCCTGCGCTGGGTTGCGATAGTCGCTCCTTCCATGCCACCATGAGATCGCGCCGGAGGTTCGTCCGCTCCGCCGCGGTTTGCCGCGGATGCGGAGTTTCCCCCCGGCGTAGTGCCTCCGCGCGCCAATCATATAGGCGCGCGAGGACTATCGCCTCCAGATCCCATGGTGGCAGTCCGGCAAGGAGGCTTGCTGCCTCGCCTGAGATCGTGCGGTAGCCCCGGATCAGCCTTACGGCTACCACCTTTTGGGGCGCGTTCAGGTAGTGTGCGGCTCGAAGCCGCAGTGAACGCGCCCATACCGGGGCCCCATATAGGGCCATGGACCGCACGACCCCCGCGTAAAGCCTCCGGCAGGAGGCGTTTGGCCCCCTCAGGTTGGGCAAGAGCCGCTTTAGGGCGGCCCCGGCCCGTTCCAGTTTGGGGGCCAAACGTCGGAAGTGCTCGACGAAGTTCCATCGGCTGTCGAGGACGAGACCCAGGTACCTCATCGTGGTCTCGACGCCGATGTGAACCCCTCCTACCACTAGTTGGGATCCCGGAGGTGGCCCGTACCGAGGCCCATGAAAGGACATGGCCTCAGACTTGTGCAATGCCACCTCGAGACCCAACCGCCGGATCCTTTCCACGACTATCGCAACCCCGCGTGTCATCGCGTCGGCCGCCGCCTGATGCGACCTCCCCTGCGCCAGGACCAGCGTGTCGTCAGCGTAGCAAACTACGCTGACGCCTTCAGGGAGGTCGGCCCGCAGCACCCAGTCGTAACCGATGTCCCACAGGAGCGGCCCCAGAACCGATCCCTGTGGGACACCGCACGACATCTCTCGCCGGTTCCAGTTCCCGTCGCGACCGGGGTAGATGACGGCTCTGTCCGTCAAATACGCCCCGACTACTCGACGGAGGTAGGTCGGCACCCGGTGATACCGGAGTGCCTCCCCAATGCAGCTCCAGGGCAGGGTGTTGAACGCGTTGGCGATGTCGAGTGACACCGCCACGACCACCCCACCCCGGGACACCGCGTCCCCCGTCGTGAGGGCCCTTACGCGCATGATGGCGTCCACCGTAGAGCGCCCCTTGCGGAAGCCAAACTGGCAATCCGCAAGATCCGGCCCAGTCCTCCCCAGGTGCCCGACGAGGCGGCCCGCAATCACTCTCTCAAAGAGCTTGCCAACCTCGTCGAGCAGCACTATGGGCCGGTATGCGGACGGAGAGTCCGCAGGGCGCCCCGGCTTCTGAATGAGGACCAGCTTCCCCGTCTTCCAACGGAGTGGAAACTGGCCTCTCTCCATGCATGCGCTTAAGAGCGCCTCCAGTCGAGGCCCGAGAGCCGTCGAGGCCAGGACCCAGGCTTTACCCGGCAAGCCGTCGGGTCCTGGGGCGGTGTTTTTGGCCTTCAGCCTGCCTACCGCCGCTCCCAGATCTACCCCGGTCACTTCAGGGGTGTCGTCGTCGTCGTCCGTGTGGTCCGCTTCGGGCACCGTAAGTGGCGGAGCCATAGGCGGGGGAGTATGCTCCCCGCGTGAAGGGAACAGAGCGCTCACCACCTCCTCCACCAGCTGAGGGCGGAGACTCTGAGTCAGCGGGGGGGCCCAGGTGCGGAGTTTATTCCGCACCATTTTGTAAGGGCGCCCCCATGGATCTCTGTTCAGAGTCTCCAGCATCTCCTCGCGGGCCGTGTCCTTGGCCCGCTGGATAGCCTCTCGGAGGGCGGTCTTCGCCGCTCTGTACCCCTCGTACAGCTCCGCCTCTGTGGCTTCCGCATCCGGAGGGCGGATGCGGCGCCTGCGGTGCCTGGTGTACCGGTGTCGCGCGTCGACGCACGCCTTGCGCAACGCCTCCACCTCCTGCGACCACCAGTACACCCGACGTCGGGCGCATCCTGGCCGGACTCGGGGCATTGCCACGTCACAGATCTCGGACATGGCCTCCCGGAACCACTCCGCCTCATCGTCAATATCAGCATGCCAAAAGGGCCTCAGCTCAGCATAATGTCAGATGACAACACAAGTGTACCACCTGACGCTGATTTTCAGCTGCAACCCACGAGTGCCATACGCTGGAATACCAAACACAGGGAAGTGTGTGTCCGTAATAATAAATTAAGAGAATTCATTTAAATGCTAGAAATTATAGAAAAGCTCATGCAAAATCAAATAAAATGTCGTGACATACATGTATGTGTGTGTGTGTGTTGTATTGTAGGTAATGAATGAAAAACCAAAATAAATACCCAACATGTGCGTACTAACTACACAAAAAAAAAGAAAAATGGAATAAATAAATCTAGAAATACAAAGTACCCACCCAGTAAGACAAAATCGTGTGACTGCATTGTTCTTCTTAACTACGAAACGGATTTTCATGCGATTTTCGTACTCAATTAGAGTAAGGACAATTATAATTGACTAGTAAAAATTAAAACTGAATGAAATTAAAATTGAAAAAAAATATATATAATAATTAAGGATGTGGTACAGACCATCAAACTGAACAACTTTCTCCGTGGGACCAACATCGTAATTGCGAATAAAAATTCAGCCGTCCCATACATTTAGGTCGAGTAGGTATTGAAGTTTTCGATGGGACAGTTGATAAAATTTTCGCGATTACACTATTTGTCCCATGGAGAAAGTTGTTCAGTTTGATGGTCTGTACCACATCCTTAAATTTGGCTGGTCTTTGAAAAATAACCCTGTATAGATAGGTATATGAACAGCACCCCAATTGCGTAACATACTATCAATCTCAATCTGAATCATATTGGAGGATATTGCTAATCCATTGCTTCATATGTTTAAAAAAATTGTTTGCTTAACAACGTAAATAACGCAATGAATGTTGTTGAACTCTCAAAATTCAAGCCATTGCTACTGTTAGGTCTTACGCAATTACCCCGCTGGTACACAAAGTGCGTGTATCCATTACAACTTTATAACTTTCTAATGCTAGGAGTTGGACGAGCGACGACGCGATAATTTGGAAAAGAGGGAAACGTGACCAACTTTTAATTTACTTATACATAAGTTTGTACCCGTGAACTGAATACAAGTATTTTACATTTATCCCCACGCCAGACCACACAATTATGTGGCTGTAAGCATGAGATGCAGCCATACAGGGTCAAATTAAATTAGCTAGCGTAACTCCGCACACGACCACTTTTAAACTCCGCAAACGTGGTCGTAAAATTAATTTCTTTTTGGGCTTTGTAAATTAATTCGATGGTTCAGTTTAAAAATCAGATCAGATCAGTTTAAAAAATACGTATTTATTTGTGTAAACTTCTCAGTCGTGATAGGTTTCGATATCTAAACACGATAAAATAAAAGAAAACAGATTTTCTCAACTCAAAGTTCAAGTAGCAAGACTAACAGCGGTCGTTGACCCCAAAAAAACAAACATCAAATCATTTTTTATTTTATCGTGTAGCTATAGTTATCGATTCGTCTCTGCAGAGTTTCGCTAGCCAATTTCACGGTTCCCTATCCATTTGCATAAAATTTTAAGACCTAATATAACTTGGCATACTTTTGTTTGTCCTAATTATATTTTCGCATAAATTATTTACGCATAACAGCTTACGCATAATTTTTTTACGCATAATTTGTCTAATCATAATAATGATTAAGCATAAAATTCTAAAGCATAACTTTATTAAGCATAACAATAATAATAAGGCGTAGTCGACGGAGCCCCGCTGCGCGGGGCTCCTATTTCTGTCCGCAGGGTTTAAAGGAACCTAACACGAAGGGGATGACGGGGGCTCGTTCGCTCGCTCCGCTCGCTCACTTGAGCCCCCGTCATCCCCTTCGAACCTAACCTGTCCGAGTCGGGGTGCCCCAATTCCCGAGCTCGCTTCGCTCGCTCTTGCATCCTAAGTTCTCATTGCCTTTTTACTAAATCGAGATGTGTTAGACCTTGGGGCACCCCGACTCTTGGAAAAAGTGATTCAGAATCGAGTGAAAATAAATACGTAAAATAACTCAAATTTGTTTCCGTTATTTCTATTAATTGTATGCCTAAATATTATTATGCTAATAATCATTAGGCCTAGTAACGTTATGCGAATTAAATTTATGCCAAAACAAATTAGCCTTCAAGTTAATTATGCCAACATAAACTGTATGCCAAAACAAAATATGGCAAAGTATTATTATGGCAAAACAAATTATGCCAAAATCGTTATGCCAAAATATATTAGGAAAAAGAATATTATGCGAAAAGAAGGGATCCCCAATTTCACGACAGCAATGCGTGTGTATTAGAATTCTTTACTATCTCCGTGATATTGGGCAATTGGACACAAGCACCTTCACGTAATTTCCCTGGCGACTGCGATCTCGCAAACATATCAACCTATGTAAAATAACGTAATATAGAAAAAGGACGGGAATATACTGTGACAAGTTTGACAAGTGGGGCAAAGAATTATTTCTTGGTGCACGGAATGACACTTGCGGTAACTTTTGCAGGCGTCGACCGATTCTCCGCTGAAAGTTGACTACGTGCCCAGCATCAACGGACGCAATACCCATACCCGCTTCACAGAAAAGAAGTCCGTACAGCAATGGTGGCTTATTGAAATCCTTTGTTAATATAACACAAGGCCTGCTTGTCTTCAAATGATGCAAATTAGGACGCACATCCAATGAAAACTTAATACGGCCCGTTGCGAATAAAATGGGTCCCAATAAATGCTGACAAAGGTCGCAGAAATATTCGTATTTCAAGGGAACACGTTAAGTCGTATAATACCCTTGTTAACAAAAAATATGCCCGAGGAAAAGGACAGTATTGTCAACATTTACGTTTATAATGGCAATAATACGAAATTTACTATTGTGAACAGAGATTTAAACGACATCATACAAAATAACGAGTGGTTTTCATTTATGTCAGCATTCTTTGCGTTTGGAATCGTTAAAAAGTATGCTTATTTTAAAACGTTAAACTTTTTTTTTAATTTCCATTTTCATGGAACAATTTGTTCGTCATTATACGCTTTCCTCGTTTAAGTTTTCAACAAAGTATCAAACTGGTGATAATTGCAAAAAATATAAACAAGAACGGTTTCACATCGTAAAGTTGGATATTAGAGAGTCCGCTCGAGTTTTTAATGAGACTAGCGATAATAGGATATAATATTATATAAGTATAACTTTTAATTCCTGAATTACCACATTATTCCAAAATGTTCCTGCAATTAAAACACTGTTTCGTCTGGTTTGCTAACCATGTAGAAACATGTAACCATGTTCAAAGACTCCGTACAAAGTTCAAAACGTTCCGTATCGTAGTAAAATCTATTTTCAACGCCGACAAGATAAACAATCTGAACGTAAATGGGTAATTGTATGTTTTGAACAGCAAGTCGTTAGGTTTTGAGGGGCAGCGCTAATGTCCTAATTACTAGGCAATAAGTACAAAGTAGTCGTGTTACAACGGGGCAGCGCAGCGGTTGTATATCTACCAAGTTATCTAATTACCGCAAACAGAAGGCGCTGGCTTGTCCTTAAGGCTCAGTTTACATTGGTCGAGTAAGTAATCCAGTAGAGTACTGAACTGAATAACCCAATGTTGGGTCGACAAATAAAAGGGTAACAGGAATCGTACCTAGAGAGAAGCCTAGTTCGTAGTACGCAGTAGAATTTTCAGAAATTTTCAGTTATCCACGACACGTAACAAAATACATGTGCTACGTGTCATGGATGACTGAAAATTCTAGTGCCCACTGGCCTAATTGAAAGCCTCGCTTCTAGGAAGAACGAAGCCATTAGGGCCAACAGATTATTTCAAAAACTTTTCCGTCCGTAGCTTGCTAAAGTTACGGTTTTGTAGAAGAGCGATGTCCGTCATAGTAGCTGACAATTTGTCAATTTCACCAGTATTGTCAAAAAACGCTCCGTGTTTGGGCAGCCGTTATTGTGTGTTCACCGCAAACCAAAGCTTTCGACTAGCACATTGGGCAAGTTATGAACAGGGCCCGTATTCCCGTAATTTAAAACGTTCAAAATCTAGTCGCAGTCTCATCCCAGCGACAAACAAATGTCAAAAACTTGTCAAAATGTAGGGAAATTAGACGTATTTATGACAGATTGAGACTGAGATCAGACTGTGAACGTTCTTAAAATTACGAGAATTGCCCCTCTGAACTTACGCTACTATCAAATACTCTCCCGCCCGCTGAACCACTAGCTCCACCAATGTAAACCAGACTTAAGCCCAAGTTCTATGTAAGGCAAGCCAAGTTATTACTCTTATTACTACTCGATACTTAACTATTCCCTGCCGCCATTGTGTTATGAAGTAGTACAGTCGCGAACAAAGAAAATTGTGCTGGGAGTTTGTTCAAGCGTATTTCTTGCAGTGGGCGTTAGTCTTAGGTCAGTGTAGATTGTGTAAAGTAATTTTATATATTATTTAACACTTGGCAAACGATTTTGTGGCTACCTACCTAATGTTATTACTTGTTCTAATTAAACAACTTTACAATATTGTGAGTGTATACATACTCGTATGTTTGTAGAGATATTTGGTCTAAGCCGGAATATTTAAATCATTGTTTTGAATATTTACCAACACTACAAACTTTGTTTTTTGTCCGATTTATTTAGTTATTTCCATGTAGTATTATAACAGAATGAATACAGTTCTATGTTGATTCTAAATAAGTCTAACTAGCAGGAAAAAATTAAAATAAGATTGAAAAACTATAGCCAAATAACTTCTAAATCAATTACGTTTTGATTAGAGAGGGGAGTTCGCAGTGTCTGTATGAGGAAAATAATGAAAACGGAAAAAGGGAACCGAACTCACGGAAATAATCAGAGAAGGGTGGCTACCAACGTCTCACACCCTATACTGGGCTATGCCACAAGACACACTGATCAGCATTCATTATCTCATTAGGTCGAATACTGCGCACTGACCGCTGCGATGAACAGCCAAAGAGGAAATTGCTGTAATCATCGCGGTTGGCATATTGATAAGTACCTAACTAATCGCTCTGTAACAAGTGGACAATGCTGTCTTATCTATTTAAGTAATTACTTAGCTGCTTTTGGATATGGTAAAAGACAATTCATGAATGACTACGTAAGGTAGGTCATCATAGGTAGGTAGGTAGGTGTAGCGGGATCGTCCGAAAGGGTTACCGCTGCCCTGGAACATAAAGGGCTAAGGAAGGAACACGGGTGGGTTTTAGTCAGTAAGAGTCTGACACTCCTTTCTGCTCCACCCAGAGCGGGAGGGGTCATTTGATGATTTCCCATCCTCAAAAAAAAGGTAGGTCATCATCACTCTCCTGCCCTCATCCTAACATATTCAATGTCGGCGCAACAAGTATTTTCCTTCCATAATTGTCTATTAGTCGTCATCTCGGAAGTCACCCCCTTTCTAGCCATATCACACAGTCCATTCATCGTTTCTTTGGTCTTACCGTATTCTTATAGCCACCCACATGTATACTCAAAACTTTTCTCACGAAACTTTCCTCGTAAAATATGTATAGTTACGTAAATAAGGCATAGTCAATGTTCCAAAAAGCAAGAACAATAGTATGATAAAGCAACTTTAACGATGTGCTTCTATAAAACCACTGCCGTTATTTACAGTTGCATCATCAAAAATTAAAATAACTTTACATATTCCATTCGGAATTCACGCGTGTGCAGCTTTGTTTAATTTCGGTTACTCATGAACACTTCAGCCGCCGACTGTGCTCTATTCAAAAAGAAAATTTCAGGTAGCATGCAACGCAGAATGATGAATGAAGTCGAATTTTTCATAACTCTTTACAAAAACAATGGCTAGATGAAATGAAGCTTGCACTATGATATTACACGTACTTTTGTTCCACAAACAATAGATACGCCGGCGAAATTATGTACGAGTTTTATTAAAACGAAAATCTTTTTGTATGAAGATTCGGCAGCGGGGATATTGAAATGCCATTGCAAGGAAAATACGGGTTTGTTTTCGCTCTGTAAGACCTAGATTTGACCTCGTATTGTAGATGGGGTACGTACTAGTACAGTACCTAGGTATGTAAGCTATCCTGAAATTACTTTCTGAACCTGTCATTCTAGGCCCTTTATTTATTCAATTTAAGTGCTCGCTGTCTATTTTAAGTCAAAGGTTCAGGTATCTTTTTCAGAAAATGGAGTCTTATTTTTACCGAAATGTTTAACATTTTTAATGTACGAGAATTTCACTTGGCAACTTGTATTTTTCAAAGATACGACTAGTGAATTTTAAAAATATTATGAAGACGGAATTTAGAGTATCTTATAAAATTCTTGCTTAGTCCTGAAATTATAATATGTCAACCATTTTATATTATTATTTTTTTTACATTCCTGCACACTTAATACTTATTTTTATGAAATGTTCTCTTACGTAAAATTAACGCCCTAAAAGGATAAGTGACCATATTAGTGATGTATGTACCTCAGAAAGGTCAGATGCGTAGTTCTCGCAACCGACGTGCGTGTATGACCAATGGGGCAATTCTCGTAATTTTAAGAATGTTCAGTCTAAGGGTGAGTTGCATCAAAAGCTCCGTTATAGTTACATCAAAGTGAATTTTAATTTTAACAATAAGCATGACCATAACATCTAACTATCTGTTGTTGCACCAATTATGTAAAATGTAAAAAGTTAAAGTTAAAAGGGTGACAAGTGATAAGAGGTCTTATTTCCCCAAAATGTTCGTGGGTAATTTTTTTGACAGGAACAACACTTCAAGCTTGTTGTCATCACACTTTCAAAAATAACCAAGATCAAACTTATTTTTTCGGTTGGATTATTCCTTAAACGCAACGTGTTTTCAAATATGAAAACATATTATATATAAGTCACAGTCTGAGGTGGTAACCAAAACTGTTTTTATTAAGTAATAAAATAAATAATAGCAATACTATCCATATTCATAATATTTTTTTTTTTTGTTAGCCTAATAGGCCTTCCTCAAATCCTTCCAGGAACTCTTTTCGTTAAAGTTGGGTAATTTTTTTGACAAGGGCAACATTTCAAGCTTGTTGTCATCGTCGCTTGTCGCTTTCTTTTGTTGGCTCTAGTGATGTTACTCAGTCATAAATGGACTCGATGTCTCGATTATGTAATTCGAAAACTCAATTCAAGTTGGTTGTTGTTTCGTACGTTTGAAACGTACACAAAAATAACTTCAAGAAAAGAATCGTATCGTAATATCCAAAATACAGTAACCGTTCTGTATTGGTACATCGGTGTGACATTCGGCTAAGATTGTCTTTGTTCGACTTTGTAAAAAGCGTTATGTCCTACTCAGATTCCACTGATTATCAGGATGATCTGATAATCAATGACGATTTTAATGACAAAATATTACACTTTATCAACTGTCAGCACTAACCCATGGAACATGTATTTTCTCTTATTAAAACTCTGTGACTGTACATCACAGTATTTTGACGGTTTATTACACGAAATATATCTATTCCTACGTTTATTATCGAAGAATGACAGTTAACTAGTGATTAGATAAATATCACCAACACTGCCAGTTGGTGATATTTATCTAATCGCGACTACATCGAGTGGCACCTCGAGAGAAAATTGTCCTTTATTTACTCGAGTAACGAGGTAAATAAAATCGACCCGCATCACTATCTGACACTGTCAGAAAGACAAGACGTGTCAAGTGACAATAAATAGAATTCATTTTATTTTTCCGTTTCTTTCGAATTGCATGAAATTGATATTTCTGTTTTCCTGTATGTAATTGAAGGATTGCGTTATTGGAAGATGCATTACAGCATTAGAGCATTTACTCCAGAAGGATGTTGTGTTAATTTTATTATTCAGTAAGATTTCAACGCAATGTGCGAAGACATTGCCCGAGACTGCTGCAGATGTGCCGATTGTTCTATGTCGATTTTCACAACAAACGCATACTGTGCCTGATGACTGCGGGAAAGAAATTATTTTGCAGTGGATTCCAGCACACCAAAAAGAACAATAATAATATTAGTTAGAATACGTTTATATCGATCGATAACATCAATTTCTAACAGCAAGCTGCTCTTGCTGGATAACTGTTTGGTGGGCAGACGTTGGTACTGTTGGCTGTAGTGCACATGTAATGTGGAGCGTGCGGTGTTTAAGTTTTTATCGGTAGAGCGACCTGCATCTTCTTTAGATGAAATATTACCTACTTCTAACTCGTCTGGCGCTTACAATAATAAAAATGCTTTGTTATATATACTATGTGATGTTTGATTTTAGACCATTCTTAACACCCTTTAATCCTACTATTTATTGCTGAGCACTGGCGGCTCCGTTGTAACAGCTGCGACTTACAGCTTGTAGATCGTAGGTTCAAACCCAGAGAGGCACTTTACTTTGTGTAAATTGTTTCATCACCACTTCTCTCAAAACGGCTAAGGAAAACATTGCGAGGAAACCGGCGTGTCCTAGAGCAAAAAATCGAAGGCATGTGATATCCACCAACCCGCACTGGGCCCGCGTGGTGGATTACGTTGCGGCTAGTGGGCCGCAATGTAATCCACCACGCGGGCCCAGTGCGGCCCACTGCTGTGACACAGGCTTCTTCTTGGTGGGCGGGAGTGCCCTCCCACAGCCACTGCCTGTGTCATAGCAGTGGAAACAATAAAGGCTGATTGTGCCTATGGAACAAATATGATGATTGCACTGAGGTGTTAATTTTAGCAACGTAGAAGTTACTAGATTACAAATCTTTGCAGAAAAACACATTTTTGTTGTGCAAAGAACAGACGAGACTAGCACAAAACACCAAAAAAAACAAGCATGGGACCACACTGAAAAGGAATTCAATGCCAAACTCCAAAAAAATGGCGACACAAACCGTAACTATAGCCCTTAACCGCCCAAAGTTGGGCGATTAATGTTATAGTTATTTGTGACGTTTTTTTGACAGTTGTGACAATTGTCAAAATGATGCAACCCGAATTTCGCATAACCGGAGATTTGACGGCTGTCAAAGCAATGATTATAGTTATAATTGCTTGTTATAGTTATTTATGACGTCATTATAACAATAAGTCAAAATGATGCAACCCGAATTTCGCTTAACTGGAGATTTGAAGGCTGTCAAAACATTGGTTATCGCTATAGTTAGTTGATGCAACTCACTCTAAGTCTCAATCTGTCAAAAATACCTCTAATTTCACTACATTTTGCTTCGATCAATAATAGTACTAGATTCCCGATAAGCGATTCAAAAACGTCCCGAAAAATAAGATCATATTTCAAATTAGTATGTTTTTAACTTTATTACTTAGACTTTAAGTTTCATTTTAGAATAAATGACTGAAAATTTAAAAATAGAATGATTTTATTTTCAAGCGACATTTTAAATATATTTTGCAATAATAATTAAACTTTATGTTTAAGCATTAAGGTTTATAATAAACTGAAGTTGTTAATATTAATAAACTTTTTTCTAAGAAATATAGATGTTTACGTGTGTGCAAACGTGGCCACTTGAGCGACTGATTTTGGTTCCTGATCCTTAATCTAGTACTATTATTGATCGAAGAAATTTTGACAAGATTATTACATTCATTATATATTGTACATATACTAAGAGAAATTTGTAATTTTAGGAGTGATAAATAAATTATTATTATTTGGTTTGTCACTGAGATGAGACTGGGACTAGATTTTGAACGTTTTAAATTATGAGAATTGGCCTTCAGATGTATGAAAGTAAACGAGGCAAAAGCAGTATGTAAGGGTCATAGCAGGTGGCGTTCTGTAGATTTTTCCCTATTGGAAAAAGACGTGACTTTCTATATGTATTATAGAACTTTACCTTTACTAGTTTTTTTGTTTTGGGTATTTTTGGTTTTTTAGTTTAGAATATAGGACAGCAAAAAATTTTGACCATCAGCTGTTATCATCTGCATTTAGCTGGAATCATACACGGACGCATCATCCTTCCAACCCATATCGTCTGCCTAGCCTTCCAAGTATGTTGGAGTCGGCTGCCAGTCCAACCAGATGCAGCTGAATTGTATTGTACATAGAGCTATGACCAACGGTTTATCGTACTTTCCGAGGCACGAAGGGGTCTCGATTTGTAATGCATGGTCACCCATCCACGGGCCGACCTTGGTAAGCATACCTTAAACTTCAATTGACCTATGTGGCTGTTATTATTTAGCCACGAGCCCCTCCAATAGCATTAAAGTAATTCATTTTCCCAGCCAGTCATTTATCAGAGTAAATGACTTGTACGAATCAGCGCACTACACTATGCTATACATGTACATGTTACTTTTTTTCGCATATGACCGCCGTTGACCCGTAAATCAAATCGACGGGAGCACACTCCAGGAAATCGAAAAAAGCGGCCAAGGGCGAGTCGCATTCGCACACGAAGGGTTCCGTACCACAGTACAATATGTATTTAACACTAGGTACCTACATTTCTTTAAAGTGAAACTTCTTAGGCAACGATATGATAAATAATTGGACGAGAATTGAGAGTGAAAAATCAAGGATGTTGGTTACCCGAGAGAGTAGAAAAATATAACTCTCTGTCTCTCACACTAAAACTCTCTTGTTCTGTAAATTTCACTTCTATTACGTGACCGGAACAATTTGTACTTTATTTAATTTTTATTATGTGTTGTCATAGTGACCATAGTATTACCTACACTCTGTGAAAATTTCAAGTGTTTACCTATTAGGTACGGTTCAAAAGATACAGCCCTGTGACAGACAGACAGCGGAGCCTTAGTAACAGGGTCCCGTTGGCACCCTTTGGCTATGGAACCCTAAAAATGCCCAATAAAGATACTACGACATTAGAATACCGGCGGGGATCTCTCTTGTTACTACTGCGTACCGCGCTCGAGTGTGAACTCTGCTTTTATTTTTTTTATGGAGCATTAGGCTTTATATCAGATATTGTTGACTGTATTCCGTTTTGTGAGGTTATTTTGTGGGACATGACACTCGGAGTGGTAATAATACTTTTATTTACGAGTTTTCTGCCTGAACAGAACACACGAATATCCTCGTATCGTATAGCATCGCATCGCGCGCTAATACTACGTTTTCGCTTAAAGTTCTTTCCGATTTTATTTTCTTTTTGCTCGGCTCCTAAGTGTCGTTGCGTGATGTCAAATAGCCTATGACTTTTTTCAAGAATTGGGGCTATCGAATGCAGAAATAATTCTTTAAACTAATTTCGCGTTCAAACAAACACAAAAACAAACAAACTCTCGAATAGATAATTAGCACTTAAGTTATGTGGTATTGATTATTATACCTTTTAACGCCATCTACAGATAATAAATAGCAGAGTATATATCCTGTGATATACACCATAGAATAGAAATGGCTAATCTTTACAGTCCGTACTACGGTGCCTTGAGGTAAGTAGGTACCCACCTCACCAAATAACCTTGTGGCGAAATTGTGTATGAGAATGTAAAAAGTTTTCTGTACTACTAACTTACAAATGCGAACATATTCCAACCACTTTTTCGTTTTTCTTATCAATTCATACTGTTTTATTCTATGAGGTGCCTTTCAGCTGTAGATGACTTTTACAAGCTGATGATTTTCGCCACCACGCGAAGCACAAAGTGAAGCGCATATCCCTAACAAAATTGCAATTTTCCCCCCAATGGAGGTGCCTAACGTGTTCCTTCCACCGTCATTTAAACGATATAGACAGGTCTTAACTGTGGATAACGGACGAGCGACGAGGACACATTGGGTGCCAGCCATCAGACTGGATTCTGGATGACTGACTTTGATGACGACATTCCTGTGGTACTCTAGTTTATGAACTGAACTTAGGCGATGAAAACGAGGAAGTCCACACACGTACCTAGTACGTATAAAGGCTAGGAAATTTAGACTTTGGTCCTAGTTTTGGAACTGAAAATGCCGGAAAACAGTTAAGGTATCATATTAATTAGTATAATAGTTTATTTGTAGTATATTCGTTTTTTGCCTATAAATAAAACAAGTCCACGTCAAGTCACATTACTCTGGTAAGAACGAGGTAAACAACCTCAACCTCAGGAGTAAACTATATAAAAATAAACATTTACTTTCACACTATGTATATATTCTCAGTAAATAGTCCACTATTGTACTTACAGCACACAGCTTCCTGGGACAGTACAAATGAGGCCGGCCCGAACCCCTATTGTTACATTACCAACACAAGATACGAGTATTTGTCATCGTAATTGAATAACCTTATTCCTAGAAACGCTATTCAAATCGAACCGATCGACTATATTAACGTATAATCGGAACACCGAATCAATTGATCGAGATTACTCGAAAGAAAAAATGAGAGGTTACTCGTATAATGAACGGAAAATGATTGAAGAACGCGAAAACAGGGCGTCAACAAAAACAAATGCAAAACGTGGAAATATTGACGTCATCAACCCCAGAAATACGGGGACACCGCAAACAATGAGTTTGGAAAATCGGGAAAAACGTAGTCTCATGTGCGGCCGAGTTGTCGTGACAGAAAAAGCCCTCCATCAATCTGCGGGAACCTATTTCCTAACGCCCCCGTCGGCATCCTTTCATATCACGCCATAGCTTGGCATTTCAGATATTGGTGAACGTATTACGAGTACATATTCCACACTTTTTTCGGGATTCGGGAGTTGGGTCGCAGAGGTGTTTTTTCTGTAATACGGAGTAATGTGGATCGCACGGTTGTCTTGAATGAGAAGTGAGAAATTCTGTTTAGGTTCATGGCCCAGATATGAGAAATGTGTATTTAGGGTACGATGGGACTGACATACGCATTGCGATTATTAATGTCCTTATATTAATAAAGAGAGAAAAAAAGTCAGAAATGAATCCAGGAATTACCTGCGTCAGGATGTACAGTCACGAGCACCAATATGTCAACACTTAGCAACTTTCTATTGCGATTTTTTCGTGAAATAACGAATGCAACGTTGAAATACAACACATTACATAAATCTATGGGTTCAAAAATGTTATGTTCGTAACAATATAAAATTTCATTAAAAAATAAAGGAGTAAATCGCTTTTGCATAAAGCCGAGTGTATACATACTTTTGCTCGTGACTGTACTGTTGGTCGTGACTGCAAAGTTTGTGGTTGGTTTTAGTAATCTATCTTGGTCGCCGATTTTATTTGTTTCGCTTAGGTTATATTGAAGCCATAAGTCGAAGTTCCATTTTACACAGTTACCTTCCAGGAACTTAAGTATGCTCTATCCACCGTTGTAAACAATGATTAGTCTGGTTAGGGCTGATTTTTCAATCAACAGATAAGTTTTATTCGTGGGATAAAATTTACGTCTGATAGTTTTTGTATGGAAGAACAGTCAAAAATTCAAAATTATGCCTTCCTTCTAAATATTTTTCTAAATATTTCTTGTTCTTTGCACTTGTTTCATGATTATTATATTGTTTTTTTTTTTTTTTTATAGATAACTATAATATGTTTTAAGTATGTATGTACTTATTTATTGTATATATTTATGTAAATGGTACACCACAGAACCTTCAGTATTGTCTCTCCTTCTCCCTTAATCCATCCAAATATTGTCTTTAAAGGGTCGCATTTAGCGATAAGACCGCCTATTGTGTCACTCCTTGTAAAATTTATACAATTATGTATTATCTGTAATTTTTACGGTTTACATAATAAAGAGTATTCTATCTAAGTATCTATCAATTTCCTTATTATGGGTCGGTTTCAGCAAATCCAAACAAAGAGTTTCACGATTCTATAAAAAAAATAACTTCCTAGATAAATGTAGGTAAACAAATATACAGTATACCCGTGCAATAAAGCACTTTCGTGCCTACTTCCGTAACTTTAGAACGTAAATCTAATTTTACGCAATGAAGAACAGGCAACCCTCTGATTCTTTCCGTTTTCCTTAACAATACATACTTCTGTTTTGGGAAAAAATATATAAAAACTACCTTCTGCGCGCAGCTTCACCCACCTGGATGTCGGAAATTATCCCACGGGAACGTGCTACCGGGGTAAGAATCATCCTATCATCCAAATCTAGCCAGCCGTTAAAGCGTGAAAGGTAACAGACAGACCGACAGACAGATATTAAATGCAAATATTCTTTTTTTTTTATTAAACTGTTTTTTGTTATTCTAAAAGTCTCTTTGCCACAGATCGAAATCCGTTCAGTGATTTAGGCGTGAAAATGTAACATACAGACAGACAGATAGAGTTAATTTCGAATTTATAACATCAGTATGGATTTAAAAATTTTTGTTCGATATCCATGCTGAATTTAAAAAATTCAGCATGCTGAATTTAAAATATTCAGCATGCTTTCACACTATTTACACAAAACAGAAGTAACTTCTGTTCTTGCAGAGTCTTTGTGTTGATGTCTATAAAATTCATTATGTGTTCTTATTTTTGTCAAAATTTGCAGGTTTTTGGTGATTTTTTATATTTTTTTAAGGTTCATCTACAATTTTTCGGTTATTGCAGTCACTAGTGAAACTCCTTAGCTAGTCAGATACATTTTTCGTGACTACTAATTACTACTTCAACAAATACAAAACTTATGGAAATCCACACACGTTCACACGTTTGCTATAACTGACCCATTAATGTCTCTATGTAAAGGCTCACTCCAGATTGCAGTTCATACATAAGTAATAAATGAATCATTGACATTTGACGACACAAATGGCGTAGTGACGGACGACCTTTGGTCAGGGACGCCAGGGTCGCGGGTTATGGGTGCTGTAATGTTTGCAACCCAATGGGTATAGAACCCATGACCCGTGGACCTGACTTTCGGTTCCTTTTTTATAATCATAATACCAGCTGCAGCATTAACAAATGCTACATTATAATTTTATCACGAACGACCTTCTTTTATAACAAATCCAACCTTATTTGTAACCAGAAAGGTTGTTTTCAGCATATTTGTTTTGAATTTTGAATCTAAAAGTGTCATGTCTTTTCTCTTACCGAGATTTTTTATTTGAAGGATTTTTTTGGACACAGGACGGAAGTCTACTATATTATATTATTTTTTTCTGCTTTGACAATGAAATAATTTGCTGCAATATTAACGCCGAGTTTACAACGGATTGAACGACCAAGTTGTGTGTCCCGAAAATAAACGAATTGTACATCACTAAAAACTGGTCTCGAGGCGAATTTCATGAAGACTCGATTTGCCCGAAGACTAGGGCCTAGATCTTGAATTCGCCCCACCCGCTACCCTAGAACCAGACATCTACAAGCTTCCTGTTGGGAATCGAACCCAACACAAGAAGATTCTGATACCGGCCAGCGAGGAGCCTTCCGACTGCCAGCGTGGAGCCTAGGATCGGATTTGCGTATAATTTGTAGCTTTGTTTTTATTTTCAGTAGTTACTATTGTCTCAATTTAGTTAAAACAGTGATATAAATTATTACATCGCTGCCTGATAACCGATTGACTTGGTGCAAAGTTACCAATAACAGGTATATACATGCAATTTATTATAGGCCTCTAACACCAAGGACGTCGTGTCGGCGATACAACTTAATCCTTTAAACTAATAAGAACCGTCCTTTATTAAGTTTTGTCACACTAGGAATTACTCCTGTATCGTGGGTGCGTTTACAAACATTTAAACTCACAAACACAAACAGTCAGACCCGGAACAACTACCTGTAGGCAACACAAATATTTATTCCGTGCGGGAATCGAACCCGCGACACGCAGCGCAGCAGTCGATCGCTCAGCCACTGCGCAAACCGTGTCGTCATTTATTATCCAATATTAAAACGTGATAAAGTGAATTTATTGGAACGAAGTTCCTTATCGCGCATTGCGAAAGGGGGCTAGACGGAAAAAATTAAGACCAAAAGTTGGAACGACACTTTTTGCTATAGTTGTAAGCCGTGCGGCGTGCGCGTGTTTCTCTGTCTGTCTGTCTCTCTCTCTCTCTTATAGAAAGCAAGCCAGTTATACTTCGTTCCATCCGGGTGTCCCTTGACACCTCTCAAGTTTTTTTATTTCGCTACATAGCCTATTATTGCGCTACTGCAGGGCAAAGACCTCTTGTCATACGGAGAAGACATAAGCATTGAACACCACGGCTGCTCATGGCGGCTCGCCGATTTGAGACTTATATTAATTAGTCCAGGTTTCCTCACTTTTTATTTTATCTTAGATGCATCGTCTTCAAATTTAATTATATAATTAATGTATGCAAAATATTGAAAAACATTTTAAAAGAGTAACGGTGGAGTTTCTTGCCCATTCTTATCGATACGAAAACTACTTAAGGGCCTTACTCTCGTTTAGTACCGTAATACGGTCACTTTATGAAGAATATTTCTCATTAACGGCTTGATTAAAAGATCTGTAAAAAATATATGTTTGCTATAGATTCATGAACAACATTTCTGTAGAAGGATTTTTTCGTATGGCTAATACTTTTGCCTTAAAAAAATATTTACCAACACGCTATTTTTTTCTGAAATTCGATATTACTTCTAAACGGCTTTGATGTTTGGAAATATTTTTACACTGAAAAATCGATGGTTAGAGGTACTACAGATTTGTCTTAGCTTATGTAAATCAATTAACATTTGCAAAGGAAATGTCCCCACTTTGAGATCGAGCTTCAGAGGGGCTCTGCGCGGGCGCGGGCGGCAGTCGTGCGTTAGCATTGAGACGGGATGGCTGTGTCGCTCGCTGCTACGCTCCGGCTATCGACCAACTATGCGCGTCTGTCTGTGTTAGTGCAAATATTTACGAACGAATTGTATCAGTGTGCGTTTATTGACTAGCTCGCTGCAGATGGCCCATTTCTATTGTGCGCGTGGACGCTTACGAATACTTACGATAGTAAAATACAAGTAGTCATAAATAAACTAATATTAAAATGAGAAAAGATGGATTTGATCAAAATAAAAGTCCAAGATGGCGGCTGCGAAAATTTTCAAGTTTTTCATCATGGGTGTCGTTTTCATATATTTCGAGGGTGACAAAACCGATAGTGAGGTCAAAATAAAAATCCAAAATGGCGGCTGCAAAATTTTTCAAATATTTCATCATGGGTGTCGTTTTCATACTTTTCGAGGGTGATAAAGCCGATAGTGAGGTCAAAATAAAAATCCAATATGGCGGCTGCAAAAATTTTCAAATATTTCATCATTGGTATCGTTTTCATACTTTTCGAGGGTGATAAAGCCGATAGTGAGGTCAAAATAAAAATCCAAAATGGCGGCTGCAAAAATTTTCAAATATTTCATCATGGGTGTCGTTTTCATGCTTTTCGGGGGTGATAAAGCCGCTAGTGAGGTCAAAATAAAAATCTAAAATGGCGGCTGCGAAAATTTTCAAATATTTCATCATGGGTGTCGTTTTCATGCTTTTCGGGGGTGATAAAGCCGCTAGTGAGGTCAAAATAAAAATCCAAAATAGCGGCTGCGAAAATTTTCAAATTTTTCATCATGGGTGTCGTTTTTATGCTTTTCGGGGGTGATAAAGCCGCTAGTGAGGTCAAAATAAAAATCCAAAATGACGGTTGCGAAAATTTTCAAATTTTTCATCATGGGTGTCGTTTTCATGGTTTTTGAGGCTGCTGAAGCCAATAGTGAGGTCAAAATGAAAATCTAAGATGGCAGGTGCGAAAATTTTCAGAATTTTCGTCATGGGTGTCGTTTTTATGCTTTTCGGGGGTGTTAAAGCCGCTAGTGAGGTCAAAATAAAAATCCAAAATGACGGTTGCGAAAATTTTCAAATTTTTCATCATGGGTATCGTTTTCATGGTTTTTGAGGCTGCTGAAGCCAATAGTGAAAAATGAAAATCTAAGATGGCGGGTGCGAAAATTTTCAGAATTTTCGTCATGGGTGTCGTTTTCATACTTTTCGAGGGTGATCAAGCCGATTGTGAGGTCAAAATAAAAATCCAAAATGGCGGCTGCGAAAATTTTCAAACTTTTCGTCAGTGATGTCGTTTTCATGCTTTTCGGGGGTGATAAAGCCGATAGTGAGGTCAAAATAAAAATCGAAAATGGTGGTTGCGAAAATTTTCAAATTTTTCATCATGGGTGTCGTTTTCATGCTTTTCGGGGTTGATAAAGCCGATAGTGAGGTCAAAATAAAAATTCAAAATGGCGGCTGCAAAAAATTTCAAATATTTCATCATGTGTGTCGTTTTCCCACTTTTCGAGGGCGATAAAGCCGATAATGAGGTCAAAATAAAAATCCAAAATGGCGGCTACAACAATTTTCAGATATTTCATCATGGGTGTCATTTTCATAGTTTTCGAGGGTACTACAGCCGATAGTGAGCTCACAATGTAAATCCAAGATGGCGGCTACAAAAAATTGTTTTTTTTTTTAAATCATACATAAGGAACTTCGAATAACCTAAGTTATTCCGATCAAACTAAAATTTACTAATTATTACTTGATTTTAGGTACACGATACTTATTTGACAATAATATACTTAGTGTGATGAGTTGCCAAATAAACAATGTTATTTATCACGAGACCGCATGAGTGAGTGAGTGAGTGAGTGACAGATAGATTGCAAAAACAATATCCTATACGGTTAAGACACAAGAAATGCGTTTCCGTGAATACTGTATCATTGTGTATTAAAATTCAATTGATTTAATACAGATAACTTATTAGAAATAAATATTATATTAGATTATTCAGATTTTTTACCAAAATTTAAAAATATATGCTTTGATTCTTAGAAAGAATATTTTAATAAACGGTCATTAGAAAAGGGTTTATGGTATAAAACCATACAGTGTGAACCTCTTCGCGTGCCCTGGTTCATGAATAGTGAAGTTAGTAGAAAACTGATTGTTACTGCTCTTAGACTCAGATCTGGACACATTCCATGCAAAAAATTTGCCTTTTTGATGAAGAAAATCGATTCACCTAATTGTGAGGAATGTGGAGTAGTCGAGGACCTACAACATTTATTGATGGAATGTGTCCAATATGAGTCCAGCAGAAATAATTTAGTAAGGTCCCTGAATTTGAACAGAACTGATGTAGGCATGTTGCATACACTTCTATCCCAACCAAATGGCGACGATGCGAAGGGTGTGTTCAAATTCATGGCTCACGTCTTGTGAAAGTACATTTGTTTAGGATACGATGGGGCTGACATACGCTATGCGTAAAAGCCCCTATAAATAAATAAAGAAAAAAAAAAAAAAAAAAAGATAACTTATTATTGAAAGATTATCTATTTATCCAGTTCTTTATTTAGATATTTAAGAAGGAAAATTAGTTTTATATGTAACCAACACCTCAAATGATGACTGAATAATTAGTTACAACTAAAACTAGATTTTTGAAGCCGCCATTTTGGATTTTTATTTTGACCTCACTATTGGCTTTATCACTCTGGAAAACCACGAAAACGACACTTATGAAGCAAAATTCCAAATTTATTGCAGCCGCCATTTTGGATTTTCATTTTGACCTCACTATTGGCTTCAGCAAACTCAAAAACCACACCCATGATGAAAAATTTGAAAATTTTTGCAGTCGCCATTTTAGATTTTCATTTTGACCTCACTATTGGCTCCAGCACCCTCGAAAACCACGAAAACGACACCCATGACGAATATTTTGAAAAGTTTTGCTGCCGCCATCCTGGATTTTCATTTTGACTTTATAATCGGCTCCAGCACCCTCGAAAACCACGAAAATGACACCCGTGACGAAAATTTTTAAAATTTTCGCACCCGCCATCTTAGATTTTCATTTTGACCTCACTATTGGCTTCAGCAGCCTCAAAAACCATGAAAACGACACCCATGATGAAAAATTTGAAAATTTTTGCAGCCGCTATTTTAGATTTTCATTTTGACCTCACTATTGGCTCCAGCACCCTCGAAAACCATGAAAACGACACCCATGATGAAAAATTTGAAAATTTTTGCAGCCGCTATTTTAGATTTTCATTTTGACCTCACTATTGGCTCCAGCACCCTCGAAAACCATGAAAACGACACCCATGATGAAAAATTTGAAAATTTTTGCAGCCGCCATTTTAGATTTTCATTTTGACCTCACTATTGGCTCCAGCACCCTCGATAACCACGAAAACGACACCCATGACGAATATTTTGAAAAGTTTTGTAGCCGCCATCCTGGATTTTCATTTTGACTTTATAATCGGCTCCAGCACCCTCGAAAACCACGAAAATGACACCCATGACGAGGTTTATCTACTAAACGGCCGTAGGTAATTATTTCAAGGTCACTGCCGAAACTATAACATCGTTCGATTGGCTACGGAACCCTAAAATGCTATTTAGGTACAGTGCTAGTTAGGTAGGTTTATTACTGATTTATAATAATTCAAATTGGTCAAACAGGATCACATTTTTTATAAAATCTCATTTTTATGTACTTATTAAATCCTCCTACCTACAGTATGCAAATAAAATGTTATTCGATTCCTAAGAAAAGTTTTACCCCCGCAGGAACTAAGTTCTGATTTTAAATAAAATCGAAATTTCTAAATGAAAAATGCTTTAAATATACGTAACATACGTATCAATCTATACAAAATATATCAGACTTGCAACCGCAATTCCCTTCTGGAATCGTTGGCAAAAATAGCGACCTGCGGGCGGCATGTCTGTGCCTCTGCATACTCTTTGATCGTCGTTTTAGTTCAGCGCGCCACCGCGCGCGTTTTACGTTTTCGGGAGTAGAGCGTTTAGCTCCGCCCACATGCACAAGGTCAGCGAGCCCTATATACACCTTAACTAACTGTAGTGTATGCGCCTGAGCGGCGCGCGGGTAGTCGAGCGCTAACCGTGAGCGAGAGCGGACGTGCGCTAGACGAATATACTACTTCACCTGAGTGATCTGTCAAAGTGTGTTTTATTAACCCAGTGAACATTACAAGTGGCGACGAGGATAAAAGTAAGTACTGAAAACATTTACCAAAAAAAAAAAGGGGGAAAAATGCACGCCGAAAAATAATGCACGTTGAAAGTTGTTTACGATCAATTAAGCGACTATATTCCGATAAGGATCGTTAGTAGTTTGGATACTAAAGTGAAAACAGAACGTAGTCACGCTGTACCTTCCTACCTACACATAAAAAAAAAAAAAAAAAAAATCGTTACCAAGGTACCTAGATGTTTACAGTTAATGATTACTTTGTTGCCTCAGTTTCGTATGATTAAGTAACGAAAAATAACAATTCTGCTTCGATTGAGGTAAACAACTGATAAGCGTAAATGTTTCAAAGGCATACAGTGAGTGTTGTTTACAACAAAACAAAGGGCCATGCCTGGATAGTACGCAATTATTTTAAATGTGCTGTAATGCAAACAATAAATTATTGTTAATTATTATTATTGAGTAAGTGCTTTCATTTAAATAACAAAATAATTGAGTTATTTGCACGCATCTTATTTTAAGTAAAAATAATAACCAATTATTATCCTAGATCTTGGACATACTTAACTTTTCTGTTGTAAATAACCTACATACCCTCTTATTGTAAATATAAAACAATAGATACTATTTTAATCAGGTCACAGGTTTTGCTAGGATCAATTGTTTGCATTTCAACACAGAAATATCAAGGTCACGCAAATACTATTCGCACATACGACCATGCTTAAAGAATAAATGTGAAAAAAGACCGGGAAACGTTAGTGTAAGCATCAACAATGGCTTAATTACTAGCATATTTATTGCTAACCAGTTAGTATACCTAATTTGTTAATAGATAAAGGTTATTATCAGTCAGTTTTCATAATAATAGTAAAGTAACGTTATTGAATAAATTTATTTATTAAATTTAGTTGGTCATACGCTTACGTCAAAGGTCATGCTGAATTCGAAATGCTCTAATGAGCACGCAAATACTAACAAATACCCTAAGGCTATGCAGTAGTGTTACCGTTATCTATATAAATGATAAAAGGCCACGCATACGAGTCTCAAAATCCTGTTACAGGTCGCCCCAAAAATGACTCACGCAAGTTCAATGCTGACAACTTTAGATCATTTTGATTGTGAGGGTGACACGACATCGGTTTGTACCCGATGGGAGAAATGGAACCAAATCACAGAAAAATGTAGACTTGTTGATTTGAGGAAAAAGATTGTAGAAATTGAAGATTCAATTACAGTAAATAAAATCATTTCTAAGGCAAATGCCTTAGAAGTTGTTACTAGACAACTTGAGCAGTTTGGTAACTTCAACAACCAAACTGACAGCAAAAAAAAAAAAAATTGAAATAAATAAAATTGATTCCAAGAAACCCTTAAAAAAAAAAAACTTTAAACTAAATAAAGATCTCAGATGTAGCCGTTGTGGTAGCGTTAATCACCAATCAAATGATGCTAAGTGCCCTGCTAAAGACAAAAGATGATTAAAATGCGATTTTGTTGGTCACTTCCGAGAATGTTGCCGGACTAGGCGGAAAAGACGATTTAAAAATAATAAGACCACGGATCCAGCAAATAAAAAACAGAGATTAGACTCGACGCGAAACGAAAAATCTGAAATTTTCCATTTAGATGAAGACAGCGTAATTAATTGCAATATAGGCGGAGTAGACTTAGACATGTTGATAGACTCTGGGGGTAGATGCAACGTAATCACAGATAAGACCTGGCAGTTTTTAAAAGAAAGTAAGATTAATGTCACTAACCAAATCCGGAAACCAAACAAAATTTTAGTTCCTTATGGCAATAAGAAGCCTTTAGACGTCATAGGTTCTTTCAACGCGATTATATCAGTGGGTGAAAGAAGTAAAAAGTCTACGTTATCAGAAATGGTTCGCGCGATTTGTTGGATAAAGCTACCGCGATCGAATTGGGAGTACTCCAGATAGACCTCCATATTAACACAAAGAAGATGATGAGGTACGTATCTGTATAGACATGCGCAGAGCCAACGAAACTATCTTATGGGAAAATCACCCACTTCCAACGTTGAACCAGATGCTTCCAAATTTTCGACAGGCAAAAATGGTTCTCTAGACTCGATATTAAACAAGCATTCCATCAGCTTGAAATTAATGAGGATTGTAGATACATAACTACTTTTAGTACTAGCAAGGGACTATTCCGTTATAAAAGACTAATAGAATAGAATAGAATACTCTTTATTGTACACCATACAAATGTAATCCATCCAATGTTGTTGTTGTTGTTGTGTCCATCTAATGTTCGGTATATCTTGTGCTCCGGGAACGTTCCAAAAAATTCTTGAAAAATTGTTGTTGGGTTGTGAAGGTACATTTAATTTTATTGATGATATTATTGTGTTTGGGGCAACAGAGAAAGAACAAGATGAGCGGTTGAGTAAGGTGCAAAGGGTTTTAAAAGAAAATGATGTTCTTTTAAACGAAAGGAAATGTATATATAAAACAAACAAAATCGAGTTTCTCGGTCACGAACTTACAGAAGATGGAATAAAACCCCTTGCAAAATACTTAACCTCTATTAAAACTAGTAGACGCCCAAACACGATTGAAGAAGTACAAAGTTTTCTCGGATTAGTCAATTTTGTGGGGAAATGGATTCCAAATTTGGCAACACTTGCCGACCCCCTTAGACAGATGTTGAGATTAGAGCTTGGGAAATCGGCAAGTGTTGACAAATTTTGGACTTCCAAAACAAACAAATAAGGCATTTGAAGCTCTAAAGCTTAGCTTAACCAATATAAAATGTCTTGGTTACTACAATCCCAGCGACCAAACGCAGGTTATTGCTGACGCATCACCGGTGGGACTGGGTGCTGTCCTTGTCAAAATAGGTAGAGACGGAAGGTCCTAGAGTTATCGCTTATGGACACAAAGCTCTGACTGACTGTGAAAAAAGGTATTGCCAAACAGAAAAGGAAGCATTGGCATTAGTTTGGGCTGTTAAGCATTTTAAAATATACCTTTTTAGCAAGGAGCTCATAAGCGATCACAAACCGTTAGAAACGATTTTCGAAAGACATTCCAAACCTTGCGCGAGAATTGAACGGTGGGTACTCAGACTTCAAGCATATAGATTCAAAGTTATCTATCGCCCTGGTAAGTCAAATATTGCTGACCCCATTTCTTTCTAGACTATGTCAAATAGCTCCAACGAAGCCATTTGATAGCGAAAATTATATAAACCAAATTGTGACATATTTTCGACCTGTCGCTGTGTCCCTAAATGAAATAGAGGCATCATCATCAAACGATGACGAAGTCTCAAAGGTAAAAAGGGGTATTTTCAGTGAAGATTGGCACGAATCCATAAATTGTTTTAAAATCATAAGAAACGAGCTTTGTTTGCGGATATATTTTACTGCGGGGTACTAGGATAGTTATACCAAAAGATCTACGCCAGAGGGTGTTAGAAGCTGCTCACGAAGGGCACCCTGGTATAGTCGCAATGATAGGTCGCCTAAGGACTAAAGTGTGGTGGCCTAGGATCGATGGGGATGCTGAGCGTGTAGTGAAAGGTTGTCGCGGATGCACTCTTGTATCGGCTCCTAATCCACCACACCCGATGAAAAGGCGATCATTACCTAAAGAGCCATGGGTAGATGTGGCCGTTGACTTTCTAGGGCCACTTCCGAGTCGAGACTACATACTAATTCTTGTCGACTATTATAGCCGGTATAAAGAAATTAAGGTTATGAGAAGTATCACTGCACTTGACACTATTAAAGTCCTTAAAGAAATGTTTTCAAGGCTAGGTTATCCCGCAACTATAACGAGCGATGTGTTCCGCCACTTCTGCAAAGAATGCGGTATCGTTGTCAATAATACTATTCCCTATTGGCCACAAATGAATGGGGAAGTCGAAAGACAAAATCGAGATGTACTAAAGAGACTTAAAATTAGCCGAGCTGAAAACAAGGACTGGAAAGAGGAAATTTAAAATTATTTAATTATGTATAATAGTACACCCCACTCTGTTACAGGTACATCGCCATCTGAGTTATTTTTTAAAAAGACGCTTTCGAGATAAAGTTCCTTTCGCTCCAGATGTAGAACATAAATTCATGGATTCCGATGTGAGAGATAGGGATATGCTAATGAAAGAAAAAGGGAAAGAATATGGGGATAGAGCTACTGATTCTAATTTAGAAATAGGGGAGAAGGTAATGTTAAAAAATATAACTAAGGATAACAAATTGACACCTAACTATAACCCTACCTCTCACACAGTGACGGGAGTCACCGATGGTGACATTCATGTAAGGAACGACGAAACAAGTAAAGAGTATCTTCGGAATATAGTAGGTACATTTAAAGGAAATTAATGATTCTTGGCAAGTTGTGGACAATGATAATAAAGACACAGGGTTATCGAACAACGAGGACTAAACTATTGCAATATATCTCTAAGCAATTAAAATGATTATCTGTCTGTTACTTTGTTAATGATATAATGTTGTATGCCTGATTCACTTTATATATTACTAAATCTATTGTTCTTTCATTGTTAATATTGTTGTTTAAGTTATTGTAACTTAATTATTTATAAAATAAAGGAGGGATGTAGTGTATGCGCCTGAGCGGCGCGCGGGTAGTCGAGCGCTAACCGTGAGCGAGAGCGGACGTGCGCTAGACGAATATACTACTTCACCTGAGTGATCTGTCAAAGTGTGTTTTATTAACCCAGTGAACATTACACTAACTACTACCACCTTTTGGAATGGGTGATTAGAATCAATTATATTTTAATGTAATTTTTGACGATCAAAAGTGCTTGTTAGGCACAAGCACCTTTGATTTGAATTAAATTATTTGACTTTGACTCACGATATTTCGTATTCATGACCCACTGGGTCTCGAAGACCTCGCCTCTCATGCACGACATTGTGAGTTCAAATCCAGCAAATGCCAACATGACATTTTCAATTATATTTACTTTCTAATTTTTGAGTTTCAGTTCTAAGTATGGGGAACCCCCAAAATTTATTGTTTTTTTTTCTATTTTTGTGTGAAAATCTTAATGCGGTTCACAGAATACATCTACTTACCAAGTTTCAACAGTATAGCTCTTATAGTTTCGGAATAAAGTGGCTGTGACATACGGACGGACAGACAGACAGACATGACGAAACCATAAGGGTTCCGTTTTTGCCATTTGGCTACGGAACCCTAAAAACAAAATCCTCAATCGTGTGACGCCATTTTCCTACCATAAAGCACAGCGAACAATCACAATAAATACAAACAGTCAAACAATATTGTGTAACAAAACGGAAACTAAAAACAGATCGTCGGCGCGTATCGAAACATCAAAATATTTATTTACAGTAGGAACATGGCGTTGTATGTAAAGCATGTCCATTTGTCCGTTTGTTACGTTACCAATGCTTACTTGGTCAACGGGTACCGGACGTCTAAAGTGTTGTTGTTGTTGGATCTATGGTTTATTAATTTGATGTGTGACATTTGACATGAAATCCCTATAATAACATAAAACATGACCTTACTACGGAAGTAGGTAGTTACTACAAAATGTAACATGATAAATGTGAAAAATGTTTAGGAAATAAAGTACATATGTAAAATAAAATGTGGATAAAATATATGTATGTGTGTTTGACAATATTGATGTAGCCGCAAACGCATACTAAATCAAAAAATTCTAAAACCAGTCGAGCATCAAACTATGCAAGTTAATGTAAGACAGTTTTTCTACTTACTTCGTGTTTCTGTTACAATACTTTTGATTTATTACGCTATTTGGGCATATTATCAGGTTACCTAAGCAATCAAAATCAGAAATCAAAAGTCATTTATTCAAACTAGGCTGAGAACCAGCACTTCCTAGTGCTTTAGTATGAATCACAGGCACGTCAATTAAAAGCTCGCTTTCAAAACCAAACACGCCTAAAAACACAGCATTTTCCAACCCAACTCTATCCGCAGTCCCACCCGCATAGACCCCAGGTTACAATTCAGATTGATAACATGTTGTCTATGTGACTTTACTTTATGGTCGCATTCGTCTGCTACCAGCGCCGGGGTGTCCGCGGCGCGTAATATATGGGGCAAAAATGACGTAATGTATGGCACCGGAGATCGATGGGCATGGGAACCAACGTGTATGTAGTGCGACTGTCAATGACGTCAGAGGGGGATAATGGAGATAAACAAAAACTGGAAAGCGCTTGACTGCTAACGCCTTTACGAGTCACGCGCTCGATCTCCTAATACATTTAGCAGTAAGGGACAGCACGTCAGTGGAAACGTGATTGAAATTAACTTTATTTTTAGAAAGGAAGACAAAAACTATCTGAAAAATGGCCATCGTTGACGTTCTCCGAGGTTTATCATCATCAATTTTACACAAAGTAAAGCGCCTGTCTGGGATCGGACCTAGGACCTATACCGCCACCACTGCTCCGCGTCGGTATTACTTGATCATAACGACCACGACGACGAGGGGCCCGTGGCTAAATAATAACAGCCGCACAGGTCGATCGGTCAGGTTAAGCTACGCTTGCCGCGGTTGGTCTGTGGATGGGTGACCATCTTTACATACCGAGACCCCTCCGTGCCTCGGAAAGCACGTTAAGCCGTTGGTCCCGGCTGTCATTCGTGGATCTTTGACAACCGTTACGGGTAGTCAGAAGCCCGAAAGTCTGACAACCAGTCTTACCAAGGGGTATCGTATTACCCAGTAACTGGGTTGTGGAGGTCAGATAGGCAGTCGCTCCATGTAAAATACTGGTATTCAGCTGCATCCGGTTAGACTGGAAGCCGACCCCAACATAGTTGGGAAAAGGCTAGGCAGATGATGAATGACCGAACCCAATTACCTATCCACCAACAGTTTTGGCATACTGGAGGTAGAAAAACCTATCTACCTCTGGTTTTACTGGCAGTTAGTCAGTGTAGGTTAAGTTAAAATTAGAAAAATACCATTTTTCAAGGTTTAAACTAAGTATACATTGGGTTCGAAAATCTCTGATTGATCTCCTACAGAACCAATCAATATTCAAAGTCTTGCAATAGCAATACCACCTTGTGGGAGGCCTTCCAACACTATTTCTTCCGGTACGCGGTCGCCACTCCAGAACCTTTCGGCCCCATCGGCCATCTGTTCTGCGCCAGTCAGGTGGATCGACGACCTTGTGAAGGTCGCAGGAACTCGTTGGATGCGAGAAGCACAAAACCGGTCGAAGTGGAGGTGCTTGGTGGGAGGCCTAGGTTTACCAGTGGACATTTTTCGGCTGAAATAAGATGATGATGATGAATAACAATACAAAACGACTAACAGTACATAAAACATGATGCAGCCAGACATTAAAAAATTAAACATAAAATGATTGTGTCGTTTCCGTATCCTGTAAATATTTAACTATATAACGGCGGTAGCGTGCGGGCAGAGAAAATGAAGCAAACGGGTGGGTAATATTGCGTATAATAATTAATCAGGCACACACAATAGTCTATCTTATTAGGTACACACGGTAACACGGTATGGAGCTCTCGTATAGTTTATGTATGCCGGCGCCGCGCAGTTGAGCGTGCGCACTCTCTATCAACGAGGTAGGCCGACTGGCGACGCGAGCGGCGCGCGGCAGCGGGGAGCCGCGGAGCGGGGGGGCTTACCCCTCTCGAGCAGGCGAGGCATGGACGAAGTAAGTTCGTAGCGAGGCGGCGCGCGTACGCGATTCTACGTTGTTACACACTCCCCCTCTAGTTCGAACATAGCGCCCTCGCGTTCGGACTAGCAATCATACCTACGGGGTCGACCACGTCTGCGTTTTTCCCTAACCGGAACCTCAACATCACCGATGAACGGTGTCAGATCAGAGACATGGTACCGTCCAATGTGCTCACCTTTGACGGTTCCCTCAACTAGGTAAGTAGTGGTGGTTACAACTTCTCGTATCCGGTACGGGCCATCTCTACGAGGTATAAATTTCGCAGACTGTCCGGGGCCAACATCGTTCAGCCCTTGCGTCTTCAACAAAACAAGGACACTCTCCCTCTCATGCGTAGGTACCACAAGACAGGCGGAATCAGCGTCTTCAGAGTCAGGCGCGCACCTGTACAACACTCCATCCGACATCAGGTATCCTCTCTCTGACCAGCCTCTCCCCCTAAAGGGGTCGTCGGTCGCCTCCAAATCCTCTGCTATATTCTTCAGCTCAGGATCTCTGAGCTGATTAGTGCGCACGTCGTCAGGTGTCCTGTGTGGCACATCTACTGTCACTAAGCATACCTCGCAACCACCTGGGTTTTCTTCGCAACAGGCTGGGCGGCTTAGTGCGTCAGCAATCACGTTCAACTTCCGGTAGTCCACACACAGGCGAACTCCGCCGTCCTTCTTTGCTACTAAGACTACGTTGGCAGCCCAAGGCGACTCACACTCCTCTATAACATCTGCGCGCAGCAGCTTCTCAAGCTCACCGTCTAACAACTGTTTCTTACCTTGCGACATCCTATAGGGTGGTGAAGCGGTCGGCTCCTGCTTCTCGCCAACCCGAATGTGATGAGTGGCATAAGTTGTAGGGGGTCCATCGGTGGCGAAGCGCTCAGCTCTGCGTACTATGAGCTGGTTGAGCTGCGTTCTCTGGGCAGGTGACAGCTTCGTTCCTTCATCCTCTCTCAGCGACAGGCTGGAAGAATCGACCTTCAACAGCCCTTTGCCGCTGGTGGAATCGATTTGCATCAGCTGTTCGTCACTGGTGGATTCGAGGCTGTATGACTGTACAAAAGTAAACTTTTGCCTAGGCGAATTACGAAAATACCAACAGTTATGTTGGAGGTCTAACAATATACCTGCTCTAGCGATGAAGTCCTGTCCTAGAAGCGTCCTATTATTCGCTTCTGGTATCACTAGGAAATTGGCGGGAATTACGCGTTTCTGAATTGTGACGTTCGTGTTACATACCAACAATTCTCGTACCTGCTGCGTTCCATCGGCGAGACTGAGATTTCGGCGTGTTTCCGTGAAAGTGGTACCGCTGTCGAGAAGGATTTTATATAATCCAGGACTAGCAAGACTCTCGGTGGCACCTGTATCTAACACTGCGACACGTAATAAAGATGCAACTCCTATCTTTACTGTTGGATGCGACCGGTCCGATACATGGGTGACGGCACTTTGGAAACTCGCCTTATCGGCGGACGGTGTACCTTTACACGTCGGACACTTAGAGCGTATTACCCCTTTTAGACCGCAGCCGTAACAAGACAATGGCGCGTTATCAACATTTATGTCACTCGATTTCGTTTTATTTCTACATTCATCTACCGAATGACCGAACTTTTTACAAAAAGCGCAGCGTGGTCTGACACGTTTCGAATTCGCATCACTACTATTATTCGAACTAGAGTTGGGTGTGGCATGCGAACGGTTATTTTGAACAACGTTCGCAGTCGGAGGGTTATTGTTTACATTTCGAGAATTCGTGGAACTTTCAATAATATTCGCGTGATCGTGATTCGAGTTATTATCGCGGGGTGGAATTAATGATTTAGGTAGACTTACTTCGGCCAGCGTCTCCTCTACGTACCTTGCTCGCTCGAGTAGACAGTCGACACTACTTACACTGTCGCGTGACACTCTTTTTCGGATTTTACGATTTAAAAGGCCGTAGACAATATCTAATTGCATTAATTGAGGTACATCATATGGTATTCGCGACATATTGGCACGCACTCGCGATATATATGAATCGACACTATCACTATCACTTTGTTCCTGTGCGAAGATTTCTCGAAGAATCCGGTGGGCGGGGCGAGGGGCGCCGTACATGAACCGAAGTCGGCGTATCGCGTCGTCCCAGGTCTCCACGGTAGATTTAATGCCTTGCCACCACACGGCGGCTTCTCCTGTCAGCAACATAGGCAAACCTCGAAGCGCATGCTCGTCGGACACGTTTGCGCACTCTTTATAGATGAGCACGCTCTCGACGAAAGCTTCCAAGGTTTCCGCGCCGCGTGCGGCTCCGTCGTAGCGGGCCGTGCACCGGGTGAAGTTGCTATGCAGGGTCAGCATTGGCGCTCCAGTATGTGTAGCGGTGGGATGAGTCGGTCCCGTTGATTCGCCGGCTTGCGAGCTCGGCGTCGGCGTCAGCGTCATGGCGCTTCGCATCACGTTTGATAGTAACCGCGTGAGTTGTTCTTCGGACATGGAGATCGTGTTACCACCCGTTGTCGGTGTTGGCGTCGCCGTAGTGCTCATGCTCGCGGGGTTTACTACCGCATGGTTTTCTTCGTCACTACTGGATACTGGATACATCGTGGTTGTCCTTGGACGCGTGTCGGCGTGTTTTCGGCGGCATCTTCTCGTCGATGATGCTCGGCAGCGATCCAAGACGGTAAATAACGGCAGGTAGTCCAGTAGGTGGAACTCAGTCAGCGTGGTTTCAGTCCGCGCTCGCGTCGTCCGAGCACGTGCCACGAGTTGGGCGCAATTTTATAACGGCGGTAGCGTGCGGGCAGAGAAAATGAAGCAAACGGGTGGGTAATATTGCGTATAATAATTAATCAGGCACACACAATAGTCTATCTTATTAGGTACACACGGTAACACGGTATGGAGCTCTCGTATAGTTTATGTATGCCGGCGCCGCGCAGTTGAGCGTGCGCACTCTCTATCAACGAGGTAGGCCGACTGGCGACGCGAGCGGCGCGCGGCAGCGGGGAGCCGCGGAGCGGGGGGGCTTACCCCTCTCGAGCAGGCGAGGCATGGACGAAGTAAGTTCGTAGCGAGGCGGCGCGCGTACGCGATTCTACGTTGTTACAACTATAGATTAATGAATACTGAATGACGGTAGCGGAGCGTGCATTGTGGTATATACAGTTATATATGTAACCTGCAAACCGGTAGTGACGTCACATCCGCCAATCCCACATTATGATACCGAAATTTATACGACAGCTTGATTAAATACGAGTTACAATCGGAATATAAAATGAACAAGCCATGGCTATCACTGAATCTAGGTTTATTGAATCATACACTACACAAACTTTTTTGATAGTTCTCACCCATATAATGCAAGCCATGCCAGTGGGAACGGCCGCAACTTACGAGTTGTTGTTGGTCATAGGTTCGAACCTAGACAGGCGTTTTACTTTGTGTAAATTATTTCATCACCACTGCTCTTAAAACGGTGAAGGAAAACATCGTCAGGAATGTTCTAGAACCAAAAATCCGAAGAAATTACATCTACCAACCCGCACTGGTCATGCGTGGTAGATTACGACCTACCCCCTCTCACCAAACGGAGGTCTGTGTCCCAGCATTGGGAACGTTATAGGCTGATTATGCTATGCTATATAATGTGAAAATCTTTATATAAATAAAGCGAAGAAAATACAACGCGATCAACGAGCACGTGAATTATCACTCTTAGTTGCCAGATATATGGTTGCAAAACATTTTAATTCTTGAATTTGAGACCTTGTACGTCACCTTACTTTTACCACGCGTAGAACGGAACTTACCCATACTTTACCATAAGCCCTGCTCATCATCATCATCTGCCTAGCCTTTTCCCAACTATGTTTGGGTCGGCTTCCTGTCTAACCTGGTGCAGCTGAATACCAGTATTTTATCCTATCTGACCTCCAGAACTACACAGTAACAGTTACTGGGTAATACGATACCCGTTCGAAAGACTGGTAATCAGACTTTCGGGCTTCTGACGACCCTTAACGACTGTCAAAGATCCATAAGCTACACTATAGGCAATAATTCACCCCAAAATTGATATCGCAGCATAGGGGCACGTATCGACGCAAACGTGACTGACGTGAAACTAGAATTCGTTAACAGGCAAAACCTTCGCGGTACATGAAAAAAAAAAGCAACGCTGACTGATAAAGTCCAGTCATTCGTTTTTTGAATATGTTCACAAATGACCCGTACGTACGAGTATCCATCCGTTATCTGCATTGTGCATGGTTTTCTGGCTCTGCGTTGACGTACTACAGTCAATAAAAGAGATTGGTATGCAAGCAATAAAAAAACATTTTGGCAGGTATGTAAAGCCTATAATAGTATTGTTAAGCCAATTGACCAGGTCCTTAGTTAAATTGTCCATACATTTAAATAACAGCCGTCATTCTTTGACAGTTATATGAAATGGCTATATCACGGCCAATTAACGTAGGGTGTCAATTTGCCTAATAATTAATTCACTTAACTGTAACTACTACATAGGCTATACCGGGTGCAATGAAATAGCATCCATAAGTTGCTATAGGTACTTAAATGTCCCTCAGGTGCAACCTGGGCTGTCAGTATAGCAACCAAAGTGTCTGGTAACTGGCACATATATTTAGTACGGCATTAGCTATCGCCATACGAAGCTCGTGACGATAGATACGTCAGAAGCCTACAACTAACCACGGCAAGCCAATGCGTGTAATCTTTTTTAAATGAGACACACCTAGACAACAAAATCATTGTATTTATTTAGTAGATACACCATGGTCTAAAAAAAATTAAGATTAAAAATATAAAAAACCCGAAAGTGGAGCTTTTTTATTAATTTTGATTTATATAAACAAACTTATAATATTCGCACGACAGACGATGGACTGTGATGAAATCCATCCAGCAATAAGGCTGCTTCGAGGATATAAAAAATCCAAATTCCAATACATTGATCAAAAACATAACCTTGTTTTTACTGTCACGCACTCTGGTAAAAATTCGTTGTAATTGGCCTGTACACCTATCTATTTTGTTGACTGTAGAAGCTACACTATAGAAGCCTATGGCCATGGGCTATTTCCAGAATACGCGCATTGAATAATTTGAAGTCGGACTTCGAATCCCAGTACTAACAAAGTTTAATTGGGTTTTGCTATTGGCAATCGGTTACAGTCCAAGTTAGAATTATTCCGGTAAATGAGGATATGGTCTCTTGGGGACTACCGTCATCAGTGGACTTGGTTTTGAGGAACAAATTATATCCTTGCTTAACCTTTCAGGGATCAGAGAAATGAAGGCATCGTTTGTCATATGATGAGTTTACCAATTATTGGTTAACTGCCTCATTGGTCTAGTGGTCGCAAGCGCTACTGCTGAGCATGAGGTCCTGAGTTCTGTTCCCGGCTCGGGCAAAGTGTTATTTGTGACCAAGGCAATAGGCTCGCCTCCGATAACAATCTAGCAAAATGTGGGTACACCGCTGCCTAGCCCTTCGGAGAAAACAAGAAGATACGAGTACAATCTTTCAAGCGCATAAATACCTTACAATTACGCAAGATTCAAAGACGGTTTTTTTATGATGTTGAGTATAGAATCCTCGAAACCACACTATTACAAAATAGGTCTTTGCTTAAGCCGGGTATCACATTTCCGCCGCGAAATCATGATAGTGAAACTGCAGTCGTTTCGCCATGATTGACATTTTGCTTCGATTGCTGCAATTCAACTGAGTCTCATGAAGTTCCGCTACTCGATCGCGACATAATGTAGTAATGTTTCCAAGCGAAACTCATTAAAAAGTTCCCAACATTATTTTTCAATCGTTATTTCGTTTTTAATCGTTTACCGTTAATAATAATAATAACTAATAATAACAAGATGGCTGATAAACTACTTATATACATTTTTTTTTGTAAACACATACATATTATAGATAGAAAAACACCCAGACTCGGAACAAATACATGTAGGTCATACAAATATTTGTTCCGTGCGGGAATCGAACCCGCGACACGCAGCGCAGCAGTCAATCGCTTAACCACTGTGCCAACCGTGCCGTCAATAAATATATCCGTATATAACCGTGTCGTTTTAATAAATATATGTATAATTAGTTTATCAGCCATCTTGTTACCATAACACAAGCATTAGGTTGCTTAGCTTGGGACTAGATGGCGCTGTGTGAAATGTCCAGGGATATTACTATTATTATTTCACGATAAAATTGTGTGTTTCGTAGGTGTAAGGTACTTATGCTTATCCAGTAACCGTATTTAGATTCCACACTTAAGGCGTTTGTCCACCGCAGAAGTCACCGACGTCACTGAGAAGGAAATGACGGCGCCAAAGTAGCGATACATATTAACATTTACTATGACCGCGAGTCCACTGTATGTCTGTCAGCCAAGCGCTGTCATCCCGGTCACCGAAGTTTCGAGTAGGTCGACGCGATCTCTAGACCTCGGCCTGAGATTGTGACGAGCCGATGTACGGGCAATATAAAACAGATTTGATCAGACACTGCCTCGACTTTTGTTTTGTTTATCATAACATACTGAACCGCTGAGTTCGGTCGCGGTGGAAAAACGATCGAAGTCACCGGAACGTACACACCGGAACGAAAGCTCGGTTCGAATAATCTCGGTGGCGTCCGTAACGACCGCGGTGGACAAACGGCCTTAGGTCCCTTTTCATTAGTTTTCCTTTTCCATTCTGCCTAATTTGATGAATTTTCCTTTCATCAATGCGATAAATCCACACATCCTCTATAGAACGTTTCATATGGAAATGTATGAATCCAATAGCAAGCCGTATATTTGATTTATACAAAGGTGTGACGTAACACGATATTCAAAGAGCCATCAGAAACTCGAATATATCTACCCGATGTGACCCAAGACTCCCACACAGTGTAAATACAAATACTAAGAGATATGTATGGATAGGTAAAAGGTTTTATTTAATAACATGTGGGTAGGTTACCAAGTTCGTAATTCAAATTAATTCTCTTTGATTCTATCCCGTAATATAAAGTAAAAATATTTTTTTACTACTTAATATTTGTTTGAACCTTCGAGGTTGTTAAAATATCTAATATTATATTTAATATTTAAGCTTTGATGTCTACATCAACAAAGATATTTACGTTTACAACCTTTCGTTATTACATAGTATGAATTACTCGCGTAACTCTTTTTCTTAAAATGTTTTTCCTTATATTCCTATTCGAGCCTTTTTAACTGTAATTTGACAGACGCTCTACTGAAAACAACCTTTAAATAAAAATAAGCTTTACCTAGAAAACACCAAATATGAAATAACATACGAGTATTCTTAAATCAAAACAAACTTCTCTTAGAAATCTCTGTAACGTATATTTTAATCTGCGAGTCTGTAATGAATTGCTACGTTCGTAGCGGCTACGCGCTACGCCGGCTACGTGTCGTCGTAGCACCATTCTACACGCATGGCTTACGGAGCGCGCCTACCGGAACACGACTCAAAGGCCATGGCTTTAGGCCCGCCTTTTGTCGCGGCGATGTGAGATGGCTAATTACAAACGACGTGTGTTTGCCCTCGCAGAGATTACCTGGCGTGTGTCGTATTGTCCCAACGAGACAATATGTACGACCTGTACCACTCACAATACCGAGCCGAAATACCGCTGAAATAACAACCGAACTTTCGCAGCTGTTACTGTTACGTACATGTATTCTATCTACATAAATGATATTCGAACATGATATTCGAACAATACGTTGATCAGATAAGTTACGAAACGAGAGAACGAAGTAAATGGCACGTTGAAAACGAATAACATCGATATTTGAGTGCGAGGAAAGAAATAAATCGAAATAAACCTAACAATACGGATAAATGATGATATCTATTATAGTAAGTAGGTTTTTACACACACTGTTACACTGCTATAAGACTCTGGACTAATATAATAATGCCAGATTATGATTGACCCACTCAGCAGGCTCAGGCACGAGCATTGATCACCTTGCTTGCTCAAGACGAGTTGGCGATTACAGACTTATATTAACTATAAGTCCAGCCGATCGATTCTGTAAAAATCTCATCGTGAAAAGTTATGTGAAGTGAGCTTAGAGTGAGCTGTCAATAGTGTCAATTAGTTAGTTGTAATAGCATTAGTTGGAATGACAGCTCACTCCACGCTCACTTCACCTAAGTTTTCACGGTGAGATGGTTACAGAATCGCACTGCAGATTTCCCCACGATGTTTTTTCCTTCACCGATGTCAGTAATGTCCAACATAAACGCAGAAAGTACACATGCATGGAAAAAGTCGCATTGGTACTTGCGCGGATACGGACTCAAACTCAAACTCAAACTCAAAGTATTTATTTCAATTAAACCAATTACAGGCACTTTTGAATTGTCAAGGGGTCGGTCAGTCAGAAAAATGAAGCTAGTTGCCCATTCCAAAGCGTAGGTACCTATGGAGAAGAACGGGCAAGAAACTCCATGGACACTCTTTTATATCAATATATGGTTACAAAGTATTGGTTACATCATTTATGTTATAAATTATGCATGTGAGAACGATGCAGAACGTTAAAAGCGTCCGTAATGAAAAGTTTAAAAAAATAAAAATAAGTTAAATTAAAATAAGCCATTAAAATAAGCCATGGCAGCAAAGAGATGACCAGTCCCTACTGACGGCGCCCGTTCACGAACATGACGCGTGGATCAGCACCATTCAGCTCAACCATTTTGAAGGGAACCAAATGATCCAACACACGCGCCACCATCAGCGAGACATTTGAGTGAGCATGACATACTCTCTGCTGCCAGGGCAAATTCAAGTCAGTGAAAGACGTACACAGTATATGGTAGCTTTATAGTATGTACATAGTACTCACACATGTGCTATACAATTATACAATACTAGGAGATTGAATTTATATAATGCAAAAAAGTATTTTAAAATCTTCAGCAGCTCCAACAGTATTTTCAAATGCTAATCAATTTATTTATGCGTCCTTATGGAGCAGGACCAGCGTTTAGCCAAGCATTTTTATCAGCGATGTAATCCCCTAATTTATAATATGCCTGGCTGCATAGTGTGCGTTTTATACAAGATTTAAATTTCGTTTCATTCTGTTCTATTATGTGGGGAGGTATTTTATTGTAACATTTTAAACAGTACCCCATGAAAGATGAGTCTACTTTAGCCAGCCTGAAACCTGGTTGAACTAATTGCTCCCTATTTCTAGTGGTATAATTATGTCTTTCACCTCTTTTACTAAAAAGATGTAGATTTTTCCTTACGTACATAATGTTTTCATAGATATATTGACAAGGTACCGTCATGATGTTAATATCTTTAAACAATTCTCTTAGAGAGTCACGCCTGCGGAGGCTATATATGGCTCTGATGGCTCTTTTCTGCAGAATAAAAATAGACTCGATGTCTGCAGCTCGTCCCCATAGTAAAATACCGTACGACATAATACTATGAAAGTAACTAAAATAGACTAGTCTCGCGGTATCAACATCAGTAAATTGGCGGATTTTTCTCACAGCATACGCTGCTGAACTTAGTCGTCCTGCAAGGGATGTTAAATGAGGACCCCATTGAAGCCTTGAGTCGAGCGTGATCCCCAGGAAAACCGTTTCATCGACGAATTCTAGTTTCTCTTGATTCAATTCTATCTCACAATGACTACTTTTGACATTTGGTAAAGAAAATCTTATGCACTTCGTTTTTTTCCCATTTAATACTAAATTATTAGCAGTGAACCAATTTTGGATCTGCAGTAGGGCGTTATTTACGTCGTCAAGATTTGATGCACGTCTATTAATTTTAAAAATCAAGGAAGTATCATCAGCAAATAACACCATCTGTGGTTGAGTTTTTAACAAATGGGGTAGATCATTAATATATACTAAAAAGAGGAAAGGACCTAATATCGAGCCTTGTGGTACACCCATTTTTACTTTTAAACCGAGTGAATTGACACCATTTATTTGAACTTGCTGTTGTCTATCATTTAAATAAGATTTTACTAAACTGAGCGCAAGTTTTCCAAGTCCGTAATGCTCAAGTTTTAAAAGCAAGGTTTCATGGTCGACGCAATCAAAAGCCTTAGAGAGGTCACAAAAAATTCCTATGGCGTCTTGGGACTCTTCCCACGCCGTAAAAATGTGTTTTAATAAAGTTACACCGGCATCAGTAGTACAACGTCCCTTGGTGAAACCATACTGTTGGTCGTGCAATATTTTATTGGTGTTGAAATGATTGAGCATTTGGTTCAGCATCACCTTTTCAAACACCTTGCTGAAAACCGGTAACACGGATACCGGTCTATAATTATTAGTAACTTTACTGTCCCCCGATTTGAAAAGTGGTATCACCTTGCTGTATTTCATAAGATCCGGGAAGACTCCTTGATCCACACACAAGTTAAATATTAAAGCTAAGTACGGCGCTATAGTCTCAATAATGGAGGTACAAACTTTGATAGACATTCCCCATAGATCTTCGGTTAGTTTGATCTTGATTTGCTTGAAAGCTTTTATTACTATTGTGGGGTTTATATGCATGAATTTAAATTCAATCTGGCAGGATGAGACGTTTGCTCTTAATAAATAAATAGAACGTAAGGGCGAGGAATTTAAGATTTCAGTGGTTTTATGTGGGATACTGGTAAAGAAATTTACAAATTCATGAGCAACTTCTTTGTTAGTGCTTATGAGACCACGCGAAGTCTCTATTGTGAAATCATTATTATGTCTTTTATTCCGGTTAGTTTCGTCATTGATAATTTTCCAAACCGTCTTTATTTTATTATCGGCTGATTTGATCTTGTTGCTAATATAGAGGGCTTTAGCTACCTTGCAGGTATTTTTAAAAGTTTTAGAGTAGGTAGCAACATATTTATTAAAAGTTTCAGAGTTAATATAAGGCTTAAGGCCATACAGCTCAAACAATTTTTCCCTACTTTTCCTAATACCCTTAATTGCCCAGTCACTGAACAAAAATCTTGGGCAAATAGTTTTGGTTTTCTTTTTTAAAGTATTATTGAACTCGGTGCGTACTACCGAAAAGAACCACTCATATAATTCATTTACATTGTTTTTAATATGGCCTGGTACATTTAACTTACTAATTAAGTTATTATTAAATCTATTTAGATTGCTTGGTGTTATTTGTCTAGTTTGTATCAGAATTTTTTGTACTGGTGTATTGGATTTGAACACAACAGTTTGACCGCTGTGATCAGAAGGGAGATAATTTACTATGGCTTTATCTAAGTATTCGCAGCAACAAAAAACATTATCAATACATGTAGCAGAATTTTTAGTTATGCGGGTTGGTTCTGAAAATACATTTGACAAATTGAATGATTTAAAGAGACTTAATAATCGACTGCTATTTGAACTATTTTCTAGGATATTAATATTGAAGTCACCACAGATAATTAGCGATTTTTTACCAGTTCCAAATTTTGCTAGAACATCTTCCATTACTGACTCAAATATGGAGTAGTTTTGATAATTAGGGGGTCTGTAAACGCACACTATAACATGCTTATCTAGCTCAACACAGGACAGTTCAATGTTATGTTCAACTGAAAGATCAACTATATCTGTACGAGTCTTAGTTTTAATAGAATTTTTAACTAAGATGAGTGAACCCCCACGCAGCATAGATTTCCGGTTAAAACAACTGCCCACACTATAATTTTCATAATTAATTAGCATTTCATAATCTTTCAACCAATGTTCAGTTAAACAAATAATTTCAAACATAGTTTTTTCTAAAAATAGCTCAATTTCTAATTGTTTGGTAGAAAAACCTTGAATATTTTGATGAAATAATTTCAAGGAATTCTGCTCAGACCCTTTTTTACACTTTACTATTTGAGAGCAAGAAGACACCTTGTTGTTGGTAGGTATAATAATATTGTTACTAGTGTCTTCTGTTGTCTTACTAACTAGTTTAAATTAACATCCAGAGTGAGCCCCAAGACTCCCAAGCCATCACCAGGCAATGATATCCCCCTACTCGTGGACCCCACATTAGGACAAGAACTTGCCATAGTGACACATGGATCCTCCTTCGTACAATCATTGTAAATAGTTATAGCATTAGTGCTACAGTTATTTTGAGTGACCACCTGTACATTAGAATTATTACTAATAATTGCAGTGTTAATTATAGTACAAGACTTCGACATACTACTTATGTCTGAGTTTATATAAGCTAATAGCCTCGCTATTTTATGTCTAAACCTAATGGGCAGATACACTGTATTCCTTGTCGATTTTAACTTAACAACAAAACTGTTGGTGTCAAAAAATATAAGTTTGTCACTGTAGTGACTTGCTAAGAAATGCATATGCTTATTAAGCATATGTATATAATTGTTTTGTCTATTTGATAGTGTCTCAAAATATGGAAAAGCACACAAAATAATTTTATTACAATTTATCTTTAAAAGTTTAGAAACACTGTCAGTGACAACTTCTTTTTTGACTTGTGAACTATCACCTACAAATACAGTAATGTTGGTATTTGAATCATATTGTTTTCCTGTAATTGATGTAATTATTTGTTTGAAGGATGTCCCAGGTAAACAATAGTTTTGAGTATTAAAACTAAAGTTGTCACTAACTAATTTCCCCAAACCTCTTCCTATACTATCTGAAAACATAACTGACTGATAACATACTTGACTACTACAAGAGGAAACATTACTAGTTGCTGACTGTCTTGCTTGAGATAATTCTTGCACAGTATCAGGTATATCTTGGTTGGGAATACAGTCCAGAGCACTCACAACTTGGGACGGGTCCTCCGTTACCTCAGGCTGGAGAGCATCAAGGTTGGATCCCCTCTGACAAGTACACTGAGTGTTACTGAGAGTCAGTGAGTCCACTCTGTCTACCAACTCGTTTGTAGCAAGGATGTGTTCCTTGATTTGGTGTTGAGAGCATAAATATTTATTATAAAGGGACTTTAGTGAGTCATCAAGAGCTTGAATTTCAGTTTGTAAGCGTTGAGTGTCTATTTCATATATGTTTATACTATCTTCTAATTTAATTTGATAGTTCTTCAATTTATTCATAAGAGTAACACGACTAATATGTAAATATATGTATAGGGTATTCTTACATTCTTGTCGTTGATAATTCCTCACAGGTGTGATTCGGGGCGATAGAATAAAAGTCTTCAAGAAAGCATTACAGCTTGCTTTTAATATGTACATTTCAAATCAAAACACAGTTATAAACACAGGTCGCTAAGTATCAAAATTAGATACCCGACCTGTGCTTTTCAATATCTATCTAAACTAATATATAAATAGAAAAGATTTGTAATGACATTTATTTAATATTATTATGACATTTATTTATTATTATTACTCTTCCCCATAGTAATTAAGTGACATGTAAGTACATACGTATGTATTGTTTTTTTTTTTTTTTTAAGTTATAAAATTATTTTTAATATTCGACACAATGTAAAAATTTTTATGAAATAAATAAAATGATTTCAGGCTAAAACGGCTGAACGGATTTGGGGAAATTTGGCACATGGGTAGAACATAATATAAATTAGGCCTTAGGATATTTTTATCCCGATATTCCCACGGATTTAAGACTTATGCGAGTAAAATCGCGGGGCGCAGCTATTGTCTATAAAGTTCGCAAGCATTAGAAGCAGAAAGCGGAAGTACAAGAGTTCAGAACAGCACAGTAAATCAGAATACACTTTAGCGGAATGCAAATTACTAAGCAGAAAAATGTGTAGGGAGTTCTAGATGTTAACATTTATGGTAGATATATGTGAATAACGTAGGTTACTGTTGGCCTACATCCCACTGCTGGGCAAAGGCCTCTTCCCATGACTTCCAGCTCTTTTGTTATCCAGGGCTAAAGTGAACCGCTGGTCGTTTGAGCTGTGGGCCAAAATAACCACCACGTGGAACCCTAACACAGTTAAGAGAGCGTCGCGAAGACCCCGTAAAAGATGGCGGGATGAGTTGGACAAAACAAAACAAACGTAGGTTACGTTAACATTAAAGTTAAGAACCTCTAAATCCAAAATAATGTAGGCGACGTTGTCTATCCAAGGTGTGTGTAGTTATAATAACGTGCGGTATAAAAAAGCCCGACAATATAATTGCATATTTCACTATAATGGCAGGAACAGCAGTGCTCTCGAATAGGTCACGACTCACGACTCACCTAATAGTTAGCGAGGAAGCGCGCGGCCACTGCCTCTCAATACTGAATAAAAGCGAACTTATGCTCGAGAAGTGCCTCGTTATTTCCTGATGGTCCTTAAAGATAACAACATAAGGTTGTTTATTGTCTGATATATATTTTCTCGTGTTAAAGTGACGTTTGTGACGTATTCACACGCACGCATCACACATTGTGTGCTTGCGAGAAGAATGATTCCTGCCCGAAGCTTTTCTCCGCAATAATGAGTCACTTGACGTATTGTCCCGTGGGCGCCATCTCGTCCAAATTACGAAGCCATTGTTACTGAGATATTGTTCGTCGCCTCGTGAATATGTGCGAAAGGAAATGAAACTGTTCCCTTGCGCCAGTCACCGTTTGTTGGCTTCCCCGCGGGCCGCGCCGACACACCCCGCTATATTTCCATTTCAGAGATCCGCTAAATGAGTCTGCCGTCATGTGTGATGATATACCTTTGTATGCTAATACGTAACGCTTACCGGATACGGGTTACACTACGTTATTAATAAGCATGCTCTTAAGTTTGTGTTATTTAGACTACCGAAATTGTGAGGCGAATAATTTTGATATTAAATTACAGCAACTTAGTAACAGATGTTTATCTAAGGGCCCGAGCACATGATGACGACGCGAAATCGTCGCTGTCGAGCAAGACGATGTCGTGACGTTTCATGACGTCAGTGTCGCCGACGCATTGATAATAAATGAAGATATTAGGAATGGATGATTTGGTAGTATGATTTGTGATAAGCTTTTAATTTTCATCCATTTAAATGGCTGAAATGCTCAAACTATTTTCTCACACATTAAGGCAAAACTATAAACACGTTAATAGTGTTCGTGACATGTGCCCGAGCCTTTATTTAAGTCAACAAATAGTATTTACAATTAAATGTTATCTACCGGAAATTATAATTTACCAAAATGTTAATTAAATGTAATTAATTCTAATCTTAGTCTCACGTGCAAAACAAACAGACATTTTGGATTTGAAGCTTTTAGAGAGAAACATCTATATAAAACTATCTATTGCCTTCGGCTTCGTCCGCGTGGAGGTCGAAAAACGATCGTTTAAATTACCGCACTATATTATAAAATATATTTTACTTTAGAACAATTTGATTAAGAACAAATTAAACGTATTTTTTCTCATTAAATGCCTACTCAAACAATTCAACCTTTTAACCTATTTTTTTTTAGTTTTTCACTTACCTTCTACTTAAAAATCTAACCTTTGCTCAAAGGCTTACTATTCCATCAACGACTACTTACACGATAAGAATAGTTGGTCGCCCTAATTAACTCAAGACAATGTTCATGTTCTTTCTCCAGAATCAGCTTACTGACAGGTTATTGTTATTAGTATTAACTTATTTATTTATTTTACTTCAATGGTCCTAGTTTTTTCATCTGTGACTCAAGTGACAGCTATGTGACCAGAACCCAGCTATGCGTAAATATGTAAGCTGTCACGCCCTTTATGCCTGGAGGCTTTTATTTAGGTAGTAAGTAGTTATTTCCATTTTAATTAATTATTTTTCAGCTTAAGTACGTATAGTTTTTATTATATTTGTTGGTATATTGGCGTGGCTAGCTGACATATTTTATGGCAAATAATTTAAGTTTCTTGTAATGTTAATTACTGAACATATGTTCCTAGTATTGTATACATGCAACTATATTCTAACTGAACAGACAGCTGTGCTGCTGGGAAGTTTGTTCCGCCACTTCTTCTTCCCAGCGATAGCACTAGGAAGTGGTGAAGGGCGGGCGTTTTTGGGGGACTGTCTTTTGTAATTTTGACGTTCGAAAAGTGCTGACTCTCAGCCTAATTTGAATAAATGACTTTTGATTTGATTTTGATTGATTTACCAACAATGCTCCTGCCAGGTTATCTCTCTGCATCACCCTTGGTTGACCGGTACAGAATGCCTAAGGTATAAAGTACGCCTTTGTACACCTTTATACTTTACAATGCAGAAAGTTTAATAATTAAAATCCGAGTAACAAGCATGTTTCACTTCCTAACAAAATAATAAAAAGTGCAAGCCGACGTGACTGTCAAGAGACCCGTCTCTCGAGGACCGAGGTCCATTTCAAGGTCCCGGCGCTGAACACAACGGGACAATATTGTCCGACATGACATGGGACAGAACTACCCCACCTACACGTGACGTTTATTAAACATTATATTTGGTGTAATAAACTTTATTTGATGTACAGACGCCAGCACATCAAGCTACTACAATCTGTCAGATTTCTTTAATAGATTTTCGACTTTATTGCTAAACCGTTAGGTTCAATGTTGATTGGGAAAATCTGACAGTTTCGGGTAGGTTGACCTGCTGGCGTCCGTACGATAACGTACCGTGTCGTACAATATTAAATGAGTAGGCCCAAAGCCAAGTTCATGGCCTCGAGCGACGCGACTTGCGTCAAGCGACACGCTCAACGCAAGTAAAAAAATGTATGTATATTGTGGTATGTTGCAATTTTATTTATATTCCGAATTAAAATGATTGTGTATACGTCAGAGTCATTTGTTTGACTACTCGGAACGCCAGCGCCGCCCGGTGGCGCTCAACAGAGTCTAGCCTGAGTTCGTGGGGAGTTGAGGAGAGCGAGCAGCGAGGTGGAGCTGCTCTCTTGGATATAGGTCATCGTACGGACAACATGTGATCAGCCGCTCTATTCTGTGAAAATTTCACCGTGAAAACTTATGTGAAGTGAGCTTCAAGTGAGCTAGCTGTCAATAGTGATGAAATGATAGCTCACTTCACCTAAGTTTTCACTGTGAGAATTTTACAGAATAGACTGGCAGAAACTGTCTCGCGTTCCGTATAGTTGTGTGATTCGCTTGTGATTAACTTGTTCGTAAATTATGATCTGATTTGAACTGCAAACGGTTTTTCTATTGCGCAATAACCAACACTACCCATAGTACGCCCACAGTAATTAAAATATGGCTCATAACGAGAGACAAATACCTTCTCCGTCATATACTTATATTATATTTAAATAGTAGTAGTAGTAGTATGTAAATAGTAAGTTAGTGTAGATTTAGAAAATGACCGGACTGTCGCATTGGGTACATACCTACACCTGTAGTGATAGTTGTAAGGGAGATTATAAGAAATAAATAAAACTTCCGTACCTACGCAAAATACACGCCTTGAAGTGGAGTTGCGGACACCATCCCGTATTACCTATTGCCTGAATAACAACACCTATTGAATTAATAAAAATTATTTAAACTGAACTAAAACTATTAACAAACTAAAATTGTGTATTAGTAACGTTACTTACTCGTACATACACTTGAGCAATGGGGCCCAGTGGTATCGGCTCCGACTATTAAGGTCGTGAGTTTGGACCCTGGCAAGCACTATACTTTGTGTATTTAACATCTTCACCACTGCTCTCAAAACGGTGAAGGAAACCGGCATGTTCTAGAACCTAAAATCCTAAGACATGTGACATCCACCAACCCGCACTGGGCCCGCGTGGTGGATTTTGGCCCAAACATTCTCACAGATAGGAGCTAGGCCTGTGTGTGTAAACATAAAGAAAAAATGTAAATAACTAACATAATTTTTAACATTGTTTATAACAAAGTCGCTTTTTGTGTCTGTCTGTGTGACTGCGTGGTTCCTCTTAACTACGGAACGGATTTGATGAGGTTTTAACCATCATTCAGAGATTGTATTCCGAAAGGTTCATATACATGTACAATACATGAACGAAATATTAAACTAACATCATCATCTTCCTAGCTTTTTCCCAACCATGTTTGGGTCGGCTTCTAGTCTAACCGGGTGCACCTGAATACCAATATTTTACATGAAGCGACTATAATACCTATCTGACCAACAAAACCCAGTTACTGGGTCATACGATATCCATGGTAAGAGTAGTTGTCAGACTTTCAGGCTTTTGTCGACACGTAACGACTGCCATAAAATCATCCACGAATGACAGCCGGGACCAAGTGCTTTCCGAGGCACGTAGGGGTTTTGATATGTAGATAAAGATGGTCACCCATCAACAGACCAACCGCGGCAAGCGTAGCTTAACCTGATAGATCGACCCGTGCGGCTGTTATTATTTAGACACAAGCCAAGCAATATTAAACTAACTAAAATAAATAAAATCCGATCATTTTCAAGTCGTCAAAATTGTGCGGAGCAGGAGCGTTGCTAAGACCTAATTTATAATATTAAGGCAATATTCACAAGCCTTGAGAAAAATAATTTCAATTTGTGTAAATTGAAACACAAAGTTAATAAGCAGGTAAAGAAATACTTCTGGAGCTATGTAACATTCTAAGAATTTTCGTTGAAAACAAACCGTATTATGTAGCTACGTATATTATATGATTTTCTTAGTCTTTCATAATTTTCTTATTTCAGGACCTTGAAATTTCTAAACTTTTGTACATAATCAGTCTATAATGTTCCCACTGCTGGGACACAGGCCTCCTCTCTGTGAGATGGAGTGGGCCGTCAGGCCCGTAGTCCACCACGCGGGCCCAGTGCGGGTTGGTAGATTTCACATGTCTTGAATTTTTTGTTCTAGGACATGCCGCTTTCCTCACGAGGTTTTCCTTCACCGTTTAGAGAGCAGTGGTGATGAAATAATTTACCTAAGGTAAAGTGCCTGTCTGGGTTCAAACCTACGACCTACAACTCGTAAGTCGGGGCTATTACCACTTTGCCACCATGACTGCTCTCTTACCTTTCGTGATAGATAGAATTTAGGTGTGTTTCATTTAACTTTAAGTTTGTTTGATTGATACCTACAGCAATCTGTAACAACATGCACATAAACAAAATATCGCGCCTGTAATCGCCGAGAGGTTAGCCAAAGGTTGTACAGTCAACAGCAAAAGTAGATGATCAAAATCAGAAATTCAATACTAATGTACGGAGTTCGCGTCAGAACTGTGTGGCGTCGAAGTGATTCAAAAGTATGTGATTGTCAATTATACCAAACATTTAGTACTAGTACAGCTGCCATATAGCTGCGAACTCCGTTCATTAGTATTGAATTTCAGATTTTGATCATCTACTTTTGCTGTTGACTGTACAGTATTTTATTACAAGCTTTTATTTAACTTGCGATGTATGTATGTATGTATGTAACTATGTTTGTTCGGGTGAACTCTTGCAACTCAATTTTGAAGCAGATATCTTCAACCGATTGCGAAATTTTTCATGCATGTGTAAATCGGATGACAATGCAGAATTATTATGACATGGAGCTGATCTGATGATAGAACCGGAAGGTGGCCATAGGAGCTCGGTATTTAAACGACACAACCCCATCGAGTTTGGACTCGTTTTATCCGTATTGATGAGAACTTTGGTGCTAGATGGTAACCAGGGTCTAATGATGGAGCTGGAAGATGGCCATAGGAACTCGGAAGTTAAACGACACAACCCCATCGAGTTTGGACTCGTTTTATCCGTCTTGATGAGAACCTTTATGCTAGATGGTAACCAGGGTCTAATGATGGAGCTGGAAGATGGCCATAGGAACTCGGAAGTTAAACGACACAACCCCATCGAGTTTGGACTCGTTTTATCCGTCTTGATGAGAACTTTGGTGCTAGATGGTAACCAGGGTTTAATGACGGAGCTGGAAGATGGCCATAGGAACTCGGTAATTAAACGACACAACCCCATCGAGTTTGGGCTCGTACGATTCGTCTTGACGAGCACTTTGGTGCTAGATGGTAACCAGAGACTAAAGATGAACAGGTAGCTTAAGTGCAGTAAACGGATATAACGGAAAAACACTGCTATGCGCTACGAACTACACCGTAGTCAATCTCGCATCAGAAATACTAAAAAGGTAAAAATAAAACGAAACGAATAAAAAAACCTTTTAAAAACAAGCTTTTATTACTTATCATAAAAAGGACTAAAAAGTTAAAAATAATTTAAACCTGATAAGAAATAAATAATGGCGTGTTACATTATATTGATAAGTAATAAAAGCTTGTTTTTAAAAAGTTTTTTTTTTCTTTTAATTTTATTTACCCTTTTTTATTTTTTTTATCTTGTCCTCTGTGTCCCAAAACATGTAGTTAAAGTGACCTCTTTGCTGCTTTTGTGGAAGTGGCGAAGGTTTGGGCCATCATCAGCCTATAGCAGTCCACTGCTGGACAGAGGCCTCTCCTATTGGAAACTCTCATAAAGCTGCTACCAGCCATCCTGTGAAGATCGTCGCTCCACCTAACCTGAGGGCTGGAACCTTACGTTAGTTTTGGACCAACAAGAGCTGAAATACAGTCGTGCCAGCGACACGAAGAAAAAGAAGACTGTCCTAATTTAAATGGGGATATTGAAATATTAAAATAGCTCTGAATGTTAATACGCTAGTCATTAGTTGGCAACACTTGAACTTATAAAGATACTAATGCCCGTTTTCAGTAATCTACATGACACCTAAATAAAAGCGCCATATTGAATTATTAACTTTTGGCGCTTAGTGCACACTAGCGACACGCCCGTGTGTATGCACACTAAAGCCAGATTGATATTAGTATTGTGTCGTATCGTGACAAATTCTGACGCAGTACCTACTAGCCAATCAAAACTCTTTGTGATTTTACGTAGTCCTAAACAGATTCGTTTCCGACCCGAGTCACGAGTCACGACACAACACGACAAAGTAATGTGTCTGTGGCTTTAGTGGCAATCAAAATCCAACACTACGATTTTATTTGTATCCATTTAGGTGTCGCCTAGTGTTAGTGCAAATGGGCGTAAATACGCCGCAGGAGTCGCCCTGAGCGTCGAGAATTGAGAGCCGATCCCCGGCCACCGTAGGCGCGGGCTTGCGGACGGCGAGGAATGGGTAGCTCGCCGTCCGGTACGGGTCGACGACGGATTGTGTCCCACGCGCGCCCCAAAGATATGTCAGCAGTAACTAATGGGTCCACAAGGGCCAATGCCTACCAGGGTCACGGGTTATTCAAAAGAGTTACCGTGGCCCCTGGCACAGGCAACTGAAGGAACACGGGTAAGTTTTGGTCAGTAAAAGTCTGACATCCTAAAGACCTCCCGCTCCGCCCAGAGCGAGAGAAACTACTTGATGAATACCCAAAAAAAAAAAGGTACTGAATCTAAATAAAGCTGACCTAAAAATATTTCAACAACATCGAGACACATTCTCTTGATCTGAGACAGACAGACAGATGTCAAATGTCAATGTTATTTCCGTTAATTCAATTTAGGTGAGAGATTTATGTTTTCCGAAGTGGTTTAGTTTTAGATTTGAACTGGAATTTAAAAAATAAAATAGATGGAAAGACTAAAAATAGCCTCTTCATGTTTTCTATTGAAGACAAGCCTGGGTTAGTAGTTAGCCTATAAATAAACTATAGTGGGTGCTGTGAACGTTTTCAGATGAAATATTATAACCGATTACTTTCTTCTCCTTAACTCTAGAACCAGAAACACAACATAGTAAAGAACTGCTTGACACTCAATTTTCCTAAATGTTCATCTATTTTACATGTAAATGCCCAGTCCTAAATACAGGTAATAGCCTCCCGACCGATTTTGGCTACGGTGGCCAATCTCAACGGAGATTAGCCAGGAACGCAGGAGATAGGTATTATAGTGCACAAGTGTGTGCGTAAACAAAGGTGCACTCTCTGTTCCTTTACTCTCATAGTCCGATGAGACGGCCATCCGACACTACCGGGTGTGTTCAGGCGCAGGACCAACGGATTTATGTGCTTTACGAGGTACGGGGGTATTAAACCGCCAACTGCCAAACTCCGAACTGTTACTAAGAAATTCCTAATGGACAAAAACAAATGTTGTTCTTAATATAGCGTATAAGGACTTATGTTATTAGCAGACAAGAATAGGCACGCTCTTGCCAATGCATACTCCCGCTTTATTCCTTTATTATTCTTTTATGAAATCCGTGGATGGGAAAGGGGTAAAATGACTCCTTTTGGTAAGCATTTTGATAACGTAAATGGTATAGTAAACATAACCCGTAATGATCTTTAAACCGTTTAACTACTTAAGTTGACTTATATTAGGTTTGCTAAAAAGTTTAAAAAATATCCAGTCGGAAGATTAAGGGATTCTTTCTTTTCAACGTCTATTTTAAGTACCCTTTCTTCCACTCTAGCAAAACAGTTAGAAGGCTATCAATTAAGAAAATAATAGATTAAAATCAAAACTGATCTTTGTCCGTGCACATTTCTATTTGGCCGACCTACGATTGCAATCTTATTAGAGCGTCCCCGCTATATCTCGCTGTAATTGGATTGTCTTTTGAGTCACAGCCCACGACCGATAGTGCAACAGAACGGTCTAATACACCTTTGGAAAACACTACTATTTACTACAGCCTCTCTTTCATTCTTAAACAAAAGAAAGAATAAGAAGATCTTCGAGTTCGATTCGTGTTTGAAGAAAGCGGGAATACTCCGCCCTCAATATCGGAGACCAGATGTACAAAACCGTTTTATTCTTTAATAGTTCAGGCTCACGGTCCGCCTTGTTAACTTTTTAAAGTTCTTTTCTTTAGTTTACTTAATAGAAGTTCGACGGCTGTTGTTTGTATTTAACAATAAGATTGTTGATTGAATTTGCTGTGTTTATGTTGATAATAAACGGGCTTTTCATTTATTTTGTAAATCATTTCCGTGTATCTACTTCAAGTTGAGTATGATTTTATGAACTTTGTGAAAACACTTTGTTTATACCATACCTACTCCTCCGATAAAGTATCAGAAAGGGCCGGTTTTTTAAACCGTAGTTAAACTCAACCAATTGTCAAAAATAGTAACTACCTAATGATAAAATTTTTGCAAAATGTATTTTTGATAAATTTTTAGTTTATCTAAATGGTTGAATGAATAAATAAATAATTAAATAATAAAAAAATTATTAATTAATAATAAATTAATTATTTTTTTATTTAATTTTGATGAATTTATTTTTTGTTTAACGGTATTTTTTTTTACTAATAGTTAGTTATTTGACCATTAGAAATGATGTTATATCATTACGTAAACTAAAAATTGATCAAAAACACATTTTGCAAAAATTTACTTATTGTATAATTATGTGAAAGTTCGTTTGTTTGGATGTTAGGATGTTTGGATGTTTCTTAGTCAATCACGTAAAAATGTTTGAAAAAAATTCAATGAAGGGGAAATACCCAAAAATGTATATGCATAAAACCCAAAGTCGATGGAAAAACCACTTTTATGCGGTTAAAGGGCATTCATAGGGTACATATAAGGTGTTTTAATCGACGCTGGATTTTATTGGGCATTCTCCTTTGGCACACAGATGGTCGCCTGGATACTTTTTATCCCGTGGGATAATTTCTAACCTACACGTGGGTGAAGCCGCGGACCAAAGCTAGTTCAAATATAAAAACAACGAATAACGCTTGAATAGTTTAATTTTATCTGCTTTCTAAAGCCCCTTTAACTGAACAACTTCCAATATCTGTTTCGAATCGTTTCAATTATTCCAATTGCTCGATAATGGTGCAGACGCACTTCGCAGCTACTATTGCAATACTTTTCTATGCACAACTAAGAGTGGTTTCAGATGCGGCGAGCGAAACCCACCATTGTTCGTTCACTGAGCACCGACTTATCGAAGAATCGAATATTGAAAATGGTAAGGTTTCTTTTGTCAAAAACCTTACTGTATGTAGCTGGAGGAGGCTTTATTAGTTGTTCGCTATTATTTCGTTGAGTTGCAGATTGTGAACGTGCGGTTGTTTACTACTATATAATATATTTTTATATCATCTATATATATAAAATTCAAAGTCCTGACTGACTGACTGACTGACTGACTGACTGACTGACTGATAGATCAACGCACAGCCTAAACCGCTGGTCCTAGAGACATGAAATTTGGAGGGTGGGTTCTTCGTGAAGAGTAGGCATCCACTAAGAAAGGATTTTTCGAAATTCCACCCCTAAGAGGGTGAAAAGGGGGGAATTCGTTTGTATGAAAAATCTTATTCCTTGAGCTAATAAACTTGAAACTTGGCACGAATATTTATCTAAATAAATTATGAAGATTGACAGTTTTTTTTTCTTCTGAACTACCCCCTAATAAGGGATTGGGGGGTTTCAAAGTTTGTATGAAAGAATTTTAGCGCGCAGTCCGATTTACTTGAAACTCAGTATTTATACCTAATATTGATAGTAAAGAATAATGTGTATCAGGGTTTTATGAAAATCTACCCCTGACGGGCTGAAATGGGGTAGTCAATTTTTCAGGGGAGGATTTTACTGCATGGCTTGATTAACTCAAAAATTAGTATAAATAATCTTTGAGTCAAGTTATGAATACATCCCAAACGATTTTTTTTAAATTCCACCCCTGTGGGGGTGAAAAGCGGGTAGGTATACAGTTTATATGAAAAATCTTCTTCATTAGGTTAATAAACTTGAAACTTTTCAAGAATACTCGCCTAAGTAAGTACTAAGTTTAAAATTATAAGTTTTTCAAAACTACCCCTCAAAGGGGGATAAAGGGGTGTTGAAGTTTGTGTGGAATAATTTGAATGCGCGGTCCGATTAACTCGAAACTCAGTGTTTATACTTAAGACCAAAAATAAAGAGTAACATGTATCAGGGTTTTTCGAAAATCTACCCCTAACGGGTTGAAAAGGGGTAGTTAATTTTACAAGGGAGGATTATAATGCGTGGCTTGATTAACTCGAAAATTGGTATAAATAATCTTTGAATCAAGTTATGAATAATCCCAAACGATTTTTCAAAATTCCACCACTGTGGGGGTGAAAAGCGGGGGATACAGTTTATTTGAAAAATCTTATTCATTTAGTTAATAAACTTGAAACTTGGCAAGAATACTTGCCAAAGTAAGTAATAAAGTTTATCATTATAAGTTTTTCAAAACAACCCCTCAAAGGGGGATATAGGGGTGTTAAGTTTTTGTGGAAGAAATTGAATGCGTGGTCCGAGTAACTCGAAACTCAGTATTGATACTTTTGACAGAAAATAATTAATAATATGTAAGTGAAGTTGTCGAAATTTTACCACTGAAGGGACAAAAAGGGGTAATTCAGTTTTTAAGGGGAGGATTTGAACTTGAAACTGTATGTAATTACATTATCACGCCTAAACCACTGGACTTCAGATTTGGCGTAGAGATAGATGGCATCCTGGGGAAGCACATACATTTTATCCTGTTAGCACGTTCCCGTGGGCCGATTTCCGACATCCACGCGGGCGAAGCCGCGGGCAGAAGCTAGTATTATGATATAATTAGTTTACACTAGTTTATAAGTGGACTGTATGTACGCGACACAGTATGTTTCTTTAACCGTTGTCAGTTCTTACAAGAGTTGAATTTTTGAAGTTTTGTATAGGCAGATGAATTATAATAGGTACACATGGCTACACATCAAGCTATGCAAAACCAGTATTGGCTGACCGTTCATTGTGAGAAAATATCATACAAAGTGAGGCCAAGACAAACTGGTTTTGTATAGCTTGACGTGTAGCCGTGTGTACTTACTGTTGCTGTTCCGTGTGGGTTTTTTCCTTTTATGAAGCATTGCAGTTGGTGATATTTTTTTCACATTACAATAATAATAATAATAATATCCCTGGACATTTCACACAGCGCCATCTAGTCCCAAGCTAAGCAACCTAATGCTTGTGTTATGGTAACAAGATGGCTGATAAACTACTTATATACATTTTTTTTTGTAAATACATACATATTATAGATAGAAAAACACCCAGACTCAGAACAAATACATGTAGGACTTGTTGACACTGTTCTGTGCGAGAATCGAACCCGCGACACGCAGCGCAGCAGTTCGATCGCTCAGCCACTGCGCTAACCGTGTTGTCGAATCCAGTTTATTAGCGAATAACTAATTTAAATATAACTTAGGGCTGATTTTTCCAACGCCAGATAATTTTATCGGCGGATTAATTTCTGTGATTTTAAACGATAATAAAGATTTTAAAAGCTGAATACCTTACGCATCTGCTTTAATTTTTTTTTTATTTTAGACTAAAACTTGAATTTGAACGATTTTAAGTGCCGTGGGACCTAGGAGAGATGCTAGCAGATGCAGGAGTGATGTGGTGTTATTACAACTTTTTTGCTTCGTTCATATACATAGGTATATACCCACTTAAACCAATGCTGTATCAACAAGTGTTCCTTTAAATTAACTAAATCAAATGATGTTGTGGAATATATTATGTACTAGCTGTGCCCGCGACTTCGTCCGCGTGGAATAGTGACTTTTCGGGCAGCATATTTTGAATTACATATACCGTCGTTTGGGTAGCTAAAAATTTACTTTACAGTAATGCTTCTCTGTATACGATATTTGACGTATGGCCATCGGGGATGAAAGCATACAGGCTCCTAGGATTGCTAACCCGTGACAGAGCCACATACAACTGACCATGCGAGAAACAGCTGATACTTAGATCTACACCCACACTTTCAGCGTCTGACCTTGGGCTTTATTAATTGTCATCGCAAAACATATTTAAAAAATTGAAATTTTTTAAAATGGTTTGGAATGAGAGGAATCCGAGGAATGAAAACACTTTCACCTTTTCCACACCCTGTTAAAATCTCTGCTTCTATCAGATTTCGTTGTAAATTGGTCACTTTTAACCTGGTGCCATTGCAAAGTTTTGGGGGGCTTAAATTTCTAAGAAGCAGTATGGGTTCGCAGAAGTCTCAGACTCACGCGATAGCGCGTGAGCTTCGCGATCGACAGATAAACGTGCCTTTCGTTGTTCCCCGTTTTCCCTATTTCGAGTTGTCATCATTCGAGAACGATTTGAACTCAGTCGAGATTTTCTCTGAGTCGAAGTTTCTGCAGCACGAAACCTAGTCTGATGTTCCCGAGTGGCAGAGAGCCTTGCCTCACGACCTTCCTCAGATTCCTGTGATCGAACTAATTTCATCCTTTTAGCATTTCTGCTACATTGGGAGAGGTTGGATCTTCTTCTAGGCATTCTTACAATAAAATAGTACTTACTACTTAACACACAGTTATATTATAATTAAATTATAAATACTTACAGATTATTATACAGTCTAAAATTATTACAGTTTAAGTAATAAGTGTTATTAAGACGTGTAAACCAAACGTCAAATATTGTAAGTATTTGTTATAGGTTAGGCATTTCTTTCATTGATTTTCGGTATACTTATCTTAATTTGTATTTAGGGTTTGTATATAAATATTATAAGTATTTGGTATAGGTTAGGCATTTCTTTTCTTGATTTTCTTTATTAAGTATAAGTTCATTAGCTCAGGTTAGTAATAAATTTTGTCTAGCAATTCTTTTGTTTTATAAAGTTAGTACACACGGCTACACGTCAAGCTATACAAAACCAGTTTGTCTTGGCCTCAATTTGTATGATATTACTTAATAAAGAAAATCAAGAAAAGAAATGCCTAACCTATACCAAATACTTATAATATTTATATACAAACCCTAAATACAAATTAAGATAAGTATACCGAAAATCAATGAAAGAAATGCCTAAACTATAACAAATGCTTACAATATTTATTTACAAACCCTAAATAAAAATTAAGATAAGTAAATACCCAAAAATCAAGGAAAGAACCGCCTAAACCTATACCAAATACTTACAATATTTATTTACAAAATTTTAAAGAAAATTAAGAAAAAGAACCTAACCTACAAACCCTAAAATATAAATAAATGAAATATGCAAACAGTCAGTATTCAAATGAATCGCAATAATTGAATTCGTCTATACTCTCCAGGATACGTGCGTTCGCTACGAATAACTGAATCCTTATGGCAGCGGCGCGTTTTTTTTTTTATGAATGGCGTCTCGTAGTTGACCTTGAGAGGTCGTGACTACAACCGCACTATCCTGTTGTTGCCTTAAGAATTCTTAAAGCCTCCAGCCAGGGCTACATCTAGATTAAAACTAAGTGACTGCACGCTAAGGGCACCCCCTGTGGGGTACGAACCTCGGCTTAGGGCGTCGCTGGGAGAGGGCAGCAAGGGGACAGGCTGGATCGAATTAGTATTATTAATGCTTTGATGAGCGCGGCGTTTCCTAGGACTATCTCTGAGAAGAAAGGCCGAAACAAACTCAGAGGTCTCAGTCGGGGAATTTAAAGCTACAGGCTCAGCTACGGCGCGGGCTGGTACTTCAGCGGGCAAGGGTGGGGGTTAGCGGCGCGGCTCTCAGCGCACTGTATATAGCCACGGACACGCAGGCGCGAGGCGTGTACGTACTCTGATGTCCTTAACAAAAATGTTCGCCGTGATTCTTTAAATTGACATAACTTTTTTATTTATGAACCGATTGACATGAAATAAACGCTAAATGTTAAGTGAAGCTTACTACAATATATTAGTGAAAACCGCATCTAAATCGAATAAGCCGTTTCTGATATTAGCGTGCACAAACACACAGACAAACAGACAAACCGACAAACAGACAAAAAAAAAATTAATTACAATTTCGGGTTCGGCATCGATATAATAACAACCCCTGCTATTTTTTGTTAATATATTTCCATTGTACAGACACCACTTTTCTACAATTTTATTATATGTATATAGATAATAATGACATTAGAATACGGAATAGCGAAGCCGCGGGCACAGCTGGTAGTATTAGATAACAGACTAAAATTAAACATCATGGCCTCTTATTACGAAAGACATCACTTACAACCGACTTCCAAAAACGACACTACAAAGTGAAAAATAACTTTAATTTCGGAAGTCGGTGTCGTTGGGTTCGCATTTTCGTTGTTTGCCACCGACTTCCGAAATTAAAGTTATTTTTCACTTTGTAGTGTCGTTTTTAGAAGTCGGTTGTTTTTTTTTTTGCAAAAAAGTTTTTATTTTACACTTTTAAGTTGTAATTTTTACCAGTAATTTTGGTTTAAACACCAAACTACAGAACCGTTTTTGATGAAATTTCTATGGGACCATTTGAGAAGTATGCCCTTTTCAACAAAAAAGGAATTTTTCAAATCGGTTGGCCAGCGACGGAGTTATGCGCGAACAAACATAAAAAAAAAAAAAATATACAATCATCCGAATTGAGAACCTCCTCCTTTTTTAGAAGTCGGTTAAAAAACCACTCACTCAGAAGTCTTTAGGTATCTGTAACATACATAAGCCATAGCTTCTTTAGGTATTTTTATAAAGCATCAATAGGTAATACGGGCAGAAGACATATGCCATCTACTACAGCACTGGGCCCGCGTGGTGGATTACGGCCCACTCTCTCTCACAGAGAGGAGGCCTGTGTCCCAGCAGTGGGATCATTATTGGCTGATTATGATGAGGTTAAAAAAATATCTTTCATACTCGGTAAGACGAGAAAATGAATATAGTGTCAGTGCGATAAACCCCGCTCACGTGCCCCAATGGTTCATGATTAGTGTAATACGTATAGATGGCGCTACCTGTCGCCACTGTCATATGAGCTAGGGTATTTTCTTTTATGTGTTACAGCCAGGGAAATTAATTGTTAATAAAAATAAAATATTTTTTTTTATCTTTTTGTTTATAAAAACATTTAAAAATGTAATTTGTAAGTATTTAAGTGAAATAAAGGAAGTAAAATAAAAACACAATCATCCGAATTGAGAAACTCCTTCTTTTTTGAAGACGTTTAAGAAAATGGACCCGCTTCATCAATTTGCCGTATTATAGCAATTTCGTACAACTGTCAATGAACAGCTGGTATGATTTGAATATAAAGAATATTTAAGTTGGTAAATAGTCAGTTTGCTAATAATTTATTTCCCCAATTACCTAACTTAATAATTAAACGAATTGACCCGTGTAATCCTCATTGCATAGGTAAGTACACGTGAATCAAGACTATGGCTCATTTTACATTTTATAAAAAAAAACAATTAAAATGATGAAATAAATACTTAGATATTGTAAAGGTTCTAGGCGACCTTATATTGAGCAGGCTGGCAGAAAAATAGTTTCCAAGTTATTTTTATTAGGCTTTTGTTACGAAAAAAGAACAATGATATAATAGGATAATACCGTGGCTGTCATTCATAGATCTTTGGCAGTCGTTACGGGTCGACAGAAGCCAGACTGTCTAACAACCAGTCTTACCAAGGGGTATATTAATAGCCTCCCAACCAATTTCAGTCACGGTGGCCAATCTCAACGAAGATTAGCCAGGTTCGCAGGAGAGATTATAGTGCACAAGTGTGTGCGCATACACAGGTGCACTCTCTGTTCCTTTACTCTCTCATATTACCCAATGCCAGTATGATAGGTATGCCAGTAAGCGACTGCTCGCTTTCTGTAAAATACTGTTATTCAGCTGCATCTGGTGATAATGGGGCTTCTTTTATCACCAGATGCAGCTGAATAACAGTATTTTTACCTTACCCATACACCATCATCTGCTTACCTTTTCCCAACAAAGTGATATAATAGGCGCGTAGGAATAAACACGTTTCCTTGGAATAAACGGAATAAAAATATAAAATTGTATTATTTAATATTTCCCACAGTACCTTCCAATTTACCGAAATAATAAAACCAAGTTAAAAGGCAATCACATCCCTAATACTCTAAAATCAAAACCAAAGGGTTCTTAATGCTTTTATGAAGTAGCATATTGGCAAAATTCTATTTGGCGTAAAATGCACCCGCTTTAGTCCTTACCCTCGACTTTATTATATAGCTCGGAGGGAGGGAAATTTCACACTAACGCGAATTGTATTGCCCCAGCCGTTCTCCCAGTAATATTAGCCTCCAACATTGATAGACTATGTTATATTAAAATTTCAATATGTATGAAAAGACTGATGAGATTTTTGTTGAAGTTCTTTGAGAAAATGTGCTTAGCTTTCAGTTATAGTGCCTACAGCTTGTTGCGCTACGATGGCTGCCAATAGCGTAGCTAGTAATAAAGCTGTCAGCATTTCTCAAGAGGAGGGTATTGTTTTATACAAAACTAGCTGGGCCCGCGATTTCGTTTGTGTTAATGTAGGAAAACAAATTGGATTTTACGGATTTTTTTTTGCGTGGATCCCTAATTCTTTTGCTAAAATAAAATATAATATATCTAAAATAAGTTACTCCTTATAACATCAGCTACCTGCCAGTAAGTCCCGTCAAAATCGGTCCAGCCGTTTCGGAGATTAGCCGTAACAAACAGACAGTCGGACAAAAATTTTAAACATTGTTTTTTTTAATATAAATGCCATTAACCACCACCACCACCACCATTACCATTATTTATTTGTGTTACGTATGTTGCGGGAGACAAGTGAAACTACGGGCGGCTGTTAGCACACTGTTTATTCATATAGGCGGTCGGCCGGGCGCGCGCGCACACACACATAACATGCGCGCACACATACATAACATTTCCTCCCCTTATTACACTTATATTCTAAACAATAAAAACATAAAAATAAGTTGTGACACACACTAATTAATAACTTAAAAATAAGACTTATAATCGACGCGAGGAATGTTTCTTAAAAGTCTGTTCGGACATCTTGTTACCGGGTCCCCCGGCTCAATGGTTGCGGGGCGTGAAGACTATAGATGCTGGCGGGAAAAATTCCGAATCATTCCCGTCGAATACTTCGGAAGTATTCCGAAATATTCCGAAACTTTGGGAATATTTCAACTGTCAAAAAAAACCAGGAAAATCGACCTACTACCTATTTCGCGCTTGGAAGTTGTAAATTATATTATCTTTAGTTGTGTTGTGAGCGGTAGGTATATTAAGTTTATGGTTGTGAGTACACGTCGCATCAAGCACACACAACGTCGCATAATGGGTTTGCCTTTATTTGTTTTTATTGACTGGGCTATTATACGCGTTAAGTAGGTAGGTCATGATTAATACCTACCTATGCGACTCGCGAATACTCGCGATGCGTACAGAACTACATACAAACTAACCAAAAACATAGGTAGGTAACCCTTTTTCAGGAAACAAATCAAACACCTATGCTAGGCCTGGATTTTAATTCCACAACTGACATTTATAAAAATAGCATTCGATTTCGAAATAAGTAGGCACCTACCTAAAAACAAAAGAATAAAAATCCTGTTAATCGCAGGCTAACATATATCTACCTATAAAATATCAACATATACTTAATCAATCCCTAGTATAATAAAATAAACATCTATATTTTACTTACGTAATGTGCCACTGAACAATAATTAATTCACCCACCACACCACAAACAAACACGATTATTCCCATTGAATTATTCGGGTGAAATATTCGGTGGAAACATTCGATGGCGGGGTACGAATCTTTCTCGCGGGGGGGAAAACTTCTCCGGGGAGCATCTCCCCTCTTACCGCACCCCGCACGAGGGGCAGCGGCGGCGGCGATCGACGATCAATGCAAAATACGATTTTGAATAATTCTGATTTAAAGAAACTTTCCCAGAAGTATTCCGGAATTATTCCGAATTTTTCAGAAGTTTTGCAACTATAGTGAAGACGGCCTGTTTGGCATAACACTTCCCTCTTCCACAGACTCTTGAGCCCGGTTTATTGGTGTATTGTTACTGTCCATGTCGTCAAGGTCATAGTTTTGTTGTTTTTGTGAATTACTCCCTTGATACATTGTTAATTGGTTTACATGTTTTTTTACTTCGGACGCTGTATTTGTGTCTTGTACGATGTACAATACTTTCCCTATTTTCTTTTTAACAATTCCCATGCACCAATCAAATTTGTTGCTGCTTTTAAATTTCTTATACAATACTTGGTCACCCGGTTTGAACACTTGTTTGTTCCTTCCCCCATATGACTTAATCTGCGAGCACTGTTGACGAGTTACATTATCAGTGGGGTTTGTGAACGAGGCCGACGCTGTTTGTGGGTCAAATAGATCTAACCGTGACCTAAGCTTTCGCCCATAAACTAGCTCAGCTGGTGAAAAACCTGTGACAGAATGAACCGAGTTCCTGTAATCAAAAAGGTACTTTAAAACTTTTAACTTTTGATTTGCCTTATGTTGTGGTGAGATAATGCTAGTTTTTATGCCCTTTTTTACGATTTTGACAAAGCTCTCTGCCTGACCGTTACTTGCTGGGTTATAGGCCGGTGATGTCAAATGAGTGATGCCATTTAGCGAGCAAAAATTCCTAAACTCGAAAGACGTGAATGCAGTACCGTTGTCACTGACTATTGTGTGGGGTAGACCGTACTTTGACATGAAATCGTATAAATTTCCTACGACGCTTGCCGAAGTGGTCGACGTGCTGACGTCATACACTTCTACCCACTTGCTGTATGCGTCTACCACTATCAGGAATGTCTGATTATTAAACGGACCAAGGAAGTCGATGTGTATTCTAAAAAAGGGTACTGGTGGGTACTGCCATGGAGCGAGAGGCGCTCGCCCTGGGGACGGCCGCAGTTGTTGACATACCCTACAGGAATGAATCATTGTTTCCAACGCCGCATCTACACCCGGGAACCAAAACCGAGACCTGGCTTCAGCCTTAGTTTTCACGATACCCAAATGTGAGCTATGTAATTCCTGCAATACTTTTGTACGTAACGTTTCGGGAAGAACTACCTTATGACCCCTCATAAGACAACCTTTTTCGTAAGACAATTGGGTTTTACATAAATAATAAGGTTTAATATGCAAGTTTGTTAATAATTTTCGTGGCCAACCATTCTGTACGTAATCAATCACCCTCTTTAGAGTAACATCTTTAGCGGTTTGTTCGCGTAACTCGTTCAAGGTCACCGGCATATTACCTTCGATAACAAAGTTGACGTACGACGCGCGGTCTATAGCAAGCGCGGCGGCGGCGGCGGCGTGCGTGTCGTCCTTTTCCTCCGCCTGGGACCTTTCAGTCTCACCGCGTATACTCGCCCGTGATAAATAATCCGCGCTGTTGTCGGCGCTGCGAACATATTCAATGGAATAATTATATGCACTTAAAAACATTGCATACCTTTGCAACCTGTTAGCCGTTACCTCCGGTATACCCTTATATGGACCAAATATTGATATTAGTGGTTTATGGTCGGTACGTAATATGAAAGGTTCTGATCGCCCATACAAGTATTGGTGATAACGCTTTACCCCAAATATTATTGCAGTCGCCTCTTTCTGAATCTGCGAGTATCGTTTTTCAGCAGAATTCAGTGTGCGTGACGCGAACGAAATTGGTCGTTCTAAGCCGTCACCATCTACTTGTGACAGAACTGCACCTAGACCGTATGGCGAAGCATCTACTGTCAATATTATTTTTGATTTACTATTGTAATGTGTTAGTACTTGTTCGGACGTTAAATATTTTTTTATTTTACTGAACGCATTTTCGTGGTCTGTGGTCCAATTCCACTTAACTCCTTTTCTTAATAAGTCGTACAATGGGCTAAGAATACTCGATGTTTGCGGTACAAAATTCCTGTAGTAGTTCACTAGTCCTAAAAATGACTGCAAGGTATTGACATTGGTCGGCACCGGGGCGTCAACAATTGCTTTTATTTTCATTGGATCTTTCTTTAGGCCGCTTCTATTAATAACGTACCCTAAATAATTTATTTCATCTTTGAAGAAATCACATTTATCTTTCTGCAGTGTCAACCCTGCATCCTGCAGCCGCTCTAATACTGTGTGTAGTTTTTTCATATGTGCATCAGCTGACTCTGCAGTTATTAGTATATCGTCAAGCAGACACAATACCCCATCTAATCCGGACAGCAAAGTTTCCATGGCGCGCTGGAAAATTGATGGCGCACTCGACAACCCGAACACAAGACGCGTATAATTAAACAGCCCGCGATGCGTGTTAATACATGTCATGTTTTGCGACTCTTCGTCGAGTTCAAATTGGTTGTAGGCCATTGATAAATCTAGCTTTGAAAACTGTTGACCGCCATGTAATTTGGAAAACAACTCATGAATAGTGGGCAAGGGATATTGTTCGATAACCAATAACTTATTAATTGTCACGGAATAGTCCGCGCATAGTCTAACTGATCCATTACGCTTAAGTACGGGCACAATTGGTGACGCATAGTCCGAGTGTTGAACTGGTTTTATTATACCTAAACTCAGTAGTCGTTCTATCTCCTCATCTACTTTCTCGCGTAGTGCAAATGCGACTGGGCGCGCTTTAAAGAAAACCGGTTTCGCTTCACTTTTTAACCTTAGTTTAATTTGATAATTTTTAAAAGTGCCTAACTTTTCCGAAAATACCTCTGGGAACCGAGACTGCAATTGTTCGCCTACACTTTGGCTACCGTTAAAGAAGTTGACCGAAGTTAATTTCAACTTAAATTTTGATAAAAAATCTCTGCCGAGCAGCGGTGGGCCGCCGCTACGTATTACATAAACATCGAGTGTGTGCGTGCGCTGCATGTATGTTACGGGCAGTCGCACATACCCTACACACTCCATTATGTTCCCTGTGTAACTATAAAATCTTTTCCGAGATGATAGCACGGGCATGTCGACAAATAAAGTTTTATAAGTACCTTCCGATATTACGGAAACAGCTGAACCACTATCAATTTGAAATTGAATACTTTTGTCATTAATTGTAACCGTTTCTGTCATAGGTTCCCCTTGAGCTGAACAAATATTATAAAGCGATTTACCATCGTCGTCCTCGCTCACATCCCCTGTGGACACGTAATTTACTTTGTTATTATTAGTACACATCCTACGCAAATGCCCTACAACGTTACACTTTTGGCACTTGTACTTCGCGAATCGACATTCTGACGACTTGTGATTGCGACGACCGCATACCGAACACTTATCACTCATGGCACTGATGGGTTTAGCACTATTTTGTCCTTTCCCGATCTTGAACACCTGCACTTGGTCCGCTAGAGCAGCCGGCGTGGCGGCGGCGGCGCCTGCATGCGCGCACCGCACGCTCTCTGCGACTTCCACCGCCTTTGCCAAGGTCAAGCTCTCCAAGTCACAGGCAAACAACTTCTGTCGTTCTGGACCCGCTACCATTCCCATCACGAACCGATCTCGTAATGCTTCCTCTACATTGCTAAACTCACAATGTGCGGTGAGTCCTCGCAGCCTTGCCGCCCATTGCGTGTGTGACTCGCCGGGTTGCTGCGAAGCCGAGTAGAACTTATGTCGCTCACTGAACCCGCACCGTTTTGGGGTGAAGTGATCATCCAACAACTTGATGAGTCCTTCATACGGCACCACCTGTACGTCTTTCGGCAACGCCAAATCCGCTGCCAGTTTGTAGGTACCGTCATGGAGTGCGCTGAGTAGAATCGCTCGCCTTCTTGTACCTGTCGCGTCACTTTTGGCGTCGATATCATTTGCGACGAACCATTGCGTGATCCGACCTTTGTATGTTTTCCACTCGTGTACATTGTGATCGAAAGTGGACAATACACCAAACGACGCCATTTTGGGTAAACCTCGTCGCCACTGTTACGTATGTTGCGGGAGACAAGTGAAACTACGGGCGGCTGTTAGCACACTGTTTATTCATATAGGCGGTCGGCCGGGCGCGCGCGCACACACACATAACATGCGCGCACACATACATAACAATTTGTTTTTTTTAAATATATATACTTTCATATGCATTTAGTAAAAAGCTCATGGCGATCTCTGGGCCCCTCTTAATATCAAATATTGACGAAAATTACAGATTTTCATGTCGACCACCGCTTTTTTAGGAAACCATAGCTTTGGGCCCCGTTTACGACTTGGAGCGATGCGACTAGTGAAGCGACTGGCGTTAAGCGACACACTCATCGCTCTAAACAACTTCTTTCATTTGTTTTCTGCTTTCACAAGACGCGTGTCACTTGAGCGTGTAGCTCGAGACCACGGGTCACGCCACATTTGCAGCCCGACAGTCGCACGACCAGCATCACCAACTTGCTTCTGAAATTAATGAAGCCCCATTTAATAACAAATCTTAAGATACAAAGTTCATAACTCAGTAACAGCTGTAACTACTCGTGCATCTATTATGCAAATAAGTTATTACAAAGCGTCCTAGGCAAGCCTTTATTATGAGACAACACTTTGTTTAAGAACTAACGACCTCTTCAAGACTATTAGGCACATGTCTTGCAATTTTTCATCGTGCTTAGCAGGCTGGTATCATTTATTTTTTTAGTTTACTCGTATTTTTAATGAGAAGGTTGTTGGTTCTTTTTGGGTCCTTTTTAGGGTTCCGTACCTCAAAAGGAAAAACGGAACCCTTATAAGATCACTTCGTTGTTCGTCTGTCAAAACCCTTTTTCTCAAGAACGCGTGGAGTTATCAAGTTGAAAAATATAAAATACTCAGGGCTGGAATCCCTTGAAGCAGTGAAAAAAATAAACTTCTAAGTCAATGCAATCAAAAGATACGGGCGTCTATGTTCCGGTTATGGCACTCGCAAGGGAACCAAAACCTATAGGGTACTTCCGGTTGACCTAGAATCATGAAATTTGGCAAATTATGAAATTTTTGAAGCTACAAGCACAAGTAAAGGAAAAATTCCGAAAACGGAAAATTTGTAGTTACATTACAAAATATATTTATTTAACTATTTACATACCTATAAATTAGTACGGAAACCTCAGTTCGCGAGTCCGACTCGCAATTGACCGGTTTTTTTTTCTCTTATCGTTCGTATCATCTTTGTAAAAATATTTTAACAGCAAGGTGATAGCGGGGCTGACTGCTGAGGGCTCTTAGTAAAAGCACGGTTTCTTTACGGTACGGCGGCGTATTTACACCGCGATTTCGGTGTAGAAAAAATATGTCTATCAACAAGCTTCCATAGTGATACATACAACACTGACGACTGTGCCTACACACAGCGACTAAACCGTAGTTTTTATATCAAGAAAAACTTGTGTGTACAAAGCCTCAGGGATACCGGGCACTTCGAATAGCATGATGCAATGAAATTATGTTTATTTCTGTGTCATCATCATTTGCCTAGCCTTTTCCCAAACTATATTGGGATTGGCTTCCAGTCTAACCGGATGCAGCTAAATACCAGTATTTTACATAGAGGGACTGCCTATCTGACATCCACAACCCAGTTACTAGATAATACGATACCCCTTGGCAAGACTGGTTGTCAGACTTTCGGACTTCTGACCACCTGTAACAACTGTCAAAGATCCATGAATGACAGCCGGGACCAACGGCTTAACGTGCTCTCCAAGGCACGGAGGGTTCTTGATATGTAAAGATGGGCAACCATCCACGGACCAACCGCGGCAAGCGTAGCTTAACCTGATCGATCGACCTGTGCGGCTGTTATTATTTAGCCACGAGCCCCTCAATAAACTTTTAAATTTTAATGAATAACTAATAATATCCTACCCTATTTTAACATTATTTACAACACAAAGTTAGATGTTCATTAATTAAGATCGACGTAGATACAAAACAATTTATGCCTTCATCGGTGCCTGCTGTGCCCACTGTGCCCAATTTAATTACGTAGCGATCGTTATCAATAACAAATAGTTTGTTTACAACACCTATACACGCTTTATGGCTATGGGGAGGCGACGGGGGCGTTGCCTATGCCTATACTTATAAAATAACAAATTGAACATTTTCGTAATGAAGGAATTGAAAATACCAGCTTAATAAGCTTTGATGAAATATTTCTAAGATTTCAAATGATATCTTTGAAATATTTCGTAAGGCTTCTTGTTTTTTGGACGACCTTCCTATTTATTTATATACCTATACTTTATTGTACACCACAAAAAAATACATCAAACACTACAAAATACACAATGGGCGAACTCGCTTCGGTTCGTATTTGTTAGATTTTAGAAAATCTCAGTAATTTTAGGTACAATGGATGTTTGTTCCTGCACTACAAAAGCAACAAAAAGAAAAATTACTGAACCATCACGCATTGCTAGTTTTCTTGGAGAAAATTCTTTAATATAACCGCACAATCAGGCACTCGGTTGTATTCCCGATACGACAATAAACAGAAAACAACACTATAACATAAGTGAGTACGTGCCTACAGCCGCCATCTTGGAACACATAGCTCTTTTATATACAGTTAAAAGGCACTAAGATTTATCGTAAATAAAAACAACTTGGACGATTTTTCGCAACACCTATTGTTGCGTAGAAAAATATTCGATATTGTTGTCACGTTTTTATTTTATGTCACCCTGATGCCTTACCGACAACTTTATTGATACCGTAAATAAGATTTTTTTAGGTAGGTATTTTTGTTAAAATATGTTGTGTGCTTTTTTTTGTATTGAACTTCTCACAGTGTCTCAGCAAATTATGGAATAGTTTCATAATTATTCTTCAACCGAAAAACGTACACTGGTTATCTACTTAATGCAAAAGTTTAGGAGTTTGTATTCACGATGTTACGTTTTAAATATTTTTTATGTAAGTAGAATTTAAAGGACGATGTTTCCTTTACCTGATCGGTCCATCGTGTTGGTGAACGACCGCGCGATCGCTTGCCTTCGATGTTCCCAACCACAATCAGTTTTTCCAAACTTTGATCGCCTCTGCGTACTATGTGGCCCAAATAGGAGAGAATGCGTTGTTGACATTTATGGTCGACAAACGGGTTTTTATTCGAAGCTGGGTTAAGATCGAATAAAACACAGATACTTACAGAATAAAATACGAATAATTTATGACAATATGAATATTTTGTAAAAGAAAATTAAGAAATATTTGGTAAAATAAATATTCAGTCGATCATAAGCAGTCTCCAAGAAATGTCGATTCTTATTGAGTTAGAGCCTATCGCATATTTAACTTGATAGAAAGTTGAAAACTCTGTAGTACCGAAATATAATGGAAAACTTTTTCAATTTGTTCTGCTGAAGATATTCATATTTACATCTTTATACTTTTGGTATATGCTGCATACCGTAGTACCTAAGAAAATATATTTATAGAAACTAAATTCTTAAGTTTCTCTAAATTTATTTCTATGTAATTAATTTTGATATTATTATATTAACCTACATAGGAAAAAATAACTATAAACCATGGTTCAATAACTAACAACAACACCCGTTGATTGACAGCAAATGAAGAAGACAGGAAACGATAATTATACAGGGTGGCAGGACATCGTCACGCAACATGTTACAACATGGATTCAGTACAGTCACGAGCAAAAGTATGTATTCACTCGGCTATATTCAAAAGCGATTTACTCCTTTATTTTTTAATGACAATATATTTTGTTACGAACATAGCATTTTCGAACCCATAGATTTATGTAATGTGTCGTATATCAACGTTGCATTCGTTATTTTACGAAAAAATTGCAATTGAAAGTTGCCAAGTGTTGACATATTGGTGCTCGTGACTGTACATGATTCTGAACACCGCTGCGGTGAAATTGTTTGTCAACTATTTTTTTTTAAATTAACTGTTCCATACATTTTGACCGCGTAGTGTAGGGTACTTTTCTATGAAACAGCTGACTTTTAACCGTCGAAAAATATCTACGTTAAGGAGTCTAGAATCATGTGCTGAATTCATGGTTTTAGTTTACGCGTCGATGTCCTGCCAGTCTGTATAATACCAGATTACCAGCATTTCATTGTCCCACTGCAGACCAAGGCCTCTCCTCATACAGAGAAGGCACGAGCATTGATAAACTTGACGGCACGGTTGGCGCAGTGGTTAAGCGATTGACTGCTGCGCTGCGTGTCGCGGGTTCGATTCCCGCACGGAACAAATATTTGTCTGACCTACAAGTAGTTGTTCCGGGTCTGGCTGATTGTGTATGTGAGTTTAAATGTTTGTAAACGCACCCACGATACAGGAGAAATTCGTAGTGTGGGACAACGTTTAAAAAAAAACTATAAGTTCAGATTTCTTCACTCTGTTTATCCTTGACGAAGTACATACGAAAAATTCACATCGATACTTGCCCGGATTTCAGCGACGACAAATATATTCATCGTATAGATTTTACTAAATCATTGACTATTAAAAAAGTACTCTAAACATCCATAAGGGTTATTTTCTTACACATAGATTAATAAGTATTATTATTAGGTATGTTATTATAATAAGAACGAGAAGTTGCGCATCTGGTTGGATGTTGTGAAAGCCAATACCTACGTGGATGCGAGATCCAATAAACGTAGCATCGCGATCGTGTTTCAAGAGATATTGAACCGGAAATAGAGAGCTGGCAACACCCGGGTAATTAAAGTAGAACGAGACGTTATTTCACACATTAATTAGACTTGTTCTCAGGATTATTGTATTAATTCCTGTTTGTACAAGTTTTAGATACTTAAAGCTTGAAAGCCAAATCTCGTAGGTACTTAAAAAAAACAAGTTTCATCTCATCTCAGCGACAATCTATGGTGACAATCAATATCAAAAACTTGTCAATTTAGGTACGGGAATCCTCATCAGGTTATGAGTAACTGAAAGATGATAATTTAGGAAGGTATAAGTGATCCTGAGATGAGGACTGATACGAGTATGTACAGACGCCAGCACATCAAGCTACGCGAAACTGTCAAATTTTCCCAATCAACCTTGAACCTAATGCTTTAGCGATAAAGATGAATATCTATTAAATGACAGATTGTAGTAGCTTGATGTGCTGGCGTCTGTACCTAGCACTTATAACAAGAAAAGATGTAGATAATGCGCTGATCACAAATCAAATTGAAAAAGAGCCAGGTGAATTATAATTATCAATGATTATGACTTCTCTGAATGAATAGATTTGTCTAGATGCAAGATCACATCGCTGTCCAAAACATGAATATTTATGTATTAATACAACTTAGTCAGTATTTACAACGACGCACACTTTGCGCTACGAATCAGCTGCACCACTCATTAATTTCACTTTCCAATTATTTCCATTCAATAACCAATAACAGAAGTAGGTCATCCGAATAAATTAAACTATCATTACGGTGATCCTGCGAAGGGACGCGATAATTAATCACGCATCTGTCTCGTCCCGCTCTCGCTGTGTGCACGCTATCGATGGTTTATAAACGTGACAAGCGGAATTACCCCATCCCTAGCGTGGTATTAGCCTGCTCATACACCTTATAATATATCGTTGCGACTATTTTCCAAGTCGTCGTCTAAAGCCCCGTTCACGGCTTCGAGCGATGCGACTTGTGACGCGACTTGCGTCAAGAGACAAGCGCGCACGTCACCTGTAATTAGTGTCCGACGAAAGGTACGGTTTTCGTTTCGGCCACTTTCTGCCAAAAAATCAGGTTTTGGTTTCGGCCAAAAAGTGACCGAATCCTCGACCAGACCGAAACTGGCGTATGTCATTCGTGAGCAGTCGGTTTTGATAGAATACGAACGACTAACCGATAAACAGACAAGCTGTTGACTACTTATAAATAGAAGTCATTTAGGTTTTTCGCAGACATGCTGCTTTTAGTATCAGCGAGTACGGATTTATTCACTTTTTGGAAGATTGATACAAGCTCTATGTAACGACAACAGCAATGCATCTTAGCGACTGTGCGTTCGGCCACAATAAGCAAAACCACCAGTTTTAAAGATTCCTTCGACGCTGCATTGCGTTTTGGCGACTCGTTCCGTAGGAGTATGGTTAAAAAATTGCGTCTTCTAACAATGCTAAATTATTTGGCAGAGAGATACTTAAAGCATTGTTGCTGTAATGTTTCCGTGTGTCGCATTCACTCCGCAAGTCGCGACTCGCTAACTCGTAGCGTGATCTCACGCTCTTTATAAACAACTTCTTGCATTTATTTTCCAGTCGCAGTCGCAAGACTCGCGTCGCGTAAGCGTGTAGCTCGTGGCCAAGGTGTAGGTAATGCTACGTGTGTAGGAACACGTTAATTATGCTTTCGACGTATGAGATAAACCAGTGATCTGGCAATACTATTAATTTAATCCGTAAGAGGATATACATACGAGTATATCAACGATTAGCATGCTATTCAATTAGTTCTACTAACGCTATATACACATAATATTACACTTGTATTTCCTGAAAGGGTAGGCAGAGTTTTTGATCTTCTATCTTTTTATAGTAGGTAGGTGCATATTGTAACGACTAGGGCTTAGCAGTTAGGCTACGCAGGCCGTTAACAATAGGTAGGGTAATAGAAACACTTATGCAAGGTTGAAATGTATAATGTTCCAAATTGTTTGCAGTAATATAGACTAGGTCGCGGGTAAGGACACACTGTCTTTCTGAGCACTAGCACTTGGTAAGGTAGGAAGGGTACTGTGGAGGGCTAGACGAGCCCTCCAAGGTACCGGGAGGAATCAAACACAATGATCCCTTTTATATTTATATTTATAGAATCTTTTTACAACTTTCTGCCTCATTGTCACTTCCTATTCTACAACCTTCCATCTTTGACACTCGCTTGAACGTTCGATTGACATCCGCGCTAAATTACATCCAGCCTGCAACATATGAGGTTGCCTTCGGCAGACAAGCCTCTACATCAGCTACGCCCATCCTTGAATAAAAGGATTGGTATACTCCCGCTTCTAAACAAGACTTTTATTCACAACATTCGAACATTCAGGCCCTTCCTGCCTATCCCTATGATAACAATTACCTAACGCCAGATATTATACAATGTGAGGTCCAACTCTTGCAAGAGTAGGCTTAAGTCAGGACGAACGAATCGCGAGTCCGACACTATGACAAGTGTCAGGTAAATTAATATTTACATGTGCCACTATGCATCAACATAAACTAACGCAGTCCTGCTTAAACCTCGTCGCGCCAAAACTGGCGTAAAAGACGCGATGCGGCCTCCTAAATACAAATAAATTGACGTGACAATTCACATCAGCCTGGATGAGGCTTAAAAAAATAAATGGTATTAACTTCAAACTCTTTTACCCCATCGGACGGTATTGAGCCAGAGGGAGGGAAAGGGCTAAGAGGTCAATTTCCATCGAAAATGCCTAACTCACGCCCGTACTCCAAAAGAAACATTTCCAAAAATCTCTTCCGCTCTCAGTAAACATAAACTCCATATAACATCAGTCCATACTGATATAACTGTGGATCCTCCACTATGAGTTGAACCAATTGTGTCAACCAAACACACTTTGCAAAGGCTATGCCCCGTAAGCAAAGTTGGTTTCAGCTTAGGTGAGTGTCACCCCCCCTGTAGGAGTGACCACAGTTTGCAAATCTAAAAATCTCTCCTAACTCGCGTTACTACAATTCTGGAGTACGTTCATGCTATCTCAGCCTATTAACAGCCTACTATTGTCGTCGACATAATTACTCCCTAAGGCTCCTTGAAGCTGTGAGGTGTGGCACCTCACTCGCTCCCAGCCGCGTCCGGTATTTTGTCCCAGCATATGCAAACATACAAACGTTATCATGTTAATATACTACATCATAATAATCGAAATAAAATAATTTACTAAAAGTGATGTTTTCATCTAACTGACGTTGACATGAGAATGAATGACAACTAAAGACAACAAGTTTACATCACAATAATGAAAAGATTTTATCAAAAAGTTTTTATCTCTGAACTTACATTTTCTAAACTTGTATTTTAAAATTAATAACTTCTTTATAAAATGTTGATTATTTTTAGAAAATGATTTTAAAATGTTGCATATCAATGAAAAACATTTTACAAGGAAACATTTAGTTCTAGCTTTTCTAACAAATGAGTATTTCTTCTTCACTCGTGCTTTATTCATATTATTTAGTGCACTTTGTGGATGAACCATATTAATTATTAACATTGCTAACACCAATAATGATCGCAATTTACCCGCAATAAATGGAATGAATTGACTTGAGATTGAAATATCTCTCTCGGGGTTATCTACACGATGTATGACAGAGACACTACGATCAAAGTTCGGAACCTCATCCGTAGGAAAAATAAATAAACCTTTCAACTGCACAGAACTGTTCATCACTTCTGTGTATTTGTCTCTGACTGCACCCAGTTCTGTGTATTTGTTGTTGTTAATTTCGTCCACCTTACTGTGGTCATATGACACTCCGACGCTTTGAGCATTCTCCTCTACTTCCGTGGACAACTCGACATGACCATTCTCCTTTGTTTCGGAATCAGTAAACAAAAAATTATCCTCAACAATTTGATCACCAACGATGTAATTTTTAAAAGATTCCACATCGTGATCATGATGCTCATCCTGATGCTCTGAAACACAGCTAATTACGTTAGTAAAAGGACTGGACTGACCCGATTCGCCAATTTCTTCCTCGTGTTCACTCTCGAACACTTCTATCGGCTTCTTCTCTGTGGAGGGCTAGACGAGCCCTCCAAGGTACCGGGAGGAATCAAACACAATGATCCCTTTCATATTTATATTTATAGAATCTTTTTACAACTTTCTGCCTCATTGTCACTTCCTATTCTACAACCTTCCATCTTTGACACTCGCTTGAACGTTCGATTGACATCCGCGCTAAATTACATCCAGCCTGCAACATATGAGGTTGCCTTCGGCAGACAAGCCTCTACAGTACCGTCCTTGGCTCCCGGGACACAGAGGCTCAGAGACCGGGAAGCAGGGCTTGCCAGCACGGTTCCCAGAAAGCTGATCAGGCCCTCAGTAGGCCACAGACTGCAGCGTGTCAGCAGTATGCCGGTAGCACGCGGATAAGTGTGCGCGCACAGTTAAGCTCCACGTGCAGGGCGCAGTAGATGAGTTTGTCCTGTCCTCAGCCTGGACGTAGAATCCGGGACGTAGAACCAGTACGTACCATGGAAGGCGCGATAGGGTGCGCATGTTACTATGATGCGAAAGCAGCAAGCCGCGCGCGATGTGTCCAGCCTCATTTCCCCTTCCACGACCAAGAAACGTTGTAGGGAGCAGGACATGGGTAAACTTAACACATCGCAGCGGTTTACAGGCAGAGTTTGCAAAGACATGCGTGTCACATAAATGACAGATGCAATATGAGGTTATGTACCTATGAGACACGCGAGCATAGAACACAAGATAAACAATTTATTTATTTATTTATCACAAACACAACTAACAAACAAAACACAATGATCCTAGCAGCTTGCTATATAGCTTTTATTATACAGAGAGGCCTTGCTCATGCCAGATGTAGCAGCAATACATACATATTTCCGTGAATAAAAAATATTATTATTAATTTCCGTCTCCTACGCACTGGATAACCTACCGCCGCGTGGTCTGACATTGACAACCACGCAACCAGACATTAGATAGGTAGATGTATAATAACAACGGTTATCCAGTGCAGAGGGTCTGGTATAATTACCAAATCAATGAGGAACTCACCCTAGATTTGGGGTATTCAGTATATTGCGGGTCAGGGAATCACTCCTGCTAGGTAGGTAAGCAAGCGGATGTTAAAATGACAGGACTTTCTTAGTAAATAAGTGTTGAGCCATGATTCTAGTGATGGACTTTCAACTTAGTAATTATCAGTCGACTATTTGCCGTTGAGACCCTCACAACGCAACAATATGCTCAATTTTGCCAGTTATATTAAGGTCTTATGTATAAGGGAGGGAACCAATTGCCAATATTGCTATCAACCTGGCACGAAATTCAGACTTCGGGCTACTACTGAGAAATTCCATTTCTACTAATTTACTTATAGTGAAATACATCATTTATAAGCTAACGGTCCCAATTTAATAATAATGTATACCTGTAACGACATCGCGGCAGGCCCAGACGGAGACGACGGGATGAGCTGGAATCCTTTAATAAAGATTTACTCCAGAGCTGCCACGAACTAATTTCTTGGCAGCACTGGACAGAGAGAGGTGGTAAGATAGAAGGGAGACCTTTGCCCAGCTATAAGAAATTAATGGCTAGTACAAAAAACTTTCAAATCACTAACAACGGGAAACGTACCCCAAAGTTTTGCAATTCTTTGGCCTCAAAAACAGCCCTCTGATGACCTTGGCCGTGTCTCGAAAAACAAGGGTGGCACTCAGACCCCATGGCCGAGTTAAAACTGCCTGTTTTAAACCTGTTTTATAAGAGCTTTTGAAGTTAAATTCAATAATACAGAACCATTCAACTCTATCAATTTTTATAACATTTTCAAATATTATCAATTCCACGAAGTATTAAAGTCCGGGTCATAAAACGCGGTCTGCGTGCAAACTTACAATGTTGAAAATGTTTGTAGAAAACGTTTGAAAACATTGTTTACAGTATATCTTCGAGATTGCTGCCATCCCATTCGATGTTATAGAACTTCTACAAAATGATCGGGGACAATTTTCTATCAGGGTTTTTCAATTTTAGATATGTATGGTACCTAGGTAGGTACTGTCATATTCATATAATTTTTTGTGTTAGTGTTACCTAATGTGTGGTTTCCGTATAGAAAAGAGTTGAGGTATATAGGCTTCAACAAGCATCGTCATATTTCAGCCAATGTACACAAAACCTTAATGAATTATTCACTTGAACTTTCCTCATAAATGACTCCGTCCATTGGTGAAAACCGTATGAAAATCCTTTGTTTTATAATATGTAGTGACTTGTGAAACGGTGAAGGAAAACATCGTGAGGAAACCAGCATGTCCTAGTACAGTCAACAGCAAAAGTAGATGATCAAAATCAGAAATTCAATACTAATGAACGGAGTTCGCGTCAGAACTGTGTGGCGTCGAAGTGATTCAAAAGTATGTGATTGTAAATTATACCAAACATTTACTACTAGTACAGCTGCCTAGTATAGCTGCGAACTCCGTTCATTAGTATTGAATTTCTGATTTTGATCATCTACTTTTGCTGTTGACTGTACATGCCGGTGTGTTTTCCTTTTGATGTTTCGAATTTTTGGTTCTGGAACCAAAAATTCGAAGATATGTGTCATCTACCGACCCGCACTGGGCCTCGTGGTGGATTACGGCCCACTCCCTCTCACCGAGACGAGGCCTGTGTCCCAGCAGTGGGAACATTATAGGTTGAGTATGAGTGACTTGTGATAGTGATGTAGTGATTTAAATCATTATTCTCTTGCCTTTTTCCGAACCTTTTACCCCCGGAGTCGACGCAACATATCTTCTTCAAACTTCTCTAGTATCTAGCCATCTCATCTCAGTCCCCTTTCTAGCTATATCATCTTTCACACAGTCCATCTACCTCTTCTTTGGTCTTCCTCTATTCTAACTGTATACTCCACACTTTCCTCACGGCATTTTCCTTATTCCGCCGCATCGCAACCGCTACCCATATAACTTTAAAACCTATTTACATTATTTTTATTTATCATTTAAATATTAACTATAATTATTTACCTATCGTTGTACAATCCAGCCGTCGAGAGAATTCATTCCTAACACCGGTCAGTGCCACAATTCAAGTAACTAATAAAGATCAAATTCGCCAAACACGTATACGTCTGTATGAAGCTGACGGGTGTCAAAAACGCATTCGGTTGACGGCCGGACTATAGTATGAAATCCAAGCCAACCAATACACAGATCTATAATATCTATATATATCTATTTAATAAACTAGAAAGGCTATACTGATAGTATTCATATAAACACACTAATAAAGAATTCCATTAAATATACCAAAACTTTGTAAAAGCTTCGTTTTGTTTCGACAAACAAGAACTGGTATTAAACCTTTATTTATAGATACCCATACAGGGTGTATAAATGTCACAGCACCGATCGAGTTGCTTGAGCACTCATAAGTAATGTATGGACCACCGACTTCGTCTACCTAATATAATATTTAAGCCCTTTATATTCGAGTTTCCTGTCTGGTTATCGGCTATAGATCAATAAGGTACACTTTTTGACTGTCGCCACTTATTATTATAATTTCCGTTCTGTGCTTATAGTGTTTGTTGTTGTTGTTGTTTGTATGTCGGATATAGCTACACGTATCAATATTTTATTTAAAGACTGAAGAAGTATACAGGGGTATTTTTAGACTATTTGACAAATCCAAGGAGGTGATTAATTTTAAATTAAGCTCCGCTTGTAAGACATCCATTCGAATTATTAATGAGAATGTCACTTTGTCTATGCGTCCGTCTGTTGCCTTTTCACGCTCTAATAACATAACGGATTTGTATGTTTTGCACAGATAGACAGTGACCTAAATGAGGACAAAGGTAACTTTTTATGCCAGCATTTCGATCCTATCGGATAGCTAACCGGCACTAGGCCCGCGTGGTGGCCAAGCTTATAGGTTGATTATTACTCACCTACTAGTAATACCAAAGAAATGTAAAAAACAGGAGAAGTGGCAAGGGGGCGTGTCTGTGTCGACGCGGCATGTTCAAAACGACCATGTCTAGACAAATGGCCGTCTCCGCGAACTAGTGCGCTTTCGACCGTGATCGTGGAAAAATATAAAAATGCCGTGTTGTTCAGTGGTTTCTTGTAAAAACCGAAGCAAAAATCAAAACCATGGAGTTCTGATACATTTTCAACTACAGGGCATATCTCCTAACCTATATCTATGAGTAATACAATTCATCTAAGTATGTACTGAAACTTTTTCAAAGATTTATTTTATTCATTGCAATTATAACATAATCAGCCTATGTAATGTCCCCACTGCTGGGACACAGGCCTCCTCTGTGAGAGGGACCGGGCCGTAATCCACCACGCAGGCCCAGTTCGGGTTGGTTAATATCACATATCTTCGAATTTTTGGTCCTAAGACATGGCTAGTTTCCTCACGATGCATTATGTTTTTCTTCATCGTTTTTAGAGCAAAGGTGATGAAATAAATTACACAAAGTAAAGCACCTGCCTGGGTGCGAACCCACGAGCGACTCATAATTATGTCACGCCGTTACCACTGGGCCACCACTGTTCTCTGATTTAAGTGAGTAATAAATGCCTAAAATCAGTGGGTGAGCTAAAGTAGATAGGAGATTAGTACCTAAGGTATAATTTCCTTCGTCTCAAGTGTCCCAGATTATGTTGATAAATTATAAACGTCTGAATAATTATTCACCTAGACAGGCCCTAGTCCTTAATGGATAATTAAGATAATATAAAAGAACCTATAAATTAGATTATCTCGCTAAGCTGAACACTAAAAGCGCTTTCTATTTTGATTGGAAATCGTAATATAAATTTACTTTCGCATCTTGAAATAACCTTTGCCTGTTATACAGTAGTCATCATCAGCACCCTAATTGCGTAACATACTATTAATCTCAATCTGAATCATTTTGTAGGATATTGCTAATCCATTGCTTCATATGTTCGAAAAATGTGTCTGCTCAACATCGTAAATAACGCAATGAATGTTGAACTGTCAAAATATAAGCCATTGCTAGTGATAGTGTATTACGCACTTACTATAGCCGTATTACGTAACCTGTTTTTACATTCAAAAACTGAAAAGTTGTTATGGCGATTCAAGTAACTCGGGCCCGCTTTCACTAGACGACTCCTAAATGAATGCCTAAATAAATGCGCACTATTGGATTTACAACCTTCGACGCTGAGAGATTTAAAAGAGTGTTATTGGAGTTTCTTGCCCGTTTTTCTCCATATAGATTACGTTTTTGAATAGCCAACTAGCCTCAGCTTTCTGACTAACTGACCGACTCTTTGACAATTCAAAAGTCCCTGCAAATGATTTAAATACTTTGAGTTTGAGAACTGTTTCGTAAAATGCCACTTGAAATGTATTAAAATAACCACATAGCGGCATTATTTCCAATTTTGACCACGCGCCAAACAAAAACCACAAGTTCTATAACTTTTTCTCGATAGATGATATAGAATGTCGACATTACCCGTCATATAAACACACCTACATGTGAAGATTCCAGCACAGCGCAGTATAAAAGTCGTACTCCTCTCTTCCATTCCTGAATCGCAGAGACAAGGAGGTTCATTTATTAAGTGCCCGCCAATGCCCGCTCAACTTGGGCACGGAATTTTAACTAAATTTCACGCCACTGCAAATTGTGAAGTAGCTGAATGTTTTAAATTACACTTGTTTCGTAATTCTCTGTATGTGGAGAGATTCCTACTGAAACAATTTAGTGGAGTTACGAGTAGTAGCTATCTAAAAGCTTTGTGCTGCTTAGATTGTATTGTTTTTGTTTTGGTCAGTGAAATTATTCGATTGTCTGATGGCTGTGGTTCCCTTCGTTTTGGAATTTTAGATATAACAGAAATGAGCTGCCATAAATAATTATCTACCAATTCCATGAAAACAGGCGAAGTTCACGAGTGTATTATCATAGGGAAACTAACAAAAAAGCAATGTTCAGATCTGTAAACGTTACAGGCATACGTTTACAGACCTCAAAATTGCTTTGTATATCTACTTAATAAGGAACGTAAGTTTAAAATAATGCTGGCTATGTGTCTGACAGACACTGTCAGTGATCAGTGTGTGCTACAGTAAAATGCATATCAAAAAACGATTTCTCACACAAAAAGTAACACCATAAAACAGCAATATAAAATGTACGTTTTCTGTTTGGTTTGTCGCCCCCTGGCGCTCACAATGGAAAAAACCACGCAACTACCAAGCCAGCAAAGCATGCCCACTTAAAAAAACCACAAGTAGCATGCACTGAGAGCCACAAAAAAGGCACAAAAAATAATTCGTACATATTTCAAGTAACGTAAATGTAACTGCATATTTCTTTAGCCACTGGACACATAAAATTCAACTTAATGTGCATATAATTCGCACTAAAAAGTTTAAATGCGTATTTTCGACATATTTTCGGAGTCGCTTTTACGCTCAGGGGAAAACAGTTGAACAGTGCCAACTTCGTGTCATATAATGAAGGTATTTAAGGAAATGTCAATTGTTTAGTTTGAAATGGGTGAATAGTTATTTTCGCGACTAATATTCTATGTATAATATTATTATTCAGTCACATTTAAACTCAAACTCAAAGCATTTATTTCAAACTAGCTTCTGCCCGCGGCTTCGCCCGCCTGGATGTCGGAAATTATCCCACGGGAACGTGCTAACAGGATAAAATGTATGTGCTTCCCTAGAATGCCATCTATCTCGCGGGCCCTTTGTGGCTAATTACAATAGAAAACCAATTGTGTCTCATTAGTGGTGATTAAGAGGGTACCTATATGATATCTTTACCTAAGTACCTACCTAATTTAAAAAAAATAAACTCAATAACAGAAAATTAAATACCTACCTACCTAAATAAACCTATTTCTGATGATAACTAATCTAAACTCAATAAATAAGCAAAATGTCTAAAAACTAATATCTATACGAATGACTAATCCTACCTAACAGTATTATAAAATAACCTACGGTCACTACGTACACTATCAAATATACTACCTATACTTTAAAATTAAAATCTATACCTACGACTTATATAAAAATAAACCTAAATAACTCTAAAAACTAAAAGGAATAAAAATGAACTCCACTGCCAACGTAACCTACGACAAACTTATTATTTGCGGTTGGTACAGTAATCGGGTCTAGAGATCGAACCGCAAAATTAAGTTTGTTTTTTATTGTATATACTTTTCCGGGATAAAAAGTACCCAGTGTGGTGCCCAGGATATTCTGGTTAAAGACATTTAATTCTCATAAAGAAATTTACATTTCACTTACATGAGAACAAATTTAAACATAAAATATAAAAACTAATCATTGTCCTTCGACACTCGGACTCACAACAAATTAACCTGACGTATTTGAACAACAAAACAAAATTACACTAGTACAACAAATTATTTAGGTTCGTGGGTACTCCCAAAAGTTCAACACTGTGCCACTATGCATAACTACCCTGCCTTGAGATAAAGAGTGCGGTCCCGCTGTCACTATGCAGATACATTAGTCAGTAGTACAACTTTTGTTTACGGCGGCTATTTTTTTTATTTATTATATTATTTTTGTATTGGTTTTATGTTAAATTGGTAGCATTCATTGTTTATGGTTAATTAATAGTGATATTTTGAAGAACATATTTATTTAATTTGGTTTTAAAAATATTGATCGAAGTCGCACCCTTTATCTCATCTGGTAATTTATTGTAAAGTTGCACTCCCTCGTAACCAAGTGATCTTTTACCTTGAGTGGTTCGCACTCGAGAAAGTACTATGTGATCTTTTCTACGACTGCTGCGGTTATGCAATTGATGTGTTTTGGTGAATGAAATTTGTGTATGTATGGTTTTAGTGAGTATTTTTTGAATGAGTATGCAGGTGCAGTATGCATGAAGTTGTTTGATGGTTAAGAGTTTCGTGTCCTTGTATATTTGAATTGTAGGTGTTAGGTAATTGTAATGAAAAAGCATTTTAATAAGTTTGTTTTGTGCAATTTGTAGGTCTTTTAAGTTTGTTTTAGGTGCGTTGCCCCAGATTTCTATTAGGTACAGTATGTGTGGCTTTATCAAAGAGTTGTATATTGTCTGGCGTACACTATATGGCAGACAGTGTACGATGTTTCGTAGTGAGCCCAATAAAGATGTCATTTTGGATCTGATGTAGTCAATTTGAACCTTCCAATTTAGATGGCAGTCTAGTCTTAACCCAAGGTATTTCTCGTGTTGTTTGAGTTCAAGTATTTGATTTTCAATTTTAAGAGGTGGATGAGGTGGTATTTTCTTATTTTTGGCTTTAAATATGACATAGCTAGTCTTGGATGCATTGATTGTTAGAAGATTTTGTTGAAACCAGATGAACAATGAGTTTAGGTCTTCTTGAGCTTGATTTATCATGCCAGCTATAGAACCACCAAAATAAAAAAGGCAGGTATCATCCGCATATAGCGAGATATGTCCGTGTATTGGAACCTTATGGATGGAGTTTATGTATATTAAGAAGAATAGTGGCCCTAACAGTGATCCCTGGGGAACACCAAACGTGATATTGTGCGGTTTACTTTTGTATTCACCAACTTTAACCACCTGAAGCCTGTTATCCAAATATGATTCGAACATTTTATACGCTACACCTGATACGCCTATGTCTTTTAGCTTTTGTAGTAGTATGGGGTGGCTAACTGTATCAAAAGCCTTTTTAAGGTCGATGAATAAGCCTAGCGCCATGTTTTTTTGATCAATGTTCATTTGTATTTTTGTAATTAGATCTGTAGTAGCTGACAGGGTGTTAGAATGTGTTCGAAACCCGTATTGCCTTTCAAAGAGGAAATTTATTGAGGTGAGGTGTTCATCTAAGCGTGTATAAAGGACTCTTTCAAATATTTTAGAGATAATCGGAAGGACTGAAATAGGTCTATAGTTGTTAGGATCCGTTTTGACACCAGATTTGTGGATTGGAGTAACTTTGGCTACTTTTAATTGATCTGGAAAGGTTCCACTGGCAAGATGGATGTTTATACAGTCGGTCAGTTTGTTCACGATTAAGTCACTTACGCACTTTACGACTTTGGTAGTTATACCATCGATACCGGCACTGCAGTTCGGATCAAGGTTCTTGATTATTTTGGATACTTCGCTGGCTTGGCATGGTGTGAAGCTTGTGAGTTCTCTGTTATATGGTTGAGAATCTGGCGCTGTTACAGTTTTGTGTTGTTGTGGTTGTGTAGGAATGAGGTTGGCTAAGGTGGAACCAATCGTAGAAAAGAAGCGGTTGAATGTCTCACAAATCTCGTTGCCATTGGTTACGGGTCCAGATTCAATTAGAAGTTTAGGGGGAGTGCACTGTGACTTGATTTTATTATTAGACAATGTATTTATTAAGTTCCACATCTTTTTAGGGTCTGCAGTATGTTTCATAAATGCCTCATAGTAGTACTTCTTCTTAGTGTTCCTAATTGCTACAGCTGTAATATTTCTTTCAATTTTAAAACTTTCCATTAAATCTTCATTACTTGGCTCTTGCTTCAATCGATGCCAGATTTCATTTCTTCTCGTAATTTTTTCTGTTATTTCTCTACATATCCAATCTTGGCGCGGAGGGTTTAAGATTTTAGTTTTGACCGTTGTGCTACTATGAATGCCACACTTTAAATACTTCTCCAAGTTCTCGTAGGTGTTGTCAATTGTCGAGTATTCTGCGAGTGCGATGCTTTCGTGTAGTTTTTCATAGTCTATCGCTTCGTATTTTACACGCTTCTTTGGAGGTCTCTTGTATTTTTTTATACTTAAATAAATTTGCTTATGGTCAGACATAGGCGAGTCAATAATGACCATGTGAAAGCTTTTGTCCTTAAGGTTGGTGCATACGTGATCAAGGATGGTCTTTGTGGAATCAGTCTCACGCGTGCTGTAGTCTTCATGGATGTTATTAATAAAACCATATCCAGACTCTTTCATAGTATCCCGGTAGTATTTAGTCTTCGAATTTTTAGTCAGAAGGTAAGTCATATTAAAGAATAATTATACCAAGTTTCATCGTAATCGAACCGGTAGTTTTTGCGTGATGCCTGAACAAACAGACAGACAGACAGACAGACAAACCGACAGACAGACAGACAAAAAAAATTTTAATCACATTTTTGGGTTCGGTGTCGGTCTAGTAACACCCCCTGCCATTTATTTTTTTGATATTTTCAATGTACAGAATTTTCACTTCTACAGATTTATTATAAGTATAGAAGATAAATCACTATAAAAACAATAAAAATAAATACACTCATTTTTGAATGGTCAAGGGGTCGGTCGGTCAGGCAGAAAGATGAAGCTACCTGCCCATTCCAAAGCGTAGTAGGTACCTATGGAGAAGAACGGATAAGAAACTCCGTGGACACTCATTTTTAATAAATCGTAAAATTGTTACAACATATTAGTTAGAAAGACGTGCAAGCTAAAAGCGTCCGTAATAAAAAAATAAAGATAACAATTATCCGGAGTCCATATTGATCACCTCCGCGGGTGCGGAGGTGATAGATGTCGACATCTAGTTATCATTCTACAAGTCAAGAAAGATAAGTGGGAACTGCACCGTAGTTAAAAGATACATATCGGCCAAGCAAAAACTCAAAAGCTACCCATCGTCGCCGTACTGCGAAAACCTTGTGATTGCGATAAACGTTACCTTGCAGGGGAAGATAAAACTGTCTGAAAAATGGCCGTCATTGACGTTTCCTAAGGTTCTCATTAACACCCATAGAAGGCATTGGAAGCATCATAGAGCTGTTAGTAGAGGGGCTCTACCCAACTAATAAATAAAAAGAAAAAAAACAATAATTTTTTCTTTAGGTACGCTATATTTTCCTCAAGAAAAAATCTTCAGCGATAATTAACTTCCCTTTGCGCATCAACACTTCCAAACGACTCACTACGCAAGTTCTTTTAGCTCAACTCCTTAAAACGCCCGATGTATTTATGGTCCATTACCCAGGCTATCTCGTTCCACACTCGCTTTTACCAAAGTGCATACTCATGGAGCTCTTAAATTAATAGGTAATTAGCTCACCTTGCTCACAGCCTCGCAGTCTAGGGCACGATCTGAAGTGTGAACTGAAAGTATTTGTGTTCGCTGCCTTTTCTTAGACGAAGTCCTATTGAGGGAAACTTTGGAAGTGATGTGTGTAGGTGTGTGGGTCACGGAATGCCGTTATTAAAACGTATTGATGTGTTGTGTGAGTAAGAAGTAATAGACATTACTGTGAAAGTTATTGATGGAGATGAGCTTGGTGACTTTATTACACAAAGTAATCCATTTTTGCAGTGGACTGCGATAGGCTGTTCTACCACTAACACCTTTTTATGCAGTCCACTACAACTTGACATGCATGAAGCTCCCAATTTATATGACAAGGAATATCACCATCATTACGTGAATTTGGAAGTAATTATAGCAGGCATGACCCTCAAAAATCTTCGGACAAACAACTATCATGCCGCTTTGGTAAGATTGATGATCGCACTCAGTGACGATAAATGAATTTTAATTCTGTAAGTAGGTTTATACAATTTTACGCGTCAATAATATTTGATAAACTAGATCGTGAAGAAACACTGAAACCAACTCAGTTACAGACTCTTTTAAAGTCCAGACTTAATCTTGATCAGATCATGTGAGGACCGTGTAGATTAGTGACTGAAATGGTCTTTTGAAGAAAGAACCACAGAGATTTGAGAGAACCCGTCCAATCAGTGCACGCATTTGCCAGTAGCATAATCAGCCTTTAATCTTCCCACTGCTGGGATACAGGCCTCCTTCCTGTTAGAGGGAGTGGGCCACGCGGGTGCGAGCGAGTGAGTGCGGGTTGGTGGATGTCACATGTATTCGAAATTTTGGTTCTAGGATATGCCGCCGGTTTCCTCACGATGTTTTCCTTCACCGTTTTGAGAGTAGTGTTGATGAAATTTAATACACATCTGTCAGTAATCGTACTGAAGTAGTATGTTGTTATTACCTAATCGGTTCTACCTACCTAATAATCCAGGAAGTTACAGTCTAAGCCAACAAAAAACAATATAACAATATCTCAACTAAATCCCCGTTCCATTACGCTTGGTTAGAAGTTGAATACTTGCAGAAGTAGTTTGAGTGCCGGCTGCGCTGTTCTGTCACCGGCGTGACTTACACACCGCAGTTGCACGGCGTCATTAGCGTAACCGTGGTTTAACGCTGGTTTAACTGCCAGAGAGTTTGCCGCCGCAAAATATAATGTGCGACTTACGTTAAGAAATAAGAATATCATTTAGGTAGCTTTTTTAGTTTCGCCGGGATTTATGACTTTTAAAGAGAAGAAAAATGAACTGGTTATGCGTGGAATAGTATTTAGTAGGTTTGTTTTCGTTATTGTACTTTTATTGTCCCTTACAGCCATTTTTAATATGAGTGAGGATTGTCATGTCCATCAGTAGCATAATCAGCCTATAATATTCCCATAGCTGGGCCTCTTCTCTTCGAGAGGAAGTGAGCTATAATCTAATAACACGCGGGCCCAGTGTGGGTTGGTAAATGTTACATGTCTTCGAATTTTTGGTTTTAGGACAAGCCGGTTTCCTCGCGATGTTTTCCTTCACTGTTTTGAGAGCAATGGTGATGAATTTATTTACATAAAATAAAGTAAAGCTGGTGACCTCGTAAGTTGGGCCCGTTGCCAATGGGCTACAACTGCTCATCAGTAGAAGTAAGACATAACAACTTAATGTGTTCGTATCCAAAAATTTGCAATTATATTGGACCTCTCAGTTTCAGTCATCGATATGCCTTTTCATTCAAATCAGATAATAGGTAGGTACATATTCACGGAATGTCATGCAACGTGAAGTATCTGAACTTATACCGAAATGCCGAATTTCACGGTCCGGTTTCACCCACACCATACAGTGCTAATATTAAACGGTCTATCTATTGAAAATGTCAAAGGATGTCGTGTCGCTGGTATACTACCTACCTATCCATTACAGACACAAATGGATTTGCACTAACTCTCAGACTAGGCCCAAAATAGTAGTTTGACATTTGGATATCAAACTTGTAACTATTTATACGATTATCTCAACTGAAAAGCTTTACATCGCGCACAGAATATATTCTGTATCATTTTAATATTTATTATCTGACCAGTAGGTAAAGCTGATTCACATAGGTACATGTAAGAGTTAACGACAAACATCTATAAAGACATAATAGATAAAATCTACCTATCCATCGGTTACACGTGGACTAAGCAGTCTTAAAAATTGGTACGTACCTTACATTGAAACCCAAAACTTTCTGTTAGCTGAAAGCGTATTTTTTTTTTCGCCTTACTTTCTTTGAACCCTTTATTAATTTTTGAACAAACATTTTGCTAAAGGCTCCAGGGCCCTAATTCACTATGACCACTTAACGATTCCTTACTTCGAAACCACGTCAATTCCTTAGCTAATTAAGCCAATTTCACGTTCATTTCACGCGGTTTTGTTCATTGTGTCATAGAGAATAAGGCCCCAAAAGACAAGCTCGACACGGCTCTGGTGGAAAAATTTCTATGAATTCTACATATAAATTCTTTTACCGTAGACGCGTCACGCTTTCGAGTCGCTCCTGTCCGTGAGAGCCGTTACTTGTACGCATAGAGATAGGATTCTACCCTGTAAATTCCCGGGTAAAATCAAATTTGGATAAAACCGGAAATTTGGATATTTACATGAACATTAAGATGCATTCTGTGCTATGCATGCATAGCATGCATGCAATGATGCAACGCACGCACTCAGCGCCGGAATTTGTATTAGAAGGTTGCAAGAACTTAAAACATTTCCATTTCAACCCACCATAATACAATTTTAGACAAAATAGTTGCAGTATTTATGTACATAGGCATATGAGTCCAGGACACACGTTGTTTTGCATGCCTCGTTAGCGTAACTGTAGTTTAAACGCCAGTTTAACATCTGAGTACCTGGTAACGGCCGCGTAGTAAAATGTTCTTATTACTGTCTTTAATTTTTATAACTGGTTTTATACCGTTTTAATTAAAGAAATAAAATAAATCAATTATTTTAAGTGCAGTTTTGTTAACAGGATCTAATAAAACACGTCTACGTTCATTTCTTCATGATGATTTATAACCCATTTCCCTACAGTGGCAGAAAATGATGTTCTATCAATTTTTTATGGTGTAAATCTTAATCTTCACCCTAGTTGCGTATGCCACTATCAATCATAATCTGAATTATTTTGAAAGATATGGCTAATCCATTGCTTCATATGTTCGAAAAATGTATTTGATCAACAGCGTTAATAACGCAATGAATGTTGTTGAATTGTCAAAAAGAAAGCCATTGCTACTGTTCTCCTCAGACACCTTTACAACACCCACCTATAGAATTTCGGACTATTCCCAGCCTTCAGTAAGCACAGACAAATATTAACTTACTTGATGTGAACGTTACGTCAGTGCCAATACGTGCGTTCGCTATTTAGTTTCCAGACATGTAAACAAATATGTGTTTTTCACACAGAGTTCATATTCCGCTACGACTTCAAAAATGTGTATGACTTTTCAATACACTAGTCATTCTGAAATCAACGTAAATTTACACATGCTTATTATGTTCACTGGAGATTTCATCGTGATTCGAAAATGATTGCATGACTGAGGGCTGATTTTCCATCGCCAGATAACTTTTATTCGTGGAATAAAAATGACGCTTGACAGTTTTCGTGTGAAATAACTGTCAAAATTTCAAAAATATTCCTCGAATAAAGTTATCAGATGATTGAAAAATCAGCCCTAAGACAAAAAGCCTTTTTTTGTTACAGTAGATATTCTCTGATTGACATTGAATAGGAATTATTTGTTAATTAAGAAAAGAGTTAGGCCCTTTGTACACACACACACACGTTTTTCTTGCCGTGAAAAACTACCTACTGTTATTCGCCGTGTGTAGGCACGGTGGTCAGTGTTGTACATATGGAAGTTCAATGACGGACATTTTAGTTTATTTGTTGTTAAAGCATGCAAAGTTAGTACACGCTCTGTGAAAATTTCAAGTGTTTACCTACGTATATGGTTCAAAAGATACAGCCCTGTGACAGACAGACGGACAGACAGCGGAGCCTTAGTAATAGGGTCCCGTTGGCACCCTTATGGTACGGAATCCTAAAAATAATTGTTGAAAAAGTGCTGAGATATAAAGTTAAAACCTCTCAAACACAGATGAATATGTTACTTTTTGATGACAGACGATTGCGTAATCATTTAAATTGAACAGGGTTTGTTTACAGTTTCATCACATAATTTTGAAACACACATTACATACGTTTGTACGATTCTCGACGCATCTTCGACTGAATAGCTCATCTTCGTTTTATTTAGGCGTTACTAAATCATTGTGTATTTGCTTGGAAGACCCGAGGTGTTTCACAGTTTAATTTATGGGGAAAGTTCTCAAATAAAAGGGTAGCTCGCCTACTGTCCGCAAAACCGGGTCGAATAAACTTTGACGACTATTTTCGTTCCTTATGCATAATGCGGGCATAGGTTATTGTATCTACTTGTAAGTAGGAGTAAGGAGTTTCGTATCTTTTGGAGGTTACCTACCTACTCCTCTTTCATATCCGCCAGGATCCGAGGCTGATCAATTGGCGGTCTACGAAACCTTATTTTGGTATCTTACTAATATTATAAACGTGAAAGTTTGTATGGATGGATGGATGTTTGTTACTCTTTCACGCAAAAACTACTAAACTGATTTGCATGAAATTTGGCACACAGATGGTTTATAACCAGGATTAACATATAGGATACTTTTTATCCCGATATTCCTACGGGATCGAAACTTATGCGGGTGAAACCGCGGGGTGCAGCTGGTAAGCTTATATTTCTGTCTAGCTTCAGCCCGTCGCATCGCATCGCCGGCCCGAGTTATTACTTCGTTTTCGTTTACTGTTGGTTCTTACATTTTTTCTTTTTGTTCGGCTCCTAAAAATGCTAGCATGATGTTAAATAACCTTCTTCGAGAATTGGGCTACAAAACGCAAAAAAAACCCGACTGGTCGTTTCTGAGATTACCGCGTTCAAACAAACATACAAACTCTTTAGCTTTATTATTAGTATAGATTATCTACCCCTCGAAGACAATTATAGCGTAGCTAATCTGCGTATTAAATTATCCATCATCTTCAAAACCACAAAAATAAACGCATCTGGCAAACCCAGCTTCCTTCCATAAAACGGCAGATGTGTATCAAAAATCCATTAAGAAAACCAAATAACGGGGGCGTAAATCAGGAAGGACGCACAGTAGATCAGAGAGGCGCCGACAGTGCCACCCCCAGTGTACGCTTTGTACTTATTTTCCACTCAATATGTTACCTTTTTGAATAAAAAGGTTGAGATCCTCCCAATTTTGAATAAAGGCGTTTGGCGACATGGGTCCTGTCATCAACTATTCAAGAGCTCTACATAAATACCATACTTCCTAAATTAATTTATCTGAAGTAACCAACCTACATCAGTAGCAATGGCTTTCATTTTGACAGTTCAAGAACATTCATTGCGTTATTTACGTTGTTGAGCAGACATAGTTTTGGAACCTACGAAGCAATGGATTAGCAATATCCTTCAAAATGATTGATTTTGATAGTGTGTCACGCAATTGGGCTGCTGAAGTGGCTAGGTAGGAAGGTAGGTAAACCTAAACATTATTTTATCCCTAAACAACTAAACATCTTTCATGGGATGTTTGTTACTGACATTTTGCCATTACTAATGAGCTGAAAAGTGAGGTATTCCACTTAGAGCACTGATTTCAACAGCACTTGCCCGAACCGCACCAAAGCACTCCCACTAACCGCACTGAAACAAAATTTTTTAACGTGCGTATCTATCTTTCGGAAAAAAAAGACCAACATAAACTTGTCATATTTCTTGCTTATCATATTTCTAACAATCCATAATTCAACAAAAAATTCAAGCAGTCTATAATTTAGCATATGTATGTAGCGCTGCCCGACTTGGCTTTCTAGCTCCCCGTCTCAGCTCGAATCTTATAAATACTTCGTTCACGTGTAGCGGAGTGTCTTGTAATTCAATTCGAATGCTTTCGCTACGGAAGTGCGCAGAGAACAAGCTTCATTCATTAGATCTCTCACACGGACACTGAGAACGTACTTATTGAAACTTTGCACTAACACTGGATGGATAATTCGTATTAAATTTCAAAGGGGTGGGTTGTATTGCTGGTTTGGGATTAAAGCTGAAGATTACAGTACATAAGAGAGTATTAACACATAATATTATATCACACACCTCTATTCCCCGAAGGTGTATGATACACCCACATGTATTTATTTATTTACATGGGACCAATATCGTAATCGCGAAAAATTTATCAACTGTCCCATAGAAAACTTCAATATCTACTCGACCTAAACGTATGGGACGGCTGAAATTTGGGTGGCTTTTTAAAACTAACCCTGTATAGTCCTTTGTAAAAAGGGGCATATTGCCATAAACCTGGCACAAATCCAGACTCCGGGTTGCTACAGAAAAATTACTACATGGAAAACCCAATAACACTTTGCCCGAACCGGGAATCGAACCCACCGGACGGATCGGACCTCCTTTTAGTTTTTTTTTAATTGTGTCCCTTTTTCATGACATTTCAAGGTCAAATTAAATTAGCTAGCGAAACAAGCCGTAATGATAGATTATAATAGGGTAGTTTCCATGGTAAAAAAAATATTATTATATTTAGTGCGTCAGTTAGATTATCGAAACATAATGGACCCGTACTTTTTTTTCTTTTGTCAATCAAACAAAAAACGTCAAAGATAAAGCGCTTCAAAATTTGGGTCGTGACGTCACGCCATGCTAAAAAGTGTAGCAAGGCGTGATGTCACTCAGAACTTTAACGGGCGATATCTTCATCATTTTTTATATAATTGACAAAAGAAAAAATACGGGTTCAATATTTTTTGATAATCTAACTGACGGACTAATTAGATTTTTTAGGAAACTAGCTTATTATACAGGCTGTTAGTGTAAACACCGTTGTCACTAAAACCATAGGTAGTTGACTTAATTATAAAAATGTTTATCTGAATTTAAAAATAAATAAACGTTATTTTATTTCAAAAATGTAAGAAAGTTTCTGTCCGACACCGTCCGTAAATTCATGCGCTTGCCGGCTTGCGGGCACTTGCGGCACGCCCTGCATAGATAAGGGAAGTACTGACGACGCGCTGTTTCCCGCGCTCCGTCTACTTTGCCCTTGCGTGCACTTGTATAGGGTGAAATAATTTTGAAGAAAAATTGAGACTTTACTTAAAAAAAAAAAAAGATATTTTTTTTCATTGAATTTACGTTCTATTAGTGAAACCAAACCACTGGTTTCAAGGATAACGGTGTTTATACTAACAGCCTGTATAAATACCCATCACGTCTGTCTGTAGCTAATTTAATTTATATGATTAATATGTCGTTATTAATGCACAAGTACCTATAGGTACTTGTGCATTAATAATGACATATCGACACGACATAGGAGGTAGGCCCTCTAAGCATATTCGTCTATGTGATACGATTTCCCAGCTGAACGATTTTCAAGCCATGCATTTTGACCAAGATGATTATGAGAGGTTTGTAAAGTTAGGCGTCGCGTTGTAGAGTTAGGGGTTTGGATGTACATTAGATGTGATAGCTTTTTAACAGTGAAAGCGTTATAAGAGTCTTTGCAGTTTAATTTACGAGCACACGAAATGTTTTTGTTGGTATTTCATATCTTTTTGTAAGATGCTCCATTTTTTTACCTACATATTTTCCGTAAGAAATACAGAGCTGCACGTCCCATTATAGGGGTTGGAGGGTGAGAGTTACCGATTTCTTTATTTTATTGTTGTTTGTGTGCAAATCCTAGCCTACATACCAAACAGCTTTCGGATTTGAGGAGTGAGTTAGTGTGTCAGTGACGAAATCGACGTGCTAATAAAATCGAAAGTATATTTATAAGCTAGACAAATGAAACTCAGTGTTTTATAAATCTGCTAACTACATCTTTTCATGAGAATTGATCTCTCTAGCGTCATCTAGGCCGAAGCTATAAGGATTTGAAAATACGACGAAACGCTTCGAGAAAAGGTAGGTAGTGCCCCCCCTGCTTTTTGTTTTTGGCTCGCCTTGGTAGGGGCACTCCCGTGCTCCCAAATTCAGAGGTAAACTGCTTCTATGAAACATTCATCTCATATTTCCAGGTAATTAGCAGGTAGGTATACTCTTATAAACTTATTCCTAGTTCACGAACGTACCTAAACATATTTTATCTGCGAAAAAAAAATTATAGAAAACACCAAGTAACGTACATTCTATGGTTCAAAAATGATACTAAAAATGATGAGGTATCCTTACCACTTGGTAAATTAGTTAGTAAGTACAGTGTTAACTGGCTTAGGTACCCTATTACACTTTCTCTCACCATCTTAAAAATAATCCGTTGAAAGGTACGCTCACAACCCACAAATCAATAAGAGCTGTAAATAATTAGACCATGTTTGTTCAACTAATGCACGCATACACAAAATATGGATTAAATTAATTGCTAACGCAAAATAGCATCAAATATTTACCTTCAACTAAATTTACTTTCATTGATAAACCAATATTTGTTAACTGAAACTGTACCCAGTTACTAATCTCACATTATTAATTTCAGCAGCATTTTGACAAACATACATCGTTTGGAACATGTTAACATGGCAAGTAGCAATAAGCATTCTTTAACCCAAAACCTGTCAAAAATAAGTCCAAATTATGTGTACACGAGAAAGTTAAAGTAACAATACTTACAGTGTAAGCCAAAAAAATTAGAGGCTCAGCTTTCAGGCCCTCGTAAGAATGATCTCACGAAGTAAACAAATATTTGTAAATAAATAAGGCTTTGTGTGTGCTCGGGTGGGACGCGTCGCTCCGTATTCTTCAAGACAACACACACTGATTTATATTCAACCATTATTTTTATCAAAGCAGAATAAGCACATGCCATTCAATGGCGGATGCAGCTTATTATCAGGAGTACGCCTCGGCTCGGCTCGTTCGAACGACGAATTATCTTTCAACCATGTTTCTTTTCTCGAGTTTCTTGTTAAATGATGTCGAACGGCCTCGTAACACAAAATGTAAACAAGGCTGTATACAGCGCAGGATATGAATCATTATCTTGAAGCACATTTTCTGTATTGGATGAGAGCCTGAATTTATTTAACGAGAATTTCTTAACCTATACAACGAAAATCTATTGTCGTGGGCGGCTTTTTATGAAGGTGGGTACTCTTCTTTTGTAGTCCTTTAAATCTTTTTTTCCAAGTCTTTGCCAGTAGGTAAGTGTACCTACCTGTCTAGGAAATTGATTTTCATGTTCATGATAAACCTCTCAGTACGCAAGTCTTAAAATGGAAATCAATTTCCTTGTCCTGAACGTGGAAGCACTTGAAGTATTTGATGACTCGAAACATATTTGAGGTTTTCGCTCCCAGAGAAGTGTGTGTGAGAGGCAAGACTCAAATTCTGACCTAAATCGACAAATTTATTATAAAAGTCTCTGATAGATGTATTAAAGACACACAAAGGAATTGCCTTCTGTTTGACCAATACTACACATCAATACCACCGACCATACTTACCGCCTATTGTGTCCCTATGTAAAATTTCTTCTTTTATATCTGTAATTCATAAGGTCTTACCTACATAATAAAGAGTATTCTATCTATCAATATGTATTAATAACTAGGTATATAGCTGGGCAATGGTGGCCTAGTGAAAACGGCTGCTACTCTCATGTCGTAGGTTCAAAACCCAGACAAGCGCTTTACTTTGTGAACATTATTTCATCACCACTGCTCTCAAAACGGTGAAGGAAAATATCGTGAGGAAACCGGCCCGCGTGGTGTATTACGGCCCACTCCCTCTCACCGAGAGGTGGCCTGTGTCCCAGTCGTGGGAACATTATCTCCGCTCCATCTGTATTTACAACTATAGCTGTGCCCTTCGTTCGCATGCATGTCGGAAAACAAATTGGATTTCATTTCATTTCATTTTTTTGACGGAACCCTGATTCTTTTTCTAAAATAAAAGTGGTCTTAGTTACTCCTTATAACTTCAGCCGTAAGTGAAAGTCGCGTCAAAATCAGTCCAGCCGTTTCTGAGATTAGCCGAAACAAACAGACAGATAACAAAAAAAAAAAATGTTTTGTGTTATAAGTACCTACCGTATATACTTTCATATGCATTTAGTAAATAGGTAGCTATTATTTTGACATTACAAACACGCTTCAGTTTTATTTATTTGTACTTACCTATGTATAGATAACTAAATATACAGCTCCGCTCCATCGTTATTTACAAAAATATTCCATAAACGAACACTATAATAATATTAATCACGTCTCTCTTGCATCTCCCACGATACGTACCTGCTACCTACGTACACCTATATGACGACAACACAACTATTGAATCAGTGTAGCGCGACCCGGAGCAAGTTTCCTTCCGCCCCGCTCGGATAAGGCAAGCGAAAGTACGTATAAAACTTACCTAGACATACCAACACTAACTTTCCGACAGACTTCTGTATCTAATCCCCATGGTATGTGAGATTTTGTATCTATTTCTACGTATGTTTTGGTCATTAGAGAATCTTGCCGAGTAAACTATGTCGTTCACACGTTCGTACCGTACGATATTTTACTGTAAACAACGTTTTGTGCCTCTGACTTCCAAAATTCATCATCATCATCATTTGACGTCTGCTGGACATAGGCCTCCCCCAAGCACCTCCACTTCGACCGGTTCTGTGCTTCTCGCATCCAACTGGTTCCTTCCGAAATTAAGCTGTACTTATTTTATTTATTTAATCATTTATAATAAAATATAAATGATTAAATAAATAATAAATAAAATAAGTGCAGCTTATATATATTTAATACACAGACACCAAAAATAAGAAAGAACAGAAAAATAGGTACAAAGGATCACCTTCCACTTCCACTTAGTTTTTTTTTTTTAAGTTTTTCATTTTTTACTTTTTAGTTGTCGTATCTACCTCCCAAATGTGACATCTACTAAACAATAGTGACAGCATCTTATATAATAACATCATCAATATAAACAAAGTTTATATTTTATGGGACCACCCCGAGAGCTACTAAATCACGTAAATCGATAATCCACGGAAAATCGGTGAAAAATGAAAAACAACAACTAGCCGAATGCATAACCACAGCCTTTTTTGAAGTCGGTTCAAACTCGAGTATAAATGTTGGGATCACAGGGATTTTCACGGAACTTTTTATAGAGTATTTATTTTGTACCTTATGAACAGCAGGAACTGTTTTAGTAATCCGAAATTACTTTATACTTTATTATTTGCTTTAGTCAGCATTAGGGATATGCCGAAATACTTTTTACATTTTATTTTAATTTTACAAATTTGCGATACCTACAAGAAAATATTGAAATACTGTTTTGACTAAAATAATAAGACTAAACCAGATTAAACTAGTAAAATAAAATCATAAGCATTTATTTATTGTTTATTATTTGTTATTTATTTAACAACCCCGACCCCTTGACAATTCAAAAGTGCCTGTAATTGGTTTAATTGAAATAAATACTTTGAGTTTGAGTTTGAATTAAATGTATTCTAAACGTATCAGAATTTTAACTACACTAAACATTGAAATAATTATAGTAAACAATCTCAATTTTTTTTTTTTATAAAAGTGTTATGATATGGAATTCTACTGTTTTAAAAATTACCAAACGCAGGTTACGGTGCAATAACACAAAGGATTCTGAGTTATCTGGCAGGAGTCCGTTCCGTTTTTGTTCGTATTCATTCACATCCTAGTGAAAATAACCGAACTTCGGCCGCACTTTTTATTTTCACCGAACGTTCAGCCGAACTTCGTATTCAGTTCAAATCACGTTAGGCCCATCTTTAGTCAGCATATAATTTGCTGTAAGTAGGTACCTACATACACCAAATTATAACCAACTATAAACAAAGATAGAGTAAAAAAAAACCTCATGAAGTTTCCTAAAGGTACAAAAATAGACTAGGCATAATACACACACACACACTATACACTGCAATATACTTACACTGTTAATTGCTTATACTAACAGAATCACTGATGTGTAACATTTACACACAGCTTTACAAATTGTTGTCATCAAATATGTAGCTACGGTGCAATAGTGACGTAAATGGAGTACATAATGTGTTGCGTCGTTGTGCGGGGGTCCTAATCACTGTTCGGCCCGTTCCCGCTTATGTGGTTCTGAATTCGATCCCAACGTCCAAATGTAATTGCGAATTCCTATTAGGAAATTCTCAGTATTAGTCAGTGATTAGGACTACGCCCGAGAAAATAGCAATGGACTCCTTTTAGATACATTGGGAGGGACCTAATGTCGTCATTAGTAAACTAAGAGTAGTTACGAGTATACGAAAGTTCGCCTTTACCCGTTCCGGGGAATATGAACGTGATAGGGAGTAATTCCACAAATTGTACCGTTCTTTATTCCATCTGCAAGTTCTAGAATGTTTCCAAGACTTTCGCAAGTCCATTTTAAAACACTTCTCGCGTTCTTTTAGACGAATGCCAGGCATATCTTAGCCTATTTACTTTAATGCGGTAATAAACAAAGCCGCAAACATGCAAGAAGTAGTAATCGTAAATCTAACTAGACAGGTCCAAGATTTTATCTTTCAGCCCTTTCTGTGTTCTGTTACAGGCCGTCACGTTAGTGTTACGTGTTACTTTCAGCGGCCTGTAGTTTCATCGCAAAAGCGCAACTGTGGATTAGATAGCCAAGAAAGCTACTTATTACTTTCAAGCCAGGAAAATAAGTTTCACAAGTAAATAAAGCAAGCAACCATACCTAAAGGTAAGGCTTTGTTGAACTCATTGTGTTTCCAAAAGATGGAAAATCTCAAACCAAAACAGCACCTATCAATCTGAATCATTATAAGAAGGACATTGCATCAAATTTTCGAAAAATGAGTCTGCTCAACAACGTAAATTTACGCAATGAATGTTGTTGAACTGTCAAAATGAAACTCACTGCTACTTATAACGTGTAACACAATTACCCCGCAGGTCATCAAAACTTAAGATAGGTACTATGAAATACAGATAGTACCTTTACAATCTATTGTACATTTTTCATAGTGAACGTAAAAACCGTTCCGGGAAAACTTGCAGCGTAATACCTCAAAGTTTTCCGGGCATTTCATTTTTATTCCGACTGTATAAAAATGGTTAAAAATGCAGATAAATCCTTTACCTGTCCCCTAACTAGGTGCGGTAGGTTCATTAGGGTTCTTCCTCAAATTAACCACCATGCGGGGTGGCAATTAAAAGTGGCAGGCTGCGGTGTGGTCAATTATCAATAGAACTACAACATAGGTTTCGTTTCACGGCAGATTTGTATTTCGTATGGCCCAGTTAGGTGTTCTGATGCTATGTTTTTGGAAATACTTAATCTTGGTTCCAGATTTTGAAGTACAGTCAATAGAAATGGCTATTGATTAAGTGACTTGAATATACGGACAAATTGGTAGTCAATTTGCTTAGCAAATAATTTCCCTGACTTACGCTTTTTCCCTGGCGTACTTTCGTAAGTAGATACCTCTTTGATTACTTAGCTGTTTGCTCAGACTTAATAAAATACAAGGAATAGAAAAATAATAATTATGTAATTTATATTTATATATATATCACCACACCATTCAAATGAAAGCTCTAAGTAAATTGCAAACGCCAAAATATTTTAAAGCGCACACATAAATGGAGGAAATTTGAGCGTCCCTAGTTTTCAACAGCTAAAATTAATATGAAAGTTTCGCCTTTACGGGACGACAGAAGTGTGGATGAACACACTTGTAAATTATCACGTCATTTAAGCGAGACTCGGCGGTGCAATTTCATGGTCGAGCGAACTACGCTCGCTCGGTCCCAACGGCAAAGCTCGCAGACTGGTTACTTCCGACATTAAGCGACCCCTGAATGTAATCATGCAGAAAGTTACCAAATTCTTTTCGGGATTTCCGAAATAATAGACAAATATGATGGACATGTGCGATGGTTTTGTTTATGTTTTTTATGTGAAAATGGGAGAGACGTAAGTAGACGTCAAATGTTGGTGGGGAGCAACGATATGTAACCGCTGGGGGAGATCAATGTATTAGCCCAAGAGCCCACGAGGTAACATTTAGGTCCCCAAGTAACATAAATATAAAATTTAGCTTTTATACTACCTATAACGAAAGTATAATTATAATTTATTAAAGTTTAGGGGTGTCTGGCAGGGGGTAGCAACTGTCATAAGTGTCCGGCAATGGATGACCAGATTTCTAAAGTTATCCCGAAGAAAATATAAAAAAATTGAGCTTTATACTTTAACGAACTTAAGGTACTATTTTATACACCTTCACTACCTTTTACCTGGCCAAGTAACCATAACCCAAACTCTATAGTCGCTGGTCGTTCTTACCTGTACATGCACAGAAAAACTTTCAGCTTTTATAAAATAACGAAGGTCTGGCCGTCGCGGTCGTGGGCTCTTGCTCTATATGAATTTGTATCGGGCGCAATGATGGCCTAGTATTAACGGCCCCGACATACGCGTTGTAGTTCATGGGTTCGAATTCGAACCTAGGCGCTTTACTTATTGTAAATATTTTCATGACCTCTCAAAACGGTGAAAGAAAACATCGTAAGGAAACTGGCATATCCTAGAACAAAAAATTTGAAGAGATGTGACATCTACCAATCCGTACTGTGGATAACGGCCTACTTCCTCTCACCGAGAGGAGGCCTGTGTGGCCTGTGTCCCAGCAGTGGGAACATGCTTGTGCTATAGGGGAGACCGAGGAAGGTAACAATGTTCACGTCACTAGAAATATCTCACCCAAAAATAGTGTTAGCTTTTTTTGCTCTATAATCATTTTATATACAAAGAACTAGTTTTATCCTCTATACCTACGATTTAATAGAAAAAAAAGCACAAATCGTAGATCAGAGGAGCAATCCTCGTAATTTTAAGAACATTCACAGTCTGAAGGCCAATTCCCGTCTCCCCTAATATTTTGATAGCTCTGACATAACTCCAGCGTAAAGTTATTAAAACTCAAAATTTTCGATACATACAATACAAAAAATCGGCTCAAAATATCATCAACAAAAATAATTATATTTATTTTTAATCCAACATAATGGACGTTTCATACGAAACCCAGCGGCAACGGCTTATGTAATCAGGTAATGGATATCGTCAGGTCCGTATCAAATAAATCAAAGTAAAGGGTAAAACTACGCAGAAATATTTTATATCGGTCAATCAATAGAAACATCGCAATAAAATCCCTTTTGATCGGATAAATTGGCCATTACAATAATGGGAATTGAGCATTTAGGTAGTTATGTACCTATAGATTTAATAGAAATTTCAGTCCGTAGGTATTACTACTCGCTTAAAGCAGGACATCGCCGTCGACGTAGACCAAGGTGAAGGTGGTGCGACGATCTAATATCATATGCAGGCCAACATGGCCAGAGATCGCACAAGACAGGGAAAAAGGGGACACCTTTGCCCAGCAGTGGGACACAAAATAGACAAACAAAAAAAAATGACTGTACTCTACAACTACATCATAAGTTGACGGCCAAAATGTATATATAAATATTAATACTATTCATAAGTCATCATCATCTGCCTAGCCTTTTCCCAACTATGTTGGGGTCGGCTTCCAGTATAACCGGATGCAGCTGAACACCAGTATATTACATGGAGCGACTGCCTATCTGACCTCCATAGCCCAGTTACTGGGTAATACGATACCCCTTGGTAAGACTGGTTGTCAGACTTTCGGGCTTCTGACTACCCGTAACGACTGTCAAAGATCCACGAATGACAGCCGGGACCAACGGCTTAACGTGCTTTCCGAGGCACGGAGGTGTCTCGGTATGTAAAGATGGTCACCCATCCACAGACCAACCGCGGCAAGCGTAGCTTAACCTGACCGATCGACCTGTGCGGCTGTTATTATTTAGCCACGGGCCCCTCAATACTATTCATAAGTACTTATAGCTAATATAGAGACCAGTGGTGGTCCAATTGTAACAGCCGCGAAGAAAGTACGCGCCGCGTCGTACGTTCGAACGCAGACAGGCACTTTACGGTTTGTGTAAATTATTTCATCACCACTGCTCTCAAAATGGTGAAGGAAAACATCGAGAGGAAACCGGAATGATAGAACTGGGCTCGCGTGGTGGTTTACAGACCACTCCCTCTCACCGATAGGAGGCCTGTATCATAACAGTGGGAACATTATATTAAGCTGATTATGCTATACCTAATAACAGCCACACGGGCCGCACCCTAATTGCGTAACACACAATCAATTGGAATCAAAATCATTTTGAAGCAAATTGCTAATCCATTGCTTTATAAGTTCGAAAAATTTGTCTGCTCAACACGTAAATAACGCAATGAATGTTGTTGAACTGTCAAAATGAAACCGATTCCGATTGATCGTGTGTTACGCAATTAGGGTGCTGATCTTTAAGACCATTTTCTTGACCGACTATTACATACCGAGACCCTTCCGCGTGGCTCGAGAAGCACGGTACCTATTTGTTATTTATAGATCTTTGACAATCGTTACGATGTCAGAAGCTCGAAAGTCTGATAACCAGTCTTACAAAGGGGTATCGTGTTACCCAGTAACTGGGTTGTGGACGTCAGAATAAGCAGTCGCTATTTGTAAAATGCTGGTATGTAGTTCGGTTAGACTGGAAGCCGACCCTAATACAGTTTGGAAAAGGCTAGGTAGATAATGATTTATGCGGTGTCATTAGGCAGACTAACAGTAATAAGGGTGGAAGACCTACAAAGGTGGTAAGACCCTTATGAGACTCACACAACCGAGTCCGCGTATCACTGGTTTCAGTTTCCCTCAGTCGTCAGTTTATTTGATTCGCCAGTTTCGCTGATTAGTCAGTTTTACCGATTAGACAGTTGCGTTAACTCGACAGTTTGCTCACGAAGATCATAATCATCTTTGACAGCAATCCAGTATTTGCCAGTTTTCGTCGATTCGTCGGTTTTGTACACTCAAGGGAAAAAGAAAGAAGCATGACACAAAAGGAACGAGGCCAATACGCAATAAAGCTGTCAATGATCATGACGATTATTGCCCACCATTGCCCCCTCATAGCTACGCCCATGACTCTTATAACCTTCCACATTCATACTCAAAACATTTTTCACAACATTATACTCACTATTGGACGATACTGTCAACTAAGGTTAAGGTACCTCCTACCATCATGTAGGTATCCGTGAGAGTCTGCTATCCATCTACTGAATATCTTACAAGTTGTATCAGGTGGAGGTCCGAATTCGTCAAGGGGAATATGTACTTCCTACCATGTGAAAGGTGTCGATAAAATCGTTACTGTTTAGAAAACTGAGTGAAAAATTCAATGAAATTAACCTTAATTTTCCGGCGTGGGAAAACCTCCAAGAACCATCAACATTACGGCGCAAGTAGTTAGGACACAAGCAATTAAAGTGGTAAGCCAGCTATTTATTAAGAAATAACAAGAATTAGCAGCACGAGAGTTGCGTTTCAAAGTAGTTAGTTGCTTCTCTTTTGAGTTTTCTTCTAGAGAAGCATTTTTCTCTCCTTGGGATAGGGTTAACTTCGATGGTGACTTACCTAGCTATTGTATATTCATGGTTTATGTCCCGCGGGACAATGGCTTTCATTTTGACAGCTCAACAACATTCATTGAGTTATTTACGTTGTTGAGCAAACAAATTTTTCGAATATATGAAGCAATGGATTAGCAATATCTTTCAAAATTATTCAGACTGTGATTTATAGTGTGTTACGCAATTAGGGTGCTAGTCTTGTCTTATTGTCCAAGCAAGGGTGCTAAACGTATCGTAATTTACTATTTTGTAGGTCTAGGTAACCATAGAACCTATCTGATGATACTGTCTTCATCATCAGAGACTTATAGTCACCTATTAATGCCGCCGACGCCGACCTCATCTAGTTTTAAAATATGATTGACGTGTAAAAGTGTTTGTACAAACCTACTTACAAAAATAAAGTCATTTATCATTATCATTTATAATGTTCAATTAACACAAGGTACTCTGACAATCAGTGGCGTAACAATAGGGTGGCAGGAGTGGCAAAATGCCACGGGCTCCCAGCCGGAGGGGACCGCCGGCCCGAGAGGGCCATGAGCCCAGGAGGATCCTAACATACCTAAGTATAGAAATGCAAACTTTTTTCGACCACTAGACCAAGGAAGCGGTCAGGTATTCAGTTTTGTAGGGAAATTACGAAATCTACGTGGACGAAATCGCGGGCGAATAGCCAGTAAAAAAACATATAACGTTGGTTGAGCTTCTTAACATTGAGAGAGGGCCCTACCAATCCCATGAATTTGCCACGGGCCACAAAGGGTACAGTTACGCCACTGCTGACAATATAATAAGCATTATCATTTCAGCCGAAAGATCTCCACTGTTGGACATAGGCTTCCCCCAAGCACCTTCACTTCGACCGGTTCTATGCTTCTCGCATCCAACGGGTTCCTGCGGCCTTCACTAGGTCGTCGGTCCATCTCATATTAGCTATAATAAGTCTAACGGACCTCTGAGAGTTGGCTTCCCCTCATACGCCTTCCAAAAGTCCGGGACCCCAGGCTCCCGAGAAATATCAAAAGGCTATAATAATAGCAATATAGCTAAAATATAAACGAAACCAACAAAACTTAAAGCTAAACGATCAAACAAAGTAGAACAAACTTGGTCCAAGCTATTTAATACGGCCAGTGTTGTTTCGTACATTTGCTAAGTTTGTAAGGAAGCTCTTTAATCAGGACTGAAATTAGCCAGCAACTCCGAACTGTAAAATCCGTGGCTGCAATAAAGTCCGACCACGACCGGGACTACAAAACTGGTTTTGTTCCATGAAAATGCCTGATCTCGGTACCACCGTTCCTCCCCCTATTGTGCCACTTCGCTTTGTCTATGAAAAAGTTCTGTTTTTCACCGCAAAGATAAAAAAGTATATGGCCATTTATAGGCTACTCCGCATTTTGCTGAATGTCTGCAGCTGTCAGCATATTTGTAAATCAAATTAGGTAGGTAAACGCAATCATCTATACCTACCTACATACATTATAATTATGGCTTTTTTTCGCGTTCGTTGTGCATCATTTTCATTTTACCTGTATATATAATTTATTCCCTCCTGTTTCTGTTGCACTTGCGGATGAAAAATTCATTAACAGAATATGTGAAAATTTGCTTGTAGTATTTTTATGGTTCTGCATCTCTACCTTTGTGATATTTTGTTAAAATAAAGCTTGTGCCCGGTATTTGGGAACAACATTCTGCTAAACAATGCCGTTCCCCTGCCACAGTATTAGCAATTTTTTTAAGTATTACCTTACTAATTATTTAACTTCACAAAAAATTGTCTCACCTATAGTTTACAAGAATTTCTACAACAAAGATTTTTTTTATTTTAAGTTCCCTGTAGTTTGGTGGCGTGTGTTTATTTGGACAACTTTTGAAAAAGACAATACCTACCTATATTATTTTAAGGATTTTAGTTTTAAAAAATTACCTTAATTTAAAAATTATATTAGAACATAGGTATTTTCATGTATATTCTGTACATAAATCGTATTAAAATAAGTACCTATCAGTTATTCATGTAAAATTAATTTGCTTGTCTTCTGCAGAGATCGGTGGAACGGTTCCACCGATCTCTGCAGAAATAAAAGTGCCAATAGCGCATCCCAATGACTCGCAAAGTCGCAACTAAGGGAATTAAATGCTTTAGTTGCAGAACCCAATACTAACTTGATTACGTAAAGCCTTCTTCAAGGTGCCATACTGATAAGAATTTACGATAGTTACCTATACTAATTAAAGTGTAGCGGTAACTACAACGCCACATGCGAACAACGCGTCATACTGACGTCACGCAAATCCTGCATCTCGCAAGCAGAGTTTACCGCGAAATTAGCTTAAATACAATTTCCCAACATCAATCGTTGGGCAAATGCTCGCCAGACACAACACCCGTCTGGTCGGAGGATCCTCCCTTTTCAATGGAGGATGAGTGAACTTTACATCCTGTTCCTCATGCCTCTAAAAAAGTAACAGCTACAACTTGGCAAGAAAGAAGGCATAAGGACCAATTACCTAATAGGAAATGCAAACTTTTACCCTTGCATACTTTTACTTTTACCCTTCCATACTTTTACTCTTTTTTCAAGACTGGAAACTAGATACCTTACATACAAAAAAAAAACGTACACGAAAGAACTCTACTTAACCCTTAGTAAGGGGAATAAAAGCGTTAGCAAGAATATACTGTATAAACTGACCTATCTGTGGCACACATTGATAGACCTGTACCCACGATACCTACCTATGTTAGGTACATAGGTACCTACCCACATAAATGTTAGCTTTGTATGAGGGATCAGCAAATAAGATGAAGGCTCAATATTTTCTATTCGTTTATTTACCCTAACTCACAAGTAAGGTCACGAGGTGAGGTGGTTAACCCTAATTTTACACAATCAATGTCATATCAGTCCCGTCGCATTTACCAGAATTTTCCTTCGAGGGTGTTCGAGACGGACGTCCCCAGAGAGAAATGGGGTTAACATCGTTGAACGTAATTTCTGAAGAGGGTCATCAGGAAGATATAATGCCATTTCTGTACCCTTGATGTCTTTTTAAGTGCGGACCCACTTAACCCTAACGCGGGGCGGAGTTTGCTGCTATTCGCTGTCAACTCGGAAAAACTAATGGAATTCAGGGAGCTTTTAATATTTTCAATTGTACGTATTATTTCCACCGACACCGTGGTTCGTGGTTCTTAAGTGCTAATGGAAACGATTACTGTTCTATTTTAATTTAACTTTTTTAGGGCAACTTGTTGGTAGGTTGCTAATTTAAAAACGTTTTAATGTAATTTTTGGGATTTTCCGCGATCTCTCCCTAAACGTTTATCTGTTTAATTAGCCAAGGAGGTATAGTTAAGAAAAGATTGACCGACTGAGCACCCTATTCATAAGCACACCTTGCTTGTATACTCTAAGGTTGACGCACTATTTTTTCTCTCTTGTTTGCTTTCTAATGTTAACACTGCGTACCTATTAGTATCACTTAAGCATGTAGGGGTTTTTAAAAACGTTGCTTTAAGATAACAAGACAAGCTGTTTGGTTTGTAAACTAGATTAGGCTGTCTGAGATAGTGACTCCAGTGGCTCCATCTACACAGAATGGACTGAACTCGGTGAAGACGGCCTTCTCAAGTCCGGTGAAGTTCGTTTGTCGCAGATGGATTATCGAATCCACTGCTTTACATAACCGCTAGTCGTTTCACAAAACAGCACCATTGTGTACCTATTCTATTTTATAACAAAATCTGATACTGCAACGTATGTACCTTTATTCATAAACGTTAGTTAAAGTAGAAATTTAGAAGATTCTATAAATGTATAAATAAGCAAGGCATCATTTTGAATAAATTGAATTGAATTAATGCTTTATTCACATAAAAAAATCCTTAACGCTAGGTACATTGCCCCACAAAACTGCCTACGCAGTTTAACTGTAAGATCGTTGAGTCTCTCTTACAATAAACTTAATGTTATTCACATCATCGTCATGTTGTTTCATTGTTATGTTATTCTTATAACTATCAACTTGGTAATCGTACCCTTGGAATAGCCCCAACCTTGTGATACATTCTAGGAAAACTAATTATGAAACTTGTAAGCATGAAATACAATTCAACAATTTACTATAGGTGATCCATGTTTGCAATACTACAAAGTATCACAAAAATAAATAATTAAAACCTCATTACGATACTTATAGTAACCGTAACAAATCCAATAGTTACTTTTAGTACATCCTTATTCGGCGGAAACCTGTGGCGGAAACAGCTGTGTTGCCATAATTAAAGCACGCGTCGAATTTGATTTGACAGTTCGTCGCGTCCTAACAGCTGTTTTACCAATTGCCTCGAAAAAGCACGATTTTAAATTCGGGTGAGCTGTTTGCACGTGTCTGGAAGTTAATTTGAAAAAGTATTGTTGTTCATGTTTGATAAGTGTTAAAAATGGAAGAAGAAGTCGGCATTAAAGGTAAATTTTAGAACTTATCAACCAATAAATGCGGCATGGAAGCGTGGTACGCTAGGTTTTATGTTATGGGGATCACGCTACCGGTAAATCTAAAGCATTTTATAAGATGAAAGCTATGACGATGCAATTGTATTAAGTCTTACTTATTTTCTTCTTAGCTAGTAGAGTAGATATGTGCCCACATGTTTTAGTAGCATTTTTTTCCTGCTCTCTAACAGCGACGCAATTCAACATTGCGACGCTATTTCGTAATATTAAGAGATGCTTTTAAGTTTTGAGGATGCTGTCGTATTCCTCGATAAAAAAGATTATTGTCTTCACTTGTGACAACAATTTTATTGATTGTCGCATATCAAAAGTCACGCAACGCGCACGATAAAATGGGCACAAAATGGGCCTACGTTGAAGGTTGAGTTTTTCAGAGTACTGTTACGACTTCTAAGGATACATTTTTACTTCCAAGTCTTTGCCAGTCTTCATCTATAACATTCAGGCTTTATCATAACATTTTTCCTGTATATCTTAACAAATTCGAAAATAATTGGTAGGTAAAGTTATTTGTCTCAATCTTATTTAATATGTACTTAATTTGTGATCTAGCATGTTCTAATTGGCATTTTGGTATAAAAAAGGGCTTCTTAGTCAACAGAATAACATATTAAAGCCAAACATTTAGATTATACAAGTAGGCCTAAGAACTTGTAAAAACAAAAGTTTCAACTGTCTTAAGCAAGGTTAATGATGTTTTCACAGTAACACGGCTAAGACGGAGGCTTTCTGTGGAGGCTGAAGATGTGAAGTCACCCTCAACACAATCCACACCCACCAAGAAGAGAGGTGGAAGACTTGCAGCCAAGCCACAGTTGGAACTCATTGCTGAAAATGGTAAGAATCAAAACCTATTCTGCTGCTTATTTTGCAACTATTTTCATATGTTTATTGGTTTTATTTAATAAATATGGTACACTTATTAACCTGTTTATGTCTATTGGTAGGTCTGCATGTAGGCTATGCCTCATAAAGGCTTTATTGTAAGTCAAGTGGTTTAATGAGAAGTGCATTCAAACCATAAATATAAATATAGCTTATCTACAGGGTTAAGATTAAGGCAAAAGTATTAATTACTCTTTAATTCACCATACACATAATAGAATTGACAAGTAAAAAAAAATATATATATCAGAGAGCACAAAAAAATTAATTTACCCCCACATTATCAGTTCTGTGAAATGATTATGGCATTGTTGAGCTAATAAGTTGATGTACCTATTAGTGCCTATGCCATTGTTTTGTATGTTGTGTATCAGTATAGTTATTTATTGTAACATGGTTAGTATCAAAAGGCTCTCAAATATCCAGTCTGACCGTAAGCTTCCAAAGCTGATGACTGAGTTCTTGATATCTACTGCTTCTTTATCAGATAAATTCATTGCAGCCAGTGACTCATGCATCCATCCATTTCCATATTCAGCAAAGAGTACTGCAAAATATTGTGTAACTAAATAATTACAATATTTAATAACTTAAGTAGTCAAATAAAAGCCCTCTTCTTCTCTCCTACCTTTGCTGTGCCTGACAGGGTCCACAATGATCATATTCTGTGAAACCTACCACCTAAGTTCACATGTGGGAGCAATAAATATATTGAGTATTAACTAATACATTTACATGCATTGCATTTATTATCAAGACACTACATTTCCATAAAGAATGAATGAACTTTGAACTCAACAATTAACCAAGAAATACAGGGTCTATCTTGGGAGAATTAGCCACATCTGTTCTAGATTAACTCTTGAACTTCAGACTCAAACATTTCAGCTCCAGAAGCAGCCCCAAAAAGAACAAGAAAGTCAACAGTCAAAGATGTAGCGGAGCCTGTTGAAGAGAAAGCTGTGACACCATCCCGACGCAGTACCAGGATCAGGTCAAACACTAGCATTGTATCTGAGACTCCTGGGGATGTAGCTGAAGAAAAGGGCACACCGTCCAGACGTACCACTCGGATGAAATCCAATACAAGCCTTATAGCGGAGCCTGTGAATGTTAACTCGCCTAGAGCGAAGAGGGCTGCTAGGAGGACCTCACTAGTTGGTAAGGAATGGGTTGAAGAATGTATTATGTTTTGTAAGTTCCTGTTTACGAATTTGAAGGTCATTGAACTGTTTTGATGTGTAGTAATCGTATCTGCCAGATCTTTTAACAAAGTCTGTAACTAACTGTAGCAAAAAACTGGTCAAGTGCAAGTCAGACTCCCGCACCGAGAGTTCCTTACAAATTTGTTGGTATGTAAACGGGAATTGAGTCTCGAATACTTTTTCCGTTTTCGGAATTTTTGTCAAATTTCATTATTCTAGGTCAATGGGAAGTACACTATAGGTTTTGATTCCCTTGCTAGTGTCGAAATATGCGGCATAAACGCCCGTATCTTTTGATTGCATTGACTTAGAAGTTTAATTTTTTCACTGCTTCAAGCGATTGCAGTCCTGAGTATTTGATAATAATTTCAACTTAATAACTCCATGCGTTTCTGAGAAAAAGGGTCTTGACAGACGTACAACAAAGTGATCTTATAGGGGTTCCGTTTTTTCTTTTGAGGTATGGACCCTAAAAATTATAAAAATAGTGTTGTTCCAACTTTTGGTCTTAATTTTTTCCGTCTAGCCCCCTTTCGCAACGCGCGATAAGGAATTTCGTTCCAAAAACTTGAGAGGTGTCAAGGGACACCCGGATGGAACGAAGTTCAAAGAGAGAGAGAGAGAAACACGCGCACGCCGCACGGCTTACAACTATAGCAAAGTTTCGTTCCAACTTTTGGTCTTAATTTTTTCCGTCTAGCCCCCTTTCGCAACGCGCGATAAGGAACTTCGTTCAAATAATTCTGATAAGTAATAGGGATAGTGATAATAACAACGCTCTTATAAAATGGTATGAAAGATGCTTCATTATAAAAAGGAAACAACACAATTGTCACCAGATAAAATAGCCAATTCGCCAATTGAAAATTGAAATGATTGATCAATAAAACAGTGTAATAATCTATGACACAAGTATCATAGATTTTATAACATTTATCTGGCCAGTTTATAATATGTTCAGCAGTGTGTTTTATGCAGTTGTATTACGAGGGCGAACATCTTTTCTTTGTTAGTTTGCATCATAATTTGTTGTTTGTTTGTGAATAATTGAATCATGCAAAACATTCTCCTTGATGTAGGTCTTGTTACTTTTTTTTTTTTTGAGGATGGGATAGTCTTGTTACTTAGGTCACGTCAATGCGCGTATTTTGCGTACGGGTGGGAAAATCGATTATTCGATCCACCCTAGCTCTTCAAGGAAGGCCAGCAACGCCTTGATGTTACTGACCCTCTCACGTAGGGTTACCGAAGTACTTTGCCCTGTATGTGGCGACCACCAGGCAGTTTAGAAGCACATGTGCTGCTATCTCGTCATCCTCCATGCAAGCCCTGCACAGCGGACTGTCTGTTAGTCCTATGTCTTGTTACATAGAAATCATAGTTAATTCAACAAAATGTTTTAATATTTACAGGAAGTGATAATGAAGCTCCAACCACCCCAGCTAGAGCGACAAGAAGAACCAGGAATAATTCCACTTCTAGTATTGACAAGCCAGGTAAATTTATTTATTTATTCTATAGTACACATAAATTTATACCTATTAGATGGTGCGAACATACACTCGTTGGAGTTTTACCATAAATATACATACAATCATACATATATACATTGTTTGTAATTTATTTATGTTATAATGTGACGCAAATCATAGTAACTATTTGTTAATGGTTGGAAGCAGTAACAGCTCAAGCTTCCTCATAGGCACCTCAAAACTGTTACTCTGTCCATATTTCTTAGTGTTTTAGTCATCATCTAGCCTAGCCTTTTCCTAACTATCAATGTGTAGGAGATGTAGATCCAGTCTAACCAGATGCAACTGAATATATTTACTAGTATGTTACATGGAGCTACTGCCTATCAGACCTTCCACAACCCAGTTACTGGGTAACACAAGACCCCTTGGTAAGGACTACCCATTACAACTGTCAAAGATGTACACATTACAACCAGTACCAATGGCTTAACATGCTTTCCAAGGCATGGAGTGGTCTCGGTATGTACTGGTGACCCAGTTGATGAACCGTGATGATCATCAACCTGTGTGGCTGTTCTTATTTTTTACAGTTTATTACATATCCATCTCTCAACATGTAGTATGTAGATTCCTAGATGTCTATATAAGCAGCATAACACAGCTATTTGAGTATTAATTACTATTTCAGTTGAACCCAGTGCTGGCAAATTAGGCGGTGAAATTAAGGAAGTAATCGTAGAAGAATCTGATAATAATGTCAATGACACCAAAACTACTGACAGATCCAAAAATGACTCACCTTCCCTCAGAAAAAGTCCTAGGTTGGTTGTTAAACCTGGCAGGAAGAGTTCTTCACTAGATAATGATAACAAAGAAAATGAACCCCGGAGTGACAAAGAAGCAAGTGAAACACCTGCTGCTGCTGACAAATCTCTGTCAGAACCTAAACCTAGCACAGCAGAATTAGCTGACCAAAAGGCATCAGAACAAATCAACCTATCAGCAACCAGTAGGAATCTTATTCAAGAATTAGAGGAAGTACCTAAAAAGGCCAAAAGCATCTTCAATAGAAGCGCAACAACTGTTGAAGAACCAGAGATCAAAACTAAGAGAAACAGAACCAAGTCATGGACCACAATCTCTGTTGAATCTCCTCAGGAGAGCAGCTTCTGTAGCGATAATGAGACTACTAAGAAAAGAAATAAAAAGAAGAATGATACACTTAATTTTTCTAATATATCTGGTTCGGGAGATGGTATTATGAATGTTAGCAGTAAAAATGATGAAGCAGACAAAGAACAAAATGTTTCTCTGAATTCATCTACTCTGTCTAACAAGAAAAAGAAGAAACGACACGAAATGTCCATGACAGCTAAGACAGAAACAACTGTTCATGATGTTTCAGTCTTGAATACATCTGTGGACAAATCAGCAGCAAAACTTACTGTAGCTAAGGACACTCCTGAAGATGTTAATGAAGAAGGAAATAATTCGGATTCATCAAAAAAACTGGACACCAGTGGAACTCAAAAGTTATTTGAGCAAGCACCAAGTGGCATTGTACAATCTTTGGTATTTATTGAAGACTCGGATTCTAATCAAGAAAAGGAGAATAATAATAAAAAATTTGATAGTGAAGATCAATGTGTGCCGGTTGTAGACCATCAGTTAGTAGATGTTGAAACCAAGAACCCGCAAGTTAATCTTAGCTACGAACCAATGGATATTGATGAAACAATGCCAGAAAATGTATCGCTTTCAAATTTTGCGGACAAAAATGGTTCCACATCAGAAAACAGAAAGTCAATGAATGTGTCTCAGGTTAAAAATGATACTATCAATAAGTCTAAAAGGAAGTCTGGAATATCAGATTCGGCCTTAGAAAGCAACATTAATGAAGCTTCCACTAAATCACCAAGGAAATCTTCCATAACAGACATGATCAATGATTTGGATTCTAATAAATCTAAAAGGAAGTCGTCTATAACTATTGAAGTTTCTGAAGATACTACAGATGGCATTTTCAATGTGTCTAGCCGCAAATCTATAGTTGACACAGGTGATCATGATGAGAGTATTAATAAAAAGGCCAATAAATCCAAAAGAAAGTCTTCCATATCAAATGTTGTAACTGAAAAAAATGAAAAAGATTCCAATAACTCTAAAAGGAATGCTGATAATAAGTCCTTTGATGAAATTATGAATAAAGAGTCCAATAAATCAAAGAGAAAGTCATCGCTAACAAATGTGATTCCTGATGAAAATACAAATGAAACTTCTAACAAATCTACAAGAAATTCTTCAGTACACCTGGCTAATGATGAGAATATGGACAAGAGTTTAAATGAATCTAAAAGAAAATCTATGGTGACCACTATGGTTGTTGAGGTTAGCATGGATAAAATAAACACCTCAATTTTAGCTGATGATAAAAGTTCCAACAAGTCTAAAAGAAAGTGGTCAATTTTAAATACGAATAATGATAGCATGGATAAGAATGATAGCTCTAAAAACAAGTCTGCTCTCTATCTAGATAAGACTGAAAATAATGAAACTAAAAGTACTTTTGTCTTATCACACCTAAAAGATGTGTTAGCGAATGAAATACCTAATGTTGAATCCAATGCGGCCAAAGATTTAAATGAACAATTGTCAAAATCTGTAAATGTGCCAAATGTTGACACAGAAAAAGATACTGATGAGAAAAATCTTTCGCTTACTTATTCTACAAGTACACCTCTTCAACAAAAAGCTATGAAAAAGTTAGGTTTGCAGATAAACACTTCAATTATTGCCCCTAACAGTGCAAACAAAATAGAGAAAAAGGACACTGTAAATAAATCTAAGAAAGAAGCATCTATCATGTTAGAAGAGGATGGTTCGGATTCATCAGAAGAGGAGGATGTCGAAGAAGAATCGGAAGAAGAATCGTCTTTGAAAAGCAAACTGATGGACGACGAGGCTGAAGAAGTCAGTGATGATTACGAATCAGGGGACAGTAGGGATGAGGAAGAAAGAGAGTATGAAAAAGAAAACGAAATAAGAGAAAAAGGTGAAACAATAGATTCCGATGAAGCAGAATTTTCTAATGACTCGGATTACGACAAAGACTCATTTATTGTCAGTTCGGATGAAGAAGATAACGATTTGCTCAGTGGCTCGGGCGATGACCTTTCCTTGAGTGCGGACGAACTCACAATGACCGCAAAATCTAAAAAGAAATTCAACGAACGCAAAATCAAGGAACAGAAAAAAGCTTCCAGAGAAATGTATGAGGCAAGACATAAATTAAATGAGTCTGATAAGAGTGAAAGATCACCTAAATCGAAGAAAAATCATCGCCAGCGTTTTGATACATCTTCATCAGAATCGGATGAAGAAGTCATTGCACAACCAAAAAAGAATAGGCGTCAAAGAATCGATTCCAGTCATGAAGCAAGTGCTTTACAAGCAGACACCGATAAGTCACTGTCCAAAAAAAATAAGGTTAAACGTTTGTCAGAGTCGGTGTGTGATGATGATGAAACAAATGAAAAAGAAATCACAATACTTGATGAAAACCAAGCAGACAAAATTGATCCTCTGACTTTGCTCAATATTATTAAAGAAGAGCCAAAAACTCCTCAGAAAGGACTTAACATTTCAACAATTGCGGTAACCAATATAGATAAAGTTGAAGAAGTAAATGTTGATGAGAATGTATCAATCATGAAAGCAAATCAAACATCTGACCCATTGCAAGCTACTATTGCAGAAAATGATGAAGAAGATATCACTGATGAAGGATCAATAAGCGAAAATGAAGAAATAACACAAAACTATGAATCTGTTCTCAACAATTTGAACAATGCTGGCTCAAAGAAGATTAAATCTTCAAACATTTCTTTGGACCTAAACAAAAAGACTAAACAAGCTAAAGAACCAATTGTGGACCAACTGAATCTAACACAGGTCAAGAAATTGAAGAAAAACAAAGCTAATGCAACTGAAAATGCTGCAGAGACTAAAAAACTAAATAAATCATTGAACAAGAGTAAAGAAAAAGTTGGTAAACAAGACGAAGATGAAGGTTCGGATTCCTCCGGTTCAATTGACATGAAACTGTTGTTCACTGAAGATAGCAATGACAGTGAAGTGGTGATAGGTAATAAAAAACAGGCCGGAAAGGAAGCCACTCAGATAGAAGATGATGAAGAGTCATCTGGGGATTTCATACCTCTAAAGAGAAGCCTAGGCAAGACAAACATTCTTGAAAATATGAGTAAGTAGCTTTTTATTTCGTTTTTTTGCATGATCATTTCCACTTCCAACCTTTTCATGAGGGTTTTAATATAATTTTAACTAACTTACCATTTAAAGGTTGTGCACTTTATGAACCTTATTTTAAAACGTGGAAACTTCATAAACTTTTCGTCATTTAAAATTTCTTCTAATCTTATTGACATAACCATCTTTACAAAACTACAGTGTTGTAACTTATGTGGAACATTTTAAATGCACTCAAAAGATTCAAAATTCACACAATAGGCTAGTATATAGTATGTATACAAGTGTTACAACTTTTTTTAAAATAATTTTCAGATATTTCTACCAAGTCTGTGGATGAATCGATACTGAATGTAAGCAGCAAAAAGAAAAATAAGCGGAAGACTTTAGAAATGGGTATGTTTTCTTTTTCTCTTTTTTGATCTGCAATCGGCCCTTGAGCTTTAATCAGATTAGTCGTTTCTTCACTTGGCAGTTCGAGATTGTTCACACCCAGCGATGCGTCATTTCGTTATTATATTTAATACGTATTTGATATAATACCCCGGACGCCGCCCCGTTATAATTTGTATTTGATACGGTCCTGTTGACCGTTACTAATATGTGTACCTTAACCTAAGTTTTTTTTATTTATTTTTTTTATTTACAATGGGCTCACTCTTCACCTCAATCCAGCCCAGAGGCAGGGATGAGATCTACGGTGTTTGGGTTGAAGTTTGGGTTTGAAGGCTATGGAAGCCAGTATAATGGACTCTTGGATCAGTTATCTCTGCTATGGCAATGGGCTTTCAGTGCCTCTGGTATTTCAGATATACAAAGACCAGCGGGGTAATTGCGTAACACATAATCTGTAGAAATGGGTAGGTCATCATCATTTTTCAATTCAACAACATTCATTGCGTTATTTACGTTGTTGAGCAGACAAATTTTTCGAACCTATGAAGCAATGGATTAGCAATATCCTTCAAAATGATTCAGATTATGATTGATAGTGTGTTACGCAATTAGGTTGCAGATCTTAGCCTAGATTTACTAATCAAAGAATAATTTACAATATTTTTAAATAATACTGTAGATTTATGTTATTTGTCAATTCCAGGTGCCGCTGAAGATGAGAATCTAGGCTTCTTTATTGATACAACTGGCGCTCTCATTGACGAAAATAAGGCTGAAGCAAATACGTCCATCAAAAACAGTGCAAAGAAGAAAAAACAAAAGATTAACGTGTCTTTCACCGATAGAGAAGAAATTCCACTTGATGGTAGGTTTATTTGATATACCTTCCTAAGCAATAAACCCTATTTCCCGTGGGTGTCGTACAAGGCGACTAAGGGACTTATTAGAGAATTACCCCCTAGTGCCCTGCGGCCCGCCTACCTACGTTACGGTAGCGGCCAAGGCCACGGTTTGGGACCGAAAGGTTCTGTAGTGGCGGCCGCGCACCGGGTGAAGTAGCGGTGCTTGGGGGAGGCTTATGTCCAGCAGTGAACGTCTTTCGGCTGAAATGATAAAGAAATAATGTATACCTATTACTGCAACTTTGTATAGCTTGTATCTTTAATATCTAGCTGTGCTCTGCCTTAGTAGTAGGTAGTACGTGTTCCACGCGCGCCTCAAAGAGATGTCAGCAAAAGCGACGGGGCCCCATAGGGCCGAAGACTGCCAGGGTAGCGGGAACATCCGAAAGGGTTTACCGCTGCCCTGGAACATAAAGGGCTAAGGAAGAAACACGGGTGGGTTTTAGTCAGTAAGAGTCTGACACTCCCTCCTGCTCCACCCAGAGCGGGAGGAGTCATTTGATGATTTCCCATCCTCAAAAAAAAAAAAAAATGCGCACTCCATTTCTTTGTAAATTTACCAACATCGATACTGTTGTACCTATTTGGATTACATTCTTTTAAGAACCATTTCACTAAATGTTAGTGAAATGCTCGAGTTTAGGTAAAAGTTCGCAGCACTGTGTATGTGTGCGTAGCTATCCACACCATGAAGCTAAAACAAAAAGGAGACGGCCTAAGCAACTGTGCTCTGTGATTCTTAACCGGGTCTTGACGTCACCATGTGGGCGTGGCCTAATTCAGTGTATTGTTGGCATTCGTACTGCACAACTTTGTAAACGTTCTCATTTTACAGCATTATTCGCGCTAGAGGAAAAGAAAAATGAAGTGTTGTGTTTTATCTTGTAAAAATTACTCGGATAGACGTTCTGTTGCTATGTATGGCATCACATTTCATTTGTAAGTGAGTTTATGCGTAATTTATTAAAATAGTTCTAGAAAAATCTCTTAGCGTCGGCGTTTCCAAACATAATTCTACCCGACACTAGATCGCGACACTTGGCGTCATGGAAACTAAAAATATTTAGGTACGTAGAGCTCAGAACTAACATATTTTAATAATCTTAATACTGAAGTTTGTTCAAAATTAATTCCTAAAGACCCTTTAATGGCCAAAGTATTATTTTTGTAGTTTTTATATCATTTTGTAAACAGGCCGCCATTTATCGTCAACTATGAACAACTCCCTGGTACGAAAATCCTGAGTACGACCCTGTTGCATCTTGCACTTAGTGACATCTAGTGCGAGATAGTTACGTAACTACAAAGTAAAATCGACAGAATGAGCAAATAGTTTTGCTATTGACCGGTAGATGGAAAATAGAAGGCGGGGCGGGATCTAATACCCCCTCACCCCGTAAAGCGTCACGCGTTGTTTCCTAAGGAAATCGAATTAGAACATCTCTTTGTTTTAGCTTCATGATCCACACATACGCAACGCAAACAGTGCAGCGCGAGTGTCGAGACGGACTAAACAATATTGAGCGGTTATAATCGTAATGCACCATATTTGTTGGTATATTGGCGTGGTTAGCTGATATATGGCAAATAATTTAATTTTATGTTCTGGTCTTGTAATGTTAATTACTTAACATAGGTACCTAGTATTGTATACAATCAATTATTTTCTAACTGAACAGACAGCTGTGCTGGGGAGTTTGTTCTTCTTCCCAGCGATAGCACTAGGAAGTGGTGAAGGGCGGGCGTTTTTGGGGGACTGTCTTTTGTAATTTTGACGTTCGAAAAGTGCTGATTCTCAGCCTAATTTGAATAAATAACTTTTGATTAGATATTTGCGCCAAAACACGAAAAAGGCTCTTAAATTACATTCCATTGTATTTTAGTTCAAGTCCTTAGTTAGGTCCCTAACAAGTAGCATAGTAAATAATAATCAAGTGCGAGGGCACATTGTTTGGCAGTAATTTAAACTTTTTTGTTGTCACTTCGTAGTTCTTGATAAACTTAACAGTTACCTATTAACCCTTCTTATCCACGCGAGACACAATGGCTGTTCAATTGTTTCTGTAATTCCGGCATTCAACTGGTTAATAAATACTTTATTCATTTTCAGACAATTCCAATGACGCTCCGCTTGAAGTTTCATATCGCAGTGAGAAGAACAAATCAAAACAGGACATAAATACAACCCAAAATAATGAGGTGACCCAAGACGTTAGCGCCGCCGTTGGAACTCCAAACCAAAGTGCCAAAAAGAAGAAGAAAAATAAGAAAGGACTGAATGGTTCTCAAAATGTTGCAGACATTAGTGTGATTGAAACTACTGGTATGTTGTCATTAATTATTATGTTGCTGTGCCCTTATAGGGTCCATAACTGTATCTTAGCTTTAAGCCTATTTTTAACAACTTAATTCACATTATGGTATGCAAATAAATAAATGAAATGAAAATTATTTCTTACTGGCTGTAACCGCGATTTCGTTCGCGTGGATGTCGGTAAACAATAATGTGCATCTTTACTAATTCTTTTTCTAAAATAAAAGTAAAGCCTTGAGTTACTCCTTATGACAGCTATGATAGCTATAATTTTGACGTTCAAAAGTGCCTTTTATGTGCCTATTTGAAATAAATGATTTGACTTTATCTGCCAGTGAAAGTCCCGTCAAAATCGGTCCAGCCGTTTCTAAGATTAGGCGGAAAAAAAAACAAGAAATCAAAATGTTTTTTTTTTTTAAGTATCGTATACATACTTTCATAGGCATTTAGTAAAAAACTGTTATTTCAATGTTACAGTCAAACAATTTTATTTATTTGTATAGATGTATAGACTGTTGTTGTTGACATCATCTGCTATCCAATTTCATCTTAGCCTTCAGCCCGGGGGCTACGTAATACTTGCCAAATTTCATCATGATTGTTGCAAAAAGTTAACATTTCTCTGTTAACTTTTACATTGATTGTTATGAAATTTTTTACTTTCGAATTTATAATATTAGTATGGATGTATTTTTTCTATAAGCTTGCCTTTGTCGCTCAAGGGACGAGGCCTATACACAGCTGTTACTGAAACAAGGCTGTCAATGTTGATGACTTTTGCTTTCTCAATTTATAATGTTGTTTGAAATGTCCATTATGCACAGATGTTCCACATAATAGATATGCCTCTGCCTCATTTCAAGTTTTGTTATTTTTTATTTCAGATGATATTCCCGAAAAGTCTATTAACACTTCCGGTACTAATGTAGAAGGGAGCGCTAAAAAGAAAAAGAAGAGACTGTCCGTAACTCAAATAGCAGAGGAAACAGGTATTTATAATAATAATTTATTTTAAAATCTTAAATCTTTCACTAAGCGTTTTCTGGCACAGTAAAGCCAAACCCCATTGCCATCATTTTCATGAAGGCCGTCACTACGGCTGTTATGTGGCGGCCACCACTGTCGTAGAAAACCAAAGCTTATGTAGTAGTTGCATGATTAAAGTTTTATCGTGATTTAATATTGTTACCTGGCATGTCTGTCCGTGCCTCGGAAAGCACGTTAAGGCGTTGGTCCCGGCTGTCATTCGTGGATCTTTGACAGCCGTTACGGGTCAATAGAAGCCCGAAAGTCTGACAACCAGTCTTACCAAGGGGTATCATATTACCCAGTAACTGGGTTGTGGAGGTCAGATAGGCAGTCGCTCCATGTAAAATACTTGTATTGAGCTGCATCTGGTCAGACTGGAAGCCGACCCTAGCATAGGTGGGAAAAAGGCTAGGCAGATGATGATGACGTGGCATATCTGTGAAATTTCGCCAACAAATTCAATTTGACCTTGTATAATGACAGTCATGTAAAAATAATGTTTTGCTTTCAGAAAATGAGACACCCGCGGAACCTATCCTAAATGTTTCTTTGGGCAGTGCTAAGAAACAAAAGCAAAAAACTATTTCAGAAAGTACTGCAGTGGAAACCGAGATTGTAAACAAAGGTAGATTTTTTTGAATTCTCATTTTGTTTTACAATTTGAAAGTATTGATAAATCAAACAGACATTCTTATGTTTTATATCCCACTTTACATAAATTATTATTCTTTTCCAGAAAATGAAGAGGTACTGAAACAAGAGTTGGTCTCAAAGAAGCGCAAACGCAAAATTTCTGCCAATCAAACAATTGATGAAATAATAATTAAAGGTTAGTAGACTAGTTTCATAATCGAGTAAATATTTCTATAGATAAGGTACTACAAATCCCCGTTTTCAGAAAACAATATCTTAATTATTAAACATGATTACTTGATAATCTTTGTAAGGCAGATGCTGAAAATAAAGTCACCTATCTGATTTATCCATGGCCTAATCTCATCATTTCATTCTCCTGCCCTTATCCCAATTTATTTGGGGTCGGCGCAACGTGTCTTTTTCTTCCATACTTCTCTATTAGTCGTCATCTCGGTAGTCACCCCCTTTCTAACCATATCATCATTTACACATTCCATCCATCCGTTTCTTTGGTCTTCCCCTACTCTTATAGCCATCGACATTATACTCAAAACTCTCCTCACGACATTTTCCTCATTTCTCCGTAACACACGCATGACAACCGATTTCCACACAACTTTTCAGTTACCGGTGCCGCTTTTAGACTTCCTCTTATGTACTCATTTCTTATTCTATCTATTCGTGTAACACCACACATCCCTCTTAGCATTCTCATCTCAGCTGCATGCAATTGCCTTTCATTTATCCCTTTTGTGGCCCAACATTCTGATCCGTACAAGACAGCAGGTCTAATCATGGTTTTCCTAATCTACCACTATAAAATAAGGATCTACCGATATATACTTTTTATTCCAGGTGACGTTAAACCTACTAATGACGAGTCTATGACGACAAAAAATCAAAAAAAGAAACGCAAAATTTCTAATAATGACGAAGAAATCAAAACTAAAGTTGAAGGTCAGTACTTACACTGTAGCTTATAGGCAGTATTATAAGATCCTTTTTTTTTTTCGTGGAAATAATTCTCATGAATATAGCCGATTTGCGAAGAACGGCGGGCCATGACGATCTCCTAACGACTAAAACTGTCAATATGTTTAATAAGATAGATCCTGTCCTATCTCATGATTTAATCGATTTTAGATGCGGTTACCGAAACCCAAGAGCAACAAAACACATCCGTTGAAAATATTAGAAAGAAAAGTAAAGTACAACATCAAAAAGTGAATGAAATTGATGAAGGTATATTTTTTTAATTTTGTTATCAAAAACCGTCATTTTACCAGGATACATAAGCTTACAAATCTTAAATAGTGATAAACCATTGAGTAGTAAAGTCATAATAAAGGATGAATTATAATAATTTTATTGATAATTATATTTACTGTTAGTGTTAAACATATTATTAAATTTCAGGAGCTACCAAAAAGAACAAAAAAAGGAAAGAAAGGGATGATGACGATACCAATAAAATATCAAAGGTGGAGTATTTTTTCTTTTTTTTTTTTTTCCTGAGCAGATTACTTAATTACTGTAATTAAATATATTAACTATCATCATTTTTGTAGGTCCTAAAGCAGAGTTCCCTTGACAAGGTTCACGTTCCACGGTTGCCTTCAAATATTCTAAAGCAACTAGATGATAAACCTAAAACAGATGTAGTCGAAGCAAAGAAAACAAAAGTCGTATCTACTTCAGAATTTGTTGTGGAAGAAACGAAAAGAAGACGAACTAAACCTTCGAACTACTTGGAAGAAAGTGTTTATTGTATAAATGACGATATGGATGAGAAAAAGCAAAAGCGTTCCATCAAGAACCCTAAGGTTTTGCCTTTCATACCAACTGCATCAACGTCAGACAGTGGTTTTACCACCAATTTTAGAGTCAATGTAATTTCTCAGCAAATAAAATTTGTTGCTCAATCTAGCGATGTATCCAACTTCAAAAATGATTACCTCCTTAAGAAAAGAGTAAAGAAATTAGGCACGTTTGAAACATATAAAAGACAAAGGAATATTAAAATAGCCAAATTTTAACATTCCTCAGAGGATTTTAAGTATGTCGCCACGATACCGCCTGATTACTTTCCAGTGTTAATTTAATTTATAGGCTGTTTATATTTTCTACTCATTAGGCTATAATATCTCTTATTGTTTGATCTTTATTAGACATGTTAATGTTACAATTATTGTTGTTAATTAAAAACTGCCAAAAGTGAAAAAGAGATAGATTTTGAAAAGCATTATGTAAAAATGATTTTAAATCTTTCATTGTTGACTGAAAACTTCTTTCTGATTGTGTTTAGCATAGTTGATCTTTTGCTTGTTTTTCGACATTACTTTTATTACTGTTATATTTTTGTATTAGGTATGTATGTATTTAAAATGCCTGGAATCAAAGCTTTGTCTAAATTGCTACTGAAGGCAGTATAGAAAGCTATGATACATGGCATTTATTTTGTTGATGCTTTTCTGTGCGTTGTCGTGTCTATTGTGTTTAGTCATATCAATTTAACATATTCATAACAATTTTTTAAATAATCAATGTGCTAAAATATTAATGATTTTGAAAAGTTTCCAATTGATTTCAATGTAGGCAGAATTACTGATTTTGTATTTTTTAAGTTTACCGCCAGAATGTTCAACGTTGTTCTTAGTTGTCACTAGAGAGCGCTGGTGTCAGAAAAAAGTGGTATCGCCCATGTGCCTTTAGTTTCCCATTTTATTCACTAATATTTGGACATTCTATTATTTACTTCAATAAAAATATTCTTTAAAAAGAAATGATTATTTTAACATAGACTTTCTTCGGAATAAATTTACACACACGGCAGAAGTACTTCCCGCCTTATCATGCCGGTGTAAACAAACCGCCATGTTGTTGTGAATGGACGAGCCATGTAACCGGTAAGTGTTGTCGTAAGTATAATGAAAAATACATTTTAAGATCAAAGGATACAATAATAAATTATTTTTAAAATTATCTAGTAGAAAGAAACACTAAAAAGCATTTATAACAAAATATTTTGTTAATAGTACTTCAATTGAGTAGTGACGTCAATTCGTGTCGAGGTGTACACCAATAGGAACCGTTTACGGTTAGTCACGTGGGTTCTGTCCTCCAATAGAAGAGAAGACCATTCTTTGTGTACCTTTTCGCAGAACAGTAAAACAGATTGTGGTTTTTATAGGAGTGAGTGGTGTATATCTGTCAATCTAATGACGTTAAAAGCGTAAATGTGTGAAATTCAGGATTATTCTGTCGAGCTTAAGGATATTTATAACAATAAATATTCGGTAAGTGATATTACAATCGTACAATAACCTTATTATTCATTTTAGACCTAAAACAAGGAATTTGTAATGGGAAAGTCCAACGAACTAACATGTCCCGCTCTTTTTGATGTCATAATTCTCAATTTTGTAGTCATCAGTGAAACAAAATTATCCCAATTGGTGTAGTAAAATATTTTTCTGTGTGTCCACCTTCGATTCTCTTTATTTTGATTTTATTTTCTTGGTCACTTTGTTAAAGTGGCGGGAAATCATTCCAGCTCTTTCTCTCATGGACGGTGTAATATCGTACCAAATACCTAGGTAGGTACTTAATAATTAGGTAATGTTTGAGAACGTACCGTCTATAGAAATTCTGTTAGTTCATTTAAAATGTCTAAAATACCTTACCATAATGATAAAATTGTTTTGTTTTCCATGAACCCAATTTCGCTAAACAAACACAAATAACGGACTTTCATTATTTTATATTCTGTCTCTTTTCCTCGCAATTCTTCAATGTCTTGTTGATAACTAAACGACAGCGTAAAAATTATTATTATTTTGTTCGTGTTGTATTTGTATTCTAAAAATGTGTTGATAGATTAGATAATGATTGTTTATTACGAAAAAGTGTAATCTTTTCTAAATATAGGAAGGTAGCAGTTAAAAACGGCGGCAATTAGTCGTCAATGAACTTACAACGCGCTCACACGAGCAGTTGTAAAATTGTAGTAGGTATACCTACATAGCCCGGTAGGTATTCCTGTTCTATTTGCCATCTAGGGTTGCCTCGTTTCACAGGTAAATAGGAAGGAAATTACGGATGTAATGTTCTTAAATACATTAAAGTACTTTCATTTCATTTCTTCTGATCGATATAATTTCAAGTAGGTACCTACTAATTAACTAATTTATAAATTGGTTCACATTGTGGAATGCAAATAAATGTATTGAGTATACCTACCTATTATGCAGTTATGCTATTGTAGTCTTTGCCAATTACAACCGGGCTTCCTAGAAAAAAGGTTACCATTGACTACCTACTTCAAAAAAAATCTGCCTCATTTTTATTTTATGAGCATGGCTTTAAAAAAAGTTAATCAATAAATCAGCTCAGAAAATACAGGGTGACAGGGAAACTCGACGTGTTCCTTCCAGGGCGTGATAGTGTGACCCATTTGCAACAATTAAGCACCCCATAAAGCCTAGGCGAAAATTCATGGAATCCGAGAAAAACCGATTTTCATGTTTTTTTGAAAAAAAACCAGAATTCGTCACTAAATATCGCTTATCTCTAAATTCTCTAATTGAGTGGCTTTCATAGCTATTCCATTGGCTACGTAATACTTTAACACACTTATTGATGTTACCAAATTTTCTAAAATATCAAACAGTTAAAAGTTAAAGTATGAAGTTTATTAACTATTTTCAAAAATCATCTACGTACACGACATTTGACACCAGTTATCTCAAAATTTTACTACAACAATAAGCGTACAAATTACGGGAAAGACATCTTCATTTAATCAGCTATGCAATGAGGTACTAAAGTTTCATAAATGTTTAAAGATGCCGATGAAACAGTCGATAATATTGGCAAAGGTCGAATTTGCAAATTGTTGAAATATTTTAAAATGCTGTGATAATCGAATTAATTAACTGGTTTATGTTATCTCTTTACCTCCTCACCACCCAGCAATCATTTCTACGTCATGGAGCTAGATCGTCGCAACCAGGTGGCAAGCTAAGGCGCCACTTTCGAGTGGTTATTAGTACTCGTAGTTGATGAGCTAATCACTGATCACTTGTCGTTAAGTTCGCGTATTTTTACCCTGATTTTGCCTGCAAATTGTTGAAATATTTTCAAATGATGTGGTAATCGAATTAATTAACTGGTTTATGTTATCCCTTTACCTCCGCTCCGCAAGTTAAGACCACACTTTCAAGTGGTAAGTATTACTCGCAGTCGATGAGCTAATCACCAATCACTTGTCCCTAAGTTCGTGATTTTTAAATTACTGCGTACGTGTAAACTCTTAAATTTTAAACATACTTCGGTTTTTTAAGCTTTAGACAAATAATCTTTTATTTATCATGTCATTAACCTGCAATGTGGTAGACTCTTCACATAATATTTGGTCGTTTAGAGAAAGACCAAGAAAAAGCATTGCCTTAATCTTTGACGACAGATTGATGATTGTTGTTATTAGTAGGAGTAAAGAGTTAGCTGCTGCCAACTTTATGCCTAAGACAACTTTTTACAAAGTAATGGTCCAACCAAATCAATTAAGTTAATCTATCGCAATTTACAGCTGGACCTTGACCTCTCCCGAGCTACTTGCATGACATAAAATGATGTGCTTCACAAGCCCCTTAAGAAATTATGAATGTAGTTGCCGTTGGTTACTTAGACGCCACTTTCGAGTGGTTAGTATTACTCGTAGTTGATCTACGAGTAATACTACTATAACTACTTGAAAGTGGCGTCTCAGCTTGCCACCTGGTTGCGACGATCTAGCTCCATGACGTAGAAATGATTGCTGGGTTGTGAGGAGGTAAAGGGATAACATAAACCAGTTCATTAATTCGATTATCACAGCATTTTAAAATATTTCAACAATTTGCAAATTTGACCTTTGCCAACATTATCGACTGTTTCATCGGCACCTTCAAACATTTATGAAATTTTAGTACCTCATTGCATAGCTGATTAAATGAAGATGTCTTCCCCGTAATTTGTACGCTTATTGTTTTAGTAAAATTTTGAGATAACTGGTGTCAAAGTTCGTGTACGTAGATGATTTTTGAAAATATTTAATAAACTTTTTACCTTAACTTTTAACTGTTTGATATTTTAGAAAATTTGGTAACATCAATAGGTGTGTTAAAGTATTACGTAGCCAATGGAATAGCTATGAAAGCCACTCAATTAGAGAATTTAGAGATAAGCGATATTTTGTGACGAATTCTGGAAAATTTCCAAAAAAACATTAAAATCGGTTTTTCTCGGATTCCATGAATTTTCGCCTAGGCTTTATGGGGTGCTTAATTGTTGCAAATGGGTCACACTATCACGCCCTGGAAGGAACACGTCGAGTTTCCCTGTCACCCTGTATAATACAACTTTTTCGTTATTGTGTATTAATGGTAATAGGTATAACGTACAGAAATCCACGAAGCGATTTGTTCCCACGGCCGGTTTTGAGCGAGCGAGAATTTCAAAACGTTGAACAATGAGTGCAACGTGCTCTTGTAGTTGTGAATGCACGGATCGGTGTGGCATTGCATTGTGAGCGTGTGTGCGTGCGGTAGTGCACTCAGCGAGACGGGCCGGGTGGCGTTTTACTGCAACCTATCGATGCGCCGAGTTTATCAATGTATTTCTATGTAGGTATAAACAACGAGATGCACCGTTTACAGTAAATATTTTGATGCTATCAATAGCATGCACTCGGAATTAAACTGATAACTGTTGAAGACGTAAGAGAATTTACGTAAATATAAACAAAAAATAATAACATAAGTACCTAGTTAATCTTTCTGGTCACCCTTAGAGCGATCATTGTTATCTTAGGTAAGACTGAAGAGTATTTCACAATGAGCTACAGCAGGTGGATCTTTTCATCTCATTTTCATCTGAGAAATTGGGAAGAAGAGACGCCAAATCTGAATAGGTAGAATACCTACTTTCAGCCAATATCCTGAATACAGTGACCGCGCTCTAGATTTTCAACGCTCGGCTCAGCGATGGGAGTCGAAAATCCATATTAACGCACTTTGGAATTGGATGTTTTCGTCGCCTTCTGTTAGATGCTCAAGTTGAAAGTCTGAGATGAATGATGATGAAGGCGATGCCGAGAAGGTGCGGTAAAAAACTTCGTTAAAAAAGCGCCCTGCGTACAACGGCTAAGTGGCCACACACACCTATTTCGTAATCTCCTGAGGGGGACACTATCCATAGGTAGAAGTGGTAGAACTTGACCAAAATCAATCGGCACATTTTGAAATCAGAACTCTTAAACCAGCAGACGTTGCGGGAAGACTATTAAATCCACACCTAGGCAGTCACCTATATTTTACACTAACTCTTTTCTATTTTGCTGTACTAACCGAAAGTGAATCTATAAGGAACAGAAGTGAGTTTTTTTCAGAAGTGTCTACGAGGAATAATTCGGCCTTTGTATTATTGTGGTACCTACATAAATTAAATTTGTAAATTTGAATTTGTGTTTGAACTGTTATTTATTTCGATCGCTTAATATCTATGTACATATTATTAAAAAATTGGGTCACTAGGTGGCTAGTCCTATTTTGTGGATATAATAATGTCACCATCAATCGAATCATTTTGGTAATACCCTACTTTCCAATGAAGATTGAAGATGGCGGTCCTTCACAATTTTTTTTATCAATTTGCAATTAAAACCACTTATTTTCAGTATGCGTTACCCTGGCAAAATATTGTGCATTTGAGAGGTGAGACCATAACAAATAATTAGTGTATCATGAGGGGCAACTTGTTTACTAATAGCAAAATTTGTGTGAATTATGGGTGTGCGTTACCCTGGCAAAATGTTGGAATATGTCAATAGCTATCTATTCATGTATTTGGTTCCAGATTGAACGAATTTTTGAAAATCGATTTTGCCAGTGTAACGTTTCAAACGTTACTCCAGCAAAATGTGTTTTTCTCAAATAACTTTTAAACCACAATTCACACAAATTTTGCTATTAGTAAACAAATTGCCCCTCATCATGATACACTGATTATTTGTCATTGTCTCACCTATCAAATGCACAACATTTTGCCAGGGTAACGCACACTTATTTTCATTCATATAATAGTACCAACCTATCTACTTACCCAGCAGTAAAAAAAAACTTGTTATCTATCTTAAAGCAATTTTAACTACGATAACTCTGTATCTACCTAGTACCTACTACTATTCGGAAAATGCGAAATAAGGTAGGTAGATGCCTATTCATAGATCGTTGTGTCAGTAATTTACAGTGAGGCCGTTGACCTCCGCCATCTGTCTTTTCCGACTGCCTCACGTTGTGCAAACTTTAAATAATACATAATTGCAAAATTGTATAGATGATGTTTGATGAACAACCTACCAACCAACCTCCCTTCTATTATTGAACGAGTAACATTGAAAACTGCTATTCGGCAACTGAATCGTTTGCCATCTCATTTTCCGGTCTAGACTCAGCGTATACCTACATTTAGGTGGTGCTTACCTTCATACCTAGCTATAAAAGTTGAGCTGAAATATTTCAGTTTCCTCCCCACGTTTAAAACGGGCAACTTCGAGAAAGCTGAGGTGAGGGGACAAACTCGCGCATGCAATCAATACGGAACCCCACCCAGATGCTTTCGTATTGAGGTTGCGCGCGCAATATTATCCCAATGCGCATTTTTCGCGCCAAATAATTTTCTAAAGCTAAATAAATTGCTGTTGCTATGGTAAGGAGCAAAAATATCAAGTAGAAACGTAGGTAGAAGAGCATGATTAATTTTACGACTTGCTATATTTTATTAAGGTTATCTGCGGGGGAACAGTTACTTTTATTAATTAGCTTATTAAATTGCATCTCAGATTTTGCAATAAGTACCTTAAAAAAGTCATTCATTAAAATTTTCCGAGACGTCGAGTTTCCGCGGCTCGTGCACGAGGGCCGACCATCGGCGCAAGAGCCGACCACGATGAGTTCAAGGCGAGCGCGCGCGGTCAGGTTCGAGGACACGGCGGCGGCGGCGGGGCCCCTTGCGGCGCCTCCACATCTCCCCACCATCTACTTACTCTGCTGAAACTTGTAGGGGCTGAATATTAATCGACGAAAAGTGCATGGAATCTGTACCGTGCTTGCTCCTCTTCATTAAGACATTCATGTGACAAGAACGAGCTGCTAGTGCAAACGTTACCTACCATCAGCCACGATAGATGCGAGATCCCTAGTCGACGCATTATTTTCTGACTTGGTCCTAAACTCAATGAACCGATTGCCCACTGTCCATTCGTTTAGAACTAACTTGGCTAGCTTAAGTAGGTACCTATTTCGTCATACATAGCAGCATAAGTTTAGCTATTTCTATTGGGCAACTTACTAGACATAAGATTAATAATGTAGAGTTGCAGACACATCGACAGAGACCCAAGTTATAAAGTTGTGAGTTTGTGAGTGACTTATATATAATTACTAGCTTCTGCCCGCGGCTTCGCCCGCGTGGATGTCGGAAATTATCCCATGGGAACGTGCTATCAGGATAAAATGTATGTGCTTCCCCAGGATGCCATCTATCTCTATGCCAAATCAGAAGTTCAGTGGTTTAGGCGTGAAAATGTAACATACAGTTTCAAGTTCAAATCATCCCCTTAATAACTGAATTACCCCTTTTTGTCCCGTCAGTGGTAAATTTTCGACAACTTTACATACTTCTTATTAATTATTTTCTGTCAAAAGTATCAATACTGAGTTTCGAGTTACTCGGACCGCGCATTCAATTTCTTCCACACAAACTTAACACCCCTATATCCCCCTTTGAGGGGTAGTTTTGAAAAACTTATACTGATAAACTTTATTACTTACTTAGGCAAGTATTCTTGCCAAGTTTCAAGTTTATTAACTAAATGAATAAGATTTTTCATATAAACTGTATCCCCCGCTTTTCACCCCCACAGGGGTGGAATTTTGAAAAATCGTTTGGGATTATTCATAACTTGATTCAAAGATTATTTATACCAATTCAAGCCACGCATTATAATCCTCCCTTGTAAAATTAACTACCCCCTTTTCAACCCGTTAGGGGTAGATTTTCGAAAACCCCTGATACATGTTACCTACTCTTTATTTTTGGTCTTAAGTATAAACACTGAGTTTCGAGTTAATCGGACCGCGCATTCAAATTATTCCACACAAACTTCAGCACCCCTATATCCCCCTTTGAGGTGTAGTTTTGAAAAACTTATAATGATAAACTTTATTACTTACTTAGGCGAGTATTCTTGAAAAGTTTCAAGTTTATTAACCTAATGAAGAAGATTTTTCATATAAACTGTATCCCCGCTTTTCACCCCCACAGGGGTGGAATTTAAAAAAAGTAGTTTGGGATGTATTCATAACTTGACTCAAAGATTATTTATACTAATTTTCGAGTTAAGCAAGCCATGCAGTAAAATCCTCCCCTGAAAAATTGACCACCCCCATTTCAGCCCGTCAGGGGTAGATTTTCAAAAAACCCTGATACACATTATTCTTTACATTCAATATTAGGTATAAATACTGAGTTTCGAGTAAATCGGACTGCGCGCTAAAATTCTTCCATACAAACTTTGAAACCCCCCAATCCCTTATTAGGGGGTAGTTTAGAAAAAAAAAAAACTGACAATCTTCATAATTTATTTAGATAAGTATTCGTGCCAAGTTTCAAGTTTATTAACTCAAGGAATAAGATTTTTCATACAAACGAATTAACCCCTTTTCACCCTCTTAGGGGTGGAATTTCGAAAAATCCTTTCTTAGTGGATGTCTACTCTTCACGAAGAACACACCCTCTAAATTTCATGTCTCTAGGACCAGCGGTTTAGGCTGTGCGTTGATCTATCAGTCAGTCAGTCAGTCAGTCAGTCAGTCAGTCAGTCAGTCAGGACTTTGAATTTTATATATATAGATGATATGCTATGAAAAAACCTAACACCTTTATAATAGCTACCTACGATATTTTGTACAATACCGTCTACGTCTACCTGACCGATACAAAAACCTTTTTTGTTTTTCGAAGTCATATTCATATAGCACGTTGTCGTTCGTTCGTGAGTAGGTATGACGAACTCGAGAAATATTAAATTTTGAGTTCATGGTCCTTAATGACACGACATCAGAGTTCGCTATGTGCTATGGACATATGCGAATGTACCAACAAACCCAAATTACCTTGTTGGATTTTATCTGATACTTAACCTTATTTTGCATAACTGACCACGTTGTCTGCAGAATATTTTATGTATACCTACCTATCAACATCCTAGTAACTCAAAACAAATGCTTGCGTAAACTTCAAAGGGAGCGGCGGGGCTCGGCGTGGCTGCAATGTATCAGGGGTTGATTCACCCCTCTTTCGATCCTATACAGCTATCTCTTTTTCTCACCCCATTTGTACCCTTCCCTTTTCTGCCTGCGGAGTAAGGTGTGTCCAATTTTCGATCCCGTTATCCTGTTTGGGCGGGAAAAGTTGGTACTTCGGTAGGTACGACTTTTGGGATATGGAATAATGAATAATCCACGAACTGTGTGACTATAATTGCCATGCCACAACCAACATTCGTTTTTTTTTTTACTAGCCTATTTAGAATTTTATTGTTTTGCTGATGAACAAGAATTTATTTTAAATTAAGTATACTTATCTGACCGATAAATCCTACCAAATTGAGTTATGAATGAATTGAATTTAGTAGGTATAGGTACTTTGTTGATATGACATGGCCGCTTATCAGTCACTGCACTCGTTCATACGGATTTAGCTGGCGTGTTGATGAAATAAGCTCGTAATATAATAATTTAAGAAATGTGTTCGGAACAAATGCAAACGTAGGTAGATAGTTACCAAAATGACATGAAATAATGGTAGAACAATACAAGTTCTTCGGATTCAAGTCATACCTACCATACGTGCAATCGCGCCATGTAAAGAATACAGCTAATAAATTCCTAAAACCTCAATCAAATCAGTTCATACCTACTAACTACATTTAGATAATGCAGTAAGACTTGTTTTTATCAAGGACTTTAGTTAGTAATGTAGTTGCAGTCCTAGTATTTACTACATTCTCTTATGTAGGCATTGAAAATAATCAAAATGTTCATTATAAAATCCACTGAACTAAATAATAATAATTTAAATATTCATTCATACTTGATCAATAGAAGATGAAAGTTCTGTCTAGGTAACTATTACCCACAACATGTAATATAGGTACAATTTAATGGATCACGGACATAACAGCATACCAGAACAAGTTATTTATAGAGACGAGTAAAAGCATGGACAAAAAACTTCGTCCCGAATGTTGGAAGCCTTCCGAGTGGTTCCGTTCGCTAGTTTTTATACACGTCAGTTAGTAAGCGACCCATTCCGGACTGCTCGAACCCTCGTCCAAGTGTTCGTGGGTTGGTGTAGGTCTTCATAAAAAAAGGATGGAATGGTATATAAAAATGTTTTTAGCTCGGTCACCTCCCATGATAATACGTCGATTTAGGTAATTTTGTTTTTCAAATATGCTCAACTAAAACAATGTCCTGGCCATTTATACGTAACAAAGGAACATTTAAAAATGACTGTTTCATTATTAGTGTAAACAAGACAGTTGTACTCCGTCGCTGTTGGGGTACCGCATACCTGACACAAACAGGTTTCTGTACTACGTAGTGGTTTCATTGTACCGCCTCTCCCGTCCCACTGTCTCACACGGTTCAGTAGATACAAACTATATCCTATAAGAAATTGGCGCGAAATCCAATACTATGTTTACGAAAAACTATGTCGGTCATTCATAGACATACATATATAATTATTATGTATGATATATGTCTATGTATGAATCCTACATGATGGCGATGTGTCGCGTCTACAATAATGAACTATTTTTGTTTCAGTGGTGCTCAGACATGGATTTGTATATCACAGATTCCCTACAGGACATGCTGGACATGGATATAAAAAATGAAATAGCAACGGACCTTAGCAGTATGACAGATTTTTCTGTAAGTTTATTGTTCTTCAGTTACATAATTATCAATTTAGTCATTTATTATCATCATTCCATATTTTACCATAGTTTTTATTCCTTTTCAGGACACTTTAGGATCACACTTTTCGGAGTTACCGCCTTTATTAGACATGGACACCGATAATTCTTCAACTTGGCTTAATAATAGTTCTAGTTTTGTTCATAATCTGGATTTGTATGGGTCAGAGGCAAACGCGGTAATGGTTAATCCAAATTCGGTAATGCCTTCCACATTTGTAGAAACTCCTGTAAAAAGCATAGTGAAAGAGGAAGCCTCGAACTTATTGTTGACATCGGCGGCAGCAACCGACGATTTAAGTAATAATAGCATATCACTTCCGAGTCCCAAAGAAGAAAAGAGTCACTTAACGTTTTCGCCCAATGCGATCAAAGTGTCAAAAGTACAGGAACCAGAAGAACCAAAAACCAAGAAAAGCAAGGAATTAGAAGAAGCCACACAAATGGTGATTTATGTAAGGAAACAAGAGAAAACTGTTGTAAAGGACTTGTTAAAAGACTTGGACAAATCTAAGGTATCGAGTTTGTCAACTCCAACGCTCAGAATAAAAACCCAATCAGAATTAATAAAAGTTAATAACAAAAGCTGTTCGATTTTAAATACAAACCAAAAAGTTACACACTCATTAGGAACGAAAACAATTATATCTGGTAATATACAGATATTGGACCCTCAACAAATTAATACTAGAATTATAACTAATGGTAACAAAAACCAGGCAACAATATTAATTGATAATTCGTCATTAAATAACAATAGGCAAATAATTAAAACCTCAATAAGTGGAGGTTTTACCTTAGATACTAGCCATACAAAGTATATAAACGCTACTAGCAAAAGTAATGTCGGAGAGTTTCCAAAGCCGGCGTACTCTTATTCATGTTTAATAGCAATGGCGCTAAAAAATTCAAGAACAGGTAGCTTGCCTGTATCAGAGATTTACAACTTCATGTGGTAAGTTTAATACTAAGTATTGGGTAGGTATATGAGTAATGAATAACATATTTTTTTGTTTGTATTAATAAAATAATTTTTATTTTCAGCCAGCATTTCCCTTACTTCAAAACTGCACCAAATGGTTGGAAAAATTCAGTCAGGCATAATCTTAGTTTGAATAAATGTTTTGAAAAGATTGAAAAACCATCGACAAATGGAAGTCAAAGGAAAGGTAACTATCGGGTGTTTTTTTTTGTACTTATCTTTGCAACTTAATCCACAGCCCGATATTAAAAGTAATGCTGTTATATTAGCTTATTACGGGCTGTAAAGCTGTACGAATGACGTCGGACGCGCCTTGTAAATCAGTCCCGCTCCCAACCAAAGCTGACCGGCCAAATCTTTTACCTACTGCCAACTAATCTCGTATAGCTCCTAGAAAAGCCAGAGAAGAAGTGAAGGACCTTTAAAAATAATACAACATATCACAATGTAAATTATAATTTCGTATAATTTTCTTTCAGGTTGCCTGTGGGCTATGAATCCTTCAAAAGTAGGAAAAATGGATGAAGAAGTGCAAAAATGGTCACGGAAAGATCCACAAGCTATCAAGAAGGCGATGGTTTATCCAGGTACGATTATATTTAGTCTCTTTTACTATCAAGTGTCAGTTTCTACTTTTTGCGGTTTTAAAATAAACCCAGTGCCACACAGCTTACACAGCCCCTTTATCAATATTCTGAGGCGAATACGTGCAAAGACGTCGACGGACGTCGACCATGAACCAAGCAAAAATTATGAGCAACCAGGCTGGGTTGTGATTGATTGACGATCATAATTTTTGCATCGGGTTGTTTGCTATCCGCATCCAATCTGTCTCATCCACCTTTTTAAGGTTCACCGAGCCATCTAGCGAGGTCACATGCTACACTTAATTGTAATCGTCTGCTTCAACAGCTATCATGCTTCCTCAGACATTGATAACATTATTATAATATTTTACAGAAAACTTAGAGGCTTTGGAAAGGGGTGAAATGAAATACAGCGGCGTAAGCGGGGAAACGGACGCAGATGACGACGGGGATGTTGATGCTGACCCAGAACTGGACGCGGACGTTGAATTAGACCCCGAAGTCAAGGAAGAAGTTGAAGAGGAAGAGGCTATTATTGAACAGGTGAGTTGTCTCTTACTTTGTTGTCTTCTTCTCGTGCTGGCACGAATGTGGGAATAACTCGGGCCATGGTAATAATATTATCCACTGGAGATAGTGATAGTGTGGCATGTGACGCACATGTATCACCGCTTGTAGTTAAGCTCTTTTATTGCACCCTATTCAATTTATAAGTCATATTACAATACACAGTTTTTTAAATTTCTACTTTTGATGTTAAGAAAACGCTAGGTTTGTGTGCAAAAAAAAAACAGTGTGTATGCTTATTCGTCTGCATATTAGATGCTGTTGCAGGCAGACAAATAAGCCAGTAAGTAATATAGTAATATAATATATATATATAATAGTAATAAGTAATATTTCTTGAAACGTCAGCCCCAAAAAGCCCAAAATAAACATACTGTTCATAACAACGTGTTTTTTACTTTTGCGGTCAAAGACCTCACTTACGAATTGTAGAAACAGGTGCACCGAAATGTCAAATCATTATCGTCTTTTTTATTTTTGCCCAAACCTCTGTTTATGTTTGACTGTGATAAAGGCCGAATATAATATTATCTTGTTTTTGTGCCATTGAGTAACTTTTAATGATTTTGCATAGGAGGTGTCTGATCAGGAGCTGGAAGTTGAAGAAGTGGTGGAAGGAACAGGCATGGTCGGTGGTACGTACCGATTGCTTGCTACAGGGCCATCATCACTTACCTCATACATAACCGACGTGGAATCTGGCGACGAAGTCAGCGACATTGAAGTGAGTAAAATTGATACTCAAATGTTTACAACCCTGTAAGTTATTTATGGAACTGCAAAGTTTGCAGTGCATACCGTTTGCCCGATCGGAGTTCCCATCGGAAAGGAGACATGTCATGTTTCATACAAAGTTGAGTCCATAACCCAAAGTCACAAAATGTATTATTATTATTTTTATTAGTTAGTGGTCGGGGAAGTCCATTTTATATTTTTTTTACAATTGCACCGAATCTCTACGACCATTTCTGCTGCTGTTTTTTTAAAGTTGAAAAATCAAGTTTTATACATTTTAATAAAATATAAAACTACCGATTGGCGAAAATAAATGAAAGGTGACCTTAAACGAGTATTACCTATCTACTATGACAGTGAACCTCTGCGAGTGTCCTATGTTTGGTTTGCATATATAGTTCTAAAATCAGGTTTATTTATGTACCTATAAAACTTGATTTTCCAACTTTCAAAAACAACTGAAGGAATGGTCGTAAAGATTTGGCGCAATAGTATAAAATCAAAAATGATAAGGTGGACTTCCCTAACCAGGGTAATACTTTTTTTTTTTTTGTTGGCTGGCCATTTTGGATTTTGGGCCCAATATGACTGATCTCCTTTATGAAGAGCCTAGGGTGGAGTTTCGAAAAAAATATGATACAACTTTAACTCATAAACAGAAGCCTAAATAGTAACTTCAAAAATAATGAACTTCCATACAAACTGTCATTCCCTTTTGGGAATTAATTTTCACAAATCTTTCCTTAGTGGTCTCCTCCGTAGGCCTAGAGAGGAGACCTGTGTCCCAGCAGTGTGAACGTTATAGGCTGATTATGTTTCCTTAGTGCTCACTTTCGTTATAATAAGGAATAAACGCTATATGTACTAGACCCAGCTGTTTAGGCTGTGCTGTGCTGTCTGTCAGTGAATGATGAATTTAAGATTTTTATTAAGTAAATTCTTAATTAAATTAAAGCATTCTTTTGTTTTCCAGATACTAGATCAATCGTATGAAGAAATTGACATTGATGTTACAAAGCCGGTGAAATTAGATTTGTCCATGACGGAAAATTATACAAGTAAGTTAGCATGTTGCATTTTTTTTTACATTTTATGTGATTTCCATACTCCATTTGCTTCATGTAGAGAACCCAATGTCACATAATGAATTGTGGGTTTTAAAGAGGCGAATCCCGCGCGGGATGCGGGACAAAACTCGCTCGCGCCGATTGTGTCAACTGACTTACATGGACGTGTTTGAACACGTCCCGATCACGATCACTGAACAGACAGAGAACTAATATTTAAGACTCAGAAGAAATGCCTACGAGCCATGTGCCAAATTAAGGTCACGAATAGCTGCCAGCCTTATTTCACAAAATTAAAAATATGGACCTTACCATGCCTGTATATTTTCGAAATAATAATGTTTGTTACAAAAAAAAATTCATCTCTATGAAACACTTCGCTCTAAGCGCAATCCAAACACACTTGTTTTTAAGTCTCGCAAAACTGCACTCTACTCAAAAAGCTTTCCGCACCAAAATTGTTCAATAAACTCCCCAATAATTTAAGAGGCATACCTAATTAATATAAAATTATTTAAAAATAAACTTATGGACTTTCTAATAAAAAAGGTTTACTATTCTGTAACTGACTTTCTAGATGATAAAGATTGTTAATTTCTGTGCTAGGGTTTCTGTTGTGTGAATTAGTTGTCCAGTTGACATAAAATAATTTGTTAAAGTTATGTTTAATGTTCAATTTTTTTATGAAAGATTAAATTTTCCTTAGTTGACATTTTCCTAAATTCATAATACTTAATTTATTTTTTTAAATGTTTATAATATTTAATGTTTCCTATATTCTATCCATACGTCATGTTCGCGAACGGGCGCCGTCAGTAGGGACTGGTCATCTCTTAGCTGCCTCGGCTTATTTTAATTTTTAATTTCTGAATTGTTTTTGTTTTTTATAACGGACGCTTATAACGTGCACGTATTTCTACATCGTTCTCACATGGTTAATTTCAACACGAATGATGAAAAAAAAAAGAGAGTCCAAAAAAGAGTGTCCATGGAGTTTCTTGCCCGTTCTTCTCCATAGGTACCTACGCTTTGGAATGGGCAACTAGCTTCATCTTACTGACTAACCGACCCTTTGACAATTCAAAAGTACCTGTAATTGGTTTAGTTGAATTAAATGATTTGATTTGTTTGAGTTTTGAGTTTATCTTCGTTATTTGAATATTATTAAAATGTTTATTAGTGATTTTATGTTTCATGTGATGTGATTGAATAATGTTAATGTACATTATTTCAATAAGTACCTATGTCAATTTTTATTACTCTTAATATTTGCACGCCATGTCAAATGACAAACATGTAGTTCTCATTTATTATTGTCATCCTATACATGAATAATAATTTGTGTATGTACGCACGGCTACACATCAAGCTATACATAACCAGTATAAGCTGGCTTCTGATTGCACGAAAAACCTATACAATGCGAGGTCAGCTAAAACTGGAAATGTATTACTTGATGTGTAGCCGTGTGTACGCACACATGTTTATGTAAATAAATAAATATTATTATATTATACGAAGTCTCGCGACTATTCGCGCCAGTTTGAACTGGCGCGAATAGTCGCAAGTCGCGAGACTTCGTGTTCATGGAAACACTAGACGCGCGCAGTCGCGTTCTGCATCCCGCGCGTGATTTGTCTGTGTGAACAGTCAAATAGTTACTAACTAATTGCCATAATATTTAACAGACTTGGCTTGGCATACTACCGTCGAAAATAGTGACTTTATGATAAATATTTATTATTTTGTGTATCTTTCAGTACATCAAACAAAGCGGGCAAAGACAAGCTTTATCTATCAACCAGTGACAACTCAGACGCACACTAGTAGAAGAAAAACGCCACTCGTCAACCGAGTCGCATTAATATAAGCGAAATTCCTAAACAACCTAAAAGACTTGTATTCATAGAAAATTGTGATCATAACGTTATGGGGTCAACGATAGTACATAGCGTAGTCTCTCCAGTGATTGTTCCATTGTTAGGTAACTTAGATTACGTTTAATAATTCGAATTGTAATGATTAGCTGTGAATGTGTCTCAGAGTGCTGAATGTTTGTATTATTGTATCAAATTCGATCGTGATAGTCTGTACCAGATAAGTGTATTTACATGTTTTTTACAAAAAACGGAACACTTGTTACATATCTTACACTGTAAAATAATATTATTTGTTAAGCAAAAACTTGAAAGAAGATGCGCCCCGATTTTGATATGTATAGTCACGAGCAAAAGTATATTTATACTCTCAGCTTTATTCAAAATCGATTTACTCCTTTATTTTTTAATGACATTTTATTTTGTTACGAACATAGCATTTTCGAACCCTTAGGTTTATGTAATGCGTCATATTTCAACGTTGCATTCGTTATTTCACGAAAAAACCGCAATTGAAAGTTGCCAATTGTTGACATATACATTGCTCGTGACTGTACCTACTTATATGTCACCATCGGTTGCTGTAGATTTGTGTTGATTTGGTCTGAAGAAGTGACATTAAATATTGCCCAATAGCGTTTAAAAACAAGGTGTTGTAGGAAAAGTTTGTTTAGCTTAGCAAGTTACTTAAAGCCGGAGTACGAAATATTTCATATAAACGAACTGACCAGTTTTTGTATTTTTTTTATCATGATGGAGAAAGTTTTTCCGGTCGAAGACTTGACAATGTTTTCTTTTATTGTTAGTTCGTTTGTATGGACTGAAGTACGAAAAGCTGTTAGCGTTAAAATAGGAAAATACACATGAAATGATGCCTCAATCTAGCAGCAAAGGCTATAGCGGGTATGTGAAGTTCCCACCGCTGATATATGTAAATATTGTCTGTTACTTATGTAGTTTATTTGCATATTATTTGTTGATAGTGGCAGCTTTTTTTTTTTCAGAACTTGTAATATCAGTTGATTATCGCTGCCGTAAGTCGACTATAGCTAACCATAAACATAATTTCAAGACATTTTTATAACTACATCTTTTAAAAAAGATTAGTTCAGAGGGGTAATTCTCGTAATTTTAAGCTTAGATTTTGAACGTTTTAAATTACGAGAATTGGCCGTCAGGTCGTATTCAGGCAAGAACTTATAATAGTTAGGGTGAGGCCAAACGAGCGTTATTTTGTGAGTCGCAGAAATTCTGCCTGGCAGAAATTCTGTTGGGATGCCAGACGAGCGCATTTTATTCAGTTACTATCCAACGTTTATAGCGGATTTTTGTGTCGTGCAATGGAACCGTTGAAAATTTTATGTATTTACGAAGCATATTTAGAAGACGAAGAAGTAGATAATGCCAGAAAAAGATGCTGGGTAAATCAGCTAATAGTGAAAGATCAGTCTTTCACTGTTTTATTTCTGTCTTCGTTGCTCAAATTATTCCAATCATCGAAACAATTCTTGGCGACCTCAAGCCATGCCTTCTGTTTTAAAAAATTATCACTAAACGCCTTCTCCGATAAGTTCCATAGACATGGCCGTTGTTCAATTTCAATTATAATTTTTTTCTGTCCTGCATTTTGTGAGCAAAAATACATACCTGACTGACGCTTTGCTCGGCCCGCGTCGGCCCCCTCGCCCTCCGCAAACTCAATTCGGTCCGAATAATGCGTGTGAATCAGCAGACAACTCATTTTGCGTCGCCATGTGAATCAATTTTATGAAATCGAATGCAGCAGAATTTCTGCGACTCCACCGACTCACAAAATTACGTTCGTTTGGCCTCACACTTATGTTCGAACCTATCTAAAAATTTAAGTGGCAGGGATATTTTATTTATACACGAAGTACATAACAAAAACCTTTTGTTCTTATGTATATGTCTTTTAGCTGACTTCGACAACACACTATATGCTCCACAACTTATTTTTAGTTACTTTACGTTGTACCTGTTATAGATAACCTTGTGTCTATATTTTATTTTGTACTGTAGAAACACCACTTTCATTTTTTTGTTGCGGATTTACTCGTAAGATGTGCAATGTCAGTGGATAATACAGGTGCCTATGTAATTGGTTACTCCAACATCAATACAAAATGCATAGATTTGGAGAAAAATTATGTGAATCAAACATTCGTTAATGCATTCTTTATGTTCCCTTAACAGCAATTTGTCACATCATCCGGAATTAAATAAATTGTGGTTGACGAAACATTATGAATACATTGCGAAAAACTTGCTCTGATTAGTGGGTAATAGATAAAAAGATGGATTGGAATGGATTAGACTTGGTCTTTGTAGTTGGTTGTGTTTAGTGGATCTCTCGAATGTAGTAAATGAAATTGTGAGTTTAGAATAAAAATGTATTAGTTGTAAGTATGGAAAACGTCACTAGAGTATGAATCGTAGTTTCATTCAATGATATCAAAATTAAAATTAATTAGAATACTTATTGTCATTGTTATATTTTTGCCCGTCGAAATATTATAGTGAAACATAAAATCGATTTGTAACCGTGCCCAGACGGGCAGTACACGCTCGTTTGGCCTCAGTTGTGTTTTAGCGAACTTGGTCTCCAAGTCTAGACACAGATAGTACTGAGCAGATAGATTTACAGACAAACAACATAGGTATTTAATGTTTACCCGTTACATATATTTACAATACAACATAATAACGAATATCAAAATATATTCAAATATAGCCCAATTGTCTCCTAAATATATTATAGATTAAATGATACTGTGATATGAAGCAATATTGAAATCACTACTATGTAAATTAATCATATTTATCAAAAATTATTATAAAACTCAAGTTTAACTATGTTTGTAGACTTATCTGCTTTGCAGTTAGATAATATGCTAGGCGAAGGCAAAACTACTTTCAATTTACAATCAAAAGGCACCAAAGTAAAAAGAAATATAGCACCAAAAGATAGGAAGACAGTATAGCGTTTTATTACAATGCAGTTAATAGCTTCATCGCTACTTATTATAAAACGAAGTCCCCGCCGCGTCTGCTCTGTCCGAAACCGGATTTTCATACGGTTCGGACGGAGTGATTCGTGAGGAAGGTTAAAGGTGTATAATTAATTAGGTAAGGTTTTGTGTAAATTGGCTGAAATATGATGATGATTGTTGAAGATGTCGGAAAAATACATGCCGAATGGGAGCTTTACTGTCGTGCGCCGTGTAAACATTGGATGAGATATGGCACACAAATAGTTTATATCCTGGATTAACACATAGGGTACTTTAAATCCCGGTAGTACGTTCCCATTGGCTATTTTCCGACATTTGGATGTTTGTTGGTTGTTTGTCGGGAAAAAGCTAGTATGGCATAAAACGAAGTCACGTTCTCCTATATATTTCTTTACACGTTGCTGTCGTCTATTATTGCTTGATGTCCTTAAAGGGTTGCTACTTGGTGAACTATTTACCAAACGCTTGACTTCGTATTGATTAGACAATTCAAAAATGGTTTACAGCTTAACGCGTATTCCAGCACTATAGACTAATGTACAAAATACTGCCTTATATTGTAGTTTAGAAGAATGTGACATGTTACGTGACGTTTGCGCTTTTGAAGTAGACGTTTGCAGTTATACTAAAGAAAGTAGTATAACCAGCGCGTATTATAGATTATCCCTGTAATGAATAGAATGTAATTGACAAGCCTAAAATGTTGTTGACCGCAAAGTTCAATTCGGTAAATAGGTGGGACGCACTTTTGCCACCAGTAGCGACCCTAAGTTGGTTATTCCAATGTACCTAAATAAAAAGTTTAAATCAATAGTTATAGTGTAGGTAGGTATATATTACATTATACTTATTAATCTACAAAAACGGAAACACCATGAAAGAATCCTCAATAAATGTGTTTAAAATTAGGTGCTCTATATGTATACTTAGACACAACAGTGCAATTGTGTATATAATTATAATATTATAGTGCGTTTTGATATCTCCTGCTATAATTCGATAGTGTAATGATGCGTGTGAATTTAATTAAATAAATTAATCGTGTTTATAAACTGTATTTGTAGATGCCATTTCCCAAAGTAATGTAATACATAGTTAATATTTGGTATCTATACTTGATAATTATAATGACTGCAGCCACGCTTTAGAAACTCTAATACGGATTCAAACACATAAGATAAATAAAAAATTGATTTTGGAAATACCACATTGTAAGTCTTCTAACAATTTGTCACTAGCCGAGAATTAGCTGTAATTTTGTACAATACAAAATATTTAACGTATTTTTCCACTGCCAGTATTGCAACACCCAATTAATAAACATTTAGAATAAGTGTAGCCATTAGTTTAGCTGTTAGTACATACACTTAAGAAGACCTAGATGAAGTGACCGATTTTTCGTAACATTTTTGTAATAAAATTCAATGAGTACCTAAGTTCAGTTGTTTTAATTTGAAGCCTGTTATCAGCTAAAAGTGTCATTTTAGGGTTCCGACACCAAATGGTAAAAATGGAACCCATAATTTCGTCATGTCTGATGTTTCCGTCATTTTTGACTTTGACGGCACGGTTGGCGCAGTGATTAAGCGATTGACTGCTGTGCTGCGTGTCGCGGGTTCGATTCCCGCACGGAACAAATATTTGTATGACCTACATGTATTTGTTCCGATTCTGGCGTGTTTTTCTATCTATAACATGTATTTACAAAAAAAAAAATGTAAATACTTAAGTAGTTTATCAGCCATCTTGTTACCATAACACAAGCATTTGGTTGCTTAGCTTGGGACTAGATGGCGCTGTGTGAAATGTCCAGGGATATTATTATATTATTCTGAGCAGCGCTAAACAATGAATGTAAACAAAGGATGAAAAACAAACAATGCAAATAAGCGTATGTGGGTCGTGTATGTGTGTTCTGTGCAGCCCCGGATCTAAGGGGGGGCAAACAGGGGCACTTGCCCCGGGCGGCAGTTTCATGGGGGCGCCAAATCCTTGAGACAAGAATTCGAAATATCGAACAAATGAAGCCTCTTTTCCTACAATCTCATAGGTTTTTATCAAGTAATCGAATCTTAATATAATATGCTTGAAAATCAAACTTTTCTATTTCCATACACCCAGTTAGTTTTTGAACACATAAGTCATTTATGAACGCATCTTAACAGATCAAGTAAATTTTTGAACGCGTGCGTAGTGTCCGTGATCTTTCTGCCAGGGGAATCCCCGTCACATTATACGAGCCGAGCCGAAAAAATTCAAACAGTCGAACTTCAAGTGACAACACTGTTTGTTTATGTCGTTGATTGCGTTTGCGAGTAATCAGCGTTAATATAATAAGTAATTTATTAGTGAAATCATATATTATCGTAGGGGAAATCAACAATTTGCAAGAATTACAAATAGGTAAGAAATAATTACATATTAGAGGTATATTTTTATGGGTGCTTTTTTTTGTTTTTTTTTTATGTAAGTTTTATGACTATAGATTATAGAAATCAGTTAGTGGGATATTTTAATTTACTGGGTTTTTTAGTATTGTAGTTATAAGTAAACTCTACAATACAATAAAATAAAATCTTCAAGAAGAGGTAACCAGAAGTACCTACAGTTACCAAACATTGCAATCAGGACTACGTTTTAGTGAGCTTCAGCTTTCATCAAACTATAGATACATATTATTTATATTTTTAGGTTGGAAAAACCAAGTGATGAGCGCACCAAGAAAAAAGCTTTCTGAGGCTGAAAACAGAAAGAGAGCAAAAGATAAAATTGAAGATGCAATGAATTCGGCACAAAAATGCTACTCATTGGCAGTTTTAACAGTTTTTCTCAAACACTGAAGGGAGGGGGCGCCACTATCAAGGTTTTGCCCCGGTTCGAAAAAATCGTAGATCCGGGGCTGGTTCTGTGTGCTGGATCCCCTAATTAAAAAGATTATGATGTTTCCTTCGATCAATAATAGTACAGTCAGCGTCAAAAATATCGGTACGAACAAACTGTTAAAAATGATCACAACAACTAAGAAAATAGGTAAACTTATTCTCAATTGGATAAAGTTCTTGTCAGAATGACAGTTGTCGTGTAGGTGTACTGTCTGCATTCATTTTCATAGTTGCTTACGCGGTGTCATGCGTAAGCGACGAATACGACGCGACGCGACGGTGCGAACACGACGAACGCGATCAACCATTGCGGCCTATATGACAGTAGTGTTGCCTATCGATAGTCGACTATCGCTAAACTATCGATAGTCTATCGAATATTGACGTCATATCAATAGTATCGATAGTATGATACAGGGCAATAGTATTGATTTACAAAAATAGTATCGATACTATCGAAGACCAGCATATGTTTAGGAGCAATACTATCGATGGTATTGATAGTATCGATAGCTCACACTATCGATAGTTTTATAAACAGCGATAGTATTGCCTTCCAATATTCAATTCATTTATTAGGTAAAATCATATGGATATTAATTTAAAATAATGTTTAACTTACCCATCATTACAATCAACTACCAGTTTTGCTAGTAACGGTGACACAACATAAGGCACAGTAAGTGAGAATAGCTTAACACTACTTGCTATAGTTGGGAAACGATACTATCGGCGGTTATTAAACTATCGATGGTGTAATACTATCGATAGTTTTACAAACTATCAATAGTATTGATAGTTTTAATTATTTAATACAACGATAATATCGATAGTATTACTTTAAAAAAATCGATACTATCGATAGTATTGTAATGTAATAGTATCGACTCTATCGATACTATTGCTTCCAATCAATAGTATTAGTTAATTTGTGATATCGATGGTATCGACACTATCGATAGCACTATCGATATTGTTACTAGTTTTCGAGGTCACCTATCGATAGTGAAACTATCGATAGTTTTGCAACTCTGTATGACAGTCTGCGGCGACACGCGACGTAACGCGTACTTGTTTTGAGGGCGACCAGACGCGTCACCACGAACTACGAGCAAAATTGTACTGTATTTCTCACAGTATTTCTCCATGATTCGAGAAGTAATGACCAAAACCACGTAGGACATTTGTCGCGTGTAGCATCGCGTCGCATTACGTCGCGTCGTGTTGCGTCGCGTCGCGACATATTCGTCGCTCACGCAGGACACCGCGTTAGATCATTTTGATGAACAATCTGTTCGTCCCGATATTATTGACGCTGACTGTACTAGATTAAGGATCAGCCGATCGATTCTGTAAAAATCTCACCGTGAAAAGTTAGGTGAAGAGAGCTTAGAGTGAGCTGTCAATAGTGTAAATCCCTAACATTAGTTGAAATGACAGCTCACTCCACGTTCATTCAATCGCACTGCAGGAACAAAAATAAGTCGCTCAAGTAGCCACGTTTGCACACACGTAATCTACGTTTCTTAGAAAAAAGTTTAATAGCTATTAAGTTTAATTACCTTTTGAAAATAAAAAGTCATCAGTACAAAAATATTTATTCTAAAATGAAACTTAAAGTCTAGGTAATAAGGTTAAAAACATTTTTTTTACAATTTCGTGCCTATTCTATTGTGGAACTAGACGTAGTTCTTGGTATTACATTTCAATGTTCAGAACACAGTAAGGGTTCAGCTCACACCGAGACGCGACGATACTGGAAGAGGCCAGTGATTTCGCGCTGCGCCACGAGTTTTGTCGCGTCGCGAGGCGCATAATAACGCGGTGTCCTGCGTGAGCGACGAATACGTCGCGACGCGACGCAACACGACGCGACGTAATGCGACGCGATGCTACACGCGACAAATGTTCTACGTGGTTTTGGTCATTACTTCTCGAATCATGGAGAAGTACAGTACAATTTTGCTCTTAGTTCGTGGTGACGCGCCCGGTCGCCCTCAAAACAAGTACGCGTTACGTCGCGTCTCGCCGCAGACTGTCATATAGGCCGCAAGCAGGGTATGCCATTGAGTTGATCGCGTTCGTCGCGTTCGCAGCGTCACGTCGCGTCGTATTTGTCGCTCACGCAGGACACCGCGTAAAATCGTTGGCAACACGGCGGCGCAGCGGAACGTGTACATTCGCCACGTGTTCCCACCCCGCCCCGCGTCCACCCGCAGTCTACCATTTGCACCCAAATACTCCTGTGTGATGTCTTCATTTTTAATTTTATTTTTGTATTCTTCTTCCTCTTCTGGAAGAAGTCCGATTATAAGAAGATCCCAGTCTATCATTATAATTTCACTCGAGCACTCGACCGAACTGCATCAATTCTACACGAAGCCTGGACGGAAATAGTAGAAACAAGTCGCCACGGCAGCCGCGGCTGCGCCTCGCGGCGTCGCGCGGCTTCATGAGGCGCAGCGCCACTCTTGCACGCCGCGCGTACCGGCAATGCACCGCTGCGTCGCGATGCATCGCTCTACGCCGCGAGGCATCACGAGGTGCAGCGCTGCATGGTGCAACGTATTCTAAATTCTCACAATGAAATGTGTATCTTTTCGTGTAGAAAATAAAGTTATATTTTGAGTCGCTCTTTTAAAGTGTGTGCGCAGCGTCGCGTCGCGTCGCGTCTCGGTGAGCTGACCCTAAGTATTGAAAGACGTAGAGTTCCAGAATATTTTTTTTTAGGTTCGTTTTTAATCGGTTAAAAATATTTGCCACCATACAGCCGATTCAAAAAAGTAGTAAATACTATTTTACTTTGCCGCTATTACAACAAATAGGTAAAAAAAAAATAAAGGGATTCAAGAAACGTGTTTACGGCGTAACTATTCACCTATTCTTTAGACACAAGTATTTAAAATAGTAATGTTGTTTGTGTGTTTGTTTAATTACCTTTAAACAGATTCAGCTTGTTATAAAGCCGTCTTTTAGACGCCATTTTTATTTGAGTGGTTTCTTTTTTACAAATATTATAATGTAATTAGTTTAATATATTCTCGAATTTTATAAGGGTTGTATATTTCTTCTCTTCTTTCTTTCGCGAAAATAGATACCCATTCTGCACAGCTAAATGAGTCACTAGGAAATCTACAAACAAAAATAACAACACTACTTCATGCATTCCCTGTTCAAGAACAGTCGGTGTTTGATACAATAGTTGGTGCGTTGTAGCAAACATTGGCCAAACAATTATAATATTAGCTAATTGAATTATAATTACTATTTAATTCTGTTTCTACTTTATTAAAAACACTTAACTGATTTATAAACTTACCGAAAAAAAGATATTCCTTCCAAAACCTTGGTGTTACGGTGGTTATTTACACAGTTTTTGAACGCGCATACCAAGGTAGCCCGCGAAATTCAAATTTTGTTTTGTAACAAGTAACGTTCTTCTGGCTACAGTCGCCATCTAACCTAACCAAAGAAGAAGAAAGTTGTGTTGTAGGTATCTATGTATATACACAAAAAAATACTGTAATACAACCATGAGTATTCAAATGAATATAGTTTTGACGTTGAGCGAGCACTGTGTGCGCGTTCATAAGTGTTCCGAATTGTTGACACCTCTTACCATGGACGTATTAAGTATATACGTCCATGCCTCTTACCCGTCATAATCCGGAACGCAAATAAAATTATTGATGTGAGCGCTGTGAGCGATTATGGCATAATTTGGAATGTACCCTAGTCCCTAAGTGTCAGTCAGTTGTCAGTCATCAGTGTCACAGAGCATGTGCAATGTAGGGATGGCTCTTGGCGATTCTTTCCAAAAAAAGATCGATTTTTAAATCGATTCGAATCATAACCTGATGAATCGATTCAAAAAAAAATCGAGGTCTAAAAGATTTATTTCTAAAAAATCGTTTTTTTTTTTTCAAATTTGTTTTTACAATTTAAATATAAATCCATTTTTATGAAAAACAAGAATGATACCATAATAAACAATCTCTGGGATCTCATATCAGGGGTTTTTCAGTTCAGAATTCGATAATAACAAATATTTTTATTACCATTTCAAAATATCACATCAGGTATATAAAAGAAGACGCATTTGTTACATTAAAAAGTTAAGAAAATAGATAATATAGCTTATAGTTCTCAATATATAAGCTTAATATCTAAGCTTTTTAAAAACAACAATCTGTCATGTCTACTGGGATCCAAGCGATTCCGCTCATTACTTGCGATGTTGCCGGCAATTGAAAAAAGGCGCTCACAAGGAACAGATGATCCCACGATACTCATAAACAAAGACTACAATAGTATACTCATATACATCAGGGCTATTGAGTGAACATGGTGATAAATAGAGTGTTTTTGTTCTTGCCATTACATTAGAGGATCATACTTTAGGTGCACAACTGCCTGTGATAAATAATGTTTAAATTCTTCATTTAAGCCCTGACTTTCCAGTGCAAGTGTATTACATGTAGAGAGTTGCTTTTTGACAAGCAACTTATGAAATCCCACTCTCAATTACTTAATATTCCGTAACAAACACTACATAGAAATAAGTATTTATTTCCCTAATCACAGTATGTATATTACAACAATCAATCAATCAAAGCATAATAAACAAATGAATGAACCACAAGACAATACAATGACGCAATATCAATAAAATTAACAGTGTTTTTTTTGTTATTATTTTTACGGCCTTGGTGTTGCACCATCCAGCCTATTCTTTAATCCTAATCAACAAAGTCAAAGATTACCAACGTAACTTTTTTTTTACTAAAGAGAAGCGACTAAAACTAAGCACACAGCCATCTCGCGAGTTTTTAAGTAATTAAACCTATAAGAAGTAATATTACGGCATATCGATTTAAAAATTTATTTTTAGGTTTATTTGGTCGAGGAATCGATTCTTCAATTAATCGATTTCAGATCGCCATTCGCCATCCCTGGGTGCAATGCAATGTCTTATGTCACTTCAGTTGTGTGTGGTTGTGTATTCAGTGTATTTGTCACTGATTGAATGAAAAGAACCGCATTTTCTGATTCTCTTGCATTCAAAACTTATGTTGATACGGAATATATTCTTACCAATTCAATTTAATTCCATACGATACTGAATCATGTCTACCCGTGAAATACTCACCATACAATTTGGTCACTACGCGAATTATGTTGGTGCACACTTTTGGAACTTACAAGAACTTAGTTTTGATTATACAGGAGCTATAAAAACCGAAGTTAACCATGATATTTTATACCGTGAAGGTCAAACCGCGAAGGGTGAAGTGACATACACCCCTCGGCTCCTTTTGGCCGACCTTAAAGGTTCCCTAAAAACTTTACCCGAAAGTGGTGGTTTGCCTAGTGGAGGAGACGAAAATGAATATTCATGGGATGCTGTTGAAAAAATAGAAGAGCCGGTGCCCCCGAAAAATGAGTTTCTGGCAGATATTGACGGTCAGGGTCCAAGTGTAACAAAGGAATACAACTTTGAACAAGATGTTAAAACTTGGACAGATTACTTATATCCTAGGCTGCATGAAAGAACGATTAATATTGTGAAAGAATATGTTCATGGAGCGGATACAGTAAGTTCTGTCATTGAATTAGTATTGGAATATTAAAAGACATGTACATACCTAAATATTAAAATTATTTTTTATTTGTTTTCAGGAATGTATGGACATTTATCATACTGGTAAATCACTGTGGAAACATGATTTCGGCAATGCATTTATGGAAAATATAAGAAGATATGTGGAAGAGTGTGACAGCATGCAAGGTTTCCAAGTCAACTTCGACTGTGTTGATGGGTTTGCAGGCCTTGCTCTTAGTTGTATAGAGCATCTTGCTGATGAATATTCTAAATCTATACTAGCATACCCAATTATACCTTCACATTTCCCTGATAACAATCCTACCACACAAGAAGAAAGAGATAAGGCCAATGTTAAAGACTCCATTAGGCTTGTGAACACAGCAATTTCTATTCAAGAGCTGGCAGAAAATGCGACATTGTTTGTACCCCTTTGCACTGGGGATAAAGGATGGAGGAAGCCAGGGAACCCTCGAAAATTTGACTATATTAATTATAACCCTGAACTATACTATCATAGTTCAGCTTTATTAGCATCAGCCATGGACACATTGAGTCAGAAATACAGAGACAAAAGCAACATTTTTACAATATCAGACATTTGTGCTGACCTCACAGGTTATGGCAGGAGAATGGCTTCCGCTTCACTAGGAATGCCATTGCCATTAAATGAATCACAATATTTGATAGATCACTTGAATAGTACAACAAAACCTATTTACACAAGTATCACACCTAGTTGTAAGATTGCTACAGACAAAATATTCCAATTGATCACAGTAAGAGGAGTTCCTGAGAGCTACTTGAAAGCTCCTATAAAAGAAGCCAAAGAACAAATGAATATACCAGCATATCGCTGCAATAATGTGAAGGAGATGTTTGAACTATATTTCCAAGCAAACAATTTCCTTTCAGCAACAAATGTAACAATATGTGAAAAACCTCTAGAAGTCAAAACTCCATACCCAAGATTTTTTTCAAATGAACTTAATAAATATGGGTTTGTACGAAGTGACACCACCCAAGAGAAGGTTGAGAGTTGTGCTGTTATTGCAGGATATCACAATGGCAATTTCATGTCGGACATGATTGAAAAACTGCACAGAGAAACTAGTAGGGTTAAGTTTTCCAAACTGCACAAGTTTAACCAAGAAGGGTTTGAAGCTTCCGAGTACACTGAAAGTTTAGATAAGCTTGCAGAATTCAAGGATAATTATGAAGATGACTTTGAACTGTAATAAAATAACATTCATCTCTCATACTTGCTTAAAATGACTAAAATAATCTTTAACCTGCTAGCTTTAACTGCTCCAGTCGGTTTAATATGACAAATGTTTTCGTGCCTATGGTCGCCTCAGGCTTCTTGTATATGACGCTGGAGCCGCACCGTTGCTTTACTATTTAAAAACTGCATCAATGCGGTGTATAGTCAACAAAAGAGATAAGTATGCAGGGTTGTTGGATATAGTTGAAGTTAAGTAAGAAACCGATTGATGTTTTCGGATAAAATTTTATTTAATTAATAGAAAACAAACAGTTAATTTATCAAACTGAATTTCAGGGTTCTAGAGCGGCGCATGCACGATTTGCATTTGTATACACAAACATTTGGTCCGGCTCCGGCATCGTGTTCAGGAAGCCTGTCGTATTTATACGACAGAGAACCAATAAAATTGTTACGAGCTTCGGGGTTCGTGACAAAAAAAAACTATAATATAAATTACCAAAAGTTACACTTTAATTGAACAACACTAATAACAACTTAAAAAACATCTAGGTTTCGAGTAAATACCGGCCCCAACTGACCCATCTGGTCAGTTCTAGAAAGTTCTAGCATTGAAATTTCTAGAAGGATCTCGACTTTATTACTTCTGCTACTTGATACTAGATGGCGCTAGTGGTAACTAATGTCGCCATGTACCTGGCATTAATTGTGGCGCGCAACACTGTTCGTTTTTTATTGCCTTGCACGACCCTATTCGTTGTAGGTATTTATTTCTCGATTTATGAGCTGGGCGCTGGGGGCACGGCAATTGATAAAAATCAAGAGGTCAATAAAACTTTGTAAGCACTTTTTTAAACTCGGAATGTTCATTTTTAATGTTAAACTAAAGACTGCACATTAAGAACTAGGTGCATTGCTTCCATACTTACTGTATGTTTAGGTATTTGTATAACCGCCATCATGATATACTCCATTTTTCTTATATACCAGTGGTTTGGTGGCCAAGAAAAGTACAAGTGATTTCTATAGTCACATTTGAAATGGGCCTAGAGTAGTACAGACTTCCTATAAAAGGAGAGGCCAGTTTCTACCAGTTTGTTACCATTGACGTAGAGGCTACATGTCGGGTTTCGAACCCACATGCCCTGCTGTGGTTCAAATCTAAATTTCTATAGATTCTTTTGAGCAAATAAGATTTAAATTATCACAATTAAAATCGGTACATAAAGCTATAAATGTTATTTTTAACCCCCGACGCAAAAACGACGGGGTGTTATAAGTTTGAAGTCTCTCTCTCTCTCTCTGTGTGTATGTCTGTCTGTGGCATCGTAGCTCCCGAACGGATGAACCGATTTTAATTTTGTTTTTTTTTGTTTGAAAGGTGATTTTGTCGGGAGTGTTCTTGTTTGATCAAAATCGGTCCAAGATGGCCACCGCCACAAAATGACGAATTACATATTTTTTCACAACTCCCTCAATATGGGTATCAAATGAAAGGGCTTGACTAGTAGAATACTATACACTACGATAAATTTGAAGTTCAAGATGGCCGCCACCACAAAATGGCGAATTACATTTTTTTTTCACAACTCCCTCATTATGGTTATCAAATGAAAGGGCTTGACTATTAGAATACTATACCTACACTATGACATATTTCAAATCCAAGATGGCCGCCACCACAAAATGGCGAATTACAAAAAACCTGATTAAATATCAAATTACTTACCTGAATCTTAAAACGCAAGAAAATAAAAGAAATGAAAAAAAGAAAAAAATAACCTCGAAATTATGACTACGTAAGTACGTATGAAATTTTTTGATTAAATATTGTCCCGTCGGGGGACCGCTACTATTTTAAACTTTAACAGAATGTTAGGCTAATAATTAGAGCGGTCCCCCGACGGGACAATCTTTAATCAAAAAATTTCATACGTAGGATCATAATTTCGAGGTTATTTTTTTCTTTTTATAGGATCGTGGGTTTCACGAGATCGGGCGTTTTTTTAATTTTTAATTTTTTTTTTTGTAAAATAAAAGTATGATTGAAAATTCATATAACTTTATTTAAGATGATTTAGATAAAATAAATCATATCCCATCCACACTATCGCAACGTACATACATCATTTACATCAATTTATTATTATGAGTTAAACCAGCGATCACGATGAACGCTCTAATGCTCTCTCCTTCATTCTCGTTATAAATGCTGCACCTTTGTTCTTTCTGAAGTTCTCATAAGGGTCATTAAGGTTTACACCTACACCTGTAACAAAAAAGAAGGAAAAATTGTAAAACGTTCCCTAGTACAACCTGTTTATTTTTGACCGACTTTACAATGAAAATGATATGCATTCAAAGCGATTTTTTAAAAGAATGTAAACCGATTTCTAGGCCCATTTATGTTACATTTTGATAGAGGAAGAAAATAAATACTAATTTCGGAAGTCGATGGCTTGATGTGGTGTCCTTATATAGACTCGATATACCTTTATACTGATCTTGTCTATCTCTTACAATGCCGCCACTGATTGGTTCAGCGATGCCCTGCCCAGAAGCACCCAAGCCGCCGGCGCTCCACCCCATCTTCTGTAACAGCTGATGACCTTTGTTGCTAGAGTCCAGACCTGAAGTTGACGTACTTGGATATGCTCCGCCACTGAGAATTTGAGAGAAGAATGGTGTTAAGGAACAGTTGTTTCAAAGGTGGCCTACTTGTACAAAAAATAACAAAATACGCGACACATAATATTTTATCTCTGTTAACTTCAAAGTTCGAACCCCACAAAGTTATGCATGTATATTGGGAGCCATAATAATAATAATGTACATATAATTAAAGGCGGCCTAAGGCAACAAAGCGGGGTAGCGGGATCGTCCGAAAGGGTTACCGCTGCTCTGGAACATAAAGGGCTAAGGAAGGAACACGGGTGGGTTTTAGTCAGTAAGAGTCTGACACTCCCTTCTGCTCCACCCAGAGCGGGAGGGGTCATTTGGTAATTTCCCACCCTGAAAAAAAAAAAAAGGCAACAAAGCTGCGATAGTTTTGAGCCTCATTATTTTGATTCTTGAGTCAATGCGGTTGGGCAATGCCGCTGCAGTCTGCCGTCGCCATCGGAATTGTACCTATAATGAATTTTGAGCTTTACACACATAAAAGTAATATAATAAGTGGGTCTCAGATAAATATATTTTTCAAACGAAAATCGTGTTCGTCGAAATCTTGCACTGGGCCTTGCTCAAGCCCCTGCCTAAACATTGATCTCCACCTGCAACTCAATTTATCATGTAGAGTCTGTCTCACCAGAGAAATACCGTGACAATAACTGTAAATAAATACTAATTTAGTGGAACGTCGCATGACTTGCGCCGCGTCTGCGAGACTTGTCGTGAGACGGACTTTAAGACTGTTGTCGCGTTTTAGCATGGCAATACCGGTCATTGACCCACCTACATTTTCTAGCAAATTTATTTCAAAAACTGAGAGAGATGTTAAGGAAAGGGCGATGCCCGCTTTCGCCATGCTAAAATGCTTCTACTGTAGTATATCATACTCACAGGAAACTAGGAGGTGTGGGCGATCTAGATTTCTCGATGCGCCGTGACCTCGGTGACTCTCGGTGCCTTTCCCGCTCCCTTGATCTGCTGCGTGATCGCGACCTCGACCTTGACCGGGATCGTCGCCGATCTAATAAAAGTATTGTTTACTTTATAGTTTTGACAACAAGGGTTTATAATGTTTAACTGTACATTTCACAAACAAAGTCATCTCTATCGAAAAGTAGGGCTGAGTGAGGCTAAGTATAACATTGATCGTGATTGCACGTGGCGCGTGGCCAAAATTGGAACTAACGCCGCCATCTTGCTTTTTCAATGCCTTTTACTTATGCTACGGTTTCCTAGAAGACCGGTGACCGCCACATGCGGCCGTAATGTCAAAATACAGAGCGCTATTTGACACCTTAATGATAACCAAATACTGGTGAAAATGACCAGACTTTCATGACGTCCGTTATAATCATGGCGGAAAAGATTCAATTAATCTTTATTGCAATCCATAATGTACACATACAGGTGATGAGTATTAATCACTAGAAATAATTATGGACCCTGTTGGGCACAATAAGTAGGAGAAAGTAAGAGCGCTTTAATGATTTTCCTTATTACTAGCTGCGCCCCGCGGTTTCATACGGATAAGTTTCGATCCCATGGGAATATCGGGATAAAAGTATCCTTATGTTAATCCTGGCTATAAACCATATGTATGCCAAATCCGTTCAGTAGTTTTTGCGTGAAAGAGTAACAAACATCCATCCATCCATCCAAACTTTCACGTTTATAATATTAGTAGGATATTTCCTTTCTATCTGTTTCTTACAATAGTATTCGTACTTCTAGGAAATCGTAGCTTTACAATTACACAAGTGACAGAACAGTGCCAACAAAGCCCCTCTGTCAACGTCAACAGCGCCAAAAGTTCCTTGTAGCAGTGTATTTGGTTTAGTTGTATTTGATTACAATTATGTATCAATTACACAACATGCCAAGGTCCAACATTTTGGATGATAACAGTATTCAATTACTTTATTAATAGCATGAACGAATCTATAATGAACAGAAATATAATATTTTTATACTATACCTGCTCGGAACGTGCCTTTTTACATATGTAAAAATGAGACAGAAAGTACGTTATTACTCAAATTTGCGGGTCGAGAAGTGTACGAAAATCCATTGTTACAGTGAGTGAAAAAAAATAATTTAAAAAAAGCAATTCAGTAGCTAACCAAATATAGTAAAATGCCAAAAAGACAAAAAGTTTTTATCACCAAGCGCACAATGAATGATTCTGGCCACATACTTTTGCTGATCATTCAAACCAATATTAATCTCCCTGGCAAAAGTATTTGTACATTGAGTTTTAAGAACTGTAACAATTTTAATATATCTCACTTAAAAAATATGTCTTTTATTTTCCTCGTAGGTATAGTATAAAGCACTATGTATCACTTGGACATGTTCTCCCTTGGTGAACAGTATACTATTGTAGCACTCTTCGTAAAAATGTTCACTGCTGAATATGCTGAATATGTGCTAAGGGGCAATAATTGCCCCTTAGCACTTAAATTATTTAAGTGCCGAAAATAGAACTTACTCTCTCGATTCTCTCTGTCCCTGTCTCTTCTCCATGATGTTGATGAAGATGACGTCGACTTTTTTCTTGGAGACGGCGATCTTGACTTTGATTTCGTTGGCGAAGGTTTCTCTGGCGTTTTACTTTTTGATCTGAATTCACAATAAACCAAATTAATTTTGTTACTATGATAGTGCAATGAATCCTGCTAAAAAAGGAATGAAAGGATGACTAGCAAAAATAACAGAGATTTTGATTATTAAATTGGTGTGTGATAATGATAATAATGATTTGACATAGAGAATTGAGTTAATGGAATGTTCATATTATTTCTCTGACGTATCTTACCATTTATATGAAAGCAAGGAAAAATAAAGTCATTAAAATGGCCGATGTCGCGATATACAGCCGATTAGTTGAACCTTTTCAAGATTACGATTCAATTTGCTAACAACATTTGTTTTAGCAGTGAGAAATTCATACCTATATCTCCTGCCGGGAGGTGTGGGTTGTTTCTGCAAGTCTTTCGGTATAGGACTAGGGGATCTTGACTTCTCCCGAAAGCCCTGTGCCACTGCTTCTTCCTTCATTTTCCTTGCAGCATTCTTGGCTTTGTAGTATTCGTACAGGCCCAATTTCTCCCAGCCCTCACTGCGAAAGAGGAGAAATATTTAAATAAGCTTAATAAATTGTAGAAGTTATCCATTACATACACACAATTACACATTCATACATTTACAAAACTTGCATGTTATAAAATTAAGATTTTTCGGTACTTACATCTTCATCACATTTATTTATTCAGTTGATATGATGAAATATTCAAAATGACTACCCAACAAAAAAAAACATTTGCTGAACAAAAAAGAAATGTACTTACTTGTCTCTAGGCCGCTCATGATTAGGCGAGGCGTAGAATGCGTCGACAGCTGCCAATAGTCTTTCATTAGGCGGGGCAGGAGGAGGCAGGCGAATCTTCGCTGGATCTAAGGGTCGATATCTGTCGTCTTCCAGCTTAAATAAAGATAATTTCATTATAGAAGAAAATTATAGAATCGCGGCTGAAGGGAATGGAGCGGTTAACAAAAGGAGTGCTAATAATATTTCTTCTTGTTCTTCATTAGTTTAAGTTGAAAGACAAGCAGGGAAATATGCCTTAGTCCGACGACATACACATTTTCTATGGAGATGTCGAGAGCATTCGCCCTTAGATTATCACTCCATTTGTTTGTTACTCCTCATTCATAAATAAAATAATTGAATTTACATACCATAATGAGTGGGACCATCAAACCAGCCGGTAGTTCGAAATAGGGTACAGAAGGCATTAGATCTTCATTGTTTACTTCAGGGAATGGTGGGAATCCCGGTGGGGGCTTACTTAGATCTGGTAGACCATTTTGGAATGCTAACAGTGCTGAGTTATCATTAGGTATAAAGCCAGGAGGTGGTTGGGAGAAGTTTATATTTGGAAGATTTGAGAGGTCTGGCTCTTCAATAATATCATTTTTCTTCTTCTGACTAGTTATTTGGTCAAATGTCTGACTGTCGTAACTGTTCTCGTTACCACTAAGACTATTGTTAGAGGCATAGTTATCGCCGCTTTCGCTGCCATATTGGTTATTTGAATTGAAGACAGGTTCATAGCCACCCATTGGTGGGAAGCTTTGTTCATTGAAACTGTTATTTTGAAAATTGTTTTGCATGTTATTTTGCTGTACATTGTCTTTACTCTGATCATGGCTGTTCTGTAATTCAATAGCGTGTTTCTGCATTTCTAATTGCTGAATCTGCTGCATTGTGTGCGCGACAAAAGCTTGGTGTTGAGTTTGATAGCTGTAAAATTATAGAAATGTTATGTGTGAAAATTTTAGTTTTCATTGTAATTTTATATTATCACTACTACTCAACTTACTTTTCGAAGGTAGCTTTAGTTTGTTGTGTTAAATGGGCAATTGCATTTGAGTGTTGAGAGATCAGATTGTTCTGGTACTCTTGATAGGAGCTGGTGGGACTCTTCATTTTTTCAATGACGGCGGTCTCGAAATAGTTCGACTTGGATTCCCAGAGTCGAAGCAATTTGTTAAGTTTAGCCTCCTGCTCTTCAGTGACGGCTGAAACAGCAAAATGATTAAAGAGTTGTCATACGAGCCAGGCTGACACTAAGCAAGTTACCTGACTGGCACAAACCACAGGCGATGATGTACTAAAAATGCTTTAACTTGAAGATGAGAATGCACAATCGAACAAGAGAGACCTACATCTTGAGGGCATTATTATAAATATGTTACCTATACTGGCATTGCAAAACATTGGAACCACCACATTTTCCAAATTTTTCTTGAGATCTTCTGCGTTTTTGCGTGCACTGTAATTAGGAATAATAGCATCATAGACACCGATTTGATAATGACACGAAGTAAAGGGAGGTACACAAGTTTTGAGGGGATTTTTAAGAAATTGCTTTAAAAATAAGTAAAATATGGTTTACGTATCGCGTCGCATTAGTCTTGTATGCAAATAAGTCAAGAAATTAGAATTAAATACCTGCATGTTATGCTTACTTTAACAATAAATAGGTGTGAATTGAAAGTTCTATAGAGACCATACAAAGTGATCATTTCTAAATAAAATATTTAGGTATGATAACATAAGAATACAATTTATAAAGAAACCAATAAGCACCACGAGTTAATCAAAGACTTAAAGCAAAACAAATAAAGTTAGGTTACCAACAAATATAATTGGACCCCGAACATGAACAAATGAGTTTAGGTGTAAATTATACTGGTGTTTGGTACTAACCAATGGTGTAAGACATCATTGACCAGGTAAATGATGTGGAGTTTCTGCGTGAATGCTGCGCCCGGCTGTGTCACTTTTCTTAGCAGATGCTGCGATATCACTTTTCCCGCGTCGTGTGAAGTTGCATGCTGTAATATCCAGCCCTTGCCTATGGGGAGAATTGATAACCAGAAATATGAGTAAAAATTTCTTGTTCTTTTATTAAACCAGTTTTATTTAACCACTATTAATAAATGGTTTATAGGAGTACTCAGATGTTTTAAATGTATCCAGGTGATAATAGGTGTTTATGAATAAGATAATTAATAATTATTTCTTTACTTAGCAGGTAGTTCAAATTTGGTCAACTTAATTCTCAAGCTAGATAAAAATATAGGGAAGTAGGGTGTGGCTTTATGCAAAACATATGGAAGTACACTGAATCGAATATTCCTGAAAAAGTAAACCATAGAATTGTTGATGTGCAATTCCACAGACAACTTGTCACCTGATGATATGCTGTCTTTGGTGCATGTGTCAATGATTGGTTGCAGTATGCTGTCCAGTTCACTGAGGCTGATATGGTTGTCTTCGGCCATCATCTGGATTGTCTCCACTTGAGCCTTGCTCACCAACTCGTTGATTTTAGCTTGCTGTTGTTGAATCAACACCTAAAACATTTATACAGCTTTCAAATTGATCCTTTCGGAAATGAAACTGCATTCATTTAAGAAAACAGTAAGAAACAAATACCAAACATTCAATTAAAATGTGCTTATTAGGAGACAACATTAAATCATTATGTAGAATACAATATAAAAAGAACAGAAGGTCAATTCTCGTAATTTAAAACATTCAAAAACTAGTTGCAGTCTCATCTCAGCGACAAACAAATGTTAAAAACTTGTCATTTTGACAAGTTTTTAACATTTGTTTGTAGGGAAATTAGAGGTATTTTTGATCAATTGAGACAGATCAGACTGTGAATGTTCTTAAAATTACGAGAATTGCCCCTCAGAGCAAAATAAAGAACACATGTAATTTGTAGAACCACCCTAAAGTACAATACAGCCTGTAAATAATAAATATTGAATTTGTAAACCAGCAAGTCACACAAAAATCTAAGACAACACTGACCAATCATTTTAACATGCATTTGTCACTAACTTGAATTACCTATCTTGATAATCGTCTAGTTCACAAACCAGTAACTACTATTTCTAATCATCAATCATTTCTAAAAATGTATGAGTTTTCATCAAAAGGAACAAAAATCTAAAAAAATAGAGAAACTTACTGTGTGTTGAGCATTAAGATTATTCTCAGATTGAGTTATTTGCTCTTTGAACATGTTGATCTGTGCAGAGATGTTGTCGAGGTCATGGTGGGCGTGCTGCGGAGTGCCGGGCGGCGCCGAGTTGGCCGCGAGCCACTGCTGGAGCGCGGGCGCCACTGCCATCGACGCCGCTAGGCCCAGCTGAGCGGGAGTCGCTCCGGCCTGTTGGGGCATTACATATTGCCTGTTCTGTGCCATATAAGCCCCGGCGGGAGCAGGAGCCGGCTGGCCACCGGCCGATTGCTTTAGAACTATAAACAGCGGAGGTTCACTTAATCGGTTATAACAACACTCAATCAGCGATCATTGGAATATTCAAAACTCTTCCATCGTCATTTCATTATGCTTACTTGCTTGCTCCGTTGTCACTTTGTACTGGTAGTAATTGAAGTAGTCCCCGCCGTAAAGGAAGCTGAATTTTGGATTGTTTTTTTGCTTGTTCTTCGTCATTTTTTCAAACTCAGGTCCATTTCTAGCGACAAACTGTGCAAGTTTGTCGATTATGTTGCGTAGGTCTTGATCTAGAAATATTAATTAACGTTAGCTAGTGAGGCACTTATAATACTTGTCCAAAGAAAATATATTTGATTGAATTAGGACGCACCTTGTGGCGGCTGCGGAAGCTCCATTTTAATAGTTAAATAAGGTTATGTTAGTAGAAAATTATCTCTTTTCTCCGTACTGTATACTAAGTATCTTTCATAATTACAAACATCACATCATTAAAACAATATTGTTCTTGTGAAACAATCTTACAAGTCACTTGTGTTTCAGTTGTGAATGTAACTTGTCGCCAAAATAACATTTCTTCGACACCGATCCAATTTTTTCGGCCATTTGTAATTTTGAAGTGAGTGAGTGAAGTGAACTCCGGTAATCCCAGAAGTGGCAAGTTGGCAACAAAGTAAGCGTGGACGAGGATTCGAAGATTAATTTACGAATGGAATGAGTTATGTCATGAATTCATTTAGGGATTTTAAAATACTGTAGAAGAAAACAGAACCTAAAAATGATGTATACCAAGTAGAAAATATTATAAAAAATCGATGTGCAAAAGTAGTCCCTTCCTTAATTTAACATTTGGTTGGTATGGCAACACTGTTATACGGATCTCTGTCGAGTATTGATCGCTGGACCAATAGTTTTTCAGGCAAAATAAATTCAATGCAGTCATTCGTTGTTTAGTGGTGTCGGCTCAGCGGGCTGATGTCAAATCAGTCGACGTGAATCATTTGTCAAAATCAAGGAACAACTCAAAATAGTACTCTACAAAATAAAGGAATCTTCATCAAAATGTCTTCAATGGTAAGTTGATTTTTCCATAATAATATTATAGACACTATCTCCATGGGCCTTCATGAAGGTGTTACGGATATCACAACTTTTCTTTTAATTAATATCGGTAACTAAGCAATACGAGATATTAGTTTATCCGTATGAAACACCTGCTTAAGGTCGATTTTTGCTAATTGGAACAGAAAACTAGAACAACTTTGATCTGTCATCATCACAGAGCAGACCATTCTGTCTCACAGTACAAACTCAAATATTAAAAGATACATTTTATTAAATAACTGAGTGCACAGTATACTAACTGTATTTAATAATTATGCTAGAGTAAAAATAGTAGTCTAATTAAAATTTATCTCAATGGTCATAATGTTGCAATTAAAATTCATGTAATATCCTTATCACAAAGCATAGGAATCACAAACACCCTTATCATGTCAGGAAATCCATTTTTTATGAACAAACTTTTCAATAGTATATTTTATTCTTCACAGCGGATGAAGGCAGCGAAATGTCCATCGGACGAGCTTGCCATTACAAATTGTGCACTCATCCACCCAGATGACTTCAACAGTGATGTCAAGTAAGTGGGCAGAGCACCGCCGTGTCCTCGTAGAGGCGATTGGCAGCGGCGGCGACCTCTCGCGCCCGGCCCTGGTTCAAGCCATGGTCCGGGGTGAGAGGGAGTGGGAGGCAGTCACCTCCTTCTGCGAAGCAGTCATGCTAGCGAAGGAGGTGGCGGGGTGGGCGAGGGAACGCGCCTTGCGCACCTCACGCCTCAGCCGCCGCGGGAGACGCTCCGGGCGTCGGGAGCCGCGTGACGACTCCCGGCCACCGTAGGCGCGGGCCTGCGGGCGGAGAGTAATGGGTAGCTCTCCGTCCGATCAGGACTAGGCCCGTGCCGGACGGCGTGTTCGTGTTCCACGCGCGCCTCAAAGAGATGTCAGCAAGTGACGGGGCCCCACAGGGCCTAAGCCTGCCAGGGTAGCGGGACCATCCGAAAGGGTTTACCGCTGCCCTGGAACATAAAGGGCTAAGGAAGGAACACGGGTGGGTTTTAGTCAGTAAAAGTCTGACACTCCCTTCTGCTCCACCCAGAGCGGGAGGAGTCATTTGATGATTTCCCATCCTCAAAAAAAAAAAAAAAAAAAAAGTAAGTTTTTATCATAATGACATCATCATCATCATTCATTAGAGATTGGTTGGAACCACCCAGAAAACAATTGTCGTTAAAAGTTGGCAGTACATCAGAAATAGCTCAGGCGTTGCACATAATAATATGATACAGGTAAGTGGTGAAGGCATTTCCCCCCCACTTTCCAACTACCACTAAACATTAATATTATTAATTAGGGTAATAAATTAGTCATGTTGATTTAATACACATCTGTACTAAATGAGAAATGCAATGAATAACTAACTGGTACAAACTGGTGGTATTTATAAATCACAGCAAGTGGTTAATGTAGTCTGAATATTAACCAAAACTTTGCGCATCTACTAGTTATACCTACTTAAATACAATTAAAACCACAGTACCTTTTATTTCAGCTGTATTTAATTTTACATTAACATGTATCCTTGTGGAAAAGGAAGAGGGAGGCCTTTGCCCTGAAGTAGACAATACAGGCTAGTTCGATTAGATGTATCGTTCCTTGCTGTCCTGCAAAGTTTAAAAGGCACCATGATTTAATTTTCTAATTTAGGTCACCAAAGGATGTTTTCGAATAAAATTTAATTTAAAGAATTATTTTTATTTATTATAGAGAGCAGTGGTGGTCCAGTGGTAACGGCTGCAACTTACAAGTTGTAGGTCGTAGGTTCGAACCCTGTCAGGCGCTTTACTTTGTGTAAATTATTTCATCACCACTGCTCTCAAAACGGTGAAGGAAAACACCACTCCCTCTCCCCCAGAGGAGGCCTGTGTCCCAGCAGTGGGAACATTATAGGCTGATTATGAAATATTTAAGTGTATTTTAATAGATAACAAACAGTTCATTTGTCAAATTAAATTTCATTTGAAAGCATCCATTGGTGTAATATCCTTAGTATCAGAGGACTAAAAGCTTTGCCCTCTTTTTTGTATGCCTTGTTCTATCAGAATAACTGCTAATGAAATGTTATTTTCAGGCATGTTGAGATATCTACAGGACCGTCACAGCATTTTGTGTTCAGCATCAGGTTCTACAACGGTATTGACCGTGGCACTGTTGGATTCTCTGCCCCGCAGAGAAAATGGGCTACACTATCTATTGGTCAGGTAAGTTGTAGAGCAATAACTACAATCAGTCTAATTTTATAATCATTCTAAAAGTATCATAATAAAAATCATCATGAATCTCCACAAAAACAAATGGTTTAGCTTTTGACAAGCCATGCCGGATAGTAGATACCTACTCTTGATTTTGTGATAAAGCCAACATGTCATTGCTGTTTGTGATAATATGTTATCATGAATTAAACATCTAATAAACAGGGTAGAAATTAAATTAGATTTTTCTCCTGCAGCCAATTGATGTAAAGCCTTTCAAGCCTCAGAATGCAGAATGTCTGTGCAGCATGACCTTAGAGGCAGACTTCATGTTGAAGAAAACGTGAGTATCTATGGTATAATCCAATTATGTGAGTCATATGTGTAGACCAGTTCAGTACATAGTGATGTCATGAGTACATAAGTGGGTGTATTGCAAACTATTTACAATTTAACTCTACTAGCTTTTGCCTGCGGGTTCGCTCGCGTGGAGTTCAGAAATTATCCCACGGAAACATACTACCGGGATACCATACCCTATGTCTTAACCCAGGACAGGTAGACCACGGGGGTCTACCTGTGCGAAATTTTGTCGAAATACGTTCAGCCATTAAGGCGTGAAAGGTTAACAGAGAGGCAGAGTTACTTTCGCATTATTATTTTATAGTATGGATAGCATTCAACATAATATGCCTTAGATTTTTAAATAATTGATAGACACGCATTGGGTCAGTGTCTCACCTGATGGTAAGCGATGATACGGCCGAAAATGGTGTACCCTTTTCTAGAAGATGTAACTTATACACATACACTCAAGATTTAAATCCTCCCAGGTTATAACTATGGTATGGAAATAGATCATGCACAGTAAAAGTTTTGCCTAAGCGTTTTGTGCGTATGAATGAATATCCACAATAAAGTAGTAGCGTTAACTCCACCGACGCGATCGCCGTATTTACATCTGAGTTGTGCAATTCCAACACGTACTCTCCGAAACGTAACCGATAATAAACAGCCAATAGGCTTGTTACTCTGCGACGATAAAAGTTTTATAGGTTGAACCTTTGCTAACTGATCAAGTACCTAATTGCACTGTGCCTGAAAGCTTCGCTTGCACCGAATGGTCACGGTTTGGTGCGATCCCCGCACAGTCTTTGTCTTCTTGCTCGAAGATATTAGTGTGTGAATAATCCTAATTTCAGTCCCAAGTGTCATCTTGGAAACAATGTTATGATGTTTTTGTATATATTTCAGTTTTTGTATAATACCTACTTCAATGAAAATAATAATAACTAGCTGCTGCCCGCGACGTCGTCTGCGTGAAGGCTCTACAGCACCAAAAATACCTAAGATGCCAGTGTCGCTATAGCATTATAAGTAAACAACTTTTAAAATTGCATTAAAATATAAGTTTTTTTGCGAAGCAAGTGAAGCGAAGCAAGTGAAGAGAGTTATATGGGAATCCTGCTGAGTTCAGTCATAAGATGTGACTGAAGGAAATAGAGAAAATAATGCAAGAATACATTCCAGGACACAAAAGAGTAAAAATACGTACAAAGGTATCATACCTTACAACACTTCCCTATAAACTACGTTGGTAGTTATGCTGCCAGGAGCCAAAATGTAAAGAGAGTCACGATTGGTGACGCGAGAGCAAGCGACGTACAGTTGCCCGTGTGAGAAGCAACTCGTCCTGTGGTCGACACCCGCTGCCCTCAGTGTCTGCCCCTGCGACTTATTGATGGTCATCGCGAAGCAAACATTCACGGGGAACTGTACGCGCTTGAACTGGAACGGGTAGTTATGAGGTATGAAAGGAATGCGTGGTATAAATACTGCCTCGCCGACGCCACAACCCGTAAGAATTTCCGCCTCAATGGTGTGTCTGTGGAGCGAGATGACTTTAAGGCGGGTCCCGTTACACAACTTCGGAGGAGATAGGTACAGAAGAAGCATAATCGGGACACCGACCTTCAGCTTGATGGTATGCGCTGGAAGTCCACTTGCTGACAGGGAGTTCAGAAATTCCAAGGGATAATGTGTGGCGTTATCTTCAATCAATCAATCGATCAATCATTTATTTTGTTAAACATAGGTATGGTTACAGATATTATATAGTCTAAGATATGTGCACTATGTTTTGCCAATATATGGCTTATATATATGCAATATCTTGCTCGACAACAGTGTTTATCGAGGTGTAGACCACTTCATTCCCCTCAATTTCCGAGAGAATGCATTTGTTAATTGCTGCAGCCTGATTATTTTTGGGCGTCAAAATGGCCCGCTCACACACCCAAGAATTCTGCTGGTGCAGTATACGACTGATGTCCCCGTACACACAGCGAATGAGTTCTTCTAAGCTGGATACCACTCTACCGAGAGACTCTGGAAGCACCACCTGTCCACCTCTCTCTTCTGGTAGAGTGCCTTCGCCAAGACTTAGAAGGACATCGGAGAATTCTTGAGCACATGCATTGCCGCCGAGCTGAGCTCTCATATTAATGGTCAAGCGCAGCGTACGAACTCGTGACCAAAACGAAGCTTGTTTCAACGAAGCATTCACCTCGTCAGCCCTCGATCCCCGCGTCACCACGGGAAGCGTTTGCCGGAAATCGCCACTGAACAGAACTATGACACCACCCATCAAATGTTCGTTCCTGCGGATGTCCTGCAGGGTTCTGTCCACGGCCTCAACTGCCTTCCTATTGGCCATCGTACTCTCATCCCATACGATCAGAGAGCAATCCTTGAGCACGTGTCCCTTATTGCTGTTACGTGACACACCAAAAACAGGCGTTTCGGCGCTCTCTAAATCGATGGGAATTTTAAACATGGCATGTGCTGTCTTGCCGCCCGGAAGTAGTGTGGCAGCGATTCCCGACGACGCTACAGCAATAGCAATTTTGCCTTGCCTCCTGACCTCTGCAAGTATGCCAGTGGTAACAAATGTTTTTCCTGTTCCACCAGGTGCATCCAAGAAAAACATTTTACCCTGGTTTTGCCCGACGCTTTCAAGGACGGTGTCATAAATGTGTTTTTGCTCTGAAGAGAACAAAGCGACATAGTCATTTCGTATGGTGGTCATTTCGCCCGGATCGTAATTTGTCTCAGCGTTATACTCCCGATTTCCACGGTCTTTATACGGTGATGATGTGGGAGCTGATAACCCATATTTGATCAGTGGATTGCCGCCGATAGGAATGACCACATCTTGAAGTGAACTGAGACAGGTGTTCAGCACGCGTTCATCAGTTACTTCGACTTCATCTCCAGTAACACGCCTCAAAGCTCGTAGAAAATCTTCAGACAGATGATGGCGATACTTCTCCCACAAAGCTACCAGGTTCGCGACTCCACAAAACACCAAGATGACGGCAAACAGATGACGCATGCAGCTGGGACTGTCACTGACGCTCGCCTCCGCGAGGGTGTCATCTCAATTTTGGTCACCGTCGAGAAGGTGACGTGCTACGCAGGCTGCGCGGTAAGTGGGGTACTCCACGCCATCAAATTTGTCCTCAGAAAGGCGAAAGACGTTGGGCCTCGGACAGTGTGAAGTAACAACCGCAGAAAATTGCATTCGCCATTAAGGTCATGGCACATTATACCGGCACCGCAACAGCACCGCTCCAAACCAGCAATTAACTTGTCATTCAATTTAGAGCATTAAATCGTGTGTAGTATAATATATTTCATAATGTCAATATGAAAAAGCCAACGGCGGGCAGTCAGCGCGCTTGCCGCTACCACACAACTCGACTCGTAGCCCGCGTGCTGCAAGCGAGCGGACCTTGTGCGCACAGCGCGCCGACGGCATGCTTATTACGCGCCGACTCCGAGTCGGCAGCGAAACGTCAACCGTACGTAAACGACACAACGTAAACCGAGACATTATGAAAACGTGCTCAAGATTTTGAGGGTTTTGTTGGAACTTGAATTTGTCGAAACGAACTATACCATACAACTTTTATGAAGAAAATGCACATTGCCATCTATGAATTTTAAGAATAACTAACTACTAACCTCGCCAACATGATCAAATTTAAATTATTTTTTTCCAAAAAGTGTTAACATGTAACTTGATTTGATTTTTATGAAATCTCATAGATGGCGCTGCTTCAAAATTTTCATTATACTACTAACATTAATTAAACTATGTTTCTCTGCCCAAGTTACTTAAATGGCGTAGTTTTTATAGTGTAAAGATAGATAATAGCATGGCTTACTCAAAAACAACATTTAAATATGCGTCGTTAGATTACACGCTGTGACAGAATACGTAGGTAAGAAAAATAAAGATTCACAGCTCCTCCCCCGTAGGTGATAGCGTGATAATATGTTTCCAGAGTTAAATTATGGTTTATTAAATAAATAACATGTCATTTTGTGCATTCAATTATTTTGTGCATTAAATTACGAACAAAAACCTTTTAAAATCAATATTGCTTACCTCCTATAACATACGGCGTGATAATATGTAGCCTAAAGCCTTCCTTGGTTTACAAAGAACATTTTTGCTGAATTTCACTTCAATCTATCCAGTAGTTTTGGCGTGAAGCCGTACCATACACACAGACAAACAGACAAACAGACAAAAATTCTAAAAAGTCACTTTTTGTCATCAGTTACATTTTTCTAACAAAAGCCACTTATTTTTTCTCGAAAATTCTCAATGTACAGTTTTTCTTTCGTTACTGTTTTATTATATGTATAGATAAGAAATTTATTTCAGACGAAGTTCATATACTGTTAGTAATACAAAAAACACTACTTAAAAACACACTACAAAAATACTTGTCAATTATTTCTTTAAATCTTTTGTTTGAATTTCATGACCATTACTGCTACACGTTATTTTAATACGCCAAATACGTACATAAGTACCTGTATTGGTTTTTTTTTTTCGGTAAAATAAGCTACACCTTTTTTTCTATCACTACATCACTAAATATAGGTACTTATTATATTATAAAACAAAGTCCCCCCTCCGCCGCACCGCGTCTGTCTACTTGTCTGTTTAAACGCGATAAACTCAAAAACTTCTGAACGGATTTTCATACGGTTTTCACCAATGGACGTAGTGGCAATATATTATGGTTTTATGTAAATTGGCTGAAATATGACGATGATCGTTGAACATGTCGGAAAATATCATTCCGACTGGGAGTTTTAGGTACTGACGTGCGCCGCGTAAACCAATAGAGTTATATAAATACCCCGGTCTTAACCGTTCCCGTGGGATATGCCACGACATCCAAGCGGGCGAAGCCTGGGCAAAACCTTGTAATTAATATTTTTTCAGTACATCCATGGATCCCTACGATTCGGAGCAGATGGCTCGCGACTTCTTGATCCAGTTCTCCAACCAGGTCTTCACTGTTGGTCAGCTGTTAGCTTTCTCTTTCCAAGACAAGAAGGTGTTGTCTCTCGTTGTGAAGAATTTGGAAGGTAAGATCTTGTTACTATAATATCTCATAGGTATTGGGGGATTTATAATTTAATATATTATTAAAACAATTAACAGTTAATTTTTTTTTTCAGGGCAAAACTCTTAAAAGTATATAATAAAATATAGGAAAAGCACTAAATAAAATTTAAGGAATACTCATGTCAGTTCCTTAAGTTTTGATTTGAGCTGCATAATTACTGACAAATGCATGCACTGACTGGATAGGTCCACTCAATGTGATTCTTTCCGCAAAAGACCATTTCAGACATCAATCTACATGGCGTTACACGATCTGACCAAGATTATGTCTAGACTTTAAAAGAAACTGTGACCTCTGTGTTTGTTTCGGCCTTTCTCCTCAGAGTAGTCAGATAAAACGCCGACCTCATCTAGTTTTAAAAATATGATTGACGTATAAAAGTGTTTGTACGGACGCCAGCAGGTCAACCTACCCGAAACTGTCAGATTTTCCCAATCAACCTTGAACCTAAGTCTTTAGCAATAAAGTCGAAAATCTATTAAAGAAATCTGACAGATTGTAGTAGCTTGATGTGCTGGCGTCTGTACAAACCTACCTAATCTAACCTACCTAAATAAATAAAATCATGTATCATTTAATAAAATACAACTAACTGTCCACAAACTTTTCTGCTTTGATTATTTAAGTTAGGTATGGAAAAGTGATGCAATTTTATTATATATTTTTTTTATTTTTCCTCAAATGAGATTTTGGAAACTCATTTACTACTGGACCGGAACGTAGTAAATGTACTTAGCACTTGTAACCCTTCTACTATTGTTAGGGAAATAGTTCTAGATAAAATAAAGCTACTAGATCTGTCCAAACAAAATTTCTTCGCATAATTTGTTACTATTCTCCTTTCGAATCTGGTTCTAACATAATCCTTCTCTAAAGTTCTTAGGGCCAGTAGGCTACGTTATTTACGGCATTAGCGACGTTTTTTATATTCCTTTAAACGACACTTTGAGCACTCCAACATTTGGGCCATCATCTGATCAAGACCACCATTTATTGGTCTATGTACAGTAAAACCAGAAAAGATATGCGCTTCGGAAATCTTCGTGTTTCCGAAACGGCATGAACGTTGCGCCAGAGAGTACTTTGTAGTAGTGCACCTATCATTTCGCGTTTGTATGAAGTTATTCTGATCCCACTCAAGACAAAATAGGAAAGTAGTCCCATGGTTGTAACAGCTCTATTTAGATCTCATCATCCCTAGTTCGTATTTCCGAAGATAGACGATGATTCCCGAAATGCATACTTTTCTTTGGAAAGTTGTACAATACCATTTGTGTATTTATTATAGCTGTCGACGTCCAAGCTTTGGCGGCCGGCGCTAATGCTGTACCTCGTCGTGTGAGGATGGGGCGACTCCTTCCGGATGGCAACATTCAATTCGACAAAGCTGAAAACTCTTCCCTTAATTTAATCGGAAAGGCTAAAGGGTAAGCATAGTTTGCAAACGAATTAAAGTTTTAAACATGATTTTTAATTTGGAAGCGTCTTTGTGTCTTATAATAATTATCTATATCTATACTTATAATAAATCTGTAGAAGTGAAAATTCTGTACATTGAAAATATCAAAAAAATAATTTACAGGGGGTGTTACTAGACCGACACCGAACCCAAAAATGTGATTAAAAAAATTTTTGTCTGTCTGTCGGTCTGTCTGTCTGTCTGTTTGTTCAGGCATCACGCAAAAACTACCGGTTCGATTACGATGAAACTTGGTATAATTATTCTTTAATATCCTGGGCACCACACTGGGTACTTTTTATCCCGGAAAAGTATATACAATAAAAAACAAACTTAATTTTGCGGTTCGATCCCTATACCCGATTACCACTGTCTGTACTGTACCAACCGCAAATACTAAGTTTGTCGTAGGTTGGGTCACCCGCAGTGGAGTTCATTTTTATTCCTTTTAGTTTTTAGAGTTACTTAGGTTTATTTTTATATGAGTCGTAGGTATAGATTTTAATTTTAAAGTATAGGTAGTATATTTGATAGTGTATTTAGTGACCGTAGGTTATTTTATAATACTGTTAGGTAGGATTAGTCATTCGTATAGATATTAGTTTTTAGGGATTTTGCTTATTTATTGAGTTTAGATTAGTTATCATCAGAAATAGGTTTATTTAGGTAGGTATTTAATTTTCTGTTATTGAGTTTTTTTTTTAATTAGGTAGGTACTACTTAGGTAAAGATATCATATAGGTACCCTCTTAATCACCACTAATGAGACACAATTGGTTTTCTACTGTAATTAGCCACAAAGGGCCCGCGAGATAGATGGCATTCTGGGGAAGCACATACATTTTATCCTGTTAGCACGTTCCCGTGGGATAACTTCCGACATCCACGCGGGTGAAGCCGCGGGCAGAAGCTAGTGCATATAATAAATGTCTAATAAAAATTGATAATTAATGGCCTTCGAGGAATACATTTGTGATGAATAGCTACAAAATTTTCGGCATGGTCCGTAAGATATTTTTTTTTTTAAAAAAGGTCATTTGTTCTTTAAATTGGTACAAATTTCTAAGTCCTAAATAACATTTACGATATAGGAAACAGCCACGCCAGTCTATCATCAACCCTGACTGGGATTTCGGCAAGATGGGTATCGGCGGTCTGGACCGAGAGTTCAATGCTATCTTCCGACGAGCCTTCGCTTCTCGAGTGTTTCCTCCTGAAGTGGTCGAGCAATTAGGTAAATATAAAAATACTTGATAAGTCCATGTACACTTCTTTTCAAGATATTGGTCGAACCCAAACCACTTTATACAGCAATATTGAGATCACAAAACACGATACATTTACGTATCGATGTTCAATCATTGCTTCTAAAATAAGAAAGAAAGAAAATACATTTATTTAGCACAGACTAAAAGGCCCATAAAATATTCTGAAAAATGAATACAAAAAAGTGCTCTGAAGAGCTCTGACGGATTTTTACAAGCATCAATAGATTATTAATTCGTTTCATATTATTTTAGGCTGCAAGCACGTTAAAGGTATCTTACTGTACGGTCCACCCGGTACCGGTAAGACTCTCATGGCTCGTCAGATCGGAAATATGTTGAATGCTCGTGAGCCCAAGATTGTTAACGGTCCCCAAATCTTGGACAAATACGTGGGCGAGAGCGAGGCCAACGTTCGACGGCTGTTCGCCGACGCTGAAGAGGAAGAGAAAAGGGTAAGAGTTGGCTACATGTTGGGTCAAATATTTGAACAACTTAGAATATTGTCTTCGTGAATTTCTGATGGATCTATTATGCTTATTACGATAGCTGATGGAGATAAAACCTTGCTTGAATTGTAATGGTTTACTTATATACTTTCTTATTTGCAGTGTGGACCAAACAGCGGTCTCCACATTATCATCTTTGATGAAATCGACGCTATTTGCAAAGCCAGAGGATCTGTGGGAGGCAACACTGGGGTGCACGATACCGTTGTCAACCAGCTGCTTTCAAAGATTGATGGTAAGTCATAGCACCTACTTAATACCTGAATGGAAGTCATAACATGGATGATTGAATTTCTTTTCAAATTCAAAATATTTATTTGCCCGAAAATACATTGTTCAACAAGGTATTTTCTGAAGATCTTAAAGCCTAAGAGTTATTGTATTCTGCCTGCAAGCAGGCGTGCAAATTACAGCCAATAATAAGGTCATTCATTTTCGTTCATTCAGTTTCATTCATTCACACATTAAATAAAATAAACAAAAACAGATCAAACCAATATACCTAACATTGATGAATTTCAATACTTTAAATTGTCAGATTATAAAAATTAACAAACATTTTAAAATACATTAAAAAAAAGTCAATTCGAAAAGTAATTCTTCTATCAAACACACATATTAAATCTTTTCCAGCTTATATGTTCCTGATTGACTTTGTCTGTCCATATTTAGTAGTAGTAGTAAAATGTGTAATGTGTGTAATAATATCACAATTTCTAAAGATTGTCATCAGTTCTCTGTGAAACATTTTTATTTCTAGAAAGGTCCAATTGGCCTTGGCTTCCACTATTACAAACTCAAAACGGCCATGATCATAACCCAACACTGACCATGTCCTCTCCAAAACCAATAAGGATGGCTTAATGTGCAGAGAACAAAATTTTATTAAAAATAATAATATGTAATGTATTCTCTCTTCACATAATTGAAATTAACATTGGTTTTGGCTGATTTCTTATATTATTTATAATTATTAAATTATTTATATTAATAAATTAATTTAATTAATAAATTAATTAGTTATTTTATTATTATTATTATTTATTTATTTTATTATTATTATTATTTATTTATTATTTCTTTCTTCGACTATATTCCACCAATTTTTCCGAACCCTCCTAAAGTTTCCCCTCTCTTTAGGTGTCGACCAACTGAACAACATCCTGGTCATCGGTATGACGAATCGTCGCGACATGATTGACGAGGCGCTAATGCGACCCGGTCGTCTCGAGGTCCAGATGGAGATCGGTCTACCCGACGAGGCTGGCAGGGTTCAGATCCTGAACATCCACACCAAGCGGATGAGGGAATATAAGAAGATGGCGGAGGACGTTGATTCTAAGGTTTGTGATTTATTTATAGATTATCGAAGCCCTAAGGGCCAGCGAACCGTAAAGTTCTGTAAGTATTAGGACGTCAATGAAAACTAAACATGTCAAATTAAACAAAGTAAAACTACTGTTGTCCTGATCCATTACGTTTTTAGCCATGTTTCTGAATACATCTGCCTATTTTCATGGTTGAATACCGCAAAATAGTTTTCGTCACCCAAATAAGCTTTTACGGGAACATACATTTAACGTTCTTCAAATTGAAAACGCGAGCAATTGCCTCACTTTTCTCCAGTAATAGAGAAGTTAACACACCTTTACCAAAGTGTTGAGATACTTTTATTCTTAAATCTTACATACAGGAACTCGCAACCCTCACAAAGAACTTCTCCGGCGCTGAGCTCGAAGGTTTGGTCCGCGCGGCTCAGTCTACCGCTATGAACCGTCTGATCAAAGCTTCAAGCAAGGTAGAGGTAGATCCTGAAGCCATGGAAAAACTCATGGTTGAACGGGGTGACTTCCTACATGCCCTTGAGAATGATATCAAGCCAGCATTCGGTACTGCGGCCGAAGCATTGGAACATTTCTTGAGCCGTGGCATTATAAATTGGGGCAACCCTGTGTCGTCACTGCTTGAAGATGGACAGCTTTATATTCAGCAGGCGCGCGCTACTGAAGCTAGCGGTAAGAAACTGTTTATTAGTAGGGAATATGTTTTATTTTTTGGTCGTATGTGGGCTCTTTATTCGACCTTCCAAATCGCACTTCTGACTTGTTATCATCTGGTGTTTTTTTTTTTTTTGTTGATAAACAGCAGATTCTTTCAAACTACCATTGCCTACTAAAAGTGTCTTATTTATTAATATTTACTTATTCAAAAGCGTTTACGTCGTGACCATAAATCACATGATAACATGACATAAAAGTTGGTCCTTATAGTACGACATAATTAAATGTAGGTAATTAAAATATTGGTCCTTATAGACTAATTGCGGTAAAGTGTGTCTGTGCCAAAAAATACATATTTTTATAGTATTATTGAGATTAGCTATTAAACTACATACAAACCTAAACTAACACCTTTTTCCCAGACATAATGTTATGGGAAAAAGGTGTTAGCTGAATAGAAAATTGGTCCTAATAAAGTAACTTTCCCACAGGTTTAGTATCAGTGCTGTTGGAAGGACCACCAAACAGCGGTAAGACCGCGTTAGCCGCCGAACTGGCGAAACTATCAGACTTCCCGTTCGTGAAGGTTTGCTCCCCAGAAGACATGGTCGGATTCACGGAAGCTTCTAAATGTCTGCAGATCAGAAAGGTAAGTTGATATTGTGCGTGTTAATAGGAATGACTTGAGAGATGTCAGCAAAAGCAACGGGGCCCCATAGGGCCGAGGCCTGCCAGGGTAGCGGGATTATCCGAAAGGTTTACCGCTGCCCTGGAACATAAAGGGCTAAGGAAGGAACACGGGTGGGTTTTAGTCAGTAAGAGTCTGACACTCCCTCCCTCCTGCTCCACCTAGAGCGGGAGGAGTCACTTGATGATTTCCCATCAAAAAAAAAAAAAAAATTACTTCTGTGATAGCTACAACGGAAATCATAGCAGAATTATAGTCAAAATGCAAACCATTCTGAACAGCGTGCGTGTAACAAATCTTGTAGACTATTTTTGGTTGTAAATTAGGATTTTCAAGAAACAATATAATTCTGCTATGATTTCCGTATTCCATATGGAAGCCTAAGGAAAAGGTCTATTTCCAGCAGTGGATGTCTTTCTTGTCTGGAAAACATAAGGTCCCGTTGATCTGTCATGGAAATTACCTTATTCTCATCGCTTAGTTTCGGCACAACGGTTTCGTAAGTCCACCCACAATTGTATATTCGCAACCGAAAACCAATCATCGGAAATATTTTCAGCTATGGTCTGTTCCAAACGTATCTGATGAAAGAATAAACAATCCCTGTTCAGGTTAAATTCGTACGCAATCACTCACTAAAGGGAATTGGTAACATCTGTATTTATAAGGTTTCAACTTTACATAATTATATCTCACCCATTTTTTCCAAAAAATATTGTTTGGATGAATTTTCAAAAACTTGAAATTCAAATTCAAACTTGAAATCATCTACGAAAATCGAGGTTTAACGTGTCTCAATTGTCAAATGAAAAACATCTTTGCGGGGATTTCAAGTTTCGGCACCCTAATTGCGTAACACACAATCAACCGGAATCAGAATCATTTTGAAGCAAATTGCTAATCCATTGCTTCATAAGTTCGAAAAATTTGTCTGCTCAACACGTAAATAACGCAATGAATGTTGTTGAACTGTCAAAATGAAACCGACTACCATTGATCGTGTGTTACGCAATTAGGGTGCGGGTTTAAGTATTCCAATAATCAAATAAAAGCACTTAATTTGTAAGTGGCACTAGAAATTGGAGAACAGTAGTGGCCCAGTGATAACAGCCGCGACTTCGAGTTCAATCGTTCGTTTCGAACCCAGAGAGGCGCTTTACTTTGTAAAACTTGTTTCATCACCACTGCTCTCAATATGGTGAACAAAAACGTCGTGGAAACTGGCTGCATGTCCTAGAAATTCTAAGACATGTGACATCTACGAGTACTAACCCGCACTGGGTCCGCGTGGTGGATTACTGCCTACTCTCTCTCGCAGAGAGGAGGCCTGTGTCCCAGCAGTGGAAACATTTTAGGCTAATTATGCTATGCTAGAAATTGGCATGCATAGGTACGTTTTCTGATCCATTTCTTTACATTTTCATTAGATACTTTTAGAACAGAGTATACATCAACTTTTTCCCTTTCCTAGTACTTCGACGACGCCTACCGCTCAAGTCTGTCCTGCATCCTAGTGGACAACATCGAGCGTCTTCTCGACTACGGCCCCATTGGACCTCGCTACTCTAACTTGACATTGCAAGCGTTACTTGTGTTGTTGAAGAAACAGCCGCCTAAGGGACGGAAACTCCTTATCCTTTGCACCAGCAGTCGGAGGTAAGGATACGATTTGTTGTAGTCGACTTTCGAATTTTAATGAGTTCGTGACTCAAATTGCGAGAATTGTATTATACTTGTATTATCTTACAAGAGAGACTAATAAAGTGTTGATTGGTTAGTCAGCACTCTAATAACAGTCTCAGATTTATAATTCCTTTATGCCCGTTTTCACTAACACCAAAATGAACGCCTAAATATTATTGCACTGTTAGATTTTCAACGCTTTTATTTAGGCAGTGGAACCGTGCTGGGCCCATAACCTATTGAAACACACGTAGTCGCAAATCATAGACTGAACTTTTTATTGTCATACATTCATAGATAAGTAGCATCAATCATAACTGCCAGTTAGTAAATAAACAAAGGAGATAGTAGTAGTCGCAAATATATTATTGTTACGAGCTTCGGGTTCGTTACAATAAAAATGCCGATAAAAATCACCCAAAAGTTACACTTTAATTAATCAACACTAACAACAACTCGAAACACACTAATTATAAAACACAATCGCTATTAAGTCGCACTTGAAGATCGCTTTCGATGTATTCGCATCTGTAGCAGAACTAAGTCTGATTGCTCGCGGCTAATCCCGGCCTTATATAGTGCCGCAGATAGTTCCAGAACCTTCTATCGTAGAAACATCTAGAATGTTCGAGTACATACCGGCCCCGACTGACCAGATGTCGATAGTTCTAGTTAGTTCTAGCTTCGAAATATCTACTCGTCAATAGATGGCGCTGACGGATGGCGTGACTATTAGTTCTTCCACTCCACAATAGATGGCGCCAGTGGTAACTAATGTCACCATGTATCAGGCATTAATTGTGGCGCGTAACATTATTTTGATATTAATTCTAACATAGGTGTCACTTAGTGTTAGTAAAATCGGGCATTACTGTATGTCGAACTCTCGAGTCCGAAGGCTCTTGCTGAAATAGGAATCTGATGTGATTGAGGAAACAGCATGCTTAGGGACTAATCACACTTATTTAGCTCTTTTCAGCTTTTGTCCATAGAAAACATCGTTTTCTTATGGAACGCATTCCATACAAAATGTGTGTAGTGTGGTTGCTGGTGTGTGTAGTGTGGTTAGTCCCTTAGGCAGCCCCATTTATTATACCGGCTATTGGAAAGTTTATATATATATACCTAATATAATTCATGAAATAGTTTTGGTCTTTCGTGGCGCGACTACTGCGACGACTCTGGCATAGTAAACCATATTCAAATTCAAATTCTTTATTGCTAACTATGTGTACATAAATAAAGTTTTTAACAGAAGATAATCAGTTCTTAGAACATAGTGGCCCTGTTAGGGCATTGCAATTTCAACATGCATGTATGCTTATAATTGTAACAGTTAAACATGCATTAAATTGATTTAAATTCATTAATTAAAAAGAAAAAAGTTATAAATATTAAATTTTAGATAGGACATCGTTTTAATTACATTATATAATTTTATCATTTACATCATATTAATTATAAATTATTAAAGTCATACTCAAATAAAAATACACATGTCATGAGCTTCCTGATTTAAAAATTATCATTATTCATTAATTCAATTATGTCACAGTATTGTAATCATTTAATATATTAATTACCATAATCCTTTTAAAAAATATTTTACTGAATTATATTCACTTTAGTGATAGGTACTTTATTGTACAAAATTATTTTTCCTCAAGAAATTCTGCTATTGAGTAATAGGCCTTTTTAATTAAGAAATTTTTCAGCGTTATTTTAAAAATAATAATTGAATTTATAATCTTAATGTCCATAGGTAGCTTGTTATAAATCTTTGTGCTCATACAGAAAACACTATTTCTGTACGCTCTAGTGTGGGACGCTTTATCTCTTAAGGTATTTTTAAGTCTTCTGCTTTTTAACGTATTATAGCTTGTGATGTTTGATTTTACTAAAATTGAGGCCTGGTAGATAAATAGAGCAGGGAGTGTTAAAATCTTGAGATTTACGAAATGTGGTTTACATGAATCAATTTGGCGCAACCCACATATAGACCTAATACACTTTTTTTGGGCTTTGAACGCCATTTCTTTATCAGTCGAGTTTCCCCAATATAGTAACCCATACGACAGCGTGGATCCCACATACGCATGGTAAGCAGTAAGAAGCGCGGTCTGGTTGGATACTTTTTTAAGCATGTATAGAGCGTAAGAAAATTGATTTAATTTGGTACATACACTATTTACATGTGTTTTCCATGACATATTCGAATCCATATGGATTCCCAGAAATTTTGTATTTGCTACCTCAGCTACAGTTTCATCATTGTGTGCAATAGTTAAAGGAATAGATGTCGCGTTTTTATTTTTAAAGTTCATGTAATGTTTTTGTGAGATTAATTTTTAAATTATTTATTTGAAGCCAGTTTATTAATTTAGATAAGGAGTCATTTATTTCTTGTTCATGATTTTTGTTTTTATTATTTGTGAAAAGAACCGTACTGTCATCTGCAAATAAAACCATAGGTTGCCGAATAGCATTAGGTAAATCGTTTACGTAAATGAGAAACAGTAGTGGTCCCAGTATTGACCCTTGAGGTACACCGTATTTTATAAATCTAGGACTCGATGTATACTTATTCTCTGTCTTTGTAAATGGACATAACTGTGTTATTTCAGTGAACTGTATTCTGTTACATAGATATGATTTGATTATTTGTAGTGCTTTACCTCGAACTCCGTATATTTCCAGTTTTTGCAAAAGAAGTTCATGATCAACATAATCAAACGCTTTTGTCATGTCCATGTATAGAGCTGTAACTTGGTTTTTTTTATCTAGTTCTGTAAGTATTTTTTCTAAAAACTGATGAATTGTCAGTCATAACCATAGTCAGTATAATCAATTTGCCATCCAACGTGGCAATGTTGCACGTCTTTTGTGCACTTTTCCTATTGACAGCGATGCGGACGATTATTTTAATACCTAATGAGCACTTTCCCTTTTATTATAAACGTATAGGTATTATTCATAAAAGATACGCAAAGAAAACATCAGAATACTAAACCAAATGTTTCATCACCAGACAAGTCTTGGAAGATATGGAGATGCTATCAGCGTTCACGGGCGTCCTGCACGTACCGAACCTCTCTCAACCAGAACACGTCATGGCGGTACTTGAAGAGAGCGATGCCTTCTCCAAGCAAGACCTGCTAAAGATACAGCATGATATCCGAGGAGCTAGGTAGGTTGAAACTTCGTGTTAGGTAAATAAGCGCAAAGTGTGGAAATATCTGGCTTCGTCTGGAAGCGTTACTACAAGGCTTTTATAAAAGGGCAAATGAAGAAAAAGTATCTAACTCTTACTGCAGGATCTGAGAAGGTATGTAAAGTTTTATAGGATACAAATACGGTATTTTCACTAGGCGGTTGGCAAAGTTTTGGGCCAACGAGATATAAAATTCAGTCATGCCAGCGACACGAAAAAGAAGAAGACGATTTGACGTCGACGAGATTATGGTAAGTGACCTTGCTTTCTTCGTGCAAAAGGCCTGATTTAAGCCGGGGTAAGGGGTCCGTGGCTAAATAATAACAGCCGCACAGGTCGATCGATCAGGTTAAGCTACGCTTGCCGCGGTTGGTCTGTGGATGGGTGACCATCTTTACATACCGAGACCCCTCCGTGCCTCCGAAAGCACGTTAAGCCGTTGTCCCGGCTGTCATTCGTGGATCTTTGACAGTCGTTACGGGTAGTCAGAAGCCCGAAAGTCTGACAACCAGTCTTACCAAGGGGTATCGTATTACCCAGTAACTGGGTTGTGGAGGTCAGATAGGCAGTCGCTCCATGTAAAATACTGGTATTCAGCTGCATCCGGTTAGACTGGAAGCCGACCCCAACATAGTTGGGAAAAGACTAGGCAGATGATGATGATGATGAAGTGGTTAATGTGGATGAGTACCTTCCCTTGTAGCAGTCTTAATAAGTATAGGGTGTCTGCTTGAGAACATTTCTACGGGAGTTTTTATTTTGCCGTTTCTTGTTCTATGTATACGAGTTTGGTTGCTAAATTAAAGCTATGTCTGTTGGTCTAGTTCTCCTTCGGACTCTGTAACGATCGATTCAGATTCCGAGTCCTTTTGACCTATTCGCTGAGTCAACTCCTAAGGCCCATTTTTCAAAATCTCGTAGGTTTGCGTAGAAAGTCAATTAAAACCGCCAATTGGATGCGATCCAGCATCGAGTGGTACAATGTGATTACTGGACATGACATGATATTTGTCTTGTCTAGACCGTCCCGCATGAAGAAGTTCCGAAGGTTCCTGAGCAATGCGCCAAAACCAACTGAAGAAGAAATTGCATTGACTGCAGCGAATCCAAGGTGGGTGATGTAGTTATCACTGACCTTTGTATTTTCTTGTTTTGTCGCAACTTTTTCTTTTGTTTATTGTATATTTATGTTTGTTTTAATGTACATTCTTAGGCCACTAGGTAGAATAGAATTTAACAAGTTCTTGGGCAGACATTTAAGAAATTATTTGTGGAGTTAATTGGGATTTACAACAAACAATAATTAGAGAAATAAGACCAAAAATGGACACTCCAGATTTGCAGATGCAAGGTACGTAGTTTGTTTTAAAATATCAGTAGACTAGTACTGGAACGAGAGCTCTCTAACCAAGATACACTGAAGGCACGCCGTCTAAAGCCAAGTATGTTAAAAATATTTTTAATTAAGCCTTGATACCAATTTAGTATTTGACCCAAAAGGGCTATCAAGAAAGGTTCAGAAACTCCTTAGCATTTAGCATCTTAGTAAAACAAATTAAGAAAATAATTAATCCTACCTAATTAATCCCAATCCAATTTCCACGTCCTTTATAAAAAAAAGAAAAAAATTGTAGATAATTTGTCTTTTCTTCCCCAGGATCTTCATTGGCATCAAGAAGCTGCTAGCGTTAATCGACATGGTGAAACAAACAGACGAGTCCTGCAGAGTGTTCAAGTTCCTCACGAAAATGCAGGAGGAGGGTGGTCTAGATCTAGGCACCAATGTACAATAAGAATCATTGCAACCTTAGGGACACCATGCGCATACCACACTATCGCCCTCACCCGATCACACTACTGCACACATCTGTACATCTAAAACACCAACCGTCAAAGTAACCGAGAGCTCACCTTGCGTTTCCGATCTTAGGAGCTACGAAATCGATTACGACGAAATCAGCGAATGCACCGAGTCGTTACTCGATACTAGTCATCATAAAAAAGGTATGACGGCCAGAGGCAACGAAATGTCGCCATCTAAAATGCCTCTCATGAGGATTAGGAGCGTTGAAATTGTTTTCGAAGATGAAATGTCCACTTGCACGGACACCGGCATCTTGGATAGGAGCATTGAGTTAATAATATCTGACAGCAGTGACGATTCCACCAAATGTGTGGATGATTTAGATCCTTTGAACATCGAGAAGGATCCCAACTACGACTCAGTGACGCTCAACGCTGAAGGAGATTTGTCAGATGATAATTCAGTCTCACTAACAAAAGATATCGTCGAAGACGTTCCTAAAATTGATATTCCCCTAATTAGTTTCCAAGACGTCGATGAACCTTCTCACGTACAAAGTGAAAGTGTCACATTAGCCATCGATGAGACTTTGTCGCCGAACGTGTCTGAAGTCGGCGATTCAGGTCGCTTCACAGAAGAAGCTTGTTCCTCTCATTTCGAGACGGTTCCCATCGAAGATGCTTTACTTTCGAACTCGTTTGACGCGATCAATGTTGAAAAATCATCGGCGTTGATGAGTTCGTACGAGATGTCTGAGGTCTGTAGCATCGAGACGACAAGACTGTATGAATACATTGACAGTAATAGCGACAGTTCTGATGACTCGGACAACACGGCTACGTGCGACACAGACGCTCGAATACAACATCTGACAAGCCTCAGTAGCAACTTTTCGTACGACGACAATAGCGCCGGCGACGGCTACGATCTACAGTACGATTCTTTCATAGACATGGGCAAATTTTAATATTCGAAAATCTATATAAACATGTTTAAACTTCGCATTAACTTGTGCTTCTCTGTGGATGTTTCTATCTAACGCTTTAATGGATTTTAACATGTGTAATGCAGATTGCTGTTTGACGTTGCATATTAGTTATGAATGGTTATTATTTATATTTATTGTTTCGACAAAAACATTCCAATTGAACTATTGAAGGATTTGATTAAAGTAGGTCCTGTTTTAGTACGCCAGTGTGGTGAACTTTAGTGCGAGCTATTCTGACACCTTATATACCTTCTCAACACAGCTTGTGCACAGAGGGGATCGGTGGTATGCGGCTCTCGTAACCATGTCATGTCTCTTAATACAAAAATTGTTATAGTTTTACTACTCTTTAGCCTTTTTGTAAATATTACGTAATGTTTCCATAGCGCGTGCAATGAAGTATGTATACAGTCTTACGTGAACGATGACATGGTTACAGATATCCCTGGGTTGTAAGTCTAGGCAATAGCTCAATTATCTACAATGTATTATATTATTTTTATAGTGATTTTTTATTTATTTCAATTTGTTATTGAAATGTGATGCAGCTTGACGCTGACTAGGTATTGTGTTAATACTTAAATAGGGATATTTTGATCAATGTGTAATATCGATAGCTGTAAGGGAATGATAATTATTGATTATAATGTCAATACAAATGTAGTATTATGAAACATTTGAGGAATATTGTTGTTATAACTCAGTAGGGCTTCTAGCTTTGACTTGAGCGTTAGTACAATTAAAGTTTAAGTACTTACTTGCACATGTAGTAAATTTTACGGTCAATTATCGAACACTACTACGAATATAAACCTAATTGGATTGTTAACAAGATGCTTATCATGAAGATGTCCAGAGAGCACCTCTACATAACTGTTATGTAGGTGGTAAATATTTAATACAAATAATAAATTATGTAGCGCGTGCGTAAAGTAAATGAATGTTGCGATCTTTATCGAATAAAAATAAAAATTATCTCTAATATTTAACGAACCGTAGCTATAATATTGTTGCTATACATTTGTAGTTATTTATTGTTACATTCTACTGGTTAGCTGCATTGTTAATGTCTTTGATGTAGGATAAAACATTCCACTCACGCATTCAAACTGAGTCAGTGTAGTACTGTATTTTAGAAATACATACATAATCTCATTTACTTATATAAATAAAAATCTTTGTGAAATTTTCTTATATCTTGATAAAGCTTTTAGGTTAGTAGCAAATTAGTGCTTCTAATATATTAACTGCCAACATATATTTTCTTCTATACATATATATGTAAAAAAAAAGATATGAAATTGTGGAATTGTAAAATGATTTTGAGACATAGCTCCTGCAAAGAATGTTCTGAAAATCATTGTTAATTTTTATTGTTATTATTTGTTGTGTTTTCTTGCATGCGATTTGGTGGCCCTCTAGTTATACTGGAACTTCGGCTAATCATGTGCCCCAATATAGAGATGTACTTATTATATTCTGTAAGTCCTCTGCCTAATTATTATAATGAATAGAGTCGCCTCCAAAGTGCATGATAGATACATGTTTTAATATTATAGCAATAAAATTGAATATAAGTATTAGTAGGTACCTATTTATTTAACAAAATATTAACTGTTGCATTGTATAAATGTTATTTGTAAGTACTAAATTTTAATCAAATTGATTTTATTATTTACTTGGTCTTGATCAGAATGAAAGTCAGTTTCTTGTTCATAAGACTTGGTAATGCAAATTATTATTTAGGTACTCTAAGTAAATAATAATTTGCATTACCAAGTCTTAGAGCGGATAATTGCTTATATGTAAGGAACATTACTTACAGTGGCTGTGTCACATTATCCTGTAAGCTTTATTATTGGTAAATAAAGTGAATGAGAAACGAAAATGTTCTTTGAGAATTTATTTCAATATCCGTTACATTATTATAAAACAATCACATGCTCTTCCCAAGGTATAAATATTATTAATATACAGTAGTATACATATGGATAATCATCACATATAATGTCAAGAACTTTAGCTTGAAAATGCGTCTTTATTAGACTAAAACATTGGCGAGATTTATAATGTATTTTAACTTAAAGTAACCAATGGTATAGAATTAGTTGGCGCTTTCACAGGCATCCACCCAGTCGTTGTAAACGTCAATAGGCTCGGATAACACGTTTGTTGTAGTCTGAAAGTCTTCTAAACAAACTCGACACTGTATCCGAGCCGTATTCCGAGCTCGATCCCTGAAAAAAAAAACACGTTCCATTACAAATGGTTCCCAAATATACGTAGACAATGTCATCACTCATCAGCTGATACGTACATTTTCACCTCACAGGACTTCTCGTGGTTACAAAATGGACAGTTGAACTGCTGATCTAAAGGCTCAATGGCCTTTCGCTTTGGTGGCGGCTTTCGTTTTGATTTTCGGCGACCCATGCCTGAAAATTTTTAATGAAGTTAATATTATATTAGATGTTATGTATTGTTTGATTACAGATGTTTGGTACGGACGAAATACAACGTACTACCTCCTTCTAGGATAATTAAATAAATAACTGTGTTACTTACTTATTTATTCGTAGATAGATGCCAGAAAAAATTTGTTGTTAAATCCCGCAACCCAAAACACGAACACGTCAAGTTTTGACAGACAACTACTAACCTGCAAGCGTAAAAAAAGAAAAAGCACAGAAAAAGAAATGTTTCCACTGGCAACCAGTCAGCATATTTTTTCATTTTATGATTTTATTTTTAAATCTTTGTAGGTTTGTTACATACCACAGGGCACAGAACACTAATACCATAAGCCGCAGACAGACGTGGTTTGGATTGTAAATTAAATCCACTGTTATATTCGTGTAATTCCCACTAGACCAGTGGTTCCCAACCAGTGGTCCGTGGACCACCAGTGGTCCGCAGAAGCCAAAATGTGGTCCGCGAACGATTTTAAATTTAGCGGGCGGTGAGCCGTTGGTCGCCGTGCAGTGAGTGAGAAGAGCACGGGTGGAGGGGGCGGTACGTCGGGCCGCCGTATGTAATTCCTATTAAGTTTTGGAACGAAGTTCCTTATCGCGTGTTGCGAAAAGGGGCTAGACGGAAAAAATTAAGACCAAAAGTTGGAACGACACTTTTTGCTATAGGTAGTTGTAAGCCGTGCGGCGTGCGCGTGTTTCTCTGTCTGTCTCTCTCTCTCTCTCTCTTTGAACTTCGTTCCATCCGGGTGTCCCTTGACACCTCTCAAGTTTTTCATTAAAGTTTCAGTTTGATTATTACAGTTTATTTTTATTATACCTATTACATAGTGGTCCTTGCTAACAAGAATAATATAAAAGTGGTCCCTGACCTAGAAAAGGTTGGGAACCCCTGCACTAGACCATCGTATGTACAGTCAGCAAAGGAGATAAGTAACCAGAGGGCCTACTCCGAAGTGCAAATTGCGAATGTTTGGATCGGACCGACACATGGTCGAACCGAATATTATTGAAAAATGCGAAAAAAGTTCGAATCGGCTCAGTTAGGTCGCGACCATAGTCAATATTCGAAAGAATGTAGGAGTGTAGGATCGGAACCAACCGAACCAAATAGTAACTTCGTAGCAGGAAATGGCCGAACATTCGGCCGATACTACTTCGGAGTAGACCCCCAGGGTCGTCGGATATAGTTGATGTTTAGTAAGAAACTGATGGATATTTTGGAATTAAATTTAATTTGCTACATGAACTGTTTGTTTTCTCAAAAACATGGCATCGGTTTCTTACTAAACTTCGACTATATCCGACGACCCTGGTTACTTACCTCTTTTGCTGACCCTAATCGCTACTTGCGAGAATATCGGTTTGTTTCGGCCTTTCTTCTCAGACTAGTCAGATAGGAAACGCCGGGCTCATCTAGTTTTAAAATAATATTTTAAAACTAGATGAGCTCGGCGGTTCCTATATGATTGACCGGTAAAAGTGTTTGTACACACGGCTACACATCAAGCTATGCAAAACCAGTTCACTGTGAGAAAATATCATTCAAAGTGAGGCCAAGACAAACTGGTTTTGTATAGCTTGACGTGTAGCCGTGTGTACAAACCTACTTACAAAAATAAAATCATTTATCTTTTATTAACGGTAGATGTTTTTTCCTTAATTCGCCCAATGGGCAGAATATCGGTAGATGTCTTTTCCCGTTGACAGATGGTAATCGCTACTTGCGAGAATATCGGTAGGTTTCTTTTTCCGTTGACAGGTTGACAGCATGCGCGCACCCCCACCCTTGCGGCGCTTTAGTTTAGTACCTACTAGTAGTCAGCTTGTCAGAAAGTTTGGTTGATAAGTTTGCATACATTTTATAAAGGTATTCTTAATGTATCCGTAAATTAAATACTATCACAAAGATGGCTCGCAACTTAGCCATAATCACTGTGATATCTTTTCTATCACTTGGCAGTAAGTTATTTATAATGTTTTTAAATTTTCATTTATCGTTAGTGGTAACGCCCAGTGCCTAACGTATTTGTTGTATTGTTTTAGTTGCTACTGTTTTCGCAGAATGTATGATACCTTTAGTGCTGAGAAACACTTGGTTTTCTTTCGAAAATGGCAAACAAACTATTACTGACATCAATGCGAGTGATATGACTGGAAGGTAATGTATTGTATTTCTTATTGGTTTTATATGAGTCATTTTTAACACCGTGGGTTAGGATCAAAGAGATCCTAGAGATCAATTAATAATCATAATAAGAAAATATACAATATTTTTAACTTTTACAGTAAATAAAATGTCTGTAAAATTTTAAACAACAAAGTGTCGTCATATTTCTTTCAGGGGTGTATGCGTAAACATAAAGGCAGAATACAGAGTTAACTACACAATGGTGTTTTCATACACAAAGTGTTACTACTGTGTAAAACTGATTGTGAGAACTGTAAATGTACTGGAGAAGATTGAGTCCCCTTGTGTGAACTTGGGCCCTGATGAGGAACCTACTGTGGACAGGGTGTGTCGAAGCCTTAATCCTGACCAGCAGGGACTTATTACTTTGTTCTCTGAGAACTATGTACCAGTAAGTTTCATATAAGATAATTTTTCTTGGCTTTGTGAAAACTTGTTGATAGGTAATATGAATCTAATTAGGATTTAGTAATATGTTTACCTTTTCTGAACCAGTTTCTTTATAAGATGCTCTTTTATCATTTAACAGATAGACTGCCACTGTGTTCACACAATGTCCGCCAACAATAGATTTTCTTTTGTGTCTGATGTCTGGCAGTCAACGTGTTAACCCTTCGTATGCCGGACCGTAGATCCATGCGGGACACAATGGCTTTATAATTTATTGTGTCTGTAATTATGGCATTCAACGGGTTAATGGTGTTTCTGCTCATTGTCATTAAAAGGAGATATGAGTATTTTGTGTATGGCATTATAAGGAGATACAGCTCTCTCAGTGTTCAAGCATCATCTTCCTCTGTGGAGCCTTTTTTCCAATTATGTTGGGAATGGCTTTCACTCTATTGTATTTTTTCACATGGAGTGACTGCCTATCTGACCTCCGCAGCCCATTTAGGACTCAAGCACGATTCAGTTAAATTCACATTAGGTCATAACTTTTTCTCTATGTAAAGCCTAGTAGTCAATAACACTGTTCCTTGAATTCTAGGTCAATTGTCGTTCATCTCTGGAAGGTGTATGGCAGTTTGCATACCAGAACCGATTTCGCTTCACGGGTGAATGTAACCATCCTGATGCACAGATCAAGTCTTGTCAAACTGCTGGAACTCAATTCTTGATCACAAATCAGAAGTTCAATATTACATATAGGAAATGCGCTGGAATGTCTAATACTTTTGATGGTGTTGTGGAATACAGCTGTTTAGGTGAGTTAGTGAGTAGAGTATAATTTTTTGCTCTTTCAGATGAACACATGAAAATAAATTGTCATAAAGTTATGTAAGTTGGTTGTGGATGCATTTCAAATGATTTTTATTGCACACTTATTTTATCTACTTTTAGGAAGTAGGCAGAGTGTTTGAGGTTTCTTTGCCTTTTTTTCCTTTGGGAATTGCACATGGATACCCTCCGAATGGGGAGAACAGGGGGTTATGTCACTCTGTTCCTTCTACTACCATGAGTTGGGGGCCTGGGAGATACTTAAACATTCGCAGCATCTCTGACTGGTATCAGCCTGCAATGCCTAGCGGACCCCATCGCCAAGTGCAGCCAATCTCATGATCGCCCGTTTTCCCATAAAGGCGCGGATGGAACACTGCCTACCTCTTTGGGCCTGACTGTAAGAGCGACGCCACAGCCCCAATTTCGCGGCTCGCAGGCCCTTCCTTATGGTGGATGGAGATCTTTAAGGCCCTTCCTTCGATAACCAGCTGCTCTTCTGGTGCGGGTGGAGTGAGTTGTATGCTCCCTCTCCAGCGCCTCCTTTGTCTGCATCACCTCCTCGCTAAAAGGCGACAGGATCCTACGCGTTTTCGCTTCCGACCATGGCCTTATCCACGGCCGGAAGCGAGATATCACCCGCACCAAGTGTCGCGACGAGGCAGCGCTATTGGGCAAGTTGAGCTCTCCTCGAGCGTATGCTGAGCCGTGTCAGTCGCTGCCAGTGCAGTGCAGTGCCGGGGCAGTCCACATAGTGATGACAAGCGGGCGTCCGCTTCTTCTTCCCAGCGGATAGCACTAGGAAGTGGTGAAGGGCGGGCGTTTTTGGGGGACTGTCTTTTGTAATTTTGAAAAGTGCTGATTCTCAGCCTAATTTGAATAAATGACTTTTGATTTTGCTTCCGGCCTATACGACGCAGATTCGATACATACGTGTCCAGTAAGCACCTGCGTCAGCTGGAAACAGAGGGCGCCATGCTGCCTCTCCAGCCATTCCTCCACAACAGGCCTTACCGCCACTATTGTGGCGTGCCCGACCTGGGTTAGGTTTCTTTTGCGAAATTTAAGAACGTTTTTAAGAATTCATTAAGAAAATGTGTTTTATTACAGGACATTGGTTTGTTAACAAGAATCACTTCTTTGCGGTTGCAAACACGAAAGAATCTCGTAAAGATGAACGATACCGCTGTTTCCTAAAGAACAGAGATGATGATCTGTTTATTGGTGCTTCAATAACACCAGAATGTAACACATTGAAGACTGTTGAGAAATCACCTGAAAGATATCGAGTTACGGCCGTCAAGGTAAAGCAAAATCTTTTTTTTTGTACTTTGAATGTACCATATAATAAGGAATTCAATCCCGATTCGAGATTGGCAGCTCCAGATCTTGCGATCAGGCCCGGAAATCATGCGAGATTGAGATTAGGAGATTTTTGAGATCGAGTTTTTAAAATGCAATGCAACCAATGCAATCTTAACGAAAAGGAAAAAACAAAACAACTAAAACAAAGAACTACGCCTACGTTTTTTTGTTTTTGCGTTTTATTTTTTCAAATTGGTGTTATGTTATAGTTTGTAAATAAAAACAAATTAATTAAATTCGAAACATAAAAATCTACGCTTATTGGAATAATAAATAATAATCATCTGGACTACGCAAATCACAAATCCATATATTATTGTTTTGAAAATGACTTCTCAAGAAACATAATAATATGTGTTAAGTCGGGGGCGCTCAGTATCGAAATCCTGGTATGTGGTGGACATGGTTTATTGTTATGACTGCATAGAGAGTTTTGGCAATAATTAACAATGCAATTATGCATTTTCGCTATATAATCGATTAAAACTCTAACACTAGGCCAGCGATCAAATTCCATATATTTTCACTTCTAAACTATTGGTCTATTGGTGACCTAATTAAAATGGGAAAGAACAATAATAATTTTCTTTTATCTCTTATATAGGCTGAAGTGGTAGAACCAGGATGTAGATTGCCACAAAACTTCTCTGGAGATTGGATAAACACTGCTAATATTGATGCTGATGTATTTATCAACGAAACACATATTATAGAAACTTACTATCCTGACGAGGGCAGATTCAGGAGAACCATTTACGTGTGCAGGTAAAACTTTTCCCTTTTATTGTTATTACTTTTATATTTATTGCAATTATTCAGGGCTTATTGCGCAATAATTACGAATAACAGCATTCTTTTATCCAGCACCCTAATTGCGTAACACACACTATTAATCAACATTTGAATTATTTTGAAGGATATTGCTAATCCACTGCTTTATATATTTTTGTCAAACTTGTTCGTGTGTTACGCAGTTGCTGCACGATGATCTGAAAATTAGACAATTCTGAACATTTTGTGTCATGTCTTTTATGAATTAATTTTCGTTACAGAGAACAGCGTGACAGCAGAGTGATGATGGCTCGTCTCACAGTTGATGGTTGCCAAAAGGATTATGTGTGCTTCGACTTTGTACCACAACATCACAATGTTATAAGGTAAACGTTTATGAAACCTTTATAATACAACATAAATGATGCATTTGCGTGTCGGCAAAAAGTAAAAGGCCAATAAACCATCTGTGATGATGCACCTTCCTAAGAATTCTTTTCTCCGTCTTACGTTTTGTTTTTTTTTTTAGATACCGGAAAGGCTTGGCTATGATTCAGAGCAACTTCCATACAGTATGTTCATGGGTACAGTTCAAAAACAAACAAGAATGGCGCTACGATATATTCTTGAAAAAGGATCCTTCACCCATTCGCTGTCCTGTCGCAGGAAAATTTAATTTTACACAAAGAGGTGACGTACGATTCGAAACGAGGATATTGGGAGGTGTTACACTAAGTCCTCGACCAAACTTGTACTGCAAACTGAATATAAGTGACTTCTCAGTATGCGATATAGACCAGAAAACTATACAGATCAAGGAGAATTACTGTTTGTCTGTGGACTACTTGGGTAGACCTGTTGATATCTACAGTGATCCCGATTACAGGATGAAATGTATTGGATATTGGAAGGAGAATTTGAAGTCTTATCTGATTACCTATGATGAGTTGGATCCCTTCTCTAAGTATAGGTGTTGGGTGTACCAGAGAGCTGACTTGAATAGGTACATAATTATTATAAAAAGTATTCCGCTTTAATAATAGGTTTTTTAATCCAGTTTGTCTATGTTGATGATGTTATCTTCACATATTGTAAGTACTTACATGCATTTTTGTGGGGTACTAAAAAGTGAAAAGTTAAAACTTATTATTATTACAAAGAAAACAACCAACAAGAAAGCCAATACAAAGTGAATAATAAAACATTTTAGTTTCGGAAGTCGGTGGCAATTTTGCAATACCTAAAAAGCAAATAAAACCACAGCCAGCAACTTCCGAACTTCTGAAAAACTATTTCTATTAATTTTTTTGGTCTCTAGGCTAAAGTATTGTTTTTATACTTACAGAGTACTAATGTCTCAAGCCTTAGGCCCATACTGCGACTTGAAACAAGACGTAACATCATGGAACTACACGGAGGGCGCGGCAGTCGCCGTAGAAATGGAAGAATACGAAAGGGAACGGGACCAATGTCCGATGCACTTCGATGACGGCAGCGACCCTTGGTCCACCAAGGAAAACTACATCAAAGTGTTCAGCTTCTCATTTTGGGGCAGCAATTCTGCTCACACCATGGCAGTTAATACCGTAACGATATTATTGGTAGCTTTAGTAACGTTATTACAGTAAATAATAAATGAATGGTCGAATTCTCAAACGCTACTTAATTTTATCTCGCCGGGTCTTACCGGGTGTCCTAATAGTAAGCGATCGTCGCGCGAATACACGGTCATTCCTATGTATTATGAATTTATGACGTACAAACTTGTCTAGATTAATCACGTTCGTACGTTTCTTTTATTTTATTATTTTTATACCTTTCATTAGGACATGGTCTTACCGGGTGTCCTGAAAGAAAGCAATCGTTGCGCGTACGCAGTCGCTTTGTTTTCCTGTCTCTGTTATTTTATGGTATATTGTAAAGACCGAAACACTTTTAAGAACATTGTAAGGTTATGTAGCGTTTGAGTTTTCGCGAATAGACTGACGTAGATTACAAGTAGGTTATCTTACACAGCCTTAATCGGTGTTGTACCTAAACCTCATTTTCACATGAAGTTTTCTGCTGTAGAAATGCTACTTAATTTAATTTTATTGACTGATTTTTCTCCAGTCTGTCCAGTTACGATTATATCATTCCAGTTTTTTGCAAGTATGGATTTATTTTATTTAACTTTTTGTTTTCGCCCCCTATTACATAGTGGCAAAATGTAGGTGTACTATATGTGCAGTTCTGCTTAACCCTTATGACTTCTACCTTGATGGTATGTTATGTTTTTTATCCAGTCCATCCAGTTATGATTGTATCATTCCAGTTTTTTTATATGAATTTGTTTTATTTACTTTTTGTCTTTGATTCTGTACTTTTATGTACACTAACGCTATAGACTTGATGAATCTCAACAAATGCAATGTGCCTTATATCTAAGTACCTATATAAATGTTTTACTAACTACTTTTTATTGTATGCATATTTGATTTGGTTAGTTATTTTACTTTTATAAGATTCATGTGACTATAAAAGAAACTATTTTAATAGGTATTATTTACTTTATTAATGTGAATAAGACAATTAGAAGCACATTCATGACTGCAGTTAAGAATACTTATTATTATGATTGCAATCTTAAGTTTGAATCTCTCTTTTACTATAATGTTTTCCCTTATCAAGTAGTTAAACTCGAAATAAGTTTTAATCTTGTGCATCTATGATGTTAATATTTCCTTCACAATGCTTTTATGTTTTGTATATTCTGACTGCTAATATCTTTTTTAACACAGTAAGCTAATAATATCAAATCTATGTATATTAGAGTAAGCCTTACTTTTGTGTGCCTTAGCAATATGTAAATCTATCAAACTTTCAAGAAGAATGTATGCTGCCTTAACATAATGAGGAAAATATGGAATTCTTTAGTTACTTTATTGAGTAATAACCCTAGGTATCAAATACATTTTTTACATGTTTTTTGTTGTGCAATGTCTATATCTATTTTACAGTATCATTGTGTTAGCGTTCTGTAATGAAGTCCGTCCAAAATATAACATAATATACATGTTTTGTAGACATCTTAATAAAATGTTATAACAAAAACTCAGTGTTTGATTTTATTTCTTTTTGCTCGGCTCCTAGTTAGATATTGATGAAAACAACTACTATTAGCGACACTCAAACCTATGAGCAGTAGCATGGTATCATATAGAATTGCTCTAATCACATAGTTACCATATTGCATGAGCCTGTTTCAGTAATTCATACATTCCTAGTATTCTGGGTGTTTCGAGAAAATAAAAAGAATGGTGATGGTGAAGAATGGGAATTGAATGCATTAATACCTACCTACCTACTTTAACCTATTTCTTATATTATAACAAAGTATAACGCATCTTAATGTCAGTATAAAACACAATTCTAAAACATTTCCTTGTTGTTGTAAACCAAGAAGTTAGATTAATTTTACTTAGTCCAAGATACTTTAGGTATATCAAAGTGCTCAGTCAGGCTGTCTAGATGCTGGTTGAACTTCTCCACTCTTTGTTTGTGAGTCATCTCGGCTTTTTGCTGTATTCTCTGCTTTTGCTGCAATGATATAAAAGTTTGGTTAGTAAATGTGATATAGAATAACAAGAGAACTTTTTACATGGAGACCGCAGTGGCGGTGAATTATTGCTAATCAGAAATTGGCTACAAGGTGCTACACACTAAAATACTTTTTACTAAAACAAGATTAGAATGATGGAGGCGTGATTACAAGGTTATTGACTTGACTATGAATGTACTGTTTTTAAAGAATGCTCCCTATGTTTAAAAAAAGAGCTAAAGACTAATTTAAAGACTGGTAAGTTTGTAAAACTACAGTAATTTTCGGTCTGAAGGTTGTTTTAGGGGCTACTCCACAGAAAACGAACACAAACAAGACCACAGAATCATAGTTAAGTGCGATTACCATTTTCTCCTGCATCTTCTGAAATGCCATCTCAGCCTTCGTCTTAGTGTTTACAACTATGACCGTTGGTTGCTGCTGTTGCTGTTGTTGTTGTTGTTGAACCTGTTGTTTTACTTCATTCTCCATCAGTTTCTCTGTTTCCTTCTTGGCTTTCTTCTTCTTTTTCTTCTTGATTCCAGATGTGTCCTTGATTTTTAGATGCGCTCTATTGACGCAAGCGTATTCGTCCTCGTCGCCCATTTTAAGAGAGTTTCTTTAATGTTTATTATATTTTCACAATTTCCAATTTTTTTAAAACCAAAACAGATCTGACGATAACGGCATTAGTGTCAGTCAGTGTCACTGTTAGTGCCAGTCCCGTATTATTATTATACTCTTTGGTGCCAGTCACATATTTTTATAATAGGGAACTGTCATTTTGACAACTGTATTTTTATATTTGAGAATTTTGAGTACTAAGCTTTTGGTAATAAAAGACGTTCCGTTCTAGGTTTATTAAAACCTTTACTGCGACCGGTATACAACCCATTTTTATTTAGCAAAAATAATCACTGTGTCATCATCTGCCTATCCTTTTCCCAACTATGTTGGGGTCGGCTTGCAGTCTAACCGGATGCAGCTGAATACCAGTATTTTACATGGAGCGACTGCCTATCTGACCTCCACAACCCAGTTACTGGGTAATACGATACCCCTTGGTAAGACTGGTTGTCAGACTTTCGGGCTTCTGACTTCCCGTAACGACTGTGAAAGATCCACGAATGACAGCCGGGACCAACGGCTTAACGTGCTTTCCGAGACACGGAGGGGTCAAAAAAAAAAATCACTGGGGAAAAATAATCACTGTGTAATAAATAGATAAGCACGGACGTGATTAGGGAAAACTTTCACGGCACGGCCATAATAATTTAGCTTTGACTGACGTGATTTTAGTCATACAGTAATACTAATAATAAAAAAGGCGTTAAGAGTGTTTTCTGAATTTATGTAGATAATAACAGTTAATTGAATCTATTGTCGAATCTTAAATTAGTGTACCTGGCAATACCGATGGCTGATTTCAAATTAATTTCAGTAGACAACGCATGGTTGGTACTAAACCGCATCCTGTTAGATTGGAAGCCGACCCCAACATAGTTGGGAAAAGACTGAGCAGATGTTGATGATGAATGCTTAGAGGTATGAGGAACAGGGTGTAAAGTTCATTCATCCTCCATAAAAAAGGGAGGATCCTCCAACCAGACGGTTGTCGTGTCTGGCGGGCAATTGCCCAACGATTGATGTTGGGAAATTGTATATATGCTAATTGCGTGGTAAACTCTGCTTGCGAGATGCAGGATTTGCGTGACGTCAGTATGAAGTGTTGTTCGCATGTGGCGTTGTAGATACCGCTACAATTACCTAATGCATGTTTTTTACTATGTATTTTTGTTTGGGTACCTAGTTGTCGCAAGCGTCACTACTAAGTGTGTGGTCGAGGATTCGATTCCCAGATTAAGCAGTGTAATTTTATATTCAATCAGACATTTTTACGTATGAAAAAAAATATCATAATAAAATACATGGTTAAAAGTAAAGTATCGAATCAGTGTCTATACATAAACGGCAACTATAACTCCCCTATAAGACACCCCATCTGACGACGCGGAGCTTTAGCCGAGTTAAGTACACATTAACTCACGAGGGTGGCAGGTTGACTAGTAGCAAATATCATAAATAAATAAGTGATTGTTCACTACAAAAGAGCGGGAATGAATGGCGTTTCTTGGCGTTATCGGGTCGGCGCACGCGCGCTGCCCGCCGACGCGTACGGCCTGGAGATTAGTTTGATTTTGCGCCACGTGGCGCCACGTGCGTTCCGACTACCCACCAAATAAGATTAACGGATTTGCACACTACAGATTGCACACGAATGAGCAGGAAGTGTAAAGTGAAACGCCGGTAATGAGAACTCTTTGTGGAAGGACCGATGTAATGAGATAGGAAATAAAATGTTATTGTATTATTGTTTGCCATTAAGCGGTTTTTGGCCTCTATTGTGATGACGCACACGGTGTGAATAGAATTTTTCGAAGCGTCTGGTCGAAAATCCTGTAAACCCTTTAGTTTAAGGAATACAATAATATTAGGTATCTACCTATCTTACCTTACCTATGAGTAAGTTTCACGTGCAAGAAAGAAAGATTTCGGAATGCTTTCAATTCAATGATACCAAGATACATACTTAAATCTGCAGTGTTGTGTTTTATTTATTTTTTTATCTTTGCAGCCAAACGTCAAATAGTACAAGACTTACCTAAGCTCCCTAGCTGCTGTAGATACCTACCTAAGTTTGCATAAATGCAACAACATCTTCAGAAAGCCACCGGTTTCAGCCAACTTCACAATAACAATGACCTGAATGCCATTTTCTGACGTCACAACAATGATGGGGTGCATTGAGTTAGCTGATGACACGTGCCTCCTGCGATAAGGCTCGCCCCTGTTACTTAACAGTTTTATCGCAACTATCGTGAGGCAAGCCGCGGATCGATCAGCGGCATTGGCCTTGTAAAGTTGCTGCAAGTTTGTATTGGCAATGTTGACTAGGAACTAGCCAAGTTTGCTTGATGTCGGTGATCTAAAGTTTCCGATTCAACATGAAATAAAATATCAAGTCACGTAGGTAATTATTTGTAGCTAGATCTGTTAGTGTATAACTGATCGGGGCTCCAAACGTGGCTGTTGAGCGTGGTGTCCTCGGTTTGATTCCCAGATCAGGGAAATTGTTATTTATTTATTGAGCAAGGCACACTAACGACGTTATTTAGTTTTTTTTATTAGGGTAGTAGTAGCTCAGAGTTTGGATTCATGCCGGTAAAAGTTACCTTATTGTCAAGGTGGAGGCTCTTCACCGATCCCCTTGTAGGACTTTAAACAAAACTGGTGTAATGTGGCTGTAGCACCTTTACCTAGGCGGACCCAAAACTTTCAACCTTACCGAGGTTGAAAGTTTTGGGTCTGCCTCAAACCGATTTGGATAAAGGCTAGGTATAGACTGGGACGAGTCTCGCGATATTACCTTTATGTCCAGATCTAACATGGAGCCACCAGTTCTTCTCTCTCCTATAGCTCCTTCTTTAAGGAATGCAAGATAATTCCTAAAACCTGTAGAATTAGACGCTTCCTAGGTATGAAAGGTAAAAGCTACGCAGCAAGAAGAATAATCTAGTGCCAGTGCTAACTTAGAAAAAACGGTAAGATATAGGAATTTCACATTTGTACCTTTACCTAAAACGTAATGAAAACTCGCTAAAAAGCTACCACGTCTAACATAGGTACCTGTTTGTATCACCCTAAGCTACCCTTTACGATACCTACCCTGGGAATGAAAAACGCAATTGCATTATGCCCTAATCTTTAGAAATCACAACAAACGCGCATACTTGACTTCTATTAACGCCTCTCGTGCAAAATTCATCGGTTTAGTCCTCACTGTCGCATTACTAGCACAAATCCAAACAAATAGCTAAGGCTAGGTGCAGAACAATGGCGGGAAGCTAATAGACATTAATACAGCATTAGTTATAAGCGCCGCACGCGCCGGCGACGCCTTGTTTGCCAAACTGCCCTAATCCGCTATTTGTAGGGTAGGGATGCCATGGGTTGAGCAAGCGGTGGGAAAGTAAAGTGATGCATCAAACCCAGCACGGTTTGATGCGTCGAAGGAAACTCGAATGACTAGGATAAAAATATCTGCATCCATAATCTGGTACGATTTGTCTAGGACGGTAGGTATTTAGGTACGTGGAAGGTGTCAAGAGATAAACTTCCTATGGTTGCTGGGTGTGCAAGCGGGATTGTAAATTAATTAGTTAGATCTAGGTCTACAATGTGATTATAGTCCAGACGCTAGCAGGTCAACCTACCCGAAACTGTCAAATGTTCCCAATCAACCTTGAACCTTAATGCTTCAGCGATAAAGTTGAAAACCTATTAAAGAAATTTGACAGATTGTAGTAGCTTGATGTGCTGGCGTCTGTACCTACTTACCTACCCTAACTTATTTACACCACACACTTAAGTATAAACATTCACTCTAAGTAAGCGTTTACGTGAATATTATATGTCAAAGCCACTAAGTATTTTCGCCATCCATAAGACCTATCCATTTCCTTTAGTATTTTCGCTCAGTTGGCCACCCTACAATGTAGCCAAATGCCGCTTTGACTTCTGAGAGGAAATCCTTTTCCCACGAGCTTTATTCAAACATATGTAAAGCGTATGATGGATGACGCGGGACCGCCCTTAAGCGGGGGTTAGCCGTTTAAATCACAATCATTTCACCCCTAATACATTTTTTCGTTGGTCACTGAACGATTAGGTTAAAATTTATAATGTAATTTATACTAGGCGGAGTTCAGTGAAAGAGTTGCAATGGCACACGTCAAAATTATTGCGCTTTTTGCTGTAGCGCACCCAGGGGTATAGCGTTACATTTTATTTCCCATAACGTAGGTACCTACACGTTGCGTCGGTCCAAAATTAGCGGATAAAGTAATCAAACAATTCTGTGTTCGTAATGTGAGTTTGCGAACTCACAATCGCTGTTTTGTCATGACTTTGGTAAATATGTCTTGAAAACAATAGAATATGTGAAGTAAAAATGCGGAGCGCGTTGCTTGCGCGGCGGCGGGGGAACGCGTCAAAGTTTTCCCATTACGCGACTCGCAGACATTAGCAGCCCTCTTGGGTTCATTAAAATTTGTCAGCTTGTCGTATAGGAGTAACTTCTAAATGGATGTAGAAACTTCTCTAAGTGAAACTCGGCTGACGTAAAAAGTTTGTCGGATTTTGAGTTGGCGTTTTTTCGACGCCATCAATTTCTCAGCCCGTCAAGAAGATTATTCGCACTCGCATTGCGGAAAAAAGAGTAATTTAAGTTTTCCAGAAGAGTCGTTGCGTTGGAGTTATGATCTTTGTTTGAAAGTTTGATTGATTTATGAAATCCTCATTGTCTGCTAGGACGATTAACGGATCAGCGAAGTTTGTCTTAGAATTTCATAACATTACTACTGTGATAATTCAGTCTAACGAATTCTATTACTCTCCTTATCATTCACACAAAAATGGCCATCTATCTAATTGAATTATCTCGATAGCGAAGCTGATTGACACAAACAGTAAGTAACAAAACATTCAACAAAAGACAATTAAAACACCAACGCCTTTGATTTGATACTGCGCAATCAGTTGCTGGAGCGGACCAGTCAATGTTATTGTCCCTTTTATATTCGAGGGGTTAAATGAACCCCAGAGTGTAGGGTGACGCGATAGTTTAGTTAACAGATGTAATTGTGAATGAATGAACGGAATCGAACGAGTGGAAGGAATGTCGCGTAATTAACGCTGTGGGAGACTGGCCATTAACAGTCAGTTTTATTTTTTACTAGCTTCTGCCCGCGGCTTCGCCCACGTGGATGTCGGAAATTATCCCACGGGAACGTGCTAACAGGATAAAATGTATGTGCTTCCCCAGAATGCCATCTATCTCGCGGGCCCTTTGTGGCTAATTACAGTAGAAAACCAATTGTGTCTCATTAGTGGTGATTAAGAGGGTACCTATATGATATCTTTACCTAAGTACCTACCTAATTAAAAAAAAAACTCAATAACAGAAAATTTAATACCTACCTAAATAAACCTATTTCTGATGATAACTAATCTAAACTCAATAAATAAGCGAAATCCCTAAAAACTAATATCTATACGAATGACTAATCCTACCTAACAGTATTATAAAATAACCTACGGTCACTACGTACACTATCAAATATACTACCTATACTTTAAAATTAAAATCTATACCTACGACTCATATAAAAATAAACCTAAATAACTCTAAAAACTGAAAGGAATAAAAATGAACTCCACTGCGGGTGATCCAACCTACGACAAACTTAGTATTTGCGGTTGGTACAGTACAGACAGTGGTAATCGGGTATAGGGATCGAACCGCAAAATTAAGTTTGTTTTTTATTGTATACTTTTCCGGGATAAAAAGTACCCAGTGTGGTGCCCAGGATATTAAAGAATAATTATACCAAGTTTCATCGTAATCGAACCGGTAGTTTTTGCGTGATGCCTGAACAAACAGACAGACAGACAGACAGACAGACAGACCGACAGACAGACAGACAGACAAAAATTTTTTTAATCACATTTTTGGGTTCGGTGTCGGTCTAGTAACACCCCCTGTAAATTATTTTTTTGATATTTTCAATGTACAGAATTTTCACTTCTACAGATTTATTATAAGTATAGATTGGCCGCGCTTTGCAATTTAATTTTTGTCACTTTTGTATGACATTAACGAAAGCAAAGATGTAGCTATGTTTTTCATAGCCATCTTTGCTTTTTTGACAATTGAAAATAGGTCAATTATTCCGAAATTCCCATTTATTAAGATACATGGGCCAGTAATATAGTAAGTAGGTATCTAGATCATAGTAGGTAGTTTCTTTGGCAATTAGTTTCAATAAAGTATATAATCAAAGTTTCAATAGTTATATACCTAGTAAGGAGAATAAGATGTCATTTTCGGAAACATTTTTAAATAAAAGACAAATTGGTTCACATGTAGATATGCAACTTATTGTTTTTTTCTCTTTATTACAATACAACCATGTTGGTAGATGCCATAATGAAATCGTTAGCTCTAAAGATATCTATTTGGTTTCAATATACGCTTTTAATTAATTTAGGCAGCTGAGTATGGACCGTCTGACCTTGCCATTTGCAATGTGAATATTTATAATGTGATCATTCTTAGTCTAAATGGTAATATTCATCTCGAAAAAAACTTTTTTGTTTGCCACCGCCTTCCAAAATTAAAGTTATTTTTCACTTTGTAGTGTCGTTTTTGGAAGTCGGTTGATTTTTTTTTTGCAAAAAAGTTTTTATTTTTCAATTTTGTTGTAATTTTTACCAGTAGGTAATTTTGGTTTAAAAACTAAACTACTGAACCGTTTTTGATGAAATTTCTATGGGACCATTTGGGAAGTATACCCTTTCTAACAAAAAAAAAGAATTTTTCAAATCGGTTGGCAAGCGACGGAGTTACCTATGCGCGACCAAACATAAAAAAAAAATATGTACAAACATCCGAATTGAGAACCACCTCCTTTTTTAGAAGTCGGTTAAAAAACATATGTTTTTTGCATTTCATGCAAGGTCGCCTCAACAAAACTTTATCTCCTCAAACATAGATTAACGTAACGCGAGATTAATAAAGCAATCTTTATTAAGTATCAGTGTATGTAGCTGTAGTGCGATATAGATGGTGGAGCCACATCGCGGGTAGCAACAAGGGGTGTAACGGGAGACGGCGGTAAATCAAACTCATTGTGGGGCAACCCGCCCGTCGCACAGTAGGTACTTGCGGTAACTGAGATTTAAGTTTTTATTCTGTTGTGATATTCGGGATTTTCACTATAATAGCTTCTTTAGTAGTACTACTAGCTGCGCCCCGCGGTTTCACCCGCATAAGTTTCGATCCCGCGGGAATATCGGGATGATAAGTATCCTATGTGTTAATCCTGGTTACAAACTATCTGTGTGCCAAATTTCATCCAAATCCCTGCAGTAGTTTTTGCGTGAAAGAGTAACAAACATCCATCCAACCTATAATATAATAGAATAGCTTAGATAGCTATCAAAGACTAAAAGATCGTCCCTTTGCATCTGCACTTAATTACGAGATAATTTTGATGCGCCCGAGTCTTTAAAAAGAAATTAACTGAGCATCTGTCATGAACAAGAATTATGAGTAGGTAACTATACTGTGTGAAATCACTTGTCTATTTATGAATTCAATTAATTATATGTAACAGCGTGATTAACTATAGCTATTCTCAGAATTAAAATGGTTCAAAGGGACTTTTATAGAATATGAAAATGTAAGTACCTACCTATATACCTAAGTTATTAGTTTATCATAAAGGGGAAAGCGTAGCGTAGAGTAGCGAAATTCAAGTTTTGTTACGTTTTTTGCAATTTGCAGGCCATATTTTGTTTAACATAAAACCTGAAGCTAACCTGAAAATTGCAAAAAACGTAAAAAAAAAAAATTGAATTTCACTGGTTACTGGTTGGTTGGTTTTACTGGTTCGTTGGTTTGGTTGCTTCCCCCTTAACGTAACGCTAAATGATTTTAGCGTTACCGCGTGTGGATGGATAGCCATAGGTATAATGATATTGAAAATTAGTAGGCACTTATCTACTTAGTTGTTAAGAAAAACGGTAAGATAAGCTTTTTGCCATCTATTATCAGTCAGCAAAAGTAGCCGCTTTATTATTGTAGTTGGCAACTTAGTGGAATTTAACCTCTACTTCTTCAAATTCCGTTGTGAAGGTATCATACATTGGTCTCATCTCATCATTTTTTACCAAAGCTCTATTCCCCAACAAACATTTCAAGCAAAATCCAAAACAATTGCGAACTAATTACCTACTACATCTGACAGCTAGCCTAGGGGAAGTGCACATCACCCGCGCAAACGCACGTCAAACAATGCCGCACGCGCCGCGGCGCCCGCGCACACCGCGCTAATTCATGCTTCCTGACCAGATATGGGAAGCTGGAGTGAACTTGTGACCTGTGACAGATAGGGCACGGCATGAAGTTTGAAGGGTTTGCGATTTCAAGATAATGTGTGTTCATTTAGTTTTGGAGGGCCTTCGAGGGTTTGTATGCATTTTGAGGGATTTTTACGACGGGGATTTATCCTCTTGTTTTGTGAGGTGACATTTGTAGAAATAAAGACCTAAAATTATTAAAATATTAAGAACACAGAATGTACAGACGCCAGCACATCAAGCTAGGTACTACAACCTGTCAAATTTCTTTAATAAATTTTCAACTTTATCGTTAAAGCATTAGGTTCAAGGCTGATCCGGAAAATTTTACAGTTTCGGGTAGCTTGATGTACTGGTCTGTACCTAAACCTAGTCCAAACAGATAACTGCTAAGTTTGAGCTGTAGCGATTTTTTAAGTTTTTAAGAACTGAATTGAAAGTTATAAGTAATGTTTCATCGTTTTACTTTTTATTTTAATGTTTTTTTGACTGTTACAGTTTTTTTTTCATGAAGTTCTGTAGCTCATAGAATAAATGAGATTGAGACGACAATTTTGATAAATTCATTTGCCACGTAGGCGAAACTTCGTAGCATTATTGATTCGTAGACGCTACGCAGACCCATAAAACTAGGAACGTAGAAATTTTTGAAGCTGGAGGTGATTATTACTTCAACTGCGAGCTAGAATAATTAAAATAAAATATAATGTACTTACCTACGGGATGTACTGACATCCCTGATTGCTTTGCTTCCTACGCAAAATACAGTTACGCTAGAATTAATTTCTACGGAATAGGGTTTGAACTTATGACCTTTAAGATAGGTAGTCAACACATTAAGCCTTGACCTTCAGCCATTTACGTATACCCAAGTGAAGCTACTCCTTCTTTATAAATGGTGCTTAATCAATCACTGTTTAGCCACTGAAAACACTGGGCATACTCGTAACTATAACAGAAAACTTTTATTCTAGACATGAGTCCATTGGCCACAGCGTTAGTAACAATTTTACTTAACTTCTAGTGTTAGTAGGTTACAGACACAGATATACACTTAAAATTCAGCGTGGAGATGCACCCAACAACAACAATAACATCAACAACAACAGCAACAACAACATCGACAACAACAATAACATCAGGGAATCCCACCGATCTGCGAATACACTGAGAACTTCCATACAAAATTTGAAAAAATGTATGATAAAACGAATTACGCTTTTATTTTTTCTTTCGTGAATTTTTCCCATTTTTTAATAGTTATTCTGTTATTCGAGGCGGAGACAAATCTAACAAATCAAAGGAAAGAAAGAAAGAAAAAGCATTTATTTGCGGCAAACATGACGCATAAAAAAAAACAAGTTTGGGGGTAAACATGCATCAAGGAAATAAAAATATAGCCGTTCTTAAGTTAAAAATAGTGCAACTAACGCAACTTTGTTTTATACTATCCAACCCAACAACACGTTACAAAGATAAAAAGGAAATTACTTACATACTACTAATATTATAAACGCGAAAGTTTGTATAGATGGATGGATGGATGTTTGTTACTCTTTCACGCAAAAACTACTGAACGGATTTGGATGAAAATATGTTACGGCTAATAGCCGAAGTGCGGCCTAGTTTTAGCCGGCTACAACTAGGTGCAGCTAGGTGAAGACATTTATTTCATTTCAGTGCATAATATAATTCAACACAATTATAAATCTTGTTTCGGACTGACGTGGCTTGTCTGGGGTAAGATGTCTATGGGTAATACGAAATCGAATCAATTGGGAAACGCAAGATAAGAATCTCAAATCAAAAACAAAATGCTTAATTGAACTGAAAACCTAGTTCTAGTCGATGATAAATAGGATACACCTAAGATTAACCATCGGTGTGCGGCTGCACCTAGTTCTAGCTGCTATGATGAAGCCTAAACCTAGTTCTACGAAGCTAAGTAGGATACATCTAAGTTTAACCGCATGTGGCCGGCTGCACCTAGTTGTAGCCGGCTAAAACTAGGTGTAGCCGCACTTCGGCTATTATCCGTAACATATAGATTTTTAATTCTATTGTATCAAAAACATGTTCGCAACATCTCCTTAGTCAATAATCGTCAATGTAGACACGCATTACAGACGGTAACCTCATATATTAATGTTGCTTCTGCACCCTGTAGTGCAGAGGGTCCGAGGTCGGTTACAGCAAGACATTTGTTTGGCGTGTTGCGGCATGTTCACACTGTGCGTTTGGGCAATAGTGATGTGTGTAGGGTAGTTTTAATTGGTTCGGTCATATGGCAGCGGTAGAATGGATAAACAAATGAATTGTTTGACTGTGTTTAGACAAACGGTTTAAAATAAAATTGAGGTTTTCGTTTTCAATAGCGGTTTTCTTTTGTTTTCAGTGTAGGTCATAAGCGTGGTATACTCATTGATTTATCCATGAATTACCGTTTATAGACTAGGGTCAAATACACAAATAAACAACATGGGTATGGCAGAAAATAAAACTGGTTTTACAAACCTATATTAAGTGTTAACTATACCTAGGTAATGAAATAAATACCTAAGTAAATAACAAGTCAAACTTCGTGTTTACCCTGAACTACTCATGATTAATAATGCAGCCGTACTAATTTCTAGAGAGCTTACTTTTATAACAAAATTCGTATAAAAAGTTTACAAACTTAAAACTTTACAAGGCATATTTTAATCTCTCAATCTTAGCCTAACTACATACCTAATTTTGCACCACTTTCCTTAACCAACCCTATACACTGTAGATACATATACGTGGTAGTAATTAGGCGACGCACGAGCCGGTGGGAGGGAGGTGGGCGCCGGAACCGGAAGCGCGCCGGAGATGAAGGCGCGATACAATATCCGGTTAGACGCCATTTCCGCCGCGAGACGACGCGCGTGTGTGGATGCCTTTAGTTACTGATAGATACTAGAGCGTGATTTTGGATTGGTGATTTGTGGTGCTATATTATATTAATAGATAGCTAAGGTAGCTTGGTATATTGTATGATTTGTATGTGTTTCTTAATGAGCTGTGTTTGATGTTTATGAAAAATATTGTTAGTCAGCGGGGTAATAGCGTAACACACTTTCATTTTGACAGTTCAACAACATTCATTGCGTTATTTACGTTGTTCTGCAGACAAATTTTTCGAACATATGAAGCAATGGTTAAGCAATATTCCTTAATATGATTCACATTGGGATTGATAGCGTGCTATGCAATTAGGGTGCAGAGCTGCCTGCGATTCATAATGCATTTTACTACCTATTTCTAATTTTGTCGCTCATGAACAAGTTATTTGGAATCACTGTAACTTAAGGTGGATGCTCCAAGGTAGCCCGCGAAATTCAAATTTTCTTACGTTTTTTGCAATTTGCTGGTCAGTACTAAGTTGTACATTAATTAAAATATGATTCGCGGCCGTAACAAATATGTATTTACAGAATTATAATCATTAGAATCAGTAATATAACTTGTTAAGTTAGCATAATCCTAAAATGTCAAGATTTCATGAAATAGTCATTCAGTAGGATTCGGTAGGATTCTTTTAGTAGGTGGGATCTTAGAGAGTTGTGTTGATGAGTTTAATAATTATAATTTTGTAAATACATATTTGTTACGGCCGCGAATCATATTTTAATCGACGTACAACTTAGTACTGACCAGCCAATTGCAAAAAACGTAAGAAAATTTGAATTTCGCGGGCTACCTTGGAGCATCCACCTCTTAACGGATCGCTGTAAGTATTTAGCAATGTCCAGATGGTAATTCTAATGATTTCAAGACTCTTGACTATCATCATCGTCATCATTTCAGCCGAAAGACGTCCACTGCTGGACTAAGGCCAAGCACCACCAGTTCGACCGGTTCTGTGCTTCTCGCATCCAGCGGATTCCTGCGGCCTTCACCAGGTGATCGGTCCATCTTGTGGGTGGCCTTCCAACGCTTCGTCATCCGGAACACGGTTCCGTTCTCTTTACTGTGCTGTGTTTTAAAAAAGAACCCTACTTGAATAACTTATACAAAGATAGGTAGGTATGGCCAGTACCTATTACCATGATGGAGAAACAGCCTTCCAAAATCAACAGGTCTAACTTTTTCAGTTACAATTGACCTACCTATACCCTGTCCATTATGTAAACCGTTTTTTGACAGATGGAACTAGTGATTGCAGCAACATACAATACATTGATTGATACGCGTACGGTATTATAATGTCTGTAAAAAGCCATAAATAAGATAATTAAATAAGATAAGGCGGTTTAAATATTTATTTTACTACGCATTTTAAAGTAAACTTTTACGTAATCTGAAATATGTACGTGCTAAGACAGCTGTCTAGTAACGGTTAACCTAACGGACAGGGTATAGTAGGCTGAATTAGGTCACAATATCTCATTATCACCCTACCTAAATAGTACCTACTAAATAATCCACATAAATCCAACAATAACATTACCGCATAAAGCCAGTGATTAAACTCATTATACAGAATGAAATTAATCGATACTGAGTACGTACCGATGACATCGATAAGGCAGACGGATCCTCAAGTCCTCACAACCTGAGGACCTGGTCCCTCCTTCGTCCTTTGTCCCTGAAGAGGGAAACAGGATTGTTCTACAGGGATTATGCTTTTATGTGATTTTTCAGTCTGAGTACGGATCGAGAGGCGTTCAGTGAATGAGTGAAGGTGTCTGAAAGGGAATGCTTTGTTGAGAATGGTTTATGGTGGGGTAATGTACGTACCTACTCGAAAAGGTTATAGGTAGGTATGCGTGTAAGTTAGTCGTAGATTTAGACATTATTATCTTATCTAGGAACGTGCAAACTAATCCATGTGCACACATGCTACAGCTGGTAGGCCTATTTAATTTAACTTTAAGGGCAAGATTATCATATTATCAGATATCTATGTACTTATTAAGTAAGTAGTACATGGTGGTATCCTATCCTACTTATATTATAAATGCGAAAGTTTTTAAGGAGGAATGAATAGATAGATATTTGTTACTCTTTCACGAAAAACTACTGAACGGATTTGGATGAAATTTGGCACACAGGTAGTTTATAGCCAGGATTAACACAGAGAATACTATTTATCCCATATTCCCACGAGATCGAAACTTATGCGGGTAAAACCGCGGGGCACATCTACTTAATAGATAAAAGCTAGAAAGGGCGCAATGTGGCCCCTTATCCATTATAAATAACCAAAAAACCTCAAAAATCTAACAAGCGTGATGTTATGTTATGTGTAGCCATTTAATTACACAACGTCTTAGGTAAGACTCCATTGGAAAACAAAATGTCTACCATTGCAAATGGACTGCATTGTCGTCGCTCTTTCCTTACGCATTCCATTAATCACGTTCCAGACTTGATAGACAGACATAAAACTAAATACCTTACAACATTAATAACCCAAAACTAAATGCCTTAGGTACGAGTCTAACCCTTAAAAACTTTGCAGATAAGAATCAAAGTTGAATAGCCGAGACATCTCATCTTAATGTGAACTATATACAGATGTACAAATATACATAAGTATAGTAGTACAGTTTATACATGTAGTAATAATTATTCGGCGTGTTGCGATAATACAGATTTAGATAGAGCCGCGGCTGGTGAGATAACCCCTTACATAGCTCAGAGCACATAGCGCCTGCCCACCCTCAGTAGCGTCAGGCAAAAAAGCGCTTTTTGGGTTTAGATTTTATAATTGTTGGAATAGCTTATAGATGGGCTAATCTTAAGTATATGTCATACTAACTTTTGTTCTCAGTTTCGCCCGCGTAGAGGTCAGAAATGCCATGGGAAAAAAGTAAAAATGAACAATGTACTTATAGATGTAAAAGTAGTAATACAATGTTAGAACATAGGATATACTACCCAGGTCATGATCTACCTGTGTGCCAAACACCGAAATCCGTTCAGTCGTTAAGGCTTGAAAAGGTAATAGACATCGAAAGAATTACTTTCGCATTTATAATATTAGTATGGATAAGGAAGAACTGTTCAAACTGTTTTTAAAAGAGGCGATTTTTGCACCGGAAGAACAAACGGCTGAAGGAAGTAGATACAACCTTTTGTAGGATAGTATATGCCGGTGTGCAGGTTTTATCTAGTATTTTGAAACTTTGCGTATAGTTCTTGGTTTTTGAAAAATACAGGGTTGGTTTCTTCTTTTTAATTTAATGAAAGGCGTTCAAAGTTTACATAATTTAATTCAAAATACGAAAGTGTACAGTTGTAGCCCATAGGTGTTATTTGCGAGGAAAAAGTAAAGGGGCACTTTGCACGTGTAAGCACTAATAAATGTAAAATCTTTAAAATAAAAAGTAACGGTAAAAGGAAGCTAAAATCATCACTATGTATGTCAACACATTGATTAAATCCTGTGCTTTTGTACTCAATTTTATTTACTTTTTATTATTTATACTTATGCTAATCGTTTTCGGATGTTCTTATTCGATATTTTTTTTTATCAAACACCACTTAATTTTAATAACATCATTTACATAAATGTAGATTGTACAGTTAATAAGATCCATTTCCGCAAGCAAATGTGTAGGTAATGTTAACAAAAGTGAAATTAATCGAAAGTATAATAAATTCGCAAAATATGTAAGATATCGATGTAATCAAACAAACTCAATTTTACTGTAATATTTAATATCTTTTAATGTAAATACAGGTGCAAAAAGATTTGCAAAAGATTTTTTGTTGAGAATGTTACTGTATTTCTTAAAAACGAAAGACTAGCGTGCAAAAAATGGTGACACCAGGCAGGTCTTCGTTCTTCAAAGCAATCTACTAGAAACAATGACCTGAATGCTGTCACTATTTGTAAAAAAAATCGTTGTAATGATTTTGAAACTAAAACAATATCTCTAAACACATGTAGGTATTTGAGTAGTTGTTCAAAGAGGAAAAGAGGAAGACCATTTCAAAGATGGGAAGATGACTTGAAAACTACTCCGGGAGGGAGGGACATGGAGGAGAAAAACTCACGACCGTAAAATATGATAACACCAGTGGGGTAATTCTCGTAATTTTAAGAACGTTCACAGTCTAATCTCAATCTTAATCTCTCAAAAAAACGTCTAATTTCCCTACATTTTGACAAGTTTTTGACATTTGATTGTCGCCGAGATGACACTGCGACTAGATTTTGAACGTTTTAAATTACGGGAATACGGGCCCTGGGGGAGGCCTATTCTAAAGAAATTTAAATAAATTGTAAAACGTTTGAAGTCTGTGGTTGTTATCACGTAAGTAAAGTCTCCGTTATTGGTTGGTAGTTGTTAGACCCAAAGTTTTCCCTAATCAGATGCTGAAGAAAACATCTGCATGAAAATACGCAATTTTCCTTCTGACGGTACTCGGCGGATTTCTGAAAGGATCTAAGGAGGGTGGCGAGAGGCTTCGAGGATGCGCCGGGGGCGGCTGAGGCGTGCGGGGCACGCGGGCTGCGCTGTGACGTCACGTCCTATCTCGGCGGCCATCTTGGATTATCTCGTCGCACCTGCGGGGCGCGGGGGGTGCTTTAGTATCGACCCGAAGCCGACCCTGCACATTTTTCAGGGTAAACTTGAAAATGTTTGTTCTATTATTTATTTTTAGTTTTAGATAATGATCTTATCAGATAAAGGTGTTTTGATTTTTACCTTGATTTTAGATAAGCTTGAAATTTATATCAGAGCGTATTCATATGGATCTAATCGGAAAAATAGTACACTTCACAGTCTTAGGCACAATGTGTGTGAAAATGATCACATTTTGTATATCTACCTATCTTTTATTTAGTTCCCTAGAAAGGAAAGTAAGAAAAAACTAACGATAATGAGTTGTGTAAGCAGTGACAGAAACAAAATGAAAGTGTTGTTGTTGAAATAGAATCCATGTTGACCCTAAAAACAAACAAGCCTAAACGAACCACCTGAAATCTTCTTAATTTGAGACGGCAATCCTTCAAAACGAAACGAACGATCGGACGATCGACTTACAGTAGCAATAGGGCATAATTTACCTATATTTTGTTTAGTAACAAAATATATAGGCATTTCTGTAAAGGCACACTGTAAGTAAACAACTAATAAAAACTTTTTTGAAAAAAAACAACCAACTTCCAAAAACAACACTACAAAGTGAAAAATAACTTCAATTGCGGAAGTCGGTGTCCTTGGGTTCGCATTTTCGTTGTTTGCCACCGACTTCCGAAATTAAAGTTATTTTTCACTTTGTAGTGTTGTTTTTGGAAGTCGGTTTTTTTTTTCAAAAAAGTTTTTATTTTTCACTTTTTAGTTGTACCTACCCCACACAAATTCGTATATATTTACAAGATTAGAGGTATCCCAATAACAACTTTGACAGAAATGAGGGTGTACCGTGGTATACTGAACACATCTGAGTACCCCTTTAGAGCGTACAACTTACAAGCGTAACGTTATGTTGTGTGATTGCGTAAATAATACATACTATTACATACCTATGCGATAGCAGCAATAGCCATTGATTTGCTGGCATTTATTGAAGAGTTCCGTTGTCTGTCTCCGAAACTCATCATCAGATCTTGTCGAAATTTCTATGGGACCATTTGGGATGTATACCCTTTCCAACAATAATTTTTCAAATCGGCTCGCAAGCGAAGGAGTTATGCGCGAAAAAACATTTTAAAAAAATACAAACAACCGAATTGAGAACCTACTCCTTTTATAGAAGTCGGTTAAAAACATACACAGCATTAATAGGCCAGTCATATCGAACATTAAAATCGCAAAGTAACGGCTACTTCTGATTTTTTAATATAGGACCACTACCAGTAGCGTAGCCAAAGTCTTTGTCGTAACATAGATCTTGAATATATCTAAATTAGGTATAGGAAAGCACGATACTAACAAGTAGCGTACTAGAACATTATACAAAGAAAAAACGGAACGACAAATTGCTGTTAAAAGTTTGACAAAAAGTAATTACAACATTAAAAAAACATCATCCAACTCAAATAACATAAAACAAAGCCAACAACATAAAATAAGTTTCAATTAAGCATTTAGTCCGCAACTAACACAGGCTGTATTAAAATTCAACTCACACACGCACAGTTATCTGTCTGTGGCAGTTTGGACACGCCGATAGGATCTGCGGTCCCCCCTATCCCCCATCCCTTTGTACCCTCCACTTCAAACGGCGATCCGCCCTTGCTTATTTACAAAGACATAACGGGAAATTTTTATTTTGAGTTATCAACCTATTCCTGTGTTGTCATCTGCAGTTTTGGGGTTGTTTGTGAAAGGAATCGACCTGTATATAAGTTCTATGTCTTAGCAGAACTTGGAATTACCTTAAGAATAATAAATAGGCCTATGTATTATATTGCTCCCTTTCTAGCCATATCATCTTTCACACAGTCCATCCATCCTAAGTATGAAGTAGATATATATTTTTCTCCATTATATATAGGCGAAAAAGACATGTTGTGCTGATCCTAAACAAATGGGCTAAGGGCAAGAGAATTGTCCTTCGTGGATCTTTGACAGACTTACAGTCTTACCAAGGGGTATCGTATTACCCATTAAATGAGTTGTGGAGGTCAGATAGGCAGTCGCTCCATGTAAAATACTGGTATTTAGCTGCATCTGGTTCGACTTAAAGCCGACCCCACCATAGTTGGGAAAAGGCTACGCAGATGATGATGAAAGGCAAGAGAACGAATGATGATGATGTATTTATTATCTTGCTATTGGATCTAATAAACATCATATAGGTCATCATCGTCTTGTAAAGCGTTATCGACTTCATTGACCTTCTCACCTGTAAGACATGTTTACAGAGTGTTTTCAAAGAACCTGAACAAATACATCCTACCACGGGTGTAACAGTGTGACGATCTAAATTCAAATTTTGTTTATGTTTCAAATTGACGTTATTTCAAGTAAAATAAATATAAACTTTATTTTAATGGTAATTATGTTGATTTCAGTGACTAGCACTATTGAAAAAATTATAAAAATGTTTGAAGTTGAACTGAAAAAAAAACCGAAATGAACTTTGTTGTGTAGGAATTAAAGTTATTTTTCCATAAACTCATATTTGTTTACATTTCTGGCAAATATGTCGTGATTTTATGTTATGTATTTTCGGACATGGAACCCGACAAAGTATACACATACATAAATGAAAAATAATTTTATTTCTGTAAGTGGGTTTATAACCTTTTCTATGGACTGTAAGTTGTCTGAGAATAAACAATTTTTTTATTTTTATTTTATATAATCACTTTTTCTAAAACTTCATAGACGAGGTCGGTGCTTCCTATCCGACTACTCTGAGAATTTAAAATCATAAGTGTATTTCATTCCCGTAGCCGAGTAGAGGTGCACATGAGAAAAACCAAACGAGTCTAAAATTAACAATACAGTCTAACAAGTGAGAGAGAAGAGAATAAGAGAAGGGAAGAAAAAATTAAGTTACCATAATTTCAAGTCACTTCTAAGTAATAACAGCCTCACGGGTTGATCGATCAGGTTAAGCTACGCTTGCCGCGGTTGGTCCGTGGATGAATGACCATTTTCACATTACTGTCATTCGTAGATCTTTGTCAGTCGTTACGGGTCGTCAGTAACCCGAAAGTCTGACAACCAGTCTTAGTTACCAAGGGGTATCGTACCCAGTAGTTGGGTTGTGGAGGTCAGATAGGCAGTCGCTCCATGTAAAAAAATACTGGTATTCAGCTGCATCTGGTTCGACTAAAAGCCGACCCCAACATGCTTGGGAAAAGGCTAGGTAGATGATGATTTCAAGTCACTTGCTCAAAACTAACGTGATTTAAAATCGTTGGCAAATCAGAATAGTGAGTGGACGATTCATGGCAAAAGGATCGACCCTTAGGGAGTTAATGTCGTCCGCAAACTGTGGATGACAGTTTGTCTCTCGGGAATGTACGGTGTTACTGTTTACTCATTGTTTTAGTGACTGGGTCAAGGGCATAGTATTTTGTTAATTTAAACTAGAACTTCATAATTGAACGACTATTCACTAACAACTACAAAAAAGTAAACTTTTTTTTTTAGTTGTTAGTGAATAACGTGAATATTCAATTCAATTTCAATCGACAGGTAACTTTTATTTGTAGAATAAAATTGACGTCGACGTCGACGACGACGGCGATGTTTTTGTATGGAAGAACTGTCAAAAATTCAAAATTATTCCCCGGATGTCAATAATCTGGCGTTGGAAAAATCAGCCCTTAGTTGTTCAAGAAGTAGATTAAGGGCTAATTTTTCAATAGTCACATAATTTTCATCTGAAACATAAGTATTATGACGGTTTGACATATTTTATATACAGCGTGGCAGGGACAACGATTTTCCATACATTTCGACGGTGACTTCTATGATAGGTGATTTTTTTTTTGATAATCGGCGAAAAGTTTATGCTAGGGGGCTAGAATAATGTCCTGAATTCATGGTTATATGTAGTTGGTGCGTTGATGATGCCAACTGTCAATAAATTAAAGTTTTAGAGTTAAGTATACCTATTCTCATTAAGATCAGTTAGGTAGATACGCCTATAAGAAATGTTCTGGCAAAAGTAAGAAAATGGATATTTGTAATTATTGATTGCTACGCGCTACGATCCGTAGCACCTCGTAGCAAAAACCGCGTAACTATACCTACATTGTTGTTACAACTCAATTGATTGTAAACTACGGCACTCATTAAGTGGTTATCAATATGTTAATACTTAAGAGACCACCGTGTAATGATGCCGACAAATACTTGACACTCAAACAATGACATCATTGGGGGCACGTGCAGCTGCGCTTGCGTCGCGAATTTTGCGCTGTGTTTCATAAAAGGTGCAACTGTACTCTTTCTAGTCTAGACTATTATGGGCCATAGCTGAATATAGGCTCTTTCTTAGTAGAAAAAGCAGCTGGTCATTATAACCCTGTCTTATATGTAGATGGAGGATTAGTGGTAGGTAGCCAGTTGGGGATGAAAGTGAATTGCTGATAAATTCTTTTAGTCGTTTTTCATCATAAATTGAAGCAAACATAAGTAGCGTTATAAAAACATCAACTCAATTACTCATTAACTGCTAATAGTTCATTAGCTATCCTATAAGTACCTAATAATGTCATCAGAACCGACATAAAAACTGAAGATCGCGTGTCAAAAGAATTTGAAATAAAAATACGAAGGGAAGAATTCAATTTGTTACAAACAGGGAAATTATTAAGTGGCCATCAATATGGAAACAGACCACCACGACAAGTACTTGACACTCGAAACAATGACGTCATTGAGAGCGCGTGCGCAGCTGCTAATGCGCGGTGTATTGCTGTAAAGAGGTGTACTTTGGTGTAAAGCGCTTTACTTTGGTGTATTGTTGCGGAAGTTCGCTGAAGTGGCTTGGAGTGGGCAAACTGAGGCGCGTGCTACGTGGAGGTAGACCACCGGTGGTGTAACTTGGGTATTGAAAAAGGATTGTAGAAAATAGGATGCCAGGAGTTCATATTTGAGGTAAGTATGTACAAGAAATGGTGGACTCTTGACTTTCTTTGGTTTTCCTAGTCTGGAAGCTCCTTTCATTCAGCTATTTTTATTCATTACAGTCCGTTCAACCGATTTTAACTTCTATTCCGTAGGTATAAGGATGGCATTAAAAGCAAAAAAGTGGTTACAATACCAACTATTTACCACAGCTGCCATTTGTTATGCCACCAATGCAATAGAAGTCAAAATCGGTTGAACGGACTCTAAAAAAGGTTTGTTTAAATATCTAATCTAATTCCGAATGGAGTATAGGTGTCCCTGATTTCAGTAATCCTGGCATCAGTCTCTATCGCCTACCAAATACATATATATTTGATAGACGTTGCGTTGTTACTGTGTGGTATTTCTATTAAATACTTAGTGTAAGGGGTGCTTCGCATGTGTCCTTCCGGAAGTTTTCCTGCAGAAGTGACGTGGAGTGGGTAGAGTTGGGCACGTGCTATCACCCGGTGGGCAGACCACCGGTGTAGACATTTAATGCAGTACAATTAAGAGAATTTAGTCAAGAAGATTTGGATTTAGTCAAAGTTACTACACAGCCAAAGTTACTGTGGAGAGAACCAAACTTCTGGGAATATATTCATTATGCGTATAGCTAAGAAGCCCTTCAAGTCGATAGTGAATAGTATAGCTACTTCTAGGCAGACGTGCTTATCGCCAACCACATTTTCGCAGCTAGGTGCCAAATTCTTAGCTAAATTCTGGGCAGACTATATTTATATTATTCATATTGCCATCGACTCGCTAACAAGAAGAGGTAAGAAGGTGGTCAAACGTAACAAAGTAAGTAAGTAAGTAACTAAGTAAGTACGTAAGTTACTTTATCATCATCTACACGGTGTAGATGATGATAAAGTAACTTCTTCTCTAAATCGGGTGTTGATAAAGACTCTATTGACTTGGTCCACGTGAGGTTACAAGAAGATAGGTAAGGAATATTAGGATCAGGGTAATGACTTCTTGTCCAAAGTAGGACAGAGCCGGTTTAATTTTCATCTGCCAACATTATCTAAGTTGAGGTACTAACTTTGCAGGCTTCTGTGATGCAATATTCAGGGAGGGCTAGAACCGTCAAGTATCTTAAGATTGTTTTGATGACGTCATCCATAGATATTTTAACTTTTCAATTATTTACAGTGACTACGAAACACGGTAAGTATCTTCATTTCTATCGTCACTCGTACAAAATCTATTTTGTTTAATGAGCAAATTAAATAACCAGCCATAGCCGCAGGGGAAGACCACCCAAGAATTTTGGCAGTGTAACAGTTCAATCACTTAACGGTAGTTGCTTACATGATTTTTTATCTGCTTATACAGTAAGAACAAGTTTTATTAGCTTGAACTATGAAGTAAGCATTTTTGTATGACATCTGCACTTGCTTATATGACAAATAGTTTAATTTGTTTATGAATTATTTATTCTCGAAGGTACTCTAGATATGTCTCTTCGAACTTAAATACCATAGGTAAATAAGTATAGCTTCCACCATAAATCAGCTGCAATCGCGTACTTACTGGAAAAATATGTCATTGGTGAATATGTCATTGCAAATGTTATGTCACTATGTGGTAATGGGATGTATTACATAGGTCTGAAAATAGACAAACAATGATGTGACTCCTACTATGGGACCTGTAAGATATGTAAAATGTGTAAAAAGCTAATAAGATGTCACATAATAATTATTATCTTGTAAGAACATGAATTATATAAACCAAATAAATAGAAAAGAACATGTATTTTAATAACGTCCCTCTGTCATATAACAAAAAATTGAGATCACCAATAGTTTTAATGGTAGTTTATTTCTCCTTTTAAGGACTTTCCAGTGACAACTGCAATGATCAGAGATCTAATTCTCGTAATTTAAAACGTTCAAAATCTAGTCGCAGTCTCATGTCGGCGACAAACAAATGTCAAAAACATGTCAAAATGTAGGGAAATTTGAGGTATTTTTGACAGATTGAGACTGTGAACGTTCTTAAAATTACGAGAATTGCCCCTCTGGTCATTGCAGTTGTCACTGGAAAGTCCTTATTCCATGAACAGCTGTCATTCGTTATTTATTTTGATGATTGGATAGTGTTAATAACCACCGCTGACGACTTCTTCTTCGTGTCGCTGTCATGACTGAATGTTATATCTGTTGGCAATGAAATATCATTATAAGTAAAAAGTTACTACTTATAATAATAAGTAGTAACTTTTTACTTATAATATCATTGTCTGTTGGCCCAAAACGTTGCCACTTCCACGGCGTCGTCAGTAGCAGCGCAGACGTCACTTGACTGCATGTTTTGGGATATAAAGAGCAGGATAGGAGGTGGAGCATGGTTTGCGACATAGCTCCACATTCACACCCTACTGCCGTTCCGTCAAGGTAGCCCCACTTTACCATCTTTACAATAAATAGATACAATCACCAGAAAGTTAAGTAAGTTTTACACTCAATAAAGATTCAAATATTCCAGCCAAGATCTTCTGAAGTTAGCTCAGCTCTAGATCTAGGGCCTTGGGCATCTTTTGTCTAAAATATAACGAGTCTAAGTTAACTGAGCATAGAGTATAACAGTAAAGATAACAAGTCTAAATAGACTTTAAAATGTTATTGGCGAGTCGCGGGAATTGCTCGTGGATACTTTTTATGAAGCAGCGGTTGCTTGGATGATATTGCGTTGCGATTATTACCCATAAGAAGCAAATTGTAAATTCCTTTAAGAAAGAATGAATGGGGTCTTGGATTCTTCAAAGAATGAATACAAGTTGGAACTGGCTTTTCTGGTGTCTTGTTTGTTTATGCTCGGTTCCTATAAACGAAAACGAATCGTTTTTGTTACCAATTGTAGAAATTTTTATTGCCAAACTGGGCATAAAAATGAGTATGTTAGCTAATTTTACCTGTGATAGCTACTTCCGCATGGGAGGGTCTACTATGCAAAGCTATGAGGTCTTTGTTTTATTATTTTTTGTAAAAATACAAGAGTCTTAATTTTAATCAATAACAGTCCGTAACTTATTGGAATTGGCCATTAGTCATCTTGTATTATTATTGCCTATTCTTATTAGAAACTTATGAAGAATCGCAAAACCAGATAAGATAAAATTTACGGAGCTCTAACTAGAATAGCCGTATATGACAAACATACCTACAGTACTATAGGGGCGAGTGTGTGATTATTTCAGTTAACCACTGAAAATCAGCGCTGTTCTGTGGGTCCCCCATAGCACAGCTGACTGCATCCTACTGAGTGGAAGCCTTATTGTCACAGTCATGACGTGCAGCTGTCGACTATTCCAGTTTTGTGATCGTGATTATATGTAGATCTATCTTTATTTTTTTTAATTTTTTTTTTTTTTAATTTACCATTTACGACTATGTGCACACATATATAAACAGACATTGAAAAACAGAACAGAAAAAATAGGTACAGAGGTGATGCTTATTTCATAAGAAATCTCTTCCAGCATACCTGAGATAGGACAATAGATACAGAGATGTAGACAGCGTGTGATAGAGCAAAGGAGACCAAAAATAATACATAGAATCAAAAATAAACAATTCACTTAAAAACTACTTTATTGTTCGAGATTGTTTAATTATTTTTTGTATGCACGTGTTTCTGTGACAAATAACCTATTTTTTTCTTTCGTGTCTAATTATTCTCCCTAGCAAACGGTAGGTGGATTTAGCATCTGTCTATGTTGAAGATGAAAAAGATTGTCTATTTCAGGAATAAATGACGACTTTTTACCTTTCAAAACATCAAACACAACAAAATGACAGTTAAATTTTCAAGGACAAACAGAACATTAAATAGACATACCTATAAACTTCGTAATTTCAATAGACAATAATAATAAATATTCCGACAAGCTAATCAGCAAACATAAGGAACCGCTAAGCAAACATTCCCGCATATGAAATTGCCGCGAATACCTATAGGAAAGGCGAATGTATTTTAAAATCAATTTAATGTTAGTATGGACGATATTAATGATACTATTGAACGGCAGAGACACACCAGCTGCCGGCGAATCGCGGGGGTCCCGGCATAGAGTAGAGGGCGTAAGGACCGATAGGAATGTGGTTTGATGTGGCTGGATTTAAAATTTTTGAGTTGGGATCATAACCAGGATTATTCAAGAATCTTCTGATAAGATTTATTTTCTCTTTTTATTACTAAATTAGCGACCCGTCTCTACTTTACGTGAGTGCCATTTACTAATGTGGCAGTGAGTCAAGCTATACATATTAGTTATTATATACAAGTTGCAGATTCAGATAAACCTTCCAGGATAAAAGCTCCAAACGTTGTTGAAAAGCAGTTTAACTAAGCGGACAAACCGGCGGTAAACAATATTTTTGGTTTCAAAGCATTGCAGTTACTATGAGATACGAGTATTACTGTTTTTGCTGCAAACTGAGCTGATTTGACATTGAAAGTCTGCATTCAAAGTTGCTATCATTGAAAAATAGGATGTTGCTGCCTTTGCATTTATATGACTCTGTAGAACTTCCATTTTGCTAATTAAGCAGTAAGTGTTATGAAAATTACCTTCGTCTTCCCTTTCAGCTGAAGTTTGACAATCTCGTTCCCACACACTAAAGCTTATTCATAGTACCAATCATCTGTATATATTTTAACAGCATTGTCCCATCTCTTCTTCCCATAATCTATGTCCCAAGTCAGGTGAACCGGTGGCAAAGCACGAAGTGACCATTTGTTAAGCGCCACGTGATGGTACTATATTATTTATTGGCCTTCACGACTTCCGATGGGACCGGGCAGGCGAGCAGGCTTCTACGTCATTACAACTGCTTCAAGGATGCATGAATTAGACTGTCTTTAGAGATGCCTAAGTTAGCGTAAGTTTGTGTAGAAGCTAGATTCATCAGATAATAAATGTGTTGATAGATTGTTATGTGTTCAGTTTATAGTGTGTGAAGAATGGAGCACCTGCTCTGTCTCTCTGGAGACTCTTGGTTGTTTACCCGCATGATGGGTGACTAAGGCCTTTGGTGGATAGTCCAGGTAGGAAGGTATACACAATACCTATACAGTCCAAGCCCTAGTCGTAGTCATAATCTAGAAGTAAAAGATAATTGTATCAGCTTTAAGAACACTTTATTTATCGTTTTGGTTTATTCGCTGTGTGGCTCGTGGCTAAATTATAACAGCTACGCGTGTCGATCAATCAGGTTAAGCTACGCTTGCCGCGATTGGTCCGTGGATGGGTCATCGTCTTTACATACCTCCGTACCTCGGAAAGTACGTTAAGCCGTTAGTCCCGGCTGTCATTCGATCTGGATGGATCTTTGACAGTCATTACGGGTCGTCAGAAGCCCGAAAGTCTGACACCAGTCTTACCAAGGGGTATTTGTAATTACCAATTAACTGGGTTGTGGGGGGCAGATAGGCAGTCACTCCATATAAAATACTAGTATTTAGCTGTTGGTTTGACTGAATGCCGACCCCAACATAATTGGAAACGGGCTAGGCAGATTGATTATTTTGTTTTATTAGTTGTGACAGGCTGCTTTCTTATTCATTTGAATTAGGATGACAAAAGCAGCTGTTTCGAACATTTAATTGATTCCCAAATGTGCACAACAGAAAAGGACAGTTTCTGTCCTCCCAATGCGAGTCTTTTGCACCTGCAAACTTGGACAACATGGGAACTGCAGGTAAGCGTTGATTTATTAAGATTTATATGAAATTAAATGTGACATTTTTAATGAGAAGGTTTGTTTTATGACAAACTGGGATTTTTTTTTAGAGGTTTAACTACTCCTAGGATTTATAGTTCCATATTGATAAGTGGTCGACGTTCTAGGTAGCTGTAAATCAATTCGATAGGCGTATATGGATATCTTTAAAACTTTAAATCCAAACATTACCCAAGTCGCACACAAGCATTATACTTATGACACACACTCCATAAAAGATTGTAATAATTACGTCTTCCGATAAGCATTCGCACTTATGAAAAATGATACCTAACTATTATTTAACAAGAACATTTGCATATCAAAATGATGGTATACACTAGAGGTTTTTTTCTGGTCATATCTCGCAGGTGTTAAACACATCACAATATCACATAAAAACACATTTTATCTTATTACTCGTAGGTGGGGGCAAAAAATTTAATTGTGGTCACATACCTGTTCACGTAACAAGATCTCGTATTCTCGTCTATACAACGAGATAAACAAAATCAACATAATAAAAATATCTTTATAAAGGCACCGAAGGCGTGAAGATACTTGAAGGAGGTAAGCGAATCGTATTTCAAAACAGCGAATTCGATATGTCAATTTTTCGCAAGTTTTATGTTTATTGACAGCACGGGTTTTTTTTTTCGCGGTTATGGCGTGGCTATTGCATTATCGGTGCGTTTGCAATAAAAACACAAGAAACGGATGTTATTCCGGATTATTCGTCATTAATACTCCGGGATGTTTCGTGATTTACCTTAATGACTTCTGAGCAATACGCGACGTCGGTCATCTGAAGCCATTCATTCCTCTCCCACAATTTATTCTCATGATTGAAGGCTATCAAACTAACATCGAGCACACGCGTCGAAAAAATAAATCAAACATTCTCTTTACGACGCCCACCATTAATAAAACTCTTTAAAATATATTTAATAATGTCCACAAAGGTACGGAGCACAATGCTCGACCCATAAAGGGGCAGCATTTATTATGGCGACAATATATCGAACACAAAAAGATATTGTGACAAAGACGCGTACTTTTTAATAATATTGTCATTTCTCAGCAGCAGTGGACTCTTTCAAAAAGCCATAACGCAATAATTTATCTCTTTATAAGAGTTTTTTATCTGTGGGAGAGCGCGGGTGACGCCAGGTGAGCACGGGTTAACTCCATACAGCCTTCTATACATCCTATTATGTGTCTATGTTATAGTGTTACGCATTGGTGGGCCTCATTTTTTATTCGAGATAATCCTAGATGGTTTGAGTACATACAGGATAAGTTAACCCGCGGGAATGTTATAAGTAGGAAGTTTAAAAGCTTTCAATCCCGTCGCATAATTTTCGCAGGCGTTGCGTCTTCGCACCGATTTTTCTAAACGCGAGAAAACTTTCGAGAAAAATAGAATAAATTAGTTAAAATCTAATCTAATTTGCAATATTTTTGAATGCGTTATCAAAACAGTGAAAATAAATCTTACTCAAACTTGTGATTAACATAAAATTCGGCGCGAAACACGATTTGCGTTATTGCGCAAAAAATTAACGACAGTCTTTATAGCTATCGTCGAGACGGGGTTGACATTGGAGCCTCAATAAAATCGATGAAATATTTAAGGGGCAGCCGCCGTAACTCATAGCGGGTGAGTTAAGGGCGAGCGCCTATTGTGACAGTGTTTGCACAGGTAGCCGCACAGTGGGCAGCCGATAACACAACTCGTGAGATTCATGAGATCCCTGTAGTTGTGAAATTTTAATTGTTTAATTAGCATACAAATTATCGCCTTGTATGGGGACAGTTTTTGAAATTGACGTGCCAAGTATTTTGTTATTGCGTAATTTTGTTGTTTATAGTTTTGTGTAAGTGCTACTGTTGAATGTTATGTTGTGGTGTCAGCACCACTATTTCCTATCTGACATTCTTTAACTTCTGCAATCATTGGATAAGAGCATCGACTATCTTGATGTTTCTAAGACAAACATTAGCAATAGGGGTCTGATTGGAAGACAGTCGAAGTGGTCTGCAACGTTCTCCTTAAGCTGCCGATGTCCAACTTGGGCATCAGATCAAATGAATTTGTTGCCAATGCAAGAATATAGAGGAGGAGAAGATGTTATTTTATTTGAATAACATGGGTGTACCGCAAGGGTTGGATCGGTATAAATGACTCCAGAAAAGGATGTCTGGAAGGATTTTGAAGAGGCTTCTGCTCAGCTGTGTAGGCTAAAATAAAACATGGTTGTGATATATGTTGAAACAATTCAAATAACGTGTCAACATTAATGTAATGGTAGTTTCCTGAATAGCTTTTTCGCTAGGGAACAATCAATTAACTGCGGCGCAACCATACAATTTTCTGGCAAACGGAAAATAAATCAATAGAATATTCTATTAACAATAGTACCTACTAACAGTAGGGTTAGGGTCAACATGTCCAGAGATCGCAAAAGACTCCCGGTTTGGAAGGAAAAAGGGGAAGCCTCTGCTCAGCAATTGGACACTATACCTACAGGCTAAAAAAAGAAAATAGATATTTCTTTTTTCCCCTTTAAAACGAAAAAAAGCTTGGCTTCTACTAGGCGTTAAAACTACCTCTGCGGTTTCTAAATTTGTACACTAAACCACTTCAAAAAGCAAACGCTTGCATTTAACGCCAGCATCCAAACTATCCAGTCCGCTGACCCGTGAGTCCGTGACGTAACTACTCGCATTCGTGTCACGTAGCCAGGTACTAGAGTTACACTAAATCCCGCGTCCCGTACTGTCCCGGACTTCGCCGGTTCGGGGAAGCCGCATGAAGTCGTCACGGCGCCCCGCCGGGACGGTAGCCGTGCGGGCGGTCTGACTCTCCCTTAATTAATTTAAATGCATTTACCTGCAGTATGAGGGTATGTGGTCCATGCGTATGGTGGCTTATGAGGATTTGATTGAAGACTTGTTGGACAGAGAATTGATACTTGTCTACATGTCATTGTGACTTCGGGGATTCGTAAGCGCCTTGTTCACATTTAGGTATGCTATTGAATAGATTATTTCTCGGAAAACTGCACCCTAATTGTGTAACATATTTTCAATCACAACTCGAGAATTTTGAAGGATATTGCTAATCCATTGTTTCATAGGTTTGAAAACTTCGTCTGCTCAACAACGTAAATAACGCAATGGACGTGGTTGAACTGCCAAAATGAAACCCACTGCGATCAATTGTCATTTTATGTGTGTTACGCAATTACCCCGCAGGCACCATCGTCGCTTAACATCAGGGGATATTTGACCAAAGACAAGCCTAATCTAAGGTAAAGACGAGGCTCGTAAAACCATGAATCATTTTAACATTATAAAGTTTGGAATAGACAGTGCACACAAAGTGTATTTAATCGATTGACCTTTATTTATATGACTCAATATCCGATTAAAATCTGTCTAGTATTTTTAGTTTTGCATATTTACAACTAGTTCACATGCTTATGACGTATTGAATAAGTTAATATGCATTTATTTTTGAAATGCAAGGATGAATCGTCATTTTATGTCGAACGTACTGTAAATGTGAATGTTCGTATGCTTGGATGTTTGTTACTCAATTACGAAAAAACGGCTGAACGAAAAAAAAAAATGAAATTTAGCACACAGATAGTTTATAACATTCATCGTTAGTCGCCATACTTCCAGGTTCTGCCATTGACCTCATCAGAACAAAAATGTTACGATTGACATTAAATTGTGTCAAATAATGATCCAATCCGACCATAAATTAGCAAATAATAAATGTCTCGTGTGACTTATAACCCGCGTGGGAAAATACAACGGATACTTTATATTCCATTTTAAGATCAACACGGAATACATAAATAATAAAAAAAACTATTAATTTGTAAAACGGCACTTAATTATAATAATATTGCTAAATATGACGAAAATAATATTTATGGTACGAGAGACATATAAAAATATGTCGTATGTTGGAGTTACGATGAGGCTGTCCAGCCGTTTTCGCATCCGGAGTGTGCACACACGACCTAACCTTGTCATAACGGCTTCCAAATGTGAATTTTATATTACATTACCCAATCGTTACACTAATTTACAAGCCAGCTACCGGCCTTCTCCGAGAGAAATATAATTAGACTAATTAGATGTAATGAAAGAAATCGAGATGCGTTCGGAAGCGATGGTAATCTCTATTGCCTTGTGGCAAGGATTACGCGGCTATAAAATATTAAATTAAGAATTCGTATGGAGACATATGGTGCTTACTAGCCGGGAGACTAATTAGAAGATTTTGTCGTAAAATAATAGACACGTAATTGACGTTTAGAACCTGTTTTAATTGAGTCGGCGACGGAATTAGGAAATAAAATGGTTATTGCAATATGTTTTTAATGTCACTACGAACTGTCGTGGTCGTAAGAAGATTATGTTATTGGTAATGTTCTGTAATAATCTTGTATTCGATTAGATAATTGACTTGTCTTTATTTATACAGGATGTGAATGTTTTAGTGGGTAAGATCAAAGTGTTGGTAAATGCTAACGACTACGGCTTACAGAGGATTAAGTTAATTAGTGGATTTTGCTGAGCTGTGTAAGCGAAAAAGGGATTTGTTTCTTTGACATGTTCCTAAAACTGGTAACCAGAGTGAAAAACTCGCATACACCAGTCGACGCAGACAGACAGCGATGCATATTCTAAGATATTAAAAAAAAAAAACATTTTTTTGGCTCAGGCACTTGACACAAAGAAAAGCTTATAGGTATCTATGGAAAGGGAAAACATTAGTCGCTCTCTCAACAGGCTTATTGCAAACCGAAATAACACCATAGCCAAGCTCCCACTTAACGACACATTCCGCAATTTAACTCGTGTCTAATTTAATTAACCAACCACAAACGCGTGGTACCAACAAACCCAAAATAGATAAATAATAATTTGCTTACGGACCGCCCCTAAGTTTATCACCAGCCGTGGCAAATCTCTGATGGACCGCGCCTAATCATGGACCCTAAACACAGTCGTAATTTGCGTTTTATTGGCGTTACGTATTTTATAACCAGAATTATGGCGTATTATGCAAAATTAAGTTGAGCAAACCGATTTTAAAGTGTGCCGCTAGTGCGACCTTGTGTGCGAAATCGTGTTAATTAGGAGAAATAAACAGTTATAAGTGGTGATTAGGTAGGATTTATATACTTTATGTGCCTTTGAGTGTCGGTGTAAATGTGTTAGAAATTTTTGAACGGATTTCATGTGTTTTAGTTATGTATGTATGTATATTTCAAATTAAGGTGAATGCTGATTACAGACAAAATGCAAAAAAAAAAAACATTTATTTCAGGTTAGTACCATATTAGAAAATATCTTTAAATTATTACAAATTAATAAATACAAAATCACACATCAATAGATACAAACGTGTAAATACAATATAAATATAACATCAACACATAAATTAGATGAATCAAATTAAAATTCATATTCAATCATAATTTATTAATATGTATTCACTACAATAGTCTTTTACGAGCGACTATATGTAACTTGTCTGTCACAGCAGTATAGCACATGAGGACAGTCCAACTTATTTCCTATCATACTCAGAACGGTATTAAAGGCAAAGGGCATAGTGTCCAAAAAAGGTCCTTCCTTAGTCAGAATCTTCGTTCTGAATAAGGACCTTTTTTGGACAGCAAGAAACTGCATAGTTTCAGATTGTTGTAAAAGACTAATGTTACTTAGATGAATGAAGATGCCATAACTTTCAAAGGATGATCAGTCCCGAGTCCCGCCGGCGCCGAACTACATAGTTGAACCTTATTTTGGTTACCTTAACATCCCGATACACAACGCAATCATCAGCAAAACCCTACTTTATTCAGAACTTGGAGCTTACTTCAAAAGTCAACAATGAATTTAAAAATAGTAAAGGTCGTACAAGCCAAAAAATATTAACACATTGTATTAATTAACCAAACTAAAAACAATAAAAAAGCAATTAGGCGTATGCAAAAATCCTTTTGTGTCACAAAATATGAGAAAATCAACATTTTACGATGGCGAAGACGTAGAGCTAAGATAAGCGCCATAAAATATTTGATATCAAAGTACCGACGAATGATAATACGATAGATATACGTTGGTATGGTGTATGTTATGTTCGTCAGTTACGATTGACAATGTAGATTACGAAATAGGTTTGTAGTCCATTACATTAGGAATAAAAGAAATCAAAATTAGGAATAGAGGCAAGGTTTCAGAAATTTTTTATTTTTTATTTTATTTTATTAGGGAAAACAAACAATTGTACATTTTGTCTTACATCTAAGTATACAATAAAGTGGGTTAACGTACAATCAACAACGTCTCCACATATTACTATAAGTATTAATTTACTTACATACAGTACGGAAGAAAGGTAGGGCTTATTTTAATAATGATACTTAATTATTAGGTTTTAAGTGCATTAACTAATTCTTTTTTAAATAAATTATGAGCTAACGTAAATATGTCTATTTTAACAAAGTGTTGGTTATATATTTTGGGTAATCTGTGTAGAGGCGCCCGTTGACCCGCATTTGTACGACTAGAGGTCGTAGCAAAGAGTGGGTAAGCGCGCGCCTCTCGCCTCATTACAGTTCTGGGCACGATATAAAATATATTATTCACAAGTTCAGGGCAATCAAACTTGTTGTGTATCAGTCCACGGAGCATCATGGTTTGGAGTAACAGACGCCTTGAATGTAGTGTTAGTAGCTTAAATTTCTGCAACGACTCCTCGTACGGAAGACGCTCCAAGTGACATTTAAACTGCATTGTTTTCAAGTACTTACACTGAATTTTTTCTAATGCTTGATCATATTTTGCATAGTAAGGGTCCCATATCATACACGCGTACTCTACTTGCGGTCGTAATAAAAAGTTGAAAAGATGTAGATATGTGACTGGGCGTTTGAAATCCGATGACGATCTCATAACAAAATTGTACATTTGGAAAGCTTTAGCTATTGTCTTTTCAATGTGTAAATTAAGGTGAAGTTTGCAATCCAAAAGTACACCCAGATCACAAATTTCAGTTTCTTTACGAAGGAGTTCGTCGCAGAGGCTATAATCGTAGTTAATTATGTTTTTGTTTTTGGTAAAGTTAACGTATTTACATTTATCGATGCTTAATTTTAAATTATTTTTGGTACAGTAATTTGACAATCTATTTAAATCGTCTTGAAGAAGATAACAATCGTTAATCGATAAAATTTTCTTAAAAATTTTAAGGTCATCTGCGTATAACAAAAACTTACTGTTTTGAAAGCAATTACCGATATCATTAATATAAATAATAAATAACAAAGGACCCAAAATTGAACCCTGCGGAACTCCAGATGTTGCCAAAAATGTGTTAGAATGGTACCCATTACTTACTATAGTTTGACTGCGATTACTAATATAAGACTGGAACCAGCGTAATAAATTCCCCCTGATGCCATTATATGAAATTTTATTTAATAGTATTATATGGTCAACTCTATCAAAGGCTTTTTTAAAGTCAGTGTAAATTGTGTCACTTTGGGCTCGAATGTCCATATTATTAAATAAGTGGGTAGTAAAGATCATTAAGTTTGTAACAGTAGACTTTCGTCTCACAAAGCCATGTTGCTCCGGAATTATACAATTTTGAATAAATGGATATATTTCGTGGTGAACAAGCTTTTCAAATAGTTTAGCTAGTGTAGAAAGAAGAGAAATGGGTCTATAATTCTCAATGTTTTGTCTGTAACCACCTTTAAAGACAGGAACTATATTAGCCTTTTTCCAGATGGCAGGGAACGAACCATTGTTAATACATTGATTGAAGATCCTAAATAATGGTTTGCATATTGTATTCGCGGACCATTTTAAAAAGCAAGGAGGTATCCCATCTGGTCCTGACCCTTTATTTAAGTCTAACATCTTTAATTGTTTGCAAATTAACGAAAGACTAAAATGTAAGCCACAAAGAGCTGTGTCGTTGACATTGGATTGTTCAGAGGCAGGGCTCCAGTCAGGTGTTAGACTAGATGGCTCGTAAACTGACTGGAAAAAGGCTGAGAAGAGGTTACATATTATAATAGGGTCTCTAGATGTCACATCTTTATAATACATTCTGGAAGGAATCCCGGATTTTCTTTTGCGATTAGCAATGTATGCCCAAAAGTGTTTGACATTTTGTGGGATACTATCCTCAACACTATTAATATAGATACGATAGCATTTGATACACTCTGTTTTAAAACGATCTCTATATAAGGAGAAAATTTCATAGTCTGATAAGTTTTTGTATTTTTTCCATTTTGTCCAAGCTTTCTTTTTATAATTAAAAATATGTATAAGGGCTTTAGAAAACCATACTGGAAAATTAGAGTTTTTCGGTTTGGAAAGAGGGACCCGGTTTTTTATTATACCATATAGGTGATCATAGAAAACGTCTACGTTTTTTTCGGCTGATTCACTATCTAATTCCATGTCCCAATCAATTTCATCTATATCTCTATTAATGAGGATATAGTCAGCCTTACGGAAATTATATTTAGGCGTGCATAAAGGACGTATGGGAGTAAGTTTATGATTTAAAGAAAGAAGAGTGTAAAAAGGAGGATGGTGATTATCAGCTTGAAGCAGATCCTGATTAGGTTTATATACATGGCAAGTAGTATTGGAGATTAAGAGGTCCAGAATTCGCCCGTTAGAATTAGCTAGTGGGTTATATTGCTGAATATCGTGAATAGTCATAAAGTTTCTTAAGCGGTGCAGAAATGGTCGTCTCTCATTTTATGATGTCAGCTTGCAAGGTAGCTGAAAATTAAAGAACAATAATATGAGGGCAACAGGAACCTCCTCAAAAGGTACCTAGACTAGTATCCCCCCCCCGCCCCTGAATCGCAAGATTTTTACGCCTTGTCAAAACAAGAAAATATCTTTATTAGATTAAGGGTCGATTTTTCAATCGACAGAAAATTTTTATTCGTAGAATAAAATTGACATCTGACAGATTGTGTGGAAGAATTGTCAGAAATTCAAAATTATTCCTCAGATAAAATTATCTGGCGTTGAAACTATCAGCCCTAAGGGCTGATTTTTCAATCATCTGATAACTTTATTCGAAGAATAATTTTGAAATTTTGACAGTTATTTCATACAAAAACTGTCAAACGTCAATTTTATTCCTCGAATAAAAGTTATCTGGCGATGGAAAAATTAGCCCTTTAGTTAATATGAATTTTTCATACACATAAATCATCTGGAATAATTTTTTTATATGATGGTGAACATCCATAGAACAAAGCGGTCATACAGACAGACACGAAAATCGACTTTAATTTAAACTGTTTAGAGATTAGTTACTATCTGCTATGATCATTGATGGACCCATTTCAAAGGAAGGACCAAGGTAATATAGTTATGTGTAGATACAGGAGCTGGACCTAAAATTGAAGGGCCTTAGATCCTATAATGTAAAGATTGTCTCGTTATCGTATCGTGCAGTTGCTTAATTTGATCAACCGGAATCATAGTTTTTTTTTTGCCATTATTTTCTCACTGCTCGGTACCGGCCACTCCCTACTGTCTCTCCAGCAGCCATAGTTGAATCATTGGTTTTCTGACGTTATCATATAATTATTTTTATCGCCGCGAGATAGCACCCGTTCTTCCGCAATTAATTTTACAGCAAAATAATTGAACACAACTTTCTCACAATTAAACGACACATAAAATTGAAATCGCAGCTCGAGCAACACGCCCGAGCGATTACGAAGTTGAGCGATCTTTGTCAGCGTATTAAAGTCTGACCGAATTATCTTCTTATTTAGGGGTAATGTTGCCATGTTCACATCGTTAATTCTAATATTGCAATAAATATGTCTGTTTGGTAACAAGGCGGGCCATGCCGAATGCTATTAGATCTAATAGAGCGTGCAATCGTGGGGTTTGGGCTGTAACCGTGAGCCGTGGATGCCTCGTCCCGGTGGTCGAGTTTTTTTTCCTTCACTGTAAATTGTTTCTGGTTTTGCGTTTGTTTTTTGATTTATTGTTCCTCTGTTTGAGTTTTAACTTGAGATAATATTTCGTGCAAATATTTGGGATGGCTAACATAGTTGTCACTTCGGCGTTGTCTGTTTTTGTTGTGTTGTGCTTTTGCTTGGTTGCGTAATTTTAATTACATTGTAGCTGTTGTTAAAAGTTTTGAATTGCAATTTACTTGCTTTAATAGGTAGGTACTTAAGTGTAGAAATGAAAGTTTAAACATAGATTGCAATATAAGGTTTTTCTGTAGGGTTTACTTCGTGGTAAAAATCTATGATTAATATATAGAATACTTTTTATCCCGATATTCTCACGGGATCGAAACTTATACGGGTGAAACCGCGGGGCGCAGCTAGTACAAAATATTGGTTTCTAGCTCTTATGGAAATTCTGATTTTAGCCGTTTTATATGGAGAAGAATCAGCAGAAAACTCTACTCTATGTTGGTTTATAACCAGAACTTTTCTTTCACAACGTCTTCGTTCCACTGAGTATTTATTCACTTTCTATAACTATCTAACATCACAATTTCTAATTCCAGATTACAACCCGAATTCACCGAAATGAAAACTCACTCCCAAGTCCCATTACATAAAAACATAGCTATAATCTTCATGAATCCTTTGTTATGTGATGGTTAACAGAGCATTTAACGGGGCTCGTCAGAGGTACAGAGACAAAGGCATCAAACCAAGCGACAGATAAAGGCTAGCTGGCTGGCTGTTTGTTTTTTGCACTCTTGCATATTTAAAAAAAATACTGTGCACTTTGTATTGAACAAAATGGTGGAGCAAATTATGACGCGTTGGGGCCAAAATAATAGGATTAGTTAATGAGTTATATTATGTTTGATTATTAACATACGTGATACGTCCGGGTGAAGAAGTAACAAAATTATTCAAGATTATTAACTAAACTTCCGTGATACATCGATTGGTTTTAATATTAACCTGTATCAAAACGGAAATTTACAGTTATTTTGCAGTATCTACGATGAGCAATAAAATTATCAAAATATGCTACACGTTACCTTGCAGTTATCTCCAGTCGGATATCGGTTTATCTACGAGTATTTTGAAGCAATTAGATATTGATTTTAATCATCTGCAAAAATATTGTTGATAAAGTTTTGATATTGACTTCATGTGATTTCCGGAAATAACTTTCAGATTAGATATCTAGTTTTTATCTATCTGTGGTTTTGTACTTTGCTTTCAATAGCATATCACTAACTATTTGTTTTTATTTGAAGTGTCAGCTACTGGTTGCTACAAAATTTTTGAATTTCGAATCAACACTGACTCAAAAAAGGTTAAGTGTAAACCTCTCAACCTTTTTTTAATAACACAACATATTTAAGTGTTTGCTCACTACGGGAGCAATGGAAATCATTTGTACAGTCATTGAACGAACAACAAAACATCAACATTGTATCTGAACAAAATAAATAAATAATCTCCTCTACACAAATAAATATCGGCATTATCGGTCTGTGTTGCCAACCGCGACCCACTGGGCTGGCCAACAAAAGAAAATAATAAATTCTAATACAATGTTGTGTCACCGCATTCGTTATGCAATTATTTGGAATTGGATAGTGTACGTGAATAGGCGTGATGAGAATGTGATTGAGTATCGATGTATTTACAGAATTGTTAACTAAAATTTTATTATTATTCTTATAACATAGTTCTAAAGGGAACTTACCTATACTGTATTTAACTGTATGTAGTAGGTAGGTCTGCAGCTTCTTTTGGCACTACTGCATATATACCTATGTAGGTAAGGCCGATATAATGCTAGGATCGTAAAAATGTTCCGCTTCTAGCAACTAATATCGACACCTAAGGAGAAATTCTGTATAATATAATAATAATATTGTATTGACTGTATAATATTGTATTATTTTGACTAAAACTTGAACAAGTGATTTATGCGTATATATGCACTTAAAATAATTCGGTACTCTATCATATAAAATTAGCTGGAAACATAATCAAATTGCATCTTGATTAATAGTAACATTTATACCTAGAAGTAATTACATTAAAAGTAGGGAGTAATTACTAATTAACTTCTGACGTACAAATGCATGCCTAAATATGAATCAAAGAAATTCGTGCCTATTAAATTTCTAACAGTCATCCCTTCTGTATCCATTAATATTAATTAATATAAACTTAGGAATTAATAAAACAAGTTTATACGCATTATGAATGTCAAGCTCTGCTGTCCAGTGTATTGTGACCCACGGTAAAATAAAGAACTAAGTGTTACTGCGCTAATTTTGACAATTCCCTTGACGGGCAGCGTTTCGGACAGGGTTCAAGTTATGCTGGGCCGTTTGTAAGAGCAGTGTGTTGAGATTAAAATGCTCGATTTTTAAGATCGTACGAGATGATACGCAAAGGAATTTACTAACGAATGTGGCTGTGGTTATAATACATACGTAATAAGTGAAATAATTAGGTTGTTACTTTTTTGAGTTATATAAAATGTTTTTGCCGAAAGAATTTTTGTGTTTGTACCGAGGTCAAAAAATCTCTTAAAATACTTGTGAAAGCTTGTATTTTACTCGGCCTTTTGCTAGATGCAGAAAGTTATTAACATTCATATACATCTGGAAACATAACCATGTGAAAGTGAAATCAATTATGTATCTACTTGTTTTTGTTTGGCTTTAAGTTGAAAACTATTAAATATTATATCTCTATACCTTTAGAATATTTTTAATCCAAAAGAGTTGACATGGTAGGAATTTCGCATTGGAATATTCTCATTTCTGAATTCGGCGTAACAGTGAAAGTATCCAGAAATGATCCCCAGAAATGCAGTTTTTTTTCCAAATCATGGGATTTCGCCCACATTCAGATAACTATTAAACGATCATTAGCTAGTCACTCAGCGATACCTGCCCTTACATTATGTTGTCAAAATATTTCGTTCAAATTTTGAGAAGGTTGTATTTTTTCTCGTACATTTCGTGAATTCGTTTGTCGTCGTACAAAGCGCCGTGACATCTCAATTCGATACAAAGGGAATCATTTGTCATTGTCCATTAGACGATATTGTTGGGTAACTTTATAAAATATTAGCTCAAGTATTGATTTACACTTGGCAATGATGTTCACGTTTATTTGAAATACCCTGGGTTGTTATGTTTATATTAGATTTACAAATTGGGTTTGTTTTCTGTGAGACAGAAAGTAACGTGTGGAAAGCGAATGTTTTTCAATTTTAAAAGATTAATAGGTATCAAAATATAATTATTTTATTTTATTTGTATTGTTTTTAGATGTAATAACAAATTGATTGAGTAACATAATACAATAAGAGAATTAGGTAGATACTTGTTGGTACCTTGTAAAAATCAACTCGACTCATTTCTTTTCTGGTCCAGTTGCACCCAGTTTCCTTTCTGCAATTACGAGTACCTACAGGGAATTGTTCTCCACGATACAAAGAAATGGTAGATTTCACTTTTCCTGACAATTCCCTGACACTGAAAATTTTGGACTAAGGCACTGAAAAAGTTGTGGAAGCAAACTATCCAACATACCGACGAAGTAACTGGTACTGCGATTGCAACGATCAAAACTCAACCATCATTAAGTATTATTTTCAGTATGAAAACACGAGCCTCATAATAGAACACCTTCACTAAAACTAGAAAGGAATTGCAGAGTCTCCACAATCGAAGGTAGATACAGATACAGATACCTAAGTTCTACATCCGACATTCCCTGGTCAGATAGCCTACCTTGCTAGCTCGTGCTGACACGAGGGAAGAAGAAGAAGAAGCTTACCCCGATGATACATGAAAGCATATTCTGCAAGGGTACCACACATTAATTTATAATAAGCCATCCGTCAAACTTTTAAAAACAAATGAAAGTCTGATAAGTATTAAACAACACAACTGCAAATTCTACTATTACAGAAATGTCACTATTCAATATATGTTTTGTTTTTTTCAGTTTGGGACTCACTCACTCACTATATGTTGTGTTATGTTACCTGGACAGTAAATAGTTTCTATGTTGAAGCCTCCCTAGAATATACTCCCTACACTTTTACAGACTTTCTTGTTTACTACATCTATGTGTACCTATTCCTATTTCATATTTTTGTCTTCCGTGTTTTTCTTTTTATTTCTTATTTTTGTACACCCTAGACGTGTTGTTGAGATACTTTTTTAATGTTAACCAACCTTATTTGTTAGCCACCTGCATCCGTGCGTGCAGCAACAACAAATTCTATCCTATAACTTCATCATGTCAGTCATTAATCTTCACACCAAATCAAAAAAAGAAAACTCCGACTGAAAAACATTTTCCACAACCCCAAACATATAAAAACAAATTCCACATAGGTAACATAAATAACTTAACATACCTAAAGACAACGTAAGTAGGTTGGAAGTAACAACGAATATAGCATGAAATAAAAATCACTGTAATCCGGTATTGGCTATAGATAAGGAGAGCTTGTGACAAGGCAAGAATTATGTGCTCCAGAGGGCAATTTTTCTTTCGCGGGATTTATTCCCGTAATTTATAGAGGATCGGTCTGTATCTGGGCTAACCCGCCCGCCCCGGCCAGCGGCCCGCAATTAAGTCTAACCTCCTCCCCTAATTAAGATGCTATAATCTATAATATAATAATTTATCAACAGTTTTGGTTGTGAGTGAGAGGAAAATGGCTTTTTTCTTTTAATTTAAAGGTGATTTTGATGTGTTAAGTAACGTGTTTTTAAAGGACGTTGTTATGTTCTGAAGCAGCTACTTTATAGCTTCAAGATTGTTTGTTCACTGTACAAGAGTTATCAGTAAAAAAAGTTTTCTTTATGGGAATTCACATAAAGAAAACTTTAGTCATCAGACAAGTAGTCTGGTGTCGTTAATTCAAACTGAACAACAAAATTACTCAAGTACCTAAACCTCGATTTATTTGGTACAAAAGAATCTTTTATGCCATCATTTACATAAGTAATAATCGTAAAGTGAAGTACGTTTCATAATGACACTCGTATTGCCTAATCTCGTCATCAATCGGCTGTTCGCTGCGTTGTAATTTGACACGCAAAATTTTTGCCGAACGTGCTTCAGCCATGAATTGTTGGTGACAAAAGTGTCTGTCGCAGCGAAGCTACGAGAGTCGGCTTAATACAGCCCCCACCCCTCGCCGCAGTCGTAAATTTAGGGTTTCATAAAACCAGATTCGAGATAAGACACAGTGTGGAGTGAGTCCCGGATCAAATGCGATCCTCCGAACCCACAGCTCTCGCGCAGACAATAAAAATAACACGGCCGCATCTGCGGCTACTATTTTACATCACGAAATTTGTCGTGTTTACATAAAATACGCCCCGTAGATAGCGATCGATTCGCTAGAAATCGTGGACGTCAGTTTCGCGACGCACTAGCCGGCAACACGAAACCGCTATTGAAAAAACTAAGCTGTCAAGAGCACAACAAAAGCGCATTATGATTTTAACAGTTTCTGAATTGCTACACTATTATGAGGCGTGTATTATGCTTTTCATCCAGTGTAAGGGTATTTGGACGCCTTTGTGGCTCAGTATTGACAAATAAGTAAGATTTACTCTCAGAGTAAGAACGAGGGATTAAGACGGCGCGGTTTTTTTTGAAGCATTCTCTTAGAAATGCGTGGCGCCATTGCTTGGTCCAATATTGCATTATTCTGCAGTCGGTTCGATGATTATGCAGTGTTAACAGCAATACTCTAAATAAATCAAGTGGAAACTTGGATGCAATTGAGAGCTAAGGAAAGCGAAGCTTGCGTAACTATTCAGTAGAATAAACATAGCTGATACAAAGGAATGAATAGGCTTAATTCAAATGGATTTTGTACTTACTCGGCATACATTTGTATTGTATCCTTTGTTCGATTGTTCGCTTTCTCCTATTTATTTTCACTTTTACTCAAATGCTAGGTACACAATCGTGTAAAAGCAATTCTTTATGTGGAACATCTTATAAAATTTACATCAAAGCATCGTATCCTACGTAGGAACGGGTTGTAGGCATAACTACGTGTCGGGGACATATATTTAAAGCTTCAGTAGATAGGGGTGCAATAATTTTGACAATGACTAGCAGCCTTACCCGGGCGAGGCGTAGGCGCGGGGCGGGCGGGGTGCGGGGGGCAATCTGCGCACTAAATCACGCTACGAATAAAATTTATGGCGCCGAGATAAAAACTCGCAGCTTTTCTCTTTTACGTTCCTTCCCCCTGCCCCCGCGCGCCGCCGGTCGCCCTCGTCACCCCGCGCGGAAAATCCATAGGGATTTTTCCAAGTGTTCGGGCGACGGCGTGTGTGGGGTCGAAACGATTTTGTTTTATGCTTATTGCCCGTTGCGATGTTTTGTTTGCTAAGTTGCACAGATAAGGGATAGGTACGGAGATAGTCTGCTCGGCCGGACGACGTGTGCCGCCGTATTTTTGTCAACTACCTACTCGTGTTTTTATTTCGATTCGTCATTGTTTTATTACGTGCTACGCCGCAGCTTTGTGAGAAATAAAATTAATTATTCATTTACAAACAATCCATCACGAGTAAGTCCGTGGCACGTGAGGAAAGTCATGAAACTGTTTAAATGACCAACCGTGGAACAGAACCTAGCATTACCTACCAGTCAGACGGTTATCGCACTTTCACTTAGCACTAGTTCATGCAATGTTCCTTTTTATTTACGTTCATTTAAATACCGCGACTTTATATACGAGCTGGAATTAATTCTAATCCGAATGTCTTACGTTCAAACGTATTAAATGCAACGCGAGTAACAAAGAAAAACGAGTTTGTAATACCTATGAAATATTTCAGATTCGGTCGCATTAAATTCTGCTTCGTAGTTATTACCGAAAAATGTGGGTACAAAACATAAAATAATAAGAAAATGAGTTTTAAAAAAAACACATGATTAACGTGGAATATTTTGCCGAGCTAACGAACTTTGACGTGAAATTAAAACGTTATCAGATTAACACGAAGCGAATTTATAAACAAGGCGTATTACTGTATCGAATACGTCTTTTGAGCGTATAAGTATTAGGTCTCGTATTGCTTGAAATGTGTGGCTTATCGACGTTGTACGGCTTGTAAACTCCTGCGTCCTGTTTGGTGCGAGTTTATCGCTTAATTCTACAAAACTACCCGTAACTGGAGCGTCGATAGTCAACTGTTTCACCCGAGCCTTTCGACAGAGGTTTTCATAAAAACACACACTTTATCGACCTATTGGGTAACACTGAGGTTGTCTTTGTTGGGCTTAACATATTTAAATAACTTGTTTAACAAGAGCTGTAGTGTACCTTTTCTTGGCGTGGGCTACGGTAAGGATAATTTTATTCATTATCAAGCTAGACATTTTTAATTAAAATTGTGGGAGACTTAACTTTTGATAAATTTGAAATATTTACGTGATGTTGTCTGCAATTAACTAGCTTGTCTCAAAAACATTATTGTGCATGTATTAGGTATATACCTATACCTAAGTACTAGTTGTACGGATAATGATTCCAATTTGTTTTGTGCAGTAGAATCATTAAGAATTTTCCACTACAAATTGTATTATAATGAAACCTATTTATCTGAATTCAAAACTATGGTTAACATAATATTTCAGCTTAGTGCACACTTATTTTTAACACGACATAAACAAGGACATCGAAACATCTTAACTTGAAAATATTTTTGTTTATTTTCCTGTTTGCTACTAAACTAAGTTTGACCATATCTCCAAATCGCGGCCTTTCCGTAGCGCTGAGGTTGCCAAACAAATAAAAAAACATTCGTGTCTTATTTCGATATCAGTGTAGATAGTAGGTACCTACGTATAATGTACTTAACACCGCACTTACTCCAGAGGACAGCTGCTAAACATTTCCCGGTAACATCAAGCCAAGCCTCAATATAAGGCTTAAATTCGCGCCACCACAAAAAAACGTCACAAGCACAACCAAGGACAAAATGTCCGATTGTCTTACTTATCTATTCTCAATCAGTGTTTACAATATTACAGCGGCGTGCTCCACGTCAAAATAATGTCCCTATTAGAGCACAAAGCGAGATTTTCAAAGAATCACAAGCAAAAAAATGTCAAAAATATCCACGTCGGGAACAGAGATTACTTCAGAGCAAGGCCATCTGTGGATATTGAGACCGTCTCACACGAGATAGCTTATCGCCCGATCTTGACTCAGATTCTGTGAAGAAAAAGCGAGAGAAAAGGCTCCTATTTATAGATGAAGAGCAATAGACTCACTCACACCACAATCGTATTAGTCCGCCGCAGCCCGCTGCAACGATGATTTGAATTTCCATTGTTTATGGTGGCAGACATGTGTCAAAGTTCGATTGGAATTTAAATTCGGCTCCTTTGTTATTATTTTTTTTTGTCGAGTTGTAAACACGGCGCAGTGATGTTCCAATTTGGTTACCAGCCTCCACTGATGGGTGGTTGGATCTATGACTCCTCGTGTATGTCGGATGATGTTTTTGACGTCGGTATGCGGTTTGAATAATTACGAATCATGTTCTGAATGATTCCAAACGTACCGACAACTTACCGAACATATTTCTCAGAAATCTTTTCGCATTTCCAACTACGCAATCAAATAAACAAACGTTGAAAGTCCATTTTCTTTAGTTGGTAGCTGTAGTCGACTTCAAAGGTAGTCGGGGCTCTCTGAACATCTGCTAAATTACCAAACTCGAGTCAGGAGCGGGGGCACTACACAAAGCGACTACCATTTTGTTCCGACACTTTTCAAAATTGGAACGTGACGGTTGCAAGCGCTCTCGGCCAGAGACAATGACATGAAAAGGAAAAATGTAAACGGACCTATTTTAAATAGGCGTATTGCGACGACTAATATTTTATATCGTACTTTTGGTGCATACGATTGTGACGTCTAATATTTGCTAGATGCAGTTGCTAAGGTTGAAAATAGCTTGTAGTTTGTGTATGATGTAAGTCGTTCTGGAATTCATAGCGGTTAATTTAAAAGTGCGTTCTTGAACCCTTTCAGAGGCATTGTATCTTTGTGCTCTTTGTACGGGAGATGGTTTATCTGAGTCGCGGGGTACATAAGTGCTGTTTTTTCATTTCGTAATGCTTTTACATTTCAAAGGGGTTAAATGTTATTCAGACTGGCTGCCCGCTTAGAAAATGTGTGGGTGTCGTGGGGCCTTGGAACCCGTACCGTACCTACTGTTTTGGGTGTACCTTAGTATGTATTTGTTTTATTGTCATCCCTGTTATTATCCTACATAAACATTTAGAGGGTTTATCTTGTATTATAAATATTATGAAGATTGGTCTCGTATTCGTTATTACTGAGGCGTCTTCTTGATAAATTTAAGTGTAATGTAAATTTTAATAGAAGCCGTTGAATATGTTAATTACGAAACTAACGCAGTTCGCTGATTTTATCTTGAGGGAATAAAATTTGATTGTCAATAAGATTAGAAACTTCAACGTTGGTGGTCACATCTCATCATCTTTGTACAACATCAAACTACAGAAGTATTAATATTCTCATTATGTTGATCTAGATGCCATAAACAACGTACGATAAGTATATCCGTGTAAATTAAAAACTTTTTCCAAATATAATTACGTTTTCTCTCAATGCTAGCCAAGATATGAAATATGTGATTTGAGTTGTACATTTTGCAAATGAACAAGAATCCAAATAAGAATTTTGATTACCTTAAAATTCTTATTATGATTCTTGTTAATTTAAAGCTATACCAAGTAAGATGAGGTACACAAAAAAGATTAGGAGAGGCTTACCTACATCCGATTTCTGAATTGAGAATTTGAAGTTCAATTTGTAGACGCAGTATCCTAAAAAAATTAAAATGGTGGAAATAGTAGTGACGGCCGTTTAATTGGAGAGTTTAGAGAAAAATGATACGGGGATTTTTTTCAGAAAAAAAAAAACGAATCGCATTTTCTCTAATTCCATGGATTTTTGACTAGGTGGTTTTGTTACTTAAATGTTTCACGCGGGTCACGCTATCACGTCCAGGGCAGAATGCGAAGACTTAGGTACACGTCAATCTGTATATAGTAACACATCTCATATACAATTTATTTATTTATCCTCACACTGGAACGCCATACGGCAATTACACCAATGGAGCAAAAAATCACTTCATGTGCTGCTTTCCATCCATCCTGTGCGCGGTGGACATCGAACGAGTGGCGATGGAATTCAATATATAATGTCTTGAATTACTTTAAGACATTGTATATGAGCTGTGTAGGTAATAGCAGGTACTCGTAAGTATGCTTATTCACTTGTGTTAGGTAACTTAAGGCCGAATTCTCCTCCAGATATTGATTAGCCACCTGAGGCACAGAGGCTCTATCCTGCGCTAACGAGACATGCCTAAATAATAACCTACATGTACATGCGTACCTACATAGTAGATACTAGGTAGATAATGTACCTATGTACGGCCTGGCTACGTCATTATTGAGATTGCTAATGTAGGATGAGATGGAAACTCCGTATTGTGATGTTATTGTGGGATTTGCAGGTTTCTATAGATATGCAAGCTTTGGTTTGCGTTCGCTTGAGTGAACATCGGAAAGTGAGGAAGTGAATATCAACCAAAGCGGACTTTGGAAATCGGAAAACGGAATTTCTGGGAAGATTTACCTTCCAAAGTTCTGTTAGATAAGTATATTTCACTGTAAATAAGTTAATAAAGAACATTCAATCAAGTTCAAAGTTCAAATATGTTAATATTATTTAGGAAGGTTTATTAGATTGCGAAGCAACTTTAAAAATACCTACTTTTTCTTATACACATAAAAGACACTTCGTATTACCCAGTAACTGGGTTGTAGAAGGTCAGATAGGCAGTCACTCCATGTAAAATACTGGTATTCAGCTGCATCCGGTTAGACTGGAAGCCGAATCCACATAGTTGGGAAAAGGTTAGGCAGATGATATAAAAAAAGACACAATGGCTATATTCAAATTTAACAAAAGTTGGAGGGTGTGTATACCTACTTGAGTTTTCGTAAAAATGCTATTCAATACGTACCTATACTATAGGTACGTATTGAACACGACTCTATAGGTCCTATAGAGTCGTGGTGTCAGTAACGGCCGTGACTTATGAATGTTAGGTTGTAGGTTCGAACCCAGTCAGGCGATTTACTTCGAGTAAATTATTTCATCACCACTGCTCCTAAAACGGTGAAGGAAAACATGGTGAGGAAACCGGCATGTCTCAGAACCAAAAATTCGAAGACATCCGACCAACCCGTAGATACTGGGGCGTGGTGGATTACGGCCCACTCCCACTCAATGAGAGGTGTCCTGTGCCACAGCAGTGGGAACATTATATGCTGATTATGCTACATACCTTTAGCATGGAATATGATGATATTGTTCTTGCCCACAATGTTATATAATGTAAAACTAATAACAACTGATATAAATTTAGAGGTTAAGGTTGGGGGACGTCCTAAAGCGGCTCTTGCCCAACCTGAGGGGGCCAAACGGGTCCTGCCGGAGGCTTTACGCGGGGGTCGTGCGGTCCATGGCCCTATATGGGGCCCCGGTATGGGCGCGTTCACTGCGGCTCCGAGCCGCACACTACCTGAACGCGCCCCAAAAGGTGGTAGCCGTAAGGCTGATCCGGGGCTACCGCACGATCTCAGGCGAGGCAGCAAGCCTCCTTGCCGGACTGCCACCATGGGATCTGGAGGCGATAGTCCTCGCGCGCCTATATGATTGGCGCGCGGAGGCACTACGCCGGGGGGAAACTCCGCATCCGCGGCAAACCGCGGCGGAGCGGACGAACCTCCGGCGCGATCTCATGGTGGCATGGAAGGAGCGACTATCGCAACCCAGCGCAGGGCACGCCACGATAGCGGCGGTAAGACCCCTCTTTGAGGAGTGGCTAGAGAGACGTCACGGCGTTCTCACCTACCGCCTGACGCAGGTCCTCTCCGGACACGGATGTTTCGGGAGGTTCCTGCACATCATCAGGCGGGAGGAGACGCCCGGGTGTCACCACTGTCAGGATCGCCCAGAGGACACGGTGGAGCATACGGTGGAGGTCTGCCCTGCTTGGGCAGAGCACCGCCGTGTCCTCGTAGAGGCGATTGGCAGCGGCGGCGACCTCTCGCGTCCGGCCCTGGTTCAAGCCATGGTCCGGGGTGAGAGGGAGTGGGAGGCAGTCACCTCCTTCTGCGAAGCAGTCATGCTAGCGAAGGAGGTGGCGGGGTGGGCGAGGGAACGCACTTTGCGCACCTCACGCCTCAGCCGCCGCGGGAGACGCTCCGGGCGTCGGGAGCCGCGTGACGACTCCCGGCCACCGTAGGCGCGGGCCTGCGGGCGGAGAGTAATGGGTAGCTCTCCGTCCAATCAGGACTAGGCCCGTGCCGGACGGCGTGTACGTGTTCCACGCGCGCCTCAAAGAGATGTCAGCAAAAGAGACGGGGCCCCATAGGGCCGAAGCCTGCCAGGGTAGCGGGACCATCCGAAAGGGTTTACCGCTGCCCTGGAACATAAAGGGCTAAGGAAGGAACACGGGTGGGTTTTAGTCAGTAAGAGTCTGACACTCCCTTCTGCTCCACCCAGAGCGGGAGGGGTCATTTGATGATTTCCCATCCACAAAAAAAAAAAAAAAAAGGTTGGGGGACGTTTTATGAATACTGTTTCTATATTTCTTATTGTTATTGAAACTTTAATTTCTACACAATAAAGTTCAGTTTACGCTACAACTTCAAACATTTTTGAACTTTTTCAATAGTGCTAGTCACTCTGAAATCAACTTAATTGCCATTAAAATAAAGTTGATATTTGTTTAACTTGAAATAACGTCAATTTGAAACAAAGCACATCTTTGGCGCAAAATCAGCCTATAGGTAAGTACACGAATTACCCTGCCAATAATTTCTGTAGTTCTTATATCTACACAACATACACATAGGGGTATTTAAATCGAATAAGTACGAATTTAACTTTTTTCTTAATGGTAAGAATGAACTCGGGTACAGTTTCCAAGTCCCACTTTTCCAAGATCCATAGATGATCCATGATTTAAAATTCAAATGTCTAAAGAATTGATTAATTGTGGGATTTGTAGATGATTAGATTGGGATTGGAATGGGAATTGAATTTTGAAGGTACTCAGGGTTAAAAGAACGTTAGTTTAAAACATCATATTGACATCAAAAGAATTGGCTATCGTATAGAAAGGCTTATCATGCGCCCATAATATATATTTTGGATAAATAAGTATTACATATCAGCCTATAATGTTCCCACTGCTGGGACACAGGCCTCCTCTCGATGAGAGAAGATCTATAAATAATATAGTTAGATTAATATAGTTATAGGCTAAATATACCTAAATAATAATACATAGTTCTCAAGCGTAAACAGTAATACGCTCCCGTTTACGCTCAGTAATTCTGAGACACACGACCTCGCACTGATTAACTGGTGCGGAGACACTACATACGTATACTATGTATGTCTGTATGTATGTATGTGTGTACTACCTACATACGTCGGTGTTTAATGCCTATTGATGATGAAGAGCTTATGTATTAGATACGTGTATCTACGAGCATGATGTACGCTATTGTATACGATCAATAGGAGCTGATTAAATGGAGTATTTGATTAAGAAAGTGCAAAATTTTGCAACTAGATATAAAGTGCTACATTTATTTATTTACTAAGCAAGGCACACCAACGATATATTTACAAGGGTAATACTAGGGCAACGATATATGCAATTACGAGTCTTTAATTCTGTGTAAATACAACACTTATAGGCATGCACGACATTCACATTAAAATGTTAACAATTCATTGAATTATTAGAATATTAGCAAAACATAACATTTATACATAATATTTAAGATTAGATTACAAAATAAAGTAAAAAATAATTACATTACATAACACACACATTACATAACATCACGCCTTTCGTTCGGCAGACGTTAGTTATGTTTAATTCTCATGTAACAGGGGGCGAGAATATTGTCATCAGGCTACTACTGAGAAATTCCAGATGGTAAAACCTAATAACACTTTGCCTGACCCGAGAATCGAACCCTGTACCTCATGCTCAGCGGTAGCACATGAGACCACTACACCAACGAGACAGGCAGGCGATTTAATTTTTCAGGAATCGGTGACTGTTAATTGAGCCGCTCTGACGTCATCATCTGTCTAGCATTTTCCCAACTGCGTTGGGGTCGGTTTCCAGTCTAACCGGATGTAGCTGAATACCAGTATTTTACATGGAGCGACTCCCTATCTGACCTCCTCAACCCAGTTACTGGGTAATACGATACCCCTTGGTAAGACTGAAGAACCGCTCTGACTTAACGGTAGGTAATTTAACAGTTCTACCTACTAACTACAAGTGGCTACTGTTAATAAGAATAGGTACGTGTGAGATTCACACTTATTGTTATAACTTACAATTTATGAGATAAAGCATCGATAACTATAACTAGATAATGAGAAGGTTGTAGGTACTTATCTCATCATTTAAAACTACCATTTGCATGTGGATAGACTTACTTCTGATGCTTGTATTATAGTTTACTACGTTAGGTCTAGGTAGGTAATAAAATCTAGATCACCTAGGTGTTTAAAAAATATGAAGTCAGGAAGAATCAAAATATCATCTAAAACAATTTATTTATCTTAGGGCTGATTTTTCAATGGACAGATAATTTTTATTCGTGGAATAAAATTGATTTCTGACCAGCACCCTAATTGCGTAACACACGATCAATCGGAATCTGAATCATTTTGAAGCAAATTGCTAATCCATTGCTTCATAAGTTCGAAAAATTTGTCTGCTCAACACGTAAACAACGCAATAATGTTGTTGAACTGTCAAAATGAAACCGATTCCGATTGATCGTGTGTTACGCAATTAGGGTGCGGTTTTGAATGGAAGAACTGTCAAAAATTCAAAATGATTCCTCTGATAAAATTATCGGGCGTTGGATAAATCAGCCCTCAGTGAACGATAATTTCGGCCCACTTGCACCACAAATCACTGAACAATAATAATAAGCGTAGTACATAATTGAATCAGCACTCTGTCTCTGCCATCTTCAAACGATTGACAGAAACAGAATTATGTTTTAAACAGGTTTAGTGCTAAATATGATTAGTGTTTTACAGTGCGAATGGGCCTTAGTATCAGGATGAGCTTTAAGAAAAACAACCTCACAGTAGGTGTTTGCTAAAAAATGTTTTGATGAGCTTAAAATACTATCTACGACCTTTATCGACTGCATGCATCTCGATTTAAACTAATTAGATGCTCCCATCTAACTAGTTTAAATCGCACTACTTACTAAGGGAGCTTAGATTGCAACTAAGTAGTATTGTTTGGATTTAAATAAAGATTCATTATTAGGAAACGTTTAAGAATACGGGCTTACTAACCCAACACATCTGTAGACTAATTCTCGTAATTAAAAACGTCCGAAATCTATTCTCAATCTCATCTCAGCGACAATCAATGTCAAAAACTTGTCAAAAATTTAGTATTTTTGACAGATTCAGACTGAGATTAGACTGCGAACGTTCTTAAAAATACGAGAATTGGTCCTCTGGTGTCTTGAAGAAAAGTTTATGAAACTATTTTTTCATAATATTTTCTTTACGACACCATTCGCATTAGATTCAGATATAAACGACAAAACATTGGTAGTAGATAAACACGGTCCTGTGGAGTAATTTCATAACACACTAGTAATTGCAATTTCTTTCATTTTGACAATTCGACAACATTCGTTGCGTTATTTACGTCGTCGAGTAGAAGAATTTTTGAAAGCAATGGATTAGGATTTTTTTTTAAATACCTGGGACTGCGATAGACAGGCCAGTTATTTATTCTAAGAAGATATTGAACTGCAAAAACATAAGAATACTAAAATAAAAATACCCAAAGCATAAAGTAATCTCCTTCTTATACATTTATCCATATAACCCGATTAAGAAGCCATTTTTAGCTTGAACTCTGGCAGCTGGGTGTTATGTCATTAGCCATTACCGCGCAGCACTAGCGATAGTGTTGTGCCCGACAGATTTATAGCGCGGGTATATAGAATAAATCACGTTCAGAAGGAGGGTAGTCTTAGACATTCTGGGGAGCTATTGTCTTTTTTTTTCTTGTGGGCTTTGATAGACGTTTTCGTTTGCCTGGTTTTTGGTAAAGTACTGTAGGTTTGCTTTTGTTTAAAATTTACTAGGTACTTAGCATATTTATAGGCAAAGATTGGACAGATTATCTAAATAAACTAATATTATAAAGAGAAAACATTTGATTTTTAGTATGCTTTTTTGTTACGCTTTCACACTAAAACAGCAAAACGGATTTGGATGAAATTTGACACATGGGTAAAATATGACTTAGATTAGGATAGGTATAGAATACTTTTTATAATGGTATTCTCATGGGATCGAGATTTATGCGGGTGAGACCGTGGGGCACAGCTAGCTAGTTATATTACTATGACGAGTTTCCTAATCCGTCTGATAGGCATGGTGATTAATGTCTGTTCCAAAAGTATCTCATGAATGTGTAAACAAACCCTGTTAAGACTAAAAGTTTTAGGCCAAAAAGATTTAAAATTCAGTCGTGCCAGCGACATGAAGAGGAAGAAGAGGAACCTGTTAAGGTTAAATTCTTACTCAATCACTCACTAAAAGGAATTAGTAACACATTCATCTGTATTGAGAAGGGTTCAACTTTATATCTCACTACTTTTTCCAACAATTATTGTTTGACTAACATTATTAAATTCTAATTGAAAATTCATTGACAAAAAGTGCGCAAATTAATTAATCAATTAGGTACTAAATTGAAGAAACAATTTGTTCAAACAAATTGGGTAAAAATTGTAGAGCTATTATAATTTGTGGTAGGTTAAAACCTAAAAAAATGTACATGAAAACAATAAATGTAGAGCCACTGAAAGTGTGAATATTTTCAGTGACTCTTCTTTTAGAGTCTACTAAAAAGGACATAGAGATACGAATCATTCAGTTTTACCTTTCCAAAATGTAGAGCTAATGTTTCTATCCTATTTTACCGACTAATGCTATAGGCCGGTATTAGGTAAGTAATTGAAGAGACTACAAGATTAAACCACCTGATTTAAAAAAAAAGTAGGTAATGTGTTGAACTTGTAGTATATAGATTTGTAGACCATTTTCTATGTTGTTAAGTACCTGTTACTGGTTGACAGGCCTAAACTTTCCTGCCAAACCAACACACTGTAATTTAAATACATTGTAAAAGCCAATTATTAAAAAAAAACCGTGGAGTTTCTTTCCGGCTCATCTTAATAGGAAACGAGCAATTGGAACCGTGCACTTAGATTCTGACGTTTCATAAGTGCCCATATATGTTTATGTGAAATAAAATATTTGATTTGATCTGCATTCTCAATAAAAAATAAACAAAAAGCTATTCGTTTTTTTATTATAATTACTATTTAATAAAACAAACTTCAATAAAACAGACATTACTATTTCTAACAGTGTTTATAAACGTTCAGAGTATAATTTTATACAGGGTTACATTTCACAAAGTTTTCCTAGAACTTAAAAGTTTTTTATAAACTTTTTCATCATTATCAACATCTAAAGCCCGACTTCACTTAGCGGGATCGTCCAAAAGGGTTACCGCTGCCCTGGAACATAAAGGGCTAAGGAAGGAACACGGGTGGGTTTTAGTCAGTAAGAGTCTGAGACTCCCTTCCGCTCCACCCAGAGCAGGAGGGGTCATTTGATGATTTCCCATCCGCAAAAAAAAAAAGCCCGACTTCACCCGGCCTCTCGTTTCATGTCCTAAGCCAGCTCGTCTGCCATCCTCATCCAGATTCTACCTCGCGATGGTAACAATATTTTTTACTCTTTTCATAATTTTAGAACATCGTTAGGCCTATATCGGTAAATCATCATCTGCCTAGCCTTTTCCCAACTATGTTGGGGTCAGCTTCCAGTCTAACCGGATGCAGCTGAGTACTAGTATTTTACATGGAGCGACTGCCTATCTGACCTCCACAACCCAGTTACTGGGTAATACTAAACCCCTTGCTAAGACTGGTTGTCAGAGTTTCAGGATTCTGACGACCCGTAACGACTGTTAAAGATCCACGAATGACATCCGGGACCATCAGCTTAACGTGTTTTCCGAGACACGGAGGGGCCTTAGTATGTAAAGATGGTCATCCATCCATGGACCAACCGCGGCAAGCATAGCTTAACCTGATCGATCCACCCGTGCGGCTGTTATTACTTAACCATCGGTAAATCAATACCGGTAATTATAAATTAGTAGGTACCTACTGGGTCCCTATAAATTCATAATACATAATTGTCCAGTACATAATATGCCTGTAACTTCTGTATACATAATGAAGCAATTGTGTGCTTACGACTTTCTTTAATCATATGTCTCCTCCTAATTAGTAACAGGTAAATCTTTATCTGTAAAATTCAAATTTATTTATTTGCAAAAAATATGTGTAGATAATATTCATGGTATGATGCTTATTAAAGGTGTTACAAGGTATTTTTTTGGTTCAACATGTTTTACCATGGATGGTGTGCAAATTAGGTCGAAAGACAATAAAATTTCAAAGAATATACCGCCAATATATCTGCGGGATACCACCCCTATTTGGTTAATATACCATATATACGCACTAAGCGCTTCTCGTCATCTTTTCTGATGCGAACAGCTAAGGAGTGGAATCGTCTGCCTGCGTCTGCATTCCCGAGTTCATACAACCCGAATCTCTTCAAGGCGAGAGTGAATAGGCTTCTTCTGGGCAAGCTCGTTCTCGTAGATCTCATCCCTGCCTCTGGGCTGCATTGAGGTCAAGAGTGAGCCCATATTCAATAAAAAATAATAATAATAATAACACATAAACAAATCAACAAACTGTACACTAGCTTCTGTCCGCGAGTTCGTCCGCGTGAAATTTCTCAATCCTCCGACCCACCGCGTCGCATCGCAACGCTTGCGTCGCATCGCATCGCCTTTCTGCTTCGTTTTTGCTTAGCGTTCTTTTTTTCTTTTTGCTCGGTTTCTGAGGGTACTAGCGTGATGTTAAATATAGCCTGTAGCCTCAAGACTTGGGCTATCAAATGTTAAAAGGTTTTTTTCTTTTTCCGATTGGTAGTTCCAGAGATTACTGCATTCAAACAAACAGACTCTTCAGTTTTACTATCAGTATAGTATAGATGATTATCTATCTTCTATACTATTCTGATAATAAAACTACGAAGTACCCACTTATACCTATATCGATATCTAAATCTGAATAAAATCATAATGTTACGACTTAAATCAACATCGACAACACTTACTTAAATGCTAATATTCATACCAATATAAGATAAAACTTTGTACATAACATAACAGCACATCTGTATCCAAATCCAGACTCCAGGCTGCTACTGAGACTTCCAAATGGAAAAGACGGCACGGTTGGCGCAGTGGTTAAGCGATTGACTGCTGCGCTGCGTGTCGCGAGTTCGATTCCCGCACGGAACAAATATTTGTATGACCTACAAGTAGTTGTTTCAGGTCTGGCTGTTTGTGTATGTGAGTTTAAATGTTTGTAAACGCACAGGAGAAATTCCTAGTGTGGTGAAACGTTTTTTTTTTAAATCCCAATAACACTTTGCCTGACCCGGAAATCGAACCCAGGACCTCATGATCAGCAATAGCGCTTGTGACCACTAGACCGACGAGGCAATCAACCAGTACTTATGTACATAAAGGCATTAATTAAAGTATCTTCTTAATTATCAAAATGATCATGTTACTTGCTCATATCCTAATGTCATATCGCAGGAAACGCTAACTCAAAATCTACGCAATAATTTCCATCCTTTTATGAAAATTAACTGAAATGGTGTGCAGACCTCTATGTGTGCTTATCATTGGGCTTAATCAAATAAGCTGTTAAGCTATCAATGGATAGCTGTAGGAGTACTTTTGAAAATATTGAATACTAGCTGCGCCCTGCGGTTTTACCTGCATAAGTTTCGATCCCGTGGGAATATCGGAATAAAAAGTATCCTATATGTTAATCCTGGTTATAAACCATCTGTGTGCCAAATTTCATCCAAATCCATTCAGTAGTTTTGGCGTAAAAGAGTAACAAACATCCATCCATCCATACAAACTTTCATGTTTATTATATTAAATAGGATCCTCAGTTGTCCAATGAGAAGATTCAAAAGCTCATCCACTCCTCTTTGTTGTATCCTAACTTCTGCCTGCGACTTCGTCCGCGTGAAACTTGTTCCCCAACCTGCGTCGCATCGCATCGCCCGCTCTATTACTTCATTTTCGCTTGACGTTGTTTCCGACATTTTTATTTTTGCTCGGCTGATGTTCATCATCTGCCTAGCCTTTTCCCAACTATGTTGGGGTCGGCTTCCAGTCTAACCGGATGCAGCTGAATACCAGTATTTTACATGAAGCGACTGCCTATCTGACCTCCACAACCCAGTTACTGGGTAATACGATACCCCTTGGTAAGACTGGTTGTCAGACTTTCGGGCTTCTGACTACCCGTAACGACTGTCAAAGATCCACGAATGACAGCCGGGACCAACGGCTTAACGTGCTTTCCGAGGCACGGAGGGGTCTTGGTATGTAAAGATGGTCACCCATCCACAGACCAACCGCGGCAAGCTTTTTTGCTCGGCTGATGTTAAATAGTCAAAAATAAAAAATTAAAGAAAAATGAAGATGTCAAAAAGAAAAATTCGACGGGTACCTAGGGCTGCAGTCTCGACATTCATAGCGATCGCTTTACGACCGAATTCGGTCGCAAAGTCCCGGACTGACAGGAGTAATGTATGGAGTGACAGGACTTTGCGACCGAATTCGGTCGTAAAGCGATCGCTATGAATGTCGAGACTGCAGCCCCTGGTTCCCTACATACAAAATTACAAAAAAAAAAAACGAATTTTATCTCTTTATAATATTAGTATAGAAAACCCATGAGTACCCTTTCTGGAAATCATCATTAAGCTTACTAAGATCATATTTCTGTTATGTAAGTAATCTTTATCTAAATTTTATTAACGCACATTTTTTACTATTTGCTGCACGTATAACTCATAGCGATTACTCTTTATTTGTTTAACTTACCCAGTGCAGTTACTGCACATGGGTAAGTTAAAATAATTACCGCGTAATTAATGGGTAAGTTATGGTTGTGGAGGTCAGATAGGCAGTCGCTTTATGTACTCGTAAAATACTGCATCCGGTTAGATTGGAAGCCGACCCCAACATAGTTGGGAAAAGGCTAGGCAGATGATGAGGTCTGCCTGTGCGCAGCGTTTCGGCTTGTGGATTATAATATATTATAACCAAAACTTGATTTTGTAAACTAGTTGTAAGTTCTTATAATACAAAACTGTATGCAGTTCCTTCAATAAAAAATAAATACATAAAAGAACTTATTATCTAAGTAGTTACAATAAATAAGGAAAGTTAAAGTGTCTTTTTTATCAACAAACTCACAAATAAGAGTTAAAATAGACTGTTTCTAAATAATGTGACCGCTATTGTTTAATGGGGTGTCGTTTTCATTGTGAAAGTACCACTAATTTCAGGCAATTAATCTTGTTAAGGGGTTGCTTAAGCAAACTTATCAATGTGCCTTGGTCAACTCATACGTACTTTCTGAATTTATTTTGAACATTACTGATGTCGGTGAAGGAACACCTAATGAGGAAACCAGGTCTTATGGCTAATATACGTCTGAAATCAGCAACCCGTCTTGAGAGAGCGTGGTGATCAACGCTCGTGCCTTCTCTGTATGAACAGGCCTTTGCCCTGCAGTAGGACAAAACTTGAGAGGTGTCAAGGGACACCCGGATGGAACGAAGTATAACTGGCTTGCTTTCTATAAGAGAGAGAGAGAGACAGACAGAGAAACACACGCACGCCGCACGGCTTACAACTATTAGCAAAAAGTGTCGTTCCAACTTTTGGTCTTAATTTTTTTCGTCTAGCCCCCTTTCGCAACGCGCGATAAGGAACTTTGTTCCAATAGGCTGGTATATAACGACTCAGTCGTTCACAGGTACTGTAGGTAGGTACTTCCTAATTATTAATCTCGCTTGCAGTGGATCAAGTGGCTTAATGACTATAAAGTCTTCACATTTAAAATTTGTTTTTTCTAGTTCTATTAATGTTTTTAATTAGACTGTAAGTAAAGATTAAAGGTATAATTCAACAGCATGTCCATGGTAACAATTTGAAAGTGACAGTAAGGGCACTTTGGGCGATACAGTCGATTATCTTGCTAGGAGCCGTCGGCCCGCCATCATATAAAGAATACAGTGCGAGCGACCGCTGAGACATCCATCACCCGCGGCGCGCGCGCCTCGACTAACGCACACCACCGCACAACACCGCACTACCGCCCAAAAAGAGAAAAAGAAAATTTTAAAAGAAGAACACTCCCATCGTGGCGTAGACTCCTCCCTCGCTCACTCGCCTCGACCTATCAGCGGCGCGCGACACCCGAACGGCAGTCGTCGGCGGCGAGCGTTTCCGAAGGCGTACGATTGTGGCGTTCACAACAAAAAGTCACACGACTGGTTTAGTGTCGGGTTGCGTCCCATCGACGCCGCATCACGCGCCGTACGCCTCAACGCCGCACTTGCGCTTGCGCTCTTAACATGGACTGTTTTTGTAATTTTAAACACAATATCAACGCGTTTTAGTATTATCTAGTACTATCTACATATACCATCGTAGATTATAGGACCAGTTGTGACCTGTGATATTAAGATTTTTCCGATGAAAATGAACATGCAAACGGAATGGAGCTCATGATTTCAGTGTGTTTTTGCATCTGCACAGTATTTAAAGTGATAAATAGTGATAGTGAACTACATTGTGATAAGCATCTGATAAGGACATTCGAGGTATTTAATCATTTTTATTATTTTACTTGCGTTACAACATGTAAGAGTCGAGTTTTTCTCAGCCTGTGAATATGTAGAGCAAATATTTTCGTGTTTTCTTTATTTATCATGAAGTGATCATGGTTGTCCAATGTCTCATACGAAGGGAAACCTTTTTGAAGGCAGTTTCATGAAAAAAAACATCAGTTTGACTCTATGTTTTGATGCAAACTAACGAGCCAAAGTTTGCAAAAAAAAAAATATGAAAACGATATAATATGAACTCACATATTAGATACATATACAAAGACCTTTTAAATTAATTGTTCGCATATCAAAAAAACTTTGTAACATTGTTTCTAAGCCAACATTTCTCGCGTCACAAAATATAGAGTCGACTCTACCATCCGACGGAAAGAGCGCGAAAACAACAAATACTAGTTTTTTATCAAAATATTGTTAAAAAAAATATACACACATAGATAACATACGTTTTAAAACGCTGAAAGGTTTATCTAATAATTTTATTGAGCAACATTAAATATCCATTACTTTTATCGAATATGATTATTATCAGGATGATGTAAATAACAATTATCGTTTTATATAACTCAAATTATCTTTTCAGTGTAATATTTATATTCAATTTATATTTTGAATGTTAATTATAAGGTCTAATATTTGCATGACATCTGTGTTGCCCTAGTAAAAGACATAAACGGGTTTTCTCAAACACATTGAATTTAATTTCTCAAATTATTTGCAATTTTAATTATCTTTAAGGTCGGTAAATTTTATGTTTATTTAGATACCTACCTACATAATGATTTGTTTTTATTTTGCAACAAGCTATAAAATTATTTAGACTTTTAACTAATGAAATAATGTTTAGATTTAAAGTCATTTTGAAAGATAATTTTATTTAAATACATGCTGTTTATACAATAATCAAGGACAGCAAAATTAATCTAATCTAAGAAAATAACTACCTACAATTCTACAATCTAGGTAAGTATTATAATTTTACAATATAGGTACCTACCTACCTAGGTCTGTAAGCATCTAAATCCTGAATATATTATAATAGAACCGACGCACATAGGCTCACACATAACCTACCTACCTTTACATAACCTACTTACCTTTTTTATACGTCACATCTAAGTTTTAAACGTATGTTATTTTTAATGAAAGAAGATTTCATTTTCTATGTAAGGAAAAAACTGTTTAAACGTTTATTGTTATACGATCTACAAATAAATATTTTATAAATAGACACCCAGCATAAGTAGGTAGGTATGTACTATCTAGATATAAGTTATAACACTCAAAAGCAAAAGATAAGAAATTTGAATGTATGTGCGCATTATAATCTGAATATATTTATATTAATGGCAGTTTGTAACCGAATAGAAGCGGAGTACCCTTTGTTTAAAGTTTCTCAACAGCCAATCAATGTCAATGCCACTTCGCCTCGGCTTCATATCGGCTGTTTGGCTGTTTTCGGCCAATCGAGCCGCCATGACAGTTCGCGATCGAAATTTGAATGCGCCCCGAGATGCGCAAACGCAAATCGATTAGCTGCCGATAAGCCTTCACATTTTGTGTATGTGTGTGTGTATGAAGTAAACGTTTCCGCTGGAGGTTCTATGTAGTGCCACATCCTGCCTATTTGAGCTATAATTTATAAATAATTATAATAAAATAATTTATTGGCATGATTAAAAAAATAATCTTGCAGTTTGGCATTTGGGACTAATGAGGTGAATTGAGGAGTAATTTCATGACGCCTTGGTATAGCCTAAAAATATATTGAATACATGTCAAAGTCAAAGCATTTACCTATTTCAAATAGGCACATAAAAGGCACTTTTGAACTTCAAAAATTACAGTAAAATAGAATTGATTATAGTCGCCCCTTCCAAAAGGTAGTTTTTGTATGGAGAAGAATGGGCAAGAAACTCCATGAAGTTTTAGCATAAAATAGCCAGCTAAATAAAGCCTACATTACCTAAGTCGATAGATGGGTAAAGGCTGTAGAATATATCGTTTTATTGATATTCACAGATTGTGTTACATGTTAACAAGGTTTTTGATTTTGAATTACAAATACGCGGCGATAAATTATTATATTTAAATATACATGACATAAATATGGTAAAACATATTTTTTCTTCCATGTCTATATCGCGAAAAATGTCATGGCATTATAATACATGGTTAATGCGATTATTTTAGCTGTTTGAAGCGTTAGTTTTAACGATACAGTTTTTGTTGTATTTAAGTTTATTTAAATTGATGTGATAATTAGTTGACAAAAATCCATAAGGCAACAAAATTTTAAGTAATTAAAATCATAATAATAAAATAATAATAAAACCATAATAATAATAATAAGATAATAAAAAAACTAACATAACACAACACTACCAGCATAATATTTGAAATCTAAAGTCTAGATTTATTTTTCTATCTTTCCTACTATTATTATACCAATAAATAAAGCTGAAGAGTTTGTTTGTGTGAACGCGCTAATCTCTGTAAGCTACCAGTCGGATTTGAAAAATAAAAAGCACCTGCCATCTAATCTCTTCACCATCCTTGGATGACTGGTAGAGAATATCTAAGGCATTTTTTTTTTATTGACAATGGGCTCACCCTTGACCTCAATCCAGCCTAGAGGCAGGGATGAGATCTACGGTGGAACGAGCTTGCCCAGAAGAAGCCTATTCACTCTCGCCTTGAAGAGATTCGGGTTGTATGAACTCGGGAATGCAGACGCAGGCAGCCGATTCCACTCCTTAGCTGTGCGCATCAGAAAAGATGACGAGAAGCGCTTAGTGCGTATATATGGTACCCGCTTGAGTGCGAAAAGATTAAATAAATAAATAAAAAATATGTTTGCATTAATATCCCAATTCTTGAGGAAGGCTATAAGCTTAACACGCTAAGACCCTTAGGACCCGAACAAAAACAAAAAGTCAGAAAGAACACTAAAATATAACAAAGTAGGTAATAGTAATAGCGCGGGCAGGCGATGCGATGCGACGCTGTGGGTCGGGGGAACAAGGAATTTCACTCGAACGAAGTCGCGTGCAGAACTCAGTACTTTAATAATATTGTAACTGCCTGTGTCTTCTACGAATCTCTTCCTTCAGTAGGTATAGGTACCTACTATAGATACAGGGTGGCAGGGACATCGACGCGCAACCTGTTACCATGGGTTCAGCACATGATTCTAAACACCCTCACGTCGATAAATATCATCGGTTATTAAAAAAAAAAGTTAGCTGTTCTATACATTTTGACCGCGTAGGTATTGCATTTTCCTATGAAACAGCAGGTTTTTTTTGTTAACCGACAGAAAATTTCTACACTATGTGCTTAATTCATGGTTACAGGTTGCGCGTCGATGTCCCTGCCACCCTGTATAGATATGAATGCTCCATAGATAATAGATAGAGAAGCATAAAATAATTTGTTGACGGGAAACATTTTGTAATATAACCTGTATTTGCATGCTAGGCTATAAGCAAAACTTGTATGCTCTATTGTGTATTTTTAAAACCACTTTATATACCATGTTTTATGCAAATAAATATTATTTCTATTTCTAGATATAAAGAAATGTAGGTAAAAATATCACTGGAGCCTATTTAAAAAAATAAAAATATGTTACATTTTGAATACTAAATTATTTATACAGCTCAACTTAGCTTCAGGCAGATGTAGGTATATAAAATTGGCTATTTATTAAAAATCAGATATAAATTTTAAACATTATAATTTAGTTTGTGTTGAAATTTTACTTAATTTATTTACATACATTTATGTACATCAAACATTAAACATATTATTTGATGTCAACAAGGTGTAAATATGCAAACATAGCATTCAACGATCGATAATATTAATCGATACAGCCATTAGTTAATCATTCAATTAACACAATCGTCTACAAATTGTTTAGTTAATAAATTCAAACGGTTGAATAAACACCTATCAACATTCGATTATAAGTTTTCAATGAAAATTTGGTAGAATCGATAAATTATTCGATGCTGTTATTTTAAAATGCATCGATCAATCTGAGTGATCAGCGCAGGTAATCGATTTGACTGTTGTATCGGTTCGTTTTAGTCACAAATTGTTGGGAAAATAAATCATGGTTTTAGCCTCAAATTAGAGGTATAGTGACTGTCGTATTGCCAACAAATTATAGGCACCGCACCTGCAATTTGAGGGCAAAACGACTATTTAGTTTGCATAGAACCAGCAGCTTTGGGGTTTTTATACATTCACCTAACAATCTTATTTAGTCGAAGACACAGCCGTCCCTTCGAAATACTTGGAACAGCATCTATTTATCTTTAATCTATACATATTATAAATTAAAGTTGTTATTCGTGTCTGTTTTCATTATCATTTAGAGAATTTGTGAATAGTGTTTAGTGTAACGGCCCTTACTTACAAGATATACCCCAGAGAGGCGCTTTGCTTTAGGTATGTAATTTATTCAATTACAACTGCTCTCAAAACAGTGAAGGAGAACATCGTGAGGAAACCGGCATGTCCTAGAATAAAAAATTCGAAGATATGTGACATCTACCAAAATTGGGCCCGCGTGGCCACTCCCTCTCACAGAGAGGAGGCCTGTGTCCCAGCAGTGGGAACATTATAGACTATTTATTATTATGCTTAGAGAATTTATTCCGGAAACTTCATGTATAGGTACAGTTAATATTAAACTGACATGTAATAAAGAAATTTCGATTTTGTCAAGTTATAAACATCGTGCCAGGCAGGAGCGAGTCTTTTATAGAAGGTTATCCCTAAAGTGTGGGTAAACTTGTCTTTTTTTTTCTCTAGTATGTTATTAAGGGTCTACACTTAATGCTGGTTTAACCTTTTGTTTCGACGCCTTTTGTATGAAGCTATTAGATTCGTTGTGACATGTACCGGTTAATGTAAAACTGTTTTGTTTGTTTTATCTTTAAGTGGAGTCAGTTAGTTAGTTTCCTGTCGTAGTTGCTTTATAATGCCTCCTTCTGAATCCTTACTAGATAAAGGTTTAGATATAGCTATGATCTCTGGGTGGACAGATTTATTTTGGCCAATAAATACTTGGTCCTAGTGAGTGTGAAAAAAGAGTAGTATTTTGATTCTCTTATCCACAATCTAAAGCCTAGAGCAACCAAACACACGTGGGAAGAAAGTCCGATATCTACTTGCTTACATCGCCATTTCCAACGAAATCTCCGATCATAATAACAATAATAAAATAACAATAATAATAAATAAAATAACTATTAATAAAAAGGTTTACACCAAATATTTTTATAGTCAAAGTCTTGATCGATTTAGTATCGACGCGAGCCGATAAAGGTTGGAGATAATACAAGTTTTTTGGGGTACCGTACCCAATGGGTGCCAACTGTACCCTCCACTGTACACACGGCTACACGTCAAGCTATACAAAACCAGTTTGTCTTGGCCTCACTTTGTATGATATTTTCTCACAATGAACGGTCAGCCAATACTGGTTTTGCATAGCTTGATGTGTAGCCGTGTGTACGTCCGTCCGCCCATCACAGGGCTGTATCTTTTGAACCGTAATAGGTAAACACTTGAAATTTTCACAGAGTGTGTAGTACTATATAACAACAAATAATAAAAATGAAATAATGTTAAAAATTGAGGGGAGTCCCCGTACAAGAAACGTGTTTTTATTTAAGTATTTAAATAAATGTGTACGGTTAAATATTGAACGGTGGTACGGAACTCTTCGTGTGCGAGTCCGGCTCACACCTGGCTGCACTTTTTTATTTTTTAAGATTTAGGCCTCGTGGGCTGGGAGGTCCGAGGGAAATCAATTATCTTAATTGGAGCTTGGCCTAATCTTAATAAGAGTGATAGGAAAGTGTAAACGAGTGTGTAAGCTAAGATAGTTCGACTGTTCGATTAATTTGTTTATCTTTTTGTTGATAAGGATCTGTGTGTTTAGTGTTAGATATAGTTTGGCGGATTTTGGCTATGTTATATAGTTTTTTTTTTTAACTTTTGGATTTACTTTGTCTTTTAATAGAGTCCTTTGTTGTGTATTAAAAGAATCTTCATGAGTAAAGATAGTAAAGTTGGTACACTACACCCTGGGCCGTCAATCCCGAAACTACCCTCTGACTGGCTTACCTACTTTTTTAAGTCTCTTATTAATGCTTCAGTGATATTTCCTATAAACCACTGAAATTACAAGGATTTAAAAAAGAGACCGCTACTTTATTTAGTTTCGTTTGTATTACCCAATAGTAGAAAACCTACAGGACATTAAAGTAACAATTTGGATAACTAATTTTGTTTCAGTCCAAAAAAAACTATTAATTTTTAATCTGTACTACAAAACCGACCCGCACTGGGCCCGCGTGGATTACGGGCTCTGAGAGTGGGCCTGTGTCCCAGCAGTGGGAATATTATAGGCTGATTATAACTACAAAACTCTTTTTTTTTTCTTTTTTCTGCTAGCCAAAGTTCTTAAAGGACAAAACACTCATGATTATGAAAACTAAATTTCTTTAGAAAGATCTCAATTTTTTTTGTACTTTAACAAGTTTCATTGAACTGATGAATAAGAATTTATAGCTAAAATACGGAACCATTCTTGAATACATAGCTAATTGAAAGTGTCACTATGTAGGTACGTACTGAATACATACAAACTTTGCCTGCAACACTGTCTGATGCTAATAGGGAAACTCATTGCGAAACGGTCAAGCGACAATCGGAGCTTTGTTCTGGGTTCCTTACTTATTATTTTGGGTAATTGTTAAGGGTTGGTTCATCTAGTATTTTGTTCTTGAAAGAGTAGGTATGTGTTTCTAAGGTATAATTAGAATTATTCTTTATTTCACCAAAATTTAAATAACTGTCGTACCAGCGACGCGAAGTATTTATTATAGTAAATTAGTAATAGTATGTATGTGTATATAACCTATTTATGTATATGTGTACCTAGTTTTAAGAGCTTTTTTATCATTGTCCCTCTCAACCAAAGCACCTGCCATCTAATCTTTTTACCACCCTTGGTTGACTGGTAGAGGATACCTAAGGCATGAAGTCCGCCTTTGTACCTTTTTGTGCGAAAATTTTAAGTAAATACATAAAAAAGAAGATTTTCTCAAAAGGCAGATTTTTCTACAATACACTTATGACATCAAAAAATTTAGGGCTTTATACAAAGTCAATATTTTAATACTTGACCTCTTAACTAGGTGCATGGGCCTGTGGCTTAGGAGTCAGATAGTAAAATCAGTATGGTTTAAGGATTATGGTGAAAAAATGATAAAGTTAAAGGCAAGCAAGTAGCGGTGTGGATATCAGATAATATCTGCGATAGATCTAACCGCGATAAGTATTAAATAAACGACAGTGACAGTCACAAGGTTATTTTTTTTTAGAATTAGATAGGTAACTCACTCATTGTACTCGCGTATAGGAGACTATAAGTAATAAGGGTTCTATTTTAATTTGTCTGATTATTTTAAATTCGTCTAAATTTAAAAACTGGATTTCTCTACAATAAATTCAAAGTTTTTAGCTACACCAGACTGGACCCTAATAATATTCATGAAGTTATAATTTAAACCGTTGGACGGGTGTAAAATCACAATGTTTATCATTGGTACCGAGTTATAGGCAATCAGCGATGATTTATAACTCGAATGTGCTACCGCTCGCGATCGCTCGATCCCAACCGCGATAGGCCTACGTACCGTATAGATAAGTAACTGGCGCGGGCGCATCGATCACTTGCGTTTGCCGGATCAATTGTAAGACCAGTTTATGCAGGGCGCAGCAAATAAAACTACAACATACTTGCCATTCGACATATTTAATTAATATCCGTACTATTTTTGGCTTAAACCACATCATTATAATAATTTAATATGGACGTACGTACATAAAATTACAGTAATAAAGGTTGTATTATATAAAAATAGACCTTAGTAATTGTATACATATATATTTTGAGCCCGAGTATATAATTCATAATGTTAGATTTTTGATAAATGTCGCTTAAAATGTATGAGAGGCAATTTCACAGCAGGTGCTCCATGGGCGATTTAGAGCTATTTGTGAAAATATGGTCAAACACAAAATTATGATAATCTATTATTATGATATCTTTATGAATAATGATTCAACAGTATTGGGTGTGAATTTATGCATCCGAATTGAAAATTGCCTATTTCTGGCCTGCTCTAGGAGTGGGCTATGTTTATTCAATTTATTGTGTTATTTGGAAACTTTTATTTACGTCAGTGTCGTTTTACGACGATGTGGACTTTAGTCAAAACGCTTGCTTAAACTTTTAGGGTACTTAAATTAAATAAAATAACAGCTTAATTTTACTTACATACTTATTCCTTATTTTTCTAATACTATGATCTTATGTGGCAATATTAATTAAGAATATATTACTTAACTAAGTTTTTTTTTGTAACATACCTATAAAACAGTCTATATCACTATGGTGTACAAGGACCGCTATCGATAGCAGCAAAAGCCTTCTCCAGCCGTTTCCAAGCTGTTCTGTCTCTGGCGATTCAGCTCCATGTTCTTTGCAGTTTCGTCGCTTCATCTTTTGTGTGGTCTTCTACACTCATGAAAAACCTACACCATTAATGCACTCTTAGGTACATGTGAATGTAATTACTTTCAGTGTCAATTCCAAGATACGAAAAATATAATTACTTTGTGTGCGTTAAATCAATTGGTATATTATGATAAAGTTTAAAATCGTTGAATTAGTGAAAAATAGTGATTACAGAGCAATGGTGCCGCCCGATAAGTTTCCTTATCGCTTGATATTACGAGGAAATCACACAAAATCGACATAATTTGCGATAAAAACGAGAGATTTCTTTTTTTTATCGGCAAATCCATTTTTCAGTCGATGTTCAGATAGCGCATGTGTTGGTTGTGATAGATAGATACTTATACTATATCTGTTTTACTTATATTCTGGGATTTATCGAGCAAACTGGAGATTTTCATCTTATCGCGGTAAGAGATTTGGCTACTTGAATATTTGGTTTCATTTTTTATGTGTGTGAATGTTTTGGACTTTGAAGAACCTTGTATTTCATTTTGATAGTAGACAGAATGTGTTCACAATTAAATAGTTATGTTACAATGTCGTAAAGCTGAAGTTATTTTGAACTGTTCGTGTTGATCGGAGTGACCGTTATAGTTTTTATGTTCTACATATAATACGCTCGTTTGTGCATATACATATGAGGTGTGTAAAAGACATTAAAAGTTAGCTCATTTGAATACTAAGTTACGTTACAATTTTGTTTTACAATGTAACAACAGCACAGGTGTTGGTATGTAGGTAGATATACTTCCAATTTTACAATTTTTTAATGTTTCTTTAGGTTTTTAATAGTCTTGCTCCTTAAAGACAACGTATAGGTTCTTTTATGTTCGTGTTAAAAAAACTGTTACAAGATATACATACGAGATAGAAGATGTACCTATAAGATTGTAAATAAATCCACAACTTGTAAATTAATTGGTATTTTGATGAATTTATGAAAATACTTTCTTAATTCCTTAGATCTTAAATAAATATTAAGCTGAAAGCATAGGTATACCTAATCATACCTAAATATTGTAATTCAAGCAAGATACAAACAAGCTGCCTTTCACAATTTCAACGAATAAAGGCTTTCTAAAACTACTGAAAACTTATATAAGTGATTAATTATTTACAAAATTATTTCATAACCATTGTATTGATTGAATAGCATGGTTGAGGATGAAGACAAAAACCTTATTCGATACCTATCTGCCAGTGAATAATAATTTGTGTAAATATTTTTATTTATTTTCAGGTTAGCCTTTTGAACTATTGCCATTTTCTCTTTAACAGTTTTCATCCAATTCTGGCCAATAAGTGTTTGTCTTTTCGTAGCATTTCCATTTGTAAAACTATTGCTCTATTTATGGTCAGGTTAGCCTTTTGAACTATAGCAATTTTCTCTTTAACAGTTTTCATCCAATACTGGCCAATAAGTGTTTATCTTTTCGTAGCCTTTCCATTTGCAAAACTATTGCTCTATTTATGGTCAGGTTAGCCTTTTGAACTATAGCCATTTTCTCTTAAAATAGTTTTCACCCAATTCTGGCCAAAAATTGTTTGTCTTCATAGCATTTCCATTTGTAAAACTATTGCTTCATCCATAAATCGGATAGGATGTTTACTCTGGTTTGAAAATTTATTCCAAACTAATATGGCAAGGAGGAAGGAGTATGCAAGGGTCGTAGCTGGTGGCGTTCTGTATTTTCTGCTTACCTGCCCTTTTACTGTCTTCGAAGAAGGCGTGTGTTATGTATGTCTATGTGATATTGCATTTGTTTTAAATTTATCTATCTGCCTAAAAAACGTTCTAAACTTAATAAATTAAAGCTATTCAAAAGAACACAAGTCAAGTCATATTGTTAAAAAAAAAAAAGTTACCCAGACACTTAAAACTTTTAAGTTAGTTTAGTTTTATATTGTTTTCATGTAAATAACCATTGTTTTAATGGGAATAAACTATTTAAACCAATGTTTGTTGACATGATTTGAAGTTTTTACCTTTAATTATGTTTTTCTCTTTTTAAATAAACAATATAAGTAAGAATTCCATATTAAGTATAAAAAAAAATGATTGCTATAAATCATTTTATAGCCATCCAATTCATAATGTACTTTTTATTTAAAGTCCGTGGGCTACTTAGTATTAATGATGTTCTTCAAGTATGGGCGTGAAGAATGTCCTTCTTGAGCTATATCAAGTCATTATGTATTAGCAAACGCACATAGCAACGATATGTTTTTTTTATCAGAAGCAAATCAAGTGATTCCCCGTTTATCTTGTATCTTGCAATATCTGACGGATGCATGTTTTTGTGACATTTGCCTTACTTATAATCTATCAAATGGTAGATATCCTGTTTTATTGCCACCGATTTTTCATTGTGTCTAAGAACATTATTCGTATAAAGTTAACGTTCTTATTCGCGAGACGTTTACTGTACTTTGCAAAGTAAAGTCAAAGAATAGAATGGAATAGAATAAAACTGAACAGAATATAATAGTAAAGAATATAATAGGTTTTTATTATATAGGTACACCATAAAATTTACAGATCTAATCGTAGAAATTCTACATAGGGTGACAGAATGGAGGTCTTATGGCTAATGCGATCTTTTAAAGACAACCTTTGCGCATTTGCTTTACAAAGTGCGCTATTCACATCCTAGGGTAACTATTATATATAAAATAGAGATTCAGATATTTGAATTCAAGACCAGTCTACCTGTGTGCCAAATTTTATCCTAATCCGTTCAGCCGTTGAAGTGTGACAGAACAACAAACATCTAAATTCTAAAACATTATAACTTTTACATTACCTATTAATAGGTATTATCTTATTAAACCGTTTTAGCAATACAGTTACGCTATATGATAGTTTTTTTTTTTTAAATTAAGCAGAATTTAAAGTATCTGTTTTTGAATATAAGTAATTATCTTTATATTGATTAGGTAGGTACTACACCTGAGTATTTTTTTTTTCATTTAATTCTTAGATTGTTATCGCTATCTAAGGGGCAGGAAATTAGGTAAACATTAAATTTTTTTTTATCTAATAATAAGTCTGATAAGTAAAGTCAAGTGTTCGAATTTGCTTTTAATAAAATAATTCTTTAAGCGATAATATAAATCGATATTATCGCGATTGGGCTATCTGACGTACTTTATCTTAATGATAATTAATTATGAAAAAAATAATTCGTTTAATAAGTACTTAGTCCTTGTTGTAAGTGAATCCGTGAGTAATTTGAAAATGGCTGCAAATATTTTAAGAGATCAGATGTCCACTACTCTAATAGCTAGAGTAGTACTATATTCACTGCTCGAGTTCACCCTCTGTTGGGCATTGACAAGACTCTGGGGATTGTCAATTTTTCAATGGTCCTGTGCCAGGCTCATCCATAGGTTATAGATACAGGTTGGTTGGTGGTTATAGGTAACATAAATTATTATGATTGTTTTACTCTTTTTGATCATGTGGGCATCATGCCTGGGGTTATAATAATGTACTTTTGATGACTAAAACCACACAGGCCGTCCTCGTGTAGCCAAAAATCTCACGACAAAGAAATATTCGTTTCGATTTGGTTGACTGCTGAAAATTAGCTTCCCAAAAAACACTAAGGCCCTCTTCCTCCACAAATCACTAAAAGCGTTTAGCTATAAACATATTTAAAACATAATTCTACCTCGGTAATCTTCTAACGATTAACCAGAAGTATAAAGATGTTTTGAATTTATTTAGCGCTAAACTTATAACGTACCTATGTGTGGTGCTCGCAGGCCGAAATTAACCATGCCCATTGGCTTTCCTTTTTCGTAGTATTTTATTTATTAGTGCACAAGTGACGGCTTATGTCTCTTTAGCATCTGACATTTTCCTTATTCGCCTTTTACGGCACTAAAGGGAAGCCACACGCATTCCTTGTCTGGAACTAAACGGGTCTTCAGTAGGTTTCTATAAAGTCATTGCAAGCAGAATTTTCAGAATGTCATACCTTTAAGTACCTACTGAACTTGTGTCAGTCGGGTATTCGACATATCCTGCAATAAAAAACTATGAAATAGTGAATGTTTTAGTATAATTTGTTTGCCATTTATGTCCTACTAAGAGATGATTATATTTTCATTAAAATAAACAAGTTAAGTAGTTTATTTTAATAAAAATATAATTATCTTTTGGGAAACTAGTAGGAACTGAGTGAGTATCGATTATTTTAATTAGGTAGGTACAGACGCCAGCACATCAAACTACTACATCTGTCAAATTTCTTTAATAGATTTTCAACTTTATCGCTAAAGCATTAAGATTCAAGGTAGAGTGGAAAAATTTGACTGTTTCGGGTAGCTTAACCTGCTGGCGTCTGTACCTAATTAAAATAATCGATACTTCATGAAAACTAAAAAGTTTCTGCTAAGGAGTTTGTAGCGCCACTTCTTCTTCCCAACTAAAATACTAAGAAATGGTGACGGGCGGGCATTTTGGGGGACTGTTTTATTCTCAGTCTAGTCAGAATAAATGACTTTTAATTTGAATAAAGCTAGGCAACTTAGCATTCTACATTCCTGAAATATCTTTCTTATTGTGAAACTAAATCATTATGCTAAGAAATTCAGAATGAGTTTACAATATCTCTTTGAACGCAAAATATTTCTTACTTACCTATATTGATATTTGTTACTTTGTACACATTTTTGGGAGTTTGGACGTTTGTTACTCAATCACGATCATTAACGCTGCCATTGAATATTTTGCATATAATTCCAAAATGTCAGTATTTTTTGCATTTTATTGAATGTTGCATTGTCATAACATTTAAATGAATCATGAAGTCCAATAGTAGAAATTACCTACAGTGGGTAGCTTTAGTATATTATTCAATTTAGTTATCTACCTACTCACGTAACACAAAGAGCCAAAATTATATGTAATTTATATAAATTGTATTGTGCGCACACAATGACATTAAAATACCTTTATTATGTATATGATAGAGCATATATTTTGGCATGCCCATGAAGTTCTTTTATTGTTAACACACAGCTCGGAGTTCACTAATATAATACTCTATGGGTGTGGCGATGGGCTATCAAGTATCATATTTGTACACCTAGAATGAAATGTCAACAATTGCAACACTTTATGAGTTTGTGAAATGTCAAACGTGACATAAAAGGATAGATCTGGTTATGAAATCAGTCCAGGACCTGTAGGTAGAATAAGTCACTTTCTGCAAGCGTTCAATCTTGTAAATATGTAGTACCTATATATTGAATATGAATACATAATGTTCATATTGTGGTCTTTTGTCATTTTACATTGATACGCTGTCTAGAAGGTGCTAGTATTTCCAGGAGTGTTAAACAAACGTGTCTGACGCAGATAAAGATATCTCTGGCAGCTTTCTGGTAGTAATAAAAATCACTGTTCGGTTGGCTAACAACGCTTAATACCCGGTTATCGCTTATCGCGGCGGTTCGAGTGTTGTTCGCACCTTATCACTTAATCAAATTGGGAGCGTATCGATATCGCAGACGTATTTGATAGCACACCACTATTATCTTAATTGATTGTCTATTTTTTGGCAAAACACCGGCTCGGATTTATCGTACGTAGTTCTTTGATGTCGACTAAAATGACCTCATGATATCCGTGTTCCTCATGATATGGTAATTGGTTTTTCCTTTGGATTCATTTGTGTAATCCCCTTTTTCTTTTGTTCTGCGTCACGATTATTAAAAGCACATTAATTTGTAGTATCAATACTAATAATGTTTTATCTTCCACAGATACGTGCAATATGAACTGGTCGTCAACCACCGCGTCAAGTTGAGGCCCACAAAGAATGCAAACAGTGAGCCCGACTGCTCTTTAGTTCGGGTTCATCATACACCAAGCCAAGACTTTAGGAATGTTGATAGGGGAGTGGACTTATAGTGTGTGTGTATAAAAGCGATGCATGGTGTGTGAGGTCGGATCGGCCATGGACATGAGTGGAGAGGGCGCGGGGGCGGGGGCGAGCGCGCTGCAGCAGCGGTGGTACGAGGGCCGCGTCAACGGCAGTCCGGCGGCCGGTGACGTCAACGCCGACGCCAATGGCGACGGCTTCTTCCACTCCCCGTTGGAAGGCGGCCATCACAGCCGCGCCCGCTACTACCATCAACAGATGCACGCCCCCTACTCCGCCGCTGTCGGCTCGCACGGTAAGTTCTTACTAATGATCTGTTCAACCTGTCATAGTTCAATTTAGATTTTTATAGAGTTGTCAATGTTGTACCTGTAGACAGTCTATTCATAACAGTGATGTTGCTCATTGCCCGTGTGCAGTATTCAGAACAGAAAGTTGGATGACTGCTGTACCGAAAGCCGGTCCTAAGTTCACAGCACCCGTTTAATTGATAACACCGCCTAATCTCTAAATCACTCACATTACATACAATTTACGAACATTGGCTCTCAGAACTGGACGTCGTAACAATTAAGCACGTTAAGCGGGCCTCTAATTCCGCGAGCAAAACTGTCAGAATTAAGCAAATTGCTCCCACGGACGGTAGGCAGCTCGTCCATCCGACGTTATCGCACATCAGACGATATCTCTCCAAAACTCCACAATTAATTCAACGGACCCGACCAGTCAAAATCGCCATTCTGTAAGGTGACAGCTTAGGTAAACACGATCTAAAATGGGCCCCACTCGTAAAGGAAAAAAAACATACTTTTTGTTTTTTCTTTTGAGGTTTAAATTTTATGGCGGCTATAAAGATTTTCGTGGGGACAGGTGGCTCTTCTTTATATTCCAACTACTCGGCCGGACTACTAAAGTTCGTCTATATCGTGGTGTTAGGGACTAGATTGGCATGTGGACGGTATGGGGACGATTAGAATTTATTTAGCGGTCCGTCGGTAGTGATGCGACACTTAAGAAACTGTGTCACTTCTCGGAATCGGAACTGGGAATTGATTTCGTCGCGTTCACAGCAGTTATGTGTGTTAGTTTATGTGTGTCGGGGGCTCGCTGGACGCGGGCCGACCGCCCGCCATCCACTTGGGCTGGGTCCTGTTTGTAAAGCCACTCTGTTATCGTGTTAGTGTCGAGGTCCGATGCGGCTTCTTGTCGCTCTGATTATATCTGAATCTGGTAAATTCGTCCGTCGGCACACGGCGGCGTTTCGATTAGGTTACTTACATATAAAATGATGTGAAACATTGATTCCCACCGACAGATAAGTAAATTAAAAAATATTAACCGAATGTCGCTGCTCACTTTTGTTATCTCTCATATTAAAATAAGCACGGGTTACTCGAATGTTTGTATTTTTAAATTGCGCATAAATAGGCGGTTTTGGAATGTTTCTCTTTGTAGATGCGGTGCTTCATCGCGGAGCTGCTCCATGGAGTTATAAAAACTGTATTTAACCGTGTTGCGACGCACATAAACTTACTACGATGACAACTCGGATCGTTTTCACTTTGGTCACTAACTTTATTACCGAGTTTATGCCTCTCCGCGTCACCAGCATATCTCGCATTATTATGGCTATTTTATTTACGAATTAAACTGCATGAACGTGTCTGAAGTGCGTTCATATAAAACTGCTTGTGATCATTAACTATCTAAGAACAAGAAGTTATCTAGAGTCAAAGAAAACAATTTATGTTAATTTGGGTGGAATTCTTTGGGCCGTGTTGGTGAGCTAATGAAATGTTTTTTTAATGACAGCTCGGTTGCTATGGTGACGGGTGTGTGTCCCTGAAACGCGATACGACCGCGCGTTTGACGCGCACTCCCAATTTATGGGTTAGTGAAGCGATTGATGACATAGTGGAAATTATTTATTCCACTGAGAGAGTTTCACTTTTATCGTTGTTTTTATTCGGTTTAACTTCTGAAATGTTACACCTATTGCGCGATACCTACTTAATGGAGGACGGGTTATATTTCATGTGATTTGTGGACGGACGATAAATGAAAATAAAACTGTCTGCTTCTCAAGGTATTTCTTTGTTAAATTGAATGGTTCAGACGTCATGAGTTTTCCGACGCGCTTAACAAATTTATATTTGTACCTGAAGTTATTTTTCTTGTTAAATTTTCTTAATGTTATTAAATAAAATCGTAAAGTTATTATTGCGCATTGCATGTAAAACGTAGGTTTTTTATCATGTTTAATTATTTATGTTCAAACAAAACGATTTAAATACAACACAATAGGTAAATAGCTACAAACATTTACTCAAACGCATTTCAGCAACTAGCCTATCAACAATCTTTGTACAATTATTTTTCTCAAAGTACCTTACCTACTGCTGAAAACAAAGTAACAATATGAAAGGCAAGAAAACGAACAAACAAACAAAACAAGCGCATTATTCAATCCAGTGTTCTGTATCGACTCATCGCCAATTTCACACCTATTGAGCAATGACAAACATCAGACTACTCGTAATCTCCACGAAGATAACTGAAATACAGCCTTATCGTGGCCACATAGAGTTTACATTCCAATGTCCTATTTCGCTACAAAAAATAGTAATTGTTATGATACGTTGTTTTAAATTATTGGCTTGTGTGCACTTACGCAATTCCACATGTAGATAAGTGGATTGAAATTACTACTGAACTGACCTGTTATAGGCAACAAATTGTAGTTAGTTACGACGTTCCTATGAAAAAAGATAGCCTTCAATTTCGAAGTGTAGGTACATATCTTTGTTTCTATTCCTGTGTTGTTTTTTGCTACAAGTCTGTGGACTGGAATGTTTATGCAAATGAAACCCATAAAAATCCCATGTAGAAGATCCTAACACTTACGGTTTCGCTTGGCTGAATAATGTGGTTGAGTAAAAATGTAGGTACCTACAGTAAAACATGAGCAAACAAGTAGCCGGCCGGCATGGCGGCAGGACCGAACGCCAGACGTTCATTTGTTTTTTATTATTCCTTTAACACAAGTTTACATCACTAGACGGGAGAAAATGAGATTTTTTCAATTACCGCGTTCTGTTGGTTAAATAAATGAATGTAGTAACGAGTGTGTCAGCGCCGGCCGCCTGTCTGTCGTTCGACTGCCTCATCCACTACCCACACCCACCTTTCAATTGATTAAACATTCTTTTTGCAAATTCGAGTTGCCTACTCAGCTCGGCAGATGTGTCATTTTTCAGTGACTTCAATCCTACATATAGGAGTGCAACAAACCCTTATTATGGCAAGTAATTGTGCGAAACATGGCATAATTAAAAATAATTGAAAGTCTGCGACATAAAAAAATAAAACATGAACAATTCCCACTAAAATGATGATCCCACCTTTGTGTAGCTGTACAGCGCTCCCGTATAATGACTGCTGTTGTTTCCTCGTGCTCCTCTGTACATTTTCATTTACATACACTAGTAACGTACATACATTTGGCGAATGCAGCGTTTGTCACCGCGGGGGCGCTGTGTGCGTGCGCGATGCGTGTGTGCGTGCGCTGCGCCCCGCAGATTGGCGCAATTAGCGCGCGGGGGTGGGGCCTGCGCCCGCGCACGCCGCGACATCTCCTCCCAGACGCACACTGCTGCGTTACCCGTAATCATGCCACAAAATAATGTTGCCATCAACGGTTAATTATTTCCCCCTGTACTTTGCAACCAGAGCCATGGCTGGCGACATGCATAGTTAAACTCCATGAATTAAATATTTGCTAGAAAAAACAACGGAGTTGAGAACCACACAGGCGTCTAAATTAGCACTTCTTTGCATTCTTTTTAACATAAAAGGTTTGTTTACTTATTATGCCATTAGCCTTGATAGTTGAACTATGTAGGCCTGTCCTGGAAGCTATATTTGTAGTCTGTTAAGCTTTCTTAAAAATCTAAAAATTTGGTATTTTAATTTATACAGCGTTTTAATTCAACTGATGTTTAAAGTTTGGTTATTTATATTGTTGATGAAGATATATCGATACCGAATTGAACAGGAAAGTGTCACAATAAAACTGTTATTAAAATTTTAAATGCTTTTTGGTTCTAGCTTAACATTCGGCTGGAAATCATTTGGCTATTTTAAATAATTCTGCATTTAGAAACTTAAAATGAAAGCCTTAAGAGTTTTTAGAAAATATTAGATATCGATACTAGAATATCGATAAATGCTTGAATATTTTTACATTTAATAAATATTCCATTATTTTTTAGTATATATGAGAAGAGGCCTTGGCTTTGCATTATCTGCCTGCACTGTTCCCACTGCTGGGACACAGGGCTCCTCTCTCTAAGAGGGAGTGGGCCATAATCCACCACGCGGGCCCAGTGCGTGTTGGAGTGGGACAATAATAGGCTGGTATTAATATTATTATAAATAGTTCTCATAAGCCTTTTATTCACGGTAGTACTTAGTTCTTCCTGCATTCAGGGCTACCACACAATCGATACGCGGCGGACAGTCGACAACGATCGGCAGAGAATGGAATAGCCATCAGTTGGGGAACATAGCCGCTGTAAAATAGACACAACTAGACTAGACTTGTGCTCTTACTATTCATACGTTACAATAAATGTGGTTATATTTTCTAGATTTGTGAGAGGTTATTGATAGTGAGTTGGTTTTTCTGTTGCCTTTTACTGCAAAAAGTATTTTTTTTTTCATCTAAAAGAACACCTTCTTTTGTAGTTGTAGCCTATACCTGCCTATAGGTACCTAGGTAAAGTAAAAACCTGAAATATTTTTGTGATAAAATATCAGTAGTTTACACCCACCATCTAAAATCCGCCATCGAAATATCCGTAGCTCAGAATTCATCAGATTTTGGGGTTTTTATTTGTTAGATAGATATGCTTATTGACAATGCCAGTCCGTAGCGAAACATGTAAGATCATAATTCTATTTAAAAGATCTAATGTACCATGTTTTAAAGCAAATAGTTCTATGCTTTTGTATAAAGATAATAGTAGTTAAGCTGATTGTATAGAATAAATACTAACTCTAGTATTCAGGTATATTTAATTAATATCAAAACATAATTAGATGAGTAGTTTTTCTGCGAAACTGTACTTAACTACTCATTTTAGTGAGGGTTACCACATTGTTCGAAACGCACCACTGAATTTAACCAAAAATATTCAAAGAGTTCAGATTTAAAGATAAATAAAAAAAAAAAAAATAAAAAATCGAAAGTAGACATACCCTGCGCAGAAGCACTTCACCATTAATTAAGTCAAGCTGTCCGTTATACTGGCCACTTATATTATTAGCCGTCACAATACATTTAACGGCAGCCATTTTGAGTTACGTTTGAATTAAGAAGCGTGGCGCAATCTCCTCTGAAGTCAAGACAAACAGTATCTGGGGGCTTACCACCAGGTCTTATAGCAAGGCAGAAGTTGAACTGCACTGCTTTTTTGTTCTATGACTCAAAAAAGCAGTGCAGTTTTTTTTTTTCAAGAACTTGCGCATTCTAGCCATTCTCAATCTGTCAAAAAAAAAAACTTCTTATTTAGGTACGTAGGTACATTGATTGTCGTTGAGATGAGATTACGACTTGAATTTGATCGTTTTTAAGTACGAGAATTGGCCTTCTGATATGGACAGTTTATAATAAGACAATAAAAAGGTCAAAAAAACTATATTATGTCTTTCAATCCCATACTTGAACAAAAATTTGGCTAAAATCGTGAGGACTTTTGAAACAAAAAACCATTTTCCGACAGCAGAATTGGTATTTTGTTAGTTTGTAGGCTGAAACTACATATATTCACAATGTGACATCTAATAAAAACTTGTAGGAACGATCAACAGTCTAAAAAGCGTCAAATCATAAAGAGCGTCATGATTTTTTTTGAAACATGACTTTGCAGCACTGAAAACTAAATTGATTAAAATTTGCGTAGCACTCAACCTATTCAAAATTATCTTACATTTAAATTCCTAGACGAAATGGAAATTCAAATAGCATCCATACATGGCCAAAGACCATTTGCTTAAGTACACATTGTTTTTATTTAGAAGCAAGCCAGCAGTTTTTCTTTAAGCTTAGATCAACCCGTACCTACCGTACGGGGAAAAAGCAGAGGTGAGCAAAAACTGTACTTAACACTGTAGAACTACTTTGGTCTATTGGAAACCATATGTGGAAGCAATAATGTTTAGTTTTTACCTTTTATCTATTCTGCATAGTTAATGCAACCTAGAAGTGCTTTTAAGAAAGAAAATGCTATTACTTATTGGCAGAAACAATTAAGCTAATCTAGCTGTAAAAACTTAGAAGGCAAAAAGTAATGATTCTCTTAAGTCATGAATGAGGTTACTGTTGTACTAATTATTTAATAGATAAGTGAGAGACTATTAAACTAGGAACATCCTGTCATATTTTAGCTAAGGGGCTACTAAGCCGGCCATAGAATTATCGCCTAAACTAATATTATTATAAAGAGAAAAAAAAAATTGTATGTTTATTTGATACGCTTTCACCCTAAAACGGCTGAACGGATTTGGATGAAATTTGGCACATGGATAGACCATGATCTGAATTAGTAGGTACACGATATACTTTTTATCCCGATAATCCTACAAGATCGAGACTTATATGGGTAAAACCGCGAGGCGCAGCTAGTACCTCATAATGTAGAGTCAAGTAAAGTTCGGCGTTAATTGTAAATATGATTGCCCTTTTAACCATAAAAAGCACAAGCAACAAACAGTAAAATACAGCTAACACATCATTTTCTATCCCTTTCTCAATTAATCCACCCTTCCCGATTTCACTTCTAAAACCAAAAATAAGTTTTCCTTTCAATAACATAGGTAATTACATCTCAACCATTAAACAAAAACATACTGTAAAACTTAAACCAACAAAGTATAAAACAAACCAACAAACAAAACACGGTAACAATCAAACAACAACGTTTACAAATATCGATTGCTGGGCACTAGCAAACAACTAGAAAACACCATTTATTGACGTTCGCGCGAGTTAAAAGTTTGGCGTGTTTCCATAGCATCGATCGAGCGGGAAAACAGTTGACCTAATTACTTAAGTTTTTAAATTACCACACATTTGTTCTTTGTCTAGAACTTTAGTTCTTAATGCTCGTTTTATTTTAAGCTTTGTTGTTAGTTAAACAAATAGTGCACTTGGTGGAGTTTGTAATGTGTTACGAAATTGGTGGAGGAAATTATAGTATAGCTTTGTGGGTTTGAAATTATGCTCTTGGAGTTATTAAAGGGTAGATTCTTGGGTTCTTACTTAGTCCTTTTTCTATTGAAAAAGGGTTTCTTTTCTATCGTGGTTTTTCTATTGAGTTAGACAGAAATTACAGTGATCATTCATGATCCTTACATACTAGGAACGTACCTACTTCTTTTGCTTCGACATTAGCAAAGTTTTAATTAAACTAGGTAGTTTTAATGCTGCAGTTAAGTCTACTAAAGCAATTAAATCACAAATCAAAGTAACTAGAAGACGTCTAACCAACCAATAAACATTATTTTAATTTGTACTTAGCAACCCAACGAATTTACATATAAAGGAGACGGGTTGGATTGAGAACCACTGGCTACATTTGATTACCTCTGGCTTACCATTCTAATCTAAGCTAATTAATATTTAAATGTGCTTACGTCATGACAATGTATTTAATACAATGGGCAAAGGAGTTCCCAGCGTATTTTTTATCCTAATCGGTCATTATTAGGCCCCGTACAAAAAATAATGCCGGTACAGCTCGCTCGAATGCACCCGACGCCGTTCACCAAAGAACTTAATGTATTCATTTTGCTTTTATATCTTTCGCGTGATTAACTTTGATTGATTGCATCCAAATATTGATATTTGATATTAAATTCGGTGACCGGCCCGCGACAGGGACGGAAATACACAGTGGCACAGGATGAAAAAGGACGGCACACTATTTTCCATGTCGTTCGCATGATAATGAATAATAATCGCGTATGGGACATGTTAGGAAGTGTTTTTCTAAAGCGGCAAAAAAGTTCCCTGTGATGAAAACGATATCTGCCGCTTGAAATTAAAAGTAATTGCGTTTTTTGTGAATTGTGTATTACTATAAAAGTTAATGTTCTTTTAAGCTTTATCTTTTTATCCACGATGAAGTTATTATCAGCTTGACGCTTAATGTGCGCGTGCACATAAAATTATGTTAGCGCTAAGTTCTCAAAGTTAATATCTAAATGTAATATTTACCTTATCGTATCAAGTTGCGATACGCTGGGCATGTAGCAAAAAAAGTGAACATGCTGGGCCATACAAAGTTGCAAAGAGAAAAACAATTTTCAAAAAGTGATTCCTCTTGCCTTTGATGTTTGTTACTTCACTGCATGTCTTCGCATTAGGTATAAAAGCTGTTTAATTACGTGGTCTGTCCAAGTTAGAGGCTGGCAGGGTATGTTTCCGGTCGATTGCCGCGCTGAAGGTGATGCGCGCCGAGCTTGATGGATGAAGCCAGCGCAGGCGCAGGCATGCGGCTCAGCCACATGAATTCGTGTACACAAATGCCAACTTTATTTTTCTTCCCATAACGTTACACTTCTAACTTATCAGTCTCTTATATCAAGTGAATAAGGTTGAGAATCGACTGTAGCTAGTTTTAGACAACTTTGAACTCCTAACTAGTGTAGATGAGTCGGTGGTTTTGTCACGATTTGTCATACATCGATATGCGGTTACGGACGTCCCTAGGAATGGTTACAGCTCAAAATTTAAGCAGAAGTTATGACAAAAATGTCGTGGGAACGGCCAACGAACTGTGGCTGTACTCTTTTTAATTGATTGGGCCGAATGTCCGAGTAATGGCGATCGTGCCACAACAAAATAACTTGTTAACAGAGCGACTACAATAAACTGAGACTTAATTATTAATTCACGATTTATATATACTTACTGTGTTTTATAGACAGTGTATCTAACAATAAAAGATAAGAGGATCGTTAGTTAAACTGATGAGATAACAACTATAAATAAAGTATAAAGCAGTTACCTCAGGAGCATGTTGTTTTTCTGCCCTCGAATGTTACGAACACAGTTAGCTGTGTGCCCCGCTCTTGCTTTTTTGTTTTTGGTGAAGAGAATTACAAGTGTATCAGGTTCGCAACCGAGTATAAATAGTAACCGATTGGTAGCCTGTCATTAAACTTTACATTAACCTTCGAAAGAAATATACTGAAGATACTGTTGATCAATTTGGTTCACTCAATTTACAGTTCTGCCTTTAACAATCTAGGATCGCTTTCTTTTTATACCGATTAGACTCGTAATCTAGATCTGTTTGAAAATTTGTATAGTTAATAAGAGCATTGGCGTGTATTGTACACGTTAAAAAAACTGTTGTAGTGTAAATTGCTGAGATTTTCAGATTTATATTTTCATTAACGTCGTACGTTTTTTTTACTTTATAAAACATTTAGGGCACGGGGCGTGAGCGTCGCGGCGCCGTTCCGAATGGAAGCCTATTTTCGCAGCACATTACCGAGGATGAATGATTTCCTGGCCAGCCATGATTTATGCCTCACTGTTCTGTACTGGCTACCAAGGGCCAGCGACATAGACTCATTACCGCAACGCCTGTAAAGAATGGACACTCCTTTGTGCAAGGAAAGTGTGGCATTTGTCTTTCTTTGCTACTTTTGAGTAGATAACCATCGCTTTGGATACCCGAGCTTTATTAACTGATTTTTATCTGCTACTGAAAGCCGGTACATTGATTACAACTGTCATGTTGATGAAATCATGAATCTATTTCTATGAAAATTATGTTTTTGTCTGAACTAATATTATAAAGAAAGAAAAAATGTTTGTTTGTTACGCTTTCACGCTAAAACAGCTGAACAGATTTAGATTAAATTTGGCACATGTATAGACCATGATTTGAAGGAGGACATAGGCTACTTTACATCCTGGTTCGCAGATGAAGTCTTGGGCAAAAGTTAGTTATAAATAATAACGCTTAATTAAAACAAACAGTATTTTTAATGTTGTAATTTTATAATGTAGTCGTAATGACGCGTCTGAATTATTCGGTCGTTAATCTTTGTCAGGACGCAAGTACCGGTCGCTTACCACAGATTCTTAACAACAGAGGGTAAATTCTAATGGAGTTAAGACCCAGTTTAAAATGTATTTAAGTTTAGGAATAAATTAACTTCTTTATTGATTGGGCTGTAAAAAATATCGGTTTTACTTGAAGTGTTTTATTAATTTTCTCAGTGAGTGCACTTGATTGCGAATCTACATTTCTATTGGTTATGCTTGATAATAAAATAAAAGCGTCGTTTATTTATGTGTGAGGAAGCGAATGTTTTTCATTAGTTTACAGCTCATTACATATGTATTTACAATTAATGAATGTTAGTACTCTTATTGTAATTTAATTAATTGAAGCGGTTAGTCTAATTAATGAGTAACGGCTGTAGTGTTGACTGGTGGTAGAGTGGCTGTGTAACCTAGCCTGTTAACGATTGTGTCCAAGAGGGACAGGTACTTACTACCGAATGCAGGTAAAACCTAATATAAAACCATGCATCTATTCTCAAGTGCCTCTCTTGAGAATAGAGGCATGGTTTTATGTTAGGTTAGGTAGGTATGTTTAGGTCCTATTAATAAGATGCTACTATAAGAGGGTGCGATGTGACAAATGTTGTAGAACCAGAAAACGCCTGTTGTGTTATTGTGACCGCAGCTAAGTTTGAGGGACACAGACATACTACTTACTTCAGCAGATAATGACAGATGATCATATGTCATTGTCTGCTGAAGTAAGTCTTAGTTTCTATTTTAGCATGCACATATAACCTAGTTATATGTCTTCTGTAATTGAAGGAGCTGAAAAAGCTGAAGGAGATGTAAAAGAACCTTTTTTATTATTGTAATTTTCTATTGTTTATGTGTATCCTTTGTTAGAGATCCTCAATAAATAAATAAATAACCAAAATAGAAGTCCAACACTATGTACCGAAGTCATGACCCTTTACGGTTGCTTTACTGTATCCACTAGCTACACTGTGGCCATCAAACCATTGACCCCAGCCATACGGCACCTGACAACCTAACAATTCGCCCAGTCTGTGTACTCAGGTAATAAGAGCACAGTTTGCGGGTGCGCGCGCAATAACCGTCATCAGACAGCGGCGCGGCCGCAGGTGTGCTGTTACGTGCTATGGCGACTTGTTCACTTGTTAGTGTTCTTGTATAGACGGGATTTTACACATTTTTGTTAGAATTTATAACGAGGAGGGAAGTATTTAATAGTGGTTGGGTAAGAAAATTGTGGTTTCTGATTAGGCACATGTCAAAATAGCTACTACATCGCACCTTAAGTCCCGGAAGGAACGCAACATTCCGAAAATTCGTATTAGAATCCATATTAGGTGCCAATTTTAAATGGTTTGGATATGTAAACTGCGTACAGGAGTTTTGGGGCGGTTGGAGACCTCAAAATACCATAAACTCTAACATTTTCTGAGTACAAAATGCCTAAATGTAGATGACAAACATGTTCTAAACACAAGTTCATATAAAACTTTGATGAGCTTTGTTTAGAACTTTTAAAATCAAATTCTAAAACCCACCACGCACATTACTTCACAGAACAATAACCTACCTCTAGGTACTAAGTATGATGACGTCACCAACCTACGTATAACGGACCACGAATTAATATAGTCTATAAGCAACTATGGCCAGTATTCGTGACTTGTGGAGGCTATATATTGATCACAGTCTGCGACCGATCGCGGCGATCTGTCATCGGAATAACATTGATTAAAATGTCCACTAAGTAAGTAATAATGTTGCTATTGATTTATTATATTTGATTACAATGTAACGCCAAAGTTGTCTGTGGCGGGTTGATGATAATAAATTAGTGTTTCGTGGAATTTGAAGACTGGGATCAGTTGGAAAGTTTCGGGTTTGAACTACCACTGTCTTCTGAGGACAGTTTCTCTTAGCATAAGCATAATCAGCATATCATCACGCGGGCCCAGTGCGGGTATATGTCACATGTCTTCGAATTTTTGGTTCTAAGACATGCCGATTTCCTCACGAGGTTTTTTTAGTTCGTAGTCCATTGCAAAAGAGTTATTAATAACATTGCTCTCAGAGGATTAAAAGTTATCTACATGATCGATTTGTATCGCTAAATAGATAAAAGATAGCAGTTATGCGTCGTGATCGATTTTCCCAGTATCGACGCCTGACTTGGCAGACTGGCATTATGATAATTATAAGTACTCTTTGTTTTGCAAACTTGAAATGTTTCTTAAAAAATTATCCTTACTACCTACACTAAAACTAAACACCTTTTAAACACGACACAATTATATGGACTTTGCCGTAACACTGACATTAGACACACGTTGATCAAGTGCTTAAGTTTTTATAGTAAGACCCTAAACACTCTAAATCAAAGGCACATCAAAAGGAGAACCACATTTCAAATTAATGTGTTTAAATACTTGACCTCCAAGTCAAGGATCAAGTACGGTGTCTTTACCTTGTCTTGTTCAAGTCTAAAGACAAATTAATTTAATCTAGCCAGACAAGAGGAGGTGCTGACAACTCGTAGCAGAAATATTAATCAACACAATAACCAATATAAAGTGTACGCCCTGCAGGTTCGTCCTTAAAACTATGCACTTGATTGCATTCCCACAATCCCATTACTGTACTCGTTAAGCACTCAGAAGGTTAGAACTTTTTACGTAAGTACTAGATTTTATTTGCAAACCTTTCTTCTACCAGTATTACGAAGTGACATTTACAAATAGTAATTATTTGTAAGAAAATATCACCTGCAGTGCGATTCTGTAACCATCTCGCCGTGAAAACTTAGGTGAAGTGAGTGTGGAGTGAGCTGTCATTCCAAATAATGTTCGGGATTGACACTACTGACAACTGACATCAAGCTCACTTCACTTGAGTTTTCACGGTGAGATTTTTACAGAATCGACCGGCTGTATTCACAAAAAATACTTGTCTAGTGGCTGATTTTTCCAACGCCAGACAATTTTAACCGAGGAATAATTTTCAATTTTTGACAGTTCCTCGATACAAAACCTGTCAGACGTAAATAGTATTGTATAAAAATGATCTGTCGATTGAAAAAACAGCCCTAAGTAACGTAGCAATACTATGCGAAGTAAGACATTTCTCAATGCGTTCCATGTGACAAGCCTTTAAATTCATAAACAAGGGATGTATAGTGCCGATCGCCACTCAAGTATTGTCTATGAATAGGTGTTTGGAACCCTGTGCATCCGCGTGCACTGTGAGACCTCATAGTAATGTTTGTGAATACGGGTATTAATGTTTTAAGTAAATTATTGTGTTGATGTCTAAAACCATAAACAGTAACAGCGTGTTCATGAATCATACGAAAGGTCGATCAAACTTATCTAGTAGGATTAAGTTATAGCTAGTTGACGACCTGCGAACGAGTTCCAGCGTCCACAGGGGCGGACTGCAAACGTCGATAAATATAAATGAATATAGAAAGATATTGACTCATTAATGCTCCGACCAATAAATTAAGAACAGAACTGTTTCAACGTTTTCTTTCAAATGATCAAAGTACTAATCCGATCGCGTGTTAGAAATGCCTTTTTACATACAGCTGATTCTAATGTTATTCTATTGCAATTTATAGCTCTATAATTATTTTAGAAATTTATTATTTGTTGTACGGTTTTAATATATAAAAGTTCAGGCGTAATTTAAAATGTTAAATAAAATATAAAAAGTTTTATATGAGGTATCGTTAAAGATCTAATATCGTTATTGAACTGTGGATGTTCGAAAGTACACCTCTAGTTTCAAAGAGTTACAATTGTGGCGGTTATAATAACTTATCACTGATTAATTAGTGGTTTTGGTTCATTACTTATTCAGCTAGCTAGCTCTATGTAACATTCATTGCATTTCTTCTATATATATATAGGGAGCGGCGGTTGCCCAGTGGTAATACACTTATAAGTTGTAGGTCGTGGGTTCGAACCCAGGCAGGTGTTTTACCGTGTGTAAATTATTTCATCACCACTACTCTCAAAACAGTGAAGGAAAACATCGCGAGGAAACCCGATTGTCCTAGAGCCAAAAATTCGAAGACATGTGACATCTACCAACCTGCATTGGGCTAGTGTGGTGGATTACGGCCCACTCCCTCTCACAGAGAGGAGGCCTGTGTCCCAGCAGTGGGAACATTATAGGCTTATTACCTATGCATTATGCTTAAAATCGTTGTGCAATATGCCTCTAACAGCAGAACTTTACACGAATAAATTATGGAATATCGATATCATACTGACGTTAGATGCGTGCCTGTATGTTGTGGACTCGTATTTTTCTCCCGATACCGTAATGCGCAAGTCACGAACTGTTATGTAAGCATGCTGCTGGCCGGCGCGGGCGCCGTCATTATAGGCATTATTACAGGAACACTCGCTCTCTCGCCCGCCATTGTCAAGATTGTGGGGTCAGACAGACCCCGGACGACGTTAGCCAACTTGTAATTTCGCAATTCCTATAACCCAATAAATCGTAGCTTGTAAAACAATTTGTTCGTGTTCGGTGATGGAAACTCAAGCTGTTGCTGCGCTTTGCTTCTTAGATCACGCGCTATCATAGGCTTCGTGACTCGTACACGGTTATTAATTATGAAAATGATTATGACGACTCATATTGTTCTCATGTCGTGCGCGTGGTACGTTATTGTCATTATTTGCTATATTTTCTGCGAGTTATAAGGCTTATTTGAGTGGTTATGTTGGTAACTTAATTCATTTTATGAGTACGTGTTTTTGAATGATCTCTGTGTTTATTTTCCTCTGTTTATTGAGGAAGCATGAGTTTGGTACACGATTTTTATTTTTACTTTGTTTTTTTTTTAAATATTTTGCTACTTACCGGAGGCACTTGTGGCTAACAGCCGCACGCCGACGATCAGGTTAAGCTACGCTTGCCGCGGTTGTTCCGGGGATGGGTGACTATCTTTATATACCAAGACCGAGGGGTCTCGGAGTGCACGTTAAGCCGTTGATCCCGGATGCCATTCGTGGATCTTTGGCAGTCGTTACGGTACGTTAGGATCCCGTAAGTCTGACAGTCTTACCAAGCGGTTTTGTATTACCCAGTAACTGGGTTGTGGAGGTCAAATAGGTAGTCGCTCCATGTAAAATACTGGTATTCAGCTGCATCCGGTTAGACTGGAAGCCGACCCCAACATAGTTGGGAAAAGGCTAGGCAGATGATAATTTTGCTACTTACCTACTCGTATTTGTCAAGAATAACATAGTATAGTTTCCAACGCCGTTTCGACGGCACGGTTGGCGCAGTGGTTAAGTGGTTGACTACTGCGTTGCGTGTCGCGGGTTCGATTCCCGCACGGAACAAATATTTGTATGGCCTACAAGTAGAAGTTCCGGGTCGGGTTTTTTGTGTATATGAGTTTAAATGTTTGTAAACTCACCCACGTAACAGGAGAAATTCCTAGTGTGGGGCAACGTATTTATCTAAAAGAAAAAAAAACACCGTAAAGTAACCACTCACCATCACATGTCTGGATTTTCTGCGTTTACCTGTCTCTTTTTTTATATATATTTTTTCTAAAACCTAATCTAATCAGTTCGCACCACTGTTCCTACGAGATTTGTTCTGATTTACTTACAAGTGTATCATGGGTGCGTATGAGTGAATATTACTATCGTCAATTGTTATCACAAAGACGTCGAAGGGCGTTTATCATTAGAGACAGATGTACGCTCATGCGTCAGTAGAAACACAGGAACTACATAAACGGTTCTTTCTGCAAAAAGATAAAGCCGCTGTCACTGTTACCTTGGACATGCGGTTGACGGTACTCCTAGTCTTATGTACGTGCCCTTGCGTTTGCGCAAACTAAGCATGTGTTTAGATAGTAGGCGTCGATAGATTTAGTCACTCTTGAGATAAGCTATCATTTTGGTAAGACGTGGATTAGAAGCAAATAAAAAAATAAACAGCTTATGTTTTGAATTGCTTTATCATTTTGCGCAGATTTCTTTATAAATGACATACGTGTTATGAATACTATACCTACGGGTCTACAAATACATAGTTTGTTAGATTTTGGACTGTCTTGGCTTTTAATAATCATAAACTTTCAAATGGATGCCTAAAAAATAAATCTTTCAAGCCTTTTCCAACTATTTTGTGGTCGGCTTCTAGTCTAACCGGATGTAGCTGAATACCAGTATTTTACATGGAGCGACTGCCTATCTGCAGTGCGATTCTGTAACCATATCACCGTGAAAACTTAGGTGAAGTGAGCGTGGAGTGAGCTGTCATTCCAACTAATTCTATGGATTGACACTATTGACAGCTCACTCTAAGCTCACGTCACCTAACTTTTCACGGTGAGATTTTTACAGAATCGATCGGCTGACCTAGTAACTGGGTTGTGGAGGTTACCCCTTCGTAAAACTGGCTATCAGACTTTTAGGCTTCTGACTACCCGTAACGACTGTCAAAGATCTATGAATAACAGCCGGAACCAACGGCTTAACGTGCTTTCCGAGGTACGGAACCTCGGAACCTCGGATAGTTTGGAATTTTTACCCATCAACGAACCGACCGCGGCAAGCACAGCTAAATCTTCCATTATCCCGTGCGGCTGTTATTATTTAGCCACGCCAGGTGTAGGTATTTTATTTATTATTTATATAAAATAAAGTAGTAAAGTCTTTCATGATAGATCGCTTTATGTTGTGAACGTGTCATTAAGTACCTTCATATTTAATTCATAGCCTGAGGCACGATAAATCTTACTAGAGTGGGTACTTACATATACTTAACTAGTACTACTAGGATTCAAGAAGTGATCAGACTGGTAACATTAGGTACGAGGTGCTTATGCGCAGACAAAGGGTATACTTATATCACTATAACACGATTCCTTTTGGGTTCACACATACATACAAAATTTAAACGTCACAAAACGGTGAAGGAAAACATCGCATCGCGAGGAAACCAGCATGTCCTAAAACTTCACTACTGTATATTCTTAATTGGATATTTGATATCACTGTATGTTCTAGGGCGTCTCATACCAGCATTTGTCTAAATTAGTACAATTTAGCGGTGTACTTCTTACGTCCTAACAGACTTTTGTGGCAGACCGTCACTAACGTGGCAACCAGCCAGCAGACAGATTGACACTTATGATTTGAGCTTGGGCACGTTCAGTTGTGAAATGTGTGGTAAAAATATAAAAGTTTAACCCTCAATGGTAGCCTTTTCAATAATCTGACCCATCCCGACTACAACACTCATTTACGAACATCCCTTTCACCACTCCTGGATAACTATTCATACTTGAGAAGTTACAAAGAAAAAACCGAAGTAGGTAACTCATAAGCACTCATAACTAAGCCAGCTATTCAGTCTGTCAAGTGAAATGTAGCGGAAAGTGGTTAGTACGCGGAGTAGGTACCTACGGCACGTTTGATCATTTGATGCTGTGTGCCGTGACATACTGGCCGACGGTGGCCCTGCGGTCAGCCGACTTCTTACGGATCTATGAACGCTTTTAAGAATACCGACTATGATGAAAGACGCGGAAGGTTTAGTTTAAACAATGTTGATCGTCGTTTGTCTCACAAGAAAGATAAGTCATAGTAAAATTTAAAAATGGCAAATTCCATCAGTCTAAACTGCCATTGCCATACAATCAAATAAAATGTTAACTATAGTACCTATCTATCAACTACAACAATTGTAGCGTTTTACAATACGTATATTCTACGATATTCGTAGCGCTTTGTCAACTATGAAGACCGGAGTGGCGGCGTAGTAGTTACTCAACTTACAATCGACTACGAAGACCGTAGCGGCTTAGTTCCTTACCTATAGTCTACGAAGATGACGTAGCGTGTCATCGGCTACGCCGATCGTAGCGCCTGACCTACTACGCCTACGCTGGCGTAGCAACGTTGCGCTATTTTCGCGTATTGCGTAGCTTCGATGTTAATAGCAGTTTCACTTCTGTGTGTTACCTTGTCATGTGGCAGCCCTGCAGTCAGCCGACTTCTTACGGATCCATGAACGCTTTCAAGAGTACCGATGTCTCACTACTGGCATATCGATATCTGTCCGTTAAGAATCGAGTTGAATCGGATTCGGGTTTCTAACTTGTGATAGATTGAGTTTACTTATTGCAATGTCTGTGCGTAATGCGATTGACTGTAACATCCGTTTTGCGCGGCTTTTGATGTAGAATTACCTTACGATAAAAATTGTTTAGTCGCATAGAAGAAATTGGATATGTGTCGTGGGTTCCATTGATTTATATCGATCGCGCGTTCCTATTGATTCATGTCTCTTAATATATTCATATTCAATAAACGCCTTTAAATCTCACCAATAAACAATAACAAAGACAGGTTTCCTTCCTAAATACTCGGAAATGTATCAAGAGGGCCATTGACAAGTTTGAACAATGAAAATTTATTAAAATGCAATAACAATAAAATTCGTGTCCGGACATTATTGATGTTAAGTTATTCTCCAAACGCCACTTAATGAGAAGTGATGGGTTCGTCAGAAAATAAAATAAAAATACAATGTACCCACCCCGGGTTCCAACGAGGCGGGCGCATTCGGTATGCAGCGCGCATGCGCTTGAAATTACATGTCCTGTATGCAAGACATTCCTTCCACCGTGTCACTGCAATCCAGAAGAAATTGTCCTCTCATTTCGAGTATTAAACTACCGCATTATGATAAACCTAATGCCGATTTATGTATGATTAATTGAAGGAACCTCCTTACTCCACCCATGCTTCAAAATTAAACCTTAACTCCACCACATAAAGGCGAGAATCAAACAATGCAATGCCTCCTAATCGATTAACAAGATCAAGAATCGATTGATGCAATACCTAACCGAAACGTTAAACTAGCTTTGACCAACAATTATTTGTAGAGGTAGATTCTATCTGAAAAAGATACCGTCTTAACGCTAAGATATTTACTAAGAATCTTATTTTAGATTCTTAAGTGATGTTCTGCCAGTCATCTGTTAGTTTAATATGATGAAATTCAAGATAGTTATTTGGCATAATGAGATAAGAAACACTCAAAGTGTGGAAGTGGGTAATATAAGTATAAATGCTATGGAATTTCTTACGTAAAACTTTATTTGGTTCTATAAATATAAATGGTAGCTTAAGGTTATACAACAGTTACTTACCGTTCGTTAATTAGTTATGTTTACCACGAGACAACAGGATTTTAATGGTATTTATTATATAGAAAGTCTATAACCGTCTCGATGTGAGCCGTCATAAATCAGAGAGACACCCACGATGAGACGACGTTCGACTACTCGTAGTCTCGTACTCTAATCCGAGTGGGCTTAACCGATCGTGTCGTGTCGAAAATCGCGTTCGCTGTAGGTGAACAGTGGTGTGATATTTCGAAAATGTGGAAATTTGTGGGTTAATTATTACTTGATATGATTTTATCTCTCATTTGAATCATTCGTGTTATCAATTTCAAACAAGTTCAAACATTTTCACAATTGCTGTAAGTAATGCAATTCTGCATTTAGATTCAGACACATTTCCTATTATCTAAGTACTTACTAAAAACAACACTAATGTAATTATAAAATATCTAAAACAATAAATCTGAATTCAAACATGGATTTTAATTAGCAAAATATCAAGCCAGATTATTAAAACCAAGATTTCGATTGTGTCGAATCTGTCGAAGTTGCGGCGTTCGACGCGTTCGACTTCGTTCGACAAGACAGCTTAAGCCCGCCTTCGACACTAGTTGTTATTCCCTACGTCACTTGTCACACGCCACTCGGTAGCACCCATCCGTAATAATAAGAATTGTAATATAAAAGCATTATAATCCAATCAGGAGGTAAGGTGAGGTGTGACCGCCCGTGAGCACGTTTACCATTCGGGACGCGGCTATGTCGATCATAAAATAATTTTGGGCCAAGAATTAATAGTAAATGGCTAGTACAACTGTGCAAGACACACACGTCGCTGTGGGAGTGTATGTAAGCCTGCAGTCGCATTCGATCACTTTCGGCTTCAGCTGCGGATTGCGTTCCCCGAATTCTCGACTAAGTTCATTGACGTTCTCGAACGTGATTTCGAGCATTGTTGCAAAAGCGAGCGACATTCATAGTCGGGCCGTTTGATCAATAAAGTCTCAACCTAAAGTTTCGCTCTTAAGTATGCTAACTCTATTAAGTATAGCCATAGTGCTCGTGGCAGAGTACCCACTGCATAAAATGCAGTAACAAATAAGCATAAAGCAACGACACTTCGCAACTGGTTTTGTTTGGGTTTCACTTTTTAGGTATAAAGTTACCGAGCATCGTAAAATAAAAACGTCGACCAAATTTTAAATAAAGGTAGGTATTTTATTGCTCCAAATATAATTTACATACTTTCATGATAAGGGAAATCCGGCTAATTAACGTGTGAATATTTTCCATCTGACCGTCATGGCTGGATCGCAAACGGTCCTTACTCTTCACGATAAACAATTTTATATTTTTACTGACAATTATAAAGTTAACTGCTGTAAACTTTTGTACCAGAAGTTGTATTATGGCAATCGTAAAAGTCTATATTTTGAATTGCATAATTCCCGCGTTAACGGGGAATCCATTTAAATAATGTTAACCTAAATCGGAAATAACATGTTATGCATCACGTTTAAGTGGTGAATGCATAAGAAAGTACACGTATACTTAACATATTAATGCAAATAGTCGGTTAAACGTTACAATTCGGTCGATAACAAGGTGAGAACACAACAAAAGAATCATGAGAAGTAGCTCAACTTTACCCGCAATATATTAAACCAGTAAAAAAGACAATGTTGTAAATAAATACTTTAAAAGCAAAGCAGCGTTGCGACGTTAGTAGGCACCTAAAATACTCGTCGTCGATACGACGATCAATAAATTAAAATTAATTCGGCGTGCGAACGGTGAGATCCGATACGCGATACCGACGCCTACATTTATCATTCGCTAACACGTCGGACATTTCACAGGGCGCGTTCGTCGAGGGAATGTGTCCTTTATGACAACGTACATAGGGATTACCGATGTCGTGATGATCGGGCACGTAATGATCCACCGCGGGAACAAAGGATAACACGTCTAAATACAATAAGTGGAAGGGATAAGATGGCGTGCGTATTGGCGGTTGTAAAGGCGTCAACACACGCGCGGGCACGCAGCTCGCATGCGGATGCGGCTGATGTCACGGCGTGCAAATAAACCGCGGCAGACTGGACGACGCTGGCCGTGTGACCTTGACGCGCCCCGGGAAAGTTCTCACGATGCCTGTCACTTCTCGTTCATGAGTCAATCCCAATCAGCGAGTACCTACATGCACAACACATGGACTGTTTTTGTTCAGAACAACATTACTTATTTTAACGAATAAAATAGATCGTTAACTATTATTCCATCTTTAATATCATGCCCTTTTAAATAAAATTAATTCGCTTTACTTAATTGTATTAGTAATTCATATATTCTTTCAATTTCACAGAAAACATAATTCGTTTCATTAGAATGCTTGTAGACGGGCGCAATAAAATCACCTAACTCTAGGGCTATAATTATTACAAGTTGTAACTGTCACCGGAAGACGTCACGCCGGGTACAACACACATTATAGTTTATTACGTACATATGCACCAGTTACGAGGCACTTTGAGCCGTAAGGGGCAATTTTCGCCGCAAGCGACGAGCATAAAGGAGGGAGCTCGGTTTCAGTGTAACCACGCCTTAACGCTTGTGTGGACCAAGACCAAGGGGCGGGTTAATGGACTCAATGAATTTTTACGGATATCCAATATGATTGCGATAAATTTGGCGTATGCTCTTATAAGTGGGATGAAAAGGGAAAACAAGACTTTGTGTACCACCCAACAACAAGTCTGAAGCTGAAACTAAGAAAGATTATAGGGTTTTGCAATTTTTTGACAGTTTTATTATTTTCATGAAAAATAAAAGAATATAGTAAAATAAACCCAGACAAAGCAAAATTTTGCATAGGTAGACATACCAACGCTTACTGCGTTGGTATGTCTACCTATGCAAAATTTTCCACACTAGTAAGTTAGTCTAGACTAGACTAATCAAAGGGAATAGTAGATTCTTTTTCTGAGCTAATCTGAGCTAAGTTATTAACCAATACCACTAAACGAGTATGTTTTTTATGTAAGCTTAGTTACTTTTCCTAATCTCAAATCTTAATTATCATAAAATTACGAAAGAGTTTTCACACAGTTTTCACGAATCTATCACTATCGCAACGATTTCTATGAAAATTATTCAAAAATAGAACCTGTATCTTTGGTCTATACAGGAAGTTTTTTTATGTCGGCAGAAGTTCCTAGTTCCGCAAAGAGTTCCTTAACTATAAAAAAAAGTTACCACGCTTGAAAGTACGTTCCAGCCAGTACTTTAATTATTCTTAACCCACCCAATGAGTATGTGAAAAATTCGCAACCCGAAAAAACTTTGAAGGGTTCGAAAACCGTTACAGTAAATGCATAAGGCGGGTGTACATCGTCAATTTGAACACCAGTGTTAGTGCCCTGTGGCGCGGTGATAAGATCTCTTGCTGCATCTGCCGAGGGTAGGCAAGGGCCGGGGTTCAATTCCGGTGTTTTGTTTCGGCGCCGTCTGTGGGAACTAACGGCTTAGCTATGATTGGTTTATGATTTGATTTTCGTATTTACTTACTGGCTTTAATTACTGTGTGAGAAATGGGGGTTTTTACCTAATTATGATTTATAGACCCCTATGAGGTTTGGTTGGGATTGGGACTGATTGGTGTGTTAACTGTAGTGGACAGTTTTTGCTGAAAGTACAATACTGTTTATTTTACGAGTACTTAATTTGTTTATATATAGCCAGCCACAAGGAGAGAGTATTTAGCACTGAACAAGTGAAATAATGGGGATGATTTGGTGAACATTCTGATAAGTTACAATAATTCACTATAAAATGAAATGATATCATGATTGGGCAGCGACCGATCCTAATCAACTAACATCACTAACAATAACATGCTAGTTTTAAAATCCCGCATCAGAACTTCACATTCGCACAGAGATCCACAGATAATGACAAAAGAGGATCTCCTAATTCAATTTCCACGTTATTTACTATTATTTATTATTATGTTCATAGTTTTTGTTTTCTATTAGCCCCGCGTGCTTGTAAAACACGAAATCCCATAACAATCAAGGCTTAGTGGTATACAAACTGCGTATCTAGTACAATGGCCGAAACTTGCAGCCCTCTAATGAATAAAAAGCGCCGGTGGCCACCCGGTACCACGCTATCGCCGGAAAATCTGCTTTGTTGTATTATTGTAGGGGAACGGATTAAACTGTCGCATCGGAACGGCTGTTTTGGAGGAGCTTGGTAGCGGCCAGGTAGGGCATGTGGCGAGATGGTGCGATAACAGGAATTATTCATACGCGCGTTATCGGTCCGCCATCGCTGGGGCTATTGTGAACGCGGCCTAACGCGCGAGGGGTGGCTCCCGGTTGTCGCGGACGCTGTCAAAACGTTGTTGTGTGTATTCGGCCTAATGTGACGCCCGTTCGGATTGATTATTGTTTTATTCCGTGTTGTTTACCGTAATGACTCCAGCCCGATGATCGATTATTTCACTAAAGCCCACCGCGATGTTATCGAACATTTAACTCGTTCAACGCAATTCGGTTCAGACAAACTGGCCCTCTAAAATAATTATGATAGCTGCAAGTAGAGGACTGATTGAAATCTATATGTTTCAATTGTCTCATGAATATGTCATGAGTGACTCTTTTGTGACTTTATTTTTAAAACTTTTATCAGATTTACAGTCATTACAATCTGTCAAATGATTTGGGGACACACCGGTCTGATTGAAGGTTTCAGGTGCTCGACTTATCTGATTTCACTAATTAAATATGTACTTTCAACATTCAGCAACGTTCACTGTCGGTAAGGTTCATTCCCTCAGCTGGTCTAGCCGTGACTAGGCCGCAATGTACGGGTGCCCTTGTGATAACGATCGTTGATAATCTCAAACTGCGATCGACACCTGGATCGACACGATGCGGGCTTGTGTAGATATATCGACAACATTGTTTGCGACGAATTCATTGACGCAACGATACCATTTTATAATCGGCCAGCTTTGTTTCGGAAGGTCAAGGTATTAATTTGTATCCTTTTATCTCTTTATAGCATCTGCATAGGTATTGTAAATGCCCTGGGTCGTAGTTGTAGATCAATCGTATCTGGTTGAAATCACATAGTATTAAACATATGTTCGGTAGTAAGTTGAGTGTAACTAGTTGTTAAGTACCCGCAGTGCGCCGCGGGGATGCTCGGTGTGTGAGCTCCCTGCCGCATTACCGTAGGGAATAGCGTGAAGGGATGTGCCCCTAACTGAAATCAACCAATCGCCGAACAGTTCACCAACACAGATATCATTACCGCCGCCACCCTCGGCTAACAAATGCACCCGTACGTACATATGTTTGCTTTCACTTCTATAAATAATAATTGACGAATGTTGCTCGGAAATTAAAATGGGGAGCGACTCTACATGAGCATTTTAAATCCCCACGTTTTATATTCTTTGTAAAGTTCAACTGCACCTAAATCCGAATGAAGAACTAAGCATAATGATCAAAACATTTACGAAGCGCGTATGCAAACTAATGAACACAGTGTATAATCAAAACTAACACCACTACGTACATAATTAATGAAATTTCCAGCTGGCCTACAATTTTAATTGTTCACTGTTGTGATACGCCGCTTTTGAAACGTTTCGGAAAAGTAAGGCCTTTTGTTCACGGACGCAGTCATCGAGACCCGCGTAATGCCTCCATTATTTGTTTATCAAATAGCCATTAGAACCCGGAATATTCATGATTACAATTACAATATTTGAGAATGAAGATGTCGTGTGAAAGACCAGTTGTTAGATACAAATGATATTAATTTAGGTGAGCTCGCTGGGGTAACAAAACGCCTCCAAATTGTCCGCTTTAATGACAACAAGTTTTGATGTTTCGGACTCGTGTTACAAAGTTACAATGACTGTCTATCGTTGGATCTCAGCTACGATAATGGTTACTTAAACGCATATAAATATGAGAGGTTTAGGAATCAAATTGAGGAGCCGTCATCACTATTATGGTTGGTTTTGACGAAGTTGTTTTTGTGTGCAGGTCGGACACTGAGTGGCGGCAGCGGGCAAGTGTGCCGGCCGCACTTCCACACGCCACTGCACCCCTGGCTCGAGTCCAAGGCTCTGAGCGGTGGCGCGTGGGGCAGCGGCTTCCAGCAGGATGCGGCGCAGGCTGACAAGCCCCTGTCGCCCGCGCAGCACCACCACCCGCACCCCTTGTTCTCGTTCCCCCCGACGCCGCCGAAGGACTCAACGCCGGACTCTGTGGCGGCGGCTGCGCTCGGCCAGCAGGACTACCAGGCCGCCGTCGCGCACGCCACCGCCATGAGCGTCGCCTTCATGCAGCAGCAGCAGGAGCTGCCGCTGTGTGGCGACGTCAAGCCCATGATGGGCGCGCCACCGTCCAAGCAGCGCGAAGGTGCGCAGCCGGACTCGTGCCCCCAGGAGTCGAGCCAGCCCTCCGGGGAATACAACGCGCAGTACAACGCCGCCGGCGGCGACTACTACAACTACCAGGGCAAGGGGTATAGTGGGCAGCAGCAGAGCAAGCCGCGCCCGAACAAGACGCGAACGAGCGCCGGTGAGTCCGCGGTCCGCACCGCACTGCACCGCTCCCGCTGCGTGCACTCACCACACACACCACACGCGCTTATCCGATCACTAATAACACTAATAACAGCATCACTGACTCAAGATATCACAGTAAGCGTTCAGATGATTTACATCTCTCGCTCACGATACCCACTCGCATTACGCCTAGAAAAGCTTTCATTTAAATAGTCTCTAATCAGTTAATAAATCAAATACGAGACCATTCAAGGCCTAATAGAAGCCTTTACCGAATGGCAGTGGAGATATCCCGCGTAATTAGAATCTCTACAGATTGTCTCATCGACAATTGAGATATATTAATTCGATAAACGTAGCAAGATTAATATTTCATTTGGTTTCGAAATGGCATTGTCGAGTGATATCGCGATGTGTTCGGATAAGCGCGGCTCTTGCACCGGGGGTTGTGGCGCCTCACGAGTCTCTGACACAGTACTAGGGCTTGGGATCATGTCGGTACTAACGCTTCTCTTACTAACTGCTCAACGGTGAAGGTGTTGTACTAATAATTTATAATATTGGCTCTTTGCAGTTACTGAACGTGATAAATTCTCAGAGTTGCGGGAATCGTGGTTAGTTTTTCGTTGGAAAGCGTATAGTTACAAAGCGAATTTAATCAATCTTCGTCGGTATATGAGAGCAGGAATTCCCCAATTAACTTGTCTAATATATTTACGGTTTAAGCCGGCGGCGGACGGGCGGTGCGCACTTCATTGTTACGGCGGTACATGTGAACTGACGCGGCCTCGACTGATGTTGACCAAGCAAACTAGACGCTTCTCATTATTTAATTGCGACCTGCCATTGTTTTCTAACTAGATAATTAAATAAATTCTCTTAAGTAGATTTCTATTAGGTGTCGTGAGTTTGTGACAGGCCTCTAAATTAGGAGAGACGACTCTCGTTTACTTTCACAATTCAATGAGATGCTTCTTCTCTTTCTATACTGTGTAGGAAAAAGTCTTGTGTCTATTTAAAAAAAAATGAGAGAACGAGACTAGAGGTCTCTCACAGACGGACCTACATAATTATACCTAGTCAAACTAAGTCTAAGATGACCTTTAATTTGTTAGATGCCTTTTCGTAACGAGAGCACTCTTAGCCATCAGCCACATCATCGCTACATAACACAATGAATTACACAACACTAATTGTATTAACACCACATAATGCAGCTTTATTTTATATTTGAAAATGTAATTATATCTCCCGTACTTGTTAAACTTTGACAATGGACGGGAACCAAAATGGCGGCTTATTGTCTCATATTAGAATAATGAATGTGCAGAATTATGTACAATGACTGTTAATATAGACAGACAATTAAATAGTTCCCGTTACAATTATGTTTGTTCAATATTTTGTGAAATTTCAAATGGATTAGCATGCTGGCTCACGAACGTGGGCGCAGCTAGATTGTTATAATGGATTTCTCATGATGTAATTAGAATCGTATTGAAAAAGTAGACGCTGCGTTAATTGCGCCGGATAAAGCCATTAACTAAGTAGTCACTTATTTATTCTTTTACTTATACTTCCGTGTATTATGAAAATGTAAATCTCTCCAAAGAATTCGTTTCGCAAATTCTTTCAAGTGTTATACAACAAAGCTAATTTGTTGTGATTTAAGATGTCGACAGTAATTACGTCTATTGTCTGTTCTAACAATTCATTTTCAATTTAATATTCATAGTAGATTGAATACAATCATTGGCATTGCAACGAGAGAGAGCTGATTAAAAATGTCATTTGACATTTAGCCCTCGCCCACAAACTAAAAAGTCTCCCACAGACAATTAGTATTCCATTTTCAAATAATGCAGATTAGGCAAAAGTATGTCAATTTCGACAATGAATATAAAATATATGTTGTTCATCATTCAGTCACGACTAAAGAAAAAATGGGCGCTTTGACATTTTTGATAGGACCTGGCGTCTCAGTGCTGCCACCTAGTGAACGTCATTTCATAAAACCCTCATTGGTTAAAAGTATTGCAAAGAAAGATTCTTCAGGTTTTAATCCAATTTACACAATGTCACGCGTCGTTAAGTTTTTGTTAAACCAACGTGTTCTTGATAATTGTCGTAAAAAACTCAATACACGCCCGCTATATAATGTGTGTTTGTAATTGGAAATAGTTTATTAGCTCACTTATTTAATTGATAGTCCGTCGTACACGCTGCCCGAATAATTTGTTTTTAATATATTTTTTTCATAATTAATCATCACGAAACAACGGCTTATGATGCTTTTATAATTGGTATTAACAATAACTAATTAATTTTTATTGCGTATGTGCTGTTTGTTAGGATATAAATAAAAGTCGAAGGATGATTTCCATTTTGGACAAGGGGGTAACTTGCTATGCCCGTTCTTCTCCATAGAGATCTACGCTTTGGAATGGGCAACTAGCTTCAACTTTCTGACTAACTGACTGACTATTTAATTTTGACAATTCAAAAGTGCCTGTAAATGGTTTAATTGAAATAAATGATTTGAGTTTGAGTTATGTAGTCGTTAGCCTGTTAGCCAATTCGACTTACAATAGTGTCGAAACACACGGGAGGCGACATTAAATGCTAACTATTAGGTGCTTGTAGGGACATCAAATGTGTTTGAGCCGCTGAAGTACATACTACGATGTATATATCTCGGGCAGTAGGTGGCAGTTCCTTGGTGGAAGCGGTATTATGATAATGCGCGGCGGCCGGATGTGGACCATTCCATTGTGCTAGCGATCGCCTGACCTCGAGCCTCCTGCCTATTACAATATACGCGGACTTTAGGACAAATTAATGCAGCATTTGATAGCAATGTTTGAGGACTATAGTTTACTGTTTTTGGCACAGAGATAGGAGTCCCTACAATTGATAGTTGGATCCGTTCCGCTCAAATATAGTCACTGATTCAAAGGCTGAATGCAAAAGGTTATCAAAGTCAATTGTTAGGTAAATCAAGGTACTCAAGTAGTTCGGCCTTCGTTCCTGAACATCGGATAATGTTATAGTATCAATTCTTTGTACATTACGAATTAATGATACAAGATTAAGTACAACGTAGCATTTAGATCGAACAATCGAAAAATCGTGACCTAAAACGTAGTTTGTATTTGAAGAATGTCATGGAAAGGGCAATTCGAATAATAAACGGTCAGTTCCAATGGTAACCTGTTATTATACAGGCTATTTCTTAAACAGTACCATTCAACACTTTCTAAAACAATGTTGCGTTCACTTAGACTGTATTCAAATTATTCAATGATTTTGTGTTCAATAACAATTCAAATGCAGCCGCTTTGTTCGACTGATAGAGAACCTTGCGATTATTTTCTTACTGCCGTTGGGTAAAGCCGGGAATTGAGCGTTGAGTAAGACATTCAAAGCGAGCCTTATAATATATAGCTGTCTTCGTAAATTTGACATAATAATGCAGCAGAAAACTTGCAATAAGAGTTCGTTCGCTTGCATATCTCGAGTAATCCGTGTGAAAATCAATAATTAATTGGAAGATACATATTGACAGTGTTAGAGAAAATTTCGCGTGTAACATTCGGATGCGAGTCACGCGCCGTGTTGCAGTAACACGCGCGTGTATCGGTTGCGCAACCAATTAGCGGTGACGTGCGCCCGCGCCACGGACCGCCACACAACAGGAATGAGGCTCCGGCCAACTCTTAATATGTTATTATTTTTGCCCGACGACGCAATACTTTTTGTTATGTCCAGTATAATACCAACAGACAACACTAAATACAAATAATAAATCTTTCTCTCACGTTTCGAGTAGTACTTATACTTACTTAGTTACTTATCAACCTATTCATTTAATCCGAACGTGTTTAAAATTAATGTTTCCAAGTTTATAATACAAAGTTAGTGTTGGTAGGTATAGTACATTCGTCATGGTCTGTCGACGCGTATTGTTGCCCACAGTGTTGCATCAACGTGAAATTTGCATTTTACGTTGGACATCCGTGGAGCTATTAATTCAATTATAAAATTAGAGGACAGAGATGTTACGTTATCTTGCTCAGCTTGTAATACATGTTGCATCCGAACGGTTCATGGTTTCATGCAAATCGAACAGTTAAAGTCTGGTTATAGCAAAAAATCGTAGTGCAGACCGGTCGTAAGTGTGTGGACTCGGACATCACATGACCGGTATATAATAATTACATCGGGTTCAGTGCAAGTTGCTACTGAGCGGCATCGCATCGCTCGTCACACGTAATTATCTCGCAGTATGCTAATAACGAATGCAAATACGAGCGTCCGACCGCCGACCGACACAGCATCGGTCCGCGCAGTGCAAGCGCCGTGAAAAATGGCTTCATTCCTGATCACTGCGCGTTATATCATACAGTACCTACTAACTATCAACCAGCACTAAATGACTAAATAAAAGTGAAATAAAATTAGCCAGTCAATGACTTAACCCTTTTTATTTCTTTTAACATATTTCCTGGCAACACAATGCTCAATAAAAATAAACCTCGAGCGAGACCATCAGCTTCCATTAAATTTTTCTATTTGCATACAGGCATATAATTAAAGCGTAATAACAGCCTCTGTGGCGCAACAAAGAATAAGTTTTGAGCAATAATTTAATGGTTTGTATGCAAAATAGCCTCACCGTTACGTGTTGATGGGCCGATGCGCCGAGAGAGCGCGTCACGGTACACGAGAGCGAATTAGTCCTTCATTTAAATTACATTACCCTGGTGCACATTAACGTTATACGTGACTATGTACGAGTTTTTACTTTGTGGTTTCATCGAGCAGTAACGGGCTTCGTTTGTTTCGAACGCATCGATAGCTCTGAGGTCAACATCGCTCGAGTGGCGCGCGAGTTGCACTCTCGGCGAAACGCGCCGTGTGCAGTGTTTTCCCTACGCGGCGGGAGCGTGTGAAAACTTTGCGAGTTCTCGACGGGACTGAGTGCCTGGAGACTCTCGAAAAATAAAAACCGCCCACTCGCCTACGTAAATATGGCAGATGAAAATCTTTTATCGCGGTCACGTAGCGCCGCCGCGTCACGAGCGCACGTCACTCCGGACTATAAGAGCGCGCCGCATTCTAATTTTGAATAAACACTGGAATTTTTCGCTGAGCCTCATACGTTTTGCAGTAGATCAGGATAGGCAGTCTCTGTGGACTCGTACCGTTACGGATGAAATAAAATGATATCTTTATGTCGAGTCTAAATCACGTGCCGGGCGGAGCTGCCCGGGCACTCGAGATCGTCCGTCAGGGGAAATTAAGAAATAACTCTTCGGTGTGAATGTATTAAAACGTTACCATTGAACCGGATCGAACAATTATATCGGATAGTAATTAATCAGAAGAGTGTTCTCTTTAATAATACGTGTAATGTCGATGTATGAGGGGCAGGCCGCTGTAAATCTTGTGAAACGTCGCCGCCCGCGGCTCCACAGGCTTTCACAAACGTTTTGACCAATAGAGACGTTACTAATGAACTAAATCCGTCTCTAAAGCTAGAGACACTATCATAAAACATCGCGGCTCGTGTAATATCCTGTTATTTTTTCCTAATAATCGTTATTGGTGTTTATTTATTACAAACTTCGATACAAATTACAGGTTTTATCGATGTAACAAAAAATATATAAAGGGTTAGTCCAAAAAGTGAGTCGTTGGCCCGATCGCAATAAGTTTTCGATAAGGTCCGGGCGATTTAATTGCCGGTTTTGATCTGGTTTTACATAAAAAAGATGAATGGCTGCGCTGCCTAAAGCTCGTAAAACATTTTCGGTTCGTTTAACGTATTTTTTCTATCAGATATTTGAGCACTTTCACCTTCGTAGAAGTTCCCGCGTGTTGTTATTTATTCAGCGCACCGCCCTGTGTCTGGGGACTTGGATAATCAGATCTAGATACATAATTATTACGATACCTATTGATACACTTCCGATCGATATGCTCGGCTCAAACCAGTTCTATACAAACACTAATAGATAAGTACGGGGCGTGTTTGTCACGCGTCCTCTGATTTCCCACACTGATAGCAGTTAGTTTGTTATCGAACGCCTCTGAGGAGGATGCGAAGGTGTAACGAGCTTTTAAATTCGATCTCGGTAAATCATCGGTCGTGTAATCGAGTTTAGAGAAAGATTGTGGGCGGCGCGCGCGCATCCCATATGTGAACACATCCTCTCACTAACCATGTAAGCACTTTGGTAAAATTGCTTATTGTGATCTTTAAAAATCATATTAACAAGTTCCCCGGAGGACGGCTCATCCTGGGGTCAGATTTGCATGAATTTATAAACTTAACGCATGAGTAAAGTATCGACTTAGCGTTTTATTTAGTTCTGTATTTCATCGCTTCGCTAGTTTGATGAATTAGGTGTCAAACGTAGAATTTATAAGATCGTTTTTTGTTTCAATTCGTTTACGAAGATTTGCAATTCAAGTCAGTTCATGGATGAGGGGCGATGGCTTGCGTTTGAAATTGTTTTAGACGTAGGTGTACAATTACACACAACTAAAATTAGCATGTGGGTAATAGTTTATAGCTCTGGTTCCGCTCTGTTTGGCACTAGACGCTCACCAATGTTTTTGCAACAACTATTTATTTTTGTAGCAACTCGCTTTTGTTGTTGCAGTCCAAATAATTACGCGCTATTGATCTATGATAGCTAATGATTATTTTTATAAATTTTAATGTCGCCTTTTGTACGTGAATGCGGACGAGAACTTTTTCAGCTTACTTTCCATTTAATAAGAATAGATGATTTTATTTATAGTTCAAACTATTTTTTTTATTGAAAGTTTTGTTATTGAATATGCAAATAATAATGTCAGTAAGGGCGTTTCTTGGTTGTCCGTCAAACTTAACTACCATACCGATGCAAGCGTTACTTTCTCTTAGTTTTCCTTCGCGTGTAAAAAATCTTGATATTTTTTCTTCAAAGTGAAACTCGTCGCGCTTTCCCTAGTTAATTGAATATTTTACTATTTTTTCGTAGTAATTGCAATTATGTTGATGTTAAGATAAAAGTGTTGTGAAGGATGATGTAGAACATTTATGTAAGTGCTTGGTGTTAGCATGCTTTGTTAGTTAGTGAAATTCTATTTGTAATGTTTCTGAATGTGATTTTCTCTCATCTTTCCCAGCCTGCCAGGAGACAGGTAATTTCCACCCTTCCATACAATGCTAAGTTATCTATGGTTTGGTACATAAATTCGTTTTACTTGGCAGTTTTTGACTTTGGTTTTGGTGTTACCGTTTCGCTTATCCTTTGTTTTTGCCTTGCATAACATCATTTTGTTTTCAACTGTGAAATAATTCATTATAAAAGCTATTTTAATTTATTTATATAACATTCACACTTTATAGCCAACCTTCTTTCAAAACCTCTTAGCAATAACAAAAAAAAAAAACGAAATTTTTGAACTTCTTAATTCAAATTCTGTCTCAACTAAAGGCCTGAACAGACGAATCTCACCTCTTTTCGTGCCCCATCTGACTATCTTGTCTATAACACAGAGGGGCGAGAATGCGTCAACTGCGGGGCAACCAGCACACCTCTCTGGCGACGCGACGGCACAGGACACTACCTCTGCAACGCCTGCGGTCTCTACTACAAGATGAACGGACAGAATCGACCCCTGATCAAGCCCAAGCGAAGATTGGTGAGTGTAAGAATCCGACCAATTTTGTTGTTTTTGATTGTCTGGGTAAACCGATTAAGGAATGAAAAGTGGTGCTACTCACTGCAGAAATTCACAAAGGGTCCTCAAGCTTTTTTCAGGACTTAAGCCGCGTTAACATCAAACGTATAGTCGGCCGCAGACTGTGAGTATCGAGTTCAAAATGTATGAAAAATAACGTTAGACTAACCGTCCATTGTTTTTCACATATTCTCACAGTCGTAGTCTATACGTTTGGAGTGAACAAGGCCTTAAATAAATACAATAAAAAAATCTTCTTATATTCATTTAAAGGAATAACTTGTCGAATACAGAGGACAGAGGTACAGAGTTGGCTAAAAATGAAGTCAATGTGCGCTAAACCACAAACGTCGGTGTAATAAATATAATACGAATTCTGACGTTCAGCATGTTATGTTCATAAAGGCATGTTAGATCGGTTTATCTAGACAAGTTCTTAGACACTTTTTGGAATCTAACAAATTAATAGTTTTACTACTACAACACTGAAATATCCGCTATAGTTCGTACATCATGTGTTAATTATGTTCCAGATATTTGTTACGTATTCGATTCGACTCGTTAATCCCAATCAATCCCGTTTAGAACTAATGTATGTGCATTCATTAACAGACTATTATAATAATTAGATTAACGTGCAACTATGATGTATTTGCTCACTATACCACTTTTTCACGATGCTTCATTTCCGAGTACACAGTCGTAACGTAAGCGATTGTTTTTACGATTGTTGATCACATCAAACACCCGTTTTATTAACATTTGGGCGCATTGTTACCCTGTTTCCGTCAGTGCACCTTTTCCAAGTCACGTGTGTTCGAGATAACATTCCTTCATCTACAAATAGCATAGCGAGACAATCTCAGAGAGAATGGGTGTTGTTATACAGTTAAGGGGCAGTAATAAAAAGGCGGAGCATGCACGCCCGAGCACGACACCGCATTAAGCGCTCCCACAAATTGGGCTCTTATGAAAGTTGAACGTTTCGACGAAAGACCTCAGCGTCCACTAAACTAGACTCTGTATGACCGCCATAAATCTCGGAGTTAACATTTAATCTAAGGTCGGGTACGCATAAAACTGAAACAATGCGACATACGGCCCGCTCGGTGTCACGTCAGCCCATGTCGGCTAACGAGTGGCCCGTGCGCGCAATTGTACGTACAATTTACCTTAATACCCGTCTCGCAGACATAAACTAGCGGAATGGCTCGGAATATTTGCCTTTTGTTGGCCAAATTACGTAATGCCAGCGTTATGATTTCATTGCAACGTACAGCGTTATGGCTGCGGGCCACATGCGTATAATAGCGTTCCTGTTTAACGATTAGTTAAATTGATAAAGTAAGTTAAAGTAACGTTTTTTGTTTCTACAATAGCATAATAGGAGCGATTTTGTAAAACAACTTATACGAGAGCGAAGTCATGGTTTTTAAACCCGGATGTTCGTAACGCGGTTTTAATATTTAGATTCACTGTAGTGTGGAGAGATACCGTTAATGTGCTACGGGGAAAGATTGAATTCTCACTTTTATTTTCGTTGTGGGAAATGTGAGACAATGCGCGCCTCTCGTCGCTGTCCGTGTTGGCTAATCCTGAGGAGCGTCTGCTGGCACAATGACTCTAATAACGTTATTTAGAAACCAAGATAACGTTTATTTTTATGGCGTTACAATAGTGCTAACTGCTGCTAAGTAGGTTGGTTTCCTTTACCTACATAAATAACCACAAGAGCAGCTGTTGTTGTCTCTCTAAGCTCACTTTTGAAGTACGATATCGCCATACGAATGTATCGGCTCCAGTACCTCATTGACAGTACAAACTTAACGATTGCAAAACAAAGACCCAACCTAGTCCTTTAGCTTCGTGTCCTAGACAATAGTATTCCGAGTTTACTAACTAGCCACTTAAAACATCAATCTGCAAACATTCTTATTAGAATTAATTAAAACTAAATTGTTACACGGCAAAATGGCGGCAATTAAGGCATTAAGAAACCACGGCCTTGTTCTGACTAATTGGACAATACGTTGAATATTTAATGCAAGCCCAACAATGAATTAAAACAATAATTTCTATTCATAATAATTGGACTAGCCCAATTATAAACTGCACTTGACACGAATTAGAATTAAGTGGGAAACTTGGGACAATACGTAGTCTAATGTGTGGACTAAATACAATTATTTTTCTTAATAAAATAATGGCGGTAACCTTGTATTAAGACAATAGTGTTACAAAACTATAACCTTTGCGTAATCACTGCGCAATATTGCACACGTTAATTAGTGAAATAGGATTATTCGTTGAACATTAGCGATGCTTTATGAGCATTAAATAACCACTTGATTAATAAAAAAATCCTTTGTAAAATAGCACCTTTTTCTTCCCCTAAAAGGTGAAAAGTTAGGGGCTCGCCGTGAAAAGGTAACGACAATTTTTTCTTCAAGCCTTCAAGCGATTTGTGAAGTATGATTTGTACGACAATATACTCACCAAAGATAAAAAATCTGAGTTAAATTAAAAATAACTGAAATAAATTAACACCTCACGGTTTCTGTTTTTTTATTTTTTTTTTTAATTCAAAAATTTAAGCATTTTAAGCCAGTGAATGCAGTCCGATAAATTAAGCTAAATTATGAGAACCAGAGACAAGGATTAATTTCCTTACACAGCTTCTGTCACTTTGCTAAATTAAAAATGCAAATAGAGCTACAACTGTTTGCGGCTGTGGTGAACACAACTATTATTATGTTAAAAACTAAGATTGTCTATGATAAAAATTTTATTACAAAATAGAGCAATTTTAGTAAAATTTATGTATAGATATTAATTTTTTCAAGAGATTTACTAAGAATATGGTATTTTATAGCTATGCAAATTGTGGTCTTAAAATATGGGTTTAAAAGTTTATAAAGAGGGTGAATGATTGAATTTATATTTATATGTATTTTTAATTGTTTCTGAAAATAGAATTAAAACATTTCATCATGGTCCATAAGTTTTTATTTGCTTTGTTAGGTATGCTTTTCGTTTTAACAGGACTTAATCCACTTTGCATATTAACTTAATATGCAAAATTTATATTTAATACACTTGACTTTTAAGTAGGTACTGAATTTCATATTCTTTAAAAATCTCATGATTAATTCACTCCTTTAAAAATAAATAAAATTTAAAGTAATTTTTCACGTTTACATTTAAAAATCCCAACCATTTAAAAGACAGTATAATTCATAAAAATATTTACTTTGCGCAAACTCGTAACGTCGGCTAGCTTTGTTTGTCAGTACTGACAACGTGAACAATAAATTGTATAAGTATAAAATAGAATTATGGAAAATAAAAGAGTATGCGCGTGCACCTGTATTTCTGAACACATAAAGGAGCATACCCACTAGACAGAAACACGTGTTTGAACTTCGACTTTGACGTATGACAAGTGTGTTTTTGAAACATGTTTAATTCTAGCCTAAAGATGTATGACATGTTTTTTGTCACATTATGCTTATTTTCTCCTACTACGGTATTCAATGACAGTGACGTCATGTCCTAAGATAAAGTTAGTCTAGAAATAACTTTCCTGATCTATGGAAAAAATTAATCCATGTGTAGTATGTTCGTTTATTATTCAATGTCAATAAATTATAGGGACAGTTGTAGGTGCATGTACATGTCCATCTATCACATTATAATTATACAGGAGGAGACGTGTAATGAAGTCCTTATATAATGTTGTAGTACGTAAGTGTCATTAAATATTGTAATTTTAAGGGTGTGAGCCTGGAGATCTGTCATACAGGTCCCGAACCCAGTATAGACTCCAGCTCTCACAAAGGATAATATTTAAAAATGTAACTAGATCCTATCAATCTAAACTGTACCTTTTTGAGAGAAATAAATTACTATTATTAGACTATTATTAGACTTATTGATGGTAGAATTAGTATAATTTCCTGTAATTCTTCGTTTTTGTGTCACGTAGGCCATTAATTTACTTATTCCTATAACGAGGGGTATTAATTATCGTTGGACTTCAGTCGCGGTGTCTGCTTCACATCACCATTCTAATGATGCATTCCCCAATGATAGAAAAAAAAAATGCAAATTTTTACGGTTTTTTGAATTTTTGCGAGTTTTGGTAATACATTGCCCAATTAATAGCCTGTGGTGTAGGTACCACTGCAGCGCCTTTGCCTTCCTACTCTCTTTCCACTTCTTTCTGTTTGAAGCTACTGAGCGCCAGATCTTGTTGAAGGAGTCCAACTCATCCCTACATCTTCGTCTGGGCCTGCGGCGATGTCGCTTGCCATTAAGAGGGACCCATTGGGTCGTAAGTTTGGACCAATGGTCGTCTGACATGCGGCAGATGTGTCCAGCTCAAATATTGCTAAACATAACAAGTAATACAGTTATTACACTATGTGTGGTTATTCTCAGAGTTCACATAATAAAGTATATCAGGTAATTTTTTTCATTCAATAACCAAACTACAATCTCTTCTTTCTCGTTTTTGAAAATCCCAGTCAGTGTACCGACATCTTAAGTTCAAAAGCAATAAAGCTGCGCAGGCGACTATAAAGAGCTTCATACATTACGAGGGGTATCTCGCAATATATCGCCGGTCACCGAGCCGGGAGCTGACAGAAATATAAGTGGACACTAGTGTTAACGTTATGCGTTTTTATTTGCATGAGGATGGACTTTACTATGAGTATAATGTTTTTTGAACCGCTACGATTTCAACTGTTATAATAATAATACTAGCCTATTGTTGTCCTACTGCAAGGCAAAGGCAACAGACAAGCATGATCATAGATCATCACACTTGCGGATTGGCGATTACAGACTTACTTATATTAATTACCCATGCGGCTTCGCCCGCGTGAATAACAGAAAATATCCGACGGGAACATGCAACCGGGAGTAGCCTATGTTTTTCTCCAGGATGCCATCTATCTCCTTGCCAAATTTTATCGAAATCCGTTCAGTGGTTTAGACCTGAAAAGGTTACATACAAACTCAGTTACTTTCGAATTTATAATATTAGCATGGAAAAGTTCAGGTTTCCACCTCTGTCCATAAAAAATAAATACCTAAAGATATAACAAATTGCTGTTGATCGACATCGATATTGATTTTGATCCTCAAAACCTAATCGATGAGCGATTGATGAACGTAGTCCGGCTGCAATGCACCATACTGGATCTATTTGAACGGTTCAAGTCATCATCGATCACCGTCACCTCGGTTGTTGGATTTGAAACCTAGGTGACTATAGCTTTTATTGGGATGGTAATAGGAAGCTTGATGAGAGTTGCCAAGAATCGAGATGAATTACGTGCGAAGGCTAAGGCCTATGTCCGGTAGTGGACTGCTGTATGCTGATGATCCGCACCCTAATTGCGTAACACACGATCAATCGGAATCGGCTCATTCTGACAGCTTCATTTTGACAGTTCAACAATATTCATTGCATTATTTACGTGTTGAGTAGACAAATTTTTCGAACTTATGAAGCAATGGATTAGCAATTTGCTTCAAAATTATTCTGATTCCGATTGATTGTGTGTTACGCAATTAGGGTGCAGGTATCATCATAATCAGCCTATAATATTCCCACTGCTGGGACACAGATCTCCTCTGTATGAAAGGGAATGGCCCATAATCCACCGCGCCCAGTACGGGTTGGAGGATGATTAAGTACACTATCTATTTTCTTCTTAAAGTGTCGGCTATAGAAATTGTTTCAGCCCAGAACATCTACGAATAACTTTTCCAATTCATTCTACAAGGAAAAGCGCGGAGTAGAATTACTAACAGTGCTCTCTTTGCGTGTCTTCAGGATCTGAATGCACTGAAATGACAACAGGAAAACGTCTGGTTAGATTTTCCTCCAAGGAAAAACTTTATGAAATCCAGTAGTTCTATTTAGTTATGATCAAATTGATACTGGCGCCTCTATGATGATGGTTGATTGACATTCAGATAAAAGAAGACATGCTTTTCCTTCCTGCTTGTTTGTTTCACTCGTATTTTGTATGGAGATTTCCTTTTACATAGGCAGAATATTTCCCCAACTATCTATTTTCCGTCGCCATCTTTCTTTATCACAAAACTAGCTGACCCGGCGAACTTCGTACTGCCTCAGAATCAATCTTATTTTTTTTGTTTTTTGGGGATTTATTCCCATATAAATAATAAAAGGATATGAGGGGCCCGTGGCTAAAATAATAACAGCCGCACAGGTCGATTGGTCAGGTTAAGCTACGCTTGCCGCGGTTGGTCTGTGGATGGGTGACCATCTCGACATACCGAGACCCCTCCGTGCCTCGGAAAGCACGTTAAGCCGTTGGTCCCGGCTGTCATTCGTGGATCATTGACAGTCGTTACGGGTAGTCAGAAGTCCGAAAGTCTGACAACCAGTCTTACCAAGGGGTATCGTATTACCCAGTAACTGGGTTGTGGAGTTCAGAGAGGCAGTCGCTCCATGTAAAATACTGGTATTCAGCTGCATCCGGTTAGACTGGAAGCTGACCCCAACATAGTTGGGAAAAGGCTAGGCAGATGATGATGGTGATTTATTCCCATAATAGTTATTCTGCTATTCGGGGTGGTGACCAATCCAACAAATCAAAGATCATAAAAATTGGTCCAGCCGTTCTTGAGTTATAAATGGTGTGACAAACCCGACTTTGCTTTATTTATATAGAAGATTTCCCAGCATCAGTATTTAGCAATCCACTGCTAGACAAGTGATTATCTCGCGAATCGCACTCCACTTAAATCGATCCTCAGACATTCTCATTCAGCTTCTACCATCTCAGTCATCTTAAGAGGAAACAAACAAAGTACCACAATTCCCCTCGCAATGCGCAGTGGTAAAATAAAGAGCGTTTCTACGAATAGTGATATATCGCACGGCGCGGGAGCACAAATATAAGTGTACAGTAGTGTGGACACGTATCCCATGCGATTATGTTACATGTGTAACTTAACTATTTATTTACTTACAGCAGTATAAAGCTTAACAAGCCGCGTAATGTATTTATTACTAGTGACCTTTTTGTGTAAAATTATACGTGAAAACATACAAATAAACTTAAAAAGGTTTTATTTACTTAGTATGGACTGGGCCTACGGAGTGGTACGTGCTGCGAAGGGTTCTAAATAATCCTATATTAAAACTGGGGTCTTAAAATCTATGCTATTTTACTATTTATTAAATATGTTCTCGTTGGTGTAGTGGTTTCAAGCGCTACTGCTGAACATGAGGTCTCGGGTTCGATTCCCGGGTCGGGCAAAGTTTTATTGGACTTTTCCATCTAGGACTTCTCAGTAGCAACCCGGAGTCTGGATCTCTGCCTGGTTGATGCCAATAGGCTCACCCCTATTAAATAGGACTTAAACAAAACTGGCGAAATGTGGGTGTACTATACTTACGTGCAACTCTGCCTAACTCTTCGGTAATTACAGGCGTGATGTTATGTTTAAGCACACAAATGTACAGAGGTGGACTATCATTTGCATTTTCTGAGATCTTTGTATTTAATTTTCATAAATATGTAAAAATGGTAACTAGAACCTTTTTGATCTCATTTCCATTAAATTAAATTAGTACCACAAAATTTGTGATAGGTATTGCATTAAAATAAATACACTGGGGATTATACATGGGTAATAAACTAAATATCAGGGATTATGTAAATTATTATTAAAATATAATATACTAGCGCGATTTCCGTCTGTGGTAGCTTCATACTGTTTTATAACATAATGTTACATTTACGGGCCGTGACGAAAAACATTCTTTTTTTATTCTTACCTATAATACATACATGGATTTCAGTGTTTTGTTGGTGACTGTACGTAATACTGTTCAAGCAAGAGGATTTCCTAGCAGAACGCTTATATTTTCAAGCATTTTTATGCGTATTGTATTTTTTGTATGACCTAATCCCTTTACCAGAAAATCTCAACACGGATCCAATTACTTGTATACATACTTAGTTTAAAAATAAATGAAACTAAAATTAGGTATACACTTCAATTAATTTTTATTGCTCAACATCTGTACTTTGAATACATAATGTACCACAGTACACGTAGTACATACATATTTAAATATAAACCAAACCGACGGTCATAGAACTTTCCTATTTGGCATTCAGGACTGGAGCCTGTGCCAAATAAACGATTACAATGAGAATTCTGTGCCGTAAAAGTTGAGGCAGGAATCGGTCCCACACTGTCTGCTTGTGCCTGATCTATTAATCGGCGTGATGTCATAAATTACGAATAATTTATTGTGATCAGTGCCAAGTTTTCCGATTGTTTCAATGATTCTGATTGATGAATGAGGAGGTGCAAATCATATAGTCACATGATGCTTGTGGTATTGCAGATGTCTTAAGCATGCACCGCCTGGTGGACAATTATCATCAGAATTCAAGCCAATTCTCTTACTTAAAAAGAGTTCAAAATCTAGTCGCAATCGCATCTCAGCGACAACGAATGTCAAAAACTTGTCAAAAATGTATGAAAATTGATTGTATTTTTTACAGATTGGGACTAGATTAGAATTCGAACGTTCTTAAAAATACGACACTTCAGGTGGGCCACCTCTTAGTTTGCCATCCAATAACATAAGAATAAATATACAATTAATATATAAAACATTGATCAGGCAGGGGCCATCGTTCTTCCATAGTTATTGGTAACCAGTCCACTTTAGCCACCCAAACCCATAGCCCAAATTTGTATTTTTCCATATCCTGTAATAGTTCTACACTAACCGGGGGTGGTCCTTGGGTGCACTTGCAGTGCATACAGGGATAATCGTCGGGTGGTGCCACATTACAATAAAATTTCCTAAGGGGCCTCTGCGAGTTGGCTTCGGCCCCTCGTACGCCTTCCAAAGGACCGGGACCCCATGGTCCCGAGATATGTTAAAAAATATACAATTATGTAATTAAAAGTGTCTGAAAGCTGCAAACTTATTTACCAACGAAAGAAAGAAAAAAATGCATTTATGCCTAGATAGATATTAATAATGGTTAGTTTATTCAGAATTAAAATTAAATGTACATAAATAATAACTTGAACCTACCTCATTAATAAATAAAAATAACAATATAATACATAATCAGCCTATAACGTTCCCACTGCTGGGACAGAAGCATCCTTTCGGTGAGAGGGAGTGGGCCGTAATCCACCACGCCGGCTCAATGCAGGTTGGTACACAACAATGTAATTTCCTAACTTAACTAAAACTATATTAACAAACTAAACTATGGCGTCGAAAAATTCATCCACATCGCTGTCGGCTGGTAATGTAATCAATAGATTGGTAACATTGCCGCGTTGTATGTCACTGCTTAGCCTCTGGCAAGGTAAAAGCCAGCCCTTGGGTCACGGGAATTGTCAACCAGCCGTTTGAAGCTCCTCTATCATTTGTTAAAGATCAATCCACTTACGGACAAAGTTATTAGGCCACTCTAATACCAACAAAAGTCTTACTCCCACCAAAACATTTACTGGCAGTGTAAATAAAATAAAGAAATAATTAAAATTTTCGTATTTGGATCGTGGTAAAATATTTTTTGTAACATTAGGAACGGTAGTGGCCGTTGTCCGTGTCTCGGTGGCCGGACAAGTCTCGCCGGTCATCGATCACCGCGCGCCGTCGAATAAATTGTGGCCGTAAGCGTGGTCCAAGTTAGAGTTACGAGCGTTTTTGCTAAATTAAATAAATAATATTTTTTTAAGTTAAAATTTAAGGAAACATAAGCCATATTAAACAAAAAAGGTGTAGGTGCACCTTTTTTGTTTAATAAGGCTTATGTTTCCTTAAATTTTAACTTAAGGCTCATATTTCCCCATCAGCTTTTCTCAGCTTTTTACTTACGGCGGCAGAATGTTTTTTCTATTAACAACTTTGACCCTATATTTTATTGCTACTTTTGTTGAAATTACAAAACAAAAATAATATTTTTTTTAAACCAAATTAACTTTGTTGTAGCTGCAATATATTAAACGTAACTTGGAAACTACATGAATCAACGCTTTTACATATATTGGAAACGTTAAGGTACCTCCACACCTCCAGAAATGTAGACAATATTGACCAACACTAAACCTCTAAATTAATTTCACCAAAACACAACACAAGAGACCCATATGAACAATATCAGTTTATTAGACAACCATCTGACTCATATCATGTCATCGGCAACTGATTGTGTACACCCGCTCACGTTTGCGGTCACCCGCTATTACGGATTACTCTATGATATGTTGATTTCTATTATTGTTTATGATTGAAATTATAACGGGCTGTTGAATTAATATTGCAGTTTAAGATCCATATCGTAATCCTTGCAGACGTGTATGCACGTTTGTTTGTAAGTACTTTCAAGCTTTAATTGAAATGACTTGACAGTCTACACTAATTGCTTTGGAAAAGTAGAACAAATAATTCATACTAATTGTTATTTGTACGATAGAAAAGTTACGCAAGTTTCATGTAACCTAATTATGCTTGTACTTGCATGTTGGTGTAGATATTTGATCTAGAAAGTAATGCTCAATTTAAAAGAGTAGCCGATGGAAAGTTGCAGTATGCTAAAATAAAATGATAGCTTACCTAGGCCGTTTTGGTGCGGCTCATTTTATAAGCTGATAGCGATTTTTGAAATGTTTCATTTTTTTTAAGTTGAAAGCAGCCTGTCTTCAATTTAAAAAAAATGAAACATCTAAATTTCTTTATTCAATTTTTTATTAAGTACTCTATGCTATTTAATAACTCAAAAGCTTTTATTTTTTAATGTGAAGACTTCATATTTTATAGTTTTTTTGACCGTAAGTGTAAATTAAATTCCTTTCGTTTCCATATGATACTTTAAAATTAAAGGTACAAAACTCCATCAAAATACCTTAATAATGACACGATAAACGCCAAAACATTGAGTGAGTCCGGCAAAAAATGCCCGGTCGAAGGCAACGTATCCGACCGACGACGAGACCGTGAGTGACACACGGGACTATTCGCGCCGCGGGGGTCGCGTCGCACTAACATTTTTACTGTTCTCGCACTCCGTCCAACCTACCTGACCGTGTGTCAGTGTGGTCGAATTGTTAGAGGGTCGGAAGGACGAGGTTCGATTCTTGGTTTGAGTTTTTGGAAATTAGGTACAAGGTTTACTTAACCTATACTAACCTATATAATTCCTAGTATACTATAATTAGTTTGATATAATTCCTTGCTTGTCTCGCTAGCAGTTAGAGACAAAATGTCTATCGAACGATAAAAAACTATCAGTTTTTTATTCTCTTTCCTTAGGTGCTTATAACTTTCATTGTATTATAACAGCTGGTTACGATCAATCTAAAACTTACTGAAAAACCTTCACAAAAACACTAGAAAAATTAAACAAACATCCACTTAAAGCCAGTGACGCTACGGAGGGATAGAGCCGGGCAGCGCCCGCGCAACTTTCGCTTCTCTTTTATTGCATTTCCATAAACACGGACCCTTTTTTCATCCCACGGCCTGTACGAGGAAAAAAATACACTTTTGTCAACGCCTTGATTGATATGGTAACCCTCCCTTGTTTTAGCAATAACCCAAAGTCTTTAGTTTTGTTTTTCTCTACATCGCTTCGTACATTTTTATTTGCTACGTCGAACAGGTTTGACATATCACTAAATTTTGTAAGAAAAATTACTATTCTCAGGATTTTTATACCGGTGGCCGGGGTGTTATAAATTTTGGAGTTTTTTTTTCACCTGACTCACCGTTCATTGTGTGGGGGATTGAACGTTTTTGTACGTAGGTACTTTTATAGTTTTTTTTTGTACCTGCGCTAGGCGCCAGTGGCCATGACATTTATGGTCAGGATATTGGGACACAATTAATGTTGATATTAATAACGAGGAAACAGACATTGTGGGGGCCATAAATTTAAATGATGGAGTGCAATGGAGAAACATGCCCATTTCTTGTCAAAATATCGCTTGACATTTTTTTGTTGCCTATGTTCTTTGTCTTATTTTTATTTAAACTCTAACCAAAATTTACTGAAAAAAATTGAGTTATTGTCACCTTCCGTGAGCATCACTTTAGTCATCTTAAAAGCTACTCCCATAATCTTCACTCCTTACCTGCAAGAAAAGACAACGATACAGTTTCATTAGCGTAACCAATATCATGTTTAGTCGGTATCGATTTATCGAATAAGGGTTTGTGTAATCGAATCAGGCGGTCGAGTAAATGGCGATCGATTGTAAATGAGAGCGCGCGCCCGATTTCACGCGGCGAAGCGGGGAGAATCGATTCTTCGGTTTGAACGTGCCTCTATTCACGAGCATGGGAGCCCAGTAACTAGGACTGCACATGTCAGGCTAATAGAATACACACTAATACCTATTGCCTTTTTAATTAGACGATAGAATTTATAAACAAAACGTGTATTAGGTTCGTAATTAATGGCTATTGAGTACAAAATTCATAGCAGTTTTTTTTAATCAATGAGTCTTTCTAACAAAGATAGTTGAGTGGAATGTATCTAAGTACAAATGAAATGATAATGTTCATACGTCATTAAAGGCTTTACCAAAAGCAATCTAAAAAAAGCCCTTGTAACACCTTTTCTTAATGTTCTCCAACATGACATTCGGCATTATTAATGTTCAGTGGCATAATAGCTTAATAAAAGCCGTATTGCAGTTAAAAATGAATGATTCTCTTGTTACACTAATCGTCTCGCGGCTCCGCTGTTATTTATCAGTAGCTGCTGGCAGAAGCGAAACGTCCCCAATGATTTAGAGCCTCAAATTGCACGGCGCGGGATTACCGGAGCAATCATCTCGATTTAACATCATGTGCAATCAACACTTCTATACCTTTTGTATGCGAAGCAGGTACAGGCATCTTGTTTGTACGATGCATAACTTTAATTAAAAATATTATTCGGAATTAAATTACATTCCTCTGAAAAAACTTAAACAAATCAATCAGCTTCGAACTTTAAAATCTAACGTGTATCTAGATGTTATCTTACACTCTAATAATAAAAAAAAAACACGCCCGTGAACAAGTGCCTAATCGTTTGAGATTAATCGTCGAAAAAAATCTTATCCGTGAGTGTCAAAAATTCGTCACTAACTTTTTGTTCGTCGTCCAGCAATTAAATGCATTAAGCAATCGCTTGAATGGCACAACAGACGAGCAAACTACCGTATTACGTTGTAATCTGGACTAAGCCCCGGGTAGACTGACAGCCAGGTAAGGTGCTGCTACCGAACGTGACGCAAGAAAACAAAACCAAAACTCGATGTAATAAATAATGCGATGCGCCCGCGCCTATTGACTTCCTCTACACAATTAACATAGCAGGAAGCTCGGGCTGTCATTAACCCGTCAGCGCGCGGTACCACCAACTGTTCCAAAAAGCATTACTCGAATCACAGTTTACGTTCACCGCCAATATAATTAGGATCCGAATGCTTTATAAATACAAATAAATAAAAGTAGCGGTGCGAGGTGGCAACCCGCAATTTACTGGTGCGTTCGGCGAGTGCGCGCCGCGCTCAAATTGTCGGGTTGAGCGCGGTGTCTCCCTGACTAATGACGCGACTCCCGAACAATGCCAACACCGTGTTATAAGCATATTTAATAAGTTCGCTTTTCAATTATTGATATCTGCAACATATGCCGCGGGACACGAAAACCTCTGTTTTGATTTTATTCATTCACTTTAATTGTATGTTTTATAATGTTATTTATCAACGTGAAAAATCGGTACAAATTAATCTTGGTGTGCATGCGAGTTTGCGTTGTATCTCGAAGCGCATATAATTCCATTTAACTGTATTCGCGAAACGTTAATACTGGGTAAAGCCGAGTGTTTTGTCAACGTTGTAATGTCGTCCCACGCAGGCGGTGTACAAGCCACCGGGACCTACTTGGGGTCTCCGGTCACTTCCGTGTCTCGCTACTGCTCCGCTAAATGGAACAAACGACACTCCCGCCGCCCGGTCAAATTAGAATCTGATAGTTCGCTCTTGCTCTCTTATTGGTGACAGTTATATGTCGATTTAATTATAATAAGGTCCCTACCAGTTTCAGACAATGTAGCTATTCTGAAACAAATGTTTCCATAGAAACAAACGTTCTAATGGAGCAAGTCTCATCAATCAGGATGATATGAAAAGTTAACGCTACTATTCTAACGGTTCATCTTAATAAAATGAGAGCAGCTCGGTAGTGGCAGGGTTAATACTGGCATTTATTATGGAGAACACTGTGCGCCTAGATGGTTTTATTATGTAAGAAAATCTAACGGAATCGCTGTAGAATACTGTAGATGATTCATGCAGTACATAAGTATACAATAAATCTATAAATGACTACTAAACAGGCTTATAACAACGATTCATGTTTCTGTGAAGAACACTAAATCCTCGGTTAGTATTAGTGGGATTGTTGTGCCTTTTATTTTATGATTCGTATTGTAAAACGTTTGTATACAGGCTTCCACTCGTCCGCTAAATAAAGGTCGTTGCATACAATACATTTGTATGTATCGCGCGATCGAGGCGGATCGCGTAATTGACGCAATCCGATATTATCCGCGATGTAAGATCACGCATCGCGATGCGATAGCCTTATCGACTGTGACAGTATTTACCCGTGAATTGTTTAATGAGCTTCGGATTAGCATAATTGTTTTTATTACTAGCTCTACTGTATTTCGGGTAACAGTTAGCATAGATATGTCAGCTTTAAATTAAAATATTTCGCACTTTAAGTAGTACGAATAAATGATTTTGACGCCGGCGTCGTTTGAATTTAGTCGAAAAATACAACGAATTAACTAAATAAATTAAACATAAAGCTGTCAAAACGGTAAAATACACCAATCAACATTAGAATTAACTCCATTTCAAACCACGCCCCCAAACACATTTAAATAAACGCAAAGAAATAGGCTCTACAATTAAAACAGGTCGGTGAGCTAATATCTCTAATACGAGCTATGTTTCACCGTGTGGAAGATGAACGGCTACTATGTATAGAGTGATCATTGTCCGAGCGTGTTAAAGACCGGTTGGACGGCGTCGTAACGAGCGTTTCGTATACAATAGACCTTTTAGCGTCATGTGCTCGGACGTCAATCGCGCCAAGACGCGGCGTGTCGCCTCTGAACGCGAGCCTTTATTGTCTTACCGATATTCTATCTCGGCTACAGTTACTTTTAATCAGTCTCGTGAAATTTCTTGTGATCTGATACTAAATGACGAATAGCCGACCTATGCCATGAACGTAAAACTTATAGAGGTTTCTAAACTTGTTTCGTTGCGCATTTCTTGCGTTTCATAATCTAGGCTGCGCTGGATAGAAATAACTTATGAATATTAATTTTGCTATCTAGACCCATCTGTAAAATATTTCTTGAAATTATGTTTCGGTTACCTATAGTAATAAACAAAACTTAAGATGTGATTCCAAAAACATTATTTTGAAATGTTATTGGAATGTTAGCGACGACCAAACGAATAAATTTAAAATCAAAAGCTCACAATAAAATTAAAAGCCCAACAAAGGATCACACGATAAACAATTATAAAAATATCCGTATTAGGTACGAGACTCGGTTACAACAACTATGATAACAAAAAACAAGTCGAGTCAGTCCGATTCGTATGAAAATAAAACACATCCAGGGACTGACGTGCGTCCGGCGTCACTTAGCAGCGCTGGAATGATGTGACAGCCCTTGCCGAACCGAATACCTTTTTTATATTTAAAATTAAAAATAAAACAAGAAAATCAACAAACTTTCTGAATCTGTTCCATTGTGTTCACGTTTTGGAAAAATTTAAATGACCGAGCGCTGGCCGCTTTTTTGAGAATCGGAATCTCGAATTCGGCGTTTAAATACATACGGATTCGCGGTTTAGCGCCATGTTTTTTCCATTTTCTGCACATTTTGGCGCGCCGAATGCGACGCGATGCGGTAGATTTTGCACGATTAAACGCGGGAGGTCGATAGAATAAGTTGTTACTGTTAACGATCTAAATCGTTCGCAAACACCTCAGCTGATGTGATTTTATATGAATAATAGTGGTTACAGGCTGGCACTACTGTCGCAGGGATGAATTAGATAGTTTTTATGGGCGTTGTTGTAGATGCTGGTCAGTGCTGATGCTGAGAGAATTAAAGAGCTGAGCCACAATTAATTCTGGAACAAATAAAACGTAATAATGTGTTGTTTAATGGATGATTGTTTTTTTGTGGTGCGTCGGCATTTGAGAGGCGTACGGAGCATCGATCGCAGATATTTAGAGTGGCAATATGAATGTATTTATTCAGGGCTGAGGGCGGCCTCCGCCTAACAATGCTACGCTTGTCGCTGCCGCCACGCCGCTCACACAGGGCTGGCTCAACAAGTTCCACAATATGTGCGGTTGTTGTTGCGAATAATGGGACTCAAGTACCAAACACAGTCACAGAGAAGGGCTTACAACATACCACTTTTGCAGTTAACTCGCTCTCATGAACTAATAGCAAAACTGCTCATGTTCATTAGTAAGCAAACATACTTCGTACTGCAGAAGGCCTTACAAATTGTTCCTTACCTACTTTAATTTACTCAAAGCCACCAGCCCAATAAACAATACGACCATACAAGTGAACAGACGGTATAATACTATAATAACTGCATTATTCCTTAAATACCTTTGCCAACCCTAAGTTATACGTCAGTGAATCAAGGGCTGACACCGCAGCTTGGTGGTCCGCGCGTCACAGCACGCGCGTGCTCTGCGGCGGCGTTCGCATGTATTTCAACCCTAAGCATTTACATACAGAGCCCCCCACACATATAGGCAGCTCGAACAATTGTTTTCATACGAGTAGTCATTAGCTGAAAGTATCTAAGTACGGAAAAAGATGTTATAGAAACTTTCCTATAACGTTGGAGTGTTCAAATGAATGGAAAATTGAAGTGGATTCCTTGTTTGTAAGCTGTGTTTGGTAGTAACAAAGTCTATTAAAGTAATTAATCGTTTCGTACATTTCTGCCGCAGTCTGTATGTGTACGAGCATATCTCGCGGCGCGGGCGCTCCACTTTTGCTCATTTTGCACCCGTTTCCCATTGTGTTTACCGCTTTTACCATTGTTCGGGGGCCCGGGGCCCATATAAATTGGACCGCGACGTTCTACACTCGTGACAGGTATATTTGAGTCGTCGATTTCGGCCGATAATTAATCCGTAAGTATTGTTAACTGAAACGGGCCACCCTTGTTTACCAATCGAACATCCCGACCCTTTGTCCTGTTACCATACTTTTAATTTGTGCATCCTTTTTGTTCTTCTTTTTGAATTCAGTATACATTCTCTCTCTCTATATAAATCTAAAGAATTTAATACGCCAATAAAAAGTCAATAGGCGTACGTGAAATAAAGAATACGATTGCAATTAGACTTTAATTAAAACTGATGTATTCCACTATTCGCACAGTATAAAATTTTATGAATAGGATGCGCATGCAATGGTATAAACTACAACATAAATTTGAATAACACCCCATCTTTTAAAGTTCTTTGCGAAAAAATGTTGGATTAAACGAAGTCTAATGTTTCGCTCATTAATTGGATAGTGTGGTATGTGCTGCGCGGGCTCACGTGTTGTGTGCACAAAAACTGAAAATATGTACGTTGTTTATGAAACAAATAAACATTATGTCATTCGAATGTCATTTCACGGTCATTTGGGGCACGCGGAGGTTGATTTAATTAATTATTATTGTATTAGTGAACGAGCACTGACACGAGTATCTTTTTTTAATCAAGTTTAAAGGGTTTAAATTAATTGCAATTCAGTAATAAGTAGTTGAGTAATTGTTGCGCGGACGCATTAATTTGCTCTATTTGTCTTCACATTTTTGTCTCAGATAGTGTAATATTTATTGGGTAATTTACGGTGAACTTTGTAATAAGTCTGCTGTTACATTTGTTATATAAATACCATTATGTTAATCGGGAGTTAACTAACTCACGGGGCACGTTTGGCCTCGGGGAAGTAAACATATTAATAAACTACTAATATTGATTAAGTATCGTATTTTAAAACATTTTTATAAAAGTCATCCGTAGAATTTTGTTTTATTAGACAATTTTATAACTAGACCACTGATAGAAAATACTTAACATATCATTACTGAACTGCTTGATGAAATTGTCGCAACATGTGACAATAATTAATAATTAGTTGCGCTGCTGCAATTGTAATCTTCTTACCGTCCATTTAATGTATCTGTAATTCTGTATCTACCTCTTAGATGTTGATCAGATTGTGTATGTTTTAAGATGAGCGCTAATCCTGCCGACAAACTGTCACGCAGTTTGGCAGGTTTATAAAATGTATACACGTATTTGGTTCAAAATAAATGATTATTTATTTTATTTATTTATTACGCCTGTACTTCCCGAGGTTAGGCAGCGGTGTCTCAATAGTACACCCATATTTCGCCAGCTATGTTTAAGTCCCATAATCCCAGTAGGTAATAAGGGGCGAGGAAAATACTTTTCTGTAGGTAATAAATGTAATAATACTCAGCGTAAAATAGTTTACACAATTATATTTTACGATATTTCTGTTATTATGATACCTTTATAGAGTCATTTACACGTTTTCTTCGTGTATTTAATTCAATTCATATCCTTTAAAAAAAGGTCAACCACGCAGGTCAGTTTGCAATTACTATAGTAATTAAATATTATAGGTACCTACGTTAATTAGTACTTTTTCTTAATTATTTCGTATCTAACGTAATAAGGATGTTACTTGCGTGTATGTTTACCTACTAAAGAAATGTGCATTGGTTTTGTTAGATTATCTAGTTAACAAGATAATTAAATAATTTACTTTAACGACCATGTATTCTTATCTGCTTTGGAGAGCAAATGATAATGATTTGTAAGCTTTTTTTGTTTATAAATGGCTAGTTTTTGCCCACGGTTTCGCCTGCATGGAGGTCGGAAAAAGACTTTCTTCATATGTGCCAAGTTTCGTGGTGATCGATCAAACCTACCAACCAACATATAGGTATTCGGTTGCGTATGCTTAGACTAGAAGATGACCCCAACATACATAGTTGGGAACAGGCTAGGCAGATGATGATTACCTATACCTACCAACATCACTTTTTATATAGGTACATTTATTTTGACTACAATAATGGATATTCTGTTTATTTTCCAAAGCATACAATTCACATAGTTAAGACAGTTGTAATTTATTTGTAGGTCTTTCTCTTGAGGCTATGAGTTGGTCAATAACTAAGCGACTTATTTAAAGTCATTTATTATTGTGCTACTGGCTAGCTTGAACAAATTACAAACCTGTTAGGAATCTTAGGATCTGTTTCATAGTAAAAATTGCTGTTTTAATAAGCCATTGTCCTGCAAGAAAATTACTTATGCACCCCACATGTTTGAATAAAACGGAGCAATTTACACCAAATTCCTGAAACAAATGCGCCTACTAGTATTAAACTACAGATTAATTCAGAGGCACCTGTACAAAACAAACACACGCGTGCTGATCGTCACCACTATTCAACATTATTGGATGTAAGCCGCACTAAATGGGAGCGATAAACCAAAATGCCATCCACCTTGAACGACCTACGGTACCCACCTGCCCTCGTACCTTTCTACAATATACGACGGTACTAAATCAGCCGGTCTGCCTATGTACTATTGTGACGATATTTAAAAAACAAATGAATATCGAACGAATTGGAATATTTTTTAAATAAATTCTCGTCTCTTTGGCCAGTCTGTAAGTTGTGGAACCTCCTTGATGTCATGTACACACGGCTACACATCAAGCTATGCAAAACCAGTATTGGCTGACCGTTAATTGTGAGAAAATATCATACAAAGTGTGGCCAAGACAAACTGGTTTTGTATAGCTTGACGTGTAGCCGTGTGTACGAGGCAGGGGTAAGCAAACAGCTTTGACATAGTAGAAAATGAGTAATTTTTACATAACTTGGGAAGTTTGTTGCGCCAGTTCTTCTTTCCAGCTTAAGCACTAGAATGTGGTGAAAGGTGGGCGTTTCAGGGCACTGCCTTATGTCATGTTTTTTCTTTGAAAAAGTACTGATTCTCAGTCTAGTTTGAATAAATGACTTTTGTTTTAACATCAAGCCTGAATACACTGAATAACTGAAATAATAAGAGACAAACTAGACGTTTCTCACATTGGGACTTATAATATAGTTTCGTATCTTAGGCCTGATACACACTACCAAATTGCAGTTGATGTATAGTCCAGAAACTGCACAGTAATGCAAGTCAGGATGCAGCCCATATGTAGTGAATTGACACCCTCTGCTTATTCCATTTTCTCTTTGACAGATGTATAATTTATGCTTTATTGTAGGTACATTAAAATCCACCCGCACTACCTAAAAACTAAAACAATTTTCATAAGAAAGTTCGGTATAGTTTACCTAAACCTAAAGTTAAATAAAACCTCTCACATCCTTTGTACTACAGAAATACTAGGACATCAAAATCCTGTTCATTCATCATATTTAACAAAACATGCAGTAGCTTTTAACATTAACATAAAGTCGGGTCGGATCAATAAATTCACTACAAATGTGTTTATTAAGTACTATATTTTATCTTTATGCTACCAATGCTTTGTTGCACTCGCGAAATAAAGCGGTTTTATTGAATTATTTATCAATTAACACTACCACAATTTTGATACTTAGGTAATCGATTAATAGATAAACGTCTATCGTGTTGATAAGAATGCTAAAATTACACGTGTGTACTTAGTTCACAAAGATTTATGTAGTAGATTTAAATAGAAGTATGGCAATCTTTATAATATGTCTACCTAGTGATTTTTCATTGAGTATTATAAAGGCGAACATACAAGATTATGTAAGTACATAAGGAGCTTGTCAACTTTAAAAAAATGTTGTATGTCCGAGAACGCCTTATTGCAAAGATATGTGATTTATTGAACTAGATAAACCCATTCTTCATTAATATAAATCACAGCTTTTATTGTTTGTGTCTAGTGTCTACAAACATTATAATATGATCTAACCTATCACTATTGGAATTAAAATGACCGTAACAAGCATTCCAAATTCAAATTATTATTAAAAACAATATGTTAGTAAAAATACTGGCCAGGAACGCGAACCGAACAAATCAAACAGTGAATAAATAAAAAAGAAACTCCACACTTACGCACTACGCACCGTCGGCAGAGAGAATGATTAAAAAAGTACACTCATCAACATTATGTCTACCCGATGAGCTGTCAGGAGTGAAGGCTACCAACCGACGGCAGCTCACGTGGAAATCATGACCTTCGGGTTAAGTCAGGCAATGATGGGCATTGTTGATACGGGTGAATTATTGTTGGGTGCTGATTTTGAGGCGAACATTTTGATATTTGGATAGTAGGAGAGGAAGAGAACCACTATTTAGCTATATTTTATGGCTATGTGAGCTCTACACCGTTAAATTTTGATCGTTTTAATCCTTAAAAGGGGTCATTGTACTCATCATTATGAATAACTGTTACTACGGGACCAACCCTGAAATCGTGAAAAAAAAAAACAGTTGATCCATAGATTTATGTTCGCATAACTCGACATAATGTATGGATTAACAGATTTTTTTTCACGATTTCAGGGTTGGTCCCGTAGTAAAAGTTGTTCATAATGATGAGTACAATGACCCCTTTTAAGGATTAAAACGATCTAAATTTAACGGTGTATATTACTAAAATTAAAGAGTTAAGTTGTAAGGGTAGAAAATATCAGAAGGTTTGCCCAGTTTTGGTCTTCAGCCTTGATGACAGTAAGATAAAAAAATAACATGACAGAAAGACAATATTCGTCTTGTGGATTTGTGGAGAATTTATCATCGTCATCTGCCTCGCCTTTTTTCAACTATATCGGGGTCAGCTTCCAGACTAACCCGATGCTGCTGAATAAAGTGAAGACCATGACAAAAGTGTCCTTTTAATTTTCTAAGGTTGGAAGCTATGCTCTCGAAATCATGCTAGTCACTCTCGCTAAAACAGTTACAATCTACGTGGTTAACAGATTTATTCCGTAACACTTTTCTCTATTTCCAACGTACCCGATCTCCTTCAACCAACCTCAATTATGTTAATAAAAACATGAAATGATTACCATTCTTACCAAATTACAATAAGTTTATTAGAAAACTTGAGTGGAACTAAAATTTGACACGACGTAACAGTGTGGGACCGAGTTTAATGCTTGTCTACGTTGATCGCCTCACTGTAACGCGTGACGTTTGTGTTCACATTCCAGCTGTGAGAACCGATTACACAGAGTCAAAAGGCCTCCCGTAGACTGTGGAAGCCTTCATCGTACACCTCATAAGAACCTACTTGTATCAAAATATATACAGGTTCAACAACATTCTGCAATAAATTTCGCGAGATCGATTGAACCGCGTAATGATCTCGTCTCACCCGTGATCGAATGTTATCATTTCTCGTTAAAAAATGATCCAATTAAAAGGTCCCGCAGCTTCAATAAGTTACCGAAAGCGAGTTAAAATCTCTCGCACACCCATTGTAATAACGCATGCGCCCTCAATATTAAATTTTAACAAGGTATTAATTAAAAAAACTAAAGCGAAATATCTTTAAATTTTCTCAGGACGCGCTCGCCCCCTCGCGTTATTTTATTTTTAATTCATTTTATTCGGCGCTGGTCGAGCGGTTCGGTACGCCCACCGGTGATTTAAAATTTTGATTTATCGGCGCGGGCGATGCGCGGGAGAGTGCCTAGCGCGCATGCGCCCGCCTGCCGTAATTATAAATATGACGCGGTGCTAAACTGTGCGAACTGACCCGCCGACCCTGCGAGACCAGCGTTCGCACTCCTGCGCAATGTGCTACGTGCGTACTCGCATCTAGCGTGTGTTTTATCAAAACGACCCTTAACATAAAGTGTTAAATCAGATAAACCGACGATTCAATCTAAGAACGCCTTTACAGGCTTTTGTTTTAAGCATTGCAGTTTAGTTTAGTTTTATTAGTTTTGTTCTACAGCATGTTAACGAACTTAGTACGTGTTCGAATTGGATGTTCATTTGCACATTTTCAAATACTGTATACAATTTCTATACAAATGTCAAATCATCAAGAAGGTAGAACTGTATATTAAGGGGATTGGCGAGGGGCAGCTGCCATCGTATTTACGACTTCCACAGGCGCGGGCGCAGCTTTACAACACAACCCGGGGCATTCGCTCACTTGCACTGTTTTATGCACCTGTTTCACTTGATTAATTGCTACAACCAATCGGCCTGTCATATAATTGTATCATTATCTACACGTTAAGAAAGAACACTTTGATGTGAAATGGGTTTTTGAAGAACCGCTGCTGTATTACTATTTTTTACGATGACAGGTTGAATTTATTCTCGGTATAATTCAAAAGCCTAATGAAAGGTACATTTATTGCAAATCCTAGGTAACAGCTGACCTTAAACACAATAAAATAAAAAAAAATAGAAGCCATTTCAAAGTTTTATTATCACAGTTTCGTATATTGTACTAATGACTAGCAATACCAATGACTTTGGCTGCAGCAGCTCTTCTACTAACAATGGGCTATTACCGACCACTGTTTTTCTATTGTAATATCACGGCTAAGCCATATTACTTCGTTAAAATATTCATCTCATTTCATATTCAACAAATATGAATTACGTCATTTCGAATAAAGTGTTTACTAAGCTAAATCAAAGCTCGAACGGCAGTCGTGAAGCCTACATTCGGGTAATACATTCCCAAACAGTTTTCCAGCTATGTGTATAAGAAACACGGTGTTCGAGGATGAGATGTGAGATACACGGCAAGCCGGTACACGGAATTCTGTGTGTGTCAGTTTTGAAAACGCCCGCAGTGTCCTTTGCCATTCAATGCAAATTCATACGTTATAAGAAGCGTTTCGAGGTAGAATTACTAGCATTTAGTCGCCTCCAGGACATAATTCTCGAGTAACTTTGTAATTTTGCAGGACTGACGCCTTGTTTGTGTAATTTAGAAGTTGCTTGTATTTCTTTTTAAGTGTTACACCTGTCTTATATGAGGTAACGTTTAACTTGTGGCTTGCTAACTGAATTATTAGATTATGTAAATGTGGTGTGTTTTCCGCGGTTTTTAAATTAGTATTTTATGATGAATTGGTAGTGTGATCGTGTGTGAAAGAATTGTTGGTTAGTTAGCTACTGAATGTGCTGATAAACAGGGTAAACAAATTACTGCCTTCTGTGGTACTATTTAAAGATCCTTATAACTTCAAATTAGTAATTGATCACTTTGAGTACTGCCTACTAATTTATGAAACAAGGTGGGCTCATCACAATAGATTACTGTGAACGGATCTAAGCTCACGACCTATCGATTGAAAGTTCAAAACCTTGCCGCTGGGCTTCTAACATCACGTAATCGGTTGCTTTAAATACATAGGTATTTATCTATATCACTTTTAACGGTACCTACGTGCATATGTATATGTAGTAGACATAAATATTATGTTAATATCATGCAACTAATTTAAATACAAAAATTAACATCAGAATCTAAAACTGCTTTATTTCCTAGAAAAACTCATTAAGAGTTAATCTTTTGTTTTTTTTTTATTATCATAGCTATGCGCTAAAAATATGCTATAATGTTTAGCCAAATATGCTGATTGTTTGTGATATACGATTATATCTCTGAGTTACCAGCATTCCGTTTCAATTTATGAACTTGGTTTCAGACACACACTCACATAACAAAGTGTTTGTGTATAAATATTTATGTGTGTGCATAGTTGCCCACTAAATTCAAACACACACACTCATACCAACCTACTTATAATTATATGTGCGGTAAGTAGGTAGGTTAGACAATTTGTAATAGAACACAACGAATATTACTTATGTAAGATCCCTATCAGTATTGTTTTGTTTAGTTCAAGCTATAAATTTTAACGGCTATTAACATGTATATCTATCAAGTATCAAGATTGGTCCTTCACCTGGTGACACCGTAGGTATAATGCACTGACGCCTGCGCAACTGTCATCCATCTTGAATGCGCCTGAGCACATCCTTCATTCATGTTCTGTGGAAGATAGCGAATAGGTTATTTTGTTTGACGTTTGTCATTATCGTGGTATGGAATGGATGGGTTTGTGGATGAGGGATGGGCTTTATTAATAATGTTTGAGTATTCAAGTGGCTTTTACTAAGCGATAATGGTGTAGGCAGTGCACTTACAGGAGAATAGGTACCCGCTTAAGAATAAATTTACTTATCAAATTTTTATTTTGCAGTAACAATTTACTGCTGTAAGAGCTTTCAAGGGCTTACAAAACGTTAAAAGCTGAGGAAAACCCTTAAAACTTTTGGTTTTTTCGTCCTCTACTATCCTCTAGTCTGGCTTTAGTCAACTGTGCTGTTGCTTGGACTAATTTGGTGTGTTAAGTTTAATGGTACCTATTAACTGTGTCTTGATCCATCGTATGCATACCATAATCTGCCTATATTGTTCCCACTGCTGGGACCCAGGCCTCCTCACCGCCATGCGGGCCCAGTGCGGGCTGGTGGATAACATGTCTTTGAATTTTTGGTTCTAGAACATTTCCTCACATGTTTTCATTCGTCGTTTTGAGAGCAGTGGTGATGATCTAACGACTTATCGCTAATTCCTTTTAAAACAGGAGTTCCACTTCCTTCCAGATTGTAGACTTTTATAAAAAAATGTGTTTATCTATACACCTCATCTCTAATTTATTCCTCATGTTGAATTGATTTTAAATTGTTTACCTGCTGTGCTAATGAGACAGTAGTGTGACTCAATGGCAGTAACAACATGTAAAGTATCAATCAACGTCGGACCAAGATAATGATTGCATTTTATACTGCCCATCTAATTGTAAATGACATAATCTTCGCATTGCGACTTTACGCCATCATTATATTCATGAAGCCGTCCGTTCTAGGTGTCAGAGATATAAAACAGCTATTTATCTTGAAATCTTAACTAGGATGTTACTATTATTGAGCTCAAATAAGGATGCACGGAGAGATATTTGGCAGCATCAATGAGGCGGAGCGTGACGTCGGCGTGTCGATTACGAGGCGAATGTATTTCGATGGTAATCTCACCGAGCGTTTGATGTGTCAATCCGAGCGAGCGTCGATCGCTATCGGCCGATAGCTCCTATTGGGCAACCGCCACGCTTTGTTATCCTAACGGACTTATAAAATTCGACGGCCCATGAACAGATACCGAGCGGACAATACCAGCCGCCTTTCCAATAAATATTTCCACGAAGCCTCAATTTACATAGACAACCCACCGCGACAATTAAAGGTCTCGAATGAGTTTCACGCGTCCTATTTCTGCTTGTAACACGGCAATCGAGTACGCGGCCGGCCGGCGCTACGATCCGCACACAAATAAATCGTTAAGCGAATTTCCCAACATGGCTTCCGCGGATACGGCCAATGGGAGGCAGGGGGCGGTGCGGGGCGGGGGCGGCGCGGCGCTGCATCTTCGTGTGAAAATTTAAAAAATTACGAGCACCGCTTTTATTTTTATGACCGCTTCGACGATGCTCGCAGGCGCCCGTCGACCGACGTGATAAACTTCCACCGAGACACGATCGACAAGTTGTAAATTACTTTATAGCTGTACACACAATATTCGTACACTGAAATTACTTGTCTTCCCAGTACAATCAACGTTGACTTTCAAACATTTCATAGCATTTGTACTTGAATCAATCATGAACAAACAGATGTCACAGTCTACAAGTTCTGTCTAGCCTTTTTATGGATATAAGATACTTCAAAAGATATTTAATCACCCAACGCCACCAAGAATGTATGTACTTTATGAATAAATAGGTACGATAGCAGCCTCAAAAGAACCTACACACAACATCAAAGTTTTGTCGACCCCCGCTCTATTCGGAGAGCCCTTCCGTCTATACGTCCCCGTTCCTATGTGAACGACACACACAACGACACCGCTATTACATTTACATTACTACACGGCTGAAACTATCGTGGTGTGAGTGAACACGATGAAAATCTTTATTTTCACGCTCTATCTCTCTTTATCTAATCGCCCCGGTCAGATAAGGACGGAGCGCCGGAAAAACTGGCGCGGGGCGAGGGGTAAAGGCTACATCGATTCCGCGCTTTCACTGCTAGGGGCCGTGTAAACCTTTAAAAACATTGCTTTTGCCGCGCGATTGTCATCTCTAACTTTATATGGATAAGAGGAAATTTTCAGTGCGGTGTCGAGCCTGGTAAATGGATTGCCTCCCCCTTGGGGGTTCTCATAGTGGGATCTAGATGGTGTAGATATGCTGATAGGCGGCGGAGTGTGCGCGCGATGTGACTGCGTCGTGTCTGTGTGTGTGTGTAGCGCATAGCTTTGTGTTTTCCGGCTACAAAATTGTGTAGGTATGTATTGTAAGAGGGCTGCTTCCGGGCTGGATAAATTTTGCTTGTGTTAGCAAATATATGAGGGGACGTAGGTATCCCTTTTTGCAATATAATTTTACGTTGTAGCGTAGATAGGTAGATAGATTAGGCAAGACGGAGGCTGTGATTTGATTTGATTAGGAGGTGTTTGCAGTAGGGACGGGGGAGATAACGCTGATTGGATCGCTCGGGGGGCATGGCTTTATGGAAATATGTTTTTAATGTGGGTGGTTTATTGAATTAGCGGGAGTTAGTGTGAAGCGACGCGGGAGTAATCCGTTTGATGTGTCGCTGTTGATAATTAACTTGATGTTCAATGGGTCGGTAGTATAATTTAGATATTTAATACGTGCCCTAATCACTTTCTAACCACAAGAGTTTTGTTTGGAATGTTGTTTTAACTACGCAGCTGTTTGAAAATATAGAAGCACAAGAAATTGTTCAAAATTAGGTACTATTGTACGCTGTCCACTTGATACGGTCAGCTTAAGTACATCTTTATGCTATAATTCCGCTTGTAAAAGCACAAAAGCGATGTTTTTGTTCGCGTCACACTCACAATAGAGTCCTCTGTTGTCACAGCTCTTCAGTTTACACTACAGTGGAAATTAAAGTGGCCAACAATATGTACTGTCTGTTCCTGATGCTTTTTATCTTTGTCGGCGTTTGTTTGGTTTTTTTTTTGGCGTGTATGTAAGATATCGATCCGAGAGGAATGTCGTTGACAGTGAAATGGGTTTAACAATTAATAAACCTCTCTGATATAGAGGACAAGTGTTCGAATACTCGGGATTCTTTGTATTTTATTTAGCCGTATCGTTTTTTAAGTCGGCATACTATGTAATCAGGGAGGTAGCTATGATTAATCACTACAGTGCAGGTATTCAGATTCAGTTAAAGTTGTTCTATGACAAAAACAATACATTTTATCATCTATATTAAACAAACCTTTGTTTTATTCTGGGTCATCCAAATACAACGTTTTCACTGGCAAGGTCCACGCAATAAAAAATGACCCAAATAAAAAATAATCCGACTCGTAAAATTTACGAGGTTTTCCAGCCATTTCAGCGTTTGAGGAGAGAAAGTAATTCGTCCATAAAATTACGAGTCAACAGCCGTTTTTCCACTGAAATAAAACCGGGGGTGACTGGTGGGGATGGTTATGGGTTGACTCCTGTAATCGGCTTACCATTGGACCCCTCTGATTTGACCCCCTTTTCCCCTGGGATCATGCGTGATGCATCAACAGTTATAACTTGATGGGAACTCTTATCTCGCTTAATATAATCGGATTCTGGTAATTGAGTTGTAAACTCATGCAGTTAATTTTGATATTGAGCTGATATGAGTTGTGAAGTTTCATTAGCAATATTTGCTTAGGTCCAAACATTGGATCGGACATACCTTAGGACTTTTCTGTAGTTAGTTGAAGTTAGAGGTGATCCTAGTAGATAAAATAACTTTTCCAAAGAAAAGGACATTGCCCACGATTGTGAAAAATGTCTTGTGTTTCAAAAAGTTAAACAGCATGAAATATTTAAATTAAAAATATATTTTTAAATAAGATTTGATTGTTATTGTTGTTGACCCAGTCAAGTTATCGAATTTCTTTGTTGCACTGAGTTTTAAAAGATACGTACTTACAGAAGAGAATTTTAATACCTACGTAGATTGACAAAACTATGTCTTATTTTGTCTCTCTGTTTTTATTAAGACCAACATCCATCTTTAGACATCACATCTGTCAGATCGCAACATATTTATATTTATTTAAAACATCTCTCAATAAGACACAAATATACCACAAAAAGGTACAAAAAACACACAAAAAAGTCCGCAGCTCGTATGTCACAAATGGAACTTCATTCGAGTTTACAGTGAGAAGAAAAAGTGTGTGTTATAGGCTCGGCTAATATGGCCAACTCTAATCTTATGCTGGCACAAAGGAGCTGCCATGACGCGGCAGATATTGACGCAAACCATTTAATATTTAGGTATTCCAATATGCAAGTACTGACGGGTGGAGCGGTGGTTACTGTAAATAATATTTGTTTTATTATTAATAATGTTTGTCACCGAGAGGAGGCCTGTGTCCCAGCAGTGGGAACAATATAGGCTGATTATGTTATGTTATGTAATATGTATGTGTAATTTCTTTTTTATTAAACAATAAATATTTAATAAAAATACGTAAACATGGAAAACATCCTTTGGTTTTTAATCGAGGGAATGTTGATCGGTACCTCATCTTAAAGCCTTTTCGATGATTATGGGGCCTAAATAATTTAAAAATGTCTTAAAAATTCAATATAAATAATTATAAAGAGTAACTTATCAAAATTTAATTTTGAGACCGACTATTTAATTTTGACAATTCAAAAGTGCCTGTAAATGGTTTAATTGAAATAAATGATTTGAGTTTGAGTTTGACTGCAACAAAAGTGCCAAGGCCATTAGATTAGGGGGAATTATTCACCGAAATTCCCAGAAAACTGTTAAATGAAAATGTATGTTTTATATTAATGGATACCTATCTAAAATGATAACCATTCTAATCAATTACATTACATTAGTTGCATGTAGGTAGGTACATGATTTACAAATCAGTTCTTTTATTTAACAAGATTAAATATTATTAACGGTACAGCGAAGGCCGTGACAAAGATAATGTTATCATAAAATCAAAATTGTGTTGGGAATTGATAAAATGATTGAATGTTACATTATCTAAAAGATAATGCTTATAGTGGATTAAAAATAAACTATATAGGTACACTGATTTGGTATTGCGCACTTTGAATACCTACGATACCTATAATACCGGTAACTAAGATCAGGCGTTTAAAACTTTGCCAAAGATGTAAACAACAATGGCCGCTCGATATTGTCTATGGTTTAGTTATGCGGTAGTATGAATTTTAAGTTTTGTGCTATCGATGTTAAGATTTCTTGTAGTGTTTCATCAGTATTTTTTGTATTAAGTAACTTTCAAATCAGAACCAATTTTTATTCCAATTCCATTGAAATGTGTTCATGGGTTAAAACGTGAAAACGAACAAGACATACATGATTGATCTATAGTAATATACCGTCTGTGAAGCCTTCTGTGCTCGTATGTACCGGCTGAGGCCGACACAGTCACTTACGATATTAAATCGGACAATACGGCGCGGTGCGGTCACGATAATCTTTGGTAGTATTCGATTCTAGTTACCGAGAACCCGCCGCTGTCCCGAATAGTTCCTCTCGTAATGTTTTACGACCTCAATGCTTTTTATTCGATAAATGACATGACAAATTAATGGATTTATTATGAATCGGATTGCGCGGGCTCTTTTTATTTTGGTGTCGGTTTAGGACGAATGCATTTTTAATTGAGTGAGGCACTTTTGTGGACTGTATAAAACGGCCACCGCATGCCGTGGATATTTTTTGTCTGATTGACGGGTAGTAATGGGCAGGTGCGTTTTTAAGAGACCCGCCGATAGCTACCTCGCTTTTTCGTTTCGATATTCGAATATTCACTTTTTGTCGGTCGCGTCGTTTTGCGACTCAACGGCGAGTATTTTATGTTGATTGTCTTAACGTACATTAATAGGGTACTAAATTTTGGCTCTATAATGTTTTCGGTGATAATATTTGGACGCACATTTTAATCGCTTTTGTCTTCGAAAATTATAGTTGACTTCCCTGCAGGGTAGTTAATTTATTAATTTGTATGTGGACCAACATTCAAGTTTTAGTGTTGTCATTCAGTTGTCATTTCGTTTATATCCTTTTATGAAATCAACATAATCATAAATTGTCTACATCTGTGGAACTTTAAACGCTCTGTATTCAACAATTTCAGTCGCGTATTCTTATTTTATCTTTATTATTCGAATGCCCTTTCAAAAAATTGTATTTAAAATAATAAACGCATTACGGTCACTTTACTGCATAATAACTTCTTCAACGGGTACAATTAATAACAAAAGTGTTGTAATACAATAAAATTAAAATACAATTTCGTTCCCATGGAGGTACGTGTGCGAATTGATCAGCTGTTTCATATACCGCACACGTAAAAGTACACAGAAGGAAATTCATCGTCATTGTTTTCAAAAGTTATGGTCCCATAAAATCCATCAATATGACATTTACCATGACCATTTCAGCTGTGCCTCCAAAGCAGAAGCTCTGCTACATTAATTTTCCTTGATGCTTTTGCAACTTGCAAGCAATTGGTGACCCATTTTGAAAAGACATTATAACTCTTCAGCGTCCCTTAATCTCTAAATGGTTTTTTTTTTGTTCTTCCGTCTAGTTTCCTTAAGAATTCTTACTTTATTAAAGTATAAAACAATATTAGTGGGGTGATTGATAACAGTAGTCGCAGCACGACCATTTTTCTTTCTTTCTTTCTTTCTTCACCCCTTGTACCTACTCTCTGTCTAGGTACTATCCTCAAGCAGTGTACCTATACTCCTAACCACAGTACTTTACTTATTTTAATTTATTTACTCATAATTATGTAGACTATGGTGTGGGTAACATGTTTGTTATTTAGGTATAAGGACTTCTTGTATTTTCTTTAGCATGTAACTGTTTTTGGGCCCTAATGAATAAAATAAAACAACTAGTCACTGGATAATAAATCTAACCACTCTATATGCTTGTTACAGTCGCTACAAAGCGCAGCACGGCGGGCAGGCACCTCGTGTGCCAACTGCAAGACGACGACGACGACGCTATGGCGACGCAACCAGAACGGCGAGCCTGTCTGCAACGCGTGCGGGCTTTACTATAAGCTACATAATGTGAGTACCTTTATTTAATACTGGAAAATGTACAGTATACCAGGCCGTCAATATGGGGAACACATACGAGACGATCCTTTACAAAGTCGACCTTTTTCTAATCGAAGCGAAGATGTAACTCATTCTCATCAAAATTCAACTAAAAAAATAATCTTATTTACCAAATCATAAAGCCACAATGAAACGGCTGCGTACTGTACCGTGTATTACGGACTTTACATGGAGAAAAATCTTTTCTAAAAGTGTTATATTTGTGAACGTCCTGAAGGAAACATACCTACTTGTAACGCGAAATAATTCTTCTTTTTAAACGTTGCAATAACTTATACTAACTGTCTCTATATTTCTGCGCACATATTGTTGAAACGACTTCAATGTTACCGCTTATGCTGTGGTTAAGAATTTGCCAAAAGCAACTAACATAGTCACCTGATGTTATGTCAATGATTGATAAAAATGACAATGTAAAGAAAAGCGTAGCACTTTTCGTAGCAAAGGAGTAATGAAATACTTAAAAATTTTAACTTCTACTTAAAACATTTGCGTTATATAGATGTATTGTATACACGCGGTATCTTATATGTGCTAAGACACATAGTCATAACGGGCATCATAATAAAGTTTACCTAAGTAAAGAAAACCGTAGAACTTTTCGTAGCAAAGGAATAATAAAATCTTCTTATTTATGTAAAACAAGAGTTAACATTTAAAATAGAATAATTTTAGGTTTTAGTTTATTAGAATATTCTAAAACACATTGTCACAACAGTCATCGACGTTAACCAAATAAAAAAAAAGCGTAGCACTTCACTTAGCCAGCAATATCAGCATAGAAGTAGTTTAACTTTAAAAAGCAGGAAGTTACATTTGACATAAATGTATTATATGCACAAGATAATTATAATTCGGTCACACGAGTCTAGAATTCACTTCCAGTTCTAAAATCATACATGACTAAGCTTGAATGATCGACTGGTTCTGAAATGGCAGATATATCGGATTCCATTAAAGGAAAGTGATTAAATTAAATATTCAGAATAATATCATAAAATATCAGATTCACTGTAATGAATATGTGTAGCTGATGTCACGACTCCTACATTTTTGGGGTAGGCAGAAACGATAGACCATTTCTTGCTTTGATTTTTAAAGCTACGTGTTAATACCTCTACCTACCCAAAAGAAAGAAAGAAAAAACATTTATTTAGCACATATTAAAAGACACAATACACCAGATACATACATTAGATAAAAACAAATAAAAAATCAAACAAAACGTGTAAAGTCCGATGTAAGAAATTAGCAGGGAAGTGTGTCTACGTTTCGTTTCTTCATGATAAGATTCACTTACAGATAAAGTTAAAATATTGTACACCCTAACTGGTTAAAACGCCTTTTAATAACCCTAAATATCTAACCCTATTTCTTCAAGTATAAATAACACCCCGACCCCAAAATTCAAATTAAAAATCAAATCATCTATAACCAGAATAAAATAACTCTAATAACGTTTCAAATCTAAATCGGTCCCTTGCTGGTTAATCCCGGGGTGTCCCGGGGCGTCCCGCGATCCCCCTGGGACAGTTGACGCTATCTTGGTGACAGATAACTGGGGGTAAGCTGGGCTTGTAATGCGTCATAAAGGGCAATACGATTGTCTCAGATGAATTACGGTTGTGGTACCTTCTCTAAACGGTTAAATAAAATTATGTTATCGTTTATGATTAATCTATCAATAACTGGGAGTTTGTTAGTTTTGAGACTTAGATGATGTCTTACAGCAGCAAACAAGGAGAACCATCCAGTGACTGGGATCATTCCTGCAGTAATTTTTTTTTGGCAAATGTTTAGCTATGGATATTTATTATTTTCCCTATTTTTAATTAAAACAATTTCTCACAGTACTATAAAACTCGTAGATATAGGATTCAATTTGTCCTTTTATGTTTTTTCACAATAATATGTTACTGTATCAATTAAGTACCTACCGTTTTGTCAATTAATGTTCTTTGTAATAAGTTCACTTTTCTAGTTTTGCAATTAAGCCATTAATAAACTTATAGCTATCTGATGATCTATTTATCGAACCTAAGATGTGCGTGCATTGCTAAACAGAATTAATACCGAATATAGTAGGAGAAGGTACTTGTAATTTGTAGAATTAAAGAAATCCAAGTTTTTACTGAAACTATCGCCTTTCATGGAAAACTCCATAAAGAATTTAGGTACCTATTAGCAGTACATAGTTTTAATTGTATTCTAAGCATAATAAAGCTGAAGAGTTTACTTGTTTTTGAATGCGCTAATCTCTAGAATTACCAGATTCAAATTCCAATTCTTGACGAAGGCTATAAATAATAGGCTATATAACATTACGCTACGACCCTTAGGAACCGAGCAAAAGTAGTCGGAAAGAATGCTTAGCGAAAACAAAGTAATAGCGCTGGCAGGTGATGCGATGCGATGCGACGGAGTGGGTCGACGAAGTTGCGGGCAGACGCTTGTTTTTAATTATAAGTGAATTGTAAGAGTCGAGGGAAAGGCATTAGATAAAATAACAAAAGAATACTTATATTGTAAGGTTATTTAATTAGGCGTATTACGTAAGATGAGGTAGACAGTGGCACAAAAATAAAACGAACCGAGATTCGCGCCCAGATAGTTAATAGATAAAGTGTTACCGAACACTTCGAACAATGGTAGCGTTTCCAATATCCGGCCGCGCCCGCAAAAATAGAACCCGTCTTATCGTAGATTTAACAAGATGTAAAGTTTAAATGTCAAGTAGTACTAAGTAACAATTCTCACGACTCTCACAGCCCGTCGAAACAATAAACAGAAACCCTCACGCGATCCCGCCGCTGTACATTCGTACGGAAAAAGTACAAACACCACGCGGGACTCGGGAGCAACAATGACAAAAATTAACTGTCAAAGCGACCCTTCGCTGAGGACTCTCGAGGTTTTTTGCGTTGAAATGTATACTTTATTGCCGGCTACAAGTATCAGAGCAACGATGTTGTTTGCTCTAATTATTCGGAAGGAGCGACAAAAGAGCGAATGGGAGTGCCTGCTACTTCAGACGTTGAAGGCATAATGACGGGGGCACAATACGGGAATGGCAGTAGCATTGTCAAGGGCCTGTACCCGCCTCTTCATACATATTTATACATGGCTCACTTACACATTCGCTACAGATTCCATGCCCTTTCAAGGCACAGATTCGAAATGCAATAAATAATTAATCTAATACACTCGCCAAAAACCATGTTTTTAGCGAATACATGAATAGTAATGGAGACGGCCATATTCAAATTTTGACATTAGTCGTTGACACATAAAATTGATACCCGGATTGTAAACTCGCACTGTTTTTATTAAATACTACAGTTTATTCAACGAACTAGAATAATTTAGCAATTATTATATGCGTATACATAAATATGTGTATCTCACGTGTATACATAGTTTAATGGCTTAATAAATTTAGTGTTATGTCGTGTGAACGAGGCTTAGAAATAGTTTTCGTCTTAATTTGAGATGATCTGCATTACATAATCAGCCTATAGGTAATGTTCCCACTGCTGGGACACAGGCCTCCTCTCTGTGAGAGGGAGTGGGCTGTAATCTACCACGCGGGCTCAGTGCGGGTTGTTAGATGTCACATGTCTTCAAATTTTTGGTACTAGGACATGCCGGTTTCCTCACAATATTTTCCTTCACCGTTTTGAGAGCAGTGGTGATGAAATTATTTACACAAAGTAAAGCGTCTGTCTAGGTTCGAACCCACGACCTACGACTCATAAGTCGGGGCCACCACTTGGCCACTACTGCTCACCAGATCTGCATTCCTGGATATTTATTACGATATAAAGTTCTAATAAACTTGCTTCAAATATATCACAAAACTACTCGTTGTTGGTTCTATGACGATCAAATTATGTGAGAAAAATATGGTATCGGCACCAAAGAACAGTCATAAATAAATATTTTTTTTTGTATACTCTGTGTAGGTATAAAGCGGTTTCGGAAGCCGATTGCTTATGTGTAGAGATTTTAAAAGAAAATTTAAAGTAACAATGTGTAAATAAATACAGTATAATATTAGCCAGCCCCCGAGGCGGACACGTCGTGATCGATTTCACTCAAAAAACGCAATTCATATAACAAAGCACGAGCGCATTGTGATTTCGAGCCAACGTCACCCTCCCACGTGGGACTTAGTAGTCTTGATACTTTATTATGATAAATCAAAAAATAGTTTTGTTAGCTTAAAAAAAAGTTAAAACAAAAATTCATTTGTCAGTTAGTAGGATTGGTGATTAGTAGTCAACTAGTGACTAAAATATAGTTTCCAATTTTATATCTCTTTCCAAACAATTTAAATTGTTTTTCATTAAACATAATAATCGTATTTTATGTAAATAAGGAGGCTTAGCTGACGTCTAGACTATTTTGAACCACGGCACTGTCTGTGGGGATTATCCAAAGTGTGATATTTTATGTTTAATTTTTTATGTATAACATTTTAAGATTTTCTCACGGTTCTAGAAATTCGATACGTGCGATATTTATTAGAATTTCAAATATCTATGAAAACAATGCAAAAAATAAATATTTCAATAAAACATAGCTTTAAACCGTTGCTAAGTTATTCTTTCAACATGATTAGACCTAAGAAATTATGACCAACAAGACTTAAAACAGCTTATGACATGCTTATAAATTAGCCGGTTATGCAAAACTGTAAAATGAAACTTATTATATATATATCATGTCAAATAGTCGGTCTATCTTACCATATAAAGATATTATTCTTTCATGCAAAAATTACGAAAAAGGTCAAATACCAACATCGTTCGGGCAGAGTATTGTTCAAACAACGCTCAAGTATGTTTACTCAAAATATATCCTTTAGTGGGCCTATTTGGTTGTGTAACTTAACTATAAATGCCCATAAGCGGTCCAATTGCCCTCATACAGGCTATATAGACCCGAGAAGCCGACAAGGGTCTTGTTATTTTGGCCTGAGAGGCCATAACGCTTTGTGTTATTGTTTTTAATAAGAACATTTGTTGGATTGTGATACTGTTTTGTTTGATTGATGTGGGAAACTAATTGAATGGTAAAATTTTAATAGACTTGCACTTTTAGTTAAGAATTATTTTTTTATTTGGGTAACACTCATTAAGTTTCATTATAGAGTAAACGGTGTAGTAACACTGAAATAAATTCAGGATTAAAGTAGATTTTTACCCCAAAAAATATGACAATGAATTGCAAAATTTGCCAGCACGGATGAGTTGACAAACTGCTACAACTCCCAAGGGCTCGAACTTAACTCAGTAGGTACCAATAAATACGTGATTGAAAATAAATTATTTATTTGGCCATCCACAATGGCCGGTTAATAGGATTACTGTACGGAGCGTGGGTTCGAGTCCCGTACCTGCCCACCGCAACAAAACGATCCATCCGTATGTTCGACTAACTTTTTATAAATTTGTTTATTTAATTTATCACGCTCGTTTATACGTTACTTCCTTCGTGTTATAGCCGATTAGCTTTTTGTGGTTTGTATTCAATTTTTTTTCGACCAACCTTTTGCTCCCAATGAATTGGTATTAAGTTTTTGCGGTACCATCGATTGTTTTCAATTTCTTGCTCAGTTAGCCGACGGCATGGTAGAGGGAAGTTACATTTCAAGCTTCCTATAAGCAATAATCAAAGGTATTTTTTCAATGTAAATCGCTTGTCATACTCCACAGAGCTAATAAAGAAGACGAGCCTTGTAATATCGCTAATAACTATCATCCTATACACTCTAAAACATTTGTAACGACGTGTAGAACATTCTTAATACAAAAAAGTTTCTTAAGCGCTAGCCAATAAAACACTAAACAAATTAAAACCTTATTACTCTTGGGACGTTTCGTTCCTAGAGCGGTGTGTTAAGTGCCTGCCATACAAAAGTATTGGATTACCAGTTCGTATGGAGCTAGAGAGAGAGGGACCATAATAACAGCTCAAATGATACATTTGGAATACAATGGGGCGATCAATTCAATTTTTGAATCGAGAACGCTCTTCTAGTTTTCTTTTTTTATCGTCTAAAGTGCTGTTTTGTTCAGGCAACATCCGAGGGAATTTGACAGTCACTGTTTTTTCACCCGTTTTTCTCTGACATTAGATTTAATGCTAGGCTATGAATACAATGTGTTTGAGATAAGGATATCTTCACGAATTTTGTTCGCTACTCTTTTTGTTAGCGAGATGTTTATTTGTCTAGACTCAATACTTACTGTAAAACTGTGTAACAAAACGCTCACAAAAGCACAATCCTTGTCTAGTCGTAGAGAAATCTTAGTAAGCAGTTTGCATTTGAGACGCGTAATCTATGATTTAGTTCCTTACTGCGCTACAAGTCTCGCAAAATGAAGTTTGCATTTCCAAGCTGACTTAAGTTAATCGCAGCGAACATGCGAAAGTTAGGCTTGTTAAAATTCTCTTCGCAACCGCCAAACATTGTGGAACATGGCCACCGGTGGTAGAAGTCAGGCAGCTAGGCTTTAACTCGCGTGTGAGATAAAAAAACGAGGTACGTTTAATTTACTCATTACGTTACATTACATATTCGTCGGTGCGGCTGGCTGCCGGCCAAACGGCCGACGCGTTTGGCCGAATGTTATAATGACATCAATTTGAATATTCAACATTGAACAGCTATCCCATTTACATAAGTTCGACCGTTGAATTTTGTGGCGATGCAAATGCTATTCGCTACACTAATTGTGATGTTCATTGTTCCAGTTAACATTTTCAATCTTAGTTCTTACTATTTTAAACATGTTAGAGCTTTCTTTGTTGGCTTTATATTGGTTAATTTTCAAATCTGGTGATTTTGGCTGATTGCTTATGTTTACGGCAATGAAGTGATAATATCTTTTGTGTCTGAATAAATCCATGAAGTTCAAATTTCAGGGTTTGAGCTCAAATAACTTAAGCTAAAAGGCTGAAGTGTTAAACGTTTAGTAAACTAACAAATGTAGACGTGCTAAATAGAAATCAATAAAACCAACCCAGTTTTTTTTTCAATAAAACAAAACGTTTGTTTTTTAACAAATGTGTATAATTTTGCCAAAAAGTGATCACATAAAATAAAAGGAATAAAAGCGGGCGTTCGCGCAGTAGGCCGGAAAGATTTTATCTGTTGGCAATACAGAAAAAATGGCGCCCACCGGAAGTGTCCGAGCGGCGCGCGGCGCGTTACTATTTTTTCTTTTTTTGTTTTAAATGGCTTTTTCCCGGCAGCGTTCGGCCGGAAATGCGTTTGTGTAGAACTACCTTACATTGCCGAAAAGCGTTATGTCCAATAAAGTTTATAAGCAATTTTGATTCTTGCGACTGATATATTTAGGGTAACGTATCGCGTATCAGGCTTCTGGTCAGATGTTTCGGTACACTTGAGGACGTGGTGAGTGTAGCGCTAAATAGGATGTTTTTATTCATGAGCCTTAAGCTACCATTTTGTTTAGTGAGCGGGCCTCAGCTGATTTACAGTCTTGGATATAAATTTTGTGAAAATGTGAGAATTATTCACGAAACTGCGCAAAAGCAATTAAATTCTATTTAAAGTAGGCACATAATAAACGAATATGTTTTGGAAACTTGCTAGAGTTCCCAGGCTTTTAATTTAATTAAATATAAGTGTTATTGTATAAAAATCAAGAATAAGTATGTGATTTAATGAAATTTACTTTAGTTCTGGGTCAAACAAAGAATTATCACTTTATAGATAATTCCTACTTTAATAGGCCCTAAAGTTACGAAAATCTGGGCCAAGTCTTTTGTACAAGAAAAACATAAGCAGTAGCCAGTAGGTAAAAAAAAGCAAAGCAAAAGCAAAAAGGTAAAGTAAAAGCATCAATAAATATCAAAATCATATTCAATTTTTACCAAGTGCAACAGACTGGCCAGCATTAATTTTTCAAAAGAAAAAAATCAGAAGTACAACGTAACGGTCAAACCAATTTCCATTTCCACTAGTTCCATGGGGATATTTAAAAAAGGAACCGAAATAGCAGCTGCACTTCACTCGGCGATCGTTGGCGCGATAACTCAGTGTGTCCTTCTACAAAACAATTACTTGCGCTTGCACCGAGAGTTTCGCAATACTCATTGTACGCAAGCTTTTGTCGCGATATTTGTTACTATCGATATTTCGAGTGCTATTCCTGTTTCGTTCGGCACTTTTTATTTGATCCCGTGTATCGATTACCTTGTTCTTCTTTTGAATAATTCTGGCCAGCAAGAAATCTATTTTAAATTTTGAATATGGATTTAAGTTTGGTCAAAATAATTTACATCGTTGAGGGTCTATTAGAATATGAATATAAACCTAATATGATTTGTAAATCAAACGTCTTATTTCGAATAATTAAATTTTAGAAGGACTTCATTCTTTATATTTGGTGGCCATCACAGCGACCTACCTAAATGACATTTAACAAAACAGTCACTTGCTAAACTCCATAAAAATAGAAAAACTATTAGAGGAAAGATGTATCCTCTGATAACTGAGGTTAGTAACGTGAACGTCTTGTAATTAGGCGATGAAACGCCGGGAATGAGATGATCGCAGATCTGGCGCTGCGCCACCCTATCAGCGCCATCTAGCGTGATCTACGAGCACAGGAATAATCCACATGTTACTTTACATTAGATTTTTTTTAAAGCGATAATTTTACTGCTCGGTACTTTAAAAAAAGAGTGGTATATGACAGCGATAAGTAAAACAAAGCACATAATTAACGGACAGTCTATCAAGCGTATTAGTGTTGTACGGTTGATTGCTTCCATGAGATGTTCGGTCCGTTACCCCTCCAGTACATCTGTAAACATCTTCCCGATAAACATCTGACGTTTGACACAAAGCGCGGTTGCGGGAGATAGTATCTCAAAACTATCGTACCCTCCCCCCCTCCCTCCGCGCCGCGCCCCCGACTTCCTCTCCTCCGTCTAATTATTTATTTATGTCCTCCTATCACACCATCGATGCGCTTGAGTGCAAAACTGTGCGGGCATTACACGAATTCATATTTAGAACTCCGTTTCGTTATCATGTAGGTAATCTCGGTGACAGTTTAAACTGAAATTAGCGCAATGTCTTAGTTTTTTTTTGGTCGTTTTGTAAATCCGGGACTCGAGTGCTACTGTTTGTGACAACGTTTGTGTTAATCTGTTCCTATTGTCCCGTATGTAAATACAAAGAAATGTCTTTGTTAGTATTCTGTATCTGACAATACGTTATCTTAATCCTTAAGTACTTGCTCACTTGTATTTTTTTGTTAAAGATTACTTTTACGTTTCTACGATGCCGAAAAATTTTGACAAAATAATGCTTGTTTTTTTTATAAATGGCATCTCGCAGTTCAACCTATGAGGTTATCGTCTGCAGAACTGGGCTTGCCTAGGGTTCAAAAGAATGCTTAAATATATTAAGAACTTATGAGGAACACTTATTTCAGTTGACCCCAAATACTTTAAAATTAATAATAATTGATAATACTTCGTTTTACACCGGCACGCAACGGTCGAACTATAATTGGTCTTAAAAAAACTTTTATGACATCTCACTCGTACAAAGTGGCCAGGCCAAGGTGTAATTTGATTGAAAGCACCAAAAAAGTCTCGTAATCATATAATAAGTGGTGGAATAATTAGTGGGGGTTTAGGAGCAGGTGCCTTGCGCACGCGTCGATACGAGCCGCTTTTACTGCTGACCGACGGAAGACAAATGACCATTACATGATATAAGATAGTGGTTTTTGTTCCTTAGTTCGTTGTATGACGGTTTATTGTACGGCTTGGTGGATTAAGTATTGTTAAGTTGTAAAAGCACTGGCAGCTTTCATAGTTTTAATTTGTAGGTTATTTTACTGTTATACTAATTTATAACCTATAATCTACAAATAAAAGTGAAACTTCTGAAAAAATAAAGAATAAAAGAGAGAGAGTTATATTTTTCTTCTCTCTCATGTAACGTAATGTGCCTAAACGTGACGCGTCCTTTAAATTTCCTAAGAAGAATTAATAAAAATAAAAAAGTAATTCGGCCTTTCTTCTCAGACTAGTCAGATAGGAAACGCCGACCTCATCTAGTTTTAAAATATGACTGACGTGTAAAAGTGTTTGTACAAACCTACTTACAAAATAAAATCATTTATCATTTAATTATAGCACAAATAAGTTCAAAATAACTGTACTAAAAACTTCCGTGTTCAATACCAACTTATTCAGCTGTATGCAACATTAGTGTTGGGAAGCAGAAGTTATCGATAATCGAGAAGCTGCTAAAGTTTGTGTCGACGTGGACAGTTACGAGGTCTCGTTGGCGGGCTGCGGGCTCGTATGAATTAGTGTAGCGTGGTAGCATCGTGAGATTTAGTGCGGACGCCGCCAGACTCTAATTGGACCGGGTTCACTGCCACAGGCGCGAAACATTTAAATTTATTGGTTTCCATAATTGTTTTTGAGATGTGAAGTTGGTGCCCCTGCCACATATACTATCTTCATTGCAAATATGGTTTTTAGTTACACCGTTACGTCTATGCCTTCATCGAATAGAACTAGACTATTGTTAAATGAAATTACGTTATTAAAATAATGACATTCTCATTTGAAAGGTATTGTGACAATTCAATGCTGAACTTAACGTTTTGCACAATTGTCAGACTTTGTATTTCTTAATCCTTATCTAGAGTGTTACTAAAACGACAAACATAACTTCATTATCAACTCACTAAATTGGACATGTCGATATTTTTATCGATACCTGATAATTGACTTAATAATAATTTGTTAAATCCGTGCCACAATATGTACTAGTACTAACTAAGATAAGAATAAATCATAATGATACTTTTGTAAAGAAACGATTTAATTTCACTAGATATCAACGGTAACTAATCTACTCAATAATTGCATTTCACTGATTGTCTTGTTCAAATGATAATTACTAACTGACATTTTAATTGGGTTGTTTAATTACATAAGTTTATTTAGAAACCGTATACTTCACGAATTTATCTTTATTTGAATCGCGTTATACGTGAAATGACCGAGAGCATGGCAAAAATGAAACGTTACAATAATAACCGATGCATAAGGCCTCGCTCACACTATAAATCGTGGATGTCGATAAATTTGGCGGGTGTATAAATCGTCGTTTCAATTATCCCCCGGAGTAGCAGCTGTCGGCGCACTCCCGACTACTGCCCGGAGTATTTATTTTAATCACGTGCACATATCAAACACGACCGTGTTTTATCGACATATCTTGCAACACATCCTTAATTATGAAATTTACTTATTTTACTTCTTCAGTTTCTATTTCACTTAAATTGCGTACACGTAAAGTGCATGTTGGGTTAACTATAAAAGGACAAATTGCATAAATAGCAGTAATTGCTATAGTGTAACGTTATGGTTGTTATTTTTCCTAATTAAATTAGTTGCGTGATCCGGCAAGCGTTAGGTGGTGTTAAATAGTTGAGGCGCCACTTGATTAAAGGCAGTCGCCCTATTTGATTCATTGCCACACGCGCATATAAAGTATCAGAACCGACTCTGTCCTTTACGAGGAATACTTAAAAGGCGTTTAGTTAGCTGAGAACGTTTAGTGCGCCATGTACGTGGATCCAAGTTAAAAACTGGTATTCGAATAGAAAAAGCCTGGTATTTTCTAATGACTTACTCTTGCGTTGAAAGGAAGTAAAAACTGATGGTTACCTTGGTTATTTTCGAAAGAATGTGGATGAATGATGATCTGGATTACTTTTTGTTGTTTCATAGATTAAAATCAGTTTATCGAGAAAAGAAATGTGTTAGCTATTTTCTGCCTGAACAAGAAAATGCCAAGTCGGTTTAAGAAAACCTTGATCATATTAAAATGGCTACGCCAAAAACACAAATTGACAAGTAACGACATTTTCTGAAAACATTTGAAAGTGATCAGCGTTTTCGTAAGATGATTGTACACAGTTCTTTTTCTTAAAGATGAAGATACAGTCACATTTTTATTTCTGCCGCTACAGCACACTACCGCGGGGTTTTCAGTAGCCTGCGCGGGCGCCGGGCACGGTTGATTGCGGCGCGAACTAACTATGCGGAACTAATTCACCAGAGACATTACCGCAGCCACTTTTTGTCATTAGTTGATTGCACACGTCAACAAAAATATACTTTTTTGAGTTATGTTTTCTAAGAAAAAAATATCTATTTCTAGGTTGCTTGTCGAACCCTTTGGGTTACACTAGGTTGGTTTTTGCTGGAGCGTTTATCTGTAAGGAACCGATAACTGAAAGTTTTTTAGGAGTTGTAACTAAAAATAACTTTACAAAGCATATAATTATGGTGCATTTTTGGAAATAAGTATGCACCATATTCCCATGCAACAGGTGCAATCCTGAAAATTACCGTATTTAACAATACACCTTACTATATTTCAGCTTTCATTGGCTACTCGGTAACCGTCTTGCGAAATGATGTACAGTGTCGGCTTAAAAAACCAACCCCGGATTATTTTTAATAACATTTCACCAGTCCACATGATTCCCCGTAGTATCTGTGTGGCCTCCGCTGGCGTCCGCCGCGGCCAATTGACAACGGCTTGTTTGTTTGTGCTCCACGCTACATCTCCTACACTGCTCTTAATTGCAACTTTCGACACGATTGTCGGGACTACTTTTTTTGGTCGGGCGTGTATTTCTCGTTATTGTTTTGAAACCCTGATGTTAGAAAAATTTCACTTACAGAAAAGATTTTACTGTCTATATAGCACTTACTTTTAAAAGTAACTCTAAAATTTGCCTTGCTTAGCTGGCGAGGTACTTAAATGAGCACTGGGATCTACTCGTTTTGAATAAGCTAAGGTACTATTAAGTATTATAATTATGTTTGATATAATCAAGTAGATATCCACCTCTAAATATTCTGTGTCACAAACCATATTGTCTTTCTCATATCCTGGTCTGATCAGTTCCGTGCAAGCTTTCCAATTTGAGGAATTCTAGAACTGTTTTCAAAATCTCCATTCTGAAAATTAAACTGCTTTCCATTTCCAAAGCTGAGAGCGATTACACAAACATTATCAAGATCCGAGCGACGAGTTATGGCCAACTTGTTAATATCCTATTGCGAGATAGAAGCTTCCTAGAAATTATCAGTTTAGCGAGCAGTTACTGAATATGTTGGTGTTTAGGTTGATGGCATCGCTGCGATTAGTTCGTTACGATTGGAGATTTAAGTCAATTGGTAGAGAAATGGGCTGATTTCATCTGTTTCACTATATCTATGGCTGCACCATTGATGTAGAACTGAGCATAGAGCTGCCACTTAAAAAAAATGTTGAAGAATTTGAGGTTCTAGCATGTTGTCTATGGTTGAATTCCACCTTGTTCACTAAAAAAATGTACATTGCTGCTTCGAATCATAAACCTCTTGGTGACCATTATACATAGTTACAGGAAGGTTTTGCTATGCCAAAAAGTGGGAGTCGTAGAGATCCAAAATCATGATGATGTTACTGTTAGCCGGCATCATCCCGCTGCTGGGCAAAAGCCTCTTTCTATGACTTCCAGCTCTTTCGATCCAGGGCTAGAGTGGACTACTAGTCGTTTGTCTGGTCTGGTTGTTTGATGATACTGTAGAAACAAAAACTTGAGAGGTGTCATGGGACACCCGGATGGAACGAAGTATAACTGGCTTACTTTCTATAAAAGAGATTGAGAGAGACAGACAGAGAAACACGCGAACGCCGCACGGCTTACAACTATAGCAAAAAGTGTCGTTCCAACTTTTGGTCTTAACTTTTTCCGTCTAGCCCCCTTTCGCAACGCGCGATAAGGAACTTCGTTCCAAAAGTATTACGTCTTTCAGGAACAGCGGCCAATTACAAAGATTCGTTTAAAGCAACTATTGAAATCTTTAAACCAGAGTTATCCAGTATCCCAACTCTAAATTCACAGAAGCCACTGGGCCTCGTAAAACTAGGTGCGCAAAAGCAATATTTATTTCGTTACCAGCCAGTTTTATGTGTACCTAAGAAATGTGCAAAAATCAAACGCGAGCCACGCGACACGTAATGTAAGATGCCAATTAAATTATCCCTGACCGTAGGTTGGCGATAATAAATTCTTACCACTTATGCCGTATATTAAATGAATTCTTTCTTGCATTTTTCATTAGGGATATATCGTATGGTGAATTTAATTAAAGAGGGGAAAGAACAAATAAAAAGACTTTTTACTAATTGCAAAAAACTAATTAATTTACTATTTTCTGTCACGATATATTTAGTTTAACTTAGTGTATGGTTAAAATTAATTGACCCTTCGAAAATAGTTTTAATTAAGATAACGAAATCTTCCCCAACAATCTATGACAGCAAATAAAATCCAATCACATTACTTTTGATCGGCGAAAACATATTTATTGCTCTCTCCTTTCATCGTTATCTCCTCTCAGTACACGTCCATATTCCCCGCTATTTATTTAAAGGTACATTGCTGATCGTGAAGTATTTAACAGTTTCTCTCCTACTTTGAAACTGTCAAACGTTGCTCTCACAATTCACACGTCTCGTGAAAATGCACACCGAACTGTTTTTCTTACTATAATGAGTTGAAATATAAAACGCGCTTGAAAAACTCGCACGCGATGTTTAAGGTGTCGCCAGCTCGCGGCAAATTAATAAGACAATGCATCGGAATGGCATACAATTATTTATAGTTTCACGTACACTTAGAGACGTGACAATAGCTGTTATATCATTAGAACTTTTTGCTGAACTTATCACAATCGCGCGCTAAATACCTGACGTTTTGAAAGATTGATTCAAATTAAGAGTGTATTTAAAATTTCAAAGTTGAAAGCCCTTTTTAATGTTGCGATTTTAGCTGCAAGAGTGAGTGGTGTGATTTAAAAGGAAAAAAATAAAGCGCTTTATTCTGGCGCTGTAGACGTTGTCGCCTTAACGATCTTAAGTGAAGTGTCACTAATAACTCCACTAAATTATACGGACAGACAGTACGCATAACTACTGAAAACTGTTTTTTATCTCTTATATTAGATTGACACCTGTCTTGCTTTTATTAATTGCAAACTTTCTTGCTGAGCGAACGTCTGATATTATGCATGTTATAAATATTTAAGTTTCATTTGTTTAGTACGAGTACAATTGCTTTTGGGAGAATAAGCGGGGCTATATACAAATTTTATTCTTTCAGAAGTGGCATAATCACTGACAGACTGACACGACGGAATAAAATTTGTATTTAGCCCCACTTATTCTCCCCACTTCGGCGATGATTGAAACATTATTAAAGTTGATAAATAAGTAGGCACTTTGTTGCGATAATATCTCTCGGAATAGTGTGTAATAAATATGATTCCCGTACTTTTTCAGTACCAGCAATCCAACTGCAGAGTCGCTCAAAAATTTCCTAAGCGCAATAACTCGCGCAAGTGCAAGAAAAACTACTAATTAAGTTGTACCGCTGTCACAACCCATAACATTTACGTTTTTTAACACCAATTTATCATTAGATACACTCTTTAGACTATAAATCACTCGTCAAGTAACTAATAGGTGCATTACAGACGAAAAAACGGGTAACTTATCGTCTGCAAAAAAAGTTAATCGTGTAACAATTACTAACGACAGCAGGTTACTGTTACCAACTCCAGTCGTTATTTAGGTAAACATTGACATAGCGTATTTGAGATAAAAACTAAAGTCCCACAGGGTAATTGCGTCATCGGTTTCAATACGGCAATTTACTAGTTTTTGCCCGTTAATAGGTGTAAAGTGTTTTTGCTGTATAATTGGTGATAATTCTTAAAGTATGTGGTGTTGCTTGCTTTAATTTTTATTGGATCTTTATCTATTGATTTACGTGAACTTGGCGCTCTAGCTTTTCATAGCGTCGGTGGTATCTGTTTATTGAAAATGCAGTATCGGAGTGAAAAATATGTACTTATGTAGGAGAAAAAATCATGCTTAATTAATGCGCAAATAATCTGTCAACACGACCTACTACTGGCTGCGTCGGCGAACGGTATTCACGTTGCTGAATTTTGGGCCATACACATTTAAAAAAAAAAACAAATATATATTTCGTCGTATTATTTTTGCCATCGACACGCTAAGACGAAAATGTGAAAGGAGAGCCGATTTCATATTTAGTTTCATCCAAACTAAATCAATTGTAAACCTATAAGGCTTTATAAAAGAAGTCGTTTAAACATGCATTTGTTTAAGTGCTACCTGCGTTTATATTACCTTCATGATTGATATCAATATAATCGCTATCTGGGCTACTTAACCCTATCTAGATATCGGGTTAAGGTGGCTACATCTCGTTTACAGCGCTTTGTTTCGCAACAATAACGTGTCACTTTTGTTTTATCGGACATTACAGCACAATTTTACTGCTCTGCGATTGGTTCGTACGTCCCTGTTCCGTTTCATTACAATATTTATGTCCAATAAAAGGCATGTTCGCCGTTTTCCAACAATTAACGACATAATAAAGCTTTCTAGCGGTTGGAAAAAATTACAGCGAGGGGCCGTGAGCAACATTTTCCATGGCATTGTGGTATGAGCCTGTTATTTTCCCATTTGAGCGGTTTTATGGCTGTGTTTGTGCAGATGAGCGCAGATAGCGTAATAAGCGCACTCTCCGTCCTAGAAAAATAACGCAATTATTCGCACGCACAACGAGACGCAATACGCGTTTGTTCTTCGCGAATATTTCGCTTTGTCACGCCACCATTGCACTGTTTTTTCTGATGTTTTACACCCTATCCGATGTTAGGAGTCGATGTAATGCGTGCAGTACTACAAAAACGGAATGGTCTCATAGTTTGATTGCGTAAATTGGTCCATGTATGCGTGAAATGCACGGTAGCAGTCGCATATAGTTTTATGTTAGATATATTTTACTGGCACGTCCATAATGCGTACATTTTAATAAAAAAATGAGTGCTTTTCTAAATAGTTTTCTAATTAGTCCAGTGTAGTTTAAACGACGCTTAATAACATAGAAAGATATCAATAATTAAAAAAGAAACCATTTATAAAACCCGGTCGGAATTGGTACAGTCACGAGCACCAATATGTCAACACTTGGCAACTTTCAACTGCAATTTTTTCGTGAAATAACAAATGCAACGTTGAAATACGACACATTATATAAACCTATGGGTTCGAAAATGCTATGTTCATAACAACATGAAATTTCAATTAAAAATAAAGGAGTAAATCGCTTTTGAATAAAGCAGAGTGTATACATACTTTTGCTCGTGACTGTACTCATGCTACTTTATACTGGCTGTAGTAAGTGCAGGTAGGTACAGTTCATAGTTTATTCAGCATAGCGTGTTCAGGTGATATTACATTGACAACTAGATGCATGTTGTGCATGCCGACTGTACCTACCCGCTGTTTTACTAACCCTGAACTGTACTGCACGAAACTCTATCGAATGACAAAAGTGGAATTTTAAATCGAAATTACTAGTTACGTTTTTATTTTTGTTTTTAGTTCTGCTACTGTATTCTGTTTAACTTTATGACTGTAAAAATATAGAATCCTATTAGCCTCGTGAAATTATTTTTCAATTTGCTTAGGTATAATAAATTTATCCTGATTGCTAATCTTACTAAATAAATCACTTTGTAGTAGTTGTAAAAATCAATAACTTATAAACTTTTAAATACTAACTATAGTGCTATGTTTTAAACTTTTAACCCCTATGTAGAAGAATACGGTAAAACACTTGGTAACTCACTTTTTTCAAGCTAGTTCGAAATTTATTATTTATTTATTTATTCCCAAATTTTGTAAATAACACCTTAACAGCTATAACGCCAATGCGATGTTACTACCCAAAAATTTAATTAATAAAAAACCATCATAATTCCTACAGTTAAAAAAACAATCCTAATTACATTAAAACAATCAAAATTACAATAAAATAGAATAAAAAACAATTAAAAAATACAATTACAAATACCATTAAAATTAAAATACTCGTACCATTAGTAGCACTTCTCAAAATTTTCAATGCACTTCACTGCTACTCCTGAGAACTTCATCAGGTTGCAGTGAAATACATCTACCTCAAAATTGTTTTTTTTACCTTGTTTTACAAGATAACATTGTATTTGCTACAGTCGCACGTAATTTGGCAAGGTTTTGACGTAGTTTGTAACTTGTTATTATTCTCTCTGGCTATTGCCATAATTTATTTTTAAACATATATTTTTAGAAGAAAGTTAAAGATAGGAAAAACGCATCTAACGACTCTCTTGCCAAGTTACGTGACGGCGATTGTACCATTACTTAAAATACATACGTCCTCCGCAATTCAACCTACTACATAATATTTTGATTTCTACAAATCAAATTCATGTTAGCTACGACTACTTGTAAGTACGTACGTTTGGTACAATTTACAAGAATGGGCGCATACTGTAATGAGTTTAGCGCACGCTACAACCGTAGCGTGCGCTAAAGATTACTTGCACTTGTTCACCATTCTGACTGTTCTAAAACTAGGGTTTCTTGTAGTTTCTATATTGATATGGGTTTTAGAAAGGCCTTCTTAAAAGTGGTGGGTAAAATTAAGATAATAGGTATACCTCTACGAAGCTACGCAGCTATGAACAGAGAGACTCTATTTTGAGATAAGTTTGTCTTTGCAAATTCTCTCAATTAAACAGAATGTGCATTATTTTACACTTGCTGTGCCCCGCAGTTTTACCCGCAAAAGTTTCGATTGCGTGGGAATATTGGGATAAAAAGTATTCTATGTGTTAATCCTGGTTACAAGATATCTGTGTGCCAAATTTCATCCAAATCCGTTCAGTAGTTTTGGCGTGAAAGAGTAACAAACATCCATCCATCCATCTATTTATCCATCTATACAAATTTTCGCTTTTATAATATTAGTAGGAATAGTAGGAAGTAGAATAATTTATTTTATTTTTTAAATAAAGTACTTTTTAAATAGTTTAAAAGTCAAGACTCTTGTATACCTATTTACCAGAAATGAAGCGTAGCCTCTATCTATAGCGTAGCAGAACTACCCTATTCGTAGACACAGAAAATCTATGCACTAAAGCACCTAGTATTCAACCAAAAAATTGTTTTGCACGTCTATAAATACGTACGTAGCATCACGCCCATAATCCCAGATGGGTAAAGCAGAGGTGTACCTATTGTACAACCACATTTCGACAGTTTTGTATAAGTCCCATAGAAGGCCAGTTTATTGCCACCAAAGGGATACGAATCCAGGCTCCCGGCAGTTACTAAGAAATTACTGATAGAAAATTCCAATCAAGTCTTGACATATTTTCATATTACCAAACAATAACCATTGCTACCTAAAGGATCCTTTTTACAACCGACCCACTTTCTACTGATTACGTCTTTGCTCGTATCATTGCATGCAAAGACCGTGTTTGGTCAGATTCATTGCCGTATGACCGCTGTATTTCTGACCGTAATTATGAGTCCGTGGAAACTCTGTGCTGATAACGTTAAGCGCATACTAAGTAGCTACAAGGAATATGGAACGCAAAAATTGGATGAGGAAGTTGCTGATGCTAAAGGATTTGCGTAACGATTGAAACACGTCCGCTTTTATATGTGGTAGGTTGTATGTACTATAAAACAATCGTGTACTCTCCTCGGCATGTCACGCCTTTGATCCTTTAAACATAGGTACAAGGTTAGCAGAATGGATGATGATGACTCAAAGAGACTCTAGGACAGTTCTCAACATAGAAACCGGCTTTATCCAATAACAGACAAGGCTCGAGAACAGCATTGTCCCACGTAATTTGAATTTGCCTCATTTCTGTTTGTGCCTATTTCATTGATTTTAATCTCCCTAAAATCAAATGATCAAAACACGATATTCGTAGACACACCTACCAATACTCTACCTATTTCCTTATACGATCCACTGGGTACATGTAGGTACAGCATAACACACATTCATCCACCTAACTACAGCACGGACAGTGGGAACAGGCAGACGTAATTACCTGGCATAAAGGCCAGTTATTAAGCAATTTCTGCGCGAACGAGGCGGATGTCTTGTCAGCTACATACCCCACTACTTCTGCCCTCGTCCGCTACAGACCTATGGACGAACGTAATCCGTAGATGCTATTGTCTCGCATACTAACTAACCATGCATTCTAAATACTCCACTACGTTTATAGACATATGAATTACTTCAACGATCAAAGCTGATTCATTATAATCTTATTAATTTATTCCTGAAATGGAATTCATTAGCGGATCGTGTTACAAATTGCTTGGTATTCAATATTTATTCGTCTATATTACCTACGTGCGATAAAAAAAACTTAAAATACATAATTAGGACTATGAGATGATCTTTATCTCCAAGTCATCTTGTTTACGCAAGTATTCGCGTTTGCATCTCAGCCGTATATTATTACTTCTACACACATTTTTATTACTGGCAATAAAAAGCAGGTACGTACTTTCTAACAAGGAACTAATTTGCAATAATTGATACGGAAAAATAAAAGCTACCAGACCGTTTTACGTGTGCGCGCTCGAGTGGGCAATTAAGAAAAAATATAGCTAGCAAAGGCTTCGCAATGACCTAATTTGGTTGCAGTCTAAATCTGCCGGCATGCAGTGATGTTAATGCATTTTATATTGGTTCAATTGGGAGGAGAGACGCGCGCCGGCGCGGTATGCGCGCTGTGTGGGCGATTCGCGGGAACGCATTAGGGACGTCGGGATCTGGCACGCACTGAACTACGCAGTACTTTAGCAACAGATTAATGAAGCTTTATCACTGTCCGTCTGGAGAAATTGCACTTTGTACTGAGTTTGAGGATATGTTTGTCCTATTGAGTCTAGATCAAGTCGCAACACGTGTCTAGACTAGATTAGATAAGAATAATGTCAATGTTTAATGTCCTCATCCTCCTTCATTTTAAAAACATTCAAACTTCAATTCAACATTAATTCAGCCGCAAAAGACCACGACATAAGTAAACTCAATTGCACATCGCCAAAAACAAACACAAACAAGGGCAGGTCATGCGCATGGGCTGCGTTCGCGCAGGCGCAATGCAATCGTGCGTTTAGGGCCCACATGCCGCCGCCAAGTTCCCTGGAAGGCGATGAATAACTCATTGTCCGTCCGTCCGTCCGTCGTGACGCACGGTTCTAAGAACAACACGATGCAAAGCAGAAGTGACCGACATAGTTGACCCGAGAATTTGGCAGAGAAATTGTACAATTATGGAAATGTATATGAGCTTATCTGATGGGGAAAGCACGCTGCGGACTTTATCTTTACGTAATCATGCAAAAGACTGAGATGGCGTCCCTTATATTAAGTACATGTAAATAAATAAACAGCCTCCTTGTGGCCTATCTCTTCATTTTGTTCAAAAAAATCTTACGCATCTCGGATTTTCTTCGCCATGTCAGGTCAAATGCCGTTTCCATCCATTTTCATACAGGAAATTCGCGATCCATATAGTGTGAGGACCTTAACCTCAAATCGCGCGTCACCACAGTTTCCCACCAAACGCGTACGAGACCAGGCACAGTGCATCGCTGCACTAATTAGGATGCACAGTGTGACGCCGACGGCGGCGGCATCGGACACCAAACAGCTGAATATTCGCACACAACTATTGTGATACCATTTTATGGTTTCGGCCTGCCTTTATACTCCGTAGTTAGCATTCTAAATTGGTACCGCAGACGTTTTTTCATACCGCTAAATGTCGTGTCAGAGCAATAAAATGGAATACTGACGGTTAACAAAATTGTGTGATTCAACAAGGGACAATTACGACTTATTAGTCTCGTACAGAATACTGTGATGGTTCAATTAAGCAAAATATTATATTCAGAGTGAATAATTTGGCCGATACGTGATTTGCTTGTTCAAGTAAATCCTAGTTGCTTTGTTTTATTTATGTTAATGGTAACTGCACGTCATAATGTCATTCTCATTCAGGACAATGATAGTTGGCGTGCGTCTTTTGTTTTGCTATTATGATAATGGTTTTCCCTATTGTGGTACTTTTTAACATCATTTGCTCCGGCTGAAATCTGGACCCGTTTAGATATACATGGCAATATACCAAATACCGTTCTTCATTGAATCTTTTCTCTACAAATCATTTTGACCCTTGTTTTTGTTTCGCCATTTCTTCTCAGACAAAAAACGTCGACTCCATCTAGCTTATTCTTTTCTAATATGACGAGTAAAAGTGATTCCGATATCTTATTTACATACATAAACAAACAATTTTATTTCATTTCATTCAATTACATACTATGGTATTTCTATCCTGGTACTCACAAAACTACCCTTTATGACCATACCACTAAACTCTAATATCCCTTGTCAACAGGTGAACCGACCCCTTACAATGAAGAAAGAAGGTATTCAAACAAGAAACCGCAAGCTAAGTAGTAAGAGTAAGAAGAAGAAGGGTGGAATGGGCATGGGAGGGGGTGGCGCTTGCGCATTGGCTCTTGGAGGAGTCATGGGAGACATGATCAAGCCCCTAGGAGACGGCAGCAAGGGTTTCGGCGGGTCCGCCTTCCCCTCTGCCATGGACTTCGGTAAGTACTGTAAGTTATTAAGTGAGGTTAAGTAAGTTAGTTCTGTAAGGTAGTTTAGCATATACAGGGTTATTTGTAAAACACCAACAACCTCTTAAGAGGTCATTGTACTCATCATTATGAACAACTTTTACTATAGGACCAATCCTAAAATCGCGAAAAAAAAATCAGCTGCTCCCTACATTTTGACGAGTTATGCGAACATAAATGTAGGGAACAGCTGATTTTTTTTTCGCGATTTCAGTTTTGGTCCCATAGTAAAAGTTGTTCATAATGATGAGTACAATGACCTCTTAAGAGGTTGCTGGTGTTTTACAAATAACCCTGTAGTTTGTGTAAGGAAAAATGTGGCGACATATGGTGTGAATCATTTATTCGGAATTTGGCAAAGGTAAAAAGTACTACACCCCGATTTTGCCAGTAATATTTCCAAGTCCTAATATGTAATAGGACGCGAGCCTATTGCCTTCAATCGGAACAAATTCAGAACTTCATGCTGCTATTGAGAATTTTGTTCTCGAATAACCTAATAAAACCCCCCGACTCAGGCATCGAATGAGGATTTAACGCTTGCGACCACTAGCCAGTTAATCTGTGGTACCTACACTAGCGTCACACAAACACATACAATACACATTACTAATATGACACTTGCGTCTAAGGCTCAAAAATGTTAATTTATATTACTTTATTGATAAAGTTCAATAACTACACGTGTAAGAATTTATTTTTAATCCTAAATTGCCTACTAATAAATATTCATCATACTGTGTCTAGAAGATATTTTGTCTTAGTTATGGTCATATAATATATGGTATCAATATTTATTATATGTAAAATTATTGTTTTTTTCTAGATGTCGGAACAAAAACATAATCACGCTGTTTTACGACATTTTTGCAATAAACATCTCCATTATTTAAATTTATATCAATTTTTTCAAAGTCGACAGACAATTTAGAATTTATGACGGGGTCTAGTATTTATGGGTTTATTAAAATATTGATGGTTAATCCGTCTATATGTTTGTCTATGCAATTAAAATATTTAAAAAGGTTACAATTTGCATGAGCCGTTCGATTGGTAGTCCAATTAATTTTGACTGAATATCTCACCTCACTTAAGTCTAATTATGTTCAGAACTATGCATAATAAGATTCAAAGTAGTTGGAATTGTATAACTAGTTATCTTTGACTCATTAATAATAATTAGGAAATTCAGTAGGTATATATAATACTACGGTTCCCACAAACCTTGAGTATTTAAGAAAGAGAGAGAGGATAGTAGTTGAGAAAATCTCATCATCATCCATAGCCTGACTCCACTGCTATAGACATCTCATTGTTAATACCAATCTCCACGCCAAGTGTTGACAATTCTCCAATTCTTAAAAAAAAAATCAAACTCAAAGTATTTATTTCAATTAAACCAATTACAGGCACTTTTGAATTGTCAAGGGGTCGGTCAGTCAGAAAGATGAAGCTAGTTGCCCATTCCAAAGCGTAGTAGGTAGACTCATGGAGAAGAACAGGCAAGAAACTCCAAACTATTTCAAAAGAAAGAAATAGCCTAATTACTTTTAAAATCCCTCCCATTCGTTCCAAGTTAAATGCAAACAGTTCACAATCTTTAACTTGCAAGTAAAAAACCTCACAGTTTTAACTTAATTAAGTCTTAACTAAGTAATGAGTTAATGAAGGGAAAATATTAAGCGTATCAGCGAGTTATCTGGTAGCGCATAGAGATGAATAGGTTCTAAGTTGCAGACTGGTTTGCAGACCATTACTTGTAATCTGTAAATAAATTCTACCGAGACTTTATATTTTATACGAGTTAAATACCGAAGGGAAATCAGGAGTATTAATCATTATAAACTTTAGGGGAGTGCATAGTTTTACACAGTCATGTCCGTATTCTGTGAGTTTGAATCTTTTTCAAGGACTAGATAAGAAAATCTTATATCGTTTTGCTCTTGTATTTTGTATTGTCTTACCAAGAGGTGTAGTGAAGGTAGTTACTACCCAGTAGCTGGGTTGTGGAGGTCAGATAGGCCATAGCTCCATGTAAAATACTGGTACTCAGCTGCATCCGGTTAGGTTGGCCGACCCTAACATAGCTGGGAAAAGGCTAGGCAGATGATGATGATATTATTATTGTGCTCTCTTGATTGTCTTCGCTATTATGATTTTCATCCGGATACAGAAATCAAAAGATGATTCGATGAAGATGAGAAACTTTTGTAAGACATCACGGATCTGTCGTAGTTGTCTTAGAACCGTCCTAAGTGCCAAACCCTAGTTCCATTCTCAAGTCAACCAGTGTATGTTGGGTAGCGGGAACATCCGAAAGGGTTTACCGCTGCCCTGGAATATAAAGGGCTAAGGAAGGAACACGGGTGGGTTTTAGTCAGTAAGAGTCTGACACTCCCTCCTGCTCCACCCAGAGCGGGAGGAGTCATTTGATGATTTCCCATCCTCAAAAAAAAAAAAAGCCAGTGTATGTTATTGGGTTTATTATTGCAAATAATGGACTCTCAGTAGTAGCATGAACTTTGGCAATTCCACCCTTGGAACTTGCGCTATTATAATTTCGTCTGATGCTCTTAAGTAATCAGTAAAAAGATCGTTAAATTAATTAATTTTTTCTTTCCACCAGGTCAGCACCAAGTGGGTCTGGTGCATCCGGCGGCGGCGCATATGTCGCACTGGTACGGGGCGCCGCACCAGGGCTTCGCCCCCCCGCCTGCCTCGCACAACCCCTACCATCATCACCACCTCGCGCAGCTCAATTCTATGGTAAGTTTTTTTGTATTTCTTAATAATAAATTAAAAGGATTTCACTTACTTGAGAACATTTTTATAATTTAAATTTGTAAGGATTACAAAAGCTTTGACATACAAACTAAGCAAGTATTGTTTTTCTTGTTTTTATCAATAATTTATCTACCTATATAAGCCTCATCTACGTATAGTTTTCGATATTAAATCGATTCGAAATTGTTGGGTGCAATATTTATGTTTTATCAAAACAATAATTTGTGATTCGGCTTGAGTAAAGACAATTTAGATTTCTCTTCAGAAAAATTACATGATCCACACAATTTTGATTCGGAAAATATATTTTTCGTCAAGTTCTGAATAGAGTGACAGTTATGTACTTTTCTAATTTTAATGAAAACAAAAGAGAACCAGTTTTTATCAGTTACAGTTGTCCCTTCCTCCAAAGAACTCGCCCTGACTTGGTGTAATACCGAACCTGCCTTAAAAAAATGACGTATACAGAGTCATATCATACTCGTGGATCCAAAATAATTGCCTACATAAATTATTTGATCATTTAGAATTTAGTTTTTTTTTGTGGTTTTGGAACTAGTATTGCCAGAATTAAACACAAGAATTAAACGTAAAATATTATATGTAAAATACTGGCCATTTACTTTTAAAATTCTGTCACCAAGATTTTTTCAGGTAATGGAAAATATTTATTTATGCAGCATGCAAAAAAAAAAACCATCATTGTGGATTATATTAGTTTAATCTCCATGGATTTATTCCCTTACATTGAAAATAATGCCATTAAGATATCAGAGTTAAAATTTGCGATTTATCCAAACACTTCCAGACGATTATTAATACAAATAAAAAAAAATCAGCAAATTCCGTTTCGAAGTTTCAAAAATTATATTGCCAGGTATAAATATTAATGTAATGTAACAGAACCTCGTAAATAATGTAATGCGTATATTATGCAGGTTGCGTAAGAATAAGTAGGATGTAATGTAAAATGATCCGGTATAATTATTGCTATTACTTATGCCCGATTCCTAATGTTTTACCGACGGTTATTGGTTGAAACTAACACTTTCGTATCTTTGCGAATATCGAATCGTTGGTTACATAGCTTAGCATAGACGACCATTTTATCAATTACTAGCTCCTGCCCTCGACTTCGTCCGCGTCAATTTCTTCGCGCGAATTTTGTTTTAATGTTGCATATCAAGGAGGAGACCGGGGGGCGCGGTAGTTGTAGGGAAGACGTGCCCGTAGGAAAGGGTAGGATTTAAGAGCCTACCGGATATGCATCCTAGAGTAAGCATTGGACTAGTTGAGAGATGGGTGATATTTGTCTATGGATAGGTATCTTTTAACGACGTCACGGCCAGGTGCTTCAGGTCGAGCTTCATCTGTCTTTTGGCGGGATTCGTGCATTTTGTTTTAACATAAAATATCCTATGGCACTCAGCAATACTGTAGCTTCCTATTACAGAAAGTTTTTTTGGAATTGGATCAGTAGTTCCGGAGATTACCCCCTACATACAAACATACAAATATAACCTCTTTACAAAACCTATGAAAACCAACGACCGATATCATTTTCGAGTGCTTTATTGGACAAAAACCATCTTTATTTAGGACTGTAAAAAAAAAAATACGATACCGCTTTCATAACCTTTCAACTGCAGATCAAATTCAGGAGGGCTTATATAAATGAATAAAAAAAAAATATCATAGAATACCTCTACCTATATACCTACAACATATTATTTTATGGATTCAAGATATAAAAGTTTACATAGGGTAACACAATGGGCGGTCTTATCGCTCAAATCAATCTAATACAGACAACCTTTGGATGGATCATGGGCATATCTATTTTAAGTATACTTATATATCATAATTAACAATATTTTCTTCTTTACAGACTGGCTGGAGGAGTGAGTACACGTGATAAGTCAACCAAACACAGGAGAATGCAGTTATTAATATAATGTCTTTCGTAAACAAGAGTCTTGTCCCCAACGGACAGACACAATGACCTTACAAAGAAATCAGAGGCAACAAAACACGCTGTGATTTCGTATTTATGAGTATTCACTCATAAGTAATCAACTCGACACATCACATTAATAAATAAGACTGTTGAACAGAATTGACGTTTACATCTAAAACAAACTAGGCTGAGGTCGTAACGAGAGCGGGAAGCGACGGTGAACACACTGTGATTGACGAGGCTTTTGATTTTGTATGCAAGAAAAGAGCAGCGAATGAATTGATCCTTGAGGCTCCCCTGTTGAGGCAAGGCCGTCGCACGCTCCGTTTACTCTCGTACCTCGCCTTACAGTTTGAATTGAACTGAACATATCCTGATTTTGAACACAATGAAACTTTGTCCCAGTTTATCGTTCCCCAATGAAAGACTTTGATATACCACGATCAGTTTCCTACAAGTATTAAATTAAGAGTGTTTTACATGAACTAGCGAAATTGTACAGTATTATAATATTAGGTAAGGTCGGTTACGAAGTCTTAATCATATAAGTATAGTTCAAAAAAAGATGAAATAATTTTGTGTATTTGTACATATCTCTATAAGTTATATTCCGTTCCTGTGTACATTGATTTTATTTTTTTTAATATTTAATTCGAACGTTTCTTTTCGCTATAGGAATTGTGATGTGTTCAGAAAGATAAAGCGAAGATGTTTTTTTTTGTACATTTTATTATTTGTGTAGATGTTATATGAATGAAATGCAATAGTAATTTATGTAATAGTTATACATGCAATTTGTAAATAAATAGCAGTTTTTAATAGTGACATTTCGCAGAACTGATTTTGTTAGCGCATTAACCATGATTTTGTTAAATAAATTATTCAAGTGGTCACAAATTCTAGCTATTGAATATTTATGTATTAAAATAAATTTGTTTGTCACAAGGTGTATTATAAAGTTTTGTATCACATTACCGTTGTAAAATTAAGAATATTGAGTGGCCATAAATTTAAAAATTACGGCGCTGTGTATGTGGTTGTAACATTGAGCGTTAACAAAAGAAAGTTATTTCGCGCAAGGTGGTAGTACCACAATGTTTCGATATGACCATGCACCTTGTATAAACATGGTACGCTGGCTCATTATCTTTTTAATCCACGGGTTATTACGCTCCAATCAAATCTACCTGCATTAGCTGAGTCATGACCATTGAATATAATCACACGTTACAACCACAAACATACTCCTGTACCCCAAAATATGTAAATATGAAATGTAAATGAAACATGTAGAAAATAAATGAAATCATTATAAGACTATCAGATTAAAAAGATGTAAATTAGAGATCACTGCAAAACAGCCTATAACGATATCCCGTACCTAAAGTTTTTAGTTTTTAAAACAAAACATTGTGAAGTTGTGTATTTTAAATGAAATTGTGAATAAATTATCAATATTGATATTAAACGTTTATTTAATTTCCCTCTCTGCGATGCAAACAAAGCGGAGTTAAGCTCATTGAATTGATAAACATGCACGTAATTCCCGCTGTCCCTATGAAAAGAGAGAAGGTCCCTATAAATTGGAAAGCAGATCAATTGACCATCCAATTACGTCGTCTTATATGTCGCCCGCCATAAGTCACAGGATCAATTCCGCTATTCTGCAGAAAAAGTCGTCCAAAAGTCGCGCTTATCTCGCGGCAAATTGAAAATGCAGCCGGCCGTGTGATTGTGACGCAACGGCCCCGATGCCGGCGACATATGGACCTATTCAATTTTAATCGCATTTCAGAAGAATGGACATTGGATAAAAGTACCTATAAAATGGTTCCCGGGCCTCGATAGGCCTTACTTAATAACTTGGTTTTATTTGCGGTTCATTCCGATGGATTTTAAGGGTGCCATTGTTGGTACACAATTATTGTTTGCTTTTGATCTTTTTAAGTTGCACGGTTATTTTGCGGACGCTTAGCGTTCATGCATCGGTGGAGCTGTGATCGTACGACTTGACATTTGTAAAGATTTCTGTTGCAGACTTCCTTATGAATTTTGATACATTCTTTGTTGATATTTATTGGGAACCACGTTGTGGTTACCTGATGTCACAAGGTAAACAGAATTGTGTGTAAGGCACATTGCTAGGAAGGGACACATTGAAGTTTATGTGACATGTCAAACTCAGGATGATATCCATGTAGGCAGGACCCGGCTATTTCCGGCTGTACCAGTTTAAGAGCTGTAAGGCTACGATTAGCTTAAGACTAAAGTGAGGAGAAAAATTCTTCAATAATAAGCATCTTACGAAAAATTTTCACAAAATTCGTAGTAGGTAGACCAACAGACAGGAGTTATTCAAACAAAACCAAGAAAAAGATCTTTCTTCACTCCTATACTTACTTATATCCTTTCCCAAAACAAAACGAGAAGTGGCTTGTTTGTAGTTTTTAAAATGAAACGGCATTTTGCTCGGGAGTGGAGCGGGCATAAGTCACCGGCTGGCGGCGTGGCCAGTCCAGCGTGGTGATAAATGCACCGCTAGCGCGGGAAAAAATGTCGCCAGGCAAAAACCGCGGCATCACTCCCTGCGATTTATTGCACACGGCAACACCGCGGAATATTCGAGAGCCGACACTTGGACGAATATTTTTACACCTAAAGCGGTATGCGACGTACCCCCCGATGTGACGGAACTTCGCACTTGGCAAAATTACGAGCGTTCACGTACGCCGGGTATGTTCGCACCGTACGATTTATTTGTTTAATTTTATTGAATGACGCGTAATATATCGTGTAATTGTCGAATGGGCACGCGTAGCGGTTGATGTCAATAAAGTTGAATAATCATTCAGCGAAATAAACGTTTCAATCTGATTGACTTCGATTGATTCTGAAACTGACAATCAAAAATGATCTGACTAAGAAGTTATGAAATATGTTTCACTACCATGCTACACACATGTATTCACATTCTCTTGTTAACTGCTAACAATAAAAGTAACAAAACATGCGTAAGGCTTAAACTAGATAATGATTGCAATTAAAAAGCAGGCTCGCATTCACACGGGTAAGGAGCAACATTAACCAAATAGGTTACAAACATGAACACAATTCATTTAAGCCAAATTGCAAGAGCCTGTGAGAGATAAAATTGAAATGGCCCATTGTATCATTTCTGGTTTCCACAGCACTAGGAAGACGGCAGACTTGTGGGGTAACGGTCTGAAAAAGCTTTTGACAATAGCTACGCAGCTCCCAAACTATCGAGATGGAAATAATTGGTTGTTTATTAAATGTGTATCAGCTTTAGTTTGTAACAATTTATAGATTAGAAACTGTGGTTATGATTGTGTTTCTAATGACAATAGTAATTGAAAACGAATAAAAAATCATTATCATGACTCTTTGGTAACGAAGACTGTCATGAAACTTTATCTTCTGAAAGGATAGAAAGTTACTGATGAATACCGTTTGAAATTTTGAAGAAACTTTTCATAAAATCAAACCAAAAATGAGTGAAACATAATATGAAAGTCGGTTGAATTTTTTGTTTTTTTTTTCGTTTGATTTTATAAAAAGTTTGATTTTTTTTTTCCTTTTTACCTGTAGTAAAAAGCAGTGACAGGAAGGTTTTTAACATTACCAACATACAGTATCCAACATATTAGTGAAATACGTATTGAAGCTAACTCAAAAAAACTTAATAAAATTCATATGGGACCACCACGTGAGCTCCGCTTCCGCTACCAAATGAAAAACAATTTTCATAATTGGTCCACAATTGATGAAAATATCGATTAACTTAGGTACATAAAAAACACATACTGAAGAACGATTTACTGAAGGTCGATTTTTTAATCGACATTATAAAAGGAGGAGGTTCTGTTCTGCTCTTCAAGTGAAAGTTTCATGACTTTCACTTCTGAATGGATAGAAAGTAACTGATAGGCTCTTGAAATATAAAAGAAACGTATCCTACAATCAAACCATTATCTGTGGTGATTCTATTAACGGTGTATTAGAATTTGTCTATGAAATACAACTGTCACTGTAACTCATGCTACACAGTAGCTAAAATGTATCTACATTTTGATTGATGCACATCGGATTCGCTATAGCAACTGCATTAATGCCGTCGGAAGAGTTGACGATCTCCGTTTCACTTCATTTATCTTTACTATATATTAGGAGACTATAATTATTATTCTTCCGTCACCTGTAGCTTCCAGCCGTTCCAGCATCGCAAGCCATATGTTCGAACCCAGACAGGCGTTGTACTTTGTTTAAATTGTTTCAGCACCACTGTTCCCAAAACGATGAAGGAAAACAGCATAAGGAGACCGGCATGCCCTACAACCAAAAATTCAAAGAAATGTGATATCTATCAACATGCACTGGGCCTGCGTGGTAGATTACGGCCCACTCCCTCTCACTGAGAGAAGGCCTGTGTCTCAGCAGTAGGAACATTATAGGCAGATTATGTGATGTTAAAGCCGTAGGTAACATCACTTCATGGATGTTGAAGAGAAGACATTGTAACAATATAAACACAACATAAACCCAAGCCTCTGAACCTAAAGAAGTAAATGTAACGTCCACAAATCCTTAGGGACGCCTCATAGTCACCGAGTCGTGAGTAAGGGATCGTACACACTCGAGCGCCCGCGACTATCCGGCTGATCCGGGAATCAATCCGGGACTTAGACGGCGTTATCTCGCTGACCCCGCGCCGTGTCACGACGCGTTTGATTTGCTTTTCAATTTTGTACTGGCTATTCTTTCTGTCGGTTCATTGAGTCTGAATTAGAGGTACGCAAAGTGATTTTTATTATCGGGGTGACCAGGATGAAGGGTTTGTGTTGACCGTTGTTGTTCGTTTGGGTGTAAAGATGTCAGAATTGTTGCAAAAGGATCGTATTTGGATACAAAAACGATACTAGATATAAGTTTACTATGTATTACAATTAGTTAAAGAAATGTCTACTGTAATTTGATCATCGTCTGAAACACGGTCATTGTTGGACATAGGCCACCTTCAAGCACCGCCACTTCGGCCGGCTTTATGCTTTCTGTTGTAATAATGTAAGTACTGTAATTTACTTGCTGAAAAAATAAATAAGGAAGGAATGGACAGGCCCTGAAAATAATAGGGACTGGAATTCTTAGGATAACGATCTACATTATCAAAAACAGTTACATTTAGGTAACATAAATAATTATCCAAAAGTATTAACGTGATTCAAATAGGTACTTAGAATAATAAGCTTTATAAGGTTCCCACTGCTGGGACACAGGCCTCTTCTCTGTTAGAGTGAGTGGGCCGTAATCCACCACTCGGCCCAGTGCGGGTTGGCGGATGTCACATATTTTCGAATTTTGGCTTCTAGGACATGCCGATTTCCTCACGAGGTTTTCCTTCACCGTTTTGAGAGCTGAAGTAAGTTTAATTCAAATACTTACGCCAGTAAAATAAAGTTAGGTACCCTAAGTATAATCAGTAAGTATCTCAAACACTTTGCAATGTACATACCCAGTAGCTAAATGAGCTATTAATCTTTATGGCGGAGCCATAACTACCGTTTCTATTTTCTGCATCTAATTATTAAAGCAACGTTTTCATAAACGATATGGATCTAATAAGCGGTAACTTACCGTTTGCACTATATATCTAAGCAAACATTAAATTAACAACAGAAAATAGGAAGAATATTATTTCATCGTAGGTATTGGAAAAGGTCAGCAGTGGTGGCCTCATGGTATCAGCTCTGACTGACCCAGACAGGTGCTATACTTTGTATGAATTATTAAATCACCACTGCTCTCAAAACGGTGAAGAAAAAACATCGTGAGGAAACGGCATGTTCTACAACCAAAAATTCGAAGACATGTGACATGTACCAATTTGCCGGGGCCCGCGTGATAGATTACATCCCACTTCTTCTCGAAGAGAGCAGACCTCTCCCAAGTAGCATTTTGTTCTCTTTTATAGTTCACATTCAATTCACTGGTGATCTCTAAGCATTAACAATGGCCACATGTGGTTCATTGGCTGTATTAAAGTGAACAAATCCACTTATACCTGTATAAGGCATGTTTAGGATTGTAAAAATGTCCTATTAAGTAACTATTGGTGTTATAATAGGATAACATTCCTCTTCTAGTCAGCTTTCATTTTAAAAGCTGAACAAGAGCTTTTTAAGAGGAGAACTATACGGCATTGGCTATTTAAAGGTTCACATGTATGGTGTTATAATGCTGGCATTTTAGTACAACACACGTGAACATTAATGCACCCAAAAGCTGTTGTGTAGCACCTGTTGTGGACTGTTATTCAGCTTGTTGCTGTAAGTGGGTCTAGTCTGTGATATATTAATCAGCCTTTATATTATTCTGTAAAAGAGCGTTTAATGAGTTCACATGTATGTTTAAGGTATATTACACGCACCACTATTGATATCTAGTAACACTGACAGCTGTTTAATTGTTCACGAGTACCACATTATTATCCTTTAAGATATGTTGACATTATAATGGTACACATGTGAACCTTTCTAGAGCTCACGACATTATAATGGTACATAGTGAAACTTGAAAGAGTTCACAGCATTAATTTGGAACTACAATGGTTCACTGTAGTTGAAGAAAATGGCCACCATTTTGTTCATTCATAACCTATAATTTTTCTAAATTAATTATGGTTTTATCACATACTACGGAGTTTTCGTGATTAATTTTGTAGTAATTGTTAAAATAAAAAGCCATAGACTGATTTAGATGCCATAAAAACACAAATATGATAAGTAGCATTGTTCGTCCCCGGTTATTTAGATTTTTTTTTTTTGATAAAAAGGCATTATTCCTGAGGCGCGTGAAAATTTTAACTCTAAATATGTATATACTTTACAATAAATTTACAATACCCATAATATTAACACAATAGAATATAATAAACACAAGTACTAAGTACCAGTAATAATAAAATGACATTAAAAATTCACATGGAGACTCGCACGACCAGATGTTGCGCGTAGTATTATATTAAAAATAAATATTTATTACAAAATGTGGTACTCAAGTGATAATTTGGAGAAAAAGTGGCCTACTAGTAGTTTTTAGGGTACACTTGTGAGCGTTAATTACTATAGAGACTGTATAATTGTTCACTCGTTACTTTTTATAACTCTCTTGTCTGTATGAAGAACCATACGCAATCTTATATAGTGCCGTTGATCAGCTTTAAGACCACTGTTCTCTCCTAAACTGCCATTAAAGTGCTACTATTCTGCTACTGTGTACCTTTTGTGAACCTAAGGCTGAATAATTTGTGCCCAAACCGGTGGTATAAGGGCTGTATAGGGTGCTATAGAGCTCTTATACTGCTTAGATAGACAGCTTAAAGAATAAATGTGTACCATTAGTCAACCGCTATAGAACTCCCTGTGCTACTTGGGCTGTCCCTGCAGTGAGAACATTATAGGCTGATTATGTATTGGTAAGAAGTAGGTATCATCAATTCATTAGAAAAAATGCATCAGTGAGTGCGTAAGTACCGATCACAAAAAGTGCATAAGTGAGTGCGTAAGTACCGATCATAAAAAGTGCGTACCGATCCACTCAAGCGTGTACGCTTCTTTATACCACCGCAAAATCCAAAAGCCCAATGTTTTCAACGGCTTAAAAGCTTATTTTCACGACAGATACTAGAAACTTGAGATGTAACTTTGATATCGTTTTACAGTTACTTAAAAACACTACACATAAAAGTGTTTAATATTGTAAACGCGATCATTAAACTGTGTAACAAATGATGACGGAACCCGTTCCACGACGCGCTGGAATCAGAACATTCAGTTCCTGGAACTACTCCTATTAGATAACAGATCAAAGATCATTTAAATTAAACAGAAACGATTAACTGCCAGACGGAATTCAACTGTGAGACGGAGACGACGTTACGAATAAAATACCTATTTGAAATGACGCAGCGGCGAAGACCCGTCGACAACCGAATGCAGCGTAGAGTATGTATAAGTTATTACATCTTATAATATGTTATTTACGTACGCGGCTCATAATAATAAACAAAGTGTGTGGGTATTGAGTGTCTGTAACTTAATAACGTTGGACGCACCTGCCCGCTCCCTCCCTCGCACATTAATATTATAATATATACAAGGAAAACGACCCTTTAATGCATTCGGCAGACGAACTGCTGTAATTATTATTTGGTGTAAACGTATTGAATATTAACTCCAGTATTGGGGGCGAGTAATAATCTTTTTTGAAGCCAAAGTATGCTAATCGCCGCGGTAGTAACGGACGTTGTACAAGGGTCTTAAGACAGGTGACACGGACGACAAAAACTGACGGAATTTTGATGAAATGATGCAGTCATATTTTTGAATTGTTTATTGCGATATGAATGAACAAAAACGGTTGGTACCGAATTTTGTGGCAATGTGAACAGTGAAGGCTCTGCTTTGAATTGAACAGCAGAAGTTTGAAAAGTAGTGGAATTTAATTGCACATCTACGTCATTTATGTTGCATCGTATGACAATTTTTTTATCAGATTTTTTAATAATTTTTTGTGAGAACTGATTGGAATTTATGACATAAATCACTCTTGTGATGCAACCCATAGAATCCCATTCATTCCAGAGTTGGAAGTTTTTATTTTATTGAAATAAATAATAATATATAATATTATTTCATGTACCTATACTCAAAATAAGTGTTTTCAAAGAGATAACTGAAATATCTTAACTAGGCCTTACAAGACTGAAAACTATGTCTAATATTAACCCAGTGTGGAGCAGAGCAAGCAGTTTTCATGAATTATTTTAACAAAGGTGTTTTCCTAGATCACATCACTAAAATCTGTATCTAGGCCTTACATGACTGCGCATGTCCAGCGGGGTACTTGCGTAACACACTAACAGTAGGAATGGATTTAATTTTGACAGTTCAACAACATTCATTACGTTATATACATTGCTGAGCAGACAAATTTTTCGAACATATGAAGCAATGGATTAGTTATATCCTTCAAAATGATTCAGATTTTGATTGATAGTGTGTGCAATTAGAGTGCTGGCTTATTGGAAACTGCAATAGTTATACTAAAGTTTTGAGTCTGATAAGCGACTTTTGTTTTTTTTTAACATAGAGGAAATTGTTGTCAAAAAAATGCACTAGAAATTGGAATACACCAAAACAAATGACCATTAAGACAACCAACTCTCTCTAACAACTTACTAAAAGAGAAGAATCCTTCAGAGATATTTGAACTGTATATTGAGGTAACTAAGATACCTTTTAAATTGCATAGAACCTACATTAAAAGTATGTACCTTCAGGTTATTTTCGGGAACGTCACGTACGTATTTGCTATTCTAATTAGGTATGTTGTCAGAATTTCATTAAGCCATGCCATGCGGGTCTGCTTACAGGAATGTCACAATGTTTGAACAATCGGGGCTCTGAAAGGTTAGCTGAGCCTTTGTATGTGAGACCTGATTTTAAAATGAAGCTTGTTAATTATTGTATAATAGTTTTACCTACAGAATTAGAAAATTTTCTCTGATAATTTGTTCCCATTTGAAACCATGAGTGGCCTAGTACGAACGCGCGGATTAAATATCACGTAAATTCAATCAAAATGAAAGTGTCTGTTTGTAATGTCAAAAAAAATACAGTTTTTTCCTAAATGTAAAAAGTATATACGGTACTTAAAATAAAAAATATATTTTAAACATTTTTGTCTGTTGATCCGACTAATCTTCAAAACGGCTGGACCGATTATGGGATTTCAGAAGTTTCACTGACGTATAGCTGATGTTATAAGGAGTAACTTAGAATACTTTTATTTTAGAAAATGCATTAGGGATCCCCGCAAAAAAATTAAAACACGTTTGAAAATAAGTTCTAGTAGGTACCCGTTTCGCACATAACAATAACTTAGTTTTAAGACTTTATCTATGGAGGATACGAATTGTGCCTGTCGCAAAAAAATACCTAAACCAAACAACTATAGTTATAGGTAGGTTATAGGTAGTTGTAGTTAGTAGTTTTCGATCCGCTGCTGTCGGTTAGTGGATGGGTGACCTTCCTATCAAGACCCCTCGATGGTATCAAAAGCAGGTATCGAATTACCCAGTAACTGGGTTTGGAGGTCAGGTAGGTAGTCGTTCCATGAAAAATACTGGCATTCAGCTGCTTCCTGTTAGACTGGAAATCGACCTCAAGACAGTTGTAAAAAGACTAGGTTAGTTAGTAGGCAGGTTGCAGTTGTATTTTCGATTAAAAAAAAAATATTCGAATTTAAGTTATCTACGTTTAATTCCCGCCTTCGTACTTGGGCCTCAGAAATAAATTTGGTGAGTTATTTGATAGTTTATTTAAGGCACTTATAAGTTTTAGGGCAGATTTTTCAACCCACGGATTATTTTTATTAGACAGTATACTATTGTAGTCTTTGTTTTTTATTCATCGAATGAAATTGACGTCTGACAGTTTCTGAATGGAAGAACTGTCAAAAATTCAAAATTATTATTTCGATAAAACCATAATATCTGTCGTTGAAAAGGTTAGCCCTTACTGTTCTTAAAATTTTATGTACGTTTGCCCCGCACGGCCCCCCTGAATTTGTGTTTTAGGTGTGCACTAATGCAATGTACTCGCCTCTAGGAGTATATGTACCGGTTTCTTTTTCAATGTACCTCTGTACTTTTGAAGATATTTGCAAAAAAAGGGGGCCGTGCTGAAAACGTTTGGCTGGCACGGCCCCCTTTTTTTGCATGTAACTTGAAAAATATATAGCGTATTAAAAAGTTTCTTATGCTCAAGGAATGTACTCTATTATCACGTTATATGTACCGCAACAGATATTGTGAATTCGTAATGACAAATAATATATAGATGTGGATAGGGGGCCGTGCTGGAATTTTTTTTTTAAAGAAAATATCTAAAAAAGACAAAACAATCTTAGCCAAAAACGATTACAAAATAATTGATGTTTGGCAAGTAACATATGTACCGCATTGGTTTCTTATACAACTTGCTAAATTTGAAAAATAAACCAATTTTAGTTCATTCAGCACGGCCCTCTATAGTTGCCTATATCTTTTTAAATAAGACATGGTTGTTTACAAAATTCGTCTTTCTGAATTATAATTAGGAGTACATTCGTTCCAAATAAATTGCAAAACTGCTGTATTAGTACTTTAAAAAATAAATAGGATCAAAAATATCATATATTACAACTGATGGGGTGACCATGATGCCATATATTAGGTACATATTTTCTATCCTACCTATGTACCTATATTAATTAAATTATGTGACTACATCGAAATAATAGTAGATTGTACAACTAATTCATAAAAGAAGGGATAAAATAGCTCGTTTATGCCCGAGTTAAACACTGCTTTTCACTTCGATTGCGAGAAAATGAAACATGCATAAAGTATTTAACAGTATTTTTGCTGTTCAAAAATGTTGCAATATTGAAGATGAGAATAGCTAATTCCCGCCACGAAACTTTATAAAAGATTTTTTTTTAAATTTTCAACATGATTTTGTTATGTCATTCGACATGGGTACCTACTTCATACTGCCAAGTCATAAAAATGTTTCTTTGCGTTTTTAAATAATAAATGACCACTAGGTATTTTATCTGGTTTTATTAAATTAACGATACAAAACACGGAAGTGATATAAATTAAAGCAAATGAAATAAAATAACGACTTAATCTGCGACGTTTTATTGCACGTGTGGCTGTTGGGCTTGATTATCTTGGCTTAGAAAAAAAAACTATTTCAAGCACGGTAATGGATTGCTAAAATAAACGTGTAAGTTTTAAGTTATAATATAATTTATTTGTACTAACTAATAGTCGGTTGCTTGCTAATTGTTTCTCTTGTAGGGCATCACGTTGTTGTTGCGTTTCGAGTATTTGTGTATAATGAGTAGTAATTATAAAAAAGTGTTGAATAATTAGGGTATAAAAAATAATTACTACATTATATTGACCGTTTTTTACTAACATAAAGAACTGAAATTAAAAATTTAAAAAACTCCCAACACAAAATAATAATAAAAATAGTACGAATATAAAAAGCCTAAAACAATTTGAAAAAAACTATTGAAAAAATAGCCACAAATAGAACAAAATAGGTGTAAACGTGAAACCCTATAAAAAGAAAAAAATAACCTTGAGATTAAGACCCTACGTAAGTACGTATGAAATTTTTTGATTATATGTTGTCCTGTCGGGGGACCGCTCTAATTATTAGCCTAACGTTCTATTAAAGTTTAAAATAGTAGCGGTCCCCCGACGAGTAACGTAACGTAATTTTTTTCTTTTTGTAGGGTTGCAATAAAATGTCGCAGATTAAGTCGTTATTTTATTTAATTTGCTTTAATTTATATCACTTCTGTGTTTTGTATCGTTAATTTAATAAAACCAGATAAAATACCTAGTGGTCATTTATTATTTAAAAACGCAAAGAAACATTTTTATGACTTGGCAGTATGAAGTAGGTACCCAAGTCGAATGACAACAAAATCATGTTGAAAATTTAAAAAAAATCTTTTATAAAGTTTCGTGGCGGGAATTAGCTATTCTCATCTTCAATTTTGCAACATTTTTGAACAGCAAAAATACTGTTAAATACTTTATGCATGTTTCATTTTCTCGCAATCGAAGTGAAAAGCAGTGTTTAACTCGGGCATAAACGAGCTATTTTATCCCTTCTTTTATGAATTAGTTGTACAATCTACTATTATTTCGATGTAGTCACATAATTTAATTAATATAGGTACATAGGTAGGATAGAAAATATGTACCTAATATATGGCATCATGGTCACCCCATCAGTTGTAATATATGATATTTTTGATCCTATTTATTTTTTAAAGTACTAATACAGCAGTTTTGCAATTTATTTGGAACGAATGTACTCCTAATTATAATTCAGAAAGACGAATTTTGTAAACAACCATGTCTTATTTAAAAAGATATAGGCAACTATAGAGGGCCGTGCTGAATGAACTAAAATTGGTTTATTTTTCAAATTTAGCAAGTTGTATAAGAAACCAATGCGGTACATAATGTTACTTGCCAAACATCAATTATTTTGTAATCGTTTTTGGCTAAGATTGTTTTGTCTTTTTTAGATATTTTCTTTAAAAAAAAAAATCCAGCACGGCCCCCTATCCACATCTATATATTATTTGTCATTACGAATTCACAATATCTGTTGCGGTACATATAACGTGATAATAGAGTACATTCCTTGAGCATAAGAAACTTTTTAATACGCTATATATTTTTCAAGTTACATGCAAAAAAAGGGGGCCGTGCCAGCCAAACGTTTTCAGCACGGCCCCCTTTTTTTGCAAATATCTTCAAAAGTACAGAGGTACATTGAAAAAGAAACCGGTACATATACTCCTAGAGGCGAGTACATTGCATTAGTGCACACCTAAAACACAAATTCAGGGGGGCCGTGCGGGGCAAACGTACATAAAATTTTGCCAGTTTATCGAACCTTTGTTTAGAGTTGTAGATTCCATTTTGGTAAATTCCCTACTAACTAAAGTACAATTCTCCCCTTCGATTTTTATGACTAACAAATGACAAGCAGCTGAAACTGGAAACATTCCACTTTACGTTTGTTTCGAAATCAAATTTAAACAAAAGAAATACGTGTTTCAACTGTTGGCATAAATTCTCTTTTTCAAATCCAAGTAAAGGCACGGGAACAAAGTCTGTCTGCCTCTAAGCTTTTAAACCTGTCAGTTTATTTTAATCACTTAAAGTCCTTAAAAAATCAGGCACAGGTAATCCTAATGCTAAGTATAGGTAAATTCAGGTAATGGTAATTTAAGGTAATTTCAGGGAATTCATTGCTACGTTGACTACCAACAAAATATGTAAGTATGTAATATTCAAAACACAGCTGTCATTCTTTGACAGTTTTATGAAATGGCAATACGCGGTAAATTGATGTAGGGAATCAATTTGTTAAAAAAAAACCCTGATGTAACTACTGCTAAGAAGTTTAACTTAGACATCATCTATCTGCATCTTCACTTTCTTTTTAGCATAATAAGCATAACCATCCTATAATGTTCCCACTGTTGGGACACAAACCTTCTCTCTGTGAGAGGGAGTGGGGCGTAATCCACCACGCGGGCCCAGTGCGTGTTGGTGGATGTCACGTCTTTGAATTTTGTGTAGAAAAGAATCTCTTTCTTTTAAAATCATTTTTTAAACGACTAAAAAAATAAAAATCCTTGTTAAAAATGAGGCACAGGTAATCTTAGCACCTGTGCCAGGTATTTTACTGGCCAGTTTATGTGCCGATCGAAAGCACCCTCACTTCCGACCCTCTAGCGGAAGTACTACGCACCTTTTAGTGGCTACTATACAGTTTTGACCTGGTTACATTACAGTGGTTGTGTTTCCATCGTAAGGTGTTTAAGCTTTTGTTTTCGTTTGTTGTTTGGTTTGAGGCGGTTTGTAAGTATAAAACAAAGTTTGAAGTGGATTAATAGAAGTGGGTAGTTATTTTTTTTATTTTTTACGACTAGCAGTGTAGTCGTTGCCGTAGCCGGTTGTTGTGCGAAGACTGAGAGGGCCCTAAGAATGACTTGTGGAGAACACTAGGTAGAGAAGACCTCACAGGTGTGTATTTAGGTTATGTAACATTTTTATACTTCGTCTATGAATATACAGACTTATTTAAATTATACAGCATGTATCAGAAAGATGTGGTCATATTTAAGTGTGTGGTACAGGTCATCAAACTGAACAACTTTCTCCATGGGACCAACATTGTAATCGCGAAAACATAATCAGTAAGTAGTCCCATACATTTGGGTCGAGTAGGTATTGAATTTTTGTATGGGACAGTTGATAATTTTTGAGGGTCTGTACCATACCTTTAAATATTAAAACACCTTTGCACCAGCAGCATTGCAGCAGCTTGGTGGTGTTTTTTACACCCTTAAATATGACACCTTTTTGATACGTCATCATCATGATCTGCCTGGCCTTTTCCCAACTATGTTGGGGTCGGCTTCCAATCTAGCCGGATGCAGCTAAATACCAATATTTTACATGGAGCGACTGCCTATCTGACCTCCACAACCTTTTTGATACCTGCTGTAGAATATCTTAGTAAAGTTAAATTAGTTATTATTATTTACCTATGTATATTGTTTTTAGTTTATTAACATCATTATTTTTCCTAATACCATTTATCCTAATACTTTTAGTTACGTAGGCTGGCTTTTAACTCTTCAGTTTCCCATTGCACATTTTATCACACGGTCAAGAGTGTTATTCAAGATTCTGTAAAACTATTTACATATAATATGATACACAATATACCAAAGAAATATAATCTTTCAGAAAGCCAAATAATTATACAAACTGCAACACGTAATACAAGAAACTTTATACTTCATAGTAATAAGCGATAGCAAGCGATGTGATAAGGGCCCTCGAGATAACAGCCAATATCTTCACGGTTTTAGCACCATCGGAAAATACTAAATTTAAATATGCATTTTTAATGGTTGGCTATACTTTTATTTGATATTTATGTAGATGTGAAGTTAGTTTAATCCATTGATGGACAACTAGAAGTTTTTCTTTTATAATTAGTTTGAAAATCGTAACTGAGGTATATTGTACCTAATGAAAATAGAGAGAAAGGGATGGTGTAGAATAAATAAATACTTGTAGCATCTCTCTTTATAGATAGCCAGTAGATACTCGTAATCGTAAGTAGACAAAATATAGGAAATCTTGTAAGAATCATTCACATTAAAGACCCGCACCCTGATTGCCTAACACACAATCAATCACAGTCTTAATTTAATGTTCTGTGTCTTGTAATGTTAATTACTTTACATACCTAGTATTGTATACAATCAAGTATTTTCCAACTGAACAGACAGCTGTGCTGCTGGGGAGTTTGTTGAGCCACTTCTTCTTCCCAGCGAAAGCACTAGGAAGTGGTGAAGGGCGGGAGTTTTTGAGGTATCAACTCGCGAGCCGCGAGCGAGTTGACACTTCAAAAACGCCCGCCCACCTTCCACGCGCGCCTCAAAGAGACGTCAGCACGAACTGACGGGGTCCGCTAGGGCCGATGCCTGGCAGGGCCGCGGGTTGTTCGAAAGAGATACCGTGGCCCCTGGCACAGGCAATTGAAGGAACACGGGTGGGTTTTAGTCAGTAAAAGTCTGACACGCCCTTCCGCTCAGCCCAGAGCGGGAGAGGTCATTTGATGATTTCCCACCAAAAAAAAAGCCTAATTTGAATAAATAACTTTTGATTTTGAATCATTTTGAAGGATATTGCTAATCCATTGCTTCATATGTTCGAAAAATTCGTGTGCTCAACAACGTAGACAATGCAATGAATGTTGTTGAACTGTCAAAATGAAAATCATTGCTACTGTTAGTGTATTACGCAATTACCCAGCTGTTTTTTTTTACTTTATGCTAAATCCGCCTGAAACTTGAGTACGTACGAAGGTACACTGAATCTATAAAATAACTTGAAAAGTAGGCGTAAAGGGCTTCGTAAGTTTCGACAAATGATGAACTATTTGATGGTATCAAACCGCATATTTTCTTAAGTTTTTTGACATGAATAAATATGATTCCATTTCAATAATTTAGCATAAAAAAAATAAACAAGACCTCTACTTATCGCTGTCAGCCTAGTATTTTAATTGCATGTTCGTACAACTAATGCCATTATAATCTGCAGTAATTAATAACTGTGGTGTAATCTTCGTCGTTAGCTCGGTGACAACGTGTGCACCTGCCTTTAAACACCTTTATATTTATAGTACATCTATTAGTTATAATTAGGTAAATGTAGCACTGAAGCTTTCTCCAGATAGATTAAGGACAATTGTAAAAAAAAAAGTCTGGATTTGTAAGCATAATCAGCCTATGATGTTCCCACTGCTGGGACGCCTCTGTGAGAGGGATTGGGCCGTAATCCACCACGCGGACCCAGTGCAGGTTCATAGATGTCACATGTCTTAGAATTTTTGGTTCTAGGACATACCTCATGAAGTTTTTCTTCACGGTTTTAAGAGCAGTGGTGATGAAACAAACTTTGTGAGCGATTATTGGCAATATGCTCACCTTTCTTGTAAGATAAATGGCAAAATGTATATATATACATAGTTAGATGTATATGTATGTAGAGGTAGGAGTAGTAGAGACAGAGGTGTATCACCTAGGTCTGTCAACTAATATTCAGCCTGTGCTAACTGTGTAGGCACTGCCCATGTGCAAAACTACATTGAATAGTCAGACTTTCCTCTAAGGGCTGAATTTTTATTGGACGAATAATTTTGAATTTTTGACAGTACTTCCATACAAAATCTGACAGACGTCAATTTTATTCCACGAATAAAAATAATCTGATTGAAAAATCAGTCCAAACAGTGTATTTTGAGAATAAACTTTGACATAAATTGTTGAATTTACCAAATACTTACAAAACGTTTAAATAGTATTGCCTCCATCTTTGTTTATTTTCCTGATTTTTATTTTACTAAGCTGGGTTTCAATGCTAAAAATAAAAGCAATTTAAAAAAAAAAAAACACACTTATGGTGACAGGCCAGTTGGAATAAAATGACACGTAAACTCAGTGTGTAAACTGAACTAAAATATGATTAATAATATAAAACTATCCTCCTTTCACCACAAATTAGTGAGTATAATGTAAGGTAACGCGATACAAGCTGCGCCCGCGCGTCACCCGGTGAGATTACACTCGGATCATCGCACTCGGGACGCGTGCGACGCACCTGCTCGAATTACGATAGGAATTCGGCTATGGACATATGATTTCAACCACTAAATAAACTGAACTTTAACCAAGTATTGTTTTATTTAGAGCTGATTTTTCCAATGTCAGATAATTTTATCGGAGGAATAATTTTGGATTTTTGACAGTTCTTCCATATAAAATCTGCCAGACATCAATTTTATTCCACGAATAAAAATTATCTGTCGATTGAACAATCAAAAAAAAAAAACTATAACTTCAATTCATAATCTCGGACAATTTACGTCCATTGCCATTTACTCAACTATCTACTTTAGGGTTGTGTATTCTAAAGTTGATTTTTGAGTGACCATTTTTAGGAAAAAGGTTCTAAATACATTTTAGTTGCAATGGAATTTGAACTTTGTTTTGTTTGACATCGAGTTTAATGTTCCTAAACATAATAATTATTCGAGATTCTGAATTTTACTTTGACTTTTGAGCCGGTTAAAATTTACTCCTGCATGTAAGCTTTTTCAGGCCCGTACAGTTATCCTCTGCCTCATCTTTAGTATTTCTCAAGATATAATTACTAGAAGCACCTTACGTACTTACATAGCAGTACCTACGCAGTTTACCAATCAGCCGCTATTCCTTATTTATACAGGGTGGCAGGGACATCGACACGCAGCCTATCACCATGGATTCAGTACATGATTCTGAACTGTATTGAAAATGAGCTGTTTTAATAATTTTGACCGCGTAGGTGTTGCATTTTTCTATGAAACAGCAGTCCTGTATATTCTATAAATAAGCTGTAACTTAATCAAAATCAAGACGCTAATTCGCATTTCTACTACAAAATACCAAAACTTAGAGATAGTGAAATTAAAGTTTCAAAACATATTTTTTTATCTTGTTATGCTATTTAATTCGGTTCTAGGATCTCCCGATACAATAGCAATTAATATATTTCACAATGAATTCAGAACAAAGTCGGAACTGACTATTTTATGAATTGACTTCATTCAGTTTGGGTGCACCTTGTTTAAACAAATACACCTGATCGATGGTGTTCGCTGCACCTTGCTCCAAATTTTAAATGTTGCCACATAAAAACGAAGGATCAGAAGGTGCAATCGGAATCATAGTTTGCTAAATCAAATCTAAACTAATATTATTAAACAGAAAAGATTTGATTTTTTTGTACGTTTGTTTGTTAAACTTTCACGGTAAAATGGCTGAAGGGATTGGATGAAATTTGACACATGGGTAGACCATGAGCAGTCGTACTTTTCTGCAAAAATCTCACCTTCACGGTGAGATTTTTGCAGAAAAGTACGACTGCTCACTTAGGTGAAGTGAGCTTGAAGTGAGTTGTCAATAGTGTCAATCCCTTATATCAGTTGTAGTGACAGCTCACTTTACCTAAGTTTTCACGCTGAGATAGTTAAAAGAAAAGATCAGCTGGATTAGAACTTTTTATCCCAATATGCTCACGGGATCAAGACTTATGAGGGTGAAACCGCGGGGCACAACTAGTGTTTTAAATATTTTGAATAGAGTTAACATTTTCACACCTTTTCTTGATTAAAGCCAAAACAAATTCAGTAGGTATTTCACCAAAATTTATTTTTAAGATAATGGTTGTATTTCATCAATATAATGTAATTATCAATCAAAAGGTTATTCCCAAGTTCAAATAGATGCCCATGCCTTGTGATTGCCCTTGGTTGGCTGGTAGAGAATGCCTAAGGCATTAAGTCCGCCTTTGTACCTTTTTGTGCGAAAAGTTTAAATAAATAAATAGAAAACAGCATTTCCTACAGGAACTAAAGACTACACATTGTAAGTGTAGAGAACACTTCAAACAGTACTGATGCTTCTGGTTTCTGCATTCATTGTGAAAGATACACCTATTTCACTCATTTACTTGATTGTTACAGCTTACTATCTCCTTCTAACTTCGTTTCTACTGGTTCATGTAAATTTGGACAAATTGTTGTACCCTGACAAAACCATTAGCTAACGTCTAAGTAGAATGATTGTACTTTAAACTTTTTAATTGGGTCGTTGACTATAATACCTGCTGGAAATTTTCGATTTTCCAATCATTTAAATAACGGTCTTATTAGATCAGAAGGCCGATTCCCGAATTTGAAAACGTTCAAAATCCAGTCGCAATCTCATCTCGGCGATATCAAAAATGGTTGTCAAAAATTTGACAAAAATGTAGGTAAATTGGAGATAATTTTGACAGATAGAAACTGAGATTGGAATGCGAACGTTCTTAAAATGCGACAGTTGCTTCGGAATATTAAATGATAAAAAAAAATTGGTTGCCTGTAAAGTCGGTATACGGGCGAAAGTTTTACGTGACAACGACTTTGAAGGGACGCGTGCCTTTCACTTTTTATGTCTGTCTCTCTCGCTCTTAGGCGGGCTAACCATGCCCGAGTGGAAGGGACGCGTGCCTCTCACTCGCTCTCATTGTGAGCGCATAACGTGAGCGGAGCGTAACGCAGTTTCTTGAAGTGTCACCCGGCAAACCAATTTATAAGACGTTGTCACGTCAAAATGGTTTTGTCCAAGACTCACTTACGACTTTAATGTAACCCCGTGTGGCATTATGGTGTGTCCTATCTTGTGGTGTCTATGATTAGTTAGATAACAACTGCGATAAGCTGATAAAGAAAAAAATTAATGTTAAATTCAATTGCAATTGCTGTAAAGAATATTATTTCATAAGGTGTTGGGGACGATAAACGTCTACATACCACAATCCAACTTTTTCTAATACACTGAAACCTACCCACTTATTGGAATATTTTGAGAAAAGAAATTGAAAAAGTTACACTGTAACAAGCTTCGGGAATGTAGCGAATTTAATTTCATTTATTTAAAAATAAAAACTCCATAAGTCTTTGTCCATTCGTACTTTGAATTGTTTCACCTCATTACGTGCACGAATATCACCAACATTTCTTGGATTTTATGCTTATTTATCAACCAAAAATAAACTAAGCCTTGCTGAATATAGAGTTCAATTTTCAAACGCTAATCATGCATGCTGGCTTCCGTCGAAGACGGTAACTATACAAAATTCGACTCAAAAGTTCGGGCTAGAAATTTCTGAATTGCCTGATTTTATATCTGCCCTGATTATGAGAAATATCGCAATGGAATTTGTACTTTAAAGCTGAAAACATAAAGATTAAAGTTCTTTGGATGCCGTAGAATTTCTTAGGTGTGAAAACACAAGCTGGCCGTTTGTTCGGACGTAGGGTGAATGCGACAATTTTGCTCATTCGAATACAGAAGTGGGACTAATGGTTCGCTATTTTTATGTTACCAATTAAATCGTTTCCAGTTATCTGACTATACCGGTTTTGGATTTTTTAATGGTAAGAAATATGATACCAGTATACCTATATCATGCATTTTGTTTTTCATTGAGATCTCGTATTGTCTGAATTCAGCAACATTTTTTCGTTCTTATTTTAATAAAATAACTTGATATCTTAACTACCTATAAATTGTAACACAGGTTATCATTGTTTCGTGTCAGCGACAAATTATCACTCAGACGCAAACTCTATAACTTAATTAACGTTGACTTAACATTATGACAAAAACTAAAACTGTCACACAATTTAATTAATTGAGAAGTTTAAGTAGATGCGTGTAAAATTTGCATATACACAGCGTTCGCTATCGCAAAACAAAAACACGATTTTGAACTCGAGGCTCACATGAAATAAATCGAATAAAAAAATCGATTTTAAACGTTCGATCTGCGTCGGAGTGGGTGCAATTAAAGAGTTCTGAGAATCGATGCTCGGGAGTGCACGGAGCCCGCACGAATATAGTTACGCCATTCGTATGAACAGGGGATAAAAATAATTGTATCTATATGTAACGTAATGCACATTATATGCTTGAGTCGTGATGGTTACTGAGCTAATATTTTTTTCTCAAACACAATGCTTATGTGGCTACTAAAAATATTATGTCCAAAACTATAGGTGTACCTATGTTTAATGTTTTTATAAAAGAAAAGAAAGAAAGAAAGAAAAAGCATTTATTTGCGGCAAACATGACGCATAAAAAAAGAACATAAGCACACAAAAAAAAAACAAGTTGGGGGTAAACATGCGTCACATTCACGCAAAACGGCCATCGCTCAGCATAATGCTAAGACCCTATACGAGACAGAGCCCCAGCGCTGGTTTTCAGCGGCAGCCGGCACTGACGTGTGACGTACAAGTGCAGCATGCAATTAAACATAAATAAATAAAAACAAAAATGAAAACAAGAAATAAAATAAACCATTGCAACTTATGATTCGACACAAACAATAAGCCTTGCTGGTTTAGACCTTGGTTTCCAAAATATTAGAGAATCAAATTTTAATAAAGTGGATAAACTTTGCTGTCCCAGGAATGCTCAGTGATGAGGATGACGCAAGACTGTTAGTAGTCATGGAAGCCCGTGTAGGTACTTACAAAAGTGGACGATTTCAATCAATATTGCATACTTATCAGTTAAGAGTCTGATCCGATTAAATAAACCTCCCATAATGTCAATTATATCGAACTTACGACCTTCATCCGAACGGTAATTGCATTATAATAAAACATAACAAAACCCAATAATATTAAAAATACAAAAAAAGAAATCGCATCTAATTTCCAACATTTATCTCAAAAACGCCCCCATAAAAATCATCATAACCGAAACCTAATGAAACCCAATATCGATTACAATCGATATAGCATTACAAAACTTTATCGATAACAAAAGAGCTAAACAAGGTGTTTACGATTCCGATTTTGATCTCGAAAAACGTGCCACAAGACAAAATCCTTAGCGAATAAATTATATAGAGTCGGTTGGTCGTTGTCGGGCCCTTAATTGGGCCATGTACAGACTGACGGAAAAAACGTAACATTTGTTAGGTATTCCAGGAATTATACACTTGTTGGACTCTGGACGGAGCCGGTTTATTTTCAGTGTCCCGTAATGAATGGTCTAACGAGATAGATAGATGATATCGTATTGCTTCTCCGTATTTCGTTGGAGTTTAGTTTCGATAAATAGTCATGAAAAATGTAGGCCTAGCCTTATTAGTTTTATGTATCTGCGTTTTTGTTTGTGAATCAAGTTTTATTAATGTGTTATCATGTAGTAATGTGTGTGTACCTACATAAATATAGTAATGTGTGACAACAAGCTGTTGTGTTGTATTGATGGCTATTATAAATTAAAATAATTAAACGAGAAGTAAACTCGTTTAATTTATAAGTTGAGTAAATGAACCGCTTGCTTTTAAATAGGCTAACCGTTCATAGTTGGCTAGTGCTTACTTACCGTCTACAACATCTTTATATATTTTTTTATTGACTTCACAAAAAGGAGGAGGTTCTCAACGGATATGCAAAATTATTTTTTTGTTCGAAAGAGGTTTTACTATACCAGACCTAAGTTTCATATTCAAGTAATACTCTATTTGACTACGGGCTGATTTTTCCTTCGCCAGATAACTTTTATTCGAGGAATAAAATTGACGTTTTACAGTTTTTGTTTGAAACAACTGTCAAAATTTCAAAATTATTCCTCGAATAAGTTATTAGATGATTGAAAAAAATTTCCAACGCCAGATGATTTTATCGGAGGAATAATTTTGAATTTTTGACAGTTCTTCCGTACAAAAACTGTAAGATATCAATTTTATTCCACAAAAAAAAATTTTATCTCCAATCTTAATTATCAGCCCATAAATGGATTTTTAATAAATTGTTCTTATCGTTCATAGACTTCTTAACGCTAAAACCTAAAAGTTAATGGAATAAGTGCCTAAAAATTGTTATCAATTTGTCTATAACTGTATGTTACAACATAGGTACCTACTTCATATCTTCTATATCTATACTTATAATAAATCTGTAGAAGTGAAAATTCTGTACATTGAAAATATCAAAAAAATAATTTACAGGGGGTGTTACTAGACCGACACCGAACCCAAAAATGTGATTAAAAAATTTTTTGTCTGTCTGTCTGTCTGTCTGTCGGTCTGTCTGTCTGTCTGTCTGTCTGTCTGTCTGTTTGTTCAGGCATCACGCAAAAACTACCGGTTCGATTACGATGAAACTTGGTATAATTATTCTTTAATATCCTGGGCACCACACTGGGTACTTTTTATCCCGGAAAAGTATATACAATAAAAAACAAACTTAATTTTGCGGTTCGATCCCTATAGCCGATTACCACTGTCTGTACTGTACCAACCGCAAATACTAAGTTTGTCGTAGGTTGGGTCACCCGCAGTGGAGTTCATTTTTATTCCTTTTAGTTTTTAGAGTTATTTAGGTTTATTTTTATATATGAGTCGTAGGTATAGATTTTAATTTTAAAGTATAAGTAGTATATTTGATAGTGTACGTAGTGACCGTAGGTTATTTTATAATACTGTTAGGTAGGATTAGTCATTCGTATAGATATTAGTTTTTAGGGATTTTGCTTATTTATTGAGTTTAGACTATTTATCATCAGAAATAGGTTTATTTAGGTAGGTATTTAATTTTCTGTTATTGAGTTTTTTTTTAATTAGGTAGGTACTTAGGTAAAGATATCATATAGGTACCCTCTTAATCACCACTAATGAGACACAATTGGTTTTCTACTGTAATTAGCCACAAAGGGCCCGCGAGATAGATGGCATTCTGGGGAAGCACATACATTTTATCCTGTTAGCACGTTCCCGTGGGATAATTTCCGACATCCACGCGGGCGAAGCCGCGGGCAGAAGCTAGTACTTATAATAAATCTGTAGAAGTGAAAATTCTGTACATTGAAAATATCAAAAAAATAAATGGCAGGGGGTGTTACTAGCCGCCAGGGCTGCGGGATATTCGAAAGAGGTACCGTGGCCCTTGGCACAGGCAACTGAAGGAACACGGGTGGGTTTTAGTCAGTAAAAGTCTGACACTCCCTTCCGCTCCGCCCAGAGCGGGAGGGGTCATATGATGATTTCCCACCCAAAAAAAAAAAAAAAGGGGGTGTTACTAGACCGACACCGAACCCAAAAATGTGATTAAAAAAATGTTTGTCTGTCTGTCTGTCTGTCTGTCTGTCTGTCTGTTTGTTCAGGCATCACGCAAAAACTACTGGTTCGATTACGATGAAACTTGGTATAATTATTCTTTAATATCCTGGGCACCACACTGGCTACTTTTTATCCCGGAAAAGTATATACAATAAAAAACAAACTTAATTTTGCGGTTCGATCCCTAGACTCATTACTGTGTCAACCGCAAATAATAAGTTTGTCGTAGGTTACGTCACCCGCAGTGGAGTTCATTTTTATTCCTTTTAGTTTTTAGAGTTATTTAGGTTTATTTTCATATAAGTCGTAGGTATAGATTTTAATTTTAAAGTATAGGTAGCATATTTGATAGTGTACGTAGTGACCGTAGGTTATTTTATAATACTGTTAGGTAGGATTAGTCATTCGTATAGATATTAGTTTTTAGGGATTTTGCTTATTTATTGAGTTTAGTTATCATCAGAAATAGGTTTATTTAGGTAGGTATTTAATTTTCTGTTATTGAGTTTTTTTTTTTAATTAGGTAGGTACTTAGGTAAAGATATCATATAGGTACCCTCTTAATCACCACTAATGAGACACAATTGGTTTTCTATTGTTATTAGCCATAAAGGGCCCGCGAGATAGATGGCATTCTGGGGAAGCACATACATTTTATCCTGTAAGCACGTTCCCGTGGGATAATTTCCGACATCCACGCGGGCGAAGCCGCGGGCAGAAGCTAGTATTAAATATTTTCATGCCATCATTACATTTTACATGGCGGAATGTGTCTTTGTACTGAAATTTTATGTAACATCTTTTGTAACCAACCATTTTTTACAAATAAATTATTAAAAAAAAAAACACTTTCAACTTCAACCTTAATGATAACTGTATATTTAATTACAAAAAAACCTACTAGTACAAACATGACCACTGGACATCATACATGGCACAGTCCACCTGCATTACTAATGACTGCCGCTGGCGACTGTCCCATAATCCCGGGATTACACGCGGGATTGGGCCAATCGAGCGCCGCTCAATGTGCCGGGACAAATTAATTTGTAAAACTATAGTGGCCTAGGTGTTGTATAAAGAAAAATATAAGATTAAAAACCAGTGAATACATGTACCTACGCAAAAAAGGTCTTCTTGAAAATATTATAGAGGTAGAACTCAAACTCAAAGCATTCATTTCAAACTAGCTTCTGCCCGCGACTTCGTCCACGTGAAGTAACTTTCTTAGGCACTTTTGATTTTGACAAGGGGACAGTCAGTCAGAAAGATGAAGCTAGCTACCCATTCCAAAGCGTAGTAGGTACCTATGGAGAAGAACGAATTAATGGGATTTTCTAAAAAGTATTATACCTAGATATGAACCAAGCAATATATGTAGGTAACAACAATGAAAGATATTGTAGTGCATATAATATGACGCATATTGCAGTAAGTACCTAAGCATGGGTAAGCGCATTCTGTTATTAGCAGGTAGGAGGTGATAGACCATAAGTCACCAACATAATGGGGATTCAACAGCGAGGGAGAGTTGGCTCTTTTTCATCTAGACAGCCCTTTGATTTCATACTTATGTGGTAAATGATAGTGAGATTGATGTTTTAACTGGATGATGTCTCTCCTTCCCAATTTTAAACCATCCAAAGGTTGTCTTTAAAATATCGCTCTTAGCGATAAGACCGCCCATTGTGTCACCCTTTGTAAAATTTCTATATTTATGTCTGTAATTTATATGGTGTACATAATAAAGAGTATTCTATTCTAGCTTGAGTTGCTGGATATAATAATAGGGCAGGGGAACTGGCAACCTATCACTAGTCATCATCATCATAATATTCTACCTCCTCAGGTGACCTCCAGGTAGAGTCCTATAGTACATATACTCTTTTCCCATCAATTTTCATCATAAGTCACGTTTTCTCCATCAACTTTCCTCTCATCCATCGCAATTATTTTTTTATATCCCACCCACATTATCTAGAAGGGGAAGCAGATTTCTTTAAAAAAATAGCGTTGTAAAGTTCTCAGCTAATACGAAAGGTGAGGCGACAGAGTCGGAGCGTGTCGGTGAACGTAAATTGTTTATTATTTTTTATGGGATTTTCACGAGGACGATCGTCCCGGACTCGTTAAAGGTGGTTATGAAGGAAAGAGGATGGAGTGAATGGAGTGTTAACTCGGAACAATTTTTGACATGTGTGTTAAACATGTAATGGAACGTCTATCATAAGATGATCCTTTTAAAGGTCATTTTTTGTTAAATATGGTTATGAAGGAAAGAGAATGAAGTGTTACTTCTATACTTTCCAGAAGTCAAGTTTTGGTTCATAGATGAAAGGTCTATCACAAGATATCTCTTAAAAGCTAGTTTTAAAACGTGCTATTAGACTTTTTTTTTAAATAAAAGGTGCTTTGTTGGAAGCTACGCTATTGCATTAGGTTTCATTTATATGGAGGTCAAGGCCTTAGGCCCGCATTAGCAGATTCGAAAAAGGGGGAGGGAATTTGCCCAAAAGTGGGACAAAACAGGTTTGATAAATTAATAAAAAAAATGGTAAAACAAGTCTTCTCTTCTTCTTTGGGAGTAAAAATATGATATTATTTTAAATGAGATGTTTTAAAATAAGTGCAAATGTAAAATTACCTGATTATCACTTGACTATTTAAGAATTTATGAGGTGTCCCTTCACGTAGATCACAGAAAAATGAAAATTGTTTTAATTTTCGGTGACACTTTTAACTGAGCACTTCATTTCACCACAATCCACGTCAGCTACAAAGGTTATTGCTATGTCGCCGGAATGTTTGGCTTTTGTTTAAGATTTTTTGGCATTTTTCAAGTAATACTTCACAGTTCAAACTATTTTCCTCAGCAAGGTGCAAGTACATTAGTATTTTATTACTTTTATTTGTAAAGCGTGACCAATCGCCGAAATCCAGAAATTTTTTGGGGTGCATTTTTTGGGGTGTCAATTTTGTATAAAGTCAAGGCATTAATATTCTTGGTTTTATGGTAACAAGTAAAATGAAGAAAAATATATTATAAAAAAAATGCGAAGGATCATACAAAATATTTCTAACTACTTTTGTTTTTTTTTCACACATATAATTCACTGACTGATTTTTTTAAAATTTATTATTATTTTTTTATTTTTAGCCTATGTGGTCCCATTGCAGGGCAAAGGCCCCATTTCACCGTTCCACTCCTCTCTGTCTTGAGCTAGTGTGGACCAATCCTGTCTGTACGTGTCAAGCTCGTACCGCCATCTTCTCCTGGGTCTGCCTCGATCTCGCCAGACGTTTTCTGGGACCCACATGGTGCTTGATTTGGCTTATGACTCGTTCGACACGTAGCAAACGTGTTCGGGTCAGTCCAACTAAAGCTTGGCTGCTTTGACGATGTTAATAAGATGACGCAACCAATCAAATAGTTTGTTAGTAGGGACATGAAAACTGGAGACATGATAACAGAAACAGCAGTTGACAAGAATCCATCCACAACAACTAGGTACCTACTCCAACGCAGAACTCAATCACTTCTACCATTAAACGCACAACAATCCAACCTACCTGTAAGTACGCACCTACTCAATTCAAAACCCAACTTAGCCAGCTCGTTGGAACACAAAAGCGAACCCGAGCACGAGGAACATTTAGCTATCGGAGCGTCTCTCATAACACCGCATTTTCCACTTTTCCCCAGATTTCCCGAGGTGAAATCGCTAAGCGTTGCCCTGATGTTTGAGGATGAGAAATGAACGGAAGGGGGATGGAAGCCGAGGGGGGGATGTATTGTAAACACAATTACCACCCTGCGTCGCTCCCAGGGCAACAAATGGTGGCTAAACGACCCATTCGCCTGTGATTTGTTAGCAATATGCTTGAGATTTGGAACAGAAATGACTTTAAAATTCGTTTTGCGTACTTGTGTTACATGCTTTTGCTGGCTCTAGTATTGTGGGCGTTCATTTAGATTGTTATATTGCTTGAATTGTTTGTGTTGTTTATAATGTTAATTTTTGTTGACTAGATTAAGCCTAGTACCTACCTATGTTACTTTAGGCAAGTTAAGTTGCAGTATGGAAAGCTTTTATCTACTTACTCTCTGTAAAAATTTCAGTTTTATCTAAACCGCTCATCTTAGATCAAGTCGCAGGATTGCCAAGTAATTTTATCAAGCATTACAGTTAACATGAAATTAGAAATAATTTAATAATCAGTGGCTTACTCACTCTTTTAAGAATATTCTAATGAATATCCCTATCCGAAGGCAAACGTGCTTATACTGCTTGTGGGTGATGATATCGATGGGATATAGTGATTCTATATTTTTTTATTAATTGTTAACTTAGTAAATCTCTAACTCCTGGAAAATTATTGCAAACGCACGCATAATCGTAGCTAGTTTTTTATTGATATTTTTTAATAATAATAATAATAATAATATCCCTGGACATTTCACACAGCGCCATCTAGTCCCAAGCTAAGCAACCTAATGCTTGTGTTATGGTAACTAGATGGCTGATAAACTACTTATATACATTTTTTTTTTGTAAATACATACATATTATAGATAGAAAAACACCCAGACTCAGAACAAATACATGTAGGACTTACAAATATTTGTTCTGTGCGGGAATCGAACTCGCGACACGCAGCGCAGCAGTCCGATCGCTCAGCCACTGCGCTAACCGTGTTGTCAATTTGAAAGACATGTTCTGTTTATCCAAAGCGTCTGTCTATAATTGTATTAATATGAAACATCTACATACCTACGCAATGTAGCAATTTACGTATATACAATTATAATTTTTTACGTGTCACGTTATCACGCAAATGGTTTATAACAGGAACCTAGGTCTTTTATTAAAGGGCTAATAGTGTGTCATCACTCATGCACTATAATATATTATAGTGATCTTAAAACCTGTATTTTGTAAAACAACGATGACACCTCAGTTTAATTTTTTTGACGACGACGATGACGACATGAAACATCGCTCTATTTTCAGCTTCAGCTTTCAGCATCATTAACATTAAAGAGTTTATATACATATAGTTTTAATGAAAGCCAGTGTAGATTCTTAAATCATTGCAACTAATGTCATAAGACGAAGTCTAAATGCAGATATAAATGGAGAATTTCAAGTCTTTAGTTCAACACTTTAACCAGGGTTTGTTGACAAATGTAAGTTCAAATATAGGTAGGTACACTTAGGTGACTTTACAGTTTTAAACCTTCAAGACCGATTTATCACTTACAAATAATGTAGAAGAAGGAGATCGAACCTAGGATTTGACGGTGTACTACCAAAAGACAAAGAACTAATAAGAAGGTGGTCTAAACCTAAAACTTATTACTTATTCGTTATTTGTCTTTTTTTATCATTGTCCCTCTCAACCAAAGCACCTGCCATCTAATCTCTTCACCACCCTTGGTTGACTGGTAGAGAATGCCTAAGGTATTAAGTCCGCATTTGTGCCATTTTATGCGAGAAGTTTAAATAAATAAACTAGGAAATGACGGTTTTACGAGTACGAGTTCAACAACTTGAACAGAAACTTCCATCAAAATCAAATTCAACACAACAAAATCCTTTATAAGTGTAACATACAACAATACAAGATCCTCGTTAATCCCTTACGGTCATAACGAGGCGGGCGCTAGAGGGCGGAGCCCCGGCCTCCACCGGCGTCCCGGAGCATGCGGCATAAACAACTCAGGTTACAACATTTAATTATCGCTGTTTATTAAACCAGGCTCACCTCGCGAGATATGAATCATTGTTAAATGATAACACTGGAGGATGAAAGAAATTATCATTCACACCTACTGGAGATTGGATGGTGGGTACCTACACCTTGGACAGCATTTCGGCTTGTAAGGTTTGAATAATGGGGTGCCAAAATCGTGGTACGTTTTGTTGTTTAGGTATCACCTCGCATAGCATGGGTTAAAGTATTGAAGAATAGGAATATAGTATGCTGAAACTTCGCCTAAAATGACAGTGACCCCTATTTGATTGGCAAAACAGCCTAATTAAGTGTAACCAAAGTACCGACATAGCTTCAGGGTTAGGAAAGTGATAGTAGGTCTGAGAGTCGCCTAACCTGGGGGCCTACTCCGAAGTGCAAAGTGTAAATGTTCGGATCGGACTGACACATGGCCGTGCCGAATATTATTGAAAAATGCGAAAAAAGTTCGAATCGGCTCAGTTGGGTCGGGACCATAGTCAATATTCGAAAGAGTGTAGGAGTGTAGGATCGGAACCGACCGAACTAAATAGTAATCTCGTAGCAGAAAACGACCGAAGATTCGGCCGATAATTCTTCGGAGTAGACCCCCTGTTCTTCGTATGTCAAAAATTGTACAACAGACATAGTGATGACAGCAGACCAAGATCATGTTGAAACCATCTTAACAGTTTACGCTCACATTCATTTATTATTTACAAGCCTACGCCATTTCCCATGGACATAAAAAAAAACTGGTTTTGCTACGAAAACGCAAAATGTCTACGACGAGGGAGAAACCAAAGCTCGTAGTCGAGGTTTGGTTTGTGTTGGTATGTTTTTGTTAAACCAAACGTAACCTACCTTATTTTTTTAATAATTTTACTAATATTATAAACGTGAAAGTTTGTGAGGATGGATGGATGGATGTTAGTTACTCAGTTAGTCATGCAAAAACTACTGAACGGTTTTGGATGAAATTTGGCACACGGATTTGGTAATCTGCGTGCCACATTTCATCCAAAACAGTCAATCTCTAATAGGGTTATAGCCTGGTGGGTATAACCAGGATTACACATATTATACTTTTTATCCCGATATTCCCACGGAATTGAAACTTATGCGGGTGAAACCACGGGGCGCTGCTAGCTAATGATATAAAAACAAAGATGACATAATTACCCACAATAGTTTTGTTAGACTCTTAAACAGAAATACAAGTAGGTACATAATAAGCAACCATACATATTCCTTGTGTAGCAATTGACACGATTTCTTGTTCCATAAAATCGATGGAACTACATAACGCATGTACATTTCTACTTCCACCCACTCTACCTACTACAACATGAAAGATTAATCCAATCGCAGCCGTATACGGATATTACTCCTCGCAAATATATTAGAAGTGCAAAGTTTATTCTGATTTACGATCTCCCAACAGCCTTGTAAGTTGTAGATGTAATTTAGCAAGCTTTCTATTGTTACTATTATTCACACGGCCCCTATATTTATGACCAAGTTTATATATGTATATAAAACTTTGATATTTATGCTGTAAGCTGTAATAAGCATGTATCCATATCTAGCTATTTCAAGACGAATATCCACCATTGCTCAAACGCTTGTGATAAAAAGCAAATCAGGTATCGAGTTTTAGTTAAGGGTGGTTTTTAGTGAACGAGCATGGGATCCGTACACCTGAGCAATACTATCCAGTAGAGTTGTTACAACTAAGACTATTCTTTCTTCTATTACAGGTTCAAAATTAATGAAAACATAATCAAATCACTGAATAAGATCATAACTAATTGACTTACTTAATGTTTTTAAAGGTTTTCACGTTTTCGAAGCCGAAGTTTCCTTGTGTCAAGATTTGGCAGTAAGTACCGATTTGCAACAAAAGAACGTTAAGGGATCAGATCAGTGGATCCGACCGGAATAACGCATTATTCCAGAAGGCTTAGCGCAGAGGTGTAGATTATAAGTATTACACTCACATTTATCCAAAGTCTTATGTAGGTAATTGGGGGCGAGCTTGTTGCGAAACAAAATAATTTGGTCATTATATAATCCAACGAGCTTAGATACCTAGGCTCACATCACATACGAACATTATAAACGAAACCACTGCTGCATCCATACTTATTCAAACCCGTTTTTTTTCGAGAAAACTCATCCCCAAAAAGAAAACTGCTCAGCCAGTGGAACGCTCCCAGCACTCATAACAAAAGTGCGCAAAGCAGAGCATGCGCCGGCGGCGGCGCTCGGACGGGCCATTTATCGCACGCGCTCGCCCCGCACCCGCCTCCCGCCCGCGGTGCCTGCACGACCACCACGCCCTGTGCAGGAACGGACCTGGAGTGCGTGGTGGTGCTAAAAAAAGCACGAGGTTCTAGGGTAGTGACATTAAAATATATCTTCGGGGAAGGACATGAGGTTCCGAAAACTCAAATTCGAACGGGCACCTGAAAAACTTACATTCTTTCCTGTATTTTGGTGATTTCATGTGTGATTTTGTATAGAATTTTTCACGTCTAAGAGCCGTAAAGCTGTATCAATGAAACTAACATGGCTGACATCGTTCACAATGGAACTATATTGAACCATGATACAACGAGAGCAAAACAAACAACGAAAAAGGTTTTAGTTGTTAAATGAAAACCTAAATGAAGTATATTAACATTTCATTTATTGCTTGAATTCTTACCTAATGGCTACTTTATACTCTTAATAAATCATCTTTCTATTCAAATTTGCATCCAGGGGATTCATTTTTTACTACATAATAATAAATATGAATATTTCAATGCATGATCTAACTACGGCCCTGCGCGCGCGCCCCAAAGCGCGAGGGCGCGCGAAATACCGACCGATCTGTTGTGGAGCCGCCATTATAATGAGACGTTATTTATTGGACAATCCCACTACTAATCACCTCAGACAAGCTGTATTCATATTATATTATGAAATGTGCGATGGTAATGGCTGGAAATACCTAAGGTAATTTCGTCGACATATAGAGTAGGTATGTACCTTTAGTAAAGCCGAAAATGCGCATGTAAACTTTAACGTAGGAGCAATTTCAGTTTGTTTTTCCCACTACTGAGCAAAGAGCAGGTAGGTACAGAGAAGAGATAATTTGATCGCAATATTCTCACGGAGGAGGAGGGGCTCGTGGCTAAATAATAACAGACGCACTTTTATCAAAGGTTAAGCTACGCTTGCCGCGGTCAGTTCGGATGGATAACTATCCATTACATATCGAGTCTCCTCCGTGCCTCGGAAAGCAAATAAAGCCCTTGGTTCCGGCTGTCATTCGTAGATCTTTGTCAGTCATTACGGGTAGTCAGAAACCCAAAATTCTTACCAAGGAGGGTCTTAGTTACCCAGTAATTAGCACCAACCAGTCCGTAGGCAGTCGCTCCATGTAAAATACCGATATACAGCTGCATCTGGTCAGACAAGAAGCCGACCCCAACATAGTTTCGACAAGGCTGGGTAGATTGATTGATCACAGTATTCACATTGTTTGCATAAAACACTTTCAAAGTTATATGAAAAAAGTTTTACTTATTTTCTTTTGCAAGCTTTTTTCCGTTGAGTTCAGTCAGCATAATTTCGTTTTTATTAAATTACATTATACAAAAGTTTATAATTTTGACACTTAACATAATTATTAAAACTTATTTAATTGTATAAGTACTCCTTACATTTTTATCATAACTACTACTGGCAACCGATAACATTAGCCTACATTTAAACAGGAGTTTAATTTTAACGCCAATAAAATATTAAATCGATATACAAGTCATTTTCGAGTGTTAAGGGTCTCATGCACTTTGTCGTAAAGGATCAGCGTTCATGCCAATAGGCAATAGGCAACTACACACTAACCATAGACGATTTTTTTACATTTGGTAATGTAATTGTTTGTTTGTTTTCCAATGTTTGACATGATCCTTTACATCCCTTTAAGAAATCCGAGGGTGACGATTGATGGTGTTTTATTCTTCATCGACAACAACACAGTACAAACTTATCAATTTTTTTTATTAAATTTTCGCAATAAAAATCCTTTAACAATTTGAAATAGTAAGCCGCGGACCTGAGGGGCAACTCTCGTAATTTTAACAACGTTCACGGTCTGATCTCAGTCTCAATCTGTCAATAATACGTCTAATTTTCCTACATATTTGACAAGATTTTGACATTGATTGTCGCTGACATGAGGTTGTGACTAGATTTTGAACGTTTTTAATGACGGGAATTCCTGCCTGCCTGCCTTCTGTTCTTACAAATGTATCCAGACCTTAAAACCGATACAGATAGTAGTAACAAGGCCCACTATCGATGATCATACTCGACCATTAACTATGAACCATTACGAGTTTATGACTTATTAACATCACAGCTCCGTCTGACAGCTGCTTAAGAAAATTAATCTTCGAATGAAAAATGATAAAATTGCTAGTCTGACCTACCTTACTTGGATGTTCATTACTTTCGTATCGCTCATGTTTCCTTTTGGTAATTACTTTAAGTATATAGAATGTAGGTAGTGTCTAATTGAGGTGATATATAAAAATATATGTATCATATAATTTAAGAGTTTTATGTAATAAATATGTTCAGTGATGTGTAGGTTTCCTTTTATACAGGGTGTAAAAAGACCTTTCACGAAGACAAAGTCTGCGCATACTTTTCACCATAACGAGTAGCATGATTTCTGGTTCATTTTACTGGTTTTACTTCCTTAGCTTCGTATGTCCTCTATCTCTATAAAAGTGTTAGCTCCATCGTTCTTTCATGTTTTATAGAGAAGTTTTGGAAAATATTTCTAATTTGCATGAGCCGCCACTGCAGCAGCGGCAGCTATTAGTATTATTACGCAGGTAACAGTCCTGCCAAAAATGTATGCAAAGATAAGAAGATAAGAGCTGGAGAAAGTCAAATTGGTAGACTGTACCCCCACACCATTCTGATTGTGACTTCCGCAATTCTCCATAGTAATCCTAATTCTCCTCACGTTTACACACAACATAAGTACCTAGTTGTCACCAATCCCGCTATTCTTTGAAACTGAGGACACCTGGATTTCTCAGTACGAGGGAGAAAGAGGCCATACTGATGTCATTCAGCAACACGTAAAATCTTGAACCACGACTGTACACTAGAAACCTAACTCACCCATTTTCAAATATGGCTTTCGTTTGACCACTGTCTCACCAGAAACCTATTCAATAAAACCAACAAGGAACAGTTGACTGGCTACTATATGACAATCCGTCAATTTTGTAAGTTTCTTTCATATATAGTGCTTTATGAAATAGCAGCAAACGTATATAGTGCTTTATGAAATAGCAGCAAACGTGACAATGAGACAATACGTACGTATTTTTTTTTTTACTATTATGTCGTATTGTCAGTTAATGTTAAACAAGCCGGACGCCCGATGGGATTACACATCGGCAAAACAACGAACTTCCATTCTTTAGGGGATGAATTTCCTAAAATCCCTCCGCTCACCTTCATTACAAAAGGAAGTATGTCTCTAAGGGTCAATTTACATACCGCGGGTTGTTCGAAAGAGATACCGTGGCCCCTGGCACAGGCAACTGAAGGAACACGGGTGGGTTTTAGTCAGTAAAAGTCTGACACGCCCTTCCGCTCAGCCCAGAACGGGAGAGGTCATTTGATGATTTCCCACCGGAAAAAAAAGGGTCAGTTTACTCTGCCGCGGAACGGAGCGGAATCGAGTTTTCGTAGATAGCAAAATGAACTTTATGTCAATGGTGTAACGTACAAACTACGAGCTTATTACCGCCGGGATTCCCGAGAATGCGCGATAATTCTCCAGAAGATGCGCGATCTGTGCGTATGTGCGTATCTAATTTATGCGCTACGCTTTTAACATAAAGTTCATTATGATTTGTACAAAAAAAAAACGGTTCTATTCCGTTCCACGGCAATATAAATTGAGCCTAAATGTCATTCTTCTAGACCTAGTGGTTAAGGCTGTGCATTGTCTGTCATTGAGTCTGTTAATGATTTTTTTGTAATTTATTTTTATTTAGTAGATAGAGCACTGATGGTCAACGATGGTGTGGTCGCGTTTGCCTTGAAAGAACCTATCCAATAAACTTTAAGGCTCATAGGTTATAGCAATCGGTGAACACAGGCTCAGGTAAAGACTTCCACTCCTTAGCGGTACTTACGCACAATGAATGTGCTGCCAAAAGCTTTGTGTGTATGAGTTGTATATCTAGCGTATCGCCGTGTCGTATCGTCGCACCTATGTACTTACGTCTAGTCATCTGACTTGGTAGGTAAGTAGGTAAAGTCGGCTTCAAAAAAATGCATAGATCGGCAAGAATTCATTTGATTGTCTACAAATTTGTGTTTCATAATACTGTGTCAATGTGTAACTACAATAAAGTACTCAATATATTATATGTTTTGTGGTTACACATTGATATAAAATAGGGGCCCGTGGCTAAATAATAACAGCCGCACAGATCGGTCAGGTTAAACTACGCCTGCCGCGGTTGGTCTGTGGATGGGTGACGATCTTTACATACCGAGACCCCTCCGTGCCTCGGAAAGCACGTTAAGCCATTGGTCCCGGCTGTCATTCGTGGATCTTTGACAGTCGTTACGGGTAGTCAGAAGCCCGAAAGTCTGACAACCAGTCTTATCAAGGGGTATCGTATTACCCAGTAACTGGGTTGTGGAGGTCAGATAGGCAGTCGCTCCATGTAAAATACTGGTATTCAGCTGCATCCGGTTAGACTGGAAGCCGACCCCAACATACCTGGAAAAAGGCTAGGCAGATGATGACATTGATATAAAATAGACAAACATAGGTACAGGCAGTGTAGCGGTATCTACAACGCCACATGCGAACAACGCGTCATACTAACGTCACGCAAATCCTGCATCTCGCAAGCAGAGTTTACCGCGCAATTAGCATAGATACAATTTCCCAACATCAATCGTTGGGCAATAGCCCGCCAGACACAACACCCGTCTGGTCGGAGGATCCTTCCTTTTCTATGGAGGTTAAGTGAACTTTACACCCTGTTCCTCATGCCTCCAAAGGCAGAAACTACAGAACGCTACTTGCTACGATACTTACCATACATTAAAAATTTATACTTATACATTTTGTATGCCAGTCCATGGCGAAACATGTAAGATCATAACTTTATTATAAGACCTTAATGTACCATGTTTTAAACCAAATAAATATATTCTATTCTATTCTAAGGTAGAAATTATGAAACAAAGATTGCAGACAATTAAATGAATTCTGGTCTTATTTTTTGACGCCGACCGTTCCATAATTACACTACCTTTCCATTTAAAATCATAACAATAACAAATTCTGTTAAGTAACTGTGTTCAGCTTCATCATATTTACGACAATCACTTCCCGTCATTCCGCGGCTCCTAATAAGGTCACGACGCGGATGTCGACGTTTCCTAGAAGAGGTCTATAGCTTTTATTGTTGGTGGATCTAGGCCTTAGATCTATTGGATAGCAGAGAAGATACTTTTTTTTTAAATAATGGACTACTTACGATGATTAATCATTAATTAAATTTTATTTTCATAATCTCTTAACTAACTATTTACACTAGATAGGTACTAAATTAAAAGACTAACTAACTAATAAATTTATTTGTTAATAGGATTGCCTGCCTTAGTATGTCCGTGCTGACCTGGCTGCACCAATGAAATTACCTCAACTGCTTTTAAGTTTAGTGAATGATTTGCCAAGTGCTGGATCTGGTTAAAGAGAAAGAAAAAAATCATAATCATAAATGTTGTTTTGAAAATTCCTCGCGTCCTCAATTATATATTATAATGATTAGATTTGGATGTCTGCCATTGAATTAGTTTAAAAGGTAAGTATTCATAACCATACTAAAACCTATTTTTAGTAAAGCGCTCTCACCCTGTCTGTATGTTACTTTTATCCCAGTAGTACGTTTCTGTGGGTCAATTCCCGAGCGCCACAAGACAAAGCCGCGGGCAAAAACAAATGCAGTAAATGCACTAAAAACAATCCATTGAAATAAACACAGACATCATGCAGCCAAACCGCAACCTACTGACAGTTACAGGTATTACAAATCCCTGTGGTTATTCCAAGATTCGGTACGTAACTTACCTCTTCCACAAATTCTATGACGACGACCAAACAATTCGGCTACATCACTACAACCAACAAAAAGTAACAAGGATTACAGGGGAATTAAATGGAGCTAATTAAAACTGATCCGAAGAACTGTTTAGCAAGCTGCATTGTTTTGTTACCATGCAGGATGTAAGGAAAAAATGTATCGAGAAGTCGGAAATTGTGATAAATTAATGATGAATTAATAAAATGAAGGTGTATTTGACTAGATTTTATCATTTTCCTGGATATTTCAATGGTTTTGGCGGTTAAAGAGAATGGTAGACTGATATTGTATAGGAACAAAAATGAGTCTAATCAGAAACAAATCGTGCTTTTGAATTGCTGTAATGAAATTGATGTCCCCTGGTTAACATTTTTCCTTTACCTACCTAAGATATCCAAGAGAAACCCTTTTATAATATTAACAGAGATATTAGGTTTGTATAGGCATTTCTTATTAATTAATTTACAAACGGAAATGGACGTAGAAATCTAGCTTTCCGAATCTCACGATTTAGGCCAAGTAACAAACGCAACTCCTGCCTATCAACCACTCATTCACAGCTCCGAAACATCTCACACAAACCCCAAATATATTCAAGAGCTTTAAACAAATCCCCAAAAGTTCACAGCACATGGTCCTGAGATGATAGGCCATCGAATGAGTCAGCAGCATACGTTTCTCATGTTCGCCGCTAGACGGGGTTCCATACATACTAATTCGATGTTTCGTTGTACCACGCGGCCATTCAACTCTTTGTTTTTTTGCCGATGACACATTACAATCAGAAATGTGTAAGTAGGCTATATGTGGGTACAAAGAGGCAGAAAACGGATGTACGCCGTATTAGGTCTGTTGCGACGCTTTGATTTTTTGCGGTGCATTCTGTTAGTTAAATAGGCCTACTGCGTCATGTTTTTGGCAGGAATACAATTTGCTCATATGTCTAGGTGCCAACCTAGTATAGTCTGTGGGTATCTGATGGAAGTGTTCTTCTGAACACTTCCCTTTTCAGGTTAACTTCTTATTAATGCGTCATGTTTTTGGCAGAAATACAATTTGCTCATATGTCTAAGTACTAACCTAGTATAGTCTGTGGGTATCTGATGCAAGTGTTCTTCTGAACACGTCCCTGTTCAGTTTAACTTCTTACACAATCACTCATTAAAGAGTATTAGTAACATAATCATCAGTGTTTAGAAGGTTTCAACTTTCAACTTTATATCACTTTTTTCAAAAAATATTGTTTGAATAACATAAATAAACTATAATAAAAAAAATGGAAGAAAATTAAGGTTATAAAATTAACCTCATCCAAACTTCTTTCAGGTGATCTAAAATTAGAATTTCGTGTACTCTATGTATTCAAATAATAAAATCAGAACACTCAATTTGTTTTGTGTGTTCAATTATCCATTTGTTTACATTTTCTTCAGATACTTTTGAAACAGCCCATACCTACTTACCTTCAAGTTCCGAATCTATTTATATGCTCTAGATTATTCTGTATATCGAATGTGAGCTTTCTCTTCTAGCGATTTTCAGCTGCTACAAGCTCCAAGAATCACAAAGCTTTGTATATAATTTGGAAATTCTTTGAAGATCATCTGTTCTGAAGAAAAGAAACAAGGATACTATTATAAGGTCTTTTCGTGACTGTTTTTAAAGGTAGTTTTTGTGTAGCGCAAATCTGCTCATACGTATTGTTACAGACACTCATTCTGTATTGACCCTCCATCAAACCTTTAAATACACCTTGTTATAGATGAAAACGATAAGTCTACTCTCTTATCGTGTTAGGAGTTAACACTTTCATCTACAAATGTGGGTGTACAAACGTAACCACCGCCTACTCCATACCTCAGTTTACACCTAACGTTTATGTCAGCATGTAGCTAGAGGCATTTGATTGTAAATATCAAGTACTAAAATAAAACTGACCATTTATAATTTTCTATGATTAATCATGGGTTTATTTGAGTCCTCTTCTGATTATTATAGTAGGTATTTTTCCATGAGTAAACTTTTTACTGGGGTGAACATTATCTGTTTGGATCAATACCGTTTCTATCGTTAATTTTGACTTCATCAATGTTGAGTCATTTATTTTTGGTTTGCATGCTTTGTTGAAAACCACCATCATCTGCCTGCGTTTTCCCTATGTTGGGGTCGGTTCCAGTCTAACCGGATGCAGCTGATGACAGTATTTTACATGGCACAACCCAGTTACTGGATAATACGATGCCCCTTGGTGAGACTGGTTGTCAGACTTTCGGGCTTCTGACGAAATGCCATAACGACTGTCAAATATCCACGAATGGCAGCCGACACCAACGGCTCGACGTGCTTATATATGGTTTGTTGAAAATATCTTAGTGTTAAGAAGGAAATGTTACTTGGTAAAGAATTTACGGGGATACTTGGTATCAAATACTGTCAGTTCAGGTTGCAGTTGCAGTTTGGATTACTAGCAATTAAATTCAAAAGACTCGATCAAAACAAGAGAACATCTGTTAAACAAAACTTAACTAACCCCTAAACGTTCCCATAGGCCTACAGTCACAACAAACATAAAGGCAATATCCATTCACAAAACCTATTATGTTAATTTAAAACACATCAGAGTGTCGATAAGATCGGCTCGTTCACACCACACCTCCCAAAACAATAGTTAATAAGATGATTTATATCGATCTGAGATAGGCGTTCGACACGTCTCGACATCGCCTTAGCATAATCTGTGGTTCGATCGAGTGCTATATCGATCGGTACAGATGTTTGCGGCGCCCGGTTATGAGTCCCGTGTATCGGTGTGAACTAGGGATGGGTTCTACTGGGTTGTGGCTGATATCCTTGCTGTGGTGTTGATGTAGTGATGTTCCTTTTTTGGTGTGGTAGTGGCGTAGTGTAGGATTGTTTTGGTTTGGTATATGTGCTAGTAGCAGATTTGAAAGTCTTTATAATTTCTTTATGTTTTGATGCTATTAAATAGTAAAAGAAACGATGTATGTATATTAATGGACGCTATTGTAAATTCATATACTAGTTAGTACTAGTTTCTTTTTTGTCACGCTAGTAAATGGCATTGCAAAAACATCTGCAAAATTTATTAAAATATGTCGTTGTGTTGATCCACTTTCATAAAGTAAAACAGGAAAAAGTCATTTAAGTATTTCGTTTGCATGTAATTGAATTGCAATTGGATCGAATTTGAATAAAAATGCGTCATGTTGATGGAAATCCCCGGGTACTTTCTGTATGACATGAACCACAGGGTTTCCGTGAATATGTATTGTTCATTGTGACCGCAGATCATGCCAAAATTCTAAAAAGAAGGATCTAAGTGTTATAGTATTTAGACAAGAACAAACTGGTACTTAAATAACAAACTGGAACTTAACACATAACAAAATTACTGTAAATACATACCCATTTTGCCAGTTATGTTTAATTCCTATGTAAAAGGGGGCCAGCCCATATAAATTAATCTGAACTTTGAATGAATTACAATTAATTCTGTAGATGAAGAAGACCCGATTTTTTAATCGATTAAAGCTTTGCTAGGTATCAGATTAAATCCAGAACCCCTAACAATAAGTAGCGGATCTATCGTTTCTGCGAAGCGACAATAAGCCGATTGACTCGGAGCAGATTGACGTTACCGCCCAGAATGGGGCAATTAATTCGGTAAGAGTTGCTTATTTACCGTGGGCCGGCAGCATGACACAGTGGTTTCGCTCGCCCTCTATTCGAGTTATTATAAAATAATGAAAGGCGAACCGCCCGCTGGGCTCTACAATTGCCCTGCTTAGCCGCCTCACCACCGGCCGTTTAGCTATTTTAATTTTTAGTTTGTCTACTAACGGTGTATTTCGTAAGACGGTATCGGAAAGCAATCATTGGATTCTGCGCTTCAAGTCCGCCTACATACGGCCTGACCGTTTGTTACAATATTAATTTAATTTGAGAGCTGGTAAGGCTCGTATGTAACACTCCTCGATGTTTGATTGCCCCCTTGTTCTCAGATTCATTATGTGATGTAAAACAGCACCTCCCATCATTGTTACGGAGAACTGGTGATATGGCCGTGTTGTAGGAAATTATTAAGTTTGAGAATCATGTAGCGAAATGATGAGAAGGAAGATTTGAGCTCTGATGGACTGATTTATCGCGAATGTTCAAGACGAGGCAGTAGACGTCGAAATATTTCTAGGTAAGTAGGTAAATTAGAGTGGGCTATGGAAAAAGTTTAGCTTTAAAGTATAATTTGGGTTCTGCATGAAGTCAGTCGTGTAGCTTCAACGATAGCTCACGTTGTAGGATATCTAATAAGAATTAGCATCACGTAGAAGTCACAGTTTCAAACAAGGCAACTAGACAGACTAAATATTATGCTAATTCTATCTGGTTGCGTAAGTACGTGCGTGATTTGTTTCTAGAATACGTGACATGAGGAGACTCTAAAATATGTTTGAAATCTTCCAACAATGAGAACGTTTGAGGAGTCCTAACTACTCATCAAAATAAGCAAAATGGAAAGGTGATAAATCTTCTTCTGAAGAAGATTTAGAGCTTAATAAAATTAAGAGTTGGAAGACTTCTATCGGAAACCTTAGCGCACTCGACTATGTAAATTTTTATACACCAGTTCTTTATTCTAAAGTAATCAGATCATACTTACACACACGCACCCATACATATTTTCTTACTTTAATAAACTTAAGATGCCAAATGACAACACCGCAACCACTGATGACATGAAATCGAGTCATAGCTATCACTGAAAATAAGCTCACGTTGATACTCAATTTCAAAACGCTATATAAATTAACTCAATCTAGTTATATACAAGACCTTATAAACAAATTAAAACAACTGAAACCAAACGAAAAAAATAGTTCCCCAGAAAGTTTCGAGTAATTTCGCAAGTGTGACACGCAAGCTCGGCGAGGTGCGACCGCGCGGCGCAGGCGCACCGTCATGTGGCCGGCGGTTGTTAACACCTCAATATGTAAGTGCAGAAGGGTAAGTAAGCACAATGCATGATTACAAGCACAAACTTAGAGAAAAGCACATGGAACGTCCATTTTACCTAGATTTACAGTAATCTGGTTTCACTCTGAAAGCTAGTTAGTGAAAACTATACATTTCCCGGACCAAATATCATTTTGTTTTCAAATCGTTTCGTATTTTGGCAATGACTTTCAAACAGCACGACATACTTAGGTAAGTTCTTTGGTAGCTCACGTCAATCCAATAAGTTTTTTAATTTTCCATCATCATTGTCCCTGATTTAATGTCACTTTGTCGAAACCCTCTGAGCTTTTGACAAGCATTCTTAATAGTCTGAATATCTAAAAGTGTTTTAAAAATGCTACCAACCTTATACATACATAAATTATCAGCCTATAATGTTCCTACTGCTCGTATACAGGCTTCCTCTCAGTGAGAGGGAGTGGGCAGTAATCTACCACGCGGGCCCAGTGCGCATATCACACATCTTCGAATGTTTGGTCCCAGAACGTGCCGGTTTCTTCACGATGTGTCTCTTCACCGTTTTAAGAGCAGAGGTGATGAAATAACCTACAACTCGTAAGCCGTAACCGTTACCACTGGGCCATTACTGCTAACCCTATGGACTGGCTGAACTTTTCACCACGGCAGCTCACGTAGCTCATGAGTTATTCTCATGATGTAACTCATGCCAACACAAGAGAAGAAGTTGTCGGCAATTTACTAAAGTCTGCCGCAGCCTAAACTTTGCTGTTACTGTCTACATAAATAGGCTTGAACTTGACAAGCAAATGCCCCTTCTGCCTCTTACTACGTCATGAGCACGGTTTGCGCGGCGGTTGCTATCGCGGCATCTTCACGCCGCGTGCGCCGTGCGTGCGGACCGCGGTCCCCTTCCACAGCTAAGTTGATTAGTTAGGACGCTGCTTAATAACCAATTGGGAAGGGGTAAGGGGTTTTGGCCGGTGGTGAAATTAATTAGAGAGTATTTTTTGGAAATCAATTTGTTGGTAAATTATTTTTTTGGAGGATTCATACAATTTTAAAGTATCACGTCAAACGTAGAAAGTATTCAGTGATGATATTCTGTAAGTTTCATTTATAAAACGGTATGGTATTACATAGTATGGTATTACATACATAGTTGGGAAAAGGCTAGGCAGATGATGATGATGATGAAATATGGTAGGTATCTATCCACATATACTAATAATAAAACTGAAGAGCTTGTTTATTTGTTTAAACGCGCTAATATCTCTGGAGTCGGATTTGAAAAACAATTTTTGCATTTAATAGAATATATTTGTGAAATCTTGAAAAAAGCTATAGATTTAACATCGTCCTAGCGTGATCAGGTGCCGAGCAAAAACAAAAAGAGACAGAAAGAATACTGAGCGAAAAGGAAGTAATATCGCGGGCGATGCGATGCGACGAGGTGGGTCGGGGTGAGATTTTTCTCGGACAAAGTTGCGGGCTGAAGCTGGCCATACATAAATACAACAAACAATTATTGCTACAACGAAACTTAATTTTCAGCAAGAGACTTGAACAACGCAGTATTTTCATTTTGTCAGCCAGAAGGCAATGGTTTCAGGACTTATAGTCATATTTTGTCAATTTAAGAATACAACCTCAAATGGCGCAAATATAACGACCTTATTGGGATCTATAATTATGTTTGAGTCGTTTGGGGTTGAAACACTCAAATGCTCGATGAGCACTCAAGGGCCTTGGCCTTGAGTGCTGATCGAGCATTTCGAGATACTGCCAAGCGGTTGGTCGACTCTTCACGTGACTAGAGAACTAGCCTATTTCTTGCCCATCTATGCCATGACATCCATCGTGGCAATACTGAAAACATTTGCACGCCTGGAAGGTAAAATGTATCGGGACTATTGACATAAAAACATCTTATCTGTATACCTATATTATTGGCAAATAAATGATTATGATACTGGCTGCCTTTTGGGCACTTATCCTATTGAAAACGATGCGGACGAATTTTTTGATGCCCATTAAGCTCTTCCCTTTTTTCAATAATATACTTGTACCTACATAATATATATATTAGATATATATATATATATATAGTAATATGTCAAATGTAAATAGATACAAAGAATACAAGATCTTTGAACAAACATCAGAATACTCCAAGATTTGAGAGCATACTCAATATGATAAACAATACTAACTAAGTACGATGCTCCACAGTTCCACACAAACTAACAAACAAGGCGAGTTTCTTCCACAGAAATAAATTCACAAATCAGAGAACGTGCGGTTAACATGAACTTTAATCAATGAAGTTATGTCGGCGTATTTACGGTTTAACTAAGCGAACACATTGAGAGGTACCTCCGGAGAATGGATGTGGCATGGACCAGGTTGCCGTGCAAGAATTAGTAGTGAAGGTTTAAATTGTGAGTTGTTCTCTTAAGATTTGTGTTGTAATGACTTTTATGGAAATTGTATTATTGTATAATGGTGGTTTCTGTAGAATTATGAGTAGCTAGCGCGAGTAGCTAGATAACCTAGCTAGCGCGGTCAACGAGAGAATGCGTTCTTGACCTGTCAGTTTCATTGAATACGTGTTTTGCGAATTTGATCTTTATTACCTACTAGAATGTTTGCATTGACAGGTGGCAGGAACGCATTCTCTTGATGGCCACACTGTACCTATGCACCTATACAATGGCGGCGGTCAACTGCAGCCGGAGTAGTGGTCAAGGAAAAATTGTATGTTTGGATCCTAGTGATCCACTTTCGCTATAAAACTCATATCCGATTCCCGAAAAACCTCCTTGACCGATTCAAAAGGCTAAATTGTCGCCCTTTATTGGCTAATATTTTTTTTCTCTGGAAAGCAAGATGCTCATTACAAAAAAAAAAAATGACAAAATACACATACCAATATAAAGTAGCCAAAAGCCTCGTATTCAAAACGTTAAAAGTTTGACAATGTTGTCGATCAAAGACGCCCTGTCCGACGAGGACATAGGCCTCCCCCAGGTACCACCACCGACCTGGTCGACGGTTCTGTGCTCTTCGCACGGAGCGGATTCCGGCAGCCTTCTCCAGGTCCACCTTGGCCTTCCAACGGCAACGCTACGTCTTCCGGTACGGCTTCAACACAGTTATCAATAAATATATTTTATCTTCAAGCAATAAAGGTATCAACATTCACCTTGCTTGAAAAAGCAGAGGTTAGTAGAAACATGGTAAAGTTTTCCTAAAAAAGTAACATTTAAATAAAATTACGACTACAAGTTAGGCACTTAAGTGTTTTAGTCCTTCCTGTGTAGTTCTCGAAAATGTATATTCTCTTATCTTTGTTATAAAAGAGACTGTACTGAACTTAGCTAATTTAGAAACTTTTTTTCAAGTTTGCTTCTTAACTAATTTAAAACTTCTGGTCTGGATGGAACTGAAAAAAATATTTGGGCGAATTTTAGTAACGATAAATTAATTTCAATGAAGATTAAGAAAGGGTGGTAAAGAGTTTTCGGTTTTCAACATTTTGAAAAATGCTACAAAAATTACACTTTTATATAAAAGTTATTTACATTTTAACTTACACGTTAATAACTTGACTTTAAATAGGTTAGTTATGAATATAAATTGAATAAATTGCACAAATGATTTCAAAATAGCGACTAGCGACTCTCCCCTGCTTCGCACGGTTTTTGACTTGACAAAACATCGAGATTTCTAAATTATACAGAGTAAAAAAGGCCCATCACATAGCCGTCAACTATATACGCATTCTGTACATCAAACTAAGTAACATTGCACAAAAATAATTGCTGGAAAACGACTTTTATTTTTGGTGTGAAAATGTTCTGTTTGCGGTAGTGCGTAATGTAACACACGCAAAATGTTGTGCTTGTTGGGTGCATGCAACGGTACAGGGGTCGTGGGGGTATTTAAAGTCGTACATTTAAAACTTGTTTATGTAAAAAAACGTCAGTAAAAATTGAAATTTTGACCTTCAATATCTCCGCAACCATATGGTCCATTTCAAAAAAAAAAAATACAATGACGGGGAGTACAAGTGACTCTCGGCTTCGTTTATAGTGTGTTATACACATGCATAAACCTTCCACAATAAATTCTCCAAATGATGGTGAAAACCACATCAGAATCCGTTGCGTAGTTTATAAAAACAACGCAGTCACAGACAGACACGAAAAGCGTCTTAAATATTTTTAAATATTACAAATGCGAAAGTTTGTATGTTTGGATCATGAAAAAACGGTTGAACGGATTTGGATGGAATTTGGCACACAGATAGATTATAACCTGGATTAACATATAGGATACTTTATCCCGGTAATACATTCCCGTGAGATAATTTCCGACCTCCACGTGGGTTTTTATTTTTATTTGTATACCTGAGGGGCAATTCTCGTAATTTTAAGAACGTTCACAGTCTGATCTCAGTCTCAATCTGGCAAAAATTCCTCTAATTTCCCTACATTTTGACAAGTGTTTGACATTTGTTTGTCGCCGAGATGAGACTGCGACTAGATTTTGAACGTTTTAAATTACGAGAATACGCCTTCTGATATTTGCGCGCCCCACGTGGCAGAATGTGATGAGACCATTTATTAATTTAAGACCATGTAATGCACCATATTCGGACAAATAAATGAATTTGAAGTGGGCGTGGGTAAAAGCTAATTTATAATATGTTTACGATATATATAGATGGAAGATGTCTGTTAAGCAAAAAAAACATTCAACCTAATTTATTTTAGAGCAACAAAGCTTTGAACTTTTTTTTTTTTTTTCCACAAACAATTGAACCTATACGAAATCATCAACCGTTTTCCTGCTTCTAATTTCTACGAAACATTGTGGTGCACAAGCTGATCTATAATACTTTTCCTGTTTATATCTGTGTGACCGTGTTGTTCTTTTAAACTACGGAACAGATTTTGACACGATTTCACCATCATTTAGAGATATGTATTAAACATAATCAAGAATTCTCGCTGTGTTCTCGAGTCATAAAAACCACGCGAAGCAGGGGCGGGTCGCTATAGTTTCTATATAAAACTAATTTCTTAGTTCGCTGGCGCACGAGTCTAGTTACGGGCTTCGATACTTGCTGACTCAGCATCTACTCTTTAACTCTTCCCACTGATTGTTCCATTCGGCATTGTCTGTCAATATCCCTCCCCCTCCCCACCCCGCACTATGGTAGACAGTTAATTACTTTTCATTAGACAATAAGCTTAATGTTGGGTTGATGGCGTTGTGAAATCTTCTTGAAAATATGTCGTGACTTAGAAGATGTTTGTATAAAAACAAACTACTTACATGTAGGTAGTAGTCGGCTTGACTGCCCCGTTGGTCTTATGGTTGCAAGCGCGGCTGTTGAGCGTGGGGTCTTGGGCTCGATCCCAAGGTTGGGCATAGTGCTTTTGGGTGTTTGGGAAAGTAACAATACTTTATTGTAACAAATTGTAAGCTAGATCCAACCCGCACTGGGGCCGCGTGGTAGATTATAGGCCAGTCCCTTTCGAAGAGAGGAGGCCTGTTTCTCAGCAATGGGAATATTAACGGCTGATGTATGTAGTAAGTTAGGTACCTAAATGCTAATAATATGCAATCATTCATTGATACGGCCTTTCCAACTTAATTTGTTGCATGCATAGAAATTACAATAGGTTATGAAAATATGAGTTACGGTTTCACCCGCAACTGTCGATCCCGCAGGAATATCGGGATAAAATGTATCATATGTGTTATTCTGATGTGTAAACTATATAACTGTAATGTTTCATTCAAATCTGGTCAGTAGTTTTTGCGTGAAAGAGTAACAAATATCCATCCATCCTCACAAACTTTCACGTTTATAATATTAGTAAGATAAATATTATACTAGCAGCGCCCCGCAGTTTCCCCTGCATAAGTTTCGACCCCGCGGAAATATCGAGATAAAAAGTATTCTATGTGTTAATCCTGATTATAAACTATCTGTGTGCCAAATTTTATCCAAATCCGTTCAGTAGTTTTTGCGTGAAAGAGTAACAAGTATCCATCCATCCATCCACCCATCCTCACAATCTTTCGCGTTTATAATATTAGTAGGATGGATTGTTAACCACAAAGATTTCCCGTCGCAATAAAAAAAATCCCTTGCAATTTCATAATTGCGTTTGCAATAAAATTATCTTTGTAATACAAATTATTTACAAACTAACAATAGAAATCGCCTTTCCTAATCAGGTCTCTTTTAATAACCAATCACCGGTCAGCCAGGTCAGCGGTACCCCTGCTGATTTGATATTCACCTCGCTGTTCATCACCTTGGAGTCATAGGTTGAAGGTAATCATTAGTGAAAGGGAAACATCATTGTATTACAAAGTCATCAATGACTGGAACTGTAAAGTTGCGAAGCAGAAGGTGTATTCGGCGAGGTTGTGAGTTGAACACAGAGTTCAACTCACAACTTCGCTGAATACGCCTTTGTTACGTGATTGGCTCATACTCGTAATTTAGGTCTACAACAGCTAAGTTTGAAAATATTTGGTATTTCTGCAGCATTCATGCTGCAGAAATACCAAATATTTTCAAACTTAGCTGTTATGTTAAATATTTTTAAACTTGTGACGGTGACCAAACGGTGACCAAAGAATCATCATATTTCACTGAAATTGAGGGATCTGCAGTGCGATTCTGTAACCATATCACCGTGAAAACTTAGGTGAAGTGAGCGTGGAGTGAGCTGTCATTCCAATTAATGCTAGGGATTGACACTATTGACAGCTCAATTTAAGCTCACTTCACCTAACTTTTTACGGTGAGATTTTTACAGAATCGATCGGCTGTTACCTTCTCTATGTAAATAAAACAAAGTCGGCTAGTTACACCTTAATAACTCAAGAACAGCTGGATCGACGCATGGACGCTCACATCTATTAATTTAATACCTTGCATGTCTGATTATTCAGTTTATGTAAACGCATGTTTGACAAATAAATTATCTTTATCTTTATCTTATCGATTTTTATGATTTGTTGGATTTTGTCCGCCGCGAAGAGCAGAATAACTATTAAAAAATGGGAAAAATTAACGAAAAAATAATTGAAAGTAATTCATTTTCACATATATTTTGTATTTATTGATTCTGAGGCATTACGAAGTTCGCCAGGTCAGCTAGTAGGTTATAGAAATAGATGATGGAACGTATTTTTGCCGCTGGTCCTCTATTGCATAGCCAGTTACCATGTGTTGAGGATTCTGTACCCAAAGGATGCCTTTCACTAAGCCTACGTCGTCTGTCTGACTGCGAGTCACGGGGTTAAATCTTTTTAACCGTATAATAGATAGCCAGTTGAAATCCAGGATCTGTTGGTTTGTTAATTCCCAATAACATAATAACTACGTGGCCATAATGTTCATACCAAAATTATGATATTTCTGTTCTTCATCTACATTGTGCAGCTGATAATGTTAATGTTACATTTGCACATAACATCGCTACGGGCGAAATGTTTAATTGCTCTATCCATTTTTGATTTCAACAACGTGCAGGGACGTTGTTAGTAGGTAATTAACATATTTTCACATGGTAGTAACGAACTACCTTTTTAGTGTACTGCTAGTTCGAAATAAAACTACAAAGTACAGTCTTGAGTACAATTTTAGTAGTATTGATCTGCGACCTGCAATCTCTCTTGTTCAAATAAGTATTCCACAATAGGAAATTAACTTACTAGCCTGTATTGTCCCACTACAGGGCAAAGTCCTCCCTCTTCCTTTTCCACACAATTCTGCCTTTTGCGAGTCCTTTCGGTAAGAGTCAAGCTCATCCCGCCATCTTCGTCTCAACCTGTCGCGATGACATCGTGCGTTAAGTGGGAACCAATCGTTGGTCATACAATAGGAAAAATACGCGTGAAAAACATAACCCCGTCTTTTCTGTCGCGCAGTCGGGTTAAAAGGTAATTTGTCTTTCTATAATATTGCAGCTCACGTCTCTAGCAACCCCACGGGGTCATTGCATAACACATTCTTAGTAGAAATGGCTTTCATTCTAATAGTTCAACAACATTCATTGCGTTATTCATGTTGTTGAGCAGACAAATTTTTCGAACATAGGTATAAAGCAATGGATTAGCAATTTTCTTCAAAATCATTCAGATTGTGATCGATAGTGTATTACGCTGGTCTTAGCATTCAATTGCACAGGCACATCACTAACTTTTGACCTTCCATCTACACTATTACAACCTAATAATCATACCTCCTGACCGATTACGGTCACGGTGGCCAATCTCAACGAAGATTAGCCAGGTATTTATTTATTTATTTAAACTTTTCGCACAAAAAGGTACAAAGGCGGACTTAATGCCTTAGGCATTCTCTACTAGTCAACCAAGGGTGGTGAAGAGATTAGATGGCAGATGCTTTGGTTGAGAGGGACAATAATAATAATAAAAAACTCAAGGTATGCAGGAGATATTAGTGCACAAGAGTGTCCACAAACACAGGGGCACACTCTGTTCCTTTAATCTCATAGTCCGATGGAATGGCAATCCGATACGACCGCAGATCAGGCGCAGGACCAACGGCTTTACGTGCTTTCCGAGGCACGGAGGTATTAAACCGCCAACTTACAAACTCCGGACTGCTAAAAAGAAACTCCCAATGGAAAACTCAATAGCCTTTTGTCTGACCCAAGACCCCATGCTCAACAGTTGCGCTTGCAACTCAATAACATAAAACCGAACTGCCTCTCATTACACCTATAAAAAAAAACCAAAGAAGTAGAAAGCAAACATCGTCGATCACCAAAACCTTATCTACACATCGTGTAGACACACATAACTATCACGACCACTAAACTCGGGGGTACAGCAGTCGTGTCACTACGACATTACCTTCTTGTATTTGCATAGTAATCGTTCGGCTAGCTTTTAATTATGCTGGGTAGAAGACAGTTACATGCAGAGGGACAGTGGAAAAGGTTCACTTCTTACGAAAAGTGATCAAGAGCCGTAGCTCTTGTAAGTATCCGTATGTAATAAAGTATCCGCTTACTCGTAAGTAAGCGGATACTTTATTGCTAACCAGAACTTACACATATAATAAAGTAGTAACGAAGTCAAAACTGTACTTATATATTATTGAATATTTTTGAAAAAAATTGTTGCTCCGAGGTGCGGGAACGAGTCAGATTTAGAAAATATTGTTTTTAGAATCTTTGTTCGTTTTTATGTTTTTCTAAACGGATTCAAATTAAATTTGGCAGACCGATATAGTAAAGTACATTACGTACTATCTGGATCTGGAAAAGTAGCTACATAAGATACTTTTAATCACGGTGGTTATTCCCCGAAGGATAATAACAGATCCTACGACCCTTCGAACCTACGACCTACAATTCGTAAGTCGAGGCCGTTGCCACTGGGCGACCACTGTTTCTGACACGAATAGTGAAGTGGACCTTTTGTTTTTCGACCCATCTAGTTAGTGAGTTACCGTTCGGACCCAATACAACCGGGCTTCGTTTTTGGTCGTATAAGTAGTTTTATTGTTTTCCTAGACATAAAATAAACTTTTAATACGCTGCTGTAATTGGTGGATAATTATTTCGGTTGCGTGTTTTTTTTTTAATTTATTGGTCGAAAGGGTTTGAGGAGTAATTAAGTAGGTTTGTTGTCTGTGCGTCGATAGTAAATTTTAGACGGAATAAGTAATCTTTTTTCGTAGCAAGTGCTACGAAATCTCGTAGATCATGATATATCTCGTATGTCTGTTATGCACATCCGAATCTAAATTCAAGCAACAACTTTCTTTGGGTAACCTTTCATACCTTTCGAATATGTGAAAAAACGAATAAGTAGTGGCTTTCAGTCGTATTGCTTTCACTCGAAACTGCACAGCCTTTTTTCAAAATTAACTAGTGTACCTACTCACGAGTTGTCACCGAGGCAGGCCTAAGAAATGCTGGCGTGATGGTTTGAACGGAGAAGTCACAGCACAAAGAAAGATGGAAGAATATGGGGGAGGCCTTTGCCCAGCTGTGGGACAATATAGGGTAAAGGAAAAAGAAAGCCGGGAGTCGAGTTTGCTGTGAGAGAGATGTCTTATTTTAGGTAAACATAACGGCATTCTTGCACATGTTCGAATCCAAAGCAATTAAAACGACAATTACATACCTACCTAACATTCCAAAATTCCTCTATCCAAAAAATCCGAAACAAATAAAAAAGCCTTCAACCTCACAAGAAATAAAAAGCCTTTTCTAACGTCAGCTTTAAAGTGATTAAACCGAAAATTTATCTTCAGTTCGTTCGTGACAATGCCTACTGTAAGTAGGTGACTCTAAGGGTGTCTTCACGTAGAAAGCTGGTAACTGATATGCCAGCGTTTGTAGGCACCGACAAGCGCTGGTAGACGCAGGCACTTTTCGCCGATAAGCGACAAGTTACTATCGGATTTATTCGGCGACGGTTCGCTCTGATTTGGCAAAATATATGAAAATTGCCAGCACCAAACAGCGTTGTCAACCAGCAATTGTCAGCGTCAAGAAGTGCTGGCATATCGGCGCCGGGTAATGCTAGTACACATGAGCGACACGCTTCAGCGGCAGAGACAACTGCTGCCGTGGACAACGTGCCGCTCGTGTATACAACACGGTTAGCGCAGTGGCTGAGCGATCGGACTGCTGCGCTGCGTGTCGCGGGTTCGATTCCCGCACAGAACAAATATTTGTAAGTCCTACATGTATTTGTTCTGAGTCTGGGTGTTTTTCTATCTATAATATGTATGTATTTACAAAAAAAAATGTATATAAGTAGTTTATCAGCCATCTTGTTACCATAACACAAGCATTAGGTTGCTTAGCTTGGGACTAGATGGCGCTGTCTGAAATGTCCAGGGATATTATATTATTATTTGAGCACCGTACTTAAAATACACGAAGGCCTTGTTGCTAAGTAATAACAACCGCATGGGTCAATCGATCAGGTTAAGCTACGCTTGCTGTGGTTGGTTCGTGGATAGGTGACCATCTTCACATACCAAGACCCCTCCGCGCCTCGGAAAGCACGTTAAGCCGTTGGTCCCGGCTGTTATTCGTAGATCTTTGACAGTCGTTACAGGTTGTCAGTAGTCCGAAAGTCTGACAACCAGTCTTACCAAGGGGTATCGAATTACCGAGTAACTGGTTTGTGGGGGTCAGATAGGCAGTCGCTCCATGTAAAATACTGGTATTCAGCTGCATCCAGTTAGACTGGAAACCGACCCGAACATAGTTGAGAAAAGGTTAGGCAGATGGAGCGGCACGGAGTCGACGGGTGACGCTCGTGTGTATGCACACTCGCCAGCGTCCTACATGAATACACCCTTAGGCTTTCATGCCGGCTGGCCATTGAAGTACATGGTGGAGGCAATAACAATTAATTAGAACAATGTATGGTCGCCTTATGGGCACTTGGAGCAAGCCGACTCAATGTCATGAGGTGGTGAAATACTAGTTCTTAGAATTTTCCAGTGACGTATGTAAAGTCGTGTGGATTTTGTGGTTTAATATTTTGGTTTATTGAATGCTGAAAACCCAGTTGTTTTTATTTGGTATGCTGTATGGTTCATGTGTAATGTGTGTTGGACTACACTAAACTAATGCCTGTCTAATGAAGTTATGGCTATAACTTCAACCTAGCTTCATCTTTCTGACTGATCGACCCCTTGACAATTCGAAAGGGCCTATAATTGGTTTATTTAAAATAAATGCTGTGGGTTTTGAACTAATCTAATGGACATTGGTTCCCCACTTTTGAAGACTGTGTCTTCACAAGGATGTACTTTATATATAACAGTACCAGGCTTTTTTGGCGCATGACTGAAATCACAACTAACATCGCCATCTTGCTATTTCAATACAATTTCTTTGACAATTTCACAAATGTTTACTAACAACGCCCCCCCTGTCAATGTCATTCAGCCAAAAAGTCCTTTTAGCACGAAGCACTCTACCTATCTTCATTTCGTGCGATAAGGTCTTTCTACAACAAAATTAGACACAGTTTGAAAGGTTTCCAACGACCTTTTTGAATAATTTTGTCATTAAACTTAAAACAAGGCTTTTCCGAACACCTTCGGATATTTTTCCGAAGGTGTTAAATAAACAAAACGAATGTTCTTCCTAATTCAATCAAGTAGAGAAAACTACCGTTTAATATTGATACAGGTACAGTCATCAACAAAGCTTTTATAAAGTACTTAATCGTTTTAAAATAATGATAATTAAATTAATAAGTAATGAGCGTATCAGTCACAAACATGACGCGACCCTTCGACACTGGAGGCCGATTTACAATGCTGGTGAGCATCACGGTGTGAAGTGACGATAACTGGACCACTGCGAAACGCTACCAACAGTGATACTTATTTATATCGAGGCTTTGATTTTGATCATATTTATGATTATTACAAAAAATATCGCACGCCTTTCACAGTCATAGATCTATAACGTAACATCATGCTTGTTATTTCCGAAGGGTTAGGCAGCCTACCTATATGTTTAAGTCCCATGTGAAAGCCACCTTAAAAAGTTTGCAACAGTCTTTTGATTTTCGTAGCAGGGATTGTGTATCATAAACAAAGCATATAAACAATTTACCTAGCTTGGTGCTGATTGTATCAAACCCCCCACCACCTACAGCACATCTGCATACTCGCAAACCTAACCCGTACCTGACCCCTCATACCCGTAGGTCAACTTAAAAAATTAGTTGAAATATTTACTGTTTTTTTTCTATAATATTTTTTTAAGTAATGTTAACATAAAACAAAAATATCTCGAACTCCAGTCCGTTACCGATTCAGTAGAGCTTGAATAAACGCTTAAAAAATATTAATAATAAAAACATTAAAATACCCGTACAAAAATTCAAATAAGTACCCGTCCCCACAAATCACAATCACGGACAGCCATACATCACCGATACACAGGCCTACATCAGTATGGTATACGTAAGTACGGTACGGGTCGGTCCCGCCTCTCTACGTGAAAAATGCGAATTACTTTTGAAGATGGCCAGCGAGTCAGAAACTCATTGTTGTTCCGATAACGAAATTCAACGATGCGATGCGATGCCAGTTGCCACTCGTGTCGGCGGCTCGTGAAATTATTATGGCTGGAAAAGTGGCTTGTGTACGTAAATATCGGTTGTTATGTACTTTTGTAATATGATAGGACGGGTTTATTGTTATCTTGGTGTGGATACAAGGTGGGCCTGTATGGTTGTATCGTGTACGCAAGACATATTGTGAGCTTTTGTTGTAGACACTGTTGTAAGGCGGACACGCTTTTTTATCTGAGAGTCACTAAAGCTTGAAAAAATTACTACTTACACTTAGGTCGTGCTGATACTTTAATTCCGCTTTTATAAAGCATAGACGGACAAAAAATAAATAGGTAGGCTATAGAAAACCAAGGTGACATCACTAAAATTACTTCTGAATAACTTTGTCTTAATAAATTTGTACATTTAAGAATAAAACCTAAGAGACATTTATCGCAAAATTTAACTAATCCTAATACAAAACGTATTTTCAATATTTGATCAAATCCAGCATAGATTGGTGCGTGTGGTCTAAACAGAATTGCAGAAATTCGGATGAACGGTATCGGGCAGCGGACACGAGCCTGCCAACTGGGACCTCGAATACACTACAAAATTCTACGCAGTATATGCAAAAGTTTCACATGAACTTGAAATAGTTACTGCTTGTTATAAAGTGTTAATTTTATACTATATATATATATTGATACTATTTGATACAGTGGTCAGGTATTAGTTTCGGCCAGACTGGAAGTTGACCCTGACGTAGACTGGAAAAGGCTAGGAAAATAATGATAATGATTTTTGATGAAAAATGTGTCAAGTTTGTTATTTTAAATTAGCTATAATTCGAGGGGGTTTTAAGTTTAAATAACAAAATGATAATAAAAATTCAGCGTTCTAAATTATCTAGTTCTTTATATAACACGGAAGGTTTCTACTACAAGTTGTTCATGAGAATGTTGAAAATAATATTATACCATTTCTTTTAAACAAAATTATTTGAAGATACATTATGTAGGTACCTAAATCAAGTAGATAATAACTAGACACAAATAAATACTTGTCTTAGTTTCCATTACTCTATTTTAGAATCCCTTCATTCAATCATTAGGAACAAAGAAACCTAGAGCCATATTTGACGGCACGGTTGGCGCAGTGGTTAAGCGATTGACTGCTGCGCTGCGTGTCGCGGCTTCGATTCCCGCACGGAACAAATATTTGTATGACCTACATGTATTTGTTCCGAGTCTGGGTGTTTTTCTATCTATAATATGTATATATTTACAAAAAAAAAATGTATATAAGTAGTTTATCAGCCATCTTGTTACCATAACACAAGCATTAGGTTGCTTAGCTTGGGACTAGATGGCGCTGTGTGAAATGTCCAGGGATATTATTATTATTATTATATTCTCTAAAGCTCTAAAACAATATTCTCTACAAACACTTTTTCGTCTAATTGCTCTGAACCTTTGCCATATACTGCGTTATCAGTCGGTTCTGTTCCACGTGCCCCGGCCGATCGTTAATTGACTTTCGGCTCCAAGTGTTTCGGCCAGTCATCGCTCTAGTTTTGTATTTTTGGCGCCTATTCCATTCCTAACAGCCCTCTATATTTTTTTACATGGCAGATCAATTATGATTTCGAATTGGTTTGATGAATCTGAATAAAATCCCATTGCTGTTGTTTAATTGCCTTGTTGGATGTTTGAAAAATGGTTTAATCAATATAAACGTTTTGTATAGGCTACAAATAGAGGTGGGCTCTGCCTCACAAACAACAGTGCTCGTTTTTGCTCCTTTTGTGCTCTAGAATTAACTTGTACGTATTAGATTTTTAGAGCGAAAATAAAATAGAAATGAATTATCTAAGGTTAAATGGAGGTTCCAAGTGAAACTAATGACTATGGTTACTTTTGTTTTGAATTGTATTAGTATTCTAGAAAAAACTAAATTAAGCATTTGTTTATCGTAGAGATGCTTATCGCCACGCACTTTCTTTAATGCTCGTCAAAGTAACGACTTACAAGTTCAGTGCCGAAGGTTACGACGCTTTAAAATGTAAGTATCGAAAATAAAACATTTTTTTATATTCTCACGCGAAACTTTCGAACATATCGAGCGTCGTATAAAAATATTTTAACATAATGAAGTACTATTGCGCATTTTAATTGGACATGCGCTTTGAACATGCGTGTACGCACCAGCCGAACGGACGCGGCGCAGCCGTAAAAAAAATTCAATTTCAATGCAAATAACTACGAAAATTACTTTAAAATGAGCATTTTCGCTTTCGAATTCGCGATTCCATCGGTTAATTGTCGCGTATCTCTGTATCGGTGTTTGTAAAAACGTAACGGTGCATCCCTACGTGCGGGCTCTTTGATATTACTTGCGATAAATTATAACAAACTTCCTTCTTAGAACTATATAACAAGGTTTGAGCATGGGGGAAGAAATGTAACTGTAAACCTGTGAATACCTGATAGGTATTTGAGTTGAATCTTTTAAAAATCAATTGGTCTGAATGATTTGCGAAAATTAGATATACTTAATTTTGAATCATCTTGAGTCAGAAGGCCAATTCTCGTAATTTAAAACGTTCAAAATCTAGTCGCAGTGTCATCTCGGCGACAAACAAATGTCAAAAACTTGTCAAAATGTAGGGAAATTAGGCGTATTTTTGACAGATTGAAACTGAGATCAGACTGTGAATATTCTTAAAATTACGAGAATTACCCCTCTGGCTCGAGTAGGTGCGAGATCTTGTTTTGGGAAAACAAGATTTAAAATGCAGTCGTGCCAGGCGACACGAAGAAACAGAAGAAGGTGCGAGATTTATTGATTGATTGAGAAGGCTGCACTCCTAAGGGCTGATTTTTCCAACGCCAGATAATTTTATCGGAGGAATAATTTTGAACTTTTGACAGTCCTTCCATACTAAAACTGTTAGACGTCAATTTTATTCCATGAATAAAAATTATCTGTCGAATGAAAATTCATTCCTAATTGTTTCGAAAACTATGAAATCACGCTTTGCAACGCTACTAGATACACCAAAAACCTTCACTTACAAACCTATGACGTCACCTGTAAGGTCTTTGATTTTCCAACTCTAAACTATACAAATTGACAATCAAGATTTAGCAGTTCCTTGTCTAATTAGTCAAAGGTTAGGCTTTGATACCCCACAGATGGTGTGATAGATAGACTGACTAGCCGATAGGTCTAGGCAAAGAAAGTTAAGGAAAATCTAGATGTAAATCTAGGAAAGATATTAATGTTAAGTCTTTATAAGGGGATGAAAGACATTGAAGATAATTTATGAGTTGATAGTGTCGCAGAATCGGTTTCCTTTGAAGGTAGACAGAGAATATTCAGGATACGTGTAGGTATTTGAAGAGGTTGTCATGTGTGTTTGAATGTTTTTCTTGGATAAGAAAACTGTGAAGGAAACATGGAAATTGAAACTACGTCGTGATCTTTCCTGATGTTATCGATAGGTAATATTGGCCTGTGCATAAAATAACATGGTAACTAGTAAAGTACCTTCTAGTTCTTCTCGTCTCATATACCATAGTGTCTCAAGACGAAAGTCGTTAACCAGTGCAGTGATGAATTATGGCACTGAAACGTGGTCGCTCACAATAGGCCTTATTAGAAGGCTGAAAGTCACCCAAAGGGCAATCGAGAGGGCTGTGCTTGGAGTTTCCCTACGAGATCGAATCAGAAATTAAGAGATCCGTAGAAGAACCAAGGTAACCGATATAGCCCGAATAATTCCCAAACTTAAGTGGCAGTTGGCAGGGCACATTGCTCGCAGAACTGTAGGGTAATTCTCGTAATTTTAAGAACGTTCACAGTCTGATCTCAGTCTCAATCTGTCAAAAAATCCTGTAATTTCCCTACATTTTGACAAGTTTTTGACATTTGTTTGTCGCCGAGATGAGACTGCGACTAGATTTTGAACATTTTAAATTATGAGAATTGGCCTTCAGATGTCCGATGGGGCCGAAAAGTTCTGGAGTGGCGACCGCGTACCGGAAGACGTAGCGTTGGAAGGCCTCCCACAAGATGGACCGATGACCTGGTGAAGGCCGCAGGAATCCGCTGGATGCGAGAAGCACAGAACCGGTGGAACTGGCGGTGCTTGGGGGAGACCTATGTCCAGCAGTGGACGACTTTCAGCTGAAATTATGATGATGATGTATTAAAGAATCTATCCTGCTGTGAAGCTTACCAATTCTTATAATATAAAGTCAAATTATTGCTTGAAGATAGGAATATAATACACCTCATACCTGCCTAGTAATGTGTGGAAAGCAACTGTTGAAATAGTAGAGTGCGTGTCTTTTCAAAATAAAATAGATACCTACACGAAGACCTCGCACGTAAGTACAAGTATCAATTAAAACCAATAAGAACGTGTCTACACTTTAATTATAACACAATTACGGAGCATTAGTTATTAATATCATAATTATTACATTACATACACCAGTTTATGACTGTATGTGTGTATTGTTAATGTGTGTAGTGTATGTATGTTGCGTGTGAATTGTGCGAGCGTAGCAGTTGAGTTGGAACGTCGCCTGGCGTCGCGCAGGGGCGCAGGGGCGCGAGGCAGACGATGCAATCGCTCAACTGGTACCGACAGCAATGTAGGGTCAGGAAATATTTTAAGGAAAGAAAATCTATTTAATTTTACATGGAAATAACAGAATAAATTAATGTAATGGGTAAACGGAAAGAAAAACATGTGATGATGTAAATATCAGAATTATAATGATAACAAAATTGCGACTGATGGTCCTCAGAGTATTCCAGAGTATTCTCAGAGTATTAACAAATCCTGAAACTGTAAATGTCTAAATAATTTGCTGCACAATAATAAGTAACTGTCATTATACTAAATTTTCTCCTACCTTCTGTGAGCTTTAAAACGACAACAAAGTATCAAAACAACTATGCAGGTGCAAAAATAGGTTGGTCTACTTATAAACTTTTTACCCGCCAAGTTATAGCTAAGGGCCTAGAAATATATATGTCGTGAACTAGTACGTGAATTAGGAACTTCAAATTCTTAAACCTACTAAGAACTTTTCGAAAACCTACGGACGACTTCAAAGCCGCGAGTGAACCCATTCCGAAATTATTCACTACTGTACACAGTGGTCTCACAGTAATGTTGATACTTAGCTTGGCTGTCTTCTGCAAGGACAGAAAATTGTCTTCTTACAAGTATAAAATTGTTTTTTAAAGCAAGCAATTCCACAGAATTTCCGTGCAAAAATTGCTCGCCGTACTTTGTTATCCCTACTCGCGCAAAAAGCTTGGCAAGTTCCGATACTATCAACAGCACACGTAACTACGTATGATTAATTAAAAACAATAATAATTTTAATCAGCCAGCGACGACCACTCCACTTTGCTCTATATCTCTTAATAGAGCCTATTCAGGTGTGAAAAATGTACTGCCAACATACATTTACTACCCACCCAACTGGATTTCCACCTTAAAATTGGGACGTTAAGATACAAAATTGATTGGGAATATTTTTAGTACTGGAATGTGCAATTTTGTAAATACATATGTAGATAAATTAGTGTGTACGTCAGAGGTAGACGCGCAGGTGTCGGCACCTCCATTCTTTAAGGATATTATCACAATAATTGTAGGTACAATATAATTGCATATCCGACTGTCATTTTAAGATTAATTGATTAACAACGAGCAACGTTTATGACATAATCTACGTGTTATTTGCACTCGAGTGTATCGAATATGAGTTAATTTATTGGGATTATATTGACGGTAATTCTTTATTTAGTGACTTTTTGCGGTCAATGAATAATACTTAACCAACGTTGGGGTATTTAACTAGTTAATAATTTTGCATACATCCGACCTTCCACATTTGCTGTGTTAATTCTATCAAATAGATACCGTACTATGATATATTTTGATACATGTACAGATTTCTACCTGACTGATGTAAAATATTGGTGCTATAGTAGGTACCTACATTTTTTTGAATGTATAGCGGAGGGGGGGGGGGGGGTTGTGGCGAAACATGAAGAGGTCTATGTCCAGCAGTGGACAGTGGCCGTGTTGATGTTGATGGATTGATAGTATTTGTTTCCTAGAATGTAAAGTGGCCAGAATCAAGTGCTTGAAAGATTATTTAAATTCAATTAATTATTGAAGGCACAGCTGGTTTCCTCTTTTTCATATTAACTGAATAAACTTTTTAATTTTTGTTTCGCAAGTGCGTTTGAAACAACCGATCTTAATCATTCAGGTATATATATTACTATACTCTATTATCATTCTGCAATATTACTTTGAGTTTTCTAAAGTGTTCAAAAATAAATAAGTGAGTAAGTATTATACAATTTGAAAAGTTCTAACCAATGTCATTTAAAAAACCATATCATTAAAGTAGGAAATGATCGATCAGCAGTAGATTAGCCAGTTTATTGGACACCGGTTGTTTCAACCGCAGTGACGACTTGATGACGGCTCGCGTGATCAACATGATCAACACGAGCCCTAACCGCAAGGCCCATGTTGAGATCAGACCTGTTGGTGAATCAATTACCTATGTTGAATTTATAAAAAAATGGGTAGATTTTTTTGGCATTTTGAGTAATATTGTTGATAGACTGTGGTCGGTTTGTCTGGATTTGGTTAAAAATACAAGCTGTTGTTTTGCATCCTCGTCAAATTTCAGGAGGCTGTTATGAAAGACATACTTAAATAATCAAATAAAATTACGATCCCTGGTAAATAATGAATAGGTACATACTTGTTTTTTTTAAGTTATTTATTTTTATGTGTGTGTAAAAGGGCAGTTACAGTACGGTCTTACACAGACCGCGTTTTAAAATGCGTGTCCCACACATGCCGGTTTCCGATAATTAGAAAAAAAACCTACTTATTTTATTATTGATTCGTGTCGAGAATCAGTAGCATAGTTACCTCCTTGAATTTAATGAGGATGTAAAACGACACCTTGTATAAAGTACCTACCATAGTAAAGACGGAAATGCATTGAAGACAACTATGAAGGTGTATTAAAGGAACTTTAATAAAATTGTTGGGTTTTATTTTATTTATTATACTATTTATGTCTGTACATATATAAATAGACACGAAGAGAACAACAGAAAAATGCGTACGTTTTCCTAGAGTGATACCGTTTACAGAAACAGTTTTTCAGGATGCTACGATGAAGAAGATGATAAAACAGGGATTTTTGTATGATTCATCTACACAACGGATAACTTTCAATAAAATTCCCTTGACTCACAGGACGAATCTAAAAAAAAACGAAACAAACGTACAGCTGTACGTTTGTTTCGTTTTTTTTTAGATTATTAGGCACTGGGTAATCACGCAGAACCATGCAAAATACCGTTCCACCAAACAATACGTCATCCAACAAACCCAGGAACACAAAATCACAATGCTAATACTATCAAGGAATGCAATTAGACATAACATGCGTGTATCCAACCAAACATTACAACAAGCGATCGCATAATTCATCCAGCACCACGTCGTTCATAAATTACCCAACTATTTCGATAGCACGGCAAATATAAATTTATGCCGAGTACTTATGCATTTTAAACGTGTAAAAGCGGGCTTCGACTAAAAACAAGGCAAGACGAATAATCACGCGTGATCTTGACTGCCCCGGTCTAGTGGTAACAAGCGCTACTGCTGAGCATCAGATCCTGGGTTCGATTCCCAGGTCAAGCAAAGTCCTATTGGATTTTTCCATCAAGAATTTCTTAGTAGCAGCCCGGAGTCTGGGTTTGTGGGCAAATTCAAAAGTCATTTATTCAAATTAGGCTAAGAATCAGCACTTTTCGAACGTCAAAATTACAAAAGACAGTCCCCCAAAAACGCCCGCCTTTCACCACTTCCCAGTGCTATCGCTGAGACGAAGAAGTGGCGCAACAAACTCCCCAGCAGCACAGCTGTCTGTTCAGTTAGAAAACACTTTTTTTTTTTTTTTTTTTATACGACTTGATTGTATACAATACTAGGTACCTTTGTTCAGTAATTAACATTACACGACCAGATCATAAAATTAAATTATTTGCCATATGTCAGCTAGCCACGCCAATATACCAACAAATATAATAAAAACTATACATAGGTACTCAAGCTAAAAAAATTTTTTTTCACATGTACATATGTATTATTATTTTAGACTTAATTTGAATTAATTATCTATTCATTTATTGTAGCTATAAAATAATTAATTAAAATTAAAATGTAAATAAAAACTTACTACCCAAATAAAAGCCTCGAGGCATAAAGGGCGTAACAGCTTACATATTTATGCATTGCTGGGTTCTGGGTTGATAGCAATAGCCTCGCCCCCTATTACAAGGAACTTAAACATAACTGGCTAAATGTGAGTGTGGGTACACATAATCAGTCTATAATGTTCCCACTGCTGGGATACAGGCCTCCTTTCTGTGAGAGAGAGTGGACCGTAATCTACCATGCGGACCCAGTGCGCGTTGGTAGATGACATATGTCTTCAAATTTTTGGTTCTAGGACATGCCGGTTTCCTCGCGATGTTTTCCTTTACCGTTAGGTATGTATGAGAGCAGTGGTGATGAAATAATTTATCTATACAAAATTATAATTTACTAGCTGCGCCCCGTGGCTTCACCCGCATAAGTTTCGATACCGTGGGAATATCGGGATAAAAAGTATCCTATATATTAATCCTAGTTATAAACCATCTGTGTGCCAAATTTCATCCAAATCCGTTCAGTAGTTTTGGCGTGAAAGAGTAACATCCATCCATCCATCCATACAAACTTTCACGTTTATAATATTAAGAGTAGGATAAAGGTACACCTTTGCCTAACCCTTCGGGAACACAGCCGTGATGTTACGATGTTATGTTCGATAGCACGGCAAATTTAAATTTATGCCGAGTATGCATTTTATACGTGTAAAGGCGGGCTTCGACTAAAAACAAGGCAAGACGAACTATCTCACGTGATCTTGGTGCGTTTGGTCTTCCTTAGACATCCACTTTTTACCGCTGATTGGATTGTGCGAGTTGTATTCAGTACTAGCTTTTGCCAGCGGCTTCTCTCGCATGGTGGTCGGAAACTGTCCCGCGGGACTATACTGAGATGAAAATTATCCTATGTGTCAATCAAAGTTAAAGCCTGATTATTCGAAAAGGCACATAACGCATAGGCTTAGGCATAGGCATAGGCTAGGCATAGGCTTTTGAACGTTAAAATTTACAAAAAAAAATACAATTGATTCTAGTTGCCCCTTCTAAAAGGTAGTTTCGTATGGAGACGAAATGGTAAGAAAGTCCACCGTTACTCTTTAAAAAGGTTTTACAATATTTTGTATACCTTACTTTAATTGTATGTAAAAACGATGCGTCTAGATTAAAATAACTATACCACAATAGGTAAAAATAATTAAAAATAAAGCAATGATAGGAAAATTAAAATGTGATCACGGATTTTATTAAAAAGATGTACATTTTTTTTACTTACATGATATTTTCATAAATAAAGTCAAATTTCATCCCAATCCGTTCGGCCGTTTTTAGTAACAAACATCCAAACATACAAACTTTCACATTTACAATATGATATGTATATATATAGCAGGATAGGATCGATCGCGTTTGTGTAAAGCTTGTGATAGTGGGAAAGAATGGTGGTATTTTGTTGACTTTTTTCTTTCATTCGTTTCTACTACTACTTACTATTTTTAACTTTGCATTGTCTATGAATGTTTAACGGGCTTTGCACACACACTAGGCAGCTTCAAATCTCACGAGATCTTGGTCCGAGTTTCTTCTGGTTTTCTTAGATATCTGTGTGGTGTGCCGCCATTTTTTCTGCAGATAGGATAGTATACAGGGTGAAATTGAATTCATGGGCATCCTTTTAAGGGGTCATTGTAATCATCATTACGAACAACTTTTATTACGGGAGCAAACTTGAAATCGCGAAAAAAAAGCAGCTGTTCCCTACATTTTGACGAGTTATGCGAACATAAATGTAGGAAACAGCAGATTTTTTTTTCGCGATTTCAGGTGTGGTCCCATAGTAAAAGTTTTTCATAATGATGAGTGCAACGACTCCTTAAAAGGATACCTATGAATTTAATTTCACCCTGTATACTTATAGGACATAAGTTGTTATTTACGTGAAAGTTTATAAATCATTTCTCCTATCTTTTAGTAAATCTAAAAGATAGGAGGAATGTGAAATTCAAGAATTACCTACCTACCTACTTTATAATTTTGTGAACTGAAAGTAGATTTTGGGCTGATTTTTCAATCGACAGATAATTTTTATTCGTGGAATAAAATTAACATCTGACAGATTTTGTATGGAAGAACTGTCAAAAATTCTAAATTGTACCTCGGATAAAATTATCAGAGGGGCAATTCTTGTAATTTTAAGAACGTTCACAGTTTGATCTCAGTCTCAATCTGTCAAAAATACGTCTAATTTCCCTACATTTTGACAAGTTTTTGACATTTGTTAGTCGCCGAGATGAGACTGCGACTAGATTTTGAACGTTTTAAATTACGAGAATTGGCATTCAGGTGTTGGAAAAATCAGCCCTTAGGTAAGTAGATATCTAAGTACCTACTCCAGCATAATATTTAAATTTTGCATTTGCTTGATCTTTATTGTAAAAAAAATCGATTCCATTTTAGATTGTCAACACTGATAAAATGTTGAACGTTATTTTATGGTTTTTCAGACTGCCTAGACACAAATAGACTCAGATCTATGCAATATTGTAAATCGTGTAAATATGTCTGACCTTTTCGATTCACTACCCACAAATGAATCTACTTCTACAATTCAAATAAGAATTCTAACCAGACATACAAACTCGCTAACATAAATAAACAATGTTTTGATAGAAATTGATGCATCGTTTTCCAAAGAGAAATTAATTGAACCCTATCTATGTAGGTAGGTTCCTATAATTTATTCCTACAATGACGAATATAGGCCCAGTTCAGTTTGCAGCTAATATTTTTAATGTAGTCGCTTCATTATCGATATGATGGCGATCTGTGTGACGAAACACGAAGCAAATATGATGCATTGGCACGATCAACGATAACAGTCGAACTGTTTAAAGTATATCGGTAGCAGGCATTGAAACTGATAAACAAGCGATTATCAACCTTATTTATTATACAATAAGGAGGGTAAAAAGTACCAAGGGAGGTTCGTAAAGTGCATGAGTAACGTGGTTGGTGTTTCGCTATCGCAATTAGTAATGTAGGAAAATCAATGAGGGCTCATTTTGTAGATTACTCGGCTGCGCGAAATGAATGATCGGAGCTTTGTGTTGATGTACGACTATCTTTTTCAAAAGTTTTTACGTAAAACTTATCCAGCTATGTGGTTAAATGTTACTTGGTTGCAAACATGTAGGTGGGTGGTGGGTGTTTTTATGAAACAATCAATCATAACGTATAAATTGGAAAATGTTTATGAGACATAAAAATTCAAAATCATTTAAGTTCTTATTTTTTCAAATTTCGGGTAAACAATACGTAGATGTTTTACATTCATGTAATAATTGTATATCACAGACTTGGTATCACCTTATTTTACCGTTCGGCATGCCAACTATATAAAAAGAAAACACAAAATAATTGAAAACTTTTAAACAAAATAAAATTAAGAATGAGACCCACAAAACTAGTTTAAAAGTAAATGCTATAAATAAATGCAAATATTCAGATATGCATTATTTATCCATAAACTTTTTTTAGGGTTCCATACCTCGAAAGAAAAAATGGAACCCTTATAGGATCACTTTGTTGTCCATCCATCCGTCCGTCTGTCTGTCTGTCAAGACCCTTTTTCTCAGGAACGCATGGAGGTATCAAGCTGGAATTTATATCAAATACTCAAGTCTACTGACCCTTGGAGCTGTGAAAACTTCTAAGCCAACGCAATCAAAAGATACAGCCGTTTATGCCGCAAAATTTCGACACTCGCAAGGGAATCAAAACCTACAGGGTACTTCCCGTGAACTTAGAATCTTGAAATTTGGTACGAAACAACGTCCTATAGCACAGATAAAGGAAAAATTGCGAAAACCGTAAATTTTTAGTTACATACCTACCTACAAATTTGTACGGAACCCTCGGTGCGCGAGTCCGACTCGCACTTGACTGGTTTTTTTTATACATTAAGCGATGATGACTTTATTAAACATTTAGGTAGGTGCAAAATATACTATTCCTCTTCTAAATATGGATTAACAGTGCCATAACTCACAAATCGGAGACATAATGGACACAAATTAAATACTACAATAACATTAAGATCTTAATCTGATTTCATCACATCCATATCCTCAAAGCCAGCACATAAACATCCACAAAACAGATTTGTCACACGACCTCCCAGTTAGAATTTAAATGCGTAATTAAAAGCAGAATGAGTTAGGCCTAGAGCGACTGATGAAATATTCTAATCAGTCACTAGTCATTGTAAAAAGTGTGGTGGTTTGCCGTGCGATGGGCGATAAGGCCGTGTCACACGGGCGCGGGGCACAAACGAGCGATTGTTGCGCCCGCACACGGCGCCTCCGCGCTTTGCATAACAAAGGGCGCAATTTGGAGGAAAAATGGCCACGATCTCGGGACATCTCGGATGAATTCGGGTTAGTTCGGATGGTCTGCTCGTGTCTATGGGTTTGAGGTCTAGAATTGTTATGGTGTTCTCACGATGTTTATTAGTCGACATGAAGAGCATTCACGATGAAAGATACTTACTTATTTTATTTTTTTGTGGATCTGCTGCCAATAATATTAGATAGAGTTCCCTTACCCATTTTTTTGTGGCTTGCCTTTAATATAAGCTTGGATTTTCAAAGGTTTACATACCTTTATACAGGAATGACTAACCTACCCATACCTATCAGATTTTTCTTTACACGCCATGAAAAATGCTCTATAAGTAAATATGTACCTTTAAAAACTTTCAAAGAAAGATGCTGACCAAAGTGACCCTCATGTCTTACTCATTCGAGGTCAGAATTAAATTTTGAAGTGTGTCCACTTCGTGACGCCCAGGTCAGATTTCAGATCCTATTTTTGGTATTCCAAGCACGTTTGAACTGATATAGATTAAAATATGACGATATCAATCTAGATATTTATTATTCATCTCTTGTGCTGCACGACTTGCATTTCACCTAATGAATATTTTACAGCGTTTCTGAATAAATATGAAACACGACTTTTGTATTATCTATGGTCGAGATGGAAAAGTCCTTTCATGGGTCGGAACATGGTGAAAGGCCTAGAGGTCTTTGGTACAATTTCTGAAAAAGGAAAAGTGTACAGTAAGTACCTACCTAATGGCGCAATAATACTTGGTCGTTAGCCCGCATTCGCGGGTATCCGAATGACTTTACCCGAATTAGGGCAGACTTGACTAATTCTGATGTCTATGGAATTAGACAATGAAGGTGCTCAGTGGTAGATATCAAATAACAGAAATAAAGAGGTTACAGAGCATGAATGTACGAATATTTACGTCGTTGAAAACGGGACTGCCATTTGCCAAAATGCAATAAATAGATAGTTACTTAGACAGAAACGAAAGCACAAAACTCAAATATTCAAAGCATTTATGTATTTCAATTAAACTAACTTAATTTTAAGAATAACAGTGGTCCTCATTTCAGACAGGTTAATGAAGACACTTTTCAAACCGTATAGTAGGTACAAACTGCTATTAATTAACCACAGCCCAAAAAGCAACACTTCTGACACAGCATCTAATATGTAGATTGATCTATGCTACGGTTAGCCACGATTGACACTGTCATGTCTTGGACGAATGATCATTCTTTACTGATCGAGCCCTTGTACTTTGGAGTAAGCTCTCAATCTGTGTCAAACGAGATGGATAGGTACCTACATATAAAATACGAGCGAGGTAATTGCGTAGCACAGTAACAGTAGCAATGAATTTAATTTTGACAGTTCAACAACATTCATTGCGTTATTTACGTTATTGAGCAGACACGTGTTTCCAACATATGAAGCAATGGATTAGCAATATCCTTCAAAACCTGTGGTTAATAGTGTGTTACGCAATTAGGGTGCTGCATAAGCAACTTTTCCACTTTAACATAAGCACATGAGTAGGTAAAGGCAACTTTTTTCTTTCTTTCTTTTAATCATGTGCTTATGTTAAAGTTACAGGCTGACTACCCCTAATATTAATTAGTACCTAATTAGTAGATACAACAGATTCAGCAGAGTGATTGTCTTTCCCAACATTCTAAAAATGAGTCTTTCTGTGGCTTCATTTACACATCTTTTACCTTCAGTAGCATGATCATTCGAAGACAAGACTAGAAACGTACCTACGGCAGAAACCAATATGTTTATCTTAGAATTGGTAAAAAATAATGATAAAATAACTTCCTGAGTATTGTGAGCAAAGAATAAGTCTTTTTACAGTTCCTTCTTCTTGGGAAAGAAGAGTAAAAGCACCTACTTCATGAGTTTTCCAGAAATGGTATATGTCCTTCTTTTTTTTTGGAGAAAAAAATATAGCAATTGTATTACTTGAGTACGCTTCTAAACATGGTTTTGTAATGGAAGTATCTTCACTTGAAGGTGTAAAAATATATTCCCACGGTACCTAAATTAAAAGTAAATGTGGAAATGTTTGTCACAGGATTGTTTCGTTGTTTCATCATCTACAGACAATAGCATAAAGTTTTATTGAATATAGATAAGTATAATAATGAGGACTTAGTTAATGTAAATGTTATCTCGCACAGGCAAGAAATGTTCAGTTGTATTGTGAGTGGTGACGCCTATTGTCATCGCACAATGCGTTCGTATCTCGTTAATTACATTCACGCAGAGCCGAGCCTTCCTATTGCCGAGTAGTTGCAACAACCTGCGTGCTTGTTTTTCATAACAATCGCTTGGTTTTACAAAATTTGCATGCGCCAGCAGAAACAATACGCGGAGGAGTCGACTTGTTAATATCACTGAGAATTACCCGGCAGCGGATTGTCGCGCACTCGACCACTGTAAACAATACAAAACGTCGCCGAGCAAAAACAAACTATAGAAACGGAGCCACAACAAGAAGAATAGGAAAATTGCTTTTGTTTAAAAAAATCTATTTGTTCGTGTCTCGAGATGAACGCGCCTACGGTGCGTCGGCGGGCGACCAATCGCGCGCAGGCGGCTTCCCGCCCCCGCCGGCCGGGCCAATGGCGGCGCGCGCGAACGCCGCAAGAGCAGTTTCCTTTTTTAAAAGTTTCGCCCTCGACTTCCATCCGATTTCCCGCCTCGGCTCCTTAAGTTATGGACGGTGAAAAAATACGTTGATTTATTTATTAAGACGCGAGTTTTTGCGATGTTAAATTATGATGTTGGCTGAAGCAGCTCCCAGCACTGCTGAATGGTTCACAGTTTTTACGGAGAGCTCGGGTGCGCCCGCGACTCTCATATATTTTAATTTCATTGGATTTTTATTGTATGAAACGTGCTCGCAATGAGCAAAGTGTCAAGATAGATCTAAGTTATTCGCCACTTACTTCGTTTCATTCTCACATTAAACTCATCGATAGGCTAAACACATTGATTCAGCTTGCAGTCAAGTTATAAACCGTTGATTTATTACTTAACTGCACCTTTATATTTTCTCTACATAAAATACTTGAACACGTACTGGCTAATTAATAAAGAAGCCAGTTTGTTTAGTTAATTAAGGAATAATTGGAAAACCGTTTAGATTACCTATCTGGACGCTGAAATTGTTTACTTTAATTTCAACAATTCTTGAATTTAATTTAAGACTTTTTGGTATTCAACTTTTAAGAACAGCAAGTAGGTAACCCAAAGTAACCTGGGACAAGGGCAGGAAAATGACTACATAAATCACAAACTGTTGGACCTGACAATCTACAACAGTGAAATGTTGAAGTTTATTTTAGTTAAAGGAGCAAACATTCATAGTTAAAAGTAGTAGTTCAATTTTTCAGATCATAATTAGTAGGTCATGGTAGTCAGGTAAGCTATTATATTATATTATTTATATAAATTACTGCTTAAATATAAATGTGAGACTTGAAGTAAGGGGCACCTAATAGCAATGTGCCTACAAAATAAAACCATAATCTTCAATACTAAGCATACGAGTAAAAATAACTAAGTAAAGTAAGTCCTATTAACGTAATGACAACTTAACTAGGACTCCAATTATCATAATGCTGATGGACAAGACAAGAGGATAAACAGCACAATTCTGCATTGCAGTATTTTTTCGTTAAAACAGGTGATTATACATTTAAGTAGAAACCCCTCTAGGTACCTATAATAAAATTTAAGTGCTGTGAGTTACAGGGTAAAAAAAAAGATTTAAGAACTTCTTTACCCCAGTCTAGTCTTAGAGGAGGTTCTTTCAAAATTTACTATTGCTTTATCATAAAACCCAAGAGTGGACCCATCTCTTAAAAAAAAAATATACCTATAAAAAATGTCCTTCTTTCTTCCCATATCAAGACCAGTAAAAAAGAGAATTACGAGTATGTATCACAGGTTTCCAAGATACAGGAATCGACTAGTTGGGGACCACCGCATATCACAAATTGAATGTCTGAATGTCACCAACAGCTACAGTATTATTATGTTAAATTAATTCTAATGTAATTAATTGTAACAATGGTTAAACACATTTTATTATTTATTATTTTAACTGCCCAGATCTTTTCAATAACTCAGAGTGTGCACGTTGTTTAGTTATATGATCAAAACCCACAACAGTAAAGCTTTGCATGCATTTTCTTAGATAATGTCAGAAGACCATAAATATCACAAATAAAGGCAATATTTCGAGTTATAAAATAAGATGGAGATAATAATAAGAAAAGGGAATATAATAATAAGGGAAGCTGCATCCTCCCATAGGCTTAAGTATAGTACTATAAGCTTTGAAAATACTTAATGAGTCTGCTACTAAGGATAATGAAGTGGCATTTTTCCCAAGGGGGAAGCCTAGCAAATTCGAGGTTATTGTAAAGTCCATGATTAATAGTGGACGTCTATGTGGATTAAACTTTTTGAGGAGCATAAATGAAGACGGGATGTTGTCTGGTCGGATATTATTGGCCTTAAATATATCCATCGATTATTATTCACCCAAAAATATAGAATAAAAAAAAGCATTGTAAAGCAACTGGATATAAGCCTCCTGGAAATTTTATTTACCTACCTATTGGAAAAACACCAACTTCGATTTTCTACATCGAGTCAGCATTGCTATTCTGTAAAAATCTCACCGTGAAAACTTAGGTGAAGTGAGCTGTCATTCCACCTGCAGTGCGATTCTGTAAACAACTCATCGTGAAAACTTAAGTGAAGTGAGCGTGGAGTGAGCTGTCATTCCAACTAATGCTAGGGATTGACACTATTGACAGCTCATTCTAAGCTCACTTCACCTAACTTTTCACGGTGAGATTTTTACAGAATCGATCGGCTGTTATCATTATAGGGATTGCCATTGTTGAAAGCTCACTTTACGCTCGCTTCATGTAAATGTTCACGGTGAGATATTTACAAAATAGATGCGCAGGAAACAGAGACCGCACATACGCACGGCAGTCCTCCTGGCTTCCTGCTTGTGGTAAAAAAATGTGATAAAAGGAAACTTAAAAAATACAAAGGATTGAAGACTGTTAGAGGCATCACTATTATAGTAACGTTACGCTGAGATACTCACTAACTCTTTGTGATAGAATTTATGTCATTATCTACATAGGTATTTCTACTTTAGTGCAAATCGTTGAACACGAAAATGTTCTGTAAAAACTCTTATTTCCTATTTACTTTGTCTAGCCTTATCCATGTGATGTATTCTTTTTTCCATCTCAGATCTATGCATGAAAAGCTCATGTGCTAAAATAACGAATCAGTATGATTAATAGCAAAGCTCGCCTACTGCACAGTTGTAAGTTTGTCGCGTAATGTAGGTACAGTAATTTATAAAGCTTGTCACATAATATGTCAACTTATAAAAATATGAATACTCCACACCCATAAGTAACCATTCAGTAAAGAAATAAATCTATCGCAACCAGCGACAGCGGCAAATATTATGCACAAACAACATGATCATAATAATATGCTATAAAATAAAGCCAAACTATAATTACAAAACAATCTAAAACAAAATAATCTATGTTATCAGCGTAACTGAAAGTTATCAGTCGATATCAATCACAACACGAATATAAATCAATCAACAATAGTGCAGGCTATCACGCGTCGATCTTTACCAGAAAACACATATCATTTGCCTAATTAGATTGGGCGTTAAATCGCCAAACAACCATTTATAATCTGTTCATTTAAAAATAATGCCGCATAAAAAACTCGTCAAAGATATTGTCAGGAGATACCAGCCAAACTCTGTTCGCAGGCATCGCTTAAAAAACTCGAAAAAAACTTACTCGAGGCGATCCGTGACTCCTATTTTTTTGTTTTATTATTTTTAATTCATATTATCGTACGGCTATCCCCTTTAATTTTGTTTTTAAGTATGGCCCTCGGTATGCTGGCAGCTACGTTTATGGATATTCAGAATTCCGTGGCGTATCGTCCACGGGGCGATTTCATTTTATGTAAATGTGATGTTCGAGTGCGCCTGCGCCGGCGCAGGTGCGGCCTGTAATTGTGACAGATGTAACGAACTCACCTAACCGATAATTTATTTACAATACCCAATGTTTAGGCATGAAGTAGCACTAAACCGCTCCAGTAATAAGGCTTTGAATCCCCACAATTATCCGTTGTAAAGGGGTAAAAGTAATTTTCAGGAATAAAAGTACGAGTATATTTGAAATAAACTGTAATTTGTATGGGGTTGAAGCTGTTGGCGTAAATAATTCGTAATTGCAATATAATCGTAGTTGTTAATAAAACACCTTTAATTAAGCGTCAACATTTAATTAACAAGACTATTCCAATGAAAATTCACACTTCCAATTTAAAAGCCGTTAGATAAAAGTGACTCAAGACAGTATTTAACAAGATACCAGAAGAGTCGTCATCATCTGCCCAGCCTTCAGCTTCTAGCAGCTGAATACCAGTATTTTACTTGGAGCGACTGCCTATCTTCACAACCCAGTTACTGGGTAATACTATACCCCTTGGTAAGACTGGTTGTCAGATTTTCGGGCTTCTGACGATCCGTAACGACTGTCAAAGATCTACAAATGACAGCCGGGACCAACAGCTTAACGTTTTTTCCGAGACACGGAAGGTCTTGGAGATACCAGAAGAGTAATGCACCTATATGTTACCATATCTTTAAAAACTGAACATCTGATCACGACAAAATGAGTACAATATAATATGACGATAAGCTTCACCATCCTTGACAGTATCACACGAATGTATTCAGTAGTTTTTTCTTCAGATTACGGAGATAGAACCGCACCTGGCCGTTTAGGCATCTCACTATTAAGTAGGTATACATCGTCTATTCACCTCATGCCACTAATGTAAAGAACATAATAGTTTCTGGCCAAGACATTAGGTTTGAGCGCTATGTCTAAATTGTAAGTTTAATGTTGAATGATGAGGGTGAATCACCAGAGAAAATAAAATTTTATATATCTTTTTACTGTTCTAGTTAGATAATTGATTGATAGTTTTTCTGTGTTTTATTTTTCACTCGTTAATTTAATTTGAAAAGATGTAATTTGGTTTTATATACGAGTTCAAATTAGATTTTAAAACATCATGTTTTGTTGTGATGTGTGTCCGTTTAAGTTGCAAGATTAAAATAATTTTTTTAGTAGGTAGTGCGAAACTTTGCCAAAAAAATATTTGTTTACAGTTTCGGCAAGCAAAAAAGGAACAGTGTGTACGAGCTTATGAGCATGAGTCACTAATTAGAATTCAAAACTAACAAGCAACCGCTACTAACCGGTGTCGTGTATATCAACTTCTGTAATTACTTTTTTATAGGATTACAATATTTTAAATAGACTTGACTGACATTCTAGTGATGCTTAATTTATTCTTAAGTTGTGATTCAGTTGCGTTTAGTTACAGTGGCCTTAACTTGATACGAGTTTAGATTGATATTATTATTAATTGTATCTATTAATATTTTTATGTCTCGCGGCTTGGCTACTAAGTATTTGGCCACCCAAGTTATTTAATCAAATGTGTGACGTCGAAACGGCGAGAATGATAGTTGCAAATGTAATAGGTATAACTAATATATTATGCCATATTTATATCTCCCGGATGAGACGAGAGCCGCTTATCAAGTTAATGGTTGGGAAAGTTAGACCTGAAAATGTTTTTAGTGTATAAATTCAACTTGATATTTTGTTTTCGGCAGAAAATGGGTTGTTTTTTTAAGATAATAAAGATTAAGAGTGTCCTCTAGCACTCAAGCAGCTGATGTCCAATCCGTAAACGTTATATGTGATGAGTGAACGTTATATGTGTGAGTGTTATGAGTGTTATACTTATTTAGAAAAAGTGGTTGTTACAATAGGTGCACCTTTGCTCACCCTCCGGGAATAACAGGTGTGATGATATTTAAGACAAAGACATTTATTCGTCGGATATGGTAGAAAGAGTTGTGGGTTATGGTTAGAAAGAGCTGTGCCCAAAAATGTACAATAGCGTACCTATACGAGTACCTAACTATACTACTTATTTTTTGTTTCTCCCGCATAAGTGTCAATCCCATAGTCAATCCCGTAGAAAAATCGGAATAAAAAGTATCCTATGTGTTATCCAGATGTATATTGCTGTTCTGTTTAGCAAAATCCGTTCAGTAGTTTTTGCGTGAAGAAGTAACAAACATCCATCCATCCGTCCACCCGTCCTCACAAAGTTTCGCGTTTATAATAATTATTAGTAGCCTAGTAGGATATGAAAAGAATAAGATAAGCTATTAAAATTCCTCTTTAAACACTATTATATTATTATAAGTATAGTTAAACCTATTTACTATAATGATAAACCCACCATTTTAACAACAAGCGCGAACTGTGTAATTGTATAGTTTGTGTAAATAGTATTTCCTTGTAACTGGGTAAGTAGCTGTTTTAATTAACTAATTATTATCAGATAACGGGGTATGTGCGCATGCGTGGCATGTAGTTATGTTAGGTATCTTAGTTTAATCTGAAAACATATGAGTTCGTTTGTGAAATGTTTTTTGAAGTGAAAACTTCTTTAGCGGCGTTGTGCACTTTGTTGTGATGGGTAAAAAATATTAAACTCGCGTCAGGACACGTGACCTGCCGGTCGATTCTGTAAAAATCAGTAGCAGAACTTAGGGTAGAGCACCTTGAGACAATTCAAATTAATAAGCGCGACTTTCCAACCAGCGATGTCACCTGTAGATACACATAATAATGTAACTAGTTAACTAGTTACATTACGGCTACAGAGGAAGTAACTGATGTTCGATGTTCTACAGATACTGTTACAGATAAGGCTGCCTTGCATTCAACATCAACATTTTCATTTTTGAAATCAACATTTTTTGAATACCCTCCCGATATGCATCTACATAGATTTCTACATTTTCGTTGCCTAACAAACTTGGTAAATACTATGTTTCATAAGTTTAATTTTTGGACTGGCTTTTGTACTAGCTGCGCCCCGCGGTTCCGGGAATAAGTTTCGATCCCGTGGGAATATCGAGATAAAAAGTATCCTATATAATAATTCTGGTTATAAACCATCTGTGTGCCAAATTTCATCCAAATCCGTTCAGTAGTTTTTGAGTGAAAGAGTAACAAACATCCATCCATCCATAAAAACTTTCACATTTATAATATTAGTAGGATTTGGATAGGTTAATGAAATACTTTTTTGTTAACCTATGCTATCCCACCGCTGGGCAAAGGTCTCCCCCATACTTTTCCAATTTTTCTTATGTTGTGCCTTCTCCGGCAAATCGGTCAGGAACGAGTACAAATCGCCAGCGTTTCTTAGCCCTGCCTCGGTATCGACACCCGTCTTCAAGTATCCACTGCACGACAATCCTGGCCCATCTGTTTTGATGCATCCTGCGTATGACCCGCTCAGTTCCATTTCAGCCTCGCAGACTTATCGGCAACATCAGCAATGCCTGTCTTGGAGCGTACCTAATGAAAAACTTAAAACTGCGTATGTACGCGTACTATGCCATATGGAATGGCAAATCATCGAACGGGACTCAGATACATACTTAATACCCAACAATTCACAAGTTTACTTTAGATTCTCGTCTCTCCTGTTTTATTCATTACGAATTAGTAAATCTTACTTGGTTATTCAATTAATGATCCTTTATTGTAAGAAGAAAATATGTTGTAAAAAGTAGTAACTTAGTATGTTCTTAAAAAGTGACATTTCGAAGATCGTATGTACTTATGCATAAATTTCTTCTGCAAAATACAATAACGAGATAGGTTTAAGCAACGATAAAGCTTTGACCCAAGAACCAAGCACATCGAACAAAACGAATACAAAATCATTGAACCCTTATGTTCTACACATCGTTACTAACATATCACTACAAAGCCGAGGCGAAAACACGGCGTCTTATAAAATATTGTTAATGCAATATTAACGAGATCTCGGTTATGTAAAGCTGCAATATTTTGCATTTAATAAGGGCCGTACATAGCTGGCCGCGTGGCCGTCGGCGAGAGATGGATCCTCAGATACTGAAGCTCTTCGATCGAGGCTCGTTCACTATGAAATTATTGGGAAACTCGATTCGTGCGCGATGCATCTGCCGACGACGCGCCAGCCTCGCTAATGTTCCTTGCAAACGATCCGAGAAAGCCGAGTAGGTTTTAGAGATAAATCTGAGAGATAGGGAAAATACTTTCTTACTTCTACGTCCGTTGCATATAGTTAGGAAGTTTGCAGTGATATTTATTTGAATTTTAACATCTTGACTGTTTTATTCTATTTCTATGCGAAATGCTTTTTCGTTTGGTGATAATAAATTAATGAAAGAGTATTGAAGGTATCTTTGGAACCGGCACGTAAGTGTGTGGGCCTGAGGGGGGGGGGCGTGACGCGGCACCTGTACCGATCGTTTGAATATTCCTCCCAAATCGATATTTCATGTGATCGCCGCTCATCTGTAATTAAGTTTGGATTAAAGTTCTCGAGTCGCTAGGCGCTATAATCGTCACTTTTGTTGGTCGTGCGTGTTATTTGTTTTGGGGAAATGACAATGGTGTTACTTTTGGGTGGCGGTGTCAATCTTATAAGCTTTGGTAATGTGCGTTTTGGTTACAGTTTAGATAATATCATTAACACTAACCAAAAGCCACTTAAATTATGCCAATGGTAAATTATAGTCACAAGTTGAAAGTTTCTGAAAGAAGGTTTGAAAGGATACCGTAACATACGATCCTACTTCTTAACCGTACTTTAACGAAATTCCTTTCTTTTCTTAGGCATCTCTGAATACATAAATTAAATTGAACCAACTGAAAACACTTACAATACCACATTATGTAAGCTTTCGGGGTGGTATCCCATTCCCCAGAAAAGAAATTTTCCCCAACCTCCGATGAGAGTCACAGCCCGGAATGGTGGGCTACGTCGCATACAATAAACATGCTCATAAATAAATAAATAAGGCCGAATTTAATAACAAGCCCGGGCTTAAGTAATGGCCGCCAGAAGGCACCGGTACATATATTATGGCCCACCATTTTATAAAGTTTTACGCGCATTTCTTAGCGTTGTATTAAAATGTTTGAACACTATAATTTGGGAATGAGAGCTTAACAACTTTTTTTAGACGAGTCAAATATTTGGGGAGTTTAGAGACGGTTGTGATCGATAACAGTCCACAGAGCCGTACTGAGCTAAGTAAATATGTACTGTGTCGTATGTTCAGAGGGGTAATTCCCGTAATTTTAAGAATGTTCGCAGTCTGTCCTCAGTCTCAATCTGTCAAAAAAACCTCTAATTTTCCTTAATTTTTGACAAGTTTTTGATATTGATTGAGATGAGATTGCCACCTAATTTTGAATGTTTTTAATTACGAGAATTAAAAACGTCTTCGCCTTCTGGTATCCGTCTACTGTGATGTACTAAAACTACTGCCTACCTACTTCAACAAACTACCTACTTGTTATGATTGAAATGAGTAAATTAAGTACATTTTTCTCTTAATAAAACTGTGTGAGCATAAGCTTTTCAAGCCATGTTTTTCACTAAGTTTTCATTTTCTAATGATCCTAATACACAGTTATTAGACGAAAGTGAATAACATAATAAGATCAACGACAAAAGTAGCATATTTTAAAGTACTCTGATTCAGAACAACTTCATAACGAGAACACCAAATCGTGAACCAAAAACATTAATATCGAAGCGATTCGACAAATTACCTATCAACGAATACGTGCAGCGATAAAATTACAATACACACCTCGGTTATGTGTGCCAGCCCATAACGGCCAGTCGGCTTAATATTGTAGAAAAAGCAGGAATGCGCCAACATGGACCATGCTGTGCCATATTCGACACGGCTGGTGACGAATCCTGGGCCAAAAGAAACATTGTTATAGCATTCCGGCGAAAACAATTGGACTTCTTACGCCTCGTCGTGCCATTTGTGAATAATTTTAGGACAACAGAAAAGTTTGAATGCTGTCGTTACACAGATAAAATGTTGTAGACCGTACGTGAGAGGATGGTATGAATTAGTGATGCCAAGCGTGTGAGAAAAAGTTTGTAGTGGTGTCGATGCTATGCCGATAATCTGTTTAGTGGTTATTAATATCTGGGAGCGAAAAAATTGGTGGTGCGGTCATGTCTGCGCGCTTAGTTCTTTGAATCTGACTTGGACGGTGTTGGTGTTCAAAAAAGTGACAAAATAGTATTAATTTGATTGATGCATTTAATTATATAGCAGGTTGTGATGTTGAAATAGTATTTTCCTTAGTGCTACAGATGGCGTAGCTCTACGCCGCACGTCTACGAGAGGAACTCACGTGATGTGCCTAATGAGAATGTTGTGTTAACGTCTACTGTAACATATCCATAAAAATCTTTATAATTTCAGAACTCTATTATTATTTTCGTATTTTCACTAAATGATTATCTTTTTCCCTTAGCAAGAGATAGGATGGCACCTGCTTTCGCTCCAAAACGCGATACCAGATAGCACACGTCTATGAAGCGCGACGTTCAAACGCGCTCTCACAGACACTGCCAATGATTATAAATCTAACATACTTTACAGCTCTCAAAGCTTAAAACAAATGCGGTACGCAGTAAATTAAGCCATCGACAGTGTTGCTAGGATGCCATCACGAGCGCACGCTGAATAGTTTGCGATTGCGCTGCGTTTTTCAAAGGCATACCTGGCGCGGGTGCGAACGTCGTGTGTGACGACTTTATCCGTCGAGTGCACGTCTTTGGTGAGCGGACGCCGCGATCTAGATCAGCGGCGCCGACTCGCGGCGGCGCGATGCTATCGTAAAACAACCGCGCGACAATTGCTAACACCGGCGCCGAACAACAACGCGAATTATTCAAAGAGAGGCATCCAGCGTGTGTCTGTGCCGCCGACTGACCGCCCCGCGCCCTGCGCCCTGCTGCCATTGTTGACATACCGATTTCTAAGAACGTGTAATTTTAGCGCTCATTTCGACGACGCAGTCGACTCGTTGCACGCAGTTTGAGCTTTCAATCCGTAAGACCTATGTTCACGACTTGAATAAAATGTGGTCTTTGTTTATCTTTGTGGATAGACTATTTACTTGAAATTCTTATCCCTACATGGTCAGACATGTAACCCAACAGGTACATTTGATATCCTTATTAGCTTATTCACGGAACGGGTCGTAAAAATGCCAGAGCACAGTCATCTAGGCGAGATAAAGCTGGACTCGAAACGACTCACGCACGCCCCATTCCGCAGTAGCGTTAGACTTGTACTTAGACGTGGGGACACGTCGGCTGCTCTCGAATGCTTTCAGATGCTCTGTTTCTGGGAAGACGAGGAGGGGGAGGGGTCGAGGGGGGCGGGATTCCGTCACGTGCACTCGCACATCTGATAGCGGCCGCCGCGGGGAATGTTGCACGTTCGGGCAAGCCCAGCACGCAAATGCTGTGCCGACTTGCGATCTGTGAGTTGCGAAATTGTACCCACTTCTAGATCTAGACAACATGAAGTCAGTTTAGGTACCAGTTCATGTCACCTGAGACAGTTAGCAAGAATAGCAGTTTCCGTAAAGTTTCATTGGGTGGAGACATGCAACTATTTTCCGCGATATTATCGATAGCATTCCTGAAAAAGTTGTAAACTGGAAAAATCTGCGTTCGCACTGGTTTACTTAACGTTGATGCTATCTAAAGTTGAGGTTCCGATACATAACTTATTTATTTATTTCACCGGAAAATCTGAAGGCCAATTCTTGTAGGTACATAGACCACATTCAAATTCAAGTCTCAATCTCATCTCAACGACAATCAATAAAAAAAAACTAGTCAAAAATGTAGGGAAATTTGATGTATTTTTGACATATTAGACTGTGAACGTTCTTAAAATTACGGGAAATGCCCCTCTGGTCCTTGCTGGCTTAATCTGAAACAATTTTTTCTAATAAATACATAAAGGCTCCTAGATGGATGTTGTTGTATGTTGTCGAAATCCTTCAATTTAACTAACAGACAGAAATCATACTAATATGGCAAACACAATGGCACTAAAGCGATTTGTTAATACACAAAATAGAAACAAAACTCGTGCCTCTAAATATGAATTTGGCCAAAAAGCGTCACGGCATACGCATGCGCGGAGACCGCCGGGCGCGCTTGCCGCCCGCGCATTCCCGCCTTTTTGCCTGTCACCGCCAGACGTATTTATTGCAACACTGATGGCTGTTAGTGTTGCCACAGTCGATACTCCCAAGAATAGGAACTTCATTTTTAGGGATTTAATTTCGGGTATGAGGACATTTTCCTATAAAAAAAACTTGGTATCTAATGAAAGAGCGACCCGCAAAACATTTGATGAATGAATGAATGATATATTACAACCCAGATATTTAATAGATATTAAAATCACCTACTCGGATCTCGGACTCGGAATCACCTATCTCTGCAGGATGACCATCAAAATGAAAGAACCCTTTGGTCAGTCATGGAAGAAAACTTTTTCCGGAGAGGAAAATCTAGAGTTGTCATCGATAAAAATGCTAACAGCGGAAGACATTTCTGATGAAATTATTCTTTGCGCATGTAAAAACCTATCAAAAATAAAGTTATGAAATAAATTCGGTAGAAATCTCCAATCACCATAAAATTCCATTTTTTGACAAGGCAACCCTGATATCGAAGGATTTAAAAATTTGACAACGATCCTCTCAGCTCTGATACTAAATCCTATTGTATCAACTTTTGTTTTGTCCCTTTTTTATATTCTTTCGCGCTACAATTCATACACGGGAGCCTCTCTGCTGGAACAATAGAATATCATAAGATTCTTACAAAAAGCTGTGGTTATGATACATGCCCTTATGTCCACAGGCCTTGCAAAAAGTCTATGATTATGGTTATATTCAAGGGTACAAGTTGGCTACTGTATAGGTAGATCTATGATGCACAAACCGTGACATTAAAACGAAACAAAATGCCAAACCCCTTTATTCATAAACGTTGCTAAAAATTCAGTAGTGATTAGCAACTGTTTAACCGTACATTTTTGACGTTTAAACGTCACTCAACTATAATCATCGCTTATTTATAAACTCCATTATTCCTTAAAAAAAAAAACTATCACTGTCATACCCTGCGACAGTGACAGTTTTTTTTGGATAGTAAATATGCCAAACTGCTTTATTTATTCTTAAGTTTAAAATTATTTGACTATTGAAAAATTGTCCTTTTAAGTGCAAAAGCAACAGCCAACCAAGTACCTACATAAGGTGACATTATTATTTGGGATAGACGGATAGAGTTGAACAAAAAACCTATATCCTATCCTTTATTTTGGTTTTGTTACCTACTTTTTTTTATATAATTTCGGTTTTTTTTATTTTTGATTGTGTTGAGTTTAGTTTTATGATCTTCCTGTGCGAGACGCAATAAATACTTTTTCTTTCTTTCTTTATCTAATAATTCTATAAACATGAAAGTTTGTATGGATGGATGGATGGATAGATAGATGGAAGGATGGATGGATGTTTGTTACTCCTTCACGCAAAAAATATTGAACGGATTTTGATGTTGTTTGGCACACATATGCTTTATAACCAGGATTAACACATAGAATACTTTTTATCCCGATATTCCCACGGGATCGAAACTTATGCCGGTGAAACCGCGTTGCGCAGCTAGTAATATTATAAACATGAAAGTTTGGATGGATGGATGGATGTTTGTTACTCCTTCACGCTAAACCTACAGAACGGATTTAGTAGTTCTCTTCCTTGACGACTAATATTATTACGACCATTAATCACTTATTCATTATCACTTCATAATTCTAAGCACTACTAAGATTCACATTATATCGGATAAACATTTATAAAAAAATTGTGACGGTATTTCTGTTGTGACAGTAGGTAAAATTGCAAACATTTTACGATTTCCAACCTAATCTAAAATTCTTAGATGCAAACAGATACAATAATAATTACTATTGGTGAATTATGAGTTTTAGATTTTTTTTTAAAAATATTTTGACTGTAACTGTCTACATTACATTTTCGACAGGATAAAAAAAAAAACATAGATCCACTAAAGAAAATGCTCATAAATAGGTTACACACCTAAGTTCATAATTCGAAAGAAAAGAAGGAAAATATTTTTTAAGGACGGAAATACTTGTGTTATTTTTAATTTTTATCAAACGCAAGCCTACCAGCCTAAAGGCCAGTCTACAACACGACAATATGAATAAATTGCATAAAAATTTGGCCACGGGATAGGCCACACGGACCGCTCCTTCGGGACACACACAACACAAAACGATGACTATGACATAATTGTTTTTGTTGATTGTTACGGAATGTTATCAGGTCTGCGAACACCGTTAGTGCCATTTTTGAGAAGTTTAGATTCATATCTTGTAAATCATATTTCATTTGGAATCGATTCCTTTTATTTTTATTTAAAAATCGTTGCCCCACACTAGGAATTTCTCCTGTATCGTGGGTGCGTTTACAAACATTTAAACTCACATACAAAAACAGCCAGGCCCGGAACAACTACTTGTAGGTCATACAAATATTTGTTCCGTGCGGGAATCGAACCCGCGACACGCAGCGCAGCAGTCAATCGCTTAACCACTGCGCCAACCGTGCCGACAATTTGTTCCCGTTCCTTGAGGAAAATTGTGAGATTTAGGGCGACCTAAGGGCAAAGCTCATTGACCAGTTCGATAGTTGAGTTCCTCCTATTGGCTAAGAGGTCTCATCGATAGAAGTGAAACTCAAAAAACTCAAACTCAAAGTATTTATTTCAAATAAACCAATTACAGGCACTTTTGAATTGTTAAGGGGTCGGTCAGTCAGAAAGATGAAACTAGTTGCCCATTCCAAAGCGTAGCAGGTACCTAAGTATGGGGAAGAACGGACAAGAATCTCCACGGACACTCTTACAAAATATTGGTTACATCATTCTGATAAAATTATGCATGTGAGGACGGTGCAGAACGTTAAAAGCGTCCGTAAAGAAAAGATAAAAAAAACAATTTGAATATTAAATTAAAATAAGCCGTGGCAGCTGAGAGATGACCAGTCCCTAATGATAATTAAAATACCCACCTATTCTTCCAAGGAGGCGACAATTTCCTTACATGCTTAGACGAGCTATTAATCCTATATTAAAGTAGTTCATAATAAAGTGCCAATATAATTCTCATCACAAAACAAAACTGAGCAAAATGAAGAAATTACTTTATATGCATTTTTGAACAACATATTATATTGTTTACCCATACTTGAAAATGATTGATGATTTTGAATTATGAATTCCGACTTTAGGACATTGCACATTGGTTGAATTTCCAATTGGGCCAAGTATATTGAAAAGAAATTTGGATAAAATTACAGAAAAGCAGATTGCGACAGGCACATAGGCTATACGGTCCTTTCATAGTCCAGTAAGTATATAAATATTTAAATTAAACTTGAAAGTAATCTGATAGAACATAACAAGCCTTTATTGAACGCTACGAGCACTAATATTGATAAACCAAGCCCAACGTTTGCAAATAGCAACAACATTTCAATTTCCAATATCTGCAGCGCTTTCATAACTCATAAAGAACAATCGTCATTGCCATGTGTCGACGTTCGAACAAATACATCAGGTGCGTCATGCTTGCCCAGTGCCTGGTACTTATAAATCATTGCTCTATGCTTCGTCCTTCAGCCTCAATACGGCGGCGTCCTGCTGTTTAACCTCACAAATTTACGATGCCTCTCGCAGACCAGATGCCAATCGTATTCCCAGCGTTATTTCAACAAAATGCATGTGATTTATACAAAACTCATCGTACGCAATGCTAATATATCTTTATGACGTAATATTGGGATTGGAAGTGTTGAAAGTGCAGTTTGTGGTGTTGCGAGGAATTGCGAAATATGTCTTGGTATGTGTATTTTGCTCGCTGATATTTTTTGATGATATAGACCAGAACAATTTATATACGTAACACTACATTCGAGTCGATAATCATCGCATTGCTGATCATATGCCTCTGTAACTTACCACTAACATGAATAGTGGCAGAAATAATAACTAGCTATGTAGATGAAATTGTGCACTATGCTGGATATTAGCAAACAGGTGAATACTACATTTCTTTATCCTAGCATTCCAAATATGTTTACTATGTGAGCTGGTGAGAAGAAATTGGTTGAGATCGGTACTGCATATGTAAGGGAAGTAGATATGGAATTAAATGTAGCATATTTAACCTTTATGACAACTGCATGTAAACTTCCATAAAATGTCATTGTAATATATGTTAAAATGTATTATGGTGAACATCTTATAAGAGGTCAGTGTCGTGTCTGCCTCGTGTCTGCAGAATACGTGAATATATCAAGGAATCGCAAGCTCCCCACGTCAAGGCCCCACGATTTCCAACACGAATAAATATTCCTTTTATTCCAATTTGTCAGCTAAGCCACTCTCAGCGGCGACTTATCTCCGTATTCAACGGTAAGCTCCCGCCAAAACAATACGGCAGTATCGTTAAAAAACGTGCTTGAATACAGCATTTATCATCGTTGATTAAATACCATTGTTTTGTATCGGCAGGCTCGGGGTCCCCGGCGTCGTGCTCGTTTTGCGTCTCCCTCCGTGTCTCGCATTGTACCCGCACGGAGACAATAAGTCTGTTAAATTGGCCTCCTATACTCGTTATATTATGTGGCCGAGGAGTTCGTATTTATGTTCGCTTCGGACGCGTGCTCGCCGCTTGCGAGCCCGACTCTTGTAAATTCTTGCGAGCCAACAAAATTTGTTTTCGCTGCACTTTTATTATGATTTGTTCTAATATCTCGAGCTTCGAGCATTTTTTACGACGGCATACAAGCTGTATCTTTGTCGGTCGTAACGAGAATACATGGAGGTATTGTTAACTTTTCTTTGTACAATTTGCTTATCATATTAGATTCAAACTAAAATTCCGAGAAGACAAAGACGGTATCAAAATAGTGGTACGCCCACGCGGCGTCGGCAGTCGCGCTCGCTGAATCACGTACTGCAATTTCCAAATCTAGATTTAGGAAGAAACGGCTGTGTCGTGTTCTTGAAACTAAATGCATTTCGAAGAAGAAATCTCAGTCAAGTGTCCTATACGTGACAACATACTCAGCGGCGGCGAGACTTCAATGGAGCCACGCACGTGCCACTATGTTTTTCCAGTTTTTCCACCGGCCGCTATAAGTACCTGCCGTATTATATGATATTATACCTTCATATCCACGCGTACGACAAATAAAAAAACTTGAAACGCTATTAAGACGCGTAATGATATTTTTCCGGACGTAGGAATCGCAACAAGAAAACGTTCCGCAGATCATTTTTGCTTATCTTAACGTTGCTAACTCGCAGGAACTCGATACAAAGCATCGCACGAGTCGGGACTCCTTTAATTACTGCGAAAACAAATGAGAAAATATGACATAAATTATGATCAAATGCCGCCCCGATTCAATCATTATTATATGAATGACTGTCATAACATAGTCCTAATTAGGAGCGTGGTTCATCTCGAAGCTCATAATTAATATCAATAAATTAATGTCGAAATATGAACATGGTCACATAACGAGATCATGCCGTATCGAGAACCTCTAACAAAAAGGTAGAATGCTGCGGTTGGCAATACAAATGCAGCTCGGACAAATACGAACGTGGCACATGAAAAACTTGAATCTCTCAAGCGTAGTATTAACATGGTTAATTAATTTATTAATTAGCATCAATTAATCGTAATACGGCGGCACGGCGAACCCCTGGATACGGGCGGATAGCTTTTCCGGCGAAGCTTAGTTTTTAGAAGACAATTAGCATGATGTCTACGTAATAATAAACGCGATTCCCGCAGTTGCCGACAGGTTTGTTATGAAATGTTAATGCCATCGGCTGCTCCTCGAGGAAAAACTGGCTGCGACCGATACGAGCAAAGAAACCAGCGGGATTCTGTTTGATTTTCTTATTGTACACTTCTATGAACAATAATAGGTCGCTACGTTGCTCCTAGTCAAAGTTGTGAAAGCGAAGCGAGTGCTCATTGAATACTAATTCAAATATTTGCAACGGATGATGCCTCGGCCCGAGTCAAGTAGACATTGATAAATAAACAGCTGTCAATAGTCTGTCCGGGCGGCGGCGAAATTCGAAAATGGTTCGGGTTCATTAATAACCGGAATGGATCGTAAGTCGCGAGCGAGATGATGGTGATACGCTACCTGTGTTCGTGATTAGCCGCCGATGGCCGCGACTGCGCCCGCGCCCTCATGTAACAAATGCATCATACATTACAATATTAATTTAAAGAACGCTTGTTACCAAATCTCCTCGGGAGGCAGACATCTAAGCGTTTAATGAATTCTATTCGCGTATCATGTTTCATGTTAAAGGAAAGCGATAAATCAATAGGACTCGCTCATGCGGTGTCGAATTCTCCACGATTTATGTGTCGTTTAACTCACGATGACAGATTTTAGAAGTTTTGTAGGCATACATTATGTGGTTAAGAACAGCACCTCGGGTTAATAACGGCACACCGGGAACGCGCCGCGTCCACAAGGTCACAGTTTTATTATATTTTTAGTGGCGATTAGCATAAAGTTTTGCGCGTCGACGCATTTCGTTTTATTGTTGTATTTTATGTTTAGTATTATAAATATTGGCAGTTTCTTCCTCGTGGGTATCAGTACGCGCGATTAGGGTTTGAGCGCCGGCACTTGTCGACTCATTTATGGATCGTATACTTGGTTTACAGACGCCGTTCTAGATAACGGGGTATTGATAGCTTTCGGATTAGTCCTTCAGCGGAACGTCTGAACGCTCGCCGCGTAATAAAATTAGCGTGTAGTGTTAGCTTTGTCGCGGACGGTCGTATACTTTTTATATGCGAGTTAAATACCGAGCCGGGCCGAGATGTCGATCGGTCATTAGAATGGAATTCAATAAACTAAATGGCGTATGGTATGAGTGAGTGTTCTGCTCGCTACCGTGTCGTATCAGATTCGGTAGCGGGCCCGCTATCTCGGACATTACTTTATCATCTCTTATCGAGCAGCGGCTGTGTTCCAAGCCGAACGTCCCAGATGTGTCTGTCGATACTTAAATATCATAGAGGGTTATGTTAGTTTTATGTGACCAAAAAAAGTTAAACATCGCCTATCTCATGATCAGTTGGAGTCAGTAACTAGAGGTTAGAATTCGAAGATTCCGTATAAAAAATAAGAGATCGTTAAAGAAATACTTTGCATGTTTTGTTTGAGATATGAACACCAATTCTTGTGGGCGAGTTACGTTTTTCAAAGTCCTCTCAATGGCTTTGCAATAGAGTCCAGTTTGCGATAGCTTAGGAATGTTCTAACTTTTCAATGATATTTTATTACAATCTCTAACATTGACCTGTTAAACATTGTTTATTCAAATGATTTATTTTCTGTCGCATCATTAATGGTTTTTGGATGTGATTCATTTTGGTGTCCTCAGCAAAAGTAATCCTTATTGTTTTTTTACTAGGGATTATTGTAGTTGTTCCAGTTTGCTTCGATATAGCCTTATATTCTATCAGTGTGTAACCTTTTTTATTTTTTTATTATTGTAAATTTCTCTCTGGTCTAAGTCTTCACCCAATGGGTGTACATTACCTAATCCACCCAATGGGTTAGGTTAACTTTGTTATTCCAGTCACAGACCACTGGTTTCACTCGAGAAGGAAGTATTTTTTTAATTCTATTTCTGTAACGGACTAGCTATGAGAAAGTTAAAATGTAGCTTTGGTAGGATTAGAGTGCAAGGTTGGCAGCAAGGCTGATTGCCCGGGATAAGAACTTGAAGTATTGTCACTCATAAAGTAGTTATTAGATATATATACGATGATATATAGTTTTTATTTCACAAGACAAAGAACCTTCAAGATTTTTACCCGAAAATTTAGGGCTAAAATTTAGTAATACATGAGCAGAGGTGACCTAGTGGTAACGGCCGCGACTTACGAGTTCTAGGTCGTGGGTTCGAACCCAGACAGACGCTTTACTTTGTGTAAATTATTTCATCACCACTACTCTCAAAATAGTTAAGGAAAACATCGTGAGGAAACGTGTCTTAGAACCAAAAGTTCGAAGACATGTGACAACTACCAACCCGCACTGGGCCCGCATGGTGGATTACAGCCCCATTCCCTCTCACAGAGAGGAGGCCTGTGTTCTAGCAGTGGGCACATTATAGGCTGATTATGTAATACATCCTTCTTATCTAGTGACAGCCAGCTTGACAAGAATAGAATACTCTTTATTGTACAAGTCCTACGAGTACCTATATGTCCCTATACCTTGAGCAGGTATCAAACCCCTTCTCCATCTGACATTTACGACTAGCCCATAAACTTAACCCACTAAAAAGCGTGAACACACATTATGTTTAATGAATCCATAATCCTAACCAGCCCAGCCTCCTAAAATTAATTTATAATCATTATAACTTATCATAATTAAATATTGGTTTTGTAAGTGGCGAAGCGGCGGGGTGCTCCGGTGGCGCTACCGAAGTCCCCGGCCCCCAGGGGAGCACCCAGACAATCCCACGGTACCAACATATTCAAGAATGTCAGATTTGAAAAAAAAGTAATTTTTTGCTTCGAATTCCGAGCGGAAGTGAGGCAAAGATTTTTATCATAGTTTTATGGTAAAGTTAGATTGTTGGATTTTGTTTTTATTATATTTATTGAAAACAAAAGCCTTTGATGGGGAAGGTAGCAAAAAACATCAGCTAGCAAAAGATAGAATAAGAAACTGTTAGCTTAGGGCTGATTTTCTCAACGCCAGATAATTTTATCGGCGGAATCATTTTGAATTTTTGACAGTTGTTCATCCATATATTAACTGTCAGACGTCAATTTTATTCCACGAATAAAAATTATCTGTCGATTGAAAAATCAGCCTTCAGTTCACAATTTATTTATTTATCTCTCCCTTATAACTATCATTATGTGTATTTTTATTTATATAAAAAAAATGTACATAAGTAGTTTATCAGCCATCTTGTTACCATAACGAAAGCATTAGGTTGCTTAGCTTGGGACTAGATGGCGCTGTGTGAAATGTCCAGGGATATTATTATTATTATATTTGATTATTTTTAATTATGAATCTGTCAATTTTTGTTTTTTGATTAATTTTAATGCTTTATTTGATTTTAATTTCGTAATTTTGTAATAGTTCAGGACTATGGACATTGTCCGAATTAAATAAATTAATAAGTAATAATAATTAGTAACACTACACATTCAATACCTAATGTGATAGTCGACGCGACGGTCTCTTAAAAATAATAGGTACTCATAATAGCTGCTAGTATAGTTAGGGGAGACCTGTCCAAAACCGTATATCCGGGCAAAACCGTATAGCGTATGTATTTCTGTTAATAATTCAAATATCCCGCGCCACTGCAGCTCAGCGGTGTCAACCAATCACAGCTATTTGTCAACAAACACTTGTCGCGACAGGCATGCGCGTTTTTTAAATATTTTATTTTATTGTTTTTTAGTGGTTTTTATGTAATTTATGTGCAAAAAGAAGTGCCAATCGTCAAATTTACGTGTACAATAGGTAAGTAACTAATAGTCATGTTGAAAGTGTGTATATTTTTATGTAATTCAGTACATTTGTACCGGTGAAATCAATTACGAATGTAGTAGTGAGTAACGTATTTATACATACAATGGTATGGGTCAAAATCGTATGGGGTAAAATCGTATATGTACGATTTTGACCCGGATGTACTTAAGTGTATTAACCTTTTATTTTATACCTTTTATATTATACCAAAACTTAATCTAGATCACCAAAAGAAAACTAAAAAACAAACAACTACCAATGGCAACGATAACTGACTGTACTGTCTTGAGAAATACGGCACTACTCGATTGAATGAAGGTTGGGTCCAATGTATAGAGTGCAAAGGTTGGGCTCATGAAAGCTGCACAGGTTACGATTCAGAAGAATTGGATGATTTTGTGTGCATGGGCTGCATAGCTGCACATTGATATACTGGGGTAAAATCGTATACAGTATACGGTTTTGTCCATGCCCTGGGGCAAAACCGTAAAACGTAGAAGAATTATTTTTGCTACTTTTTTTCAATTTACGCTTTAATTATCTAAGTTAAAATATTGTGATTGCGTACCTTATGAGACTGGTTAAAAATAACTGTTGATTTAGTACAACTGTGTTTTAAAATTATTGATCAGCATCCACAAACCCTTAGCTATACGGCTTTGCCCCGGTCTCCCCTACCTCTGTACGTAAGAATTATCCAAACCCCTGTTGAGGGAAATTATGACTATCTGACCGGAAAACTTCTGACCAAAATCATAGACAGAGAGGAACATACGAAGAGTGATGATATCTACTAATTAAAATGATATTTTAAGGTTCAAAATCAAAAGTCATTTATTCAAATTAGCTTGAGAATCAGGACTTTTCGAACGTCAAAATTACAAAAGACAGTCCCCTCTAAATGCCCGCCCTTCACAGTTCTGGACTGTAAGTATTTACTTACGTAACCCTTTTTATTTCTTGAGGAAAATATAATCATAAAGAAAATCAAATGAATAAAGTTAATATTATTTTAAATATTAGCATTTAGGGCTCTATCAAAACTATTAATCAAGTGCACATAACTTCTCACACAGACAATAGTTAAAACAAACTTCCTGGAAGACCAGTCGATCAGTAACAAGCATCCAGCGACCATCACTCACAGCTTTTCACTTATAATGATGTTAAAAATGTTACCTAACAGACCATCTTGTCCACCCATTGTACTCAATAACAAACTAAAAGAAAAAAAACAAACTTTAAAAATGACTCCCAATTTATTTAGAATATAAAAAGTCGCATCTCTCCTGACACCGACTTGGGCGTCCTCCTTGCTGCCAACCTTCGTGCATCATTCTTTTTTTTAAACGCTTTGACATTTGGGAGTCGGGTCACTTATTAAATTAGTCTTTGTATTTAAATTAACGATTAATTTATACGTATGAGTGCTCCTGAATGATTTTGGGACGTTTTAATATTATGAAACTAAGATAGAAGACAATAATCATGTGTAATTAACTAAATGAGCCAAACATACGACCCAGTGGGTGGCAAACTACATCGTGGCAGGCCTAGACGGAGATGGCCGGATGAGCTGGACTTCTTTCAGATTGGTCCTTGGCAGCTCTGGACGGAGAGAGGTGGAAAAAGTGTAGGGAGGCCTTTGCCCAGCTGTGGGACATTAACGGCTAATAAAAAATAAAAATAAATTAACTATATTTATCTCAAAATAATTTCGGATGACAGATTTGTTATGGTGAACGTTGAAAATGATACTCTCAAGTGCAGTAGCAATATCGGTATCATTTAAAGTATTTTTTGTACTTATACGCTGTCCACAATACAAAACTTGAAGATATATTTTCTTTTCAAGAAATATGGCTACTAATCACGCAACTTTGGCACAAGTGTTTTGTTTCGTGCTATAATTTTTAAAATTACTGTTGTGGGTTGTGGGCTAATTGTTTACCTACTGCCCAGTACATAAAGTTTACAAACGATATTTTTTTTGAGAGCAAAAAATAAGTACACCGTGCAACAATGTGCTTTTATGATAAATTGCAAGATTTTTTTCCATTCATATTTCATGTTCTAACTTTCTTATGAGCTGAGCTTTTCTCTTTAGATTTTAAAATTTTAAACTGTTGTCTGTGATTTTTTTTTAATATTGACTATGTAAATAAATTACAAATGACGTTCCAAATGTAGCCAGCTCAGAACTTTTCTCCCACGGGCGACGGGGTGATCGGACATGGGACCCGTTTTAAAATAACTAACATTCCCGAAGCCATATTAAATTTACAAACCAACAATACCTCAACACAATGGGCATTCTATCTAAAAATCGTGCGAGAACAATCCTACATACACCCAATGACCCAACAACATCCGATTCCAAGTTCTCGGTAACAGTACCTACATACGAGAGTAACTGATGTCCAACATTAATCCTAATGTACGTATCTAAACGTCGTTTGATCTCCACAAAAATATTTCAATGCGTTCGATAAAAGGTGGAAAGAAATAAGCCCGGTCGAATGTGGCACGGCGGTCGTAAGGTACCAGTACTTCTCGGAAACCACGCGGTCACCGTCATATCACGACCGTAAGGCAGGCCGCGCTGCCTTACGAATGCCATTATCGATGTTATTAACCAATAAGGTTTCATTTAATTTTATCGTAAATAGCGAAATTGTTATTTTATGCGGGAAGGACTAGCTGACTGGTTTGCAGTATTTTAATTGTTATGTCTGGCTGTTTTGCTTTTTGTACCGCTAGCTGTACCTTGGCATTGAATAAAGTTTACCCTTCGCTTTTTACAAACAATAGTATTCTTTGTTTAAATATTTTTAAATAAAATGAAAATGATCGATAGAAAAAGTCAAGAGGCAGTGTTTTGTCCATCACTAAACCCATAGAGGCGCAGGGGCACGACAGATGATCAGTCATGCGCGAGATGCTGCGCGATAAGCAAGCGGTAGCCGCTCATTAATCTACCCACTCCCCACTCTAACCCACCACTTTACCAATTAACCGGACACGACTGTACATAGGTATCTACGGTTCCAAGAAACAGATACAGTTATCCTAAAATATCTGACAGAACAACAAATATCTATTAGGAGAGATACAGTCAATGTGACAATATTACGAGATTTATGACACCTATTATGTGAGTCATATATCATTTGACATATTCAAAAGAGCCTGACAAAAAACTGTGCTACTTGAATTACCATTTGGAAGTTACAAAAAAAGTTTGCAAATTATTTGATACATTTGTAGCGTCCGAAGAATGGGTTATATATAGAATGATTTAAACAGCAATCTTAAATTAAAATATTGTCAATAATTTATTTACACAGTCAGTGTCGAATATTTTATAGAGCCATAAACGTATTTCATTCTCCTTCGTCACTTTCATTGTCCAAGTCAATAAAATTAAAATTATTGCCCATATTACGTAAAAAAAATGTTCGTGCAAGTGTTGTTAATCTCACACGTAATTCATATGGTCAGAAAGTTTTGGACACTTAACGGACAACGAACGTTTTTACGAAAAAACCGCAAGGTAATGAATTTAAGTGAACGCAATACTTATTCCGTCGGAAACCATAAGGGTTCATAACGTTCGCAACTTACTGATCTTGCCAATTTAAGTGGTCTACTTCATATTATAACTATGTTGGTACATTACACGCGGACGCAGCGATTTTAATGTCGTTCGGTAGCAATCATAACGCGGGCGACGCTCCGGCAGTTACTGAAGAGAATTTATCAATCAAGTGGCGAGTTTACGAGTACTGTCGACTTAATGTCGCAGCAGTAAAACGCTGCGTTTGTTTAATGGAATTCATTCGGGTGATCATTGAGGGAGTAAGCGCGCCGCGGGCGGCCGCTGCCGAATTTGAACCTACAACTGTTTTATACCCTTTGTTGACTACCGAATGTAAAATCCATATTCGCAAGGATAATTAAATACAAAATTATGATTTGCCGAAATCGGAACCGTGTTAACTCTTTTCCTTGTTATTGAAAAGTTTTTTCAAAATAAACAAAGCGAGAAACGGGTTGTCCCATGATTGATACAAAACTGCGTAAGGACTGAACTCAGTGTAAAAATAGATGAAATAACTTGTCTAAGCATTCTTGTTGTTTAACGCATAGATATCCATCGTGGTCAGTAACCCTATCCATCATCCGCCTCAGATTAACAATACTGGAATGGAACTTATTAACTGCGTGTACTTACTAGACGTACAATGCAGCGCTCTTGCGCATATGGAATAATGTGCACATGCAAGCACAATAGTCAATTACCTACTTCAAAAGATATTTGATAAAAAGTTGTAGGTAACTACAGGAATTTTCCCTTCATAGTGGGTGCATTTACAGATACAAAATCTGACTCAAACTCCCAGACCCGGAAAAATCTATCTGAAAGGCCCGTAGAATAGTCTGTCAGTCTATAATGTTCCCACTGCTGGGACACAGGCCTCCTCTCTGTGAGAGGAAGCCAGCCGTAAACCAGCACGCGGCGCAGTGCCGGTTGGTAGATGTCACTGGTCTTCGATTTTTTTTTTTGTTATGACATGGCGGTTCACTCAATGTAAAGCGCTTGTCTGGGTTCGAACCTACGACCTACAATTCGTAAGTCGCGATCGTTACCACTGGGCCACCTCGCTCCCGGGCCCATTAGCGCTGAAGCCATATTTTTAGCCACTGTGCTGACCATACTTCGTAGTCATGACATTAATTAGTAGTATTCAAGATTTTGCCCAATTTCCAAGTTTCGTCTTTGAACTTAGATTGAAAATAAAACTTAATGTTTTTAAAGTTTTGGCAATGGTTCCCTTTTTTCTTCGTGGACTTAGAATCACCATAACAGTCGATTAGCTTATCCACCATTGACGAACTGTAATACATTTTCAGATAAACAACAAAAAATATTTTACCTCTCTTCCCAAAGTTCACCCAAAGCTCGGAGAAAAACAGAAGCCTTTACAAAAAATATAATATTTGGATTTTATCTCCTAATGTGCGATATCCTTATCAATCAACTACCGAGGATCACCAATTAACACACGATACTTTTCAATTTACATCATGATAATTAAAAATAAAGACTGCTGCAACAAAACTAATATCCAAATTAATACATACCTCATATTAATAAATACGGGTCGGAGTGGTCACATCTACTTAATTTAGACGATTTACCGTATTTCGGATAGCGTCGGGTACCTTCGGCCGATTCTCGGAAGTCGTAAACGCTCGGCATGGCTGCGCGGGCGCATTTGTGGGTACATATCATCCAGCTTTCTACGTATATGTCGCTGGATGTTGGCGTTTCGGTCGTTTACCCGAAAATCCGGATGAAAAAAATATAAATAATGGTTTGATTTGGTAAAGTCGTTGGATGTGGGTGTCTCGGTTCCAAGAATCAAGAAAGAAGCCTCGGTGTCAGGAATGGCGCAATGAAGAATAACTCCTGTTGGCCAGCGCAGGTGTCAGCTAAAAAGATAACTTTTAACAAAATGATCTCATTTTGCGTTAGATTGGAATCTTCTGTTTACTTAGTCCCTTCCGGATGTTGTAAAGATTTCCCCGTTTCCCCTGCGGATGGAATATTCTCCGCATTTTCCGAATTTATGAAATCCGCATTTCCTGTACACCTCTATGAACGAATTTAAATTTTTGTTTTTTTTTATTACCTACGTGATAATTTTCTCTAATTATTCAAGCTTACGGTCGAAAACTTTTTTATTACCCTTTTCTATCGGACCAACATCGTAATCACAAAAAAATAATCAGCCATCCCATACATCTGGGTCGAGCACCTATTTTTTTTAAATTTATGGATTGAAAAACTAGTGGAAAATTCTTAGGTAGAGTTTTCTCAAAATATTCATCCACTAGATTTTCAAGTCTACGGTCGGAAACTTTGTTATGTAGATGATCAATTTCCCTCACATAATTGTTAACTCTGCATCACCATAAATAGCAACAGCCGACGTTTTAAATTCCTCCATTACCATGAAAATATGGAAAATGTATTAGCGGAAAGCCTGATCTTTAAACGTCATAATTTATTGGCTATTAATAATGGAGATCTAGTTTTTGCATAAGCGTAAGTTGGACATGAAGGCACGCCGCACAGGTATTCAGCCGATCTAAATAATAACTGGACTTGTACGTGCGCAGTGTCTTAGAGCATTCGCTTAGCATTACAATGGCGGGTGAAGAAAATAATTGTTTTTCTTCGTACTTAGTTATTGTAACCTAGAAGTGAATATTGATTTGCTGTTCTTAGATCTGTGTTTCTATTAGCTTTAGCTGTCTGTTAGTTGTTGGGAGGTTAAGTAGAGCTGCTCCTCATTGTTTCAGAAAGGTCTCTTTTGAAGTTTCTGAAGTTAATTCGGGATATTTAGACCAAAGGTGCTTAAAACTTGCTGTAGAATTAAGAAACAAACTTACTATATTTTTTCCGAACAAGTAGGCTGTCGGACAACATGGGAGCTTTTTTCGAAAATGAAAAGTTATTCGACGTCACGTTAGCAGTTCGAGGAAGGGAATGCCAGGTGCATAAAGCCAATTTAGCAGATAATTTGGTTTTCTTTAAATTTTCCGGCACTATACCCTTACTTTTCTAGATTAAGAAGGACTTCAAATGGAATTGGGGTCCAGTGTCGTTATCCCAGTCACCACTTGTTGGTTGACAGACCTTCACCACGCTATCACAGGTTAACCGGTACAAAGCTTCGCATACCTTCATGCGGGTGGGAGTTGCCTAACTAGGAATGGTAAAAACTAAATGATAAAGAATAACCCTTAGTATTTATGTACCCACCTACGACTGTAATAAATACACAGCATGTATCAGAAAGTTATAGTCATATTTAAGGTTGTGGTGCAGACCATGAAACTAAACACCTTTCTCTAGGGGACCAACATCGTAATCGCAAAAATAATAATCAGCCGTCCCATACATTTGGGCAGCGTACCTAGGTATTGAAGTTAGTCCCATGGATAACGTTGTTCAGTTTGATGTATCCTTTAAATATGACCATAACTTTCTGATATATAATGCTGTATAAACCTGGCACGTACATCAAAATTCCGTTTAGGTACGCCTTGTTAAATACCATCTTCACAAAATAGAGAATTCTATTTCTACAGAAGCTGAATATTCTCCACAAAGGTGAATGGGGTGGCGTTTACAACAATCAATAATAGTCAAGCAATAAATATAGTCGTTATTTACCAAAATGTCGAAATCAAGCAATGGGTTGTCGCATTCCTGCGTTTTGTAAAGTATACGAGAATTATGTTTTATTCATAAGCCACTATAATGTACGTCGCGAATGTTTCTGCAATGTCCTACAACTAGGTATAATAAATAAATATTGTGATGGAAAACTAATAAGTTTATGTTTGTTTGTACTTTCGGGATCGTAGATGTTTGCCAAGACCAAACGACTTTGTATATTTTCTCAATTACCGAAAATAATACTGAATAGGTTTTATAAGTAGTTTCAAAGAGACATTCCGAGAACATACTTTTGCTTAAGATTTTATAAATGTTTTTACCTATATTGTAAAATCTTAAAAAAAGTAAACTAGCCCGTAACTAAAAGGTTATACTTGCTAGTGTCCGCAACTCCAAGTCAATGCATCTTTTGCCTACGGTTTTTAATACAATTTGTATTAGTTGCTATATACACACCTATATACAAACTTGACTTTTCTCTTGCTCCCTAAAGTTTACAAACAACATTCGTTCCAGCCCAAAAGCTTCCCATACACCACGATCCATTCAAATAAACGACGTCAGAAATCAGAGTGAACGCGCAGCTTATGGCGCACTCCATTTCCATGTCATTAAGCGGAGCGAGTGTCGAACCAACAGCTTATTAATATCGTGTAGCGGTCAAAAGTTAATCGGCTTCAAGTCCCTCGTATCGCCCACGAAGATTCATCACAATCGTCATTATTCACACACAAATTATGTAATTTCAATAAATGGAGCTTATTGAATAGTGATGAGCGTCGGTAGGCCTCGACGGGACCCCTGGAGAGAACCTGCACTCAACGAACTATCACTTACCATATCGTTCAACAACCGATCGAAACTTCACGCTCCATTACCGCTTCAATACCAACTTTTAAAAATTTCTCAGCTTAAACTCCGCAATGTACGATAGTCATGCATGTTGAGTGAAGTGGGGTTATGCTCCGTGGTAGATTGCTCTCCCAATAAGCACTTAGATCCTCATTGTCTAAAATAAATGTATTTTGTTTGGATAAATCGTGCGAGAGGCGCGGAGGTCGCGACGAGTGTTAATGAATCTGAACTTTATAATAGAATGGGAACAACAAATATACATAGATACCTACAAGTGCAACTAAATGCATCAGATCCAATTGGAAATATTCAAAACTTTGATATAATAACGTCTAGCTTTTTGATTATATAAGTATATAATCAAAGGTCTAGCTCCTATCTCCAAAAGATATTCCCCGTAGTTCCTAGCACTAAACTTTTAATTGCCTTTAACAGGATATCATATAAATTAATTGTGAATGATTCTGATTTATGAGGTACGTTTCTATGTAATGGAATGCCAAAAATTTTGGCACACCATAACTTAGAAAGGTGAGCTTCTCTCTCACTTCTTGCCAATTTAAGTAAAGAGGTAAGTATTTAGGGTCTTAATGCTTATACGATGTAGAGAACACGATACGACAGTAGGTAAATGGAAACACTGACAATAATACTAATGCATATTATGAGTATATTGAAACAATCAAATAAATCCTAACTTAGAAATAAAAATATAAAAATTAACAACCTAAATAGCAATGTTGGTCCGACAATGAGTATTGCCAATCTTTGACTAACTTAAACTATTGTATATATTTGATTGAATTTATGCAGGCTGCGAACGTCATTACATATACGTGGCTTAATTCATTGTCGTATTTTCATCTCCACCTTGTCTATTGGTAAGAAGTCAAAACTTGCAACTTTTTTAGGAAGTAGCCGCCAGAATTTTTAAAGCAGAATAAAATTGTTCTAGTTGTTCTGGTACCCACTCTTTCACTCAGTTTATTACGTACATTCATACATAGGTGCACAAAACTAATTCTAAAGAGAACACACGTATGTAATTTATCATAGCTGTTTAAGAAAGCAGTACAATAATAAAGCGTTAAGTGCTTAGCGACTCGACACGTCCATAATTGATTTATAGGCAAATATTAAATCTGTTCTCGCCAGGCAACTCATGACTAATGACCGTATCCAACACTGTTTAAGGTTTTGTTTTTCACCCATTAATTCAACTCATGCGCACTTGTCAGTTGATTGACGCACTATTTTGTGCACAATGGGACATGTGAACTTGTTATAAGGCAGCATAGAAATAGATATTGAAATGAGCCAAGAGCTAGATTATGTGGTTCAAAATTGAAATCAGACAGAGAATGTAAGGAGCATGCTGTGTAAAACTTTACAAAACACCTCCAGCAAAAGAATGCAGTTTAAAAGCCAGTATAATTAATTTAAATGCGAGCATATCAATCACATGTGTATGGTGAATATAAAATGTCAACAAAACGTCGGAGCGCAAGAGCATCACACTTATCAAAACAATACAAAACGCGGGTTGTAGTCGATAATGATCGCGGCCACGACAACCCTCTAACTCCATTTTTTGTGGGTTGACATCGCGCTAATAATACTCATGAGAAAAATGCGCGCCGGACCCCCGTCATCTTCCTTTTGTTTTTAATTTCTACCTCAGTGGCACCGATTTAATTGGGCTCAACTCGAGCGAGCGCACCTTCGTATTTCACCTCGGCTCGCTTCATTTGAATATTTAAAGCATTTCGGGTCCCCGCCGTATTATTTTGTTTATTTACACAATATTTATATATTTATTTCAGTGCCGGCGTCATTTATTCGGTGACGTGACTTACCGATGTCGCGTCCTTCCCAGTATCGACATAGTTAACGCGGTGAATTCTCTCGCGTTCCATTTAAAAGTTTGGAGTTCTTTCTTTGGTTTGTCTTTTTGTCCGGCCGCGTCGCTGCCGCGTGTGGCGAGCGCTGCTCTTCGTTGTTTTCTCGCCAGCCCTTATCTTCGACAAGATTGCTCGTTTTTAAATGAAGTTATATCGTCCCGATTGAACACCGAACCAGGGAGGCGAGGCGAATTTTTAATTAGTTTCCGAAGATAGAGAATTTTAAGGAGGAATGCGGGAGCCGTGTTGGCAGTGCTCGCGGATATCTTAATTGAGACGAACGCACCGTTTCGAACACCGAGTGGCGATTTGTTAAATACTGCAAGATTAATTATGAATTAAAGACTTAAATCGACGTCCGTGCAGCGGTGTGCGCTAACTGAATGTGCCGGTATTCGCTAATGAAGAGAATTAATGAACGCCATTTTTCGTAGTGCCATATTGAAGGATCGCGTGTAGCCGCTGCGCAGCTCCGTCACGTCACTGCTATGCGATTATTTCATTAGCGATGATACCTACTTGTAGCAAAAAGAATATGACTCACATTAACTCTACGTGTTCGTAAATGACCGTCTGACAATATAATTAATATTTATTTAAATAAATGCATTGAAATGCAAAAACAAATAAATGGGAAATATTACTTCGTAGGCACAAGAGCTACGACATTGAAGCCGATGTTATCCGGGTCCCTGGCGATAAATTGGCGGCAGATCTTCACAGCGTCTTCCAGAAGACTGTCCGGAGTGGTAGTGCCGTGGTTTATAGGATAAGACTTGCGTCCATCCAATTCGAACAGCTGTCCGTCCTTGTGGATGAAAGTAACGAAATGATTGTTGACAGCTTCGTCGGCCTCGCCACCTGGTTCGTTTCCCGTGCGCACTATCTCTTTATAGGCGTTCAGAATAGCGGAAGAGTTCTCTAGCAGCACTCCCTTAGCAGACGCATCGAGCTCCTTGGCTTCGTCTAGGTAACTCTTCAATAGGCCGTCGTTGAGTTCAATGCGCTGCGTGTTGTTTGCGATGCTGTGCACCAAGGCTATGGTTCCGCAGACGTTGCTAAGAACTTGCTTCAGGTGGAACACATCTTTCGGAGGCTGTAGGCCCTTGGTTTGCAGGTCTTTCTCCTGTTCGGAGCGATGTTGTTCGTAGGCGTCGGAAAGCGGGAAGAGCAGGACTACGGCTAACACAGGCCGCGGGACCCAGCTCAGGGCGTCTTCTTCTAAACCGATCACGTCAACCATGCGCCATTTTTCAGACACACCCAACTTCTGCAAATACTTATTCATGGTTTCCGGGTTGGATTCCATGGGTAATGCGACTGCCATTGTGGGTTATTATTCTTAACGAATCAATGGAATAACAAATAAAATCAAAGAATTTTATCGAACAAAATGTTGCAGATGTCATTCACACGATAGATGTCAGTTTTTCTTCTTTTTCTTTGGCTTGAAAAATTCCCATTTTGTAATTAGACCTTAGAGGTTTTCGTTTATAGGTTTGAATGCTTAAGTGGTTTAATAACTTAAAAATATAACGAACATGCATTGTCATAACAATAAATACCCCATTACGGTTTGCTCCGATTGACCTCCCAATCGACACAATCGTAGGTATAAGACAGATATTATTAAACATCCCTATTAATGCAATAAATAGACCGCATTGTAATACAATTTATGCAGCATTAAAGGCCCACTTTGCCACGGCCTATAAGACAAAAACTTCCCTACGTTACTTATCAAGTGTATAATTAACTGACCATTGTACTTAATAAGACTAATAGTTGGCAGGTCTGGTTGTTAATACAGCACTTACTTACTACTCAATATTATAGGTATCTAGCTATATGGGTAGATATACTCGGCCTCGTAAGTACTTTACCACCCTAAGGTTGAATGTCACTTTTACGTCATAAAACGACAAGGTATTTTTGTCCGTGTGACATTTAAATACGAGTAAGTACACTGCTAAGGATTTTTGCGCTCAAATAACTCGCTATATATTGGGAAACATTTGTGCAATTGTTTTGTAAAATGTATTGAAAAACCAAGATTAGTTCTAATGTTCGCAACGCGCAAAAAGATCCTTGTGCCTACAGCTATAGTTTTAACCTTAGTGAAGACAACAAGAATTTGCTAGGACAAATTTAAATAATCTAAATATATTTCTTCCTGTTGACAGCGATGCGGGATGAACTTTTTGAGACCATAACGTTCTTTCCCCATTTTAAGTTCGTTAGCTTATAAATATTATGTAAATATTATCTTGTTTGAAAATATAAAAAAAAACTATGTTCAGACGCCAGCACATCAAGCTACTACAATCTGTCAAATTTATTTAATAGATTTTAAACTTTATCGCTAAAGCATTAAGGTTCAAAGTTGATTGGGAAAATTTGACACTTTCGGGTAGCTTGACCTGCTGGCGTCTGTAAATACCTATATTTTTCAGTTTTGTTTTTGTCATCGACACTCTTGAAGAAGAATTTACTGGGAATTGTTGTAAAAGGCGGTAAGGCAATTACGAGTTCGACTATACCTCATATCTGATTCAACTATCACCTTCGTATCAGCTTGCAGATATTATTGGCATAAATGTGTAATCATTATTAATTGGTACAAAAAGCAGGTGTCTCTATAGCTCCGTTTATTCACTTACCCGTTCGTCCATACATAATTTTTAATACATTTAAGCAATTTATGTCGCAATTACTGTAATGGACAATTGACATGAGCATTAAAATTCTAATGATATTCCCTTTTTATTTAACTGCAAAATGTTTAATTGGATTTTAGTTTTTAGGTTTTATTTTTAATCGTAAGTACCTATGTTATGACAATTTTATTGATGTGGTCAGAGGGGGTTCTTTTCTAAGAATAGATTCCTATTTGTTTTTAAGGGATGAGGAATGATATTAAGGAGATGACTAGTCATCAGCATTCATCAGCTGCTACTGGTAGGTCCACTGATAATAATTATCATACTGCAATTAAATATTGGATGCAGTTATAATATACTATGGGTACATTGTCGCGATAAAGCGAACTACACTGCGCGCTTTCGGTTATACAGCGAGACGTCGAGCTGTGTGCGAAAGAGAGCGCGCAAAGTGACGTTCGCCTTATCGCAACAATGAAGCCGTAGCATAATAGGTAGGTAATAGGCGCAAAGACAAATTGAGAGAATATAATTTGCCCTTGCTTACGTTCTGAAAAGCATAAATCGTCATAATTTTACTAAGTATCTCGGTTATATGTAGGTAGGTATTTTAAACCATGGCTTTAACAAAGCTGTACCTACCACGAGAAGATCATCGTAAATCTAAAGGTCCGCCCGGCCCGCGGCCGACCTGAAACCCGGAAAGCCCTGATCCATACTGTGTGCACACAGCTTAAATTGAAATTTTCTATGCCCACGTTATAGGTACCTACAAAAAATACTAATGTACACGCTTTCCAATTAAAACTAAATCTTACTGACTTACAACACATTTCATCTCATACTTTAACAAAAAGAACCAGCTTGCATAAAATTATCTCGCAAGTTACAATAAGAATTTATAGGCACATGTGTAACCACACAATTTATTACCTTTATTACCGGTATCGTAGCACAATGAGCTCATTTCACAAGAGCCTTGCATCAACGGAGGTATCTACGTATTCGCAACATGCCGTGAGCTCTCAATGGGTGTCTTAAGACGTCTTCCCCCTCATTAAAGTGTCGAATATTGTCAAATATAGCGCGCGTCCATTAAGGGCAAGAGTGGGCGGTGATATTGAGAAGTTATCGGGTCTGCTGTACGTGGTATTAGTGTGGTGGTGATGTATCTTAAGATAATGAAGTTTAGTTTACAGAGTAGGTAAAAATATAGGTAATACCTATATAAGTATCTCCCGGGCCCCCGACTTATGGTAGTAGACGGAAAAGTGGGTTTTTGGAGTCTGACTCTCTCCAAACGCAGGGTATCCATGAGGATTTCCCCACTAAGAAAAAGAGGTAGGTACCATAAATAGTTAGGTGACTGGGACTCACGTTATCGCGACAATGTAGCCGTAACATTATTGAATTGACCGCTCTGGGACGTCTCAGACTTCGCACTCTCTCTGTTGCACAACGAGAGGTCGAGCGGTGTGCGAAAGAGCGCGCTAAGATATTGCGACAATGAATCCGTAGCATTACGCGCCGTCAATTCAGCAAACGATCGCGATCAACCGTACACAACTGTATTAATTCATCAAATCTAATGTGGGAAAATTTCGTTAAAGTACAAAATTAAGTCTACCTAAATTTTGATCTATTTTGAACAGATAATAAAAAGATAAGATATTTATTGTCTGTTCTAAAAGCAACTGATGAAAATGTAAACAAATGGATATGTTGGAAACGTAATCCATTGTATTGGTTTATATTTCCAATGCCAATTTCTAGTGCCACTTACAAAATAAATCCTTTGATTTGATAAACCAGAAATTCTTATTTATATCTATTTCAAGTTTTTCAATTGTCAATTATTGAGATTAATTTTATTACCTGAATTGATGTCGACGATTTTTTAATTAGGTACAATTTAATAATATTATTCAAGCAATAATTTTATTGTTGGAAAAAATGGTGAGATATACTTAAACTTGACACCTTCTAATACAAACAAATGTTACTAATTCCTTTTAATTGAGTACCTAATTGCGTAAGAATTTAACCTAAACAGGGTTGTTTATACTTTCATCAGATACTTTTCGAACAGACATTCTGAATCCAAACTGTCTGACATCTACATTTATTTAAATGTATTAGTAACAAAGCTATGGAAGTCAAAACCAACTTGGCTCTTTTACTGGAATGCGACCCATCCTGGTGCCAAGTTAAGGTGTTTCTAAGAATTGATCAGTAAGGCAAATTTACTTGGCAATCGCAGATTTTTGCGGAGTATAAGTCAGTGCTGGCGACGCCAACGCGGTGCAAGGACATAACATAATATCAAGCCTGTAATCCCTGAAATATTAGGCAGAGGTGCTACCTATGGTCCACCCAAATTTTACCAGTTATGTTAAAGTCCCAATTAATAACCCTATTAAAAATCGCAAAAAAAAAATCTGCTGTTCCCTACGTTTGTGTTCGCATAACTCGTCAAAATATAGGGAGCAGCTGATTTTTTTTTTCGCGATTTCATGTTTGGTCCTAAGTATAGTAAAAGTTGTTCATAATGATGAGTACAATGACCTCTTGACAGGTTGTTGGTGTTTTATAAATAACTCATTTCTTACTTTATCCATTCTCGTCACTCCACACATCTATCTCAACATTCTCATCTCCGCTGCATGCAAGCCTATTGTCATCAATCGAGTACAAATCCAAGCTCCGCTGTTACTGATACATTTCTGATGGAAACGCCCAAAACCTCTTTACTGGACCTAGGAATCGAACCCAGGATCTCATACTCAGCAGTAGAACTTGCGGCCACTAGACCAACGAGGCAGTCCGCTAGGCACGCTAGGCAAAAACCAATAACTGTACCTACTTACCTTTCTATGTTATTTTCTTTGAACTTTTCAAAGTCACCAAGATGGATGTCGTCCATTTTAGCAGATGACTGGGCCTGAACAGAAACTGCGAAACTGCAGATGTACCGTAGTCAACAAGCCAGTCAGAGGGGCTGGGAAATAATTTCTGAAAAGGTACCTCAGGTGAACTTTATGCGTAAGGCTAAGAAAATTAAATGTTTTTGTAGCAACATGAGATAGACCTATGAAAGAAAAGGGAGTGAATGATAGCGTGAGGGTTGACAGAGAATGGACGAAGAAACCGTATTGCGCCGACCCCAAGTAACTTAGGACAACTGCAGGAAGATGATCACAAAAACTTACATGTTTGGACATTATCAGACATGATTCTTCATCTGCCTAACCTTTCCCCAACTACGTTGGGGTCAGCTTCCAGTCTAACCGGATGCAGCTGAACACCAGTAGAAAAACTAAGATAGGACACACCTGAATCTAACTGTATTCGACACCTATCTGTAAACTAATTCTTCAAAACAAAACCGTTCATACATTGACGCTGTCATAGCCGATACATATCTTCGGACACGTCTGCGGTCGCTATCCATTTAACTCCATGCTTCTAGGCGGGGCGACGTTCGAACTGACTACCTTCAATTACTGGCCTAAGAGCGCTTATTATTTAGAAATTCAATCGGTAAATACAATAATCGTTTCGCATGACAACGCGTTAGCCGGCGGCATGCCGCGGCCCACTTTCGGTTTTGTTAGGACTTAATTAGGTATCGAATCGGGATTATGAGCTTATTATTTATGAACTATATTATGGTTAATTGTTGTCTTTGATTGATCGATATTTGTAGTAAGTTCGTGTGGCTTGGAATGTCGGACAAATTATTGGTGCTTTGCATAATCAGCGTATAATGTTCCCACTGTTAGGACACAGGCCTCAGCTCTGTGAGAGGGAGTGGGCCGTAATCCACCACACGGGCTCAGTACGTGTTGGCAGATGTCACATTTTTGGTTCTAGGACATGTCGGTTTCCTCACGATGTTTTCCTTCACCGTTTTGAGAGCAGTGGTGATGAAATAATTTACACAAAGTAAAGCGCCTGTCTGGGTTCGAACCTACGACCTACAGCTAGTAAGTCGCGGTCGTTACCACTGGGCCACCACTGCTGCTTTGAACCTGATATGTCATGGCTAGCTTTTTGAGCATAGAAGCGTAAAAATAAAACACAACATATTCATGCATCCAACTAAATATTTATTTCGCCCATTTACAATATAAATTGATGATAAATGGCTACGTTTCATCACTAGTGAGCGCGCCTCAAACTCAACTACGCTTTGTACTGAATAATTTCATTTGGCGAGCTAACCACCTAAAGCTATTCAATGTATTCGATATATTTACCAATTCACAAACAGTACAATCGTTAAATACAATATTAAAACATAATAAATACCAATGCGTATATAATATTAAATTATTTATAAAAAATAGCAGAAGAAATTTTTGGTACGATTATAATTAATTAAGCTAAAATTAGTTTTTAAATACGAATGGACTAAACTACTGAGAAATATGTAACATTAACATAAAGGAATACAATAATCACGCATAATAACCATACAGTAACTAGTAGAATATCAGTCGAAAATCATTCAGCTTAGGTAACTCAATACTTGTAGTACACACGGCTACACGTCAAGCTATACAAAACCAGTTTGTCTTGGCCTCACTTTGTATGATATTTTCTCACAATGAACGGTCAGTCAATGTGTAGCCGTGTATACAATAATTAATTAATAGAAACATCAAAATGTTTAAAAACTTCTATTGGCGTGTTTCACCAGCCTGAATATTTTAAATGGAATAATTTGATATAAAATTGACGAATAAGTGAGTAATCAAATACTTCAGGACGGTGAAACGAACCGTACGTGTATAATATAAAAATGTATAAAATTAACTCGAGACGTTATTTTATTTATAAGAACAAACACTGCTTATATTCGTATGTAGTTTGTGCTGTAGGTATGTTTTTCAATAGCCATCAACATGATAAACCCATTGTGTAGATTGCATTACGGACAATCATTTTACTAATTGCTTGCATATTTAATTAACGTCTCCAGATCAACTGGGTAATTACGGTCTTTGACAATTTTATAACTTGTGGATAGTCAGAGTATTTGTTGTGTAGGTAGAACAAGGCTGCCAATGATATTAAAAATACTCATTGTTATTGTTTAAATAAGTTGTTTTCGAAACTGAGAGAAAGACTGAATTTATTTTTTATGGAAATTATACATCTCGCTTTTATCTTAATTATTGTCCAGATTACTTCTAAAGGTCTATCCACATATATCAGGGCCGTGTCCGGGACGTGACAATGCCGTGGTACACAGAAGGCAGATACTGAAGCTCCGTCACCGTTCCGGACACGGACGTGTGTGAACGAGTTCATATAAAATGTATTCACCGATATTTTTTGGAGCCCCGACAAAGCACGGTCCATCCACGTCCCGGGCACGGCCCTGATATGTGTGGATAAACCATAAGATGGCGGAACGTTGATGGCTATGGAAAACTTATCAAGTTTACAACAGTTATACAGTCATAAAAAACTAGATAATACACATAATAGTAAAATATAAAATGTGGAACAATACAAGTTACGATTATATATGAGTAAACACATTAACAGATGTAAAGAGCTTATGAAATTGTTCGTTGGAAATGTAAACCTTAACACCTAAAACTTAAGAGCTATAGTTAAAAAATCTAACGCGTAAACGTATGAAAAATATCACTTGATTATCGGAAAGACTTGTATGAAAGATTTGTTAGTTTGGAGAAGAAATTGGAATTAGTAGTTTGACATTGTGTACTTATATTATTTGGTATTAATATTGCATTGCTTTTGTCATTAAAATATTATTTTTTTTGGATACCTTATATTGTGGAAGGTACAGTCACTTGCAAAAGTTATAGGACAAATAAAAAGTGTATATTTTAGTGTAATCACAAAGATTATTTGATTCTCAATTTTCTCCTAATGGAAATGATTTACACTACTGTAAACTGCTTTCTGCAAACAGTTGAAATTGTAAAAATAGCAAGTGACCATACTCCATGTGAGAAAAAAAAGAATACAAAGTTACAATCTATTATAAATAGCGTGATGATTTTGAAATGTTTTCATTTTTGTTCCAATTTAGAAACCAAGAGATCAAAATATTTAAAGCGTTATATGTTATATTGTATCATTAAATACGAAAAGTCAATTAGGTAAAAATGTAAAAAGATTTCATGATTTTATAATTCATAGGAAGAAAAGTAGATATTATAAAATCTTTAATATGTAAAAATAGCTTACGAAATTGTATTAAAATTCATCAAAATACGATATAAAAAGACTAAATCAAAATTGCACCATTAGATTAGGGAGAATTGCAGCTACATTTCAATTTTACGAAGGGCTTCATATTAGGTATACAGAATCTTTGGGTATTTAAAAATATAATAAATTCATAATAATCTGCGTATATGTCGCAGTAAGATGGTTGCAGCCGTGATTTAGTTATGTCCCTAGGGCTCTATAACTTTATCACTCACATCTCACAATAGCTATAGCTATATTACTAGATCGTGCTCGTACCATAGTCATATTCGTAGTAAGACAATTATAAATCGCTTTATAACTACGGCTACGGTTTATTAACCCTAGGGATATAACAATATCACGGCTTCAACCATCTTATTGCGACGTATACATACAATTAGATTATGTGAACGACGTCGCGACGACACAGTAGAAAATACTCTTTTCTAAATTTTATAATATTATCCCACATAAAAGACGGACTAAAATTAATTGTATATTGAGCAAAGGAATACGGACTAAAATGATAGATATATTTTAAATACAAAAGCTTTAAAACATGTTTGCGTAAATATAGTCTAAACCATGGCCATAAAGCCCAAAATTACTTGTCAAACATTTTTTGATGATACATTATTATATTATGCAAAAGCAATACTGTTTATAATAACGTTACTACAGTAATCCTGTAGAAATACCTCAAATAAAATTCATACAAAAATAATACAAATAAATTTATAATGTTTTACTTACGATTAATCTGCTAACCGTCAATTTATAAAAACGATGCCAAATTAATACTTTTTATAGGAATCTTGTCGAATATAATCACAAATAAAAAAATATAAGACACAAAAATACATGAGACATTTGAAAAAAATTAAGATAGAACAAAAGTTGGGTAAAAAAATAATGATTTCCTTATTTTATAGCTATATGATTGCAAAAAAAAGTTGCCATAGAAAAAATAAAGGTAAGTATGATTTTTTCAATCTCTTTTACTTTTGTTTTCTTACATTGTAATAGAAAATAACATTCAACATATTATAAAGTTTAAAATATAACTGATTTATCTATTTTTAACTTTATCAAGTTTTAGATGTAGGTAAATTAATATTATATCACTGTTATATGGCCCCGACATATAAAAAACTAAAAGCTTCCTGTGCCAAAACAAAAAATACAATTTTATTCATCACATAAAATTAAATCTAATAATTTTATTCCATTCGAGGAATGATATGCATACCTAATATATATTTTATTAAAATAATGAAATATACTACCATAGCATTTCGCTATGGTACGCCTTTTGAGTAAGAATAAGCAATGGAATTTCGTGCAACTCTTTGCTACGAAACTTTTAACAGGCGTCATTAGATTATTACGACACAGCAATTCGAGTTGAATAACGCACATACATTATATTAATCAATTCATTTCAAATTAGTTTTTATTTTTATGACGGAAAAGTTTATAATTCATTTACTTACTGTTCAAAAATATAGAAACGTCATTTTCTTTCGCACCAATGCAATGGCTTGCTTTGGCAGTCTTATTTATTTTCCAACCTAAATCTTAAATTAGCTTGTCTTTCTTACCTGTCACTATTCCCTTTGAGCCCATTAAGATACACTGGTGCAAAAGAAAGCCTGTTTCAGCCATTTTGACCTACAAGGTTTACTAGCATCTACCGCATCACATTTTAGCTGATAGATGTAGGTTACAGTAAATACATAAATATTCTTCTAATCTAAAGTACGGACTTTGCATATTTAAACGCATTTACAACAACTACATACTTTTGATAATCATACGCAGGTTGTTGATTTATTATAATATATTTAGCACTGTCGGAGCAAAACTGGCGTAACCCATGTTGACTTTCTTGTTTATGGTCATTTCAATAAATGGAGTGAATTTTATATCAACGACAGAAGGATCAAATTAAAATGAATCGTGTAATTTTGTAAATAGTAATAACCGGTTGAATTCTGTAATTACAGAAACAATTGAAAAGTCATTGTTTCTCGCCTGGATACATTTCCCGGCTAAAAAGGGTTAATGTGTACTTCGGGATGAGGGGGTGAACCACCTTTACGCTAACAGGCTAAATTATAGCAATCCAACCCCCAGTCTTCTAAAAGTCTATTCAAGCAAAAGTGTTACCAAATCTTAAGTTAGCTGTTGGTTAACCAAAATTATATTAACAAATCCAATCAATTCTCATGCCATAAAATGATATTGATTAGTCAATCAGAAACCAGAGGGGCAATCTCGTAATTTTAAGACCCTCGTAATTTTGAGACTCAGTCTCAATCTGTCAAAAAATACTTCTAATTTCCCTACATTTTGACGTTTGTCGCTGAGATGAGACTGCGACTAGATTTTGAACGTTTTAAATTACGAGAATTGGCCTTCAGGTTTAAAATCTTTATTTTTCCCTTACTTCTTAACAATGTGACTCTCCATTCTCATGGTGTCCTGAATCAAAGGAGCTGAGATGTCCGAGTCCCTTCGGCGGGATGGGGGGAGGTTTCTCTCCTTCGTCCACTCGCAGTGGTTCTGACATCATTGAGATTATTTCCTCGTAGCGCAGCGAGTCTACTGTTAGGTCGAGATCTGAAAGAGATGTGAGTGTTGTAGTATTTACTCATTCGAGGTACTTTAATGCAGTATTGGACGTTCTGGTTGCCAGTGTAAAATGTCTTTGTCATGACGCGAAAAGTGCAAGATAATTTTATTATGATAATGACTCAAAGTAAAATAAACGCATTAATTTTAACAAGACCGAATACTCGTGAGTTGCTAACTGTTAAGTTGCGTAAGTTACCCATTATGGAGAAGAATGGGCAAGAAAAAAATGTACCCGTGTTTCCTAATCTGTGTTTCATGGAATTCATCGGTAAAGTAACATAGTGCATAAGTAACTTGTGCATACGCGTGCATGCTTCAACCATGGAAAAAGAAATGCCTATTATATCCTTACCCCTTCAACAATCATCAGATATACATACCTTTGTGTAGATGAGCGTGGTCATCAGCGTTGCCATACGCATGGTCGACACTAACGCCGGAATCTCGCGCGTCATCAGGAGTATCTATGGAACGTGTACCGCGCCGTGGAATCGCAGGCGGGGCTTCGATCCAGGAGCGTTTATCTCCTGTGAAAAGGTAGTATGTATTATTAGGAAGCTTATCATCATCATCAGTTCAGCGCGACATATGTGCGTTAGAATCAGGATCTTTTCTCCACGGCATACATTATGAGGTCGTTGCCTCTTCCATAAGGTAATTGCGTATGGAGTTTCTCCATAATATTGTAAGGTCGTGATGTGGCAAACTTTAGGGAGCCTACATATGTGCAACAGTGGACAATTTTCAGGTGATAAAATGAGATGAGTGCACTCCTTAAAGAAGCGTTTTACAATCACCGTACATACTTACAGTCTTATTATAAAACCGTCTTAGTATGTGGTTAATCAGAATTTATTGTCTATGATAAAAGAATAACTTACCAGAAACTCTGGGCGGCAACGGTGGTGCGTCACCGGGTTCACTCCATGAAGCGCGACTGTGTCGACACTGTTCCACTAACTCACCGTCGATCGAATCACTGAAAATAAGAAGTGTTGAATCATTCTACTCTGAACATTTATTTATCCGTTGACCGTATTGTCTCTTTTCGGCAGCAGAGAGATTGTGTCAATGGTATGGCAAGATTTGTACACATTTATCATTGTATTAGTGGACTGATTAATAAACTGATGTTCTGCAGTCATCATCTGCCTAGCCTTTTCCCAACTATGTTGGGGTCGGCTTCCAGTCTAACCGGATGCAGCTGAATACCAGTATTTTACATGGAGCGACTGCCTATCTGACCTCCACAACCCAGTTACTGGATAATACGATACCCCTTCGTAAGACTGGTAGTCAGACTTTCGGGCTTCTGACTACCCGTAACGACTGTCAAAGATCCACGAATGACAGCCGGGACCAACGGCTTAACGTGCTTTCCGAGGCACGGAGGGGTCTCGGTATGTAAACTGATGTTCTGCAGTATACGGCAGTATTTAATACGCAATAAATCATATAATTATGTCCATGTTTCAACACGAGACATTGCCTTCATCATCTTTGACGATGATTTCTGGATAACTTCAATGTTACTATTTCGAAAAGCCTACACTTACCGGTACTTCTCTAGGGGCGGTCGTGTAGGACTCCTAGGGTCACCAGACTTAGGTCTGATAGGTAGTGGCGGCGCAGACTTGATCATAGAGTTATCTTCCACACAGTCACGGTTGTCGCTGATTGGTAGACTGCTTGACATGATGCTTTGCTGTTCCATTGCGTCCTCCATTGATAGCTGGTATGATAAGAGTTAAATAAGTACACTATCGCAGTAGGTTAGTGATAGATGTCAGAGGGAAAATCAATAAATCATTTTAGCGATACTGAAGTTACATTGAAGGTACATAACTATGAGAAATTATGAAATACTACTGACGCTGGCAACGTAAAAACTGAGCGAAGTGAAACCAGCGTATCGGAACGCTGAGTTTTGGAAATTGAACCGATTTATAGCGCTAGGTGAAAAAAGATGGTGTTACTATCCACAAACTGGTGTTTCGTGAATTAAAAATACTATTTTTTTTTTCGTTTCTGAAACATGGAATGGCTTACTAACATAGTCGGGAATAATAATCAGTTTACCAAGCTGTTACATCGCGTTTTCCATAGAGAAGTTGGCCGATTGTTGTGTTTCTTACTTGTATAGTTTCTAATAGTTAACCTCACTTACTGGTTTATCATAGAGATGTCCATCGTCGTAGTAGTTATCACTTTGTTGAATGCTTTGAGATCGCTTATCTAACGCTGGGACTGGCGGTAAAGGTGTGCTGAAAATGTGCATAAAAACGTTATTTTTTTTCGATATAATCTTGTGGATTACTTTCTGATCAAGAAGATAATAATAAAACAGAAGAAGAATACTTAAATACTTACTTGACAATACTTTCTGATAGTTGTCTTCGCGCACGAGCCAATCCTGGTCCTAAATTCTGTCGTAGTTGATTGAAGCGTTCCACGAGTCGCCTGGAAAATAAGGTAACAACACAATTAAATACTTCAATCCATAATGTATTGAACACCATAGAGATTTTCTTTTCTTTATTAGACCTTGCAAGCTTAATCAATTGAAATAAACTAACCTGTGCAACGGTTTAACATCTTCCGGTGCCAGCCTTCCATGTAGGGACAAGCCAGCGTCAACCACAGCGAGCTGCGAAGACACTAGCCTCCGTAACTGAAAGAAAGAAATGTTTATTGAATATCGCAGTATGATAACACAAGCTGATTGATTAGCAAACAAACAGGCTGCCCACCTGAAGAGACGTGGTCATAGACATTACTACTATTGATGCACCCTAGATAGAGCAAGAAATAAAAAATACAGGAGACTGAAACTCGCGCAGCATGTGCGTTCAGCAGCTCGGATGTAGAACGTTACATCCGGGGATCCAATTTCCTTTAAAGCAGTCATGTTTATTTTAATTCTACCGATACCAACCTTAGCCGCAGCAGCCGCTTCCCTAGGACTGGCATTCCTTGCGAACTCAGCCGTCATGAAAGCCTGTTCATACTTCGTGATGCCTCCCTGTACGTTCGCGTCGATAGTTCCCTGCAGCCGCATGGAGAACGGATTGATGTTCAGCGTCGGGTCGGCTGTGTACTGCGAGATCAGGCTGCGGAGTTCTCGCTCTGTCGCTTCCATTGTTTCGCAGGCATACTGGAAGGGAAGTCGGTTGTGTAAATATTGGTTGGTTAACATTTAGTAGCATATTAGTGGCTGGCAGCTATGACTCCTATGACTGTATGGAAACTAGGGTAGAACCAAGTAAAGGATTTAGAAAATCGAATAAGTGTTGTTTTATTTAATGCGTTCTAATTTATATAATCAATTTTTATTATAGGTTTTCCCAACTGTGTTGGGGTCGGCTTCCAGTCTAACCGGAAGCAGCTGAATACCAGTATTTTATATGGAGCGACTGCCTATCTGACTTCCACAACCCAGTTATTTGTGTAATACGATACGACACCCCTTGGTAAGACTGGTTGTCAGATTTTCGGGATTCTGACTACCCGTAACGACTGTCAAAGATCCACGAATGACAGCCGGGACCAACAGGTTGACGTGCTTTCCGAGGCACGGAGGTACTGCCCAAGAACATGTCTTATGTAAATCTGTATGCAACAATTCAACGCGCATAATACTCACTTCAACTGGTGGTATTTCTTCTACAGATCTTGAAATAACTTCAGACCATCTCAAAATGCCTGGTAACGTGACTTCAGTTTCTAATGTCGTCCTTTCGATCCAGAGGCTCTGAAAACAAAAGAAATAACATAAATGAGGATTTAATCATTTGCATATTTTAGTAATTAATCAACAAAATGTTTACATAATTTAAAAAGCTAACAGTTTTAAAATAATAATATGTACAAGTATATAAAAAGGAGGGAAAATAATCGAACGACATCAAAAAAATTCGTCCGCATCGCTGTCAATAGGAAACGTGAGGGCAGGAGTGAGCCCATTGTCAATAAAAAAAAAAAGTGCTTTTTGGTCAAATAATAAGCCACACTATTTGGATGTATTGCACAATTTGAACACGAAATTGACTATAGGTTAAAATCAGATAATATGCATGACAGATATATGATGATGCTCTGGCTGACAACAACAAAGTAAACTAAGTTTAGCGCACTCTAGGCAGTTAGCCCTGCTGCCATCTTACTACATAACTGGCAAAAAAATTACCACTGCTTCAGCAATTCTCATCTGTCTGGGACCTTTAGTTTTGATAGCAGAAAGGTTAGTTTACCTTGAACTCGTTATCTTTATCAATAGGCGGCTTCTGCAGTGGTCGGTCACAGAGGAACGTGTCGACGTCATTGCACGCGTAGAAACGCTTCACTTGATCAGGAGTTCCTGATGGCCATTGACGACGGGAAGGGACTGGCTTTACGTTGCAGATTTGTATGTCTGTAAATAGTTTGTACAATTATTTTAGTAATGAAGCATAAAGTTCCATGAAAACCACGTTTTATTCATGAATAAGGTATTGTTGTAACTTGTGTCTGTGATTATATTAGAAAACCTATCTATATATAATAGATATAGTCCAAGTTATGGTGAAGAAGAAAGGCATCTAGCAACATATGTACATTGTCCTATCGCAGGTATGTTTCATACATGAAGGCCTTCTACCAGCTTTATGGCGAAGCCTTTAGCATCGTTGCAGCAACGTAATTTAGTACTGCTAGAAACATTTCACACATTAACCGCGTGGTTACTGTTTACTCAAAAACATGTTGCTGTAACAATGTTGAAGTACTTTTGTTCACCGTGAACAAGGTCGCTGGCGATATTTTTGTATTTATTATTTACCAACACAAACTATTGCTACAGGATATCCCAAGTCAATAAGGCAATAGGGTGGTTCTTATTAATTTACATAATATAGAAAAATTACAAATTATAGCACCAGCTTTAGGGATTCTTGCGAATTCATTCAGGGAATAGGAAAAAATGACAAAACTTTCGATAACTTCATCGAGTGAACGATATACCCATGAGTGGATTCATTTCAGCGTGAACATGCTAGACCACTGTGTACACTCACATTGTCCATCGTTGGCGATGATGGAGTCGTCTGGCGGCGTGTTGCGCATCAGTATGTGCGCGGCGACGTACTCCGCTTGCAGTCTTTGAGTAAATGCACCGATACGCTCGTAGTCGTGACCCCGGTAAACGAACTGTTTGTTCTGTGAACATATAAATTATATAAAAACTTGAGAGGTGTCAAGGGAGACCCGGATGGAAGTATAACTGGCTTGCTTTCTATAAGAGAGAGAGAGAGAGACAGACAGAGAAACACGCGCACGCCGCACGGTTTACAACTATAGCAAAAAGTGTCGTTCCAACTTTTGGTCTTAATTTTTTCCGTCTAGCCCCCTTTCGCAACGCGCGATAAGGAACTTCGTTCCAATATGTTTAGCAAAACTAAGAATCTAAAGAAATTACTATTTACAAGACGTAAAAATCGTGAGATACGTTTTAGTTTTTTCTTCCTTTCTTTTACGCTACTAGGAACAGTAACTAAGAACATCAAAAATCATTTCTGACATCAAAATGTCATAATTAGCTCGCACGATCCAGGACGCTATAGAAGATGTTTGATGTCAGCATTTAGTGTTCATACCACTTGGCACTTAATAACATTAACAATAGAGCGTATTATTCAATGCCATTAGAACCTTCATGACTTGGCGGTCCTCTTAGATCTATAGGAACTTATGGAGTATAAGCTGCAACAGTTTGTCATTCAAACTCAAGACTAGTGTTTTCTAAAGTACTGAACCAAAATGACATGTTACATAATCTTATGAAATATTACAGTAGTATTTCTTACCCTCACAAACAACGGACATCCTTTTCCATAGAATCCAACCCTGAAGTACTCAGGCTCTGGTCTCAGTTGTTCCATCACAGAATCTAAGAACGTTGCGTGTGTTCGCAAACAGTTCGATAGACGAGGGTAGTCGCATAACTTTACTTCGTATAGTGTTGCCAGCTCTCGGAGAAGTGGCAGGCCCTTTTCCCAACACTGAAATAAAATAATGTTTTTTGTTATTATCAAGTGATTATAATCCTGGACCGTGTAACCACGGTAATACAGCACAATTTCATTTATAATGACATGTCTGCTCATGTATATTTCGAGTTAAACTATGATACTCGGGATGTAAGCCAAGGCCAAGAAAATCATTCTTGGCTGTATGAAAACACCGTTATACATTCATTAGCAGACTATCTTATTGAACAGTGCTTTATAAAAACTGTTTTTATGGCACAGTAAAAACAGTTGAGTTCCAATGAGCCCTGCCCATTTACCCCAAGCCAAGCATACTCTATGAAAACCGACGTACACTGAGACAAACTGCCATTTTAGGCAGTGATTTGTCAGACCCGGTCTTCTTAAAACAAATATTATATTATTTATATTAAATATTATTTGTACCTTTCCACGGTTAAAATATTGCAGCACTTGGTTGTACAACGCTTCTTTGCGTTTCCACTCGGTCATCTCCGGATGTTCCGGGTCTACGCCTATCTGATCGCTCTCCCAACTCAAAGTTTCTGCATACAACTGAAAATGTAAAGAGAATTATGGACCTTTATGAAACACATACACAAATTACGCCTTTTCCCTGAACAAGTTTTCAGAGGTTACAACCACATTTCGCTAGCTAGTCATCGTTATTATTATATATTGTTTTCACAAGACAAGACCAAACGAAAGAGTAGATAGTTTTTATAAATCGGGCTTATAAATGAAGTATGTTTCAATAAACGGGGGCTTTCAACGAAGTTACGTCGGTAAAGTCTAATGTACTATTTATTTACAGCTTACCAATAAAGTGCAACCAGCTTCAATAAAGTTATCAGACGCGATGTGAAGATCATGCAGCTTGTACACGTAGCGCAAATACATTTCCTTACGATCGATCTCGTTCTTGTAAAAGTTCTGAAATATGAAAGAGAAAAATAATAAGAATCGCAAAACTTTGATATTGTTTAAAGCTTTATGCCACTAAGGGCGCATTCGCATCAAATTTTTATACTAAAGAATAAGTCTTATCCGGAGAAAAAAACAATGAATTTTTGACAGTTTTTGCACAGCAAAACTGTTAGATGTCAATTTTATTCCACGAATAAAATATATCTGACTTTGGTAAAAACAGCCCTAAGTGCGTTACGCACGTTGTAAACCTGCTAGTTTTGATGTATTTTGACGATCATAATCGACTTGCACAGTGGAATCATGGATTCTATTTACTGCGAGTTTTATAACTTTTTTACGGAATGTAACATGTGCCATAAAACGAACCTATTTGTAAACGTCATGCTTTTGGATATTTTTATCACATCCTGCATGTTTCCCACATTTTAAAATGAGTACACTCACTAATAAATTAACAGTAGCAGCCATCCTCTTGTCCCTGTGCTCAGCCCCCTGCATCACGGCGCGATAGTCCAGCAATCTTTCCAACAAGCGGGTCACACACGCTACGAACGCCGCACCAGCTTCCCGCCATCCTTCCGTTGAAACTCGTTCCATTAATCTGAGATGTTATAAGGAAAATGTGAAGAACTGAAGTTAATACGGAAGACGAAGAAGTACCAGGATCTTTCGGCGCGTGGCCAAAATCGGAACTAACACCGCCATCTTGTTTTTCCAAACAATAGTACAATTGTTTACCAACAACATCCCCCTGACAACGCCATTCGAGCGCCAAAACATCCTTGTAGCACGTACTGTTCGTACATAGTCTTTTTACTTCTGATTTTGCATCACAGTGACCTTTCTTTTCTTCACCATAAGGTTTATCTCAGAGGTAAAAGAATTGGAATGGACTGTATATAGGTAGGAATATTCATTGCACAAGTTGACTGTCTCAGTTTCACATGATGTCTTTTAATACTTTCACTGTCCTTGAAAAAGATACAACAGTTAAACAATTACCCTGAACCATCGTGGTTCTTGGGACAGTAATAGGATTAACTATCGGGATTCAGAATTTGAATGAGGAGAACGAAGTCGTTTTGCCGAAACTTTTTGATGGCATACCGTCGTAAGATGTCGTAAACTGTCATAATGCAACTCTCGCAATAAATCGTGCACTATACTATAATATTGGTAGATACTCAATTGTAACATTCAATAAGAATATTCGTCACAAAATACGAAGAGAAACAAGCTAACATTTTGTGTGTGTGTTATCAAACAAGTTCACTGAACAACTGACAGTGAACAATTTGGGTAGCTGTGTCAAAGTAATTAAGGAGTAATTAATATAAATAAAAACGTGTTTAGCTAGATTGTATTGTAGTTGGACTGAAAATAACGATGGGTTCTTTTTATAATGTGACGTCATAATTAACGGTTGTGGTACTTACACTGAGCTCAAATGTTCCCTGAGTAGCGTGGACAATACAAGTATGATTAGAAGAATAGTTTTTGTAAATAAATATATTATTATATGCATGAATGTCTCAACATATGAATTTAAATGTACTGAAAGCGTTACAGTTTTTTTTTTGATAAATGGCACATCAAAAAAGTATAAAATACTTGAGCTGCCCAAGGTCGCGTCCCTTAGCTTGGTTATGACATTTTGGGAGCCCGATGAACTTGGTATATTGGATTCCGACAGTATACTCATAATAGGCTATTTTCCTAAAAAAATCTAATTAGTCGGTCAGTTAGATTATCAAAAAATATTGAACCCGTATTTTTTCTTTTGTCAATTATATAAAAAATGATGAAGATATCGCCCGTTAAAGTTCCGCGTGACGTCACTTGCTTGCGACACTTTTGCAAGCAAGTGACGTCACGACCCCCCACTCCCAAATTTTGACACGCTTTATCTTTGTCATTTTTTGTTTGATTGACAAAAGAAAAAAATACGTGTCCCTTATTTTTCGTTAATCTAACTGACGGACTAAATATAATTTTTTTTTTTGTACCCATGCAAATACCCTATTTACTGCCGTGCTTTGCGAAGATATTTCCGGGATTTAACTTCGGACCGGTGCCTTTTCACCGCAGATTTTGCAGTATTCCTCCACACATATGTGCCGTGTATAACCTTATGGTTTACCAAATAAAGACCAAAATACTCTTCTACCTTCCCAGAAAAAGTAGAAAAGAAAAGGCCAGGTGTTCAGGGGAATTTCCATTCAAACAACAATAGGTAACAGGATTGAATGACCAATTACTTACACAGTATCAAATAGTCTTCTATAATGATCGTCAGCCTTATTATCAGCGACGAGAGAGTCAAGTTTGTCCACTAATGCTGCCTCTGTTCGCCTCGCCTCGCCTGTGTGTGCTCGTTCAGCTGCCATCAAAGCGACTAAAGCGCCTAAAGCGGCCCGACGTAACTCGCTGACGAGAGTTATCTCTAGAAGAGCGCCTACTGCTCCGGGTACCAAGTGAAGTTGGGCGGGACCTGTTAGGAAAGGTGTACAATGTTTAATGGTAAATCATTCTCATAGATATTGTTTTAAGCTTGTAGAAAAATCCATGGTTTATAGGTGAGCACGTTTCTTTCCTGAAAAACTGTAACCTTTCGCTCATTAGTGAATGATGTTTGAAAAATGATCAGTTGACGATGTAATTCTATTTGTTCAATAATTACAGTAGAGGTAGATAGGTTATAAGTTAGGTAGTAGTTCGCCGGAGAATAAGCTTGGTAATTTGTTATACAGCTTTATCTACAACAGACATTAGTTCCAGTAGTGTTACCGTGACTCAATAAATAATAAATTATTATTGTTATTCTCGACTTATCAGTTTGCCAACCCATCGGAAGACTGGACGATGAGAGTGCACCTGTGTTGGCGCACCTGCGTGATTGGCTGGTCTCTGCTGCGATCGGTTACGTCGAGGATATTATAAGTGTAGTGGCTCACCCAGCATGTTCCACACGGCCAGCACGCGCAGGCCGGCGGCGGCGCGCATGCGCACGCGGTCGGGCCCGCGCCCCGCCCAGCGCTCCGGCTGCGATCGGTTACGTCGAGGATATTATAAGTGTAGTGGCTCACCCAGCATGTTCCACACGGCCAGCACGCGCAGGCCGGCGGCGGCGCGCATGCGCACGCGGTCGGGCCCGCGCCCCGCCCAGCGCTCCGGCTGCGATCGGTTACGTCGAGGATATTATAAGTGTAGTGGCTCACCCAGCATGTTCCACACGGCCAGCACGCGCAGGCCGGCGGCGGCGCGCATGCGCACGCGGTCGGGCCCGCGCCCCGCCCAGCGCTCCGGCTGCGATCGGTTACGTCGAGGATATTATAAGTGTAGTGGCTCACCCAGCATGTTCCACACGGCCAGCACGCGCAGGCCGGCGGCGGCGCGCATGCGCACGCGGTCGGGCCCGCGCCCCGCCCAGCGCTCCGGCTGCGATCGGTTACGTCGAGGATATTATAAGTGTAGTGGCTCACCCAGCATGTTCCACACGGCCAGCACGCGCAGGCCGGCGGCGGCGCGCATGCGCACGCGGTCGGGCCCGCGCCCCGCCCAGCGCTCCGGCTGCGATCGGTTACGTCGAGGATATTATAAGTGTAGTGGCTCACCCAGCATGTTCCACACGGCCAGCACGCGCAGGCCGGCGGCGGCGCGCATGCGCACGCGGTCGGGCCCGCGCCCCGCCCAGCGCTCCGGCTGCGATCGGTTACGTCGAGGATATTATAAGTGTAGTGGCTCACCCAGCATGTTCCACACGGCCAGCACGCGCAGGCCGGCGGCGGCGCGCATGCGCACGCGGTCGGGCCCGCGCCCCGCCCAGCGCTCCGGCTGCGATCGGTTACGTCGAGGATATTATAAGTGTAGTGGCTCACCCAGCATGTTCCACACGGCCAGCACGCGCAGGCCGGCGGCGGCGCGCATGCGCACGCGGTCGGGCCCGCGCCCCGCCCAGCGCTCCGGCTGCGATCGGTTACGTCGAGGATATTATAAGTGTAGTGGCTCACCCAGCATGTTCCACACGGCCAGCACGCGCAGGCCGGCGGCGGCGCGCATGCGCACGCGGTCGGGCCCGCGCCCCGCCCAGCGCTCCGGCTGCGATCGGTTACGTCGAGGATATTATAAGTGTAGTGGCTCACCCAGCATGTTCCACACGGCCAGCACGCGCAGGCCGGCGGCGGCGCGCATGCGCACGCGGTCGGGCCCGCGCCCCGCCCAGCGCTCCGGCTGCGATCGGTTACGTCGAGGATATTATAAGTGTAGTGGCTCACCCAGCATGTTCCACACGGCCAGCACGCGCAGGCCGGCGGCGGCGCGCATGCGCACGCGGTCGGGCCCGCGCCCCGCCCAGCGCTCCGGCTGCGATCGGTTACGTCGAGGATATTATAAGTGTAGTGGCTCACCCAGCATGTTCCACACGGCCAGCACGCGCAGGCCGGCGGCGGCGCGCATGCGCACGCGGTCGGGCCCGCGCCCCGCCCAGCGCTCCGGCTGCGATCGGTTACGTCGAGGATATTATAAGTGTAGTGGCTCACCCAGCATGTTCCACACGGCCAGCACGCGCAGGCCGGCGGCGGCGCGCATGCGCACGCGGTCGGGCCCGCGCCCCGCCCAGCGCTCCGGCTGCGATCGGTTACGTCGAGGATATTATAAGTGTAGTGGCTCACCCAGCATGTTCCACACGGCCAGCACGCGCAGGCCGGCGGCGGCGCGCATGCGCACGCGGTCGGGCCCGCGCCCCGCCCAGCGCTCCGGCTGCGATCGGTTACGTCGAGGATATTATAAGTGTAGTGGCTCACCCAGCATGTTCCACACGGCCAGCACGCGCAGGCCGGCGGCGGCGCGCATGCGCACGCGGTCGGGCCCGCGCCCCGCCCAGCGCTCCGGCTGCGATCGGTTACGTCGAGGATATTATAAGTGTAGTGGCTCACCCAGCATGTTCCACACGGCCAGCACGCGCAGGCCGGCGGCGGCGCGCATGCGCACGCGGTCGGGCCCGCGCCCCGCCCAGCGCTCCGGCTGCGATCGGTTACGTCGAGGATATTATAAGTGTAGTGGCTCACCCAGCATGTTCCACACGGCCAGCACGCGCAGGCCGGCGGCGGCGCGCATGCGCACGCGGTCGGGCCCGCGCCCCGCCCAGCGCTCCGGCTGCGATCGGTTACGTCGAGGATATTATAAGTGTAGTGGCTCACCCAGCATGTTCCACACGGCCAGCACGCGCAGGCCGGCGGCGGCGCGCATGCGCACGCGGTCGGGCCCGCGCCCCGCCCAGCGCTCCGGCTGCGATCGGTTACGTCGAGGATATTATAAGTGTAGTGGCTCACCCAGCATGTTCCACACGGCCAGCACGCGCAGGCCGGCGGCGGCGCGCATGCGCACGCGGTCGGGCCCGCGCCCCGCCCAGCGCTCCGGCTGCGATCGGTTACGTCGAGGATATTATAAGTGTAGTGGCTCACCCAGCATGTTCCACACGGCCAGCACGCGCAGGCCGGCGGCGGCGCGCATGCGCACGCGGTCGGGCCCGCGCCCCGCCCAGCGCTCCGGCTGCGATCGGTTACGTCGAGGATATTATAAGTGTAGTGGCTCACCCAGCATGTTCCACACGGCCAGCACGCGCAGGCCGGCGGCGGCGCGCATGCGCACGCGGTCGGGCCCGCGCCCCGCCCAGCGCTCCGGCTGCGATCGGTTACGTCGAGGATATTATAAGTGTAGTGGCTCACCCAGCATGTTCCACACGGCCAGCACGCGCAGGCCGGCGGCGGCGCGCATGCGCACGCGGTCGGGCCCGCGCCCCGCCCAGCGCTCCGGCTGCGATCGGTTACGTCGAGGATATTATAAGTGTAGTGGCTCACCCAGCATGTTCCACACGGCCAGCACGCGCAGGCCGGCGGCGGCGCGCATGCGCACGCGGTCGGGCCCGCGCCCCGCCCAGCGCTCCGGCTGCGATCGGTTACGTCGAGGATATTATAAGTGTAGTGGCTCACCCAGCATGTTCCACACGGCCAGCACGCGCAGGCCGGCGGCGGCGCGCATGCGCACGCGGTCGGGCCCGCGCCCCGCCCAGCGCTCCGGCTGCGATCGGTTACGTCGAGGATATTATAAGTGTAGTGGCTCACCCAGCATGTTCCACACGGCCAGCACGCGCAGGCCGGCGGCGGCGCGCATGCGCACGCGGTCGGGCCCGCGCCCCGCCCAGCGCTCCGGCTGCGATCGGTTACGTCGAGGATATTATAAGTGTAGTGGCTCACCCAGCATGTTCCACACGGCCAGCACGCGCAGGCCGGCGGCGGCGCGCATGCGCACGCGGTCGGGCCCGCGCCCCGCCCAGCGCTCCGGCTGCGATCGGTTACGTCGAGGATATTATAAGTGTAGTGGCTCACCCAGCATGTTCCACACGGCCAGCACGCGCAGGCCGGCGGCGGCGCGCATGCGCACGCGGTCGGGCCCGCGCCCCGCCCAGCGCTCCGGCTGCGATCGGTTACGTCGAGGATATTATAAGTGTAGTGGCTCACCCAGCATGTTCCACACGGCCAGCACGCGCAGGCCGGCGGCGGCGCGCATGCGCACGCGGTCGGGCCCGCGCCCCGCCCAGCGCTCCGGCTGCGATCGGTTACGTCGAGGATATTATAAGTGTAGTGGCTCACCCAGCATGTTCCACACGGCCAGCACGCGCAGGCCGGCGGCGGCGCGCATGCGCACGCGGTCGGGCCCGCGCCCCGCCCAGCGCTCCGGCTGCGATCGGTTACGTCGAGGATATTATAAGTGTAGTGGCTCACCCAGCATGTTCCACACGGCCAGCACGCGCAGGCCGGCGGCGGCGCGCATGCGCACGCGGTCGGGCCCGCGCCCCGCCCAGCGCTCCGGCTGCGATCGGTTACGTCGAGGATATTATAAGTGTAGTGGCTCACCCAGCATGTTCCACACGGCCAGCACGCGCAGGCCGGCGGCGGCGCGCATGCGCACGCGGTCGGGCCCGCGCCCCGCCCAGCGCTCCGGCTGCGATCGGTTACGTCGAGGATATTATAAGTGTAGTGGCTCACCCAGCATGTTCCACACGGCCAGCACGCGCAGGCCGGCGGCGGCGCGCATGCGCACGCGGTCGGGCCCGCGCCCCGCCCAGCGCTCCGGCTGCGATCGGTTACGTCGAGGATATTATAAGTGTAGTGGCTCACCCAGCATGTTCCACACGGCCAGCACGCGCAGGCCGGCGGCGGCGCGCATGCGCACGCGGTCGGGCCCGCGCCCCGCCCAGCGCTCCGGCTGCGATCGGTTACGTCGAGGATATTATAAGTGTAGTGGCTCACCCAGCATGTTCCACACGGCCAGCACGCGCAGGCCGGCGGCGGCGCGCATGCGCACGCGGTCGGGCCCGCGCCCCGCCCAGCGCTCCGGCTGCGATCGGTTACGTCGAGGATATTATAAGTGTAGTGGCTCACCCAGCATGTTCCACACGGCCAGCACGCGCAGGCCGGCGGCGGCGCGCATGCGCACGCGGTCGGGCCCGCGCCCCGCCCAGCGCTCCGGCTGCGATCGGTTACGTCGAGGATATTATAAGTGTAGTGGCTCACCCAGCATGTTCCACACGGCCAGCACGCGCAGGCCGGCGGCGGCGCGCATGCGCACGCGGTCGGGCCCGCGCCCCGCCCAGCGCTCCGGCTGCGATCGGTTACGTCGAGGATATTATAAGTGTAGTGGCTCACCCAGCATGTTCCACACGGCCAGCACGCGCAGGCCGGCGGCGGCGCGCATGCGCACGCGGTCGGGCCCGCGCCCCGCCCAGCGCTCCGGCTGCGATCGGTTACGTCGAGGATATTATAAGTGTAGTGGCTCACCCAGCATGTTCCACACGGCCAGCACGCGCAGGCCGGCGGCGGCGCGCATGCGCACGCGGTCGGGCCCGCGCCCCGCCCAGCGCTCCGGCTGCGATCGGTTACGTCGAGGATATTATAAGTGTAGTGGCTCACCCAGCATGTTCCACACGGCCAGCACGCGCAGGCCGGCGGCGGCGCGCATGCGCACGCGGTCGGGCCCGCGCCCCGCCCAGCGCTCCGGCTGCGATCGGTTACGTCGAGGATATTATAAGTGTAGTGGCTCACCCAGCATGTTCCACACGGCCAGCACGCGCAGGCCGGCGGCGGCGCGCATGCGCACGCGGTCGGGCCCGCGCCCCGCCCAGCGCTCCGGCTGCGATCGGTTACGTCGAGGATATTATAAGTGTAGTGGCTCACCCAGCATGTTCCACACGGCCAGCACGCGCAGGCCGGCGGCGGCGCGCATGCGCACGCGGTCGGGCCCGCGCCCCGCCCAGCGCTCCGGCTGCAGCGCCGCGCTCGTCACCAGCGCCACGCCCAGCTCCATGTAGCCCGACCACAGCTGCGGGCAGTGCGGGTAGCTCGTCACAGATTTACGGTACATACACAACACGCCTTTATCTGCGCAGGGTTAGCCAGTGGCGGACTAGCCATATAGCAACAGTAGCAAATGCTACGGGCCCCAGGCATTTGGGGGCCCCGCGCACCAACGCTTTCTGACCGTAAAAAAATATAAATTTAGATAGAAGCGTAAAAATATTTTTTTCAAATCAATGTAGGTACAGACGCCAGTAGGTCAAACTCCCCGAAACTGTCAAATTTTCTCAATCAACCTTGAACCTTAACGCTTTAGCGACAAAGTTGAAAATCTATTAAAGAAATTGGACAGATTGTAATAGCTTGATGTCCTGGCGTCTGTACAATACTTAACACGAAGAGTTCGGTATCAAAATGTTCGACAGCCATGTTGAAGGCCCTGCTGAATAACTCGCTCAAAGCTTATTAAATTTCTTAAGTGCGAGTGGCATTGGTATTAAAGATTGTCGTGGGCAAAGTTATGATAACGCTAGCAATATGAGTAGGAAATACAGCGACATACAAGCACGCATTAAACAAATAAATAAGTATGCAGAAATTTAAGTAAACATTCCATGTCTTGCACACTCATAAAATTTGGTTGCTAAATGCGCTGCAGACTGCTGTACAGAAGCATCAATATTCTTAGATTTCATTGAAAACTAATATCATTTTTATTCCGCTTTTACATACAGAAAAGTTCTTTTGTCACAGTTTTGTTTAATTTAATACCATAAACTCCAAGAACTCAGCAATGTAAGCCTTGAGGTTGGAAAGATGAATATGACGAAGACCAAAGTTATGTGCAATGAAACACATGGAAGCGTAAAAGTAGATGGGGAGATAATACAACATGTCTAGGAATACCTTTACTTGGGCCAAGCAGTCTCTTTCCAGGCGAGGCAAATCTAATAAAGAAATCATAAGAAGAACGGAAAACGCCTGGAAGAGCTACTGGTCCATGAAGGAACTATTTAAGGGTGAGTTGCCTATGGCATAGAAACGCAGGCTCATGGACATGGTGTATTCTTCCCCTCTTAATCTATGAGGCACAGTATGGTCTTTGACTAACATCCAGAAGTCTGTAGCGGTATCTACAACGCCACATGCGAACAACGCGTCATACTGACGTCACGCAAATCCTGCATCTCGCAAGCAGAGTTTACCGCGCAATTAGCATAGATACAATTTCCCAACATCAATCGTTGGGCAAATGTCCGCCAGATACAACACCCGTCTGATCGGAGGATCCTCCCTTTTTTATGGAGGTCGAGTGAACTTTACACCCTGTTCCTCATACCTCCAAACTGGTGACCCCGAGTATGAACGTCAGCGCAGCCTTCGTGCAAACACTTCAGCGTGACGTCATCATCATCACTCCCGCAAGCTTCAGCGGCGAGTCACCCAGCCAGCCAGCATCCAAACTCAAGGTCTACCAACGAGCAATGGAGCGCAGTATACCAGGCGTTAAATTAACGGATCGTGTTCGATACACAATACTGCGCTCCAAAACAACGATAGGTGACGTGGTCAAAAGGTTGCCCAAATGGGACTGGGCAGGACATGTCTGCCGAACCAACCGGGCCCACATAGCACAGAACTGGTGCCCTGAGACAGTGAGGCTGGGTCGAGGCAGGCCACGTAGGAGATGGCGGGATGAGCTGGATAGGTTCCGTAAAAACTGGAGGGAGGATGCGCTGGCTCGCGAAAGATGGAAGGCCCAGGAGTGGGAAAGCGAAGGCTAGTAAAAAAAAACTTGATAACCTAGTGCAAACCAAGGGGCCCTTGATAAAATTTGTTACAGGCCCCGCGCTGGCTTAATCTGGAATTGGTTAGCCAGTATACCTATAGTTAATAAGACTACATAATGTTTGTAGTAGGAGGTACTACCTCCTGAGGGGTAATTCTCGTAATTTTAAGACCGTTCACAGTCTGATCTCAGTCTCAATCTGTCAAAAAATACTTCTAATTTTCCTACATTTTGACAAGTTTTTGACATTTGTTTGTCGCTGATATGAGACTGCGACTAGATTTTGAACGTTTTAAATTACGGGAATACGGGCCCTGGTATCAGCATAAACTTCACAGAGAGTTTGCTGCAGTAAGCGTTTCAATAAGATGAACATGATGCTATATGCAACCGATTACGTTTATTTACCATATCCTTCTAGTGCCAGTTGACATTCGAAAGTTATAATTATAATGATACGTTTCGGTAGCCAACCGTTATTTTTAAATACATTAATGCTTGACCACCTACTTAGAATGTCCATCTTACCTGTGAATCAAACTGGGGTGGTTCATCTCCTAAGAACCTCTCAAGTAACGGCTGAGCGAGATCTTGCAGCGCGGAGAGCAAAACTTTACAGCTTTGTACTCGAAGCACCATCCAGTCTGCTGGGAAAACCTGACGAAATACACAAAACTTTTAAATACTGTACTTCTTGATAGAAGTAAATACTATCTTTAATTGCAAAGACGAACTAATCAAAAACTGTGGTTGCGTAATAATGCGTAGAATGTTTGCGTTTAGATACTGATTGTTGTTTGTCTTGGTTTTGTCCAAATGATGAAAGGTGCTCGGACATATAGGTAAGAGAAATATAATTCTTTTGTTTTACGCTGTTAACAATAAGGCTATACTTACGTCCTGTTCAATAAGATGTCTGAACACTAAGAATGCTCGCATCAGGAAGTCCTTCAAAGGCTTCCGATCCTGTGGGTGTGGCGCGAGATGGCTCCACAGTCGCTGGTAGTGCACAGGCTTTAGTAGTTCCATCACGCCAAGGAGACCAGCTACCATTGAACCCTTAGGAAGAAAATTATAGCTTTATTAGAAGACATTATTATAGCTTTATTTTTATTTTCTAGTGGTATATTATTATCTCTACCAAAAGGTTACATTTAAAAATTATTTATTGATCACTATAGTTCTCTTTTTAATGGGGGCCCGTGGCTAAATAATAACAGCCGCACAGGTCGATCGGTCAGGTTAAGCTACGCTTGCCGCGGTTGGTCTGTGGATGGGTGACCATCTTTACATACCGAGACCTCTCCGTGCCTCGGAAAGCACGTTAAGTCGTTGGTCCCGGCTGTCATTCGTGGATCTTTGACAGTCGTTACGGGTAGTCAGAAGCCCGAAAGTCTGACAACCAGTCTTACCAAGGGGTATCGTATTACCCAGTAACTGGGTTGTGGAGGTCAGGTAGGCAGTCGGTCCATGTAAAATACTGGTATTCAGCTGCATCCGGTTAGACTGGAAGCCGACCCCAACATAGTTGGGAAAAGGCCAGGCAGATGATGATGAGTTCTCTTTTTAATCCAGGAGACTGATCTGACAGGTGTAATGTCAACCTTCTATACTAAAAAAAACGCAAACACAAAAGACTTAAATGTCAGATTAGTCTCTAGGATTAAAAAACGAACTATAGGGATCAAATCATTTAAATCGGCAATGATTTTAATGCTAGCGAGCGGCCGTAGATAAATATAAAAATATTCAGTTGCATTTCAATTAAATGATACAAGAATAAGAAGCACAGGGGCTGACGTCTCGACATTCATAGCGATCGCTTTACGACCGAATTCGGTCGCATAGTCCCGGATTGACAGGAGTAATGTATGGAGTGACAGGACTTTGCGACCGAATTCGGTCGTAAAGTGATCGCTATGAATGTCGAGACTGCAGCCCCAGGCGAGTTCCCTCCAACACAATACATCCATTTCTGGGTCTAACTCATCATCTTCTATAAGCTGGTCAGGGTCCTATTTCATCCACAATAGAGCTAACTATTTTTATAAATGAATGAAGTTACCCGGAAAAGAGCCGGAGTAACCGACAAAGCTTGCATATTAAGCAAATTGAAGTGGCAGTGAACTAGTCATGTTCGTCGAAGTCGACCGATGGGCGGTGGACCAAACGAGTCCTGGAGTGGAGACCGCGTATGGCCAAGCGCAGCGTGGGACGCTTCTCAGCTAGATGGACCAACGACCTAAAGAAGGTTGCTGTGACAGACTGGATGCGGAAGGCGAAGGACAGGGTGTTGTGGCGCAGCCTGGGAGAGGCCTATTTCCAGCATTGGCCTGCGAAAGGCTGAGTTGAGTTGATCTTTATAAATTGAACAAGTACTTACAAGCACAGGCGAGTTTCCTCCAATCAGATGCAGGACAGTCTCAACCAGCACATCCAAAGTGTTCAAACACAGTACATCTACGTCTGGGTCCAGTTCATCATCTTCTATAGGCCGGTCGGGGTCGTATTTCTTCCATAGTAGAGCTACTAACTCTCCAATCATTTCGGCGCATTGTGATAGTTCGTCGCGACGCGCGAGGTGCACTCGTAGGTGGTGGCACGCGGTGGTTAGGATTATGTTTCTGGCCTCTGAATACAAAGAGTTCATGAATTAATATGGTGCAAGCAAAATGGAGACTGGAACATTCGAGAATTCTATGAAAACAGGAATTTCTTATTTCAGTCACATTTTTTCACGCACCTATGGGCAGCGTAAGAACTGTAAACGATAACGGCACGTGGTGTTCTCCTTTGTAATTTTATCGATAACATTAACATTTAGTACCCATAATCAGCGTATAATGTTCCCTGTGCTGGGACACAAGCCTCAAAAACATATAATGCACAAAAAAGATGCGTCCGAGCCATCTGCAAACTAAAAACAACGGATACTTGTAAACCACACTTCAGGGACTTAAAGATTTTGACAGTACCGTCGCTATATGTCTATGAGGTTTTGATATTCGTAAAAAACAATATTCACTTGTTTAGTCATGTAGAAAGTCAACGTCGCTCAGATAACTTAAAAAAGTACCTATTCACCAGAACTACTTTCGCTTACAAAAGTATCTGTGCAATGGCACCAAAGCTGTATAATAAACTACCTTGTCATATTAAAAACAGGATGACCGATTTTTATAGTTTTTATTATTTTGACATTCTGCATGCAATCTATTTTTTTTTCTATCTAATCTATTGACAGTGTATTTTATTTTATTCTGTTGTGACATTTTCCCTATTTTATTATGATTATTTTTAGTTAATTCTGTACTTGACCTGATTTTGTATGCCTATCGGCGGGACATGGACTGTACAAACGACATATACATATTGAAAACACCTGTAATCACCTGTGTTCACAAAATAAATCATTTGAATAATACGAAAGCGATCCAATCTGTTAATACTCATTAGCTAATTAAATATATTTACATAATGTGGTATAGTAGAGGGAGCGAAGGGGGAGGGTTTCTGGTTGTCGAATTGCTTGTCCTATGACATTTTAGCTCTTGTGGAAAATGTACGGACGAACAAGAAACAAAAGTCAATGTAGAATTTATGAAATATACCTATAAAAATATATTGTACGTGTACAGACATGTACACAGTACAATATATATATATATAAATATAGACGCAGAAGGAGTAAGACAGAAGTAACACAATAGATAGGACGAGATCACAAAACCACAATAATAATATTAATTGAAATTACTGAATAAAATTAACGGACGTATGTCTTAGCCATGACAGAAAGTTGACAAGTCCGAAGCGCCACTAGTGGCGTATTTCTGAACTAAGTATGTGGTAGGAGTGAACCCTACAACATGATCACAAGTCTATGATATTACCTGGATCCTCTCCTAGCGGCCCCTTCAGTATGTCCTGCGCCGCGTGCAGGCGCGCGCGCGCCAGCTGCGGCGGCGGCGGCGGGTGCTGGTGCGGCGCGTCCAGCACCAGCGCGGCCGCGCGCGCCGCCTCGCTGGCGCCCAAAGCGCCGCATACTTCGCGCGTCACTTCCGCCCATGATGACATAAGGGCCACCTGTGTTTAAGATATTACAATATTATAAAAACTGACAAGCCGTTGACCACAATACACTGATCTGTAAATTATACCATTACGGAATTCGTGGACAAGCTGCTGATAAATAAATGATTTTATTTTGTAAGTAGGTTTGTACAAACACTTTTACACGTCAATCATTTTTAAAACTAGATGAGGTCGGCGTTTCCTATCTGACTAGTCTGAGAACAAAGGCCGAAACAAACTCAGAGGTCACAGTCTCTTTTAAAGTTCAGACATAATCTTGGTCAGATCATATGAAGACCATGTAGGTCGATGTCTGAGATGGTCTTTTGAGGAAAGAACCACACAGATTGAGAGGACCACCTCCCGAAACAACCGTGTCCGGTGAGGACCTGCGTCAGGCGGAAGGTGAGGGCGCCGTGGCGCCTCTCTAGCCATTCCCCAAAGAGGGGACTTATCGCCACAATTGTGGTGTGCCAATGTTGCGACAATCGCACTCTCCATGCCGCCATGAGATCCTGCCGCGCCGGAGCCCTGTCCGCTGTACCGTGATTTCTCGCGGCAGCGGAGTTACGCCCCGGCGTTTTGCCTTCTCTCGCCACTCCCATATGTGGGCGAGGACTTTGGCCTCCAGATCCCATGGCGTACCAAATGTACCTCAAGTGGGACTAAATTTAAAAACTTGATGGCAAGAAACTAGATGTTATTACGGAAACTGTATTTCTAGGAATTACTTTAGAGTAAAAATAACAATGAGGCGTACTCATTAGAGCTCTTTCAGTTAGAATAAGTTCAACTGCATATACAATAAGAAAAATAAGGCGGTTAATAGATATAGCCACAGCAAGGTTAGTATACTTTGCTTATTTCCACAGTACATGTCTTATGGTGTTCTGCTGTGGGGATCGGCAGCTGACGTAGATTCAATTTTCATTTTACAAACGAGGGCACTCCGCGTATTCTATAAAATGGGTCCTCGCGAGTCTATTAGAAACAAATTCAAAGAAATTGATACTATTAACTTTGCCTTCTTATTATATACATACATAATAAGTATTTTGTATGATCGCAAAAACTTAGGACTTTTCCAAATAAGAAGCAATTTCCGTAATATACACGGAGTAAAAATTTAATTGTGATACCTAAAGGACAATGCCCATTGATGTATGGAATCCCGTACCATGCTGCATCAAAGTCAAACTTTGTTTTTTATAGACTACTCTTAACATATTAACTCCTAAAAAAGTTTTTTTTTTGTATTTTTTACAAAAACAAACTTTTGTAGGTTTCGGAGATTTTCAAAAAAATCAAACTAACCTGAAAACTAGGTACATTGTTTTGTTTGACATGTCATGTAACACGAACGGCCATTATTGCTCTAAAAAATGATAATCGTTTAAATAAAAATTCAATTCTATTGTATTCTAGTTATTTTTAATTAGGTAATGTAGAATCGGCAAAGTATAATTTTTTTACATGTTTTTTGAAAGACGTTATCATGACACTTTCAACATTCAAATATCTTTTGAAACGGAACGTCATGTAAAGGGAATACAACTAAATCAACACATTTTTACTTTAAATTAAATTCCCTGTTCAAAAATCGAATCCCCGACGCGTAATGTCGTAAAAAATTATGAAAATAATTACTATGATATTTTTATCTTGATGCATGAGACTTTTTGGTACTACTTTTGGTCATTGTCCTTTAGATTAACTAAAACTGTAATTTCTTATAAACAGCATCCGCTTTTATAACCAGTTGCCAACGCCGGCTACAGAACTTAGCGATGGAAAGTTCGAAAACCCTCATTAAACGTGCCCAAAACAAAAAAGCATATTATAAGATTAAATATTACGTTGAAGATAACGTAGTTTGGCAATAATTGCTTCTGCACATGTGGCTTCCCTGGCACCTCATTAACGGTATAACTACGTAAATGCCTATTAACTGTTCCCAAATTACGATGTTTATTTTTTACCTAAGAAGATTTATGGCCTGTTTCACCATCTCCTATTATGCTGTGATTAGCGTATATGAAAAATAATTTCGTACACATTGTGTTTATTTATTTGGTATCATTATCCTGAAACTGTGAAACGGGCCTTGAAATTGTTATTTAACTCCACAAACCTGCGCCGGGGCCAGATGTTCCTTATAAGGGTGTTGCGCAAACGCTTTCAACGCATGCAGCGCCGCTCTAACATCTCTTCTAAAGCTGTCTTCATACTGTCCGCCGGTCGCGCGTGCGAACAACCGACGCGATCGCACGGCTAGTCTGAACACTGCGCCTAAGGAACGGAGGCATTTGCGGATTGGCTCTTGTCCTTCGGCGCTTGCTGCCCATTCAGCGCAGTGTTGGACTGAAGAGAGGAGGCCCCTGGAGATGAAATAAAAGGGTGAGTATATTAGGATACAGGCATTCCTTGCCTAGTAGTTTAGGAGTCAAAAATATCAACTATAAATATACTATAGATATCAACTATATAACTATACACATACAACAAATTTGTACACAAACCACGATCATGAATTATCATTATATCAAGTTGAGATGAGGTTATGGGATCAATAAACAATTGTTTTTATTATGCTGAAGAAAAGCTTCTTTTATTTGACTAAGGGCCGGCTTAAACCAAAGTGGAGAGGAGAGATGTCTCAAACAACCAATAGATATTTGTGTTCAACGCAATAAAAACAATATATTGGTTCTTTTTGGACCTGTGTCCTCACAGCTTTAGCGGAAAGGGAACACGATAGTCACGTCATGGCCGAGATGGACTTGGACGTGAGTCAAAAATTTTGTTGTAAATTTGGCGCAAGGCCGATTTTTGGATAAGTATACGAAACATGGCAGAGGCCTAATGTTAAAAAGTACAGTGATATAAAATGGGTTGATAAATCGACTTACTATGGGAAAATCAAAAGACTAAAATTACTTACTTGTACACGAGTGCTGCTGAGAAATGTTCTTCAATATAAACATCGAGTACTGGTCTAAAATGCTGAAACCGAGTCTCATCAAGCAAGCTGCATATCGATATCAGTACCAGGAATACTGTGCCGGAATGTGGAGTGCTAGAAAAAATACAGAAATTATCTATTAATCTCATAATTGAAATACAGCAATATATACTGTTTTATAGGGCGTAATATGGCCTAAAGCTATATTATACTCAGATATCAATCTACATGGTCTTCATATGATCTGACCAAGATTGTCCGGACTTTAAAAGATACTGTGACCTCTAAGTTTGTTTCGGCCTTTTTTCTCAGACTAGTCAGCTAAGAAACGCCGACCTTATCTAGTTTTAAAATATTGATAATTGACGTGTAAAAGTGTTTGTACAAATCAACTTACAAAATAAAATCATTTATGATTTATACGGGAAGTCTGACCAATTTTTATATTGGTGATATTGAAACTTCACCAGTTTTTAATAAGTCTGCAGTCAAATCCCTTGGTAGCTGTAATGATAAGTTGTAACTAGTTGCAGGAGAAGTTAGCATGTCATCACAGATAACATACATCAGGCTTTTGAAAACCAAGAGTTAGATCAAAAAAACTTGAGAGGTGTCAAGGGACACCTGGATGGAACGAAGTTCAAAGAGAGAGAGAGAGACAGACAGAGAAACACGCGCACGCCGCACGGCTTACAAATATAGCAAAAAGTGTCGTTCCAACTTTTGGTCTTAGTTTTTTCCGTCTAGCCCCCTTTCGCAACGCGCGATAAGGAACTTCGTTCCAATAAAGTGGAATACTTGCCTATTGCCATCTTCAGTAGAAAACAAAGCAAACAATGCATCGAGTACATCTCTGAGAAACTTGATGAGTTCTTCACAACTGAGTCCGTCTCCGAGCCTCAATACTCGCAGTAGGGTTTCTTGTACCTTCTCTGGCCGCGCACGCCATTGGAGTAATGCTAGGAGATCCTCTGCGAAGAATATTACAATTTTAAACTGTTTGTGTTGCTTTTGCATCATGTTTACATAAGAAGTCACCCCATGAGTCAGACCACGAGTGGCGTTTCTTATATTATGTAGCGACCGGTGAACCTTGTGTAGTCAGACCGGCTACCACTGTAAGCGACGCAACTAGCGTAAGAACTTTTTGCTACAAACTTTTTTATAACAATTATGTTAAATACTTTTCTTTTTAGACGTCAAATTGATGTGCACTTTTTTTGGAAGTCTCTGTCATCGTTAATTGAAAACCAAATGTAATATTTTTTTCTCTTCATTGTTGTTTACTCGTTCTCTCTATAAATCCGTCATTTTCTTCAATATCGAGCCTATTAAGGCCAATACAACCACCTTAATTAAAGGCGATTTTTTTTACCAGTGGAGAAACTCATTTCATATTCATATATTTATTTGCATTCCATAATGTTGTAGAGGTGTTACAATGGCTTAAAGCTAAGGTACAATTATGGACCCTGTAGGGCACAGCAAAAAGTATAAAATTAATTATTAAAATAAAATAAATTTAGGACACAAAGTAACAATAAGCAATCTTTAAAATATGTCATTTACAGTCCCTGCGACGAATAGTGAAGAAAAATAAAGCGGCCGAGTTCGAGTCGAACTCGCGCACAAAGGGTACCGTAACACAGTACAATATTACTTATATACTTCAGAAAAAAACCTCTTTAATTTTTTACTTTATTTTATGTTTATTATTTGTTGTTATAGCGGCCATAGTCGTTACACAGTCTGCGAAAATTTCAAGTGTCTACCTAGTACGATAAAAAAATACAACCCTGTGACAGACAGACTGACAAACAGCGGAGCCTTAGTAATAGGGTCCCGTTTTTTTAAGGTTCCGTATCCAAAGGGTGCAACCCTTTGGGTACGGAACCTTAAATGAAGAGTCCATTTGGGTGTATCAGCTTAGAATTTATTACTTTGGGAACTTATTCCAATTGATCTTTTAATATACTTACTTATCTGTTATATGTTGCTAATTTATTGGACTTTGGGCTGATTTTTCCAACGTCAGGAAAAATCTTGAATTTTTGACAGTTCTATCATACAAAATCTGTCAAACGTCAATTTTATTCTACGAATAAAAATTATCTGTCGATTGAAAATCAGCCCGTACATAACTAATTCCAGTGACTTTCAGTATTTAAAGCATAATTTGTAGGACAAGGTCCACGTTTTCTTTATATAATTGCTAAATCAGTCTAAACACTTTAAAATGAACCTTGGCTTCATACAGAATAGCAGCGAGTACTCCAATGACCCATATATTGACGACGATAGTAAAATTAATAGCGTTTGATCTCACGACCTCTTGATTGGCAATCAGTGGTGTAGCCGTTAGGATCTGTTACTGTGTCAGGTTTTGTTTACTGCTATAGGAACGAACAAATAGCATCATCTGCATTAGGAACGTATGAGTTTTTATTTTATAAATCATATTACGTAGGTTCGTTTTGATTAATCGATTTACAAGCACGAAGCACAAACGAGGAAGCGGGTTTGTAAACTGGCAAGTACTAACGTGGCTTTTTCAGAAACATCGTTTGACAACATTCGAGCAATAGTAATCCTTTATTCGCTATAATGTATACAGGATGGCAGGGACATCGACGCACAACTTGTTACCCATGGGTTGGGTACATGATTCTGAACAACCCAGGGGGTCTACTCCGAAGTAGTATCGGCCGAATGTTCGGCCATTTCCTGCTACGAAGTTACTATTTGGTTCGGTGGGTTCCGATCCTACACTCTTTCGAATATTGACTATGGTCCCGACCCAACTGACCCGATCCGAACTTTTTTCGCATTTTTCAATAATATTCGGTTTGGTCATGTGTCGATCCGATCCGAGCATTCGCACTTTGCACTTCGGAGTAGGCCCCCTGCATTGAAATGTTTCATAAAAATGTGCAGTTTCATAGAAAAGCGCAATACCCACGCGGTCAAAATGTATGACAGAGCAACTTTTTTTGACGAAAAATTTCTGCGCTCCGGAACTTGAATCATGTACTGATGTATCCATGCTAACAGGTTGCGCGTCGATGTCCCTGCCAACCTGTATATGTATATAGAGAATATGAAGAGTATTATATTCTAAGACGGTTTTCCTTGGTTGGTATTATTATTTCCTAGTGTTGATTGAGGTACCTACTACATAATATTTCTAAAAAAAAATCTCAACTTAAGAAATTATTCTTCAGAAGTGACGATTTTCGGATCAAGAGTTACGAAATACATATAAAACTAGTTACTTACCATTCTGAGTCAACTTAGTGGAGCACAATAACGTGCTGATGGTGCAGTTTTCTTTGGAGCTTCTTTGGAATGTTGGCACCACGCCGTTGATGGAGCCTGACCGGGCAGTGTCGGCCGCGCATGATGGTAGTGAAAGGTAGCTTGCTGATGTTAACCTGGGAAGTACAAACATTATTTGACAATGTCTAGATCTGGTAATCTGGTGAAGGGTGAGAAGGTGGCAGACATATCATATCGTAATTTACTGCACCCTAATTGCGTTACACAGGGTCAATCACAATCCGTATCATTTTGAAGGATATTGCTAATTCATTGCTTCATAATGTTCGAAAACATTGTTGGATCAACAACGTAAATAACGCAATGAATGTTGTTGAACTGTCAAAATGAAAGCTATTGCTACTGTACGAATACCTCTTGTAGTAAGCTATACGAAGTACTGTTAAAAGCGCCTTTAAATTGCTGGTCTTTTGTTCTCTGCCAAATGCCTACAAAATGCAAGCTGCCGCGTTCATGTGGTTATTAAAATTGTATTGCCAGCCAGTCATTCATTCGTGAGCAAATTATTTATGAAGAATGCACGCTGTGTAGATGCACCCTAGTAACGATGATAAATCACTTACTTGGTGGGATCGTCGCACTTATATACGTAAAGTTCATGTGCGCCATCTCTCAAAGTAGCGCCGCTCGCTTCCATCAGCCGAGCGAACGCGAAACCATATAGCTTTCTCTCAGTTTTGTCTCTCGCTGGAAATTCAATTAAAAATATCTCTTTAACAAGGCGAACAATGACGACGACAAAGATTTTATGATTTTATACGGTTTTATGAGGGGTAAAGGCTCGATAAATAAATTGATAGTAAAATTGTTTATTCGAGTACGTCTCTTTCGAAACTTGTTACAACTAGCGTTCTCGTAAAACTCGACTTTATCTGTTTTAGCCACTGACCTATACAAGTGCGCAGGACTTGACAAAATTAAAACATTTAATTTTCGCCATTTTGGCGCTGACAGCAACGTGAGCGTCCTTGGAACTAATATTTTTGATAGCAAGTTTTACAAGATTCGCATACTCTTATGATAAAAATGATCTAAATATAACGTAGTAAACATAAAATAAAAAGTCTTATTCCACGATTTAGACCTAAATCGTCAGAGACGTCCCAAACAAAACGACGGCCATTTGCTTTGCTGCAGTGTGTCAAATTTAGTTCCTGAGACGCGCGAGCGCCACAAAAAGCAACTGTCATTTCGTATAGTATATTTACTCCAGCGTACCTACTTGTATAATATAGGTCAGTGGGTTCAGTATTGCCGATTTGAAAGGTATGGATACCGGTGTATACCGGTGTGGTATAGGCACATGAATTTTTTTAACATTGTCTAGGACACATCTGCGATTCTTCTGGTCACAATCAAAAGTCATTTATTCAAACTCGTCTGAGCACTTTTTGAACGTCAAAATTACATAAAACAGACCCCAAAATGCCCACCCTTTACCATTTCTATTCCCACCAGTTCTTTAGCTGCTGCAGCTGGGAAGAAGTGGCGCAGTAATATGAATTTATGATATGGTTATATATTATTTCTTGTACAGCTACACCATTTTATTTATTTCCTTAAACACCACTATATTAATATCTATAATTATTTTTAAACACATCTAATCGATTTTTTATTATTTGCTACTCATATTTATGTATTTTTCTATTTATATATTTACATACACACATCATAAAACTGATTTACATCCAAAAGACGTGCTCGTAACATAGGATCCAGTTGAAAACCAGCGTCAGGCATTAGTTGTCTGAAATTTATGCTGAACTAGGCCTATTCGACGCAGCCGTGAGCCACACAATACTGTTTTAAGTTTTTTTTTTCTTCTATTTTTTGTGTTTGTGAATATTGTGTGCCTTACTTAACCAGGGGGTCTACTCCGAAGTAGTAACCGAATGTTCGGCCGTTTCCTGCTACGAAGTTACTATTTGGTTCGGTCAGTTCCGATCCTACACTCTTTCGAATATTGACTATGGTCACGACCCAACTGAGCCGATCCGAACTTTTTTCGCATTTTTCAATAATTTTCGGTTTGGCCATGTATCGGTCCGATCCGAACATTAGCCCTTTGTACTTCACCCCTGGATCAAATAGACTTGTTTCTTTCTTTCTTTCAACAAACTCCCCAGCAGCACAGGAGTATGTTCAGTTAGAAGAACTTTTGCAGATGTGCAGATCTATAGGCGGCAGCGACATATTTCTTTCGTTACTCACCTACCATCAAGAGGCCCGCCTGCTTGACTGCCAATAATATTATTGATCGTAAGTGAATTGAAAGGAGGTTTATAATCAGCAGTGGGTGATTCCAAGCTCATGTTGTTGATGAAGTTTATTGAAAGCAATTACTTACTAGAACAATGTCTGAATTCTATCCGCACATGAGCATTAGTAAACGTCTCCAGTGGCACGGTGAGTCGTAGATGTTCACCCCAAGCCGGACTGTTGTTGTGGTATAATACTACTGACTCGTACGACGTCGCGCCAGTACCGCTTGCGCCCCATACACATTCCTGTGTAAAAAAGATTTTATAGTTTATCTCGGGTTAAATTCTGGAACTATACTTGTTGTTTTTACCCAAACATTGTTTGCCTAAAAGGAGGCTCCAAACACAATTAATTGTATATGAACCATTTTGTTTATATAAAATATTATTATTATTATTAAACATTCGTGTTATTAGTGCAATACAAACTATACCAGATAATTTCTATCATTATAAAGTTCGTAGTGTATGAGCGAATTAACGCAAAGCATCAGAAACATAAAAATCAGTTTACCGATCTAAAATCAGTGATTCACCGCTTTGAAATCCAACGATTCGACGTCCAGTAAAGATATTCACAAGACGACCGACAGATGGCGCTGTCAGTCAAAATGTTAAACACCGTTTCGAAAGAATGTGCCTTGCGGATGCAAGTGCGGTCGACCAGTGTAGTGACTAAGACGGGAAAACACATTTCGCATTTTCGTTTGAAGCTGCAATAGCTTTGTATAACATTCTATACTATGCTGCAGAGACTGCAAGTGGGTACATATTAGAATTTCGAAATTTAAAATACCTACGTGTAAAATGTCAACGTTCAAAACATCGAAAATTTAAATATCGAACGACCATAATACCGATAATTAAAATAACGTAAGTTTATATTGTCGAATAGTTAGATAATCTACGTCCAATATATCTAAAATCTAATTATCGACAAACATGACATCGAAAGTCTTAAATATCGAAGTACATATTATCTAATGACTTAAATATCGAAGTACAGAGTATCGAATGTCCTAAATATCGATATTTATTTATATGTTGTGCTACAAAAATTAGTGACAGAAACAAATCGCTGCAAAACCGCCTCCACGTGGTCTTGTCTGCCCTACCCCTAGAGTGTAATTTAAGCCCGCGTAGGCGCGGAGGGGCGAGGCGGCCCGCGAGCTGAGGCGAAGGTGGCTTTAACGGCCGCCGCCGCGGCTGAGGCTAGCCGGCGAAGCCGGCCAGCAAGCCGAAGCTGCGGTGGTGAGCGTTAAAACCATCGACGACGATAAGCTCGCGTGGGACCGCCGGAGCCCAGCAGCGCCGGAGCCGTGACAGAAACCATGCTTGCTGCAGGATAAGGCGTAGTCGACGGAGCCCTGCTTCGCGGGGCCCCTATTTCTGTCTGCAGGGTTTAAAGGAACCTAACACGAAGGGGATGACGGGGGCTCGTTCGCTCGCTCCGCTCGCTCACTTGAGCCCCCGTCATCCCCTTCGAACCTAACCTGTCCGAGTCGGGGTGCCCCAATTCCCGAGCTCGCTTCGCTCGCTCTTGCATCCTAAGTTCTCATTGCCTTTATAATAAATCGAGATGTGTAAAAAAAAAATACACGTATAAACACAAATAGGAACACAGATAGGATAGGATTGAAAAAAATATTAGTAAAAAAGATGAATATACTTCGAAACTTGCATATTTACAAGCGATTACTAAAAATTGAATGAACTGTTTACTTTATATTCACAATCCCAATATATTTTGTCATGACTCAGCCGATTTTTAGTATAAGCAAAACCATTTCTTTGCACCTTAAATCCCCCTTTTTGAGTCTTAAAAACTTCTAATCCGTGATCCGACATGATAATGGTATTCGCTAAACAATACGTTAAACGTTTGCAGTGGACAGACTAATGAGTGACTTATGCGTTGGCAGAGTGTGACAATTTCAAATCTACCGACATTTTTTTCTATAAGTATCAAGTTCGATAATTTAACTAGTAGGTATTTTTAACGTAAATATTATGAACTAAAGTGTATTAAATGTTGACATTTTGAATCATTAGATATTTTTATCACTCGGCATTTCAATGTTAGACATTTTAAGCATTGGTATTTCAATTTTCGATATTACGATATAATCGGTATTTAAATTTTCGATGTTTTGAACGTTGATATTTTACACGTAGATATTTTAATTTTCGAAATTCAAATATGTACCCCTGCAAGTGCTTAGTGCACAAACATAACACCACGCCTGTAAACTCCGAAGGGTTAGGTAAAAGTTTACATATAGATGAACGTATAGCCATCAACCGGGCCCAGATCCAGACGCCAGGCTGCTATTGAGACCGTAGGCGTAACGGACAGCCCCCTGTGCAGAGCTTGATGAAACCGACGCGCATGTGCTCTTTGAGTGCACAGGCGTCACCCAGATTAGATCAGAAACCCTCGGGACACCCAGATCCTACACAGATGTTCTAGACTGACCAGGAGACCTAATAAGCTTCTGGAAGGAGGTGGGCTGGTTGCAATAACCACCGACGGCCGCCATGGTCCACGCACAATGGTCCACCTGAAGGACTAAGTGCGGAAACCAAACCCGTAACATAGAATAGAGACCGTAGGCGTGGGCTTGCGGGCGGCGAGCTATGGGCAGCTCGCCGCCCGGTAAGGACCAGGCCCGGGTCGACGGCAAGTTGTGGTCCACGCGCGCCTCAAAGAGATGTCAGCACGAACTGACGGGGTCCGCTAGGGCCGATGCCGCGATGGGGCTGCGGGTTGTTCAAAAGAGATACCGTGGCTCCTGGCACAGGTAACTGAAGGAACACGGGTGGGTTTTAGTCACTAAAAGTCTGACACGCACTCCCGCTCCGCCCAGAGCGGGAGAAGTCATTTGATGATATCCCACCCAAAAAAAAAGGTTGCTATTGAGAAATGTCTGATGGAAAATCCCAATAATATTTTGCACGACCTGGGAAACGAACTCAAGCCCTCATGCTCAGCAGTAGCGCTTACGACCACTATAGCAACGAGGCAGTTATACAACGTGTTTTTTTTTGATATCCCATAACTCTATGGGACCAAACCCGAAATCGCGAAACAAAAATCTGGTGTTCCCTACATTTTGACGAGTTATACGAAGATAAATGTAGGGAACAGCTAATTTTTTTTAGCGCTTTCATTGGTCCCATAGTAAAAGTTGTCCATAAGGATGAGTACAATGACCCCCTAGATTTATGGAATATAAAAAAAAAACACGTTGTATAAGTGCATACTTACATTAATAACTTGTCCCGTACTATCATGCACGGTAACCGTAGCTAGAACATTCTTCGCCGTACTTTTCCCTCCTCTTTCGAACTCTGCTTTCTCTAACGTGAGATAGAGGTCGTTGCGAACGTCTCCTGGCATTATGACGTCAGGGAAGCCTCGTTTTGCTGTCACTGTGGCCCCGGAACTAACGGCTTCTGATATGCTGCCTGCGTTTGCTAGTAGTCGGAGGGCTACTACTATGCCTGAAACAAAACTTAGTTTTGACAGTATTGAAGTGGAAGGTTGCGAATAGAAGTTTGTGGGACTTTTAAACAAGGTGATTGTAAAATTGCTAATAAATAATTCATCTTAATATTCGGTTGCAGTGGCATTAAGAAATCCATCCTTTATTTACTATACCGGCCAGTACTCTTGCCACTGTGGGGAAAATGGCCTCTGTTCACAAGAATTATGGGTGAGACACTCTTGTTGACAGCCGAGCAGCCAAATCACATGTAACTTTTGCCGCCCGATTGTGCCGAATATGACCTTGCGTAAAACACTAACAGTAGCAATGGCTTTAATTTTGACAGTTCAACAACATTCATTGCGGTATTTACGTTGTCGAGCAGACATATTTTTCGAACATATGAAGCTATATCCTTTAAAATCATTCAGAAAGTGTCTTACGCAATTAGGGTGCAGGTCAGCGCGCCTGAATCACCACGCCTGATCAGTGTGAATTGGCAATTATAATTGTTTATAGCACTAATTAAAAATAAAACACGTGAGAAACATCGTGTTCCTCGGAAATCATAACAAGGTTCCATAACACCGCGAATGATCGTTTTACACAATTTCAATGTTGTCTAAACAAACTCTAAATTAAGTTGAGGTTGACTGTTTCATAATCAATAATTTGGACACAATACCTCATTTCATTACATAACATTTGTTATTTAATAAACTGCATGTGCTGTTTATATAGCTAATATTAGATTCATAATATCGTACGTATAAATTATGCTAATGAACACTATTAAGTGTATAAATGGCACTGCGAAGTTCAATTAACAATGCAAAATAAATTGTCCTTTTCCTGTAATCTTTTGATGATACTATCTTTACGTTAACTTGTTCATCCTTTGAAGGGGGAAGCCATTTATCAGTATTTGAGATGCTGATGATAAATTATAATTAGACAGGGCGATAATTACTTGTCGTTTTATTTAATTTATGGTTAGAGGAAATATTTGAATGAGAACTGGAGGGTTAAGATAAATTAGTTGAGGTAAGCATCGTTATAGTAAAATAAATTATTAGTAACTACCCAGGTACAGTGCTATAAGGATCTTTTGGCGCATTTGTGGTAATGCTTTTGTGAAATTGTATGAAAAAACAAAACGGTGGCTTTAGTTCCAATTTTGGCCACGCGCCAAGGGATCTTTGTACAACTATAAAATGTAATTTTGTAATCCAGCTCGCAGCACACATAACACATAATTAGCCTATGACGTTCCCACTGGTGGGGAGTCTGGGACACAGGCCTCCTCTCAGTAAGAGGGAGTGGTCCGTAATCCACCACGCGGGCCCAGTGCGGGTTGGAAGATGTCACATGTCTTCGAATTTTTGTTTCTAGGATATGCCACAGCACCAGCAACATTTTTTGGAACGAAGTTCCTTATCGCGCGTTGCGCAAGGGGGCTAGACGGAAAAAATTAAGACCAAAAGTTGGAACGACACTTTTTGTTATAGTTGTAAGCCGTGCGGCGTGCGCGTGTTTCTCTGTCTCTCTCTCTCTTATAGAAAGCAAGCCAGTTATACTTCTTTCCATCCGGGTGTCAAGTTTTTTTCCGAACAACACACAGCATAATCAGCTTATAATGTTCCCATTGCTGGGACACAGGCCACCTCTCAGTGAAAGGGAGTGGGCCGTAATCCACCATGCGGGCCCAGTGCGTGTTGGTAAATACAATAACAGATACATACAGCAATAAACAACATAACCAACATCTATCTAATAGATATGCAATCGAAATTCTCTTGTTTCTCACAACCGGTGTGCGTGACTGGTTCTAGGTGCAATAAGTTACGTTATCTAATGTTCGCAATTTATTCGCTGATTTAATTGTGTGACTTGATTAGCTGTATCTTTATGTTATTTGCGGCGGGACTGTGATCTTATGGACAAAACGTTTGTTTTTTTTCTATCAAATTGCTAGAGCACTACACGCAAAAGTCTTTAACCCTCTCTGGGTTAAAGACTTTTGCGTGTAGTGTGTTCAACAAGAAAATGTACACAAATAATTTGTAAGTCTCGCAGGTTTTCAGTTTCCTACAGGATTGGTACGACGAAAAATAATATGGGCTTTTAGGTATGTGCTCGTACAGAAAATCTGATCATCATCATTATCGACAGCCTACAGCAGTCCATTGCTGGACATAGGTCTGTATTTTCGGCCATTTGCATGCAGGTGCTACCAGAAAATCTGATCAATCTACAGATTTTCTACCTATTTGTTTAATATGCGTTTTTTATTTTACACAAGTACTAAAAGCTGTGCATGACTTGTTGCTGTCTGTATTTTTTTCAAAGCACAAAAAAGCGATAAGATAACACATGAAAAATTATACAGCTGATAGCTAGTGATATAATATGTATAATATCGCGACAAACTTTTAATTGAAACAATGGCTTCCGGTAGCAGCATTCAATGGCTGTAGTAATTTGGTTATTGGCCTTCGAATGTATTTAGTTCAATAGAGTATATTAAATGAATGAGTACGTATTATTTAAATCAGCAGTTTGTTTAGCCCACAAGTTCTCAACGTGGGCGATAACGCCCCCTCCAGGGCGTTTGAGATTTTCAGGGGGGTAGTAGAAGAACCAGAGAAAATTATATATCCTATCTTTCGACTATACAGGATTATTGGTAAAACATTAACAACCTCTCAGGACTATATTACTAACATCATAAACAACAACTTTTATTCTATGACTTTTATTAATTCATGAGACGTTCATGCTAAAATAAAAATATTTCAATTCAACTAATTGAAATTATCGATTTACTGTTACGAACTCTAAGCGAAGCAAAAGAAAGCGCTAGTTAGGTAAACAAAATTCCGTGTCTAGTACAAAATTCAGAAAGAGGAAAGGAGGATGCGGAGGGAGAAGGGGAGCGGAGGTCAGATAAAACAACAAAATCTTAAAGGTTTGTTTTTGGTAAATGAAATATGTTTTGTAAAAAGTCATAGAAGAAAAGTTGTTGTTTATGATGTTAATTATCCAATCCTGCAAGGTTGTTCGTGTTTTACCAATAACCCTGTATAATATTACACGTTTAAATATTTATTTATTTATCTACTTACAATTACCATTACAGGATATAACCCAATACGGTAAATGTAATGTCATATAATCGATATAATCGTGGCTATAGCTGTTTCAGATTCGCAACATAATTATGATAAAAATAAAAAAGGAAAAAAAATTAGTGAGCTTTAGAAAAAAAAAAACAAAGTGAGCAAAATAACCTATCGTTTAGAGCTGATCCAACTCAACTCAACACAAGAGTTAATATTTCTATAGAAAAACAATTAGGAAAAAGAAAAATTATGTAGTATTTTAAGAAGTAATTAACTTACCATAATTAGGTTGTCCGGGTAGGATATTACACTTGTTCGTTTGTTTTCTTATTAGCATGTCGTGTAACTGATGGAAGTCTTTCTCTTCACATTGGTAGACCTAGAAAGAAAACGGCAATATTGATAATTTAATGCACGCTAAGAAGAATGCAGATTAAATATGAGAAAGACAGTTAATTAAAAGGGAATGTGCTGCAATTCAATACTTACTACTTAATTTAATACTTATTGCTTTGTGAACTTAGGTGGTAGGTTTTACAAAGTCGTGATCACTGTCGGGAACGGCAAAGCAGGAGAGAGAAAGAGGAATATAAGTTAATAAATCAAGAAAAGCAGTACAAAAATATAATATAATTTGTGTTACCGTGGTTGCAAAATATGTTTGCTTTCTAACTTCAAACCCAAGAAGTGGTTATAATAAGGCTAAAATTCCAAGTTCGTTGACAGTACAAGTGTTTCAATCTTACTTTGAACGTATACTCCTTCTCTCCAGGATGTCGACCCGTCTGTCTAAGGAACTTAGCTAAAGGTAAATACTCCGGCCTCCAAAGGCCTCCTAGACACTGTCCCTTTGTTCTCCAGCCTATCGATTCTGTAAAAATCTCACCGTGAAAAGTTAGGTGAAGTGAGCTTAAAGTGAGCTGTCAATAGTGTCAATCCCTAGCCTTAGTTGGAATGACAGCTCACTCCACGCTCACGCACCTAAGTTTTCAGGGTGAGATGACACTGCAGTACCATTGCCAACCTAAGAACCTATACACATGCAGGAACTACGCTAACACTTACTTTAAAAGTATATTCCTTCTCTCCAGGATGTTGTCCCGGCTGTCTTAGGAACTCAGCAAGAGGTAATACTCCGGCTCCCAAAGGCCTCCTAGCCACTGGGCCCCTTCGTTCTCCAGTCCCACTGCCGCTGCTGCCAGCGCCTGCCCATCGACCTACTCGTATGACCCACGCGACCAGCCATAACTCGCGAGTCAGATCTGTTGTTGATAGGTCCTGGAATAGAGGATATTATGTTATCTAATATCACAATGTATAAAGGCACTGTAAAGACAGGCACTGTATAGCGTGTTTTTGTTTTGAAAAGTAGTAATGAGCTGCGGTCTGTTGCAGCTAGAAGATGCACTAGCCTCTATTCCTTATTGTTTTTGTATCATTAGTGTACTAAAACGGACGGAACCAAATAGTAACTTCGTAGCAGAAAATCGCCGAACATTCGGCCGATATTACTTCGGAGTAGACCCCCTGGTGTTGACGAGTTATAAAAAGTTGGTGTAAACCACCAAACTTGCGTGCATAGCACAATCAGCCTATATTGTTTCCTCAGCTGGGGCACAGGCCTCCACCTCGGTGAGAGGACTGTAACCCACCACGCGGGCCCAGTGCGGGTTGGTAGATGTCAGATGTCTTAGAATTTTTGCTTTTAGGACATGCGTACTCCTTCACCGTTGCATGCATGCAACACAGAAATTTCAAATTAAATAATTATTAAATAGCTAGCTAAATATACACTACAAAACTACCTGTAGAATTTGCCGCTTGTTTGGTTGTTTGTTGGTGTTTGTACCTGTGGGTTGTTAGGTATGCTGTCTTTGGCAATAGAAATAGAAAAATAGAAATAGAAAAATATTTATTGTCCAGGTAATACAGTAAGCGGGTTCACGGGTTTACAGTAAGTTAAAACGACATGAGTGGCTTAAAATATTACCTATAGCTAGGTTACAATATGGTATTTGCTGGTGAGTCCCAAACTAGACAGTTAGTCTGTATCTTGGGGCTCATATATATAATAATATATTAATCATAATGCATGACTACTGGAATATTGACCCTGCAACGAAGTGAACTATCCCTATAACTATGAGTCTTTTGTTGATGACATTTGACGAACGAACAAAGAATGTTTAGGTTTTATCATTTTGTTACTCTTGTGCGTCATAATGTGCCTAGCCTTTTCCCAGGTGCATTTACTAATGAGCATCTACATACACGTTGGCAGGGACTTCGACGCGCATACTGTAACCACGAATTCAGCACAAGATTCCAGACCCTCTAGCGTAGACATTATTTACGGTTATCAAAAAAAAATATGCTGTTTTAAAGAAAAGTTCAATTCCTACGCGGTCAAAATGTATGAATTTTTTTTTAAAACCTATGTATATATAATTTTAAGGCATGGTTCAAAATCATGTTGTGCGTCGATGTCCCTGCTAAGTACCATGTCTAAATACAAAATTAAACGCTTGTTTGTCGGTAAACGTCTCACTTGAGTATGGTTGGACCGATTTGGTAGGTGCTTAGTAGTTTTGGTTATGTTCGTAATAGTCTGAATAAGTTATATAGGGAAAGAAAAATTGGAAAAGTTTTAAAAGATTTCTGTGTGAATTAAGTATTAAAATTTGGACAGGACAAGTCTATCAGGTCAGCTAGTTTCTAATATTGTATTACCAGTTACAGTCCCGACTGAAGGCCTTATTCATGAGATCTTCATGAAATTATGTTGCGAGCTTCGGCTCGCCCTTATCTCGTCGCGCATACTTCCACAAATATAACTGTCACGCAAATGCTCAAACTAAATAGATCAAGTTTGGAATCGCAATAAACAATAAACGATCGATACTACGCCTCCGTAGTTTAGTACTTCTGAACCAGAACATATAAACAAAGGACTTATCAAAAGCCCTTCACCTACAAGATAAACTTGGCCTTTAAACACCTGCTTGAAGTTTCGTGTCTTCGACTAATTGCATCGGAATTAACCCTATCACTTCGGCGCGTTTGAGTAATAGGCATGCACACGCACCCAAAGACGAATTGCCACAGTTGAACGATAAAAGGGAATAATGAACACACAAATAATAATAGCTTTTATGCCCACCTCGATAAGAAAGAAAAAAATAAATATTGTTTTGTTTCATGGGCCAACAATTTTCTATTGTCGGGTTTGTTTTCAGCCAACTCTAATTCATAATTCCTCTGTATAATTACAAGTCCGCCATAGCTTTAATCTTCTCGTAAATAACCCTTCTTATCTCAACGACCATTAGTCCCTTAGCCAAAGCGGCTAAAAAGAGTTGTACCTTCTGTTATCGACACCTCGCCTTGTACTGCACTGAACCAGTTTTCTTGCCTTAACCTCAATGACGTGTTGCAAAACGATCATGTTACAATTAAAAAATGTAAGAACCTTGTTTACTTTGAAAAATAAACATCTAGATGCAATGCCAGAATAACGTCCTACCTTAAAGTAAATATGAATAAAGAGCTATCGACAGTATCGATAAATATTTGCAGTGAATTCCTCAAGATTACCTGAACATAGAGCATAAATTCTAAAACAGCTCTAAAACAGCAATGCAAATATCGATATGATCGCGTTCGGTATTGAGTTGTATCGATATCTTAATGTTATATCGATAGTGTAAAGCTTGTATTGTTTCAACTTGAATAACATTTTATCGAAGCGGAGCATATCGGCAGTAAAGCGTTAAACGATTTCTGATTACTATGTGCTAAATAACCAATACAATAATATCCATAATAAAACAAATGTAATTTTACTTTAAGACCGTAATCGACGGGTCACAAGAACGCGATAAAGATTAAAGCTGTTTTACTTGCTGTTCGACGGTTTTAACCGACGACAAGCAAGGAAAACAGTGTTGTTTTTTTGTAACACAACTGTATTTTAAACAACGCTAAACTCTCAATGTGGCTCGTCGGTTTTCAATAATTACCGTGGTTTTGCGGTGACACACTTGCAAGCTTTACGGGCAAACATCGCCCGTCAGTGGTGTGCCTTTAAGGACGAAGCTGATTACTGACTACTTACCGCAAATAAGGTAGTGTTAGCCTGCAGTCGATCCACATAATTCGAGAATCCGTCTCTGGCTATCCTGATACGGAATCTCTCTGACAAAGGTTGACCTCTCCTGGCGTCATGAAGCCATAGCAACAGTTCTGCTTCGTCTCCTCCAGCTGTGTGCCCGAAGTCTCTCATACTGCACATGAGGTGGTGGGATTGGACGGTCGTGGTGGTGGAGATGTTTGAGCTGTTTGAGGTGAGGGTTCCCGAGTTGAAACTGCTGCCTGATCCGCCTGCACGACGGAGAGTGCCTCGCCACTGGGGAAGAGAAAAAACATAAGTTTCAAAATAATGCTATGGATGGGTAAGATACTTAAACCAATATCAGATGCTTCACTTTTTGTTCATTTTTTCCTTTTATTGGTCATCTTTCAAACGAAGTGAAACGTCTGAACGCAAAGCTCACGAAATGGAATGTATCAAAAGTGAAAACCGATCCAACGAAGTTGAGTTTCAGCACTGGGCACCTTTCATTCGCCTGCCAAATGATCGAAAAATGAAAGGAGCAGATGAACGTTCATTCCTATATAATTTTGCCGTTGTCGTGTGAACGTAGAATAAAACGAAAATGAATCTTTACTCGAGTGAAGCGTCTGATAGCGGCTTTACTTATGTAACGACATTTATGAGCAATCAATATTCCCTAAAGATTAAAAGTATCTCGGTATGCAGGAATGTAATCCGTACCTAACTCTTCAATAGGGCCGGACAGCATTTACTCAAAGGACCAATAAGGTCATGGGCATGTACCATCATGCAGATAACCAATTAGATACTGACATCGATTAAGAGGGCATTGACTTTGTATTACAAAGCTGACAAAAGCGTTTTTCTAGCTTAGATCCAATACCCGCTTCACTCAAATATACATTGTCGTGAGTTAATTAGGCGCACGACTAGTTCCTACATCCATAAAACAAGCTGGTATCACTACGAGACATGAGACAAGTTTTATGTGGAGCGACTACCGTCTGCCATCCGCATTTATTACGGAAACCGGGTTTGTGCAGTACAGTAGTATAAGTGTGGGTACAGAATGGAGGTCTGTACATCTCGAAGAGATTTGTTATTAGTTGCTGCAAGAGTTACAGTAAAATATATTTAAATACATTATACTAGCTTACACTAATCTATACAGGGTGGCAGGCAGGGACATGGACGGGTAAACTGTAAACATGAATTCAGCACATGATTCTAAACAGACTAGCGTAGAAAGAAAAAATATTGCTGTCCGCTGCTGGCTGTATTATTGACCGCGTAGGCGTATTGCTCTTTTGTATAAAACAGCTGATTTTTTTTAAATTACTGACGAACATTTTCAATGCAGGGTGGTTCAGAATCATTCACTGAATCTATGGTAACAGCCTGCGCGAAGATATACCTGTCATCCTGTATTATGTAGGTACTCATTGGACATCAAGAAGTTTCATTCATTTTTGTTTATATATAATTATGTGTCCTTATACAGTAAAACGGAAGGAAGGTAAAATTACACTGTTTACAAATTAGTTTGGTCTACAAGTATCCACTGAAGGCTATCTTATAATCAGCTCGTGATCATTCAAATTTTCCAAGACAATTACTAAAAACCATTTTGACATAGCATAAAACATAAAACGCGACAAACCCACTAAGTTATGAAACTCGACTACATAGCTACCTACTTTCCATAGAAGGCAACAGTATATCTATATTTATGATACAAGTGCGCAAGCCACAGAGCACTTTATAATACGGCGCAAGCACAGATTCGCTGACTTCATTTAAAAAGATACCATGCCATGTTTGTGAAATGACTGTTATCAAGTATGCGATAATTGTGGCTGGAGGTATGAGAAAATAGTAAGTTAGAGCTATCATAGGAGTTGAAGCCTTATTACTTTAGCATAATCAGTCTATAACGGTCCCACTGCTGGGACACAACCCTCCTCTCTGGGTGAGGGAGTGGGCACTGACCCCACTCGTGGGCACAGTGCGGGTTCACCGTTTTAAGAGAAGTGGTGATGAAATTCACGGCCTACAACTCGTAAGTCGGGGTGATAGAACTGGTCCATCACTACTCTTTACCAGGGTTCAACTCCAGGTATTGCTGTTCGACGGCGAGGAGTCAATATTGATGGCCAGAACATGGTCGATCGATGAAAATAAGCCCACAGCCATGCACCATAAGTACTGGATAGATCTGAACGGGACGATCGACGTCATAGATCGACCGCAATCTAAGTAGTAGCACTATTGCATTTTGTCTTCAAGAATTCCTCGTGTTTCTTCTGATTCTTAATACTCTTTTTCGAAAAGAGATTAAAAATATACTCACAACGCGGAACAAACCTGTGTTCACTTTTGCTTGCAAAATCCCAATTTAATGTCATTTATTAAAACTAGGCTGGGAATCAGTACATTTTTAACGTCAACATTATATAAGACAGTCCCCCAAAATGCCCGCCTTACACGGTACACCACTTCCTAGTACTTTAGCTTTTAATCTTTGTAAGTCCATTTCTTTTCACTATAAGTTTATCTTAGTAAGAAAATAAGAACCTTATTCAGAGGAATACCCATATTTTAGGAACTTCAATCACATGTCATACATAGATTCACCGTGTCTTGGAAGTCTTCATCATCTGCCTAGCCTTTTACCCAACCATGTTGGGATTACCTTCCAGTCTAACCAGATGCAGCTGAATACTAGTATTTTACATTTTACTGGGTAATACGATACCCATTGGTATGACTGGTTGTCAGACTTTCGGGCTTCGAACGACTCATAATAGCTGTTAAAGATTACGATACCCATTGTTAAGACTGATTGTCAGACTTTCGGGCCTCTGACGACTCATAATGCCTGTCAAAGATCCATGAATGACAGCCGGGATAAACTTAACGTGCTTTCGGAGGTACGAGTGGTCTTGGAATGTAAAGATAGTTACCCATCCAGGGACCAACCAACGACCCGTGCAGCTGTTATTACTTAGCCAACAAGTGAGTCACTTGCTGATAACATGTGTTAAGAAAAATTAGTTCGCCGTTAATTGTTTCTCAGTAAACCGGTAATTTACCAAACACGAGAGAAGGGCACACTTATATAGCCATTATTTGGCCAGTTAAGTTTAAGTCACTGATTACCTACTAATTTGGCGCAAATCTAGACTCCAGGCTGTTAGAATGAATATAATACGTCTAAGACATTTACTTACTTCAGAATACCTAAGTCACACTTTGGGAATTCAGCTGACAAATGTTAAATAAGGAAAAATAATAATTTATTACGCAGTAAAATGCAATTATTCATCTTTAGGAACAACACAAGAACAAATATAGGTAAGTACTAACAGGTATAAAAACCAGTCTGAGATTTATCCCATACAAGTTTCCTCAATTAACTCTTTGTATGTAAGTAAACCATCATCAAAATCCCAAACACAGCAATAAAGTTGCATTTATAACAGTTAGGATATTAAATATTAGTTACGGTGTAAATAATCCTAAGGTTTCCGGTGGGAAGCGAGGCACTGATATAAAATATAGTTTATGTTCTCATAGAGATCGTTTACAACCGTAAGCAGATGTATTGCAAGTAGATTAAGGGAGCTCATAAAAATATATCGACTTTGCATCCTACCTGATGGTGTAGGCAGTTTGTTTGACTGAGACATGTATTGGCAACGATTCTGTTGCGCTCTGAATAAACCATGATTTGGAAGCTGTTCTATGATATTGGTTGGAGGAGAGAAATGTGGATGAATAGGTGAAGGGAGAAATCATATCTAGGGTTATACAGATAGTACGTATTCATTTTTTGTATGATGGCACCTTGTTTTTATTATTCATGTAATTTGTTATCAAATTGTGCTTTTGTTTGTTGTATCTTTAGGTGCACAAAAAAAGTTTTATCTATCTATCTAGTTGAAAACTAACATCAAGAGTGCCTAACGCTGGAACAATTAGTAGTAAGTTGTTTGGCATTTATGCTGAACTGGCCCTATTTCGCGCGGTAGTAACACACAATACTATATCTAAGTTATAGTCTGCATCTCTGCTTTCCATCAGGCGGGATCGCAGTCAAGCACTAGTTTATACCATTAAAAAAAAATCTAAGTTGTTTCTATTTTTTTATTCATTTTTTATTGTGTGTCTCAACCTGGGACGCATATTTTTTTCTTTACAGATAAAAATAAACTTGCAGATACAAAAAAAAAATTGAAGAATATAAATCTTCCGCACAATTTTAGGCGACACTGAACTTTAACATGTAACTAGTTTGACAACTCTAAACGACCATCTCTTACCAGTTGGTAAAAAACTAGCAATGCTTATCTTATGCATTTGTAAGATGACACACTGTAGAATTTAAGCGGGCATGACAAATATGGTAAATAAAAAAAAAACAAGTTCGAGCTGACGACGGGATCATAAACGTTTATTACGTCAAATGAATACTTAGAAATTCATTCTTTCATTTTCTAGGAATATTCATTGTTGTTTTAATTATTTAATTTATTTACTTTAATTTACAAAGGCTGATTTAATACCTTAGGCATTCTCTACCAGTCAACCAAGGGTGGTGAAGAGATTAGATGGCAGGTGCCTTGGTTGAGAGGAACAACGACAAAAAAAAATATTGATTTTTTTTTATTCATATGAGCCTGTGTTGTGTTGTGTTGCCGCTGTTTTAGGCATATTATATCCTTATTTTGAAATCTTATGGTAAATAAGGAAGCAAATTTAAGTACCTACACGCTAATGGCCGTAGCTTCCACTTAAGTTTAGATCATGTTTGAAGAAGCATTACAGGTAGCTTTTATCGCAAATTCCTATAATTAAACGGGTATACAAGTTGGAGTAGAATAACCTGAATCAGCTGAGGGCTTTATATTCTTAGGTTTACTGGTTTTAATGTACAGTTAGGCATCTATTAGTGTAGAGGAGATAATAACTGGAATTAGCAACATCGAAATCATCTATGTAGTTAGCTCGATGGAGTAGCCAACTATAGGTAGCTTTGTCACTTACGAGGGCGACACTGAAAGTTTTTAGAACTGGCCACTTGTAAACGATATAATGAAAAAATAAGTTCAAATTTTGAAAATGGAACTCTTTGCCAATATTATTGTGTGTGTATTTTATTAATTTCTCATTTATTTACGATTTGGCGGCAAATTGAAAACTGTCTGCGTCACGTCAGGATGAACTTAACGCGAGAAAATTTTCGTACAATGAATTTTTATGACTTTCGATGTCATTTAAGTCAACAAGAAAGTTATGATAGACTTCGATTGGCCTTTCACGATGAAGCCCCATCTCGTGCCACTGTTTACAACAGGTTTAATGAGTTTAAACGTGGTCGCACTAATCTCACCGATGATCTGCGTGAGGGACGTCCTTCTACGGCGACGACTGAAGATAATATCAGTGTTGTGCGGCGTATGATAAGAGACAGACAAAAGAGTGACTTATCAGCAGATTTGGACAAGCTTAGGCATCGGTATGAGTCAAGTGCACAAAATCCTCCATGAACTAGAGGTGTCAGATCTGGACTACGCGCTGGCCAAGAAATAGGACCATGTGTTCCTATCCATTGATCACCAAACTGTCGGTTCAAAGTCGAACGCGTACTGCGGCTGTTGTGAGGTGGAGCGCCATCTTGTTGAAAAAACATTCTTCTTGATTCCGACAATGGTAAATCATCGACGAGGTTTTCAAGATTCTCTAATATTCTGTTGTTATAAATGTTGGAATTCAAGGTGCCTCCATAAAATTCCACCATTACCACTCGGTTCCACTTTATACCACACCAACAATTAAAAGAAAATCGCACTAAACTTGATTATGTGTTTCGCGAAACTTGAGAGGATTTTCTCTACACCAATAATGGTGATTTCGCCGGTTGTACATTCCATTATTAGAAAAAATTGTTTCATCTGACCATAATATGAAATTCAGAGAATGGTAATCTCTGCTTATTTTTCCCCTTAGGTAAGAGGGTGCACACAGGTCCACTAGCGCCACTCCTTTAAAAAAATATTATCTCGTGACTGAGAAGGAATTATGAAAATCTGCTCAATCAGCGACCTCGGTAAGTGTGTCTAGGATTTTCTAATACCTTTTATTAAGTTTCATATTGAGACACGAAGCAACTAAATACGACATAAGTATAGGAATGTGGCCGCTTTTCTTTAGATCGAATTTTGTTGCTTCGTGTCTCAATATGACCGTTGTACAGGCTCTTAACCACCTGCAAAAAGTAAGTCTTCGAGCGGCATCCCCTGAATGTAAGGCTTGAACTAGTCGCCCCTGTCGGTAACATTTATAACCATACTTCTTCCATATCTTTAGTACGAAACGATGTGAGACACCTACTTCTTCAGCGACTGCTCTTGATGATATTTCGGGATAAGCTTCGACAAGTGTAAGAACAGAAATTATCTTTGATCTAGTAAAAGTGGGTAGCGTACAGATTTTTTCTTGAAAGAGCCACCTTGTGCAAGATTTCTTAAAATATTTGTGGTTGTAACCTTTCTGGTTGGCACATGACGATTTGGATATTTGATCCTATACCATTCTAACGCAGCTGATGTATTTTTATTATTTACGTAATATGCTTCTAGCAAGTCTAAATGTTCTAAATTAGAGATCATTTTTCTCTTATCAATAGCTGTCCAGTTATGCACTTAATGTAAAATTCACAACACACTCAGAGCTTTTCGGACGCAACAGTCATAATATTCTTTTTTATTTAATAATAACGAGTTCGAAATTTGAATTGTTTTTAAACTTATCGTTTTATTCAGTCAACAAAAAGATCTCAACCGTCACTAAAAAAAGCTTTTGCGTAAAATTTTCATACAAAATGTACAGGAAAAGTTTTTTGCAATTTGTGACTTTTTGAGTACTTAGGTACTTCAACGATGGTTGGTCCAATAGAAGTTTTTGATCA